>BSBM01000047.1:48817500-51540000 GCA_027924585.1 Larix kaempferi | reverse complement strand
CCCACCATACACTAACAATCTAAATCAAAACTCAATAAACAAGAATGAAAAAATATTGATAAGTGATAGTAACATAAAAACAAAGAGAACGATTTAGATTCAACCATATATTATTCTTCAATGGAAAATATTCTGTAAAAATCATGTCACCTATAAGAATGAAACTTGAATGGTTTCCAACAATCTCTGTTAAAGAAGGGAGCTTTTGAACTCTCTCAAATTGCTTGATAACTAACACGGAGGAGAAAAACATGCTTCTTGGGGAAGAGGTAAAGGAATATTTGAATGCCAAATGATGATAAGAAGAGGGATGAAAGATGATCTCTCAAACCAATTCTTTGGAACATAGCATTGCTCTAGATTTCTCTTATTGAATCTATTCTCATGGATTCCTTTTGAAGTCCAAATGGAGGTCTTGAAACATCTAGTTCTCAATGTGAATTATCCATCTCATGAAGTGGTCCTTCAAGTACAAGAAGGGGGCTATTGAATGCTCCCAAGCATGTGAAGAAGGCAATTTGAATTCACCATGGAGAGTTAGTGGTCCCTTCGTTAGTACATCCACGTAGGTTTTGAGAAAATAGTTGCACGTCGATCTGCATTGGTTTCAAAAGAAAATTTGTGCACTTGTATAAAATTACTAAAATGAATCATTCTAAGGTTCAATTCTCATTTTGAATTTAAAGAGGATAATTCTTATGAGTTGCATGTTGTATGTTGATGATGTATTTCTACAATAATGACCGAATTGTCACATGTGTGCAAAATTTGGGTGATGGGAGGTGGCAAAAATATGAAAATTTTCAAGGGTACTTAAGATGCCTACTCTATGATCCCCAAATAGGTTATAATAGAGGGCCCATTGCATGGAGAGCATGCTCATCTAGATTATTCGGGGTGTTTGGAGGTTTATCAAATGGTATGATTTTTGGTGAGGATGAGTGAGGATGGAAGTAAACCATATGAATGGCTTGATTTGATGCATGATTGTATAAATAGAATTTTTAAAAAATGGTGTCACTTGATTGATATATAATTGTGTGACCTAATTGCATAGTAGGAATTGAGTAAGAAAAATCAACCATGTAGTTAAATAGGGCACTATATTTGGGATAGTGTAGGTATGAGAATTACCCATGATGACCACATGAGTAATTTTCAACCCCACTCTTGCATGGGAATAAGGAATGGGGGGTGATGCAACTTTGGGATGAAGTTTCTTGAAGAGTGAGGGGATCTATGTAATTCCACACCTAACTAAATAAGTTATAACTATAGGTGCATGACTAAAAGTGCATAATAATCAAATATTAATAAACTGAAGAAAAATGAAATGCATATCTAAGATTAAAATGAAATTATTAAACTATAAGGGGGTATTAGTGCGAGGACATAATATGTCATCCATGAAGATAAACCTATTTTTAATAATAAGGAAAAAGGGAAAATGTGATTTTTAAGGGAGTACTTGATGGGGTTTTTCTCTTCCTCTGGTTTTTTGTGTTGTTTTGTCTGTTTAGTTTGTTGCATTAGATTTGGTTGTTGGGTGAGGAGGGTGTGAATATTTTACTATGGTTGTGAGGAGGTGTTTGGGGGGAAAGTGGCCTGGCATAGTTTTATTGATTGAGGACTTGATGGATCTTAGTCTTCGACTTGGGGGTAGGTTGGGTGAAAGTTGTCCCATGCACATTGTTACCCGTAGTTGATGTTGATATCAAAGATGGATGCAAATCAATTGTTCTAGTTCAAGTATGTATCCCAAATTTAACTACATTACATGTATTCCTTAACCCCTTAGTTATTTACTTTGATTCAATTACCAATTGTTGATTAAATGTAAATGAATGCTAATCACAATGTATTTTTTCCAAAATAGATTTGATGGTTAAATCAATGAATTTATTTATATGCCAAAATATATTATGGGGTGAGGAATAGAGTTGTACCTTAATGGTCTAGATGATCATTACATCTAGATAGATCTAGGTTTAAGATGGATCTATGTTGGTTGCAATCCAATCCATCAACATATTGTTTCCTTTTCAATTATCTATATGATGCAATTCCATATAGACCACTATTGGATTGGATACTTGTCTCTATAATTGCATTTAGAGAATGTGCAAGTGAACGGTGGAGCTTGTATCCACCCCTCCACATGGCCCCAATATCTCTAAGTGTATCAATATTTGTAAATATCTTTGCATTTGGATCCATATTTACCAATGTAATAAAAAAAAAAAATCATTAGAAACATATACATGGTATAATGACATATCTTAAAAATGAAAATGTAAAACTAGTGTAACAAATAATGATATGAGTATTTAAAATTTAAAATTGAACATTTGAACAATTACACAAAAGAATCAACATAACGTTGGGTTCCAAAATTCTAACACAGCAAAATCCAAAACCAAACATCACAATGATTACCCACTATGAAAACCCCCATGCTCAAATTTCTAGCCTCTATAGAGAGGATTTCCTTAAAGAGATTCAAGTATTTAATAAGCTCATATCTAAAATGAGGAAAATAGTATCTTCATATACTCTTTTCTACTAATCAAAGCTTATTATCCTCCCTCGATGATGGGTGGAGTGTCCACCCAAAACTTCAGGTTCCAAAATTCTAACATAGTGTAATCCATAAGCAAACATCACAATGATAAGACACTATGAAAACCTCCATGCTCAAATTTCTAGCCTCTATAGAGAGGATTTCCTCAAAGAGATCCAATTCTTCGAGAAGATCAGATCTAAAATGAAGAAAAGAGTAGCTTCCTATACTCTTTTCTACTCATCAAATCTTCTTATCTTCGCATGATGATGGGTGGATATCCCAGCAGGACGGCTTGTCTACTGTTTCCAAGGACGATGCCAGCCTTCTCCGCAATCTCATCAAATACTGTACAAAACGCTCTCAAAATAAACTGGACTGGATTTTCATATAGCCTTCATTATTCATATAAACATGACTGAGAACGTTAATTAAACTTAAAATCACAGCTTTTCCGTTGGGATTTTCTCCAAGTTTCTGAAAAGTTGCCACGAAATCTTCTTCATGTGATCTCAGTCCATTTATTATGACGTCGATGGCTCTCACTATTTCCCTACTCACATCCAGAGCAGCTTCTTTGGCTTCAGTTTCTTTCAATATTTTGCCAATGAGTGTCTTAAAATATCGAAAGCCATTTAGAGAAATTAATGTTTTAATGTTCTGAAAATGAAACTCACAAAACAAGCGTACTATATTTAATTTCTTCCATATGTTCTCCCACTGCTCCTCTGTTATCTTTCTCCCTTTAACAGATTCACGCAACCCCGTTAAATGTCCCTTCATCTCTCCCTCGTTCACAATCTTTGAATACTTGGCAATTACAGTGTTTGAAGGAAGACTGTGAACTTTAATGTATTGCGTCATTTCTTTTCTCAGTTCTGTTTGGGGGATGGCGCTTTTAATGTCAAACCACTGTCGAGTAAAAGGATTTCGGGCATGCTGTTCAGTTTCCCAAATGGTCTGTAGGGTTTTTCTATTGTAGAGTCGCTGCGTGGGATCTTGCTCAAGTGGTAATCGGATTGGGTCATAAGCAAAATCTCCAGTGATAATATCCGTATACCTCTCAGGTACCTGCATTTCCATCTTTCAATTACTTTCGCCCTTCTACAACTATTTGCACCTCCAATTATTTGTGTTCTTCGATGGTCGCTACTGGATTCGTAGCAATGCGTCTACTTATTCAATACAAAGACAGCCCTATTACGTAGAAAATATAAAATATAGTGGCTGGCAGCTTCGATTAAGCGATTTCACACAGTATACCTAGACGGATTCTAATAACATAGACGGATATAATTCCTCTTTTACAACTATTGATTTGTGAAGAATATCATTATTATTTATATATAACTCAACAACGATGCAATTGTTTTAGTGGGGTAGTTAGTTGAGGAGTTGGCCATTATAAGTAATTAAAAAAAAGGAATTAGTCAATTGAGTGTAGATAGAGTGGTTGGGAGGAATATTATTATACTTTTTATTTAAGTTCAAATCTCAATATGTGACATGTTATATAACTGATATGTAATCAAGGATTCCTTGATTCTCACTAAAAGTGTGTCAAATTAGTTGATGTAACAAAATAATTAAAAAAATTCATGTCGGCTCATAAAATAAAATATTATGAAAAGTAATTAAAAAATAGATGTTTATAAAATAAAAATTAAAACTTAAACACTCATCTATCAATCAAGAGAGATCAAATTTATTGAGTTTAAATTTAAAAAAAGAAATACACCTCAAGAAATTGAATTCCTCTAGATGCTTGATAAATTACTGGTTTAAGATGAATCTATACTTGTATATGCAACAATCTATAAGTTAAAAAATTAACTAATTTGAATTTTAAATATGTGGAAGGAATACATTTATTATTATATATATATATATATATATATAATTATAAATATAATTATAATTTAGGTAGTTAATCACTCTTTGTTTACTTACTTTCTTCTTACGATGTGAAATAAGGAACGCCTTACATCATTGGAAGAAGGAGAAGTTTAGGATTTAAACATTGAAAAATAATTTACATTTATTTCATATTAAATTTTTTTATGGTTTGATTAATTAATTTTTACATTTGAAGATAATTTAAAATAACTATTACAAGTGTGTATTTGTTTGGCTCTCACTGAAACAAGTTGAAATACTTTGCATGGGGAATTGGTAGGAGAACCAACAATGATGCAGAGTGGTTAGATTAAAGGACCAGAAGCAACAAGGAAGGATGAAATTGAGGATCTCATGGTCTTCTCAGACTCAATGCTGGTCATTAGGGAAGCTAGAACCTTGGCTACGAACCGAAAGAAGCCTGTCACTAAGATCCATCATCTCTTTAATTACAAAGTCAATGACTTTAGTTCTAGCAACTTTCTTCATATTTTGAGGATCAATAACCAGATAGTGGATGCCATGGCTAACGTCGGAGTTGGTCTTGATTGGGGAATCATGGTTAGTAATGGTCAGGAATTTGGCAACAATTGGGTCCCATAATCCCTGTCCTCTTTCAAATATGAAGAAGAAGCTCAATGGTTTTTTTTGCACTTGGAAATGGCAGCCACCCGTAGCATGGGGAAATCATTTTGTTATGCCTTTGACCCATAAAACTTTGAGATATATCGGAAATGATTATTTTAAAACCACATTGGGATCGCCTACCCCTCCTTGGATCATCCCCGCGCCTTTTCACTGATCTTGGAGCCTTCCACACGCTAGATACACTTGGCTCGCATGCTCGACATTAAGGTGTTCGAAGTTCGAGGAAGTGTTGTCCTACATCACGGTCGGGGGCATCATTCCTAGCATGAAGTTGGGAAGTTTTCGCATACATAGCATGGAGAGTTCATAGTTTGGGCTATCATGGAATAATTTCCTATCATAGTCTTGAGCCAACCCTCGCTACAATGTTTGCGATGCAAGAAGCACATTAAGACATTGGAAAGAAATGGGTCTGCTGGAATTCAGATAATGCCTTCTACAAATGATGTTGCGCAGGAACTCGATCCCGGTGGTATGTCAAGCTGCAGCATGCTATGCACGAACACTGCAGAACAAAGGCTTTGGGAATTGGAAAAAATTGGAGCTATTCAGCAGAAAATAACAACGGAACCAACATTAAGGTGTCTACGACGGGGTTTGGAATCCATCCAGTTGAGGTTCAAAGGTATTTGAAGGAAATGGTAGTCCAAGTTTGCATGCTTAGAGGGGAGAACTCTGAAATCAAACGAGCCATTTCTCATCTTTTTACAATCGTCCAAGTAACAAACTCTGAGATTCACAATAGCAGCAGCAAGTTGAATGAGCAGGTTGTCATCCTGGCTGGAAAGTTTGAAAATGGATGCCCTTGTTATGTCAATCTCGACACTAAGATTATGGCACTGCACAACAATATCTAGATAGTGGAAGCCAAGATCGATAACATGGAGGAAGACATCAAAAAGAGCACCATGGTTTTACAAGGAGGTGCAGGAGGCATAGATGGAGATGTCGATGGGAACATAGCGGAAAATCCACACCAGTAATTCATCCAACATGGGTCTTTCCAGTTTTTTCGAAAAAATTTCTTAGAATATGTTTTATGAGAAATATAGTATAGCATCCGGTTAGGCATGTAGTAGTAGTTGAATAGCTCTTAGAAGCTCTCTTTCTCAGCAATGCCTTGTTTCTGTATTTTGATCCAAAGTCAATTTGTTAGAAGATATAGCTTCCGCATAATAGGACTTTTTCATGAACATATCAGACTGGAAAAAGATGAGCTAGGTATCCTGGCAGCTCTTCTATATTGGGATCAATCTTCCCAAGTATTTTGTAACCTTGTTCTTTTTTTTATATAAAAACTTCTTACTAGTTTTTGTTATAGAAAAAATAAAAACTATTCAGTGTGTAACATGAACATTGATTACATTGAATGTTTGAAAATCTAATCATGCATCCAAGACTTTAATAGATTATATGCACAAGATGTTATTAAAAAACATTTTTTAGGACTGTAATTAAAACAAAAGTCTAATGCAGCAATGTCCATGACAAAGTACGTAAATAGAAAAAGAAACCAGCAGTGCAACAACAGTTGAACCATGCAAAACATCATAGATAGATAACATTACAATGCCTTTTTTTGTATGCAATGTAAAGTCATAGCAGAGTGGGAAACAAAAAAGGTCTACAGGGACATGCTAAAGATTTTGCAGAAGAAAATCGTTGATTGACAAAGAACAGTTGCAGAATATACAAAGAACAATTTTCTTGAGAGTTGTATGTATAGCACCAACAAAAGCAAGAACAAGTCAAAGCTTTTGCAAAACAAAATCATGACAAGAAAGTATATATTGCATAAAGAAAGTATAGATAGTGGCCAAAACATTAAAAATTAGTAGTTGGGACATATAAAATTAGAATGATTTTGGTGTATATTTTGTAGTTGTTGCTTTATTGTATACACTATATAAAGTCATAGTACAATGGGCAAAAGACAGCATATAGACAGATAAGCCAAAACATTGACAAAATAAAATGCTAAACAACATTGCATGGTGTTGAATGAATTAGTAAATCAAAAGACATGGAAACTAGATACCTTAATCTAAAATGAAATAATAGAGTTGTTCAAAACTGAAGCGCCAATGCATTGTCAATTCAACTCATATTCATTAACAATACATATTCACTAAGATCCATATTAATTGAATTCAATGCATATTCATTGAATTTTATGTATATTCATTAAAACCCATATTATTTTGATCATATTTCTAGTTGGTAAAATATAAAATCTATTGGAATATTAACAAGTGATACACATATCATTTTAAAGTTCATTATGTTTGTAACAAATAAAAGGAGAATGAAAACAGGTTAAGAATATAACACATAAAGAAATATTGTAGATAAAAATGAAGCAAAGTATAGTACATAAGATATCTAAGCATACATGCCACAGAATCTTATAAACCTATTGTAGATCTAAGCATACATGCCACAGAATCTTATAAACCTATTGTAGAGCTGTAATAAAAAGTAGGTGACTGAATTCCAAAACCAACATTACAGAGATATGGAGCAATAAATAAGGGAGTGACTATAAGATTATCCAAACAACAATGATCTTTAGGGATGCATGTATAACATGAACAAAAACAAAAGTAGGTACATGTTGAAGCTTTTGTAGAAGAAAATTGTTGACTGGCAGAGAACAGTTGCACAATATCTAAACAACAATGGTCGTCATAGTTGCCTGTGTAGCATCATAAAAAGCAAGATCATGTTAAATCTTTTGTACAACAAAATCATGAAAATCATGAAAAGTCTAAAAGCAAAGAAGGAATAAGACTTGATGGAAACATATATTGCATAAAATAAGTATCAATCGCACATGCATGAACATATAACATTACAATGATTTTATTTTGTATTTATATATAAAATCATAGTACAATGGGAAACAACAATGATTTTCAGACAAAAGCAAGAACATGTTAAATGGGAGGACTCTCCATAAACATATTATGTTTTCTATTTAAACAAATATCGCTTAAATTCCAGGCCCAAGCATAATATGCATAGTGCCATGTGCCCTTAAAAGGTAAGCAACTACAGACAAACACCAATGCAAAAAATCCAATCTTTTCATCTCATCCATCATTAAACGGCCTGTCAAGGGACAGAAGTATTTTCTTGGTCTACAAGGCATGAAATCAAGCATGGAATTAAAGTTTTAAGCTAGTTATTGCATCTGAAGTAATTTCAAGTATTTAAATCTTCTACCATTCTAGAATTTGAATCTCTGATCTAATTGTCACATTTTAAAATACTTCAAAGTATTTAGATATTCTTCCATTCCAGTTGTATCCAGCACCGGTCACTCTCAGGGAAGACTCTATATAGACATTACGTTTTCTATTTAAGCAAATTTAATTTTTTCTCGGGAAAACAAAAGTTCTCTGGATAAACTGAATATAATCAAGACACATAGACTGCATGCAATTCCTCAGAATTGAAATCTGCACTCTGATGATTACACTTGGAACAAGCTAAAGATTTGTTGTTGTATCCAAGAACCTTAGCCATATGATTCATAGCCAAGCAACAAAGAGTTGTCTGTTCAAGTTCTAGGAGCTGCACAGGATGCAAGATAACATTGAAGTCAAGAATGAGATTATGTGGAGTCTTATGTTCAACTTGAAGATGAAATAATTCATTTTCTATTGTTTTCAAAAACAATGTTTCCACCATGCATTACAGATCATGAAATTTAACTTAGAAGAGTGTCTCCATTGCAAACAAGAAGAGCTAGTTGCATGAGAGAACTAATCAACATCAGTCCTCAAGCAACCACAAGCCACTAGTACGAGTCACTTGAGGCAAGGAGATTCAATGCAAGTACATAATTCCCGCTGGTGTGATATTGCTGAAGCACAAGGGATTGATTGTGTCGAGGATTGAAAGTTCTAGCAACCATCCCAAAGAAAGTTCGGTTTTATCTAGCAACAAGTCAAATGCACAAGATTGCATGAATGTGTTTCCTACACATAACTTTAGCTTTTGTTTTGACCATGAATGATTGTTCATTTCCCAAAGAATAAAAATCCATACACCATGGCCATTGCCATTCAACCTAAAAAAAGTTAGCTCTCAAAAATATGTCAAGGGACTTACCATGAACATGCAATAAGTAGCACTTCTAAGTATCAAATAACAAACACATTTATAGTAGAAGAGGGATTGCAATCAAAATGGCTATGATCAAAGTGAATGGAATCATAGTCAATCAAACAGGCATAGGAAAATACTTTTCACTACTCTAATCCACATAGCACATACAATCACAGTCGCAGATTTCAAGCTGCTGTTGGCTACTCTGCAATCGGCATCAATAACTGTCCAATTGAAATTAACTTTTCGGCACAACACCTTATGCATCTAATTTTATGCATCTATACCCATTGCAATTAACTTTAGTCTATTCTGGAAAACAGAATTGCATCGACTCATATTAAAGAGACCATATTTTCACTTACACATTGTTATATTAGAAAAAACATGGGAAAAAATTATTGTCTATTAAAACTTCAGAAAACCAAGCCACAGTTCAGGGCTCTAACTTTCAAGAAGCAAATGTACGAGGCCTTTTTTCTGTATCAATAAATCTCAACAATTTTTTTTTCACTATAAAAATCCTTTTCACACATTAAAACTACACAGCATATTATAATGACAGAGGAATTTTCTAACGTCTTTTTCACTTGTAAAACATTGAGATTGATAGTTGTTCATCCAAATAACTATACTAATTTTGCTAACTAAACCATAGCACAAATGATTTAGCAAAACCTAGCTCGAATGGGAACATTAATACACACGCAGGAAAGTAAAGTACGAATATGCCCACTTAAACCGTCGGCATTCAAAGCAGTAGTATCACGAATTCAAATCCATGGTGAACGAACAAAGCTATAACGACCTAGAGTAGACGAAGGCAATTTAATCGACCTAGAGCAGACTTTGTTCCATGGCCATTAAGTCCACATCAACCAATTGGTGAATTGAGAGTCTAGGTTTCTAGCTTTCAAGGGAGTAAATATACTAATTGCTCGAGGGGTGAACGGAAGAGACCGACCATAGGATGTTCATTGAGGCAATTCCAACAGCAACAAAGAAATTATTAAAGAAAAGAAACCCTTCCACCAAAGCACACCATTGTAAAAAGATAAGACCCTGAACCTAAACCACGCCATCGTTTCCCTTGGCAATAAGAGGGCATATTGGAACCCTTGCAGATAGACAAAACCCTCAAGGCAGCATGGACGTCGAGGGATGAACGCAATCGACCCGACCATAGATAATTATTAAAACCCCTCAACACAGCAAGCAATAGATGGAAGCCATCATCGAGTCTATGGGACACATCATACCACTAAATCACAAAAAAAAACCTAATTCAATCATGATTTATCACATCCATTCTTTTCAATAACAGAAACTAGAGGGGTCTATGGCTTGGAAAAACAAAGAACATACCTGAATATCACCACTTCTCTCGCCACTGTTGAAAGAACACCTACCAATAACAATTAGCCGACAACCGATTCCAACCTGGAGACCAGCATCAACGCCCTCGCCGCTGTTGCTATTTTCCTCATCAACAACAATTCGCCTTTGCAGATCACCATTTGCAAGAGAGAAAAGCAATCACAAGCAACAAACGAGAATGCAAAATAATGGCCAAGTAGAGATCACATGAACACGCATTAATTGCCATTCCGAGCTTAATAACTCTAGAAGATCCTTGACAAGAACATCTCGCCGATAAACCCCTCTTCCAGGTCCCGACCGGTAGAACAAGCCCGTTTTCCAGCCCGCTCGAACTTTCAAGGCTCAAGGCAGTCAACCTCACCAAGACCAAATATACAGCCATCGAACACGTGAATTTACAATCAATGCCCTCTCCTTCAGCAATATCGCACCACCGGTAATGGCATACTTGCATTCAATCCCGTTCCCTCCTACCAGAAAAAATGATTTTACCTTCAAGCAATCGGGACAGGTGTTACCTAGTAACCTCGCTACAAATTCCAAAGCACTAGATTAAACCCCTAGATTGAAAAAAACTTGGCCATCGCAAAAATATGCCAGACGAGAAGAGAGCAGTACTAAACATTAGTGTACATTGAAAGGCTAACGTACGGGACACATGGCAACTGAAATCCAAGCTTCAAAACTCGATGCAAAAAATCAAATGTTTTTGCAATGTTAACTTTTGCAAAAATTTGTTTCACCCACCACTTAATATGTCCAAAATGAACACATGATGTCTCAAGGCATAACAACACATTTACTTCACCATTATCTATAACTTACTTTAAAACTTGAAGCAACAAATTTGATATTAAAATAAGTGCACGTGATATATAGCATTAATTCACATATTTTTGAAGTTTGAAACAAATGAATAGGAAATAAAATTGTAATCTCAATGGGTACTTCTCACCATTTATAACCCTAAATATCATAATTTTGGAAATTTTAAAAAATTTAAAAAATAACTTTCTCTACCCATAAGGATGATCAACATTTAATAATGTTTCAATTGATCTTTAAATGGATATTCATCTAGTCTGTACTAAAGTGTTGTAATTATCATGTATTTATCTTGGCCTCAAGAGTTACATGTTTCTCTAGATTAAAAGTTACCATATTCTCATAACTTGTAATTTTTTTTCTATTAAGACTTGCCCTTGATATTAAATTTTGATAGAAGTATCAACAAAACCTTTGAAATAATAACGACCAATTTCAATATATATAACCATGGAAATTTTGTTCAATGCATATGTCAAATTGAAAGTTTGACAACCATTTTCTCAGCATGTTCAACATTCCTAACAATACACATACGTCAACTTTTATCATTAACTTCATTCTATAAAAATCATAACAATGTACTCACTATATGCTATATTCCATAACATCTTTTTGTAGTAAGAATGGCATAATATTTAATTGGTACATTATATAATAAATTCAACTCACACACATATATGGGCATGTGCAAGCTAATGAGGGTCACTTTTGGTGGGTTAGATGCAATAGAAAATTGAAAAATAAGGCATCCCTAAACTTACTTCGTTTTTTTTAGATACTTACACAAGATATCTTGCATTGAGTGAAAAAGATGAAATGTAGGAAATTGAGTTATGTTTTCGAATATATAAGTTTTAAGTATTGAAAATTTACTTAACTATGTCAAATTTCATCTTTTGAAAGTTTGAAATGGACACCAATCACAGCTCTAGGCTCTGATACATGTGACAGAACAAACATAGATATAGATCTAGATTCAATAACAACTTCACTTAGAATATTTCAAGAGATAGCATAAATATGAGAAGAAGAATATTGAGATAAAACTAGAGAAATTCACTCTAGAGGTTTATTTCCATTATACATTGTTGAGCAAAATCTAGTACAATATATAGATGCTCTCAAGAGACAAAATTGAGAGGCTTAGTGGAAAGTTGAGTAGCTCACAATAATGAGGCTTAGATTGGACCAATTCACCCATCAATGGCATGAGGCCAAGTGTAACTCATAGATCGGGCCATAATTAGGTTCAATGAACATAGATGGACCATAAGGAGGTTAGGCTAGTCAAAATAGTGTGAAAGGTACCAATATGAGGGTGGATTAGGTGGTTTGGGATTGAGTGGAAGTTAGGTGGCTAAGGAGTGGCCAAAATAGCCAAGAAAGGGTCAAAATTACTAGATACAGTGCATGGGTGCCTATGGTCAAAGACAAATCCTTAAAACAGGGAATTAGGGCACCTTGGTTCAAGGAGTGGTAATAAATGATGGAGGTGGCCATTAATAAGGCACCCAATAGCTAGTTTGACTATATTTTGGCCCATATTTCGTGGATAAGTCATCATTTAACCCTAACTAACTTCTATCAACACAAGAATAAGGAAATAGGAACACTTTTGGACAAACTTGGCATTTATGGTAAATTACTAGTCTAATATGTGGACAAACTCCCTATAGTAGGCACTATGAAGCCAAACCACACTAGGAGAACAACATGAAGGTCCATGGCATTAATATGATGGTGATATTGTTCTAACACCCCCCCCTTAAGCCAAAATGGTAGTGAGCATGAGAAATAGGGCCCAAGCAACAAAGGCTTATGGTCACCATTTACAATTTATTCATCCATGTAAGTGAGGAAAGAGCAAAACCACATGGGGAAAAGCCTCCCTCTAAAATGGACAAGAAAGACACAAAAAATAAACTACTCCAAAAGACAAGTAGGTTTGAACTTGTTCATATGTCTGGAGGAGCCTTCTTCTTCGGAAGAAGAGAAATGTTCTCAATTAGATCATGTACATGTACAGCTGCATGATGGGAACTGAAACCATTTAGAAGAACTGAGTAACATTGATAGTAGAGTGAATGCATGTTCTCTTTAGACTTGAACTTTGAACCAACCAAGGTGCCATATCCAAAAGAGACTTGATATGCTTGAGAATAAGTGACCCCAAGCGAATCATAAGGATCCTAAAGCATCAACATCAAACCAAGAGAGTTGTAATCAACTCCAGGAAAGTTGAACAAGACTCCCAAGTTTTCCAATGTGATGGCTAAGTCTTCTCCATCTTCAAATGAACTTAAAGAAATTATGTTATTCATGGTGTAGGAATATATAGGAAGCAATGAGAGATATTCACTTGACTTCCAAACTTCTCCTTCATCATCTTTCGAACCAATACTCTCATATGAAGTAAGAACCTCTTCTAGAGAAGGCTCACTATGATCACCAATCAACAACCCATCTTCAACATTTGTAATAGAATACATAGAGGAGAAATAAGTGGAATGGAGAGACATCTCTTCAACAGTATTGATGGAAGCAACTCGTATGTTATCTTCATGAAAAACAACTTCATGGAAAGCAGAGGAAGCCACATAGGAATAAAGTTAAGCTGGATCATTTGTTGGATCTGTATCTTCTTCTTCTTCTTCGATTTGAACAACTTCTTGAGAAATGCATGAGGCCGAGACCTTTGGAGGGAGAACACATGAGGAATTTTCCATTTGCTTGATCTCCATATAGCTAATATATTCTTTCTGTATGCAAAGGGATTTATCTATATTTCTCTAAAGCTCAAATGGGTACTCAACGTAATCAATGAGATAATGAATTCTAGGAGGTATTTCCAAACACATAGTTCCATATGCTCTATCACAATCATTAATCCAATCAAACTTCTCTTCATAAGTCTATGACTCGCTCACAACACCAATGGACACATCAAAGAGACATTTTCTCTTGAGATATGCACACATCTTTTCTTTCCACTCTGAATAGTTGAATGGAGAGAGGAGAGGAACAAATTTTGAATCCATATTGAAGTTGTTGTAGGCACCTGCAAAAAAAACTCAAGAAAGGATATGGAAATTACTTTGAATCAGTCTAGCTCCGATACCATGTGAATGTTTGGAATGCACACCAATCACAGCTCTAGGCTCTAATACATGTGACAAAACAAAAATAGATCTAGATCTAGATTCAATAACAACTTCAATGACATGAGGCCAAGTGTAACTCATAGATTGGGCCATAATGAGGTTCAATGAACATAGATGGACCATGAGGAGGTTAGGCTAGTCAAAATAGTGTGAAAGGTACCATTATGAGGGTGGATTAGGTGTTTTAGGATTGAGTGGAAGTTAGGTGGCCAAGGAGTGTCCAAAATAGCCAAGAAAGGGTCAAAATGACTAGATACAGTGCATGGGCACCTATGGTCAAAGACAGCTCCTTAAAACAAGGGAATCAAGTGCCTTAGTTCAAGGAGTGGTAATAAATGATGGAGGTGGCCATTAATAAGGCACCCAACAACTATTTTGACTATATTTTGGCCCATATTTGGTGGATAAGTCGTCATTTAACCCTAACTAACTTCTAACAACCCCAAAATAAGGAAATAAGCACACTTGTGGACAAACTTGGCATTTATGGTAAACTACTAGTCTAATATGTGGACAAACTCCCTAGACTAGGAACTATGAAGCCAAACCACATTAAGTAGAACAACATGAAGTTCCATGGCATGAATATGATGGTGATATTGTTCTAACACATCTTTTCTAACAGTCACTTTTTATTTTTTTGGAAAATGATAAGGTATATGTTTTTGTGGGTGCAGCCTTGGAGTGCCTAAATGATGGTTTCGGGCTACAAAAATTGGTAGACATGTATAGACCCCATAGCACTAGTGCAACACTATTTTTCCAAAATTAAATGTTTAATTTGATTTTTAATTATGTAAGTGATCAAACCTAGAGAACGGTACGTCAAATGTGGGTGCAACATTTGAAGGTCTTAATGTAGTTATTTTGACTTGGATTTTTTATAGCATGTAGAGGTCGCTATTTACTAGTGCAGCATACAATTTTTTTTAAAACTGGTTGTGAAATGAAAAAGTTACGTAATGAACACTAATAACATGTTTTTTGACTTAGGGAGTGATGACACAAGAAAATTAGGAAACAAATAGAAAAAAAACAATATTTTTTTTAGAAAATTACATATTTGGAATCTGCATTAAAAAATGTTATCTATGCCTAAAATTTCGTCAATAATGGTCATGTATTTCATGCTATAGAGAGCGGTGAAAAATAGGCATATTGAAAAAAATGGTGGAAATGCCTAATTAGCTATGGTTCAATAAACTCCATAGCACAAGTTTGGTAAGTCCAAACCAACCACATAGGAATGTGGATGACACGCGGGTGCATGAGGAGGGGGTTATTAGGTGCTTAGGAACGCCCACATGTTCTATTTAAATTCAAATATTTTTGTTGGCGCGCTTGGTGTTATAAGAAAAGATCGTGTGTTTTTGTATATACAAAATGCTCAAGCGTTATCATTCACATAACACGCGCGCGTTATGAACTTCACAAATTATGTTTTTAAGTGTTGAATGGAGATAAAGAAGTTGAAAGAGAAAAGAGAGATATGAGAGGGGGGGAAAGGGACATAAATTTAAGGATTTGGGGAGAGTAATGATAAGGGAGGGTAATTAAAGGCCTAAAACCATAAGTCCTAAGTCACGAACCCCCTAAATCCCTACACCCTTAAGCACCTAATCCCTTAACACATAATCCATTACGCCATTAATAGTTGATCATGAATCCATTAACCTATAAAGGTATTAATCCTTAAATCTGTAGTACCTTAATTAACCATTTATCTCCCCTCATTGTTGTCTGTATCCTCTAATTCCCTAAGCCTTTAACACTATAACACCTTAGACCTAAATTCCTAACCTCTTAAAACCTAACCCCCTAAGCCCAGAGTCCTTAATCCCGTTACCCCTAAATCTCAAACTGCTAAACCCCTTAAGTCCTTTAATTGTTTACTTGTAATCCTTTAACCATTATCCCTCTAAGCTCTATTTTACCCTATATAGGTAAAATAATACTTTACCTCTAAGCTATGTTTGCATGTGCGACCTCCCTTGTGCTAGCATGCCCTGCATTTTCTTGTGTGATCTGCATTTTCATGTGTGCTCTTCATTTGCATGAGAGTTCTACGTTTGCTTGAGTTCTTTCCCTCTATATTGATCACTCATCTCTCAACTTTGGAATTCTTTCTTGGGCTTGTGCAATAGTCTCTTGAAGCTCTAATTTACCCCTTATAATCCTTTAAGCCTTTAACCCTTTCACCATTAATGCCTAACCTCATAAACCCTAACATGCTAACCCTAGAAAACTAAATTAATTAACCCCTAAGGCCACTAAACCCTAAACCCCCTAGCCACTTTATCTCTAATCCCACAACCCCTAAACCCTTATACCTAGTCCACCACTAACCCCTAAAGAGTCTAACCCATATTACATAAAAATCCCAAATCCCTAAATCCCTAAGCCATTAACACTAGAAACAATTAAACCTTTTAAACTTCTTAGGCCTTAACCGCTAACCCATTAAACCCTATTCCCCTAACCATTGAGCCCTAAATTCCTTAACCCCTAATTCTCATTACCCATAAAACCCCCTAACCCCATATCTGCTTAACTTCCTAACCCGAAAATCTTTAAACTTGTTAACAACTTTATGCCCTTACCTCTAAACTCTTAACCCATAACACCTAGAAGTCCTAATTAGCCCCGCAACCCTAAAAATCCTAACCAATAATCCCTAAATTCCAAACCCATAAACCTCTAGAAAATCATAATTGATCATCTCCTAGAGGCCATTAAGCCCTTAAAACCAAAGCCTTTAACCCTTTTGTTAATTTTTCAGCATTAATTCAATATACTCTAGGATCTTTACTAAGAGAATAGCATGTACAACATATCAAGTATAAAAATGCATATCAATCACACCAAGCAATCACATGAGACAATAGACACACAGAGTTTCACTGGGGAAAACCATAAAGGTGAAAAACCCCACAACTTCCTCAGAGATAGAAAGAGCAATGATACAACCAAAGTACAAGAGATAGTCTTCTCCTAGTAGTTGATCCTCCTCCTCACATGTGCGCCACTTTCCGAGTGATGGAAGAGTGAGTAATGAGATGAACAAATAGAAATCTCCCGATCTCTATTTATACTTGTCTTGTCCTGCCCAATAAACCAATGGGGCCGACTTGTCTAACTTAGCCTAATAACCCATGGTTACATTAATCCAGGCCGACCCCTTACTAGGTGGTCTAATAACCCATCGACAAGTTACAACACTTGCGACACTTTTCAATACAAATGACAACACTTCTGTATAGAGGAATAATACATCTCTATAGGAGTACAATAAATACATAGATGAAATACATTCCGAAGTTACATATACATCAACACTCCCTCTTAACTAGGAAGGTATTTCTCGACACAGATCTATTAGCACAAGTTTTCTTCTCTTGATCATCATCAATGAATCATCGTCATCGTCACTGTTGCTTCTATCTCAATCAATCTCTGATCTAGTAGTCATAAGAAGTTCTACAGAGCCAGTCCTTTTTCATACTGGATGTAGGCCCACCACCTGTAGGTCTTCATCATCACTGGCCATATTGTGGAATACTCAGGACTGATTACGCGCATCAACAAAACCTCGAAAGAGCATCCCAAGACTGATTACGAGCTCACTACTCAACCTATCAGATCTCCCAAGATCTTTTACATGTTGACCTTCACAAAACCTACTCAGAGCATCCCAGGATGTTATGAGCATACTTCTCTACCTATCTGGATCTCGATAGAGCATCCCAGGCTGTTATGAGCACACCGCTCTACCTGTCCGTATTTTAAAGGATCTTTTCTATGTGAACTTTTGCAAAACCTACTCAGAGCATCCCATGATGTTACAAGCACACCGCTCTACCTGTATGGATCTCAATAGAGCATCCCAAGATGTTACAAGCACACCTCTCTACCTGTTCAGATTTTAAAGGATCTTTTCTATGCAAAATTGTAGCAAAACCTACTCAGAGCATCCCAAGATGTTACGAGCACACTGCTCTACCTGTCCAGATTTTAAAGGGTCTTTTCTATGCTACCTACACAACCTGTCCACAGCCACAAAGTATCAACCCGATACTCACCATACATCATCCTGATGTACATCATCACATGATCAACCTGATCATCATCATGGCATCAACCTGATGCGTATCATCTGGAGAAACATCCTGAAGCTCGTCATCTGTGATCATCCTGATCATACAATACATCCATCTAATGCATACAAAGTATCTACCTGATACATATCATCATACATGATCTACCTAATCATACAAGTATCCATTTGATACATATACAAATACATGATCTACCTGATCATACAAGTATCCACCTGATACATATACAAATACATGATCCAACTGATCATAACAAGCATCCAACATGATGCATATACATATACTTGATCCAACTGATCATAACAAGCATCCAACATGATGCATATTCATATACATGATCAAACTAATCAAAGCATCCAACTGATGCATATACAAAGTAGTAACTGGAGCATCGTCTTGATGCTCATCATCCAATGCTTACATCCACGGCCATGTGAAGGATCCTCCTCTCACCATGCTTGGAATGGCTCCAGCGAATGTATCCATCACTTCTTCCTCGAAGTGTCGTCAATATGAATAACACCAAGCCTCTCTCTGAAATACTCGAACTTTACTCTAGCTAGTGGTTCCGTCAGCACATCTACAATCTGCTCATCTGTCGCAACATACAAGAGCTTCACTGCTCCTCTCTGCACCATATTCCTGATATAGCGATATTTGATCTCAATGTGCTTCGACCTGTCATGGAACACTGGGTTCTTAGACAGCTTCACACAACTATGGTTGTCACAAAATATACCAGTATCCTACAATGGTATATCAAATAACTCAGACGGTAGCTTTCAGAGCCATAATACCTCACAACTAGCCAAACAAGCTGCAACATACTCTGCTTCGGTTGTAGTCAGTGCTACGCAGGACTGCTTCGTACTAAACCAAGAGATCACACCTGATCCCATACTGAAGCAGCACCCAGAAGTGCTCTTCCTATTTGTAGCATTGCCTGCCCAGTTTGAATCAACATAACCTTGCAGGTTAAACTTTTGATTCGCATCATACTTGAGCCCATAATCAATTGTACCCTTCAGGTACCTCAAAATATGCTTTACAACAACCAGGTGAACACTTCTCAGATCCATCAAGAACTAGCTCAATGTGTTCACCGCAAAGCAAATATCTGGTCTCGTATTCGTCAGGTACACCAAGGACCCAATCATCTAATGATACATCGTGACATCAACTAGATCAGATGAAGCATCACACAGAAGCTTCAGGTTCGATGCCATAGGTGTGGCCATGGCCTTGCATTCCATCATCCCAAACCTCTTCAAGATCTCTACTGCATACTTCCCTTGTCCAAGGAAGATCCCATCTACACTCTGCCACACCTTCATGCCTAGAAAATAGTGCATCATCCCCAAATCCTTCATCTCGAACTTGGAAGCAAGCTTCCTCTTAGTATCAACAATCAAACTATCTTCTCCTATAACAAACAGGTCATCCACATACAGAACTAGTATCACTAGATTGATTAACTCAACCTTGTAGTAAAGGTTGGAATCTGCTTCACTCTTAGTAAATCCCAAACTAAATAGAAAGTTTTCCATCCTACCATACCAAGTCCTGGGAGCTTGCTTCAAGCCATACAAGGATTTATTCAGCCTGTACACATATGAATTCCTTTTGTGTGTCTCAAAACCAAGTGGCTGCTCCACATACACTTCCTCTTTGACTACACCATTTAAGAAAGGTGTCTTGACATCCATTTGGTGTATCTTCCATTTCATCACTGCAGCCAGAGAAGGTACTGATCTGATGGAAGTGTACCTGGCTATAATAGAAAAAATTTCTTCATAGTCTATCCCCTCTTTCTGAGAGAAGCCACGAGCTACAAATCTTGCTTTGTATTTCTTTATGCTGCCATCTGCATCATACTTGATCTTGTAGATCCACTTGGAAGTCACAACCGACTTCCCTTTGTTAACACCCAAAAAGTGCTCACTAGCTCATTTTCTTATTCACATGACCCATTTGTCCACTTTTTCACCATTTGAGCCTCTAAAGCCATCAAAAGGTCACCAAAAGACCTTAATATACCCCTTTTTCCACTCAAAATGAATATTTTTCCTAAAAAATGCATAAAAAACCCTAAAAAGGGTCAAGAATTCCCAAAAATATTAAAAAGGGAATAAAAATATTCAAAATATTCAAAAAAGTAAAAAGGAGGGAAAAGGTACCTAAACCATGTTGGTCAATACCATTGGTTTCCTCAAAACCATAATGGTATTCCCCACCACCAAAAACTATAAAAAGGTGGTAGGGTCTCCTCACTTTCCATCCATCCATCGTCCTATCCTCATGCTGTCAAAATCTCCCTTGAGCTTTTGACCATTGTAGCCATCTTGGAGAAGAGACCTTTGGAGCTTGGAGCTACTCACCTTGGAAGTTGCTCAACAATCTTCACCATTTGGAGGTATCACCATTGCAAGAACTTGCTTGCCCCTATTCTTAATACAAATTTATTCTTTATTCTATTTCTTGTTCTTGTTTTCAAATACACATGCTAGTTTAGTTTAGTTTTAGATTTATATTTACAATTGTTTTTGCTTTCAATATTGAAACTGCTATCACTTGTTGATAGGTTCCCATAGCACTAAGCTTGGTTGTAAAACCAAGCCAACACCCTTCAGGTCTTGGGACTGCATCCCAAACATCATTCTTCATGATCAATAGATCATGACATTACTTCATCCTGGATCCTGGGAACTTCATATTCTTCAATAGATAACTTTGTTGTTGAACAAATGTTGTAGTTCTTTTGTAGGTGACGATCTTTCCTACAAGAGAAATTCAATTGCATGATTAGAAAATTCTCATATTTTTCAGAACAAAATCTTATACATAAGAATACATATGTCATACAGTCATGCAATTATCTTATCCAGTGCTTCAATACAACATTCATCCATATCCGTAACTTTCTAGATGTCGTCCATCTCTACCAAAACATTGTTAAGAGCTTTCACTACTCCCAACATGTCAACAAAGAGGTTTCATTCTAGATAAGTAGAAATGGAATGTTGTACAGTGCCATAGGCCACTTACCCATCACATGCATATTAGTAGTATACTGTTCATTAATGCAATTATTCTAATATGCATAATACACAACCTAAGTCTAGGAACATAAGCATATACATCATTGAACAACATTATTCAAACAAACAGAATATACAAGAAATGGAAATTCAAAAACTTATCTTTGTTTGTTTGTTGGGTGGACTCCCTCTGAATCTTTGCTTCCTTGTAGGAGCTGCTAGAGTCCAACTTTGAAGTGGCTTCTTCTACTCTTTTCTGTTGTGGATTGTAAGGAGTCGTCAACTCCCTCTTAATCCCTGAATCACTGCATAATTTCTTGAAGTCTTCTAAAGTGAATTCTCCACCTTTGTCGGATCTAAAGGTCTTGATCTTCTTTTCAGTGTGGTTTTCTATCAAGGCTTTGAATTCATTGAATTTGCTGAATACTTCATCTTTGTTCTTCAATAAATAAATCCCAAGTCTTCCTAGAGAATTCATCAATGAAAGAGACATAGTAAACATACCCACTCAGAGAACTGGATGACATTGGACCGCATACATCAGAGTGGATAATTTCTAAGGTTCCTTTTGATTTGCTTTCACTGCTTGGAAATGCCTTCTTTATGTTTTTTTTCCTTTTTCACATCCTTTGCAAACACCTTCATGCTTGGTCTTGATTTCAAGAAGACCATCATGATTTACTTGCAATTGGTAGTGCCCTATAGTGCACATGTGTAAGCCTTGTATGCTAAAGTTAACTTGGCTCCATGGATTCATGTACCATGGCATGTTCTGGTTGTCCCTTTAATTTATACAAACCTCCCTCTTGCTCTGCAATCACTATTGCATCATCAATAGTTTTACCTTTTGGCCACATTAGTACTTGGCCATCTACAAATGAAACCCTCATTCCTTTTGCATCCAATGCAGATATGGAGAGTAAGTTCTTCTTGAGCCCAGGTACATATAGCACATCTTTCATCTTCAAAGACTTCCCAGAGTCTAGGTTGTAGGAGGCTTCACCACTTCCTTTGATAGGATATTGGTAGTCATCCCCAAGTTTCACTTTATGGGGTGACTCATGTTCAGATAGATTAGCAAAGGATTCTTTAAACCCAGTCATGTGTTTGGAATCCCCACTATCAATGAGCCAATCATTACATCCATGAGAGATGGTACCTGTGAGAGCAAAGATTAGAACATATTCATCTTCACTAGATGAGTCATCACTTTCTGCTCTAGCCTTCTTCTTGGGAAGTTCATCATCCTCAGCAGCATGAGCATGATATCTCCTTTTGTTGTTCTTCTTCTTCTTGTTGAAGTTGTTGTCATTCTTCTTCTTGGGACAATTTGAAGCAAATTGTCCTACTTCATTACAATCGTTACATCGAACATGAGATAGATCTTTCTTCTTACGATGAGGGTGAGAATGTTTCTTGTTATGAGATCTCTCCCTCTTAAAATTGCTTCCCTTGGTGTGAGCTGTGAGAGCTTGATCTTCGTTCCCCATCTTTTTTTCTCAAGCCACGATCCTTGCTTCTTCTTGTGAGCATTCCTCCCACAGTCTACTGAAAGAGACCAACTTCTTTCTTGCACAAATTCCTTGGATAAAGGAATCCCATGACCTAGGTGGGAAATTTAGTGTGGTCATAACAACTTCACCATTATCCACTACTTCATCAACATCTTTGAGTTGTTCCTTGATCCGAGAGACCTTAGAAAAATAAGATTGAATGGTCTCTCCATTCTGAAGCTTTACCCCTTTCAATTGGTTCCGCAGAGTCATCTTCCGATTTATGTTCTTCCCTTCAAATAGCTTGGATATCGAATCAAAAATATCGTTGGGTGTCTTCAGAGATGACACATGTGGAATGAGATGGTCCTTGATAGAATCAGCAATTATTATCTTTTCCTTGACCATGTTACTTTTGTGAAGAGCTTTAGCCCTTGTCCCTTTGGGACAGGGACCTCAGAGCTTATGTAAGTATCCAATTCATTTTCTTCCAGGATTAACCCAATCCTATACTTCCATGCTCGGAAGTTATCATCCCATTCAATATTATCTTTAAGCTTGGTGTGGTGAGACATATTTAAGAGCACTTCAAATGGAAATAGAAAATATTTAGGTCTTACCACTTGATTTGCTGAAAACTGGATCTTGTCTTGGATTAGGGTTTGTCAAAGAAACCCTAAAAATTCAAACTTTGAATTTCAAACTTCTAAAAGGATAGAAAGATGTGCCTTGATGAGCTGATCAGCCAAGTATATTTAGATCTTGAGATATGCAAATTTTTACCCTTCAAAAATGCCTTTTAGTCTTCCCGGATTCACTGGGAGGACCCTGAATTAGGGTTTGAGTTTCCCAGAGCTTCACCCAACCAAAAATATCGATCCAAAGCTCTAAAGTTCGATTTTTCCAAGGATCTTTGAGCTATGTCTTCATATTTCAGAAATTCCTATTTTTGTGGAAATCCTAATTTTTAGGGCTAAAACTGAAAGTGCTCAGAATTTAATTCTGATTGGACAGATAGATTCTCCTTGATGATTAGAGTCAGTCTACCTTACTACTTTTCCAAAATCTGTGGAGAGAAACCCAATAAACAAGAAACCCTAGTTTCTGCCACTGCACAATGTCTTCTTCTCAGGGAAGCTCTAATTCCATGTTAATTTTTTAGCATTAATTCAATATACTCTAGGATCTTTATTGAGAGAATAACATGTACAACATATCAAGTATAACAATGCATATCAATCACACCAAGCAATCACATGAGACAATAGACACACAGAGTTTCAGTGGGGAAAACCATAAAGGTGAAAAACCCCACAACTTCCTCAGAGATAGAAAGAGCAATGATACAACCAAAGTACAAGAGATAGTCTTCTCCTAGCAGCTGATCCTCCTCCTCACATGTGCGCCACTTTTCGAGTGATGGAAGAGTGAGTAATGAGATAAACAAATAGAGATCTCTCGATCTCTATTTATACTTGTCTTGTCCTGCCCAATAAACTAGTGGGACGGACTTGTCTAACTTAGCCTAATAACCCATGGTTACATTAATCCGGGCCAACCCCTTACTAGGTGGTCTTATAACCCATCGGAAAGTTACAACACTTGCGACACTTGTCAATACAAATGATGACACTTACGTATAGATGAATAATACATCTCTATAGGAGTACAATAAATACATAGATGAAATACATTCCGAAGTTACATATACATCAACACCTTTAACCCCTTGACACTTAACCCTTAACCAACTCAACCCTAACATACTAACCCTAGATCCCTACAACCCTTAGCGTGTAAATATGCTAACCCTTGAAGGCCTCAACTCTTAAATATCCACCGATTATACCCTAACCCTTATGTCCTTAACCAGTAAGCCCCTAAGCCCTTAATTCTTACAAACTCTTAACAGTTAAACCCTTCACCCTTAAGGCTTATCCTATTGAACCCTAACCCCCTAAATTCGTGCCATCAATCCCTTAACACCTAAAGCCCCTATTTCATAAACCCCTTTATCTCTAAGCACTTAACACCCAACGCCTAAGCCCTATTGTATCCACAAACACTTAATCCCTTAATTTCTAACCTCTAAAACCCTAATCCCATAAAACTGAATCCCTTAAACGATCAATAGAATGATGACCTAACCTCTAAATATTTAAACATGTTAACTACTTTATCCCTTTACCTCTAAACTCTTAACCCCTAAGTCCTATTTAACCCCCATTAACCTAAAACCCCTAACCCATAATCCCTAAATCCCAAAACCCATAAATCCCTAGAAACCAATCCCTCGTCTCCTAAAATCCATTAAGCCCTTAAACCCCAAACCTTTAATACCTAAACTGTTGATGTATATGTAACTTCGGAATGTATTTCACCCATGTATTTCATCTATGTATATTGTACTCCTATAGAGATGTTATTATTCCTCTATACGGAAGTGTCGTCATTTGTATTGACAAGTGTCGCAAGTGTCGTAACTTGTCGATGGGTTATTAGACCACCATGTGTGGGGTCGGCCATGATTAAGTTAATATTGGGTTATCGTACTAAGCTAGACAAGTTAGCCCCATAAGGTTATTGGGAAGTCAGGACAAGTATAAATAGAGATCTCCCATTCTCTATTTGGATCACTTCAAAACTCACTCTTCCTTCACTCGAAAAGTTGTGCACATGTGAGGAGGAGGATCAGCTACTAGGAGGAGTCTATCTCTGTGTACTTTGGTTGTACTATTTCTCTATCTATCTCTGAGGATGTTGTGGGGTTTTTCACCTTAGGGTTTTCCCCATGAAAAATCTATGTGTCTATTGTCTCTTATGTTTGCATCTTGTGATGATTGATATGCATTGATATACTGTACATGTTATTATATCAGTAAAGATCCTAGATTATGTTGAATTAATGCTCAAAAATTAACACAGTATCAGAGCTAACTTGAGAAGAAGACATTGTGCAATGACGGAAACCAGGGTTTCCTGTTTATTAGGTTTCTCTCCATAGATTTTGGAAACGTAATATGATAGATTGATTCTCCTTAGCAAAGTGAATCTATCTGTCCAACCAGAATTAAGTTCTGAGCACTTTCACTTTTGGCCCTAAAAATTAGGGTTTCCTAAAAAATAGGAATTTCTGAAATCTGAAGAAACAACTGGAAGCTCCTTGGAAAAAGCGAAGTTTAGAGCTTTGGATCGAGATTTTTGGCCTGGTAGATCTCTGGGAAACTCAAACCCTAATTCAGGGTCCTCCTTAGTGAATCCGGAAAGACTAAAAGGCATTTCTAAAGGGTGAAACTTTGCAAAACTCAAATTCTGAGTATAGTAGGATGATCAGCTCATCAAGGTGCATCTTTCTATCCTTTCAGAAGGTTGAAATTCACATTTTGAACTTTTAGGGTTTCTCTAACAAACCCTAATCCAGGACCAGATCCAGTTTTCAGCAAATCAAATGGTAAGAACTAAATCTTTTCTATTTCCATTTGAAGTACTCTTTAAAGATGTCTTACCACACCAAGCTTGAGGACAAGCTTGAAGGGGTTGATAACTTCTGAGCCTGGAAGTATAGGATTGGGTTAATCCTGGAAGAGAATGAGTTGGACTCATATATAAAAGAAGAGATCCCTATCCCAGAGGATGAAGAGGCTAAGATATTGCATAAGAAGAACTTGGTCAAGGAAAAAAGAATCATTGTTGATTCTATCAAATACCGTCTCATACCACATGTGTCATCTCTGAAGACACCGAAGGAGATGTTTGACTCTTTGACTAATCTATTTGAAGGGAAGAACATAAATCGAAAGATGACTCTGTGGAATCAATTGAAAGGGGTCAAGCTATTGAATGGAGGGACCATTCAATCTTACTTCTCCAAGGTCTCTCAGATCAAGGAATAACTTGAAGTTGTGGATGAAGTAGTAGACAATGGTGAAGTTGTTATGACTACTCGGAATGGCCTACCTAGGTCATGGGACTCTTTTATTCAAAGAATCTATGCAAGAAAGAAATTGATCTCTTTCAGTAGAATATGGGAGGAATGCTCTCAAGGAGAAGCAAGGCTTGTGGCATGAGAAGAAAAGATGGGGAATGAAGATAAAGCTCTCACAGCTCACACCAAGAAAGGGAAGTCCAAGAGAGAGCCATCCCACTTCAGAAAAACTTCACACCACCATTATCATAAGGATAAGAAATATCTTCTATGCTTCAATTGCAATGAGAAGGGACACTTTGCTTCAGATTGTCCCAAGAAGAAGAAAGACAACAACAACAACTTCAACAAGAAGAGATATCATGCTCATGCTGCCGAGGATGATGAACCTCCAAAGAAGAAGGCTAGAGAAGAAAGTGATGATGATGACTCATCAAGCGAAAAAGAGTATGTTCTAATCTCTGCTCTCACAGGTACTATTTCTCATGGATGTAATGATTGGCTTATTCATAGTGGGGCTTCCAAACACATGACTGGATTTAAAGAATCTTTTGTAAATTTATCTGAACATGAATCACCCCATAAAGTGAAACTTGGGGATAACTATCAATACCCTATCAAAGGAAGTGGCGAAGCCTCCTACAAACTAGATTCTGGAAAATATTTGAAGATGAAAGAAGTTCTTTATGTACCTGGGCTCAAGAAAAACCTACTCTCCATATCTGCATTGGATGCAAAAGGTATGAGGGTTTCATTTGTGGATGGCCAAGTTTTAATGTGGCCAAAGGGAAATACCATAGATGATGCCATCTTGATTGGAGAGCAAGAGGGAGGATTGGATAAATTGAAGGGACAACCTGAACATGCCATGGTGCATGATTCCATGGAGGCAAGTGAACTTTGGCATAGAAGACTTGCACATATGCACTACAGAGCATTACCAATTGCAAGTAAAGATGTAAAAGGTCTTCCCGAAATCAAGACCAACCATGAAGGTGTTTGCAAAGGATGTGCAAAAGGAAAGAACATAAAGAAGGCATTTCCAAGCAGTGAAAGCAAGGAAAAAGGGATCTTGGAAATTATCCACTCTGATGTATGCGGTCCGATGTCATCCAGTTCTCTGAGTGGGTATGTTTACTATGTCTCTTTCATTGATGACTTCTCCAAGAAGAATTGGTTTTACTTCTTGAAGAAAAAAGATGAAGTGTTTGATAAATTCAAGGAATTCAAAACCTTGATGGAGAACCAAACTGATAAGAAGATCAAAACATTCAGATCCGACAATGGTGGAGAATTCACTTTAGGTGACTTCAAGAAGCTATGCAGTGATTCATGGATTAAGAGGGAGTTGACTGCTCCTTACAATCAACAACAGAATGGAGTTGCAGAAAGAAAGAATCAAACAATCATGGAAGCAGCAAGAGCAATGCTGCATGACCAGGATCTACCTATGCATCTATGGGCAGAAGCAGCTAGGATAGCTATAGATGTATAGAGCATAACAACCCACAAGATATTGGACAAGAAGATACCAGAAGAAGTCTTCTTTGGTAAGAAACCTAAAGTCAGCCATCTCAGAATATTTGGTTTTCCATTATATACTCATGTCCCAAAGGAAAAGAGGACCAAGCTAGATCCTTCAGGAAAAAAGGGTATCTTTGGGGGTTACAGTGAAAGCTCGAAGGCTTACAGAATATAATTTCCAAGGTTCAAGAAGATTGATGTCAGCAGGGATGTGACATTTGATGAAAAGTCAGCATTCATCAAAGCAAGGAAGACACCTACTGAAGATTATGAAGAACCTAAGGAAACTAGATTTCAAGATACTACTATGACTGAAGCAGTTCCAGATGCAGATCGTGAAATTGAAGATCCACAAGAACCTGTAGATCCACCCCATGAGAATAAATCTCACAAGAGGAAACCTACATGGGCTAGAGAGATCATTCAAGATGCAGAAAGATATGGAATTCTAGAAGAACACAGAGCAAAGAAGAGATCTAGATCACATACAAGCTATGTTGCTTTACTCTGTGAACAAAGAAGCAGCGGAAAAGAAAGAATGGAAGGATGGCATGGTCGAAGAATACCAATAAATAATGAAGAATGGTGTTTGGAATGTTGTCCCAAGACCTGAAGGGACTTCTGTTGTGACTTCCAAATGGATCTACAAGACCAAGCATGTTGTAGATGGCAGCATAGAGAAATACAAGGCAAGATTTGTAGCTCGTGGATTCTCTCAGAAAGAGAGAATATATTATGAAGAAAATTTTTCTCTTGTAGCCAGGTACACTTCCATTAGATTAGTACTTGCTCTGGCTGCAGTGATGAAATGGAAGATACACTAGATGGATGTCAAGACTGCTTTCTTGAATGGTGTAGTTGAAGAGGAAGTGTATGTGGAGCAGCCACTCGGTTTTGAAACACATGACAGGGAGTCATATGTGTGCAGATTGAAGAAATCCTTGTATGGCTTAAAACAAGCTCCTAGGACTTGGTATGGTAGGATGAACAGTTTCCTATCTATTTTGGGCTTTACCAAGAGTAAAGTGGATTCCAAAATTTACTACAAGGTTGAGGAAGTCAGTCTTGTGATACTACTCTTGTACATAGATGACCTATTTGTAACAGGTGAAGATAGATTGATTCTCGATACCAAAAGGAAGCTTGTTGCCGAGTTCGAGATGAAGGACTTGCGGATGATGCACTATTTTCTAGGCATGGAGGTGTGGAAAAGTGCAGATGGGATCTACCTTGGACAAGGGAAGTATCCAATAGAGATCTTGAAGAGGTTCGGGATGATGGACTGCAAGGCCATGGCCACACCTATGGCATCGAACCTGAAGCTTATGTGTGATGCTTCATCTGATCCGGTTGATGTCACGATGTATCGTCAGATGATTGGGTTGTTGATGTACCTGACGAACACGAGACCAGATATTTGCTTTACGGTGAACACATTGAGACAGTTCCCAACGGATCCGAGGAGTGTTCAGCTAGTTGTTGTGAAGCATATTCTGAGGTACTTGAAGGGTATAGTTGATTATGGGATCAAGTATGATGTGAATCAAAATTATAACTTGCAGGGTTATGTTGATTCAGATTTGGTAGGCAGTGCTACAAATAGGAAGAGCACATCTGGGTGCTGCTTCAGTATGGGATCAGGTGTGATCTCTTAGTTTAGTGGTAAGTAGTCCTGCGTAGCACTGAGTACAGCCGAAGCAGAGTATGTTGCATCTTGTTTGGCTAGCTGTGAGGCAGTATGGCTTCGGAAGCTATTGTTTGAGTTATTTGATCTACCGTTGGAGGCTACTGGTATCTTTTGTGACAACCAGAGTTGTGTGAAGCTGTCTGAGAACCCAGTGTTCCACGACAGGTCGAAACACATAGAGATCAAATACCACTATATCAGGGATATGGTGCAAAGAGAAGCAGTGAAGCTCCTGTGTGTTGTGACGGATGAGCAGATTGCAGATGTGCTAACGAAGCCACTAGCCAGAGTGAAGTTCAAGTACTTCAGAGAGAGGCTTGGTGTTATTCATATCAATGACACTTCGAGGAAGAAGTGATGGAGACATTTTGTTGAAGCCATTCCAAGCATGGTGGAAGTAGGATCCTTCACATTGCTATGGATGTAAGCGCTGGATGATGAGCATCACGATGATGTTCTAGTTTATGCTTTGTATGATTAGTTGGATCATTTATGTATGTATGCATCATGTTGGATGCTGGATATGATTAGTTGGATCATTTATGTATGTATGCATCATGTTGGATGCTGGATATGATCAGTTGGATCATTTATGTATGTACGCATCATGTTGGATGCTTGGACCATGTATCTATATATGGATCAGGTGGATACGTTGTATGATCAGGTAGATCAAGTATGTTGATATGTATCAGGTAGATACATTATGTGATCAGGTGGATACACTGTATGATCAGGTGGATCATGTATGATGATATGTATCAGGTAGATACTTGGTATGCATTAGGTAGATGCGTGTATGATCATGGATGACGAGCTTCAGGATGTTTCTCTAGATGACATGCACCAGGATGATGGAGTGTTGATGATCGGGATGATCATGTATCGGGATAATGTATGGTGAGTATTAGGTTGATACTCTGTGGCCATGGACAGGTTGTGCAGATGAGCATGTAAGTAGACCTGGGAGGTCTGGACAAGATGAAAAAGGATTCAAATGCTCTTTGGAGGCATTCCTCCAGGAGGACTTGTAAGACCTGGGAGATACAAGAGGTTGGGTTTTGTGTTCGTAATAAGTCCTAGGATGTTCTTTCAAGGGTTTATCCTGTGACCACATGTAAGACTTGGAAGATCTGAGAGGTTGGGCTGTGTGCCCGTAATAAGTCCTGGGATGCTCTTTCGAGGGTTTGTGGCGGTGACTACATGTAAGACCTGGGAGATCCGATAGGTTAGGCTGTGTGCCCGTAATAAGTCCTGGGATGCTCTTTCGAGGGTTTGTAGTGGAGATCACATGTAAGACCTGGGAGATCTGATAGGTTGGGCTATGTGCCCGTAATAAGTCCTAGGATGCTCTTTCGAGGGTTTGTGATGAGGGTCACATATAAGACCTGGGAGATCCTATAGGTTGGGCTATGTGCCCGTAATAAGTCTTGGGATGCTCTTTCGAGGGTTTGTGATGAGGGTCACATATAAGACCTGGGAGATCTGATAGGTTGGGCTGTGTGCCCATAATAACTCCTGGGATGCTCTTGCAAGGGTTTGTGATGCAAATAATAAGTCCTGAGGATTCCACAGTATGGCCAGTGATGATTAAGACCTATAGGTGGTGGGCCTACATCCAGTATGAAAAAGGACTGGCTCTGTAGAAATTCCTATGACGAGTAGATTCAGAGATTGATTGAGATAGCAGCACCAGTGACGATGACGATGATTCAAGGATGATGACTTGCTGATGATGATCCAGAGAAGAAGACTTGTGCTAGCAGATCTGTGTCAAGAAATACCTTCCTAGTTAAGAGGGAGTGTTGATGTATATGTAACTTCAGAATGTATTTCACCCATGCATTTCATCTATGTATATTGTACTCCTATAGAGATGTTATTATTCCTCTATACGAAAGTGTCGTCATTTGTATTGACAAGTGTCGCAAGTGTCGTAACTTTTCGATGGGTTATTAGACCACCATGTGTGGGGTCGGCCCTGATTAAGTTAATATTGGGTTATTGTGCTAAGATAGACAAGTCGGCCCCATAAGGTTATTGGGTAGTCAGGACAAGTATAAATAGAGATCTCCCGATCTCTATTTGGATCACTTCAAAACTCAGTCTTCCTTCACTTGGAAAGTGGCGCACATGTGAGGAGGAGGATCAACTGCTAGGAGGAGTCTATCTCTGTGTACTTTAGTTGTATTATTGTTCTATCTATCTCTGAGGAAGTTGTGGGGTTTTTCACCTTAGGATTTTTCCCACAGAAACTCTGTGTGTCTATTGTCTCTTATGTTTGCATCTTGTGATGATTGATATGCATTGATATACTGTACATGTTATTCTCTCAATAAATATCCTAGAGTATATTGAATTAATGCTCAAAAATTAACATAAACCCCTTGACACATAACCTTTAATTGACTCAACACTAACATCGTAACCTTAGAGCCCTGAATCCCTTAGCCTATAAATCCATTAACCCCTAAGCCCCTTGAACACAAACCCTTGACCCTTAGTACTTGAAACCTAACCCCTTAACATTGGTCCCCTCATTCCCTTAACCCCTAAAACCCTTTATCTCTAAGCACTTAACACCAAACACCTTTAGAATCCCTAGTTTATCAACAAACACTTAATCCCTTAATGTCTAACCTTTAAAACCCTAACCCCCTAAACATGGAGCGCTAAATCCCTTAACCCCTAAGCCCCTTGACCTCAAACCCCTTAACCCCTAACAACAAATCCTTATTTAACCTCCTAACCCATAGAACGCAAATCTTAAAACCTTTGAAGATAAGTAGGGATATAGGGAAATAAAGGAAATTATTTTCTTGGGAAGAAACTATTAAATAAGGTTTTGATGAAAATGCAAATTGTGTATATTACCATAACGCTAGTGCGTTTATTGATGAAGAAATGCTCGCGCGTTATTTGATGAAGAAACGCTCATGCCTTTTTGGCCACTAGATGTTATTTAGCCATGCACCATACATATTAATTGCCTAGGAATTTTTTAACATTGAAGAAACGCGCGTGCATTATAGTTTTAAGAAATGATAGTGTGTTTTGTCTCTGCAAAAATTCAGCAGAATACTCTGCCTATTTCATACCCGAATTTTGCATTTTGTCTCCCTGATGGCGCTACAAAAAAACTTGATACTCTATGTTTACAATCAACAATCAGGACAATTGAGGAAGCTTGATACTCTATGTTCACAATAAACAAGCTTGAAGAGGATTCTACAGTTAGCATTGGGAATTGAGGATTATACATTCACAATTAGCAAGCTTCAAGTGGATTCTACATTCAAAATTAGCAAGCTTCAAGAGGATTCTACATTCAGAACTTCAAGCTTCAAGAGGATTATACATTCACAATTTCAAGCAAGCTTGAGGAATCTATATGAACAAAATTAAAGAAGAGTCTACATTCACTATTGAGCAAGATTAAAGAACCTATATTCACAAATGAAGAATTTTCTATATTCACAAGTGAGGTAGAAGCTACTTTCACATTTGAGCAAGCTTGAGGAATCTATATTCACAATTGAGGAAGTATCTATATTCACAGTTGAGCAAGATTGAAGAATCTATACTCACAATTGAGAAAGAATTTGGATATTTGAATAGTTGAGCACACCTCTAGAATCTGTTTTATTATTATTGCTCGTTGTGGTCATGGGGAATTCACGCAATCGAACAAGGAAATCGGAAAGGAAAGAGAAGCCTCAAGAAACCATGGAAGAATTTATAGAAAATAAAAGATTGGACATGTGGAATCGAAGGCATTTCATGGAAAATCATCCAATTCCAACAGTAGATGACTCCATGGTCGTTCCTACCCATCCACGACAAGAAAAACGGAAAAAATCACTAGAGGGGCCCTCAATTTCAACAACATTTGATGAAAAAACACCCCATGGAATTAGTCAAGAAGTAAAAACTAGGTTCTCATTAGGGGATGCTTCAATTCCCACATCAAGTCAACATCATATTATGGTAGCGAATGACTTGTTGGGTTGTGTTTATACAAGCGATGAAGTTAGGGAGGCATTGAATGAAGGATTTACAATGAAAGAAGAAAATGTTATGGAGACCGTCCAAGAGAAAGTCCAGTTTCCCACATCCAACTACCAATAAGAGAATGAAAGACAAGATTCTCCTATTGAAATGTCAGAGCGTCCTAGTGATGTTGTACATGCTCCAGTTCCAACACCCTTACCTCCATTAGCAACTACATGCCGAAGAACTTCAAAACGTATACAGGTTCAAGAAACTCTCATTAGTTTACTTGAAGGTACATTGTCTAAACCTACTATTGCTTATCAAACTCAACAAATACTTGATAATTTTTTTGATTCTAAATGTGATGGGACAAGTGCAAATTATTTTTATCATTGTTAAAATATAGGTCTATGGGTGTTGTTAGAAGAACGTTAAGGATAAAGATGACCAAAAAGTTAGAACCAAGTTCTCATATTGTTAAAAGTTTAGTAGATGCATTTAGTACAATTGGAAAGAAATCTCACTCAAAGGATCACAATGTGTCTCACCATGTGTTGTCACAATAAATTGTAAACAAAAAGACCAGGGCACTTCATTTTCTTAAAACTACCTCCAAAATTATTAATTTGAATGTGAATACACTTCGTAGGTATTGTGTTAGAAGATAACAACTTGAAACTGGTCAAACATATGTTTGGGACTTCATTGGAAGGTTGTCGTGCTCTGACATGAAGGTCATTGATGTAGTAAAGGGAGTAGTGAAATATTTTTGGCATGACAACACTAGACCATCTTCCAACCAAAAAGATGTATTAAAAATTGAGAAGGGGTTCAAAGGATCATGAACCACACATTAAACATTTTCTTGATATGACACAAACAAAATTATATGAGAGATTTAGGAATGAACATAACAAACCTAACTTGGGACAAATATCCTTTGAAAAATGAAAACCATGGTATGTTAAAATAAACACAATTTGTAACACATGTTGTCGATACCACATTGAGTATGGTTAGTATTATGACACATATACATATATTTTTCGTATATTGAATAACACTCTTGTGCATGAATGCTTATCTACATTACTATCGATGTCATCTAGAGACTTTATTCATAGAATTTTGTGTAGCAGGCCAAACGATTGCAAATTTTATTAAAAAAATTGCATAGATGGGACATGCCTAGGGTGTGGTGGATTGGCATTATTGGAAAAATGCATACATGTGACTGATGAGCATGAACTTGGGAGGTAGGAGGTGAACTTGCAGTCATTCAAATATGTCACGTATGATATTGATGGAGGGAATGAAAGAAAAAAATACAATTGGTCACTTCTCAGGTTGGTAATGAGTTCTTGAATACTATTTTTTCTTCAGATTGCAATTTCATATGTAACAATCTATTGATATATGTCTATATTGTTGCTCTATCAAGTATGGATTTGCGACTTCATGGAGGAATTCTTTGAAAATACACAACAGTATGTAAAGAATGTACATGTGGCTCATTGGAAAGATGAGCAGTTTAGAACGTGCAGGGATACATTTCCTATTGGGACTATCCTGTCAGTGGTTGATTTTGCGGAAAACTACACTATTCAACCTCAAAATGAGATTCAGAGTCAATACTATCACTCATACCAGGTCAGCATAATGGTCCATATCACTTATAGACACGGGGAATATAATACTGAAGACAACATGGTTATATTGAAGGAGTATCACTTCTACATAAGTGATGACAGGTGTCACGACTTGGATTTTGTACATCATAGTTTTCAAATGTTATACAATCACTTGAAGAATAACAGTATATAGATGGAACAACATTGGATTTTGTCTAACGGTTGTGCAGGGAAATTCAAAAATTCTCGTGTCTTCCAATGGTTGTGTATGCTCCAAAAAGGGCACAAGGTGTCACATATTTGGAATTATTTTGAGACTGGACACAGAAAACGTGAACATGATGGAGCAAGTCTGTGCATCAAGACTGCTCTACGCAGGAAAGAAATGAATTTCACAAGTGTATGACTCATCTGAGATGCAAAAATCATCATTGAATGGTGTGCTTTAGTCATGCGGGAGGGAGCAAGAAGGCATAAAGATCACTCAACCAAGAAAGCACATGTAAATATATATTTTTGGGAGGTGGTGGATGTAGATCGATCACAATTATATGAGTGCAAGACCATCCAAGGAGCTCATGCAGTTCATTTAGTTAGAATGTCAGACAATGCTATACTTGAAATGTGGACAAGGAAACTATCATGTTTTTGTTCTCCATGCAGTAGTGGTTAATGGGACAAATGTGAATCTATGGATTGGGTTGATAGCTGGGACCGTGTATCACTACCCATTCGTCGACGTATAGCTACAGAATCATCCCATTTGGAGGAGGACCAATCAAGTATTTCATTAGACTATGACCACATATCATATCTCATACAACTAGGTTTGATTAATATTTTGATATTTTTTATATTTTTGACAACTAGTTGTGTCTAATTAGTTGACTAAAACGTTAGCACTATATTTTCTCCGAGGAACATATACGCAATGGTTTCCCCGTGATACAATGCATGGCACACCGACTATTGGCTGGAACATTGCTTAGAGGGGAAGCAAACCCCAAATGTCCCATTACAGGACTCTGAGGCCAATGCTTTTCCGATTGGGTCGATGGTTATAAAAGGAGAATATTTGAACCAAGTTTCCCACTCAACAAATAGAAAAGGGTATACATATGAAGATTATAGACTAGGTGATATTGTATACCATTATACAAACTTAGTTATTAGCACAAACCTCTAGCTGCAAACAATGCCATGGAATAACTCATCAAAGGAACAATACTTATTTCTTTACTCTGAGCACGAGAGGTTAAAGGAAAACCTTAGTATTCGAGGTGATCCTGATGGTCTAGTCGAATGAACATATGTAGGTAATATAGTATGTGGTTTGCATGTTTTATTATGTACTATGTTATAGGTATGTTATCTGAGTGTGAGTTGTTGTCCCTGAAGGTATATATTGTACATCAGACGGTTTTGTTGCATGAGCCTTTGGACTATCCTCTGCATCATCAGTGGAAAATTCTTTCCCCTCGTCCTCTTCTTGTAGCAAGTACAACTTTTAAAATCATTAAAAATATTAGCAATCTATATATGTGTATAGTAAAGAAAAATAATTTACAAATGACACTAAATTGTTAACCATTTACTTACCTATGTAAAATACCCAGTAAATCTATCATCTATATGGACATGACCAAAGCAATGACAGCTACATATTGTGCATGGGTGGGGCTCTCGACTGTGCTCATGATGTGTAGGTCTAGTGGCACTACTAGATTCTCCTCGACCACTGGAAGGTGGTGGATCTACCCCACCAGGAGGTGGTGGATCTACCCCAGCGAGAAGTGGTGTCTCTACTCCACCCATAGATGGTGGCTCTGATGGCCCTTAGTGGTATGTACCTTGAAGATACATGTTATGGAGAACAACCGCCTGTGCCAATAGTAGGAATGACTCTTGCATCTCTAGGACCAACTGATGTGCAGGAGACACATCTGGCCTAGGTAGCTTCCTACAAGGTAAAGACACTGGGATATTGGGATCTATGTGCCTCACATTGGGACGTTGTTGAGGCATCCCCATCCCAACGCCCTGGTACTCCAAGATATCAAAATAAATAACATGCTTCCCCCCAAAAAAATATGCATACATCTTTATAAGAAAATATAGAGGCATTTCCCTGTTGTTATGTGGTGGCACATCAAATACCATGTACCTGTGATATTTTATAGGATAGATCACACAGCGAGTGGAAATCTCACTAATCTCGCTCAAGAATTGCAGAGAGAAGAAGAAGAAGAATTGAATCAATAATCACTCATTAACAGAAGAAATGACAAAAATTGTTGTAATCATACATCAGCTGTAAGTTGCCACTGTGAAAGTAGAATAATAACTGAATACAATAAAATAAATTCGAATTACTCCTAAGGTCATTCGAGTTATCCTTAATGTGTGGCTTGGATGACATTGAAGACATCATCCAATCAGTGGTAGTAGTCACAGATAGTCAAATATCAGTCAAATGATTCTAACTGGTGCATGTGGCACAAATACAGGGAAGGAGACTCCAATGTGGGCGCCTGAGGAGCTGTCAGTAGTCAGTAGAGTTGAACTAGTCTCTATAGGTGTCTATCTAAGTGCTTTAGTCAGTTAACTAAGCAATCAGTCCCCAAATCAAAGAATTGATTGACTAATCATGGAACTGACTGATGTAACTCCTAAGCAGGTGGAAGAGGGTGCAATTGTACTCCAGTGATGGAAACAAGGGTGCATATGTGGATAGGAGTGCTAGAACTGAGCATAAACAGGCTCTCGGGGATAAAAAACTGGGTACTAGGTGCTGGGATACTACTATATTGATGACTGGATGCATGCCATATGCATGGATGCATGGTGAATTCATGCAAAGCATGAAAATATAAAAAATGATGGTGAGAATATTCCAACACACCCCCCCCCCCCCCCCGCAAACCAAACTATGAGGAAGTAACTGAAAACTAGTAGGGTTGTGGTAACTGAAACCAAAGGTCACCCTGTACAAAATATAAATAAATAAAGTGAGGAAAGAGGGAAAACCCAGTGGGAATAAAGCCCCCCCTCAAGATAGATTGTGTTAGGATAATCAATCATGTACATCACTCACCCCAAAAGGTAAGTGGACTTCTGTAACGTCCCCATTTTGACGCCCTTTGCATTAAATCATAAATGATGTAAATATTGTTATTTAATCATGGTGAGGAGCTCAAGGCCAAGGCCCCACCATTGATTTAACATTTTATGTATCGGCAATTAAAAATAGATGCCTATGGTTCTTGTGCTAGACATGCATAATATAAATTAAGATATCATGTAAATACGAATTTTAATGAAATACCCACAACTAGATAAGCAATGCAACAAAGAGATGGGGGGGGATGATTCTACAAGGAATAGGGAGGGAAAATTATTCAAACCCTTGATCCAATGGTGATAAGCAAAATGTCAATGAATGAACCCCAACTACCCATTCTGACTTATGCACCCAATCATTTAATTCTTCCAAGAGTTGGTTGAGGTAGTTAATGCCTTCGGAATGAAGAGATATGGTAGCCAATTTCGTGTATGGGCAAGCCATCAACCTGGGAAATCATATTTTGTCGCCTTGGGAAAGAAAACACCCACGAATTTGTGCCCAAAGCCATTCTTCACCCATGGTCTTTCCTCTCTCACGTAGTCTGAGCTAGCCGAGTCTGTCTCCTTCATGTTTTCTACCATTTTCCTGTATTTTCCATGCCTGGGAACTCATTTTTGTGTTGCTCAGTGGTTGGGGGAAAGGGAGACACGTTTTGGGGGTTTATAGAGGTTGTTTCTGCCTCTGGAATGCATAAAAACGTTTTCTGAAAATGAATTGCTCTCCTAGGGTTTATTCCCCATCTACCAATTCGTTTTGGTTGCCCATGTTTTTCAGCAGTGGTGTTTTTGTTGTTGGGTGCATCCCTATGTTGGTTGAAATTGTGAGCGAGAATTAGGAGTGGAAGTGGACCAGAATTGGCTTGATAAACCTAGTGAGGAGGTAGCCTCTCAAGAGTATCAAAAGGGTTGGTTGCTCTTCTATGCACACCTTGAAGAACACTAGAATGGAAGGTATGGCCTGAGGGACTGTGTAATAGTGAAGGGAATACTTCCTTGTGCCAGGTGTGTAGGTATTGTGGCGACCAAGATAGATAGATATTGCAGAGGGTGTCCATAGCTCTATGGGTGAGCCACTAGCTTAGCAATTCATTCATTTCCATTTCCTTAGTAGCCTGATAAACCCAATTGCATATTGGCTTGGCTCATTTTGGTGTATGTTTGGCTATGTGTGAGTCTGTTGTTCCCTGGTTCCTTGTAGAAATCATGCCCAACACGGGGGTGGCAGTTGTGTTGTGAGATTCAAGCACAATTGGCCTATGGTTGGGTGGAACGTTGCAGTTGCATAGCCAGTTGCTCGGGACTACTTTGCTTTAAGATAGGTACTCTCTTGTGTTAATTTTGTATTGTCTTTAATTGATGAATCTCATGAAAATATTGAATGTATGATGGATGTGTAATTGAATCTATTTCCATTATGTTTCTTATAGTTATACATTTGCATATGTCTTTTTATATATTATGTGAATGTTTTATTTAATAAGTATGGGGGCTAGATGCCCTGGCTTTAGTCTAACGTTCTCTTCATCGCACCGCCATGATGGAGGGGACATTACAAAATGGTATCAGAGCCATAGGCTACAACATTGGGTCTCTATGGGCCAAATCTGATTACAATTACAAGGGAAGACCCCTTCCTGATCACCGCAGGTTATAACATCAATACTAGTGGGCTAAGTGGGATAATTGCAAAGGTAAGATCACCTCCTGCTGAGCAGTGAGCATCCCTGAAAGAAAGGAAGAAAATCCAAAATTGTTCTAAGTGTTTCTGGAAATTTCAAAAAAATAAACAAACAAACAAACAAACAAAAAGGAAAGTTTATGTCTAAATCAGAAGGAACTTGCGAGTTTTTCGCCGCAATAGTGGGAGGACTCGACAAGTTAATCTGCAACGGCGGAAGGAACTTGTGAGTTCTCTCCAAAGTTATCAGAAGAGGGAGGGAGAATTTCGGTGAAAATCATCAAGTTCGCTGGAAGAGTTGGCGAAAGTTTTCCGGAACAGCGGAAGAGTTGGCGAAAGTTTTCCGGAACAGTGGAAGAGTTGTCGAAAGTTTTCCGGAACAACGGAAGAGTTGGTGAAAGTTTTCCAGAATAGTGGAAGAGTTGGCGAAAGTTTTCCGTAACATCGGAAGAGTTGGAGAAAGTTTTCTGGAACAGCGGAAGAGTTGGTGAAATTTTTCCGGAACAGCGGAAGAGTTGGCGAAAGTTTTCCGCAACAGTGGAAAGAACTGCCGAGTTGCGCCGAAGTTGTTGGAAAGAAAAGCTGAGTTTTCGGCGGAGAAATTCAGAGAGTTTGTCTGCAATGGCAGAAGAACTCAGTGAATTGCTCTGAAACAGGGAATTTTAGTTGTTTTCCAGTGATATTTTTCAGGCACTGGAAGTTGAAAAATTGCTTTGAACTTATGTGCCATATTGCGCGAAATCGAAGAATTGCAAGCCCCCTTGACCCCCGTCGTCGCCCCCCTCATCCCCCCCCCCTCATATGTTGTTGATTATGAGAAAATTCTATGATGTGACAAATTGTCAATATGATATCTTTCCACATGCATGAAGGTAATTAATGAATTTATGAGAATATAATGTAGCTAACAATTGTGTTGATGAACACATTTTTGCATAAATCATAGTTACACCCAGGAAGCATTCTAGATAGTGCAGTTGGAAAGTTTTGGGTCTTGGTTGGGCCATGAAAATCAACATCATGGATGATGCACAGGATCCCTATGAGCCTGAGACAGATGCCATGGGAAAGAACATACATGTTGAAAATGCTGAAACAGAATCTAATGGGAGAAGAAATCAAGAGGCTCCTCCAGGAATTGCAGCCACCATGAGAAGCCTAAGGGTGGAATTGCAAAGCTGTAGAGAAGACAATGAAATGATGATTAAAGCTCAGGAAGAACAAAATTAGTTGAATGCAACCATGCTATAGAGTTTAACAGACATCCAAAGGCAAATAAAATCTGGGCATCAGACATCAGATCCAGAAAGGGGTGGGACTAATTCTAAGAGGAACTCCCGCAAGAGGGCCAGTAGCTCAAGAAGAGTTTCTACGGACAGAACATATATTCTAGAAAACTCTTCTAATGGATCATATGACTTAGAGGAATCCATTGAGGGTTCAAGCTCTTCATCCCACAGGAGTAAGAGGAAGAGGCACTACAAGAAAAATTCGCATGGGGAATTTAAGAAGGCAAAACCTCCTACATTTGATGGAGAGGTAAAGTTTGGTCAAGAAGCTGGAGCTTGGCTTCTTGGGATGAGAAAGTATTTTCAATTCCAAGACTACTCTGGAAATATGAAAGCAAGGGTAGCCATTTTCAACTTGAATGGAAGAGCATCTATATGGTGGGAACACATTAGGCAAGTGAGGAAGATCAATGAAAGGAAGATTGTGTGGAAGCAGTTCAAGAAATACTTCAAATAGAAGTACCTCTCTGATAGGTACTATGATGATAAGATCAAAAAGTTCCATGAGCTGAGATTGGGACAATTGACCATGGAAGAATATGCAAACAAATTCTTGGAGCTGCTAAGATATGTCAGGTACATTCGAGATGATAAGGTGAAAATTCAGCGTTTCCTAAGTGGACTGTCCTAGTCATATAAAGATAGAATTGAGTTTGATGAACCTCGAACTCTAGAGGAGGCCATAAGAAAGGCCAAGTATTGCTTTGATCAAAACAAAAGCAAACCATAATTCCATAGGGCATGGAAGGATAAGAAAAATGAAAAGTTTGATCAAAGGAAGAAGGGGTTCAAGCCTCCTCAATTCAGGAATCATCAAAGGCAGCCATCACAGGTTGTGACTAAGCCAACTAGGATGATGGGAGACAAACCAAGAGATCCAAAGGAGCCAAGAGAACCACTTCAATGTTGGGGTTGTGAAGGGGAGCACATGCTTAGGAACTGTCCACATCGGAATGGGAATGCAAATCAAGTTCACAACATCCAGGGAGATGAAACTGTGGGTCAAGTGGCGAGGACAATCCCTAGAATCTATGCAGCTCTAGAAGACCGCCAATCAGATCATCAATCAACTGTGGTTGAAGTTGAAGGTAAGATTTCTAAGCAATATGTTTCTATTTTGATTGATCATGGATCTACTCACAGTTATGTCATTCCTAGAATTGTTGAGATTTTTGCTTTTAAGAAATTAAAGCATAGTAAATCATCGTTAGTTCAGCTAGCCACTAGAACCAAGAGAAAAGTTAGTGAAATTGTAAAGAAGTGTCCATTAGAGATGGATGGGATATTCACTTACGCAAATCTGAATATTTTTCCACTTGGTTTCTATGATATTCTCATTGGAATGGATTGGTTAGAAGCACACAGGGTTAAACTTGACTGCTACAATAAGACATTTGAATGCATGGATGAAGAAGGAAACCCAAGGGTTGTAAAAGGAATTCCAAAGGTGACTTATGTTAGGTAGGTTTCAGCCATGCAACTGAAGAAGTTCTGTAGGAAGGGTTGTTAATTGTATGCAGCCCACATTTTAGAGGTAGCAAAGAATGAAACTCTTAAATTGGAGGACTATCATGTATTGCAAGAATTCAGGGATGTTTTTCCTGATGAGATTCCAGGACTTCCTCCAAAGAGAGACATTGAGTTTATAATTGAACTTGTGCCAGGAGCGGCACCAGTGTCTAAGACACCCTACAAGATGAATACATCAAAATTGATAGAATTGAAAATGCAATTGCAAGAGTTGTTGGAAAAGAAATATATCAGGCCAAGTGTGTCCCTGTGGGGAGCACCTGTTCTATTTGTGAAAAAAAAAGATGGAACACTCATGTTATGTATTGACTACAGGCAATTGAACAAAGTCACTGTGAAGAACAAATACCCATTGCCCTGAATTGATGACCTTTTTGATCAAATGAGAGGAGCAAAGGTATTTTCAAATATTGACTTGAGGTCTGGTTACCATCAGGTAAGAATCAAAGAAGGAGATTATTCATAAGACAACCTTTAGAACAAGGTATGGACACTATGAGTTTGTAGTGGTACCATTTGGTCTCACAAATGCACCAGCTACATTCATGTGTCTCATGAATAATGTTTTTAGCAAGTATTTGGACAATTTTGTTCTCGTATTTCTAGACGACATTCTTATCTATTCTAAGAATGAAGAAGAGCATGAAGAACATTTGAGAATGACATTGCAATTACTGAGAGAGCATAAGCTGTATGCAAAGTTGAGCAAATGTGACTTTTATAAAGATAGAATTCATTATTTGGGTCACATCATCTCCGATGAAGGAATATCCGTAGACCCTGAGAAGATTGAAGCCATCATGAATTGGCCAACTCCAAGAAATGTGACAGATGTTAGAGCTTTTATGGGCCTTGCTGGTTACTACAAGAGGTTTATTGAAGGATTCTCCAAGTTCACAAACCCGATCACTTCTTTGCAAAAGAAGGGGATAAAGTTTGAATGGTCACCCAGATGTGAGGAAAGTTTCCAGCAATTGAAGAATCTTCTTACGAGTGCACCAATTTTGAAGATTGTAGACCCAGAAAAAAGACCTTGTGGTGTGTACCGATGCATGCAACCAAGGACTTGGAGGAGTTCTTATGCAAGACAACCACGTGGTATGCTATGAGTCGAGAAAGTTGAAGGAGCACGAGAAAAACAATGCTACTCATGATTTAGAACTTGCAGCCATAGTACATGCTTTAAAGATGTTGAGGCATTACTTAATGGGAAGGAGATTTGAGCTAAGGACAAACCATTGTGGTCTGAAGTACTTATTCGATCAGCCAAATTTGAATTCTAGGCAATCTAGATGGTTGGAATTTTTGTGTGAATTTGATTTTCAAATCAAACACATAAAAGGGAAAGAAAACAAGGTGGTTGATGCACTCAGCAGGAAAGTACATGAAATTCATGTGGCAGAGATTAGCACTTGCCAACCAGATTTGAGGCAGTAGATTGTTAACCATATTGCTAAGGATGAAGTGTATGAGCAGATAAAAGACAAATTGCAGCAGCAAGACCTTGAAAAGAAGTATGAAGGATATCATTTGGAAGAAGACGAACTTCTTACTTATAAGAATAGAGTCTATATTCCAAATGCAGCAGATTTGAGGATGATTGTTATGGATGAAATCCATAAATCCCCATACTCCGGTCACCCAAGATATTAGAAAACAATTTCTACAGCAATAAAATATTATTTCTGGCCAGGGATGAAGAAGGACATCACTGAATACATCTCCAAGTGTATGAAATGTCAGCAGGTGAAGGTTGAACACTGACATCCAACATGTTTATTGCATCCATTTCCAATCCCAGAATGGAAATGGGAAGTAATTTCCATGGATTTTATTACAGGGTTGCCAATGACTGTGAAACAACATGATTCCATCATGGTTGTGGTGGACAAGTTAACAAAGGCAGCACATTTTATACTGGTTAAGTCCAAACATAAAGCCGATGCCATTGCAAATATTTTCATAAAGGAAATTTTCAGATTACATGGATTGCCTAAGGAAATAATTTCTGACAGGGATACCAAGTTCACTTCCAATTTTTGGAAAGGTCTCTTTGCAGATTTGGGTACACAGTTGAGCTTTAGTACCGCGTACCATCCCCAAACATATGGGCAAACAGAAAGAGTAAATCGGGTGCTTGAAGACATGCTTTGCATGTATGTAATGGATAAACCATCCAAGTGGGAGGATTATCTACACTTGGTGGAGTTTGAATATAACAATGGGAAGCAAGAATCATTGGGAATGAGTCCATATGAGGCTTTGTATGGAAGAAAGTGTAGGACACCAGTGACTTGGGACAATCTAGTGAACAGAATTTTACTTGGGACAGAATTGCTTAAGGAAATGGAACAAAAAGTTACAAAGATCAGGCAGAATATAAAAGCATCCCAGGATAGACAGAAAAGCCATGCAGATAAGCATAGGGTGCTTAGGGAATTTAGTATTGGGGATCATGTGTATCTTAGAATGAAGTCAAGAAAGAGTTCCTTGAATCTTGGGAGTTGTGCCAAGCTATCACCTAGATATTGTGGGCCATTTGAAGTGCTTGAAAGAATAGGGCCAGTTGCATATAGACTTGCATTGTCTGCTAGCACTAAATCTCATAACTTTTTTCATGTCCCTTTTCTTAAGAAATATGTACATGATCCTAACCATGTGATTAATTGGGATGTGATCCAGGTGGAACCCGAGGGAGAGTTCCAAACCAATCCATTGTGCATCTTAGACAAGAAGGTAACATTGCTTCGGAACCGAGCCATTGGATAGGTAAAGGTGCAATGGAAGAACTACAGTCCCGATGAGGCTACATGGGAGCTGGAGGATGCCATGAGGGTGGCATATCCATTTTTGTTCAATTTTGATGAGCATTGAGGACAGTGCCAATGTAAGGGGAGGGGAATGTAACGTCCCCATTTTGACCCCCTTTGCATTAAATCGTAAATGATGTAAATATTGTTATTTAATCATGGTGAGGTGCTCAAGACCAAGGCCCCACCATTGATTTAGCGTTTTATGTATCGGAAATTAAAAATAGATGCCTATGGTTCTTGTGCTGGACATGCACAATATAAATTAAGACATCATGTAAATACAAATTTTAATGAAATACCCACAACTAGCTATGCAATGCAACAAAGAGATGGGGGGGCATGATTCTACAAGGAATAGGGAGGGAAAATGATTCAAACCCTTGAGCCAATGGTGATAAACAAAATGTCAATGAATGAACCCCAACTACCGATTCTGACTTATGCACCCAATCATTTAAATCTTCCAAGAGTTGGCTGAGGTAGTTAATGCCTTGGGAATGAAGAGGTATGGTAGCCAATTTCGTGTATGGGCAAGCCATCAACATATAAAATTGTATTTTGTTTCCTTGGGAAAGAAAACACCCATGAAATTGTGCCCAAAGCCATTCTTCACCCATGGTCTTTCCTCTCTCGCGTAGTCTGAGCTAGCTGAGTCTATCTCCTTCACGTTTTCTACCATTTTCCTATATTTTCCATGCCTGGGAACTCGTTTTTGTGTTGCTCAGTGGCTGGGGGAAAGGGATACACGTTTTTGGGGTTTATAGAGGTCATTTCTACCCCTGGAATGCATAAAAACGTTTTCTGGAAACAAATTGCTCTCCTAGGGTTTATTCCCCATCTACCGGTTCGTTTTGGTTGCCCACGTTTTTCAGCAGTGGTGTTTTTGTTGTTGGGTGCATCCTTGTGTTGGTTGAAATTTGTTGTTGCAGCAACATCCCCCCCAAAATTTTGTACATATTGGGGCCCCTCCTTTCATTTTTTGCAGAACGTTCGCCTTAAGAAGCCATCCCAGTTGTTATCTTTGTTTTTCAACAGAAAATCTTGCCGTGAACCACTCCAAGTCTACCAAAAAATCTTGTTTCCCAACAGAAATATTTTCTATGAAGTCTCCTTGAAGAGTCACAGAACGGTTTGATAAAGCCCTGCAGTGGCGGAAGCCTTTGTCTAAACTCCCGAAAGAAAACTTAGAAAATTTTGTTGGAAAGTTGCGGAAGCCATTGGGCAATCCTTCCCGAAACGGCGGAGTTCTCCATTCAAACCTTCTGCAAACGTGAAGGGTTTCAGGTTTTCCTCTCGAAATGGGGAAGCCTTTGTTTAAGCCTTCCAAAAAGGACTTAGAGTTTTTGAAAGTTTGCGAAATGAATGCTGCGGAACCTTTCAGCTTCGTCTCCCGAAATTGCGGAATCTTCCAGGCTATCCTCCCGCAGTGGCGGAAGCCGCTTGTTTAAGCCTTCCGAAAAGGAACTTGGAAACTTTTCCCAAAAGATCGCGGAAGAACTCAAGGAAACCTTCCGAAACTGGCGGAAGCCACTCGCGTAAACTTCCCGAAGAGGGACTTAATTTTTGCTCATAAGCTGTGGGAATCATTGGCAAATTCTCTCCGAAATGGCGGAGGAATTTGAAGAAGTCGCACGAAACGTGCGGGAGTCATCCATCTACCTTCCCCGAGGCCGCTAAACGAATAATTTTTGGCAAATTTTTGAAGTCTCGAAAGTCGTGGAAGGCATTCACCAAAGCCTTCCGCAACTACGGAAACCTTCGCGGAAACGTTCCGAAACATCACCGAAACAAACGTTGCGGAACCTTTGTTTTTTCCTACCCGAAACGGCAGAGGCTAAGGGCAAAAGCCTTCCATGATTCTCACGAGCGCGGTCAAAACTTAGAAATTTTCTCGAATTCGTGAGAACCTTTTGCAGAAGTGTTGGTGGAAGTCTTCCGAAACTGCGGAAGCCACTTACGAAAACTTTCCGCAGTTTCGGGAGCCTTCACATTTTCATCCCGAAGAGGCCGCCAAAAGAACTCAATCGTCCGCGTGCCATATTGCGGAAGCAATTCACCAACCTCTCCCGAAATAGCGAAAGCTCCCGCGATATCCTCCCGAATGAGTTGAGCTTTGCGGAACGTTTTCTCTTTCGCGTCGCTGAGGCCTTTTGCGGGGGCCATTCTCCTTTGTTCCCCGAAATGGTGGAAACGTCCACTATATCTTTCCGCAACGACGGATGAGATTCGCGAGTTTGTCCCATAGGAGGCGGTCGCACGCAAACCGAGACGACTTGATTTGACGCCGACGTACCGGTATTTAAACTGCGGTTAATTGCGCCACCCACCAAAATTAAATGCTCGCACGTGCTCGCTCTATTTAAATAAGCGGTGGGGGGTATGAGCCAATGCATTGTTATTTGTCGATTGGCAAACCATTGTTGGACGCCACGCGACCATTCCAGCTCAACTTGCTCGACCATGTTCGCGGCCACCTCAATCAGTTATCCTCGTCGGTGCCAGGTAGGATTTTAACCTTGGAATTTGTCCCTTCTACGTTTCAAATTGCTATTGGGTTGTCCTTTGTTTGAGAATGATGGGCATTGGTTGGATTTTGACGGGCAAAATGCCCATCATAGGCTATTTTTCCCATCAAGTACAATTTGAATTGCGTTCTTCTCGTCATATAAAACAGAGGTAGGATAAAACGTTTGCATAGTGGGTAGAGGCAGTTAGTTTGGACGGTTAGACTTGTTCCAATTTCCTCCCCGGGCCGCGTACCTCGTTATTTCAAAAAACTACCGAAGCCCCAGGGACTTTTTGTGTCCCCAGTTGAAAGCTAAAACCATAGTCACACGGGCTTTGTCATAAGCCTCAGTCCCCCTGTAGCCACTACCCAATCTAAATCCCAAGATACGCGCCATCGCCCCTGTTAAAAAAAAAACTCCCATAGAGCACCTCGGCAAGTGCCATAAATGACAATGGCGTTCGAAGTCCTCACCGGGTCGTAAATATGAAAACGGTCCCTATTTCGTCACAGGGTTATTTCACCCCAGACTTCCCCGCCAGTAGCCTTTTAAAAGCACAATGACGAAAGTTTCCCTCTTCTCCAGAGCTAAATCGAAAGTAGGTTGCTTCCGCAACATGCTTATCCTCACAGGAGCATTCCAAACCTACCCCTTTAAAAGAATTAGGATGGCTAAAATTTATAATTAGGTTCCTGTTGAGATGATGTATTTTGATTCCTAAACATACAGCTTCATATTGCATTTTATCTCATTGACATGTTAGAATGGTGATGCTCTTGAAATCTCACAGTATGTTGCTCATGTTTATAATAACATGTATATGGGTGCTATTAGGGATAAGTCAAAATGCCGAAAGCCGGTAAGAAGAAGGCTAATATGACAGAAAAGAATCCTGCGCCAGTTAAAACTGAGACCTCACTCCAGGATACTAGGTGCACCACTGGTGTTCCTCCAGAAATCAGATGGGGTGACATTTACAGGATGATCCGAGACCAAGATATCCCGGACATGTTATTAGAAGAGGGGCCAATTTATCTAAATATCAAAGCCTCAGGCATAACCAGAGCTGCTACCCGCCCTAAACTATTCCCCTGTGCTGAAGTGATCGGATGGCTACTCCAACATGCCGATGCTGAAGGAAGAGTGATAAATGACAGGGGGAAAGTAGCCATTGCCTCATTTCAACCCGCATATCTTGTAGCAGCCTACAAATTTCCCTGCTCCCAACAAGCTATGACTGATGAATGGCTGGGCAAAATGGACAACGTTGAGATGACCAAAAAGCTATTAGTAGTAGGCAGACATTTGAGAAAGAAAGGAAGTGACGAATATGACGTACAGAATCTGAGACCTCCTTTCAGATTGATCGCCTTAATGCTGTGCAGAATCTTCGGCATGCCAGATGGCACCATGTACAAGATTCAGTGGGTCCCTATTATTCACTTTGTGGCGTTTAAATGAACCATATTTGACTGGTCCACTCTCCTGTCAGATAGTTTGGCCTCGATGATAGTTGCTGCTAGAGAAGGACTAGCCTTGAAAAAGGCTGAATTTTTCAAGTCCTCATATCTAATTGATTGTATTTTGGCCAAGATGGACTTTCCCAAATTGGGCTGCATATGGGATAAATCCACCACCCCGGTCTATATCGCTTTCAGGATGTTGTGGGCTCAGAATTACAAGCCCAGCTACAAACTCATCTGTGAGGGGTTCATCATGCCCCTATATGAGAAGATATTCAAGGAGGAACCCAACTTCCTGTCAGAGAATGCTTTGGAAGTCCTTGAGAATTACGGGGATTTTTACTTTTCAGAACAAGGCACCTACCTCAGAATGTTTGGAGGGACTAAGCCCCCATACATTTTGCCACAGTATGCCACAGATTATGTGGTCCTCAAGCAAGCAGTAAGACAAATCTTCCGGGATGGAATTGGGGCAATGCTCCACAAGCAGCATAAGGCCTCCTTTCCCCCATTACCTTTCTGCATAGGTGCTTACAAGTTCTTGGGGGTTTCCTTAGCCGAAGAGTTTGTGCAGGAGCTGAAAGCATTCCACTTCGGTGAGGTGATCTTCCACAGGAACGACAGAAAGGGAAGAGTGGCCGAGCATTGTAGGGACATCTACACTCATTTGGAATACTCGCACTATCCTGATGCCGAGGAAGAGGCATTCAGAGGCATCAGCAACATGGCTGAGCTACGGGTCTGTCGCCAAGGCACTGGAGCAAGCTCTAGCTCAACGAAGGTCCAGAAGACCATCCAGCAGAAGGAGAAAGAAGCTGAAGATGCCCGAGCTCAGGAAGAGCTCAAATTAAGAGAAGAAGCAAGGTTACTCCAGGAGGCAGAGGAATCTAGGTGGCAGCTGGAAGCTGAAGTGGCAAGAATGCAGCAGGAAGCTGAAGTGGCAAGAATGCAACAAGAAGCTGAAAATGAAAGCCTGCAGAAAGAGGCTGAGGAAGCCCAGCAGCAGAAAGAGGCTGAGGAAGCCCAGCAGCAGAAAGAGGCTGAAGCTGAACAAGCCGAGGCAAAACGGAAAGCAGAGGAAGAACTTAAAGCAAGGGAAGATGCCCTGGCAAGTGGCTCCGGTGCGCAAGACATGGAAGTAGACGCATCTCAAACAGGTGGCTCTGGTTCCCAAAATGTGGGAGAAGATCCAGCTCAGGAAGTCCGGACCTCGCCTGCTGAAGAAGACATAGACATCATGAACCGCCCAATTGTCCCGTACACGCCATCGGGAAAACATACTGTGTCCAGGTGGAATGAGTTTGTCTATGACAAGAAAAGGAAAGCAATGGTCCTCAAATCAGAAGAGAGGATCAAAAGTCCCTTCCATGAAGACATCGTTACCCACCGAGAGGTCACTGTAATGAAGAATACAGATCAGGATCCCTTTGCTATGGCATCTGCAGCTGTAGAAACAACAAAAGCATCCCTGGACAATGTGGGTGTGATAGTTAGAGAAAATGTTTTGATAAAGAAGAGAGCTCATTCGCTACAACAAACTGTGGCTAATGAGCAAGCCCACAGGGATCTTGTGGTGAACAAGTATAACTGTCTGTATGCCGAGCATAAAGAGCTATCAGGAAAATATAACTAGTTGGAGGAGGAAAAGGACCAACTAACACTCCAAATGATGATTTTGGAAGCAGAGAAGAACGGAGTGGAAGAAAAGGCATCCCATCTAGAAGCAGACAAGCGGGCATTAGCTAAGTGGTTAGAGAAAGCTGAAAGCAGGACGATGGACATGTCTCCCTTCCAGGAGCTGTCTTGCAGCACCCTGAAGCAAACACATGACACTCAGGAGCTAATCACCGATGAGGTTTGCAAGCTCAAGGCCATGGTAGTCAGGTTAAGAGAAATTAATGCGGAGGCCCACAGGCTCAAAGCTAAGAATACCCGTGTCAAGGAAAATATCATGAGTCAGATGGCATGGAGAGAGGAAAAGGGGGGTTTCCCCACGCATCTCCCATTTAAATCTGTAGACGGTTTTAATGAGGACATAGCCTTGTTGGAGTTTGGCAGGAACTGTGCCATTAAGCTGATAGCCAGTGTGCAAAGAATAACAGATAAAATTAACAGTCTGTACCAAAGGCTCCAAGGGGTGCATGACAAATGCAAATTGAGCTTCCCTCAGACCCTGGAGGACTTTCCAGAAAAGGAACAACGTTTGTCTCAACTAAAGTAAGAACTAGGCGTTCAAACGGAGTATGTGAAGAGGATTGATGTCCTGGCTATTGATGACCTCCAACATTATATTGGATTGTCATCACTCCACAACCATCTGCTGAAAATCTTGTTCCTTGCTGCAGCAAACATAGTCATAAGGGACACAGGTAGTGGTATAGCTACATAGCGGAGGAGGAGAAGAAAGCTGCAGCAGTAGCAGGAGCATCAGCAGATCCAGAATCTCCTCTCGCAGAAGCCACTCCAGCAACCACAGTGGGCTCGATTCCCTCTTCCCCAGCAGTGGCAGAAATTCTAGTGAGCTCAATCCCTTCTTCCCAAGTAGAAGCAGCAACAACAATGGGTTCGAGTGTCTCTTCCCAGGCAGCATCAGCAGTAATTAACTTGGGCGATCCTCTGCCAGTAGAAGCTTACGCACAGGAGTGAAATCGCTGATTTCAAAGCACTATTTCTGTTATTTTTGTATTTGACTCTCAAATGTGTAAAGCGTAGAAACTATGGGACAGCTGTCCCTATTTTCTTTTAAATAATTTCTGTAAAAGAAAGGGAATCGCATTTTTTGTCTATTATAGGAGAGAATTTTCTGTAAATGACAAGTGGAAGGTGCTAGGTGGCAGCCCAAAGGGCAGATTTGTAATTATAAATAGAAGCTAGGAAGAATAGAGACAGGGACTTTTGGCAGGGAATGAATTTTTGGAAACCTTTACGAGCTATCTTGTATCGGTTCTGTAAAATCGAATTTTCTAATAAAAGCCTGGAGATGGACGTTTTGCATGGGAATGATGGATGGATGTATGTTGGACTATTCTAATGACTTCCGTACTGTAATGTGAGATCATTCTTACTATCTGAACTATTTCTTTGTATTAATGATTTTTTGCTCTTTGCTATGCATACGATTTTCTCTATCCCATGAACAATGAATGCGTTTCAGATTAAATCAGGAGCTATCTGCTGATATCTTTATCATTGCCGTAGAGTTCTCTTTTAGATTAGATGGCTAACTGTTCTTTCTTCAAGATAACTCATATAGCTCATTGTTCATGCCTTTAATTTGCTTCTTGCAGGGATCTTTAAATTTAATTTCAGTTTGTTTACATTTAGATCTGTTTCTTCGTTCTTTCCATTTAGATTAGATATGTTTGCTTCTTTCTCTGTTTCATGAGCAATAGATGCGTTTTACATTAAACTAGAAGCTATCTTCTAAGATCCTTCTATCTTGCTGTAGCTTTACCTATAAGAATTGACATCTATCTGTTCTTTCTTTATGTTATCTGTTACAGTTCATTGCTCATCCTTTAAACGTGTTCCCTGCAAGGATAGGTAGAATTACTTTAGTTTCTAGACTTAAATCTGTTTTAGTTGCATCTAGATCAAATATAAACTAGGCACTTGCATCTCATTAAAAAACACATAAAATCCAAAAGAAAGGTGGATCGGGCCATAACCGGTAGAATCTGAATTAAACTCCAAACTCACGGTTGCCGGAACCTCTAACCGGATGGATTCCCTACACCAAACGAGAGATAATCTAATTGTGATCATCTCTCGGGGAGAATCCCTTTCTGATTGATGCTACGATATGCGAGGCATCAACAGTTTTTTGCGCTAGAAGGAGGACCTGAAAGTGCATGGATGATAGAGGAAAATCTTCCACTGTCATAGATGACACTGAAAACCCACTTAAAGAAAGCATTTCAAACAGCCTAGATCTTGGATTAACAAATCAAGAACGCCTCATTTCTGACCCCGAGCCTCAAGAATCTTTATACGCTATTCCTTTTACAGAAGTAGAGGATTTAAGAAGACATACAAGATCCTACATTAGGCAGCTAGGTGGTTTAAACGCTGTAAGTTTTCTCCCTAAGAAAACTACCCCTAGAAATGAGCCACAATATACCCGAGATTCGATTCTTGTTCAAAGTTTTGAAGAACTCGTGAATATGACTTTGAAAGAAATTTCAAACACTCTTAACAAGGCAGATCTTGAAAACTCAGATAAAATTTCAGACCAAGAAAACCTTGAAGAAATTATTACTCCAAAGAGTACTCCACAGAATCCACCATACAATTCTCCACCCGGGTCTCCACATCCAAACATGGCTGTACCTGCTTGGAGAGCAAGGGGAGCACTGAACCTAGCTGGACCATTTCATAATCTTCCTAAAAACCCAGAAAAGGTCTTGCCTAAGTACGATCCAGGGAAAGCCATTTCGGCGGAAGATCACCTCAAGAGTTTTTACTTAGCTCTGAACCTTTTGAACGTACAACATGAAGACGTAGTCTGCAGGTTGTTTCCCTATACATTCGAGCCAAAAGTATCGTCCTGGTACTTTAGCCTACAACCCAACTCAATCTCTAGTTGGGATGAATTCGAAAAGTGTTTCTTAAAGAAATACGAAAACCAAAAGACTGTGGCCACACTTATGAAAGAACTCTTATCCATGAGAATGGAAAAGAAAGAAAAGGTCCAAGACTTTAATCAAATATTCACAACGTTGTTAAATAACTTCAGTGAAGCTAATAAACCAGCAGAGGAGTCTCTGATTGAATACTACACCACCGCTCTTGAAGGACCCATAGCAATGTTCGTAAAAAATCCAAGAAAACTACCTTGATAGAGAACTTTGAGGAAGCTAGAAAGGTAGATGAAGAAGCTGATAGCATTGCTAAACATGCCTTAGATGTAGAACCAAAACCAACAGCTAGCAAAAAACCTTTGCTGCTCACTAGAGGTAAAGAAGAGCCATCTACAGACATGGAAAATGTAGTCAAGATGATGCATAAATTATCTAATAAAATCGTAGATCTCGAGAAAGACAAGGCTGCTAGCACATCTAGGAAACCTTTCAAGCCGTTTTATAAAAGAAGGGAGGACGGTGATCAAATTCATCCACCAATGAATACTGCCCCTTTCTTAAACTTGAACGAAATCGGAATGGAAAATTTCTGCACTTTTCATCAAGAACCACATTCGGAAAAGAGCTGCCCGCAATGAATTAATTCCATGAGCTTAGTCATGAACCAAATGCTAGATTCACAAATCCCAGACCAGGATGATTCTCCAGAGGAATCGAACCCTGAGTTAGAGGAACCAATCCCGGACACTACTATGGTGCTATGGGATTGGGTACCTATGAATGAATTAGCAAAAGAGGATCCCATAGATAGCTCTCCCTCCACCGTAAATGTTGCTACTCGTAGCAAAGGTCCTATTGCCGATCCCGTGCCACGCACAGCTCCTCATAATCCTAAAGTCTCAAAAGAACCGCCTAGGAGGCATATAACAGTTATCCCACAACAACCCAAAGTTAGCCAAATAGTGACCAAACAGCCAAACGCTGACACGATAGTTCAGCCACCTAAGGTCACAATGAGCAAAACAGATCAGCAGGCTCGAATTGGGAACGAATCTGACATAGGATACGATATTATCGAAGATATCAAGAAGGTCAAAGCAAATGTGTCAATATTTGACATGTGTAGCTTGCCCCATCAACGAGACAAACTGCTGCATGTTCTACAACCTTAGACCAGCACTCCATTAACGGATTCTCAAAACAGTCCCGAAATTAATCTAGCTAGCATCGGTGGGAAGTCTAAATATCAAACTTTGCCATTCCTTTTAACTTTTGAAATTTTTAACCATAATGTTCACAACTGTTTGGTAGATTCTGGAGCATCCTCAAACGTTATTCCACTGTCAATTTGTAAAAAGATTAACGGGCATCCTGTTCCATCTCCAGCTGAAATTATCCAATTAGATAGGACTGCTGTCAAGGTTATTGGGGAGATGAAAGATGTTCTAATTAGACTATCAGCTGACCCTAGAGTCTGTCAATTCATTGACATAATGGTGGTCGATATTCCTGAAGCTTATGGGCTGATTTTAAGTAGGGATTGATCTACCAAACTGAGTGGCTACTTTGCTACTGATTGGTCCCACCTATGGCTGCCTTATCAGAACAGGCAGAATCAGATTAAAGTTCTTAGGGAACCTCATATGAAGCAAAACGTAACTTAGTTAGAAGAAAAGAATGAGGCTGTAAATTTCTCATCCTCGATTCTGGGGAATTATTTCTTAGAAATGGATCCGGGTAATTATCAGTCTAAAGCCATTAGCCATGAATCAGATAAACAGTCCGATCTCCTTCATTTCTCTTGGACTAATGATGTTGATTGTAACATAGTCAATTTAGTTACTGACATAGATCACAAAGAAACTAACTTAGTTTAATCTAAAGATACCTTTTGGACATTATACTTTGATGGTTCTAAAACTCTGGAAGGATCCGGAGCTGGTTGTGTTCTAATGGATCCAAAAAGAAACAAGTATTTTTTGTCTTGTAGATTAGAATTCGATTGTACTAATAACACCGCTGAATATGAAGCTTTGGTACATGGATTAAAGAAGGCCATTGGCTTAAATGTTAAGTACCTGAAGGTCTTTGGTGACTCCGAGATAGTTGTAAGACAGGTAAGGGACACCATTCATTGTCTCTCACCTCATTTGAAGGGTTATCAGGCTAAGGTATGGGATTTAATTATGCATTTTGACGCTTTCAATATAAAATCAATTCCTAGATTGCAAAATTCTGCTGCGGATTTATTAGCAACATCTACTTCTAGATTGGTGCCATCAAATAATAAATGCTCAATTGAATTGATTTTCAGACCTTCCGTTCCCGATAACATCACAAACTTCAGAGTCTTCGATGATGATGAACAAATTATCAGCTTCCTAACAAACGAAGATAGCTTTCAAGGAGCTGCAATAGATGAGGAAGAACATGATGCTGATTTGATGAAGAAGGATGAGGAGAAAGGAAATTTCATGCCCAAGGGGGTAAGGTCCCTCAAAATGCTGTTCGATCTTCAAAATAAGTTCAAAAGGCCAGTTAATACCAAAACTAACAGCTCATCAATGCAACATGAGTTAGTTAATTTGGGTACCGAGGCAGAACCAAGATTTGTCAACCTTGGCAAATGTTGTCCACCGGGAGAAAGAGAAAGGTTCATTAAATTGTTTAAACAATACAAGGATGTTTTTGCATGGACCTATGAAGATCAGAAAACGTATGACGTCCGCATTATTCAGCATGTCATACCAATGAAAGTAGGCGTCAAACCATTTCAGCAGTAGTTAAGAAGGATGCATCCTACTCTAGAACCGTTGATTCAAAAGGAATTAAAGAAGCTCCTAGACGCTAAGATAATTTTCAAAGTTTGGCATTCTGAGTGGGTTGCAAACTTGGTTCCCGTAAGAAAGAAGTCGGGAGAGATAAGGCTATGTGTAGATTTCAGAAATTTAAACAAAGCTTCGGATAAAGACAACTACCCCGTACCTTCAATGGAACAAATCCTACAAATGGTGTCAGGATCCGAATTGTTTTCTCTCCTTGATGGTTTCTCCGGCTACAATCAAGTGTTAGTAGCCGAAGAAGATCGCCTTAAGAATACTTTTAGAACTAAGTGGGTAACTTTCGCCTACAGAAGAATGCCATTTGGTCTGATAAATGTAGGAGCTACATTCCAAAGGGCGATGGATATTGCTTTCCGAGGATTGGGTGGACAATGCGTGGTTGTATACTTGGATGATGTGACGATCTTTTCGAAGAAAAGGGAAGATCATGTCGTGCATCTAAAGCATATTTTTGATCGTTGTCAGAAATATGGCATTTCCTTGAATCCCAAGAAGAGCGTATTTGTTGTTCCCGAAGGTAAGCTCTTGGGTCATATCATCTCCAAAGGGGGAGTGTCAATTGATCAAGAAAGAGTCCAAGCCATCAATAAGATTCCAATGCCTTACAACAAGAAATCTATGCAGTCCTTCATGGGCACCATCAATTTTGTCTACAGATTTGTTCCGGATTTCGCACAAATTGTTAAGCCATTGCAACAGATGGTTAAACAAAGCATGCAATTCAAGTGGACAGATCTGGAGAAAGACACATTTAGAGATATCAAGGAAGCCATAGCTAAGGCTCCTTCCTTGAGGAGCCCAGATTTTGATAAAGATTTCATCTTCTATACCTTCGCTTCGGATGAATCTCTCGCAGCTGTACCCACGCAAAAGGTGATGTTGGGGGATGAATACCCAATTTCGTTTATGAGCACTGGTCTGCAGGGAGCTGAGCTAAATTATCCCGTGGTTGAAAAGCATGCATATGCGGTCTTCAAAGCAGTCAAGCAGTTTAGGCCATACATTCTGAAGAACAGAACTAAGGTCATAGTTCCCCACCCAGCTGTTAGATCCCTTTCCGTTCAAAAGGAATTGGGAGAAAGGAGAGGGAACTGGGTCACAGCTCTGCAGGAATATGATTTGGAATTTAAACCAGCCACGATCATCAAAGGGCAAGGCCTGTGTAAGTTACTTGCGGGAAACTCGACTGATGAAGAGCAACATTGGAAAAATGAAGCTGAGCTCAATTCGGTTGAAGTGTGTCATATCTTCACAGCCCCCCAGTCATGGTATAGAGATCTGGTGCACTATTTACAGTAGGGATATCTACCTGAGCAATGGAACTCTAAGCAAAGAAGGGCACTTCGCTTGAAATAAGCACCTTATCAAATCATTGATGGGATTATTTTCAGGAACAGTTATGATGGAGTTCTCCTTAGATGTTTGGAAAAGGAAGATGCAAACAAAGTTGTCAAAGAATTGCATGATGGCCCCGCAGGAGGACATTATTCAGGAGAGACGACAGCACACAAGATACTGAGAGCTGGTTATTATTGGCCCACTCTGTTCCGAGACGCCCACACATATGCACGAAACTGTGATGTATGCCAGAGAAGTGCTGGAAAGTTACCTAAGGCAGCAGGGCCATTGCAGCCAGTTATCATTTCTGAGCCTTTTGAGAAGTGGGGTATAGATGTTATCGGAGAAATAAATCCAAATTCTTCGTTGCAACATCGATACATCCTGACGGCTACTGACTACTTCACTAGGTGGACGGAGGCCATTCCTTTGAGCAAAATCAACGAAGATGCGGTCATCAGCTTCTTGAAGGAGAACATCATAACCAGGTTTGGGGTTCCAATTTCCCTTGTTTTTGATAACGCTACTTATTTTTCATCTTGCAAGATAAATTAATTTGTTTATGAATGGGGAATTAAGTTGCATTATTCAGCCAATTATTATCCTCAAGGGAACGGATTAGCCGAATCCTCGAACAAGAATCTGATTTGAATTCTTAAGAAGACCGTGATAGAAAACCAGAGAAGTTGGCATGTGGCTCTCCCAAACGCCTTATGGGAAGATAGGGTAACCCCGAAGAACGCTTTAGGTGTCTCCCCTTTCACTCTTGTATATGGCAAGGAAGCCATTCTTCCCCCAAACATCTTGCTCCCATCCTTACAATTATCCCAAGCCTCTCGGGGTTCTGGGAGCCAAGCCTTACAATCTAGGATCGATACCCTGCTTCAACTTGAAGAAGCCCGACAAAAGGCTAAAGACCGATTTCATCAACATCAAGACATTGTTAAAAGATGGTTCGATAAGAGGAAGTCTGGAAAGAGAAGCTTTGAAGTTGGGGACTTAGTTCTGAAATGGAACCATAATCACGAAGGCAAAGGAATGCATACGAAATTCCAACATCTATGGGTAGGCCCGTACCAAATTTCCGCAAAACTAGGTCGATCCACTTACAAATTGACAAATCTCGAGGGAGAAGAAGTAACCCTTCCTCTCAATGGCATCGCTCTGAAACAATACTTCGCATAGTCTCTTTGAGACTTCCTGTACATAAATAAAGTTTTCTTTTATTGTTGCTTTAGCCTTTAGTTGCTTTGTTTTCGGCCAGTTTGTTTCTGTCTTTGCCATTTGGACCTGTGCAACAAGTTTGTTTTTCGAAACCCCTTTTGTTGAGTTCCCCGTTGAGGATAGATTTTTCGAAGAAATCTCGTAACCCATGAGTCCGGGACTATGCTCGAATAAATCCTGTCTGTTGTGCTCTCGCTGAAATGTTCAGAAGGAAGGAAGCCCACCCTGCTAGTCACACTAATCCTGTTTAATAGCATAGGCCCACGACCATCTTCATTACTATCTTTGGGCTCCGCTCATTCTCACACTTTAAAGGCATCTCAAGAAGGTTACCAAAGTTGGACCCATGGAAAGTAGCACACCTCGAGGACATAGGGTATTGAAATGACTCCATGTTGCAAATTTAACAGCCAAAATGGATAGTACCCAAGAGTCTGTTTTCCAGAGATTTTCGCCTCAATTAAAGCACGGCTGAGACAAAAGTAAAGCACGGCTGAGATTTTCGCCTCAATTAAAGCACGGCTGAGACAAAAGTAAAAGACATGTAAAATCAATACGGTTGTCCAAAAGGCCCAGCTCAAAATGTGTTCCTCTCCGTCCGTGAGGTTTGATCAAATCAATAAAATTTCTAACTCACACAAAAGAACATTTTGGATTGAGGAGCCTAAAATCAAAGATCATGTCCAAAGAAAATATCTCTGGAAGGCTCAAACAACTAAGCTATCCAAAGTACAAACATCCAAAAGGATGCAAGCAACATGGGAATGAGGAACAAGAGCAATAATGTCCATGAGAAAGTGTTGCAAATCCTGTGGAGTCCGGAAGTAGTGACCATCTGAAAGATGAGCCTCCTAAAATGAATCTCATATATTGGCCCTTTGAGAGTGGTGAAGATGTCTCGGTCAAAGCTCCCCTTTTCCCCAATGGCTAGCAGGTAAAGTGCCTTCTTCCCCTCGCATGAATTTAAAATGCTCAGCTGAGTAGTGCACCTAGGGTGGATGTCTTTGATGAGGTTTCAGACCATGAAGAGGAATTTTTTCAGAGATCTGTGTTTGCCAGCGACTCGCCATTGTTGTTGCAGCAACATCCCGCCCAAAATTTTGTACATATTGGGGCCCCTCCTTTCATTTTTTGTAGAACGTTCACCTTAAGAAGCCATCCCAGCTGTTATCTTTGTTTTTCAACAGAAAATATTGTCATGAACCTCTCCAAGTCTGCCAGAAAATATCGTTTCTCAACAGAAATCTTTTCTATGAAGTCTCTCTGAAGAGTCACAGAACGGTTTGATAAAGCCCCGCCGTGGCGGAAGCCTTTGTCTAAACTCCCGAAAGAAAACTTAGAAAATTTCGTTGCAAAGTTGCGGAAGCCATTGGGAAATCCTTCCCGAAACGGCGGATTTCTCCGTTCAAACCTTCCTCAAACGCGAAGGGTTTCAGGTTTTCCTCCCGAAAGGGGGAAGCCTTTGTTTAAGCCTTCCGAAAAGGACTTAGAGTTTTTGAAAGTTTGCGAAACAAACGCTGCGGAACCTTTCAACTTTGTCTCCCGAAATTGCGGAATCTTCCGGGCTATCCTCCCGCAGTGGTAGAAGCCACTTGTTTAAGCCTTCCGAAAAGGAACTTGGAAACTTTTCCCAAAAGATCGCGGAAGAACTCAAGGAAACCTTCTGAAAATGGCGGAAGCCACTCGCGTAAACTTCCCAAAGAGGGACTTAATTTTTGCTCATAAGCTGCAGGAATCATTGGCAAATTCTCTCCGAAATGGTGGAGGAATTTGAAGAAGCCGCTCGAAACGTGCGGGAGTCATCCGTCTACCTTCCCCGGGACCTATAAACGACTAAGTTTTGGAAAATTTTTGAAGTCTCGAAAGTCGCGGAAGGCATTCACCAAAGCCTTCCGCGACCGCGGAAACCTTCGCGGAACCGTTCCGAAACATCACCGAAACAAACGTTGTGGAACCTTTGTTTTTTCCTACCCGAAAAATCCTTCCGCGATTCTCACGAGCGCGGCCAAAAATTAGAAATTTTCTCGAATTCGTGAGAACCATTTGCGGAAGCGTTGGCGAAAGTCTTCCGAAACTGTGGAAGCCACTTACGAAATCTTTCCGTAGTTTTGGGAGCCTTCATGTTTTCATCCCGAAGAGGCCGCCAAAAGAGCTCAATCGTCTGCGTGCCAACTTGCGGAAGCAATTCACCAACCTCTCCCGAAATAGCGGAAGCTCCCATGGTATCCTCCCGAACTTGTTGAGCTTTGCGGAACGTTTTCTCTTCCACGTTGCGGAGGCCTATTGCGGGGGCCATTCGCCTTTGTTCCCCGAAACGGTGGAAACGTCCACTATATCTTTCCGCAACGACGGATGAGATTCGCGAGTTTGTCCTGCAGGAGTAGGTCACACGCAAACCGAGATGGCTTGATTTGACGCCGATGTACTGGTATCTAAACCACGGTTAATTGTGCCACCCACCAAAATTAAATGCTTGCACGTGCCCGTTCTATTTAAATAAGCAGTGGGGGGTACGAGCCAATGCATTGTTATTTGTCAATTGGCAAACCATTGTTGGACGTCGCGCGACCGTTCCAGCTCAGCTTGCTCGACCACGTTCACAGCCACCTCAGTCAGCTATCCTCGTCGGTGCCAGGTAGGATTTTAACCTTGAAATTTGTCCCTTCTACGCTTCAAATTGCTATTGGGTTGTCCTTTGTTTGAAAATGATGGGCATTGGTTGGATTTTGACGGGCAAAATGCCCGTCATAGGCTATTTTGCCTGTTAAGTACAGTTTGAATTGCGTTCTTCTCGTCATATAAAACAGAGGCAGGATAAAATGTTTGCATAGTAGGTAGAGGCAGTTAGTTTGGACAGTTAGACTTGTTCCAATTTCCTCCCCAAGCCGCGTACCTCGTTATTTCAAAAAACTGTCGAAGCCCTAGGGACTTTTCGTGTCCCCAGCCGAAATCTAAAACCGTAGTCACCCGGGCTTTGTCATAAGCCTCAGTCCCGGCGTAGCCACTACCCAATCTAAATCCCAAGATAGGCGCCATCGCCCCTATTCAAAAAAGAACTCCCATAGAGCACCTCGGCAAGTGCCATAAATGACAATGGCGTTCGAAGCCCTCACCGGGTCGTAAATATGAAAATGGCTCCCTATTTTGTCACAGGGTTATTTCACCCCAGACTTCCCCGCCAGTAGCCTTTTAAAAGCACAATGACAAAAGTTGCCCTCTTCCCCAGAGCTAAACCGAAAGCAGGTTGCTTCCGCAACACGCTTATCCTCACAGGAGCATTCCAAACCTGCACCTTTAAAAGAATTAGGATGGATAAAATTTATAATTAGGTTCCTGTTGCGATGATGTATTTTGATTTCTAAACATACAGCTTCATATTGCATTTTATCTCATTGACATGTTAGAATGGTGATGCTATTGAAATCTCACAGTATGTTGCTCATGTTTATAATAACATGTATATGGGTGCTGTCAGGGATAAGTCAAAATGCCGAAAGCCGGTAAGAAGAAGGCTAAGATGACAGAAAAGAAGCCTGCGCTACTTAAAACTAAGACCTCACTCCAGGATACTAGGTGCACCACTGGTGTTCCTCCAGAAATCAGATGGGGTGATATTTACAGGATGATCCGAGACCAAGATGTCCCGGACATGTTATTAGAAGAGGGGCCAATTTATCTAAATATCAAAGCCTCAGGCATAACCAGAGCTGCTACCCGCCCTGAACTATTCCCCTGTGCTGAAGTGATCGGATGGATACTCCAACATGTCGATGCTGAAGGAAGAGTGATAAATAACAGGGGGAAAGTGGCCATTGCCTCATTTCAGCCCGCATATCTTGCAGCAGCCTACAAATTTCCCCGCTCCCAGCAAGCTCTGACTGATGAATGGCTGGGAAAAATGGAAAACGTTGAGATGGCCAAAAAGCTATTGGTAGCAGGCAGACATTTGAGAAAGAAAGGAAGTGACGAATATGACGTACAAAATCTGAGACCTCCTTTCAGATTGATCGCCTTAATGCTGTGCAGAATCTTCGGCATGCCAGATGGCACCATGTACAAGATTCAGTGGGTCCCTATCATTCACTTTGTGGCGTTTAAAGGAACCGTATTTGACTGGGCCACTCTCCTGTCAGATAGTTTGGCCTCGATGATAGTTGCTGCTAGAGAAGGACTAGCCTTGAAAAAGGCTAAATTTTTAATGTCTTCATATCTAATTGATTGTATTTTGGCAAAGATGGACTTCCCCAAATTGGCCTGCATATGGGATAAAGCCACCACCCTGGCCTATATCGCTTTCAGGATGTTGTGGGCTCAGAATTACAAGCCCAACTACAAAATCATCTGTGAGGGGTTCATCATGCCCCTATATGAGAAGATATTCAAGGAGGAACCCAACTGCCTGTCAGAGAATGCTTTGGAAGTCCTTGAGAATTACGGGGATTTTTACTTTTCAGAACAAGGCACCTACCTTAGAATGTTTGTAGGGACTAAGCCCCCATACATTTTGCTGCAGTATGCCACAGATTATGTGGTCCTCAAGGAAGCAGTAAGACAAATCTTCTTGGATGGAATTGGGGAAATGCTCCACAAGCAGCATAAGGCCTCCTTTCCCCCGTTACCTTTCTGCATAGGTGCTTACAAGTTCTCGGGGGTTGCGTCAGCCGAAGAGTTTGTGCAGGAGCTGAAAGTGTTCCACTTCGGTGAGGTGATCTTCCACAGGAACGACAGAAAGGGAAAAGTGGCCGAGCATTGTAGGCACATCTACGCTCATTTTGAATACTCGCACTATCCTGATGCCGAGGAAGAGGCATTCAGAGGCATCAACAACATGGCTGAGCTACGGGTCTGTCGCCAAGGCACTGGAGCAAGCTCTAGCTCAACCAAGGTCCAGAAGACCAGCCAGCAGAAGGAGAAAGAAGATGAGGATGCCCGAGCTCAGGAAGAGATCAGATTAAGAGAAGAAGCAAGGTTACTCCAGGAGGCAGAGGAAGCCAGGTGGCAGCTGGAAACTAAAGTGGCAAGAATGCAGCAGGAAGCTGAAGTGGCAAGAATGCAACAAGAAGCTGAAAATGAAAGCCTGCAGAAAGAGGCTGAGGAAGCCCAGCAGTAGAAAGAGGCTGAAGCTGAACCAGCCGAGGCAAAACGGAAAGCAGAGGAATAACTTAAAGCAAGAGAAGATGGCCAGGCAAGTGGCTCCGGTGCACAAGACATGGAAATAACACATCTCAAACAGGTGGGTATGGTACCCAAAATGTGGGAGCAGATCCAGCTCAGGAAGTCCAGACCCCACCTGCTGAAGAAGACATAGACATCATGAACCGCCCAATTGTCCCGTACACGCCATCAGGAAAACATACTGTGTCCAGGTGGAATGAGTTTGTCTATGACAAGAAAAGGAAAGCAATGGTTCTCAAATCAGAAGAGAGGATCAAAAGTCCCTTCCATGAAGACATCGTTACCCACCGAGAGGTCACTGTAATGAATAATATAGATCATGATCCCTTTGCTATGGAATCCGCAGCTGTAGAAACAGCAAAAGCATCACTGGACAATGTGGGTGTGATAGTTAGAGAAAATGTTTTGACAAAGAAGAGAGCTCGTTCGCTACAACAAACTGTGGCTAATGAGCAAGCCCACAGGGATCTTGTGGTGAACAAGTATAACTGTCTGTATGCCGAGCATAAAGAGCTATCAGGCAAATATAACCAGCTGGAGGAGGAAAAGGACCAACTAACACTCCAAATGATGATTTTGGAAGCAGAGAAGAATGGAGTGGAAGAAAAGGCATCCCAGCTAGAAGCATATAAGCGGGCATTAGCTGAGCAATTAGAGCAAGTTGAAAGCATGACGATGGACATGTCTCCCTTCCATGAGCTATCCTGCAGCACCCTGAAGCAAACGCATGACACTCAGGAGCTAATCACCGATGAGGTTTGCAAGCTCAAGGCCATGGTAGTCAGGTTAAGAGAAATTAATGCGGAGGCCCACAGGTTCAAAGCTAAGAATACCCGTGTCAAGGAAAATATCATGAGTCAGATGGCATGGAGAGAGGGAAAGGGGGGTTTCCCCACGCATCTCCCATTTAAATCTGTGGACGATTTTAATGAGGACATAGCCCTGTTGGAGTTTGGCAGGAACTGTGCCATTAAGCTGATAGCCAGTGTGCAAAGAACAACATATAAAATTAACAGTCTGTACCAAAGGCTCCAAGGGGTGCATGACAAATGCAAATTGAGCTTCCCTCAGACCCTGGAGGACTTTCCGGAAAAGGAACAACGTTTGTCTCAACTAAAGGAAGAACTAGGCATTCAAACGGAGTATGTGAAGAGGATTGATGTCCTGGCTATTGATGACCTCCAACATTATATTGGATTTTCATCACTCCACAACCATCTGCTGAAAGAAGTGCATCAAGCTGCAGTAGCAAAAGTTCAAAGCATTGGAGCAGAGCTCGAGAAGAATGTGACCTCTCAGAAAATCTTGTTCCCTGCTGCAGCAAACATAGTCATAAGGGACACAGGTATGTGGTATAGCTACATAGCGGAGGAGGAGAAGAAAGCTGCAGCAGTAGCAGGAGCATCAGCAGATCCAGAATCTTCTCTCCCAGCAGCCACTCCGGCAACCACAGTGGGCTCGATTCCCTCTTCCCCAGCAGTGGCAGAAATTCTAGTGAGCTCAATCCCTTCTTCCCAAGTAGAAGCAGCAGCAACAATGGGTTCGAGTGTCTCTTCCCAGGCAGCATCAGCAACAATTAACTTGGGCGATCCTCTGCCAGCAGAAGCTCATGCACAGGAGTGAAATCTCTGATTTCAAAGCACTATTTCTATTATTTTTGTATTTGACTCTCAAATGTGTAAAGTGTAGAAACTATGGGACAACTGTCCCTATTTTCTTTTAAATAATTTCTGTAAAAGAAAGGGAATCGCATTTTTTGTCTATTATAGGAGAGAATTTTCTGTAAATGACAAGTGGAAGGTGCTAGGTGGCAGCCCAAAGGGCAGATTTGTAATTATAAATAGAAGCTAGGAAGAATAGAGACAGGGACTTTTGGCAGGGAATGAAATTTTGGAAACCTTTACGAGCTATCTTGTATCGGTTCTATAAAATCGAATTTTCTAATAAAAGCCTGGAGATGGACGTTTTGCATGGGAATGATGGATCGATGTATGTTGGACTATTGTAATGACTTCCGTACTGTAATGTGAGATCATTCCTACTATCTGAACTATTTCTTTGTATTAATGATTTTTTGCTCTTTCCCGTGCATACGATTTTCTCTATCCCATGAACAATGAATGCATTTCAGATTAAATCAGGAGCTATCTGCTGATATCTTTATCATTGTCGTAGAGTTCTCTTTTAGATTAGATGTCTAACTGTTCTTTCTTCAAGATAACTCATATAGCTCATTGTTCATGCCTTTAATTTGCTTCTTGCAGGGATCTTTAAATTTAATTTCAGTTTGTTTACATTTAGATCTGTTTCTTCGTTCTTTCCATTTAGATTAGATATGTTTTCTTCTTTCTCTGTTTCATGAGCAATAGATGCATTTTACATTAAACTAGAAGCTATCTTCTAAGATCCTTATATCTTGTTGTAGCTTTACCTATAAGAATTGACAACTATCTGTTCTTTCTTTATGTTATCTGTTACAGTTCATTGCTCATCCTTTAAACGTGTTCCCTGCAAGGATAGGTAGATTTACTTCAGTTTCTAGACTTAAATCTGTTTTAGTTGCATCTAGATCAAATATAAACTAGGCACTTGCATCTCATTAAAAAACACATAAAATCCAAAAGAAAGGTGGATCGGGCCATAACCGGTAGAATCGTAATTAAACTCCAAACTCACGGTTGCCGGAACCGCTAACCGGATGGATTCCCTACACCAAACAGGAGATAATCTAATTGGGATCATCTCTCGGGGAGAATCCCTTTCTGATTGATGCTACGATATCCGAGGCATCAACAAAATTGTGAGCAAGAATTAGGAGTGGAAGTGGACCAGAATTGGCTTGATAAACCTAGTGAGGAGATAGCCTCTTAAGAGTATCAAAAGGGTTGGTTGCTCTTCTATGCACACCTTGAAGAACACTGGAATGGAAGGTATGGCCTGAGGGACTGTGTAATAGTGAATGGAATACTTCCTTGTGCTAGGTGTGTAGGTATTGTGGGGACCAAGCTAGATAGATCTTGCAGAGGGTGTTCATAGCTCTGTGGGTGAGCCAATAGCTTAGAAATTCATTCCTTTCCATTTCCTTAGTAGCTTGATAAACCCAATTGCAGATTGGCTTGGCTCATTTTGGTGTATGTTTGGCTATGTGTGAGTCTGTTGTTCCCTGGTTCCTTGTAGAAATCATGCCCAGCTCAGGGGTGACAGTTGTGTTGTGAGATTCAAGCACAATTGGCCTATGGTTGGGTGGAACGTTGCAATTGCATAACCAGTTTCTTGGGACTACTTTGATTTAAGATAAGTACTATCTTGTGTTAATTTTGTATTGTCTTTAATTGATGAATCTCATGAAAATCTTGAATGTATGATGGATGTGTAATTGAATCTAGTTCCGTTATGTTTCTTATAGTTATACATTTGCATATGTCTTTTTATATATTATGTGAATGTTTTATTTAATAAGTATGGGGGCTAGATGCCCTGGCTTTAGTCTAACATTCTCTTCATCACACTGCCATGATGGAGGGGACGTTACAACTTCTCCACCGAAGAAATATCTATCGGAAAGAGATGCATCAATAATGTGAGAAGGATGAAACCTTCCATTATGATAATCAGAGCTGATTCTCCTTTGATCATGTGGATCTCCCACAAGATCTCTGGCAGATCTAAGAGTAGTGGCTTCCCATCTAGGAAGAGGAGGATCTGTAAGCTGTAGATATAGATATTGGTCTTCCATTCGCTCGTCTTCACTGTCATGTGCTATATCTTCAGGTTCTTGTGTATCTGGATCTAACATTCTCTAAAAAAGATTTATCTTCCTCTTGGGAAGAAGTGGATCATGCTCCAAAAACATGTCCTTGAGTTCTCCAACAATGTATGCAAGCGAATCTAGAGGCCTCCTGAAGTTGATCTTCCTACCAAGCATGGTGAGAACAAATCTAAAAATATAAAGATCATTATGGATCATGTAATTCAGACCAACTGAGGTAGAGTCAACTCCATGAATGTGTATGTAGTTCTTTGATATCTCCTTTGAACCGAAATAGGTGAGATCATAACCAAATGAACTAATACATGAGGGTTGTGGCTTGGGCTTCAAATCAAATCCAAGAATTGATAGATGGATTCTTATGGTCTCCTTTGAACCAACAGGGGTGAGATCAAAACCAAAATCATAAGGATACGCATGAGACTTGAACCCAAGCGAATGATGGTGTCTTCCATCTTCGATGAAACTCTGAAAACATGTTCCAATGACCAAATAGGAGTTCATAGGAAGCATTTTATCAAGGAGGGCGAATGCATCACCTCCAAAATACTCAGTAGGTCATCATCTTGTACATCAACAGGCTCATGGGAAGTAGAGATTTCAAAAGTATCTTCAAATTATAGAGTAGTAATTGACATTTCTTACTCAGAATTTGAATTAGAAAATGGATCAACTCGTTCATGCCATATCCTACTCTCTTCATTTGCATGAGTGTGAAGAGCAGATTGTTTGGAGAAAGGTAGAAAGTGGTAGAACTCATAGAGTTTCGACTTGTGGTTTGCAACACCTTTCGCAATGGTAGATCCCGATACCATGTCTTGGATTTCGACTTCATCTTGAAAAAAATCATCATGAGAGATGATTGAGGCCAAATCATGAATAGAGAGAGCAATGAAGGTAGTATTACTGGGCTTGTTCCCCAAATGGCTAGCATCATCTTCTTCCATCTGCTTTCCAAATAATTTGTCCAATATTGTCCAATTATCACTTGGATGTTCAGTAGTATTAATGAGGTAATCTATATTGGAAAGCATAGCAATACATATTGTTGTTGACACTCTATCACAATAATCTAGCCAATATTCTTCCTCTTCATAGGAAAAAAATCTCTCTTAACACCAATACACATATTGAAAAGACCATATCAATGAATGCTAATATCAATGTATTTTTTCCAAAATAGTTTTGATGTAAAATCAATGAATTTGTTTCTATGCAAAAATATATTATGGGGTCAGGAATAGGTTTGTACCTTAATGGTCTAGATGGTCATTACATCTATATAGATCCAGGTTTAAGATGGATCTGTGTTGGCTGCAATCCAATCCATCAGCATATTGTTTCCTTTTCCTTTATCTTTATGATGCAATTCCATATAGACCACTATTGGATTAGATACTTGTCTCCTTAATTGCATTTAGAGAATGTGCAAGTGAGCGGTGGGGCTTGTACCCACCCCTCCACATGGCCCCAATCTCTCTAAGCGTACCATGATCTGTAGATATCTACGCATTTGGATCCATATTTACCAGTGCAATAAAAAATAAAAATAAAAAATCATTAGAAACATATACATGGTATAGTGACCTATCTTAAAAATGAAAATGTAAAATTAGTGTAACAAATAATGATATGATTATTTAAAATTTAAAATTTAAAATTGAAAAATTACACAAAAGAATCAACATAATGTCAGGTTCCAAAATTCTAACACCGTGCAATACAAAATAAAACATCGCAATGATTACCGACTGTTAAAACCCCCATGCTCAAATTTCTATCCTCTATAGAGAGGATTTCCTGGAAGAGATTCAAGTATTTGAGAAGCTCATATTTAAAATGAGGAAAATAGTAGCTTCCTCTACTCTTTTATACTCATCAAAGCTTCTTATCTTCCCCTACTAATGGGTGGAGTGTACACCCAAAACTTCAGGTAACAAAATTCTAACATAGTGTAATCCATAAGCAAACATCACAATGATAACACACTATGAAAACCTCCATGCTCAAATTTCTATCCTCTATAGAGAGGATTTCCTCAAAGATATCCGAGTCTTCGAGAAGCTTAGATCTAAAATGAATAAACGAGTAGCTTCCTATACTCTTTTCTACTCATCAAACCTTCTTATCTTCCCATGATGATGGGTGGAGTGTCCTCTCGAAACATTGGTTTCCAAAATTCTAATGCAGTGTAATTCAAAAGCAAACATTACAATGATTACCCATTATGAAAACCCGCATGCTCAAACATATCATTTTTCCATGTTTAGTGTATGTCAGATGTGTATTATTTTTTTGTCATTTTAGACCAAGGGTGAGACAACATCCTCCATTTTCATACCGTATGCATGGTTTTATTTTGGAATATATCTTAGGTCTTAAAATTTGATGTGTTTTCATCCTTGTATATGGGTATGATACTTCATAGGTGATAATGAAAGACTGATTCAATTCATGGTTATAAATAGACAAATGTGAGAATTTATATAGAATTAGGAAACATATTAACAATTAAGGAAAAGACATTCAAATGGGTTGGATTCATCAGTGAGGAGTGAGGAGTTTATCACTTGTGACCAAGGTTTAAATCCGAATAAGGTGTTTGATCTGCCCTTGAGGTTTCCATGCAGGTAACTATAGGTAGTGACTAAATGTGTGAAGCTTGTTTTGCACTCCTTTTGCATACATAAGTGGATCAAAGTCCACCCTTGTGTCATCCTTAAGGCTAGACACTAATTGTTATGGATATGACAAAAAAATTATTGGTTGAGTTATGGATAAGCCTTAAATTGGTGTCAGTTTTCTAGCACTAACCCAAGTTAGATTCTCACAATAAGGGTGACATAAAAAACTAGGAATTGTTAGAGTGACATGTCGCAGGAGTGATGGTCTATTAAATCCAAATTTTGAAGCCTCATCTCCATATATATGAACATATTTTAATAGTGGGATAGGTGCTTTTGGTGGGGGGGCATGGCAAGAATGTCACATTAATTGACAAAACCAATGATAGGGTTGGATCCATGCACACACTATTAATGTCCAACCTTAGAAGCATAAATATACATCTTTGGTCACAAGAACTTTGGCAGATGAGTGTTAGGATATTTCAATACTCCATCCTTGTCCTACCTGGCATTATTTATTTTTCCTAGTTGTTGATGATGTCATTTCCCCCCTAGTGGTGTGCATATGTCATCCAGGATCCATCTACCACCTTCTGAGCCCTGCATGCATCATTTTAGGATAACTTTAGTCAGTTCCCTATTTTATAGGAACCTACTGAGTGTTCTAGTGTAGTCCACCTAAGTTATTTGACTCTTGTGGGGGGTTAGAGCTCTGGATGCCATTGATTGTGGCCTCATTCACCCTTTTCTGACTGGCATGCATAAAAAACTCACTATTGAACCCTCCTTAGTCAGTTAACTGATTGTGACTTCAGTTAGATGAGTTTAGGTCCAGTTCAATTGACTTTGAGTCTTCTAGAGCAGTCCAGTGGTGCTAATCCCTATGCTAGACCAACTGATGTTCGAATTCTCCTGCATGATTCGAATTCTCTCCATTGTAACATCATTGTTTATTATACTAATAATTGGAACATGTGACATTATTCTGCTCCTATCTGAGTTCTGTTGCATCATTATTCTTCTTCTCTTTTTTACTGTAGTTTTCACTCTTCTTCAAATTTTCTGCTCATTCTTTCTTTGTGAGGTATCCTCATCTCTTTAGATCTGCTATGACTTAGAATTTCACAATGAGTTTCATGTCAATTTGAAAATTTCAATATATATTTCTCCACGTATGCAATGAGCTTAGAGGCCTTCATGAATCAAAATCCGTTTTGTACAAAATTCAAATAATTCAAGTGTTTGAATAAAATTGTATATAACAAGGATTTAAGAAGCATGAGAAGGCTTTGATTTTGGAAACAAAACTATTTGCACAAAATCAATTATTTAGCCTCTAGGCACTTTGCATAATTCTATTGTGATGATTTCACTTGAATATTTTAAGACCAAAGGGTATTTCTATATTTTTGGGGCATTAAAACTAAATTACAAATTATATTTAATTATTTTAAGCTATATAAGTAATTACTATATCCTTTCAAACTGGATAAAAGGATCTATTCACAACTTTTCATTGTTGTTAAAGAGTTATACAAAGATGAGATGAGATGTTGGGGAAGTGTTAGTTTTTCATCATTTAATTCAATATGATCTAGGATCTTAACTAAGAGAACACCATGTATAGCATATCAAACACAATTGACAAGAGACATAAATCATTTCACCTAGGAAAACTAAGAAGGTGAAAAACCCCGCAACTTCCTCAGAGAGAATGAGCACCAATACAAGATCACATAGATCAAACCCCAAAACAAGAGAGAGTCTCCTAGCAGCTTCTCCTCCTCCACTTGTGTGCACTCCTCTTCTCTCTCACTAATGTTAAGTGAGTGAGTGAATGAATGGACCAATAGAGAGGTGCTCCTCTCTATTTATACTTTACCTTTACTTTTCGTTTACTCTACCTAGGCCGACCTCCCTTAGGAGAGTCTAATAACCCATTACCACTTGTCACAAGGACGACCCCACTAGGGTGGTCTAATATACCTTTAACCCATAACGGGCTGACCCCTCTAAGGTGGTCTAATAACCCATCAAATATATGTTACGACACTTACAATATAACTTGCGACACTTGCAAATACAAATGACGCACTTCCAATTGGAGGAATAATACATCTCCATCAGGAATACAATAAAGTACAAATGTAATACATACAATATTCAAGTGAATATCTTCCAAAGTTACAAATACTTCAACACTCCCTCTTAACTAGGAAGGTATTCTCTTGACACAGGTCATCAATACATATAAGCACAAGTCTTCAATACTAGAGCTGGATCATCGTCACTGGATCATGGAGAATCATCGTCACTGTTGTTGTACTCATCATCTAGATCACTAGCATTATCTCTCAATTCTTCTCGTCATAAGAAGTTCTACAGAGCCATCCCTTTTTCATGATGGATGTAGGCCTAGCCTCCTGTAGGTCTTCATCATCTCTACGAGCGAGACATCCTATGTAATTCTCAGGGCTGACTATGTGCGTCAAACAAACCTCGAAAGAGCATCTCAAGATTTATCACGAGCTTACTTCTCAACCTATAGGATTTCCCAAGGAGCTATTAGATGTGACCTCCAAAGAAACTTAGAAGAGCATCTTGTGACCTGCAAGATTTCTAAAGATCATCCCAGGACTTTTATGTGCCCAGCACAACCTATGGGATCTACAGGACTGATTACACGTGAACTCCACAAAACCTTAAAAGAGCATCTTATGACCTGCAAGATCTCTAAAGAGCATCCTAGGACTTTTACGTTCCCAGCACAACCTATGGGATCTCCAGGACATATTACATGTGAACTCGCAAAACCTTGAAGACCATCCGAGGGCTAATTACGAGCTTACTGCTCAACCTATAGGATCTCCCAGGGCTGATTACATGCCTTTGCACAACCTGTCCACAGCCACGGAGTATTTGTTATTTTTTCATCATTTAATTCAATATGATCTAGGATCTTAACTGAGATAACAACATGTACAGCATATCAAACACAAGAGACAAGAGACACAAAGCATTTCACCGAGGAAAACAAAGAAGGTGAAAAACCCTGCAACTTCCTCAGAGATACAATAAGCCCCAATACAAAGATCACAAAGATCAATCCCCAAAAGATATATGTCGCCAGTAGCTACTCCTCCTCCACTTGTGCGCACTCCTCTCTCTCAACTATGTGAGTTAGATGAGTGAGTGAATAGAATGAGAGAGTCACACTCTCTATTTATACAATGACTTGACTTGGCTTTGACCCTAACTGGGACGACTTCCTAAGGAAGCCTAATAACCCATCCACATGTCACTGGGACAACCCTACTAGGGTGGTCTAATAACCCTTTAACCCACACTGGAACGACCCCTCTAAGGTGGTCTAATAACCCATCAAATATAAGTTGTGACACTTACAATAATACTTGTGACACTTGCAAATACAAATGACGACACTTCCAATTGGAGGAATAATACATCTCCGTTGGGGATACAATAAATTACAAATGTAATACAAAGGAGAATATATTCCAAAGTTACAAATACATCAACACTCCCTCTTAACGAGGGAGGTATTCTCTTGACATAGGTCATGAATACATAAAGGCACAAGTCTTCAATTCTGGAGTTGGATCATCATCATTGGATCACATAGCATCATCGTCACTACTTTTGTACTCTTCATCTCGATCACTGGTTCTATCTCTCAATTCGTCTCGTCATAGGAAGTTCTATAGAGCCAACCCTTTCTCATGTTGGATGTAGGCCTAACCTCCTGTAGGTCTTCATCATATCTGTGAGCTGGCCATCCTGTGGAATCCTCAGGACTGATTACGTGCATCAACAAAACCTCGAAAGAGCATCCTTGGACTGATTACGAGCTTACTGCTAAACCTATCGGATATCCCAGGGAAATATTACATGTGACCACCACAAAACCTTAAAAGAGCATCCCAGGAATGTTTATGTACCTAGCATGACTAGCAAGATCTCTAAAGAGCATCCCAGGACTTTTACGTGCCTAGCACAACCTATTGGATCTCCAGAACTGATTACATGTGGTCTGGAAAAACCCCGAAAGAGCATCCCATGACTGATTACGAGCTTACTACTCAACCTATTGGATCTCCCAAGGAAATATTATATGCCATGGAAAAAACCTTGAAAGAGCATTTTCCATATCTCACAGGGAACTATTATATGCCATAGGAAAAACCTCGCAAGAGTATTTGCAAATTTCCTAAGGAAATATTATATGTCCCTCCAAGCAAAACCTCGAAAAATCATTTTCTAGATATCCCAGGGAGAAATTATATGCCATAGGAAAAACCTTGCAAGAGTATCTGCAAATATCCCAGGGAAATATTATATGCTTATCGCACAACCTGTCCACGGCCACGTAGTATCATCCTGATACTCATGATCAACCTGATCATCCTCGCACAAAGCATCGTCCTAATTCTCATGATCATACTAATCATCATCATACAGTGCATCATCCTGATCATCATCATAGCATCGTCCTGATGCATATCATCTGGAGCATTGTCTTGATGCTCATCACACATTATCAACCTGATCATCATCATAGCATCGTCCTGATGCATATTATCTAGAGCATTGTCCTGATACTCATCACACACGATCAACCTGATCATCATCATAACATCATCCCGATGCATATCATCTGGAGCATCATCCTGATACTCATCACACAACTCTTACATCCACATCCATTGGAAGGATCCTCCTACCACCATCCTTGGAATAGCTCCTGCAAATGTGTCGCATCACTTCCTCCTCGAAGTATCTTCTATCTGAAGAACACCAAGCCTCTATATGAAGTACTCGAACTTCACTTTGGCTAGTGGTTTGGTCTACACATCTTCAATATGCTCATCTGTCGCAACATACTGGAGTTTCACTACTCCTCTCTACACCATATCCCTGATATAGTGATATTTGATCTTGATGTGCTTCGACCTGTCATGGAACACCGGGTTCTCAGAAAACTTCACACAACTTTGTTTGTCATAGAAGATATAGGTAGCATCCAATGAGAGATCAAATAAATTAGACAGTAGCTTCCTAATCCATACTGCCTCACAACTGACCGAACAAGATGCAACATACTCTGCTTCGTCTGTACTCAGTGCTACACAGGACTGCTTCCTGCTAAACCAGGAGATCACACCTTATCCCATACTGAAGCAGCACCCCGAAGTGCTCTTCCTATCTACATCACTTCCTGCCCAATATGAATCAATATAACCCTCTAGGTTAGACTTTTGATCTGCATCATACTTGAGCCCATAATCAACCATACTCTTGAGGTACCTCAGAATATGCTTTACAACAATCAGGTGAACATGTCTAGGATTTGTCAGGAATTGGCTCAAGGTGTTCACCGCAAAGAAAATATATGGTCTCGTGTTCGTCAGGTACATCAAGGACCCAATCATATAATGATACATTGTGGCATCAACCGACTCTGATGAATCATCAATCAATAACTTTAGGTTCGATGCCATAGGTGTGGACATGGCCTTGCAGTCCACCATCACGAACTGCTTCAGGATCTCTATTGCATACTTCCTTTGTCCAAGGAAGATTCCATATGCACTCTTCCAAACCTCCATCCCTAGAAAATAATGCATCATACTCAAGTCCTTCATCTTGAACTCGATAGAAAGCTTCCTCTTTGTATCAACAATCAATCCATCCTCACCTATCACAAAAAGGTCATCCACATAGAGTAGGAGTATCACTGGATTGTCTTCCTCAACCTTGTAGTAAAGGTTGGAATCTGCATTACTCTTAGTAAAGCCCAAACTAGATAAGAAACCGTCTATTCTGTCGTACCATGTCCCGGGTGCCTGTTTCAAACCGTACAAGGCCTTCTTCAATTTTCACACATATGACTCCATGTCATGTGTCTCAAAACCGACTGGCTGCTCCACATACACTTCCTCTTCGACTACACCATTCAAGAAAGTTGTCTTGACATCCATCTGGTGTATCTTCCATTTAATCACTGCTGCAAGAGCAAGTACTATCCTGATGGAAGTGTATCTGGCCACAGGTGAAAAAGTCTCTTCATAATCTATCCCTTCTTTCTAGGAGAAGCCACGAGCCACAAACCTTGCCTTGTATTTCCCTATGCTACCATCAACAACATTCTTGATGTTGTAGATCCACTTGGAAGTCACCACATACTTCCCTTCTAGTCTTGGGACCACATCCCATACATCATTCTTCATGATCGACTGGTGCTCCTCGATCATGGCATCCTTTCATTACTACATCCCTGATCCTGGGAACTTCATATTCTTTAATATCTTCATTACATATTTTTATTGAAATTCGTTACTGGAATAAATGTCGTTGTCCTTCTTTTGTAGGTGATTGTACACGATCTTTCCTACAAGTCAAATTCAATTGCATGATTATAAACTTCTCATAGTTTTTCAGAATAAATTCTTACGCATAAAGACATATTTTTTTTCCTCGAAACGCATAAAGACATATGTCATGCAGTCATGCAATTATCTTAGCCAATGCTTCAATACAACATTCATCCATATCCCGTATTCATACGGTAACTTTCTATATGCCTTCTATCTCTACCAGAACATTGTTAAGAGTGTGCACTACTCCCAATATGTCAGCAAAGAGGTTTCATTCTAGATAAGTAGCAATGGAATGTTGTACATTACCATAGGCCACTTACCCATTACTATATTAGTAGTATCTTGTTCATTAATGCAACTTTTCTAAAATGCATAATATACATCCTAAATCTAGGAACATAAGTATGTACATGACTTAACAACATCATTTAAGTAATCATATATACAATAAATGATAATTCAAATACTTATCTATGTTTAGTTGTTGGGTGGACTCCCTCTCAATATTTGCTTCCTTGCAGGAACTACTAGAGTGTGCTCCCTCTTGATCTTTGCTTCCTTTATGATATCATTTATTTCTTTGAACTTCTCTTCATCCTAGACCACTATGCATTGTTAAGTGTGCACTAGTGTCATCATTGTGTCATCCTCAAGATCTCATACATAATCATACATTCATTAGTATAATCTCAATACTATCAAAACATTATGATTCTAAATAATCTTAAACATGTATGGTCATGGTCATTTCATACACACGTAATTTATCACAAGTATTCAAGGTTTCAGGGAGGACTTCTTTTACTCATGCATATTCTTATTTGACCATAGGACTCTTCTTGTTTGTCATATCATTAATCAAAGTAAGACGCATAATATGCATAAACCCATGATTACTCAAACCTATAACTTCATGAATAATCATTATCAATCATACAAAAGTATACTTATATGAGATCCTAACACAAGGTAGGATTCTAACTTGATATAGGAAAAACATACATGGATTATCATGTTTGCGAGTTATGTCTAACATACCCAAACAATGTCTTCTTTGCTCTCTTCAATGATTTAGAGACCTTGTGCTAGTAACCTGCATATCTCATAAGTTTAGCATTGTAGAACCAAATTATGCATACCTCGTAAGTAGAGCTTCTATGTGATCAATGGCTATGGATGAGTCTTTGTATTCATGTCACCATGGTCATATGTTCTTGATCTAGAACTTGATTTATCTTTCTCGATGTACCTTTCATGTTAGCGGACAACATCATCCTCATACAACACCACAGTGCATTAGTACAATCATAAATGTCATAACCCTAATCAATGAATGTCTTCTATCATTCACATGCATTCATACTTTTACTAAGGTGATAAGACAAGTCTAAAAATCAATCAAGATTGTACTAACCTCAATAAAATGAAGACAAACTTAATCATGAACAAATTTCAAAACATACATGTATCTCCTGAAGTCATACCTTTCGGGATTACTTGTAGTCTTCTTATGTAAGGCCTTAGCCTCATATCCCTCTAGAAATGGAACTTCTTTACTTATGTAGGTGTCCAATTTATTCTCTTCTAGGATTAACCCAATCCTATACACTTTGATTTTCTGAAACTGGATCTGAAGTTGGCTAGGGTTTGACAAAGAAACCCTGAAAATACAAACTTGGAATTTCAAACTTCTGTGTTGACAGGGAGATTCATTTGACTGAGGAGAGAAAGCTCGTGTGCTCATATTTTGAAAACTCCAAAAATTAACCCTTCAAAAATGACCTACAAAATTTGAATCTGCAACTTCTGTCAAATTCTGGTTTTTCTGGGTTTCTGGTTTTCTAGTCCAAAACCTGAACTAGGGTTTGATAGATCTCGAGGTTCTACCCAAGCAAAAACTTCGATCTTTGTCTCTAAATTTCAATTTTGATGAGGAGAGCAATCCTATGATGAGATTACTCCAAAATTCCACTTTTTTCAAAAGCCCTAATTTCCCACAGCAGTGACAAGCCAAAAATGAAAGTTCTCTGAATCCAATTCTGTTTCGACATAAATATATGCCATATTGTTTCTGGTGCATATCTGAAATTTTGGATCCTCATGGTCTGAAACTTCGGCCTGTGATAGAATGACCTGTCATATTTTCAACCCAATAAATTTGAGCTTCAATGGATTCTCCATGAGAGAGATTGCTAAGTGTCGCAACATGACCTATTTATGGGATGAAAAAAATAGCAAACTTGTACAGAGTGCCAGGTGTCACTATTTCAACTTAGACCTCTGAAAATCGAACCTGTGAACTAAAGTCCATGCCCTAACTGACACGTTTTACGAAATTCTATTTGGAGCTTCCTTTTTACGATTCAATATGCTAAGACAGAAAATATCAGCATTACATTCCATTTCACAACAATAGCATATACAGGATCACTGAAAGAACAACAAGCACAGCATAAACACAAGAGACACAGATTTATCTTGGGAAACCCTCATGGGGAAGAAAACCCAACAAAGCTTCCTCAATATAGATGAACAACAATACAGAGATGTAATCCACAAGCATGAGCTCCTTCTCCTCCATAGCAGATCTCTCTCTCTCACTTATGTGCCATTCACAAGTGAGTGCAATGTGTGTTAAACGAGGAACACACCTCGGCCTCTATTTATACACAACTCCTACTTGTATTTTATATTAACTAGGTCGGCCCCAACTTAACCACTGCATTAAACACCCCATTACAATTGACTGGATCGACCCCTCTAGGGTGGTCTAATAACCCTTTTACCCACATAACACATACAGGGCCGACCCCACTAGGGAAGTATAATAACCCAAGTTACCACAATTCGACGAAGGAATAAACATATCCGGATATACAATAAGGTCTTCACAGCGGAATGAAACATCTCTGGAATAATAAAGTACAAATATAATATTCTTAGAAGTTACAATATTTCAACACTCCCCTTAACGAGAAGGATATTATAACAACATCTGTACGAGCAAGGAGTCATCAACATCATACATGATACATCTATAAATCATTGGAAGCTTTCTCAACATCATCAATAACTCAAGCAGTTACTGGAACATCTTCAATACCGGAACATCAACATCTCTAGTACTGAGTCTTCATCTTCTACAGCATTCAAATAGCTACAGTAACATCATCATCTGGATCCTCTTGATCAACAGTATTGTCATCACACGATCATCAACATCGTCATCACATGATCATCAACATCGTCATCACACGATCATCAGCATCGTCATCACACGATCATCAACATCGTCATCACACGATCATCAGCATCGTCATCACATGATCATCAGCATCGTCATCACACAATAATCAGCATCGTCTTCACACAATCAACATCATCGTCATCATATAATCAACATCATCATCATCAACTGGATCCTCTCGATCAACATCACAATAGAATCATACCTTGCAACACACATGATCTATTTAAGACACCATATCATGTCTAGGGACGATGCAGTCCACTCGTCAACTTAGACAAAGTCTAAGGACCACTTCTCGGAGAAATATGTCTATGGATAAATTCAGGGACCGAAGTCTGGGGATGATACAATCCCCTCACTCTCAGAGACATCTGTCTATGGATCAATTTAGGACTGAGGTCCAAGGATGATACAATCCTCTCAGTCTTGGAGACATCTGTCTACGACTCAGTTTAGGACTAAAGTCCAAGGATGATACATTCCACTCTCTTGGAGACATCTTTCTGCGGCTCACTTTAGCACTGAAGTCCAAGGATGATACAATCCCCTCACTCTCAAAGACATCTGTCTGCGGCTCACTTTAGGACTGAAGTCTAAGGATAATACAATCCCCTCACTCTCGGATACATCTTTCTGTGGATCACTTTAGGACTGAAGTCCACGGATGATACAATCCTCTTACTCTCGGAGACATTTGTCTGCGGATCACTTTAGGACTGAAGTCCACGGATGATACAATCCTCTTACTCTCGGAGACATCTATCTGCGGATCACTTTAGGACTGAATTCCAAGGGTGATACAATCCTCTCATGTACATTTTGAACCAAGCGCTCAGGGATGATGCAGTCCTATCATGTACATTTTGAACTAAACGTTCAGGGACGATGCAGTCCTACCACGTACATTTTGAACTAAACATTTAGGGATGATGCAGTCCTATCATGTACATTTTGAACTAAACGTTCAGGGATGATGCAGTCCTATCACATCCATTAGGGACTTCCTTCTCAAAGACATATGTCTACGGATCAATTCAGGGGACCGAAGTCCAGGGATGATACAATCCCCTTTCATCCACTAGGGACCACATTCTCGGAGACATATGTCTACAGATCAATTATGGGACTGAACTCTAGGGATGATACAATCCTCTCTCATCCAATCGGGACCACATTCTTGGAGACATGTCTACGGATCAATTATGGGACCGAAGTCTAGGGATGATACAATCCCCACCTCGTCCACTTAGACAAAGTCTAAGGAACATATATCGACCTCATCGTCGGAACTGGTAACCTCATTATCAATACAAGTATCCACATCAATACAGTATCCTCATCAATACAGTATCCACATCAATGATATCGATACAAGTATCCTCAACGATACCAATCTCCAAATATCATCATCGACCATATCACTCCCCCTTTCGAGGAGGGTCCTTCTGAACTACACCAAGCTTGACTCGAAAATACCCAACCTTTACTCGAGACAAAGGTTTGGTCAACACATCAGCAACTTGTTCATTAGTGCCTACATACTTGAGCTTGATAGCTCCTTTCTACACCATATCCTATATATAGAAATATCGGATCTCTATGTGCTTTGACTTATCATGGAGCACTGGATTCTCTGTCATCATGATACAACTATGGTTGTCAAGCAGGAGCATAGTGGGATCCAACTCTAAGTTAAACATTCCTGATAACAACGTCCGAAGCCATATTGCTTCACAACTAGCAGAGAAAGAAACTATATATATACCGCTTCAGCTATGCTGAGAGCCACACTAGACTACTTCCTGGTAAACCACGAGATCATGGCAGGTCCCAGACAATAACATCTTCTCGATGTGCTCTTCCTGTCTAATACACTTCCTTCCCAATCAGCATCTATGTAGTCATACAATATGAAGTCATGATCTCCAGGATAACATAGATCAAAGTCTATCGTACCCTTTAGGTACCTCATCACATGTTTCGCAGCTATTAAGTGAACACGTCTAGGTTCCACTAGATACTGACTCAAGGTGTTCATAGCAAAGCATATGTCTGGCCCAGTGTTTGTCAGATACATCAGTGACCCAATATTTTGTATGTATAGAGTTACATCCACTAACTCTAATGAGTCATCTGTTAACAGCTTCAAGTTGGAATCCATGAGAGTGGTCATTCCAACACATCAAATCTTTTCAATATTTCTCAGCATACTTTCCCTAGTTGAGAAAGATTCCTTCTGAGCCTTTTCATGCTTCCAGTCCTAGGGGGTAATCCGTCAATCCGAGATCATCCATCTCGAACTCTGTAGCTAGCTTCTTCTTGCTTTCCATGATCTGTTTCTCATTCCTTGTCAGAATGAGATCATCCATATACAATCATAGTATCATCCATAACCTTAAGGTAAAGGTTAGGATCATCTTTACTCTTGGTAAAGCCCAAGCTTGCCAAGAAGCTATCAATTCTTCTTCTGTGACAGAACATCATTCAAACTCTGCATTGAATGATCTTCTGCATATCTATCTGTGCCATCTCTCGTCAGATCGGTCTACTGATATGATCCTCGAGATCATTCGAACTCTGTGGTGAGTTCCTTCTTGCATCCATGTCATCTATATAAAGAAACCGTCTTCAACCTTGTATAAAGGGTTGAAATCTGCATCACTCATGGTGATCATTAAGCTCATCAAATGATTATCGATCCTGGGTACCCGTACAGAGCTTTCTTCAATTGAATCCTAGGATTTTTCTCGATTTTCACTTCTTCTTCAATTACACCATTAAGATAATGGTCTTATCCAGCCACTTGGAGCAAACATCTTGTCATGATCCTCTTTCTCTTTCTAAGAGAATATTCTAACCACGAGCATTCTAGATTATGTTTGATTTGTAAATCTTACTGTTGAACATCCATCACTTGTTTGGTGTTCATCATTTTTCATAATCTTTCCTACAAATCAAAATTAAGTACATGATTAGTAATACTTCATAATCATAAAATCATGCTGACATGATAACCTATTATGCATACAGATATGATTTACATAGTTATGCAACTATCTTGACCAATACTTTGGCACAACACTTTTCCATATCTTGTATGCATACAGTGGCTATCTAGATGCCTTCCATCTCTACCAGAACATACTATTGAGAGCGTGCACAACTCTTGGCATGTCAGCAAAGAGGTTTCATTCTAGACAAGCAACAATGGAATGTTTTTTCCAACTTACCAATCATATGCATATTAGTAGTATACTGTTCAATGCTATATGAATGCTTACACTCAACATGATATATTCTAGGAATACAAATATGCATACAACTATTACAAGCAATATCATTTACTATTTCAGAGATTCAAATAACAACTCAAATACTTATCTTTTATGTTTGTGTGGTTGCCTCTCGCTTGATCTTTATACGTCTTTTGAACTTCTATTCATTATGTACCACTATACATGCTTAAGAGTGCACTAGTGTCATTCTCATGATCTCATGCACAAACATACATTCATTAGTATAATCTCAATACTATCAAAACCTTATAATTCTAAATAATCTTAAGTATGTATGGTCATGATCATTTCATACATAGGTATACTTACCTAATATTCTAACAAAGTAGGATTCTAACTTGATATAGGAAAACATAACTGGATTATCAAGCTTGGTTATGTCTTAACATACCTAAACAATATCTTCTTTTGTTCTCTTCAATGATTTAGAGATCTTGTGCTAGAACCTGCATATCTCATAGGTTAAGCATAGTAGAACAAATTCATACACACCTCGTAAGTAGAACTTCTATGTGATCAAGGATTATGGATGAGTGTTTGTCTTTATGTCATCATGGTCATGGAACTTGATTTGTCTTTCTTAATGTACCTCTATCTTGTTAGCAGACAACATCAACCTCATACAACACCACAGTGCATTAGTACAATCATATAACCCTAGTCAATGAATGTATTCTATCATTCACATGCCTTCATACTTTTACTATGGTGATAAGACAATTCTAACATTAATCAAGATTGTACTAACATAAATAATATGAAGACAAACATATTATGAACTTAATCAAGAATCAGATTTCAAAACATACCTGTCGAGATTTCTTGTAGTCTTCTTATGTAAGGCCTTAGCCTTATCTCCCCCTGAAATTGGATCTAGAGCTTGATTAGGGTTTGTCAGAGAAACCCTAAAAATTCAAACTTCGACTTTCACACTTCTAAATGGATGGAAAGATGTGCCTTGCTTAGCTTATCAAACTAGCATACCTCAATTTTGAAATCTCCAAAATTTGACCCCTCAAAATTGCCTTTGAAGCTTTTGGATCTTCTCAACAGGATCCTGAACTAGGGTTGGATGAAGCCCACCCTTCTGCCCAATAAAAATATTCGATCCAAAGCTCTAAGCTCTTATTTTTTGTAGGAGCTTCCAGCCGTGGTCACAGACTTAAAAAATTCCAACTTTTGTAGAAGCCCTAATTTTCCACCTTTCCGATCAAAATCACGAACTAGGGTTTGATCAAGACCACTCTTCTGACCAACCAAAAATTTTGATCTTGGTTTCTAAATTTCGATTTTGATAAGGAGTATTCAGCTGTGGACTCCGATTACAAAAATTCCAACTTTCACCGAAACCCTAATTCCCGGAGCCATGAATAAAGGTGCTAAAAATCCAATTCTGTTTTGACAGAAATATGCACCTGGTTGTTTCTTGTATAAATCCAAAATTACGACTCCAAAGGGTCTAAAAATTATACCTGTGGTAGCCCGACCTGTCATATTTCCCACCCCATAGGATTGACCTCAATTGGATTCTCTAAGAGAGATTTATCCCAAGTGTCGCAATGTGACCTGTTTATGGGATAAAACAGGAGAGCAAACTTGTATGGCATGCCACATGTCACTGGTTCAACTTCGGCCTCTAAACAATTTACCTGAGAAACTGCAATCCGTTCTCTACCTGTCACTTTTTACGAAATTTAATTTGGATCTTCCTAGCCCAAGTTGTGACCTTTTTTCCTAGCTCCCCTGTTTATGACTGAGATCTGGAAGAGTCAGAAACCCTAATTTGTATTGATCATAACTCAGAAATTAAAACTAATTAGAGGTTTTTCTTTGGACCCAAGGTGCATGGGGATGTTATATACAACCTATAAAGTTTTAAGATCCTTAACCTTCTCCAAAATGTATTTATAGCGAAAGTTCCACGATGACTAGTTTTTGCTATATAAAACCCTAACCTTCAAATTGTCGCAAGTGTCGTAAGTGCCATACATTGCCTTCCTTTAGGTTAGCTCTGATACCATGTTAAGATTCAATATGGTAGGACATAAAATATTATCATTACATTCCATTTCACAACAATAGCATATACATGATCACCGAAAGAACAACAAGCACAGCATAAACACAAGAGACACAGATTTATCCTAGGAAACCCTCATGGGGAAGAAAACCCAGCAAAGATTCCTCAATATAGATGACCAACAATATAGAGATGTAATCCACAAGCATGATCTCCTTCTCCTCCACAGCAGATATCTCTCTCTCACTTATGTGCCATTCACAAGTGAGTGCAATGTGTGTTAAATGAGGAACACACCTCCTCTATTTATACACAACTCCGACTCATATTCTATATTAACTAGGTCGGCCCCAACTTAACCACTAGGTTAAACACCCCATTACAATTGACTGGGATGACCCCTCTAGGGTTGTCTAATAACCCTTTTACCCACATAACACATACAGGTCCGACCCCACTAGGGAAGTCTAATAACCCAAGTTACCACAATCCGACGGAGGAATAAACATCTCTGAATATACAATAAGGTCTTCATGGAGGAATGAAACATCTCCGGAATAATAAAGTACAAATATAATATTCTTAGAAGTTACAATATTTCAACATTCCTATCCCAATATATGACCTTTGTGCCTAGGTCACCTGTTTAGGGATGCATTCTAGAAGAGGCAGAAACCCTAACTTCTACGGATCATATCTACCAAAGTAAAATGGATATGAGGCTGAAATTTTTACACAGGTTACATCTGTGTCTGATATTCGGCCTGTAAAAAATTCATACCCTGAACATTCTCCAAAACGGATTTATAGCGAAAGTGCCACGAGGACTAGTTTTTACTATATCAATCCCTAGCTTCCAATTTGTCGCAAGTGCAACAAGTGTCGTAAATGCCATACGATACCTTCCTTCAGGCTAGCTTTGAAACCATGTTATTTTTTCATCATTTAATTCAATATGATTTAGGATCTTAATTGAGAGAACAACATGTACAACATATCAAACATAAGAGACAAGAGACAAGAGACATAAAGCATTTCACCAAGGAAAACCGAGAAGGTGAAAAACCCCATAACTTCCTCAAAGATAGAATGAACACCAATACAAAAACCCAAAACAAGAGATAGTCACCTAACAACTTCTCCTCCTCCACTTGTGTGCACTCCTCCTCTCTCTCGTTGATGTGAAGTGAGTGAGTGTGTGAATGAATAAATAGAGAGGTGCTCCTCTCTATTTATAATTTACCTTTACTTTCCTTTTACTCTAACTGGGTCGACCTCCCTTAGGAGAGTCTAATAACCCATTACCACTTGTCACTTGGCCGACCCCACTAGGTTGGTCTAATAACCCTTTAACTAATACTATGCCGACCCCTCTAAGGTGGTCTAATAACCCATCAAATATAAGTTACGACACTTACAATATAAGTTGCGACACTTGTAAATACAAAGGACGACACTTCCAAACGGAGGAATAATACATCTCCGTTGGGGATACAATAAAGTACAAATGTAATACATACAATATACAAGTGAATATCTTCTGAAGTTACAAATACATCAACAAAATGGTTTTAAAAAAATGGAAGTGGGAATTCAAAATTTAGCCAAGAATCAGGTAACGATCAATGCCATTTTCAACAACAAAATGGAGTAGTTTGTAGAGTTCATGGAGATCCAGGAGATGACCAACCTCGATGCCAAGAAGGAACCTGCTCACCAACCAGGTGACCAATCAAACCAATCCCATCCAGGTCGCAGTCAATCCCTAATCCACAAGGATGTTTAACTGACATGTACTGTTTGATTTATTTTTGTTTATATCGGTTTGTCTTTTCAACAATGAATAGGGTCATAACCCCCGGCATGTGGAGGATTGAAACACAATGTCCTTGTTGATTCCAAACCTTTGAAACTAGTCTAGGTTCTTTCTTTTCTTTGCTTATTGTATATCATGATCCTAATGAAAAATATATGCATTTTTATAGATATTTGTATATTCTCTTTTTACTATTAGTATAAATCTTCGAATCTTACAAAAAAATATATTGGTTAACAAATTTTAAAGTTGGAAAAAATCCAAGGGATGTGATATCATAAAGAGTACCATGAAATCAATATAAAACCCATAAAAAACATGGAAATGTCACAAATACAATTTTTCAATAAATTCAGAGGGTCACTGTGAAATTAATAAGTTGATCAATACATTTGTACAACATCAACTATGGTATGTTAGACCTATCACTGTTCATGACACATGTTGTCGGCATCATGTGGAATTTGAATTATATTATGACAATTTTCTTGATTTTTGTAAAAACAATTGGCTAAATTCACCCCCTCCTTCCAAAATCTATGCTTTCATATCTGAAATACTATCCGAAAGAGAAGATGATGAATTATACCATAAAAATTTTGTCAATGAAAAAAATGTGATCATTGTGGAAATATATATTTATTCAACTCAAAATATCATATTGATAATGATCAGTTGTCGTTAAATGTAACCATTGACTCGAAGAGACATGAATATATTAGTTATGCTCCAAATACTACAAGTTCTAGTGATTCTCTTTCCAAAGAACTTGATTTTCCATAAGATAAAATATGTGTGACATTTTTTTTAAAGAAATTTAAAAATACACCAAGCATTCACATAGAGAACGATGGAAAGATCTACAATTCATATAGTCACGTGATTTTTTTCCACTAGGAACCATTTTTTTGTAGTTAATTTTGTAGAAAACTACACATTTGCTACACAAAAAGATATATAAAGTGAATACTATAATTCCAACCAAGTTTCTATATTTGTCCAATCTCTATATAGACATTCTCAATACTATATCGATGGCATAGAAATCATGAATGACATTCAACATGTGTTCAAAAAATATCACTTTTATATCAGTGATGATCATACCCTTCATACACATTTTGTACAACATTGTATTGGCAATGTTTTCTGAGTCACTGAAAAAATGTAAACTTGAATTTAATGAACATTGGATATGGTTAGATGGATGTGTAGGACATTTTAAATATTCATAATCATTATTTTTGTTATTTCAGCTTCATAGAACAATGAACATTAGAAATCATGGGAATTTACTTGCTATTAACCATAGAAAGGAGAGAACGATGGTGCATGAGCATGTGTAAAATGAGAAATTTGAAGGTAGCCAATGAACCATTCTGACAATCAATTTCAATCAACTAATCAGGTCATTGAATGGTATCATTCAAATCTAATTCACGAATACAATAAAAAATCAAAATATGTGTGTAGGTATGTACATATTTGTTCTTGAAATTTTTATTAATTTTTAGATTTGAAAAACAATATTTATAAGTCATAAATATGTCTATAACATGTACAATAACATTAAAAAATGTACTTCATAATTTTTTAAAATCATGATTTTTTTGGCTTATTGGAATCCGAGATGTATATAGATCAATATCATCTGATGCTAGCACCATACATGGAACTAGAGATTTGTACTCAATTAAAATAAAATCCTTCTAAAATGTGTTTTCATTTGATTGTAGAAAGCAATAATGTTTTTTTTTTCGAATTTGCATAGAAAACACTGAACTACAGAGGTCCGTGAAAACATAATGAACAACTATGTTAAACCTTGAAAACATACTTAAATTTATTCAAAGGGGGTAACACCACTCACAAGCTTAGAGGAGATAGGAACAGAGGGCATTGCAGTATCAATTGATGGCGATATAATTTCCAAACTTGTTAGAGAAGGTAACAATACAAATGTAAAAAAAAAAAAGATTCAAACATTTTTCACTATATATAATATATATAAATTAAATTATTTAATATCCAAAATGCATTTAAAAAATTGTCTTAACTACAGGAGATGTCTTTGTGGTGATTGCACCCATAGAAAAAAAAGGAAAAGTGGAATACTATTTCATGCGATGCACTGAGAGGAAGATGAAGTTATTGGAGGACTATAATGACAAAGTATTTATGTATGAGAGATGATCCATTATATTCAAAGGTTATTCTTTTCAAGAAACCCATCAAAGTTAAACTTATATTCAATTTTAGTACTATGACATTGATGTCATATGCTAAGAATATAGTCATTTGGTATGTGAAGCTCGGATAAAACTAATAGAACTTCTATCGAAAAAAATTGCAAGCTAAATATGAAAAATGATGAAATTTGATCATGAGCGAATAGTTGAAGACAACATTCCATTGTGATTTTTCTAATCAATATTTTCAGACTCATCATCTTATGCATTACATAGAATGGATATGTGGTGTTCTATCTTCATTGAATTTGTATTATGACAACCAAACATTGTGATTTTTTATGGACTAATATATTGTATATTTATGATGTGCATTGTTGATTGTTCAATTAGTGGTTGGCCTCTTTTGAAGAAATGTTTTTCCATACTTTCTTTGGTTGTATTCAATTATGGTAGTAATGATGTGTATTTAATTATTTACTTGAATATGCATTGCAATAGTCATGTCATGTCATGTACTTTGTACTATGTTAGCATGTAGGCCAAAGCTATCAATTTAGGTCCCTATATGTCCAAAAGTACCTTTAAGGGATGAGATCATGACAGTGGATCATCCACTAGAACCCCAAATATGCCTTTGACCTTTAGTTGTCAATAGCATTATCCTGAATTTTTTTGTAAAATAAAACAGTTTGATTTAAAGTATTTATCATGTGTCATTGGTCTTGTTAGACCACCCTGTAACTATCACTTCATCCTACATGTGTTTAGTTACCTTCCCAAAATGATATTTGAATTATGATTTACAATTCATACGCATACTTATTGTTTTATGATTTGACATATTAATCATGGAATAGTACAATACATTTAGTAATTGTGGAATATCAAGAAAATTTTCAATTTTGGATTGTAAAAATTAGACCTATTGAGAATAAATCATGAAATGAAACATTTTGATTTATATTAAAATTTGTATGCATATTTCAATAATTTACTAGATAATCTATTGTGTTATGATTTGACCTATCTTAATCATTACAGAGTACAATCCCTTAAATAATGTGTAATGTATATATTTTCAAGATTGGATTGTAACAATTAGACCTACTGAAAATAACTTGTGAAATAAAACATTTTGATTTAAATTAAAATTAGCATCCATATTTCAATAATTTACTACATAATCTATTGTGTTGTGATTTTGCCTATCTTAACCATGGAAGAGTACATACATTCTCATAAATAGTTACCAATTAAACATGGCAAACATATATGAATTCATACACTTCTCATTATATGATCATTTCATAACATCTTCACTTGCATTCTACTATAAAAATAGAAATTAGATCAAACATCATATCATTCTTTCTTATCATTGCATACCAATTACACATAGCATACATGTATGCATGCATCATCACATTTCTATATATGATCTCTACATAAAATAAATTAAGTTTCAAAACATAAATAATACAATTCATTTAAATAAACCACTTAATAAATCATTTGGAACTTATAGAAGATACTAGATGTACCAATTTGTCAATGTAAATGTCAAAATACCATTCAAACATTAAACATTAAACATAAACATTAATACGTAATTTATGAACTATAGAGCCTTTATGAGATTCATCTTTTACATTATAGAGGACCAAATTTGATAGATGGTGTTATATCTAGGACTATTAAACATAGAATACATGTACATATGCATTCATGCACTTCTCTATAGATGAAACTCATTTCATAACATTCTTTTGTATGATTGCATAACAATTACACATTGCATACATGTATGAATTCATCATCACATTTCTATTTTCAAACCATAAATAATACATGTATGAATCTCTACATACAGTCATTAATTTCCAAACCATAAATAATACAATTATCAAAATAAACTACTTAATAAATCATTTGGAACTTATAAAATATATTCTATATGTACCATTTTGTCACTACCAATGTCATAAGACCACTTGAACATTAAATATTAAATATTAAACATAAACATTAAGACATAAGTTACAAGTTATAAATCATTTATGAGATTCATATTTTAAATAATAGAGGACATTCTAGCAGAAACTATATCTAGGACTATTACAAGTAGTTGTAACATCCCCAACCCTCAATCCGGCCAGCAGGAGGGGACATTAACTGAATCAGGGCCTCAAAATTTTGTCTCATAGCCATAATTATGAATTCATAACAATAAAACCATGTGTGCAGATGTAGAATGAAAATACACAGTGGAAATAATTCAATCTACACACACATAACATGCAAATTACAAGCCCGGTGGGTTAGCTCAAGTGGTTGAGTGTTGTAAACGTAAGCAAAATTTCTCGGGGTCAAATCCTCGGGTGGCTATGCAGGGCCTCACTTGATGTCCCATCGAGTTAGGCCCCATAATCAAGGCCGGTGGTTTACCTTGGGTACCATCCTCGAAATAAGGGGAAGTACTTGAGGTTTTCCCATGATGTGTTCCATTGAAAGAAAAAACATATGAAGTACAAGCATAATTATCACATGAATACAAATAAAATCATTACACAGTAAATACATAAGAATACTTATCTTTAAACAAAGAATATCTAAGCAACTAACTGTGTAAGAGTGATTTTCCATCCATCCTTAGGCACTCTGTCTAGCATATACTCTTATTGGTGAGAGGCCACCCCCAAGCTGGTTTATGAGGCCACCAAGGTGAAGGAAACACCTACAAGCTTCTATCTCTCATCCCACAACCCATTATAATTGGATTTAGTAGTCAAGAGAAGGTAATTGGATTATTTAAGGCACATGGCATATTTCGGATGAGTTCTAAGTTTGACACATGGAAACATAGGATTTGGTTTCCCCATAGGCCCCATTTCCTCTTCCCCTCTGGTGGAATCATAGCCCCTCTAGTACCCTTTACACAACCATCTTGGACCATTTTACTAATTTCTAACATAATATTTACATACATTTCGAATTGGCATGATAAGCCAACCATATGGTCCAAATAAAAATATATACATGATACATGCCTAGCCATTCACTAGTTGGGATTTGTCCTTGAGCTCCACACTAAGAATCCATACTAGCATATTTACATCATTTACATAATCTTGATTAAATACATTCCAAGTAAAAAATGGGGGTATTACAGTAGCATACATGTGTACATATGCATTCATACAATTCTCTATAGATGAACATCATTTTATAATTGTTAGAATATTGAGAATATGCATGAACATACAACAATACATTTACATTAATATGTAAATCAATATCAAAGATCTACTATTCTAGCCTTATATTCGTACAACTTAGCAATAGTAATCATGTAAGAACAAGAGAACAATACACCAAATATATGTGGTAAAACCCCAAATGGAGAAACATCCATGGAAGGCTTGGTCTTCATTATTATAATGAAATCTCCATATTACTATACAAGGCATCTCCATGTATGCATCGCTTTCCATCTTCACTCATGTCACAATCATGTGTATGCAAATGACATAAAATATGTGATGTGTGATTTCACAATATATCACAACATACCCCAAAAGGGTCTTCTTCACCTCTATTAAATACCAAGAGGTTTGGAATATTTACATCCCATAACACATTTGGGATAAATAGCTTTCCACCTCTCTTATGTAAAGAATGGTTATAAGAGAATTTAATTACATGATGCATGTTGGATAACTCTAGTTTATAATATTAGAGTTATTGCATCGAGAGTAGCAAAGTACTCTATAGTTCAGTATGGGGGAGATATTGTCATGTAACATAATGTTATGTTATGTTACCAAAATTAAAAAGTAATTAAAATTTTTCATATCGGATCATAAAATAAATAAATTAAAACCAAATAAAAGTTAGTGAAAAATATCCATGTCGGCTCATAAAAAATAAATTAAAACCAAATAAAAAGTTATTAAAAAAATAGTTTTGGCTCATAAAATAAAAATAAAAAATAAAAACCAACATAGATCCATCTTAAACCCATATCTATCAAGCACCAACAGGGATCAAATTTCTTGTGTATGCAAAGAATTTAAGATTAAAAAAAATTACACATCAAGAAATTTGATCACTCTCGATGCTTGATAGATACGAGATTTAGATGGATCTGTGCTGGTTTTATTCCTTTTATGATATTTTACCAACAATACCACACAAGTCATCATTACATATTCTAACAATATTATCTTAACATGCATTATTGTATAAACATATAACAATCAAATAATTTACATCCTAGCATTGTTTGTTACAATTGCATACCAATCACACATAACATACATGTATGAATTCATCATCACATTTTTATATCATACACAATATCTACATACAAGTCATTAATTTTCAAAGAATAAATAATACGATTCATCAAAATAAGCCACATAATAAATCCTTTAGAGCATATAAAAGATACTATATGCACCAATTTTCACTACCAATGTCATGAGACCGTTTAAACATTAAACATAAACATTAAGACATGCTACAAGTTTGACCATTATCATAAGACCATTTAAACATTAGACATAAAGATATAAACATTAAGACATACTACAAGTTTTACCAATGTGACAATATCATTTCAACATTAAACATATCACATAAACATAAGACATACTAGAAGTTGTACATAGCATTTATGAGATTCATCTTTTACATAATAGTAGACCAAAAAATGAGTATTAGTGAAATAGGGACTAGTCAAAAAATGATAAAAATGATTAGATTGGTAGGGTTGACTACAACATTTCCAAACTAAAAGCTTTAAATCATTGATCAGATTCATATTTTACATATTAGATGTTTCATCAGCTAGAAAGCATTGTGTCTAGGATAGTTAGGGAAATAGGAACTTATCAAGAAATAACTAAATTGGTGGAATTGCATACAACACTTCCAAACTACAAGCTTTAGATCATTGATGACATTCATCTTTTGCATAATAGATGATTTCCTACAACACTTACTAACTACAAGCTTTAGATGAGATTCATATTTTTAGTAAGGGACCAATGTTAGAAAGCATCATATTCATGACAATCTATAAGTTCTTAAGATTCACTCTTAATAAAATTAAACTATATTATTAATATATAAAATTGACTAGCATCATCAAGCATAAGCATAAAACATACATTGATAGACATCATTCTAAATTATGACAGGAAAAATCATAAAAAATTCAATCCAAGAATAATGTTATCACCCAAAAAAACTACAATATGTACTCAATACATGTATGTAATACACAACTTCTAATGACAAATTTAAAGTTTTAATCCAGACATAACAGAAGAGATATAAAAATATGAGAAATGTGATTGGAGGAATTGAATTCAAATCTCTACTCTCCCCTCCTCCTTTGTGCATTGACCTCTCTCCTCTCCCTGATTTACCTATAACACATGTCCACTGCATATGTAAATGGAAATATGAAATTCAAATTAATTAAACAATTTTAAACTAAATTCAAAAGCTAAAATAAACTTATAAAAATAAAATTGAAAAGAGTAATTATTTGTAAACCATTACCTCCTGAGTACCCATAATGTTACTAGCTCTGATTTCTTGAAATTTATATTTTTTAATTAAATAAAACATTCCATGTGTAAAATAAACTAAAATAAAGTAACACTTCAAATCATAACTAAAAGGTATAAGGAATGATTGCATGTACCTGTGACATTCCAATACCACTAGATGAAATATCTTCAAAAAAAGATGAACCTAATGGAACCTATGCACACAACCATTTTAAATTTCAAAACATGTGTTTACATTTACAAAGATATACATAAATTAGTTCAAATGAATATTGAACCAGATCAAGCAATACATTTAAAACAGAAATATGGATATTTATGCAAATGTACCTCTCTAAATCCTTCTTCTAAATTTAGACTATAATAGACTCTAAAATCATGTATGTTCATCAATCTAGAAAACTTCAATAAATGAAGATCTAAAACATTGTTATAACTCCAAACTTACAAAGCAATATCCCCCACCACGGGTGCAAAGAGCATTGCAAGGTAATAAAATGACAAAGGAGTGGGCCCTTCGACAAAGGAACTGCCTGGCTAATTAGCTAGCAAACATATAGGAGCACAGTACACATGTTGATCGACCCATTTAATAAAATGAGTGGGGATTCTGTGTTGCGTTTATAAATCAAATGGTATTCTATAGGATTTCTGTGTAAGCATGTAGAAGTGACTAAAAGTGACTTCCCTAGACATTAAATTTATTTTTATAATGTTAAAGTGACCTTTGAGTTATGATGAGAGAAAATGACTTAAGTTGTGAAAAACTACAAATTATCACAATTGTTGATCTTGAGATCCCAAAATCTAATCTTAGCCATTCATTTTGGAAGATGAAGAGTTAAATTGATTTCTCATTTATAAAGAGGCAAAATTATCTCTATGGGAGAAACTAGACACAAAAGTGAAGAGAGAACAAAGAGCTTGTAATACCCCTAGTTTTGACTTGGAATGTATTTATCCAAAATTATGTGAATGATGTAAATATGCTAGTGAGAATTCCTAGTGTGGAGCTCAAGACCAAGGCCCGACTAGTGAATGCTAGGCATGTATGATGTATATATTTTATTTGGACTGTTTGGTTCGCTTGTTATGTTGATTTAGAAAATATGTAAATATTATGTGCATAAATAATAAAATGGTCCAATAATGGTTGTGTAAATAGCACCAAAGCGGCTATGATTCCAATATAGGGGAAGAGGAAAGGGGGTCCATGGGTGACTAAATCCTTGCTACCAAGTGTCAACCTTAGAACTCACCCAAATTCTCTCATGTGCTTTGAATAAGCCAATTATCTCCTTTTTTGACTATTTTCCAATCATTAATGCATGTGTGAAGTGGGTGGGAAAAGTCACCTCATGCAGTTATTGAAGCATGGGACTGACTGCACTTTTGTGATAGTTCTGTCATAACAAAATTTAGCCTACAGCTTCCTGTAGTCCTTTCTTCTACTGTCATAAGTTATGTTAATTGTGTTTTCACCATTTTCCCATATCCCTTAGATTCCACTCTCATTCTCTCATTCTTGCACGCTGATATACATTAGACAAAGCTCTCCATTGTTGTCCATAAAATTACCATGTTGTTTTGAACCTAGAAATTTGAATTTGGAGACCATGCTACATATTTGGAAGTGGAAATTGATGGTTGTAGGTGAGCAAAGAGGTTAGGAAAGCTAGGAATCCTTACCCATTGAATTTTGTTGCTCATAGGATCTTGAGAATCCATGAATTGAAGCTATGGGTGGTTCTATAGCAACATTTATCAGATTGAATTTTTCTATGCACACACTAGAAGCACTAGGAAAGATGGATCACCCAAGAGAACAGTGGATCGGTGAAGGGGATGCCTGAGCCAAGAAGGCTGTTGTGTGGGGAAAGTAAACTAGCTTGTGATCTGTCACCCTCTCATGCATTCATACATGTAAAATCCGTTTTAGGAAACCACTCCTATTGGAGCCTAAAAACACTTAGGCCTAACTGGTAACGCAATATAGGGGGCATCTAAAGGGCGCAAATCATAGAAAAAAAGGGTTTTTCACAACTTATTTTTGGGTGTTCGAGATCGAAAAATGGAGTTGATCTTATGCACCAGATTGTGCGAAATCAAAGTATTTAAAAAAAATGAGGGCAATTCCCTTGACCCGCTCTTCAGTGGTGCAAGGAATCTACAAGGGGGAAATCCCCCTTGACCCCCCCCCCCAAGACATTATCGACTGTAAGAAAATTATGTGATATGACATAAATTGTCAACATGAATTGTTGCCAAAATGCATGAAAATAATTTTCTAAATTTTATGAGAATATAATGCAGCTAACAAATGTTTATAAACACTTTTGCAGATTCAGAATCCTATCGGTGACAATTAAGGGTTATCATTACAATCTAGTGCAGTTGGGAAATTTTGATCTTGGTTGGACCAAGAAGAAGAGTATCATCCTGGAGGATGCACGGGATCCTTATGAATTTGAGGAAGATGCAATGGGAGAGAATGCACATGTTGAGAATGCAGAGACATAATCTAATGGAAGAAGAAACCAAGCAACTCCCCTAGACATTGCAGAAACCATGAGGAGCCTAAGGGTGGAACCGTAGAGTTGCAAAGAAGACAATGGAAATTTGATTAGGTCCCACGAGAAATAGAATAAGTTGAATGCAGCTATGCTTCAAATATTAACATACTTTCAAAGGAAGATTAACCATGGGCATAATTCAGAAAATCAGGAAAAGAGTGGGACTATCTCAAGGAGGCATTCCTATAAGATGTCCCATAGTTCAAGAATAATTTCTAGAGATAGGACATATACTCAACAAATATCTTCTAGTGAGTCATATGACTCTAAAGAATCCATTGAAGTTTGAAGCTCTTCATATCATATAAACAAGAGGAAGAGGTGTTCCAAGAACAACTCACATGGAGAATTTAAGAAGGACAAACCTCCTACATTTAATGGTGAGGTGAATTCTGGTCAATAAGATGAGTCTTGGGTTCTTAGGATGAGGAAGTATTTACAAGTCCAAGACTATTCGGGAAATATGAAGGCAAGAGTTGCCATATTCAATCTAAATGGAAGGGCATCTCTATGGTTGAAACACCTTATACACGTAAAGAGGATCAATGAAATGAAGATTATGTGGAAGCGGTTCAAGAAGTACTTCAAGGAAAAGTACCTTTCCCATAGGTACTATGATGGAAAAATCAAAGAGTTCCATGAGTTGAAATTGGGAAAAATGACAATAGAAGAATATGCAAACAAATTCTTGGAGCTGCTAAGGTATGTCAAATATATCAGGGATGATAAGGTGCAAATTCAGCATTTTCTAAGTGGACTACCCCAATAATACAAGGACTGAATTGATTTTGATGAGCCTCGAACTCTAGAGGAATGCATAAGAAAGGCAAAGTATTGTTATGATAAACAAAATAAAAACAGAAATCCATAAGGCATGGAAGGATAAGAAAAATGAAAATTTTGACCAAAGGAAGAAGGGGTTCAAGCCTCCTCAATTCAGAAATTAGCCAAGGAAACCACCACAGGGTGTGACTAAACCAACTAGAATGATGGGAGAGAAGCCAAGAGAGCCACTTCAATGTTGGGGATGTGGAGAGGACCATATGCTTAGGAACTCTCCACATCGGAATGGGAGTGAAAAGCAAGTTCACAACATCCAACGAGATGAAATGGTGGGTCAAGAGGCAAGGACTGTCTCTAGAATCTATGCAGCACTAGAGGACTGCTAAAGCAGACCATCATTCAACCATGGTTGAAGTTGAAGGTATTATTGCTAAGCAATCTATTTCTATTTTGATTGACTCTGGATCTACTCACAGTTATATGAGTCCTAAAATTGTTGAAATTTGTGCTTTTAATAAATCAAGGCATAGTAAGTCATAGTTAGTCCAACTAGCCAATAGAGCCAAGAGGAAAGTTAGTGATATGGTGGAGAAATGTCCATTGAAATGGGTGGACTATCCACTTTTGCAAATCTGAATTTTGATGACCATTCTATTTTGCAATAATTCAAGGATGTGTTTCCCAATGAAGTTCCAGGACTTCCTCCAAAGAGGGACATCAATTTTACAATAGATCTCATTCTAGGAGCTACACCAATTTCCAAAAATCCTTACATGATGAGTACACCAAAACTATTAGAGCTGAAAATGCAATTGCAAGAATTGTTGGAAAAGAAGTACATAAGGCCAAGTGTGGATCCATGGGGAGCACCTGTAATTTTTGTGAAAAAAATGATGGAACACTTCGGTTATGCATTGATTATAGACAACTTAACAAGGTTACAGTGAAGAACAAGTACCCCTTGCCTTGAATTGATGATCTTTTTTATCAAATGAGAGGGGAAAAGGTGTTCTCAAAGATTGACTTACCATCAGGTGAGAATCAAAGAAGAAGACATTCACAAGACAACCTTTAGAACAAGGTATGGGAACTATGAGTTTGTGGTGGTGTCGTTTGGTCTCACCAATGCACCAACTACATTCATGTGTCTCATGAATAGTGTTTTTAGCAAGTATTTGGACAAGTTTGTTATCGTATTTGTAGATGGCATTCTTATCTATTCTAAGAATGAAGAAGAGCACGAAGAACACTTCATAATGGCTTTGCAATTGTTAAGGGAGCATAAGTTGTATGAAAATCTAAGCAAATGTGACTTTTACAAAAATAACATTCATTATCTGGGTCACATTATTTTTGAGGAAGTAATATCGGTGGATCCCGAGAAGATTGAATCCATCATGAATTGGTCAACTCCAAGAAATGTGACAGATGTGAGATATTTTATGGGTCTTGTTGGTTAATACACGAGGTTTATTGAAGAATTCTCCAAGGTTGCACACCCAATTACTTCTTTGCAAAAGAAGGGGGTAACGTTTGAATGGACACCAAAATGTGAAGAAAGCTTCCAGCTATTGAAGAATCTTCTCACAAGTGCTCCAGTTCTAAAAATTGCAAACCCAGAAAAATATTTTGTGGTATGCACAGATGCATGTAAATATGGACTTGATGAGTTCTTATGTAAGATAACTATGTGGTATGCTATGAATCGAGGAAGTTGAAAGAGCATGAGAAAAACTATGCTACACACGATTTAGAGCTTCCAACCATAGTGCACGCTTTGAAAATGTGGAGGCACTATTTAATGGGAAGAGAATTTGAGCTAAGGACATACCACTATGGTCTAAAATATTTGTTTGAGAAACCAACATTAAATGTTAGACAAGCAAGATGGCTGGAATTTTTATGTGAATTTGATTTTGAGATCAAACACATAAAAGATAAATAAAATAAGGTGGTTGATGCACTTAGCAGGAAATTACACGAAATGCATGTGGCAGCCATTAGTACATGTCAAACATATTTAAGGCATCAGATTGTTAATTGTATTGCTGAAGATGAACTGTACGTACAAATAAAGGACAAATTGCAGCAGTGGAATTTAGAAAATAGGTATGAACGTTACCATTTGGAAGGTCACAAACTTCTTGTTTATAAAAACAGAAATTATATTCCTAATGTGGCATATTTGAGAAGGATTGTTATGGATTAAATCCATTAAATGATATATTCTGGTCACCTAGGATACCAAAAAATGATTGCTACAACGATAAAGCAATAATTTTGGCCGGGAATGAAAAAGGATATTGCTGAGTATATTTCTAAGTCTATGAAATGTCAACAAGTGAAGGTTGAACATCAACACCCAACAGGTTTATTGCAGCCTTTTCCAATTCCATAATGGAAATGGGAAGTGATTTCCATGGATTTTATTACAGGTTTGGCAATGACAGTGAGGTAGCATGATTTCATCATGGTTGTGGTGGATAAATTATCTAAGGAATCACACTTTATATCGGTTAAATCAACATATAAAATGGATTCCATTGCAAATATTTTCATGAAGGAAATTTTCAAGTTACATGGATTGCCTAAGGCAATAATTTCAGACAGGGATACCAAGTTCACATCAAATTTCTAGAAAATTATTTTTGATTATTTGGGCATGCAAGTGAACTTTAGTACCGCCTACCATCCACAAACAGATGGGAAACCAGAAAGGGTAAATCATGTGCTTGAATACATGCTATGCATGTATGTGATGGACAAACCATCCAAGTGGGAGGATTTTTACACTTGGTATAATTTGCATATAACAACGAGAAACAAGCATCATTGGACATGAGTCCATTTTAAGGTTTGTATGGAAGGAGGTGCATAACACTAGTCACTTGGGATAATCTAGTGAACATAATTGTACTTGGGCTAGAATTTATTAAGGAAATGGAACAAGAGGTTGCAAAGATAAAGAAAAATTTAAAGGCGGCCCAAGATAGACAGAAAAACTATGTAGATAAGAACCGAGTGCATAACGAGTTTCATGTTGGGGATCACGTTTACCTCAAAATGAGTCCAAGGAAGAGTTCCTTGAAGCTTGGAAGTTGTGCCAATCTATCACCAAGATATTTTCAGCCATTTGAAGTGCTTGAGAGAATAGGGCTAATTGCATATAGAATTGCATTTCCCACTAACACTAGAGCTCATAATTGTTTTCATGTTTCGTTCCTTAAAAAATATGTACATGATCCTAACGATGTGATTGTTTGGGATTTGATCCAGGTGGAACCATGGATCAGTTAAGGGGATCCCTGAGCCAAGAAGGGTGTTATGTGGGGGAGGTATTGTGGAAGCCAAGGCTCTTGTGGCTGCGTGAGACCATTGTATAGCTCTGTATGAGCATTTGGCTAAGCATAGAGAGAAGAATGGGTGGTAGACTGAGAAATAGAAGCCTATAGGTGTTTCCTTCATCGTGGTGGCCTCATAGCTTAGCTTGGGGCTGAAATCTCAATAGAAAGAGTATATGATGCTCAACATACCTATGGTTGGGTGGAAAATCACTCTTACACACTCAGTTGCTTGGATTTGCATTGGATAAAGATAAGTATTCTCATGCATTTGAATTTGATTTTTTTTTATTTGATGCGTGTAGTGTTTATGCTTTTATTTGCACGCTAAATGTGTGTGTATAGTTTGTAATTCTATTTTGCATGCTTATTTATGTTTCTGCACACATTGTATATGTTGAAATTTGTATTATGGATTTGGGGCAAAATTTGATAGCCCAAATTCAGGTAATATCCCCTTCGGTGGTCGGATAGGGTGAGGGGACGTTACAAATTTGAAGAAAAGAGGATAAGAGGGTAGTTGAGAAGGGGACACATATCCCAAGAAGAGGCTTGGAATGAATGCCAAGGCAATATACAACATTTATTGTTGGTTGTACTTTGCATTTATTAATGGTCCATATAGTTTATTTCTTGGTGCAAATTTTGAGGTTCATATAGTTGAGGAGTAGGCACAAATTTCAGTGCCCTACAAAAGAATTAGTGGCATGAATTGTTGAAATATTGTAACTTTTGAGAATATTATGTTTGTACTTTATTATTCCGGAGATGTTTCATTCCTCCGATGAAACTTTGTCATGTATCCGGAGATGTTTATTCCTCCTTGGTAACTTGGGTTATTAGACTTCCCTAGTGGGGCCGGCCCTGTATGTGTTATGTGGGTCAAAGGGTTATTAGACCACCCTAGTGGGGTTGACCCTACCACATTATGTAAAGTGGTTAAGTTGGGGCCGACCTAGCTTGTGTACACTACAAGTCGGAGTTGTGTATAAATAGAGGAGGTGTGTTCCTCATTTAACACAAACTACACTCACTTGTGATTAGTGCATAAGTGAGAGAGAAATATGCTATGGAGGAGAAGAAGCTCATGGTTTTGGATTACATCTTTGTATTTACTGGTCTGGTTATCTATATTGAGGAAGCTTTGCTGGGTTTTCTTCCCCATGAGGGTTTCCCAGGATAAATCTGTGTCTCTTGTGTTTATGCTATGCTTGTTGTTCTTTCAGTGATCCTGTATATGCTATTGTTGTGAAATGGAATGTAATGCTGTTTTTTTCTGTCTTAGCATATTGAATCTTAACATGGTATTAGAGCTAACCTGAAGCAAGGCAATGTATGGTACTTACGACACTTGCTTCACTTGCGACAATTTGAAGGTTAGGGTTTTATATAGAAAAAACCCGTCATCATGGAACTTTCGCTATAAATCCATCTTGGAAACGTTTCGGGATCTAAAACCTTTACAGGACGTAGATAAAATCCCCATGTACCTTGTGTCCAAAGGAAAGCCTCTAATTCATTGTACTTTGTGATTTATGATTAGTACAAGTTAGGGTCTCTGTCTCTTCCAGATCTCAGTCATAATCAGGTGACCTAGGAAAAAAAGGTCATAAATTAGGCTAGGAAGCTCAAAATGAAATTTCATAAAAAGTGATAGGTAGTGCACGGAATTTACTTTCACAGATATGAGTTTCAGAGGCCGAAGTTGAACCAGTGACACGTGGAACTCCGTACAACTTCGTTGTCCTATTTTATCCCATAAACAGGTCATGTTGAGATAGTTGGCATAACGCTCTCTCAGATAATCCAATTGATGTCAAACCTATGGGGTTGGAAAGAGGACAGGTTGGGCTACCACATGAAGAAGTTTCAAACCCTATGGATTCGTAATTTTGGAGTTATACCAGAAACAATCAGGTGCATATTTATGTCAAAACAGATTTGGATTTTGAGCACCTTCATTCTTGAATCGTCATTGTTGTGGAATTAGGGTTTCGGAGAAAGTTGGAATTTTTGGAATCGGATTCCACATATGAATGCTACTCAAAAAAATTGAAATTTAGAGACCAAGATCGAATTTTTTGGTTGGTCAGAAGGGTGGGCTTGATCAAACCCTAGTTCGGGACCTTGATCGGAAAGGTGGAAAATTAGGGTTCTGCAACAATTGGAATTTTTGAAGTCTGTGACCACGATTGGAAGCTCCTTATAAAAATAGAAGTTTAGAGCTTTGGATCAAACCTTTTGATTGGGAAAAAGGGTGGGCTTCATCAAACCCTAGTTCAGGATCCTGTCCAGAAGATCTAGAAGTTTCAAAGGCAATTTTGAGGGGTCAAATTTTGGAGATTTCAAAATTGAAGTATGCTAGCTTGATCAGCTCAGCAAGGCGCATCTTTCCATCCATTCAGAAGTTTGAATTTTTAGGGTTTCTCTGACAAACCCTAATCCAGCTCTAGATCTGGTTTCAACAAATCAAAGTGGATTGGGTTAAAAGCAATCCTAACAGGTATGACTTGAGGAGATACAGGTATGTGTTGAAATCTGTTCATGATTAAGTTTATAATATGCTTGTCTTCATATTATTGAGGTTAGTACAATCTTGATTAATCTTAGAATTGTCTTATCACCCTAGTAAAAGTATGAATGCATGTGAATGATAGAAGACATTCTTTGATCAAGGTTATATGATTGTACTAATGCACTTGTGGTGTTGTAGGAGGATGATGTTGTCTGCTAACAAAAGACAGTTACATCAAGAAAGACAAATCAAGTTCTATGACCATGATGACATAAATACAAAGACTTATCCATAATCTTTAGAAGCTCTACTTACGAGGTATGTATGATTTATTTCTACTATGCTTAACTTATGAGGTACACAGGTTACTATCACAAGGTCTCTAAATCATTGAAGAGACTAAAGATATTGTTTGGGTATGTTAGACATAACAAAGCATGTATCTAATCCATGTATGTTTTCCTATGTTAGAATCCTATTTTGTGCTAGGATCTTAGTATACCCATGTATTGAATAATCATGACCATACATAATCAAGATTATTTAGAATTATAATGTTTTGATAATATTGAGATTATACTAATGAATGTATGTTTGTGTATGAGATCATGAGGATGACACTAGTGCACACTTGAGCATGCACAGTGGTACAAAATGAATAGAAGTTCAAAAGACATATAGAAGATCAAGCGGGAGGCAACCACACAAACATAAAAGACAAGTATTTGAGTTGTTATTTGAATCTCTGAAATAGTAAATGATATTGCTTGTAATAGTTGTATGCATATTTGTATTTCTAGAATATATCATGTTGAGTGTAAACACTCATATAACATTGAACAGTATACTACTAATATGCATATGATTGGTAAGTTGGACAAACATTCCATTGTTGATTGTCTAGAATGAAACCCATTTGCTGACATGCTGAGAGCTGTGCATGCTCTCGATAGTATGTTCTGGTAGAGATGGAAGGCATCTAGATAGCCACTTAATGCATACAGGATATGGAAAAGTGTTGTGCCAAAGTATTGGTCAAGATAGTAGCATAACTATGTAAATCATATATGTATGCATAATAGGTTATCATGTCAACATGATTTGATGATTATGAAGTATTATTAATCATGTACTTAATTTTGATTTGTAGGAAAGATAATGAAGAATGATGAACACTGAACAAGTGATGGATGTTCAACAAGAAGATTTACAAATCAAACATAGTATAGAAGGCTCATTGCTAGAAGATTCTCTTAGAAAGAGGAAGAGGATCATGACGAAATGTTTGCTCCAAGTAGCTAGATAATACTGTTTTCTCAATGGTGTGATTGAAGAAGAAGTGCAAATCAAGAAAGCTCCCAGGATTCAATTGAAGAAAGCTTTGTATGGGTACCCAGGATTGATAGTCATTTGATGAGCTTAATGATCACCATGGGTGATGCAGATTTCAACCTTTGCTAGAAGGTTGAAGATGGTATCTATATACAGAAGGAACTCACCACAGAGTTCGAATGACTTTGAGGCGAATATCAGTAGACCCATATGACGAGAGATGGCACGGATAGATATGTAGAAGATCACTCAATGCAGAGTGTGAATGATGTTCAATTACAGAGGGAAAATTGAAAGCTTCTTGACAAGCTTTGGCTTTACCACAAGTAAAGCTGGTCCTAACCTATACCTTAAGGTTATGGATGATACTATTACTATATGTGGATGATCTCTTTCTGACAGGGAATGAGAAATAGATCATGGAAAGCAAGGAGAAGCTAGCTACATAATTTGAGATAAAAGATCTCGAATTGATGCATTACTTCCTAGGTTTGGAAGTATGGCAAGGCTCAGAAGGAATATTTCTCAACCAGGGAAAGTATGTTGTGGAAATCTTGAGAAGATTTGATATGTTGGAATGTACAACCATGGCCACTCTCACGGGTTCTGACTTGAAGCTACTAGCTGATGACTCATCAGAGTTAGTGGATGTAACTCTGTACAGACAGATTATTGGGTCATTGATGTATATGACGAATACCAGGCCAGACATATGCTTTGTTGTGAACACCCTGAGTCGGTATCTAGTGGAACCTAGACGAGTTCACCTGATTGCTGCAAAGCATGTGATGAGGTACCTAAAAGGTACGATAGACTTTGGTCTATGTTGTCTTGGAGATCATGACTTCGGATTGTATGACTACACAAGATGTTGATTGGGCAGGAAGTGTATCAGACAGGAAGAGCACATTGGGTGGATGTTATTGTCTGGGATCTACCATGATCTCGTGGTTTAGCAGGAAGTAGTCTAGTGTGACTCTCAGCACAGCTGAAGCGGAATATATATGGCTGCTTGCTCTGGTAGTTGTGAAGCGGTATGGCTTCAGAAATTGTTATCAAGATTGTTTGACTTAGAGATGGACCCCACTGTGATCCTGTGTGACAACCAGAGTTGTATCAAGATGGCAGAGAATCCAGTGTTCCATGATAAGTCAAAGAACATATAGATCCGATATATATAGGATATGGTGCAAAAATAATCTATCAAGCTCAAGTATGTGAGCATTGACAAACAAGTTGTTGATGTATTGACCAAACCTCTGCCTCGAGTAAAGTTTGAGTATTTTCGAGACAAGCTTGGTGTAGTTAAGAAGGAACCCCCTCGAAAGGGGGACTGATATGGTCAATGATGATATTTGGATACTGGTATCGTTGTGGATACCTATATCGATGATGAGATTTCCTATATCGATGGTAAGGTCGATGATGAGGTTACTGTATCGATGGTGAGGATACTTGTATTGATAATGTGGATACTTGTATTGATGATGAGGATACTATATCGATGATGTGGATACTGTATTGATGAGGATACTATATCGTTGATGTATTGATGAGGATACTATATCGATGATGTGGATACTCTATTGATGGGGATATTGTATCATTGATGTCAATATTGTGTTGATGAGGATACTGTATTGGTGATGTGGATACTGTATTGATGTGGATACTTGTATCGATGATGAGTTTACCTATTCCGATGATAAGGTCGATGATGAGGTTATCGATTCCGACGATGAGGTCGATATATGGTCCTTAGAATTTGTCTATGTGGACGAGAGGGGATTGTATCATCCCCAAACTTCGGTCCCTGAATTGATCTATAGACAGTTGTCTTCGAGAATATGGTCCCTAGTGGACGAGAGGGGATTGTATCATCTCCGGACTTCATTCGCTGAATTGATCCATAGACAGATGTCTCCGAGAAGTGGTCCCTAGTGGACGAGAGGGGATTGTATCATCCCTGGACTTCGGTACCTGAATTGATCCATAGACAATTTTCTTCGAGAATATGGTCCCTAGTGGACGAGAGGGGATTGTATCATCCCCGGACTTCGGTCCCTAAATTGATTCGTAGACAAATGTCTTTGAGAATATGGTCCCTACTGGACGAGAGGGGATTGTATCATCCCTGGAATTCGGTCCCTGAATTGATCCGCAGACATATGTATCTGTGGTCCCTAGTGGACGATAGGGGATTGTATCATCCCCGGAATTCGGTCCCTGAATTGATTCGTAGATAGTTGTCTTCGAGAATATGGTCCCTAGTGGAGGAGAGGGGATTGTATCATCCCTGGACTTTGGTCCCTGAATTGATCCACAGACATATGTATGCATGGTCCTCTAGTGGACGAGAGGGGATTGAAGTGATTTTTCGAGATGGACAAGTGTTTATCCACCTAAAAAGGTCTAGTTTGAGTACATCATAGATGATTGGGATCATGTACGGGAAGCTTTACAGGATTATGTTTCAACCAACATGGACATTGATACACTACAGTGGTAGTGGTTTGTGCGAGCTCTATTATAGATAGATGGCACACTTGCACCATGGCACTCTTATCATAATAAGATAGATTGTTACAAGACTTTCATACTTCATAGTAAAGCAACATGATGTGTGTAAGAGTTGTGCACTTGGAAAATACTCCAAGACAACTTTCCCTAGCAGTGATAGCAAGAGAGGAGAGATATTGGATTTAATACATTTAGATTTTTGTGGTTCCATGCAAATGGTGTCCTTTTGTGGATATGAGTACTATGTCACTTTCATTGATGATTTCACTATGAAGACATGGATCTATTTTTTGAAGACCAAGGATGGGGTCTTCGACATATTCCAAGAGTTCAAAGATATTGTGGAGAATCAAACTATGAAGAAGATCAAGGTATTTAGGTTGGACAAGGAGGGTGAGTATACCTCTAATGATTTCAATGACTTCCATGCATAAACAAGATTCAAGAAAGAGTTGAATGTTCCTTACAACCCTTAGCAGAATGGGGTTGTAGAAAGGAAAAATAGGGCCATATTTGGGGCTGTGAAAGTCATGTTGCATGACCAGGGTCTGCCATTGTTTTTTTTTCGAAAAGGAATGCAGCATTGTAGTATATGTGTATAACAAGAGTCCATATCGAGTGTTGGGGATTAAGAATTTGGAGGAGGATTTGAATTGAAGGAATCCTGAAGTGGGGAACTATCGCATCTTTGGGTGCCTCACTTAATCACATGTCCCTTCTAAGAAGAGGGAAAAAAAATTGATGTGGTGAGACTTTGAAGGCCTTCCGTATTTATATTCCTACACCGAAGAATACAATGGTAAGGGATGTGAGATTCAAGAAGGAGAGGGAATTGAGGAGGTCATTATATTCGTCTTTTGTAGGGGGTCAGGAGCAGCTAGTTCCTATAGGTACAAGTATAGGTTCACAAGTCTCGCAAAGTACACCAGTACCTCACGTTATAGGGCCATAGGGAATAGGTACATAGGTTTCAAGGGTTACAAGTTCTCAAATTATAGGTACATTGATTACATATGCACATACTTTAGGATTGCAATCTTAAGGTAGTTTAGATGAGCAGGAGATTCCTACACCATTAGAGGCTACTTCAAAGAAGAGGAAGTCGAGATGGCTTCAACAGACTTTGAAGGATGCACAAAATCATGTGGGGAGTCCCAAGAATACTATCAAGGATCGGCCACCAGAGATATTTTCCAATTATGTGGCTTTGATGAGCAACATCCATGAGTAGGATCCTTGCACTTTTGAGGAGGCATTTGATCGAAAAGTATCGAGAGATGACATTATTGAAGAGTATGCTTCCATCATGAAGAAAGATGTCTAAGAAGTTGTTTTGAGACTTGACCAAAAGTCAATAATGACTTCCAAGTGGCTCTACAGAATCAAGCAGGTTTTAGATGGAAAAATTGAAACCTACAAAGCTCGATTTGTGGCTCAAGGGATCTCATAGGTAGAGGGAGTAGATTATGAGGATACCTTCACACTGGTAGCAAGGTACACTTCGATCAGGGCCATGATGTCCATTGGAGTAGAGATGGGATGGATTCTTTATCAGATGCATGTGAAGACTACATTTCTGAATGATTCTGAGTCAGAATTGGTAGATCACACTTTATATCATCAAATGACCAGGTCCTTAATGTATGTCGTAAACATCAGACCGAATATTTTTTTTATGAACTATCTCAGTTAGTTTAATGTTGATCCTAGGAGAGTGAGCTAGGCTGTAGCAAAACATGTTATTCATTACCTGCGTGACATTGTAAATAAGACTAGTTGGTTTCAATAACTCATATTGGGGAGGAGGTGTGGTTGACAGGAAGAGCACCTCGGGATGTTTCTTTAGATTAGGATTGGTAGTAGTGTCTTGGTTTAGATGGAAGCAAAAGTCAGTTTCATTTAGTTATGTCAAGGTAGAGTAAATGTCCGCCAATTTGGCGAGTTGTGAAGCCATATGGATTCATAAGCTACTTGTTGGGTTATTTGGTCCGAATTTGCTTCATATAGTGATTCATTGTGACAATTGGAGTTGCATCAAACTATTGGTGAATCCAATGTTTCATGATTGGTTGAAACACATTTAGATAAGGTATTAAGAGAGGGGTAGTGCAACTTCAATATCTATTTATAAATGTGAAGGTTGCAAACATCCTCATGAAGGCTTTGGTGAAAGGGGAATTTTTCAAATTCAAATATAAGTTGGGGGTGGTCCAGAACACCTCTCTCACTAACAAAGAGTGCGGATTTTTATAGCTTGGATGGTCTTCTATAGCCTTGATGTCTAAGCATGTAGAAGTTACCCAAAGTGACTTTCCTAGACATTAACTTTAATTTATAAAGTTAAAGAGACTTTTGATTTATGATGATCTAGAAAATGACTTGTGAAAAAAAGCAAATTATCACAACAGATGATCTTGAGATCCCAAGATCTAATATCGACCATTCATTTTGAAAGACGGAGAGTTAAAGTCATCTCATTTATAAAGAGGTAAAAGAAGCTCTAGGAGAGAAATTAGGCACAAAAGTGAAGAGAGAACACATAGTTGAATAAAAGAGGAGAAGAGAGTAGCTAAGAAGAGGGTGCATTTCCCTAGAGACTAGCAACAAACCCCAAGGAAATATACAAAATTTAATGCAGCTCATACTATGCATTTATTGCAGATTCATAAAACTTATTTCCTAATGTGAATTTTGAGACAATATACAACATTTATTGCAGGTTCATATAATTTATTTCCTAATGTGAATTTTGAGGTTATTATAGCTAATTTCTTGGCATGGATTTTGAAGTCCTTATAACTCAGCAATTTGCACAAATTTAAAGGCTATATAACAGAATTGGGGGCATGAATTTCAAGCTAGATTGTATGATTTTTTGCGCACGAATATCAAGAGCTAATTGTTGTTGACTGTCTATACGTTGTACAATAGCTAAGTACGAATTTTGAGAGGCTTTTTTTATGAATTTACAGGAAAGTTAAATTGCATTTAATGCTTTTAATTTATTGGTTTAACACTCAGAAATTTTTTAATAAAATCTTTCTTAAACGAGTGTTTAAATGGGTTTAGATGCTTCCTTCTCCCCTCTAGAAACCCTTGTTGTCACCCTTGCTTTTGCATCTACAGTAAGAAACAAGGCTGATTTATGAAAAATGAGGCATGCAAGTGGATCAACAATTGGCCCAACCGAGTCACCTAGCTCTGCCCTTGCCTCTTACTCCCTTTGAGGTAGTATAGAATGAAAGCGTAATCCCGGCCCTTCAAATACTATTGTTCTGAAATTCAATTTTATCCAAGCACATACCACAAACCAATTTGCAGTCCAGTATGAATATATGCAAATGAAAACATATCCAAATTCCATGCTACACCGGGATAATGACAAAGCACAAAATCCCCATAATAATGGAGCCACATGTCAAACAAAAGCCAAACAATGAAAAATAATGCAGGTAACTACATTTTCCAAAATTTTCTAAGTTCTCTAGAATATCTGGTCAAATGGGACAATAATGGCATTCAACGAATCAGTGAATACTTAATAGAGACTAGAAAAGAAACTAAAGTATAAAAAAAAACATTTTCAATACGTTAAAATACCATCTTCAGAAATAGACTGATGGTTTTGGTAACACTTACTTGCATGAAAATCGCCATGGATCAATTCTTACTTGCATGAAACTCGTCATGGATCAATTCTATAGGATGGATTCTTTTATTTCAGCTCCGATCACTCACGAATTTGAGGAGAATTTCAACATCCAACAACGGACCTTCTTTCCTGCTTATGGATTTCCTGATTTCCAATCCATCTTGTGCAATTCTGTAGTGAACACATTGTACTGATTCATTGCTCTTTTTGCAATTACAGATGGGAAAATTTTGATCTCCCAGCTCATCCTCATCTTCATTTTCGATTTCACTGAAACGTTCAAACATATGAATAAGCTCCTTTATTATGTTCACGCCTCATCCGAGAATACAAGTAGAAAATTCACTTTCTTCCATGAGTATATCTCTGATAAGCCTAACACCCCTTTCAAGGGCCTTGGAATTGTGTTGCGCCTGCACTTGTGCTTCGAGAAGTCGTCTCCCCGTAAATCCTTCCATATGCTTTGATCTCCCAATTTCTCTAGAGATGCATATAATCACAGCGTTTCCTAGTGTTGTCGCATACACCTTCTCATTTAAATATCAAAATGAAGCCTTCACACTTCTCAGAATAGCAATCCCATGATTGAAGTCCTCGCTGCTGATATATCTCACATTGCATACAGACAATGTGTTCAAAGCAAATGGATATCCTGCCAACGCGGGTAGCTTCACGTTTCTAGGGACCATGTCAGGATTTGCGACAATCTCATCAAATACTGTAGAAAATGCTCTCAAAATAGAGGACCGGATTTTGATATAATAGCCTGCATTGTTCCTATAAACATGGTAGAGAATTGATAATATTTTTTATCAAATGAGAGGGGAAAAGGTGTTCTCAATGATTGACTTGATGTATGGTTACCATCAGGTGAGAATCAAAGAAGAAGACATTCACCAGAGAACCTTTAGAACGAGGTATGGGAACTATGAGTTTGTGGTGGTGTCGTTTGGTCTCACCAATGCACCAGCTACATTCATGTGTCTCATGAATAGTGTTTTTAGAAAGTATTTGGACAAGTTTGTTCTCATATTACTAGATGACATTCTTATCTATTCTAAGAATGAAGAAGAGCACGAAGAACACTTTAGAATGGCTTTGCAATTGTTAAGGGAGCATAAGTTGTATGAAAAGCTAAGCAAATGTGACTTTTACAAAAATAAAATTCATTATTTGGGTCACATTATTTATGAGGAAGGAATATTGGTGGATCCCTAGAAGATTGAAGCCATCATGAATTGTTCAACTCCAAGAAATGTGAGAGATGTGAGATATTTTATGGGTCTTGTTGGTTACTACAGGAGGTTTATTGAAGGATTCTACAAGGTTGCACATCCAAATACTTCTTTGCAAAAGAATGGGGTAATGTTTGAATGGACAACAAAATGTGAAGAAAGCTTCCAGCTATTGAAGAAGCTTCGCACAAGTGCTCGAGTTCTAAAAATTGGAAACCCAGAAAAATACTTTGTGGTATGCACAGATGCATGTAAAGATGGACTTGAGGAGTTCTTATGTAAGATAACCATGTGGTATGCTATGAATCAAAGAAGTTGAAAGAGCATGAGAAAAACTATGTTACGCGCGATTTAGAGCTTATAGGCATAATGCACGCTTTGAAAATATGGAGGCACTATTTAATGGGAAGAAAATTTGAGCTAAGGACATACCCACTGTGGTCTAAAATATTTGTTTGAGCAACCAACATTAAATGTTAGGAAAGCAAGATGGTTGTAATTTTTATGTGAATTTGATTTTGAGATCAAACACATAAAAGATAACTAAAATAAGGTGGTTGATGCACATAGCATGAAATTACATGAAATGCATGGGGCGGCCATTAGTATTTGTCAAACATATTTAACGCATCAGATTGTTAATTGTATTGCTGAAGGTGAACTGTATGTACAAATAAAGGACAAATTGTAGCAGTGAAATTTAGAAAATAGGTATGAACATTACCATTTGGAAGGTCAGAAACTTCTTGTTTATAAAAACAAAATTTATATTCCTAATGTGGTAGATTTGAGAAGGATTGTTATGGATGAAATTCATTAAATGACATATTCCGGTCACCCAAGATACCAAAAAATGATTGCTACAACAAGAAAGCAATATTTTTGGTCGGGAATGAAAAATGATATTGCTGAGTATATTTCTATGTGTATGAAATGTCAACAAGTGAAGGTTGAACATCAACACCCAACAAGTTTATTGCATCCTTTGCCAATTCTAGAATGGAAATGGGAAGTGATTTCCATGGATTTTATTACAGGTTTGGCAATGATAGTGAGGTAGCATGATTCCATCATGGTTGTAGTGGATAAATTATCTAAGGAAGCACACTTTATACTGGTTAAATCCACATATAAAATGGATGTCATTGCAAATATTTTCATGGAGGAAATTTTCAAGTTACATGGATTGCCTAAGGCAATAGTTTCAGATAGGGATACCAAGTTCACCTCAAATTTCTGGAAAAGTTTTTTTGTTTATTTCGGTATGCAAGTGAACTTTAGTACCACCTACCATGCACAAACAGATGGGAAACCAGAAAGGGTAAATCAGGTGCTTGAATACATGCTATGCATGTATGTGATGGACAAACCATCCAAGTGGGAGGATTATTTACAATTGGTATAATTTGCATATAACAATGGGAAACAAGCATCATTGGGCATGAGTCCATTTGAAGCTTTGTATGGAAGGAGGTGCATAACACCAGTTACTTGGGATAATTTAGTGAACATAATTGTACTTCAGCCAGAATTGCTTAAGGAAATGGAACAAGAGGTTGAAAAGATAAGGCAAAATTTAAAGGTGGTCCAAGATAGACATAAAAACTATGCAGATAAGAACCGAGTGCATAGCGAGTTACATGTTGGGGATCATGTTTACCTCAAAATGTGTCCAAGGAAGAGTTCCTGTAAACTTGGAAGTTGTGCCAAGCTATCACCAAGATATTGTGGGCCATTTGAAGTGCTTGAGAGAATAGGGCTAATTGCATATAGAATTGCATTGCCTACTAACACTAGAGCTCATAATGTTTTTCATGTTTCTTTGCTTAAGAAATATGTACATGATCCTAACCATGTGATTGATTGGGATTTGAACCAGGTGGAACCCAAGGGAGAGTTCCAAACCGAGCCACTACACATCCTAGATAGGAAAGTGACATTGCTCTAGAACCAAGCGATTGGACAGGTAAAGGTGTAATGAAAGCACTTCGGTCCCGATGAGGCTATGTGGGAGTTGGAGGATGCCATGAGAGAGGCATATCCATCTTTGTTCTAATTTTGATCAAACACCAAGGACAGTGTTATTTCAAGGGGGAGGGGATCGTAATACCCCTAGTTTTGACTTGGAATGTATTTATCCAAAATTATGTAAATGATGTAAATATGTTAGTGCGAATTCCTAGTGCGGAGCTCAAGGCCAAGACCCGATTAGTGAATGCTAGGCATGTATGATGTATATATTTTATTTGGACTATTTTGTTTGCTTGTTATGCTAATTTAGAAAATATGTAAATATTATGTGCATAAATAATAAAATAGTCCAAGAATGGTTGTGTAAAGATCACCAAAGGGGATATGATTCCACTACAGGGGAAGAGGAAAGGGGGTCTATGGATAACTAAATCCTTGTTTCCAAGTGTCAACCTTAGAAATCACCCAAATTATGTCATGTGCTTTGAATAAGCCAATTATCTCATTTTTTGACTATTTTCCAATCCTTAATGTATGTGTGAGGTTGGTGGGAAAATTCACCTCATGTAGTTATTGAAGAATGGGACTGACTACACTTTTGCGATAGTTATGTCATAATAGAATTCAGTCTGCAACTGCTAGGATTCCTTTCCAATATTGTCATAAGTTATTTCAGATGTCTTTTCACCATTTTCTCATATTCCTCGGAGTCAACCCTCATTCTCTCAATATTGCAAACTGATCTACACTAGATAGAGCTCTCCATTGTTTTCCATGAACTTACCATGATGTTTTGAACCCATAAATTTGAATTTGGAGACCATTTTGCAAAATTCGGAAGTGAAAATTGATGGTTTTAGGTGATCATAGAGGTTGGGAAAGATGGGAACCATTACACATTGAGTTATGTTGCTAATAGGTGCTTAAGAAGCCACAAATTGAAGCTAAATGTGGTTCTATAGCAGCATATATCATATTGGACTTCTTCTATGCGCACACTAGAAGCACCAGGAAAGATGGATCGCCCAAGAGAACCATGGATGGGTGAAGGGGATCCCTGATCCAAGAAGGGTGTTGTCTGGGACAAGTATTGTGGACGCCAATGTTGTTGTGGCTGTGTGAGACCATTGTAGAGCTCTGTATGAGCAGTTGGCTAAACATAAAGAGAAGAATATGCTGTGTACTGAGAAATAGAAGCCTATAGGTGTTTCCTTCACCCTGGTGGCCTCATAGCTCAGCTTGGGGGTGGCCTCTCAATAGAAAGAGTATACGATGGAAAACGCGCCTATGGTTGGGTGGAAAATCACTCTTACACAGTCAATTGCTTGGATTTGCATTGGATAAAGATAAGTATTCTCATGCATTTGAATTTGAAATGTTTTTATTTAATGCTTGTAATGTTTATGCTTTTATTTGCATGCTATATGTGTGTGGATAGTGTTGATGTATATGTAACTTCGGAATGTATTTCACCTATGTATATTGTACTCCTATAGAGATGTTATTATTCATCTATACGAAAGTGTATTCATTTGTATTGACAAGTGTCGCAAGTGTCGTAACTTGATGTGATGGGTTATTAGACCACCTATTGAGGGGTCGACCCGGATTAATGTAACCATGGGTTATTAGACTGAGTTAGACAAGTCGACCCTGCTATTGTATTAGGCAAGTTAGGACAAGTATAAATAGAGAGCGGGAGCTCTCTATTTGATCATCTCATTATTCACTTCTACATCACTCGGAAAGTGGCGCACTAGTTGAGGAGGAGTAGTTGTTAATAGAAGACTATTTCTTGTACTTGGGTTGTATCATTGGTCTTTCTATCTCTGAGGAAGTTGTGGGATTTTTCACCATTATGGTTTTCCCAAGTGAAACTCTATGTGTCTATTGTCTCATGTGATTGCTTGGTGTGATTGATATGCATTTTTATACTTGATATGTTGTACATGTTATTCTCTTAGTAAAGATCCTAGAGTATGATGAATTAATGCTAAAAAATTAACATTGTATCAGAGCTAACATGAGAAGAAAACATTGTGCAGTGGCAGAAACTAGGGTTTCTTGTTTATTGGGTTTCTGTCCACAGATTTTGGAAAAGCAGCAAGGTAGATTGACTCTACTCATCAAGGAGAATCTTTCTGTCCAATCAGAATTCAATTCTGGGCACTTTTTAGTTTTGGCCCTAAAAATTAGGGTTTCCACAAAAATAGGAATTTTTGAAATCTAAAGACATAGCTGGAAGCTCCTTGGAAAAATCGAAGTTTAGAGCCCTGGATCGAGATTTTTTATTGGGTGAAGCTCCGGGAAACTCAAACCCTAATTCAGGGTCCTCCCTAGTGAATCCGAGAGACTGAAAAGCATTTATGAAGGGTGAAACTTTACAGTTTTCAATTTCTGAGTATACCGGGATGATTAGCTCATCAAGGCGCATCTTTCTATCCTTTCAAAAAGTTGAAATTCACATTTTACATTTTTAAGGTTTCTCTAGCAAACCCTAATCCAGCACCAGATCCAGTTTTTCAGCAAATCAAGTGGTAAGACCTAAATATTTTATATTTCCATTTGAAGTACTCTTTAATATGTCTCACCACACCAAGCTTGAAGATAAGCTTGAAGGGGCTGATAAATTCCGAGCATGGAAGTATAGGATTGGGTTAATATTGGAAGAAAATGAGTTGGACACTTACGTAATCTCTAAGGTCCCTATCCCAGAGGGAGAAGAGGCTAAAGCCCTTCACAAGAAGAACTTGGTCAAGGAAAAGAGGATCATTGCTAATTCTATCAAGGACCATCTCATTCCACATGTGTCATCTCTGAAGACACCCAAGGAGATGTTTGATTCCCTGACCAAGATATTTGAAGGGAAGAACATAAATCGGAAGATGACTTAGTGGAACCAACTGAAAGGGGTGAAGCTTCAGAATGGAGAGACCATTCAATCTTATTTTTCTAAAGTCTCTCAGATCAAGGAACAACTCGAAGCTGTGGATGAAGTAGTGGACAATGGTGAAGTTTTTATGACCACATTGAATGGCCTACCTAGGTCATGGGATTCCTTTATCCAAGGAATCTATGCAAGAAATAAGTTGATCTCTTTCAATAGACTGTGGGAAGAATGTTCTCAAGAAGAAGCTAGGCTTGTGGCTTGAGAAGAAAAGATGGGGAATGAAGATCAAGCTCTCACTACACATACCAGGAAAGGTAAGTTCAAGAAGGAGTCATCCCACAACAGAAGACCTTCATACCACCATCACCATAAAAATAAGAAAGATCTCAGATGCTTCACATGCAATGAGAAGGGACACTTTGCTGCAGATTGTCCTAAGAAAAAAATGAATAACAACAACAAATCCAGCAAGAAGAAGAAAGTCAACAAGAAGAGGTATCATGCTCATGCTGCTGAGGATGATGAACCTCCCAAGAAGAAGGCTAGAGCAGAAAGTGATGATTCATCAAGTGAAGATGAATATGTTATAATCTCTGCTCTCGCAGGTACTATCTCTCATGGATGTAATGATTGGAATATTGATCGTGGGGCTTCCAAACACATGACTGGGTTTAAAGAATCTTTTGAAAATCTATCTGAACATGAATTACCCCATAAAGTAAAACTTGGGGATGACTATCAATATACTATCAAAGGAAGTGGTGAGGCCTCCTACAACTTAGACTCTGGGAAGCCTTTGAAGATGAAAGATGTTCTATATGTACATAGGATCAAGAAGAACCTACTATCTATATCTACATTATATGCAAAAGGCATGAGGATTGCATTTGTAGATGGCCAAGTCCTAATGTGACCAAAGGGTAAAACTATAGATGATGCAGTAGTGATTGGAGAGCAAGAGGGAGGATTGTACATATTGAAGGGACAACCTGAACATGCCATGGTACATGAATCCATGGATCCAAGTGAACTTTGGCATAGAAGGCTTGCACATGTGCACTATAGAGCACTACCAATTGCAAGCAAAGCTATAGAGGGTCTTCCTGAAATCAAGTCAAAGCATGAAGGTGTTTGCAAAGGATGTGCAAAAGGAAAGAACATTAAGAACGCATTTCCAAGCAGTGAAAGCAAAGCAAAAGGAATCTTGGAAATCATCCACTGTGATGTATGTAGTCCGATGTCATCCAGTTCTCTGAGTGGGTATGTGTACTATGTCTCTTTCATTGATGATTTCTCTAGGAAGAATTGGGTTTACTTATTGAAAAACAAAGATGAAGTATATGATAAGTTCAAGGAATTCAAGACCTCGATGGAAAATCAAACCGATAAGAAGATCAAGACATTTAGATCCGACAATGGCGGAGAATTCACTTCAGGTGATTTCAAGAAACTACACAATGATTCAGGGATTAAGAGGGAGTTGACTGCTCCCTACAATCCACAACATAATGGAGTTGCAGAAAGAAAGAATAGAACAATCATGGAGGCAGCACGGGAAATGTTGCATGACTAGGATCTGCCTATGCATCCATGGGAAGAAGCAGCTAGGACAACTGTATATGTGCAGAACAGAACACCTCACAAGATATTAGACAACAAGACACTAGAAGAAGTCTTCACTGGTAAGAAACTTGAGATCAGCCATCTCAGAATATTCGGTTGTCCAGTATATACACATGTTCCAAAGAAAAAGACAACAAAGCTAGATCCTTCAGGAAAGAAGGGCATCTTTGTGGGGTACAATGAAAGCTCGAAGGCTTACAGAATATACTTTCCAGGGTTCAAGAAGATTGATGTCAGCAGGGATGTAACATTTGATGAAGACTCAGGTTTCATCAAGTCAAGAAGGGAACCTGTTGAAGATCATGAAGAACCAAAGGAAACAAGATTTCAGGACACCACCATGACTGAAGCAATTCTAGAAGCAGATTGTAAAATTGAAGATCCACAAGAACCTGTAGATCCACCCCGTGAGAAGGACTCTCACAAGAGGAAACTTGCATGGGCTAGCGAGCTCATTCAAGATGCAAAAAGGTATGGCATTCTAAAAGAAGAACACAGAGCAAGGAAAAGAACTAGATCGCACTCCAGTTATGTTGCCTTACTCTATGACAATATGAACAAAGAACCTTCCAGTTATCAAGAAGCAGCGGAAAAGAAAGAATGGAAGGATTCCATGGTCGAGGAGTATCAATCGATCATGAAGAATGATGTTTGGGATGTAGTCCCAAGACCTGAAGGGAACTCAGTTGTGACTTCCAAGTGGACCTACAAGATCAAGCATGTTGCAGATGGTAGCATAGAGAAATACAAAGCGATATTTGTAGCTCATGGCTTCTCCTAGAAAGAGGGGATAGACTATGAAGAAAATTTTTCTCATGTAGCCAGGTACACTTCCATCAGATCAGTTTTTTCTCTGGCTGCAGTGATGAAATGGAAGATACACCATATGGATGTCAAGACAACTTTATTGAATGGTGTAGTCGAAGAGGAAGTGTATATGGAGCAGCCACTTCGTTTTGAGACACATGACAGGGATTCATATGTGTGTCGGTTGAAGAAAGCCTTGTATGGCTTGAAGCAAGCTCCTAGGACTTGGTATGGTAGGATGGACAACTTTCTATCCAGTTTGGGCTTTACCAAGAGTAAAGCAGATTCCAACCTTTACTACAAGGTTGAAGAAGGAAATCCTGTGATACTACTCCTGTATGTGGATGACCTATTTGTTACAGGAGAGGATGGGTTGATTGCCGACAACAAGAGGAAGCTTGCAGCCGAGTTCGAGATGAAGGACTTGGAGATGATGCACTATTTTCTAGGCATGGAGGTGTGGCAGAGTGCAGATGGGATCTTCCTTGGACAAGGGAAGTATGTAGTAGAGATCCTGAAGAGGTTCGGGATGATGGACTGCAAGGCCATGGCCACACCTACGGCATCGAACCTGAAGCTTCTGTGTGATGCTTCATCTTAGCAAGTTGATGTCACTATGTATTGTCAGATGATTGGGTCCTTGATGTACCTGACGAACACAAGACCAGATATTTGCTTTGCGGTGAACACATTGAGCCAGTTCTTGATAGATCCGAGGAGTGTTCACCTAGTTTTTGTAAAGCATATTCTGAGGTACCTAAATGGTACAGTTGATTATGGGCTCGAGTATGATGCGAATCAAAAGTTTAACCTGCAGGGTTATGTTGATTTAGACTGGAAGGCAGTGCTGCAGATAGGAAGAACACTTCTGGGTGTTGCTTCAGTATAGGATCAGGTGTGATCTCTTGGTTTAGCAGGAAGCAATCCTACATAGCACTGAGTACAGCTGAAGCAGAGTACATTGCAGCTTGTTCGGCCAGCTGTGAGGCAGTATGGCTCAGGAATCTATTGTCTGAGTTATTTGATCTCCCATTGGAGGCTACTGGTATCTTTTGTGACAACCAGAGTTGTGTGAAGCTGTCTGAGAACCTGGTGTTCCACGACAGGTCGAAGCACATTGAGATCAAATATCACTATATCAGGGATATGGTGTAGAGAGGAGCAGTGAAGCTCCTGTATGTTGCGACGGATGAGGAATTTGAAGATGTGCTGATGAAACCACTAGCCAGATTGAAGTTTGAGTACTTCAGAGAGAGGCTTGGTGTTCTTTAGATTGATGACACATCGAGGACGAATTGATGGACACATTTGTTGGAGCCATTCCAAGCATGGTGAGAGGAGGATAATTCACATGGCTGTGGATGTAAGCATTGGATGATGAGCATCAGGATGATGCTCCAGTTATTTCTCTGTATATGCATCATGTTGGATGCTTGTTATGATCAGGTGGATCATTTATTTGTGTATGTATCAGGTGGATACATTGTATGATCAGGTAGATCACGTGTGATGATATGTATCAGGTAGATACTTGGCATGCATCAGGTGGATACACAGTATGATCAGGATGATCATGGATGAAGAGCTTTAGGATGTTTCTCCATATGATATGTATCAGGATGATGCTGTGATGATGATCAGGATGATCATGTGATGATGTACATCAGGATGATGTATGGTGAGTATCAGGATGATACTCTGTGGCCGTGGAAAGGTTGTGCAGATGAGCATATAAGTGTTGGAATATTTAAGTCTTCCTACCATGTCATTATTTACATTAGATGCATTAATTAATATTTTATGGTTAATTCTATGTAATAGACTAGGAAATTGCCTTGTGTGGGCCACAAGGCAACATAAGAGGATAAGAATACATACAAGGTGTGATATACAAGCTACATAGGCCACTTGGGTGCCTTCCTAAATATTTTTGGATGATTTTAAGGAAGAAAGATGCACTTGTGAAGAAACTGTTGCTTTTTACTGCTTTTTCCCCCATAGGGAAAAGCTAGTCAACCTACGAAAGTGTTTTTTACACCAAAAAATTTCCTTAATGAAGTTTCCACCCAAAATTTGTATTTGGAATTTGTTTTACCTATATTTCACCTTCAACTCACTAATTTATCAATTCATGAGCTTTTGGGATGATTTGGAAAGTCAACTTGCCACCTAGGGGGGATGGGCATTTTTAGCATTGTTTGGCATCTTTAGCCATTTGATTTTCTGCTGTAAATTTTATTTAAAAACATCCTATCACATTCATATGTTGGTTGATGTGATTCTATTCATGAGAAGTAATACATAAATCTACTCTTGTGCATAATTTTGTGTCTTTTGACTAGTTGTGTGAGATATTTTATATGAGAGAGTGTGATTTCTTGATCAGTTCTTGGATGTGATCTGATTTTCACATGGTATCAGAGCCATCAAGATATTCCTTTCATCTATTGATTGTCTTGCAGGATCCAACAGTCTCAGGAAGGGCACATTGATCAATTCACCGGGTGAATTCTATTCTTTGCAGGGTGCATTTTGGAATCCATAAGTGTTCTAAAATCAGTCCATAAGTTTATATCAGTTGCAGCAATGGATCATACACAGTAGATCATCCTCACTCCTTTCAATTACTTTTATTGGAAAGCATAGATGGAGACTCTATTGAGGAGCAAAGGGCTCCACAGGGTGACCATGGCAACAGAAGCTGATCCAACCTTAGCAGTAGAGAAATCTAAATGGAATAATCGAAGGGATGAAGCCTATGGGCTGTTATGTATCACTACATCCAGAGAACTCTTATTTCATCTTGATGGCCTCACTTCACCCAATGAAGTATGGCTGAAACTTCAAGAACTTTTCGGTAAAACCAATGAATTGAGAGGCCACCAATTGGATAATGAGCTAGTCTCTTTGAGTCCACAAAATTTCAATAATCTACAAGACTTATTCTCCAAATTCAAGTCTCTTGTATTGTAGCCAAAGCAATGTGGAATAGACAAGAAATATGAGCAATTAGTTTTGACCATTCTCTCCAAGCTTGGCCCCGACTATTCAATTTTTGTTTCCACCTTCCATTCCACTTGGAAAGAAATTAAAAATTGGAAGAGCCCGTCACTTTCATAATTTATGGAGTCATTAACTCATGAGCAAGACAAGATGGTATTGATGGGAGCCATTAAAAATCCATCCAAAGACCATTGTCTAAATGTTGGAGACTCAAAGAATTCAAAAGGCAAGAAGAAAGGCAACTTCAAGAAGCCCACAGGTGAGTGGAAAGACAAGCAGAATTTTAATGGAGAGTCATCAAACTTCAAGAAGAATCCGAACAAGATGAATGAGAGGACAAAGTGCACTTATTTCAGCAAGGTATTTCATCCTGAAAGATCTTGTATGAAGAAGACCATTGACCAATTAACTCATGCATTGGAGAAAGCCAATATCCCTCTCCCAAAGAGCGCAAGGAGGAAGGATGGAGAATCAAATTCCGATGACAAAGAGAGAGTTCATGCATTGATGGCCAACACTTCCCAATTTTCATCATTCATCATTGATTCCGGTGCTTCAAGACACATGGTGTCTGCAAGTAAGTATTTTACTTCACTTGACTCTTCTAGTGGTCTGAATATTGTATTGGGAGACAATTCTGAAACTTCTAGCAAAGGAAAAGGTAGCATAGATCTCGATTTTGGGTCATTTAATAATGTTTTATATGTCCATGGACTTGCTACAAACCTACTGTCAATCTATCAGATGACCCATACAGGGCTTCCCAAGAGAGTAACCTTTACCCCCAATGATGTTGAGATAGCAGAAATTTCAACAAGAAAAATTATTGCATTTGGTACTGCTAATCATTGTTCTAGAATTTACAAGTTTTCTCATTTTGTGCCAAACTCCTCACCTTATACTCTATTAACCTATGCCAATGAGTCTAGCAAGCTATGGCATGAAATATTTGGCCACCTTAATTACAAATACCTTTCCCAACTTCATGAGAAAGAGATGGTTATAGGGCTGCCCAACATCAAATTTTCCAAAGGTGTCTATCAATCTTGCATCCTAGGAAAACATCCAGAGCACAAGTATGGAAGATCTACCACTGAGAGAACCACTGCACCATTAGAACTTATACACACTAATATATCAGGTCCATTTCCTCATGATTCATTGAATTCAGCAAAATATATTCGCACATTCATAGATGATTTCAATAGGTATTGTTGGATTTATTTCATCAAGCTTAAATCAGAAGTTTTTGGGTTATTCAAGTTGTTCAAAGGCTCAGTTGAGAATTAGTCTGGTAGGCATATAAAAGTGTTAAGATCTGATAATGGTGGTGAGTATGTGAAATCAGAGTTTTAGCAATTTCGTGCTTCATCGAGCATACAGATGCAACATACAGTTCCATATACACCTCAGCAAAATGGGGTTGATAAGAGGAAGAATAGATCTCTTAAGGAGATGACCACATGCATGCTTGAGGAAAAAGATTTGTCTCCTAAGCTATGGGCTGAAGAAATAAATTGTGCCACCTATATTTAGAATAGAGTGCCACAAAATGATCTCAAAGGTATCATTTCGAGGCTTGGACAAGTCACAAACCTGACATCTCTCATTTCATGATTTTTGGCTCAAAGGCTTGGGCTAGGATTCCGATTGAGAAGAGGAGGGCTATGCAACCCCAAATCCAACCATGTTTGTTTTTTGGATATTCAAAGGACTCCAAAGCTTATAAGCTACTGAACATGACCACTCATAAAGCGTTCATCGAAAGAAGTGTGCAGTTTGAGGAAGATCCCTCTCAGAGCGCAGAAATTGGAGATTCATCTTCACCACCGACTGAAGAAGAAGTAAGTGATGTTCTTGATATTTTTTATTCTGATATTTTTGATGATGAGGATCAATTTATTGCAGATGCTAACTCACCTAAAAGGCCTAAGTGGGCTGCAAAAACTTTGCAAGCAGCAGGTGAACTAGCAGGAAACCCTCAGGACCAAAGAAGGATTAGATCACAGTTTGAGACTGCTCTCAATGTGAATGATCCTTATCTTTCTAATAAGTGATATATGATGATAGATTCTGATCCACAAACATATGAGGATGCCTCACATGATCCTAGATGTCAGATTGCTATGGATGAGGAGTTTCAGTCATTGCACAAGAATGAAACTTGGGAGCTAGTCAAGCTCCCCGCAGGTAGAAAGTTGGTAAGATGCAAATGGATTTATAAGACTAAATGTGCAGCGGATGGTACAACCATTAAGTACAAAGAAAGACTAGTAGAAAAGGGATATTCTCAGGTCCAAGGACTTGATTATAATGAAACATGTTTACCGGTAGCTCAGAAAGACTCCATTAGACTAGTTTGGCAGTGGTAGCTTCCAAGCGGTGTGAAGTACATCACATGGATTTGAAAAGTGCTTTCCTCCATGGGGAGCTTGAAGAAGAAATATATATGCAGCAGCCACAAGTGTACAAAGCAGATCCAAACCTTGTTTGCAGGTTGAAAAAATCTTTGTATGGACTCAAGCAAGCCCCTGGGGCTTGGTATGCAAAGATGGACAGTTTTTTGCTGTCACAATCCTATGTTCGGTGTAAATATTACCCAAATGTCTATATGAAGTTTGTTGATGGTTTTATTATGTTAATAGTGTTGTATGTTGATGATTTTCTGATCACAGGTGATAGCACTAAACAAATAGCATCACTAAAGACCGCAATGCACCAAGCATTCTCCATGAATGACTTCGGAATTCTTAAGCAATTTTTGGGGCTTGAGATTTCTCAAACAAAAGAAGGAACCAAGGTATGTCAGTCAAAGTATGCTTCTGATCTGTTAAAGAAGTTTAAGATGGTTGATTGCAAGCCTTCTAAGACTCCATTCCTTTCTGGAGTTAGAATGGAAGAAGCAGAATCTACACCGCTTTTTTACAGTACTCTATACAGACAGTTGATTGGAAGCTTGCTCTACTTGACTCACACTCGACCAGATATTGCATATGCTGTGAGTGTAGCATCTAGATATATGGAACAGCCACATGAGTTACATTGGAGGGCTGCAAAAAGAATCCTTCATTATGTACAGGGCACAAAGAGTGATGGGATTCACTATGTGGCAGATTCGAGCTTAGATCTCTTGGGTTTTACAAATTTGAATTGGGCTGGTGATAGCCTTGACAGGAAATCCACATCATGATTTGTATTCATGCTTGGAGGTGGCCCTATTTGCTGGTCCAGCAAGAAACAAAATGCCATAGCACTATCTTCAGCGGAGGAAGAGTATAGAGGAGCGGTGAATGCTGCTACACAGTGTGTCTGGTTGCAGGGGATTTTGTCTGAGTTTGAGATTTCTTTCAGTACTCCTACTATCATTTATTGTGACAACCAGAGTGTTAACACCTAAAAAGTGCTCACTAGCTCATTCCCTTATTCACATGACCCATTTGTCCACTTTTCCACCATCCGAGCCTCTGAAACCAACAAAAGGTCACCAAAAGACCTTAGTAAACCCCTTTTTCCCACTCAAAAAGATTATTTTTCTTGAAAAGCATAAAAAACCCTAAAAAAGAGTCCAAATTGCCAAAAATATTAAAAAGGGAATTAAAATATTAATTTTATTCAAAAAAGGAAAAAGGAGGGAAAAGTACCTAAACCATGTTGGTCAATACCATTTGGTTTCCACAAAACCACAAATGGTATTCCCCACCACCAAAACCTATAAAAAGGTGGTAGGGGCTCCTCATTTCAGATCCATCCATTATCTCATCCTCATGCTGCCAAAATCTCCCTTGAGTTTTGGCCATTGTAGCAACCTTGGAGAAAGGACCCATTGGAGATTGGAGCTGCTCACCATTGGAGCCATTCAAACAACCTTCACCATTGGAGGTATTACTATTGCAAGCATTAGCTTGCCCCATTTTTAAATACAAATTTATTCTTTCATATTTTCTTGTTCTTGTTTTTAAAATATTTCCATTATTTGCTTATATTCTTGCATAGATCCATGATTAGTTTTGGTTTAGATTAGTTTCTTGTTTAATTCTATTCAGACTGCTGCTACTAGTTAGCAGGTGCCCATAGCACTAAGCCTGGTTGCAAAACCGGGCCAACACAGAGTGCCATTATAGATTCATGTGATCCAGTACAGAGGCAGAGGACCAAGCACATAGTTATTCATATGCAGTACATCAGAGGCCTAGTGCATGATCATATCATAGATTTGCAGTATTGCCCCATAGGTGAGCAAACTGCAGATATCTTCACCAAGGCTTTCACAGAGAAGACATTCAGTTATCTTAGATCATTGCTTGGGATGGTTGAACATGTGGTGGAGTGAAGGGTTGATCAGCAACCTTTCAATTTTGATATGTCCATGTTTTGAGGGAAGGTTTTTCACATGAGGTTTTCCTTCTATCCTTGTTTTGTGGACCGGCATTATTTTGTATGGGGTGACCAAGTCTTGTTATTGTGCCCTTAGTATTTTATTTTCTGATATTTAGATCATTTAAGTCAAACTTAAGAGGGGGTGTTGGAATATTTAAGTCTTCCTACCATGTCATTATTTACATTAGATGCATTAATTAATCTTTTATGGTTAATTCTATGTAATAGACTAGGAAATTGCCTTGTGTGGGCCGCAAGGAAACATAAGAGGATAAGATTACATCCAAGGTGTGATCTACAAGATACCTAGGCCACTTGGACACCTTCCTAAATATTTCTGGATGATTTTAAGGAAGAAAGGTGCACTTGTGAAGAAACTGTTGCTTTTTCCCCCATAGGGAAAAGCTAGTCAACCTAGGAAAGTGTTTTTTACATCAAAAACTTTCCTTAATGCTATTTCCACCCAAAATTCATATTTGGAATTTTTTTTACCTATATTTCACCTTCAAATCACTAATTTAGCAATTCATGAGCTTTTGGGCTGATTTGGAAAGTCAACTTGCCACCTAGGGGGGATGGGCATTTTTAGCAAGTCTGATGATTAAGAGTTTTGTTTGGCATCTTTATCTATTCAATTTTCTGCTGTAATGTTATTTAATAACAACCTATTACATTCATATGTTGGTTGATGTAATTCTATTCATGAGAAGTAATACAGAAATCTACTCTTGTGCATAATTTTTGTGTCTTTTGACTAGTTGTGTGAGATTTTTTATATGAGAGAGTGTAATTTCTTGATCAATTCTTGGATGTGATATGATTTTCACAATAAGTATACCTCGTAGATCCGACAGGTAGAGCTCTGTGCTCGTAACATCCTAGGATGCTCTTTCGAGGCATTGCTCTGGGAGGACATATAAGTAGACCTGGGAGATCCGACAGGTAGAGCTGTGTGCTTGTAACAAACTGGGATGCTCTTTCGAGGCATTTTACTATGGAATATAAGTAGACCTTGGAGATCCGATAGGTTGGGCTATGTGCCCGTAATAAGTCTTGGGATTTTCTTTCGAGGCATTGCCATGACCACATGTAATAAGTCCTAGAGATCTGGACAGGTTGTGCTAGTCACGTAAAAGGCCTCAGATGCTCTTTAGAGTTCTTGATTGACACTCTTTTAAGGTTTTGTGGTGGGAGTCAGATGTAATACGTTCTGGAGATCCGGACAAGTTGTGCTAGTCACGTAAAAGGCCTCAGATGCTCTTTAGAGATCTTGCTATGCTAGACACTCTTTTAAGGTTTTGTGACAGTCACATGTAAGTGGACCTGGTAGATCTTGCCGGTCATGCTTCGGCACATAAATGGTCGTGGGATACTCTTTCGAGGCATTGTGACACATGTAATAAGTCCTGATGATTCCACAGTATGGCCAGTGATGATGAAGACCTCTAGGTGGTGGGCCTACATCCAATATGAAAAAGGACTGGCTCTGTAGAACTTTCTATGATGAGTAGATCGGAGATTGATTGAGATAACAGTAGTACTGACGATGATGATGATTCAATGATGATGATTCGGTGACAATGATCCAAAGAAGAAGACTTGTGCTAATAGATCTATTTCGAGAAATACCTTCCTAGTTAAGATGGAGTGTTGATGTATATGTAACTTCGGAATGTATTTCACCTATGTATATTGTACTCCTATATAGATGTTATTATTCCTCTATACATAAGTGTCGTCATTTGTATTGACAAGTGTCGCAAGTGTCGTAACTTGCTGTGATGGGTTATTAGACCACCTATTGAGGGGTCGGCCCGGATTAATGTAACCATGGGTTATTAGACTGAGTTAGAAAAGTCGGCCCTGCTATTTTATTAGGCAAGTCGGGACAAGTATAAATAGAGAGTGGGAGCTCTCTATTTGATCATCTCATTATTCACTTCTACATCACTCGGAAAGTGGCGCACTAGTTGAGGAGGAGTAGCTGCTAGTAGAATACTATCTCTTGTACTTGGGTTGTATCATTGCTCTTTATATCTCTAAGGAAGTTGTGGGGTTTTTCACCTTTATAGTTTTCCCCAATGAAACTTTGTGTGTCTATTGTCTCATGTGATTGCTTGGTGTGATTGATATGCATTGTTATACTTGATATGTTGTACATGTTATTCTCTTAGTAAAGATCCTATAGTATGATGAATTAATGCTAAAAAATTAACAGACAGTTTTTAATTCTGTTGTGCATGTTTATTTACATTTCTGCACACATTGTATATGTTGAAATTGGTATTCTGGATTTGGGGCAAAATTTGAGAGCCCGAATTCAGGTAATATCCCCTCTCAATGGTCGGATAGGGTGATGGGATGTTACAAAGTTGAAGAAAAGAGGAGAAGAGGGTAGCTGAGAAGGGGGCACATTTCCCAAGAAGAGGCTTGGAATGAATCCCAAGGCAATATACAACATTTATTTTTGGTCATACTTTGCATTTATTGCTGGTCCATATAGTTGATTTCTTGGCGCAAATTTTGAGGTTCATATAGTTGAGGAGTAGGCACAAATTTCAAGGCCCTACAAAAGAATTAGTGGCATGAATTTCAAGGATTGGGAATCTACAATTTTCTAGGCACAATTATCAAGGAGATGACTACTATTAACTATATGTACATGATATACAAGTTGTACAACAATTGGGCATGTATTTTGAGCAATTCTGCACAAATTTCTAGGAAATCTAAATTGCAATTAATGATGTTAAATCCCTGCTATAACACTCAATTTTTTTTTGTGGGATCATAATAATAAAATCTTTCTTGAACTGGTTTTCCCTAGGGTTTTTCCAGGGGTACTTTGCCTAGAAATTCGCTATGTTCCATTTCATGGTTTGTAGTCAGTAAAATTTGATGTGTTTCAGTTGACAAGTTATAGATTAGAAGACCTTTAAATTTATGTGCATTAATTTGTGAATGTACTCGTTGAGTACTTAAGCCAAGCCTGAAATTTTAGAAAAACAAACATTGTATCAGAGCTATGAATAGAGCAAATCAATAGGTAACACATAGGGAAGCAAGGGTATTGTAGAGTTAGTTCATGTAGCAATGATTTGGACTTGTTGTTGGTGGGTTACTGAGTATGTATTTGACATTTACAAAAAACTTGATCTAAGTATCAATTATTGACAATCGTGGATTTGAAGTGATTTTCCGAGATGGACAAGTGTTTATCCACCTGAAAAGGTCTAGTTTGAGTACATCACAGGTGATTGGGATCAGGTATGGGAAGCTTTACAGGATTATGTTTCAACCAGCATGGACATTGATACACTATAGTGGTAGTGTTTTGTGTGAGCTCTAGTATAGATAGATGGCACACTTGCACCATGGTACTCTTATCGTAATAATATATAATGTGAGAAGACTTTCATACTTCGTAGTAAAGCAACATGATGTGTGTAAGAGGTGTGCACTTGGAAAATACTCCAAGACAACTTTTCCTAGGAGTGACAGCAGGAGAGGAGAGATATTGGAGTTAATACACTTAGATTTTTGTGGTTTCAATCAAACGGTGTCCTTTTTTGGATATGAGTACTATGTCACTTTCATTGATGATTTCACTATGAAGACATGGATCTACTTTTTGAAGACCAAGGATGGGGTCTTCGACATATTGCAAGAGTTCAAAGATCTTGTAAAGAATCAAATTGTGAAGAAGATCAAGGTGTTTAGGTTGGACAGGGAAGGTGAGTATACCTCTAATGATTTCAATGAATTCCATGCATCAACAAGAATCAATAAAGAGTTGAATGTTCCTTACAACCCTTAGCAGAATGGGGTTGTAGAAAGGAAAAATAGGGCCATAGTTGGGGTTGTGAAAGTCATGCTGCATGACGAGGGTCTTCCATTGTTTTTGGAAGAGGAATGCAACATTGCAGTATATGTGCATAACAAGAGTCCATATCGAGTGTTGGGGATTAAGACTCCCAAAGAGGATTTGAATTGAAGGAAGGTTGAGGTGGGGAACTTGCATCTTTGGGTGCTTCACTTAATCACATGGCCCTTCTAAGAAGAGGACAAAGTTAGAGCCCATTGTAGAGAAGGGAAAAAAAAATTGATATAGTGAGACTTCAAAGGCCTTCCGTATTTATATTCCTACACTGAAGAAGACAATGGTTAGGAGGGATGTGAGATTCGAGGAGGAGAGGGAATTGAGGAGGTCATTAGATTCATCTTCTGTAGGGGGTCAGGAGAAGATAGTTCCTATAGGTACAAGTATAGGTTCACAAGTCTCGCAAAGTACACTAGTACCTCACGTTATAGGGCCATAGGGAATAGGTACATAGTTTTCAGGGGTTACAAGTTATCAAATTATAGGTATATCGATTACAGATGCTCATACTTTAGGATTGCAATCTTAAGGTAGTTTGGATGAGAAGGAGATGCCTACACCATTGGAGTCTACTTCAAGGAATAGGAAGCCAAGATGGCTTCAACAAACTTTGAAGGATGCACAAAATCATGTGGGGAGTTCCAAGAATACTATCAAGGATAGTCGACCACCAGAGATATTTTCCAATTATGTGGCTTTGATGAGCAACATCCATGAGCATGATCCTTGAACTTTTGAGGAGGCAGTTGACCGAAAAGTATGGAGAGATGCCATGATTGAAGAGTATGCTTCCATCATGAAGAACGATGTCTAAGAAGTTGTTATGAGACTTGAGCAAAGGTCAATTTTGACATCCAAGTGGCTCTACAGAATCAAGTAGGTTGCAGATGGAAAAATTGAAAACTACAAAGCTCGATTTGTGGCTAGAGGGCTCCACGGGGGGTTCATTCATAGAAGTTGTTACATAGCACGATCGTTTGCATGATATTAAAGAATATCCCTAATTTCACTAAATATTGGAAAATTTCTCCTAAAATTTTATTGTTGAACCCCCCTCCCAATATGCCTTTCCAATTAAAAAAACCCATAGTTTCTCCAGATATTGTATGTATCCATTTTTATTAACCCATTTTCAATACCCCCTTATACCATATTATCAAGTCGTAACAAACAAGAGCCCTAACACATCTTAGTATAAGCAAACATGATGTTAAATAAAATAATAATATAATGCTAATAATGATCCCACTAGGATTGCAGGGGTGAGTGATCAATTTGTAGCATTGGATAGTGGAAGACCCAACAAAATAGTATTGGGGAAGGAAAAATGCATAAAAGGAAACCTAGCCAAGAGATCAACATAACAAAGAATGTAAAAGGATAATAGTCCAATAGTTAGTGCAATGCTTAGAAAATATGAGAATTGCATATGTTTCACACCATAGCCTACCAATCTACCAATTTTATATCATGTAAATATAAGTATAGTCGTAGAGAGATCATGTTTTCTATAAGCTTAATAAATTAAACTCCATAAAAATGCAAAATTGAAATCCTTTCGTGGATGGACTTCCATACCTTCCTATAAAAAAAACATCATTGATGTTTGAACCCAAATGAACATAGAAAAATTCCTCTTACTTTCCAATAACACCATATGATCATGTGCATAGTTTGGATTTGGGTCATTCACAAGATGAAATGAATTTCCTCCACTTCCTCTACATTTATTTTTACAATCAAGGGAATTAACAACATTTAGTTACCTTTTTCTTGGGTTATATCTAGTTTTTTTTTATCATTATAGGAGAGCGAAAAATATCCATTGTTAGGTTCAAGCATGCAATAGTTATAAAGATACACAGATGATGAAACTTATATGATACCATTTCATGGTAACGATAACACATTGGGTATGTAAATAAGGATTTATATTTTTACCTATGTTCATGTCAGTTCCAATACAATATTAAGACACATGCCTTGCATATAAAAATTGAAATTACAATTATGAATGTGCCAAATATAACTCAATTTAACTATTATTCTTAACTGGCAATGTGAAAATGTTAAAGAAGAATACAAAAATTTGAATGAAATAATTAGTCAAGAAAGATTGATCTAAATTTTCTTGGTTCCAGTGAGCCAAGAAAGATTGATCTCACTTTTCTTGGTTTTCATGGAGCAAGGTTTGATTGAATCTCAATACCTACCTAAACCCCAACCTTAAAAATGAAGAGTTAGATCTTTTACTTGAATGCCTACAAAAAATACAATACATTTATTCAACTCCGGAACTCCCAATTAGCTACATCTCTTAACTTAAATATGAAAAACAATATAACATAAATTCAAACCAAGCCTAAATACGATATTAAATGAGGACTTCTCAAGGCCAATAATCCAAAGAGACTTGCATTGATATTATCATTGGTACACTATTATTTGATTTATCCAAAACTTAAGATCATAAGCAATATCAAATCAAAATGGAGGGTCCTTAAGTTTTAGATGAGTATAAATTGAACCCATGATTTGGAGGTATGAATCCATCCCATGATTTGGAGGTTATTCCTCAACCCACCCAAATAAAATAACCCTCAATATTTATATTACTATGTCAAATTAAAAACCCCCCTTGACCCCTTAATACAGGGCAATATATTTTTGAGGTTTTTAAGAGCATTCAAACCCCCAATATGAATGGACGTGATATAATATTGCCTCGCTAGTGAACCCCCCGTGGAGGGCTCTCATAGGTAGAGGGAGTATATTATGAGGATAGCTTCACATTGGTAGCGATGTACACTTCGATCAGGGCCATCATGTCCATCGGAGTAGAGATGGGATGGATTCTTCATCACATGAATGTGAAGACTACATTTCTGAATGGCATTATAAAAGAGGAAGTGTACATTGAGCACCCACTAGGCTTTGAGTTGCATGGGAGAATCTCATGTGTGAATATTGAAAAAATATCTCCACATAATTAAGCAAGATCCTAGAGCTTGGTATGCTAAGATTGAAAACTACTTTTTACAATTGGGCTTTTAGAAGAGTGAGGTGGATATGAACCTATACTACATCCAAGTTGGTGAGGATCCACTTATTATTATCCTTTCTTTTGATGATCTCTTTCTTACAGGGTCAGAGAAGCTCATCAAAGAGTGGAAGATGGATATAGTTTTTGAGATCAAGATGAAGGGTATCTATCTCATGCATTAATTTTTTGGGATGGAGGTGTGGCAAAGTCCTGGTCATATTTTTCTTGGCTAGGGGAAGTATGCAGTTGAGATCTTGTAGAGATTAAAGATGGTGGATTGTAGGCCTATGCTGAAACCCTAAAAACCAACTCGAAGAAGCTTGATGATTATGAGTCAGGATTGGTTGATCACACTTTGTATCATCAGATGACTGGGTCCTTGATGTATCTGGTAAACATCAGACCAGATATTTGTTTTCTATGAACTATCTCATTTAGTTTATTGTTGATCCTAGGAGAGTGAATTGGATTGTAGCAAAACATGTTCTTCATTACTTACGTGACATTGTAAATAAGACGGGTTGGTTTCAATGACTCGGATTGGGGAGGAGGTGTGGTTGACAGGAAGAGCACCTCGGGGTGTTGCTTTATCTTGGGCTTAGTAGTAGTGTCTTGGTTTAGCAGGAAGTAGAAGTCAGTTTCATTTAGTTATGTCGAGCTAGAGTAAATGGCCCCCAATTTGGCGAGTTGTGAAGCCATATGGATTTGTAAGCTACTTGTTGGGTTATTTTGTTAGAATTTGCTTCCTATAGTGATTCATTGTGACAATTAGAGTTGCATCAAACTCTCGGTGAATCCAGTGTTTCATGACCGGTTGAAACACATTCAGATAAGGTATTTAAAGAGGGGTAGTGCAGCTTCAATATCTATTTACAGATGAGAAGGTTGCATATATCCTCACAAAGGCTTTGGTGAAAGGGGAATTTTTCAAATTTAGATATAAGCTGGGGGTGGTGCAAAACACCTTCCTCACTAACAAAGAGTGCTGATTTTTATAGCTCAGATGGTCTTCTATAGGCTTGGTGTCTAAGCATGTAGAAGTTACCAAAAGTGACTTTCCTAGACATTAACTTTAATTTATAAAGTTAAAGAGACTTTTGATTTATGATGATAGAAAATGACTTAATTTGTGAAAAAATGCAAATTATCACAAGAGAGGATCTTAAGATCCCAAGATCCAATCTTGACCACTCATTTTGAAAGACGAAGAGTTAAAGTCATCTCACTTATAAAGAGGTAAAAGAAGCTCTAGGAGAGAAATTAAGCACAAAAGTGAAAAAGGAACACAGAGCTGAATAAAAGAGGAGAAGAGAGTAGTTGAGAAGAGGGTGCATTTCCCAAGAGACTAGCAACAAATCCACTGTGCATTTACTGCAGATTCATACAACTTATTTCCTAATGTAAATTCTGAGGCAATATACAACATTTAGTGCAGCTCATACTTTGCAGGTTCATACAACTTATTTCTTAATGTGAATTTTGAGGTTATTATAGCTAATTTTTTGGCACGGATTTTGAAGTCCATATAGCAGCAGTTGGCACACATTTAAAGGCTATATAACAGAATTGGAGGCATGAATTTCAAGCTAGATTGTATGATTTTCTGTGCATGAATAACAAGAGCTAACTGTTGTTGACTGTCTGTACATGCTATACAAGCTGTTGAGAGTACGAATTTCGAGGGGCTTTTCATGAATTTACTGGAAATTTAAATTGCATTTAATGCTTTTAATTCACTGCTGTAACACTTTGAAATTTTTTGTGGGCTCATAATAATAAAATCTTTCTTGAACGGGTGTTTAAATGGGTTCAGATGTTCCTTTTCTCCCCTCTAGCAACCCCTGCATCTACATTAAGAAACAAGGCTGATTTAAGAAAAAGGAGGCATGCAAGTGGATCAACAATTGGCCCAACTGAGTCACCTAGCTCTGCCCTTGCCTCTTACTCCCTTTGAGGTAGTATAGAACGAAGGCGTAATCCTGGCCCTTAAAATACTGCTGTTCTGAAATTCAATTTTATCCAAGCAGATACCACAAACAAATTTCCAATCCAGTATGATAGCTAAGATAATGGATAATGCAATTGAAAACATATCCAAATTCCATGTTACACCGGGATAATGACAAAGCACAAAATCCCCATAATAATGGAACCACATGTCAAACAAAAGCCCGAACAATGAAAAATAATGCAGATAAACCACATTTTCCAAATTTTCCTACGTTCTCTGAAATATCTGGTGGAAAGGGACAATAATGGCATTCAACTAATCAGACAATACTTAATAGAGACTAGAAAAGAAACTAAAGTATAAAAAAAAACATTTTCAATAAGTTAAAATACCATCGAAATAGACTAATGGTTTTGGTAACACTTACTTGCATGAAAATCTCCATGGATCAATTCTGTAGGAGGGATTCTTTTATTTCAGCTTCGATCACTCACGAATTTGATGAGAATTTCAACATCCAACAACGGACCTTCTTTCTTGCTTATGGCTTCCCTGATTTCCAATCCATCTTGTGCAATTCTGTAATGAACACACTGTACTAATTCATTGCTCTTTTCGCAATTACAGACGGAAAAATTTCGATCTCCCAGCTCATCCTCATCTTCATTCTCGGTCTCACTGAAACGTTCAAACATACGAAGAAGCTCCTTTATTATGTCCACACCTCGTCTGAGAATACAAGTAGCTAATTCACTTTCTTCCATGAGTATATCTCTGATAAGCCTAACACCCCTTTCAAGGGCCTTGGAATTGTGCTGCGCCTGCACTTGAGCTTCGAGAAGTCGTCCCCCCGTAAAGCCTTTCATAGCCTTTGATCTCCCAATTTCTCTAGAGATGCAGATAATCACAGCTTTGCCTAGTGCTTTGCTGTACAAGTTCTCATTTAAATCTGAAAATGAAGCCTTCACACTTCTCAGAATAGCAATCCCATGATTGAAGTCCTCGCTGCTGATATCTCTCACTTTGCATACAGACAATGTGTTCAGCGCAAACGGATATCCCGCCAACGCGGCTAGTTTCACGTTTTCAGGGACGATGTCAGGCTTCGCGGCAATCTCATCAAATACTGTAGAAAATGCTCTCAAAAGAAAGGACCGGATTTTGATATAATAGCCTGCGTTCTTCCTGTAAACATGGTAGAGAATTTTGATTAAACTGAAATTCACAAACTGTCCCTCCGGAATTTCTCCAAGTTCCCCAATTGTTCCCACGGAATCCTCTCCACGTGATCTCAGTTCATTTATTATGACGGCAATGGTCCTCACTATTTCCTTACCCACATCCAGAGCAGCTTCTTTGGCTTCATAATCTCTTAATGCTTTTAATGTTTTGGCTTCACAATCTCTTAATGCTTCTAATGTTTTGGCCATGAGTCTCTCAAAATATTTGAAGCCATTTACAGAAATGAAACTTCTGATGTTCTGAGAATCAAACTCACAAAACAAGCGTACTATATTCATTTTCTTCCATATTTTCACCCATTGATGCGCTGTTATCGCTCTCCCACGAACAGATTCACGCAACTCCTTTAAATGTTGCTCCATTTCTCCCTCTGTCAGAATCTTTGAATAATCCGCAATTATAGTGTCTGGAGGAAAACTGTGAAGCTTAATATAATGCTCCATTTCTTTTCTCAGTTCTGTTTGAGGGATGGCGCTTTTAATGTCAAACCACTGTCGAGTAACGGGATTTCTGGCACGCTGTTTAGTTTCCCAAATGGTCTGTAGGGTTTTTCTATTGTAGAGACGCTGCGTGGGATCTTGCTCAAGTGGAAGTCGGACTGGATCATAAGCAAAATCTCGGCTGATAATATCCATAAACACAGCAGGTACGGCAACAATTTTCGCCTCCAATTCTTTTTGTTGTTTATATTCCAGACAGCGAGCCATGCGGCTAAAATTTCAATGAAAAGACAACGATAATATATATAAACAAGCTTCGAATAAGCGATTTCTGCAGTATGCAGTACGCCTCACCTGAGGCAGATTTTATGAAGGTAGAAGATTTTCTCAACGAAGGCTGGAAATAAAGTTATATCTAAATTCGGAGTTAAATAGTGTGATTGAGACGGAGAATGTGGGGTCAATTAGTTGGTTAACGCAATTTTAAGTTATCATATTTGACCAATTGAAGTGGTCAAGGCAATTTTAACTTATCAAATTGGTCCGACTATTTTAACTTATCATATTGGACCAATCGAAGTGGTCCGACCCAAGTAGAGTAATGAAGTGGGTACATGCATATTGATTATTTTTCGGTTTATTACTGTTAAATCTATTTTGTCAATAAAAAACACATTTATAATAATAAAAAGTTAATTATAATTTAGTTAAAGAGTAAATTACTAAATGGTGTACCCTCTACGTTTTCACCTTTTTTCATATTAGTATTTTCCAGGAAAAAAAATATATTTCATATTAGTTATGTAAATTGTATTATTTGAGTGCCATGGGGTAGTTGAGGGTGTTAAATCTATTTACGGAGTCAAAAACATAATTTAAACACTTCCAAATTTAAATTTTACCAAAAAAGAATTTACTCAATTCCGACCAAAACCCACCATAAAACCCAAAACTTAGAATAAATAAACTACTCCTTACTAAATTATATCAATAATAATAGAAAAAAATTAAAATCAAATAATATTTAAATAAATTGTGGAAGTGAAACATTCCTCTAAATTTAAAATGTTTTTATGTGTTTATAAAATTGTATATTGACATGGGATAATTTGATTAGAAGGAAATAGTCTAGACGAAATCATTCCATACATTGTCATTGAGATTGTCAATTAGTCTTCCATATGTTTGTAAAGTGTTCTTACTGTACACATACATGGAAGGAAATTATTGATGTCCTCTATATATCTCAGGGTTGGGGATCCTCTACATTTGAATAAAATTTGGGGAATTGGGTAGAGAAGGTCCACAATCATAAGGTCTTGCCTATATTCATATGTTGGGGCATTTAGAGATCAAGAAACTCAAATGTTTTTTAGAACACAACTCAAAATGTGTATGCCTATTGCAACAGAATTTTGGGTGTGTACAAAGAAGTGTATAAAGGGGAAAAGAAAAAGAAATCTAGGTAGATTTATGAACCGTCTTTTGCTTTTTAGTTTGTTATTGGACACTTAGATGGGGTTGCCCAACAGAGTGAATGTGGTGGAGGGATGTTCTGTTTTTTTGTTCGATTGCCCATCACTCAAGATCGGTAGCAATGAACCATTAGTTAAGAACTGCAACCTAGGAGCATCTAAGCCATCAAAGTCACTTGGGGATCGCACCCAGTCTGGGCCACACCAACCCTTGTGATGGATGGATTTTTGGGTGTCTCCTCCCAACTAACTCACCCCTAAGGGGAATTGAACTTGGGTCGTCGTGCTAACGAGACCCACACCTTAACCAAATGAGCTAACGAGAATTGACTACTGGAGGGATGTTCTTAAGAATACATGCTAAACATAATTATAAACTATGGATGAGTTGTGGACAAGGGACCAATACTAGAGCATAATTATTGGCCCTATGGGGGTTACTATATTTTGCTACTAATATTGACCTTGTTTCAAAGCACCTAAGTGGGGCTAACAGTTAAGAACATGTGTTATCTTCGTGGAGGTCACAGGTTCAAAACCAGCGTGGGGTAGGGTTTCTCATTAGCCCATTATGACAAGGCTCGAAGGGTAGGCGACCTCTCGGATAGAGGCTCACCTCGGTGGGCTTCAGAACATCTCGAACCCTACTGGGTCACAAGTTACTATTATATATGGCTTGTGGGATGTTGGATATACCCTTCATAGGTTGCTCAGTTCCCATGGTTAAAAAAAATATTGGCCTTGTTTCATTACAAGTATTTGGAGATTCTCAGGTGATTGTGAATTGGGAAAATGATTTATAGAATTTGCAGTTCATCTCCATAGAGCAATGGTGTCAGAGGATTGTCTTGCTTCTTTCTTCATTCTCAGAAATAACTATTGTCTGTATATATAGAGTTTAACTATATTGTTGACAATCTATAAAAGAAGGCTATTGGGGCCTGAATGAACTTTATATTTTGAGGACTACATGGAAGATGCCCTTATTTTTGAGGGATTTTTTTACATTTTCAACTAGATGTTCACATTTTGTTTTTGGATATTTGTAACTATGGTATCAACAATAATTATTTAGGAAAAACTGAGAACAAAACTGTAGATATGATTTTCTGTGTTTTGCTAGTTTATGGTTGATAGCAATGATAGCTATTTTTGATCTATGAGTGGATAGCAGTCAATTTTGAATTTTCTAGTGAGCTTAGATGAATTTTTCAACAGTAGAAACTGATATTATTGGTGATGTAAATGACATGCAACATAGCAATGCTTTCTTTGATTCTATGGAATAACAAGAAGCAAGTTTTTTTCCATTGAAAAAAAACCTCCAATGCTCAAATATTAAGCTTATCTAACACCATTTAAGATAAGGGTGGAAACGCGAAGGTGGGTAACACTTTGGTGAGAATCGGCGGGCGAAGAACTATAGCGGAGTTTATTCGGCCGAATAAGCTTATTTATTCGGCTGAATAATTTATTTATTCGGTCGAATAATTAAATTTATTCGGCTGAATAACTTAGTATTTATTCGGCCGAATAACATCTAATGGGCCACCATTAGACCTAACGATGGCCTTGATGTGTATGCGAAGTTTTAACCGGACGGAGGAAACTCATGGCGTTGTGTTCAATTGTTCGGCTGAATAATTATTCGGCCGAATAATTATTCTACATAAAAGCTCGGTCGCGGCCATTCCCTGTCACTTTCCTTTGATCTTGTGGACCCCCTTGGCGCTGACGGTGGCCCCGCCTCTGCGTCAACTGTCCGCTCTGTCGCCTGTGCACCACCCGATTCGTCGCTGCTGTGTGTCGCTGATCCGCCACCCTGCGCGTATGCCCTGCGGTTCGTCATAACAGGAGTGTTGCAGCCATACCCCGCCTTTGCCATTCGCTTGTCCGCCACCCTCTGTTCTCGCCATCTGCACGTACGTGAGGTTCTGCCTTTCCTGCATGGTCGTAGTTTTGTTTCGGCCGTTGAACATCATATGGTGGAGTCTGCGTCTGGACAGTTAATGTTTATTATGCAATTGCATAACTTCTGGTGGAGCTTTCTAGTCAGAGTGTTATCCTGTGGACGTTCTAACATCAGTGAGGTACTGTAGTTGGCGACATATCGACACGGTGGTGTGCAGAGGTAAAAGTTTTCCTATTGTCCTTTCGAAATTGTGTTTTTCTATCTTTAAGTTTCTTATTTAAGTTGCTATTGTTATTGCAGGTTTTCTTATTTAAGTTGTTGTTGGTATTGCAGGTTTTCCTTTCCGGCTGCTTTGTTCGTTTTGTTTCGGCTGTTTCAAATTTGTCTTTGGGCTCTCTTCGGCCAGATCTCAATTCGTCTGCTTTTGTTTCGGCTGCATCTGAAGAGGTAAGTAGAATTTATTTTTCTAAGTCTCCTGCTTTCTTCTTGCCTGCAATTGTTTCGTTTGCTTTTCGTGTCGGCTGTGTCCAAATGGGCAGAGTCAATGAAATCTGCCCAAATGGGCAGAGTCCATGAATTCTGCCCAAAATTGGGCAGAGTCCATGGACTCTGCCCAAAATTGGGCAGAGTCCATGGACTCTGCCCAATTAGACAGAGCCCATGGACTTTTCCCAAATGGGCAGAGTTCAAGGACTCTATCCACTTCCGCAGAGTTCTTGGACTCTGGTCAAATTGTATGTCGAAAATTATTTAAATTTAAATATAAAAGAGGAATATGTTTAGTGTTCAGTTAGTTGTTTTTTTTAAATTGTTGGATTTGCCTGTGTTCAGAAATGAAAATAAAAGTATGACAGTAATTTTATTTGTAAATGATATATCCCATTTATATATAGGCTTGTTTTATTTGAGAACTTTGTCAACATGGACATGGATAGAGTTCATGAACTCTGTCAACATGTCCATGTTGACAGAGTTCATGAACTCTGTTGAAATGGACGAGGACAGAGTTCATGAACTCTGTCAACATGGACATTGACTGAGTTCATGAACTCTGTCAACATGGACATTGACTGAGTTCATGAACTCTGTCTATGTTTATAGAGTGCAGAGATCAATATATTAGTTCTATTACAAACTGTGTGGATAGATAGCTATAGATACAACCAAACTTTAGACAATTAAACTCTATTTTTGATACAACAAAACTTTAAATGGACTTTAGGTACAACGAAACTATAGACATGAATAGGCTTTAATTTAGATGTACCATAGCAAGTTTTATACAATTGAACAATAATAGTCATAGTCATTTTATAAACTATTAGGTGATATTACGCCACAATGGTCTTGAGTTTTGTTTTTGTAAAGGTGGCGATTCTTGGTATTATGTTTTCCTTTGTTTGCAACATGGCAAACTTGGAGAACATAATACCAAGAATCGTTACCGTTATCATATTGAAATTGAAAACCATTGTCGAACATGGCCAATTTGGGAAACATGTCATTTAACTCCAAACATAATACTACGAATGGTCAATTTTTTTTTATTCTATGGAATAATGAGAATATTTGTAGATATAATTTATGTTTAGAGTATTAAAATATCTTGATTAAATTATTAATTTAAGAAACTGAAAACCATTATCAAAAATGGCAAATTTGGAAAACATTTCAACTCAAAACATAATACCATGAATTGTCAATTTTTATTTTATTTTGTGCAATAATGAAAATATTTGAAGATGTAATTTATGTTTGAAGTATTAAAATATCAATAAAGTTATTAATTTAAGATTGAGGTTAGAAGTTAAAACAGGTTCATGAACTCATTCTTTGACATAAAGAAATAAACCCTTCACTTAGTACTTAACTATATTGGTTCCATTCATTTTAAACATCAAAAACACTTAGAAAATTGGTACATTAATTCTTCACACATCTAACAATATTAGCTATACTCTTTTTGAGAACTATTAGATGATATTAGGTAAATCTAGGTCCTTGTTAAATAACTTAGTCTATTTAGTAGTTAGGTTTTAGAATTTGTAGAATTAACATGTAGGATTTGAATATGTAATTAGTTGATATTTGTGTAAGTGTAGGCATTATATATCAAATGGAAAGAGAGGATTCTTTGAGGCGAAAGCGTAGGAGGTCTTCACAAACTTCTGGGGTTGGTGTTATAAGTGATAATCGGAGGTTCTCAACCTTCCCTCGGGATTCTAATTTATTGTATAGTTCACATCGATGAGGTGAAAGGGTTACAAATGATTCCCCTATATCTTCTGTGGGAGAACGTCGATCTCGACCCTCTATTGGTATATGAATATCGATCTTTTAACATTTATATGCAAATTGTTTTTTTGTGTGCACAAAATTTGTATTTGTGTTTAAATAAAACTTTATTTTCATTTGAAGAAGATCATGGTTCGGAAGATGCTTGTAATTCTATAGGGAGGGAGACAGAGCAAGCAAGGGAGACAGATGAGGTTGCAGAGCAAGGTTCTCAAGAGGCTCACCATTCTACATGAGGTGATGATGGTTGAGCTAGGACGCAATATGTTGAGTTAACTGAGGGTTGTACACCCCTTACAACATATCCATCTGATCTACCTCAGGAGCTTCCATGGGAAGGTGGTGATCATCAAATGACTCTTAAAAGATGTAGATCCCACTACGACAAGTTGGAAAATGATTTTTCTACTATGGATCTCCCTCTAGAGAGTAAACAAAGTTTGGAGATTGTTTTGGGATCATTGCAAAACTTCATTCAGGCATATGAGAATCTCGGACCAACTAAAGATGGTTTTGCAGATTTGATGCGAAGATGAAGGGAACAAGTGATGGGTCCAGACAAATGGGATGTTGTGAAGGAGAGAGTGACGAAAGAACAGGCCAAATCAATGTTTAATTTCAAGAAGGTCTGAAGCGAGAAATGTTGAAAGTGCAATATTTCAAGCATCCTGATCTTGCACATCTACTCTATGATCGGTTTCTTGCAGCCTATGGTCGATTTCCATGGAACAATGAGGTTTCTCAATATTTTGCTAGATTTTTTTATGCTGAGTTTTTTTTAAATATGAAGCCAGACTGTACTGATGTTCATTCAAAATTTTATGGAGTTGGAAAGGGTTGAATATATAATCGAGAAGGTGCTCTTAGAGATCCTGTAACTCTTCGACCTCCACCCCAGATATCTCGTCCACCTAGGTTGGTGGCATTAAGATCAGAGATAGAGCCCACATCTCAACTTGGGACAACTGCAAGGAATTTTGTTGGCGATGATTTATCGTCAGCATTAGTTGGAGTAGATGTGGGATTGGTTCGAGAAAGGGCTTGTTCTGCTATTCATCAAAAGTTTGTTTACAAAACTGATGATGAGATAGATGGAATGAGCATTGAAGATCTCAGGGCATATGCGAAGGTTTGTCGTGACCTAGCGGCAAATGTTATATCCAATGACACATCGAGTTTGGGAGAGGTTTGTTGACTATGATATGACTTGATCTTAATTAAATATTTTATTTATTTTGAATTGATTTTTTTTGTTACATTATATGAATAATAAATTATGTTTTTTGATGTAAAGTAATAGGTACATTATGTAAATGTTTAAATTGGTTGCAGTTTTCAAGAATGATGAATGAACATTCTTTCCACATTTCAACTAGCGAAAATCTAGAGAGAGATGTACATATTTATTATTAACATATTTGTAATTATGTTTGAATTTGATATATATATATATATATATATATATATTTTTTTTTTTTTTTTTAATTTTAATTTAACTATGCATCTTATTGTTAATTTGACTTATCCATGCAGGTTTCTTTAGATACGAACTTTATAAATGATTTACCATCTATTGTGAGCTAATGTTTTTTAATCTTTTTGTTTTAGTTTTAAGTTAATTGGCATAGTAATTTTTTTGGTTTGCATTATGTTTTATTTATTAATACAATTTAAATTTTAGGGGGGAGATATAGGTTCTTTGCTTAATGCAGCAGATATTGGTAGAGAGGTAATTTCGTTTAGTGCTTTAATTTTGTTCATTGTTTTAATATTTTAATTTTTATGGATTTAGATAAAATTTGTTCAAGTAATTTATGAGATTCATAAATTGATTTTATATATGTTGCAGATTGGGTCTCTGAAATCTTTTGGAGGCAAAGGAAAAACTCCTTTGGAGGTCGGTGGTGGACAAACATTTGGAGAATTTGATGTAATATTGTTAATATTTGAATTGTTTTTTGATATATAAGTTTAATATTTTAATTTTCTGATAGTTTAAATAATTTAAATGATATTCATAATCTTTTTTTATACATGTTGCAGGGTGGGTTGAGTCCATGGGGAGGCCTGAGCGGAGGATAACATGGTGGACATTTTATTTTTATAGCATGGTGGACACTTTTTTTTTGTTGATATGCATCTAGATTGCAAAGATTTGTTTTGGACATGTTGAGGAGATTTATTTTTGGACTAGATATATACATATATGGGTACATTGAACTTGCATGTTCATGAGTACTTTTTTGAAGATTATATATATGTTCTTTGAACTTACATATTTTGTGAATCTTGGTTTAAATGATCTAGTTTATTTTTGTTTATTTGACATATTTGGTGTGATTTAAAGGTTTAGAATATGTATTTGCATATTTAAATGAATGAATGAATATGTAAGAATGAATGTTAAGAACATGATATTCTTGAATATTATGAAGTTTAAAAAATTTTATTTAGGAAGTTTAAAAATAGATGAACATAGGTTTAAAGTTCATAAATGAGGAAGTTTTGATTGAAACATGAATTAATGAACTAAGATTGAATATATTAAGAACAAGAATGTTATCTTTGAATGTTAGGAAGTTTAAGAATTTGTTAGAAGCTTTGATGGAAATATGGATGAACCAGGAAGTTTAAAAATGAATGTTAATATTTGGTGTGATTTAAAGGTTTAGAATATGTATTTGCATGTTTAAATGAATGAATGAATATGTAAGAATGAATTTTAAGAACATGATATTTTTGAATATTATGAAGTTTAGGAAATGTTATTTAGGAAGTTTAAAAATGGATGAACATAGGAACTTAAAGTTCATAAATGAAGAAGTTTTGATTGAAACATGAATGAATGTTAAGATTGAATATATTAATAACAAGAATGTTATTTTTGAATGTTAGGAAGTTTAAGAATTTGTTAGAAGTTTTGATGGAAATATGGATAAACCAGGAAGTTTAGAAATGAATGTTAAGAACATGAATGTTATCTTTGAACGTTAGGACGTTTATGAATATTAGAAGTTTTGATATAAATACATGGATGTTAGGAAGTTTAGGAATGTTTGAATTTTTTATGGAAATATGGATGAACTATAAAGTTTAAAAATGAAATTTAAGAACATGAATGTTATCTTTGAATGTTATGAAGTTTTAAAAATGTTAGAAGTTTTGATAGAAATATGGATGAAATAGGAAGTTTAGGAAGTTTGAAAAATGAATATTATTTGTTCAAATTTTATATATGAATTTTTAATTAATAATTTTTACTTTCAATGTTCAGGTACATTTGATGCGGCTGAAATCATGGCAAATGGGGATAACGGCTTTTTGTTTTTTAATCATAAGCGGAGATTACAGGATTGTGAAGTTTGTGGTAAATTAGAGCAATGATTTTAAACAACAATTTGATGAATTTTCATTGATTTGTTGTAAATAATCATTTCTCTAATTTAGCATAAGCTTCACAATCCTGGATTTTTTTCTTGTGATTAAAAATCAAATAATCATTGTCTCCATTTGCCATAATTTCAGTTATGTGAACTTACATAAGCGATATTTTAAATTAAATATTTGGGGCGGAGAGTGGCGACAATTACAGATCCGTTATATCATCATTTAATTGGTCTAATAGACATATGGGTCCACGTGAATAAAGTATTTCAGACAGAATTAAGACAAAAATTTTACACATTCAGGTTTTCGTTACCAAATAATTTTACACAAGGGATATTTTAAATTAAAAATTCGGGGCGGAGAGTGGCGACAACCACAGATCCGTTATCTCATCCCTTAAGTGGTCTAATAGACATATGGGGACCCGAATAAAGTATTTCAAACAGAATTAAGTCAAAAATTTTACACATTGAAGTTTTCAATATCAAATAATTTTTGAATTCAAATTTCAGCATACTAGAATACGATTTTTTAAATTTTTATATTCTAGTTCTTTTCAAGATCATAAACATAAAAATAAAAAAATATTGTACACATTTGACAATGACATCGACAAAAACATTGATCTATTAATTTTAAATATATAGTTTTAAAAACATCGCAATGGAATGCCGTCTTCAATTATCCGTTCATGGTCATATTTGGACAGTTTCCATTTTTTATTTTTTAATTGTTTTTTCGATGGAACTTGAACCAATTTTATTCGAGATGCACATACTAAATGGCTATATTGACAACATATGACATCAGGTTCATAATCCTGAAAGTAGACATAATTTTGAGTCATATGGGTTTGTTGAAAAAAATAGCCCTTTAAAATGATGGATCCTCTCTCGTATGTATATCCATTGTCATTATAATCTTTCAATAACTTCATTTTTCCTTCAGTGCATCGCATCAAATAATACTTCACGTTTTCGCTGTTGTCGACAGGTGCAATCACAGCAAAAACATCTCCTGTGCAAATTACAATTGATGTCAGGATTTTTAATTCAATTAAATTGACTAATATACATGTGTATAAGGTGAATGACAAGAATGAACAATTGACAAAACAGTGGTATTTGATCATTACCTTCTTTAACGAGATCTGAAATTCTGTCGCCATCAGATGATATTGCTATATCTTCTGATTCTAATTCTTCAATGCTTGCTAGTGGCATTTTTCCTTTAGGATTAATTTATGTGTGTTTCCAATGTTTCACGTAGTTGTTCGTTATGTTTTCACAAACTTCTGTAGATTCAATACTTTCAGTGCAAATATGGCAAAAGCATGATTGCTTTCTACTGTCAAATGCATAAATGTTTTGGAAGGCTTTTGTTTGAATAAAGTGAAAATCTCTAATCCCGTGTATGGTGCTAGCGTCGTATGGTATTGATCTATTTATATCTTGGACCCCAACATGCCAAAAAAACCTAGTACACAAATGACAAATTTTGATGTTAGGTACACATACTTTCTTTTAAATTGAAAATATTTAATATAAATTAAAACATTTGTGTGTACTTATCTGCACACATTTTTTGATTGTTGATTATAATCATGGTTTAGATGTGATTTACACCATTAGACAACCTCTGCAGCTGAATGGAATCGTGCATAACTATGGTTCATTTGCCATCTTCGAAGTGTTAATTTTACGCATGCTCCTGCACCATCATGTTCACCTTTTCCATGACCAGTTTCAAAGAAATTTCAGTGATGTTTAATGTTCAATGCTTTATGAAGTCGACATAACCAATAAAATGATCGCAAAGATTTAAATTGTCCGGCACATCCATCTGACCATATCCAATGCTCATTGAATTTAATGTTATGTTCCTTTAGTGAATTGTAGAAAATACTTTCAATACAATGCTGAACAAAATGTGTATCGTGTGTACGATCATCACTGATATAAAAGTGATATTCTTTAATCACATCTCGATTGTCACACGTGCTTTCAATGCCATCAATATCCTGTTGAGAATGTCTATATAAAACATGGACGAATATTGAAACTTGGTCAGAATGATAGTATTCACTCTGTATTTCTTTTTGTGCAGCAAATGTATAATTTTCTGCAAAGTCAACCACTGACAAAATTGTTCCTGGTGGAAAAATTTCACGAGACTGTTTGAATTGAAGGTCTTGCCATCGTGCTCTATGTGAATGCTTGGTGTATTTATAAATTTCACTTTCGAATTTCTTGAGAAAATATGCCACACCTATTTTATCTTCTCGCAAATCAATCCTTTTGGAATGTACATCACTAGTACTTGCAATGTATTCATATCTTCTCCAATCAACGGTGACATTTGACAATGAGTGATCAGTATCGATAGGATATTTATTGTGGTATAAAACCAAATTTCCACAACAATTACAATGTTTTCCATTGACACATTTCTTATTATAAAATACTTCATCGTGATTTCTCTCACATAGGGTTTGAGATATGAATTCACGTATTGTGGGCGGAGGTGGTGAATTTGTCCAAAACATTTTACCAAATTCAAGAAATGTGTCGTAATATAATTGGAATTGCACATGATAACGAAAACAACATGTGTCACGGATAGTAATAGGTCTAACATACCATGGTTTTAGTTGCACAAATGTAGTGATTGACACATTAATTCCACGATGATCTTCCTTGAATTTATTGAACAATTGTACTTGTGTCATATCCATTATATGTTTTGGACTGCTTACATATACTCCTCGTGATACTCTTTGTCATATTACATCTCTTGAATTTGGTGAAACTTGAGCATGTGTCAACCAATATTTTCGTACAATATCTTTAACCCCTGCTCCCATTCTATCTTTGTAAGGCTGTCTACAAATAATTGTCCAGCAAGCAAGTTCATCATTTTCATCTATTTGCATTCTGAATTTGCTATGTCTGTATAATGTCTTTCTTGAGGTTCCAACTGCTTTTGCTATTTGTGTTGTCAAACGTTTTTGTTTAGTACTAGTCGAAATAATTGTTGTATAAATTGCTCTTCGTGCATCACTAATGTCTTTCTTCCTAGATTTTTCAAACTTTTTTATTGCATCACCTATATTTTCTATCACATTATGTTTTAATTTTGACTCTTTGGTCGCCTTGTGAATACTCAATAATGATGTAGCATCTTCTAACTTCTTAGTCACTAATAAACATCTCAAAATTTGTGCTTGTCCTGTTGTTGAATAATTCTTCAAAACATCATCATAAATTTTTTGAGCCCGATATCGTTCAGCGTGTATGGGTATTTTTTTCCATATTTATTGCAATCAACGTTTTCTAACGTTTCATCACCAATGGTGAAAGTACCTATACATCAAGGTAAATTTAATTTAAAACATGTATCCAAAAATACAATTCATTATAAAAAATGAATTTGGAAAATACTTTCAATATATACATACCTAGTCCAATTTTTGGTTCTTGAACTTGATCTTCAATATTGACTTCATCGACATTAGTATGTAAATCATTATTTACATCCTCAACAATGGTTTCTTCAACTTCAATTTGTTCCTCTTGTATTCTATTTTCAATTTCCATTTCATCGACATTATCATGTAAAACTGTATTTGTATCTTCAATAATCGTTGCTTGCGTTTCTGCAAGGCTTGCTTTGTTGGCATGATATTTAAGTTTTTTCTTTTCTCTATTATCATCATCATCAACACGTTTACAAAAAAAACTTCTTTGAAAAATACCTGGGAAAAAGATTTTTTTGTAAAAACCTTTGCAACGAAATAACTTTTTTGCAAAAATAACTTGGGAGACTTTGAAAAAATCCCTTTTCAAATAAATAAGAAGGAAAAATATATCTCCTTTGTAAAAATAACTTGAAATAAAATCTTATTTGCAAAAATGACTTGGAATAAAAACTCTGTAAATGCACACTTTGGAAAGAAACATTTGCTGAAAAACCCATTGGAAAAGAATAAGAACACTTTCTAAATAAATCTTTTTTGTAAATCCACTGGAAAAAAAAAAAAACTTCTTTGAAAAAATACCCGGGAAAAAGATTTCTTTGTAAAAACCTTTGCAACGAAATAAATTTTTTGCAAAAATAACTTAGGAGACTTTGAAAAAACCCCTTTTCAAATAAATAAGAAGGAAAGAAAGTTTTTTTGCAAAAATATTTAGAGAAAAAAAAAAAATTGAAAAAATTCATTTGAAAAAACCATTTTTAAATAAATAAGAAAGAAAAAGACAACTCCTTTGAAAAAATAACTTGGAATAAAAACCTATTGCAAAGAACTAAGAAATATAAAAACTTGGAATAAAAACTTATTTTGCAAAAATGCCTTAGAAAAGCAATCTTTCAATGTATTTCTTAAAAAGAAGTAACAAAAATGCAAAAATGCCTTAGAAAAACAATCTTTCAATATATTCCTTAGAAAGAAATAACAAAAAAAATACTTTATAAAAAAAACTCTCTTTACAAAAAAACTTATTAGAAAATCCTTGGAAAAAAAACTCATTGCAAAGAAATGAAAACTGCAAAAAACTTGAAAAAAAATATTTCATAAAAAAAACTTTCTTAGCAAAAAAAGGCTCCTTAAAAAATCCTTGGAAAAAAATCCATTGCAAAGAAATAAGGAGTGCAAAAAGCTTGGAATAAAAACTCATTTTACAAAAAAATTCTTTCAATGTATTCTTTAGAAAGAAGTAAGACAAAAAATACCTCATAACAAAAACTCTCTTTGCAAAAAAAGCTCCTTAGAAAATCCCTTCAAAAAAATTCTGACCAAAAAGTATGCGAAATTGAAATGTGCGAAATTAATCAAAGTATTTAGTTTTATTTATAGAGGTGTAGAAAAGATTTCTTTATTTATTTATTTATTTATTTATTTATTTTTTTTTTTTTTTTTTTTTTTTTTTTTTTTTTTTTTTTTTTTCAGCCGATGAGTTTTTTTTTACGTTTGGTTATTCGGCCGAATAACCTTTGATTAAATTGACGTCGTCGTTACGGAAAATAGTTATTTGACTGAATAACCTTTGATTAAATTGACGTCGCCGTTATGGAAAACAGTTATTCGGCCGAATAACCTCTGAAACCTGAAAATCTTATTGTCACTCACAGTTTTCAGGTTTCTCCATTTTCGGAAGGTAAAAATGGTCTCTTACACTATAAGGTGACTATCGTACTTGATACCATTAGTTTCATTATTGAATCTACTTTCCAAATATATATATTTCTTTATGTATAGGTAAGATCTTATATTTGTAATTGTTTGTTTTCTTAACAGGTGTCGAGTTTAGTTTCATCTCTTTCAAAATGCAGTGAAATGAAAAATCCATACCTTTAAAAATACACTACGAAAAAATTTGAGAAAACTATGGTGCAGTTAATTGGCGTGTCTACTTCAAAAGGGTATTCATAGAATTTATAGCTTATATTCAGTTGAGAGAAAAGTTTTGCGACAAAAAATATGTTGAAAATCGACAAGGTTTCCCCATTGATTGAATTCAAATAAATATAATAATTAGTATATAGATCCATTTGCTACAAACTTATAGTCATGCAGTAGTATATTGTGTGTAGATTGTTGTAGCATATTTTTTTTTTGCAAAAAACAAGTTTAACAATGATTTTACGTGTGCGACAAAACATGGCTATTTTGTAGTCATTTCGTTTTATAAGAACACACTGTCAAACATTTGTCGAATCGACATATCAAATCTCAATATACAAAATTGAAAAAAATATGGATAGCAAGCTAACATAATTCTCTAAAAGTTTGTTTTTTAGTGAAAAGTGAAATTCCAAACAAAAATATCACTTTTATTCACCCAAAGATGGAAAACATGAAAAATTCAGAATTATTTTCTCACGGAACCCCCCAAAATAGACGCCCATCTTCATGGATTCACCCATAAACGTGCACACACACACACACACACATGTTATCAACTTAGATATATGTATATATTATCTTTTAAGTATATTTATATATAGTATATGTATTTATTATATTTTAGATTGGTCTATAATACATTCTCTCCCATGATGTGTTCTAGTGTTATTTGTGTTCTCAATAATCTTAACTTATCATTAAGCTTATTGGAATTTTGTTGTTTTCAAACATTCAACAAGACTCTGCCTAGCCAACCATACCAACATGTTTTCTTATTCATATCCTTCTAGTTGATTTACAGGTTTCAACTAATTATTTTCTTATATCTATTAAAGCATCAAGCATCATGATTTTGTGTGCTTTATGAATTATTTCCACATTGTCCTCTAACCATATTTTCCTATAATGTTTTCCACTCTTTACCTTAATAAAATAAGCATATCATTTGCTATCAATAAGACTAATGTCGCGATCTCTACATGAAGGCCATGTGTGATTCCTCAAATGAGTATTGAAGGTTCATGAGGCCTTAACATAGGTTGAGTGTAGAGTTGGGTGCAGTAGACTTGTAGGGCACCTTGGTAGAATTTAAAGGGGCAGACCATCAATTTGATTGAGTGTGGAGTTGGGAAATTTTTTTATTTGTGCAAACATGGGCATGGATTTTAGCAATGCATGGAGGCATGGCAGAAGCATGGTGTGTTAAATTTTCAGAATTTACTTCAATTTGATCTAGGATCTTAACTGAGAGAACAACATGTACAGCAACTCTACAGCATATCAATCATGGACACAATAATGCAAGCACACAAGAGACACAGAGTTTACTTGGGGAAAACCATAAAGGTGAAAAACCCCAATAACTTCCTCAGAGATAGATAGAGCAATGATACAACCAGAACACAAGAGATTGTCTTCTCCTAGCAGTAGAGCCTCCTCCTCATAAGTGCGCCACTTTCCGAATGAGAGAAGTGTGTTAATGAATGATCAAATAGAGATCTCCCGATCTCTATTTGAACTTGTTCTGTCATGACCAATAAAATAATGGGGCCTACATGTCTAGCTTAACCCATGGTTAACTTAATCCGGGCCGACCCCACACTTGGTCGTCTAATAACCTTTGACCCACATGGCAGACCCCCAATAGGGTGGTCTAATAACCCTTCGACCCACATGACTTATACAGGGACGATCCCAACAAGGTAGTCTAATAACCCATCAAGTATAAGTTACGACACTTACAATATAAATGACGACACTTTCGTATAGAGGAATAATAACATCTCTATAGGAATACAAACACTTCCGTATAGAGGAATAATGCCATCTCTATAAGAGTACAAAATACATATATGAAATACATGGGTGAAATACATTCTGAAGTTACATATACATCAACACTCCCTCTTAACTAGGAAGGTATTTCTCGACATAGGTCTGCTAGCACAAGTCTTCTTCTCTGGATCATCATTAGCGAATCATCATCCTCGAATCATTGTCATCGTCACTGCTACTGCTATCTCAATCAATCTCTGAATCTGCTCGTCATAGGAAGTTCTACAGAGCCAGTCCTTTTTCATACTGGATGTAGGACCACCACCTGCAGGTTTTCATCATCTATGCGAACGGTCTGATAGAGGTGGTCTTTCAGGAATAATTTTATGTGCGGATGCCATACCGGAAAGAGCATACCAGGAACATTTATGTGCCTAACACGACCCGCAAGATCTCCCAAGACTGATTACATGCATCTCCTTCACAATACCTTTAAAGAGCATCCCAGGAACATTTATGTGCCATAGCACGACCGGAAATATCTCTAAAGAGCATCCCAGGACTTATTACGAGCACATAGCTCAACCTCTCGGATCTCCAGGACTGATTACATGTGAATAGACAATACCTTTAAAGAGCATCCTAGGAACATTTATGTGCCACAACACGACCGACAAGATCTCTAAAGAGCATCCCAGGACTTATTACGAGCACACAACTCAACCTATCGGATCTCTAGGACTGGTTACATATCTCCATAGTAATACCTCATCCTAGGACTGATTACGAGCACACAGCTCAACCTATCGGATATCTGAGGACTGATTAAATACTACATAGCAATACCTCATCCCAAGACTGATTACGAGCACACAGCTCAACCTATCGGATATCTGAGGACTGATTACATGCTATTTGCACAACCTGCCACATATCATCTCTGACCTCCAAGTATCAACCTGATACTCATGATCCAACGGATCATCATCGCACAAAGCATCATACTGATGCTCATGATCATACTGATCATCATCACTGTACCACCCTGGTACATATCATATGGAGCAACATCCTGAAGCTCGTCATCTATGATCATCCTGATCATACACTGCAACTACCTGATGCATACCAAGTATCTACCTGATACATATCATCATACATGATCCACCTGATCATACTTGATACATATCAACATACATGATCTACCTGATCATACAATGTATCCACCTGATACATATATAGATACATGGTCCAAGCTTCCAACATGATTCATATACAAAAATACATACAAATGATCCAACTGATCATATCTAGCATCAAACATGATGTGTACATACATATATATAGAGAAGTCACTGGAGCATCATCCTGATGCTCATCATCCATGATCCTCTTGATCATCATAGCATCGTCTTCTTCAGATCATCTCATCATCCACGAAGCACAGCCCAGATGCACATCATCCAGCACTTACACCACCGACATGGGAGAACACATCTACCACCATTCAAGGAAGGCTCCAACCCTTACTTATTCACCATGGGAGAACACATCTACTATTACACCAAAATGTCGTCACCCTTGTGCAAGTGTCGCAAGTGTTGTAAGTGTCGTGGTCATGACCTAGTGTCGTCATAATGACCGTTGCAAATACCATTGTTATGACCAAGTGTTGTCATCATGACTGTTGTGATAATGTCGTCATCTTGACCATTGTGTATACATCCCTGAAGTCATCTAGACCAAGTATTCATTTGAGAGGATTTGTACTCAGTTTGTACAACCTTTTGAGAGGTCGTCGCAGGTTGCACACTAGCAACATGTGACGTCGCAAGTTGCTCCATAGCAGGGTGCAACGAGGTTTGTTAATGGGAAAAAATGTCCATTTCGAGATCTTTCTCGAAGCTTGCCCATTTGGAAAATTATCCCTGATCTCTTGGAGAGCTGATACTCGACCCATAAATCATTGGAAAGATCCCCTATCTCTCTCCTACCATCTCTCAACCTATCCAATCCATAATCTCATCCACTTAGTCCTATATATACGAGGCTCACTCCCATACCAAAGGGAGGAAGACTATGGTATCTACATGCTGGTGAAATCTCTCTTAGACACCCTCACTCACCTCTTGGAGAATTCACGCTTCCTTGGAAGGGCTTGGCAATTGGCTTGTGCAGAGAAGGGCTGCTATGTTAAGTCATTAGTTGTGGTTCTATATCTCTATCATGTACTCCTCTATTTGCAGTAATACAAATGCTTTCCACCAATATCGTTCTCGATGTGTGATGATGTTGTGTTTTTTACCCGCTTAACTATTCACATAGATCTCTTATTGTATAGATGCTCTTTACTCATTTCTCTTTTCTGTGTCTTAACAGGTCTTGCAGCTTGGATGTGACGACCGTGGGACGTGGAGCAACATTCAGGAGAAATGATAGCGAAATCAAAGAGGTAAGACATTTAGTACTTGATACTTAAGTAGATCTAGGAAATGTGTTTGTAGTCTTTTCTATTTGTTCTAGACTCGCATTGAGCTAGGGAGATCCGGCTCACCTCCGGTCGAGTGGATTGTTTGGCAACATCTACCACCATGTGAAAAATGGCTTCAGCCCTTACATCTACACCATGGGAGAACACATCTACCACCATGTGAGAATGGCTCAGCAATTACATCACGACCATGGGAGAAGACATCAACCATGTCAGAGAAGCTCATCTGCATTTGCATCTTCTGGACTCATCACTTCCCTTTGGAAGGAACCTCGATCTGAAGCGCACCAAGCCTCTCTCTGAAGTACTCAAACTGCACTTTGGCCAACGGCTTGGTCAATACATCTGCAACTTTCTCATATGTCGCAACATAATCTGCTTTGGATGTACTCAGTGCTACGCAGGACTTCTTCCTGCTGAACCAAGAGATCACACCTGATCCCATACTGAAGCAGCACCCATAAGTGCTCTTCCTATCTGCAGCACTACCTTCCCAATCTGAATCAACATAACCCTACAGGTTAAAATTTTGATTTGCATCATACTTGAGCCCATAATCAACTATACCCTTCAAGTACCTCAGAATATGTTTTACAGCAACCAGGTGAACACTCCTCGGATCTGTCAGGAACTGGCTCAATGTGTTCACCGTAAAGCAAATATCGGTTCTCGTGTTCATCAGGTACATCAAGGACCCAATCATCTGACGATACATCGCGACATCAATCGGATCAGATGGAGCATCAAACAAAAGCTTCAGGTTCGATGCCATAGGTATGGTCTTAGCCTTGCAGTCCATCATCCCGAACCTCTTCAGGATCTCTATTGCATACTTCCCTTGTCCAAGGAAGATTCCATCTGCACTCTGCCACACCTCCATGCCAAAAAAAAATAGTGCATCATCCCCAAGTTCTTCATCTCGAACTTGACAACAAGCTTCCGCTGCATGTCAGCAATCAATCTATCCTCACCTGTTACAAACAGGTCATCCACATACAATAGTAGTATCACTGGATTGCCTTCCTCAACCTTGTAGTAAAGGTTGGAATCCGCTTTACTCTTGGTAAAGCCCAAACTGGATAGAAAGTTGTCTATACTACCATACCAAGTTCTGTACATATATGACTCCCTGTCATGTGTCTCAGAACCAAGTGGCTTCTCCACATATACTTCTTCTTCAACTACACCATTCAAGAAGGCTGTTTTGAAATCCATCTGGTGTATCTTCCACTTCATTACTGCAGGAAGAGCAAGTACGGATCTAATGGAAGTGTATCTGGCTACAGGAGAAAAAGTCTCTACGTTACCACCTGCAGCATGCTTGATCTTATAGATCCTCTTGGAAGTCACTACAGACTACCCTTTGGGTCTTGGGACTGTATCCCAAACATCTTCATGATCGACTAGTACTCCTCGATCATGGCATTCTTCCCAAATCCTGGGAACTTCAATATTTTAATAAATAACTTTGTTGTTGAATAAATGTTGTAGTCTTTCTTTTGTAGGTGATGGTATATGATCTTTCCTACACAACAAGTTGAATTGCAAGACTAGAAAACATCTTATAGTTTTCAGAACAAACTCTTACACATAAAGAAATATGTCATATAGTCATGCAATTATCTTAGCCAATGCTTCAATACAACATTTATCCATATCTTGTAACTTTCTAGATGCCTTCAAATCTCTACCAGAACATTGGTAAGAGTTTGCACTACTCCCAACATGTCAGCAAAGAGGTTTCATTCTAGATAAGTAGCAATGGAATGTTGCATAGTTCCATAGGCCACTTACCCATGTATATTAGTAGTATACTGTTCATCAATGCAACTATTCTAATATGCATAATACTCAACCTAATTCTAGGAACATGAGCATATACATCATTGAATAACATTATGTAATAAATGACAATTCAAATACTTATCTTTGTTTGGTTGCTGGGTGGACTCCCTCTGAATCTTTGCAACTCCATTCTGATGTGGATTGTGAGAAGTGGTCAACTCCCTCTGAATATCTGCATCCTTGCAGAAACTACTGAAGTGTGCTCCTTTGCTTTCTTGTAGGAACAACTGGAGTATGCTCCCTCTTGATCTTTTCTTCCTGGATTACCTTTTCTTGAACTTATATCCATCCTTAATCACTATGCATGCTTATTAGTATCATCATTGTGTTATCCTTGAGGTCTCATACATAATCACACATTTATTAGTATAATCTTAATACTATCAAAACACAATAATCTTAAACATGTATAGTCATGATCATTCACAGATAATAAACATTAGTATTCAGGGAAGTCTTCTTTTACTCATGCATATTCTTATTTGATCATAGGGCTCTTCTGATTAGTTAAATCATCGATGCATAAACCCGTGATTACTCAAACCTATAACTTCATGATTCTTCTGGTTAGTTAGATCATCAATTATGGTAAGAAACATAATATGCATACAACCATGACTATTCAAACCTATGACTTCATGAATAATCATTATCAACAACACAACAGTATAAGATCCTAACATAAGGTAGGATTCTAGCTTGATATAGGAAAAACATACCTGGATTAGCATGCTAGATAGTTATGTCTAACATACCCGCATAATGTCTTCTGGTTCTATTCAGTGACTTGTGCTAGTAACCTGCATGTCTCATAAGTTAACCATTGTAGAACCAAGTTATACATACCTCGTAAGTAGATCTTCTATGTGATCCATGACAATGGATGAATATTTGTCTTCATGTCACCATGATCATATGTTCTTGAAGTAGAACATGATTTGTCTTTCTTGGTGTACCTTTTATGTTAGCGAACAACATAAAGCTCATACAACATCACAATGCATTAGTACAATCATAAGTGTCAAAACCTTAATCAATGAATATCTTCTATTAAGGTGATACGACAAGTCTAGTAATTAATCAAGATTGTACTGTAAAGATACGAAGACAAACATATCATAAACTTAACCATGAACAGAATTCGAAACATACCTGTAAGCCATACCTGTCAAGATTGCTTGTAATCTTCTTATGGAAGGCCTTAGCCTCATCTCCCTCTGAGACAGGAACTTCTTCACTTATGCAGGTGAGCAATCCATCTTCTTCTAGGATTAACCCAATCCACTTGATTTGTAAGAACTGGACCTGGAGCTAGATTAGGGTTTGTCAGAGAAACCCCAAAAATTAAAACTTTGAATTTCAAATTTCTGAAAGGATAGAAATATGTACCTTGATGATTTGATCAAGCTGGTATATTCATAATTTGAAAACTGCAAAGTTTCACTCCACAATTTTGCCTTTGAAACTTCCAGATTCATTGGACGTGACCCCGAACTAGGGTTTGATGAAGCCCACTCTTCTACCCAATCAAAAGGTTTGATCCAAAGCTCTAAGATTCTATTTTTCTGAGGAGCTTCCAGCAGTGGTCATAGATTTCAAAAATTTCCATTTTTGCAGAAGCCCTAATTTTCCACTTTTCCAATCAAAGTCCCGAACTAGGGTCTGATCAAGCCTGGTCTTCTGCCCAACCAAAAATTCTAATATTGGTCTCTAAATTTATATTTTGATGAGTAGCATTCATCCGTAGTCTCCGATTACAAAAATTCCAACTTTCTTGGAAACCCTAAATTCCGGAAGCCATGAATGAAGGTGCTCAAAAATAATTATGTTTTGACAGAAATATGTACCTGATTGTTTCTGGTGTAACTCCACACTTTTCGATCCACATGGTCTGAAAACATTTTTTTTGGCATCCTGACCTGTCATATTTCCATCCCGACAGGTCTGACCTCAATTGGATTCTCTGAGACAGAGTTATGCCAAGTGTCACAATGTGACCTGTTTATGGGATAAAACAGGAGAGAGGACTTGTACGGTGTTCCACATGTTATTGGTTCAACTTCGGCCTCTGAAAATGTTTCCTGATATAGTACAGTCTGTGTACTACCTGTCACTTTTTACGAAATTTCATTTGGAGCTTCCTAGCCCAAGTTATGACCTTTTTACCAAGGTCATCTGTTTATGACTGAGATCTGGAAGAGGCAGAAACCCTATATTGTATAGATCATAAATCACAAAGTACAACGAATTAGAGGTTTTCCTTTGGACACACGGTACATGAAGATCTTAGCTTCGACTTGTAACAATTTTAGATCCGAAAAATTCTCCAAAATGGTTTTATTGTGAAAGTTCTACGATGACTGTTTTTTTCTATATCAAGCCCTAGCATTGTAAGTGCAACAAGTGTCATACATGCCATATCATGCCTTCTTTCAGGATAGCTCTGATACCATGTGAAATTTCAAGAATTTAATTCAATCTGATCTAGGATCTTAACTGAGAGAACAACATGTATAGAAAATCTACAGCATATCAATCATCGACACAATAATGCAAGCACACAAGAGACACAAAGTTTACTTGGGGAAAACCATAAAGGTGAAAAACCCCAATAACTTCCTCAGAGATAGATAGAGCAATGATACAACCAGAATATAAGAGATAGTATTCTCCTAGTAGCAAGGCCTCCTCCTCATAAGTGCGCCACTTTTCGAATGAGAGAAGTGTGTTAATGAATGATCAAATAGAGATCTCCCGATCTCTATTTATACTTGTTCTGTCCTGCGCAATAAACTAATGGGGCCTACATGTCTAGCTTAACCCATGGTTAACTTAATCTGGGCCAACCCCACACTTGGTGGTCTAATAAAACTTTGACCCACATGGCCGACCCCCAATAGGGTGGTCTAATAACCCTTCGACCCACATGACTTATACAGGGCCGACCCCAACAAGGTGGTCTAATAACCCATCAAGTATAAGTTACGACACTTACAATATAAATGCCGACACTTCTGTATAGAGGAATAATAACATCTCTATAGGAATACAAACACTTCCGTATAGAGGAATAATGCCATCTCTATATGGGTACAAAATACATATATGAAATACATGGGTGAAATACATTCCGAAGTTACATATACATCAACATGGTGCATGCACACTCCAAAAAGACTAAGTGTTATGTCTTGTAGAGACTTTATAATTTGGGGTTGCATGAGATTTAGGGCACGTTGACGTGAGCTTGTGGACCCAAGGCACCGACCTGTTTGGTCATCTTGAGAAGCCGACACTTACTTTCACATTGTCCACTTGCGAGAGTTGGTTACACATCGACTTGGGCTCACCTGAGAGTTCGACATGCATCGGCATGGGCACACTTGAGTTGGCATGTGAGATTTGGAAGCACCTTATAAAGGGAATACCATTTATATACAATTTGGGTGCAAGTTAAAAGGAGGTAAGTCAACCAAGAAAAAAATGCAAAAGAAGTCAGCCGGAAGTGGAAGTAAGAATTGGGCACAACCTATCAGGATGCAGTAGCATGACTTGGGCATAATCTATTAAGACGTAGTAGCATGACATGGACACAATCTATCGAGACATAGTAGAATGACTTGGGGGAAATTTGTTGGGACGCCGGTAGTATGAGTTGGCGCAATATGTGTCAAGCTCGTTAAAAAATGAAACATATCCTTTCCCTTTGAGTTGAGTCTCCTCATAGACTTAGTACCTGAAACTTCTTTTCACCTGCCTATGCCTTAGGCAAATGAAATGAAGCTTGGGGGCATGTCTTCAACCTCTGAAAGTTACGTTGAAGTCAACTCAATCGCCTCTCCACACCACATTGGAGCTAAGTCGCTTACTTCTAGCAATCATGCTGTGGGCATGTACCAACCATTGGATTTCATGATGAGAAGAAGTTCACCATTGGGAACATTTTCGAGCATACTTTCCTTTTTTTAGGTTTCGAGCTCATTAAACCATGAAAATTATCCCGAGCATAGTTCATTTTTTGCTACAAGCTCGTTAAAAAATGAAGCAGACATCATGAGCATTCTTCCAACATATCGTCGAGCTCTTTAAAAACAGTAAGATAGTATTTGAGCTTACTTTTTCACTTTTTTCGTGCTCTGGTTGAAACATGAAAAGTGGTTTGAGCTTACTTTTTCACTTCTTTCGTGCTCTGGTTGAAATATGAAAAGTGGTTTGAGCTCAGTTTTTACTTTTTTGTGCTCTAGTTCAAATATGAAAAAGATTCCGAGTGCTTTTGATACCATTCTCGTGCTCGTTAAAAATTTGAGTTAAAAAGGTGTGTCTAACGAGTATAGTAGGTTTATCACTCTATCCGGCCTCGCTAGACTATTTACGGAAAAGGAACTGTGTCGAGTTTACTTTTTCCTTTGTCATACTCGGTCATAAACCATGACAAAGTTGTTCATGGAGTCCTTTTTAAGCTCTTTTCAGACTCCCTAAATAGGAAAATATTGCCAAGCGAACTTGATGCTTTAACGCTTGTAAAAGCATTTGAATGATCATCTTTCTGGTGATAGTTTACCCATTTTTCGGACCAGGAAGCACTATTTACGAAAAAGGAATAATCCAACCAACCATGGCTGGAAGAGTCCTCTCCCGCGTTGTTTTACCCTTTTTCGGGCGATGAGGCTAACTTTACGAAAAAGGACCATTGGAGTCTCCTTTAGTTCTTTTCAGACTCTCCAAACATGAAATGACGCCGAGTTTTTCTTCTCTAGACTCGTTAAATTTTAAACATTGAAGGGCCCATTATGGGACGAACCCCTCCTTTCCTAGGTTCGTAAAACATTTGGGACTGGACTCATTTATGAGATGAGCTATACCGAGCATCTGGTTACCCTCATCAAGCTCCCTAAAAAACAAGTGAGGCACTCATCATTCATGATGGGGAAAAAGGAAAGTGTTTGTATTACATACCTTAGTGGCAGTATATAGTCGTTCTTTAACATGGCACTCGTTTGCATTTGCATTCAGTACTTGAATAATCTGTTTGTCCTCGAGTCTTGTCAATTCCATGAGTCGCGTCGCCCCTTTGGATCAGCCAAAGAATGCTCCCACCATCAGTTGCATTAGGGGTTGGTATCATTCTCATTGTGTCAATATTTCCAAGTCATGCCATGCCCATGTTCAATAACACGTCCACAGTCAGTACACACGTCACCATGCCGTTGTTACTTTGAGTCAGTCTTACATGTTATTTTACTATCCGATCCACTCTATACATTTTTGTCGTGTTTCGTGTCGATTGATGGGGGATTCGTTATGGCCCTCCTTCGACGGATTCATCCTTGTCAACTTCAACTCATCATCCAAGGATTGAATCTAGAAACCAACCAAGTACCTTGGCCCTGCATGCCTCAATGGCAGGTTACCTCGCTTTCATCATGAGTTTACATCATTGACTCTTGATTGAAAGATTTCATCTTGCGTTCAACGTCAACTCATTTATTCACGCTCGATGATATGTAATGTGATACCTTGGGAATCATTGACCGGTAATCAAGTGGTTTCTACCATGTTCGACGTCAAGAAATTTGTAATCACATGGATAGATTCATATCATTTCCGATTCAGCTTGAAGACCCTGGGGAGTCATGTTTTACCCAGGTTTCGATGGAGTTTGTATTGAGTCATATTACACAGATCCACTTTTGTATTGGTCGTGGCTGTGTTATCATCTCATCATGGATCTATGCTTGTGTCTAGTAGCCATGATTGTGTTCAGTCGATCATTACTCCCATGGATCTACAATGTATTGGTCGACAGCCATGTTGTACTACATATGATATTGTCAGTCCAGAGTCAGTTGTACTGCAGCAGCGTCCTTCATCCGACAAGTCTTTTGCCATTTTTTCTATCAAAGCATTTCACCTGTCTCATTCCGTCAGCTTCATGCTTTGGGGGCCATTCTGTTACACCGAAATGTCGTCACCCTTGTGCAAGTGTCACAAGTGTTGCAAGTGTCGTCGTCATGACCTAGTGTCATCATCATGACCATTGCAAGTAACGTTGTTATGACCAAGTGTTGTCATCATGACCGTTGTGATAATGTCGTCATCTTGACCATTGTGTATACATCCCTGAAGTCATTTGGACCAAGTATTCATTTGAGAGGATTTGTACTCAGTTTGTACAACCTTTTGAGAGGTCGTTGCAGGTTGCACACTAGCAACATACGACGTCGTAGGTTGCTCCATAGAAGGATGCGACGAGGTTTGTTAATGGGAAAAAATAGCCATTTTGAGATCTTTCTCGAAGCTTTCCCATTTGGGGACTTATCCCTGATCTCTTGGAGAGATGATACTCAACCCCTAACTCATTGGGAACATCCCCTATCTCTCTCCTACCATCTCTCAACCTATCCTATCCATAATCTCATCAACTTAGTCCTATATATGCGAGGCTCACTCCCATACCAAATGAAGGAAGACTATTGTATTTACATGCTAGTGAAATCTCTCTTAGACACCCTCACTCACCTCTTGGAGAATTCATGCTTCCTTGGAAGGGCTTGGCAATTGGCTTGTGCGGAGAAGGGCTGCTACGTTAGTCATTCATTGTGGTTCTATATCTCTATCATGTACTCCTCTATTTGTAGTAATACAAATGCTTTCCAGCAATATCATTCTCGATGTGTGATAATGTTTTGTTTTTTACCTGCTTAACTGTTTACATAGATCTCCTATTGTATAGATGCTCTTTACTTGTTTCTCTTTTATGTGTCTTAATAGGTCTTGCAGCTTGGATCTGACAAATGTGGGACATGGAGCAACATTCAGGAGAAAGGATAGTGAAATCAAAGAGGTAAGACATCTAGTACTTGATCTTTAAGTAGATCTAGGAAATGTGTTTGTAGTCTGTTCTATTTGTTCTAGACTCGCATTGAGCTGGGGAGATCTGGCTCACCTCCGGTCGAGTGGATTGTTTGGCAACATCTACCACCATGTGAAAAATGGCTTCAGCCCTTACATCTACACCATGGGAGAACACATCTACCACCATGTGAGAATGGCTCAGCAATTACATCACGACCATGGGAGAAGACATCAACCATGTCAGAGAAGCTCATCTGCATTTGCATCTTCTGGACTCATCACTTCCCTTTGGAAGGAACCTCGATCTGAAGCGCACCAAGCCTCTCTCTGAAGTACTCAAACTGCACTTTGGCCAACGGTTGGTCAATACATCTGCAACTTTCTCATCAGTCGCAACATAATCTGCTTTGGATGTACTCAGTGCTACGCAGGACTTCTTCCTGCTGAACCAAGAGATCACACCTGATCCCATACTGAAGCAGCACCCATAAGTGCTCTTCCTATCTGCAGCACTATCTTCCCAATCTGAATAAACATAACCCTACAGGTTAAAATTTTGATTTGCATCATACTTGAGCCCATAATCAACTATACCCTTCAAGTACCTCAGAATATGTTTTACAGCAACCAGGTGAACACCCCTCAGATCTGTCAGGAACTGGCTCAATGTGTTCACCGTAAAGCAAATATCGGTTCTCGTGTTCATCAGGTACATCAAAGACCCAATCATCTGACGATACATCGCGACATCAATCGGATCAGATGGAGCATCAAACAAAAGCTTCAGGTTCGATGCCATAGGTATGGTCTTAGCCTTGCAGTCCATCATCCCGAACCTCTTCAGGATCTCTATTGCATACTTCCCTTGTCCAATGAAGATTCCATCTGCACTCTGCCACACCTCCATGCCAAAAAAAAATAGTGCATCATCCCCAAGTTCTTCATCTCGAACTTGACAACAAGCTTCCGCTGAATGTCAGCAATCAATCTATCCTCACCTGTTACAAACAGGTCATCCACATACAATAGTAGTATCACTGGATTGCCTTCCTCAACCTTGTAGTAAAGGTTGGAATCCGCTTTACTCTTGGTAAAGCCCAAACTGGATAGAAAGTTGTCTATCCTACCATACCAAGTTCTGTACATATATGACTCCCTGTCATGTGTATCAGAACCAAGTGGCTTCTCCACATATACTTCTTCTTCAACTACACCATTCAAGAAGGCTGTTTTGAAATCCATCTGGTGTATCTTCCACTTCATTACTGCAGGAAGAGCAAGTACGGATCTAATGGAAGGGTATCTGGCTACAGGAGAAAAAGTCTCTACGTTACCACCTGCAGCATGCTTGATCTTGTAGATCCTCTTGGAAGTCACTACAGACTACCCTTTGGGTCTTGGGACTGTATCCGAAACATCTTCATGATCGACTAGTACTCCTCGATCATGGTATTCTTCCCAAATCCTGGGAACTTCAATATTTTAATAAATAACTTTGTTGTTGAATAAATGTTGTAGTCTTTCTTTTGTAGGTGATGGTATATGATCTTTCCTACACAACAAGTTGAATTGCAAGACTAGAAAACATCTTATAGTTTTCAGAACAAACTCTTACACATAAAGAAATATGTCATATAGTCATGCAATTATCTTAGCCAATGCTTCAATACAACATTTATCCATATCTTGTAACTTTCTAGATGCCTTCCAATCTCTACCAGAACATTGGTAAGAGTTTGCACTACTCCCAACATGTCAGCAAAGAGGTTTCATTCTAGATAAGTAGCAATGGAATGTTGCATAGTTCCATAGGCCACTTACCCATGTATATTAGTAGTATACTGTTCATCAATGCAACTATTCTAATATGCATAATACTCAACCTAATTCTAGGAACATGAGCATATACATCATTGAATAACATTATGTAAGAAATGAGAATTCAAATACTTATCTTTGTTTGGTTGCTGGGTGGACTCCCTCTGAATCTTTGCAACTCCATTCTGATGTGGATTTTGAGAAGTGGTCAACTCCCTCTGAATATCTGCATCCTTGCAGAAACTACTGAAGTGTGCTCCTTTGCTTTCTTGTAGGAACAACTGGAGTATGCTCCCTCTTGATCTTTGCTTCCTGGATTACCTTTTCTTGAACTTATATCCATCCTTAATCACTATGAATGCTTATTAGTATCATCATTGTGTTATCCTTGAGGTCTCATACATAATCACACATTTATTAGTATAATCTTAATACTATCAAAACACAATAATCTTAAACATGTATAGTCATGATCATTCACAGATAATAAACATTAGTATTCAGGGAAGTCTTCTTTTACTCATGCATATTCTTATTTGATCATAGGGCTCTTCTGATTAGTTAAATCATCGATGCATAAACCCGTGATTACTCAAACCTATAACTTCATGATTCTTCTGGTTAGTTAGATCATCAATTATGGTAAGAAACATAATATGCATACAACCATGACTATTCAAACCTATGACTTCATGAATAATCATTATCAACAACACAACAGTATAAGATCCTAACATAAGGTAGGATTCTAGCTTGATATAGGAAAAACATACCTGGATTAGCATGCTAGATAGTTATGTCTAACATACCCGCATAATGTCTTCTGGTTCTCTTCAGTGACTTGTGCTAGTAACCTGCATGTCTCATAAGTTAACCATTGTAGAACCAAGTTATACATACCTCGTAAGTAGATCTTCTATGTGATCCATGACAATGGATGAATATTTGTCTTCATGTCACCATGATCATATGTTCTTGAAGTAGAACATGATTTGTCTTTCTTGGTGTACCTTTTATGTTAGCGAACAACATAAAGCTCATACAACATCACAATGCATTAGTACAATCATAAGTGTCAAAACCTTAATCAATGAATATCTTCTATTAAGGTGATACGACAAGTCTAGTAATTAATCAAGATTGTACTGTAAAGATATGAAGACAAACATATCATAAACTTAACCATGAACAGAATTCGAAACATACCTGTAAGCCATACCTGTCAAGATTGCTTGTAATCTTCTTATGGAAGGCCTTAGCCTCATCTCCCTCTGAGACAGGAACTTCTTCACTTATGCAGGTGAGCAATCCATCTTCTTCTAGGATTAACCCAATCCACTTGATTTGTAAGAACTGGACCTGGAGCTAGATTAGGGTTTGTCAGAGAAACCCCAAAAATTAAAACTTTGAATTTCAAATTTCTGAAAGGATAGAAATATGTACCTTGATGATTTGATCAAGCTGGTATATTCATAATTTGAAAACTGCAAAGTTTCACTCCACAATTTTGCCTTTGAAACTTCCAGATTCATTGGACGTGACCCCGAACTAGGGTTTGATGAAGCCCACTCTTCTACCCAATCAAAAGGTTTGATCCAAAGCTCTAAGATTCTATTTTTCTGAGGAGCTTCCAGCAGTGGTCATAGATTTCAAAAATTTCCATTTTTGCAGAAGCCCTAATTTTCCACTTTTCCAATCAAAGTCCCGAACTAGGGTCTGATCAAGCCTGGTCTTCTGCCCAACCAAAAATTCTAATATTGGTCTCGAAATTTATATTTTGATGAGTAGCATTCATCCGTAGTCTCCGATTACAAAAATTCCAACTTTCTTGGAAACCCTAAATTCCGGAAGCCATGAATGAAGGTGCTCAAAAATAATTATGTTTTGACAGAAATATGTACCTGATTGTTTCTGGTGTAACTCCACACTTTTTGATCCACATGGTCTGAAAAAAAAATTTCTGGCATCCTGACCTGTCATATTTCCATCCCGACAGGTCTGACCTCAATTGGATTCTCTGAGACAGAGTTATGCCAAGTGTCGCAATGTGACCTGTTTATGGGATAAAACAGGAGAGAGGACTTGTACGGTGTTCCACATGTTATTGGTTCAACTTCGGCCTCTGAAAATGTTTCCTGATATAGTACAGTCTGTGTACTACCTGTCACTTTTTACGAAATTTCATTTGGAGCTTCCTAGCCCAAGTTATGACCCTTTTACCAAGGTCACCTGTTTATGACTAAGATCTGGAAGAGGCAGAAACCCTATATTGTATAGATCATAAATCACAAAGTACAACGAATTAGAGGTTTTCCTTTGGACACACGGTACATGGAGATCTTAGCTTCGACTTGTAACAATTTTAGATCCGAAAAATTCTCCAAAATGGTTTTATTGTGAAAGTTCTACGATGACTGTTTTTTTCTATATCAAGCCCTAGCATTGTAAGTGCAACAAGTGTCATACATGCCATATCATGCCTTCTTTCAGGCTAGCTCTGATACCATGTGAAATTTCAAGAATTTAATTCAATCTGATCTAGGATCTTAACTGAGAGAACAACATGTATAGAAAATCTACAGCATATCAATCATCGACACAATAATGCAAGCACACAAGAGACACAAAGTTTACTTGGGGAAAACCATAAAGGTGAAAAACCCCAATAACTTCCTCAGAGATAGATAGTGCAATGATACAACCAGAATATAAGAGATAGTATTCTCCTAGTAGCAAGGCCTCCTCCTCATAAGTGCACCACTTTTCGAATGAGAGAAGTGTGTTAATGAATGATCAAATAGAGATCTCCCGATCTCTATTTATACTTGTTCTGTCCTGCCCAATAAACTAATGGGGCCTACATGTCTAGCTTAACCCATGGTTAACTTAATCCGGGCCAACCCCACACTTGGTGGTCTAATAAAACTTTGACCCACATGGTCGACCCCCAATAGGGTGGTCTAATAACCCTTCGACCCACATGACTTATACAGGGCCGACCCCAACAAGGTTGTCTAATAACCCATCAAGTATAAGTTACGACACTTACAATATAAATGCCGACACTTCTGTATAGAGGAATAATAACATCTCTATAGGAATACAAACACTTCCGTATAGAGGAATAATGCCATCTCTATATGGGTACAAAATACATATATGAAATACATGGGTGAAATACATTCCGAAGTTACATATACATCAACATGGTGCATGCACACTCCAAAAAGACTAAGTGTTATGTCTTGTAGAGACTTTATAATTTGGGGTTGCATGAGATTTAGGGCACGTTGACGTGAGCTTGTGGACCCAAGGCACCGACCTGTTTGGTCATCTTGAGAAGCCGACACTTACTTTCACATTGTCCACTTGTGAGAGTTGGTTACACATCGACTTGGGCTCACCTGAGAGTTCGACATGCATCGGCATGGGCACACTTGAGTTGGCATGTGAGATTTGGAAGCACCTTATAAAGGGAATACCATTTATATACAATTTGGGTGCAAGTGAAAAGGAGGTAAGTCAACCAAGAAAAAAATGAAAAAGAAGTCAGCCGGAAGTGGAAGTAAGAATTGGGCACAACCTATCAGGATGCAGTAGCATGACTTGGGAATAATCTATTAAGACGTAGTAGCATGACATGGACACAATCTATCGAGACATAGTAGAATGACTTGGGGGAAATTTGTTGGGACGCCGGTAGTATAAGTTGGCGCAATATGTTGGGATCGAGTTGCACAAGTTGGGTGTAGCCTGTTGGGATAGGGTAACAAGAGTTGCGCCTATTTTGTCGTGACAAAGTAGCACAAGTTTGTCACAACCTATCAAGACGCAATAACATGACATGGGTACAATCTATCAAGACATAATAACATGAGTTAGGTGTAGTCTTCGAGGAAAGAGTAGCATGAATTGGCCATGGTCTGTCGAGAGAAAGTAGGATGATTTGGGTGCACTTGCGGTAGTAGTTTTCTAGGTTAGACTTGTCCAACTTGGGCACACTTCCGAGAGCATGTTTGGGTAGCTAGATTTGGGCATAGTCTTGAAAAATGAAACCTGGGAACACTTCACTATCATGTGATGAACGTAGTGAAGAAGTGACAAGATGAGCATTTGAGGGATTTCCACATATGTAATAGAGTTTTTATGTGTAGGCAATGAGAGACATATTAACTTCTTTCCTTGAGGAGTCAGGTAAACATGCTGGGAGTTGTCTAGAATATCTTGGACAAGGATTTGTATGGGCGTCATCTAGGATCTGTTGTATATCAGTGTATAATTGTTTGTTAGGTTGGGAAGACTCCTTTGTTGTATCTTTCACTATATGTAACATTCTTAATAATAAGTTTGGGTGCCTATTTTAAGCACCACCATACTTGTGCGTTCATTTTCTCTTGTGTATATTGTTCGATACATGTATTGTGATATTCACATGTAATGTTTAATTGGATGATTTCTTAAATGTTGAACTATTGTGGTGCAAGTGATTGTTGGGTAAGTTGAGTAGGACTTGCAATGACATAATAGTTTGTAACTCAAGGCATAGTTGCAGGTTGACCAAGCCCTTTTCCATGAGGCACGTTAGTGCCACACATTCCTTGGAGTTGAAAAAGGAAAAATTGGGGCACTACTCCTAGGGTCATGGAATCTAACTTCTTCAAGCAGCTTTCTTGTGCCCTAGTCAACAAAGTCTAGATTGTTATCATCTCTTTTTTTTAACTCCTATTTGCATGTAATGTGAAAAAACGCAATAAAGTGTTTTCAAATCCACAAAGAAAAATTATATCAACTAATCTTCATTTAATTGGAAGTGCTATTCACATTCTTTGTGGTCCATATCTAGCTCTTCAAAATATGCCAAGTAATCCTCAATTTTGTTGAAAACAACTTTTTAAATAGACCAAGTTTTTCTCAAGTTGCACAACTTAAGTTTCATGTGAAATGCAAATTGTCATAACACCTCCAACTTCATTCTTCTTTCCACTTAAAAAGAATTTCTCAAAATCATCTCTGAGAACAAAGACAACAATGTTTGTAAATGAAGTTATCAAAAGTCTTTCACTTTTTCATTCATTATTGACAAAATACAATGATATAATATTTTGATAGATCTAAACTTTAATATACCACCTATTATATCTTGATTGTCCAATCTCAACAACTTATATCTAGAAATCCAACAACTCTTACTAAATTTTAAGCAAAAATAATTAGAAAATAAACTAAAAAAAATCATAATTTTCAATTTTTAAAATTACTATTATAAATAAACACAATATTTTTTTTGAACAACCTTTTTCTATATATTTTTTGGTTGTAAATAGAGATTCATAAAATTAATACGGACTTGTAAGTCAATGTGAAGAATTAATACGGACTTGAACGAAATTGACATGATAAGAATTAGTTGTAATTTATTTCATAAATTAATACAAAATAAACAAGAGCCACAAGGTGGCAATTTCTATGACAAAAGAATGAGGCTAGCAAGAGCATGAACATGATAATGGAAATAGAATGACTAAGTAAAGGAAGAAGCAGAAAAGGGATTATTAAGTTGATGACTCATATGCGTACTTAATGCTACTTAAATTGCATATAGCTTATATATATCAATGGTTTAAATCAATTTAAAACAGATGTTATTATTTCTAGGGTTCTGAGGTGAGATCTACTATTTTATTTCAATCTATAATTGGGGGTGATCCCTCTTCCCCTACCTTTTTCCTTGCTACTTTCCCCTGGGGTGTTCTCCCCTTCCTATGGTTCATACTCCGTAACAAGCTATCGATATGGCGATAAGGGATGCAGGTGAATCAACAACCTTTGGTACTCGAACTAGTGAGGATCCATGCATAATACCTTATTAACAATTAAGTTAAGATCATGAGTACAATTGATGATCATCCCCAAATAACACAATTCCATTCCATCCAAAATGGATTGGATTTTAACTGAAGTTTGACATGTAACACGGTCTCGAGGGAAGATGACAGGTCAGATGAAGTGGAGGCTCTTTCCACAAAGGTGCAAGAGACATTCGAATTAAGGAAGCCAGATTAGAAACAGGGCCAGATGCATTTTGTCATCAGTCAAAATATGTACAAACCCATTTACAATTTGACCTTGAATGTGAATTGGGTTGACCATGAATTTGAATTGGGTGTGGTTATGAAGTTAAATCATAGCACTTTCAGGGATAAGACCCACATTTAAAATCCCTAGAAGGCATGTCCCCAACAAAGATGTGGCCAATAAAGTTACCTACCACTCGACATTGCAGACAAGTAAACACCAAAATTTACACCATTGGTTCACTAATTCATAAATTCTAATGTGATTTAGAAGTCTGTGTATTGAATAACATTTTTTAAAGGGTAAAATTACTCACGTTGTATGGGAAAAACAAGCCAACTTCATGGTTATTAAACACTCAAAATGATTTGTTCCATTGCAACAATGAACTCGACAGCAAAATAATATCAATCAATTTGATTTTGATTTTCGATAGTAACCTCTACAGTTGTTTGTTTTATGAATAATATGATTTAAAATTTGAACAATTGAAATGGATGGAGACCTCGTGCTAAGAGTCTCATAGTCGAATCAAAGAATGCAATGAATTTTGTATATAAGGCATAACTCAGGCATAATTCCATTATTATGATACTAAGAGGAACACATTTTATTTTTGTTGTCAAATGGATCCATGGTGCATAGTGATCCACTACCACTTGTCGATGCATTGGTAGTGCACCATGCTAAATCTGAAAATCAATTTTTTGAATCAATAATTCATTAAGCTAGGGGCCTGATTTCCTTCAGACTTGATAGTGATTTTTATGATCTGATGTAATGTTTATGTATCACACATTTATCTTTATTCCTTTAGGAAAATGCGAATGATCCTCCAAGAAGCTGCTTAGATGAGCAGTATAAAGATCTGAAAATTTTTGAAAATCGTTCGCATGGGGTGACAGTACAAAATTATAAGCTGTGAATTTGTATCCTGCTTGCTTTTGCTTCACAATGAATACCTCCATGAATCCAATAGGGATAACCTTATAAACAAAACTGTAAATGTATAGTTGAGAGGACTTTGGTTGTTGATGTGATAAAATTCTGAACACATCAGAAAGCCTCCTATTATGAGACAATAACTAGAATGATTTCAAATACAACATACCTTAGCGAAGCACAAGTTATTTAGACTATTATCATGGGACAATAAATTGTAGCCAAGAAAAGAATGTTAAAAAGGAAATTTATTCACTAAACTATTTAATACCCTACTGAAAGGTATACATGCAAACTATATAAATACCTGTCAACGTATCAGATCTTGAAAAATAGTTTGAAAAAATTCTCCAACATCACAAGTAATGTTGTTTTGCAACATCAGGTTTTGCCTCACTTGAATGAACTTTGTCAAACCCCAATAGTTCTGCACTTCCTTCTCTTCCCTTTCATAGTCCCTTTGCTGCAACACTCTGCTTATTTAGCAGGGCAGTAGAAAAACCTGAAACAAGAGACAACACACAATAAGACTTGAATCTAACCACTATCCAAACAAAAACCCTATAACGAAAGGTCGAATTTGGCATGCTTAACCATGAATTGCAAGACTGGGAGGATCCAGTAACAATTATATATGCATTGAAAATGCCAAACTCATTGTAAAAGAAGACAATTATAGGCAAAGAAAGATAAGGGAATCTATCGAAATTGAAAACATTTCTAGGGAGGATGGCTTCAAATTGAATGATTGATGGCGTCCCATGATCCAACTAGAAGGAGAAGTACAAAAGAGAACTATTAATTAAAATGATGGTCATTAGCTATCACTCGAGAATCCTCTCTCCAGAATATGAGCCCATTACGTGGATTGAAAACATTCAGGAACTCTAAAAAAATTTGATGCATAGGTCCTTTGAACAATTATATGATATTTACAAACCCGAGTATCAGGTGTTGCGACTAGAGCAGAGTCCACTATACATCCCTCGATTTTATTTATTAAAGTATGATAAAAATCTAAAAGCTTCTCAAGCATAACTCCATAATTTCGCAGGGCACAAAATGTTGCATCTGGTGAACATTGAATGCTTGTAAGAAATTTGTATTGAAGGTGTAAAAGAGAAGAAAAAATAATAAAGGATACTTACGTCAGCCAACTAGTATTTTGCTAAAAGTATGAAACACTAGGAATTTCTCTATGGAATCTTTATTATCTTCCTTCTTCCAATGAGCTAGATGTGTTACCATAAAATCAAGTTTCTTTTTTGCTTTTCCTCCAGGTATGAAGCTGGAAATGTCCATCATGGGAACTGTGAAATTAATTGCATGAACTCCCCTAGAGGTGTACCAATTTGTATAAATTTTATGATGCTTCTACCTAGATCCCAACCATCCAATCAAAACCACATCTATTGTAGGATTCTTATTCTCAAGCTGGCCATCTGAAGAATTTGTGAAATCATATGTCTCATACTTTGGTAAATTCCAAATATGGTTAAACTGTATGCAACAGGATGTTGGTTGTTGGTCGTAGCACTGTTCTAGAGGTTTTCCAATGTAGACCCAGGTACTTCGCGGTACAAACTACCAACAAACCCCTATTCACCGTCTCTTTCGGTAACAGACTGCAAGCAGTCTGAGGTCTCACTCGAGGAGAAGTCAAGGGGGTGGTTGCAGAAACAGGTTTCCACAACCTTGTGATGCGAGTGTATAAACTGATTCATGTATAGCGCGGTACAGGTTGTGCGCTGCGGTCAATGACTGGACGAAGTATTCTACTCCGCGCCAAGAATCTTTAGGAATAAATATATTTATACCCTCAACGCATCCACAGGACGCACAGTGGGGTTATGAGACCTAACCACTTCTACTCAATCTATTCGATAATCCTTAATCATTCATCATTACTTAACTTGATAAACATCATAACTTATGCAGATGGGTGAGATGCACAGTGCTGTGTGCTCGATGTCGCGATTCAACTTTAACCCTTTGTTGTGTGGTTATCTCATATAATCATTCAACTGAGATATTATAGGTGCTTTACTGTTAACATTCCCCCATATATGAACTACTAGCATCTTATTTCATACCTTCCATGGTGAATACAGATAACAGTAAACATATAATAGACAATAGTAACTTCATGCATGCACTGTAAGTAAATTAGATCACAAATTAATAACAATCATACATTGCAATCACATAACACAATGGTTTAACATGGTTCACCCCCATGGATGGGAAGCTATGTCCACAAGAACTGTTCTTTATTTATCTTGGAAAGGGTACAACAATTCTTTATCTGTGCACTCAGCTGCAGATGCTCTTCTCTCTCTCTCTCTCTCTCTCTCTCTCTCTCTCTCTCTCTCTCAAAACTAGGTCTTTGCGCACTCAGCTGCAGAGCCTTTACAATGCTTCGGCCAGACAGATCTTACAATATTCAAGAATAATCAACAAAATGAGAGTTAACCCTTTTCCTTCACAAAATTGCCTTATTTATAGATCAAGACCCGTAGGTCATGTCTTTACATTTTAAAAGGAAAAGCCCTTAGGTTTACAAAACTATCACAGTTTTCCCAAAACCGGACTACTGATATCTGGCAGCGGATCTTCTATCACGTGCGCGCCAATAGGTTACTTTTGTCGAGCTGTTCCTTCTTTCACAGCCTTAGATGACTGGTTTGAGTAGTAGTAGTCTTATGTTTGTTGTGATCAGTCACCTACCTCCGATCGACACCTACCCACTGGTTGGTAGTTATCGACGATCTTTACCAAAAATAGGTCTTCTGTGACCTAACCAAAATAACTTCCTTCATCCATCCATGATCTGCTTCACTGGATCTCTGTCGACGTGGCACATCGCGGTGCTATACTCCTCGCAGCACCGACCACGCAGCTCCTTCGACACTGTGCTGTGTGCAACTTCGCAGCATACGAAAAGTTATCCCAAAATTGTTCAAACTTAACTGCGCTTAGCTATGCAGTTCTCAAAATTCTTTATGTTCAAAATTGCTCCAGCTGGGCTAGCTCTGATACCATGCTAGTTTTTCATAATTTTCAATCTGATCTAAGATCTTAACTAAGAGAATAACATGTACAACATATCTACCACATATCTACAGCATATCAATCATGGACACAATAATGCAAGCACACAAGAGACACAGAGTTTCATCGGGGAAAACCAAGAAAGTGAAAAACTACACAACTTCCTCAGAGATAGATAAAGCAATGATACAAACCAAGCATAAGAGATAGACCTCCTAGCAGCAGCTTCTCCTCCTCGAAAAGTGCGGCACTCTCCAATGAGTGTGTGACAGAGAAAGTGAATGATCAAATAGAGTGCCTCCCGCACTCTATTTATACATGACTTGACTTGCCTAATAACCTTTACTAGGTCGGCCTCAACTTAACCACATAACATAATGCCGACAGGGCCGACCCCCACTAGGGTGCTCTAATAACCCTTTTACCCACATGACTCATACAGGGCCGACCCCATCAAGGTGGTCTAATAACCCATCAAGTATAAGTTACGACACTTACAATATAAATGACGACACTTCCGTATAGAGGAATAATAACATCTCTATAGGAATACAATATACATATATGAAATACATTCCGAAATTACAAATACATCAACATCATTCAATTCTTCAAGGAAATCATTTAATAGATATTGGAACCAATTGAATTCTTGTCCCTCGGCAGCTACAGTGCCAAGTAGTACTGCGCCTGCGTTTACTTCTAATGGTCTACACTTTCTTAAAAAATTTCCTGCTAACAATTGCGTGACAAACCTTATTGCTTGTAACTTCATGTCATCCATCTTGAATCCTCGCTTCCCTTTGACCACAGATTGTGTTTGCTTCATCAATGCGGCTACCTCTTTATCCTTTGTCTTTCCCTAGAAGAACTTCCTTGGGTCTTCTCCACTTTTTCTTAATCCATTTATACGGTGGATTAAGTCAATTGTCAGGTCGATATTTTGGTCTAGCCATAAATATCCCTGGTGGATGCGAGCCATAAGAGTTTGCACAACCGTGTTGAGCTCCGGTGATCTGTCAGAGTGTGGGAGCCTGAGCAAGTTGAGAAGGCTCGACTTGGCTACTCCGGACAACCAGCTCTCCGCGACCAAGGTGAGGTCACCCTTTGCATTCTTCTTCCATCACATGTATTTATCGAGCTGGAACTGTGGGAAATTCGACTCGATTGGATTCTCCTTCTGCATTGCTAGTAGATCATAGTCCTCCCATTTGCATTATGGAATCTTTCCCAACAGATTTTTGTCCACCTCAACATGCTTCGATATCAGTGAGAGTGGTATCTCATACCTTGGACTCTTTAGAAGTCTAATGGCCAGCACATCCACTGCATGTAGTGAGATATAGTCTAGAGTCATAGTTAAAGGTATCTCTTTATCAACAAGGGGCTTATTTGGCCCTACTGAACTTGTATTCAGTAGTTTTGATCTTGGTGCTATTGGATTTTTGCCTTTGTCCTGCATTGAGGGGTCGTGTCCTCGTGATCTTCTTGGACCTTGTTCTGATTCAATGATGACTTTCTTGTTTGGAGTTCTCATTAACTCGTTAATTCCTTCGTGTTGGAACAACCTCACAGTCTCTTCGATCGTGAACTCTTCTTCAATTGAAAATCTTTCAGACATGCAAACACTGTCTAGGTGTGTAGACGGATTACGAAACTAGCTCAGACAGAAGTATATGCAGAAAATTATAAATGTTTGATACGCCCACAAGATGATATGCAGTGTTATTTATAGGTGCGGCGGACACTCCTTCACACCCTTGAACGGTTAGATAAGCATTTAAGGGTGGTATCTGTTGGCGAAATCCAGCTGCTTCTTTTGTCTTGTCTTTCAAAATTCTGCTCAGAACGACTATCTATGCTTTAAATGCCCGAGTGGTCTATAGGAATCTACTGTATAACGGCTATATTCCCAATCGACACTTGTAATGGCTATTTTCTAGAGCCTTGCGTCGAACTGCGTGGAAGTCAATCTTTGGTTCTGCGCAGTGATTTCACGGTATATAATTTCTTTTCTTTCCAGTTGTTTCTTTTTTAATGTAGCAACACTGCATTGTTTCTTTTTCCTCTTTTTTTTTTAGCAACACTGCGCGCTGTATAGAGCTATCTCTATAAGTTTATGTACAGACTTTTCTACAGTTTCTACTGCCCAATTCCGACCATACTTGGCACCTAGAAAATTTTCCCTCTTTCTGGTCATACCGGATGCTGCAGAGCAGGACTATCGCGGTAAATATTTAGTCTACTTCCATTTATCAAATTGTGTAATTTATCACTAGCTAAAGTAGCTAACTGGACTGTGCCACCGTTAGTAACATCTATTATAGTATATGGTCCAAGCCAACGCATTTTAAATTTCCCTGGAAACTTCATGAATTTACTATCATATAGGAGGACTAGGTCACCTACCTGAAAAGACTTATTCTTGATATGGCAATCGTGCCATGCTTTTTCTCGTTCTTTCTGTACTTGCTAGTGGAATCCCGCAATGAAGCGATCTTCTTCCAAACCAACCAGGTGTAACAACCTTGCTTCCAATGCTGTGGGATCTGCCATCCTGTTAACACCCAAAATGTGCTCACTACCTCATCTACCCCATTACATGACTCATTTGTCCATATTTCCTACCATATTTGCCTCCAAAACCTTAAAAACCCATTAAAAAGCCTCCAAAAGCCTACCAGCGGTTTCCAGTCTATTACCTGCGATTTGGTCACGGCTATCAACCTGTTTTGTGCGGTCTGACTGCTGCTGTTAACCCATTTTCCCGCGGGCCATTTGCGGCTTGCAGCCCTTTTTCTGCTACCCTCCTGCGCATTTCGTCCTTTTTACCGCGTCCTGCCTACGACTTGCAACCCTTTTTCTGCTACCCGACTGCGTCTTTCGACCTTTTTACCGCGTCCCCCCTGCGGCTTGCATCCCTTTTTCTGCTAGCCACCTGCGTCTTTCGACCTTTTTCCCGCATCCCACCTGCGGCTTTCAGCCATTTTCCTGCAATCCGCCTGCATCTTTCGGCCTATTTCCCGCATCCCGCCTGCAGCTTTCAGCCATTTACCTACTATCCACCTACAACTTTCAGCCCTTTTCCCATGGTCCGCTTGCGTCTTTCGGCCAAGTTCCCGCAACCTATCCGCGACTGTCCACCTGTTTCCCGCGGTCCGACCGCTCAGATTTGCCGCAAACCCGCGGTCTGTTTTCTGCACTTTTTTCACTATTTTGAACCCAGCACTTTGCGGTAATATTTTATGCACCTGCACATCCATCTGTCCTATCTGCAGCCATACTTCCCTATAGCCTTTTTTCTGTAGTATTATTTCTATTCCATTTACAGAACATTTTTTAAAATTTCAGCATTTTAATTGAAAAGAGAAAATTTAGCATTTTAAAGTTTAATTTCTGGATTGATATTTTTAGTTAGAAAGTTGCCCACCCCGTGGCACTTTTACTTGGGTTCATCATCTCACATGCACACACTCTGTCACCTAATTCAAGTGAGCCCTAAAATACTGCTTAACACAACCAACATTCTAACCCCACTTGGGGAACACATAAGAATTTTTGTAGTTAGGTAGGATCGGGGGGATAGGAATCCAAATAACACCCCTCGGTTGCTTACACTTGAGACATAGTTGTTCTCCATTAGGGAACCAAAATGCCCTAGTATTTTTTGACACGGTTTAAAACCAATTTATCGCGAAGGCCTCTCCCCTAGAAGGGTTGAAGTCGCCAGACTGGTTCCAGAAGCCTGAGTGGAATACCGCAATCCATTTAGTAACCAAAGGATACCTTTCGCAGTTCTCGATGTATCACCTGTATGGGGATACAGCGGCAATAGAACCAAACGGCAGATTCACCCAACCAAACATGTCATGAACGGGGTATCTTAGTTTCTTTTCTTCTAGGATTGACTACCCAATGTCCCTCCCAGTAGGGGGATATCTTTAGCCACTTGGCTCTACTATCCATATTCTCTGACTTGGATTTCATCACCTTGCAAAGGATATGTCTAGTTGAGTCAGAATACTATTTAGCTAGGTGTTTGCATGCTCCCTTACCTCCTTTTGGTCTAGCGAGTCCACTATTATTATTTTCTAGGAAACTTGCTGCTTGTTGGCATTCTGACCATTTCTGTTGATACTCCACTTATTGTAGCACAACTGTTACAGTAAGTGTTTTGAGTTGGTTGTTGGACTGAGTGCCATATTTTTTGATCTCTCCTTCTGCACACTCGGTTGCATTAGGGTTTTTTGAGCTGTTTTTCACTCAACACAACCCCCAGATACTTGACACCATCTGTCACCATTGAGTCCCCGAGACATTCTCGGTGCCTCCGGGGCAAGTCCCCATAGCACGGTTCACTTGACATCACCCGTCATAGACGTAGATCTTCATCACTTGATACCACTCATCATAGATCTCAAGCTTTGTCACTTGACTCCACTCGTCAACAGCATAGAACTCCATCACCCGATCTAGACACCCCTTATTTTACCTCTGATTCTGAGGCAGAGTCCAAGAACCCCACTTACACTGCACCAACCAGCCCCATGGTTGGCATGACTTCCACCCCTTTCTTTGTAGGGACCATTGGTGGAGCATCCACCACCACACCTGCTTTGGGTATGCCCTTGATGGGTCCCACATATACCATTTCGATCACTGTAGCCATTCCAATAGCTAGCATACCTATCCCCACTCCATCAGTGACTCACACTACCCTTGGCGGTGCAGGACCGTCCCATACCACTTTCGTTCCTCCACTTTGTTGATGTATATGTAGCTTCGGAATGTATTTCACATATATGTATATTGTATTCCTATAGAGATGTTATTATTCCTCTATACAGAAGTGGTTGTATTCCTATAAAGATGTTATTATTCCTCTATACAGAAGTGTCGTCATTTATATTGTAAGTGGCGTAACTTATACTTGATGGGTTATTAGACCACCTTGTTGGGGTCGGCCCTGTATAAGTCATGTGGGTCAAAGGGTTATTAGACCACCCTAATTGGGGTCAGCCATGTGGTTCAAAGGGTTATTAGACCACCCTAGTGGGATTCGGCCTAGTCAGCATTATGTTAAGTGGTTAAGTTGAGGCCAACCTAGTTGAGTAAAGGTCAAGTCAAGTTAGTGTATAAATAGAGAGTGTGTCTCTCTCATTTTACACATTCTATTCTCTCACTCACACTATGGAGAGTGGTGCACTTGTGGAGGAGGAGTCTCTGCTGCTAGGAGAAGACTATCTCTTGTATTCTGGTTGTATCATTGCTCTATCTATCTCTGAGGAAGTTATTGAGGTTTTTCACCTTTATGGTTTTCCCCAAGTAAACTTGGTGTCTCTTCTATGCTTGCATTATTGTGTCCATGAATGATATGCTGTAGATTTGTTGTACATGTTGTTCTCTCAATTAAGATCCTAGATCATATTGAAGTAAATTCTGAAAATTTAACATGGTATCAGAGCTAGCATGAAAGAAGGCATGATATGGCATGTATGACACTTGTTGCACTTACGATGCTAGGGCTTGATATAGCAAAAACCAGTCATCGTAGCACTTTCGCTATAAATCCGTTTTGGAAAAAGTTTCGGATCTGAAACCTTCACAGGTTGAATATTACATCGCCATGTACCTTGTATCCAAAGGAAAACCTCTAATTCGTTGTACTTTGTGATTTATGATCTGTACAATATAGGATTTCTGCCTCTTCCAAATCTGAGTCAAAATCAGGTGACCTTGGAAAAAAGGTCATAACTTGAGCTAGGAAGATCCAAATGAAATTTAGTAAAAAGTGACAAGTAGTACACAAACTTTACTATCTCAAGAAATGTTTTCAGAGGCCGAAGTTGAACTAATGACACATGGCACACCGTACAAGTTCGCTCTCTTGTATTATCCCATAAATAGGTCACGTTGCGACACTTGGCATAACTCTGTCTCAGAGAATCCAATTGAGGCCAGAGCTATCGAGATGGAAAGATAATAGGTCGGGCTATCTCAGGAAAACTTTTCAGACCCTGTGGATTGAAAAGTTAGGAGTTACACCAGAAACAATCAGGTACATATTTCTGTCAAAACAGAATTATTTTTTAGTACCTTCATTCATGGCTTCCGGAATTTAGGGCTTCAGAGAAAGTTGGAATTTTGGTAATCGGAGACCACGGCTGAATGCTATTCATCAAAATAAAAATTTAGAGACCAAGATCAGAATTTTTGGTTGGGCAGAAGGTCGGGCTTGATCAGACCCTAGTTCGGGACTTTGATCAGAAAAGTGGAAAATTAGGGCTTCTGTAAAAATGGGAATTTTTTAAATCTGTGACCACGACTAGAAGCTTCTCAGAAAAATAGAAGCTTAGAGCTTTAGATCAAACCTTTTGATTGGGTAGAAGAGTGGGCTTCATCAAACCCTATTTCAGGGTCACGTCCAGTGAATCCGAAGTTTCAAAGGAAAAATTGAGGAGTGAAACTTTGCAGTTTTCAAATTCTGAATATACCAGCTTGATCAACTCATCGAGGCACATATTTCTATTTTTTCGGAAGTTTGAAATTCAAAGTTTGAATTTTTGGGGTTTCTCTGACAAACCCATATCCATCTCCAGGTCCAGCTCTTGCAAATCAAGTGGATTGGGTTAATCCTAGAAGAAGATGGATTGGTCACCTGCATAAGTGAAGAAGTTCCTGTTTCAAAGGGAGATGAGGCTAAGGCCTTACATAAGAATATTACAAGCGATCTCGACAGGTATGACTCATCAAGGTATGTTTCGATATTTGTTCATGATTAAGTTTATGGTATGTTTGTCTTCATGTTATTACGGTTAGTACAATCTTGATTTTAGATTTGTCGTATCACCTTAACAAAATTATGAATGCATGATAGAAGATATTCATTGGTTAGGGTGTTGACACTTATGATTGTACTAATGCATTATGGTGTTGTATGAGGTTTATGTTGTCTGCTAACATAAAAGGTACACCAAGAAAGACAAATCATGTTCTACTTCAAGAACATATGATCATGGTGACATGAAGACAAGGATTCATCCATTGTCATGGATCACATAGAAGATCTACTTTCGAGGTATGTATAACTTGGTTCTACAATGGTTAACTTATGAGACATGAAGGTTACTAACACAAGTCACTGAAGAGAACCAGAAGACATTATGCGGGTATGTTTGACATATCTAGCTAGCATGCTAATCCAGGTATGTTTTTCCTATATCAAGCTAGAATCCTACCTTGTGTTAGGATCTTATACTGTTGTGTTCTTGATAATGATTATTCATGAAGTCATAGGTTTGAATAATCATGGTTGTATGCATATTATGTTTCTTACCATAATTGATGATATGACTAACCAGAAGAATCATGAAGGTATAGGTTTGAATAATCACAGGTTTTATGCATATTATATCTCTTATCTTGATTGATGATTCAACTAACTAGAAGAGTCCTATGATCAAATAAGAAAATGTATGAGTAAAAGAAGACTTCCCTGAAACCTTGAATACTAATGTTTATTATCTGTGAATGATCATGAATATACATGTTTAAGATTATTGTGTTTTGATAGTATTAAGATTATACTAATAAATGTGTGATTATGTATGAGACCTCAAGGATAACACAATGACAATACTAATAAGCATGCATAGTGATTAAGGATGGATGTAAGTTCAAGGACAGGTAATCCAGGAAGCAAAGATCAAGAAGGAGCACACTCTAGTTGTTCCTGCAAGAAAGCAAAGGAGCACACTTCAGTAGTTTCTACAAGGATGCAGATATTCAGAGGGAGTTGACCACTTCTCACAATCCACATAAGAATGGAGTTGCAGAAAAGAAGCAAAGACTGAGAGGGAGTCAACCCAACAAACAAACAAAGATAAGTATTTGAATTCTCATTACTTGTATATTTTATTGTTTAAATAATATTGTTCAATAATGTATATACTGATGTTCCTAGAATTAGGTTGGGTATTATGCATATTAGAATATTTGCATTGATGAACAGTATACTACTAATATGCATGGGTAAGTAGCCTATGGCACTGCAAAACATTCCATTGCTACTTATCTAGAATGAAACCTCTTTGCTGACATGTTGGGATTTGTGCACACTCTTAACAATGTTGTGGTAGAGATTGGAAGGCATCTAGAAAGTTACGTGATATGGATAAATGTTGTATTGAAGCATTGGCTAAGATAATTGCATGACTATATGACATATTTCTTTATGTGTAAGAATTTGTTCTGGAAACTATGAGATGTTTTCTAATCATGCAATTTAACTTGTTGTGTAGGAAAGATCGTATGCCATCACCTACAAAAGAAGAACTACAACATTTGTTCAGCAACAAAATTAACTATTGAAGATATTGAAGTTCCCAGGATATGGGAAGAATGCCATGATCTGTCAATCATGAAGAATGATGTTTGGGATGTAGTCCCAAGACCTGAAAGGAAGTTTGTTATGACTTCCATATGGATCTATCAAGATCAAGCATGCTGCAGACGACAACATAGAGAAATATAAAAGTGATGAAATAGAAGATACACCAGATGGATTTCAAGACAGCTTTCTTGAATGGTGTAGTTGAAGAAGAAGTGTATGTGGAGCAGCCACTTGGTTCTGAGACACATGACAGGAAATCATATATGTGTAGAACTTGGTATGGTAGGATAGGCAGCTTTCTATCCAGTTTGGTCTTTACCAAGAGTAAAGCGGGTTCCAACCTTTACTACAAGGTTGAGGAAGGCAATCCAGTGATACTACTATGTGGATGACCTGTTTGTATCAGGTGAGGATAGATTGATTATCGATACACAGCGGCAGCTTGCTTCCAAGTTCGAGTTGAGGAACTTCGGGATGATGCACTATTTGTTTTTGGCATGGAGGTGTGGCAGAGTGATGGCATATTCCTTGGACAAGGGAAGTATGCAGTAAAGATCCTGAAGAGGTTCAGGATGATGGACTGCAAGGCTATGGCCACACCTATGGCATCGAACCTAAAGCGTCTGTGTAATGCTTCATCTGAGCTGGTTGATATCACTATGTATCGTCAGATGATTGGGTCCTTGATGTACCTGACGAACATGAGACCAGCTATTTGCTTTGTGGTGAACACATTGAGCTAGTTCCTGACCGATCCAAGGAGTGTTCACCTGGTTGCTGTAAAGCATGTTCTGAGGTACCTGAAGGGTACAGTGGATTATGGGCTCAAGTATGAAGTGAATCAAAAGTTTAACCTGCAGGGTTATGTTGATTCAGATTGGGCTGGCAGTGCTGCAGATAGGAAGAGCACATCTGGGTGCTGCTTCAGTATGGGATCAGGTGTGATCTCTTGGTTTAGCAGGAAGCAGTCCTGCATAGCACTGAGTACAGTTGAGGCAGAGTATGTTGCAGCCTGTTCAGCTAGTTGTGAGGTAGTATGGCTACGAAAGCTACTGTTTGAGTTATTTGATCTCCCGTTGGATGCTACTGGTATCTTCTTTGATAACCAGAGTTGTGTGAAGTTGTTTGAGAACCCAGTGTTTCATGACAGGTCGAAACACACAAAGATCAAATATCACTATATCAGGGATATGGTGCAGACAGGAGCTATGAAGCTCCTGTACATTGCGATGGATTAGCAGATTGCAGATGTGCTGACGAAGCCACTAGCCAGGGTGAAGTTCGAGTACTTCAGGGAGAGGCTTGGTGTTCTTCAAATTGATGACACTTCGAGGAAGAAGTGATGGACACATTTGCTGAAGCCATTCCAAGCATGTTGGAAGGAGAATTCTTCACATGGCTGTGGATGTAAGCACTGGATGATGAGCATCAGGATGATGTTCTAGTTTCTGCTTTGTATGATCAGTTGGATCATTTATATGTATGTGTGCATCATGTTGGATGCTGGATATGATCAGTTGGATCATTTATATGTATATGTATGTGTGCATCATGTTGGATGTTGGATATGATTAGTTGAATCATTTATATGTATGTACGCATCATGTTGGATGTTGGATATGATCGGTTGGATCATTTGTATGTATTGTGTATATGCATCATGTTGGATGCTTAGACCATGTATCTGTATATGTATCAGGTGGATACATTGTATGATCAGGTAGATCATGTATATTGATATGTATCAGGTATGATGAGGTAGATCATGTATGTTGATGGATACATTGTGTGGATCATGTATCTATGTATCAGGTGGATACACTATGTATGATGATATATATCAGGTAGATACTTGGTGTGCATCAGATGGATGCATTGTATGATCACGGTGATCGCGGATGACGAGCTTCTCCAGATGACATGCAACAAGATGTTGCAGTGATGATGATCAGGATGATCATGCGTACATCAGGATGATGTATGGTGAGTATCAGGATGATACTTTGTGGTCGTGGATCAGGTTGTGCAGATGAGCATGTCTGGGAGATCCTATAGGTCGGAGTTGCGTACCCATAACAGCTTGGGATGCTCTTTCGAGACATTGCTCTAGGAGGACATGTAATTTGTGCCCTGGGAGATCTTCAGGTCGAAGTTGTGTACCCATAACATCCTGAGATGCACTTGCGAGGTTTTGTCCTATGGCATGTAATTTGCTCCTGGGAGATCTGGACAGGATGAAAAGGCCTCAGATGTTTCAGCCAGGTTTTTCCATGACCACATGTAATTTGATCCTAGGAGATCTGGACAGGATGAAAAAGGCCTCAGATGCTTCAGCCAAGTTTTGTGGTGGACCACATATAATGTGCTCCTGGGAGATCCGACAGGTAGATCCGTGTGCTCGTAACAACCTGGGAGCTTCAGCCAGGTTTTGTGGTGAGATCACATGTAATGTGCTCCTGGGAGATCTGACAAGTAGAGTTGTGTGCTCGTAACAACCTGGGATGCTTCAGCCAAGTTTTTTGATGAGTCACATGTAATGTGCTCCTAGGAGATCCTACAGGTAGAGATGTGTGCTCGTAATAGCCTGGTATGCTGTAGCCAAGTTTTGTGGCGCACGTAATAAGTCCTGAGAATTCCATAGTATGGCAAGTGATGACGAAGACCTGCAGGTGGTGGGCCTACATCCAGTATGAAAAAGGACTGGCTCTGTAGAACTTCCTATGACGAGTAGATTCAGAGATTGATTGAGATAGCAGCAGCAGTGACGATGATGATGACTCGATGACGATGATCCAAAGAAGATGATTTGTGCTAGAAGACCTGTGTCGAGAAATACCTTCCTAGTTAAGAGGGAGTGTTGATGTATATGTAACTTCGGAATGTATTTCACATATATGTATATTGTATTCCTATAGAGATGTTATTATTCCTCTATACGGAAGTGGTTGTATTCCTATAAAGATGTTATTATTCCTCTATATGGAAGTGTCGTCATTTATATTGTAAGTGTCGTAACTTATACTTGATGGGTTATTAGAACACCTTGTTGGGGTCGGCCCTGTATAAGTCATGTGAGTCAAAGGGTTATTAGACCACCCTATTGGGGGTCGTCCATGTGGGTCAAAGGGTTATTAGACCACCCTACTGGGGGTCGGCCTAGTCATCATTATGTTAAGTGGTTAAGTTGAGGCCGACCTAGTTGAGTAAAGGTCAAGTCAAGTTAGTGTATAAATAGAGAGTGTGTCTCTCTCATTTTACACATTCTATTCTCTCACTCACACTGTGGAGAGTGGCGCACTTGTGGATGAGGAGGCTCTGCTGCTAGGAGAAGACTATCTCTTGTATTCTGGTTGTATCATTGCTCTATCTATCTCTGAGGAAGTTATTGGGGTTTTTCACCTTTATTGTTTTCCCCAAGTAAACTTGGTGTCTCTTCTGTGCTTGCATTATTGTGTCCATGAATGATATGCTATATATTTTTTGTACATCTTGTTCTCTTAGTTAAGATCCTAGATCAGATTAAAGTAAATTCTAAAAATTTAACACACTTGGGGGCAACATCCCAAACCTAGCCCCCCCACTTGGGGGCATTGGTCCGAACATGGTCACAACCACTAGTATGTCACATCCTTCTACTAGTTTCTCATTCATGGCTAGTCTCAACCTTCCTGACCTAGCTAGACTAACTAACGATCTTGTCAGACATGACCTTGCGTGGCCTCACATGCACACAAAGCTCCCCTCTAACATCCCTAAGTTTGAGGGCAAGGCAAGTGAGGACCCCCAGAATCATATTATGTCCTTCCATCTATGGTGTTCCTCCAACTCCATAGTGGACAACTCTGTCCGCCTCCGTCTATTAAAGTGCACCTTCACTGGCTCTGCAGCTAAGTGGTACATCGAGCAGCCCCATGGGACCCATGCCACCTTTACTTCCCTCACCTCAACTTTCCTGCAGTTCTTTCAGTTACCTGTCCGCTATGACGCAGGAGTTGAGATCCTACTGTCTTGCAGACAGAACACGGCTACCCACATCACTGACCACATTCATGAGTGGCGTCAACGCCGCAGCCTCTGCAAAATCAAGTTAGATGACCGTATCTTCTTAGATTGGTTTCTAAAATCCCTCCTTCCTATCATTGCCAAGGACATGGCATCCGAACAACCCCAGTCCGAAGAAGAGGCCATCCTCAAAGCCCAGCAATTTGACCTTATTTATGCCCAGTCGGGTTATCTGTATTCCATCATACCTGACGCCCCTCTCAACATGATGCGTCGGGGGCATCCCATGCCGTAGATGGCATCATTGGTCGTATAGCCTCACATAACCAACCCTTTTCCATAGCACGTCCTAGCCATGGCCTCGAATTTTCGCGGGCTACATCTCAATCCAGAGCAACCAATTCGTATGCTCCCATGTCACATCACCATCATTCCCACGGACCCTCATGTCCACCTCAGTGATTTGGACATGTTGCCCCTGCTTATGCCCCACCAATCACACCTCATCCATATTACCACCCACAGGCTGCACCAGCTCCTGTGTCCTCTCAAGCCCAACCTACTTATTACCTGCCACAGGCAGCCCCTGCGGCAATCCCACAACTCGTTCCGCAGACGTATCAGCAACCCCCACAAGGTTCAGTACCTGTGCCACCTCCACCTACTTATTATCCATCGCAGCCTACTCCCGCACCTGCAAAACCCCAGAACCCACCTGCTACCCAAGGGAAAGTGTATGCCCAACAGAATCCGCAGCAGAACCAAAATAACCAATGCCCACAGGGCCAGCAAAACCGTGGCAAATGCCATAACCGTGGGAACAACCCCCCTCGAGACCAAGGCGGTCAACCTCCCAATCCCCCAAACAACAATAATGCGGCACCTGCCAACCAGAACCCTGATCGGCCACCCAAGCAGGCCAAAAATCCTAATTTGCGAACAAACCATCCTTGTTCTATTTGCGGGGTTTATGGCCACTACATACATGCTTTCCCACATTTGGAGCAAGATTGGCAACTCTGGACCAATGATGCCCATCGCTAAGGGCATGCAGCTCCTTAGGCACTGCCCAACCCCCCACCACCTCAACATCAACCCTTGGTTTTACAAAACCCTTTACTGACCCAAGGCGTAGTGAACACTCAGCCATTGGCCCCCCCTCAAGGAAACGCGCACCACAACAACAAATCACTTATGTCGCTCCTGATCAACCCATGATAGACTCAGGTACCCACCACTTGTTAATGATGTCATCCATCAATGTCAACCTCCAAACCCATCAGAACCAATATGGCTCCACCCCTGAAGCCCCTCCCGCCGACAAAAACACTAACGCTCATCCCACTGATCAGATGTTGCGTATACCTCCAACTCCACTAGATGGCGCCTCCAAAGCACTTCGCTTCCCACTTCATCGCATCAACAATAATCCCAATGCTTGCACTGCGTCTAATTACAACATTGTAGATGACTTAGCCCAGTCCCCCGCAGCCATGTCTGCGTTGGAGGTCTTAAAAAACTGTCCTTCATAGTGCAAAAATTTGCTCTCCGCCATTGGTGCTATTGACCCAAATGATTCACGACTGATGGCCTTCGATTTGGACCAATCCGAACCATGCCTGCCATCCACTTTAGCATTCCAAGTTTTTGTTTTCATTCGAAATCTTGTCATCCATCGGTGCATTATCGATGAAGGTGCCTCTACATGCGTTATGTCCACGTTCGTTTGGAAGAAGTTGGGATCCCCTACTCTCCAGCAGCCCACCACTGCATTGCGAGCCTACGATGGCCGTTTGGCTCAACCCCAAGGTCTCTTAGCTAATGTCCCTGTCCAGTTGGCTAGCAAAAAAGTGCTCATTGACATATAGGTCATCAATGCCCAACTTGATTATAACCTCTTACTTGGCCGTAGCTACATGTATGCCATGCGGGTGGTTGCCTCATCCGTTCTTCATACCATGATGTTCCCCCATCATGGACGCATGGTCAAGGTCGATCAACTCACCTATTACGATCCCAATGCCCCCGCTGCAACCGAAAATGTTCTCCCCATGGTTGAACAACCTGTTTATGGTGCAACTACCTCGTTTGTTTCCTCCGTGGGACCCAGAGTTTACTCAGATACGTCGATGACCTCAACATTCCAATCCATTCCACCCCCGTAACCCACGACTGAAGTATCTAACCTATGTACCCTTTCCCACAATACACAAACACCAAACAATCAACCGCCCTTATTACCCAAACCACCATTGGTACCCAATCATATTGGTGTTACACCCATCCACACAATCCCCTTCCTATTCCCTCCCTCGAGAGTAGTAAGCGCCCTGGTTATGTCTACTCTCAGCCTCTTCGGGTTAACCCTAGGATTACCCGTGTGGTATATTTCACCTCCCGTTCCCCCGCCAACACCGAATGTCATCCTACAACCGGTGTAACCCATCACCACTACTAGTCAACCACCTCCCGGTGTCACTATCCCTTCGTCATCTACGAATCCCCCCCCTCTTATCAAGCACACTGGGGGTAGAGGCTCACAACCATACACTACTGTAACCCCACCCAAAACAGTTAAACCCCCCCCCCCCGTGTTTTGTGCTCCTCCCAAATGCTCGTTGTGTGATGAGTTAGGCCATCCGACTCATCAGTGTCCACAATTACTTGCATTACAGGAACACATGCAAATGCTTGATGACGACCCCAACATCCCGGTTGTCCAACTCGATCCAACCCCTAATCCTCATGATAAACCACTGCGTACTAACCACCCCTGTGCAATATGTCGTATTTACGGCCGTTACTCACATCACTGCCCTGATCTCTCAGATTACAGAGCAGCTCTATACAAGATGAATAGTTTGGACCTTGAGACGACACCCCCCACAATTGAGGAGATCCACCCCCCAGTATCACCCTCATCCGGAGAGATTAACACCATTTATATGATCTCTTCTACTACCACTCCCTCATCAACCAATTTGACAACTCAAAGTTTCCGCAATGATGAGGAGATTCTAGAGGCTCTTACTGCCCCAGATTACCCCTGGGAGGATATGCACCATCGTTCCTATTTCCTCCCAGAGGCCTCCTCCTCCACCACAGCCACCCAATTCTCGGTTGAGTCCAAAGATTTCCTTCCCACCAAAGTCGACTGGTTTAAAGACCCCATTCCTACCCCCAACACCTTCAAGGAAGGTGGCATGGCCAATATCTCACCCACAATCCAAATTGATATCTCTACCCCAAGAGGTGCCCCTAAACTCATTACTTTAGGAACTTCCTGCACCGAGCATGAGATCGGAGAGTACAAGAAACGTTTCCAAGAGTTCCGTGATGTTTTTGCTTGGTCCTATACCAAAATGCCTGGTCTTGACCCCGCTATCATAGAGCACCACAGTAACACCTATGAGTCAAGGGGCATAATAGATTACCTCGATCCTGGGATAGGGGGCATGATCAATCATTTTGAACCTACCCCATCACATCTATCTCATCACATCAATGAACCCATCGTTCAAACCAACACATATATGATCCACAATCACAAACCACATGCACATAGCATGGGGATAGGTGATTAACCCTGCTCACTTTTTCACATGCGTGATCTCAACCATTTTTGAGGTCATATGTCACTTGTATATTTGATTTGATTTGATACACCTAGTATTTATCCCCCGCGGGCCATCATTTCTCCGCACCACTACATCCTTCGCTTGGTGAGCTCACCTTTATTTGTAGCCATTTTTTAACCTCATTATTTCCTTTGACCATTCCGGAGTCCTTATGACCTTCGTTTTTTGCAACATTTGCACCACCGAATTCATATTTCCATGCCTGTGATGATGCTTGAGATCATTTCTCGCTCTCACCCTCATATTTTTTGGGTATTTTTTCCAAAACGCCCCCCGTCGCCTCGGTTCACGTGCCACCTCAACCGTCGTCCGTTCTGACATTCCTTATATCGCCAGATTCATATTTCCGTGCTTGTGATGATGCTTGATATCATTTCTTGCTCTCACCAGAACCTTTATTGACATCGTGACATGACACCTTGTCGCCTCGTTTGCGTGCCACATCGGTCGTGGCCCATTTTTTATATAGTTTATATCGTCGGATTCATTTTTCCGCGCTTGTGATGATGCTTGAGATCATTTCTCGCTCTCACCATCAGATTTTTTGGGTATTTTTTTCAAAACACCCCCATCACCTCGGTTTGCGTGCCACATCAACTGTCTTCCATTTTTTACCCTTTTTATATCGTCGGATCTAGTTTTTCAAGCTCGTTTCTCGCTCTCACCAGTTACAATTTCAACATTTTGTACTGACACCTTTCTTCCTCGGTTTGCGCACCACATCGGTCGCCATCGGATTGTTCCACATTTTTACATGAGCCATTCACTCCTTTCATACTGTAACTATTTCACTATTTTTCCACCATTCATTATCCCGCAAGGAGGCCCACTAGTGTTCCCCCCTACCCTCGTTCTTAGTCATCATCAATATTCCTCGATTGAGCACTTCTTGCTTGCCTGACCATTCCTTTTATTCGGTATAATTTTATCCCTTTTTTGGGCCAGACAAGTCCTTTACGAAAAAGGCACTTAGTGAGTTTATGTTAAGCTCTTTTCTGACTCCTAAAACAATGAAAAGATCGCCGAGCAATCTTGCTTCCTTTCATGCTTGTTAAAGTACCTGAAAGGGCATCTATCTGGTATAAGTTTAACCCTTTTCTAGACCTGGTAGACTAATTACGAAAAAGGAATACTCTAGTCACACCGGCTAGAAGAGTTATTCATTGCATTCTTTTATGCTTCTTCGGGCCTTGGAGACTAACACACGAAAAATAAACCCCCTGGAGTCTTCTTATCGCTTTCAGACTCTCTAAAAATTTAAAGCAACCACGAGCATGAACTGTCATGGGCTCGTACAAATCCACACGACAGTACCATTCCATTATTTCAGAGTCTTCTTATCGCTTTTAGACTCCTTAAAATTGAAAGCAATCATGAGCATGAACTGTCCTGGGCTCGTATAAATCCACACGACAGTACCATTTTAAACACACTTCTTCTAGTTCCTTAACCTGTGAAGAAGTCCCCCCCCCGTGCCTCTCGGCACTCTGATCGATCGTCTCGGTAGCACCCCCAATCAAGTCGCCTTTGTTCAGAGTATTCTACAGTCTTCTGCCATTTTACACCAACTTGAGTATCACTCACCCCAGTCACTATCCTTGATCCATTACAGCTATGATCTCTTTCCCACCAATCAATTTCATATGCTGCCTGATCATCCCCGCCATTAGAATCTTAACAAAGGAAGTTTGAGTCCACCCACTCTACTTGCCCAGTTATCCCCCACAGTATGACAGTCCTACCATCAGTACTCTCACACTTCAGTTCTACACCTCGTGCTCCTATCAAGGAAACATCATTGCCTTGCTAGTTACAGGTCTCCCTCTATCGATGACAACCCCTCTATTCTAGAGGATAGACCCAGAGGATAGACCCAGAGGTCCTTGCACCTTGGACCCATCACCATCTATGGTGAGTGCCTATGGACCACTTTGAGAGGAGTCATCATTGCCTCTCCGAGTGGTTGCCTCTCACATGCTCAACTTCAACACCTTGATCGCATTGTTGAAAATCGCGCAGGGTTTATATCCCTTCATTTATTGGTCGAAGACCCCAGATTTCCCCCGACTCTAGCACATTGTTGAGTCACTTCGGAACGCCCAGTTATATGTTCCCGTGGATTTCCGGGTTGCGTTGGCGATTGTATTCGGAATCCATCCAGTTATATGCTTCCTTGAGTACACAGTTCAGTTCCAGTTTAGTGTACCATTGAGGGTATGACTCCCCGTCACTGTGATCTAGCAGCTCATCAGTTCCTCTGATACCACACTCAGTAGCACTATTGTTATTCTAGTGTATCAGTTCTTCAGCTCAGACATGGTCATCCCAGCAATATGTCCCATATTTGTGTCCCCTCTGGACCCTTATGATGTACACAGTGGTTTTCTATATATCTTACAGGTCCCTCTTTTTCGAGCCTCACAATTATTTTTTATGTATCTTGATACGAGCATGGGTATGCCCACCTCGTCAATATATTGAGATTCTTCCTCATTCATTATTTGAGGCCATGTATATTTCAGGTCCCCATATTTTGGACCCCGTTGTTATTGTTGTTCTATATCTTGATATGAGCATGGGAATGCCCGCCTCGTCCATATGTTCAGATTATTCCTCATTCATTATTGAGGTCATGTACTTTCAGTTTTTGCAGTTTGTTCGGGATCGTTGTTCTGGGCTCTAGTTTGTTTCTTCTCTTCTCCACATCCCAGGAAAACCATAAAAGACTTATGATGTCTATCGGCCATACGATGAGCTCCTGCCCTCACACATCAGGGGGCAATCTATTAACACCCAAAAAGTGCTCACTACCTCATCTACCCCATTACATAACTCATTTGTCCATATTTCCTACCATATTTTCCTCCAAAACCTTAAAAACCCATTACAAAGCCTCCAAAAGGCCAAAAAACCATTAAAAAAGCCTCCAAATGGCCAAAAAACCCCTTTTTCCCCAAAAAATAATCCAAAATTCCTCCAAAATAGCAAAAACCCTCTAAAAAGGGAATAAAAAATACAAAAAAGAGGAAAAAGAGGGAAAAAGGAAGCAAAAACCCTATACAACTGACCTAAACCATATGGTGCCCAAAACCGTGGGCCAGCACTCCACCACTAAAAACCTATAAATAAGTGATGGAGGCCCCTCATTTCATATCCACAGTCAACCACACCCTTACTCTGCCAAAATCACTCCTGAAACCCTAGCTCACCCTTGAGCTACTTTCACATTTGAGTGACCCTTTGGCCCATTTCCAAAACCCTTTGGAGAAAGAGAAAGGAACAACATTGGAGCCTGGAGAAACCCTCTTGGACTACTGCAAAGGCTTCATCAACCTTCACATTGGAGGTATAATCTTTAATACAAAAAACCATTTTTATTATCTTTCTGTTATTTTATGCACATGCTTAGAGTAGTTTACTATTTTACTGTACTGTCTTTTATTTACTGTATTTTCTGAACCGCTACTAAGGAATCCCTTCTCCTTAGTAGGTGCTCATTTGCACAAGTTAGGGTGAAAACCCTAGCTACACATCCATGTAAATGCATCTATTCTTAAGCTGGGTATAATATATTCCATTGGCATTATTGCTTCCCATCCGTAAGCTAATTTGAAATGTGTATGTCCAATTAATTTCTTGCATGTTGTTCTGTACACCCATAATACAAATGGAATGCGCAGGTCCCAATCATCGCGGTTTACGTTGCATATCTTGGTTAGCGCATTCTCAAGTACTTTGTTAAATGCTTCAACAATTCCATTCGCTTGTGGGTGATAAGGTGTACTACGTTGATGATGTATGGAGAACTCTTCAGTTAAAGATTCAATAGTTATGTTCAAAAAATGAGTACCTTGATCACTCATCAAGATTTTTGGGCATCCAAATCGTGTAAGGATGTTCTCAAAGATAAACTGCGCGGCTGTAGCTGCGCTACAATCTTTGATTGGTTTTGCTTCTTCCCATCTGGTGAGGTAGTCAGTTGTAGTAATAATGTACCTCGCACCAGTTTTTTTTCCTGGTGGGTTAATAGGTCCCACAAAATTGATTGCCCATTTTTCGAATGCCTGCAAGGTCAGTTGAGGGTTCAATGGAATTTCATCTCTTCTTGATGGTTTCCCGGTCCTCTGACAGACATTGCAGTTCTGGAAATGTTGTTTGGAGTCCTTATTAATCGTAGGCCACCATAGCCCTGCACGCAATATCTTCTGGCAGTAGCCCTTCCTGCATAATGACCTCCTGCGACTCCTGAATGCGCATCAACTAATATAGATGGCTTCTCATGTTCTAATACACATCTTCGCAGCACTTCATCAACTCCTAACTTTTAGAGATGTCCTGCGATAATGATGAAGTCTGCAGCTCGCACTACCAGTTGCTTCTTTTTCTACGTAGTGAATTCAGTAGGTGTGAGCCCGGTAGTTAGAAAGTCAATGATATCCTGATAATAATCATTGACAATCTGTATAGAAAACAATTGCACATCAAGCAGATTGTCTTCTAGATTCGTAGGTTCCTCTCCTGACTCAATCCTTGATAGATGATTAGGGCATAAATTTAATCTTCCTGGTTTAACTATTATTTCAAAATCATACTCTTGGAAGAGTAAGAGCCATATGCATATTCGCCCCCCGAACACTAGCTTATTGACCAGGTATTTTAATGTAGAATGGTCGGTAAAGATTAAGAAGTGCACACCAAGCAAATAGTGTCTGAACTTCTATAGTGCATATACCATTGCAAGTCCTTCCCTTTCAGTAGTGGTATAGTTTTTCTCAGCAGATGACAACTTTCTGCTTGAGAATGCAATGGGATGATCAATTCCTCCTTCTCCTGGTTGTGCAAGAACAATACCCAATGCTATACATGAAGCATCAACATGTACGTGAAATCGCGTTTCCCAGTCTGGAAAAACTAGGATCGACGCAGTGACCATTTTCTCTTTTAATGTGTCGAATCCGTTCTCACAGTCTTCATTCCAATTGAATGGTTTATCCTTTCTTAAAAGCGTTTCCACTGCTGCAGTTATCTGTGCATACCCCTTTATAAATTTTCTGTAGCATCCGATATGCCCTAGTGTAGTGCACAATTGTTTAACTAAATTTGGTGTAGGAAAGTTTACAATAACTGTTATCTTCGCAGGATCGACCATCAACCCTTGCTTACACACGATATGTCCCAGCAGAGTCCCATATGGAACACATAAAATACATTTCTTCAAATTCAATGAAATCTGATGCTGTCTACATTTTTCTTGCATCATCCTGAGGTTCGCGGCATGGTTCTTTAGTAACCCAAAAATGGTCCAATCATCAAAGTAAACTTCTAAAAACTTGTGGATGAATTCTTTAAATGCTGCGATCACCACTCTTGAGAATATGGCTGGTGCGTTCTTTAAACCAAATGGCATTACTGTGTACTGGAACGACCCCCATTCTGTTGCAAAAGTGGTTTTGTGCTTATTGGCTGGATCAATTCTAATTTGATGGTATCCAGAAAATCCATCAGTAAAAGAGTATGCTTCATTACCTCCAACGTTATCAAGTACTTCGTTGGTAAAAGGTGTAGGAATGGGTCATGCATAGAGGCATCATTCAACTTTCTGAGATCAACACAGATCCTAATCTCACCCTTTGTTTTCTTGTCTTGGATTACCATCGGGCTTATCCATTCAGATTCTTCAACTGGCTCAATGATTCCTGCATCGAGCATCTTATCAAGTTCTACCTTAAATCATTCTTTGTAGTGTGGATTCAGTCTTATGGTCTTTGTTTAATAGGTTTCACTCCCAGCTTAATAGGAATTCTAATCACTCCTAAGTCTCCCAAGATGCCTTTCATCTCTATGAACTTTGTTGGGAATACTTCCTGATATTCCTATAATATAGCAGCGATCTCTGCAATTGTGTCATCATCCCAGTAGTTGTTAGGAACCTATGTCAACCCTTGTCTTTACTCTGTTAGTATATTGTTGTTGGACGCATATGCTTTGTAAGTCGTCCCGTAGTATTTGTTGATCCGTAGTTTATATTAGCCCATAGTATTGACCCATAGTATTGGACGCATATGCTTTGTAAGCCGTCCCGTAGTATTATATGTCTCATGGTTTTGACTCATAGTATTGAGCATAGACTTAGTATATAAGTGTGTGTTGAGGTCATTGAAGGCACCGTGAAGTTATTTGTATTGAGCTTGCTCATAGGAGGTTGCCCCCTCGAAGTGGCCTGTGATCAATATAAAAGTGATTCTGAGTTCTATCATTTCTACTATTTCGCATATTCTTATTAATTAATTGTTGCAGGTGCATCACATCAAGTATCAAAGCATTTTCTTGGGCTCGTTGGGTGGAATTTCTACCAATTTTGTTTTTTGCATCTGTGGCAGCTTTGGATTTGGGAATAATCCCTATTCGCTTAACTGTGGGAAGTACTTGGGCATAATCCCTAAAACTCATTGTGAGGAGTACCACAGGAACCCCAAAGTAGCTGGCCCATTGAGAGGACCTGTCAGTGAAAAGGGCAACGACCCCTACCTGATTGACTAGTTCCCACCCGTGAGGTAAACCAAGAGCTATCGTTTGTGGCAAAGCGGTTATCAATTTTACCTGAGCCTTGGAGTGAGGGGTACTACCCCAATACGCAAGACGTCAGACAGCATTGGTGGCTGAGTGAAACACATGAACTGTTAGGAAGCCGTACATACCTGGGGTCCATATCTATTTTCAGTTGAACTGTTGCCGATCACTTCCGCTCCAGATCCAGCCGTTTCAGATCTATTCTGAAAGTCGTTCCAGATCCATTCATCGTTTTAGATCCATCCATTTTCGATCCCTTCCACGCCGTTGTAGATCCATCTATTGCGGATCCCTTCTGCGCCGCTCTTGCTGATCCATATCTGGAAAAAAAAAAAAAACAGTTTTTTCTCCATATCTCCCTTGTTTTCACTTTGTTTCCCTTGAAATTTTCGGGGAACCCCTGTCATTCCATTCTGCATCTTTCATTATGTGTGAGGCCAATCACATAGAAGGATTGTTTGATGAATTCTACAGGAGTTGTTTTATCAGTGGTCTGAAGGATGAAATCCGCTCAGAGGTCAAAATGTTTTGTCCCAACACAATGATGGAAGTCCTAGGGTTGGCTAAGCTAGCCGAGGACAAGATCGCAACTCAACAATGCTCCAAACCCACCTTTGTTCCCTTTAGAAATATGGGTTCCCAATGACCTCCCATCACACCTTCTCCTCAACAAACTCCTATCAAGCATTTGTCTGAAATAGAAATGAAGGCACGTTGAGAAAAAGGGCTTTGCTATAATTGTGATGAGAAATTCACTCGGGGAATAGATGTGTTCCACAAAAGCTCTAGCTCTTGGATGTGGATTCTCCGCCTGCCTTAGAACTTGGTGAAGAAGCTACAGATATAGTGGATGATCAGGTCGACATTCAACACCCGCCTATTGACACCCCATCTCAGGACGACCCACCCGAGATCTCTCTCCATGCTGTAACCGGCGTCACCACCCCACAAACAATGCGGGTCAGGGGATACTTCAAGAAGCTCCCTCTTACCATACTCATTGATTCTGGTAGCACTCATAACTTCATTGACCCTCGGATTGCCAAATAGGCTGATTGTTTTGTCCATCCTTGCTCCAACTTTGAAGTCATGGTTGCTAATGGGGGCACCTTACCTTGCAAGGGGAAGTGTCACAATGTGCGTATCTCTATGGAATATTATAACCTACATTCTGACATGTTTTTCTTGTCCTTAGGAAGATGTGATGTGGTTTTGGGAATTCAATGGTTACGCACACTTGGCCCCATCTTATGAGATTTTGCTGAACTTTGGATGCAGTTTAAAGTCAATGGGGCACAACACAAATTTATAGGCTTACAACCAGGGTCTCTCTGCATCATCAGTTCACATCGCTTAGAAAAAATCCTGAAGAAGAATTCACATGGTGTCATCGCTCATCTCAATTCCATTCAGATGCACCCATCAATAGTCTCCACTACTTCCTTGGATAGATATGCAGGTATCCTTGCTAAACCAATGCGCTTGTTTCCTTCAAGAGACCTTTTCGGTAAGAATTTAGCCACATCTACCTCTCAGTAGGAAATGATGGCTATTTTGCATGCAGTACAGAAGTGGCAGACATACCTATTAGGGAATTATTTTTGCATCAAGACTGATCTCTAGAGTCTGGAAAATTTTCTGGAACAATGGGTCTCCTCCCCAACACACCTGAAATGGGTTATCCAACTGATGGGTTATCCCTATGTGATCACTTACAAGAAGGGTAAGGACAATATGGTGGAAGATGCTCCTTCTCGCACAATTTATGACCCCGTTTCTCTTACAACTCTTTCTTTGCTTGTTCCAAATTGGTTGCCATATGTTCAACAGGGCTCTCTCTTCTATGAACTCCATGCTTGTTCATCAACAGGGCACTCTGGGTTCTGCAAAATGTATGACCGGGAACAATGTAACTTCTTTTGGCTGGGACTAAAAATGAATTCAACAGATGGTGGCTGATGATGATACTTTCCAAGTCAACACGGGTGAAACAACACTCCTTTCGGGATTGCTCAAACCCTTGCCCATCCCTACACAACTTTGTCCAACTATTTCTATGGATTTCCTAGCAGCGATCTGGTGGTACAATACCACATCTCAAAGGGCACCATATGAAGCAGTCTATGGAAAAAAACCGCCAGTTCTTCTTCCATACATCCTTTGCAGCTCCCCAGTTCAAGAAAATTAACTCGGTTCTTCGAAACCGTGATCAGATTCTTCTCATTCTGCAGGACAATCTTCACATGGCCAGAATTCGCCTAAAACAACAAGCCGATCAGCACCGTTATGAGGGCATTTTCCACGCAACTGACAGGGTTCTTCTTCATCTATAGCCTTCCAAGAAGTCCTCCTTGACACTCCAAAGGCGTCAGTGGCCCAAAATGCAACCCAAGGATGCTACCGGGGAACCACTCCTTCAGATTCTGCAGCAATTTCTCCAACCAAAGCTTTGAGGACAAAGCTTTTTCTAAGGGAGAGGGGATGTTAGGAACCTATGTCAACCCTTCTCTTTACTATGTTAGTATATTGTTGTTGGACGCATATGCTTTGTAAGTCGTCCCGTAGTATTTGTTGATCCGTAGTTTATATTAGCCCATAGTATTGACCCATAGTATTGGACGCATATGCTTTGTAAGTCGTCCCGTAGTATTATATGTCCCATGGTTTTGACTCATAGTATTGGGCATAGACTTAGTATATAAGTGTGTTTTGAGGTCATTGAAGGAACCATGAAGTTATTTGTATTGAGCTTTCTCATAGGAGGTTTCCCCCTCGAAGTGGCCTGTGATCAATATAAAAGTGATTCTGAGTTCTGTCATTTCTGTTATTTCGCATATTCTTATTAATTAATTGTTGCAAGTGCATCACAGTAGTCTCCTATTGTTGCGAACTTCGGCTCTTCACTAATACCGATGTTCACTTTCTTTGTTTTGACCAGTCCACTCATATCAAGAATCTCTAATGGAGGTCCTTCTACTTCGTGCAATCCTTCAGATTCAGGGATCTTTATATTGCACGGGTCCTCCTCATCGATGTCTTCCTTATCTTTATCTTTTTCAGCTAATTTATAGCAACCCATGACTTGCTCTACTTGTTATGTCCAATCTGGTTGTAGACTCACAAGTACATTGTTTGCTTCAAAAAACTCTTCTGATGTTATGTTTTCCTCCATGGAATCTGGTGTAAATATCTTTTCCTTGATAAGCTGCAGTGCATCTTGGATAGTCGGATGGTCGTCTTCAAAGCTAAAGTCCTTTTGGAAACTTGCAGTTAGGACAGACCAATTCGTTGTTCCTCTGCGCAGATCCTCCTCTAGGTACCATTTCTTTGGAATAGGCTCCTCCAACATATGCACAAAGAGATGTACCCATTCTTTCTGTGGTCTTTCCTTCCAAGCTTGTACACAAGCTGCGATATGATTCTTTGTATCTGTCTAGCCATTATATTTATCAAATGGTAGTGTTACCTTATCAGCGAATCTGATCCGTAGTTTGATTCTGCACTTGTCCTAGGTTGTGAATGTATTTTTATGTGTGGTCCACCATCTAGCCAGTGTCTTATGGAGTGCCATGTCCAATGCTGAGACGCGATGCTCATCTGCAACTTCTACAATGTATTCTTTGATAAATGAATAGACGTTAGTTGTACCATCATAAGTGGGGATTGGACTTACCTGTTTTCCAATCCAGCAGAGTGACTTTGTAATTGTCGCGCATCTCCTGGCAGATACTTCATGTATTCTGTGTTTCCAGTTTTCTAATCTCGCTTCAGAGTCTGAGATGCAAGAACTATCGCAGCTCCAGCTGAGCGTTCCATCCGCAGTAGGATGAATATAATCCGCAACATTTGTTGTCATTTTATAGATACGGTCAAGGTCTTGAGCTCTGTACTCTTCTTGAATAGGTTCAAGATATCGCTCCCCCTGTGAAGGATCCAATGGTGTGATGACCCTTATGTCATTGCCTTCAAATATCATTTTCATTGTCTTCAGATTGATAACGGTGGAATTCGTCATTTCCCAATCGATGCCCAGCAGTGCTGGATAAGGATTCTATCATCCACAATTTCAATTAATTCAAAGTTTTCATAACTTTGGACTCCATCAATGTCGACAATAGTATTGGTTAACCTTCCCAGAGGTATAACTATGCCTTGATTAGACATTCTTAACTGTATAGGTGACCATTGTAACTTTGGTTTTTCCATCGCTTGCCATGTCTGCTTAATTAAGACATTCACTTCAGATCCGAGATTAAGAATGATATCATCCATCTCATAGTCTCCTATCTCTGCAGTGAACTGCATTTCCCTACCGGTTCTTTTGGGACTCCTAATGTTATGTACTGCGCCATGTGTTATTTCTTTCTTACTGCATGATTCATACTGGTTTATCAGTTTTTCAAATTCCATAAGAGTGTCTTTGTTCTTTAATAACTTGATGCAGCTTTGTAAAAACTACGCAACAAAAATAGATGTATCTGGTGTAGCGCGTGTTTGATCATATGCCAGTGGTATATCTTCTATTTGTGGTTCTTGACTGCGCAATGGGATTCTTGGTGAACTAGGTGGTAGTTGTTTAAACATGTCCCGCATTTCTTTAAATATTTCCTTATTTTTCTGTAAGTTCAATGGAGGTGCTTTCCCAGGAGCTTTTCTAATTCCTACTGTTTCTCCAAGGTTCTTCTTAGGAGCAGTTGTTCCAGAATTCGAGGCTTCTGCGCTGTTGTCTTTTCTTGTATCAGCACCACTTCACATTACTGCATTAATACGCTGACCTGTAGGTCTGCTCTCTAATGAGATCAACTGGATGTTAGGGTTTGGTGTTTTTGTTCTTCTCCGCTTCTGCATTTCTAATTCAAGCACGGGGCAGTCTTCAATGACATGATCAAATGATTTACAGTAGTTGCATGTGGTGCATGGATTACTACATTCTCTTGATACATGACCTGGCTGACCACAGTTATAGCATATGACCTGGCCTCATCCTCTCCCGCGATATCCACCACCGCGGCCTCTATATCCTCCTTGATAATAGTGGGTGTTCTCTTGCTTTGGCTGATTTTCCTCTTGGACGCGATACATTCCAGCACCTCGCATTGCTTTCATATCTTGTTTTCTTTCAGTCATTAATTCATAAGCGCGATAGTTGGACTCATCATGTCCAACTGACTTACAGAAATTATAGTATAAGTTTTTAGTGTTAAATTTTGAGCATAAATTCACAATACTCTAGGATATTCACTGAGAGAATAAAATATACAGTATATCAATGCATAATAATCACAATAAGCATCACAAGCATCACAAGAATCAAAATCATGAGAGACAAGAGACACAGAGTTTCCGTGGGGAAAACCCTAAGGTGAAAAACCCCACAACTTCCTCAGAGATAGAGAGAGTAATGGCTCAACCAAAGTACAACCAAAATACACTTGAGATAGTCTCCTAGAAGCAAATGATCCTCCTCCTCACTAGTGCGTCACTTTCTGAGTGAGAGAGAGATGACTTTCCGAAATGATCTAAATAGAGATCTCCTGATCTCTATTTATACTAATATGTTTTCCCAGTGACCTTATGGGGCCGACTTGTCTAGCTAGGTACATCCACAATATAATATATATTTCAGGGCCGACCCCACACATGGTGGTCGAATAACCCATCAGCAAGTACACACACTTGCAACACTTGTCAATCCACATGACGACACTTCCTTATAGAGGAATAACACATCTCTAATAAGGGTACAATAAATATCTATGAAATACATAGATGAAATACATTCTGAAGTTACATATACATCAACACTCCCTCTTAACTAGGAATTTATTTCTCGACACAGATCTGCTAGACAAGTCTTCTTCTCGGGATCATCATCAATGATGCATCGTCATCATCATCGTCACTGCTGCTGCTATCTCAACCAATCTCTGACTCTACTCGGCATAGGAAGTTCTACAAAGCCAGTCCTTTTTCATACTGGATGTAGGCCCACCACCTGCAGGTCTTCATCATCACTGGCCATATTGTGGAAATCTCAAGACTTATTACGTGCGTCACAAAACCTTAAAAGAGTCTCTTGACTAGCAAGAACCCTAAAGAGCATCTGAGGCCTTTTTCGTCCTGTCCAGATCTCCAGGACTTATTACATGTGACCCCACCACAAAACCTCGAAAGAGAATCCTAGGACTAATTATGAGCACAAGGCTCAACCTATCAGATCTCCCAGGGCACAAATTACATGTGGTCACCACAAAACCTCGAAAGAGCATCCCGTGACTGATTACGAGCACAAGGCTCAACCTATCAGATCTCCCAGGGCACAAATTACATGTGGTCATGGAAAAACCTCGAAAGAGCATCCCAGGACTGATCACGAGCACACAGCTCAACCCATCGGATCTCCCAGGGCACAAATTACATGCCATAGGACAAAACCTCGAAAGAGCATCTACCAGATATCCCAGGGCACAAATTACATGCCATAGAAAAAACCTCGAAAGACTATCTGCAGATCTCCCAGGGCACAAATTATATGTCCTCCCAAGAAAAACCTCGAAAGAGCATTTGCCAGATATCCCAGGGTACAAATTACATGCCATAGGAAAAACCTCGAAAGACTATCTGCAAATCTCCCAGGGCACAAATTACATGCTTATCTGCACAACCTGTTCCACGACCATAGAGTATCAACCTGATACTCACCATACATCATCCTGATGTACACATGATCATCCTGATCATCATCACTGCAACATCCTGTTGCATGTCATCTGGAGCAACATCCTAAAGCTCGTCATCCATGATCATCCTGATCATACAATGCATCTACCTGATGCATACCAAGAATCTACCTGATACATATCATCATACATGATCCACCTGATCATACAGTGTATCTACCTGATACAAATACAAATACATGATACATATCAACATACATGATCTACCTGATCATACAATGTATCCACCTGATAAATATACAGATACATGGTCCAAGCATCCAACATGATGCATATACAAAATACATACACATGATCCAACCGATCATATCCAGCATCCAACATGATGCGTACATACATATAAATGATCCAACTGATCATATCCAACATCCAACATGATGCGTACATACATATACATATAAATGATCCGACTGATCATATCCAGCATCCAACATGATGCATACATACATACATATAAAAATGATCCAACTGATCATACAAAGCAGAAACCAGAACATCATCCTAATGCTCATCATCCAGTGCTTACATCCACAACCATGTGAAGGATCCTCCTTCCAACATGCTTGGAATAGCTTCAGCAAATGTGTCCATCATTTCTTCCTCGAAGTGTCATCAATCCGAAGAACACCAAGCCTCTCTCTGAAGTACTCGAACTTCACCCTGGCTAGTGGCTTCGTCAGCACATCCGCAATCTACTCGTCCGTTGCAACATACAGGAGCTTCACAGCTCCTCTCTGTACCATATCCCTGATATAGTGATATTTGATCTCTATGTGTTTCGACCTGTCATGAAACAATGGGTTCTCGGACAGCTGCACACAACTCTGGTTATCACAGAAGATACCAGTAGCATCCAACAGGAGATCAAATAATTCAAACAGTAGCATCCGTAGCCATACTGCCTCACAACTAGTTGAACAAGCTGCAACATACTTTTTCTCAGCTGTACTCAGTGCTACAAAGGACTGCTTCTGGCTAAACCAAGAGATCACACCTGATCCCATACTGAAGCAGCACCCAGATGTGCTCTTCCTATCTGCAGCAATGCCAGCCCAATCTGAATCAACATAACCCTGCAAGTTAAACTTTTGATTCACCTCATACTTGAGCCCATAATCCACTGTACCCTTCAGGTACCTCAGAACATGCTTTACAACAACCAGATGAACACTCCTTGGATCTGTCAGGAACTAACTCAATGTGTTCACCGCAAAGCAAATATCTAGTCTAGTGTTCGTCAGGTACATCAAGGACCCAATCATCTGACGATACATAGAGACATCAACCGGATCAGATGAAGCATCACATAGAAGCTTCAGATTCGATTCCATAGGTGTGGCCATGGCCTTGCAATCCATCATCCCGAATCTCTTCAGGATACCCACTGTGTACTTCCCTTAACCAAGGAAGATCGCACCTATACTCTGCCACACCTCCATACCTAGGAAATAATGCATCCTTCCCAAATCTTTCATATCGAACTTGGCAGCAAGCTTCCTCTTCGTATCTGCAATCAATTTGTCATCTCCTGTTACAAATAAGTCATCCACATACAGGAATAGAATCACAAGATTCCCTTCCTCAACCTTGTAGTAAAGGTTGGAATCCGCTTTACTCTTGGTAAAGCCCAAACTAGATAGGAAACTGTCCATCCTACCATACCAAGTTCTGGGAGCTTGCTTCAAGCCATACAAGGCTTTCTTCAATCTGCATACATACGACTCCCTGTCATGTATTTCGAAACCGAGTGGCTGCTCCACATATACTTCCTCTTCAACTACACCAATCAAGAAAGCGGTCTTGACATTCATCTGGTGTATTTTCCATTTCATCACTGCAGCCAAGGCAAGTACTGTTCTGATGGAAGTATACCTGGCTACAGGTGCAAAAGTTTCTTCATAATCTATTCCCTCTTTCTGAGATAAGCCACGAGCTACGAATCTTGCTTTGTATTTCTCTACACTGCCATTTGCAGCATGCTTGATTTTGTAGATCCATTTAGAAGTCACAACAGACTTCTCTTTAGGTCTTGGTACAACATCCCAAACATCATTCTTCATTATTGATTGGTATTCCTCAACCATGGCATCCTTCCATTCTTTTTTTTCTGCTGCTTCTTCATAACTAGAAGGCTCTTTGTTCATAATGTCACAGAGTAAAGCAACATAGCTGGTATGTGATCTGGTTCTCTTCTTTGCTCTGTGTTCTTCTTATGGAATGCCAAATCTTTCTGCATCTTGAATGAGCTCTCTAGCCCATGCAGGTTTCCTCTTGTGAGAGTTATCCTCGCGGGGTGGATCTAGAGGTTCTTGTGGATCTTCAAACTCACGAACAACTTCTGGAACTGCTTCAGTCATGGTAGTGTCTTGAAATCTAGTTTCCTTAGGTTCTTCATAAAATTCGATAGGTGCCTTCCTTGATTTGATGAATGTTGAATTTTCATCAAATGTTACATCCCTACTGACATCAATGTTCTTGAACCCTGGAAAGTATATTATATAATCCTTTGAGCTTTCACTGTAACCCACAAAGATACCCTTCTTTCCCGAAGGATCTAGTTTAGTCCTCTTTTCCTTTGGGACATGAGTGTATACTGGACAACCAAATATTCTGAGATGGCTGACTTCAGGTTTCTTACCAGAAAAGACCTCTTCTGGTGTCCTGTTGTCCAATATCTTGTGGGGTGTTCTGTTCTGCACATATATAGTTGTTCTAGCTGCTTCTGCCCATAGATGCATAGGTAGATCCTGGTCATGCAGCATTGCCCTTGCTGCTTCCATGATTGTTCTGTTCTACCTTTTTGCAACTCCATTCTTTTGAGGATTATAAGGAGCAATCAACTCCCTCTTAATCCCTGAATCACTACAAAGCTTCTTGAAGTCACCTGAGGTGAATTCTTCACCATTGTCAAATCTGAATGTTTTGATCTTCTTGTCAGTTTGATTCTCCATCAAGGTTTTGAATTCCTTGAATTTATCAAACACCTCATCTTTTCTCTTCAAGAAGTATACCCAAGTCTTCCTGGAGAAGTCATCAATAAATGAGACATAGTAAACATACCCACTCATAGAGCTGGATGACATAGGACCACATACATCTGAGTGGATGATTTCCAAGATGTCTTTTGCCTTGCTTTCACTGCTTGGGAATTCCTTCTTAATGTTCTTACCTTTTGCACATCCTTTGCAAACATTTTCATGTTTGGTCTTGATCTCAGGAAGACCCTCTACAGCATTGATTGCAATTGGAAGTGCCCTATAGTGCATATGAGCAAGTCTTGTATGCCAAAGTTCACTTGGCTCCATGGATTCATGTACCATGGCATGTTCAGGTTGTCCCTTCAATTTATACAAACCTCCCTCTTGCTCTCCAATCACTACTACATCATCTATGTTCTTTCCCTTTGGCCACATTAGGACTTGGCCATCCACAAATGCAACCCTCATACCTTTTGCATCCAATGCAGAGATGGAGAGTAAGTTCTTCTTGAGCCCAAGTACATAAAGGACTTCTTTCATCTTCAAAGATTTTCCAGAATCTAGGTTGTAGGAGGCTTCACCACTTCCTTTGATTGGGTATTGATAATCATCCCCAAGTTTCACCTTATGGGGTGATTCATGTTCAGATAGATTCACAAAAATTCCTTAAACCCAGTCATGTGTTTGGAAGCCCCACTGTCAATCAACCAATCATTACAACCATGGGAGATAGTACCTGTGAGAGTAGAAATTAGAACATACTCTTCTTCACTTGATGAGTCATCATCACTATCACTTTCTACCCTAGCCTTCTTCTTTGGGGGTTCATCATCTTCGGCAGCATGAGCATGATATCTTCTTTTGTTATTCTTCTTCTTCTTATTGAATTTGTTGTTGTTGTCTTTCTTCTTCTTGGGACAATCTGAAGCAAAGTGTCCCTTCTCATTGCAATTGAAGCATCTGAGATCTTTCTTATCTTTATTATAATGGTGGTGTGAGAATCTCCTGTTATGAGATGATTCCTTCTTGGACTTGCCTTTCCTGGCATGTGCTATGAGAGATTGATCTTCATTTCCCATCTTTTCTTCTCGGGCCACAAGCCTAGCTTCTTCTTGAGAGCATTCTTCCTACAATTTGTTGAAGGAGATCAATTTCTTCCTTACACAAATTCCTTGAATAAAGGAATCCCATGACCTGGGTAGGCCATTTAGAGTGGTCATCACCACTTCACCATTCTCCACCATTTCATCCACTGCTTCTAGTTGTTCCTTGATCTGGGAGACCCTTGAAAAATAAGATTGAATGGTTTCTCCATTCTGAAACTTTACTCCTTTCAATTGGTTCCACAGGGTCATCTTTCGATTTATGTTATTCCCTTCAAATAGCTTGGTCAAAGAGTCAAACATCTCCTTGGGTGTCTTTAGAGAAGACACATGGGGTATGAGATGGTCTTTGATAGAATCAGCAATGATTCTCTTTGCCTTGACCAAGTTTTTCTTATGCAATACCTTAGCCTCTTCATCCTCTGGGATAGGGATGTCTTCTTTTACATATGAGTCCAACTCATTCTCTTCCAAGATTAACCCAATCCTATACTTCCAAGCTTGGAAGTTATCAAATCCTTCAAGCTTATCCTCAAGCTTGGTGTGGTGAGACATCTTAAAGAGTACTTCAAATGGAAATAGAAAAGATTTAGGTCTTACCACTTGAAATGTTGAAAACTGGATCTCGTCCCGGATTAGGGTTTGTCGGAAAAACCCTAAAAATTCAAAATGTGAATTTCAATTTTTTGAAAGGATAGAAAGATGTGCCTTGATGATCTGATCAGCCTAGTGTATTCAGAATTTGAAATCAGCAAAGCTTTACCCTTCAGATTTGTCGTTTTGTCCTCCCGGGTTCACTATGGAGAGCCCTGAATTAGGGTTTGAGTTTCCCGGAGATCTACCCAGCCAAAAATCTCGATCCAAAGCTCTAAACTTCGATTTGTGCAAGGCCCTTCCAGCTATGTCTTCAGATTTCAGAAATTCCTATTGTTGTGGAAACCCTAATTTTTAGGGCCAAATCTGAAAATGCTCAGAATTGAATTCTGATTGGATAGATAGATTCTCCTTGATGATTAGAGTCAATCTACTATACTTCTTTTCCAAAATCTGTGGAGAGAAACCCAATAAACAAGAAACTCAAGTTTCCGTCACTGCAAAATGTCTTCTTCTCAGGTTAGCTCTGATACCATGTTAAATTTTGAGCATAAATTCACAATACTATAGGATCTTCATTGAGAGAATAAAATATACAGTATATCAATGCATAACAATCACAATAAGCATGATAAGCATCACAAGAATCAATAGCATGAGAGACAAGAGACACAGAGTTTCCGTGGGGAAAACCCTAAGGTGAAAAACCCCACAACTTCCTCAGAGATAGAGAGATCAATGGCTCAACCAAAGTACAACCAAAATACACGTGAGATAGTCTCCTAGAAGCAGATGATCCTCCTCCTCACTAGTGTACAAATTTCTGAGTGAGAGAGAGATGACTTTCCGAAATGATCTAAATAGAGATCTCCTGATCTCTATTTATACTAACCTGTTTGCCCAGTGACCTTATGGGGCCGACTTGTCTATCTAGGTACATCCACAATATAATATATATTTCACGGCTGACCCCACACATGGTGGTCTAATAACCCATCGGCAAGTACACACACTTGTGACACTTGTCAATCCACATGACGACACTTCCTTATAGAGGAATAACACATCTCTAATAAGGGTACAATAAATATATATGAAATACATAGATGAAATACATTCTGAAGTTACATATACATCAACATTTAGGTGTCTTTACATATTTTTGTATCAGGTAGCAGTCCTTAGGTCTGTGTCCTCTACTTCTACAAATTTCACACCATGGTGCCTGGTTCTGATTCATATTTATTGGGTTTGGTGCACCACTGTTAAGATATTCTTGAAATAAGGGGCAATGTTCTCTAGTGTGGCCCTCTCCTTTGCATCCTGTGCACCAAACTTCATGTCATTGCTCATGTCTCTACTCTTTTCTATTCTTCATACCTTGTAATTCTCATGTCAAGGTAGGAAATTGGGTTTGGATCTGTATCATCACAAAACTACTTTCTCCAATTGGTGAGGCTTCCAACTTCATTGCGATCTCCAAAGCCTTAGCTTGAGATACAACCTTCTGTTGCATCAGTGGTTGTCTGATATGGGGCAATAGCACAGCAATGAACCATTCTTGATGCTGTTGCAAAGCTATAGCAAAGCTCACTTGGTCCAACAATGTTTTGAATTCTTGGTCGAATTCCTAGACCGATTCAGTAGGTTTCTGCTTGATTCCTTTTAACTCTTTTATGCACTGTGATTCTGATTTGGGATTTTTAAACTCTGCTGCAATCACGATCTTAATGTCTGCTAAGGTTCTTGGTTGTGCTTGAGAATACTTCATAAACCAATGCATCACTCTATCTCTAAAAGTAGTTATGAGTTGCGCTTTCTTTATAGCATCATCTGTCACTTGCTTAACACTCCACACGACTTCGCAGAGAAACCAGTGCTGATCAGGTTCTTCCTGACCTGTTCCTTTGAAGATCGACAGTTTTATATCGGTATCTATCATTCTCCTTCCGGATTTTGTACAGTTCTGGAATTGATTCCCTGTGACAAAAGTAGACACAGGCTGTTGGATTGTGCTAGGGACAGTATTCTGCGAAATAGTGTGAGTCGTAGTGCTGTGAGCACTCGCTCCTGCGGTGTTACTAGTATTACTAATATGTGGGATGGGTTGCACGACACTCACAGCGGGTGGGTTCAGGACTGATTGATTCTAAGGTATAATACTCTGGATTGTGGCTGATAACTGAGTGTTTGTATTATTGAGATCACATGGAATTTCGGTATCTATACGGTTTCTAGATGATGTGGGTTTCTTCTCGTTAGTAAGCTTGTATCTCTTTCCACTTATCAAAGTATGGTTTTCTTCGTTAGAATCAATGTATGTATTCTCTACAATGACATATTTAGAACTATTGTTGTGTTCTTAAAACACCTTTCTCAGTTAAAAGCATTTTAATGTATAGACTGAGGTTTTTGAGGAACTTACCTTTGAATCCTTCGAAAAAGTATGCTTCATCTTGGTCGTAGGATTTCAGCGTCTCTACAGCAAACTCGGTCAAAAATTCTTCTAGTATGCTATCAACCCAGAAGTCAACTGCTTGTGATAGTGGGTTTATGATCGCTTTAAGCTGTTCAGTAAGCTTTTGACTCCACTCTGGGAACAATTATTTCTTTCTGCTAGGCGCGATATCCACTCATGTAGCTCGTTTGGAAATAAATCCCAAACAATTTTGTGGATGTCCCGCCACAAGTATCTATTCAACCAATGTACGTTAGATAGACGCGGATGTCTATTTTCTTTCTTTGCGAAATCTCTTTCGATCTTATCGCACCAAGCCCAGATTTATTTCGTTTCTGGATGCCAACTGTCGAACATACGTTTCTGAATACACTATCGCATCACTGGTCATAGCAAGGCAACGGAACCATTTGTTGGTCACAGCACTATTCTATAGGTTTTCCAATGTAGACCTAGGTACTTCGTGGTACAATATACGAACAAAACCCCTATTCACCGGCCCTTTTGGTAACAGACTGCGAGCATTCTGAGGTCCAACCTGAGGCGAAGTCGAGGGGGTGGTTGCAGAAGCAGGTTTCCACAACCTTGTGATGCGAGTGTATAAACTAATTCATGTACAGCGCGGTACAGGTTGTGCGCTGTGGTCAATGACTACACGAAGTCTTCTACTCTGCATCAAGAATCTTCAGGAACAAAGATATTTATACCCTCAACGCGTCCACAGGCTGCGCAGTGGGGTTATGAGACCTAACCACTTCTACTCAATCTATTCGATAATCCTTAATCGTTCATCATTACTTAGCTTGATAAGCATCATAACTTATGCAGATGGGTGAGATGCGCAGTGCTATGTGCTCGATGTCGCGATTCAACTCTAACCCTTTGTTGTGTGGTTATCTCATAGATTCATTCAACTGAGATCTTATAGGTGATTTACTGTTAACATTCCGCCATATATGAACTACTAGCATCTTATTCCATCCCTTCCACGGTGAATACAGATAACAGTAAACATATAACAGCCAATAGTAACTTCATGCATGCACTTTAAGTAAATTAGATCACAAATTAATGACAATCATACACAGCAATCACATAACACAATGGTTTAACGTGGTTCACCTCCCCCGGATGGGAAGCTATGTCCACAAGAACTATTCTTTATTTATCTTGGGAAGGGTACAATAGTTATTTGTCTATGCACTCAGCTGCATATGCTCTTCTCTCTCTCTCTCTCAAAACTAGGTCTCTGCACACTCAGCTATAGAGCCTTTACAATGCTTCGATCATACAGATCTTACAATATTCAAGAATAATCAACAAACTGAGAGTTAACCCTTTTCCTTTACAAAATTACCTTATTTAGAGATCAAGACCCGTAGGTCATGTCTTTACATTTTCGAAGGCAGAGCCCTTAGGTTTACAAAACTATCACGGTTTTCCCAAAACCGGACTACTGATATCTGGCAGCGGATCTTCTATCACACGCACTCCAACAGGTTACTTCCACCGAGATTTTCCTTCTTTCACGGGATTAGATGACTGGTCCGAGTAGTAGTAGTCTTCTGTTTGTTGTGATCAGTCACCTACCTCGGATCTGCACCTACCCACTGCTTGGTAGTTATCGACGATCTTTAGCAAAAATAGGTCTTCTGTTACCTAACCAAAATAACTGCCTTCATCCGTCCATGCTCTGCTTAGCTGTATCTCTGTCGACGTGGCACATCGCGACGTTGTACTCCTCGCAGCACCGACCACGCAGCTCCTTCGACACTGTGTTGCGCGCAACTTCGTAGCATATGAAAACTTATCCTAAAATTGTTAAAACTTAACTGCGCTTAGCTTCGCAGTTCTCAAAAGTATTTCTATTCAAAATTGCTCCATCTAGGCCAGGCCCAACATTGGCCCTCCAAGCCAAATGTAAATCCATTACAACACAATTTGCTTTCTTATTTTAAAGTATCATGATAATGGAATCCTATTTCTGAAATAAATTTATGCAAGCCAATCAAACTAAGCAATATTACAGTCAACCATTAATTTTGTTGCTACCACATCCTATTTCCTATAATCGATTTAATATCGTAGCTCAGGGAAAACTCATCCAAAACTAGGTATCTCCAGCCATTGGGGTCTAATTCATTCATTATAAAAAGAAAAAAAATTGGAAGGAGAAACCATCTCACAAACAACGTCGTTTTCTATTCCATATGAACGGAGATAGGTACATGGGTTCCATTGATTAGTATCCCTAGTGCCATTTAGTGCCCATGTTGTTTCTTTTCCTCATAGGATAGGAAGTTTTTATAATATATGATTTTCACTTAGATGCATACTCATACTCCAAAACTTATGGCCTTTATGGTGATTTGATGTTTCATGTTCCACACGGACAAGTCCACCACTCCATCCATAATGTACAAGTTACATTATTTTACCTCCATTCATCATCCCTCAAGGATATTTCCATCGATTTAATACCCATAATCACTTCCATCTATTATAACTCTATCAATTTATGCACTTCATTGTACACTGGACACTTATCTCCTTTCCTCCTATTATCATCTCTCTCAAGTGCCCACACACTTGGGAAGCCATCACAAACAATGCTCCTTAGCATTATTGCATATTGTATATGATATTATTGTGTAAACATACTTACTATCCTTTATTCAGAGCATTCTAGGATAACCCATGGATTCTTATTGATGCCAGTCTCTCCTAGAGTCGACATCAATTGCCACCTATTTTCCTCCATGAGTCCCCCATTTTAGTTATGTCCCTTGGTTCCCATAATTGTGTCCCTCCAATGATATCATCATGATTTTCACATATGATTCCAAGTCATCCATGCCTTCATACTCTTAATAAAGTAAGTTTGAGTCCCCTTTTTAGTCACCCCCTATCCCCCATTAGTGTCTTAGTCCCACAGTTCTCTTTATTATCTAGTCATATCCCTCGTTCTTCCAACAAGGAAAACTCATTTCTTTGCTAGCAGTGGGTCTCCCTCTATCAACATCAATACATCTATTCAAGATTATATACCGAGAGGCACATTGTACCTTTTCCCCATAACCATCATTAATGGGTTCCCTTGGACCAACTGAGGGGATACCCCAGTGCTCCTTAGATTGGTTTATTCTCATGTTCTTGACTCCAACTCATTATCACATCATTGATAATCGTACATGTTGATGGTTCCATTTTCTAATTTGGTCAAAGAACTCAGATATCCCTGACTTGCTCCAATTTCTGAGACCATTTGGAATCCCTCCAATCACATGCTTCCTCTAGTATTTAGGTTGTGTTGGAAATTGATCCAGTTCGAGTTGTATTTCTATGGACCCATTTGAATCGTTCTTTCATTTATTTGATTCAACTATGAGAAGTGAGATTCCTCTCTACTCCTTCCATATCTTGGGTTCCTTCTATTTTAACCGGGATTCAGCTACTATGATTCAATATTCCATTGGGATACCATTGTTTTGACATGTGTTCTTCATATCATCCATGATTGGACCATGATTATGTACCCATTATGTATCCATATTGGGTCACTCATTGAACTTCATTATGCATTGTATCCAATTTGTATTCATGTAAAAACAAACTTGTGAAGAATTTTGTTAGCTTTCTATTCATTATTTTTCATATTTTTTTATTTATTGATATTTTATATGGTAATTTAGAAAATGTTTGACAATATATTCTTATAAAATTAAAGTAATGGTAAATAATCATGTCACCCTGGTTTTGGGTGTTAAATAGGTGACGATCGAGGAAGGCTCTGCCATGCACCCACATGGAAGGCTAGCTCAACCATCTAGCAGTGGGCCTCAGCGGGATCTCTTCTTCGAGCACTGCACTTAAACTTTGGTCCTTTCCCATGCCAGCTGTCTCTTTCGCATGTGATTCCGCCACTCTAACTGACGCGATGGTGGTTATCATTAATACCGTTCAGCTATCTACGTCGTTGCTTCATAACTGCAACAGTCGATGCGTTCAATTCTCTCTTGTGGCGCCAAGGTGATCCCTCCAAAAAGTCTTAGACATGACACCTCCTCATTCCATCAGCTTCATCTGTGTTGACATTCCTGATTATCCTTTGCATGATCCCGCGGCTGTTAGTTCTACTTTGTCTTCCCCCTCCTGCATACACGCTAACTACGCCATGACTTGTCCACATGGAACCTCCAAGCATGGATCCTGTCATGGTGTTGGTCGAATTGCCACCTCCACAGAGAAGGAGAAGAAAGGCATCCACGGCTACAATGATAGGATTACCACTCCTGTCCGAAGACTGGTGGACGATTGGGAAGTAAATCGTGTTTCTGAAATCCTTGCCTCCGGCAGCCAAGGTAGCCAAATCAACTATTACTGGCTTATGAAGAATATGTTTGGTATCATGGTTGAATAAATTTTCGCAAATTGGAACCTGGCCAACCTATCCATCATGGATACCAGGACACACATGGTCCTCCTCAATGATATGCTCACTACACTAGAAGCCAGTGTGACTGGAGGAAACTTTTCCCTCTTCTGCAAAGCCACTCCCCATAGTGACTTTGGTATCAACATGCCTAGTAACAACATAGAGGTCCCGAAAGGTAAAGGAAGCGCTCTTCCTGCAAGCTCCACTATGGCCACAGAAGTCCACGCTCTCGGCTCCACTATGCTTGATTCATCTGGTGCAGTCACCGCGGAATTCCCAGCCCCTGTCTTGGGATCCACCTCAAGGTCAACCTCTCCTGCGGCTCTCATGCTATAGGGGGATGCTCCCCCTAGAGCCTCCTTCCCAATTCCTTCAACCCTTGATGTTCTTCACTGCAAAAGGGTCCAAAAAGATGATGGCGAAGCTGCTACTCCTCACAAGACTGAACCTATCCCGGTACAGAGCTGGGATGATGACCTATTTGGAAGCTTCCCCATCATAGAAAACAAGCCCAGCCCCCCGAACACAGATGCAGACATCTAAGGTTTCTATGGTAGACCCAAGCTCCTTTTTGAGATGGTTAAAGTATCAAGTCTCCTTGTTTTGGTTTTCAGTTTACTGTCTTGCACTGCTCATTTTATGAGAAGAATTAGTCTTTTGTGGGAAGATTTTCAAAGACTATATTTCTAATTTTCTACTCTACGAGAGGCACTAGTTCGCTCTCAGAACCATAGAATATCATGTGCATGTAACTTTTTTTGTACTATAATATAAATTATCTCTACAATTTACAAAATAAAAATGGTAAATAATAATGTTTTAAGACCATCATTTATTCATGTTGTTAAAATTTTGTTTACTAAAAAAAAATATGCTATGACAATCTAGACAAAGCGTATTAACATATGACTATAATTTTGTATCCAATGGGTGAATATACTAATTATTTTATTTTTAGAAATGGATCAATTTGAAAAAATATAGAATATAAACATGTTTATGAAGACATAACATCCTCCCCAATTTCCACTAAAAATAAAACAATCTAAAAGTAACATTTTGAAGTAGACACTGTAATGACTGATCTATCATGTAAATATTTTTTTCATTATATTTTTTTGAAGTTATTGATTTTTCATTTTACTAAATTTTAATATAAATTAAAACAAAATTGCACATGTTAACAAAAAATTAATTTAAATTAGCAAATCTCAACCAAATTCAAAAAAAAATGTTCCTACAGAAACTAGATTTAATGACGAAAGTAAAAATTTGGTTCTAAAAGTATATTAGCAGTATTGAACATCACTCGTAACTTCTAAAGTTGGAGAAATATGAAAACCATCTAGTTTCTGGAAATTCATAGGTTTTCAAATGAAGAATAGTTCAACCAAAAACTTACAATCTTTTTGGCCTAATTTTTTTGTCGTTACATCGATTGTTAAATCTAATAAAGACAAATTTTCAACCAAAAAATGGATTCATCCAAAAACTTTCTTAAAATTAATTTGGTTAGTTGCAATAATGCACGACACCTTTTAATAATAAAGAATCTTACAAACCTTATTTATACATTAATCCAATTCTACAATTTCACATCTTTCATTTTCATTCTGGACTTTACAAAAGGTTTTCTAACTGACTTTTTTAAGGTGATTTTTTCAGGGGATTTTTTTTATGATGATTTTTTAAGGGAATTTTTTAGGTGTTTTTTTTACAAAGGCTCAAACACATTTTTTAAGGTCAAGCCTTAAACAAAAATTCTTTTAAGGTGTTTTCTCAATGGCTCAAAGGCTCAAAGACAATTTCTTTTAAGGTGGTATCTGAAAGACTCAAAAGCAATTTATTTTAAAGTGTTTTTTTTTCTTTTGAAAAACAATTTCTTCTTTTTTTGTGGGAAAATATTTTTTATCAGTTTCTTTATAGAAAAAATTCTCTTAAAATGATTTCTTTTATGGTGAAATTCTTGACTTAAATGTTTTTTTAACATTTCTTTTGAGTTGAAGATTTTCCTATCCAATTTCTTCTATGGCGAAGGTTCTCTTAGTGAAATTATTCTAAAGTGAAGACTCTTGCAAGTATTCTATCGTGATGTTATAAAATTATATTGTTTATTTATTTTAAGATAGATTTCTTTTAAACTAGATATAATTTCAACATTTCACAAATTATTCATTTTTAAATGACTTACAATTGTTTTTTAATTTGATTTTTTTTAAGGTGTTGATTTTATAAAAACTTATATAGATTGAATAATCAAGGGAAATAAAAGACAACACTAAAGAAAAAATGACCACACTCAAGATGATGTAGTTCATACTAAAAAGCAAACTCTATCATAATAAAAGGCATATCTTACACGTATTGGAGAAATACTTGTTGAAGATGTAAATAGAGATTTGCATCCTAATGTTGATGAAATGAATATTGAAAATTAAGTTCAAGAACAAGAAATAGAACTAAGTATGTATATATATATATATATGTATATATATATATATACATTTTTTAAATCCAATAAAGTATTTTTTATAATGAATTGTAATTTTGAAAATACTTAATAATAAACAGGTATAGAATTGTCTTATAATGTCGATCAAGATATTGAAGGCATTGTTGAAACCCATAACGAAGAAGAAATCAAGTCAAACATAGGTATGTACATGTGTGTGTGTGTAAATTTTAGTACATTTAATTTAATTTATGATTGAATTTTGTTTTTTAATACCAATTAATAAATGTGAATTATATATTATCTTATATTTCTAATTTAGTATATCTAGCATGATAAATTAAATTTAATTGAAATATATAATCATTTTCAACATTGATGATGAAACTTTGCAAAACAATGAATGGAAAAAATTTGGGGACAAAAGACCTAAGCACGGTGCGTGATATCATGCTCAACATATTTATAAAAGTGTTCTTCGAAAAGAATCAATAGTAGCACAAGCTCAAACTTTGGGATGTTTGTTAGTGTCTAAAATGTTAAAAGACACTACATCATTATTGGGTATTCAAAAAGCCATAAAATATAAAAAGGTGAAACAAAATGTGTTTGAAATTATAACTAGTGCAATCAAAACATTTGGAAGATCTAGAAGAAAAGATACTAGCATTACACAAAGATCAGTTCAAACAAAAAATATTTTAGCTAGTACTAGACAAAAATGTTTAATGGAACAATGGGAAACACCAATAAGAACCTCGAGAAAAAAATTATACAAAGATAACAAATTTCGATTGCAAATAGATGAAAATGATGAACTTGCTTGTTGAGTAATTATTTGTAGAAAAACTTATGAATATAAATTGGGAGAAAATGTTAAAACTATGGTACATGAATATTGGTTGACAAATACCCAGGTTGGAATGCTACTTTTATCACGCTCATCCCAAAATAAGAAAACCTGGTGCACCCAGGTAAGTTCAGAACCATCTCCCTCTATAATGTTATCTTTAAAATTCTAACGAAAATAATTGCCAACCGCCTTAGAACTATCCTTCCCCATCTCATCTCGGAGGAACAATCAGGGTATGCAGAGGGAAGACACATCCTTTATGGTATTTTCATGGCTCATGAAGCCATCCACACTCTCAAAACCTCTAAAAACGAAGGTTTGATGATTAAACTTGATATATCAAAATAATTTGACAAACTATCCTCGAACTTTATGGAAAAAATGATCCTAGCATTTGGTTTTAACTCAACCTAAGTTCAATGGATTCTAGCTATTACCCCCTCTGCTTTCTTCTCGATCTTGGTTAATAGCTTACCCTCCATGAAATTTGGGCCAACCTATGGTATATGAAAAGGGGACCCTGTTTCTCCATTTTTATTCATTATTATGATTGAGGGCCTGGGTCAGGCCATTAAAAATGTTATGAGCAATAACCATCTCTCAAGTGTCATACCAGCTAACGATGATCAACAAACGTCACATTTACAATTCGTAGACAATACCATGATTTTAGTTGCTGCCTCATGGAGGAAATCCAAAGAATTAAAAGGAATCCTCTGCACCTTCTCAAAATATTCGGGCTTCATTGTTAACAATTAGAAATCCGAGATATTCTTTTTCAACACTCCTATCCATCGTTAGCTAGGCATATCTTGGCTCCTCTCCTTCAAAAGAGGCTCTCTGCTCATTGGCCAGCAAACACCATGCCGGGCATATCATATTTCCATAATGGATTCAAAAATATCCAATTGGGCATTCCGCACCCTCAACCTGGATGGAAGATTGATCCTTATCAACTCAGTCCCGTGAGGCATGTGCTCTTAACTATTATTAATCCTTGTTTATCCCAAGACCATTCTCAATTAACTTCGCTCGATCTAGAGAACCTTTTTATGGGGAGGGTATAAAAATAATAAAATAAAATTGGCCATGGTTTCCTAGGACAACATCTGCAAATCAAAACTGCTAGGGGTGTAGGACTTCAAGACCTGAAAACAGAAAATAAGGCAATATCAACCAAACTATGGTGGATATGGCTCACACGCCCGAAATCCCTATGGGACCAGATATGGGAAATTAATTACCCACACAACATACCCACCCAAGAAATTATCAGAAGCGAAGAAACCAATGATGGATCAATTGTTTGGAAGGAAGATTGGTAGAACATGGGAATCATCCAGGAGCATGCTTTTTGGGAAATCCGCAATGGCCAAATGGATTTCTTCTAGGATGATGCATGGCAACAACGAGGAAAATTAAATTCTCTTGAAAAAAGGATCCCATTGCGACAAGCCACCCTCTCATCCAATTGCTTCCTGGTGTGCCACTTTTGGACCCGAACAACCAAGATTTGCAATGGAGAAAATGGAGGGAGTTAACATGGAAACCCCTGCCGCAAAATCAAACCTCGGATACCATCTGGAAAGAGCTCAAGCTACGAAAAATGATGCTACAAGAAGGAGAAGACATCCTTCGATGGGGCCATAAGAGAAAGGGAACATTCTCATTGAAGAAAGCATGCTCTATTCTATGGGATTTCAACAGCCTTCAATAAGAGCTTATTTGGAAGCAAATTTGGAAACAAAACTTATGACCCAAAATTTCCACTTTTTTGTGGCTAGTTGCTTGGAACAAAGTCCTTACCTGAGACTGCATTCTTCGTAAAGGATTTGAAGGCCCCTAACTTTTCCTCTTATGCCATAATGAATAAGAAACACTAGAAAATATCCTCAACCAATGCCCCTTCACCCAGCAGCTATGGGACAGGGGAGAAACTATCTTCAGACGATCATATAGAGATAGAGAAAGCGTCCCGAACATCATAGCCCAATGGAACCATACCATATCAGAAAACAAGATAGTAAACAAGATTTTCCAACTTTACCCAGGTTTTCTCATGTGGGAGGTGTGGAAGGAACGAAATCGAAGGATCTTTAAAGATGACCAACAAGGCACCACCTACTCATGGAAAAAAATTCAAAAGAATATCAGGGAATCAATCCTATCGTCTCAATGGAGTATAGTACAATGGAAAGGCTCAAGTCACGACAAAAACATCATTCAAGCATGGAATATCCACCAGTAATTAGTAATACCACTCGCATCCAAGAAAAAACTAAACATGCCCATCCCTGATCGATGGTCTTCTTCAAAAAATGAATTCATTAAACTGAACCTTGATGGAGCTAGTAAGGGAAACCCAGGGCCAGCAGGATATGGAGGCATTATCAGGAACTGCAAAGGTGAAATACTAAGAATTTATTTAGGCTTTATGGCATCAGATAGCAACAATGCAACCAAGCTTCTATCCACGATATCAAGCATAGACATAGCTTGAACCAATGCTTTCTTCAAGCTCATTGTCGAAGGAGACTTCACACTAATGATATAGATCCTCCTCAAGCTTCTTAATGGTTCCAAAGATCACAATATCAATCCCAACTAGATATTGACCACCAAAATTGAAGGACTAGAAAGCATCTTGGATCAAAATCTTGTCATCATCGCTCACCACATCAAACTAAATGCCAACAAATTGGAATACAAGATGGCCAATTGGGGTGTGGACCACCCAAAGGAAGCCTTAAACGAAACCTTGAATGATAGTATAGAATGCCAACTCCATAAAAAATGTCAAGATCTAAACTATCGGGACATGCACCCATGATGGGTGGCATGATGATCTTAATGGGGCACATGGACATGACAACTCACTTGCATGCGAAAAAGAGGTGGAGAGAGGAGGATTTAAATCTTGTCGCTGATTGTTCCAGTGCATTCATGAAATGAAGCATGATAAAGGTCGCATTGCAAAGGGAGGATCACAGTTGTACGCATACGCTAATCCATACAGAAGGGATTCAATCATGAAGGGTTCAGGATGTAACCAAGTGGTATGTTCTAATTATGGCAGGAAGTGGCCTAATTGGAATTGGTATCTATCTTACTCAATTTGGGTTTTACACCTTGTCTCCCGTAGCCTTAAATGCTTTTGGTTGCTCTAGTGCTCTATTTCCTCTGGTTGCTTTGACCTGGGGTTATTCCTACTACTAGATACAATGATGCTACTGGATACAATGGTGCGTACCAAAACCACATGCAAGCGCACAACTTATGGTTCAAGAAGGTCTCATATCCCAAGAGCCCTGAAGGATTTGGAAAAATTGTGTGGCTTCTCCGGCTCGAGAGTAAGCCAGCAGGATTGCGAGAGAATTGAATGGTGGGAGAACTGTGTGAAGAAGAAGCATGGGGATACTATTCTAGAAGCTATGAAGGAAAGTTTCGAAGGTATCATTGAGGACTCCGGGGCCCCAAGAACCAGAGATATCAGGCATATCAAGACCCTTAGTCTCCTTTGGGGTATGAAAGGCATGTTAGGAATGGATTTGGATGAAGTATGGGTGAAGAAAAACACTCAAGAAGTGGGAGAAACCTCTGATTCCCCCACTCAAATCAAGGATTTGGTGCAGTTAATGGAGAATGGTTTCAAACAAATGGAAGTGGGAATTCAAAATTTAACCAAGAATCAGGTAACAATCAATGCCAACTTCAACAGCAAAATGGAGCACTTTCTAGAGTTCATGGAGATCCAAGAGATGACCAACCTCGATGCCAACAAGGAACCTGCTCAGCAACCAGGTGACCAATCGAACCAAGCCCATGCAAGTCGCATTCAATCCCTAATCCACGAGGATGATTAACTGACATGTACTTTTTTTTTATCAGTTTGGCTTTTTTACAATGAATAAGGTCATAACCCCCAGCTTGTGGAGGATTGAAACACAATGGCCTTGCTGGCTCCAAACCTTTGAAACTAGTCTAGGTTCTTGCTTTTCTCTGCTTATTGTATATCATGATCCTAATGAAAAATATGTGCATTTTTGTAGATATTTGTATATTTTATTTCTACTATTAATATAAATCTTCGAATCTTACAAAAAAATATATTGGTTGACAAATTTTAAAGTTTGAAAAAATCCAAGGGATGTGATATCATAAAGAGTGTCACTAAATGAATATGAAACCCATGAAAAACATATATTGGAAATGTCACAAATACAATTGTTCAATAAATTCAAAGAGAGTCACTGTGAAATTAATATGTTGATCAATACATTTGCACAGCATCGACCATGTTATCTTAGACCTATCGGTGTTCATGACACATGTTGTCAACATCATGTGGGATTTGAATTATATTATGACACTTTTCTTGAATTTTGTAAAACAAAATTGGCTAAATTCACCTCCTCCTTCCAAAATCTGTGCTTTTATATATCAAATACAATTCGAAAGATAAGATGATGAATTATACCATAAAAATTTTGTCAATGAAAAATATGTGATCATTGTGGAAATATATATTTATTCCACTCAAAATATCACATTGATAATGATCAGTTGCTGTCAAATGTAACCATTGACTAGAAGAGACATGAATATATTAATTATGCTCCAAATGCCACAAGTTCTACTGATTCTCTTTCCAAAAAACTTGATTTTCCATAAGATAAAATATGTGTGACATATGTTTTGAAGAAATTTATAAATACACCAACCATTCACATGGAGAATGATGGAAAGATCTACAATTCATATAGTCTCGTGAATTTTTTCCACTAGGAACAAATTTTTTGTAGTTGATTTTGTAGAAAACTACACATTTTCTACACAAAAAGATATATAAAGTGAATACTACAATTCCGACCAAGTTTCTATATTTGTGCAAGTTCTATATAGACATTCTCAATACTATATTGATGGAATAGAAATCATGAATGACATTCAACATGTATTCAAAGAATATCACTTTTATATCAGTGATGATCATACCCTTAATACACATTTTGTACAACATTGTATTGGCAATGTTTTCTGAGTCACTGAAAAAATGTAAAGTTGAATTCAATGAACATTGGATATGGTTAGATGGATGTGTAGGAAAATTTAAATATTCATAATCATTATTTTTGTTATTTCGGCTTCATAGAACAATGAAAATTAGCAATCATGGGAATTTATTTGATATTGACCATGGAAAGGAGAGCACGATGGTGCATGAGCATGTGTAAAATGAGAACTTTGAAGGTAGCCAATGAGCCATTCTGACAATCAATTTCAATCAAATACTTAGGTCATTGAATGGTATCATTCAAATCTAATTCGTGAATACAATAAAAAATCAAAATATGTGCGTAGGTATGTACATATTTGTTCTTGAAATTTTTATTAATTTTTAGATTTAAAAAACAATATTTATAAGTCGTAAATTCGTCTATAACATGTACAGTAACATTAAAAAATGTACTTCATAAATTTTTAAAATCATGAATTTTTTTGGCTTATTGGAATCCGAGATGTATATAGATCAATATCATATGATGCTAGCACCATACATGGGACTAGAGATTTGTACTCTATTATAACAAAATTCTTCTAAAATGTGTTTGCATTTGATAGTAGAAAGAATAATGCTTTTTTTTCGAATTTGTATAGAAAACACCGAACTATAGAGGTCTATCAAAACATAATGAACAACTATGTTAAACCTTGAAAACATACTTAAATTTATTCAAAGGGGGAAACACCACTCACAAGCTTAGAGGAGATAGAAACATAGGGCATCGCAGTATCAATTGATGGCGATATAATTTACGACGTTGTTAGAGAAGGTAACAATACAGATGTCAAAAAACAAAGATTCAAACATTGTTCACTATATATAATATATATAAATTAAATTATTTAATATCCAAGATGGATTTAAAAAATTGTCTTAACTACAGGAGATGTCTTTGTGGTGATTTCACCCATACAAAATAAACAAAAAGTGGAATACTATTTTATGCGATGCATTGAGAGGAAGATGAAGTTATTGGAGGAGTATAATGACAAAGTATTTATGTATTAGAGAGGATCCATTATATTAAAAGGTTATCTTTTCCAAGAAACCCATCAAAGTGAAAGTTATATTCACTTTTAGGACTATGAACTTGATGTCATATGCTAACAATATAGTCATTTGGTATGTGAAGCTTGGATAAAATTAATAGAAGTTCTATCGAAAAAAAATGCAAGCTAAATATGGAAAATGATGAAATTTGATTATGAGCGAATACTTGAAGACAACATTCCATTCTGATTTTTCTAAACAAGATTTTTAGACTCATCATCTTATGCATTACATAGAATGGATATGTGGTGTTCTATCTTCATTGGATTTGCAATATGACAACCAAACATTGTGATTTTCGATGGACTAATATATTGTCTAATTATGATGTGCATTCTTGATTGTTCAATTAGTGGTTGGCCTTTCTTGAAGAAATTTGTTTCCATACTTTCTTTGGCTGTATTCAATTATGGTAGGTAATGATTTGTATTTAATTATTTACTTGAATATGCATTGCAATAGTCATGCCATGTCATGTACCTTGTACTATGTTAGCTTGTAGGCCAAAACTACCGATTTGGGTCCCTATATGTCCAAAAGGACCTTTCAAGTATGAGATCATGATAGTGGATCATCCACTAGCACCCCAAATACTCCTTTGACCTTTAGTTGTCAATAGTCTTATCCTGAATGTTTTTGTAAAATAAAACGGGTTGATTTAAAGTATTTATCATGTGCCATTGGTCTTGTTAGACAACCCTGTAATTATCACTTCATCCTACATCTGTTTAGTTACCTTCCCAAAATGATATTTGAATTATGATTTACAATTCATACACATACGGATTTTTTTATCATTTGACATATAAATCATGGAATAGTACAATACCATTAGTAATGTGGAATATCAAGAAAATTTTCAATTTTCGATTGTAACAATTAGACCTATTAAGAATAAATCATGAAATGAAACATTTTGATTTATATTAAAATTTGTATGCATATTTCAATAATTTACTAGATAATCTATTGTGTTATGATTTGACCTATATTAATCATTAGAGAGTACAATCCCTTCAATAATGTGTAATGTATATATTTTCAAGATTGGATTGTAACAATTAGACCTACTGAAAATAACTCGTGAAATAAAACATTTTGATTTAAATTAAAGTTAGCATGCATATTTCAATAATTTACTAAATAATTTATTGTGTTGTGATTTCACCTATCTTAACCATGGAAGAGTACATGCATTCTCATATATAGTTACCAATTAAACATAGCAAACATATATGCATTCATACACTTCTCATTATATGATCATTTCATAACATCTTCACATGCATTCTACTATAAAATTGGCAATTAGATACAAACATCATACCATTCTTTCTTATCATTGCATACACATAGCATACATGTACGCATGCATCATCACATTTGTATATATGATCTCTACATAAAATAAATTAAGTTTCAAAACATAAATAATACAATTCATTTAAGTATTCGGATATATGCGGGAACTATGGTCAGCAGTGATTTGTTGTATGGGACATTAGATATGATGTCAATATGGGACAGTAAATATGTGACAATGTAGGGATCTCAGTGATTCTACTACATGTGCAGAGTGTAATTTTGTTCATCTATTTGAAATAAAATTACGATTTTTTCCGAGGAAAAAAAAAATACAATTCATTTAAATAAACAACTTAATAAATCATTTGGAACTTATAAAAGATACTAGATGTACCAATTTTGTCAATGTCAATGTCAAAATACCATTCAAGCATTAAACATTAAACATAAACATTAAGACATAAGTTACAAAATGTAGAGCCTTTATGAGATTCATCTTTTACATTATAGAGGTCCAAATTTGACAGATGGTGTTATTTCTAGGACTATTAAACATAGAATACACGTACATATGCATTCATGCACTTCTCTATAGATGAACCTCATTTCATAACATCTTCGCATGCATTCTCGTATAAACATATAACAATCAAATAATTTACATCATAACATTCTTTCGTATGATTGCATAACAATTACACATTACATACATGTATGAATTCATCATCACATTTATATTTTATACACAATCTCTACATACAGTCATTAATTTCCAAACCATAAATAATACAATTCATCAAAATAAACCACTTAATAAATCATTTGGAACTTATAAAATATATTCTATATGTACCATTTTTTCACTACCAATGTCATAAGACCACTTGAACATTAAATATTAAATATTAAACATAAACATTAAGACATAAGTTACAAGTTGTAGATCATTTATGAGATTCATCTTTTAAATAATACAGTACATTCTAGAAGACATTATATCTAGGATTCTTACAAGTAGTTGTAACATCTCCATCCCTCTATCCGGCCAGCGGGAGGGGACATTAACTGAATCAGGGCCTCAAAATTTCATCCCATAGCCATAATTATGAATTCATAACAATAAAAACATGTGTGCATAAGTAGAATGAAAATACAAAGTTGAAATAATTCAATCTACACACACATAACATGCAATTTACAAGCTCGATGGGTTAGCTCAAGTGGTTGAGTGTTGTTGTCACGTCCCCATTTTGACCCCCTTCGCATTAAATCTTAAATGATGTAAATATTATTATTTGATCATGGCGAGGAGCTCAAGGCCAAGGCCCCGCCATTGATTTATCATTTTATGTATCGGCAATTAAAAATAGATGCATGTGGTTCTTGTGCTAGATACACACAATGTAAATTTGGACATCATATAAATATGCAATTTTAATGAAAAACCCACAACCAACTATGCAATGTAACAAAGAGTGGGGGCATGATCTTCACAAGGAATAGGGAGGGAAAATAATCAAACCCTTGAGCCAATAGAGTCAATCCATGTGTCAATGAGAAAACCCATGAAATCTCAACTACCCATTTTGGCTTATGCACCCAATCATTAAATTCTTCCAAGAGTTGGTTGAGGCAGTTAATGCCTTGGAAATGAAGAGGTATGGCAGCCAATTTTGTGTATGGGCAAGCCATCAACCTGGGAAATCGAATTTTGGCTTGATGGGAAAGAAAACACCCTCGAATTGATGTCCAAAACCATTCTGAACCCATGGCATTCATCCTCTCACGCAGACTGGGCTTGCTGGGGTTTTATCCTTCACGTTTTCACCATTTTCCTGCATTTTTGCATGCCTACAAACTCGTTTTTGGTTAGCACAAAAACTGGGAGAGGAGGGCCATGAATTGGGACTGTGATGGAGGTCGTTTTTGCCCCAAAATGCTAACGGGTGTTTTTTCTAAAAACGATTTCTGCTCTCCAGGGTTGTTCCCCATCTTAAAATTTTTGTTTTGGTCTTTCCCACATTTTTTTGAACTAGTAAAAGCCCCATTTTGGACATCCCACTATATAAACGTTCTTCATGCCCAGCACCTGTATTTTCTGTTATTTGTGCACTCTGTTTGGTTTGAGTTTAGGAGCAGAGATCTAGGATTGGAAGAGGTCCTGATTTGGCTTGATAAACCTAGTGGGGAAACATAACCTCTCAAGAAGATCAAGAGGGCATTGGATACTTTTCTATGCACACCCTGAGAACACTAGAAGGGAAGGTATGGCTTGAGGGACTGTGTGGCAGTGAAGAGAATACTTCCTTGTGTTGGGTGTGTAGGCATTGTGAGTACCAAGCTAAATGGATCTTGTAGGGGTATCCCTGGCTCTGTGCTTGAGCTTACTAGCTTAGCAATTCTTCCTTTCCATCTCCTAGCAGCCTGATAAACCCAATTGTACATTGGCTTGGATGAATTGTGGTGTATCTTTGGCTATGTGAGAGTTTGTTGTTCCCTCTTCCCTTGTGGAGATCATGCCCAGCTCAGGGGTGGCAGTGGAGCTGCAAGATTGAAGAGCACACTGGCCTATGGTTGGGTGGAACGTTGCAGAAGCATAGCTGGTTTCTTAGGGACTACTTCGTTTTAAGATAAGTACTCTCTATTACAATTCTGAAATGTTTATTTACTGTCTATTATGGTAGTGTTGAATGTATGCTAAATCTGTAAATGAATTACTTCTGTTGTGTAATACTTAGATTTATACATATGCATGCATGTTTGTTTATATTATGTGAATGTTATTTAGTCTCTATGGGGCTAGATGCCTGGTTTTAGCATCATGATCCTCTCTATTGCACTGGTATGATGGGTGGGGACGTGATAGTTGTAATCATAAGAAAAAGGTCTCAGGGTCAAATCCTCAAGTCCGGTGGTTTACCTTGGGTACCATCCTTGAAATGAGGGGAAGTACCTAAGGTTTTCCCATGATGTGTTCCATTGAAAGAAAAAACATGTGAATTACAAGCATAATTATCACATGAATACAAATAAAATCATTGCACATCAAATACATAAGAATACTTATCTTTAAATAAAGAAGATCCAAGCAACTGACAGTGTAAGAGCAATTTTCCACCCAAACTTAGGCACTCTGTCTAGCATATACTCTTCCTGCTGAGAGGCCACCCCAAGCTGGTTTATGAGGCCATCGGGGCGAAGGAAACACCTACAGAATTCTATCTCTCGGCCCACAACCCATTCTGCTCACTGCGCTTAGCTAAAAATCTCAACGAAAGCTCTATACGGGTCTCACCAAGCCATCACATCCATGGAACTCCTTCCAACTGCCCCACACAACACAAGGACAGCATTTCCCTTCATTGGTCCATAGTTCCCTCAGGAAATCCAACCCTTAAAGTGCTTACCAGTGTGTGCAGTAAGATTCCAACATGTTGTATGCTAATTGAGAACCTCCTGCAACATTAATCCAAGGCTTCTCAAGCATCCAAAAGTATCATAACTCAATGGGTATAGGTTCATATATTTCCCAACCTCCATGCTCACCTACAACCATCTATTTTCCCTTCCAAAAATGTAGCTCTGTCTCCAAATTTCAATTTATGGGTTAAACACAGTCTGATAATGGACATGAACAACAATGGAAACTCTACATAATGTAGAAAACATGAATGAGAGAATTATCAAAAGAGTTTTGACTCTAAGGATATGAGGTAAGGTTGAAAAGACAACTGACATAACTTATGACCATATAAGAAATAAGGCAGCTGACAGCTGACATAACTGTCACAACCCCCATGCTTCAATAACTACATGAAGTGACTTTTCCCTCCAACCTCACATATGCATTCAATTATTGGATTTAGTAGTCAAGAGAAGGTAATTGGCTTATTTAAGGAACATGGCATATTTTCCAAGATGAGTTCTAAGTTTGACACATGGAAACATAGGATTTGGTTTCCCCATATGCCCCATTTCCTCTTCCCCTCTTGTGGAATCATAGCCCCTCTAGTACTCTTTACACAACCATCTTGTACCATTTTATTAATTTCCAACATAATATTTACATACATTTCGAATTTGCATGATAAGCCAACCATATGGTCCAAATAAAAATATATACATGATACATGCCTAGCCTTTCACTAGTTGGGATTTGGCCTTGAGATACACACTAAGAATCCATAATAGCATATTTACATCATTTACATAATCTTGATTAAATACATTCCAAGTCAAAACGGGGGGTATTATAGTAGCATACATGTGTACATATGCATTCATACAATTATCTATATATGAACATCATTTTATAATTGTTAGAATATTGAGAATATGCATGAACATACAACAATACATTTACATTAACATGTAAATAAATATCAAAGATCTACTATTCTAGCCTTATATTTGTACAACTTAGCAAGGCATATCCACGTATGCATCACTCTCCATCTTCACTCATGTCACAATCATGTGTATACAAATGACATAAAATATGTGATGTGTGATTTCACATTATATCACAACATACCCCAAAAGGGTCTCCTTCACCTCTATTAAATACCAAGAGGTTTGGAATATTTACATCCCATAACACATTTGGGATAAATAGCTTTCCACCTCTCTTATGTAAAGATCTGTTATAAGAGAATTTAATTACATGATGCATGTGGGATAACTCTAGTTTATAATATTATATTTATTGCATCGAGAGTAGCAAAGTACTCTATAGTCCAGTATGGGGGAGATATTTTCATCTAACATAATGTAACGTTATGTTACCAAAAAATAAAAAGTAATTAAAAATTTTCATATCGGATCATAAAATAAAATAAAAAATTAAAACCAAATAAAAGTTAATTAAAAATATCAATGTCGGCTCATAAAATAAAAATTTATTAAAAAAATTAGTTTTGCTCATAAAATAAAATAAAAAAAACCAACATAGATCCATCTTAAACCCATATCTATCAAGCAACAAGAGGGATCAAATTTCCTGAGGTGTATGCAAAGAATTTAAGATTAAAAAAAATTACACATCAAGAAATTTGATCACTCTCGGTGCTTGATAGATCCGAGTTTTAGATGGATCTATGCTGGTTTTATTCCTTTTATGATATTTTACCAACAACACCACACAAGTCATCATTAGATATTCTAACAATAATATCTTCACATACATTATTGTAGAAACATATAACAAACAAATAATTTACATCCTAACATTATTTGTTACAATTGCATACCAATCACACATAACATACATGTATGAATTCATCATCACATTTTTATATCTTAAACAATCTCTACATACAAGTCATTAATTTTTAAAGAATACATAATATGATTCATCAAAATAAGCCACATAACAAATCCTATAGAGCATATAAAAGATACTATATATATACCAATTTTCACTACCAATGTCATGAGACCATTTAAACATTAAACATAAACATTAAGACATGCTACAAGTTTGACCATTGTCATAAGACCATTTAAACATTAGACATTAAGACATACTACAAGTTTTACCAATGTGACAATATCATTTCAACATTAAACATATCACATAAACATAATACATACTAGAAGGTGTATATAGCATTTATGAGATTCATCTTTTACATAATAGTATACCAAAAAATGAGTATTAGTGAAATAGGGACTAGTCAAAAAATGATAAAAATGATTAGATTGGTAGGGTTGACTACAACATTTCCAAACTAAAAGCTTTAGATCATTGATCAGATTCATATTTTACATATTAGAGGTTTCATCAGCTAGAAAGCATTGTATCTAGGATAGTTAGGGAAATAGGAACTTCTCAAGAAATAACTAAATTGGTGGAATAGTATACAACACTTCCAAACTACAAGATTTAGATCATTGATGACATTCATCTTTTACATAATAGAGTATTTCCTACAAAAATTACAAAATACAAGGTTTAGATGAGATTCGTATTTTTAATAAATGACCAATGATATTAAGCATTGTATCTAGGACAATTAGGGAAACATGGACTTATCATGAAATGACTAGATTGGTGGAATTGACTACAACACTTCCAAACTACAAGATTTAGATCATTGATGAGATTCATCTTTTACATAATAGATGATTATATACAACACTTCCAAACTACAAGATTTAGATGAGATTCATATTTTTAGTAAAGGACCAATGTTAGAAAGCATCATATTCATGACAATCTATAAGTTCTTAAGATTCACTCCTAACAAAATTAAACTATATTATTAATATTAAACATTGACTAGCATCATAAAGCATAAACATAAAAAATACATTGATAGACATCATTCTAAATTATGATAGGAAAATCATACAAAATTAAATCCAAGAATAATGATATCACCAAAAAAAACTACAATCTGTTTTCAATACATGTATGTAATACACAACTTCTAATGACAAATTTAAAATTTTAATCGAGACATAATAGAAGAGATATAAAAATATGAGAAATGTGATTGGAGGAATTGTAGTCAAATCTCTACTCTCCCCTCCTCCTTTGTACATTGACCTCTATCCTCTCCCCGATTGACCTGTAACACATGTCCACTGCATATGTAAATGAAAATATGAAATTCAAATTAATTAAACAATTTTAAACTAAATTCAAAAGTTAAAATAAAATTATAAAAATAAAATTGAAAAGAATAATTATTTGTAAACCATTACCTCCTAATTACCCATAATGTTACTAGCTTTGATTGCCTGGAATTTATATTTTTTAATTAAATAAAACATTCCATGTGTAAAATAAACTAAAATAAAGTAACACTTCAAATCATGACTAAAAGGTATAAGGAACGATTGCATTTACCTATGACATTCCAATGCCACGAGATGGAATATATTCAAAAAAAGATGAACCTAATGGGACCTATGAACACAACCATTTTAAATTTCTAAACATGTGTTTACATTTACGAAGAGATACATAAATTAGCTCAAATTAATATTGAACAATTTCAAGCAACACATTTAAAATAGAAATATGGATATTTATGCAAATGTACCTCTCTAAATTCTTCTTCTAAATTTAGACTATACTAGACTCTAAAATCATGTATGTTCATCAATCTAGAAAATTGCAATAAATGAAGACCTAAAACATTGTTATATCTCCAAACTTACAAAGCAATATCCCCCACTACGGGTGCAGAGAGCATCACAAGGTAATGAAATGACAAAGGAGCGGGCTCTTGGACAAAGGCACTTCCTGGCTAATTAGCTAGCAAACATGTAGGAGCAAAGTACACATGTAGATCGACCCGTTTAATAAAATGAGTGGGGATTATGTGTTGCATTTATAAATCAAATGGTATTCTATAAGATTTGTGTCTAAGCATGTAGTAGTGACTAAAAGTGACTTCTCTAGACATTAAATTTATTTTTATAAAGTTAAAGTGACCTTTGATTTATGATGAGAGAAAATGGCTTAAGTTGTGAAAAACTACAAATTATCACAATTGTTGATCTTGAGATCCCAAAATCTAATCTTAGCCATTAATTCTGGAATACGAAGAATTAAATTCATTTCTCATTTATAAAGAGGAAAAATTATCTCTATGAGAGAAACTAGACACAAAAGTGAAGAGAGAACAAAGAGCTTGTGATAGCCCTAGTTCTGACTTGGAATGTATTTATCCAAAATTATGTGAATGATGTAAATATGCTAGTGCAGATTCCTAGTGTGGAGCTCAAGTGTAAGGCTCGACTAGTGAATGCTAGGCATGTATGATGTATATATTTTTTTTGGACTGTTTGGTTGGCTTGTTATGCTGATTTAGAAAATATGTAAATATTATGTGCATAAATAATAAAATGGTCCAATAATGGTTGTGTAAAGAGCACCAAAGGGGCTATGATTCCACTAGAGGGGAAGAGGAAAGGGGGACCATGGCTGACTAAATCCTTGCTGCGAAGTGTCAACCTTAGAACTCACCCAAATTCTTTCATGTTCTTTGAATAAGCCAATTATCTCCGTTTTTTACTATTTTCCAATCATTAATGCATGTGTGAAGTCGGTGGGAAAAGTCACCTCATGTAGTTATCGAAGCATGGGACAGACTACACTTTTGTGACAGTTCTATCATAATAGAATTTAGTCTACAGCTGCAAGTAGTCCTTTCTTCTACTGTCAGAAGTTATGTCAGTTGTCTTTTCACCATTTTCTCATATCCCTTATATTCAACTCTCATTCTCTCATTCATGCACGCTGATCTACACTAGACAAAGCTCTCCATTGTTGTCCATAAACTTACCATGTTGTTTTGAACCTAGAAATTTCAATTTGGATACTATGCTACAGATTTGGAAGTGAAAATTGATGGTTGTAGATGAGTAGAGAGGTTATGAAAGTTAGGAACCCTTACCCATTGAATTTTGTTACTCATAGGTGCTTGAGAATCCACAAATTGAAGCCATAGGTGGATCTATAGAAACATATATCAGATTGGACTTCTTCTATGCACACACTAGAAGCACTAGGAAAGATGGATCACCCAAGATAACAGTGGATCGATGAAGGGGATGCCTGAGCCAAGAAGGGTGTTGTGTGGGGAAAGTATTTTGGAATCCAAGGTTGTTGTGGCTGTGTGAGACCACTGTAGAGCTCTGTATAACCATTTGGATAAGAATAGAGAGAAGAATGGGTTGGGGTCTAATATATAGAATCCCATGGGTGTTTCCTTCGCCCTGGTGGCCTCATAGCCCAACTCGGGGGTGGCCTCTCAGCAGAAAGATTAAATGCTGGACAGAGTGCCTATGGTTGGGTGGAAAATTGCTCTTACATGACCAGTTGTTTGGATATGCATTAGATAAAGATAAGCATTCTCATGCATTTGAATTTGAAATTTTTTTATGTGCATGCTAGATGTATGTGGATAGATTTTAATTCCACTGTGCATGCTTATTTACGTTTATGCACACATTGTATATGTTGAAATTCGTATTATGGATTTGGGGCAAAATTTGAGATCCTGAATTTAGGTAATGTCACCTCCCGATGGTCAAATATGGTGAGGGGGACATTACAAATTGGTATCAGAGCTTCAAGTTTCAATGCGGGAGTTGTATGGGCCAGTAATCTTGATGTACACGCATAAATTTGAACTGGTTATGGAGGAAATCATTTTCTGATACATGACAGAGAAGGAGTCGGGAATAATTTGAAATAAAATTCAAAATTCCCCCCTTATTGTCCAAGTAAACCCTTGCATAATTGCAAAATTTTGAAAAATTGGGAAATATTTAGTTGGGAAACAACAGTGCCAAGTGGCAAGGTGATGTGTAGTAGCCACATGGGAAAGAGGTATGACCTGTAGGACACATGTGGGCAAGGAGTGTGAGGTGAACCAACCACATCATACCCACATGAGGTTGTTTCTGCATGCAGGGGATTCTAGATGTAGAGAAGATCCAACCATCAAGCAATGGTGCATATCGACGGTCGATAGTTATTCAGGCTCACAAAAGCGCATGATATTTAATTTATTTTCGTGACCCTGAAATAAATATCCGCATCCACTTGTCATCCTCTCATGCATTCAGGCTCGCATAAGCAGTCTCAAGAAACCACTTCCCATGGAGCCTAAAACCACCTTTTGGTCTAACAATAAGTTTTGTGACATGGGGAGAAGTAATGGAAAGAAACGCTAGAAAGGATGGGACCCACCCCATGCATGTCAGTTGTGGAGTATCATGCATATCAATATCAACAACTCACAACACTTCAAGCCTTTGAACATGCATGAAGGATAACAGAGTTGCATGACCCTAAAGTATGACGTGTCGGTCTCTCGTGCATTCAGTCTTGCAAAAGCGGGTCCAAGAAACCACTCTCCTTAGACCCTGAAGCTGCTTCCGGCCTGACGGGAAGTGATGTGATGTGGGGTCCAAACATGATGTGTTGATATGTCATGGGTGATGGGACCCACAGCAATCATGTCAGTCTCGGAGGATCATGCAGATTTGATCGACAACTCAAACTGATTCAGGCCCCTAAAGCTGCACAAATATTAATAGATCAACCTGACCCTGAAGAACCACCTTGTGATGTGTCACCCTCTCATGCATTCATGCACGTAAAAGTAATTTTAGGAAACCACTCCTATTGGAGTCTAAAAATTCTTAAGCCTAATAACTGGTAACGCGATATAAGGGGCATCTGAAGGGCGCAAATCATAGAAAAAACAGGGTTTTTCACAGCTTATTTTCGGGTTTCCGAGATCGAAAAATGGAGTCGATCTTATGCGCAAAATTGTGCGAAATCAAAGGATTTACAAAAAATGAGGGCGGTTCCCTCAACCCGCCCTTCAGTGGTGCAAGGAATCCACAAGGGGGAAATCCCCCTTGACCCCCATCATCCCCCCCCTCCCCCCCCCTCCCCCCCCCCCCCGAGACATTATCGACTATAAGAAAATGATGTGATATGACATAAATTGTCAATATGAATTGTTCCCAAATTGCATGAAAATAATTTTCTAAATTTTATGAGAATATAATGCAACTAAAAAAAAATTATAAACACTTTTGCAGATTCAGAATCCTATTGGTGACAATTAAGGGTTATCATTTCAATCTAGTGCAGTTGGAAAATTTTGATCTTGGTTGGACCAAGAAGAAGAGTATCATCATGGAGGATGCACGGGATCCTTATGAAGTTGTGGCAGATGCAATGGGAGAAAATGCACAGGTTGAGAATGCATAGACATAATCTAATGGAAGAAGAAACCAAGCAAGTCCCCCAGACATTGCAGAAACCATGAGGAGCCTAAGGGTGGAACTGTAGAGTTGCAAAGAAGACAACGGAAATTTTATTAGATCCCAAGAGGAGCAGAATAAGTTGAATGTAGCTATGCTTCAAATCTTAACATACATTCAAAGGAATATTAACCATGGGAAGAATTCAGAAAATAAGGAAAAGAGTGGGAGTATCTCAAGGAGGCATTCCCATAAGAGGTCCCATAGTTCAAGAATGATTTCTAGAGATAGGACATATACTCAACAAATCTCTTCTAGTGAGTCATATGACTCTAAAGAATCCATTGAAGTTTGAATCTCTTCATATCATATAAACAAGAGGAAGAGATGTTCCAAGAACAACTCACATGGAGAATTTAAGAAGGACAAACCTCCTACATTTAATGGTGAGGTGAAATATGGTCAATAAGTTGAGGCTTGGGTTCTTAGGATAAGGAAGTATTTCCAAGTCCAAGACTATTAAGGAAATATGAAGGCAAGAGTGGCCATATGGTTGGAACACCTTAAGCAAGTAAAGAGTATCAATGAAAGGAAGATTGTGTGTAAGCGGTTCAAGAAGTACTTCAAGGAAAAGTACCTTTCTGATAGGTACTATGATGGAAAAATCAATGAGTTCCATGAGTTGAAAATGGGACAAATGACAATAGAAGAATATGCAAACAAATTCTTTGAGCTTCTAAGGTATGTCAAATATATCAGGGATGGTAAGGTGAAAATTCAGCATTTTCTAAGTGGACTACCCCAATAATACAAGGACTGAATTGATTTTGATGAGCTTCGAACTCTAGAGGAATCCATAAGAAAGGAAAAGTATTGTTATGATAAAAAAAAAAAACAGAATTCCATAAGGCATGGAAGGATAAGAAAAATTAAAATTTTGACCAAAGGAAGAAGGGTTTCAAGCCTCCTCAATTCAAAAATTAACCAAGGAAGCCACCACAAGGTGTGACTAAACCAACTAGAATGATGGGAGACAAGCCAAGAGAGCCACTTTAATGTTGGGGATGTGGAGAGGACCATATGATTAGGAACTCTCCACATCGGAATAGGAGTGAAAAGCAAGTTCACAACATCCAAAGAGCTGAAACGGTGGGTCAAGAGGGAAGGACCGTCCCTAGAATCTATGCAGCACTAGAGGACAGCTAAAGTGGACCATCATTCAATCGTGGTTGAAGTTGAAGGTAAGATTGCTAAGCAATCTATTTCTATTTTGATTGAATCTGGATCTACTCACAGTTATATGAGTCCTAAAATTGTTGAGATTTGTGTTTTTAATAAATCAAGGCATAGCAAGTCATAGTTAGTCCAACTAGTCACTGGAACCAAGAGGAAAGTTAGTGATATGGTGGAGAATTGTCCATTGGAAATGGGTGGACCATCCACGTTTGCAAATCTGAATTTTTTTCCACTTGGTTCTTGTGACATTCTCATTGGAATGGACTAGTTGGAAGCCCATAGAGTTAAAATTGATTTCTACAACAAAAATTTAGAGTGTATTGATGAAGAAGGAAACCCAAGGGTTTTAAAGGGCATTCCAAAGGTTGTTTTTGTTAGGCATATTTAAGCCATGCAATTTAAGAAATTACGTAGGAAAGGTTTCCAATTGTATGCATCCCATATTTTGGAGGAAACAAGAAATTAAATTCCCAAGGTTGAAGACCATTCTATTTTTCAATAATTCAAGGATGTGTTTCCCAATGAAGTTCTAGGACTTTCTCAAAAGAGGGACATCAATTTTACAATAGTTCTCATTCCAGGAGCTGCACCAGTTTCCAAAAATCCTTACATGATGAGTACACCATAGCTATTAGAGCTGAAAATGCAATTGTTGGAAAAGAATTACATAAGGCTAAGTGTGTCTCCATGGGGAGCGTCTGTAATGTTTGTGAAAAAAAAGATGGAACACTCAAGTTATGCATTGATTATAGACATCTTAACAAGGTTATAGTGAATAACAATCACCCCTTTCCTTGAATTGATGATCTTTTTGATCAAATGAGAGGGGAAAAGGTGTTCTCAAAGATTGACTTACCATCATGTGAGAATCAAAAAAGAATACATTCACAAGACAACCTTTAGAACAAGGTATGGGAACTATGAGTTTGTCATGGTGCCGTTTGGTCTCACCAATGCACCAGCTACATTCACGTGTCTCATGAATAGTGTTTTTAGCAATTATTTGGACAAGTTTGTTATCGTATTTCTAGATGACATTCTTATCTATTCTAAGAATGAAGAAGAGCACGAAGAACACTTCATATTGGCTTTGTAATTGTTAAGGGAGCATAAGTTGTATGAAAAGCTAAGAAAATGTGAATTTTACATAAATAACATTCATTATCTGGGTCACATTATTTTTGAGAAAGGAATATCGATAGATCCCGAGAAGATTGAAGCCATCATGAATTGGTCAACTCCAAGAAATGTGACAGATGTGAGATATTTTATGGGTCTTGTTGGTTACTACACGAGGTTTATTGAAGGATTCTCCAAGGTTGCACACCCAATTACTTCTTTGCAAAAGAAGGGGGTAACATTTGAATGGAACCAAAATGTGAAGAAAGCTTCCAGCTATTGAAGAATCTTCTCACAAGTGCTCCAGTTCTAAAAATTGCAAACCCGAAAAAATATTTTGTGGTATGCACAGATGCATGTAAAGACGGACTTGATGAGTTCTTATGTAAGATAACCATGTGGTATGCTACGAATCGAGGAAGTTGAAAGAGCATGAGAAAAGCTATGCTACTCACGATTTAGAGCTTGCAGCCATAGTGCACGCTTTGAAAATGTGGAGGCACTATTTAATGGGAAGGAAATTTGAGCTAAGGACATACCACTGTGGTCTGAAATATTTGTTTGAGCAACCAACATTAAATGTTAGGAAAGCAAGATGGCTAGATTTTTATGTGAATTTGATTTTGAGATCAAACATATAAAAGATATATAAAATAAGGTGGTTGATGCACTTAGCAGGAAATTACATGAAATGCATGTGGCAGCCATGAGAAGGATTGTTATGGATGAAATCCATTAAATGATATATTCTGATCAGCCAGGATACCAAAAAATGATTGCTACAATGAGAAAGCAATATTTTTGGCCGAGAATGAAAAGGATATTGCTAAGTATATTTCTAAGTGTATGAAATGTCAACAAGCGAAGGTTGAACATCAACACCCAACAGGTTTATTGCATCCTTTTCCATTTCCGGAATGGAAATGGGAAGTGATTTCCATTAATTTTTTTACAAGTTCGGAAATGACAGTGAGGTAGCATGATTCCATTATGGTTGTGGTGGATAAATTATCTAAGGAATCACACTTTATATCGGTTAAATCCACATATAAAATGGATTCCATTGCAAATATTTGCATGAAGGAATATTTCAAGTTACATGGATTGCCTAAGGCAATAATTTCAAACAGGGATACCAAGTTCACCTCAAATTTCTGGAAAAGTATTTTTGTTTATTTGGGTATGCAAGTGAACTTTAGTACCACCTACCATCGACAAACAGATGGGAAACTGGAAAGGGTAAATCAAGTACTTGAATACATGCTATGCATGTATGTTATGGACAAACCATCCAAGTGGGAGGAATTTTACACTTGGTATAATTTGCATATAACAACGGGAAACAAGAATCATTCGGCATGAGTCCATTTGAAGCTTTGTATGGAAGGAGGTGCATAACACCAGTTACTTGAAATAATCTAGTGAACATAATTGTACTTGGGCCAGAATTGATTAAGAAAATGGAACTAGAAGTTGCAAAGATAAAAAAAAATTAAAGGTGGCCCAAGATAGACAGAAAAACTATGCAGATAAGAACCGAGTGCATAACGATTTTCATGTTGGGGATCATGTTTACCTCAAAATGAGTCCAAGGAAGAGTCCCTTGAAGCTTGGAAGTTGTGCCAAGCTATCACCAAGATATTGTGGGCAATTTGAAGTGCTTGAGAGAATAGGGCTAATTGCATATAGAATTGCATTTCCTACTAACACTAGAGCTCATAATTTTTTTAATGTTTCTTTGCTTAAAAAATATGTACATGATCCTAACCATATGATTGATTGGGATTTGATCCAAGTGGAACCTGAGGGAGAGTTCTGAACCGAGACACTACCCATCCTAGACAGGAAAGTGGCATTGCTCTGGAACCGAGAGATTGGACAGGTAAAGGTGTAATGAAAGCACTTTGGTCCCGATGAGGCTATGTGGGAGATGGAGGATGCCATGAGAGAGGCATATCCATTTTTGTTCTAATTTTGATCAAACACCGAGGACGGTGTTATTCCAAGGGGGAGGAGATTGTAATACCCCTAGTTTTGACTTGGAATGTACTTATCCAAAATTATGTAAATGATGTAAATACGTTAGTGTGGAGCTCAAGGCCAAGGCCCGATTAGTGAATGTTAGGCATGTATGATGTACATATTATATTTGGACTGTTTTGTTAGCTTGTTATGCTAATTTAGAAAATATGTAAATATTATGTGTGTAAATAATAAAATGGTCCAAGAATGGTTGTGTAAAGACCACCAAAGGGGCTATGATTTCGCTAGAGGGGAAGAGGAAATGGGGTCTATGGGTGACTAAATCCTTGCTGCCAAGTGTCAACCTTAGAAATTACCCAAATTATGTCATGTGCTTTGAATAAGCCAATCATCTCCTTTTTTTACTATTTTCCAAATGTATGTGTGAGGTTGGTGGGAAAAGTCACCTCATGCATTTATTGAAGCATGGGACTGACTACACTTTTGCAATAGTTATGTCATAACAGAATTCGGTCTACAGCTGCCGGGATTCATTTCTTCTACTGTCAAAAGTTATTTCAGATGTATTTTCACCATTTTCTCATATTCCTTAGAGTCAATCCTCATTCTCTCATTATTGCATGTTGATCTACACTACACAGAGCTCTCCATTGTTGTCCATGAACTGACCATGATGTTTTGAACCCATAAATTCGAATTTGAAGACCATGCTGCAAATTCAGAAGTGAAAATTGATGGTTGTAGGTGAGCAGAGAGGTTGGGAAAGCTGGTAACCCCTACCCATTGAGTTATGTTTCTCATAGGTTCCTGAGAAGCCACAAATTGAACCTACAGGTGGTTCTATAGCAACATATATCATATTGGACTTCTTCTATGCACACACTAGAAGCACCAGAAAAGATGGATTGCCCAAGAGAACCATGGATCGATGAAGGGGATCCCTGAGCCAAGAAGGGTGTTGTGTGGGGTAGGTATTGTGGAAGCCAAGGCTATTGTGGCTATGTGAGACCATTGTAGAGCTATGTATGAGCATTTGGCTAAGCATAGAGAGAAGAATGGGTTGTGGACTGAGAAATAGAATCGTGTAGGTGTTTCCTTCACCCTGGTGGCCTCATAGCTCAGCTTGGGGGTGAAATCTCAACAAAAAGAGTATATGATAGACAACATGCCTATGGTTGGGTGGAAAATCACTCTTACATAGTCAGTTGCTTGGATTTGCATTGGATAAAGATAAGTATTCTCATGCATTTGAATTTGAATTTTTTTTATTTGATGCTTGTAGTGTTTATGCTTTTATTTTCATGTTAGATGTGTGTGGATAGTTTTTAATTCTGTTGTGCATGTTTATTTACGTTTCTGCACACATTTTATATGTTGAAATTTGTATTATGGATTTGGGGCAAAATTTGAGAGCCCGTATTCAGGTAATATCCCCTCCCGATGGTCGGATAGGGTGAGGAGACATTACAAAGTTGAATAAAAGAGGAGAAGAGGGTAGCAAAGAAGGGTGCACATTTCCCAAGAAGAGGATTGGAATGAATCCCAAGGCAATATACAACATTTATTGTTGGTTGTACTTTATATTTATTGATGGTCCATATAGTTGATTTCTTGGCGCAAATCTTGAGGTTCATATAGTTGAGGAGTAGGCACAAATTTCAAGGCCCTACAAAAGAATTAGTGGCATGGATTTCAAGGAGTCATAATCTACAATTTTATAGGCACGGGTATCAAGGAGATGACTACTATTAACTGTTTGTACATGATATACAAGTTGTACAATAGTTGGGCAATTATTCGGAGGGGTTGTGTGCAAATTTCCAGGAAATCTAAATTGCATTTAATGATGTTAAATCACTACTATAACACTCAATTTTTTTTTGTGGGATCATAATAATAAAATATTTCTTGAACTGGTTTTCCCTAGGGTTTTTCCAGGGGTACTTTGCCTAGAAATTTGCTATGTTCATTTTCATGGTTTGCTGTCAGTAAAATTTGATGTGTTTCAGTTGACAAGTTAGAGATTATAAGACCTTTAAATTTATGCGCATTAATTTGTGAATGAAATCGTTGAGTACTTGATCCAAGATTGAAATTTTAGAAAAACAAACATTGTATCAGAGCTATGAATAGAGAAAACCAATAGGTAACACATAGGGAAGAAAGGGTATTGTAGAGTTAGTTCATGTAGGAATGATTTGGACTGCTTGTTGGTTGGTTAGTGAGTATGTATTCGACATTTACAAGAACTTGATCTAAGTGTCAATTATTGAGGATCGTGGATTTGAAGTCATTTTCCGAGATGGACAATTGTTTATCCACCTGAAAAGTTCTAGTTTGAGTACATCACAGATGATTGGGATCATGTACGAGAAGCTTTACAGGATTATGTTTCAAGCAACATGGACATTGATACACTATAGTGGCAGTGGTTTGTGCGAGCTCTAGTATAGATAGATGGCACACTTGCACCATGGCACTCTTATCATAATAAGATAGAATGTTACAAGACTTTCATACTTCATAGTAAAGCAACATGATGTGTGTAAGAGGTGTGCACTTGGAAAATACTCCAAGACAACTTTTCCTAGCAGTGACAGCAAGAGAGGAGAGATATTGGAGTTAATACACTTAGATTTTTGTGGTTCCATGCAAACGATGTCCTTTTTTGGATATGACTACTATGTCACTTTCATTGATGATTTCACTATGAAGACATGGATCTACTTTTCGAAGACCAAGGATGGAGTCTTCGACATATTCCAAGAGTTCAAAGATCTTGTGGAGAATCAAACTATGAAGAAGATCAAGGTGTTTAGGTTGGACAAGGAGGGTGAGTATACCTCTAATGATTTCAATGACTTCCATGCATCAACAAGATTCAAGAAAGAGTCGAATGTTCCTTACAACCCTTAGTAGAATGGGGTTGTAGAAAAGAAAAATATGGCCATAGTTGGGGCTATGAAATTCATGGTCTGCCATTGTTATTTTTGGAAGAGGAATGCAGCATTGCAGTACATGTGCATAACAAGAGTCCATATCGAGTGTTGGGGATTAAGACTCTTGAGGAGGATTTGAATTGAAGGAAGCATGAGGTGGGGAACTATCACATATTTAGGTGCCTCACTTAATCACTTGTCCCTTCTAAGAAGAGGACAAAGTTAGATCCCACTGTAGAGAAGGGAAGGAAAATCAATATAGTGAGACTTTGAAGGCCTTCCGTATTTATATATCTGCATTGAAGAAGACAATGGTTAGGAGGGATGTGAGATTCAAGGAGGAGAAGGAATTGACAAGGTCGTTATATTCATCTTTTGTAGGGGGTCAGGAGCAGCTAGTTCCTATAAGTACAAGTATAGTTCCACAAGTCTCGCAAAGTACACCATTACCTCACACTACAGGGCCATAGGGAATAGGTACATAGGTTTCATGGGTTACAAGTTCTCAAATTATAGGTACATCGATTACAGATGCTCATACTTTAGGATTTCAATCTTAAGGTAGTTTCGATGAGCAGGAGATTCCTACACCATTGGAGGCTACTTCAAGGAAGAGGAAATCGATATGGCTTCAACAGACTTTGAAGGATGCACAAAATCATGTGGGGAGTCCCAAGAATACTATAAAGGATATTCGACCACCAGAGATATTTTCCAATTATGTGGCTTTGATGAGCAACATCCATGAGCAGAATACTTGCACATTTGAGGAGGCAGTTGAGTAAAAAGTTTGAATAGATGACATGATTGAAGAGTGATGAGTCCCAAATTAGGTACTATATAGCCTTTTTATGCCACACATAAGCACAATAATGGATAAGGAAAATACCTTTGTTTGTGGGGAATAATGCATTTGTTTTGATTATTTAATAACGTAGTTTAGAGATTATTATTTTATGCTTAAAGGCATTCTCTAAGAGCTAATTATATGGAAATAAGTATGTATGAGCAGGTGCAGGTGATCTAAGAGACAACAAGCAAATCCAACTCTAGGATTGAAATACCACGAGTGGCTCAACGCCCTTTTTCCTGATTTATAGAAGAAAACTCCTATTTAGCAGGATCGACATTTAAAGCATAGAGTTAGGTTGTGATTCAAAATAGTTATATATATGGACGTCTTGGGTAGAAAGGGGTTCCTGTTAGCATTTTTTGTAGAACTTATATTCAGCATATGATATTCAAGACAGTTATGTTCTAAGACTTTTTCTGAGATATGAAGTTACAATTTTATTAATGGAAGGATTGGTGTTATTTCAAGCTTTGAGTTTATAAGTTTTTCCACTCCTAAAATACGGGTTGGGGAGGGCCCCCTCAACACGTAGGTCGGGAGACTCATTTTTACTTCAGGTATTTCTCATGTGTTTTGCTCATTGGTTTAATCATCATAATATGTGAAGTACTTTGATAATGGTTTGAACATGAGATTCTTATTTCAGTTCAACGATTTTTCTCTGTAGTTCGGTAATACTGATTCTGTAGTTTCGTAACACGCTTTCCATAGTCCTGTACATGAATTCTGCATAGGCATATTTTACCCATGTTTTCCAGCATTTTATATTAATTCTAGACAATGAGTTAGATCTGTAATTCCATGGATATTTCCCTTATTTGAGTTCAATCATATAGAAGTTAATTGTTTCAGTTCTTTGATTTGAATAGAGTAATGATCATCACTTTCGGTATTAGATTTGAATAGATAAAAGTTTGTTTGATTTTCAGTATTCAATTCTTAGATTAAATTTCTAGCTTTGAGTATTTTATTTCTAGATTAAGTTTACCAAGCTTTCAGTATTTACTTCTTAGACTAGATTTACAATTTTCCAGCATTTAATTCTTAGCATAGAGATCCACTAGTTTCAGCATTTCTAGTTCATATATTTACAACATTTTTATCTTCTTTCATTCTTTGTTTAGAAACAGCTTACTTCCAATTTTTTTTTTATTTAGAAACAACTCACTTCCAATTCGTTATTGAGAAACCTTTAAGGCACATTCCAACACCCTAAATGACGAAGACTATCCTATAGAGCACATACAGTGCTTAGCGCCTTTTAAGTTTGTACCCTCCTTGGTCGATAATTAAAGTACACTTACAGTTTAGCTACCCTAATTAGGTATCCATTCCTGGAGTCCACAACTTTTTGGCACCGTTGTCAGGGAGGTGCTGAATCCATAGGAGACATATTTAAAAACAAAAAACACAAAAACAACCAGAAACATAAAATTTTTACCATGAATGCCTCGATGACAGAGAGATAGATTTGGATGCTTTCTACCTAACCTCCCTATGAGTAACAATAGTTCTGATAATTCCCAATTTGGATTTCTTAACTCAGAAGACGAAGCTGATTCTAGCTACGATCCAAACAGAGATAACTTCTTTTCTAGTTCTAGCTCAAACACCACTATGGCATAGGAAGAGGATGAATCTAGAGAACTGTTCACGTTTCCCATTAGTGCTTCTCTTGGGGATGCTAGGATGTAGACTATCAACCCTAATAACCTGCTAAAATTCCATGGCTTAACCTCAAAAGATCCTGACACATTCCTATTTTAATTTGAGGTAGTTTGTAGGTCATTTGGTTACACTATTGATGCACAAAAGCTAAGACTCTTTCCTTCCACATTGAAAGATCTATCACTCAGATGGTTTATGAGCCTAGAAGGAAACAATATTTTCACCTGGTACCAAATGAAACAAACCTTCCTGGAAAAATTCAGGGACTACTGTAAGGCAAAAGATACAAGAGATAAAATCTCCATACAAGGAGAAAGAGAATCCCTATAAGACTATGTACAATGCTTTCAACTAAGTTACAAACGAGCTAGTCACTGCACCTTAGACCAAGAATCACTGAAACGTGTCCTTATTAGGTGGATCAAAGAAGAAAATATGGAAGTATTGAAGCTTCTGGGAGATGGGAATATATTCCAAAAAACTTATGACCAAATCCTACAAATCTTCAAGAACTATTATAGATCCAGAAAAGGTAAAAGTGGGACAAGGGATTCACATCCATTCACTGGGGGATCAACATCGTCAATAAAAAACCTCGCAAAGTCTGATTTAGGGAACCTTCTTGATGATATGAAAACCGATATCTTTCAATCCCTAGTAATGCAACTTGATGCACTCCAAATAAAGAAGAAACAGGACGACATAAACCAAGCATTGGCAGTATTTTTTCCACGCTGTAGAAAGAAGCATGAAAAGGGACAGTGCACACTAAACACCATAGAAATATGTGACCTCTACATTGACGATCACTCCACTAATAAATTCCATCTGTTTCCCTCATGCAAATATTCCATCCAAGATCCCACAACTGAAGGTGCAATAAAACAACTCTATTTCGTTAATCAAATAAGAAATAATTTTGCTAGGCCTTACCAACCCAACAACCAAGCCTACTTTAATCCAACAAATAATAAACAAAATTGGAACTCAACACCTGCCCCATGGCCATCTCAACCAACTCCAAACCAGTGGCAACAAAGCCAACCATATCAATAGCCTTATTACCCACAATCTTATTCTCCATACCCCCCACCTTTTGGTCAACCAACCATGAAATATGTAAATCAATATCCTTATTCATCAAACTGGAGGGCTCCATAGCAACAACCACTCATCATGCTGCCCCCACAGAACCAACCACCTCCCAGACCTCCACCAATTCTTTCCCAGCCGGTTCCAAACCCCCAAAACAATAGACCAGGACAACAACATACCTATAACACTGAAATCATGCAGTTCCCTACTTATGTAGTGGATACCATGTAAATAAATGAAATTAATCTTGAGTCTGGGAAAACATTACAAAACACACACAGAGAATAATCAAGGAAATCGAGATCATGAACAAACAACACAACCTGAAATTCAGCATCCAGACGAGACAAACCCTCAGGAAGAATAAATTCAGCCACACATACAAAATAGAAACCCTCCATTCCCGGAAAAACTCATACGTAATACAAAAGAAGAAGAGGAAAATGCAATTCTGAACAAATTAAAACATTTGAACATCCAAATTCCAATTTTACAGGCCATAAGAGATGTTCCAATCTGTAACAAGTTTATTAAAGAGAATTTCTTGAAAAGACCTGGCAGAAGAAGACATGACCCACCAACTATAAACATAGTAGGCCAGCTAGCATAATTAATGTTGGGTGTCATTGTTAACCCCAAATAACTTGATCCAAGAAGTTCAGTAGTCAACGTGACCATCAACAACAGACATATTGCCAGCAGCCTACTTGATTTAGGAGATGCAATCAACGTGATGACCAAGGACACAATGATATCCCTAGGACTCCAATCGAAGGTCAGACCAACAACTACCGTACTACAACTTGCTGACACATCGACTGTAAAACCTGAAGGAATGCTCGAAGACATCATTATCAATATAGAATCCTGGGAGTACCCAGCTGACTTCATAGTCACTGAAGTGAAAAGTAAACTCAACGGGTACCCAATAATACTAGGGAGACCTTGGCTAGCAACTACAAACGCCTATATAGGTTGCAGATCGGGCAACATGACAATCACCAGTTGACAAGCTAGAAATAAAATTATGATATATCCTCCAGCAAGAAAGTCTTCAAACCTAGAATATCAAAACTGGACAGATGATTATAATGATATAACAGACCAAAACATACAACCTGTTCTTACCATTGAAGCTTCCCTATCACTAAAAGCCATCAATGAATACAGTCATTTAGATAGGTTTATTCAAAATGCATCTTCTAATCAGGATATTTTTAAAGTTTTTTTGGCACAGGTCAGCAACAAGAAGAGAAAATATCAACCCACAACTCTGACAGAATGTGGGTAGAGGTACTCACACTTGAACAACATCCAATTCCGATCAAAATAGTTGAGATAATACCTGGGAAGACACTTAAGATCTAATCTTGACAATTCATTTTGAAAGACGAAGGGTTAAAGTCATCTCATTTATAAAGAGGTAAAAGAAGCTCTAGAAGAGAAATTAGGCACAAGAGTGAAGAAAGAACATAGCTGAATAAAAGAGGAGAAAAGAGTAGCCAAGAAGGGGGTGCATTTCATTTCCCAAAAGACTAGCAACAAACCCCAAGGCAATATACAACATTTATTGCAGCTAATACTGTTCATTTATTGTAGATTCATAAAACTTATTTCCTAATGTGAATTTTGAGGCAATATACAACATTTATTGCAGGTTCATATAATTTATTTCCTAACATGAATTTTGATGTTATTATAGCTAATATCTTGGCACAGATTTTGAGGTCCATATCACTAAGCAGTTTGCACAAATTTAAAGGCTATATAAGCAGTGATCAAATTTGAAGGGTGGGTCTTAATTTTTATTGGAAGCGCATTTGTTCTTGGAACCCTTCAAAGATGAAGGGTAATTTAAATAATTGTACTTCAATTGACAAGTATAAATTAACTAAACCTTTCCCCTAAAAAAAATTAAAAACAAATATTCCCATCCAAATTTTTACAAGCTTTAACAATTGAGCACTCCTTAATATCTACATGATAAAATGGTATATTTTCAATAAAACCGAATTTGAACACATTAATTTGACATATATGTAACATTAATTTTACAGTTCATTAAAATAACAACTATTTTTTTGTATTTTTCTGAGTTAGACCACAATTCATTATACATAAAAACTACTTAGACTATTCAATAACCATATTGGGGCATCTACATCATGTTATGCATAGTGCAAGACGTTGTAACTAGATATAGTCTTAAAATAAAACTAGAACCATGAGAAAATTACTTATTGTTAACTATGTACAAAAATAAGCCACTAAGCAAAACGAGGCTATAATAGGTCAACAACCAAAATATACATATAAAACCAACCAAAACCTTAATTCAAACCGAAGAGAGGGAAGCCATCCAAGCTTGAGACATGTAAGAATGATGGACACTAGGAGCCTAAGAAAAAATAATACATAGCTCAAAAAAACATTAAAAGAAAATCCTCCATACCAAGCAAGTTAGCAACGCTAGCATCATAGGGTCCTGAGCATCAAATTTTGTTGTTCAGCACTAGTCGTGACAATATATAGGTATGGGATGGAGGGGAAATAAAATCAAGCCTAATTCAACTGGAGCCTTGCGACTCACTACATGTTTGAGCCTCAACAATCTACCTTTTAAATTGAACCAAAACAACAAAAGAAGTTTGTTAATGGCTTGATTTGTGAAAATTCTAGATACATGAGTAATTAAGAGCTCAAGGCTCTAAAATTTGATGTGTTTTTTTACCATTCCATGATTCGGTGAATTCATAGTAACCGGCATGAAATTAAAGCTATTTAATGAAAGAATTAATGTATCTACCTCTATGTCAAAACCATTTTCCATGCTGAGGTGGGCCACTTCCCTCCTTGTTGTCTTACCAAAAGGCATGAGAATGAGGAAGAAGACTTAAAATTTATGGACTTCACCATCAAATAAGCCTTGCAATCACATTGGTAAGGATTGATAAGAAGATCACAACAATCCACCATGTTAAATCTCATATGATAGTGCCAATTAAAGACTTATATGGTAAATTTAATATAAGACTTACTTATAGTTGTCTCTTACTTTTTGCGTCTTGACACATTTGATAATTTATGGTTGTCTCTGTGCCTTGACCCAATTGATATTATAAGGTGAGGATGTGCATGCATAATAATCCTTAGTTATGACTATGCGATGAGGATTTAAATGGAAGAGGATGTAAAGACATGTAATTTTTATACGTATTTTGGTGGCGAGTGTCGAAGACAAACGTGGTGCGAAACCACATATGTTTGGAAGGATGGAGGCATATTGCATGATCATGATCATGCCACCCATCAAATTGAAGACAATTCATGAGCCAAAAATTGATTTTTTAAATTTGATTAATAATCATTGTGGTATTTTGGTCCAAATGTTTTTTCTAACTCATTGTTTCTCCATATTGTGTGCCTAGTGCCACCTCTCTATATCAATGCATAAATCAACCTCTGCTTGGTTTGTGGTTCTAGTTGCATGCCATTATTTGTAGTTACATGCCATTGAGTGTTGTTTAAATTTGTTGTGAGTGTGTGACATTCATGCAAGAAATGAAGTCTTGTAGAGGAGGACTCATCAAAGCGCAAATTTGAATTTCATTTTGACGAAAAACGAGTGGACATTGGTAGCCAGGTTCACATAGGTAGTAGGCACAATGTTTCAGCCTTGTTTTGGGCCTAGTAGTGGTTCTCTATTGTTACAACCATAGTCATTGGCACATTGTCACACCTTGGATCTCATCCCGAAGTGACTCGGGATTCAGAGTCAAATTCTAGTGGCTAGTACCTCATAGTCGTTAGTCATCAGCCATCACCTTGCAAAGCTAAGAAATGAGTGTGTGACATGAGTGAGTGAATTATATGGATGGGTAATTTTAAATGTTGCCCTTCTTTTGAAATGTTGATATAAATTATGTCCTTCCTATTGGAAGGGTAAAATTCAGATTTTAAATTTTTTTTGAAGGGAAGTTTTAACTTTACACTTCTAGGAAGGGCTAGGAAGGGTTCAAATTTGAATAGGGGGCATGGATTTCAAGCTAGATTGTATGATTTTCTGTGCACGAATATCAAGAGCTAACTGTTGTTGACTGTTTGTACATGCTATACAAGTTGTACAACAGCTGAGTACGAATTTCGAGGGGCCTTTTTTATGAATTTACGGGAAAGTTAAATTGCTTTTAATGCTTTTAATTTACTGCTTTAGCACTCGGAAATTTTTTAGGGCTCATAATAATAAAATCTTTCTTAAACTGGTGTTTAAATGGATTCAGATGCTTCCTTCCCCCCTTTAGAAACCCCTTGTTTCCCTTGCTTTTGCATCTACATTAAGAAACCAGGCTGATTTATGAAAAATGAGACATGCAAGTGGATCAACAATTGGCCCAACCGAGTCACCTAGCTCTGCCCTTGCCTCTTACTCCCTTTGAGGTAGTATAGAAGGAAGGCGTAATCTCTAGCCCTTAAAATACTGCTGTTCTGAAATTCAATTTTACCCAAACACATACCACAAACCAATTTCCAGTCCAGTATAATAGCTAAGATAATGGATAATGCAATTCAATTTCCAGTCCAGTATGATAGCTAAGATAATGGATAATGCAATTGAAAAGATATCCAAATTCCCTGTTACACCGCGATAATGACAAAGCACAAAATCCCCATAATAATGGAACCACATGTCAAACAAAAGCCAAACAATGAAAAATAATGCAGATAAACCACATTTTCCAAAATTTTCTAAGTTCTCCCAAATATCTGGTCGAATGGGACAATAATGGCATTCAACGAATCAGACAATACTTAATAGAGACTAGAAAAGAAACTAAAGTATAAAAAAAACATTTTCAATAAGTTAAAATACCATCTTCAGAAATAGACTGATGGTTTTGGTAACACTTACTTGCATGAAAATCGCCATGGATCAATTCTGTAGGAGGGATTATTTTATTTCAGCTTCGATCATTCACGAATTTGAGGAGAATTTGAACATCCAACAACGGACCTTCTTTCCTGCTTATGGCTTCCCTGATTTCCAATCCATCCTGTGCAATTCTGTAATGAACACATTGTACTAATTCATTGCTCTTTTCTCAATTACAGACGGGAAAATTTCGAACTCCCAGCTCATCCTCATCTTCATTCTCGGTCTCACTGAAATGTTCAAACATATGAAGAAGATCCTTTATTATGTCCACACCTCGTCCGAGAATACAAGTAGTTAATGGACTTTCTTCCATGAGTATATCTCTGATAATCCTAACACCCCTTTCAAGGGCCTCGGAATTGTGCTGCGCCTGCACTTGAGCTTCGAGAAGTCGTCCCCCCGTAAAGCCTTTCATAGCCTTTGATCTCCCAATTTCTCTAGAGATGCAGATAATCACAGCGTTGCCTAGTGCTTTGCTGTACACCTCGCTAAAAGGTGAAAGTGAGTCCCTTGCTCTTCTCAAAATAGCAATCCCATGATTCAAGTCCTCGCTACTAAAATCCCTCACAGGATTTACAATGAATTTATTCAGGACACACCGATATCCCACCAACACGGCTCGTTTAGTTTCTCCATGGACGATGTCAGGCTTCGCGGCAATCTCATCACATACTGTAGGAAATGCTCTCAAAATAAAGGACTGGATTTTCACATAGCCTCCAGTATTCTTATAAACATGTTCGAGAATGCTGATTAAACTAAAAATCATATTCTTTCCCTTGGGGTTTTCTCCAAGTTTCCCAAAAATTCCATTTGAATCTTCTCCACGTGATCTCAGTCCATTTATTATGACGTCTATAGTCCTCACTATTTCCTTACCCACATCCAGAGCAGCTTCTTTGACTTCGTTCTGTTAATGATCAAACAAAATGAAAACCCTAATTTATATATACTGGAATCTTCTGATTAAAACAATGAGTAGAAAATTAATAGCGGAAGCATACCTGAATCCATTGAAGGAGAAACCTTACAGGAAGAGAACCCTTTGAGATGATCTTCCAATTCTAGCCACTAGATTCTGTGTCAACTTCTGCGTGAGAGGATTTTCAGAAATTGGAATGCGTCGTGGTAGAATGGGGACCATAACCCTATTTATAAACCGCTAGGGTAGTTCACAATAACCGCTAGGGCAGTTTTAATTTTATCATAATTATATTTCCGCCCCTCATAGAAATAATAATTATCTAATGGTATCTACACAATAATCTCATGACAATTATACCCTTAAGCCAATTAATCAATTATTAATTAGATCACTATATTTAGGCTTAATTAAATGATAGCACACACATTTTAATTATTTACATGTGTGGCCCAAATTATAGATTAATTACGAAAATTATTCTAACAATCTCCCACTGGGCCACATGCATATGTAATCAAATAAATGTGCTTAACCTTATGAGCTCAAAATTTGCTATCATGTCCTTAGGGTATATCCGAACAATCTGGTCCATTAACTATACTGACATAGGATCAAGGTGGCCTTTGTTACATCAATCGTTACTAGACCAATCAATGGTCACATATATCTGCATAGCTAAATGACATAGATCAATCATGAGTGCATAGCATGGAAATTACATGCAATGTGATCTATTCATGCCTATTTCCAACTGGTCCTACTTAACTTTATTAAGATCAAATTTTTATCATAATTTAACAGAGTGCAATAAAATGAATACTTTATTTCTGCAGAACACAATCCAAATGTATAGATAAAGTCTAAACATAACATAGAGCAATATACAATGAATAATATAAACTCCGACTAAATTTGAATATCCTCAAATGAGACAACACCCATATGAGCATTGTGCTCATGAAAGACCTTGGGTGGTAATCCCTTTGTAAGCGGATCCGCTATCATGGAGTTTGTTCCAATATGCTCTATGGATATTTGTCCACTCTGTACTTTTTCTTTTACAACTAGGAACTTGATATCAATGTATTTTGATTTTGTAGAACTCCTGTTGTTATTGGAATATAAAACTGCTGATTTATTGTCACAAAATATCTTCAGTGGTCTTTCAATACCATCCAGAACACGCAGCCCAGTGACAAAATTTCGTAGCCATATTCCTTGATTGGATGCCCCATAACATGCTACAAAATCTGCTTCCATGGTGGATGAAGTTATGAGTGTCTGTTTGGCAGACCTCCATGAAATTGCTCCACCAGCCAACAGATAAATATAGCCTGATGTGGATCTTCTGCTGTCTTGGCATCCAGCAAAGTCGGAGTCGGAATACCCAATGATCTCTAACTGATCCGATCTCCTATATGTAAGCATGTACTCTTTTGTTCTCTGTAAATATCTCATAACCCTCTTGGCTGCTCTCCAATGATCCATTCCAGGGTTACTTAGATATCTGCCTAACATGCCAACAATGTACGCAATATCTGGACGTGTACATACCTGAGCATACATTAGACTCCCCACAGCCGAAGCGTAAGGAATCTTCTGCATTTCTTGACTTTCTAAACTATTTTTAGGGCATTGATTAAGACTGAATTTGTCTCCTTTAGCGACAGGGGTATCACCTGGTTTTCTATTTTGCATGCCATACCTTTTGAGGACTTTATCAATATAGGTCCTTTGTGACAATCCTAAAATACCCCTAGAACGATCTCGGTGTATCTGGATTCCTAAGACAAAGGAGGCATCACCAAGATCTTTCATCTCAAAATGTTTTGATAAAAATCTCTTGGTGTCGTGCAATATGCTAATATCATTTGTGGCTAGAAATATGTCATCGACATATAAAACCAAGAAAATATACTTACTCCCACTGAATTTGTGATACACACATTCATCCATAAGATTTGCCTCAAAACCACATGAGACAATAATTTGATGAAACTTGAAGTACCACTGACGAGAAGCTTGCTTGAGCCCATAAATGGATTTAGTTAATTTACAAACCATATTCTTTGAGTCTTCGGACACAAAATTTTCTGGTTGTACCATATAAATTGTTTCATCAATGTCACCATTGAGAAACGTTGTTTTAACATCCATTTGATGTAACTCAAGATCATAATGTGCAACTAGTGCCATGATTATCCTGAAAGAGTCCTTCATAGAAACTGGAGAGAAGGTCTCTTTGAAGTCAATTCCTTCTTTTTGAGTAAAGCCTTTAGCTACAAGACGTGCTTTATATCTTTCTACATTACCATTTGAATCCCGCTTGGTTTTAATTATCCATTTACAACCAATGGGATTCGTACCAACTGGTAATGGGACAAGTTCCCAAACTTTATTGTCTTGCATAGATTTGTACTCTTCATTCATGGCTTCAATCCATTTCTGAGAGTTGGAACTTTTCATGGCTTGCTGGAAGTTGATTGGAACATCTTCCATCATTCCACTTTCTACCTCACGTTCTTGGAGATATACGATATAATCGTCCGAAATTGCACTTCTCCTCTCTCTAGTGGATCTCCTTAATGGCATATTTTCTTGAGGTTGTTGAGTTTGTTCTTCAAGAGCAATGTCCTCATTTGCAATGGGTTGAACAATTAAGGGTTGAACAATATTGTCTGTTGGTTGAGGATCCAAGTTTACTTCTTGATCAATGATAGGTAGTGAAACTTGTACATTATCAAAAGCAATAGTAGATCCCTCTTCCTCCTCAAAGACAATATTCCTAGCCTGATTTCTCCCCCCAAACTCAACATCCTCAAAAAATGTTGCAGTTCCCGTCTCAAAAATTGACCTAATAGCAGGATCATAAAATTTAAAACCCCTTGATCGTTCTGCATAGCCAATAAAGTAGCTGCTAACTACACAAATGTGAGTAGTAGCACCAGAATCTAACCACCATGTGTTTCTAGATACTGAAGCTAAATTAACTTCAGAACAGACCAAAGTAAGAAATATACCTTTCTTAACACGCCAAGCAGCATACTTGGTACATTCCTTCTTAGTATGTCCAGGCTTATTACAGAAGAAACATGTTACCTCAACTTTCTGTTTCTTTTGTTCTGGACCCTTAGAAATAGCAACCTTATTATCCTTATTCTTTCGTTTTCCCTTATCTTTGGAAGTGCTAGCCAGATGAGCACTTTCGGTCTTGTCTTGCTTCAATCTCTCTTCCTCTTGCACACAAAATGAAATGAGCTCATTAAGAGTCCATTTATCCTTTTGACAATTATAACTGACCTTGAATTGATTAAATTGTGCAGGAAGAGAGATGAGAACCAAATGCACGAGGAAATCATTAGATAACTCGAGTTTCAAAGCCTTAAGTTTTGAAGCAAGATGAGACATCTCCATGATGTACTCCCGAACATTACCCTTGCTTTTGTACTTCATTGAAATCAAGCTTGCTAAAAGCGTGCTCGTTTCAGCCTTATCGTTTTTGGCAAAACGTTTCTGAATTTCTGCAAGGAAGTCATTGGCATTAGTAACCTCATTGGTTACCGCACCTCTGAAAGCTTCTGGAATGCCGCGCTTCATGATCATAAGACTTAGCCTATTTGAACGTTCCCACTTATCCCAATAAACCTCATCCTCTTGAGTACTATCCTCATTGAGTTCATCGGGTTTGGGCATTCTCAAAGCTAAATCTATATCCATGCAGCCTAAGAGAATCATCATATTCTCTTTCCAGTCCTTAAAATTAGTCCCATTTAACATAGGGACATTATTGATGTTGGCATATATAGAAGTAGTTGATATAAAAGCTGAAATAGAGAACAAAATAAAATGAATTAAATAAACCATCATGTTCACATAAAATAAGCAATTAAACACATAATCTTTAAATTTAAAAAAAACAAATTATGACATTTCAAGATACCTGGCACAACATTAATATCAAGTCTTTGGACAATAATATTAACTGTAAGTGGTACTCTTGTTGTAGTGATCAAACATTGATGATAAGTTATGTCAAATAATAAATCTATCTTTGGATTGAGTTATTATTCACATTAAGTTACCTTTATAATCATCACACATTTATCACCACAGGTATGTATGCAATTTGACCAAATATTAACTTTCCTTTGGGCCAGTCAATACCCGCATGAATCACATACACACAAAAAATCTAACACCCCGAACAGACTAATCTACACGAAAGATGTCACTTTGGTGATTTTCCGCTTTAATTAGCCTATTTAAAATGTTAGATCAATAACTTAAATATTAATATCATAAAATGCTATTAAATAATAGTACCAAATGTATTTACTGCTTCATTATTTGATGGACTGTCACGGGGTTCAAGAAAGGATCGCGAGTTTCTGCCAAGGAAGGATCACTTTCCCAGTACTTACCCCATCTAACTAAGTTAACTTCAATTAAATCAGTCTCTGAACAAACAATCTCCCTTGAACTAGAGTTCTAATGCATGATACAATATAGATGTGAAAACAATGATTCAACAGAAAACACACATCTTCAATATGACATTACGAGAGAGTCCAAGTAAATAAGTTCTGGATAACACGTATGACAAAATCTTTCACTAAAGCAAATACATTCTTTTGATAATGTATCCATGTAATCTGGAGTATTTTTCTAAGCAAATTTTCAAAATGGTTCATGTTAATGGTTCGACGAAATGGAATTATATATCATGAATATAAAACAAAGTGTAATAATATTGACGTTGAACATGGTTAAAACACTAAACTAGCACATGATCTGCAGATGAAAACCCCGAAAGGTATCAATTCTGATCTGGCCTGTGACTTGCATTGAACCGATTGATTAACATGTAATCTTAATCACCTCCACATTCAGTAATAAGTAACGCCCGGATTAAGAAAATCTCGGGCTATGGATTTATGGAGTTCGCTGTCACGTACAACTGCTGAGAAGATGATGCAAAATTATAATGGGACGATAATGCCCAGCACTGAACAAGTTTTCAGAATGAATTGGGCATCTTTTAGCATGGGAGAAAAGGCGCCGATGGTGTATTGGTGTTGCCAGAATTGCAAGAACCAGAGTTCTATCACATGAACCTACACAACCAGTTTGGAACAAGACTTTTCACATACTCTATGCGTATACTTCGCCTTCTTTGGTGAACAGCATTAAAAAGGGTTTGGAAATCTCTGCACAAGTAGTAGGAAGAGTCAAGATCCCGATCTCAGAAATCCTCAGCGGCAATGTGATCGAGGGATGGTATAACAGGCCCGCGTGAGTATGTAGTTTGTGCCATAAGGAATATGGGGTTCGTTCCACCGCCGGTTCTTGGAGTTTAAAAAAAAAAAAAAAAAAAACAATGTAATACATACACATGAAAGAAAGGCGTTTGGATGGAGGCCCAGATTATTCTATATTTGGATTCAGATGTCTCAGATTTGGTCTTGCAGGAGATGCAAATACAGGGCGTTCAAAAAAAAATTACAACTTCGATGGAAGTCCACAGACTCAAAAAAAAAATGCTTTGCTGTGCAGATATATTTAATAAATGAAAAAACGGATTGCTATTCAAGGCACTTATAATGATCTGCCAATCTTTTCAATTCTCTTCCACGAAATTTTAAATAACCATACCTTAAAATAATAATAATATTTTACTCTCTCTGAGACTCTAAAAAAAAAATTTCTGAAGAGAATACATTGACAAATATATATATATTAAATTAATAACTCAAAGAATTAATCAAGAAGTAGGCTCTGATACCACTTGTTAATAATCAAACAAAATGAAAACCCTAATTTATATATACTGGAATCTTCTGATTAAAACAATGAGTAGAAAATTAATAGCGGAAGCATACCTGAATCCATTGAAAGGAGAAACCTTACAGGAAGAGAACCCTTTGAGATGATCTTCCAATTCTAGCCACTAGATTCTGTGTCAACTTCTGCGTGAGAGGATTTTCAGAAATTGGAATGCGTCGTGGTAGAATGGGGACCATAACCCTATTTATAAACCGCTAGGGCAGTTCACAATAACCGCTAGGGCAGTTTTAATTTTATCATAATTATATTTCCGCCCCTCATAGAAATAATAATTATCTAATGGTATCTACACAATAATCTCATGACAATTATACCCTTAAGCCAATTAATCAATTATTAATTAAATCACTATATTTAGGCTTAATTAAATGATAGCACACACATTTTAATTATTTACATGTGTGGCCCAAATTATAGATTAATTACGAAAATTATTCTAACACGTTCTCCTTTAATGCTTTGGCAATGAGTCTCCGAAAATATTTGAAGCCATTTACAGAAATGAAACTTATGATATTCTGAGAATGAAACTCACAAAACAAGCGTACTAAATTCATTTTCTTTCATATTTTCACCCATTGATCCTCTGTTATCGTTCTCCCACCAAGAGATTCACGCAACTCCTTTAAATGTCGCTTCATCATTCCCTTGGCCAGAATCTTTGAATACCCCGGAATTATAGTGTCTGCGGGAAAACTGTGAAGATTTATGTAATGCTCCATATTTCTTCTCAATCTTCTTCGAGGGATGGCGCTTTTAATGTCAAACCACTGTCGAGTAAAGGGATTTCTGGCACGTTGTTCAGTTTCCCAAATGGTCTGTAGGGTTTTTCTATTGTACAGACGCTGCGTGGTATCTTGCTCAAGTGGAAGTCGGACTGGATCATAAGCAAAATCTCGGCTGATAATATCCATAAACACCGCAGGTACGTCGACTATTTTCACCTCCAATCCTTTTTGTTGTTTATATCCCAGACAGCGAGCCATACGGCTAAAATTTCAATGAAAAGACAACGATAATATATATAAAATATTGTGGCTCGCAGCTTCGAATAAGCGATTTCTGCAGTATGCAGTACGCCTCACCTGAGACGGGATTTATGAAGGTAGAAGATTTTCTCAACGAAGCAGCATTCACGGCTGGAAATAAAGTTATATCTAAATTTGGACTTAAATAGTGTGATTGAGACCGAGAATGTGGGTCAATTAGTTGGTTAAGGCAATTTTAAGTTATCAAATTTGACCAATTGAAGTGGTCAAGGCAATTTTAACTTATCAAATTGGTCCGACTATTTTAACTTATCATATTGGACCAATCGAAGTGGTCCGAACCAAGTAGAGTAATGAAGTGGGTACATGCGTATTGATTATTTTTCGGTTTATTACTGTTAAATCTATTTTGTCAATAAAAAACACATTTATAATAATAAAAAGTTAATTATAATTTAGTTAGAGAGTAAATTACTAAATGGTGTACCTTCTAGGTTTTCAACTTTTTTCATATTAGTACTTTGCGGGAAAAAAAAATATTTCATATTAGTTATGTAAATTGCATTCTTTGAGTGTCATGGGATAGTTGAGGGTGTTAAATCTATTTACGGAGACAAAAACATAATTTAAGCACTTCCAAATTTAAATTTTACCAAAAAAGAATTTACCCAATTCCAACCAAAACCCACCATAAAACCCAAAACATAGAATAAATAAACTACTCCTTACTAAATTATATCAATAATAATAGAAAAAAATTAAAATCAAATAATTTTTAAATAAATTGTGGAAGTGAAACATTCCTTTAAATTTAAAATGTTTGTATGTGTTTATAAAATTGTATATTGACATGGGATAATTTGATTAGAAGGAAATGGTCTAGACGAAATCATTCCATACATTGTCATTGAGATTGTCAATTAGTCTTCCATATGTTTGTAAAGTGTTCTTACTATAGACATATATGGAAGGAAATTATTGATGTCCTCTAGATATCTCAGGGTTGGGGATCCTCTACATTTGAATAAAATTTGGGGAATTGGGTAGAGAAGGTCCACAATCATAAGGTCTTCCCTATATTCATATGTTGGGGCATTTAGAGATCAAGAAACTTAGAAATTTTTTAGAACACAACTCGAAATGTGTATGCCTGTTGCAACAAAATTTTGGGTGTGTACAAAGAAGTGTATAAAGGGGAAAAGAAAAAGAAATCTAGGTAGATTTCTGAACCTTCTTTTGCTTTTCAGTTTGTTATTGGACACTTATATGGGGTTTCCCGACAGAGTGAGTGTGGTGGAGGGATGTTTTGTTTTTTTGTTCGATTGCCCATCACTCAGGATCGGTAGCAATGAACCATTGGTTAAGAATTGCAACCCAGGAGCATCTAAGCCATCAAAGTCACCCGGGGATCGCACCCAGTCTGGGCCACACCAACCCTTGTGATGGATGGATTTTTGGGTGTCTCCTCCCAACTAACTCATCCCTAAGGGGAATTGAACTCGGTTCGTCATGCTAACGAGACCCACACCTTAACCGAATGAGCTAACGAGAATTGACTAGTGGAGGGATGTTCTTAAGAATACACGCTACACATAATTATAAACTATGGATGACTTGTGGACAAGGGACCAATACTAGAGCATAATTATTGGCCCTATGGGGGTTACTATATTTTGCTACTAATATTGGCCTTGTTTCAAAGCACCTAAGTGGGGCTAACAGTTAAGAACATGTGTTATCTCCGTGGAGGTCACACGTTCAAAACCAGCGTGGGGTAGGGTTTCTCATTAGCCCATTATGACAAGGCTCGAAGGGTAGGCGACCTCTGGGATAGAGGCTCACGTTGGTGGGCTTCAGGACATCTCGGCCCCTACTGAGTCACAAGTTACTAGTATATATGGCTTGTCGGCTGTTGGATATACCCTTCAAAGGTTTCTCAATTCCCATGGTTAAAAAAAATATTGGCCTTGTTTCATTACAAGTATTTGGAGATTCCCAAGTGATTGTGAATTGGGAAAATGATTTATAGAATTTGCAGTTCATCTTCATAGAGAAATGGTGTTAGAGGATTGTCTTGCTTCTTTCTTCATTCTTAGAAATAACTATTGTCCGTATAGATAGAGTTTAATTATATTGTTGAAAATCTCTAAAAGAAGGCTATTGGGGCCTGAATGAACTTTATATTTTGAGGACTACATGGAAGATGCCCTTATTTTTGAGGGATTTTTTTACATTTTCAACTAGATGTTCACAGTTTGTTTTTGGATATTTGTAACTATGGTATCAACAATAATTGTTTAAAAAACACCGAGAACAAAACTATAGATATGATTTTCTGTGTTTTGCTAGTTTATGGTTGATAGCAATAATAGCTATTTTTTATCTATGAGTGGATAGCAATCAATTTTGAATTTTCTAGTGAGCTTAGATGAATTTTTCAACAATAGAAACTGATATTATTGGTGATGTAAATGACATGCAACATAGCAATGCTTTCTTTGATTCTATGGAATAACAAGAAGCAAGTTTTTTTCCATTGAAAAAAAAACTCCAATGCTCAAATATTAAGCTTATCTAACACCATTTAAGATAAACGTGCACACACACACACACACACACACACACACACATGTTATCAACTTAGATATATGTATATATTATCTTTAAGTATATTTATATATAGTATATGTATTTATTATATTTTAGATTGGTCTATAATACATTCTGTCCCATGATGTGTTCTAGTGTTATTTGTGTTCTCAATACTCTTAACTTATCATTAAGCTTATTGGAATTTTGTTGTTTTCAAACATTCAACAAGACTCTGCCTAGCCAACAATACCAACATGTTTTCTTATTCATATCCTTCTAGTTGATTTACAGGTTTCGACTAATTATTTTCTTATATCTATTAAAGCATCAAGCATCATGATTTTGTCTCCTTTATGGATTATTTCCACATTGTCCTCTAACCATATTTTCCTATAATGTTTTCCACCCTTTACCTTAATAAAATAAGCATATCATTTGCTATCAATAAGACTAATGTCACGATCTCCGCATGAAGGCCATGTGTGATTCCTCAAACGAGTATTGAAGGTTCATGAGGCCTTGACATAGGTTGAGTGTAGAGTTGGGTGCAGTAGACTTGCAGGGCACCTTGGTAGAATTTAAAGGGGCAGACCATCAATTTGATTGAGTGTGGAGTTGGGAAATTTTTTTATTTGTGCAAACATGGGCATGGATTTTGGGAATGCATGGAGGCATGGCAGAAGCATGGTGTGTTAAATTTTCAGAATTTACTTCAATCTAATATAGGATCTTAACTGAGAGAACAACATGTACAACAAATATACAGCATATCAATCATGGACACAATAATGCAAGCACACAAGAGACACAGATTTTACTTGGGGAAAACCATAAAGGTGAAAAACCCCAATAACTTCCTCAGAGATAGATAGAGAAATGATACAACCAGAATACAAGAGATAGTCTTCTCCTAGCAGCAGAGCCTTCTCCTCATAAGTGCGCCACTTTCCGAATGAGAGAAGTGTTTTAATGAATGATCAAATAGAGATCTCCCGATCTCTATTTATACTTGTTCTGTCATGCCCAATAAAATAATGGGGCCTAAATGTCTAGCTTAACCCATGGTTAACTTAATTTGGGCTGACCCCACACTTGGTGGTCTAATAACCCTTTGACCCACATGGCCGACCCCCAATAGGGTGGTCTAATAACCCTTCGATCCACATGACTTATACCGGGCCGACCCCAACAAGGTGGTCTAATAACCCATCAAGTATAAGTTACGACACTTACAATATAAATGACGACACTTTCTTATAGAGGAATAATAACATCTCTATAGGAATACAAACACTTCCGTATAGAGGAATAATGCCATCTCTATAGGAGTACAAAATACATATATGAAATACATGGGTGAAATACATTCTGAAGTTACATATACATCAACACTCCCTCTTAACTAGGAAGGTATTTCTCAACATAGGTCTGCTAGCGCAAGTCTTCTTCTCTGGATCATCATCAGCGAATCATCATCCTCGAATCATCGTCATCATCACTGCTACTGCTATTTCAATCAATCTCTGAATTTGCTCGTCATAGGAAGTTCTACAGAGCTAGTCCTTTTTCATACTGGATGTAGGATCACCACCTGCAGGTCTTCATCATCTGTGTGAACGGTCTGATAGAGGTGGTCTTCCAGGACTAATTTTATTTGTGGATGCAATACCGGAAAGAGAATCCCAGGAACATTTATGTGCCTAAGCACGACCGGCAAGATCTCCCAAGACAGATTACATGCATCTCCTTCACAATACCTTTAAAGAGCATCCCAGAAACATTTATGTGCCGTAGCACGACCGGAAAGATCTCTAAAGAGCATCCCAGGACTTATTACGAGCACACAGCTCAACCTCTCAGATCTCCAGGACTGATTACATGTGAATAAACAATACCTTTAAAGAGCATCCCAGGAACATTTATGTGCCATAGCACGACCAACAAGATCTCTAAAGAGCATCCCAGGACTTATTACGAGCACACAGCTCAACCTATTGGAACTCTAGGACTGATTACATGTCGCCATAGTAATACCTCATCCCAGGACTGATTACGAGCATAAAGCTCAACCTATCGGATATATGAGGACTGATTACATACTACATAGCAATACCTCATCCCAGGACTGATTACGAGCACACAGCTCAACCTATCAGAAATCTGAGGACTTATTACATGCTATTTGCACAACCTGCCACATATCATCTCTGACCTCCAAGTATCAACCTGATACTCATGATCCAACGGATCATCATCGCACAGAGCATCATCCTGATGCTCATGATCATACTGATCATCATCACTGTACCGTCCTGGTACATATCATATGGAGCAACATCCTGAAGCTCATTATCTATGATCATCCTGATCATACACTGCATCTACCTGATGCATACCAAGTATCTACCTGATACGTATCATCATACATGATCCACCTGATCATGCAATGTATCCACCTGATACAAATACAAATACATGATCCACCTGATCATACTTGATACATATCAACATACATGATCTACCTTATCATACAATGTATCCACCTGATACATATATAGATACATGGTCCAAGCATCCAACATGATGCATATACAAAAATACATACAAATGATCCAACTGATCATATTAAGCATCAAACATGATGCGTACATACATATATATAGAGAAATAACTGGAGCATCGTCCTGATGCTCATCATCCATGATCCTCTTGATTATCATAGCATCGTCTTCTTCAGATCATCTCATCGTCCACGAAGCACAGCCCATATGCACATCATCCATCACTTACACCACTGACATGGGAGAACACATCTACCACCATTCGGGGAAGGCTCCAACCCTTACTTTTTCACCATGGGAGAACACATCTACTGTTACACCAAAATGTTGTCACCCTTGTGCAAGTGTCACAAGTGTCGTCATCATGACCTAGTGTCGTCATCATGACCGTTGCAAGTACCATTGTTATGACCAAGTGTTGTCATCATGACCGTTGTGATAATGTCGTCATCTTGACCATTGTGCATACATCCCTGAAGTCATCTGGACCAAGTATTCATTTGAGAGGATTTGTACTCAGTTTGTACAACCTTTTGAGAGGTCGTCGCAGGTTGCACACTAGCAACATACGACGTCGCAGGTTGCTCCATAGCAGGGTGCGACAAGGTCTGTTAATGGGAAAAAATATCCATTTTGAGATCTTTCTCGAAGCTTGCCAATTTGGGGACTTATCCTTGATATCTTGGAGAGCTAATACTCGACCCCTAACTCATTGGGAAGATCCCCTATCTCTCTCCTACCATCTCTCAACCTATCCTATCCATAATCTCATCCACTTAGTCCTATATATACGAGGCTCACTCCCATACCAAAGGGAGGAAGACTATGGTATCTACATGCTAGTGAAATCTCTCTTAGACACCCTCACTCACCTCTTGGAGAATTCATGCTTCCTTGGAAGGGCTTAGCAATTGGCTTGAGCGGAGAAGGACTGCTACGTTAAGTCATTGGTTGTGGTTCTATATCTCTATCATGTACTCCTCTATTTGCAGTAATACAAATGATTTCCACCAATATCGTTCTCGATGTGTGATGATATTGTGTTGTTTACCTGCTTAACTGTTTACATAGATCTCGTATTGTATAGATGCTCTTTACTTGTTTCTCTTTTCTGTGTCTTAACAGCTCTTGCAGCTTGGATGTGATGACCGTGGGACGTGGAGCATTATTTAGGAGAAAGGATAGCGAAGTCAAAGAGGTAAGACATCTAGTACTTGATCCTTAAGTAGATCTAGGAAATGTGTTTGTAGTCTGTTCTATTTGTTCTAGACTCACATTGAGCTAGGGAGATCCGGCTCGCCTCCGGTCGAGTGGATTGTCCGGCAACAAATCTGGCGACCATACTGGGGAGTACTATTTGTTTTGTTTAGTAGTCATTAAATCTAGAAGTTATTTTCAGTAGATTACTTAACACAAGCCTGTTTATCATTTTTTCCATTCATTTTTAGATCTTCACATTGAAGATCCTGATCTTCTTCCTTTGAGTCCATACAACTCAATTCCAAGTCTGTCGAGGTTTATTATTGAGAGATCTGATTCATTTTTGAATCCAGAACTCACCTGTCGCACCTGGGCAGTGAAAACAGAGTGACACTGTGTTTTTCTGAGTCTCTGTCCTTTGTTTGTTGCTTACCCGTTGCAACCTTTGCATTGGTACACTGCGACATCGTCACACCTCCCGTGAAGGCAGACTGTGACGTCGCACTGTGGGTGAAGCCAGAGTGCGTCAATCTGCCAAAAGTTGGCATACAGGCATCCATCCTCTCATCTGACAGTTTGATCCTTGGTCTGATGTGTGAACTCCCTCTGCACTGTACCTTCCAGGCAGAGACCCTTTTGTCTAGCATTGTTTTGTTTGGCTTGTTTGTATTGGTTTTTGGGTCTTTTGAGTTTTGAATTCATGTTTGGCCCCTTGAGTAAAAACTAGTGTTTTGCTTTCATTTTTAAGCGAAATGGGTTCTATTTTTGAAAAAAAATTCCCCCTCATGGCCGGGGGGGGGCATGAATCATGCATTCTTCAGTCGTTTTGACCCATCTCAAGGTTTTGAGATCATTTTTTGGTTTGGCGTGATTGGCTTTTTTTAAAGACTTGAAGAGTGTGGGATGTCCATGTCTTTTTGAGCCTCTCTTTCTTGGGTTATGCATCTTGTTTCCCTTACATGCTGAGCTATTCAATCATTTTCGGGAAGATTGATTCTTTGTCTTCACTTTAGTTCAAAGAAAAGCTTGATTTTGTCACCCTTTCGCTATATTCATAAATTTGGAAAACATAAATATTCTTCTTACTTTATTTTGATCATTTGATATTCTTGGTCTTATTATCATAAGAGAAGAAAGGCTTGTTTCAGATTTGTGTGCATTTGAGTTAGATAAGATTGTTAAGTGCTTATCTTCGTCTTGCATTTGATTGGAAACGTTTGTGGAATCCTTCTTTCCATAGCTTAGATGTGTCTTTTTCAAGTGTAAAAAGATAGGAAATGAGTTATAATTATTGCATTTGGTAGATTTTGAGCCTTTCTTAAATGTCTTTGAGTTGTTTGGGTGCTTGCCATTTTCTTTGGGAATTTCTGAAAGGTTAGAGTGTTGTAGATATCTTCTCACTTTCTGTATATAGATATGAAAAGCGCTGAGTTATCAAATTTCATTTTTGGCACATGCATTTGAAAATTGAAAAGTGCTTCATCATTTTGTCTTACACATTGTTAAGATTAGTTGCATCTTTCATTTTCTTTGCGCTCTTTAGCTGATTATTGCAAAAAGTTAGAGTTATTTAACTCTAGGAAAGAATTCTTCTTTTCGCTACTACTTAAGTACTTTTGGTTTGAAAGAAAGAAAAATCTCTCCCTACCTTAAGTAGTTTTCATTGAAAAGGAAAGGAAAATGTGCATTATGATGTAGTTGAGGATTGCATTATGTTTACATTTATGTACTCACCTCATGCATCCACCTAGCCGTACAAGATAAAATTAACGCTAGCTTAGGTTAAAATCATTTAGCAACTTGTGTGTAAGTTAGAGACGTCTTCCGGCGTCGTTAAGCGTGGCAGCTGTTGTTATTTGCTAGCACTGTAGTGCGGGGTATTGTAGTCTTCCACGCACATCGGTATATCGAGCTCCTTCACATACCCACCAAGTACCATAATCTATACTTGGCGTATATCGAAGGGTGTATCACGTTCTCTGTTCGGGTACATAGGGTACTACCAAATGACAGAACACCAAGAGAAACCACTTCACACAAACAGATCACAGATCAACACACCGATGTTTTGACGTGGTTTAAACCCTCTTGAGGGAAACACTCCACGGCCCCGGCCAAATAGCTTCTACGGGACAATTTATTATGCAAAGAAAGAAAGTTACAAATGAGCTTCTCATAATCGATCAACTAAACAATGACCCTCCATGCTCTTTAAATAGAGATCATGGACCAATCGGGTGTTAAGCCACGGATCAAGGTTAGGTTTGATCTAAGAGAAGTTGAGCCGTCGGATCACTCTATGTTGGAAACATATCGTGACCGTCGGATTAAGTATTTACAAATGCATACTAATGCATACTAAAGAAACACACTATCCCTAACGGATATAAATTACACAAGTTGATCTTAACTAACTCCTAAGTGTCTAAATATCCTAACATCCCCCCTTAAGAACAACTTGGGATAGGATTGAAGGATTTACAAAAGTGACACTATTAGGAGAAGGAAGGAGGCATTAGAACCTATCCCCCCTTAATGACAAGTTCCTGAACTCCTAACATAGATCGAAGTTTAGAAAACTTCGCTTCTGTAAGAGACTTGGTGAAGATGTCTGCAACTTGATCATCTGTAGGGAAAAAGAGCACTTCAAGAACTCGATCATGAACAAGATTTCTGATGAAATGCATATGTAGCTCAATGTGTTTGCTACGTTGATGTAGAACTGGATCTTTGGAAAGCTTGATGGCACTTTGATTGTCGCACCAAAGTGGAGTAGGCTGCTGCTGCTCGAATCCAAACTCTGAAAGGATCTGTTGAAGCCATAAAGCTTCCTGACTGGCATTGACGGTTGCTCGATATTCTGTCTCTGCTGAAGAAAGAGCAAGAGCTTGTTGTTTCTTACAAGCCCAAGTAATAGGTCCAGATCCCAGACTAAAAACATAACCTGCAGTAGACTTTCGATCATCAGGATCGCAGACCCAATCTGAATCAGTGAAACCAACCAACAAAGGTTTCCCCCCTGAACTGTAATGAATCCCAAATTGAACTGTACCTCGAATATATCGAAGTATTCTTTTAGCTTCTTTCCAGTGACTTTCATGAGGTGTCTGCATATAATGGGCAACTCGACCAACGGCAAAGGAAAGGTCAGGACGGGAATGAGTCAAGTATAAGAGACTACCAACAAGCTGACGATACAAGGTGGCATCGACTTCAGGTGAAGTACAAGTGGCAGAAATTTTGACTCCAGACTGGAAGGGAGAAGGGGCTGGTGTACAATCTTCCATGTGAAAGTGACGAAGAAGGTCACAAGCATACTTAGACTGAGAAAGAAAGATTCCTTCTTTGGTTTGTAGGACTTGGAGACCAAGAAAATAATGCAAATGTCCTAAGTCTGACATTTCAAAATTTTGTTTAAGACTGGATTTCACATGGGTTATAAGCTTAGGGTCACTACCAGTAAGAATAAGGTCATCAACATATAGAACAAGTATGATGAGATGGTTTCCTACTTTCTTGGTATAGACATTGGGGTCAGAATGACATCTAGAAAAACCAGTGTCAAGGAGAAAGTTATCCATTTTGGCATACCAAGCTCTAGGAGCTTGCTTAAGGCCATATAAGGATTTCTTAAGGCGACAGACAAGGATAGAGTTATTCTGAACATAGCCAGGAGGTTGTTTCATGTAAATTTCCTCCTGTAAATCACCATGTAAGAAGGCATACTTGACATCCATTTGATGGACTTCCCAATTGTGTAAGGCTGCAAGGGAAAGAACAAGGCGGATGGAGTTCATTTTTGCAACAGGAGCAAAGGTTTCATTGTAGTCAATCCCTTCAACTTGAGAAAAACCTTTGGAAACTAACCTTGCCTTAAGTCTTTCAACACTTCCATCTGATGCATACTTAGTTCTGTAGACCCATTTACATCTGACAAGTTTTCTTCCTTTTGGAAGAGGTACAAGATCCCAAGTATCGTTCGCCATTAAGGAACGATATTCTTCATCCATGGCTGCATCCCAATCTGGATTCCCTGAAGCTTCTACAAAAGTTTCTGGATCATGATTCTCGGAAACTTGAGCCAAAAGAGAAGAGGCTCGCTGAAACTGAGAACGTGTTCGACGTTGATCTCTAGGATCACCGGCAAGATCACCAGCTGCTTCACATGTTGAACGGACCCATCGAGGAAGCACTTGTGCTGGTGCGACTGGAGGAACATGAGCAGGCGGAGGTGGATTTTCATCCTCACTGTCATCATCAGAAACTGGAGTTGGAAACCTATCAAGGAAGTTGGAGGAAGAAGAAGAAGGCACAAACGCCGAATCAGACTCGCAAGCCAAAGATGGCACAATTGCCGAGTTAGGCTCGCAGGCCAAGATATTTTCATCAAATTTAACATCTCTTCTAATGATTACATCATGAGAATGTGGTTGAAGAAGTCTATATCCTTTTACATCCAACAAATATGCACTTTTCACTTTTAGGCTGCAATGCTTTCCATTTTTCATCCGGAATGTGAGCCCATGCTTCACTACCAAACACACGAAAGTGACTTACATCAGGTTTAGTTTTACTCCATGCTTCTTCCGGTGTTAGACCTTGTAATGCTTTTGTGGGGGTGCTATTAACTATGTAATTTGCACAATGAATGGATTCAGCCCAAAATTGAAGACTTAGTCCCTTAGATTGGATCATACAATTAGCCATTTCTTTTAAAGTGCGGTTCTTCCGCTCAGCTACACCATTTTGTTGTGGTGTATATGGAACAGTGTGCTGTTGTTGGATGCCTTATTCAGTGCAGAAAGTAGTGAACTATTTGTTAACATATTCTCCTCCATTGTCAGATCTTAACTTAATAATTTGATGACCAGATTGTTTTTCAACAAGGGCCTTGTAGGCCAAGAACATGTTAAATACTTCGCTCTTAAGTTTTAGGAAATAAACCCAAGTGCGTCTGGTGTAATCATCAATGAAAGTTAAGAAATATTTGAAACCAGAAAAGGAAGCAGATGGAAGAGGAACACACAAGTCACTATGCACAAGCTCCAAGGGAACCGAGGCGTGCCAAGAGGCACGTTTGTCAAAACTGTCCCGATGATGTTTTCCGAGTACACAACCGGAGCAAACACCATCTCTGCAAGATACCATCGGAAGACCTATCACCATATTTTCTTTACATAGTTGTTGCAATGAGCGATAATTTAAGTGACCAAATCGCTCATGCCAAAGTTTGCTCAAGTTATCACTATGAGCAACAAAAACTGAAGGGAAAGGTGATGACCCAAAGTTGTTAAACTTGCACAACCTGGTAATATCATCAACAATTCCGGTAGCTAGGACCTGTTGAGGATCTTTAAAATCCTTGATTACAACTTGGTGAGGTGTAAAGGTCACAGTTTTACCTTAACCAGAATGAGTGATCTGATAGACTGATAACAAATTGCAGGAAATTCTTGGAACACATAGTACATCACTAAAATGAGAGGCAGATTCTGAAGGCGAATCTAGGCTGATGCGGTGCTTCTTCATTGCTGCTTCCAAGGCTGCCATCTTCTTCAAACACTTAGATTCATCATGATTATCTTTCCCGCAATAGTTGCAATGACGCTCAGTCTTCTTTCCTTTTGGCTTGGATCCTTTGTCATTTTTTAAAGAAGGAGCTGACTGAGAGGGTTTTGGACCATTGTTTGACTTATTATTGCGAAAATTTTGTTTCTTGGGAGGCTTGGACTTTTCTTTCTATTGGGACAATAAGGCTTTCCCAGATGTATCTGCATTGTTGATTATTCCAAGATGAATGAGTTTATCTTGTTCCCTAATCAAGGAATCACAAAAGGATTCAAGACTAGGCTCTTGATAGCTAGCTTCATTCAAGGATGCTTTCATGGAGTAAAATGTAGATACAAAAACAGAATATGCAGGTCCAAGTTTGGAAAGAATATGATAAATGCATTGTTTGTCTTCCCTCTCAATCTTACATTCTACACATAAGAGTTTAAGAGTTTTGTACTTAGATAAATAATCTTGAATGCATGAAAAGTCACTTGGATTTAAAGAGATCAACTCATTTTCGAGTTGGTGACCTCGAATTTCATTGTGTTTACCAAACACAGATTCCAACTTGTCCCAAGCAGTATTAGGTTCATCAATTCCAGATATGTGGAATCGCAAATCAGTAGAGATTGACATCCCAATCAATCCACGAGCTTCATCACATCTATTTTCCCATTTTATTTTCTTATCATCATCAGTGGGTTCTTTTTCATTCCATGTGGTAATTCTGAAAAGTCCCCTACTTCGTAGAACATCCTCCATACGAGATTTCCATGAGAAATAGTTGGAACTGTTAAGTAGAATATCACAATGGGCGGCCATATTTGTAAATTAATGACTCTAAAAGCAGAAACCAATAGTCTGGATGTGAAGAGCTCAAAAAAATAGGCTGTTTAAAAAAAATGGCACTGAAAACTGACTCTGTATGATGAAGTTATGCTTGAACAAAGAAACTGTTGAAGATGTCCCCAATAGTGACGTGGCAGCTAGAGAATGTCCAGCAAAAAAAGAACCCCTCTCTTTCCAAGATGAACCTTTTGACAATCATTTTATAGGAAACTTGCTTTAAGTGAACCACTTTTGTAAAATAAGTGATTTCACTTTTACAATGCTATTACTTTTAAATAGTGCAACAATAAAAAGACTTAAGTGACTCACTTGTATTTTTTATTTTTATTATTTAAGTGAGATGCACTTTTACAATAAAGTAACTTGAAAATAGAATTGCATGCACTTTTTATTTTAAAAGTAACTTCCTAAGACTTGAATTCAAGACCTATTAAGGAATAAAGCAACTTTGAACCAAGTGAGCTATATTAAAAGGTATGTAAAATATGGGAATGAGGAAGGAGGCTTTTTTTTTTTTTTTTTACTCTTCTTGCTCGGTTTGCGTGCTTTCCTTTTTTCCTACAAAACAGACCACAAATCGAAACAAAAAAAGTTTTTCCACACTTGTGGAGTTAGATCTTGTTAGCTTGCCCGGAAAGTCTGCGTTTTCTCTCTGTTTCTGATTTGCCGAGATCGCGCAAAGTGCACGGCAAAGAGCATACACAGCTGAGAAAAACCCTTTCCCTTTCTGTTTCTGATTTGCCGAGATCGCTCAAGGTGCACGGAAAAGAGCATACGCAGACGGGAAAGCAACAATCCGAACCAAAAAAAATCTAATAGTAAAAAAATATGAAATATGAGATTTTTTTTTTCAAAAAACGAAATAAAAAAAATGCATCACTGTAACATTATACCTTCAGATCTGATGAAATACATGTTTCTGGAGCAACCGGGAACCGTTTTCGATCAAACAAAAACTATTTCCCAATGGAAACGACACTCCAGACACAATGGAACACCTCCCACAGCCTAGAAATGCACATAAATACTAGAACTAGAAACCCTTTCGAGTTTCGGCAACAACAGTTCAAGATCTAAATCACAACTGGAAGTGGCACTTCATAAAAGCTCTGATACCATGTTCGGGTACACAGGGTACTACCAAAGGACCGAACACCAAGAGAAACCACTTCACACAAACAAATCACAGATCAACACACCGATGTTTTGACGTGGTTTAAACCCTCTTGAGGGAAACACTCCACGGCCCCGGCCAAATAGCTTCTACGAGACAATTTATTATGCAAAGAAAGAAAGTTACAAATGAGCTTCTCATAATCGATCAACTAAACAATGACCCTCCATGCTCTTTAAATAGAGATCATGGACCAATCGGGTGTTAATCCACAGATCAAGGTTAGGTTTGATCTAAGAGAAGTTGAGCCGTCGGATCACTCTATGTCGGAAACATATCGTGACCGTCGGATTAAGTATTTACAAATGCATACTAATGCATACTAAAGAAACACATTATCCCTAACGGATATAAATTACACAAGTTGATCTTAACTAACTCCTAAGTGTCTAAATATCCTAACATTCTCGACACATATATCGGAAGGTATCGTGCCAACGACTGTGCATTAGACAACACCACTACGGATTTGAGCTCCCATGTACCTTGCGTATATCGGGAGACACCATTAGGATTCCTGAAACCAACTGAGTTAACCATTTGGTCGTCTTGGCAAATAAATACACCGAGAATAGCACTCAGGAAGATTAGCACTCATGTACTGTCCAGGTAATCGGGTATGCAGGAAAGGGTACGGTCCCAATCCTCCTTGTCGCGTCATATTGTTGGACCCTACAGTATATAGCGATTTGCGATGCCTTGATAATCCCATGAGGTTCCAGACTTTGAATCCACTCCTATTCACATAGTCTGCTTGTTGCTTTTAGACTTGAGTAGTGTTTGTCTTGTGTGGTCCTTTAGAGACTCTTAGGAAGTTTAGATATGGAATATTCTTCCGGGACTACCAACCAAGGCACCCCTTTCCAAGATATTCCATTTGTTATTCTCCCTTGTGGAACTGTTGGTCCTCCCTTTATGGCTACATTGAGTCTTCCTGGATTGATGATTGGATTACCAGTATGGTTATTCTCCAATCCGGTTACACCAAGTGCACCAATCGTGTCGGACCTAGGTCCTTCACCACATGAGCATCAATCTCATGATGACCCTTCTCATTCTTCGTCAAAAGTTGAATCGGCTTCCATCTCTTCCTCTTCTCCTACTGAAGACTCTAACGTTAGTAAGAAGGCTAGTGTGAAGAAGAAGAAAGGGAAGATTAATAAGAAGAAAGATAAGAAAGAGACCAAACGTCAACCATCTGCCTCTGACGGCACTCATTCTATGAGAACACCTCATAAGCCAAAGTTCCCTTGCAAACTTTGCAAGGGTGATCACCTTCTCAAGGATTGTCCTGATCTTTCCCGTGTGTCAAAAGTGTGGTCTAAAAACCCCAAACTGCTTGTACTGTCAACCTCTGACCATCATGTTGATGACACTCCCTCGACCAGTGACCCTTTGGTGAAGCGTCGGAAGGGTAGAGCTGCAGACCCTTGTTGGATATGCAAGGGCTTGCATCGTACTTACCTTTTTCCAAGCATGGATGAAGCTTCACGGTGGTTGGAAGATATTACTAGTTCTCAATAGGCACTTCCAACAAGCGATAGTAAGTTGTCCCTCGACCCCGCACTGGTTGACCAAGTGGTCAATTCAGTTTCATCTGTAATTGATCCCACTCTTCCTTCAGAAAGTGAAGTGATTGAGTCGATCTCATCTCCACTCGATCCCACTCTTTCATTGGAGAAAGTCCATACTGAAGAAGTCACCATGACACAATCTTCGTCTCATTCTTATCTTCCAAGTGAGAGTGAATTGGAAACCGCTGATGTTTTCCTAGTCAGTTCAGAATGTCCATTCCTACAGGACCCCCCAAGTACTGAGGTCATTTCCTTTGATTGGAATGGTCTAACAGAATCTCGTCTTCCTTCGAGTATTCCTTTTCAAATATCTGTAGGAGTTTCCGATAAAGAAATCTTTCATACGATACTTGATGAGGGAGCTTCTGTTAGTATTTTATCCTCAACCGCATGGCAAGAAATAGGTTCTCCTCAGTTTGTGCCAGTAACTGACAAGATTTTGGCTTTTAATAGAAGGCCTACCGGACCTTTAGATATTCTCCCGCAATTACCTATCACGTTGAGAGGTAAAACTGTTTATGTTGATGTCATGGTTGTCCAAGGTCCTTTAGATTTCAATCTACTCCTTGGATGTGATTATGTCTATGCTATGAAAGCTGTAGTGTCCACGCTCTTTCGAGTGATGTATTTTCCTCATCATGGGAATATTGTGACCATTGATCAACTTTCCTTCGTGACACACACTCATCATATGACTCCTAGTCATCAGACTTCCCTGAATGTTCCACATGTTTTAGTGGTTTCTTCCCCCTGAGGATGGGGGATACGAGCATAGTTTATGTTCTGTTTCAAGCTCGTTAAAAAATGAAGCCAACCTTCAAGCAAAGTTTCTCTTTGATTTCAAGTTTGCATAAAAATGAAACCATTTTACATGAGCATAGTTCTTGTTCTATGTCAAGCTCGTTAAAAAATGAAATAGGTTCCTACGAGCACAGTTTATGTTTTGTTTCAAGCTCGTCAAAAAATGAAACCAACCTTCAAGCAAAGTTTCTCTTTGATTTCAAGCTTGCATAAAAATGAAACCATTTCACATGAGCATAGTTCCCGTTCTATGTCAAGCTCGTTAAAAAATGAAATAGGTTCTTACGAGCACGGTTTATGTTATGTTTCAAGCTCGTTAAAAAATGAAACCAACCACCCTAGCATGGTTTACCTTTGGTTTCAAGCTTGCATAAAAATGAAACCAATCCATTGGAGCATAGTTTTATTCTATTTTAAGCTCGTTAAAAAATGAGATAGACCCCTCTAGCAGAGTTTTACCTTTGGTTTCAAGCTTGCATAAAAATGAAACCATCCACTTCGAGCATAGTTTTATTCTATTTCAAGCTCGTTAAAAAATGAGATAGACCCCTCTAGCATAGTTTATCTTTGGTTTCAAGCTTGCACAAAAATGAAACCATCCACTCGAGCATAGTTTTATTCCATTTCAAGCTCATTAAAAAATAAGATGGCCCCCCTTGAGCATCGTTTTATTCCATTTCAAGCTCGTTAAAAAATAAGATGGGCCCCCTTCGAGCATAGTTTTATTCCATTTCAAGCTCGTTAAAAAATAAGATGGGCCCCCCTCAAGCATAGTTATAGTTTATTTCAAGCTTGTGTAAAAATGAAATAGATCTCCCTCCCTTCAATTCGAGTCTCTCGTTAGAGTCGGAGCTCGAACTTTCATTTCATCTGTTTCTCGTTTTCCCCCCCTTGGTGAACATTTTCATATTAGTAGCCAGGTTGGTAGTTGGGTTAGCAAGCATCATTTTCAGACGAAATGAAGCTTGGGGGGCATTTCACATGTTGTACCGTCAACAATCATGTTGAAGGAACACTACCATGTCAAGCCACTAGCAATCATGCTGGGGGCATTTACCAACCTCTGGGAATCATGTTGGGAAGGAACCCATCAATGGGCCTTAACCTATGAGCATAGTTCCCTTTCTGTGTCAAGCTCTTTAAAAAATGAAACAAGTCTTTTGAGCAGAGTTCTATTCCTGTGTCAAGCTCGTTAAAAAATGAAACATATCCTTTCCCTTTGAGTCGAGTCTCCTCGTAGACTTAGTACCTGAACCTTCTTTTCACCCGCCTATGCCTTAGGAAAATGAAATGAAGCTTGGGGGCATGACTTCAACCTCTGAAAGTTACATTGAAGTTAACTCGATCGCCTCTCCACACCACATTGGAGCTAAGTCGTTTACTTCTAGCAATCATGCTGTGGGCATGTACCAACCGTTGGATTTCATGACGGGAAGAAGTTCGCCATTGGGAACATTTTCGAGCATACTTTCCTTTTTTTAGGTTTCGAGCTCATTAAACCATGAAAATTATCCCGAGCATAGTTCATTTTTTGCTACAAGCTCGTTAAAAAATGAAGCAAACATCATGAGCATTCTTCCAACATATCTTCCAACTTGTTAAAAACAGTAAGATAGTATTTGAGCTACTTTTTCACTTTTTTTGTGCTCTGGTTGAAACATGAAAAGTGGTTTGAGCTTACTTTTTCACTTTTTTCGTGCTCTGGTTGAAACATGAAAAGTGGTTTGAGCTTAGTTTTTACTTTTTCATGCTCTGGTTCAAGTATGAAAAAGATTCCCAGTGCTTTTGATACCAATCTCGTGCTTGTTAAAAATTTGAGTTAAAAAGGTGTGTCTAACGAGTATAGGTTTATCACTCTATTCGGCCTCGCTAGACTATTTATAGAAAAGGAACAATGCCGAGTTTACTTTTTCCTTTGTCATACTCGGTCATCAACCGTGACAAAGTTGTTCATGCAGTCCTTTTTAAGCTCTTTTCAGACTCCCTAAATAGGAAAAGATTGCCAAGCGAACTTGATGCTTTCACGCTTGTAAAAGCATTTGAATGATCGTCTTTCTGGTGATAGTTTACTCCTTTTTCAGACCAGGAAGCACTATTTATGAAAAAGGAATAATCCAACCAACCATGGCTGGAAAAGTCATCTCCCGCATTGTTTTACCCTTTTTTCGGGCGATGAGGCTAACTTTACGAAAAATGACCGTTGGAGTCTCCTTTAGTTCTTTTTAGACTCTCTAAACATGAAATTACGCCGAGTTTTCCTTCTCTGGACTCGTTAAATTTTAAACATTAAAGGGCCCATTATGGGACGAACCCCTCCTTTCCTAGGTTCGTAAAACATTTGGGATTGGACTCATCTATGAGATGAGCTATACTGAGCATCTGGTTACCCTCATCAAGCTCGCTAAAAAACAAGTGAGGCACTCATCATTCATGATGGGGAAAAAGGAAAGTGTTTGTATTACATACCTTAGTGGCAGTATATAGTCGTTCTTGAACATGGCACTCGTTTGCATTTGCATTCAGTACTTGGATAATCTGTTTGTCCTCGAGTCTTGTCAATTCCATGAGTCGCGTCTCTCCTTTGGATCAGCCAAAGAATGCTTCCACCATCAGTTGCATTAGGGGTTGGTATCATTGTCATTGTGTCAATACTGCCAAGTCATGCCATGCCTATGTTCAAGAACACGTCCACAGTTAGTACACACGGTGCCATGCCGTTGTTACTTTGAGTCAATCTTACATGTTATTGTACTATCCGATCCACTCTATACATTTTTGTCGTGTTTCATGTCGATTGATGGGGGATTCATTATGGCCCTCCTTTGACGGATTCATCCTTGTTGACTTCAACTCATCATCCAAGGATTGAATCTAGAAACCAACCAAGTACCTTGGCCCTACATGCCTCAATGGCAGGTTACCTCACTTTCATCATGAGTTTACATCATTGACTCTTGATTGAAAGATTTCATCTTGCGTTCGACGTCAACTCATTTATTCACGCTTGTTGATATGCACTGTGATACCTTGGGAATCATTGACATTAATGGTGATCTCCCTTGCACTTGTTAACGGTTTACATCAATGAGCGGTAATCAAGTGGTTTCTACCATGTTCGACGTCAAGACATTTGTAATCACATGGATAGATTCGTATCATTGCGGGTTCAGCTTGAAGACCCTGGAGAGTCATGTTTTAACCAGGTTGTGATGGAGTTTGTATTGAGTCATATTACACAGATCCACTTTTGTATTGGTCGTGGCTGTGTTATCATCTCATCATGGATCTACGCTTGTGTCTAGTAGCCATGATTGTGTTCAGTCGGTCATTACTCCCATGGATCTACAATGTATTGGTCAGCAGCCATGTTGTACTACATATGAGATTGTCTTTTGCCATTTTTTCTATCAAAGCATTTCTTCTGTCTCATTCCATCAGCTTCATGCTTTGGGGGGCATTCTGTTACACCAAAATGTCATCACCCTTGTGCAAGTGTCACAAGTGTCGCAAGTGTTGCAAGTGTCATCGTCATGACCTAGTGTCGTCGTCATGACCGTTGCAAGTACCGTTGTTATGACCAAGTGTTGTCATCATGACCGTTGTGATAATGTCGTCATCTTGACCATTGTGTATACATCCCTGAACTCATCTGGACCAAGTATTCATTTGAGAGGATTTCTACTCAGTTTGTACAACCTTTTGAGAGGTCGTTGCAAGTTGCACACTAGCAACATGCGACGTCGCAGGTTTCTCCATACCATGGTGCAATGAGGTTTGTTAATGGGAAAAAATAGCCATTTCGAGATCTTTCTCGAAGCTTGCCCATTTGGGGACTTATCCCTGATCTCTTGGAGAGTTGATACTCGACCCCTAACTCATTGGGAAGATCCCCTATCTCTCTCCTACCATCTCTCAACCTATCCTATCCATAATCTCATCCACTTAGTCCTATATATACAAGGCTCAGTTCCATACCAAAGGGAGGAAGACTATGGTATCTACATGCTAGTGAAATATCTCTTAGACACCCTCACTCACCTCTTGGAGAATTCATGCTTCCTTGGAAGGGATTGGCAATTGGCTTGTGCGGAGAAGGGTTGCTACGTTAAGTCATTGGTTGTGGTTCTATATCTCTATCATGTACTCCTCTATTTGTAGTAATACAAATGCTTTTCACCAATATTGTTCTCGATGTGTGATGATGTTGTGTTGTTTACCTGCTTAACTATTTACATAGATTTATTATTGTATAGATGCTCTTTATTCGTTTCTCTTTTTTGTGTCTTAACAGGTCTTGCAACTTGGATTTGACGACCGTGAGACGTGGAGCAACATTCAGGAGAAAGGATAGTGAAATCAAAGAGGTAATACATCTAGTACTTGATCCTTAAGTAGATCTAGGAAATGTGTTTGTAGTCTGTTCTATTTGTTCTAGACTCGCATTGAGCTAGGGAGATCTAGCTTGCCTCCGGTCGAGTGGATTGTCCGGCAACATCTACCACCATGTGTAAAATGGCTTCATCCCTTACATCTACACCATGGGAGAACACATCTACCACCATGTGAGAATGGCTCAACAATTACATCACGACCATGGGAGAACACATCAACCATGTCAGAGAAGCTCATGTGCATCTGCATCTTCCGGACTCATCACTTCCCTTTGGAAGGAACCTCGATCTAAAGTGCACCAAGCCTCTCTCTGAAGTACTCAAACTACACTCTGGCCAACGGCTTGGTCAATACATCTGCAACTTGCTCATCTGTTGCAACATACTCTGCTTCGGATGTACTCAGTGCTACGCAGGACTTCTTCCTGCTAAACCAAGAGATCACACCTGATCCCATACTGAAGCAGCACCCATAAGTGCTCTTCCTATCTGCAACACTGCCTGCCCAATCTAAATCAACATAACCCTGCAGGTTAAACTTTTGATTTGCATCATACTTGAGCCCATATTCAACTGTACCCTTCAGGTACCTTAGAATATGCTTTACAGAAACCAAGTGAGCACTCCTCGGATCCATCAGGAATTGGCTCAATGTGTTCACCGCAAAGCAAATATCGGGTCTCGTGTTCATCATGTACATCAAGGACCCAATCATCTGACGATACATCGCGACATCAATCGGATTAGATGGAGCATCACACAAAAGCTTCAGGTTCGATGCCATAGGTGTGGTCATAGCCTTGCAGTCCATCATCTCGAACCTCTTTAGGATCTCTATTGCATACTTCCCTTGTCTAAGGAAGATTCCGTCTGCACTCTGCTACACCTCCATGCCAAAAACAAATAGTGTATCATCCCCAAGTTCTTCATCTCGAACTCGACAGCAAGCTTCTGCTGCATGTCGGAAATCAATCTATCCTCACCTGTTACAAACAGGTCATCCACATACAATAGTAGTATTAGTGGATTGCCTTCCTCAACCTTGTAGTAAAGGTTGGAATCCGCTTTACTCTTGGTAAAGCTCAAACTGGATAGAAAGCTGTCTATCCTACCATACCAAGTTCTGCACATATATGAATCCTTGTCATGTGTCTCAAAACCAAGTGGCTTCTCCACATACACTTCTTCTTCGACTACACCATTCAAGAAGGCTGTCTTGAAATCCATCTGGTGTATCTTCCACTTCATTACTGCAGATAGAGCAAGTACGGATCTAATGGAAGTGTATCTGGCTATAGGAGCAAAAGTATCTATGCTACCACCTGCAGCATGCTTGATCTTGTAGATCCTCTTGGAAGTCACTACAGACTACCCTTTGGGTCTTGGGACTGTATCCCAAACATCTTCATGATCGACTGGTGCTCCTCGATCATGGTATTCTTCCCAGATCCTGGGAACTTCAATATCTTCAATATTTTAATAGATAACTTTGTTGTTGAACAAATGTTGTAGTCCTTCTTTTGTAGGTGATGGTATATGATATTTCCTACACAACAAGTTAATTGCATGATTAGAAAACATCTTATACTTTTCAGAACAAACTCTTACACATAAAGAAATATGTCATATAGTCATGCAATTATCTTAGCCAATGCTTCAATACAACATTTATCCATATCCTGTAACTTTCTAGATGCCTTCCAATCTCTACCAGAACATTGTTAAGAGTTTGCACTACTCTCAACATGTCAGCAAAGAGGTTTCATTCTAGATAAGTAGCAATGGAATGTTGCATAGTGCCATAGGCCACTTACCCATGTATATTAGTAGTATACTGTTCATCAATGCAACTATTCTAATATGCATAATACACAACCTAATTTTAGGAACATGAGCATATACATCAATGAATAACATTATGTAAGAAATGACAATTCAAATACTTATCTTTGTTTGGTTGCTGGGTGGACTCCCTCTGAATCTTTGCAACTCCATTCTGATGTGGATTGTGAGAAGTGGTCAACTCCCTCTGAATATCTGCATCCTTGCAGAAACTACTGAAGTGTGCTCCTTTGCTTTCTTGTAGGAACAACTGGAGTATGATCCCTTTTGATCTTTGCTTCCTGGATTACCTGTTCTTGAACTTATATCCATACTTAATCACTATGCATGCTTATTAGTATCATCATTGTGTTATCCTTGAGGTCTCATACATAATCACACATTTATTAGTATAATCTTAATACTATCAAAACACAATAATAAACATTAGTATTCAGGGAAGTCTTCTTTTACTCATACATATTCTTATTTGGTCATAGGACTCTTCTGATTAGTTAAATCATCAATGCATAAACCCGTGATTACTCAAACCTATAACTTCATGATTCTTCTGGTTAGTCATATCATCAATTATGGTAAGAAACATAATATGCATACAACCATGACTATTCAAACCTATGACTTCATGAATAATCATTATCAACAACACAACAATATACGATCCTAACACAAGGTAGGATTCTAGCTTGATATAGGAAAAAAATACCTGGATTAGCATGCTAGCTAGTTATGTCTAACATACCCACATAATTTCTTCTGGTTCTCTTCAGTGACTTGTGCTAGTAACTTGCATGTCTCATAAGTTAACCATTGTAGAACCAAGTTATACATACCTCGTAAGTAGATCTTCTATGTGATCCATGACAATGGATGAATCTTTGTCTTCATGTCACCATGATCATATGTTCTTGAAGTAGAACATGATTTGTCTTTCTTGGTGTACCTTGTATGTTAGCAAACAACATAAACCTCATACAACATCACAATGCATTAGTACAATCATAAGTGTCAAAACCTTAATCAATGAATATCTTCTATTAAGGTGATACGACAAGTCTAGTAATTAATCAAGATTGTACTGTAATGATATGAAGACAAACATATCATAAACTTAACCATGAATAGAATTCAAAACATAACTATAAGCCATACCTGTCAAGATTGCTTGTAATCTTCTTATGGAAGGCCTTAGCCTCATCTCCCTATGAGACAGGAACTTCTTCACTTATGCAGGTGAGCAATCCATTTTCTTCTAGGATTAACCCAATCCACTTGATTTGCAAGAACTGGACCTGGAGCTGGATTAGGATTTATTAGAGAAACCCGAAAAATTCAAACTTTGAATTTCAAATTTCCGAAAGGATAGAAATATGCGCCTTGATGAGCTGATCAAGCTGGTATATTCATAATTTGAAAACTGCAAAGTTTCACTCCACAATTTTGCCTTTGAAACTTCCAGATTCACTAAACGTGACCCCGAACTAGGGTTTGATGAAGCCTACTCTTCTTCCCAATCAAAACATTTCATCCAAAGCTCTAAGATTCTATTTTTCTAAGGAGCTTCCAGCCGTGGTCACAGATTTCAAAAATTCCCATTTTTGCAGAAGCCCTAATTTTCCACTTTTCCAATCAAAGTCTCGAACTAGGGTCTGATCAAGCTCAGCCTTCTATCCAACCAAAAATTTTGATATTGGTCTCTAAATTTCTATTTTGATGAGTAGCATTCATCCATAGTCTCCGATTATAAAAATTCCAACTTTCTCCAAAACCCTAAATTCCGGAAGCCATGAGTGAAGGTGCTCAAAAATAATTCTGTTTTGACAGAAATATGTACCTGATTGTTTTTGGTGTAACTCCACACTTTTTGATCCATAGGGTCTAGAAAATTTTTTAGTGGTAGCCTGACCTATCGTATTTCCATCCCGACAAGTCTGACCTCAATTGGATTCTCTAAGAGAGAGTTATGCCAAGTGTCGAAACATGACTTGTTTATGGGGTAAAACAGGAGAGAGAACTTGTACGGCCTGCCACATGTCACTGGTTCAACTTCGGCCTCTGAAAACGTTTCTTGATATAGTACAGTCTGTGTACTACCTGTCACTTTTTACAAAATTTCATTTGGAGCTTCCTACCCCAAGTTATGAACTTTTTACCAAGGTCATCTGTTTATGACTGAGATCTGGAAGAGGCCGAACCCCTATATTTTATAAATCATAAATCACAAAGCACAACGAATTAGAGGTTTTCCTTTGGACACACGGTACATGGGGATCTGAGCTTCGACCTGTAACAATTTTAGATCCGAAAACTTCTCCAAAATGCAGTTATTGTGAAAGTTCTACGATGACTGGTTTTTTCTATATCAAGCCCTAGCATCGTAAGTGCAACAAGTGCCATACATGCCATATCATGCCTTCTTTCAGGCTAGCTCTGATACCATGTTAAATTTTCAGAATTTAATTCAATATGATCTAGGATCTTAACTGAGAGAACATGTACAACAAATCTACAGCATATCAATCATGGACACAATAATGCAAGCACACAAGAGACACCGAGTTTACTTGGGGAAAACCATAAAGGTGAAAAACCCAATAACTTCCTCAGAGATAGATAGAGCAATGATACAACTAGAAGACAAGAGATAGTCTTTTCCTAGCAGCAAAGCCTCCTCCTCATAAGTGTGCCACTTTCCGAATGAGAGAAGTGTGTTAATGAATGATCAAATAGAGATCTTCCGATCTCTATTTATACTTGTTCTGTCCTGCCCAATAAACTAATGGGGCCTACATGTCTAGCTTAACCCATGGTTAACTTAATCCAAGCCGACCCCACACTTGGTAGTCTAATAACCCTTTGACCCACATGGCCGACCCCCAATAGGGTGGTCTAATAACCCTTCGACCCACATGACTTATATAGGTCCGACCCCAACAAGGTGGTCTAATAACCCATCAAGTATAAGTTACAACACTTACAATATAAATGAAGACACTTCCGTATAGAGGAATAATAACATCTCTATAGGAATACAAACACTTCCGTATAGAGGAATAATGCCATCTTTATAGGAGTACAAAATACATATATGAAATACATGGGTGAAATACATTCCGAAGTTACATATACATCAACATGGTGCATGCACACTCCAAAAAGACTAAGTGCTATGTCTTGCAGAGACTTTATAATTTGGGGTTGGATGAGATTTAGGGCACGTTGACGTGAGCTTGTGGACCCAAGGCACCGACCTGTTTGGTCATCTTGAGAAGCCGACACTTACTTTCACATTGTTCACTTGTGAGATTTGGTTACACATCGACTTGGGCTCACCTGAGAGTTTGACATGCATCGGCATGGGCACACTTGAGTTGGCATGTGGGATTTGGATGCACCTTATAAAGGGAGTACCATTTATATACAATTTGGGTGCAAGTGAAACGGAGGTAAGTCAATCAAGAAAAAAATGCAAAAGAAGTCAGCTGGAAGTGGAAGCAAGAATTGGGCACAACCTATCGGGATGCAGTAGCATGACTTGGGCATAATCTATTAAGATGTAGTAGCATGACATGGACACAATCTATCGAGACATAGTAGAATGACTTTGGGGCGATTTGTTGGGATGCCGGTAGTATGAGTTGGTGCAATATGTTGGGATCGAGTTGCACAAGTTGGGTGTAGCCTTTTGGGATAGGGTAACATGAGTTGTGCCTATTTTGTCGTGACAAAGTAGCACAAGTTTGGCACAACCTATCAAGATGCAATAACATGACATGGGTACAATCTATCAAGACATAATAACATGAGTTAGGTGCTGTCTTCTAGGAAAGAGTAGCATGACTTGGCCATGGTCTATCGAGAGAAAGTAGGATGATTTGGGTGCACTTGCTGTAGTAGTTTTCTAGGTTAGACTTGTCCAACTTGGGCACACTTCTGAGAGCATTTTTGGGTAGCTAGATTTGGGCGTAGTATTGAAAAATGAAACTTTGGAACACTTCACTATCATGTGATGAACGTAGTGAAGAAGTGACAAGATGAGCATTTGAGGGATTTCCACATATGTAATAGAGGTTTTATGTGTAGGCAATGAGAGACATATTAACTTCTTTCCTTGAGGAGTCAGGTAAACATGTTGGGAGTTGTCTAGAATATCTTGGACAAGGATTTGTATGGGCATCATCTCGGATCTGTTGTATATTAGTGTATAATTGTTTGTTAGGTTGGGAAGACTCCTTTGTTGTATCTTTTACTATATGTAACATTCTTAATAATAAGTTTGGGTGCCTATTTTAAGCACCACCATACTTGTGCGTTCATTTTCTCTTATGTATATTGTTCGATACATGTATTGTGATATTCATGTGTAATGTTTAATTGGATAATTTCTTAAATGTTGAACTATTGTGGTGCAAGTGATTGTTGGGTAAGTTGAGTAGGACTTGCAATGACATAATAGTTTGTAACTTAAGGCATAGTTGCAGGTTGACCAAGCCCTCGTGGAAGAGGCATGTTAGTGACACACATTCCTTGGAGTTGAAAAAGGAAAAATTGGGGCACTACTCCTAGGGTCATGGCATCTAACTTCTTCAAGCAGCTTTCTTGTGCCCTAGTCAACAAAGTATAGATTCTTATCATCTCTTTTTTTTAACTCCTATTTGCATGTAATATGAAAAAACGCAATAAAGTGTTTTCAAATCCACAAAGAAAAATTATATCAACTAATATTCATTTAATTGGAAGTGTTATTCACATTCTTTGTGGTCCATATCTAGCTCTTCAAAATATGCCAAGTAATCCTCAATTTTGTTGAAAACAACTTTTTAAATAGACCAAGTTTTTCTCAAGTTGCACAACTTAAGTTTCATGTGAAATGCAAATTGTCATAACACCTCCAACTTCATTCTTCTTTCCACTTAAAAAGAATTTCTCAAAATCATCTCTGAGAACAAAGACAACGATGTTTGTAAATGAAGTTATCAAAAGTCTTTCACTTTTTCATTCATTATTGACAAAATACAATGATCTAATATTTTGATAGATCTAAACTTTAATATATCACCTATTATATCTAGATTGTCCAATCTCAACAACTTATATCTAGAAATCCAACAACTCTTACTAAATTTTAAGCAAAAATAATTAGAAAATAAAGTAAAAAAAAATCATAATTTTCAATTTTTAAAATTAAACACAATATTTTTTTTAACAACCTTTTTCTATATAATTTTTGGTTGTAAATAAAGATTCATAAAATTAATACAGACTTGTAAGTCAATGTGAAAATATATGTTTCAGTACATTGAACGAAATTGACATGATAAGAATTAGTTGTAATTTACTTCATAAATGAATACAAAATAAACAAGAGCCACAAGGTGGCAATGTCTGTGACAAAAGAATGAGGTTAGCAAGAGCATGAACATGATAATGCAAATAGAATGACTAAGTAAAGGAAGAAGCAGAAAAGGGATTATTAAGCTGATGACTCATATGCGTACTTAGATGCTACTTACATTGCGTATAGCATATATATATCAATAGTTTAAATCAATTTAAACCAGATGTTATTATTTCTAGGGTTCCGAGGTGAGATCTACTATTTTATTTCAATCTATAACTTGGGGTGAGCCCTCTTCCCCTGCCTTTTTCCTTGCTACTTTCCCCTGGGGTGTTCTCCCCTTCCTATGGTTCATACTCCGTAACAAGCTATCAATATGGCGATAAGGGATGCAGGTGAATCAACAACCTTTGGTACTCGAACTAGTGAGGATCCATGCATAATACCTTATTAACAATTAAGCTAACATCATGAGTACAATTGATGATCATCCCCAAATAAAACAGTTCCATTCCATCCAAAATGGATTGGATTTTAACTGAAGTTTGACATGTAACACGGTCTCGAGGGAAGATGACCAGCCAGATGAAGTGGAGGCTCTTTCCACAAAGGTGCAAGAGACATTCGAATAAAGGAAGCCAGATTAGAAACAGGACCAGATGCATTTTGTCATCAGTCAAAATATGTACAAACCCATTTACAATCTGACCTTGAATGTGAATTGGGTTGACCATCAATTTGAATTGGTTGTGGTTACGAAGTTAAATCATAGCACTTTCAGGGATAAGACCCACATTTAAAATCCTTAGAAGGCATGTCCCCAACAAAGATGTGGCCAATAGAGTTACCTACCACTCGACATTGCAGACAAGTAATCACCAAAATTTACACCATTGGTTCACTAATTCATAAATTCTAATGTGATTTAGAAGTCTGTGTATTGAATAACATTTTTGAAAGGGTAAAATTACTCACCTTGTATGTGGAAAACAAGCCAACTTCATGGTTATTAAACACTCAAAATGATTTGTTCCATTGCAACAATGAACTCGACAGCAAAATAATATCAACCAATTTGATTTTGATTTTCGATAGTAACCTCCACAGTTGTTTGTTTTATGAATAATATGATTTCAAATTTGAACAATTGAAATGGATGGAGACCTCGTGCTCAGAGTCTTACAGTCGAATCAAAGAATGCAATGAATTTTGTATATAAGGCATAACTGAGGCATAACTCCATTATTATGATACTAATAGGAACACATTTTATTTTTGTTTTCAAATGGATCCAAGGTGCATAGTGATCCACTACCACTTGTTGATGCATTGGTAGTGCACCATGCTAAATCTGAAAATCAATTTTTTGAATCAACAATTCATTAAGCTAGCGTCCTGATTTCCTTCAGACCTGATAGTGATTTTTATGATCTGATGTAATGGTTATGTATCACACATTTATCTTTATTCCTTTAGGACAGTGCAGACGCTCCTCCAAGAAGCTGCTTAGATGAGCAGTATAAAAATCTGGAAATTTGTTAAAATCGTTCGCATGGGGTGACAGTACAAAATTATAAGCTGTGAATTTGTATCCTGCTTGCTTTTGCTTCACAATGAATACCTCCATGAATCCAATAGGGATAACCTTATCAACAAAACTGTAAATGTATAGTTGATGGCACTTTGGTTGTTGATGTGATAAAATTCTCAACACATCAGAAAGCCTCCCATTATGAGACAAGAACTAGAATGAGTTCAAATACAACATACCTTAGCGAAGCACAAGTTATTTAGACTATTATCATGGGACAATAAAATTTAGCCAAGAAAAGAATGTTAAAAAGGAAATTTATTCACTAAAATATTTAATACCCTGCTGAAAGGTATACATGCAAACTATATAAATACCTATCAACGTATCAGATCTTGAAAAATAGTTTGAAAAAATTCTCCAACATCACAAGTAATGTTGTTTTGCAACATCAGGTTTTTCCTCACTTGAATGAACTTTGTCAAACCCCAATAGTTCTGCACTCCCTTCTCTTCCCTTTCATAGTCCCTTTGCCGCAACACTCTGCTTATTTAGCAAGGCAACATAAAAACCTGAAACAAGAGACAACACACAGTAAGACTTGAATCTAACCAGTAGCCAAACAAAAACCCTATAACAAAAGGTCGAATTTGGCATGCTTAACCATGAATTGCAAGACTGGGAGGATCTAGTAACAATTATGTATGCATTGAAAATGCCAAACTCATTGTAAAAGAAGACCATTATAGGCAAAGAAAGATAAGGGAAGCTATCGAAATTGAAAAAATTTCTAGGGAGGATGGATTCAAATTGAATGATTGATGGCGTCCCGTGATCCAACTGGAAGGAGAAGTACAAAAGAGAACTATTAATTAAAATGATGGTCATTAGCTATCCCTCGAGAATCCTCTCTCCAGAATATGAGCCCATTACGTGGATTGAAAACATTCGGGAACTCTCAAAAAATTTGATTCATAGGTCCTTTGAACAATTATATGATATTTACAAACCTGAGTATTGGGTGTTGCGACTGGAGCAGAGTCCACTATACATCCCTCGATTTTATCTATTAAAGTATGATCAAAATCTAAAAGCTTCTCAAGCATAACTCCATAATTTTGCAGGGCACAAAATGTTGCATCTGGTGAACATTGAATGCTTGTAAGAAATTCGTATTGAAGGTGTAAAAGAGAAGAAAACATAATAAAGGATACTTACGTCAGCCAACTAGTATTTTGCTAAAAGTATGAAACACTAGGAATTTCTCTGTGGAATCTTTATTATATTCCTTCTTCCAATGAGCTAGATGTGTTACCAGCAAATCAAGTTTATTTTTTGCTTTTCCTCCAGGTATGAAGCTGGAAATGTCCATCATGGGAACTGTGAAAGTAATTGCATCAACTCCCCTAGAGGTGTACCATTCTGTATGCATTTTATGATGCTTCTACCTAGATCCCAACCATACAAGCAAAAGCACATCTATTGTAGGATTCTTATTCTCAAGATGGCCATCTAAAGAATTTGTGAAATCGTATGTCTCATACTTTGGTAAATTCCAAATATGGTTAAACCGTATGCAACAGGATGTTGGATGTTGGTCACAGGACTGTTCTAGAGGTTTTCCAATGTAGACCCAGGTACTTCGTTGTACAAGTTACCAGCAAAACCCCTATTCATCGTCCCTTTCAACAACAGACTGTGAGCAGTCTAAGGTCTCACTCGAGGCAAAGTCGAGGGGGTGGTTGCAGAAGCAGGTTTCCACAACCTTGAGATGCGAGTGTATAAACTGATTCATGTACAATGCAGTACAGGTTGTGCGTTGCGGTTAATGACTGCGCGAAGTCTTCTACTCTGCGTCAAGAATCTTCAGTAATAAAGATATTTATACCCTCAGCGCGTCCACAGGCCGCACAGTGGGGTTATGAGACCTAACCAATTCTACTCAATCTATTCGATAATCCTTAATCATTCATCATTACTTAGCTTGATAAACATCATAACTTATGCAGATGGGTGAGATGCGTAGTGCTGTGTGCTCGATGTCGCGATTCAACTTTAACCCTTTGTTCTGTGGTTATATCATATAATCATTCAACTGAGATCTTATAGGTGCTTTACTGTTAACATTCCCCCATATATGAACTACTAGCATCTTATTTCATACCTTCCACGGTGAATACAGATAACAGTAAACATATAACAGACAATAGTAACTTCATGCATGCACTGTAAGTAAATTAGATCACAAATTAACGACAATCATATAATACAATCACATAACACAATGGTTTAACGTGGTTCACCCCCCTAGATGGGAAGCTATGTCCACAAGAACTGTTCTTTATTTATCTTGGAAAGGGTACAACAATTCTTCGTCTGCACTCTCAACTGCAGACACTCTTCTCTCGCTCTCTCTCTCTCAAAACTAGGTCTCCACGCACTCAGCTGCAGAGCCTTTACAATGCTTCGATCAGACAGATCTAACAATATTCAAGAATAATCAAAAAAATGAAAGTTAACCCTTTTCCTTTACAAAATTGCCTTCTTTATAGATCAAGACCCGTAGGTCATATCTATACATTTTCGAAGGGAAAGCCCTTAGGTTTACAAAACTATCACGGTTTTCCCAAAATCGGACTACTGATATCTGGCAGCAGATATTCTGTCATGTGCGCGCCAACAGGTTACTTCCGCCGAGCTGTTCCTTCTTTCACAGCCTTAGATGACTGGTTCGAGTAGTAGTAGTATTCTGTTTGTTGTGATCAGTCACCTACCTCCGATTGGCACCTACCCACTTGTTGGTAGTTATCGACGATCTTTACCAAAATAGGTCTTATGTGACCTAACCAAAATAATTCCCTTCATCCGTCCATGATCTGCTTCGCTGGATCTCTGTCGACGTGGAAAATCGCGGTGTTGTACTCCTCGCAGCACTGACCACGCAGCTCCTTCGACACTGTGCTACGCGCAACTTCGTAGCATATGAAAAGTTATCCCAAAATTGTTCAAACTTAACTGCGCTTAGCTATGCAGTTCTCAAAATTCTTTCTGTTCAAAATTGCTCCATCTGGGCTAGCTCTGATACCATGTTAGTTTTTCATAATTTTCAATCTGATCTAAGATCTTAACTGAGAGAATAGCATGTACAACATATCTACCACATATCTACAACATATCAATCATGGACACAATAATGCAAGCACACAAGAGACATAGAGTTTCACCGGGGAAAACCAAGAAGGTGAAAAACCCCACAACTTCCTCAGACATAGATAGAGCAATGATACAAACCAAGCATAAAAGATAGACCTCCTAGCAGCAGCTTCTCCTCCTCCACAAGTGCAGCACTCTCCAATGAGTGTGTGAGAGAGAAAGTGAATGATCAAATAGAATGCCTCCCGCACTCTATTTATACATGACTTGACTTGCCTAATAACCTTTACTAGGTTGGCCTCAACTTAACCACATAACATAATGCTGATAGGTCCGACCCCCACTAGGGTGGTCTAATAACCCTTTTACCCACATGACTCATACAGGGCCGACCCCATCAAGGTGGTCTAATAACCCATCAAGTATAAGTTATGACACTTACAATATAAATGACGACACTTCCGTATACAGGAATAATAACATCTCTATAGGAATACAATATACATATATGAAATCCATTCCGAAGTTACAAATACATCAACATCATTCAGTTCTTCAAGGAACTCATTTAATAGATATTGGCACCAATTGAATTCTTGTCCCTTGGCAGCTGCAGAGCCAAGTAGTACTGCGGCTGCGTTTACTTCTAATGGTCTGCACTTTCTTAAAAAATTTCCTGCTAACAGTTGCGTGACAAACCTTATTGCTTGGTACTTTATGTCATCCGTCTAGAATCCTCACTTCCCTTTGACCATAGATTGTGTTTGCTTCATCAATGCAGCTACCTCTTTATCCTTTGTCTTTTTTTGGAAGAACTTCCTTAGGTCTTGTCCACTTTTGCTTAATCCAGTTATACAGTGGATTAAGTCAATTGCCAGGTCGATATTTTGGTCTAGTCATAAATATCCCTGGTGGATGCGAGCTGTAAGAGTTTGCACCACTGCGTTGAGCTCCGGTGATCTGTCGAAGTGTGGGAGCCTGAGCAGGTTGAGAAGCCTCGACTTGGCTACTTCGGACAACCAGCTCTCGAAGACCAAGGTGAGGTCGCCCTTTGCATTCTTCTTCCATCACATGTATTTATCAGGTTGGAACTGTGGGAAATTTGACTTGATTGGCTTCTCCTTCTGCATTGCTAGCAGATCATAGTCCTCCCATTTGCATTATGGAATCTTTCCCAACAGAATTTTTGTCCACCTCAACATGCTTCGATATCAGTGAGAGTGGTATCTCATACCTTGGACTCTTTAGAAGTCTAATGGCCGGTGCATCCACCGCATGCAGCAAGATATAGTCTAGAGTCATAGTTAAAGGTATCTCTGTATCGACAAGGGGCTTATTTGGCCCTACTGAACTTGTATTCGGTAGTTTTGATCTCGACGCTACTGGATTTTTCCCTTTGTCCTGCATTGAGGGGCCGTGTCCTCGTGATCTTCTTGGACCTTGTTCTGATTCAATCATGTCTTTCTTGTTTGGAGTTCTCATTAGCTCGTCAATTCCTCCATGTTGGAACAACCTCACAGTCTCTTCGACCGTTAACTCTTCTTCAATTGAAAATCTTTCAGACATGCAAACACTATCCAGGTGTGTAGACGGCTTACGAAACTAGCTCAGACAGAAGTATATGCAGAAAATTCTAAACATTTGATATGCCCACGAGATGATATGCAGTGTTATTTATAAGTGCGGCGGACACTCCTCCGCGCCCTTGAACGGCTAGATAAGCATTTAATGGTGGTATCTGTTGGCGAAATCCAGCTACTTCTTTTGTCTTATCTTTCAAAATTCTGCTCAAAACGACTATCTATGCTTTAAATTCTCGAGCGTTCTGTAGGAATCTACTGTATAACGGCTATATTCCCAACCGACACTTGTAACAGCTATTTTCTAGAGCCTTGCGTCGAACTGCGTGGAAGTCAATCTTTGGTTCTACGCAATGATTTCGCGGTATATAATTTCTTTTCTTTCCAGTTGTTTCTTTTTGAATGTCGCAACACCGCATTATTTCTTTTTCCTCTTTTTTTTCAGCAACATTGCGCTCTGTATAGAGCTATCTCTATAAGTTTATGTACAGAATTTTCCACAGTTTCTACTGCCCAATTCCAACCATACTTGGCACCTAGAAACTTTTCCCTCTTTCTGATCATACCGGATGCTGTGGAGCAGGACTATCGTGGTAAAGATTTAGTCTGCTTCCATTTATCAAATTGGGTAATGTATCACAGTTAAAGTAGCTAACTAGACTGCTCCACCGTTAGTAACATATATTACAGTATATGGTCCAAGCCAATGCATTTTAAATTTCCCTGGAAACTTCATGAATTTACTATCATATAGGAGGACTAGGTCACCTACCTGAAAAGACTTATTCTTGATATGGTGATCGTGACATGATTTTTCTCGTTCTTTCTGTACTTGCTGGTGGAATCCCGCGATGAAGCGATCTTCTTCCAAACCAACCATGTGTAACAGCCTTTCTTTCAGTGCTGTGGGATCTGCCATCTTGTTAACACCCAAAAAGTGCTCACTACCTCATTTACCCCATTACATGACTCATTTGCCCATATTTCCTACCATATTTGCCTCCAAAACCTTAAAAACCTATTAAAAAGCCTCCAAAAGGCCAAGAAAGCCTCCAAAAGGCCAAAAAACCATTAAAAAAGCCTCCAAAAGGCAAAAAAAACCCCTTTTTTCCCCCAAAATAATCCAAAATTCCTCAAAAATAGCAAAAACCCTCTAAAAAGGGAATAAAAAATACAAAAAAGAGGGAAAAGAGGGAAAAAGGAAGCAAAAACCCTATACAGCTGACCTAAACCATATGGTGCCCAAAACCATGGGCCAACACTCCACCACTAAAAACCTATAAATAGGTGATGGAGGCCCCTCAATTCATATCCACAGTCAACCACACCCTTACTCTGCCAAAATCACTCCTGAAACCCTAGCTTACCCTTGAGCTACTTTCACATTTGAGTGCCCCTTTGGCCCATTTCCAAAACCCTTTGGAGAAAGAGAAATGAACAACACTGGAGCTTGGAGCAACCCTCTTGGACTGTTGCAAATGTTTCATCAACCTTCACATTGGAGGTATAATCTTTAATACAAAAAACCATTTTTATTATCTTTCTGTTATTTTATGCACATGCTTAGAGTAGTTTACTGTTTTACTGTACTGTCTTTTATTTACTGTATTTTCTAAACTGCTACTAAGGAGTCCCTTCTACTTAGTAGGTGCTCATTTGCACAAGCTAGGGTGAAAACCCTACCTATAGTTTTGGTGACTCTTCTTGTGTTCCTTTGAATTTATGGTTATAGTTTTAAAAGTTTTTAATTTTCTGCAATATTTTTATGTTTTTTCCTTTCGGCTGTCCCTTTTGGCTGCCGTAAACCGTGTCTTTTTCCCCCTGCAGTTGCATTCCGATAGCATCTTTCAGAATTTTACCTGCGATCCGACCGCGGATCTCAGATGGTTTCCAGTGATCTACCAGCGGTTTCTAGTCTGTTACCTGTGATCTGACCACAGCTATCATCCTATTTCGTGCGGTCTGACCGCGACTGTTAACCCATTTTCCCGCGGGCCGTTTGCAGCTTGCAGCCCTTTTTCTGCTACCCTCCTGCGCATTTCGGCCTTTTTACCGCTTCCCACCTGGGGCTTGCAGCCCTTTTACTGCTACCTGACTAGGTCTTTCAGCCTTTTTACCGCGTCCTACCTACAGCTTGCAGCCCTTTTTCTGCTATCCGCCTACGTCTTTTGGCCTTTTCCCGCATCCCACCTACGGCTTTCAGCCATTTTCCTGCAATCCGCCTGCGTCTTTCGGCCTATTTCCCACCTGCGGCTTTTAGCCATTTACCTGCTATCCACTTGCGACTTTCGGCCCTTTTCCGGCAGTCCGCTTGCGTCTTTCGGCCAAGTTCCCACAACTTGTCCGCGACTATCGACCTGTTTCCCGCGGTCTGACCGCTCAGATTTGCCACAAACCCGCGGTCTGTTTTCTGCCCTTTTTTCACTGTTTTGAACCCAGCACTTTGCGGCAATATTTTCTGCACTTGCACAGCCATCTGTCCTATCTGCAGCCATACTTCCCTACAGCCTTTTTTCTGCAGTATTATTTCTGTTCCATTTACAAAACATTTTTTAAAATTTTAGCATTTTAATTGAAAAGAGAAAATTTTGCATTTTAAAGTTTAATTTCTGCATTGATATTTTTAGTTAGAAAGTTTCCCACCCCGTGGCACTTTTACTTTGGTTCATCATCTCACACGCACACACTCTGTCACCTAATTCAGGTGAGCCCTAAAATACTACTTAACACAACCAACATTCTAACCACACTTGGGGAACACATAAGAATTTTTGTAGTTAGGTAAGATCGGGGGGATAGGCATCCAAATAACACCCCTTGGTTTCTTACACTTGAGACATAGTTGTTGTCCATTAGGGAACCAAAATCCCCTAGTATTTTTTGACACGGTTTAAAACCAATTTATCGGGAAGGCCTCTCCCCTAGGAGGGTTGAAGTCGCTAGACTGGTTCCGGAAGCCTGAGTGGAATACCACAATCCATTCAATAACTGAACGATACCTTTAGCAGCTCTTGGTGTACCACCCGTATGGGGATACAATGGTGATAGAACCAAACGGTAGATTCACCCAACCGAACATGTCATGAACGGGATATCTTAGTTGTTTTTCTTGTAGGATTGACTACCCGGTGTCCCTCCCGGTAGGGGGATATCTTTAGCCACTTGGCTCTACTATCCATATTGTCTGACTTGGATTTCATCACCTTGCAGAGGATATGTCTAGTTGAGTCAGAATACTATTTAGCTAGGTGTTTTCATGCTCCCTTACCTCCCTTTGGTCTAGCCAGTCCACTATTTTTATTTTCTAGGAAACCTGCTGCTTGTTGGTATTCTGACCATTTCTGTTGATACTCCACTTATTGTAGCACAACTGTTACAGTAAGTGTTTTGAGTTGGTTGTTGGACTGAGTGCCATATTTTTTGAGCTCTCCTTCTGCACACTCGGTTGCATTAGGGTTTTGAGCTATTTTTCACTCAACACAACCCGTAGATACTTGACACCATCTGTCACCATTGAGTCCCCGATACATTCTCGGTGCCTCCGAGGTGAGCCCCCATAGCACGGTTCACTTGACATCACCCATCATAGATGTAGATATTCATCACTTGATACCACTCATCATAGATCTCGAGCTTTGTCACTTGACTCCACTCGTCAACAACATAGAACTCTGTCACCCGATCTAGATGCCCCTTATTTTACCTTTGATTCTGAGGCAAAGTTCGAGAACCCCACTTACATTGCACCAACAAGCCCCATGGATGGCATGACTTCCACCCCTTTCTTTGTAGGGACCATTGGTGGAGCATCCACCACCACACCTGCTTTGGGTATGCCCTCGATGGGGCCCATATCTACCATTCCGATCACTGTACCCATTCCAGTAGCTAGCATACCTATCCCCACTCCATCATTGACTCACACTACCCTTGGAGATGCAGGACCATCCCATACCACTTTCGTTCCTCTACTTGGGGGCAACATCCCAAACCTATCCCCCCCACTTGGGGGCATTGGCCCCAACATGGTCACAACCACTAGTATGTCACATCCTTCTACTAGTTTTCCATTCATGGCTAGTCTCAACCTTCCTGACCTAGCTAGACTAACTAATGATCCCATCAGACACGACCCTGCGTGGCCTCACATGCCCACCAAGCTCCCCTCCGACATCCCTAAGTTTGACGGCAAGGCAGGTGAGGACCCCCAGAACCATATTATGTCCTTCCATCTATGGTGTTCCTCCAACTCCATAGTGGACGACTCTGTCCGCCTCCATCTGTTACAGCGCACCCTCACTGGCTCTGCAGCTAAGTGGTACATCGAGCAGCCCCATGGGACCCATGCCACCTTTACTTCCCTCAACTTGAATTTCCTGCAGTTCTTTCAGTTACCTGTCCACTATGATGCAAGAGTTGAGATCCTACTGTCTTGCAGACATAACACAGCTACCCACATTGTTAAGTTTAAACCAAATATACTAGCAAGATCACTGAAAGAAGCATAATCACAAGATAGACACATATTTACCCTGGGAAATCCTCATGGGGTAGAAAACCCAACAAAGCTTTCCTCAATAAGATGATCAACCAAAATACAAGATGTGCTCCTTCCTTCTTCTCCTCCTTAGCAAATCTCCCAGACAAGTGCGCTACTTTTCTCAAGTGAGCAAGTGTATCTAATGAGGAGTTCACCTCCTCTATTTATACTAACTCCCGACCAACAAAAATACCTAATGGGGCCGACCTCTCCTGGAGAAGTCTAATAACCCCTAAAATATGATCTCAGGTCCGACCCCCACATGGTGGGTCTAATAACCCTTGTTACCACAACTTCTCGGAGGAATAAACATCTCCGGATACATAATAGAATCACCTCGGAGGTATGGAACATCTTCGGAATAAATAATAGACAGATATAATATTCTTAGAAGTTACAATATTCAACACTCCCCCTTAACGAGAAGGATATTATAATATCATCTATAGGAGCAACGAGTCATCGACTACATCATACATGATACATCTATATATCATCGAAAGCTTTCTTCAATTCATCATCATCAGTAACTCAACTAGTTACTGGAACATCAACATTGTCAGATATCATTCGATCATCAGCATCGTCATCAGCATCGTCATTACACGATCATCAACATCGTCACCACACGACCTTCAATATCGTCATTAGCATCGTCATCACACGATCATCAGTATCATCAATGTCATCATACGATCATCAGCATCGACATCACTTCGATCATCGGCATTGTCATTAGCATCGTTATCACACGATCATCAGCATCGTCATCGCACGATCATCAGCATCGTCATCACACGATCATTAGCATCGTCATCATCGTCACACGATCATCATTTTACAGGGTGATCAATCCTGCTCTCTTTAGGACATAGGTCCATGGATGATGCAATCCAGTCATATACCTTTCGAACGGAAGTCCAGGGACGATCCAGTCCTATCATGTATCTTTTGAACCGAAGCTCAGGGACAATCCAGTCCTACCATGTACCTTTTGAACCGAAGTCCAGGGACGATCCAGTCCTATCATGTACCTTTTGAACCGAAGCTCAGGGACAATCCAGTCTTATCATGTACCTTTTGAACCGAAGCTCAGGGACGATCCAATCCTATCATGTACCTTTTGAACCGAAGCTCAGGGACGATCCAGTCCTATTATGTACCTTTTGAACCGAAGCTCAGGGACTATCCATTCCTATCATTCAATTCTCGGAGACTTCATGTCTACGGCTCAATTCACAGGACCAAAGTCCGAAGATGATCCAATCCCCTTACCTGTTCATTCAGGATTTTGTTCTCGGAGACATCATGTCTACGGCTCAATTCACAGGACCAAAGTCCGAGGACGATCCAATCCCCTTACCTGTTCATTCAGGATTTTTGTTCTCGGAGACATCATGTCTACGGCTCAATTCACAGGACCAAAGTCCGAGGACGATCCAATCCCCTTACCTGTTCATTCAGGATTTTGTTCTCGGAGACATCATGTCTACGGCTCAACTTTAGGACTAAAATCCATGGATGATACAATCCTCTTACTCTTGGAGACATCTGTCTGCGGATCACTTTAGGACTAAAGTCCACGGATGATACAATCCTCTCATTAATATGGGTACAAGTATCTTCATCCATACAAGTACAGATATCAATACATCAAGGCATCATGTATCCTCATCATCAAAACATGTATATCAAAACATGTATCCTCATCATCAAAACATGTATATCAAAACATGTATCCTCATCATCAAAACATGTATATCAAAACATGTATCCTCATCAATAGCTTCTATCATCAAAAGTATGTATACATCTATCATCAAAAGCATGTATACATCTGTCATCAAAAGCATGTATTCTCACTAATACATCTATCATCAAAAGCATGTATACATCTATCATCAAAAGCATGTATTCTCACTAATACATCTATCATCAAAAGTAAAAATATAAGAGTCTTAAATCTAAATAATTCTAAGTAACTAAGTGCAGTAAATAGGTAACCTCATAATTGATGAGACAGACTTGTTCTCAGATACTATGCTACTCCCCCTTTCGAGGAGGGTCCTTTTTGAACTACACCAAGCTTGTCTCAGAAGTATTCAAAATTCATTTGAGACAGAGGTTTAGTCAAGATATCAGCAATCTGATCCTCGGTGCTTATATACTCGAGCTTGATAGCTCCTCTCTGCACCATATCTCGTATATAGAAGTATCGGATCTCAATGTGTTTTGACTTATCGTGGAACACAGGATTTTCAGTCATCTTAATGCAGCTTTGATTATCACACATAATCACAGTGGGATCGATTTCTAAGTCAAATACTCCAGATAATAGTTTCTGAAGCCATACTGCTTCACAGCTAGCAGAACAGGAAGCTATATATTATGCTTCAGCAGTACTGAGGGCCACACTAGATTGTTTCTTGCTGAACCATGAAACCATAGCAGATCCAAGACCATAACATCCACCTAAAGTACTTTTTTTGTCTAAGACACTACCTGCCCAATCAGAATCTGAGTAACTATGTAACTTGAGTTCATGACCTCCGAGATAATATAGACCAAAATCTAATGTACCTTTTAGGTACCTCATTACATGCTTTGCAGCTATTAAGTGAACCTTTCTAGGTTCTACTAAATACTGACTTAGGGTATTTACAGCAAAGCATATATCAGGCCTAGTATTTGTTAAATACATCAATGATCCAATGATTTGTCTATATCGAGTTATGTCCACTAATTCTGATGAATCATTAACTAATAACTTCAAGTTGGAGTCCATGGGAGTGGCCATGGCTTTACACTCCAACATATCAAATCTTTTGAGAATATCCACAGTATACTTACCTTGATTTAGAAATATTCCTTTTGATTCTTGCCATACTTCTAAGCCTAAGAAGTAGTGCATTAATCCGAGATCTTTCATCTCGAATTCTGAAGAAAGCTTCTTCTTGCTTTCAATAATTTGTTTCTCATTTCCAGTTAGAAATAGATCATCTACATATAACAACAATATAACTGGTTCATCATCCATCACTTTGAGATAAAGATTGGGGTCAGCTTTACTTTTGGTAAAGCCCATGCTTGTTAAGAAATTGTCAATCCTTCCGTACCAAGCCCTGGGAGCTTGCTTTAATCCATATAATGCCTTTTCCAGTTTGCATACATGGGTCCTTCCGTCCTTGACCTCAAATCCTTGTGGTTGTTCTATGTATACTTCTTCTTCAATTACACCATTCAGAAAAGCTGTCTTAACATCCATTTGGTGCAATTTCCACTTCATCATGGATGCAAGTGCCATGATAGTTCTAATTGAAGTATACCTAGCAACTGGTGCAAATGTTTCTTCATAGTCAATTCCCTCTTTCTGAGAGAATCCTCTGGCTACAAATCTTACCTTGTATTTTTCAATTCTACCATCTGCAGCATGTTTTATCTTGAAAATCCATTTGGAAGAAACCACACTTTTATCTTTTGGTTTGGGGACTATATCCCAAACATCATTTTTCATTATTGACTAATATTCCTCTATCATTGCTTCTACCCATTCTTTCTTCTGAGCTTCCTCTTCATAGCTGATAGGTAGTTGATCCACAAGATCACACATTAAGGCCATGTAGTTGGACACTAGCTTTGGTTTATTTCTTTCTCTAGTGGAGCCTTCAGGAGCTCCATATCTTTCATCCCATTGAATGATATCTCTAGCCCATGCTGGCCTTCTTTTCTTAGATAAGTCTGTAATAGGAGGCTCTTGTGGTTCCAACATATCATGATCCTCTGGAGAATTATCTTCAGGAATGGGCACAGCCTCTGTGATTCTGGTAGATGTATCTTCTTCACAGATTTCTTCAAGTTGGCACTTTCTGGATTTCTTGAGAGCTGCTTCTTCATCAAATGTTACATCTCTACTTATTTCTATGTGATGAAAACCTGGAATGTAAATTCTGAAGGATTTGGATGATTCACAATAACCAACAAATATTCCCTTCTTACCAGAAGGGTCCAACTTGGTTCTCTTTTCTTTTGGAATGTGAATGTACACAGGACACCCAAACATTTTAAAATGACTTACTTCAGGCTTATTTTCTGTAAACACTTCTTCTGGAGTTTTGAAATCAAGAGCACTATGAGATAATCTATTTTGCACATAAAATGCTGTCTTGGCTGCTTCAGCCCATAGATACATGGGAAGAACTTGGTCATGTACCATAGTCTTCACAGCTTCCATGATTGTTCTATTTTTCCTTTCAGCCACCCCATTTTGTTGAGGATTGTAGGGAGTAGTTAGTTCCCTTTTAATTCCAGCTTCTTTACAAAAGTCTTCAAATTCCTTTGAGGTAAATTCTCCGCCATTATCTGTTCTGAGAATTTTGATTCTCTTTTCTGATAAATTTTCTATTAGAGCCTTGAACTCTTTGAATTTTCCAAAGACTTCATTCTTACCTTTCAGGAAGTATATCCAAGTTTCCTTGAAAATTCATCAATGAATGAAAGATAGTATTCAAACCCACTTAGAGAAGTGGTGGGCATTGGTCCACATACATCTGAGTGTATTAGCTCCAAAATGTTCTTAGTCTTTTTTTCACTCTTTGGAAAGGGGTTCTTGATATTTTTCCCTTTCTTACATCCTTTACATGAGCCATCATGATCAACTTTCAAATCTGGTAATCCTATGACTACCTTGCTTACATAAGGTAAGGCTTTATAGTTGATGTGAGCTAATCTTCTATGCCATAGCTCACTGGGGCTAGAGATCTCATGAGCAAGGGCAGCTTCTGGATGACCCTTGAGCTTATATAGACGTCCTTCTTCTTCACCAATGACAACTGCATCTTTAATTGTCTTTCCTTTGGACCACATGAGTACTTGCCCATCTATGAAAGCCACTCTAAAGCCTTTCTTATCTAGTGCTGAGATAGAGAGTAGATTCTTCTTTAAACCTGGTACATATAAGATGTCTTTCATCTTCAAAGGTGTTCCAGAATCTAGCTTGTAGCTAGCTTCACCAATTCCTTTGATGGGATATTGGTAGTCATCTCCTAGAGATACCTTTTGTGTAGAAGAATTTTCTTCAAGATTTGAGAAAGTCTTTCTTTGAGCTGTCATGTGCTTAGAAGCACCACTGTCAATGAGCCATGTATCTTCTCCAGGAGATACATATCCAGAGAGTGCAGAGAATAGGACATATTCTTCTGGATCTTCTTTCTTCACTTTATATCTTTTCTTTCTAGGATTTACCTCTACCTCTTCTTCTTCTTCTTCTTCTTCTTCTTCTTCTTCACTATCATTTTTTGCCATATGAGCATGGTGTCTTTTGTGGACAAACTTCTTCTTTTGTGAAGGACAAAATCTGGAGATGTGTCCTAGTTTATGACAACTGTAGCATTCGACTGTGGAAAGATCTCTTACTGGGTTGGGTCCTTTTCTCTTTTTAGGTCTAGAGAAGTGTTGAGATCTTTTGTGGTCAACTTTCTTGAGATGACCCATTCTTCTTCTTTTGGTATGGGTGGCCAAAGCTTGTTCATCCTCTTTGAGAAGAGCTTCTTTGTTGGATACCCTAGCTTTTTCTTGAACACAATCCTCCCATACTATATCAAACTTCATGCTCTCTTTTCTGGCACACATGGTTTGTATGAATGATTCCCAAGGTCTAGTGAGACCATTGAGAGCAGTCATCACAAGTTCATCCTCATCAAGAGTATCACCAATTGCATCTAGTTGCTCCTTTATTTGTGAGACCCTTGAGAAGTAGTCTTGAATGGATTCTCCTTTGTGCATCATGGTACTCTTCAATTGAGTCCTTAGGTTCATCTTCCTATTGATGTTCTTTCCTTCATACATTCTTCCTAGGGCATCATACATTTCCTTTGGAGTCTTCTTGGAGGCCACTTGGGGAATCAAGTGGTCTTTAATAGAATCAGCTATGATTCTCTTTGCCCTAATCAAATCCTTCCTATGTTTTTCTTTGGCTTCATCTCCTTCTGGTTCTGCAACTTCATCCTTGATATAATGAGCAAGATCATTCTCTTCAAGAATGAGACCAATTCTGTATTTCCATGCCCGAAAATTCTCTATACCTTCTAGCTTGTCTTCAAGCTTAGTGTTTGGAGCCATCTTCTCTTGGGGGAGTCCAAGAGACAGAGTAGACTTACCTGAAAAGTTACCTTTTACTTTTTCAGAACTTGAGACAGAATTTTATCGCACTTTTGGTAGAATTAGGGTTTGACTTTCTCGGAGTTCTACCCAACCAAAAAGTTCGATCTAGGGCTCAAAATATTTGTCTTGAGAAGGGCTATCCAGCCATGTAATCAGATTTCAACAATACCAACTTTCTGCTGAAACCAATTTTTGGTTTATCGCACTTTTGGTAGAATTAGGGTTTGACTTTCCCGGAGTTCTACCCAACCAAAAAGTTCAATCTAGGGCTCAAAAGATTGGTCCTGAGAAGGGCTATCCATCCATGTAATCAGATTTCAATAATACCAACTTTCTGCTGAAACCAATTTCTGGTTTATCGCACTTTTGGTAGAATTAGGGTTTGAATTTCCCGGAGTTCTACCCAACCAAAAAGTTAGATCTAGGGCTCAAAAGATTGGTCTTGAGAAGGGATATCCATCCATGTAATCATATTTCAATAATACCAACTTTTTGCTAAAACCCTAAACTTCACTGGAGAGAGAGAGAGAGATTCTTACCTTGTGAAAGATGTCCTATTCAGTCTAGCTCTGAAACCATGTTAAGTTTAAACCAAATAGACTATAAAGATCACTGAAAGAAGCATAATCACAAGATAAACACAGATTTACCCTGGGAAACCCTCATGGGGTAGAAAACCCAGCAAAGCTTTCCTCAATAAGATGATCAACCAAAATACAAGATGTGCTCCTTCCTTATTCTCCTCCTTAGCAAATCTCCTAGACAAGTGCGCTACTTTTCTCAAGTGAGCAAGTGTATCTAATGAGGAGTTCACCTCCTCTATTTATACTAACTCCCGACCAACAAAAATACCTAATGGGGCCGACCTCTCCTAGAGAAGTCTAATAACCCCTAAAATATGATCTCAGGGCCGACCCCCACATGGTGGGTCTAATAACCCTTGTTACCACAACTTCTCGGAGGAATAAACATCTCCAGATACATAATAGAATCACCTCGGAGGTATGGAACATCTCCGGAATAAATAATAGACAAATATAATATTCTTAGAAGTTACAATATTCAACACACATCACTGACCACATTCATGAGTGGCGTCGACGCCGCATCCTCTGCAAAATCAAGTTAGACGACCGTATCTTCTTAGATTGGTTTCTAAAATCCCTCTTTCCTGTCATTGCCAAGGATGTGGCATCCGAACGACCCTAGTCCAAAGAAGCGGCCATCCTCAAAGCCCAGCAATTTGACCTTTTTTACGCCCACTTGGGTTATCTGTATTCCATCATACCTGACGCCCCTTACGATGATTCCTCTCGTCACAATGCGCCGGGGGCATCCCATCTCGCAGATGGCATCATTGGCCATATAGCCTCACATAACCAACCCTTTTCCATAGCACATCCTAGCCATGGCCCTGACTTTTCGCGGGCTACATCTCAGGCCGGAGCAACCAATTCGTATGCTCCCATGGCACATCACCATCATTCCCACAGACCCTCGTGTCCACCTAAGTGCTTTGGCCATGCCGCCCCCCGCTTACGCCCCACCAGTCGCACCTCAACCATATTACCACCCACAAGCTGCACCAGCTCCTGTGTCCTCTCAAGCCCAACCTACTTATTACCCACCACAGGAAGCCCCTGTGGCAAACCCACAACCCGTTCCGCAGATGTATCAGCAACCCCCACAAGGTTCAGCACCTACGCCACCTCCACCTACTTATTATCCACCGCAGCCTGCTCTCGCACCTGCACAACTCCAGAACCCACCTGCTGCCCAAGGGCAATTGTACGCCCAACAGAATCTGCAGCAGAACCAAAATAACCAATGCCCATAGGGCCAGCGAAACCATGGAAAAGGCTGTAACTGTGGGAACAACCCCCCTCCAAACCAAGGAGGTCAACCTCCCAATCCCCCAAAGAACAATAACGCGAAACCTGCCAACCAGAACCCTGATCGGCCACCCAAGCAGGCCAAAAATCCTAATTTGTGAACAAACCATCCTTGTTCTATTTGCGGGGTCTATGGCCACTACAAACATGCTTTCCCACATTTGGATCGAGCTCGGCAACTCTGGACCGATGATGTTACAAAACCCTTTACCGACCCAAGGCGTAGTGAACACTCAGCCATTGGCCCCCCTTCAAGGAAACGTGCCACCACAACAGCAAATCACTTATGCTGCTCCTAATCAACCCATGATAGACTCAGGTACCCACCACTTGTTAATGATGTCATCCGCAGATGTCAACCTCCAAACCCATCGGAACCAATATGGATCCACCCCTGAAGCCCCTCTCACCAACAAAAACATTAACGCTCATCCCACTGATCAGACGTTACGTATACCTCCGGCTCCACTAGATGGCGCCTCCAAAGCACCTCGCTTCCCACTTCATCGCATCAACAATAATCCCAATGCTCGCACTGTGTCTAATTACAACATTGTAGATGACTTAGCCCAGTCCCCCGCAGCCATGTCTGCATTGGAGGTCTTAAAAAACTGTCCTTCACAGCGCAAGTCTTTGATCTCCGCCATTGGTGCTATTGACCCAAATGATTCACAACTGATTGCCTTCGATTTGGACCAATCCGAATCACGCCTTCCTTCCACTTTAGCATTCCAAGTTTCTATTTTCATTCGGAATCTTGTCATCCATTGGTGCATTATCGATGAAGGTGCCTCTACATGCGTTATGTCCACATTCGTTTGGCAGAAGTTGGGATCCCCTACTCTCCAGCAGTCCACCATTGCATTGCAAACCTATGACGGCCATTCGGCTCAACCCCAAGGTCTCTTAGCTAATGTCCCTGTCTAGTTGGCTGGAAAAATAATGCTCATTGACATAGAGGTCATCAATGCCCAACTTGATTATAACCTCTTACTTGGTCGTAGCTACATGTATTCCATGCGGGTGGTTTCCTCATCCGTTTTTCGTACCATGATGTTCCCCCATGACAGATGCGTGGTCAAGGTCAATCAACTCACCTATTACGATCCTAATTCCCCCGCTGCACCCGAAAATGTTCTCCCCATGGTTGAACAACCTGTTTGTGGTGCAACTACCTCGTTTGTTTCCTCCGTGGGACCCGGAGTTTACTTAGATACACCGATGACCTCAACATTCCAATCCATTCCACCCCCGTCACCCGCGACCGAAGTATCTGACCTATGTACCCTTTCCCACAATACACAAACACCAAACAATTAACCACCCTTATTACCCAAACCACCATTGGTACCCAGTCATATTGGTGTTACACCCATCCACACAATCCCCTTCCTATTCCCTCCCTTGGGAGTAGTAAGCGCCCCGGTTATGGCTACTCTCAGCCTCCCCGGGTTAACCTTAGGATTACCCGTGTGGTATATTTCGTCTCCCGTTCCCCCACTGACACTGAATGTCGTCCTACAACCGGTGCAACCCATCACCACTACTAGTCAACCACCTCCTGGTGTCACTACCCCTTCGTCATCTATGAATCCCCCCCCTATTATCAAGCACACTGGGGGCAGAGGCCCACAACCATACACTGCTGTACCCCCGCCCAAAACAATTAAACCCCCCCCCCCCCCCCGTGTTTCGTTCTCCTCCCAAATGCTCGTTGTGTGATGAGTTAGGCCATCCGACTCATCAGTGTCCAAAATTACCTGCATTACAGGAACACATGCAAATGCTTGACGACGACCCCAACATCCCGGTTGTTCAACTCGATCCAACCCCTAAGCCTCATGATAAATCACTGTGTACCAACCACCCTTGTGCAATATGCGGTATTTACGGCCATTACTCACATCACTGCCCTGATCTCCCAAATTACAGAGTAGCTCTATATGAGATGAATAGTTTGGACCTTGAGACGGAACCCCTCACAATTGAGGAGATCCACCCCCCAGTATCACCCTCATCCGGAGACATTAACACCATTTATATGATCTCTTCTACTACCACTCCCTCGTCAACTGATTTGACAACTCAAAGTTTCCGCAATGATGATGATATTCTAGAGGCTCTTACTGCCCCGGATTACCCCTGGGAGGATATGCACCATTGTTCCTATTTACTCCCGAAGGCCTCCTCCTCCACCACAGCCACCCAATTCTCGGTTGAGTCCAAAGATTTCCTTCCCGCCAAAGTCGACTGGTTTAAAGACCCCATTCCTGCCCCCGGTGCCTTCAAGGAAGGTAGCATGGCCAATATCTCACCCACAATCCAAATTGATATATCTACCCCAAGAGGTGCCCCTGAACTCATTACTTTAGGAACTTCCTGCACCGAGCACGAGATCGGAGAGTACAAGAAACGTTTCCAAGAGTTCCGTGATGTTTTTTCTTGGTCCTATATTGAAATGCCTGGTCTTGACCCTGCTATCATAGAGCACCACAGTAACACCTCTGAGTCAAGGGGCATAATATATTACCTCGATCCTGGGATAGGGGGCATGATCAATCATTTTGAACCTACCCATCACATCTATCTCATCACATCAATGAACCCATCATTCAAACCAACACATATGCGATCCACAATCACAAACCCCATGCACATAGCATGGGGACAGGTCATTAACCCTGCTCACTTTTTCACATGCGTGATCTCAACCATTTTTGAGGTCACATGTCACTTGTATATTTGATTTGATTTGATACGCCTAGTATTTCGCCCTCGCGGGCCATCATTTCTCCCCACCACTACATCCTTCGTTTGGTGGGCTCACCTTTATTTGTAGCCATTTTTTAACCTCGTTATTTTGTTTGACCATTCCAAAGTCCTTATGACCTCTGTTTTTCACAACATTTGCACCACCGGATTCATATTTCCGTGCCTGTGATGATGCTTGAGATCATTTCTCACTCTCACCCTCATATTTTTCGGGTATTTTTTCCAAAATGCCCCCCGTTGCCTCAGTTCGCGTGCCACCTCGGTCGTCGTCCGTTCTGACGTTCCTTATATCGCCGAATTCATATTTCCGTGCTTGTGATGATGTTTGAGATCATTTCTCGCTCTCACCAGAACCTTTATTGAAATCGTGACATGACACCTTGTCGCCTCGTTTGCATGCCACATCGGTCGTAGCCCATTTTTTATATACTTTATGTCATCGAATTCATTTTTCTGCGCTCGTGATGATGCTTGAGATCATTTCTCGCTCTCACCCTCAGATTTTTTTGGTATTTTTTCCAAAACACCCCCGTCGCCTCGGTTTGCGTGCCACGTCGACCTTTCTCCATTTTTTACCCTTTTCATGTCATCAGATCCAGTTTTACGAGCTCATGATGATGCTTGATATCATTTCTCACTCTCACCAGGTACAATTTCAACATTGTGTCCTGACACCTTGCTGCCTTGGTTTGCGTGCCACATTGGCCACCATCAGATTGTTCCACATTTTTACATGAGCCATTCACTCCTTTAATACTACAATTATTTCATTATTTTTCCACCATTCATTATCCCGCAAGGAGGCCCACTAGTGTTCCCCCCTACCCTCGTTTTTGGTCATCATCAATGTTCCTTGATTGAGCACTTCCTCCTTGCCTGACCATTCATTTTTTTAGGTATAATTTTATCCCTTTTTCAGGTCGGACAAGTCCTTTACAAAAAAGGCACTTAGGGAGTTTCTGTTAAGCTCTTTTCTGACTCCTAAAACAGTGAAAATATCACCGAGCAATCTTACTTCCTTTCATGCTCGTTAAAGTACCTGAAAGGGCGTTTATCTGGTATAAGTTTAACCCTTTTCCGGACTTGGTAGACTAATTATGAAAAAGGAATACTCTAGTCACACCGGCTAGAAGAGTTCTTCATTGCATTCTTTTATGCTTCTTCGGGACTTGGAGACTAACACATGAAAAAGCAACCCCCTGGAGTCTTCTTATCACTTTTAGACTCTCTAAAAATTGAAAGCAACCACGAGCATGAACTGTCCTGGGCTCGTACAAATCCACACAACAGTACCATTTCATTATTTCAGAGTCTTCTTATCACTTTCAGACTCCTTAAAATTGAAAGCAATCACGAGCATGAACTATCCTAGGCTCGTATAAATCCACACGACAATACCATTTTAAACACACTTCTTCTAGTTCCTTAACCCGTGAAGAAGTCCCCCCCGTGCCTCTCGGCACTGTGATCGATCGTCTTGGTAGCACCCCCAATCAGGTCGCCTTTGTTCAGAGTATTCTACATTCTCCTGCCATTTTACACCAACTTGAGTATCACTCACCCCAGTCACTATCCTTGATCCATTACAGCTATGATCCCTTTTCCACCAGTCAGTTTCATATGCTGCCCGATCATCCCCGCCATCATACTCTGAACAAAGGAAGTTTGATTCCACCCACTCTACTTGCCCAGTTATCCCCCATAGTATGACAGTCCTACCATCAGTACTCTCACACTTCGGTTCTCCACCTTGTGCTCCTATCAAGGAAACATCATTGCCTTGCTAGTTACAGGTCTCCCTCTGTCGACGACAACCCCTCTATTCCAGAGGATAGACCCATAGGTCCTTGCGCCTTGGACCCATCACCATCTGTGGTGAGTGCCTACGGACCACTTTGAGAGGAGTCATCATTGCCTCTCCGAGTGGTTGTCTCTCACATGCTCAACTTCAACACCTTGATCACATCGTTGAGAATCGTGCAGGGTTTATATCCCTTCAGTTATTGGTCGAAAACCCCAGATTTCCCCCGACTCTAGCACATTGGCGAGTCACTTCGGAACACCCAGTTATATGTTCCCGTGGATGTCCGGGTTGCATTGGTGATTGTATTCGGAAGCCATCCAGATATATGCTTCCTTGAGTACCCAATTCAGTTCCAGTTTAGTGTACCATTGAGGGTATGACTCTCCATCACTATGATCCAGCAGCTCATCACTTCCTCTGGTACCACACTCAGCAGCACTGTTGTTATTCTAGTGTATCAGTTCTTCAGCTCAGACATGGTCATCCCAGCAATATGTCCTAGATTTGTGTCCCCTCTAAACCCTTATGATGTACACAGTGGTTCTCTATATATCTTACAGGTTCCCCTTTTTCAGGCCTCACAGTTATTTTTTATGTATCTTGATATGAGCATGGGTATGCCCGCCTCGTCCATATATTGAGATTCTTCCTCATTCATTATTTGATGCCATGTATATTTCAGGTCCCCATATTTTGGACCCCGTTGTTATTGTTGTTCTATATCTTGATACGAGCATGGGAATGCCCGCCTCGTCCATATGTTCAGATTATTCCTCATTCATTATTGAGGTTATGTACTTTCAGTTTTTGCAGTTTGTTCGGGACCGTTGTTCTGGGCTCTAGTTCGTTTCTTCTCTTCTCCACATCCCAGGAAAACCATAAAAGACTTATGATGTCTATCGGCCATACGATGAGCTCCTTCCCTCACACATCAGGGGGCAATCTGTTAACACCCAAAAAGTGCTCACTACCTCATCTACCCCATTACATATTTCCTACCATATTTTCCTCCAAAACCTTAAAAGCCCATTAAAAAGCCTCCAAAAGGCCAAAAAACCCCTTTTTCCCCCAAAAATAATCCAAAATTCCTCCAAAATAGCAAAAACCCTCTAAAAAGGGAATAAAAAATACAAAAAAGAGGAAAAAGAGGGAAAAAGGAAGCAAAAACCCTATACAGCTGACCTAAACCATATGGTGCCCAAAACCGTGGGCCAACAATCCACCACTAAAAACCTATAAATAAGTGATGGAGGCCCCTCATTTCATATCCACAGTCAACCACAACCCTTACTCTGCCAAAATCACTCCTGAAACCCTAGCTCACCTTTGAGCTACTTTCACATTTGAGTGCCCCTTTGGCCCATTTCCAAAACCCTTTGGAGAAAGAGAAAGGAACAACACTGGAGCTTGGAGCAACCCTCTTGGACTGATGCAAAGGCTTCATCAACCTTCACATTGGAGGTATAATCTTTAATACAAAAAATCATTTTTATTATCTTTCTGTTATTTTATGCACATGCTTAGAATAATACTGTTTTACTGTATTGTCTTTTATTTACTGTATTTTCTGAACTGCTACTAAGGAATCCCTTCTCCTTAGTAGGTGCTCATTTGCACAAGCTAGGGTGAAATCCCTAGCTACACATCCCTGTAAATGCAGCTATTCTTAAGCTGGGTATAATATATTCCATTGGCATTATTGCTTCCTGTCCATAAGCTAATTTGAAATGTGTATGTTTAGTTAATTTCTTGCATGTTGTTCTGTACGCCCATAATACAAATGGAATGCGCAGGTCCCAATCATCGCAGTTTAAATTGAATATCTTGGTTAGCGCATTCTCAAGTACTTTGTTAAATGCTTCAACAATTCCATTCGCTTGTGGGTGATAAGGTGTACTACGCTGATGATGTATGGAGAACTCTTCAGTTAAAGATTCAATAGTTATGTTCAGGAAATGAGTACCTTGATCACTCATCAAGATTTTTGGGCATCCAAATCGTGTAAGGATGTTCTCAAAGATAAACTGTGCGGCTGTAGCTGGGCTACCATATTTGACTGGTTTTGCTTCTTCCCATCTGGTGAGGTAGTCAGTTGTAGTAATAATGTACCTCGCACCAGTTCTTTTTCCTGGTGGGTTAATAGGTCCCAAAAAATCGATTGCCCATTTTTTGAATGCCTGCAAGGTTAGTTGAGGGTTCAATGGCATTTCATCTTTTCTTAATGGTTTCCCGGTCCTCTGATAGACATCGCAGTTCTAGCAATGTTGTTTGGAGTCCTTATGAATCGTAGGCCACCATATCCCTGCGCGCAATATCTTCTGGCAGTAGCCCTTTGTTGGTTGTGGAGCCAGATCTTCTAGTCTCATAGATGATATTGTATCAGCCATGTTTGTACCCCATTTTTATATGATATGTAGGTGGACTGTACAGTCACCCCAATGGGGGGGCATCACCCCCCCACGGGGTTCCAAGGGGGACCATCCCCCCTGGCTGGGGGGTCCAGGGGCTAGCGGTCCCCCGGCGGGGGTTCGGGGGCAATGCCCCCAAAGAAAATTTTTGGGGTTGTTTTCGCCAACTGTTTTGCGGGCCCATGGTTTTGGGTATCCCGTGGTATTTTCCCATTGTATTTCCCTTATAAAATAAAGACATTGTAATACGGCTAGGGATGATGATGTATTAGGTTTTATGCATTATAAAGATCTCTGAGATCAGGAGAGAGACTCTGAAACAGAGAAGAGGAAGTGCAGCGGTTGTGTTGCAGGTTGTATCCCTTCACCTTGCTGGACGATAATAATAATAAGGACTGGAAAATTTAGTGTGGACGTAGCCCAAGTTGGGTGAACCACGATATTTCTGTGTCTCTCTTGTAATGTGTATGTGTGATTATATTAGCATTTCTGTTTATTGTTATTGCTCTGTGATCCTGTTTTTCTAACAATTGGTATCAAAGCCAAAGGTCCATTTAGCAGTTAAACCCGCAGGAAGCTAGGGTTTCTGGTTCGAGTGGGAGCAATGGAAGAAGAAGGAAAGTTTAAGGTATAGAAGTTTAATGGCCAAAACTTCGGGTTATGGAAGATGCAAATGGAGGACTATCTGTACCAGAAGGATCTATTCCTACCGTTGGGAGGAAAAGCAAAGCAGCAGACGGCTATGAAGGATGAAGAATGGGAGGTTCTTGACAGAAAGGCTTTGGGAACAATACGGTTGAGCCTGGCTTCGTCAGTGGCTTTCAATATCTCAAAAGAAACGACAATAGAGGGTTTGATGAGCGCATTGGGTAAGCTGTATGAAAAACCCTCGGCCTCCAACAAGGTATTTCTAATGAAGCGTTTATTTAATATGAAGATGTCTAAAGGTGGATCTGTTACTGATCATTTAAATGAGTTTAATACAGTTACAAATCAACTAAGTTCTGTAAGTGTGAACTTTGATGATGAGGTTAGGGCTCTTCTAATCTTGTGTTCATTGCCAGAAAGCTGGAATAGCTTGGTCATGGCTGTAAGTAACTCTGTCTCTGGTTCAAACACCTTGAAATTTGATGATGTTATTGGTGTTATTCTTAGCGAGGAAATGCGAAGAAAAAGCACAGGTGAGACATCAGGTAATGCGTTGACCATGGAGAGCAGGGGAAGACAAAAGGAGAGAGAAAAGAGCCAAGGTAATCGTGGAAAGTCTAAAATGGGCAGATCCAAGTCCAGACTAGGAAAGATAGAGTGCTGGAACTGTGGAAAGAAAGGACATCTGAAGAAAGACTGCAAATCTCTAAAGAAGAAAGGAGATGCACAGAAGGAAACTACCCAGGAAGCAAAGGTAGCAGGTGATGTGTTACAAGATGCTTTGATTCTTGCATTAGATAATACTAGTGATTATTGGGTAGTAGATTCAGGATCTTCATGTCATGCTACACCCCATAGGAAATACTTTCATGAGTATGTTCCTGGCGACTTTGGACATGTTTTATTGGGTGATGATGAGCCATGTAAAATTGTTGGAATGGGTAAGGTATGGATAAAAGTTAAGAATGGAATTGATTGGTTGTTGAAAGAATTTAGGCATATTTCTGCTATGAAAAGAAATTTGATTTCAACAGGGTAGTTGGGAGATGGCGGTTGTCTATCTACGTTTGGAGAAAAGTGGTGGAAGATCACTAAAGGATCAATGGTGATAGAAAAAGGAGACAGAGTAGGTACATTGTATTTATGTCCTCATAATACTGACCATTCTATCTCTTTAGCTTCCACAAGAACAGATACAGCATTGTGGCATCATAGGCTTGGCCACATGAGTGAGAAGGGGATGCAGATTCTCCACTCAAGGAAGTTGTTTCCTGATTTGAAGCAGGTAAGCTTGGAATTCTGTGAAAACTGTGTTTATGGAAAATATAAGAGAGTCAGATTTCTCAGGGGTGGGAAACAGAAGAAGAATGAAAAATTAGAGCTTGTGCATACAGATGTATGGGGACCAGCTCAGGTACAATCCCTTGGTGGCTCTCATTATTATGTTACATTTATTGATGATGCAACTAGAAAAACTTGGGTTTATTGCATTAGATAGAAATCTGATGTGTTTGCTATTTTTAAGAAGTGGAAAGCTTTGGTTGAGAATGAGACAGAAAAAAGATTGAAGTGTCTCAGATCTGATAATGGAGGTGAGTACTGCGGCAAGGAGTTTGATAGTTACTGTTCATACCATGGGATTCGTAGAGAGAAGACAGTCCCAGGAACACCACAGGAAAATGGTGTGTCAGAAAGGATGAACAGAACGATCATGGAGCGTGCAAGGTATATGAGACTGTATGCAGGGTTGCCCTTACAGTTTTGGGCAGATGCTGTAAATACTGTTGTTTATTTAATAAACAAAGGACCTTCAAGTGCTTTGGATGGTGGTATTCCAGAGGAAGCATGGACAGATAAAAAGGTAAACTACTCATTTCTGAGAACGTTTGGTTGTGAAGCATTTGTCCATATTGATAAAAAAATAGAACAAATCTTGAAGCTAAATCCAAGAAATGTACCTTTATTGGATATGGGGTTGATGAATTTGGTTATCGTTTATGGGATTATGAAAATAACAAAATCATCAGGAGTAGAGATGTGATATTCAATGAAAAGGTCATGTATAAAGATCAGTTGCAGGGAAAGAAACAGGGAAAGGAAAACACAGAGTACATAGTGCTTGATGAAATTAAAGAAAATGAAGTTCGGAAGGTGCCAGAAAATCAAGAGCAACAGCAAGTACCTGAAACTCCTGCAACTGTAAGAAGATATACGAGGTTAAGTAGACTCCCTGAACGATACTCTCCTTCAATGTATTATCTATTCATGACTGATTCTGGTGAACCAGAATGTTATGAAGAAGCAATGCAGGTGGAAACTAGAAAGAAGTGGGAGCAAGGCATGAATGAGGAGATGGACTCATTGGTAGGAAACCAGACTTGGGATTTGGTTCAGTTGCCTGTTGGTAAAAGAGCATTGCAAAAAAAATGGATTTACAGGTTGAAGGAAGAAGAAGGAGGTAAGAAATGGTACAAGGCCAGACTTGTTGTAAAGGGGTTTGCACAAAAGAAAGGTATAGATTTTGATGAAATATTTTCTCCTGTTGTTAAGATGACTTCGATTAGGACTATCTTAAGTCTAGTGGTGGTAGAAGATTTGCATCTTGAACAGTTAGATATAAACACAGCCTTCCTCCATGGGGATTTGGAGGAAGAAATATATATGCAGCAACCACAAGGGTATGAGGTCAAAGGTAAGGAGGATCTGGTATGCTGGTTGAAAAAGAGATTGTATGGCTTGAAGCAAGCTCCAAGGCAGTGCTATCTAAAGTTTGATAGGTTTATGACAGAACAAGGTTATAGTAGATGTCATTCTGACCACTGTGTTTATTTCAAGAAGCTAGACAATGGAAGATATATTATCTTGTTATTGTATGTGGATGACATGCTTGTTGCAGGGTCTGACATGCAGGATATAAATGTACTCAAAAGGAAGCTAGCTAATTCATTTGCGATGAAGGATTTGGGTGCTGCAAAGCAAATCCTTGGTATGAGAATAACGAGAGATAGGAAAAATCGCAAATTGACATTGTCTCAAAGTGAGTACATACAAAAGGTGTTGGAGAGGTTCAGAATGCAGAATGCAAAACCTGTAAGTACACCTTTGGCTAGCCATTTCAGTATAAGTAAGGAAATGCGTCCCAAGACACAAGAAGAGACAGATTACATGTCCAAGATTCCCTATCAATCAGTAGTTGGCAGCTTGATGTATGCCATGGTGTGCACAAGACCAAATATTGCACATGCTGTGGGAGTTGTGAGCAGATATATGAACAATCCAGGTAAAGAACATTGGAAGGCAGTACAGTGGATTCTCAGGTATTTGAGAGGTATTACCACCGAGGCATTATGTTTTGGAGGTTCAAACACTGTTCTACAGGGATATGTTGATGCAGATATGGTAGGTGACAAGGATAGCAGGAGGAGCACCACATGGTATGTGTTTACTGTAGGTGGAACAACAGTAAGCTGGATTTCGAAACTACAGAAGGTTGTTGCACTTTCAACAACAGAAGCAGAGTATGTTGCCATTACATAGGCTAGTAAAGAGATGATTTGGTTGCAGAGGTTTATGGAGGAAGTGGGTAAGAAGAAGAAGGATAGCAGATTGTATAGTGACAGCCAGAGTGCCATTCACCTTGCAAAGAACTCAGCATTCCATTCCAGGACTAAACATATACAACTCAAGTACCATTTCATACACTCTGTTCTGGAAGATGAACTGTTAAAGCTGGAAAAGATACATACTAGCCAGAATCCTGCAGACATGTTCACAAAGGTAGTGACCAGAGAGAAACTGAGTTCGTGCTTGGTTTCAGTTGGCCTTCTAACATGAAGGTGAAGAGCAGAAATTTGCCAACTCCAAGTCCAGCAAGTGCAACAGCGGTGGAGTTGTTGTGATCGGTCTCCAAGTGGGAGATTGTTGGCTGTGGAGCCAGATCTTCTAGTCTCATAGATGATATTGTATCAACCGTGTTTGTACCCCAGTTTTATATGATGTGTAGGTGGATTGTACAGTCACCCCAGCAGGGGGGTGTGGTATTTTCCCATTGTATTTTCCTTATAAAATAAAGACATTGTAATACGGCTAGGGATGATGATGTATTAGGTTTTATGCATTGTAAAGATCTCTGAGATCATGAGAGAGACTGTGAAACAAAGAAGAGGAAGTGCAGCGGTTGTGCTGCAGGTTGTATCCCTTCACCTTGTTGGACGGTAATAATAATAAGGACTGGAAAATTCAGTGTGGATGTAGCCCAAGTTGGGTGAACCACGATATCTCTGTGTCTCTCTTGTAATGTGTATGTGTGATTATATTTGCATTTCTGTTTATTGTTATTGCTCTGCGATCCTATTTTTCTAACACCCTTCCTGCATAATGACCTCTTGTGACTCCTGAATGCGCATCAACTAATATAGATGGCTTCTCATGTTCTAATACACATCTTCGCGGCACTTCATCAAGTCCTAACTTGTAGAGTTGTCCTGCGATAATGGTGAAGACTACGGCTTGCACTACTAGTTGCTTTTTTTGCTACGTAGTGAATTCAGTAGGTGTGAACCTGGTAGTTAGATAGTCAATGATATCCTGAGAATAATCATCAACAATCTGTATAGAAAACAATTGTGCATCAAGCAAATTGTCTTCTAGATTCGTAGGTTCCTCTCCTGACTCGATCCTTGATAGATGATCAGGGCCTAAATTTAATCTTCCTGGTTTAACTATTATTTCAAAATCATACTCTTGGAAGAGTAAGAGCCATGTGCATATTCGCCGCCCAAACACTGGCTTATTAACCAGGTATTTTAATGCAGAATGATCGGTAAACATTAGGAAGTGTGCACCAAGCAAATAGTGTCTGAACTTCTATAGTGCATATACCATTGCAAGTCCTTCCCTTTCAGTAGTGGTATAGTTTTTCTCTGTAGATGAAAACTTTCTGCTTGAGAATGCAATGGGATGATCAATTCCTCCTTCTCCTGGTTGTGCAAGAACAATACCCAATGCTATACATGAAGCATCAACATGTACGTGAAATGTCGTTTCCCAGTCTGGAAAAACTAGGATCGGCGCAGTGACCATTTTCTCTTTTAATGTGTTGAATCCTTTCTCACAGTCTTCATTCCAGTTGAATGGTTTATCCTTTCTTAAAAGCTTCTCCATTGCTGCGGTTATCTGTGCATACCCCTTTATAAATTTTCTATAGTATCCGGTATGCCCCAGTGTAGTGCACAATTGTTTAACTGAATTTGGTGTAAGCAAGTTTACAATAACTGTTATCTTCACAAAATCAACCATCAACCCTTGCTTACACATGATATGTCCCAGCAGAATCGCATATGGAACACATAAAATACATTTCTTCAAATTCAATGAAATCTAATGCTGTCTACATTTTTCTCACATCATCCTGAGGTTCGCGGCATGGTTCTTCAGTAACCCAAAAATGGTCCAATCATCAAAGTAAACTTCTAAAAACTTGTGGATGAATTCTTTAAATGATGCGATCACCACTCTTGAGAATATGGCTGGTGCGTTCTTTAAACCAAATGGCATTACTGTGTACTAGAACGACCCCCATTCTGTTCAAAAGTGGTTTTGTGCCTATTGGCTGGATCAATTCTAATCTGATGGTATCCAGAAAATCCATCAGTAAAAGAGTATGCTTCATTACCTCCAACGTTATCAAGTACTTCGTCGGTAAAAGGTGTAGGAAATGGGTCATGCATAGAGGCATCATTCAACTTTCTGAGATCAACACAGATCCTAATCTCACCCTTTGTTTTCTTGTCTTGGATTACCATCAGGCTTATTCATTCAGATTCTTCAACCGGCTCAATGATTCCTGCATCGAGCATCTTGTCGAGTTCTGCCTTAAATCGTTCTTTGTAGCGCAGATTCAATCTTATGGTCTTTGTTTAATAGGTTTCACTCTCGGCTTAATAGGAATTCTCATCACTCCTAAGTCTCCCAAGATGCCTTTCATCTCTATGAACTTTGTTGGGAATACATCCTGATATTCCTATAATATAGCTGTGATCTCCGCAATTGTGTCATCATCCTAGTAGTCTCCTATTGCTGTGAACTTCGGCTCTTCACTAATACCGATGTTCACTTTCTTTGTTTTGACCGGTCCACTCATATCAGAAATCTCTAATGGAGGTCCTTCTACTTCGCGCATTCCTTCAGATTCAGGGATCTTTATATTGCGCGGGTCCTCCTCATCGTTGTCTTCCTTATCTTTATCTTTTTCAGCTAATTTATAGCAGCCCATGACTTGCTCTACTTGTTATGTCCAATCTGGTTGTAGACTCGCAAGTACATTGTTTGATTCAAAAAACTCTTCTGATGTTATGTTTTCCTCCATGGAATCTGGTGTAAATATATTTTCCTTGATAAGCTACAGTGCATCTTGGATAGTCGGATGGTTTTCTTCAAAGATAAATTCCTTTTCGAAACTCGCAGTTAGGACAGACCAATCCGTTGTTCCTCTGCGCAGATACTCCTCTAGGTGCCATTTCTTTGGAATAGGCTCCTCCAATGTATGCACAAAGAGATGTACCCATTCTTTCTGTGGTCTCTCCTTCCAAGCTTGTACACAAGCTGCGATATGATTCTTTGTATATGTCTGGCCATTATATTTCTCAAATGGTAGTGTTACCTTATCAGCGAATCTGATTTGTAGTTTGATTCTGCACTTGTCCCAGGTTGTCAATGTATTTTTATGTGTGGTCCACCATCTAGCCAGTGTCTCGCGGAGTGCCATGTCCAATGCTGAGATGCGATGTTCATTTGCAACTGCTACAATGTATTCTTTGATAAATGAATAGACGTTAGTTGTACCATCATAAGGGGGGATTGGACTTACCTGTTTTCCAATCCAACAGAGTGACTTTGTAATTGTCGCGCATCTCCTGGCAGATACTTCATGCATTCTGTGTTGCCATTTTTCTAATCTTGCGTCAAAGTCTGAGATGCAAGAACTATCGCAGCGCCAGCTGAGCATTCCATCCGCAGTAGGATGAATATAATCCACAACATTTTTTGTCATTTTATAGATACGGTCAAGGTCTTGAGCTATATACTCTTCTTGAATAGGTTCAAGATATCGCTCCCCCTGTGAAGGATCCAATGGTGTGATGACCCTTATGTCATTGCCTTCAAATATCATTTTCATTATCTTCATATTAATAACGGTGGAATTCGTCATTGCCCATTCGATGCCCAGCAGTGCTGGATAAGGATTGCTATCATCCACAATTTCAATTAATTTGAAGTTTGCATAACTTTGGACTCCATCAATGTCGACAATAGTATTGGTTAACCTTCCCAGAGGTATAACTATGCCTTGATTAGCCATTCTTAACTGTATAGGTGACCACTGCAACTTTGGTTTTCCCATCGCTTGCCATGTCTGCTTGGTTAAGACATTCACTTCAGATCCGAGATCAAGAATGATATCATCCATCTCATAGTCTCCTATCTGTGCAGTGAACCGCATTTCCCTATCGGTTCTTTTGGGACTCCTAATGTTATGTACTGCGCCATGTGCTATTTCTTTCTTACTACATGATTCATATTGATTTATCAGTTTTTCAAATTCCATAAGAGTGTCTTTGTTTTTTAATAACTTGATGTAGCTTTGTAAAAACTGCGCAACAAAAATAGATGTATTTGGTGTAGCGCGTGTCTAATCATATGCTAGTGGCATATCTTCTATTTGTGGTTCTTGACTACGCAATGGGATTCTTGGTGAACTATGTGGTAGTTGTTTAAACATGTCCCGCGTTTATTTAAATATTTCCTTATTTTTTTGTAAGTTCAATGGAGGTGCTTTCCCAGGAGCTTTTCTAATTCCTACTGTTTCTCCAGGGTTCTTCTTAGGAGCAGTTGTTCCAGAATTTGAGGCTTCTGTGCTGTTGTATTTTCTTGTATCAACACCACTTCACACGTTACTGCATTAACGCTCTGACCGGTAGGTCTGCTCTCTGATGCGATCAACTGGATGTTAGGGTTTGGTGTTTCTGTTCTTCTCCGCTTCTACATTTCTACTTCAAGCACGGGGCAATCTTCAATGACATGATAAAATGATTTACAGTAGTTGCATGTGGTGCATGGATTACTACATTCTCTTGATACATGACCTGGATGACCACAGTTATAGCATATGACCTGGCCTCGTCCTCTTCCTTGATTTTGACCAGTATTTCTTCCTCTCCCGCGATATCTACCACCGCGACCTCTATATCCTCCTTGATCATAGTGGGTGTTCTCTTGCTTTGGCTGATTTTCCTCTTGGACGCGATACATTCCAGCACCTCACATTGCTTTCATATCTCATTTTCTTTCAATCATTAATTCATAAGCGCGACAGTTGGACTCATCATGTCCAACTGACTTACAGAAATTACAGTATAAGTTTTTAGGTGTCTTTACATATTTTTGTATCAGGTAGCAGTCCTTAGGTCTGTGTCCTCTACTTCTACAAATTTCACACCATGGTGCTTGGTTCTAATTCATATTTATCAGTTTTGGTGCGCCATTGTTAAGATATTGTTGAAATAAGGGGCAATGTTCTCTAGTGTGGCCCTCTCCTTTGCATCCTGTGCACCAAACTTCATGTCATTGCTCATGTCTCTACTCTTTTCCATTCTTCATACCTTGTAATTCTAATGTCAAGGTAGCCAATTGGTTTTAGATCTGTATCATCGCAAAACTACTTTCTCCAATTGGTGAGGCTTCCAACTTCATTCCGATCTCTGAAGCCTCAGCTTGAGATACAACCTTCTATTGCATCAGTGGTTGTCTGATATGGGGCAACAACGCAGCAATGAACCATTCTTGATGTTGTTGTGGAGCTATAACAAAGCTAACTTGGTCCAACAATGTTTTGAATTCTTGGTCGAATTCCCAGACCGGTCAGTAGGTTTTTGCTTGATTTCTTTCAACTCTTTTATGCACTGTGATTCTGATTTGGGATTTTTAAACTCTGCTACAATCACGATCTTAATGTTTGCTAAGGTTCTTGGTTGTGCTTGAGAATACTTCATAAACCAATGCATCACTCTGTCTCTAAAAGTAGTTATGAGATACACTCTCTTTATAGCATCATCTGTCACTTGCTTAACACTCCACACGGCTTCACAAAGAAACCAGTGTTGATCAGGGTCTTCCTGACCCGTTCCTTTGAATATCGGCAGTTTTATATCGTTATTTGTCATTCTCCTTCCGGATTGTGTATTGTTCTGGAACTGATTCCCTGTGACAAAAGTAGACACAGGCTGTTGGATTGTGCTAGGGACAGTATTCTACAGAATAGTGTGAGTCGTAGTGCTATGAGCACTCGCTCTTGCGGTGTTACTAGTATTACTAATCTGTGGTATGGGCTGCACGACACTCGCAGCGGGTGGGTTCAGGACTGATTGATTCTGAGGTATAATACGCTGGATTGTGGATGATAACTGAGTGTTTGTATTATTGAGATCACATGGAATTTCGGTATCTATACGGTTTCTAGATGATGTGGGTTTCTTCTCGTTAGTAAGCTTGTATCTCTTTCCACTTATCCAAGTATGGTTTTCTTCGTTAGAATCAATGTATGTATTCTCTACAATGACATACTTAGAACTATTGTTGCATTCTTAAAACACCTTTCTCAATTAAAAGCATTTTAATGTATAGACTGAGGTTTTTGAGGAACTTACCTCTGAATCCTTCGAAAAAGTATGCTTCAGCTTGGCTGTAGGACTTCAGCGTCTCTACAGCAAACTCGGTCACAAATCCTTCTAGTATGCTATCAACCCAGAAGTCAACTGCTCGTGACAGTCAATTGTCCACCACTTTAAGCTTTTCAGTAAGCTTTTGACTCCACTCTGTAGGTACTCCGCTTTGGGAACAATTATTTTTTTCTTCTAGGCACGATATCCACTCGTGTAGCTCATTTGGAATAAAGCCCAAAAATTTCGTGGATGTCCCGCCACAAGTATCTATTCAACCACTGTACGTTAGATAGACGCAGATGTCTATTTTCTTTCTTTACGAAATATCTTTTGATCTTATCGCACCAAACCCAGATTTATTTCATTTCTGGATGCCAACTGTCGGACATACTTTTCTAAATACACTATCGCATCACTGGTCATAGCGCGGAAACAGAACCATTTGTTGGTCGCAACATTGTTATATAGGTTTTCCAATGTAGACCTAGGTACTTTGCGGTACAAGATACCAACAAAACCCCTATTCATCGGCCCTTTTGGTAACAGACTGCGAGCAGTCTGAGGTCTCACCCGAGGTGAAGTCAAGGGGGTGGTTGCAGAAGCAAGTTTCCGCAACCTTGTGATGAGAGTGTGTAAATTGATTCATGTACAGCACGGTACAGGTTGTGCGCTGCGGTCAATGACTGCGCAAAGTCTTCTACTCTGCATCAAGAATCTTCAGGAACAAAGATATTTATACCCTCAGCGTGTCCACAGGCTGCACAGTGGGGTTATGAGACCTAACCACTTCTACTCAATCTATTCGATAATCCTTAATCATTCATCATTACTTAGCTTGATAAACATCATAACTTATGCAGATGGGTGAGATGTGCAGTGCTATGTGCTCAATGTCGCGATTCAACTTTAACCCTTTGTTGTGTGGTTATCTCATAGATTCATTCAACTGAGATCTTATAGGTGCTTTACTATTAACATTCCGCCATATATGAAGTACTAGCATCTTATTCCATCCCTTCCATGGTGAATACAGATAACAGTAAACATATAACAGACAATAGTAACTGCATGCATGCACTTTAAGTAAATTAGATCACAAATTAATGACAATCATACACAGCAATCACATAACACAATGGTTTAACGTGGTTCACCTCCCCCAGATGGGAAGCTACATCCACAAGAACTATTTTTTATTTGTCTTGGAAAGGGTACAACAGTTATTCGTCTGCACACTCAGCTACATATGCTCTTCTCTCTCTCTCTCTCTCAAAACTAGGTCTCTGCACACTCAGCTGCAGAGCCTTTACAATGTGTCGATCAGACAGATCTTACAATATTCAAGAATAATCAACAAACTGAGAGTTAACCCTTTTCCTTTACAAAATTACCTTATTTATAGATCAAGACCCGTAGGTCATGTCTTTACATTTTCGAAGGCAGAGCCCTTAGGTTTACAAAACTATCACGGTTTTCCCAAAACTGGACTACTGATATCTGGCAGTGGATCTTCTGTCACGCGCGCTCCAACAGGTTACTTCCACCGAGGTTTTCCTTCTTTCACGGCCTTAGATGACTGGTTCGAGTAGTAGTAGTCTTCTATTTGTTGTGATCAGTCACCTACCTCCGATCTGCACCTACCCACTGCTTGGTAGTTATCGACAATCTTTACCAAAAATAGGTCTTCTGTGACCTAACCAAAATAACTGCCTTCATTCGTCCATGCTCTGCTTAGTTGGATCTTTGTCGACGTGGCACATCGCGGCGTTGTACTCCTCGCAGTACCGACCATGCAACTCCTTCGACACTATGCTACGCGCAACTTCGTAGCATACGAAAACTTATCCTAAAATTGTTCAAACTTAACTGCGCTTAGATCCGCAGTTCTCAAAGTTCTTTCTGTTCAAAATTGCTCCATCTAGGCTAGGCCCAACATTGTCCCTCCAAGCCAAATGCAAATCCATTACAATACAGTTTTCTTTCTTATTTTAAAGTATCATGATAATGGAATCCTATTTCTAAAATAAATTTATGCAATCCAATCAAACTAAGCAATATTACAGTCAACCATTAATTTTGCTGCTACCGCATCCTATTTCCTACAATCGATTTAATATCGTAGCTCAAGGAAAACTCATCCAAAACTAGGTATCTCCAGCCATTGGGGACTGATTCATTCATTATAAAAAGAAAAAAAATTGGAAGGAGAAACCATCTCACAAACAACGTCGTTTTCTATTTCATATGAACGGAGATAGGTACATGGGTTCCATTGATTAGTACCCCCAGTTCCATTTAGTGCCTATGTTGTTTCTTTTCCTCATAGGATAGGAATTTTTTATAATATGCAATTTTCACTTAGATGTATACTCATACTCCAAAACTTATGGCCTTTATAGTGATTTGATGTTTCGTGTTCCACACGGACAAGTCCACCACTCCATCCATAATGTACAAGTTACATTATTTTACCTCCATTCATCATCCCTCAAGGATATTTACATCGATTTAATACCCATAATCACTTCCATATATTATAACTCTGTCAATTATGCACTTCATTGTACACTGGACACTTATCTGTTGTCCTCCTCTTATCATCTCTCTCAAGTGCCCACACACTTGGGAAGCCATCACAAACAATGCTCCTTAGCATTATTGTATATTGTATATGATATTATTGTGTAAAGATACTTATTGTCCTTTATTCAGAGCATTCTAGGATAACCCATGGATTCTTATTGATGCCAGTCTCTCCTAGAGTCGACATCAGTTGCCACCTATTTTCCTCCATGAGTCCCCCATTTTAGTTATTTCCCTTGGTTCCCATAATTGTGTCCCTCCAATGATATCATCATGATTTTCACATATGATTCCAAGTCATCCATGCCTTCATACTCTTAATAAAGTAAGTTTGAGTCCCCTTTTTAGTCACCCCCTATCCCCCATTAGTGTCTTAGTCCCATAGTTCTCTTTATTATCTAGTCATATCCCTCGTTCTTCCAACAAGGAAACCTCATTTCTTTGCTGGCAGTGGGTCTCCCTCTATCAACATCAATACATCTATTCGAGATTATATACCTAGAGGCACCTTGTACCTTTTCCCCATAACCATCATTAATGGGTTCCCTTGGACCAACTGAGGGGATACCCCAGTGCTCCTTAGATTGGTTTATTCTCATGTTCTTGACTCCAACTCATTATCACATCATTGATAATCGTACATGTTGATGGTTCCATTTTCTAATTTGGTCAAAGAACTCAGATATCCCTGACTTGCTCCAATTTTTGAGACCATTTGGATTCCCTCAAATCACATGCTTCCTCTAGTATTTAGCTTGTGTTGGAAATTGATCCAGTTCGAGTTGTATTTCTATGGACCCATTTGAATCGTTCTTTCATTTATTTGATTCAACTGTGAGAAGTGAGATTCCTCTCTAATCCTTCCATATCTTGGGTTCCTTCTATTTTAACCGGGATTCAGTTACTATGATTCAATATTCCATTGGGATACCATTGTTTTGATATGTGTTCTTCATATCATCCATGATTGGACCATGATTATGTACCCATTATGTATCCATATTGGGTCCCTCATTGAACTTCATGATGCATTGTATCCAATCTGTATTCATGTAAAAACAAACCTGTGAAGAATTTTGTTAGCTTTCTATTCATTATTTTTCATATTTTTTTATTTATTGATATTTTGTATGGTAATTTAGAAAATGCTTGACAATATATTCTTATAAAATTAAAGTAATGGTAAATAGTCATGTCACCCTGGTTGTGGGTGTTAAACAGGTGACGATCAAGGAAGGCACTGCCACGCACCCACATGGAAGGCTGGCTCAACCATCTAGCAGTGGGCCTCAACGGGATCCCTTCTCCGAGAACTGCACTTAAACTTTGGTCCTTTCCCATGCTGATTGGCTCTTTCGCATGCGATTCCGTCACTCTAGATGACGCGATGGTGGTTACCATTAATACCATTCAGCTATCTACGTCCTTGCTTCATAACTGCAACAGTCTGTGCGTTCAATTCTCTCTTGTGACGCCAAGGTGATCCCTCCAAAAAGTCTTAGACATGATGCCTCCTCATTCCATCAGCTTCATTTGTGTTGACATTTATGATTATCCTTTGCATGATCCCGCAGCTGTTGGTTCTACTTTCTCTTTGCCCTCCTGCGTGCACGCTAACTACGCCATGACTTGTCCACGCAGAACCTCCAAGAGTGGATCCTATCATGGTGTTGGTCGAATTGCCACCTCCACGGAGAAGGAGAAGAATGGCATCCACGGCTACGACGATAGGATTACCACTCCTGTCCGAAGACTGGTGGACAACTGGGAAGCAAATCGTGTTTTTGAAATCCTTGCCTCCGGCAGCCAAGGTAGCCAAATCAACTATTACTGGCTTATGAAGAATATGTTTGGTATCATGGTCGAATAAATTCTCGTGAATTGGACCATGCCCAACCTATCCATCATGGATACCAGGACACACATGGTCCTCCTAAATGATATGCTCACTACACTAGAAGCCAGTGTGACTGGAGGCAATTTTTCCATCTTCTGCAAAGCCACTCCCCATAGTGACTCTAGTAACAACACGGAGGTCCCGAAAGGTAAAGGAAGCGCTCTTCCTGCAAGCTCCACTATGGCCACAGAAGTCCACGCTCCTGGCTCCACTCTGCTTGATTCGTCTAGTGCAGTCACCGCGGAATTCCCAGCCCCTGTCTTGGGATCCACCTCAGGGTCAGCCTTTCCTGCGGCTCTCATGCTATAGGGGGATGCTCCCCCTGGAGCCTCCTCCCAATTCCTTCAACCATTGATGCGCTGCACTACAAAAGGGTCCGAAAAGACGATGGCGAAGCTGCTACTCCTCATTTTACTAAATTTTAATAGAAATTAAAACAAAATTGACACATGTTAACAAAAAATTAATTTAAATTAGCAAATCTCAACCAAATTCAAAAAAATTTGTTCCTACAGAAACTAGATTTAATGAAGAAAGTAATAATATAAGTTCTAAAAGTATATTAGCAATATTGAACATCACTCGTAACTTCTAAAGTTGGAGAAATATGAAAACCATCTAGTTTATGGAAATTCATAGGTTTTCAAATGAAGAATAATTCAACCAAAAACTTACAATCTTTTTGGCCGAATTTTTTTGTCATTACATCGATTGTTAAATCTAATAAAGACAAATTTTCAACCAAAAAATGGATTCATCCAAAAACTTGATCTTAAAATTAATTTGCTTAGTCGCAATAATGCACGACACCTTTTAATAATAAAGAATCTTACAAACCTTATTTATACATTAATCCAATTCTACAATTTCACATCTTTCATTTTCATTCTGGACTTTACAAAAGGTTTTCTAACTGGCTTTTTTAAGGTGATTTTTTCAAGGGATTTTTTTTATGATGATTTTTTAAGGGAATTTTTTAGATGTTTTTTTTACAAAGGCTCAAACACATTTTTTAAGGTCAAGCCTTAGACAAAAATTCTTTTAAGGTGTTTTCTCAATGGCTCAAAGGCTCAAAGACAATTTCTTTTAAGGTGGTATCTGAAAGACTCAAATGCAATTTATTTTAAAGTGTTTTTTTTTTCTTTTGAAAAACAATTTCTTCTTTTTTTGTGGGAAAATATTTTTTATTAGTTTCTTTATAGAAAAAATCTCTTAAAATGATTTCTTTTATGGTGAAATTCTTGACTTAAATGTTTTTTTAACATTTTTTTTGAGTTGAAGATTTTCCTATCCAATTTCTTCTATGGCGAAGGTTCTCTTAGTGAAATTATTCTAAAGTGAAGACTCTTGCAAGTATTCTATCGTGATGTTATAAAATTATATTGTTTATTTATTTTAAGATAGATTTCTTTTAAACTAGATATAATTTCAACATTTCACAAATTATTCATTTTTAAATGACTTACAATTGTTTTTTAATTTGATTTTTTTTAAGGTGTTGATTTTATAAAAACTTATATAGATTGAATAATCAAGGGAAATAAAAGACAACACTAAAGAAAAAATGACCACACTCGAGATTGTGTAGTTCATACTAAAAAGCAAAGACTCTATCATAATAAAAGGCATAGCTTACACGTATTGGAGAAATACTTGTTGAAGATGTAAATAGAGATTTGCATCCTAATGTTGATCAAATGAATTTTTAAAATTAAGTTCAAGAACAAGAAATCAAACTAAGTATGTATATATATATACATTTTTTAAATCCAATAAAGTATTTTTTATAATGAATTGTAATTTTGAAAATACTTAATAATAAACAGGTATAGAATTGTCTTATAATGTCGATCAAGATATTGAAGGCATTGTTGAAACCCATAATGAAGAAGAAATCAAGTCAAACATAGGTATGTACATGTGTGTGTGTGTGTAAATTTTAGTACATTTAATTTAATTTATGATTGAATTTTGTTTTTTAATACCAATTAATAAATGTGAATTCTATATTATCTTATATTTCTAATTTAGTATATCTAGCATGATAAATTAAATTTAATTGAAATATATAATCATTTTCAACATTGATGATAAAATTTTGCAAAACAATGAATGGAAAAAATTTGGGGACAAAAGACCTAAGCACGGTGCGTGATATCATGCTCAACATATTTATAAAAATGTTCTTCGAAAAGAATCAATAGTAGCACAAGCTCAAACTTTGGGATGTTTGTTAGTGTCTAAAATGTTAAAAGACACTACATCATTATCGGGTATTCAAAAATACATAAAAGATTAAAAGGTGAAACAAAATGTGTTTGAAATTATAACTAGTGCAATCAAAACATTTGGAAGATCTAGAAGAAAAGATACTAGCATTACACAAAGATCAGTTCAAACAAAAAATATTTTAGCTAGTACTAGACAAAAATGTTTAATGGAACAATGGGCAACAACAATAAGAACCTCGAGAAAAAAATTATACAAAGATAACAAATTTCGATTGCAAATAGATGAAAATGATGAACTTGCTTGTTGGGTAATTATTGGTAGAAAAACTTACAAATATAAATTGGGAAAAAATGTTAAAACTATGGTACATGAATATTGGTTGACAAATACCCAGGTTGCAATGCTACTTTTATCACGCTCATCCCAAAAGAAGCAAACCTGGTTGACAAATACCTGGGTTGGAATGCTACTTTTATCATGCTCATACCAAAAGAAGCAAACCTGGTGCACCCAGGTAAGTTCAGAACCATCTCCCTCTATAATGTTATCTTTAAAATTCTAACTAAAATAATTTCCAACCACCTTAGAACTATCCTTCCCCAACTCATCTTGGAGGAACAATCAGGGTATGCGGAGGGAAGACACATCCTTTATGGTATTTTGGTGGCTCATGAAGCCATCCACACTCTCAAAACCTCTAAAAAGGCAGGGTTGATGATTAAACTTGATATATCAAAATAATTTGACAAACTATCCTGGAACTTTATGGAAAAAATGCTCCTAGCATTTGGTTTTAACTCGACCTGAGTTCGATGGATTCTAGCTCTTACCCCCTCTGCTTTCTTCTCGATCTTGGTTAATAGATTACCCTCCATGAAATTTCGGCCAACCTATGGTATATGAAAAGGGGACCCTGTTTCTCCATTTTTATTCATTATTATGATTGAGGGCCTGGGTCAAGCCATTAAAAATGCTCTGAGCAATAACTGTCTCTCAAGTGTCAGACCAGCTAACGATGATCAACAAATGTCACATCTACAATTCGTAGACAATACCATGATTTTAGTTGCTGCCTCATGGAGGAAATCCAAATAATTAAAAGGAATCCTCTCCACCTTCTCAAAATATTCGGGCCTCACTATTAACAATTAGAAATCCGAGATATTCTTTTTCAACACTCCTATCCATCGTTAGCTAGGCATTTCTTGCCTCCTCTCCTTCAAAAGAGGCTCTCTGTCTACCTCCTATCTTAGACCACCTCTTTTCTCATTGGCCAGCAAACACCATGCCTGGCATATCATATTTCCATAATGGATTCAAAAATATCCAATTGGGCATCCCGCACCCTCAAATTGGATGGAATATTGATCCTTATCAACTCAGTCCCGTGAGGCATGTGCTCTTTACCTATTATTAATCCTTGTTTATCCCAAGACCATTCTCAATTAACTTCGCTCGATCTAGAGAACCTTTTTATGGGGAGGGTATAAAAATACTAAAATAAAATTAACCTTGGTTTCCTAGGACAACATTTGCAAAGCAAAACTGCTAGGGGTGTAGGACTTCAAGACCCGAAAACAGAAAATAAGGAAATATCGACCAAACTATGGTGGATATGGCTCACACGCCCGAAATCCCTATGGGACCAGATATGGGAAATTAATTACCCGCACAACATACCCACCCAAGAAATTATCAGAATCCAAGAAACCAATGATGGATCAATTGTTTGGAAGGAAGATTGGTAGAACATGGGAATCATCCAGGAGCATGCTTTTTGGGAAATCCGCAATGGCCAAATGGATTTCTTCTAGGATGATGCATGGCGAAAATTAAATTCTCTTGAAAAAATGATCCCATTGCAACAAGCCACCCTCTCATCCAATTGCTTCCTAGTGTGCCACTTTTGGACCCGGAAAACCAAGATTTGCAATGGAGAAAATGGAGGGAGTTAACATGGAAACCCCCGCCGCAAAATCAAACCTGGGATACCATCTAGAAAGAGCTCAAGCTACGAAAAATGATGCGACAAGAAGGAGAAGACATTCTTCGATGGGGCCATGAGAGAAAGGGAACATTCTCATTGAATAAAGCATGCTCTATTCTGTGGGATTTCAACAGCCTTCAATAAGAGCTTATTTGGAAGCAAATTTGGAAACAAAACTTATGGCCCAAAATTTCCACTTTTTTGTGGCTAGTCGCTTGGAACAAAGTCCTTACCTGAGACTGCATTCTGGGTAAAGGATTTGAAGGCCCCTAAATTTTCCTCTTATGCCATAATGAATAAGAAACACTAGAAAATATCCTCAACCAGTGCCCCTTCACCCAGCAGCTATGGGACAGGGGAGAAACTATCTTCAGACGATCATATAGAGACAGAGAAAGCGTCCCGAACATCATAGCCCAATGGAACCATACCATATCAGAAAACAAGATAGTAAACAAGATTTTCCAACTTTACCCAGGTTTTCTCATGTGGGAGGTGTGGAAGGAACGAAATCGAAGGATATTTAAAGATGATCAACAAGGCACCACCTACTCATGGAAGAAAATTCAAAAGAATATCAGGGAATCAATCCTATCGACTTAATGGAGTATAGTACAATGGAAAGGCTCAAGTCACGATAGAAACATCATTCAAGCATGGAATATCCACCAGTAATTAGTAATACCACTCGCATCCAAGAAAAAACTAAACACACCCATCCCTGATCGATGGTCTACTTCAAAAAATGAATTCATTAAATTGAACCTTGATGGAGCTAGTAAGGGAAACCCAGGGCTAGCAAGATATGGAGGCATTATCAGGAACTACAAAGGTGAAATACTAAGAATTTATTCAGGCTTTATGGCATCAGATAGCAACAATGCAACCAAGCTTCTATCCACGATATCAAGCATAGACATAGCTTGAACCAATGCTTTCTTTAAGCTCGTTGTCGAAGGAGACTTCACACTAATGACATAGATCCTCCTCAAGGTTCTTAATGGTTCCAAAGATCACAATATCAGTCCCAAATGGATATTGACCACCAAAATTGAAGGACTAGAAAGCATCTTGGATCAAAATCTTGTCATCATCGCTCACCACATCAGACTAAATGCCAACAAATTGGAATACAAGCTGGCTAATTGGGGTGTGGACCACCCAAAGGAAGCCTTAAATGAAACCTTGAATGATAGTATAGAATGCCAACTCCATAAAAAATGTCAAGATCTAAACTATCGGGACATGCACCCACGACGGGTGGCATGATGATCTTAATGGGGCACACGGACATGACAACTCACTTGCATGCGAAAAAGAGGTGGAGAGAGGAGGATTTAAATCTTGTCGTTGATTGTTCCAGTGCATTCATGAAATGAAGCGTGATAAAGGTCGCATTGCAAAGGGAGGATCACAGTCGTACGCATACGCTAATCCATACGGAAGGGATTCAATCATGAAGGGTTCGGTATGGAACCAAGTGGTATGTTCTAATTATGGTAGGAAGTGGCCTAATTGGAATTGGTATCTATCTTACTCAATTCGGGTTTTACACCTTGTCTCCCGTAGCCTTAAATGCTTTTGCTTGCTCTAGTGCTCTATTTCCTCTGGTTGCTTCGACCTGGGGGATACAATGGTGCTACTGCATACAATGGTGCGTACCAAAACCACATGCAAGCGCACAACTTATGGTCCAAAAAGGTCTCATATCCCAAGAGCCCTGAAGGATTTGGAAAAACTGTGTGGCTTCTCTGGCTCGAGAGTAAGCCAGCAGGATTGCGAGAGAATTGAATGGTGGGATAACTGTGTAAAGAAGAAGCATGGGTATACTATTCTAGAAGCTATGAAGGAAAGTTTCGAAGGTATCATTGAGGACTCAAGGGCCCCAAGAACCAGAGATATCAGGCATATCAAGACCCTTAGTCTCCTTTGGGGTATGAAAGGCATGTTAGGAATGGATTTGGATGAAGTATGGGTGAAGAAAAACACTCAAGAAGTGGGAGAAACCTCTGATGCCCCCACTCAAATCAAGGATTTGGTGCAGTTAATGGAGAATGGTTTCAAACAAATGGAAGTGGGAATTCAAAATTTAACCAAGAATCATGTAACGATCAATGCGAACTTCAACAGCAAAATGGAGCACTTTCTAGAGTTCATGGAGATCCAAGAGATGACCAACATCGATGCCAAGAAGGAACCTACTCAACAACCAAGTGACCAATCGAACCAAGCCCATGCAAGTCGCATTCAATCCCCAATCCACGAGGATGATTAACTGACATGTACTTTTTTTTTCTTTTTTTTTATCAGTTTGGATTTTTTACAATGAATAAGGTCATAACCCCCAGCCTGTGGAGGATTGAAACACAATGGCCTTACTGACTCCAAACCTTTGAAACTAGTCTAGGTTCTTGCTTTTCTCTGCTTATTGTATATCATGATCCTAATGAAAAATATGTGCATTTTTGTAGATATTTGTATATTTTATTTCTACTATTAATATAAATCTTCGAATCTTACAAAAAAATATATTGGTTGACAAATTTTAAAGTTTGACAAAATCCAAGGGATGTGATATCATAAAGAGTGTCATGAAATGAATATGAAACCCATGAAAAACATATATTGGAAATGTCACAAATACAATTGTTCAATAAATTCAAAGAGAGTCACTGTGAAATTAATATGTTGATCAATACATTTGCACAGCATCAACCATGTTATGTTAGACCTATCAGTGTTCATGACACATGTTGTCAGCATCATGTGGGATTTGAATTATATTATGACAATTTTCTTGAATTTTGTAAAACAAAATTGGCTAAATTCACCTCCTCCTTCCAAAATCTATGCTTTCATATATCAAATACAATCTGAAAGAGAAGATGATGAATTATACCATAAAAATTTTGTCAATGAAAAATATGTGATCATTGTGGAAATATATATTTATTCCACTCAAAATATCACATTGATAATGATCAGTTGCTGTCAAATGTAACCATTGACTAGAAGAGACATGAATATATTAATTATGCTCCAAATGCTACAAGTTCTACTGATTCTCTTTCCAAAAAACTTGATTTTCCATAAGATAAAATATGTGTGACATATTTTTTGAAGAAATTTATAAATACACCAACCATTCACATGGAGAACGATGGAAAGATCTACAATTCATATAGTCTCGTGAATTTTTTCCACTAGGAACAAATTTTTTGTAGTTGATTTTGTAGAAAACTACACATTTTCTACACAAAAGATATATAAAGTGAATACTACAATTCCGACCAAGTTTCTATATTTTTGCAAGTTCTATATAGACATTCTCAATACTATATCGATGGCATAGAAATCATGAATGACATTCAACATGTATTCAAATAATATCACTTTTATATTAGTGATGATCATATCCTTAATACACATTTTGTACAACATTGTATTGGCAATGTTTTCTGAGTCACTGAAAAAATGTGAAGTTGAATTCAATGAACATTGGATATGGTTAGATGGATGTGTAGGAAAATTTAAATATTCATAATCATTATTTTTGTTATTTCAGCTTCATAGAACAATGAACATTAGCAATCATGGGAATTTATTTGATATTGACCATGGAAAGGAGAGCACGATGGTGCATGAGCATGTGTAAAATGAGAACTTTGAAGGTAGCCAATGAACCATTCTGACAATCAATTTCAATCAAATACTCAGGTCATTGAATGGTATCATTCAAATCTAATTCGTGAATACAATAAAAAATCAAAATATGTGCATAGGTATGTACATATTTGTTCTTGAAATTTTTATTATTTTTTAGATTTAAAAAACAATATTTATAAGTCGTAAATTCGTCTATAACATGTACAGTAACATTAAAAAATGTACTTCATAAATTTTTAAAATCATGAATTTTTTTGGCTTATTGGAATCCGAGATGAATATAGATCAATATCATATGATGCTAGCACCATACATGGGACTAGAGATTTGTACTCAATTATAACAAAATTCTTCTAAAACGTGTTTGCGTTTGATAGTAGAAAGAATAATGCTTTTTTTTCGAATTTGTATAGAAAACACCGAACTATAGAGGTCTATCAAAACATAATGAACAACTATGTTAAACCTTGAAAACATACTTAAATTTATTCAAAGGGGGAAACACCACTCACAAGCTTAGAGGAGATAGAAACATAGGGCATCGCAATATCAATTGATGGTGATATAATTTACGACGTTGTTAGAGAAGGTAACAATACAAATGTCAAAAAACAAAGATTCAAACATTGTTCACTATATATAATATATATAAATTAAATTATTTAATATCCAAAATGCATTTAAAAAATTGTCTTAACTACAGGAGATGTCTTTGTGGTGATTTCACCCATAAAAAAAAACAAAAAGTGGAATGCTATTTTATGCGATGCATTGAGAGGAAGATGAAGTTATTGGAGGAGTATAATGACAAAGTATTTATGTATTACAGAGGATCCATTATATTAAAAGGTTATTTTTTCCAAGAAACCCATCAAAGTGAAAGTTATATTCACTTTTAGGACTATGGACTTGATGTCATATGCTAACAATATAGTCATTTGGTATGTGAAGCTTGGATAAAATTAATAGAAGTTCTATCGAAAAAAAATGCAAGCTAAATATGGAAAATGATGAAATTTGATCATGAGAGAATACTTGAAGACAACATTCCATTCTGATTTTTCTAAACAAGATTTTCAAACTCGTCATCTTATGCATTACATAGAATGGGTATGTGGTGTTCTATCTTCATTGGATTTGCATTATGACAACCAAACATTGTGATTTTCGATGGAATAATATATTGTCTAATTATGATGTGCATTCTTGATTGTTCAATTAGTGGTTGGCCTCTCTTGAAGAAATTTGTTTCCATACTTTCTTTGGTTGAATTCAATTATGGTAGGTAATGATGTGTATTTAATTATTTACTTGAATATGCATTGCAATAGTCATGCCATGTCATGTACCTTGTACTATGTTAGCTTGTAGGCCAAAACTACCGATTTGGGTTCCTATATGTCCAAAAGGACCTTTCAGGTATGAGATCATGACAGTGGATCATCCACTAGCACCCCAAATACTCCTTTGACCTTTAGTTGTCAATAGTCTTATCCTGAATGTTTTTGTAAAATAAAACGGGTTGATTTAAAGTATTTATCATGTGCCATTGGTCTTGTTAGACAACCCTCTAATTATCACTTCATCCTACATCTATTTAGTTACCTTCCCAAAATGATATTTGAATTATGATTTACAATTCATACACATACAGATTTTTTTATCATTTGACATATAAATCATGGAATAGTACAATACCATTAGTAATGTGGAATATCAAGAAAATTTTCAATTTTCGATTGTAACAATTAGACCTATTGAAAATAAATCATGAAATGAAACATTTTGATTTATATTAAAATTTGTATGCATATTTCAATAATTTACTAGATAATCTATTGTGTTATGATTGACCTATATTAATCATTAGAGAGTACAATCCCTTCAATAATGTGTAATGTATATATTTTCAAGATTGGATTGTAACAATTAGACCTATTGAAAATAACTCATGAAATAAAACATTTTGACTTAAATTAAAATTAGCATGCATATTTCAATAATTTACTAAATAATCTATTGTGTTGTGATTTCACCTATCTTAACCATGGAAGAGTACATGCATTCTCATATATAGTTACCAATTAAACATAGCAAACATATATGCATTCATACACTTCTCATTATATGATCATTTCATAACATCTTCACATGCATTCTACTATCAAATTGCCAATTAGATACAAACATCATACCATTCTTTCTTATCATTGCATACACATAGCATACATGTACGCATGCATCATCACATTTGTATATATGATCTCTACATAAAATAAATTAAGTTTCAAAACATAAATAATACAATTCATTTAAATAAACGACTTAATAAATCATTTGGAACTTATAAAAGATACTAGATGTACCAATTTTGTCAATGTCAATGTCAAAATACCATTCAAGCATTGAACATTAAACATAAACATTAAGACATAAGTTACAAAATGTAGAGCCTTTATGAGATTCACCTTTTACATTATAGAGGACCAAATTTGACAGATGGTGTTATTTCTAGGACTATTAAACATAGAATACACATACATATGCATTCATGCACTTCTCTATAGATGAACATCATTTCATAACATCTTCGCATGCATTCTCATATAAACATATAACAATCAAATAATTTACATCATAACATTATTTCGTATGATTGGATAACAATTACACATTACATACATGTATGAATTCATCATCACATTTATATTTTATACACAATCTCTACATACAGTCATTAATTTCCAAACCATAAATAATACATTTCATCAAAATAAACCACTTAATAAATCATTTGGAACTTATAAAATATATTCCATATGTACCATTTTGTCACTACCAATGTCATAAGACCACTTGAACATTAAATATTAAATATTAAACATAAACATTAAGACATAAGTTACAAGTTGTAGATCATTTATGAGATTCATCTTTTAAATAATACAGTACATTCTAGAGGACATTATATCTAGGATTCTTACAAGTACTTGTAACAACTCCATCCCTCTATCCGGCCAACAGGAGGGGACATTAACTGAATTAGGGGCCTCAAAATTTTGTCCCATAGCCATAATTATGAATTCATAACAATAAAAACATGTGTGCATAAGTAGAATGAAAATACAAAGTTGAAATAATTCAATCTACACACACATAACATGCAATTTACAAGCCCAATGGGTTAGCTCAAGTGGTTGAGTGTTGTTGTCACATCCCCATTTTGACCCCCTTCGCATTAAATCGTAAATGATGTAAATATTGTTATTTGATCCTGGTGAGGAGCTCAAGGCCAAGGCCCTGCCATTGATTTAGCATTTTATGTATCAGCAATTAAAAATAGATGCCTGTGGTTCTTGTGCTAGATACGCACAATGTAAATTCGGAAATCATATAAATATGCAATTTTAATGAAAAACCCACAACCAGCTATGCAATGCAACAAATAGATGGGTTCATGATATTCACAAGGAATAGGGAGGGAAAATAATCAAACCCTTGAGCCAATAGAGTCAATCCATGTGTCAATGATAAAACCCATGAAATCTCAACTACCCATTTTGGCTTATGCACCAAATCATTAAATTCTTCCAAGAGTTGGTTGAGGCAGTTAATGCCTTGGGAATGAAGAGGTATGGCAGCCAATTTCCTGTATGGGAAAGCCATCAACATGGGAAATCGAATTTTGGCTTGCTGGGCAAGAAAACACCCACAAAATGGTGTCCAAAACCATTCTGAACCCATGGCATTCATCCTCTCACGCAGACTGAGCTTACTAGGGTTTTATCCTTCACGTTTTCACCATTTTCCTGCATTTTTGCATGCCTGCAAACTCGTTTTTGGTTAGCACAGTAGATGGGAGAGGAGGGCCACGAATTGGGACTGTGATGGAGGTCGTTTTTGCCCCAAAATGCCAATGGACATTTTTCTGAAAACAATTTCTGCTCTCCAAGGTTGTTCCCCATCTTCAAATTTTCGTTTTGGGCTTTCCCACGTTTTTTTGAACTAGTAGAAGCCCCATTTTGGACATCCCACTGTATAAACGTTCTTCATGCCCAGCACCTGTATTTTCTATTGTTTGCGCACTCTGTTTGGTTTGAGTTTAGGAGAAGGGATCTAGGATTGGAAGAGGTCCTGATTTGGCTTGATAAACCTAGTGGGGAAACATAACCTCTCAAGAAGATCAAGAGGGCATTGGCTACTTTTCTATGCACACTCTGAGAACACTAGAAGGGAAGGTATGGCTTGAGGGACTGTGTGGCAGTGAAGAGAATACTTCCTTTTGTTGGGTGTGTAGGCATTGTGAGTACCAAGTTGAATGGATCTTGTAGTGGTATCCCTGGCTCTGTGCTTGAGCTTACTAGCTTAGAAATTCTTCCTTTCCATCTCCTAGCAGCCTGATAAACCCAATTGTACATTGGCTTGGCTGAATTCTAGTGTATCTTTTTCTATGTGAGAGTCTGTTGTTCCCTCTTCCCTTGTGGAGATCATGCCCAGCTCGGGGGTGGCAGTGGAGCTGCAAGATTGAAGAGCACACTGGCCTATGGTTGGGTGGAACGTTGCAGAAGCATAGCTGGTTGCTTAGGGACTACTTCGTTTTAAGATAAGTACTCTCTATTACAATTCCGAAATGTTTATTTACTGTCTATTATGGTAGTGCTGAATGTATGCTAAATCTGTAAATTTATTACTTCCGCTGTGTAATACTTAGATTTATACATTTGCATGCATGTTTGTTTATATTATGTGAATGTTATTTAGTCTCTATGGGGCTAGATGCCCGGTTTTAGCATCACGATCCTCTCCATTGCACTGGTATGATGGGTGGGGACGTGACAGTTGTAATCATAAGAAAAAGGTCTCAGGATCAAATCCTCAAGTCCGGTGGTTTACCTTGGGTACCATACTCGAAATGAGGGGAAGTACCTAAGGTTTTCCCATGATGTGTTCCATTGAAAGAAAAAAATGTGAATTACAAGCATAATTATCATATTAATACAAATAAAATCATTGCACATCAAATACATAAGAATACTTATCTTTAAACAAAGAAGATCCAAGCAACTGACAGTGTAAGAGCCATTTTCCACCCAAACTTAGGCACTCTGTTTAGCATATACTCTTCCTGCTGAGAGGCCACCCCAAGCTGGTTTATGAGGCCATCGGGGTGAAGGAAACACGTACAGGATTCTATCTCTCGGCCCACAACCCATTTTGCTCACTGCGCTTAGCCAAAAATCTCAACCAAAGCTCTATACGGGTCTCATTAAGCCATCACATCCATGGCACTCCTTCCAACTACCCCACACAACACAAGGACGGAATTTCCCTTCATTGGTCCATAGTTCCCTCAGGAAATCCAACCCTTACAGTGATTACCAGTGTGTGCAGTAAGATTCCAACATGGTGTATGCTAATTGAGAACCTCCTGCAACATTAATCCAAGGCTTCTCAAGCATCCAAAAGTAACATAACTCAATGGGTATAGGTTCATATATTTCCCAACCTCCATGCTCACCTACAACCATCTATTTTCCCTTCCAAAAATGTAGCTCTGTCTCTGTCACGTCCCCTCCCATCCTACCAACTAGATGGAGAGGATCGTGAGGTTAAACCGGGCATCTAGCCCCCATATCCATTCATTAAACAAGCATTCAAATTCAAATGAATAAGAATATATACATACGCAAATGCATAACAGATGTGATATTAAACTGGGCGTCTATCCCTATGAAACATTTAATCATAAGCATGAACATAATATAACAGAGATAGATGGAACTGTATGGTTTTAAGAAAATCACAGCGGAATATTAAGAATTTCACATCCATCATACATTTAAGATGTTCATCAAATAAGTAATTGCAATTTAACACAAGAGAATACTTATCTTATACAAAAGTAGTCCCACGCAACTGGCTATGCAACTGCAACGTTCCACCCAACCGTAGGCCAGTGTGCTCCTCAATCTCTCAGCACCACTGCCACCCCCCGAGCTGGGCATGATCTCTACAAGGAACCAGGGAACAGCAGACTCACACATAGCCAAGCATACACCAAGATGAGCCAAGCCAATCTGCAATTGGGTTTATCAGGCTGCTAGGAGATGGAAAGGAAGAGTTGCTAAGCTAGTGAGCTCCAGCACAGAGCTAGGGATAACCTTTCAAGATCTATCTAGCTTGGCACCCACAATACCTACACACCCAGCACAAGGAAGTATTCTTTTCACTACTGTACAGTACCTCAAGCCATACCTTCCCTATCTAGTGCTCTCAGGGTATGCATAGAAGAGTAACCAAATCCCTCTTGATCTTCTTGAGAGGTTGCCTCCCCCACTAGGTTTATCAAGCCACTTCTATCCACTACCACTCCAAACTTCAATTCACAGGTTCAAAACAAAAACGAGGATGCACATAACAGCAGAACCCCACTTGCTGGGCATGAGAAAAACGTTTTCCACAATGGGATGCATGAGATGGGGTTTCAACTAACCCAGAAAAACGTGGGAACCCACAAAAATGAAATGGGAAGTTGGTGAAAAACCTAGGAAGCCAAATCCGTTTTTAGTAGAACGTTCAGGGTCAATTCGGGGCAAAAACGACCTCCCTCCTAGTCCCCAATTCGTGGCCTTCCTCTCCCAACTGTTATACCAGGCAAAAAAAACTCCCATGCATGGAAAAATGTAGTATTTAGATGAGAAACGTAAATGGAAAGGACCCAGCTAACTCCAACTGCGTGAATGAATGAAGACTGCCCATCCCCCATGGCTTTGGGCACCATTTCGTGGGTGGTTTCTTGCCCCACAAGCAAAAACACGATTTTCCAAGTTGATGGCTTGCCCATGCACGAAAATGGCTTGCCCATACTCTTTCATTCCCAAGGCATTAACTGCCTTAACCAATTTCTTGGAAAAATTAAATGATTGGGTACATGAGACAAAATGGGTAGTTGGTGGTTTATGGGTTTCCCCATTGACACATGGATTAATACTATTGGCTCAAGGGTTTGAATAATTTCCTTCCCTATTCCTTGTAGAACCATGCCCCATCTCTTTTGTTGCATTGCATAGCCGGTTGTGGGTTTTCATTAAAAATTCGTAATTACATGATGTCTTATATACATTGTGCCCATCTCGCACAAGAACCATAGGCATCTATTTTAATTGCCGATACATAAACGCTAAATCAATGGTGGGGCCTTGGCCTTGAGCTCCTCACCATGATTAAATATTAGTATTTACATCATTTACAAAAGGGGGGTCAAAATGGGGACGTGACAGTCTCCAAATTTCAATTTATGGGTTAAACACAGTCTGATAATGGACATGAACAACAATGGAAACTCTACGTAGTGTAGAAAACATGTATGAGAGAATTATCAAAAGAGTTTTGACTCTAAGGATATGAGGTAAGGTTGAAAAGAAAACTGACATAACTTATGACCATAGAAGAAATAAGGCAGCTGATAGCTGACATAACTGTGACAACCCCCATGCTTCAATAACTACATGAAGTGACTTTTCCCTCCAACCTCACATATGCATTCAATGATTGGATTTAGTAGTCAAGAGAAGGTAATTGGTTTATTTAAGGAACATGGCATATTTTTCAAGATGAGTTCTAAGTTTGACACATGGAAACATAGGATTTGGTTTCCCCATATGCCCCATTTCCTCTTCCCCTCTTATGGAATCATAGCCCCTCTAGTACTCTTTACACAACCATATTGGACCATTTTATTAATTTCCAACATAATATTTACATACATTTTGAATTTGCATGATAAGCCAACCATATGGTCCAAATAAAAATATATACATAATACATGCCTAGCCATTCACTAGTTGGGATTGGGCCTTGAGCTACACACTAAGAATCCATACTAGCATATTTACATCATTTACATAATTTTGATTAAATACATTCCAAGTCAAAACAGGGGGTATTATAGTAGCATACATGTGTGCATATGCATTCATACAATTATCTATATATGAACATCATTTTATAATTGTTAGAATATTGAGAATATGCATGAACATACAACAATACATTTACATTAACATGTAAATAAATATCAAAGATCTATTATTCTAGCCTTATATTCGTACAACTTAGCAAGGCATATCCATGTATGCATCACTCTCCATCTTCACTCATGTCACAATCATGTGTATACAAATGACATAAAATATGTGATGTGTGATTTCACATTATATCACAACATACCCCAAAAGGGTCCCCTTCACCTCTATTAAATACCAAGAGGTTTGGAATATTTACATCCCATAACACATTTGGGATAAATAGCTTTCCACCTCTCTTATGTAAAGAATTGTTATAAGAGAATTTAATGACATGATGCATGTGGGATAACTCTAGTTTATAATATTAGATTTATTGCATCGAGAGTAGCAAAGTACTCTATAGTCCAGTATGGGGGAGATATTTTCATGTAACATAATGTAACGTTATGCTACCAAAAATAAAAAGTAATTAAAAATTCTCATATTGGATCATAAAATAAAATAAAAAATTAAAACCAAATAAAAGTTAATTAAAAATATCAATGTCGGCTCATAAAATAAAAATTTAAAACCAAATAAAAAGTTATTAAAAAAATTAGTTTTGGTTCATAAAATGAAAAAAATAAAAACCAAAAGATCCATCTTAAACCCATATCTATCAAGCACCAAGAGGGATCAAATTTCCTGAGGTGTATGCAAAGAATTTAAGATTAAAAAAAATTACACATCAAGAAATTTGATCACTCTCGGTGCTTGATAGATCCGAGTTTTAGATGGATCTATGTTGGTTTTATTCATTTTATGATATTTTACCAACAATACCACACAAGTCATCATTACATATTCTAACAATAATATCTTCACATACAGTATTATAGAAACATATAACAAACAAATAATTTACATCCTAACATTATTTGTTACAATTGCATACCAAGCACACATAACATACATGTATGAATTCATCATCACATTTTTATATCATACACAATCTCTACATACAAGTCATTAATTTTTAAAGAATACATAATATGATTCATCAAAATATGCCACATAACAAATCCTTTAGAGCATATAAAAGATACTATATATATACCAATTTTCAATACCAATGTCATGAGACCATTTAAACATTAAACATAAACATTAAGACATGCTACAAGTTTGACCATTGTCATAAGACCATTTAAACATTAGACATTAAGACATACTACAAGTTTTACCAATGTGACAATATCATTTCAACATTAAACATATCACATAAACATAAGACATACTAGAAGGTGTATATAGCATTTATGAGATTCATCTTTTACATAATACTATACCAAAAAATGAGTATTAGTGAAATAGCGACTAGTCAAAAAATGATAAAAATGATTAGATTGGTAGGGTTGACTACAACATTTCCAAACTAAAAGCTTTAGATCATTGATCAGATTCATATTTTACATATTAGAGGTTTCATCAGCTAGAAAGCATTGTATCTAGGATAGTTAGGGAAATAGGAACTTCTCAAGAAATAACTAAATTGGTGGAATTGTATACAACACTTCCAAACTACAAAATTTAGATCATTGATGACATTCATCTTTTACATAATAGAGGATTTCCTACAACAATTACAAAATACAAGCTTTAGATGAGATTCGTATTTTTAATAAATGACCAATGCTATCAAGCATTGTATCTAGGACAATTAGGGAAACAAGGACTTATCATTAAATGACTAGATTGGTGGAATTGACTACAACACTTCCAAACTACAAGATTTAGATGAGATTCATATTTTTAGTAAAGGACCAATGTTAGAAAGCATCATATTCATGACAATCTATAAGTTCTTAAGATTCACTCCTAACAAAATTAAACTATATTATTAATATTAAAGATTGACTAGCATCATAAAGCATAAACATAAAACATACATTGATAGACATCATTCTAAATTATGATAGGTAAATCATACAAAATTAAATCCAAGAATAATGATATCACCGAAAAAAACTACAATATGTTTTCAATACATGTATGTAATACACAACTTCTAATGACAAATTTAAAATTTTAATCCAGACATAATAGAAGAGATAAAAATATGAGAAATGTGATTGGAGGAATTGTAGTCAAATCTCTACTCTCCCCTCCTCCTTTGTACATTGACTTCTATCATCTCCCCGATTGACTTGTAACACATGTCCACTGCATATGTAAATGAAAATATGAAATTCAAATTAATTAAACAATTTTAAACTAAATTCAAAAGTTAAAATAATATTATAAAAATAAAATTAAAAAGAATAATTATTTTTAAACCATTACCTCCTAATTACCCATAATATTACTAGCTCTGATTGCCTGAAATTTATATTTTTTAATTAAATAAAACATTCCATGTGTAAAATAAACTAAAATAAAGTAACACTTCAAATCATGACTAAAAAGTATAAGGAATGATTGCATTTACCTATGACATTCCAATGCCACGAGATGGAATATATTAAAAAAAAGATGAACCTAAAGGGACCTATGAACACAACCATTTTAAATTTCAAAACATGTGTTTACATTTACGAAGATATACATAAATTAGCTCAAATTAATATTGAACAATTTCAAGCAACACATTTAAAATAGAAATATGGATATTTATGCAAACGTACCTCTCTAAATTCTTCTTCTAAATTTAGACTATAATAGACTCTAAAATCATGTATGTTCATCAATCTAGAAAAATGCAATAAATGAAGACCTAAAACATTGTTATATCTCCAAACTTACAAAGCAATATCCCCCACTACGGGTGCAGAGAGCATCACAAGGTAATGAAATGACAAAGGAGCGGGCTCTTGGACAAAGGCACTTCCTGGCTAATTAGCTAGCAAACATGTAGGAGCACAGTACACATGTTGATCGCCCTGTTTAATAAAATGAGTGGGGATTATGTGTTGCATTTATAAATCAAATGGTATTTTATAAGATTTGTGTCTAAGCATGTAGTAGTGACTAAAAGTGACTTCTCTAGACATTAAATTTATTTTTATAAAGTTAAAGTGACCTTTGATTTATGACGAGATAAAATGGCTTAAGTTGTGAAAAACTACAAATTATCACAATTGTTGATCTTGAGATCCCAAAATCTAATATTAGCCATTAATTCTGGAAGACGAAGAGTTAAATTCATTTCTCATTTATAAAGAGGAAAAATTATCTCTATGAGAGGAACTAGACACAAAAGTGAAGAGAGAACAAAGAGCTTGTAATACCCCTAGTTTTGACTTGGAATGTATTTATCCAAAATTATGTGAATGATGTAAATATGCTAGTGTGGATTCCTAGTGTGGAGCTCAAGTCCAAGGCTCGACTAGTGAATGCTAGGCATGTATGATATATATATTTTATTTGGACTATTTGGTTGGCTTGTTATGCTGATTTAGAAAATATGTAAATATTATGTGCATAAATAATAAAATGGTCCAATAATGGCTGTGTAAAGAGCACCAAAGGGGCTAAGATTCCACCAGAGGGGAAGAGGAAAGGGGGACCATGGCTGACTAAATCCTTGCTGCGAAGTGTCAACCTTAGAACTCACCCAAATTCTCTCATGTGCTTTGAATAAGCCAATTATCTCCTTTTTTTACTATTTTCCAATCATTAATGCATGTGTGAAGTTGGTGGGAAAAGTCACCTCATGCAGTTATCGAAGCATGGGACTGACTACACTTTTGTGACAATTCTATCATAACAGAATTTAGTCTATAGCTGCAAGTAGTCCTTTCTTCTACTGTCAGAAGTTATGTCAGTTGTCTTTTCACCATTTTCTCATATCCCTTATATTCAACTCTCATTCTCTCATTCATGCACACTGATCTACAGTAGACAAAGCTCTCCATTGTTGTCCATAAACTTACCATGTTGTTTTGAACCTAGAAATTTCAATTTGGATACTATGCCATAGATTTGGAAGTGAAAATTGATGGTTGTAGGTGAGCAGAGAGGTTAGGAAAGTTAGGAACCCTTACCCATTGAATTTTGTTTCTCATAGGTGCTTGAGAATTCACAAATTGAATCTATAGGTGGATCTATAGAAACATATATCAGATTGGACTTCTTCTATGCACACACTAGAAGCACTAGGCAAGCTGGATCACCCAAGATAACAGTGGATCGGTGAAGGGGATGCCTGAGCCAAGAAGGGTGTTGTGTGGGGAAAGTATTTTGGAATCCAAGGTTGTTGTGGCTGTGTGAGACCAGTGTAGAGCTCTGTATGACCATTGTAGAGATCTGTATGACCATTTGGATAATTACAAAATTTTGAAAAATTGGGAAATGTTTAGTTGGGAAACGACAATGCCAAGTGGCAAGGTGATGTGTAGTAACCACATGGGAAAGAGGTATGACCTGTAGGACACATGTGGGCAAGGAGTGTGAGGTAAACCAACCACATCATACCCACATGAGGTTGTTTCTGCATGCAAGGGATTCTAGACGCAGAGAAGATCCGACCATCAAGCAGTGGTGCATATCGACGGTCGGTAGTTATTTAGGCTTACAAAGGCGCATGATATTTAATTTATTTTCATGACCCTGAAATAAAATTTCCGCATCCACGTGTCGTCCTCTCATGCATTCAGGCTCGCATAAGCGGTCTCAAGAAACCACTTCCCGCAGAGCCTGAAACCACCTTTTGGTCTAACAATAAGTTATGTGACATGGGGAGAAGTGATGGGAAGAAACGCCAGAAAGGATGGGACCCACCCCATGCATGTCAATTGTGGAGTATCATGCATATCAATATCAAAAAATCACAACAATTCAAGCCTTTGAACATGCACAAAGGATAACAGAGTTGCACGACCCTGAAGTATGACGTGTCGGTCTCTCGTGCATTCAATCTCGCAAAAGCGGGTCCAAGAAACCACTCTCCTCAGACCCTGAAGCCGCTTCCGTCCTGACGGGAAGTGATGTGATGTTGGGTCCAAACATGATGTGTGTATATGTCATGGGTGATGGGACCCATAGCAATCATGTCAGTCTCGGAGGATCATGTAGATTTGATCGATGACTCAGACTGATTCAGGCCCCTAAAGCTGCACAAATATTAATAGATCGACCTGACCCTAAAGAACCACCTTGTGATGTGTCACCCTCTCATGCATTCATGCACGTAAAAGTAGTTTTAGGAAACCACTCCTATTGGATCCTAAAAACTCTTAGGCCTAATAATTGGTAACGCGATATAGGGGGCATTTGAAGGGCACAAATCATAGAAAAAGCAAGGTTTTTCACAGCTTATTTTCGGGTGTCCAAGATCGAAAAATGGAGTCGATCTTATGCGCAAGATTGTGCGAAATCAAAGGATTTACAAAAAAATGAGGGTGGTGCCCTCAACCCACCCTTCAGTGGTGCAAGGAATCCACAAGGGGGAAATCCCCCTTGACCCCCATCGTCCCCCTCCCTCCCCCCCCCCCCCCCCCCCCCCCCGAGACATTATCGACTGTAAGAAAATTATGTGATATGACATAAATTGTCAATATGAATTGTTCCCAAATTGCATGAAAATAATTTTCTAAATTTTATGCGAATATAATGCAACTAAAAAAAATTTATAAACACTTTTGCAGATTCAGAATCCTATCGGTGACAATTAAGGGTTATCATTTCAGTCTAGTGCAGTTGGGAAATTTTGATCTTGGTTGGACCAAGAAGAAGAGTATCATCATGGAGGATGCACGGGATCCTTATGAAGTTGTGGCAGATGCAATGGGAGAGAATGCACAGGTTGAGAATGCATAGACATAATCTAATGGAAGAAGAAACCAAGCAACTCCCCCAGACATTGCAGAAACCATGAGGAGCCTAAGGGTGGAATTGTAGAGTTGCAAAGAAGACAACGGAAATTTGATTAGATCCCAAGAGGAGCAGAATAAGTTGAACGTAGCTATGCTTCAAATATTAACATGCATTCAAAGGAATATTAACCATGGGAAGAATTTAGAAAATAAGGAAAAGAGTGGGAGTATCTCAAGGAGGCATTCCCATAAGAGGTCCCATAGTTCAAGAATGATTTCTAGAGATAGGACATATACTCAACAAATCTCTTCTAGTGAGTCATAGGACTCTAAAGAATCCATTGAATTTTGAAGCTCTTCATATCATATAAACAAGAGGAAGAGGTGTTCCAAGGACAACTCACATGGAGAATTCAAGAAGGACAAACCTCCTACATTTAATGGTGAGGTGAAATCTGGTCAATAAGTTGAGGCTTGGGTTCTTAGGATAAGGAAGTATTTCCAAGTCCAAGACTATTAAGGAAATATGAAGGCAAGAGTGGCCATATTCAATCTAAATTGAAGGGCATCTATATGGTTGGAACACCTTAAGCAAGTAAAGAGGATCAATGAAATGAAGATTGTGTGTAAGCGGTTCAAGAAGTACTTCAAGGAAAAGTACCTTTCTGATAGGTACTATGATGGAAAAATCAAAGAGTTCCATGAGTTGAAATTGGGACAAATGACAATAGAATAATATGCAAACAAATTCTTTGAGCTTCTAAGGTATGTCAAATATATCAGGGATGATAAGGTGAAAATTCAGCATTTTCTAAGTGGACTACCCCAATAATACAAGGACTGAATTGATTTTGATGAGCTTCCAACTCTAGAGCAATCCATAAGAAAGGAAAAGTATTGTTATGATAAAAAAAAGAAAAACAGAATTCCATAAGGCATGGAAGGATAAGAAAAATGAAAATTTTGACCAAAGGAAGAAGGGTTTCAAGCCTCCTCAATTCAAAAATTAGCCAAGGAAGCCACCACAGGGTGTGACTAAACGAACTAGAATGATGGGAGACAAGCCAAGAGATCCACTTTAATGTTGGGGATGTGGAGAGGACCATATGATTAGGAAATCTCCACATCAGAATGGGAGTGAAAAGCAAGTTCACAACATCCAAAGAGCTAAAACGGTGGGTCAAGAGGCAAGGACTGTCCCTAGAATCTATGCAGCACTAGAGGACTGCTAAATCAGACCATCATTCAATCGTGGTTGAAGTTGAAGGTAAGATTGCTAAGAAATCTATTTCTATTTTACTGACTCTGGATCTACTCACAGTTATATGAGAACTAAAATTGTTGAGATTTGTGTTTTTAATAAATCAAGGCATAGTAAGTCATAGTTAGTCCAACTAGCCACTGGAACCAAGACAAAAGTTAGTGATATGGTGGAGAAATGTCCATTGGAAATGGGTGGACTATCCACTTTTGCAAATCTGAATTTTTTGCCACTTGGTTCCCGTGACATTCTCATTGGAATGGACTATTTGGAAGCCCATAGAGTTAAACTTGATTTCTACAACAAAAATTTAGAGTGTATTGATGAAGAAGGAAACCCAAGGGTTGTAAAGGGCATTCCAGAGGTTGTTTTTGTTAGGCATATTTAAGCCATGCAATTTAAGAAATTATGTAGGAAAGGTTTCCAATTGTATGCATCCCATATTCTGGAGGAAACAAGAAATTAAATTCCCGAGGTTGAAGACCATTCTATTTTTCAATAATTCAAGGATGTGTTTCCCAATGAAGTTCTAGGACTTCCTCCAAAGAGGGACATCAATTTTACAATAGTTCTCATTCCAAGAGTTGCACCAGTTTCCAAAAACCCTTACATGATAAGTACACCAGAACTATTAGATTTGAAAATGCAATTGCAAGAATTGTTGGAAAAGAATTACATACATAAGGCCAAGTGTGTCTCCATGGGGAGCGCCTGTAATGTTTGTGAAAAAAAAGATGGAACACTCAAGTTATGCATTGATTATAGACATCTTAACAAGGTTACAGTGAAGAACAAGCACCCATTGCCTTGAATTGATGATCTTTTTTATCAAATAAGAGGGGAAAAGGTGTTCTCAAAGATTGACTTACCATCAGGTGAGAATCAAGGAAGAATACATTCACAAGACAACCTTTAGAACGAGGTATGGGAACTATGAGTTTGTCGTGGTGTCATTTGGTCTCACCAATGCACCAACTACATTCATGTGTCTCATGAATAGTGTTTTTAGCAAGTATTTGGACAAGTTTGTTATTGTATTTCTAGATGGCATTCTTATCTATTCTAAGAATGAAGAAGAGCACGAAGAACACTTCATATTGGCTTTGCAATTGTTAAGGGAGCATAAGTTGTATGAAAAGTTAAGAAAATGTGAATTTTACAAAAATAACATTCATTATCTGGGTCACATTATTTCTGAGAAAGGAATATCGGTGGATCCCGAGAAGATTGAAGCCATCATGAATTGGTCAACTCCAAGAAATGTGACAGATGTGAGATATTTTATGGGTCTTGTTGGTTACTACACGAGGTTTATTGAAGGTTTCTCCAAGGTTGCACACCCAATTACTTCTTTGCAAAAGAAGGGGGTAACATTTGAATGGACACCAAAATGTGAAGAAAGCTTGCAGCGATTGAAGAATCTTCTCACAAGTGCTCTAGTTCTAAAAATTGCAAACCCGGAAAAATATTTTGTGGTATGCACAGATGCATGTAAAGACGGACTTGATGAGTTCTTATGTAAGATAACCATGTGGTATGCTATGAATCGAGGAAGTTGAAAGAGCATGAGAAAAACTATGCTACTCACGATTTAGAGCTTGCAGCCATAGTGCACGCTTTGAAAATGTGGAGGCACTATTTAATGGGAAGGGAATTTGAGCTAAGAACATACCATTGTGGTCTGAAATATTTGTTTGAGCAACCAACATTAAATGTTAGGAAAGCAAGATGGATGGAATTTTTATGTGAATTTGATTTTGAGATCAAACACATAAAAGATATATAAAATAAGGCGGTTGATGCACTTAGCAGGAAATTACATGAAATGCATGTGGCAGCCATGAGAAGGATTGTTATGGATGAAATTCATTAAATGATATATTCCCAATGTGGCAGATTTGAGAAGGATTGTTATGGATGAAATCCATTAAATGATATATTCCGATCACCCAGGATACCAAAAACTGATTGCTACAATGAGAAAGCAATATTTTTGGCCGAGAATGAAAAGGATATTGCTGAGTATATTTCTAAGTGTATGAAATGTCAACAAGTGAAGGTTGAACATCAACACCCAACAGGTTTATTGCATCATTTTCCAATTCTGGAATGGAAATGGGAAGTGATTTCCATGGATTTTATTACAAGTTTGAAAATGATAGTGAGGTAGCATGATTCCATTATGGTTGTGGTGAATAAATTATCTAAGGAATCACACTTTATATCGGTCAAATCCACATATAAAATGGATGCCATTGCAAATATTTTCATGAAGGAATATTTCAAGTTACATGGATTGCCTAAGGCAATCATTTCAGACAAGGATACCAAGTTCACCTCAAATTTCTGGAAAAGTATTTTTGTTTATTTGGGTATGCAAGTGAACTTTAGTACCACCTACCATCGAAAAACAGATGGGAAACTGGAAAGGGTAAATCAAGTACTTGAATACATGCTACGCATGTATGTTCTTGACAAACCATCCAAGTGGGAGGAATTTTACACTTGGTATAATTTGCATATAACAACGGGAAACAAGCATCATTGGGCATGAGTCCATTTGAAGCTTTGTATGGAAGGAGGTGCATAACACCAGTTACTTGAAATAATCTAGTGAACATAATTGTACTTGGGCCAGAATTGATTAAGGAAATGGAACTAGAGGTTGCAAAGATAAAGAAAAATTAAAGGTGGCCCAAGATAGACATAAAAACTATGCAGATAAGAACTGAGTGCATAACGATTTTCATGTTGGGGATCATGTTTACCTCAAAATGAGTCCAAGGAAGAGTCCCTTGAAGCTTGGAAGTTGTGCCAAGCAATCACCAAGATATTGTGGGCGATTTGAAATGCTTGAGAGAATAGGGCTAATTGCATATAGAATTGCATTTCCTACTAACACTAGAGCTCATAATTTTTTTCATGTTTCTTTGCTTAAAAAATATGTACATGATCCTAACCATATGATTGATTGGGATTTGATCCAGGTGGAACCTAAGGGAGAGTTCCAAACCGAGCCACTACCCATCCTAGACAGGAAAGTGACATTGCTCCGGAACTGAGAGATTGGATAGGTAAAGGTGTAATGAAAGCAGTATGGTCCCGATGAGGCTATGTGGGAGCTGGAGGATGCCATGAGAGAGGCATATCCATTTTTGTTCTAATTTTGATCAAACACTGAGGACGATGTTATTCCAAGGGGGAGGGGATTGTAATACCCCTAGTTTTGACTTGGAATGTACTTATCCAAAATTATGTAAATGATGTAAATATGTTAGTGCGGAGCTCAAGGGCAAGGCCCAATTAGTGAATGTTAGGCATGTATGATGTACATATTTTATTTGGACTTTTTTGTTAGCTTGTTATGCTAATTTTGAAAATATGTAAATATTATGTGTGTAAATAATAAAATGGTCCAAGAATGGTTGTGTAAAGAGCACCAAAGGGGCTATGATTTTGCTAGAGGGGAAGAGGAAATGGTGTCTATGGGTGACTAAATCCTTGCTGCCAAGTGTCAACCTTAGAAATTACCCAAATTATGTCATGTGCTTTGAATAAGCCAATTATCTCCTTTTTTTACTATTTTCTAAATGTATGTGTGAGGTTGGTGGGAAAAGTCACCTCATGCAGTTATTGAAGCATGGGACTGACTACACTTTTGCGATAGTTATGTCATAACAGAATTCGGTCTACAGCTGTCGCGATTCATTTCTTCTACTATCAGAAGTTATTTCAGATGTATTTTCACCATTTTCTCATATTCCTTAGAGTCAATCCTCATTCTCTCATTATTGCATGTTGATCTACACTAGACAGAGCTCTCCATTGTTGTCCATGAACTGACCATGATGTTTTGAACCCATAAATTCGAATTTGGAGACCATGCTGCAAATTCGGAAGTGAAAATTGATGGTTGTAGGTGAGCAGAGAGGTTGGGAAAGATGGTAACCCCTACCCATTGAGTTATGTTTCTCATAGGTGCATGAGAAGCTACAAATTGAAGCTATAGGTGGTTCTATAGCAACATATATCATATTGGACTTCTTCTATGCACACACTAGAAGCACCAGGAAAGATGGATCGCCCAAGAGAACCATGGATCGATGAAGGGGATCCCTGAACCAAGAAGGGTGTTGTGTGGGGTAGGTACTGTGGAAGCCAAGGCTATTGTGGCTACGTGAGACCATTGTAGAGCTCTGTATGAGCATTTGGCTAAGCATAGAGAGAAGAATGGGTTGTGGACTGAGAAATAGAATCATGTAGGTGTTTCCTTTTCCCTGGTGGCCTCATAGCTCAGCTTCGGGGTGAAATCTCAACAGAAAAAGTATATGATAGACAACATGCCTATGGTTGGGTGGAAAATCACTCTTACACAGTCAATTGCTTGGATTTGCATTGGATAAAGATAAGTATTCTCATGCATTTGAATTTGAATTTTTTTTATTTGATGCTTGTAGTGTTTATGCTTTTATTTGCATGCTAGATGTGTGTGGATAGTTTTTAATTCTATTGTGCATGTTTATTTACGTTTTTGCACACATTGTATATGTTGAAATGTGTATTATGGATTTGGGGAAAATTTTGAGAGCCCGTATTTAGGTAATATCCCCTCCCGATGGTCGGATAGGGTGAGGGGACATTACAAAGTTGAAGAAAAGAGGAGAAGAGGGTAGCAGAGAAGGGTGCACATTTCCCAAGAAGAGGATTGGAATGAATCCTAAGGCAATATACAACATTTATTGTTGGTTGTACTTTATATTTATTGATGGTCCATATAGTTGATTTCTTGGCGCAAATCTTGAGGTTCATATAGTTGAGGAGTAGGCACAAATTTCAAGGCCCTACAAAAGAATTAGTGGCATGAATTTCAAGGAGTCGGAATCTACAATTTTATAGGCACAGGTATCAAGGAGATGACTACTATTAACTGTTTGTACATGATATACAAGTTGTACAATAGTTGGGCAATTATTTTGAGGGGTTGTGTGCAAATTTCCAGGAAATCTAAATTGCATTTAATGATGTTAAATCACTACTATAACACTCAATTTTTTTTGTGGGATCATAATAATAAAATCTTTCTTGAATTGGTTTTCCCTAAGGTTTTTCCAGGGGTACTTTGCCCAGAAATTCGCTATGTTCATTTTCATGGTTTACTGTCAATAAAATTTGATGTGTTTCAGTTGACAAGTTAGAGATTCATAAGACCTTTAAATTTATGTGCATTAATTTGTGAATGAACTCGTTGAGTACTTGAGCCAAGATTGAAATTTTAGAAAAACAAACATTGTATCAGAGCTATGAATAGAGAAAACCAATAGGTAACACATAGGGAAGAAAGGGTATTGTAGAGTTAGTTCATGTAGGAATGATTTGGACTGCTTGTTGGTTGGTTAGTGAGTATGTATTTGACATTTACAAAGAACTTGATCTAAGTGTCAATTATTGAGGATCGTGGATTTGAAGTGATTTTCCGAGATGGACAATTGTTTATCCACCTGAAAAGGTCTAGTTTGAGTACATCATAGATGATTGGGATCATGTACGGGAAGCTTTACAGGATTATGTTTCAACCAACATGGACATTGATACACTATAGTGGCAGTGGTTTGTGCGAGCTCTAGTATAGATAGATGGCACACTTGCACCATGGCACTCTTATCATAATAAGATAGAATGTTACAAGACTTTCATACTTCATAGTAAAGCAACATGATGTGTGTAAGAGGTGTGCACTTGGAAAATACTCCAAGACAACTTTTCCTAGCAATGACAGCAAGAGAGGAGAGATATTGGAGTTAATACACTTAGATTTTTGTGGTTCCATGCAAACTGTGTCCTTTTTTGGATATGACTACTATGTCACTTTCATTGATGATTTCACTATGAAGACATGGATCTACTTTTTGAAGACCAAGGATGGAGTCTTCGACATATTCCAAGAGTTCAAAGATCTTGTGGAGAATCAAACTATGAAGAAGATCAAGGTGTTTAGGTTGGACAAGGAGGGTGAGTATACCTCTAATGATTTCAATGACTTCCATGCATCAACAAGATTCAAGAAAGAGTTGAATGTTCCTTACAACCCTTAGTAGAATGGAGTTGTAGAAAAGAAAAATAGGGCCATAATTGGGGCTATGAAATTCATGTTGCATGCTAAGGGTCTGCCATTGTTATTTTTGGAAGAGGAATGCAACATTGCAGTACATGTGCATAACAAGAGTCCATATCAAGTGTTGGGGATTAAGACTCTCGAGGAGGCTTTGAATTGAAGGACGCATGAGGTGGGGAACTATCACATATTTGGGTGCCTCACTTAACCACATGTCCCTTCTAAGAAGAAGACAAAGTTAGAGCCCACTGTAGAGAAGGGAAGAAAAATCGATATAGTGAGACTTTGAAGGCCTTCCATATTTATATATCTACACTGAAGAAGACAATGGTTAGGAGAGATGTGAGATTCAAGGAGGAGAAGGAATTGACAAGGTCATTATATTCATCTTTTGTAGGGGGTCAGGAGTGGCTAGTTCCTATAGGTACAAGTATAGTTCCACAAGTCTCACAAAGTACACCAGTACCTCACATTACAGGGCCATAGGGAATAGGTACATAGGTTTCATGGGTTACAAGTTCTCAAATTATAGGTACATCGATTACAGATGCTCATACTTTAGGATTGCAATATTAAGGTAGTTTCGATGAGCAAGAGATTCTTACACCATTGGAGGCTACTTCAAGGAAGAGGAAATCGATATGGCTTCAATAGACTTTGAAGGATGCACAAAATCATGTGGGGAGTCCCAAGAATACTATAAAGGATATTCGACCACCATAGATATTTTCCAATTATGTGGCTTTGATGGGAAACATCCATGAGCACGATCCTTGCACATTTGAGGAGGCAATTGACTGAAAAGTTTAGAGAGATGACATGATTGAAGAGTGATGAGTCCCAAATTAGGTACTATATAGCCTTTTTATGCCACACAAGAACAATAATGGATAAGGAAAATACCTTTGTTTGTGGGGAATAATGCATTTGTTTTGATTATTTAATAGAGTGGTTTAGATATTATTCTTTTATGCTTAAAGGCGTTTTCTATGAGCTAATTATATGGAAATAAGTATGTATGAGCAGGTGCAGGTGATCTAAGAGACAACAAGCAAATCCAGCTCCAGGACTGAAATACCATGAGTGGCTCAACGCCCTTTTTCCTGATTTATAGAAGAAAACTCCTATTTAGCAGGATCGACATTTAAAGCACAGAGTTAGGTTGTGATTCAGAATAGTTATATATATGGACCTCTTGGGTAGCAAGGGGTTCCTATTAGCATTTTTTGTAGAACTTATATTCAGCATATGATATTTAAGACAATTTTGTTCTAAGACTTTTTCTGAGATATGAAGTTACAATTTTATTAATGGAAGGATTGGTGTTATTTCAATATTCGAGTTTATAAGTTTTTCCACTCCTAAAATACGGGTTGGGGAGGGCCCCCTCAACACGTAGGTCGAGAGACTCATTTTTACTTCAGGTATTTCTCATGCATTTTGTTCAATGGTTTAATCATCATAATATGTGAAGTACTTTGATAATGGTTTGAACATGAGATTCTTATTTCAGTTCAGAAATTTTTCTCTGTAGTTCGGTAATACCGATTATGTAGTTTCGTAACATGCTTTCCGTAGTCATGTACATGCATTCTGCGTAGGCATATTTTACCCATGTTTTCTAGCATTTTATATTAATTCTAGACAACGATTTAGATCTGTAATCCCACGCACATTTCCCTTATCCGAGTTCGATCATATTGTAATGTCCCCTCCTATCATACCAGCATGATAGAGAGGATCATTGTGCTTAAACCGGGCAATTTGCCCTGAGGCTTACTAAATAAAACATCCACATATATAAAAAGACAGGCATGCAGATGTACAAATCTAAGCAAACACAGCAGAAGTAAATCATGTGCAGAATTAACACACGTCCATCATACATTCCAGATTTTCATGTCATTCATCAATTGAGCAATATCAAACTATCAAACGAGAATACTTATCTTAAACCAAGTAGATCCTGAGCAACCAGCTACGCTTCTGCAACGTTCCACCCAACCGTAGGCCAGTGTGCTCCTCAATCTCTCAGCACCACTGCCACCCCCAAGCTGGGCATGATCTCCACAAGGAAAAGGGGAAAACAGGCTCTCACATAGCCAAAGGTATATCAAAATCAGCCAAGCCAATCAGGAATTGGGTTTCTCAGGCTGTTAAGAGATGGGTGCATGTATCATCAAAAGCATAAGTGTTGGGCATGAGAAAAACGCCTATACAGTGAAGTTCCCAACAGTGGGTTTCTACCAGTTCCAGAAAAACGTGGGTAGACTCAAAACGAATTGGCAACTTGGAAAAATCGACTGGGAGAGCAACCCATTCCATAAAAAACGACCTCTCCCTCAGTCCAAAATCGCATCCCTCTTCCCCCAGCTGCTGCAAGATACCAAAAACGAGTTTCTGGGCATGGAAAGACGCAGGAAAATGGTGAAAAACGTGAATGATAGAACCCCCAACAAGCTCAGACTACGTGAGGGGATCAATGCCATGGGTGAAGAATGGCTTTGGGCCAATTTCGTGGGGGTTTTCTTGCCCAGCAAGCCAAAAATCGATTTCCCAGGTTGCTGTCTTGCCCATACACGAAAATTGACAGCCATACCTCTCCCATCCCAAGGCATTCATTGTCTCAACCAATTCTTGGAAGAATTAAATGATTGGGTGCATGAGACCAAATGGGTAGTTGAGAGTTCATGGGTTTCCTCAATGAAATGGCTTAACACCATGGCTCAAGGGTTTGGTTATTTCCCCCCCCTATTCCTTGTAAAGATCATGCCCCCATCTTTTTGTTGCATTGCGTAGCTGGTTGTGGGTTTTTCATTAAAAATTGCATATTTACATGATGTCCATTTTTATATTGTGTACTACTAGCACATGAACTCTATGCATCCCTTCTAATTGCCGATACATAGAACGATAAATCAATGGCGGGGCCTCGGCCTTGAGCTCCTCACCATGACTAAATAACAATATTTACATCATTTACAATATTAATGCAATAGGGTCAAGCTGGGGACATTACACATATAGAAGTTAATTGTTTCAGTTCTTTGATTTGAATAGAGTAATGATCATCACTTTCGGTATTAGATTTGAATAGATAAAAGTTTGATTGATTTTCAGTATTCAATTCTTAGATTAAATTTCTAGCTTTCAGTATTTTATTTCTAGATTAAGTTTACCAAGATTTCAGTATTTACTTCTTAGACTAGATTTACAGTTTTCCAGCATTTAATTCTTAGCATAGAGATCTACTAGTTTCAGCATTTCCAGTTCATATATTTACAACCTTTTTATATTCTTTCATTTTTTGTTTAGAAACAACTCACTTCCAAATTTTTTTTGATTTAGAAACAACTCACTTCCAATTCCTTATTGAGAAACCTTAAGGCACATTCCAACACCCTAAACGACAAAGACTATCCTATAGAGCACACACAGTGCTTAGCACCTTTTAAGTTTGTACCCTCCCTGGCCGATAATTAAAGTACACTTACGGTTTAACTACCCTAATTAGGTATCCATTCCTGGAGTCCACCACTTTTTGGCACTGTTGTCGGGGAGGTGCTGAATCCATAGGAGACATATTTAAAAACAAAAAACATAAAAGCAACCAGAAACACAAAATTTTTACCATGAATGCCTCGACGACAAAGAGATAGATTTGGGCGCTTTCTGCCTAACCTCCCTATGAGTAACAATAGTTCTGATAATTCCCAATTTGGATTTCTTAACTTAGAAAACGAAGCTGATTCTAGCTACGATCCAAATAGAGATAACTTCTTTGCTAGTTCTAGCTCAAACACCACTATGGTATAGGAAGAGGATGAATCTAGAGAACTGTTCATGTTTCCCATTAGTGCTTCTCTTGGGGATGCCAGGATGAAGACTATCAACCCTAATAACCTGCTAAACTTCCATGGCTTAACCTCATAAGATCCTGACACATTCCTATTTTAATTTGAGGTAGTTTGTAGGTCATTTGGTTACACTATTGATGCACAAAAACTAAGACTCTTTCCTTCCACATTGAAAGATCTATCACTCAGATGGTTTATGAGCCTAGAAGGAAATAATATTTTCACCTGCGACCAAATGAAACAAACCTTCTTGGAAAAATACAGGGACTACTGTAAGGCAAAAGATACAAGAGATAAAATCTCCATACAAGGAGAAAGAGAATCCCTATAAGACTATGTACAATGCTTTCAACTAAGTTACAAACGAGCTAGTCACTGCACCTTAGACCAAGAATCACTGAAACTTGTCCTTCTTAGGGGGATCAAAGAAGAAAATATGGAATTATTGAAGCTTCTGGGAGATGGGAATATATTCCAGAAAACTTATGACCAAATCCTACAAATCTTCAAGAACTATTCTAGATACAGAAAAGGTAAAAGTGGGACAAGGGATTCACATCCATTCACTTGGGGATCAACATCGTCAAGACCAAACCTCACAAAGTCTGATTTAGGGAACCTTCTTGATGATATGAAAACCGATATATTTCAATCCCTAGCAATGCAACTTGATGCACTCCAAATAAAGAAGAAACAGGACGACATAAACCAAGCATTGGCAGTATTTTTTCCACGCTGCAGAAAGAAGCATGAAAAGGGACAATGCACACTAAACACCATAGAAATATGTGACCTCTACATTGACAATCACTCCACTAATAATTGTTGTATGTTTCCCTCATGCAAAGCTTCCATCCAAGATCCCACAACTGAACGTGCAATAAAACAACTCTATTTCGTTAATCAAATAAGAAATAATTTTGCTAGGCCTTACCAACCCAACAACCAAGCCTACTTTAATCCAACAAATAATAAACAAAATTGGAACTGATCACCTGCCCCATGGCCATCTCAACCAATTCCAAACTAGTGGCAACAAAGCCAACCATATCAATAGCCTTATTACCCACAATCTTATTCTCCATACCCCCCACCTTTTGGTCAACCAACCATGAATTATGGAAATCAATATCCTTATTCATCAAACTGGAGGGCTCCATTGTAGCAACCACTCATCATGCCACCCCCACAGAACCAACCACCTCCGAGACCTCCACCAATTCCTGCCCAACTGGTTCCAAACCCCCAAAACAACAGACCAGGACAACAACAGACCTATAACACTGAAATCATGCAGTTCCCTACTTATGTAGTGGATACCCTGTAAATAAATGAAATTAATCTCGGATCTGGGAAAAAATTACAAAACACACACACGCAGAATAATCAAGAAGATCGAGATCATGAACAAACAACACAACCTGAAATTCAGCATCCAGACGAGACAAACCCTCAGGAAGAAGAAATTCGGCCACACATACAAAATAGAAACCCTCGATTCCCTGAAAAAATCATACATAATAAAAAAAGAAGAAGAGGAAAATGCAATTCTGAACGAATTAAAACATTTGAACATCCAAATTCCAATTTTATAGGCCATAAGAGATGTGCCAATCTGTAACAAGTTTATTAAAGAGAATTGCTTGAAAAAACCTGGCAGAAGAAGACATGACCCACCAACTATAAACGTAGTAGGCCAGCTAGCATAATTAATGTTTGGTGTCATTGTCAACCCCAAATAACTTGATCCAGGAAGTCTAGTAGTCAACGTGACCATCAACAACAGACATATTGCCAGCAACCTAATTGATTTAGGGGATGCAATCAACGTTATGACCAAGGACACAATGATATCCCTAGGACTCCAATCGAAGGTCAGGCCAACAACTACCGTACTACAACTTGTTGACACATCAACTGTAAAACCTGAAGGAATGCTCGAAGACATCATTATCAATATAGAATCCTGGGAGTACCCAGCTGACTTCATAGTCATTGAAGTGAAAAGTAAACTCAACGGGTACCCAATAATACTAGGGATACCTTAGCTAGCAACTACAAATGCCTATATAGGTTGCAGATCGGGTAACATGACAATCACCAGTTGGCAAGCTAGAAATAAAATCATGATATATCCTCCAGCAAGAAAGTCTTCAAACCTAGAATATCAAAACTGGACAGATGATTATAATGATATAACAGACCAACACATACAACCTGTTCTTACCATTGAAGCTTTCCTATCACTGAAAGCCATTAATGAAGACAGTCATTTAGATAGGTTTATTCAAAATGCATCTTCTAATCAGGATATGTTTTAAGTTTTTTTGGCACAGGTCAGCAACAAGAAGAGAAAATATCAACCCACAACTCTGACAGAATGTGGGTAGAGGTACTCACACTTGAACAACATCCAATTCAGATCAAAACATTTGAGATAATACCTGGGAAGATAGTTAATATTAGCTTCAATTTGGAGCCAGGACAAGAACAACAATTAATGAAGGTACTATCAAACAACAACAAAGATTTTGCATGGACATATACTGACATGAAGGGTATCCACCTAGACATATACAAACATTACATCTATATCAAGGAAGGCGTTGTTCCTATCAGACAACCAAAGAGAAGAATGAACCTAGAATTAAAAGTCATAGTTAAGCTGGAGTTACAAAAGCTGTTAGATGTAGGGTTCATATACCCAATATCAGATAGTGAGTGGGTCTCACCATTGGTTATAGTTCCTAATAAAGGAGGGAAGTGGAGGATCTGCATGGATTACAGAGAGCTCAATAAGGCAACTAAGATAGATCACTTCCCTCTACCATTCATCGACCAAGTACTGGACACATTGGTTGGAAACAAAATTTTCTCATTCTTGGATGGGTTTAGTGGGTACAACCAGATCCTAATCCACCGAGCTGATCAGGACAAAACAACATTCACATGCCCATGGGGCAATTATGCATACAGAGTGCTACCCTTTGGACTCTGTAATTCCATAGCAACATTTCAAAGGGACATCTTAAGCATCTTCTTTGATTTTATTAATGATCAAATGGAAGTCTACATGGATGAATTCACACCCTATGGCTAGAATTTCGACCAAGCATTAAAACATCTAGAATTAGTCTTGAAAAAATGCATCGAGATGAGCTTATGTCTGAGCAATGATAAATGCAGAATGCTTATGGAAGAAGGCACTGTGCTTGGACACTGTATTTCATTGAGAGGAATTGAAGTTGATCAAGCAAAAGTCATAGTCATCAGAACACTACCACCCACTTGTGAAACAAAGAGATGTGAGAATTTTTCTTGGGAAAACAGGCTGCTACAGAAGATTTATTGAGAGTTATAGCAAAATTGTTGCACCAATGTTTGCTTCTCTCACAAAAGACACATAATTCATTTGGACAAAACATGTCAGCATTTGATAACCTCAAGGAAAAGAGAATCACAACTCTATTACTCCAATGACCAAATTGAGCACTTACATTCCACATACATTCTGATGCATCAGATAAGGCCATTGGATCAGTCCTTGGACAAGAAGAAGAGAAGAGACCATATGCCATATATTTTATCAGTAAAAACTTGGCAGGAGAAGAATTAAATTATACAGCCATAGAGAAGGAGTTTTTGGCTATCATACATGCCATAAACAAATTCAGGCACTACATAACTGGATACCAAGTTTTTTTCCACACCTACCATTCAACAATCAGGTATCTTATGAATAAACCTAATACAAGTGCTCGAATCATTAGATGGCTACTCCTCTTGCAAGAGTTTGACATAACAATTCTGGATAAGCCAGGAAAACACAATGTAGTAGTTGATTTTCTGTCTAGACTTACTCATCGACAAGACAATGAACTGGTAAATGATAACTTCCCTGATGAGCACCTTTTTGCAATATCAACAAGAAGCCCATGGTTTGCTGACATAGAAAACTACTTAGTGTCTAGTAAATTCCCACAACATTACAGCCACCAAGAAAAGAACAAAATCATAAGGAAAAGTTCCACATACACATGGATAGAAGGAATGCTTTTCAAAAAAGGGTCAAACCAGATATTGAGAAGATGCGTCAGAGAATATGAAGTCCATGACATATTACATGCCACTCACAATGAGCCATGTGGGGGAAACTATGCTGCAAAAAGAATAGCCTATAAAATATTGCAAACTGGATATTACTGGCCAACACTCCACAAGGACTCCTATGAATATGTTTCACATTGTGATGATTGTCAACGAATGGGGAAGCATACTCAAAGAGAAGAAATGCCTCTCCATCCATAAATCTCTTTGGAAGCATTTGAGAAATGGAGATTTGATTTTTTTGGTCCATTCAACCTCCAATCAAATCAGAAAAGCTATATTCTAGTATGCATTGACTACCTTACAAAGTGGGTAGAAGTAGCAGCACTTGCAGCAGCAAATGAAACAAATGTGGCAAATTTTTTTACATAGCAAATATTCCACAGATTTGGAGTCCCAAGAGAGATGGTTTCTGACCAAGGCACACAATTTACATCCAACCTCATAGAGGACCTGCTTCGAAGGAACAATGTCAAACACAGAAAGTCCTCCTCCTACCACTCTCAAGCTAATGGTCAAGCTGAGATGACAAACAGAGAATTAGAAAGAATCTTGATAAAGACAATACAACTGCACAAAAGAGATTGGGCAGACAGACTAAGTGAGGCAGTTTGAGCTTATAATATTACCACATGGAAGACAACAACAGGCTTCACCCCATATGAGCTAGCTTATGGAAATAAAATAATGTTTTCCATTCAGTTTGAAATCAAAACATTGAGAATTGCAGCCATGTTAAACATAGAACTTTCAGATATCCAGCAAGAACGCATACTGCAATTAAATCAGCTGGATGAGCAACGCCAACAAGCACTTGGCCACACTAAAATCATCCAACAACAAAGGAAGAAATGGCATGACAAAAACATCAAGCAGAATAAATTCAAAGAAGGTGACTAGGCACTACTCTATGACTCCAGGTTTCACACTTTAAAAAAAAAACTCACAACCAGATGGCTCAGACCCTACATCATTGAAAAGATCTATGACAATGGAACTATCAAAATTACATTAATAGATGAAGAAAAATTCCCCATGTTGGTGAATGGACATAGACTCAAACTCTATAAGACACCACAGTCTAGAGAGGAGTTCACACAGACACTCTATCAACAAAGTCTAATGCTAATAGAGAGCATAGAACATCACTGATTCCAATTACAAAATACAAAAAAAGGAGAAAAATGAAAAAAGAGAAAAAAAGAGAAAAATGAAAAACATGAAAAAAAATGAAAAAGCAAAAAAAGAGAAAAAATGAAAAAAGAGAGAGATGAAAATAAAAAATTCTACTTAGGTAATCACAAACAAAATTGATGAACTTGATCCATCCCTATGAAGATCCAGCAAGCAATTTCAAGTGAGCCAGAAAGCATGTTTCAAGCGAGCCAGCAAACATTTAGCAGCAAAAGAACAACAAACAAATATCAACAACAATCACTCAACAGAGCCAACAAGCAATATCAACAAAACTCAAACAAGACACACAACATAGCTAATTTTAGAATCTACAATCAAGCGAGCCATCAATCAATTCAAGCAAGCCAACAATCAATTCAAGCGAGCCAACAATTAATTCAAGTGAGCTAGAACAACAGAAAATATAACACTACAGAAAAAAAATTCAACAAAGTTCACAGCACCAGTAAAAACGTAAACGCGTAACTTTGTGGTGCCGAGCTCACCCAACTGGTCACCAAATCCCTACATGGGTGACTTCCAGCTAAGAGAACTCTGCTCCTAGATGAACCACAAGTTAGAGAGGTCACAAGACACTCACCTCTACCTTTCATAGGAGTGGCAAAACCCGTTATGGATCAGGGGTGAGGCAACTCATCCTGAAAGGATAATTGAGGACCACTGGACTATCATCATAAATGAGGATTTAATTCCTATCTCTCTTGGAAAATAACAGGAGGCAGTAACACATTTCGACCTCACCCTTCAATGCATGTACAAGGAAGTTCAGGAAGCTATCGGTGAGAGGTGGGAAAGAATTGCATAAGATTTGAAGAAGAGGGAGCCTCACTCCCCCCTAAGGCTAGAGATTGCTCTCACCAAGGCTAAGTTATACAGGGAATCATTAATAAGCACCAGCTCAGATGGATAGGAATGAAACTGAGTCCACCATTCTTTCTTCCTTTGATTATCAAAGAACAGGTCGATGAAGAGGAGGAGAAAATAACATGGACCAGAGATGACCAGACCTTGGGCTATCATAGACAAGCAGGGACCCCTAGGGTCGTTGCCTGGGATATCAGAGAAGTTGTCCAAGAAAAAAATGTGTCACCCAAAGATGGGTGAATCCTTCAATCTGGGGGAGATGATGAGTCCCAAATTAGGTACTCTATATCCTTTTTATGCCACAGAAGCACAATAATGGATAAGGAAAATACCTTTGTTTGTGGGGAATAATGCATTTGTTTTGATTATTTAATAGAGTAGTTTAGAGATTATTCTTTTATGCTTAAAGGCATTTTCTATGAGCTAATTATATGGAAATAAGTATGTATGAGCAAGTGTAGGTGATCTAAGAGACAACAAGCAAATCCATATCAAAGACTGAAAGACCACGAGTGGCTCAACGCCCTTTTTCCTGATTTATAGAAGAAAACTCCTATTTAGCAAGATCGACATTTAAAGCATAGAGTTAGGTTGTGATTCAGAATAGTTGTATATATGGACCTCTTGGGTAGCAAGGGGTTCCTGTTGGCATTTTTGAAGAACTGATATTCAACATATGTTATTCAAGACAGTTATGTTCTAAGACTTTTTCTAAGATATGAAGTTACGATTTTATTAATGGAAGGATTGGTGTTATTTCATAATTTTTTCCACTCCTAAAATACGGGTTGGGGAAGCCCCCCTCAACACGTAGGTTAGGAGCCTCATTTTTACTTCAAGTATTTCTCATGTGTTTTTCTCATTGGTTTAATCATCATAATATGTGAAGTACTTTGATAATGGTTTGAACAACAAATTATTATTTCAGTTCAACAATTTTTTTTCTTTTTCTGTAGTTCGGTAATACCGATTTTGTAGTTTCGTAACACACTTTCTATAGTCTTGTACATGCATTCTGTGCAGGCATATTTTACCCTTGTTTTCCAACATTTTATATTAATTCTAGACAACGATTTAGATCTGCAATTCCATGCATATTTCCCTTATCTGAGTTCGATCATATAGACGTTAATTGTTTCAGTTCTTTGATTTGAATAGAGTAATGATCATCACTTTCGGTATTAGATTTGAATAGATAAAAGTTTGATTGATTTGCAGTATTCAATTCTTAGATTAAATTTCTAGTTTTCAGTATTTTATTTCTAGATTAAGTTTACCAAGCTTTCAGTATTTACTTCTTAGACTAGATTTACAGTTTTCCAGCATTTAATTCTTAGCATAGAGATCTCCCAGTTTCAGCATTTCCAGTTCGTAGATTTACAACCTTTTTATATTCTTTCATTCTTTGTTTGGAAACAACTCACTTCCAATTCCTTCTTGATTTAGAAACAACTCATTTCCAATTCCTTCTTGAGAAACCTTTAAGACACATTCCAACACCCTAAACGACGAAGACTATCCTATAGAGCACATACAGTGCTTAACACCTCTTAAGTTTGTATGCTCCCTGGTCGATAATTAAAGTACACTTCCGGTTTAGCTACCCTAATTAGGTTTCCATTCCTGGAGTCCACCAAAGAGTATGCTTCCATCATGAAGAACGATGTCTAAGAAATTGTTCTAAGACTTGAGAAAAAGTCAATTGTGACTTCCAAGTGGCTCTATAGAATCAAGCAGGTTGCAGATGGAAAAATTGAAAACTACAAAGATCGATTTGTGGCTCGAGGGCTCTCATAGGTAGAGGGAGTAGATTATGAGGATACCTTCACATTGGTAGCGAGGTACACTTCGATCAGGGCCATCATGTCCATTGGAGTAGAGATGGTATGGATTCTTTATCAAATGGATGTGAAGACTACATTTTCTGAATGGCATCACAAAAGAGGAAGTGTACATTGAGAACCCACTAGGATTTGAGTTGCATGGGAGAGTCTCGATCTGATGCATTATTTTTTAGGGATGGAGGTGTGGTAGAGTCCTGGTCATATTTTTCTTGGCTACGGGAAGTATGTAGTTGAGATCTTGGAGAGATTAAAGATGGTGGATTGTAGGCCTATGTTGACACCCATGGCAACCAACTTGAAGAAGCTTGATGATTATGAGTCAGAATTGGTTGATCACACTTTGTATCGTCAAATGACTGGGTCCTTGATGTATATGGTCAACATCAGACCGGATATGTATTTCTATGAACTATCTCAGTTAGTTTATTGTTGATCCGAGGAGAGTGAACTGGACTGTAGAAAAACATGTTGTTCATTACTTGCGTGACATTGTAAATAAGACTAGTTGGTTTCAATGACTCAGATTGGGGAGGAGGTGTGGTTGATGGGAAGATCACCTCCGGGTGTTGCTTTAGCTTGGGCTTGGTAGTAGTGTCTTGGTTTAGTAGGAAGCAGAAGTCAATTTCATTTAGTTATGTCGAGGTAGAGTAAATGGCTTCCAATTTGGCTAGTTGTGAAGCCATATGGATTCGTAAGCTACTTGTTGGGTTATTTGGTCAAAATTTGCTTCCTATAGTGATTCATTGTGACAATTGGAGTTGCATCAAACTCTCGATGAATCCAGTGTTTCATGACCGGCTAAAACACATTCAGATAAGGTATTTAGAGAGGGGTAGTGCAACTTCAATATCTATTTATAGATGAGAAGGTTGCAAACATCCTCACGAAGGCTTTGGTGAAAGGGGAATTTTTCAAATTCAAATATAAGCTGGGGGTGGTGCAGAACACCTCCCTCACTAACAGAGGGTGTTGATTTTTATAGCTCGGATGGTGTTGATTTTTATAGCTCGGATGGTCTTCTATAGGCTTGGTGTCTAAGCATGTAAAAGTTACTAAAAGTGACTTTCTTAGACATTAACTTTAATTTATAAAGTTAAAGACTTTCGATTTATGATGATAGAAAATGACGTAAGTTGTGAAAAAATGCAAATTATCACAACAGATTATCTTGAGATCCCAAGATCTAATCTTGACCATTCATTTTGAAAGACGAAGGGTTATAGTCATCTCATTTATAAAGAGGTAAAAGAAGCTCTAGGAGAGAAATTAGGCACAAAAGTGAAAAAAGAACACAGCTAAATAAAAGAGAAGAAAAGAGTAGCCAAGAAGGGGGTGCATTTCCCAAAAGACTAGCAACAAACCCCAAGGCAATATACAACATTTATTGCAGCTAATACTGTTCATTTATTGTAGATTCATAAAACTTATTTCCTAATGCGAATTTTGAGGCAATATACAACATTTACGGGAAAGTTAAATTGCATTTAATGCTTTTTATTTACTGCTGTAGCACTAGGAAATTTTTTAGGGCTCATAATAATACAATCTTTCTTAAACTGGTGTTTAAATGGATTCAGATGCTTCCTTCTCCCCTTTAGAAACCCCTGTTGTTGCCCTTGCTTTTGCATCTACAGTAAGAAACCAGGCTGATTTATGAAAAATGAGACATGCAAGTGGATCAACCATTGGCCCAACCGAGTCACCTAGCTCTGCCCTTGCCTCTTACTCCCTTTGAGGTAGTATAAAAGGAAGGCGTAATCTCTGGCCCTTAAAATACTGCTGTTCTGAAATTCAATTCTACCCAAACACATACCACAAACCAATTTCCAGTCCAGTATAATAGCTAAGATAATGGATAATGCAATTCAATTTCCAGTCCAGTATGATAGCTAAGATAATGGATAATGACAAAGCACAAAATCCCCATAATAATGGAACCACATGTCAAACAAAAGCCAAACAATGAAAAATAATGCAGATAAACCACATTTTCCAAAATTTTCTAAGTTCTCCCAAATATCTGGTCGAGTGGGACAATAATGGTATTCAACGAATCAGACAATACTTAATAGAGACTAGAAAAGAAACTAAAGTATAAAAAAAACATTTTCAATAAGTTAAAATACCATCTTCAGAAATAGACTGATGGTTTTGGTAACACTTACTTGCATGAAAATCGCCATGGATCAATTCTGTAGGAGGGATTATTTTATTTCAGCTTCGATCACTCACGAATTTGAGGAGAATTTCAACATCCAACAACGGGCCTTCTTTCCTGCTTATGGCTTCCCTGATTTCCAATCCATCCTGTGCAATTCTGTAATGAACACATTGTACTAATTCATTGCTCTTTTCGCAATTACAGACGGGAAAATTTCGAACTCCCAGCTCATCCTCATCTTCATTCTCGGTCTCACTGAAACGTTCAAACATATAGAGAAGATCTTTTATTATGTCCACACCTCGTCCGAGAATACAAGTAGCTAATTCACTTTCTTCCATGAGTATATCTCTGATAAGCCTAACACCCCTTTCAAGGGCCTCGGAATTGTGTTGCGCCTGCACTTGAGCTTCGAGAAGTCGTCCCCCCGTAAAGCCTTTCATAGCCTTTGATCTCCCAATTTCTCTAGAGATGCAGATAATCACAGCGTTGCCTAGTGCTTTTTTGTACACCTCGCTAAAAGGTGAAAGTGAGTCCCTTGCTCTTCTCAAAATAGCAATCCCATGATTCAAGTCCTCGCTGCTAATATCCCTCACAGGCTTTTCAATGAATTTATTCAGGACACACCGATATCCCACCAACACGGCTCGTTTAGTTTCTCCATGGACGATGTCAGGCTTCGCGGCAATCTCATCACATACTGTAGGAAATGCTCTCAAAATAAAGGACTGGATTTTCACATAGCCTCCAGTATTCTTATAAACATGTTCGAGAATGCTGATTAAACTAAAAATCACATTCTTTCCCTTGGGGTTTTCTCCAAGTTTCCCAAAAATTCCATTTGAATCTTCTCCACGTGATCTCAGTCCATTTATTATGACGTCTATAGTCCTCACTATTTCCTTACCCACATCCAGAGCAGCTTCTTTGACTTCGTTCTCCTTTAATGCTTTGGCAATGAGTCTCCGAAAATATTTGAAGCCATTTAGAGAAATGAAACTTATGATATTCTGAGAATGAAACTCACAAAACAAGCGTACTAAATTCATTTTCTTCCATATTTTCACCCATTGATCCTCTGTTATCGTTCTCCCACCAACAGATTCACGCAACTCCTTTAAATGTCGCTTCATCATTCCCTTGGCCAGAATCTTTGAATACCCCGGAATTATAGTGTCTGCGGGAAAACTGTGAAGATTTATGTAATGCTCCATATTTCTTCTCAATCTTCTTCGAGGGATGGCGCTTTTAATGTCAAACCACTGTCGAGTAAAGGGATTTCTGGCACGCTGTTCAGTTTCCCAAATGGTCTGTAGGGTTTTTCTATTATAGAGACGCTGCGTGGGATCTTGCTCAAGTGGAAGTCGGACTGGATCATAAGCAAAATCTCGGCTGATAATATCCATAAACACCGCAGGTACGTCAACTATTTTCACCTCCAATTCTTTTTGTTGTTTATATCCCAGACAGCGAGCCATGCGGCTAAAATTTCAATGAAGAGACAACGATAATATATATAAAATATTGTGGCTCGCAGCTTCGAATAAGCGATTTCTGCAGTATGCAGTACGCCTCACCTGAGACGGGATTTATGAAGGTAGAAGATTTTCTCAACGAAGCAGCATTCACGGCTGGAAATAAAGTTATATCTAAATTTGGACTTAAATAGTGTGATTGAGACCGAGAATGTGGGGTCAATTAGTTGGTTAAGGCAATTTTAAGTTATCAAATTTGACCAATTGAAGTGGTCAAGGCAATTTTAACTTATCAAATTGGTCCGACTATTTTAACTTATCATATTGGACCAATCGAAGTGGTCCGACCAAGTAGAGTATTGAAGTGGGTACATGCCTATTGATTTTTTTTAGGTTTATGACTTTTAAATCTATTTTGTCAATAAAAAACACATTTATAATAATAAAAAGTTACTTATGATTTAGTTAGAGAGGGTATGGGATAACAAATCGTCCCCTATGGAATTATATCTCTAGGGGTTTTGGCCCATTTTAAGATGACTCAAATCGTAAAAATTCCAAAAAAATAACGAGAAGGGGTGGAACTGTGCCTGGCTGGAAAATTTTCACTAAATTATATTATTTAAAATGTTTTTTTATGGGATAATTTGATTAGAAGGAAATCATTCCATACATTGTCATTGAGATTTTCAATTAGTCTTCCATATGTTTGTACATTGTTCTTACTGTAAATAGATATGGAAGGAAATTACTAATGTCTTCTAGATATCTTAGGATTGGGGATCCTCTACATTTGAAGAAAATTTTGGGAATTGGGTAGAGAAGGCCCACAATCATAACGTCTTTCCTATATTCATATGTTGGGGCATTTAGAGATCAAGAAAGTGAGAAATTAATTAGAACACAACTCAAAATGTGTATCCTTGTTGCAACAGAATTTTGGGTATGTACAAAGAAGTATATAAAGGGGAAAATAAAAAGAAATCTAGGTAGATTTCTAAACCTTCTTTTGCTTTTCAGTTTGTTATTGGACACTTCAACGGGGTTGCCTGACAGGGTGAGTGTGGTGGAGGGATGTTATTTTTTTTTGTTTGATTTCCCATCACTCAGGGTTGGTAGCAATGAACCATTGGTTAAGAACTACAACCCAGGAGCATCTAAGCCGTCAAAGTCACCCGGGGATTGCACCTGGCCCGGGCCACACCAACCCTTGTGATGGATGGATTTTTGGGTGTCTCCTCCTGACTAACTCACCCCTAAGGGAAATTGAACTCAGGTCGTCGTGCTAACGAGACCCACACCTTAACCGAATGAGCTAGCGAGAATTGACTAGTGGAGGGATGTTCTTAATAATACATGCTACACATAATTATAAACTATGGATGACTTGTGGATAGGGGACCAATACTAGATCATAATTATTGGCCCTATGGGGGTTACTATATTTTGCTACTAATATTGGCCTTGTTTCAAAGCACGTAAGTGGGGCTAACAGTTAAGAACATGTGTTATCTCCGTGGAAGTCACAGGTTCAAAACTATCTTGGGGTAGGGTTTCTCATTGGCCCATTATGAAAAGGCTTGAAGGGTAGGCGACCCTTGGGATAGAGGATCACCTTGGTGGGCTTCAGGACGTCTCGCCCCCTACTGAGTCACAAGTTACTGGTATATCTAGCTTGTGGGATGTTGGATGTACCCTTCAGAGGTTGCTCAGTTCCCGTTGTTAAAAAATATATTGGCCTTGTTTCATTACAAGTATTTGGAGATTCCCAGGTGATTGTGAATTGGGAAAATGGTTTATCGAATTTGCAGTTCATCTCTTTAGAGCAATGGTGCTAGAGGATTGTCTTGCTTCTTGCTTCATTCTTAGAAATAACTATTGTCTATATATAGAGAGAGTTTCATTATATTGTTGACAATCTATAAAAGAAGGCTATTGGGGGTCTGAATGAACTTTATATTTTGAGGACTACATGGAAGATGCCCTTATTTCTGAGGGATTTTTTTACATTTTCAACTAGATTTTCACAGTTTTTTTTTGGATATTTGTAACTATGGTATCAAGAATCATTATTTAGGAAACACTGAGAACAAAACTATAGATGTGATTTTTTTTGTTTTGCTAGTTTTTGGTTGATAGAAATGATAACTATTTTTTGGTCTATGAGTGGATAGCAGTCATTTTTGAATTTTCTAGTGAGATGAGACGTATTTTATATTAAAGCATTAAGCATCATGATTTTGTCTCCTTTATGGATTATTTCCACATTTTCGTCTAACCATATTTTCCTATAATTTTTTCCACTCTTTACCTTAATAAAATAGGCATATCATTTGCTATCAATAAGCCTAATGTCGCGATCTCCGCATGAAGACCATGTGTAATTCCTCAAACGAGTATTAAAGGTTCATGAGGCCTTGACAGAGGTTAAGTGTAGAGTTGGGTGCAATAGACTTGCAGGGCACCTTAGTAGCATGTAAAGGGGCACATTATCAATTTGATTGAGTGTGGAGTTGGGAACAATTTTGATTTGTGCAAACATGGGCATGGATTTTGGTAATGCATGGAGGCGTGGCAGAAGCATGGTGCCTGCACACTCCAAAAAGACTAAGCGTTATGTCTTGCAGAGACTTTATAATTAGGGGTTGCACGATATTTAGGGCATGTTGACCTGAGCTTGTGGACCCAAGGCACCGACCTGTTTGGTCATCTTGAGAAGTCGAGACTTACTTTCACATTGTCCACTTGTGAGAGTTGGTTGCACATCGACTTGGGATCACTTGAGAGTTGGATGTGCATCGACATGGGTACACTTGAGTTGGCATGTGGGATTTGGATGCACCTTATAAAGGGAATACCATATATATACAATTTGGGTGCAAGTGAAAAGGAGTGTTGGATCCAAGGCCGCAGCTATGGTAAAAGCTGCGAATTTTGAGGAAAAAGCACAAGTATGGAAGAGAAAGTGCTAAATTTTGAGTAAGCGCCAATTTTGGGATAGAAGCAGACGGTGCGCAGTACGGTTCCAGATGGATAATCTCAGCGCAGATCACGGACCAGAAATCGCGGAGCTCACGCACACATCATAGAAGGATGAATGTGGCTGAATAGAAAGCTCAGCTACCATAATAAATAGAGCGACGGAGTAGAGGGCTCAGCTACCCTCATTAACGCTAAGTACAGAATTTATGGTTGCTCGGATCAAGGAGGAGCAATGGACCAAAGCATTGAAGGCGAAGGACAAGGCACCCATACCCGTAAGCTGCGCCGGAATTCATGGAGCCTACAGGGAGCGGCGACATGACTGCAAACGGCGCGTACAGTACACCTAGCCATGTGCGTGGTTAGGGTTTTGGGGATTACTGCTGGGAAAGGCCCACAGTTTTGTAAAGGTGCGACCGCCATGGCCACCTATATATATGTATAATTGTGAAGGGTAGATGTTGGTTAGTTAGTTAGTTAGCTAGTTAGTGAGCTAGTTAACCAGCTAGTCGGTTAGCTAAGCCTGTGAGTGAGCTAGCTAAGATAGTAGATACTAGATGTAAGAAAGATAGATCGAGTTGATCATCCTCTGTTACGTTCTTGTTGATTGTTTTCTACCGTGTTGCTAGAAAACAGGAGTTAGAGCTGGTTAGCAGTGAAGCTAATCCTTGAGTTGCAGACAGTTGGAGTCGACGTCTGAACTATTGTAATCTCTGAAGAGGAAGAGACTAGATCGAGAGAAGGGCTCCCAGCTGTGTGCGTGGAGTTTCCTGGAAATATCTAAGGCTGCAGCTGTGTGCGCAGCATATTGTATAAATCTATCATTTTCTGGTTAATATAAGATACTCCCGTGGACGTGGATTTCCCCGTGGAGGTGGACTTCATATTTATCGTTGTTGTGATGTTGTGATTAAAGTGATTGCCTGTTTAGTTTCTTAACTGTGTATACAGGAATGTTGTATTATCTTTCTGAGTGTGTTGAGTAAGTTCTTGGAGTTTCCCTGAAGATCATAATCGTTAAGGGTCGAAGGAGTCGGTAAGACGATGTCGCCGCAGCAATAGGGGAACGTGTTGCTGCGACGGGCGTGCTAGCGTAGCGACGCTTAGAATATCGACGCAGAGGATAATTGGTCCTAGCAAAGGAGTGGAAGTACCGCACAGCTAAGCTGCTGAGCAGGAGCTTGAGCGCTACCCGCGCTCATAAGTCTGAAGAGGGGTCAGACATTCACCTTGGAGGAATCGTCCAGGAGGAGAGGGCAATCTCCGCGTCGCCTAGGTTAAGGAAACCTGATTCCTTAGCCCCCCCATAGCCACTTCGGGTGAGACCTCGAGCTGCTGCGCAGCTCGTTGCCGAGAGGGCCAGTGCGCCAAGGGGTTTTGTTGCTGCGCTTCATTTAAAACCCGGGTCTGTCCAAAAAGCAGCCAACAAATGGTTCCGTTGCCGCGTGACTGAGACTTGTTATTTTAGCGACACGCGAGATTGAGGTGAAACCCAGAGAAAGAAAGGAGCCAACAAATGGTTCCGTTGCCGCGTGACTGAGACTTGTTATTTCAGCGACACGCGAGATTGAGGAGAAACCCAGAGAAAGAAAGGAGCCAACAAATGGTTCCGTTGCCTTGTGACTTGTTACTGTGAGACTTGATATTTCTGCGACGTAGAAGATTGTTGCTGAAGCCAACAAATGGTTCAGTTGATTCAACAAATGGTTCCATTGCTTTGAACCCTGTTGTTGAGCCAACAAATGGTTCTGTTGCCTTGAGACTTGCTCAGCTAACAAATGTGTTACTGGAATCCTACAACTACAGAAATTCAGGAGTGGTTCGATTTAAAGGCTAAAGAGTTCGCTGAACAAGAAAATAGAAGCTCTAGGCTCCAGACAGAAGAATGGTTGCAGAAGTATATCTATACTGACCTTCACGAAATTTTCTTTGTCACATTTGCACTTGAGTTACATGCTTGGATAGCCAAGTTAGAAGATACTAGACCCACTGTGCATGTCGATCGACCAGTCGCTTGGACCCCTGAGCTAGTCAGTATTTTGAAGCGGGTAGATAATTCTGTGTCCCGCACAGTAGACTTTTGGTTCAACAGTCTGCTGGAAGGTTTCATCACTGAGTTTGCAGTGGATACAAGAAAAAGTTTCAGTGAAGCTGAGAGGAGTTTCTTTCAAGCACATAGAGGTAAGTTCTTAAATTCTTTGAACTTATGGATTAAAATGCTTCTGTATGAAAAAGCAAAACTATGTATAGCTTCAGATGAATAGCATAGACAAGTAATGTCCGTAGACTCTGATAGTGACCTTGAAGTTATTGGTTGCACTCGTAGTGGAAAACGGTATAAAGTAGGCCTTGACCAACATTCTTTTGAGTCAAGCCCAGAAGACAGTCAAGTTCCTAGAGCAAGCCACATAGAAGGACAAGGGAGCACTCATATCCCTTATTACCCTTTTACCCCGCAAAAGCCAGACGAAGCTCAGTATAATCCCGCAGTAACACCTTCTAGTAGCCCACACGGTACTTCTAGTACCTCTGTGCCACCTTTGTTTAACCAGCCCAGAAGCACTGCTACAGCACCGCCACCTCAACCTAGCGCAAGAAAGATGGGTGATGACATGAAACTACCAACTTTTAGAGGAAAAGGGATAGAAGACCCTGAGCAACACTGGTTCCTATGTGAAGCCATTTGTACAATTAAGCAAATTAATGATGATGCTGTTAAACTGGTTCAGTTAGCAACCACACTAAGAGAAAGAGCCTTAACTTGGTTCATGAAATATTCAGCAGCACAGAATAGAACGCTTGCTGATGTCAGAAATGCTATGATTAGAGAATTCAAGAAATGTAAATCAGAATCACAGTGTATAACAGAGCTCAAAGACATCAAACAGTTACCTACAGAGTCAGTATGGGACTTTGACCAAAAGTTCAAAGCCTTGATAGATCAAGTAAGCTTTGAGTTTGCACCACAACAGCACAAGGAATGGTTCATTGCTGCGCTGCTTCCACATATTAGACTTCCTCTTATGCAACAGAATCTCACTACTCAGGAACAAGCTCTAGAGATGGCTATGAAACTAGAAGCTTCACCAATTGCTGGAACAAGCAACGATGTTGCGCAGTTGCAGAACCAATTAGCAAACTTAACCCTGCAAGTGCATGATATTAAGAAAGGCAAGGATGTTAAGGAAGAGATATGGTGTACAAAATGTAAAGCACAAGGTCATTCAAAGGACCATTGTCCCGTTTTCATAGAGTATATTGCAACTGGAGCACCTAACCCTTTACCTCAGCCACAGGGGCCTTGGTGTGAAATCTGTAGAACTAGAGGTCATAGACCACAAGAATGTCACTTACTTCAGAAATATGTACAAACTCCAAAGAATCTATATTGTAATTTCTGTAAATCAGTAGGCCATGATGAAAACAATTGCAGAGCATATGACCTTATGATGGAAAGGAAACACGATGTTTATAGAGTACAATCGGAAGCACAAGGACCCGTAGCAGGTCCACAGTATGACCAAACTCACAACGACCGAACAGGAAATTATAGAGGCCGCGGTCGCGCAACAAATTTTGGCCGCGGAAGAGGCCAGATCACTTGTTATAATTGTGGAGCGCAAGGTCATTTTGCAAGAGATTGCCAAAACCCTACAACCCTTTGCAGATATTGTAAATCTTATGATCATATCATTGAAGAATGCCCTCAGTTGATGGCGAAGATGCAAGCAAAGACGCCACAGGTCAACCAGAATATTCAATTGATTGGAGCAGAAAAAATGGAACCAGACCCTATAGTTAATATCGTGACGCGCAGTGGAACAACCACTGGTGCGCCAGAGTCGGGAACTGGAAAGAAAGCGACGCAATGGGTGCGCCGCGCTAATATTAAACCAGCCCCACTTAATCTGCAGAAGCAAAAAGAAGCATTCAAGCAAGCCCAAGAGTATTTCTCAGATCCCAGAGCTTCAGGTTCTGTCGCAACTCCGCATAATGATATTAGATCGCAAGTGCTAAGACAAGACAACCTGGTACAAGAACAGGCCACTACATCCGGAAGGCCCGATGAAGAAGATGCACTAGGTACTGTCCATACTTTTCTAAGGAACTGCTTAAAGTTGTTGCGCAATGAAAAAGCAACTATGGAACTTCAACACCTGTTGGATAGATGTCAACAATCTGCTTCGACGAACACGCCGCAGCGTGCTGTTCACCAGATTGGGAGTCACACTAGAACTGGAAAGGAGATGAGGCTCACAGCGCAGATTGGAGCATTTGAGATGGACGAAGTCATTTTAGATTTGGGCTCAGAAGTTAATGTTCTCACCATGCATACCTGGGAACAGATGGGAAGCCCTCAGCTTACAAGATCCCCCATCCAGCTAAGACTCGCGAATCAACAACGAGTCTCTCCATTGGGTAGATTACCCAATGTACCTATTGATATCGAGGGAGTAAGAAGTTCTGCAGACTTTGAACTAATCAAAATTCTGGATGATAGTAGACCTTACCCAGCACTTTTAGGTATAGACTGGGTATTTGATAATTTGGATGTCATTAATTTGAAGAAAAGACAGATGACCTTTGAGGACGACCAAATTAGGGTCATTGCACCGCTTGATCCTATTCAAGGACCAAGGTATATAGAACCCATTCGGGCAGAAGAAGAAGCGTGCCACATGGAAAGTTTGTATCAGATGACTGCTAGTCAGAGTGACTATGTCAATCCCACAGCAGACGGCCATATCAGCTGGCGATGTGATAGCTCGTGCACATCAGACTCAGATGCAGGATTGGAAAACTGGCAGAACCGCTTACATGAGGTTTCTACAAGACGTTGCGCCATGATGACTAAATCCATTCGATGGATTGGCACAGAATTGACTAACACTCCAACTTTTGATGGTTTAACTGAAGTAAGCGAATTCATACAGGCATATGAACAACAGCTTCCAGAACAGCAGCGCATACAGGCATTAGATGTATCACTGCGCGCTACACCCGCAAGATGGTGGGGTGCGCATAAAGAGCATATTCACACATGGAAAGACTGTCGCAGATTGATACTGCGCAGATTCCAGGACACTACAACAGAAGTGTCGCGCAAATATGAGGGACAGAGTGACCCCAGGTCACACATTGAAGCATGCATTCAGCAATGGTCAGATATTCCAGAAGATGAGTGGGTTCACCTATTCATCCACACATTGGACACAGTTCCAAGGAACTGGTACACTGAAACAGAATTGCGCAGAGGCACTCTTACTTGGCCTCTTATGATAGAAAGTTTTCAACTTACCTTCAGCTTTGAGTCGGAGCATCCAAGTATTGATCAGGCTCTGAAGTGTATTAAAAAGAAGGTATTTGAACCATGTCTATTACCAGAATATTCCCAACCGGATTGGGCTGTTTAGAGAGAACATGCCCTGGAATGCTACAATTTCACCGCTGGAGAAGAGGAGAATGACCCTCGCAACATCAATATCCCAGAATCAGAAGGGACACGCAATGTTGAAGGTCCTTAGCTTGATATCCCTGCCATTACAGAACACATCAAGCTCAAAAAGGTTAACATTGGTACAGAAGCCGAACCCAAGTTTGGTTCTATAGGAGACTATTGGGATGATGAAACTGTTGGTCATATTTCAGATCTATTACGTGACTACCAGGATATCTTTCCTACCAAGTTCACAGAAATGAAAGGCATCCTAGGAGACTTAGGAGTGATGCGCATACCTATGAAAGCAGATGCCAAGCCAGTAAAGCAGCGCCCATACAGGATGAACCCGCGCTATAAAGAAAAAGTCAAAGAAGAAATTGACAAGATGCTCGCAGCAGGTATTATTGAGCCAGTAGAAGAAAGCGATTGGATTATCCCTATGGTTGTACAAGAGAAGAAGACAAAAGGTGAAATAAGAATTTGCGTGGACTTGCGCAAACTCAATGACGCATCAACGCATGATCCATTTCCTACTCCCTTTACAGATGAAGTGCTTGATAATGTTGGAGGACAAGAGGCTTACTCCTTTACTGATGGATTTTCGGGATACCATCAGATCAGAATCCATCCAGACGACCGCCATAAGACTACTTTTGCGACTGAATGGGGATCATTCCAGTATACGGTAATGCCCTTTGGTCTTAAAAACGCTCCTGCTATCTTCTCTAGAGTCGTTGCTGTTTTTAAAGAATTCATCCATAAGTTTTTAGAAGTCTATTTTGATGATTGGACTGTGTTTGGTTTACTAAAGAACCATATGGGGAACCTGCGAATGATGTTAGAAAAATGTAGACAGCATCAGATTTCCCTTAACTTGAAAAAATGTATCTTCTGTGCTCCTTTTGGTATTTTGTTGGGTCATATTGTATGCAGACAAGGACTCCTGATGGATCCTGCGAAGGTTGCCATCATTGCTAATTTACCTGCGCCCAACTCAGTCAAACAATTGCGCACTACATTGGGACATACAGGATACTACAGAAAATTTATCAAAGGTTATGCAAAGATCACAGCACCTATGGAAAGATTGCTGAAAAAGGATTCGAAATTCAAATGGACAGAAGAATGCCAACAGAGCTTGGACACACTTAAAGACAAGATGATCAATGCGCCAATTCTAGTTTTCCCAGACTGGAATAAACCCTTTCATGTTCATGTCGATGCTTCTTCCATAGCATTGGGGGTCGTACTTACACAACCAGGAGAAGGAGGTATCGATCACCCCATTGCTTACTCTAGTCGGAAGTTGTCCACAGCTGAGCAGAACTACACTACTACAGAGAGAGAAGGACTAGCTATGGTGTACGCCCTACAGAAGTTCAGACACTACCTTCTGGGCGCACATTTTAAAATGTATACTAACCATTCTGCTTTGAAATACTTGGTCAATAAGCCAGTGTTAGGGGGAAGAATTTGCAGATGGCTACTGCTCTTTCAAGAATATGATTTTGAGGTTATTGTAAAGCCAAGTAGATTGAATGCAGGACCTGACCACTTATCTAGGATCGAGTCAGGAGAAGAACCTACAAATCTGGAGGACAATCTGGCTGATGCACAGCTATTTTTTGTTCAAGCAGCAAATGAATATTATTCTGATATCCTTGAGTTTCTCACCACCGGACAAGCGCCAGTTGAGTTTACAATCCAACAGAAGAAACAACTTGTCGTCAAAGCCACAGACTTCACTTTGATAGCAGGCCAGCTTTATAAGTTGGGCCCCTATGAAGTCTTGCGCAGATGTATTTTACCGCATGAAAAGAACTCTATCATCGTAGAAGCACACTCAGGCACCGCAGGAGGCCATTTCGCAGGAAAGCCGACTGCTCAGAAGATCTTAGCCGCAGGTCTTTGGTGGCCGACATTGCATAAGGATACTAAGGAATTCTGCAAATGTTGCGATGTGTGCCAGCGAACAGGAAAACCTTCAAGAAGAGATGAGATGCCGCTAAGACCTCAGATAACACTGCATGCTTTTGATAAATGGGCCATTGATTTTGTAGGTCCTATCAACCCACCAGGAAAGAGAACCGGTGCAAGATACATCATTACAGCTACTGAATACCTCACCAGATGGGCTGAGGCTAAGCCAGTGAAGAACTGCGACGCTGCCACGGCCGCGCAGTTCATTTTTGAGAATATTATCACTAGATTTGGATGTCCACTGATTCTAATGAGCGATCAGGGTACACATTTCCTCAATGAGACGATAGAGGCCCTTACTGAGGAATTCCAAATTAGTCACCATAAGAGTACACCCTACCACCCTCAAGCTAATCGCACGGTGGAGGCATTCAATAAAATTTTTGAGAATGCCCTGACGAAGATCTGTAATCAACAAAGAGATGATTGGGACCTTAGAGTCACAGCTGTATTATGGGCTTATAGAACCACATGCAAGAAATTAACAAGCCACACACCTTTCAGTTTGGTGTATGGACAAGAAGCACTTATGCCTATGGAATACATTATTCCCAGTCTCAGAATTGCGGAAATTACAGAAATCGCAGATACGGATACCATGAGTGAAAGACTTTCACAATTGCTTGCCTTAGAGGAAGACAGACTCTTAGCAGGATTCCATCAATAGGTACAGAAGGCAAGACAGAAAGCTTGGCATGACAGGCATATTAAGAATAAAGTCTTTCAGGAACGAGACTTGGTACTCCTCTATGATAGTAAATTCATCAAGTTTCCAGGCAAGTTTCGTGTACACTGGTTAGACCCTTTTCAGGTGATAAAAATAACAGAAGGAGGAGCAGTTCAGCTTGCGAAGCTGAATGGAGAAGTACTGCCTACAAAGATCAACGGGAGTCGGCTCAAGCTTTACCGCGACGGCCACTCCGCCCTGTCGACTTAAATAGCTGCTCAAAGAAATGCAGATGTCCAGTGTAGTTGAAAGAGGCATCGCATTATCAGTCTACATGAAAGTCGCGAGACCCTCAGTCTCTGGCTTCCAGCGCAGTTCCTTGAAACATCCGCGCATGTCTATAAATTTTGGTTGGAGCGAACCTAATTGCGCTCTTGCGAAGTTTTCCGGATGGTCAAACCATCGCTCTTGCGAAGTTCCTTGTGTCAATTTGCCGCTTGAAGAGTTCTTGTTGTGGACCCCTATAGGCACAGTTACCTAAGTTGAAGTGACCCGCCGAAAAATTTGAATTACAGCAGTTATGTAGCCGCGTCTGAGAATAAATGAAGGATAAGCCCGCCATTTAAGTGTAGCCGCTCTGACAGATTCGGCTTGATCTCCGTAAGATTTGCATTTAACTCATGTGCCGAAAGCTTTAGCTTCTCCCGGAAGGCTGTCAGAGCCCGTCCATCACAATAAATGAACCACAGAGGCGAGGGGGATAGAAGGATTGTCAATTCATGCATAGCCGCCTATAGCTAGTAACCCCACTTTCCCGCATTAACTATCACCTTTGGCTATAAATACCCCACACTTATATATTTTCGGGTTACTTTTCTCGAAGCTGCAGAGTCTTGTTTGAGAATCTAAGTTATTGTTTTCAGAGCCGAGTTGTGCAGAGTGCTTCCTTTGTTGCCACCGTTCATACCCCACGCTGTTCCACCATTTTTGTCCAAGTTCTTGTTACCTATACCGGTTCACGACGGAGAACCTATCAACTGAAGAAGTTGTTCGTCAATTCCTGCGCCGAGGCCTAGATTTCGACATGACTACTCCGGTGACGGCCTCGACTTACGTACACCCTGGTTATAATGATCCCAAACAATCTCCGACAACCAGATCATCTCAGCAACAGCCAGAAGAGCCCGTTCCAGAGCCGTTGGCCACTATGGTGAATTATATTCCGCCGCGTCCAGACGTTGCACCAGAGGTGCATATTCCGAAGAATGCAAAGTATCCGCTTCCGTTACCCCCACTTCCGGCTGGCGTGCGAATAGAAGGGTCCTTGCTCGGACACCTTCCACTGGTCAAGTTCTCTGATTTCAACCTGGGAGACTATAAAACATATCCTCAGTTCGTGCCAGATCGATATCTGACGGTAGTGCATAATCCCAGCAGAAAGGTCGACGAATTCATCCCAAAGGGATTTGCAGCAAATCTTGAGCGACCTGGACTCCTGAACCTGTTAAAGCTACCGCATTTTGGGCATAGCAATGAAGTGAACGCAGTTGTTAGGACACTGGTATCCTGCGTTCATGGAGGTTACCTTTGGCTGGGGAGGCCAATCGATTTAAATGTCGATTTGATTCACCGTATTACCGGCCTATCTAAGGTTGGTAAGGATCCCAATATTCATTTTATGGGAAAAGACAAGGATAGAAAATTGGCTGCACAGCTGGTGCAGAAATACAACCTTACAAGAGGAGGTCGGGCTTATGACCTCACTATAGTAGAAGACGAAGCACTTAGATTTACAGGAAGTCTGCTCGCAGGCAGACTTCTCACAAAGTGCAGACCGAAGGAAGTTACTGGAGCTGTCGTAGAACTTGCCATCGCAGCTGCGGAGGGAGAACAATACAACTGGTCCCTCTTCCTCCTCAATTATTTTTTGGAAGATTGCCGGAACGTCCAAGATAACCCCGGTCAGTTGTTCCATTTTTCTTGGATTTTAATTTTATGTGCTCTCGTCGGGTGGAAGGAGCCCCCGAACACTCAGTTCCTTCCGCGCCGCGCAGGAGAACCTGCCGGAATCCGCTATGTTAACCTTTGGGAATCTGCTACTCCTGCGAAGCGCAAGATGAACCGCGCTATATTTTGTGAATACTACTATCCCCTCAGAGATACCATTCAGGAAATGCCAAGGCTGAGTGAGGAGACAGCGAAAATATATGACAGAAAGCTGGCCTTTACTGCCGACTTACATCAACTTTACCTCCGTCCCTGCAGCATTCAAGAGGAATGGGCCGTAGGCCTTTACAGGATGACCACCGAAGATGTTGAAGAAACCATCAAGTCTTGGTCGGACGAATGGAGGGAAGCCGCCGACATCGCATCCGCGATGCCACCCGCTGCTGCGCAAGAGAAGGATAAGGGCAAGGAAGCCCCCGAGCAAAGAAGTGATGAAGGCTCGACAGAGCCAGCCACCAAGAAACAAAAGGTGTCGCATCCCTCTGAGGCCATTCCCTCGGGGATCGACCAGTATTTGAAAGAGCAATTTCGCGAGCTGTGGAACACGCACGCTCACATCAGAAGTGCTCTAGACCTATAGTTCGTGGAAATAAAAGGTCTCGCAGGAAGGATTGCGCAGACCCATGCGCCAGCATCTACTTCGCAGGTGCCACAAGTAATTCCAAGTACCGAGCGAGTTGAAGAACTCATAGAACGGCATACTGTCGTGCATATTCCACCTACGAGCATGACACTTCCAGATCCGCTAGCTGCACTACAGGTAAGCGCAGTTGGGCCCGTTGAAATAAATTTGTCTCTAATTCCTATAGAGACTCTACAGCTAGTACATGAGAAAGTTTCTGTTGAGTTGAGAGCTAGAGAGCTCTCTACATTCCAGGCAAACCAACGACTGCAATCGCAGGAGATAGAGCTGAAGGAAAGCCATAAGAACATCTCCAAGAAGCTCGCACTTTATGAGGCGCAAGACATTGGCATAAGAAACGCAGTGAATGAGATTTCCCAGGAGTTGCCGGCTTGCGAGATTCAACCAGACCTCCCTCTGGTTGAGAAAGTTCAAATTATTGGAGGAAGGGTGAAAACCCTGGAGCACGAAATAGTTGCTATGGCTGAGGGCCATAAAACCCAGATCGCCAAGCTAGAAGCTCGTGTTGCTGCGCAGTTTACAGATGGTGCGCAGGAACAATTTGAAGCGCTGAGCAGAGCTTCCACACAAATGAAAGACAGAATACAGGAAGCCGAGAACCTGATGAGCCAAGCTATGGAAGCTTGGACGGAGCTTGAGAAGCTCCCTTTTAAAGTTGGTCATTTGGAGCAGGTGCAAGCCGCAGAACAGTCCCTAACTGTTCTGACTGAAGAAGCTAAGGCCTTAGCAGGCTTAGCAAAAATGAAGAAAATGAGTGAAGTGCACAGAGTGCAACAGCAACTGCACAAGCTCAGAACCGAAGATGAGAAGCTCACCAACAGCATTCAGCCATTTATGGATGAGTATGCTGATATCGTTGGCCAAGTCGAGGCAAAAATCAAAGAAATTGCTGAATCTCAAGAGGTGATTGATACCATAACTAAAGAAGAAGCCACTGCAGAAACGGTGCAGACAGCTCTGGAGTGTGTTGATGAATTGGACTCCGCTATTGCGCAGTGGAAGAAAACATTCGCGGAGACTCAGGCAAAAGCAGATGCGCAAGTAAAGCGACCACACGCTCATGCAAGTGGCTCGAGAACGAGCCACAAGTAAGTGTTAGGGGCCTGTTGGAGCCAAGGCCACAGCTTTGGTAAAAGCTGCGAATTTTGAGGAAAAAGCACAAGTATGGAAGAGAAAGTGCTAAATTTTGAGTAAGTGCCAATTTTGGGACAGAAGCAGACGGTGCGCAGTACGGTTCCAGATGGATAATCTCAGCGCAGATCACGGACCGAAAATCGCGGAGCTCGCGCGCACGTCATAGAAGGATGAATGTGGCTGAATAGAAAGCTTAGCTACCATAATAAATAGAGCGACGGAGTAGAGGGCTCAGCTACCCTCATTAAGGGTAAGTACAGAAGTTATGGTTTCTCGGATCAAGGAGGAGCAACGGACCAAAGCATTGAAGGCGAAGGACAAGGCACCCATACCCGTAAGCTGCGCCGGAATTCATGGAGCTTGCAGGGAGCGGCGACATGATTGCAAACGGCGCCTACAGTACACCTAGCCATGTGCGTGGTTAGGGTTTTTGGGGATTACTGCTGGGAAAGGCCCACAGTTTTGTAAAGGTGCGACTGCCATGGCCACCTATATATATGTATAATTGTGAAGGGTAGATGTTGGTTAGTTAGTTAGTTAGCTAGTTAGTGAGCTAGTTAACCAGCTAGTCGGTTAGCTAAGCATGTGAGTGAGCTAGCTAAGATAGTAGATACTAGATGTAAGAAAGATAGATCGAGTTGATCATCCTCTGTTACGTTCTTGTTGATTGTTTTCTACCGTGTTACTAGAAAACAGGAGTTAGAGCTGGTTAGCAGTGAAGCTAATCATTGAGTTGCAGACAGTCGGAGTCGACGTCTGAACTATTGTAATCTCTGAAGAGGAAGAGACTAGATCGAGAGAAGGGCTCCCAGCTGTGTGCGTGGAGTTTCCTGGAAAGATCTAAGGCTGCAGCTGTGTGCGTAGCATATTGTATAAATATATCATTTTCTGGTTAATATAAGATACTCCCGTGGAGGTGGACTTCATATTTATCGTTGTTGTGATGTTGTGATTAAAGTGATTGCCTGTTTAGTTTCTTAACAATGTATACAGGAATGTTGTATTATCTTTCTGAGTGTGTTGAGTAAGTTCTTGGAGTTTCCCTGAGGATCATAATCGTTAAGGGTCGAAGGAGTCGGTAAGACGATGTCACTGCAGCAATAGGGGAACGTGTTGCTGCGACGGGCGCGCTAGCGAAGCGACGCTTAGAATATCGGCGCAGAGGATAATTGGTCCTAGCGAAGGAGTGGAAGTACCGCGCAGCTAAGCTGCTGAGCAGGAGCTTGAGCGCTGCCGCGCTCATAAGTCTGAAGAGGGGTCAGACATTCACCTTGGAGGAATCGTCTAGGAGGAGAGGGCAGTCTCCGCGTCGCCTAGGTTAAGGAAACCTGATTCCTTAGCCCCCCTATAGCCACTTCGGGTGAGACCTCGAGCTGCTGCGCAGCTCGTTGCCGAGAGGGCCAGTGCGCCAAGGGGTTTTGTTGCTGCGCTTCATTTAAAACCCGGGTCTGTCCAAAAAGCAGCCAACAAGGAGGTAAGTCAATCAAGAAAAAAATGCAAAAGAAGTCAGTCGGAAGTGGAAGCAAGAATTGGGCACAACCTGTCAGGATGCAGTAGCATGACTTCGGCATAATCTATCAAGACGTAGTAGCATGACATGGACACAATCTCTCGAGACATCTAGTAGCATGACATGGGGGCGATTTGTCGAGATGTAGTAGTGTGAGTTGGCACAATATGTTGGGAACGAGTAGCACGAGTTGGGTGTAGCCTGTTGGGATAGGGTAGCATGAGTTGGGCCTAGCTTGTCGTGACAAAGTAGCACATGTTTGGCACAACCTATTAAGACGCAATAACATGACATGGGTACAATATTTCATGACATAATAAAATGAGTTAGGTGCAGTATTCTAGGAAAGAGTAGCATGAGTTGGCCATGGTCTGTCGGGAGAAAGTAGCATGATTTGGGTGCACTTGCGGTAGTAGTTTTCCAGGTTAGACTCATCCAACTTGGGCACACTTCCGAGAGTAGTTTTGGGTAGCTAGATTTGGGCATAGTCCTAAAAAATGCAACGGAACACTTCACTATCATGTGATGAACGTAATGAAGAAGTGACAAGATGAGCATTTGAGGGAGTTCCACATATGTAATAGAGGTTTTATGTGTAGGCAATGAGAGACATATTAACATCTTTCCTTGAGGAGTCAGGTAAACATGTTGGGAGTTGTCTAGAATATCTTGGACAAGGATTTGTATGGGCATCATCTCGGATCTGTTGTATATTAGTGTATGATTGTTTGTTAGGCTGGGAAGACTCCTTTGCTGTATCTTTTACTATATGTAACATTCTTAATAATAAGTTTGGGTGCTTATTTTAAGCATCACCATACTTGTGCGTTCATTTTCTCTTGTGTATATTGTTGGATACGTGTATTATGATGTTCATGTGTAATGCTTAATTGGATAATTTCTTAAGTGTTGAACTATTTTGGTGCAAGTGATTGTTGGGTAAGTTGAGTAGGACTTGCAATGACATAATAGTTTGTAGCTCAAGGCATAGTTGCAGGTTGACCAAGCCCTTGTGGATGAGGCACGTTAGTGCCACACCTTCCTTGGAGTTGAAAAAGGAAAAATTGGGGCACTACTCCTAGGGTCATGACATCTAACTTCTTCAAACAACTTTCTTATGCCCTAGTCAATAAAGTATAGATTCTTATCATCTCTTTTTTTTAACTCCTATTTGCATGTAATGTGAAAAAACACAATAAAGTGTTTTCAAATCCACAAAGAAAAATTATATCAACTAATTTTCATTTAATTGGAATTGGAAGTGCTATTCACATTCTTTGTGGTCCATATTTAGCTCTTTAAAATATGCCAAATAATTCTCAATTTTGTTGAAAACAATTTTTTAAATAGAACAAGTTTTTCTCAAATTACACAACTTAAGTTTCATGTGAAATGCAAATTGTCAAAACAGCTCCAACTTCATTCTTCTTTCCACTAAATAAGAATTTCTCAAAATCATCTTTGAAAACAAAGACAACAATGTTTGTAAATGAAGTTGTAAAAACTGCTTTCACTTTTTCATTTATTATTGACAAAATACAATGATCTAATATTTTGATAGATTTAAACTTTAATATACTACCTATTATATTTGGATCCAATCTCAATAACTTATATATATAGAAATCCAATGTCTCTTCTTACTAAATTTTAAGCAAAAATAATTAGAAAATAAATTAAAAAAATTTATAATTTTCAATTTTTAAAATTACTATTATAAATAAACACAATATTTTTTTTCAACAACCTTTTTCTATAACTCTTTTTCTGTTGTAAATAGAGATTCATAAAATTAATACGGACTTGTAAGTCAATGTGAAAATATATGTTTTAGTACTTTGAACGAAATTGAAATGATAAGAAGTAGTTGTAATTTACTTCATAAATGAATACAAAATAAAAAAGAGAAGTCAAATCACGGTCAAAATCATTAAATAATTTTCGAAAAAGGTTTAGGCATGTTCTTTCAAGTTTTGACCTCTTACCTTTTCTTTTTTTAAATTGTTGGAGAGAAAAGATTAAAGTTAGAAATTTGAAAATTTTGTATCCGATTAAAATGCTAAAATTTTATAGGAATTTTAAATATAAAACTTTGTCTTTAAAATTGTTATTTTTTAAAGAAATATTTAAATAATTAGAACCGTTAATAGCTAGAAGAGTTTTATTTCTGAATTTATCCATTTTTAACTTATTTTAAAAAGCTTCTAATAAATGTATTTAAACTCGGAGTGGGATAACTATTTTACTTATTTTTATCTCTTAAAAAAAATCTTAGAGATACATATTAGTTGTGTAAATTGCATAATTTGAGCATTGTAGATACAAAAAATAAATTTACCTTGGCTTTAACATTAATTGATTGCTAATTGCTCTTACAGGTATCCAATGTTCTCTCCTCCCGCCCTGCATTTGTTGATTGCAAATTATTATTACGCTTCTGTCCTCCTGCCATGCATTTTCTATTGCTCGCTATTGCTGGTTGCAATCTTGCTCTCTTGAGAAATCGAGACTTGCTCTGCAATTCTACATAGTGGATAAACCGATAAAGCACACATCTTAGTGTTAAAATATGCAGTACTATTGTGACTAGCCTAAATCCAACACCAGATATGTTTCAAGGAAAAAGGGCACTGCACAGTTAAAACGAATTAACTGCGCAGATGATAAATATTTCCTTTTCTTTCTATGCTATAGAACTGCGCTGCTACTAGCAAATACTTTGGTCTAATTTTTCTTCCACTTACTTCACAAATTAATTGGGCACTCCGCAATTCACCTTTTTACTGTGCACAGATTAACTGCGCCAATCCACTTCTACTGCGCAAAGATTAACTGCGCAATTCAACTTTCTACTGCGCAGTTGAATGGAATACTTTACTTTGTATGAACTTCGCACTTCATACAAATTACTTTTGAACACTTTTTTAACTTTTACAAAGATTAACTGCGCGGTTAACTTTGCATACCTATCTAACTGCGCATAACCTAAACTTAAATAAATTTTATCTTAAAACATGAGAACCGAAACATCTAAGTGAAACTTACTCTGCAGCTACTCCTTGTTAAAATAGAACTTTCACCACAGTGAAATACGTAGAAATATTGATTTGATTTACAGACCGTAAATGTAAACAACATTTACACATGTCAATATGGAATTGATGCACGACATGCATAAACCAACATTCTTGAGAATGAATACATAAAACTTAAGAACTTATATATTGCTGGAGTAAAACAGAGTAACTTTGCTGCACTTACAAATAGATGAGATTTTGCTTCAATCTTTTTCATTCACAGAGCTTGAGCTCTTCATACACTTCATGGGTCTTTCACTTCTTCTCTTTTTCACTCTTATCTCTACCCCTTCATCTCTGACTAATCTTTTGTGAGAGGTTTTTATTTATACATAAAATTAGGTTTTGCTTCATATGGAAGTTACAGGGTTACATTAAAGACTGAAATAAATTCTACCTAAGAAGTTATGAGCCTGCGGAATACAAACACGGCTACTTAAATACTAACTTTCCATGAGATGGATTGGCTACAAACAGACTGACTGTCTGACATTGCAGACTGACAAAATGACCGATTTGGAATCTGACAGAGCCGACGCATATCAGTTACGCTATCAGCTCATTAATTATGATATTTCCAACACTTCCCCTTAATTATGAGCGGATGGGGATCGTTAAACAAAAACAAAATATTACAAAATATTTCAGAGCTGAAACATGCTCTATTCATGACAAAGTTCACTGTGCATAACTTGTCACTCTCAAACAACTTTGCAAAAATTGGAATGGGTCCTTTTCCAATGGTTTTGTAAATATGTCTGCTACTTGATCTTCAGACCTGCAAAATTCTAAACATATTTCCTTGTTGTTTATCAATTGTCTGATAAAATGATACCTTATGTCGATGTGCGTGGTTCTCTTGTGAAACACATGATTATTTGACTGTGCGATAGATGAATTGTTGTCGCAATAAATGACTGTGGGTTCTTGCTGGTTCTGTGATAGATCACTTAACATCCTGCACATCCAAACTGCTTGACATGTAGCGCTTATAGCTGCAACATACTCTGTTTCTGCTGAAGAAAGAGTTACTATGGGTTGTTTCTTTGAAACCCATGATACAACACCTGTTCCTACATGAAATGTATTCCCAGATGTGCTTTTTCTATCATCTATGCTGCCTCCATTATCAATGTCAGTGTATCCAATGAGTTTGAAATTTTCTGAGGTTGAATACAAAATACCAAAGTATTTTGTTCCACTTACATACCTCAAAATTCTTTTACCTGCTTGCCAATGAGATTCTTTTGGTGACTCCATGAATCTTGAGATTAAACTAAATCCATACATGATGTCTGGCCTTGTTGCTATAAGATACATAAGGATGCCAACAATCCTTTTAAACAGTGTAGGATCTACATTGGATCCATCATCATCCTTGCTCAATTTCAAACCTATTATCACTGGTGTTGGCATTGTCTTGCAATTTAACATCTTAAATATGTTCAAGACACCACTTGCATACTTTGACTATGATATGAAAATACCCTTTTCATTCTGCTGGACTTCAATGTCCAGAAAATACTTCATAAGCCCCAAATTAGTCATTTTGAATTCACTTTCCATGATTGTTCTAAATTCTTCTATGCCAAAATCACCAGTAAATTTTAAATCATCTACATACAAGCAGACAATTAGTTTATTACCTTGCTGATTGGTTTTTGTGTATAACGTTGGTTCACATTCACTTCCGTGAAATCCATTCTGAATGAGGTATGAGTCAATGCAACTGTACAAAGCTCTAGGAGCTTGCTTCAAACCATAGAGTGCCCTTTTCAATCTGTATACTCTGTGTCCTTGTCCCGGAACTTCATAGCCTTATGGTTGCTCCATGTATACTTCTTCCTCCAAATAACCATTTAAAAATGCGGAATTGACATCCATTTGATAAACAAGCCATGTCTTATGAGCTGCGAGGGCCAAAAATGTTATGATGGTGTCCATTCGAGCTACTGGTGCAAAAGTTTCATTGAAGTCTGTGCCGGGCTGCTGAGTGAATCCTCTTTCTACCAATCTTGCCTTGTGCTTCTGCACATTTCCATCATCATCTTACTTGGTCTTGTAAATCCATTTCACGCTTATCACATCCTTATCCTTAGGAACATCAACTAGTTTCCAAGTTTGATTTTTCTCAATGCATTTTATTTCTTCATCCATGGCTTGTGCCCAAAATTTATCTTCAACTGCTTCTTCAAAAGTTAGAGGATCATTAACTTGAGAAAATAATGCAAAAACAGAGAATGAATTAGGTGTACCAGTCTCATATATCTCGTGCAGACTTCTTGTCTTTGATGGAGTTGCTGGTGTCGAATTGCGCATGTTGTGCACACTTATTGATGGAGTTTGTTGCACACTTGGTGTGCTTGTCGGAGTAGCTTGAGCTGCGACTTGTGTTGGAGTTGCTTGTGCTGGAACATGTTGTGCAATCCTTGGAGTAGATGGAGCTGCGTAGTTTTGATTTATCTGCAGTGTCTCAACCACATCTTCTGCGTTGTCATCATGTTCAACATGTGACACGATTTTGACATTCTTTTCTACTGTTCCATCCCATGCTTCATTTTCAAAATGAACATCTCGACTGATGATGAATTTCCTTGCAACAGGATCATACAACTTGTGTGCTTTTGTGTCTTTAGAATATCCAATAAAAATACATTTCCGTCCTTTATTGTCTAATTTTCTTCTCAACTAATCTGGAACATGTGCGTACGCTACACAACCAAAAACTTTTAAATGTGAAACACTATGTTTCATACCTGTCCATGCTTCCTGCGGAAATTTGTTCTTCACGCTCTTGATCGGACATCGATTCATGATGTAAACAGCAGTTGCCACTGCCTCAACCCAGTATTCATTTGACAGATGCGTGACTGCCAACATACTGTGCACCATCTCCATAATAGTTCTGTTTTTCCTCTCTGCGATACCATTCTGTTGCGATGTATACTGCGCAGTGAATTGCTTCTGTATGCCATGATTTTTGCAAAGTTTAAGAAATCATTTGAAACATACTTACCACCTCTATCCATTCTTGATATCTTGATGCTGTAACCACTCTACTTCTCCACAAGTGCCTTGAATTGCTGAAAACAACTAAACACATCAGATTTATGTTTTAGAAAGTAAAACAATCTTTTTCTTGTGAAATCATTAATAAATGTGAGATTATAAGTGCATCCTCCCATGGACGATGTTTGCATCGGTCCACAAATATCAGAGTGCACAATTTCAAGTGGTGCGTGAGCTCTGTATGGCTTTTCGACTAGAAAAGTCTCTCTGTGTTGTTTTCCAAAAATACAGCCTTCACAAATTCTCTTTGGTTTTTCAATAAATGGAAATCCTTCCACCATTTCCTTCGAGTGCAGTAGCTTCAGCCCACCAAAACTAAGATTTCCAAATCTGAAGTGCCATAACTAGGATTCATCCTTTATCTCTGTTCGAAATGCAGCTTGCATTGTGTTGTCTTTTTCTTCCTTCGCGCAATGAATTTTCGCTTCTTTGCTTTCTGCTTTGAATGCAGTTCCAGAATTTTCATTTTGATTTCCATGAACAACTTGAGTTGTTTTTCCTTTTATGATGGGTCTTATCCTCAAAGGAAACAAGCAATTGCTTGTCATCTACACTTCAGCAATTAACTGATTGCTTGGATATATGTCTTTGATCACAAATCACTTCCCTACCATGTGAACGCTGTAACCTTTTTCCATCAATTGTCTTATGCTCATCAGGTTATGCTTCAAACCTTGAACATAATACACATCGGGCATAAATTTCTGCTCCCCCTCTTTGGTTAGAATATCAACAGTAGCCTTGCCCAAAACAATAACTTGAATGTTATTTCCAAGTGTTACATCAGTTTGAACTGATTTATCTAGACTAGAAAATAGATTTAAATTACTAGTCATATGATTGCTACAGCTCGAGTCTAAATACCATATGTCATTTGGACTTTCTTGGACAGCATTGCATTCAAGTGGTGATGCGCATGCTAAGAACAATGAGCTATTCCGAGTATTGTTGTTGCTTGATTGAGCTTCACCTTGCTTTCCTTGGCCATACTGCTTCTTCCTGCATTCATATGCGAAGTGTCCAAACCTCTTACAGTAGCAACATTGAATTTTCGATTTATCATACCTTTGTCCACTTGGCTGACTGGAAGTCTGATTCTGGCCTCTACCAGTGACATGTGCAAGGCTTCTACTGCGTCCTCCTCTGAAAGAACTTCATCCTCTACCTCTAGAGTTTGATCTTCCTCTGCTTCTTCCACGGATTATGGATGACTTTTCTGCGAATGCACCTTCTAGTGATGTATATTAACTGCTAATTCTATGTTCATGATTGAGTAATGAGGCTTGCAACTCATCAATAGTAAATGCGGACAAGTCTTTTTTTTCCTCCAAGGTTACAACCAAAGATTCAAATTTCTTTGGCAGAACTCTAAGAACTTTTTCAACAACTCTTTGATCAGTTAGAGTTTCTCCATGAGACTTTATCTGATTAACCAGACCAATAACACGAGTGTAGAATGATTCTATTGACTCTGTATTCTTCATTGACACAGATTCAAAATCTCTTTTAAGAATCTTAAGTTTGGCAGTCTTTACCTTGTTCAAACCGTGATAGGAAGTTTCCAGCGTGTCCCATGCTTCCTTAGCTTACTGCGCTGTTGCTACTCTTGGGAGTATGGACTCATGTGTTGCTTGATGTATGTGGAACAACGCCTTTCCATTTTTCTTCCTTTGTTCCTTCAGAACATCCTTCTCAGCTTGTGTGAGATTGTTATATGCTGCTAGATCTACTGGTTCTGCATAACCATGCTGGACTATTTCCCATACATCTTGACCTCTAAGCAAAGCCTTCATAGTTAGAGACCAATATTCATAAATTTTACCAAAAATATTGGGGTTTTCAAATTACCGGAAGTGGAATCCATTCTTAATCACTTTACCCTTTTGTAAATACAATTTCTACTTTCTGTAAACCATGCTCTGATACCATATCAAGGGAAAAGGGCACCGTGCAGTTAAAAATAATTAACTGCACAGATGATAAATATTTTCTTTTCTTTATATGCTATAGAACTGCACTGCTCCTAGCAAATACTTTGGTCTATTTTTTCTTCCACTTACTTCACAAATTAATTGTGCACTGCACAATTCACCTTTTTACTCCGCACATATTAACTATGCGAATCCACTTCTACTGCGTAGAGATTAACTACGCAATTCAACTTTCTACTGCGTAGTTGAATCTTCGCATAAATGCGCAGTTCTCTAACTTCACGGAATACTTTACTTTGTATGAACTTCGCACTTCATACAAATTACTTTTGAACACTTCTTTAACTTTTACAAATATTAATTGCGCAGTTAACTTTGCATACCTATCTAACTACGCATAACCCAAACTTAAATAAACTTTATCTTAAAACATTTCTTCTTAAAACATGAGAACCGAAACATCTAAGTGAAACTTACTGCGCATTTACTCCTTGTTAAAATAGAACTTTCACCACAGTGAAATACTTGGAAATCTTGATTTGATTTACAGACCGTAAATGTAAACAACATTTACACAGGTCAAAATGGAATTGATGCACGACATGCATAAACCAACATTCTTGAGAATGAATACATAAAACTTAAGAATGTATACATTGCTGGAGTAAAACAAAGTAACTTTGCCGCACTTACAGAGACATGAGATTTTGCTTCAATCTTTTTCATTCACAGAGCTTGAGCTCTTCATACACTTCACGGGTCTTTCACTTCTTCTCTTCTTCACTCTTATCTCTACCCCTTCATCTCTTTGTTGTTGCTGCAACACCCCCCCAATTTTGTTGTAAATATTGGGGCCCCTCCTTTTGTTTGTAAGAAAAATTTCCTACAAGTCAAGCCCATCAAATCTTTTCCTACTTAGTTTCCTAGAACAAAACCTTTTGTTTTCTTCCTTTGAGTCTACTTTTGTTTTTGCTTAAGTAAAACTCACGCTTTTGTGCCGCAACGACGGTAAAACTTAGCAAGTTTGGTCGCAACGGCAGAAAATTGGATAAGTAAAACCAAACGGTAGAGGAACTCAGCCAGTTCTTCCACAATGGTGGAAGATCTCGCCTAGTTCTTCCGCAACGGCAGTTCACCATGCCAACATTTTTAAGCCTTCTTCCTTTTTCAGATGGACTCACTGAACTCCGTCGCAACGGGCGAAAAGTTATTAAATCTTTGGCTGCATTGTCTCAGAAGAACTCCGCTAGTTCATTCAGAGTCTTTCGGCCAAACTCACTCATTCTGCCCGCAATGACGATAGAACTCGTCCAAGTTACCCGAAACATGGTCTTGGGCCTTGCTTACGGCGAAATTCCCTGTCTCATTTGTGGAGGAACTCAGCCAGTCCTGCCGCAACGGCGATTCGAACTCACAAGATTTCGTCGCAACCATCAACTGAGTTGGCCGGGTTTGCCCGATTTTGACGGTCACATTTAATGCCAAGCATGTTGTTTTGACCCTAGTCGTACCCTCCATAACCCCGTTTTTTAAATTTTCACCCACCGTATTGAATGCCCACACGTGCTAAGGGATTATAAATAGTTTTTTGGGTAGCATTGTGTTTAATTGTTTCATTGGCTAAAGAATGTCTGTTTGGAACCCCGTTCAAGACTTAGGAGCTTTTTTGTTTCATCCAACTGCATGGAATTGTCAACCTCTGCGAGCCTGTCGTTACTTTCCAGGTAGGTGTTTCTGCAAAGCTCCTTTTCTCCATTTGGCAATTGGTTGTCTTGTTTCTTTTTTGGCCGTAGTGCCTCTACATTGCCCATGGTTTTCCAACAAATACCACCCTTTAGCATGATGGCACACTCTTTCCCATCCTCACTATTCGGTATAAGCCCGACACCTCAAACATTTACGCTCGATGTCAACCGTTGCATTCACCCATCACTTCTCACGCATGATTTCTATTGTAAAGGTCTCGACTTCGTTACCGCAGGCCTAAATTTAACAGTATCCTACCTTAGGAAGCCGACTCTTTTTTTTGTTTTAAAAGGGAAACAATGTATAATTTTGATTATCAGTTTTACCTCACATTTGCATTTGAAACATATTGATTATAATAGAAAATTTTCAGACCTTTATCTTTAAATGCACTTAAGTCGCATTTTTCATGTTCAGAATGTTAGTCCAATGATCATTTTTGCGTTATAATTTTATCTTATATCCACGTATGCATGGCAATTGAACAGGGTTAAGTCACGATGCCTAAAGGTGGCAAAAGAAAGGCAAAGGGGACCAAGCTGGAATTATTTGGCATTGATGTAAGAGTAGAAACTCTATTCAGGGACACCAAATCTACTATGGGCGTTCCTCCAGAAGTCAAATGGGGAGACATATACCGCATGATAAGAGACCAGGACATCCCAGAGGCACTTCTAGAGGAAGGATATTTGTACCAAAACATTAGGAGCTCCGACATATCTAAAGCAGCTACGCGTCCAAAACTATTCCCTTGCTCGGAAGTAATTGGGTGGATCCTGTAGCATGCAAATGCTGATTCGAGAGTCCTTTCCAATAGTAAGGGTGAAGCCTTCGCATCGTTTCATCCAGCCTACATAGTAGGAGCTTACAAGTTACCTCGTGTTCAGCAGCCGCTAAACGACGAATGGTTAAGCCAACTCAAAATGGATAATTTGGAGATGGCTAGAAAACTGTTGATCACAGGAAAGCAGATAAGGAAGAAGGAGAGTGATGAGTATGAGGTCCAAAACCTAAGGCCTCCTTTCAGGATGATTGCCCTCATGCTAAGCAGGATCTTTGGCAGGCCTGAGGGGAACTATTTTTAGACTCCAGTGGATCCCCATAATCCATTATGTGACATTCAGAGGAATGGTTTTTAATTGGGAAACCATCCTCTCGGACAGTCTGTCATTAGCCATAGTTGAGGCACAAGAAGCATTAGTGGCGAGGAAATCAGAATTCTACATGTGATCCTACCTAATAGACTGCATTTTGGAAAAACATCCTTTCCCAAATTTGGATTGGCTTTGGGACCAATCCAACACCCAATGTTCAATGCCTACAAAATACTTTGGGCCCAGAATTACAGGTGGAGCTACAAGATTATTTGTGAAGAATTCATCATACCTTTATACGAGCTAATGTTTAACGAAGAACCCAATTGCTTATCTGAGAACGTCATGTAATTCATGGAGAACTACGGTGACTTCTATTTTTCAGAGGAGGGTACTTATATAAGGATGTATGGAGGCTCCAAGCCCCCATATATTCTACCTAGGTATGTTACTGATTACATAGTCCACAAGGAGGTAGTAAGGCAGGTTTTCCTTGACGGAGTTGGTGGTAACTTGTATAGGTCAAAGAAGGTTTCTTTTCCTCCTTTGCCTTTTTATGTTGGGGCTTATAGGTGTTGATGTATATGTAACCTCGGAATGTATTTCACATTTATGTATATTGTATTCCTATAAAGATGTTATTATTCCTCTATACGGAAGTGTCGTCATTTATATTGTAAGTGTCTTAACTTATACTTGATGGGTTATTAGACCACCTTGTTGGGGTCGGCTCTGTATAAGTCATGTGGGTCAAAGGGTTATTAGACCACCCTATTGGGGGTCGACCATGTGGGTCAAAGGGTTATTAGACCACCCTAGTGGGGGTCGGCCCAGTCAGCATTATGTTAAGTGGTTAAGTTGAGGTCGACCTAATTGAGTAAAGGTCAAGTCAAGTTAGTGTATAAATAGAGAGTTTGTCTCTCTCATTTTACACATTCTATTCTCTCACTCACACTTGGGAGAGTGGCGCACTTGTGGAGGAGGAGGCTCTGCTATTAGGAGAAGACTATCTCTTGTATGATGGTTGTATCATTGCTCTATCTATCTCTGAGGAAGTTATTGGGGTTTTTCACCTTTATGGTTTTCCCCAAGTAAACTCTGTGTCTCTTCTGTGCTTGAATTATTGTGTCCATGATTGTTATGCTGTAGATTTGCTGTACATGTTGTTCTCTCAGTTAATATCCTAGATCAGATTGAAGTAAATTCTGAAAATTTAACATGGTATCAGAGCTAGCCTGAAAGAAGGCATGATATGGCATGTATGACACTTGTTGCACTTACGATGCTAGGGCTTGATATAGCAAAAACCAGTCATCGTAGCACTTTCGCTATAAATCCATTTTGGAGAAGTTTTCGGATCGAAAACTTTTACAGGTCGAAGATCAGATCCCCATGTACCTTGTGATTTATGATCTGTACAATATAGGGTTTCTGCCTCTTCCAGATCTGAGTCAAAATCAGGTGACCTTGGGAAAAAGGTCATAAATTGGGCTAGGAATATCCAAATGAAATTTCGTAAAAAGTGACAGATAGTACACAGAATGTACTATCTCAAGAAAATTTTTCAAAGGCCGAAGTTGAACCAGTGACACATGGCACACCGTACAAGTTCGCTTTCCTGTATTATCCCATAAATAGGTCATGTTGCGATACTTGGCATAAATCTCTCTCAGAGAATCCAATTGAGGTCAGACCTGTCGGGATGGAAAGATAAAAGGTCGGGCTATATCAGGAAAAGTTTTCAGACCTTGTGGATCAAAACATTCGGAGTTAAACAATAAACAATCAGGTACATATTTCTGTCAAAACAGAATTATTTTTTAGTACCTTCATTCATGGCTTCCGGAATTTAGGGCTTCGGAGAAAGTTGGAATTTTTGTAATCGGAGACCACGACTGGATGCTACCCATCAAAATTGAAATTTAGAGACCAATATTATATTGTTTGGTTGGGTAGAAGGCCGGGCTTGATCAAACCCCAGTTCGGGACTTTGATCGGAAAGATGGAAAATTATGGCTTCTGCAAAAATTGGAATTTTGGAAATCTGTGACCACGGCTGGAAGCTCCTCAGAAAAATCGAAGCTTAGAGTTTTGAATCAAATCTTTTGGTTGGGTGAAGCTCCAGGAAACTCAAACCCTAATTCAGGGTCCTCTCCAGTGAATCCAGAAATCTAAAAGGCAATTTCGAGGGGTGAAACTTTGCAGTTTTCAAATTCTGAATATACCAACTTGATCAGCTCATCAAGGTGCATATTTCTATCCTTTCGGAAGTTTGAAATTCAAAGTTTGAATTTTTGGGGTTTCTTTGACAAACCCTAATCCAGCTCCAGGTCCATTTCTTGCAAATCAAGTGAATTGGGTTAATCCTAGAAGAAGATGGATTGGTCACCTGCATAAGTGAAGAAGTTCCTGTCTCAGAGGGAGATGAGGCTAAGGCCTTCCATACGAAGATTACAAGCAATCTTGATAGGTATGTCTTACAAGTATGTTTCATGGTTAAGTTTATCATATGTTTGTCTTCATATCATTACAGTACAATCTTGATTAATTACTGGACTTGTCGTATCACCTTAATAGAAAATATTCATTTATTAAGGTTTTGACACTTATGATTGTACTAATGCATTGTGATGTTGTATGAGGTTTATGTTGTTTGCTAACACAAAAGGTACACCAAGAAAGTCAAATCATGTTCTACTTCAAGAACATATGCTCATGGTGACATGAAGACAAAGATTCATCCATTGTCATGGATCACATAGAAGATCTACTTTCGAGGTATGTATAACTTGGTTCTACAATGGTTAACTTATGAGACATGCATGTTACTAGCACAAGTCACTGAAGAGAACCAGAAGACATTATGCGGGTATGTTAGACATAACTAGCTAGCATGCTAATCCAGGTATGTTTTTCCTATATCGAGCTAGAATCCTACCTTGTGTTAGGATCTTATACTGTTGTGTTGTTGATAATGATTATTCATGAAGTCATAGGTTTGAATAATCATGGTTGTATGCATATTATGTTTCTTACCATAATTGATGATATGACTAACCAGAAGAATCATGAAGGTATAGGTTTGAATAATTACGGGTTTTATGCATATTATATCTCTTATCTTGATTGATGATTTAACTAACCAGAAGAGTCCTATGATCAAATAAGAATATGTATGAGTAAAAGAAGACATCCCTGAAACCTTGAATACTAATGTTTATTATCTGTGAATGATCATGAATATAGTATTAAGATTATACTAATAAATGTGTGATTATGTATGAGACCTCAAGGATAACACAATGATGATACTAATAAGCATGCATAGTGATTAAGGATGGATGTAAGTTCAAGGACAAGTAATATAGGAAGCAAAGATCAAGAGGGAGCACAATCTAGTTGTTCCTGCAAGAAAGCAAAGGAGCACACTTCAGTAGTTTCTGCAAGGATGCAGATATTCAGAGGGAGTTTACCACTTCTCACAATCCACATAAGAATGGAGTTGCAGAAAAGAAGCAAATACTGAGAGGGAGTCAACCCAACAAACAAACAAAGATAAGTATTTGAATTGTCATTACTTGCATATTTTATTGTTTAAATAATACTATTCAATAATGTATATACTGATGTTCCTAGAATTAGGTTGTGTATTATGCATATTAGAATAGTTGCATTGATGAACAGTATACTACTAATATGCATGGGTAAGTGGCCTATGGCACTGTACAACATTCCATTGCTACTTATCTAGAATGAAACCTCTTTGCTGACATGTTGGGAGTTGTGCACACTCTTAACAATGTTCTGGTAGAGATTGGAAGGCATATAGAAAGTTACGGGATATGGATAAATGTTGTATTGAAGCATTGGCTAAGATAATTGCATGACTGTATGACATATTTCTTTATGTGTAAGAATTTGTTCTGAAAACTAAGAGATGTTTTCTAATCATGCAATTTAACTTGTTGTGTAGGAAAGATCGTATGCCATCACCTACAAAAGAAGAACTACAACATTTGTTCAGCAACAAAATTATCTATTGAAGATATTGAAGTTCCCAGGATATGGGAAGAATGCCATGATTCGTCGATCATGAAGAATGATGTTTGGGATGTAGTCCCAAGACCTGAAGGGAAGTTTGTTATGACTTCCATATGTATCTATCAAGATCAAGCATGTTGCAGATGGAAGCATAGAGAAATATAAAAATGATGAAATGGAAGATACACTAGATGAATTTCAAGACAACTTTCTTGAATGGTGTAGTTGAAGAAGAAGTGTATGTGGAGCAACCACTTGGTTCTGAGACACATGACAAGGATTCATATATGTGCAGAACTTGGGTATGATGCACCACTTTCTAGGTATGGAGGTGTGGAAGAGTGCATATGGAATCTTCCTTGGACAAGGGAAGCATTCAGTAGAGATCCTAAAGAGGTTCGGGATGATGGACTACGAGGCTATGGCATCGAACCTGAAGCTTCTGTGTGATGCTTCATTTGAACCAGTTGATGTCACTATGTATCGTCAGATGATTGGGTCCTTGATGTACCTGACGAACATGAGACCAAATATTTACTTTGCGGTGAACACATTGAGCCAGTTCCTGACAGATCCGAGGAGTGTTCACCTGGTTGTTGTAAAGCATATTTTGAGGTACTTGAAGGGTACAGTTGATTATGGGCTCAAATATGATGCGAATCAAAAGTTTAACCTGCAGTGTTATGTTGATTCAGATTGGGCAGGTGGTGCTGTAGATAGGAAGAGCACTTCTGGGTGCTACCTCAGTATGGGATCAGGTGTGATCACTTGGTTTAGCAGGAAACAGTCCTGTGTAGCACTAAGTACAGCCAAAGCTGAGTATGTTGCGACAGATGAGAAGGTTGCAGATGTATTGACCAAGCCGTTGGCCAAAGTGCAGTTTGAGTACTTCAAATATAGGCTTGGTGCACTTTAGATCTAGGTTCATTCCAAAGGGAAGTAATGAGTCCGAAAGATGCAGATGCACATGAGCTTTTTTGACATGGTTGATGTGTTCTCCCATGGTCGTGATGTAATTGTTGAGCCATTCTCACATGGTGGTAGATGTGTTCTCCCATGGTGTAGATGTAAGGGCTGGAGCCATTCTCACATGGTGGTAGATGTGTTCTCCCATGGTGAAAAAGTAAGGGCTGGAGCCTTCCCCGAATAATGGTAGATGTGTTCTCCCATGTCGGTGGTGTAAGTACTGGATGATGTGCATCTGGGCTGTGCTTCATGGACGATGAGATGATCTGAAGAAGACGATGCTATGATGATCAGGAGGATCATGGATGATGAGCATTAGGATGATGCTCCAGTTACTGCTCTATATGTATATGTACGCATCATGTTAGATGCTGGATATGATCACTTGGATTATTTATATGTATATGTATATGTACGCATCATGTTTGATGCTGGATATGATCAGTTGGATCATTTGTATGTATTTTGTATATGCATCATGTTGGATGCATGGATCATGTATTTGTATTTGTATTAGGTGGATACACTGTATGATCAGGTGGATCATGTATGATGATATGTATCAGGTAGATACTTGGTATGCATCAGGTGGATGCATTGTATGACCAGGATGATCATGATGATGAGCTTTAGGATGTTGGTCCAGATGACATGCAGCAGGATGTTGCAGTGATGATGATCAGGATGATCATGTGTACATCAGGATGATGTATGGTGAGTATCAGGTTGATACTCTGTGGCCGTGGAATAGATTGTACAGATAAGCATGTAATTTCCGCCCTGGGAGATTTGCAGATAGTCTTTCGTGGTTTTCCCTATGGCATGTAATTTGTACCCTGGGATATTTGGCAAATGCTCTTTCAAGGTTTTGCTTGGGAGGACATATAATTTGTGCCCTGGGAGATCTGCAGATAGTCTTTCGAGGTTTTGCCTATGGCATGTAATCTGTGCCCTGGGATATCTGGCAGATGCTCTTTCGAGGTTTTGTCCTATGGCATGTAATTTGTGCCCTGGGAGATCCAATAGGTTGAGTCGTGTGCTCGTAATCAGTCCTAGAATGATCTTTCAAGGTTTTTCCATGACCACATGTAATTTGTGCCCTGGGAGATCCGATAGGTTGAGTCTTGTGCTCGTAATCAGTCCTGGGATGCTCTTTCGAGGTTTTGTGGTGAACACATGTAATTTGTACCCTGGGAGATCCGATAGGTTGAGCCTTGTGCTCGTAATCAATCCTGGGATTCTCTTTCGATGTTTTGTGGTGGGGTCACATGTAATAAGTCCTAGAGGTATAGACAGGATGAAAAAGGCCTCAGATGCTCTTTAGGGTTCTTGCTAGTCAAGAGACTCTTTTAAGGTTTTGTGATGCACGTAATAAGTCCTGAGATTTCCATAGTATGGCCAGTGATGACGAAGACCTGCAGGTGGTGGGCCTACATCCAGTATGAAAAAGGATTGGCTCTGTAAAAATTCCTATGACGAGTAGATTCAGAGATTGATCGAGATAGCAGCAGCAGTGATGATGATTCAGAGAAGATGACTTGTGCTAGAAGACTTCTGTTGAGAAATACCTTCCTAGTTAAGAGGGAGTGTTGATGTATATGTAACTTCGGAATGTATTTCACATATATGTATATTGTATTCCTATAGAGATGTTATTATTCCTCTATACGGAAGTGTCATCATTTATATTGTAAGTGTCTTAACTTATACTTAATGGGTTATTAGACCACCTTGTTGGGGTCGGCCCTGTATAAGTCATGTGGGTCAAAGGGTTATTAGACCACCCTAGTGGGGGTTGGCCCAGTCAGCATTATGTTAAGTGGTTAAGTTGAGGCCGACCTAGTTGAGTAAAGGTCAAGTCAAGTTAGTGTATAAATAGAGAGTGTGTCTCTCTCATTTTACACATTCTATTCTCTCACTCACACTTGGGAGAGTGGTGCACTTGTGGAGGAGGAGGATTTGCTGCTAGGAGAAGACTATCTCTTGTATTCTGGTTGTATCATTGCTCTATCTATCTCTGAGGAAGTTATTGGGGTTTTTCACCTTTATGGTTTTCCCCAAGTAAACTCTATGTCTCTTGTGTGATTGCATTATTGTGTCCATGATTGTTATGCTGTAGATTTGTTGTACATGTTGTTCTCTCAGTTAAGATCCTAGATAAGATTGAAGTAAATTCTGAAAATTTAATAGTAGGTTCTCAAAGATTGCGTAGGCTAAATATTTTATTGCAGAGTTGAAAGACTTTCACTTCGGCGAAAGACCCTTCCAAAGGAATGACAGACGAGGCAAGGTTGCAGAACATTGCAGGGAATTTCATGCTCATTTTGAGTATGCTCACTACTATGATGAAGAAGAAGAAGTATATAGAGGGGTCAATAACATGACCAAATTACAAATTGGTCATCTCATTAAAGGCGGGTTCAGTTCTAGCTCCACCACTGTTCCCCTTGATGCAAAAGAAGCAGAACAATGGAAAGAAAGGGAAGCGTCAGAAGCTGCCGAAGCCCTTTCCAGAGAGGAGCAAAGGCTCAACGAAGAAGCTGAGAGAATCCAAAGAGAAGTTTATGTAAGAGAAAATAAAGCAAAGGAAGATGAACTTTGAAAAGAATAAGCTCGAAGAATCCAAGAGGAAGAAAGAATGAGGTTGGAAGAAGCTGCCAAGTTGGAGGAAGATGAGAGACAAAGGAAAGCAAAAGAGGAGGAGGCTCGGAGAAAGGTGGAAGAGGAAAGAAAATCTAATGAGGATGCTGAACCAAAGATCCCAAGCTTACAAGGCACGGATGCAGACCTCCCCATAAAATAACTCCCGCTTCTCCTTTTTACACCATCGAAGAATAGTATGGTGTCCCAATGGGGCAAGTTTGTTTATAACAAGAAGAGAAAATCCATTGTCAAGGAAACAATGACTTGTATGAAGAGACCTTTCCAACTAGATATCATCACCAAGCATGAAACCAGAGTCATGCAAGGTACGCAGAATGATCCCGGACTCCTAGCATCTATCTCTGTAGATTTTGTTAAAGCAACTGCAGACAATGTTCACATGTTGGAAACCGAGTTAGAATTAGAGAAGAAGAAAGCTTGCGATCTGTAGTAGACTCTAGTCAAAGAATAGAATTATAAGAATTTGATGGTTGAGAAGTGTGACACCCTTGTGTCGGAAAAAGGAGAACTAAACATAATATTTCAGCATCTAGAAGCTGAAAAGAGAGCTTTGATGATACAAATAAGAACCCTAGAAGGAGAAAAGAATGACCTGGAGGGTAAAAACTTGCAGCTAGAATCTGAGAAATTTGATACTACTTAGCAGATGGATGATTTGAAAGAAATTATAGAGAAGTTGGAAGATGGTAAGGAATTGATGAAACAACAATTAAAACACGCACCCAAGGTCGGTGATCTGAGTCCCTTTCATGGTCATTTGTGTGAAACATTAAAGAAGATCCACGGAATTCAGGAGCTCATAACAAAAGAAGTTTGCAAGCTAAAGGTGATAGTAGCCAGGGTCAAAGAGATCAATTCTGAAGCCACCAGGCTCAGGAGGGAGTATGCACTCAGTAGCGAAGACATTAAGAAGCATTGTCAGGACCTGAAATTTCTGAAAAATTTAAAATTTTTATTATAACAATAAATGTTAATTAATTTCATTCCTGGTCCTGTTTAAATTCAGTAACTAAACATGATCTTGTTTTACAAGGTTCTGTTTTAATACAAATGTGATTTTTCTGATTTTAAATGTTGACTGTGTTCTTTCAATCTTCAAAGGGAGAGCTAGCCATAGCTGACTAGCTTACTTAGGAGTTCTTTTCAAATCTGCTTGACTCTTTTGCCGATCCTGGGCAATCTTCAAGTTCTCCTGCACTTGTTTCACAATCTGTTCCATTTCTTTCAATAAATCAGGTCCTAACACTAATCTATCTACTGGATTACTCCAAGAGATAGGAGTGTTGCATTTTCGTCCATACAAAATCTCAAAAGGACTAAACTTAGCTGATGATTGATAGCTGTTATTGTATGCAAATTCGGCTAAGTGTAAATAATCCTCCCACTTACCTGGTTGATCTTTAACATACATCCTTAACAGATCTTCTAATACCTGATTAACTCTTTCAGTTTGTCCGTCCGTCTGAGGATGGAAAGAGGTGCTGAAATTCAAAGTGGTGTTTAATCCTTTGAACAAGGATCTCCAAAAATTTCCTGTGAATTTAGGATCCCTGTCTGATATAATAACTTTTGGAATACCGTGTAACCGAAAAATCTGTTTTAAAAAGATATCTGCTAGGTTTGCAGCCTTGTATGTGGTTTTAACAGGAATAAAGTGTGCTGATTTACTTAATTTGTCTACCACTACCATAATTGGATCATTCTGATGTTGATTTTTGGGTAAACCCGTAATGAAATCCAGGCTGATTATTTCCCATTTCCAGCTAGGAATAGGTAAAGGTTGCAGCAATCCAGCTGGATGTTGGTGTTCTGTTTTTACTTGTTGGCAGTCCAAACATCTAGCTAAATACTCAGTTGTTTCAGATTTCATGTTAGGCCAAAAGTATTCTTTTCTTAACATGGTGACGGTCTTTTGATAGCCTGGATGCCCGGAATAAGGGGTTTTATGAATTTCGTCTAGAATTAACAATTTAACTTTAGGTGCATTAGGAATATACAGCCTGTCTTTAAACAATAAAAATCCGTTTTCATTTAAACTATACCCTTTTATCAAACTTTCTGTGGGTTGTTCTTTGGTTGCAGTTTGTAAATGCTGATAATTTTCGTCTAATTTTATCCCTTCAGCCAGCTGTTCATTTAAGTCAGAGGTGTAAGTGCTGCTAGTTGATATAAAATTTAGCTTTGCATTTCTGCTCAAGGCATCAGCCACCTTATTTTCCTTCCCTTTTATGTGTTGGATTTCAAAATCGTATTCACTTAGGAATGCCAACCACCTGGCTTGTCTTGCATTTAAATTAGGCTGATCTAAAAGGTATTTCAGACCTTTATTATCCGTTAGTAAAGTGAATTTTCTGCCTATTAGATGGTGTCGCCACATCTTTAAAGCATGAATTACAGCAGCTAATTCTAGGTCATAGGTGGCATAATTATTTTCATGGATTTTCAGCTTCCTAGATTCATAAGCAATGACATGTCCCTCTTGAGTCAGCACTCCGCCTAAACCATCATTACAAGCGTCGGTGCAAACTATGAAATCTTTATTTGGGTCCGCTATTCTAAGAATAGGTGCAGTTGTCAATAAGGTCTTAAGCTTCTTGAAGCTTTCTTCACACTTCGCATTCCAATCAAAATTCTTGCCTTTCTTTTGCAAAGAAGTGATTGGGTTGGCTATTTTCGAAAAGCCTTCAATAAACCTCCGGTAGTAACCGGTAATCCCCATGAAAGATCTAACGTCCGTCACATCTTTAGGTACTGGCCATTCTTCAATCGCTCGAATCTTTTCGGGATCCACTGAAATCCCTTCCTTAGTGACTACATGTCCTAAGTACTGGATCTCGTCTTTGAAGAAGTCACACTTACTGAATTTCGCAAAGAGCTGTTGTTCTCTCAGTTCTTGTAAGACTATACGTAAGTGTTCTTTATGCTCCGCCTCACTCTTAGAATAGACTAAAATGTCGTCGATGAATACGACAACAAATTTATCTAAGTACTTATGCATTATGTTGTTCATTAAGCACATAAAAACAGCTGGGGCATTAGTAAGCCCAAATGGCATTACGACAAATTCGTAATGTCCGTATCTTGTTCTAAAAGCTGTTTTGAAAATATCTTCCTCTTTAATTCTCACCTGATGATAACACGATCTCAGATTGATCTTAGAGAATACCGTAGCTCCACGTAGCTGATCAAACAGATCATCTATACGAGGTAACGGATACCTGTTTTTAATCGTCATCTTGTTTAGTTGACGATAATCTATGCAAAGTCGCATAGTTCCGTCCTTCTTTTTAACGAAAATCACTGGTGCTCCCCAAGGGGATACACTGGGTCGAATATAATTCTTGTCTATTAACTCCTTTAACTGAGTTTTCAACTCGTTAAGATCCAAGATATTCATGCGATACGGGGCTTTTGAACTGGGAACAGCACCTGGTACTAGCTCAATTGTAAAGTCTAGCTCCCTCTTGGGAGGTAATTCTGGGATTTCTTCAGGAAAAACGTCAATAAATTCATTGACTACAGGGATGTTCTCTACTGTTTTCTGGTTGCTTTCAGACTTATCTGTCTCATCTGTAATAGTTACAGCATAGGTCTTGCACCCTTTTCTGACTGCCCTTTTAAGTTGTAAGGCAGAAATTTGCCTAACTACTGTTTTCCTAGGGATACCCCTGACAGTTACAGGCTGTCCACTATTGTTCACACATCTAAAAATTTTGTCAAAACAGTTTAAAACGACCCTATGTTGTTCCAACCAGTCCATTCCGATAAGTATGTCATAAGAGCCAAGTGGTAAGATGTTTAGTTTAACAGTAGTTCTAAAATCATTCATGTTTAAGATGCATTCTTTTACATAACAGTTTACTTTCCTCTTTGCCCCAGTAGCTAGTTGTACAGACCAAGAATTATCAAATCTTTCAACAGTCAATTTACATTTTTCTACCAGCTGAGGTGAAATATAACTAAGACTAGCACCTGGGTCTATTAAAATAGTAATAGGGGTTTTGTTAATCATACCTCCTACTTCCACCATGGAATTTTGATAGTCATCCTGGCGGTTTTCCAACGCTGCATTGATTCGGGGCATAGTTCCTGCAAAATCTCCAACTGTCATTTCATCTTGAACAGTATGAATATTGCTGATTTGTTTCTTTCTGTTTGGGCAGACTGAAGCATAATGTGGCCCATTACACTCCCAGCACTTGACAGGTTCTTTTCGCTCGAAATTTTTGGTGTAGTTTCCATGGTTATTAGGAGCCTCCTTGCTGCTTTTGTAATTGTTCGAATGGCTGCCAGCTCCATTTTTGTTTCCCTGGAAACTTTTACTATTAAAGTGATTTCCGTTTTTGCCATTCTTGAAATTTTTATGGGGGACAAACTCCTTTTTCTTGTACTCGATCAGATTACTGTTCTTTTTGGCCTTCCAGCTGGCTATTCCCTCTTTCTTTTTATTCTGTTCATAACAGAAAATTAGCTTTGCGCATAGCTTCTTCCAGTGTTTTGGGGTTGTCATATTCAATTCTGTCCTTAATATGATAGGGCAGACAACTAAGAAACCGCTGTATTTTTGGTTTCTCTTCGACAAAATACGGTACATACCGCAACAGACTTAAGAATTTACTGTTTAAGTCCTTCATCGTCATAGATCCGAGCTTTAGTTCATAAAATTCCTTGGCCCTTTCCTCATAATACTGTTCAGACAGAAATTTCTTCTTGAAGTATCTTTTAAAAGTACTCCAATTAACTTCTCTCTCTTTAATCCCCTTGACCCTTTTTAGATCTTGCCACCATATGTCCGCTTTTCCCGAAAGGTTGTAGATGGCCATTCGTGCCTTCAGCTGATTTGAGTAGTTATAGATCTGAAAATATTTTCTCATCCCGGATAACCAAGATTCCGCCTCTTCTCCAGTTTCAGATTCTCCATTGAAAGTTGGGGGCTTTATCTTCTTAAACTCCCCGGAAATCTCTTCATAAGGCCTGTACTTTTTCCTTCTGTTGTGCAGCTCAGTTTCACTGCTGTCACTGCTAGTGTGATAACTGGGTTGTCCCTTTCTTTCTTCAGATGAGGAACTGCTGTCGGACTTAGCCGGTTTTGTCCTTTTTGACCCTCTTTGATGACTAACTTCTTCTGAGTCAGCTCGTTTGCTCCTTCCTTCTGTCTGAAATTTTTCTATCTATAGCTGATTCAACTGCTCTTGAGTCTTTAGAATCCTTTCATTATCCTTCTTGACTGTTTCCATCTCTGTCTTTAATCCTCTTATGGTCTGCATCAGCTCAGTGGTGTGAGCAATTACTTCTTCTGTCTCAGGTTCTCTTGACATCTGTCTTGTCACAGTGTTTGGAGATTCCTCCTCAGCGTATTCTCCCAGTTTTTCCATACCTGTCTGAAAAATTCAGAAAAAGGAAATTTTTTGTTCTGTTCTTGAAACCAAAATATAAGTTAGTACTTTATATAATTAAAATTTTTCTTTTATGGTCACTATTTTGCGGAAGTTAGTGGAGTCACATCCAAGCCTAGTGTCTGAACCTCGCTCTGATACCACATGTCAGGACCCAAAATTTCTGAAAAATTTAAATTTTTTATTATAACAATAAATGTTAATTAATTTCATTCCTGGTCCTGTTTAAATTCAGTAACTAAACATGATCTTGTTTTACAAGGTTTTGTTTTAATACAAATGTGATTTTTCTGATTTTAAATGTTGACTGTGTTCTTTCAATCTTCAAAGGGAGAGCTAGCCATAACTGACTGGCTTACTTAGCTTACGAGCTAATGCATAATTTGTATTTTGTTCGCAGGTACACCAGTTAAGTATGGGTCACTGAAATTTAATCTTTGTAAGCATTAAACTCCTTTCCTTGCACTGTAAAAAAAATACTCAAAGAAGATCTATTTACTATTGCTGGTTGTTGTGTAAGACAGTAAAGTTCTTTTCATGAAATTTACGCTTGAAATAAGATTGCTAGTCTGCCTCGACATGATATTTCTTATCCTGGATAGTATCATCAGGTTTTGCGATGAATTACAATGTTTCCGTCATATTCGTTGCGTTATGAACATGACTCTATGTTAATGCTGTAAACTATCACTGGAACAATTGTTTGTATTATGTTAATCGCATGCATAACGTGACGTTAGCATAATGTAACCTACTGTCAACTATTAGCTGTAATTACTGGTTATTAGTATGAGTTGGAAAAGTGACGCCTCTAGCGATGTTCCATTATAGTCATCTATATTTCAAAGTCCAATGTCTACTATTGTTTAACTTATGTCATCGCACTGTACCTTGTTTTAAACTACGTTCATGGTATGGACCTGTAGATGAGTTTATATTTAAACATCATAATAATAGAGATTGTTATTCTCATTGTTGATTGTTTAACAATAGTATCGGGGTGATAATGATAATAGGACTTATTTAACCATGGTGTATCCATCATATGGTCATGGTAATATTTCAATGTTTTAAAAGATGTGGAGTTCTCATTAGAAAATTGACTACATCATTGTTTAAATGATTGTAGGTAATTATAATATGCCCTAGACATTATCGATGGCTTGGTTTCGATTTGTATACAATACAATGATTGTGTATCAATCATAGTGTTTTTCCATGCATTGAACAAGATTTATATACATGCAAATGATTTGAAATTGATAAACAATTAATCGAGCTGCAACTGAACTAAAGCAATTCGAACCATGTGGAGTTGATATATTTAATGGCTACGTGGTTGACTCTCCTCCTTGCGTTGGATGATATATAAGTTAGTAATGAAACCCTACCTGTTCATTATTTGTGCCTTCAAGCTCGGGTTGTAAGGGAGAAACCCTCCATGTCTGAACTCGTCAGTTTGGCACTGTAACATGCTATTTGCTCAGATTCTGGTCACGTTGTTTCATTCTTCTGGTAGAATAGAAGTCTTGGGCTCGGAATTGGTGTCTGCTACTGTTTCAATTGTATCTTGGTCTCGTTGTCATCGCAAATTTTGAGTCACCTGCTACTTACAGCCTTCCACAGTCGCTGGTGTGAGTTTGAGGCAGGGTTTCTTTGTTGTTTTTATCCATGAGGTGACTGTGTATTGGGTTTCGAAGTGTGCTCCCCGACTGGTCCATTCCCAGCTTAAGGGTTTTGTATAACATGTTGCCTGTCGCGGCTGTCAATAGAGAAGTACTGGAAGTTTCCCTTGCTCATCCAACTGACGAATGTAATGGGGTTTCGCTACCAGCTCAGTTTATGGCTACCAGGTTGTCCACGGTTTGCTTCCTCCATTGGCTCAGGTAAGATAATATCAATGTTTCACAGTTTTCAGTTTTGCAAATGATTGTTTAGATTTATATTAGTATTAACAACTCTCGGCACTCGATAATGTGCAGGTAATGTTGTTCCTGAAGGTGCACAGGGCTTCATCTCCAGCGCTGGCTCCTCCGAGTAAGCCTGGTTATCCATGGCTGTCTCTCCCTTTGTTGGTTTTGTTGTGCTAGGGTTATGTCTGGAAGGGACCTCCTGTGTAATGGGGTTGTTATCGTTTTGGGTGTTATGGATACTGTCGCGTGTATGAAACTGTTTGCTTATGGTTGATAGGGTTGTTACCTCGGCATGTCTACAAAGAACAAACTACGGCTCAGTCTGTTATGAGACCTCGGAGTTGTTATTGTTATTGTATTTTCAATAGGCAGGTTTTTATCCACGCTGTATAAGCTAATAGATACCGTAACTTTGTTGAGCCTGTCATGTGGCCGTGTATTGTTCTGTGTTTTGTTAAATGAGTAAAGTGTTTAACATATAAGGATTGCTTTGAATTTTCTCCGATACTTGCAGAGGATGATAACTCGATTGTGGGGATATTAATATATGAGTTTATCTGCGTTTTATATGGTTTTTGGGTATTAATGATAATAATGGGGTTTGCTATTCCTTACAGTAATAGATGAAAAAATATTGTTAACCCTAGCGAACTGGGAATTCTCTTTCTGATTAATAAATACATATGAAAGTGGTTGAGTTCGGTGGTAACTGGAAACGTGTTGTGAAATTTTGGTTTTTGGTTTAAATATTAATTGTAACTGTGGATACAATGTATACCTGGACTATGTATGAGATTTCCTGTAGGTTCAAATTGTTATAAAAGCATTTCCTTTCTTTTGTTTTCAGTCTGTCGAATTAATGTGGTCTGGCTACGGCCGTGTTAGGTTTGTACTCTACTCTCAAGGAGAAATATTTATAATGAAATAAATATTATTACAGTAAATAACTACGAGGGTTTATAACAGCCAACAATGGCTAAGCTCGTTGATAGCTTCTCTGCGTGTTAAGATGTTTGACTATTGATAAGATAACCTACGTCTGTGCTGTGTATTACATGTAATACAAGCTCGATAATGAACATTAATCTATGCTTATGATTTGGTTATAGAAACAATGAAGTCTCTAAGTGGTAAGACTCGGCTTCGAGCCAGTCAATAGTTTGTCTTGTTTTTAAAACAACTCTGTCAACTCTATTGTGACAACATGGCTATAATATTATAATATTAGGTTTAAAAGACGAAAACAATTTACTGTTTATGTGTTTGTATTTGACTACGATTTTTATTGAAGAAGATTGTATGGAAAGTTTTTAAACAATGAAACATTATTGCAAACACATCTTTTGGATAATCGATAACAGTCAAATATGTTCTGAGTATAGATAAATATAATGATATAAATTTTGTTCTCCTTTAGCTCGATACAGAGAATAACCTTTATCTATAGTTGACAGAAATAGGAAGCAGATATAAACTAGTATAATTTCTCTAATAGAAATTATTCCTGTACATTTCTCTATTGGAAATTATTTCACAGTAATTCTAAGATTTATCTAGGTGTCTGTTCTTATGATTGTTTTAATAAGTGTATTTTCTGAAATAACTACGGTTTAATATTCTATGTCTATTTTTTAACTATTATTAGAAATTCTAGACTAAATCACCCTAATATTTGATTACTGTAACAGTAACAATATATTCTGCATAGAATAATTACTCTATTTAAGTGATAATAGGAAAAATTACAAGACATATGAGTTCTGCAAATTTCTTCCAAAAGACAATACAGAAAGACTGATCTACTGAAAATAAATACAGTTCAAAACACAGTCGAAATAGTCCATTCTACATTTAAATTAATTATACAAATAGCAGGAAGAGTGGCAGAACCTGTATCTATGGTAGACAATAACAGCAATGGGAGGTTGTTCCTCCCTACCAATTCCTGGAGAGTGCCCAGACAGCACTTCTCAGGACCCCCGAGCTTGCTCTGGTATAACTGGCTGGAACTAGGTACAGCCAACAATTCCCTCAGCCAAAGCAGCTATACTGGAACCAAGTTACTGCAACTTCCTGACTCAAAACACTTCCTAACTGTTTTCCCACTTCCTCAATGGGACTCCTGAATAACATTCAGCTGAATGTATTCTCCCTCTAGAACAAATGCTGAACCCCCAGCTCAGTTCATTGAGTAGTATTTAAAAGATTTCCTAGGTCTTAGTTGGGTTAACTGTCATTAATGAGCCACCTGCTCAGATTCCACTTTCTTGGGGAATCATGACCCCAAAATATAGGGAAGTTGCCACCTGCAACTCAGGAAGTGTTTGAGGATGCTGCCACTTGTCTTTTGTCCTTCCACCTAATTCCATCCACCAGTTAGACCAGTAACCTGTTTTAACAGCTCTCCCATGCTGTTGTCTCCATAATTTATTTATTAATAATAATTATTCAAAATTTACATTCCATTTCTGGAGACTCTTCTGAGTCATCCATTCCTACTTAGCATTAAATTTAACATAATGTCTCAGGAATATTAATAAAATAATTACATTATTTTAATAAAATTGGGGTATGTGACATACACACCCCCTTAAAATGTAACATCGTCCTCGATGTTACTTATTCTTCTTCTTCAGCCACCTGCTGGAATAGATGGGGATATGCTTCCCGCATCTTACTTTCCAGCTCCCAGGTAGCTTCTTCAGGACTAAGGTGCTTCCATTGCACCTTCACTTGTCCAATTATGCGGTTCCGTAGAGTAATTTCCCTCCTCCCGAGGATACAATCCGTTTCCACCAGAACTTCCCCTTCTGGTTCTACCTGTACAATGTTCCAATCAATAACATGAGTAGCATCATGAACATACTTTTTCAAAACAGAGATATGAAAAACATTGTGTACTTTTAGATTTGGTGGTAATGCTAACTGATAAGCAACTTGACCGATTCTAGATAAAATTTCAAATGGACCACAGTAACGCGGTGCTAATTTTGCACAACTTCCTAATCTTAGGGAGCTCTTCTTTGGCCTTACCTTGATGAACACATGTTCACCTACCTGGAACTCTTTAGGAGTTCTTTTCAAATCTGCTTGACTCTTTTGCCGATCCTGGGCAATCTTCAAGTTCTCCTGCACTTGTTTCACAATCTGTTCCATTTCTTTCAATAAATCAGGTCCTAACACTAATCTATCTACTGGATTACTCCAAGAGATAGGAGTGTTGCATTTTCGTCCATACAAAATCTCAAAAGGACTAAACTTAGCTGATGATTGATAGCTATTATTGTTTGCAAATTCGGCTAAGTGTAAATAATCCTCCCACTTACCTGGTTGATCTTTAACATACATCCTTAACAGATCTTCTAATACCTGATTAACTCTTTCAGTTTGTCCATCCGTCTGAGGATGGAAAGAGGTGCTGAAATTCAAAGTGGTGTTTAATCCTTTGAACAAGGATCTCCAAAAATTTCCTGTGAATTTAGGATCCCTGTCTGATATAATAACTTTTGGAATACCGTGTAACCGAAAAATCTGTTTTAAAAAGATATCTGCTAGGTTTGCAGCCTTGTATGTGGTTTTAACAGGAATAAAGTGTGCTGATTTACTTAATTTGTCTACCACTACCATAATTGGATCATTCTGATGTTGATTTTTGGGTAAACCCGTAATGAAATCCAGGCTGATTATTTCCCATTTCCAGCTAGGAATAGGTAAAGGTTGCAGCAATCCAGCTGGATGTTGGTGTTTTGTTTTTACTTGTTGGCAGTCCAAACATCTAGCTAAATACTCAGCTGTTTCAGATTTCATGTTAGGCCAAAAGTATTCTTTTCTTAACATGGTGACGGTCTTTTGATAGCCTGGATGCCCGGAATAAGGGGTTTTATGAATTTCGTCTAGAATTAACAATTTAACTTTAGGTGCATTAGGAATATACAGCCTGTCTTTAAACAATAAAAATCCGTTTTCATTTAAACTATACCCTTTTATCAAACTTTCTGTGGGTTGTTCTTTGGCTGCAGTTTGTAAATGCTGATAATTTTCGTCTAATTTTATCCCTTCAGCCAGCTGTTCATTTAAGTCAGAGGTGTAAGTGCTGCTAGTTGATATAAAATTTAGCTTTGCATTTCTGCTCAAGGCATCAGCCACCTTATTTTCCTTCCCTTTTATGTGTTGGATTTCAAAATCGTATTCACTTAGGAATGCCAACCACCTGGCTTGTCTTGCATTTAAATTAGGCTGATCTAAAAGGTATTTCAGACCTTTATTATCCGTTAGTAAAGTGAATTTTCTGCCTATTAGATGGTGTCGCCACATCTTTAAAGCATGAATTACAGCAGCTAATTCTAGGTCATAGGTGGCATAATTATTTTCATGGATTTTCAGCTTCCTAGATTCATAAGCAATGACATGTCCCTCTTGAGTCAGCACTCCACCTAAACCATCATTACAAGCGTCGGTGCAAACTATGAAATCTTTATTTGGGTCCGCTATTCTAAGAATAGGTGCAGTTGTCAATAAGGTCTTAAGCTTCTTGAAGCTTTCTTCACACTTCGCATTCCAATCAAACTTCTTGCCTTTCTTTTGCAAAGAAGTGATTGGGTTGGCTATTTTCGAAAAGCCTTCAATAAACCTCCGGTAGTAACCGGTAATCCCCATGAAAGATCTAACGTCCGTCACATCTTTAGGTACTGGCCATTCTTCAATCGCTCGAATCTTTTCGGGATCCACTGAAATCCCTTCCTTAGTGACTACATGTCCTAAGTACTGGATCTCGTCTTTGAAGAAGTCACACTTACTGAATTTCGCAAAGAGCTGTTGTTCTCTCAGTTCTTGTAAGACTATACGTAAGTGTTCTTTATGCTCCGCCTCACTCTTAGAATAGACTAAAATGTCGTCGATGAATACGACAACAAATTTATCTAAGTACTTATGCATTATGTTGTTCATTAAGCACATAAAAACAGCTGGGGCATTAGTAAGCCCAAATGGCATTACGACAAATTCGTAATGTCCGTATCTTGTTCTAAAAGCTGTTTTGAAAATATCTTCCTCTTTAATTCTCACCTAATGATAACCCGATATCAGATTGATCTTAGAGAATACCGTAGCTCCACGTAGCTGATCAAACAGATCATCTATACGAGGTAACGGATACCTGTTTTTAATCGTCATCTTGTTTAGTTGACGATAATCTATGCAAAGTCGCATAGTTCCGTCCTTCTTTTTAACGAAAATCACTGGTGCTCCCCAAGGGGATACACTGGGTCGAATATAATTCTTGTCTATTAACTCCTTTAACTGAGTTTTCAACTCGTTAAGCTCCAAGATATTCATGCGATACGGGGCTTTTGAACTGGGAACAGCACCTGGTACTAGCTCAATTGTAAAGTCTAGCTCCCTCTTGGGAGGTAATTCTGGGATTTCTTCAGGAAAAACGTCAATAAATTCATTGACTACAGGGATGTTCTCTACTGTTTTCTGGTTGCTTTCAGACTTATCTGTCTCATCTGTAATAGTTACAGCATAGGTCTTGCACCCTTTTCTGACTGCCCTTTTAAGTTGTAAGGCAGAAATTTGCCTAACTACTGTTTTCCTAGGGATACCCCTGACAGTTACAGGCTGTCCACTACTGTTCACACATCTAAAATTTTTGTCAAAACAGTTTAAAACGACCCTATGTTGTTCCAACCAGTCCATTCCGATAAGTATGTCATAAGAGCCAAGTGTTAAGATGTTTAGTTTAACTATAGTTCTAAAATCATTCATGTTTAAGATGCATTCTTTTACATAACAGTTTACTTTCCTCTTTGCCCCAGTAGCTAGTTGTACAGACCAAGAATTATCAAATCTTTCAACAGTCAATTTACATTTTTCTACCAGCTGAGGTGAAATATAACTAAGACTAGCACCTGGGTCTATTAAAATAGTAATAGGGGTTTTGTTAATCATACCTCCTACTTCCACCATGGAAGTTTGATAGTCATCCTGGCGGTTTTCCAATGCTGCATTGATTCGGGGCATAGTTCCTGCAAAATCTCCAACTGTCATTTCATCTTGAACAGTATGAATATTGCTGATTTGTTTCTTTCTGTTTGGGCAGACTGAAGCATAATGTGGCCCATTACACTCCCAGCACTTGACAGGTTCTTTTCGCTCGAAATTTTTGGTGTAGTTTCCATGGTTATTAGGAGCCTCCTTGCTGCTTTTGTAATTGTTCGAATGGCTGCCAGCTCCATTTTTGTTTCCCTGGAAACTTTTACTATTAAAGTGATTTCCGTTTTTGCCATTCTTGAAATTTTTATGGGGGACAAACTCCTTTTTATTGTACTCGATCAGATTACTGTTCTTTTTGGCCTTCCAGCTGGCTATTCCCTCTTTCTTTTTATTCTGTTCATAACAGAAATTAGCTTTGCGCATAGCTTCTTCCAGTGTTTTGGGGTTGTCATATTCAATTCTGTCCTTAATATGATAGGGCAGACAACTAAGAAACCGTTGTATTTTTGGTTTCTCTTCGAAAAAATACGGTACATACCGCAACAGACTTAAGAATTTACTGTTTAAGTCCTTCATCGTCATAGATCCGAGCTTTAGTTCATAAAATTCCTTGGCCCTTTCCTCATAATACTGTTCAGACAGAAATTTCTTCTTGAAGTATCTTTTAAAAGTACTCCAATTAACTTCTCTCTCTTTAATCCCCTTGACCCTTTTCAGATCTTGCCACCATATGTCCGCTTTTCCCGAAAGGTTGTAGATGGCCATTCGTGCCTTCAGCTGATTTGAGTAGTTATAGATCTGAAAATATTTTCTCATCCCGGATAACCAAGATTCCGCCTCTTCTCCAGTTTCAGATTCTCCATTGAAAGTTGGGGGCTTTATCTTCTTAAACTCCCCGGAAATCTCTTCATAAGGCCTGTACTTTTTCCTTCGGTTGTGCAGCTCAGTTTCACTGCTGTCACTGCTAGTGTGATAACTGGGTTGTCCCTTTCTTTCTTCAGATGAGGAACTGCTGTCGGACTTAGCCGGTTTTGTCCTTTTTGACCCTCTTTGATGACTAACTTCTTCTGAGTCAGCTCGTTTGCTCCTTCCTTCTGTCTGAAATTTTTCTATCTATAGCTGATTCAACTGCTCTTGAGTCTTTAGAATCCTTTCATTATCCTTCTTGACTGTTTCCATCTCTGTCTTTAATCCTCTTATGGTCTGCATCAGCTCAGTGGTGTGAGCAATTACTTCTTCTGTCTCAGGTTCTCTTGACATCTGTCTTGTCACAGTGTTTGGAGATTCCTCCTCAGCGTATTCTCCCAGTTTTTCCATACCTGTCTAAAAAATTCAGAAAAAGGAAATTTTCTGTTCTGTTCTTGAAACCAAAATATAAGTTAGTACTTTATATAATTAAAATTTTTCTTTTATGGTCACTGTTTTGCGGAAGTTAGTGGAGTCACATCCAAGCCTAGTGTCTGAACCTCGCTCTGATACCACATGTCAGGACCCGAAATTTCTGAAAAATTTAAAATTTTTATTATAACAATAAATGTTAATTAATTTCATTCCTGGTCCTGTTTAAATTCAGTAACTAAACATGATCTTGTTTTACAAGGTTTTGTTTTAATACAAATGTGATTTTTCTGATTTTAAATGTTGACTGTGTTCTTTCAATCTTCAAAGGGAGAGCTAGCCATAACTGACTGGCTTACTTAGCTTACGAGCTAATGCATAATTTGTCTTTTGTTCGCAGGTACACCAGTTAAGTATGGGTCACTGAAATTTAATCTTTGTAAGCATTAAACTCCTTTCCTTGCACTGTAAAAAAAATACTCAAAGAAGATCTATTTACTATTGCTGGTTGTTGTGTAAGACAGTAAAGTTCTTTTCATGAAATTTACGCTTGAAATAAGATTGCTAGTCTGCCTCGACATGATATTTCTTATCCTGGATAGTATCATCAGTTTTTGCGATGAATTACAATGTTTCCGTCATATCCGTTGCGTTATGAACATGACTCTATGTTAATGCTGTAAACTATCACTGGAACAATTGTTTGTATTATGTTAATCGCATGCATAACGTGACGTTAGCATAATGTAACCTACTGTCAACTATTAGCTGTAATTACTGGTTATTAGTATGAGTTGGAAAAGTGACGCCTCTAGCGATGTTCCATTATAGTCATCTATATTTCAAAGTCCAATGTCTACTATTGTTTAACTTATTTCATCGCACTGTACCTTGTTTTAAACTACGTTCATGGTATGGACCTGTAGATGAGTTTATATTTAAACATCATAATAATAGAGATTGTTATTCTCATTGTTGATTGTTTAACAATAGTATCGGGGTGATAATGATAATAGGACTTATTTAACCATGGTGTATCCATCATATGGTCATGGTAATATTTCAATGTTTTAAAAGATGTGGAGTTCTCATTAGAAAATTGACTACATCATTGTTTAAATGATTGTAGGTAATTATAATATGCCCTAGACATTATCGATGGCTTGGTTTCGATTTATATACAATACAATGATTGTGTATCAATCATAGTGTTTTTCCATGCGTTGAACAAGATTTATATACAATACAATGATTGTGTATCAATCATAGTGTTTTTCCATGCGTTGAACAAGATTTATATACATGCAAATGATTTGAAATTGATAAACAATTAATCGAGCTGCAACTGAACTAAAGCAATTCGACCCATGTGGAGTTGATATATTTAATGGCTACGTGGTTGACTCTCCTCCTTGCGTTGGATGATATATAAGTTAGTAATGAAACCCTACCTGTTCATTATTTGTGCCTTCGGGCTCGGGTTGTAAGGGAGAAACCCTCCATGTCTGAACTCGTCAGTTTGGCACTGTAACATGCTATTTGCTCAGATTCTGGTCACGTTTCATTCTTCTGGTAGAATAGAAGTCTTGGGATCGGAATTGGTGTCTGCTACTGTTTCAATTGTATCTTGGTCTCGTTGTCATCACAAATTTTGAGTCACCTGCTACTTACAGCCTTCCACAGTCGCTGGTGTGAGTTTGAGGCAGGGTTTCTTTGTTGTTTTTATCCATGAGGTGACTGTGTATTGGGTTTCGAAGTGTGCTCCCCGACTGGTCCATTCCCAGCTTAAGGGTTTTGTATAACATGTTGCCTGTCGCGGCTGTCAATAGAGAAGTACTGGAAGTTTCCCTTGCTCATCCAACTGACGAATGTAATGGGGTTTCGCTACCAGCTCAGTTTATGGCTACCAGGTTGTCCACAGTTTGCTTCCTCCATTGGCTCAGGTAAGATAATATCAATGTTTCACAGTTTTCAGTTTTGCGAATGATTGTTTAGATTTATATTAGTATTAACAACTCTCGGCACTCGATAATGTGCAGGTAATGCTGTTCCTGAAGGTGCACAGGGCTTCATCTCCAGCGCTGGCTCCTCCGGGTAAGCCTGGTTATCCACGGCTGTCTCTCCCTTTGTTGGTTTTGTTGTGCTAGGGTTATGTCTGGAAGGGACCTCCTGTGTAATGGGGTTGTTATCGTTTTGGGTGTTATGGATACTGTCGCGTGTATGAAACTGTTTGCTTATGGTTGATAGGGTTGTTACCTCGGCATGTCTACAAAGAACAAACTACGGCTCAGTCTGTTATGAGACCCCGGAGTTGTTATTGTTTTTGTATTTTCAATAGGCAGGGTTTTATCCACGCTGTATAAGCTAATAGATACCGTAAATTTGTTGAGCCTGTCATGTGGCCGTGTATTGTTCTGTGTTTTGTTAAATGAGTAAAGTGTTTAACATATAAGGATTGCTTTGAATTTTCTCCGATACTTGCAGAGGATGATAACTCGATTGTGGGGATATTAATATATGAGTTTATCTGCGTTTTATATGGTTTTTGGGTATTAATGATAATAATGGGGTTTGCTATTCCTTACAGTAATAGATGAAAAAATATTGTTAACCCTAGCGAACTGGGAATTCTCTTTCTGATTAATAAATACATATGAAAGTGGTTGAGTTCGGTGGTAACTGGAAACGTGTTGTGAAATTTTGGTTTTTGGTTTAAATATTAATTGTAACTGTGGATACAATGTATACCTGGACTATGTATGAGATTTCCTGTAGGTTCAAACTGTTATAAAAGCATTTCCTTTCTTTTGTTTTCAGTCTGTCGAATTAATGTGGTCTGGCTACGGCCGTGTTAGGTTTGTACTCTACTCTCAAGGAGAAATATTTATAATGAAATAAATATTATTACAGTAAATAACTACGAGGGTTTATAACAGCCAACAATGGCTAAGCTCGTTGATAGCTTCTCTGCGTGTTAAGATGTTTGACTATTGATAAGATAACCTACGTCTGTGCTGTGTATTACATGTAATACAAGCTCGATAATGAACATTAATCTATGCTTATGATTTGGTTATAGAAACAATGAAGTCTCTAAGTGGTAAGACTCGGCTTCGAGCCAGTCAATAGTTTGTCTTGTTTTTAAAACAACTCTGTCAACTCTATTGTGACAACATGGCTATAATATTATAATATTAGGTTTAAAAGACGAAAACAATTTACTGTTTATGTGTTTGTATTTGACTACGATTTTTATTGAATAAGATTGTATGTAAAGTTTTTAAACAATGAAACATTATTGCAAACACATCTTTTGGATAATCGATAACAGTCAAATATGTTCTGAGTATAGATAAATATAATGATATAAATTTTGTTCTCCTTTAGCTCGATACAGAGAATAACCTGTATCTATAGTTGACAGAAATAGGAAGCAGATATAAACTAGTATAATTTCTCTAATAGAAATTATTCCTGTACATTTCTCTATTGGAAATTATTTCACAGTAATTCTAAGATTTATCTAGGTGTCTGTTCTTATGATTGTTTTAATAAGTGTATTTTCTGAAATAACTATGATTTAATATTCTATGTCTATTTTTTAACTATTATTAGAAATTCTAGACTAAATCACCCTAATATTTGATTACTGTAACAGTAACAATATATTCTGCATAGAATAATTACTCTATTTAAGTGATAATAGGAAAAATTACAAGACATATGAGTTCTGCAAATTTCTTCCAAAAGACAATACAGAAAGACTGATCTACTGAAAATAAATACAGTTCAAAACACAGTCGAAATAGTCCATTCTACATTTAAATTAATTATACAAACAGCAGGAAGAGTGGCAGAACCTGTATCTATGGTAGACAATAACAGCAATGGGAGGCTGTTCCTCCCTACCAATTCCTGGAGAGTGCCCAGACAGCACTTCTCAGGACCCCCGAGCTTGCTCTGGTCTAACTGGATGGAACTAGGTATAGCCAACAATTCCCTCAGCCAAAGCAACTATACTGGAACCAAGTTACTGCAACTTCCTGACTGAAAACACTTCCTTACTGTTTTCCCACTTCCTCAATGGGACTCCTGAATAACATTCACCTGAATGTATTCTCCCTCTAGAAAAAATGCTGAACCCCCATCTCAGTTCATTGAGTAGTATTTAAAAGATTGCCTAGGTCTTAGTTGGGTTAACTGTCATTAATGAGCCACCTGCTCAGATTCCACTTTCTTGGGGAATCATGACCCCAAAATATAGGGAAGTTGCCACCTGCAACTCAGGAAGTGTTTGAGGATGCTGCCACTTGTCTTTTGTCCTTCCACCTAATTCCATCCACCAGTTAGACCAGTAACCTCTTTTAACAGCTCTCCCATGCTGTTGTCTCCATAATTTATTTATTAATAATAATTATTCAGAATTTACATTCCATTTCTGGAGACTCTGCTGAGTCATCCATTCCTACTTAGCATTAAATTTAACATAATGTCTCAGGAATATTAATAAAATAATTACATTATTTTAATAAAATTGGGGTATGTGACAAGCATATTGAGTGGAGAGAAGGAAAGTTGTAGTTCCCTGTGAACCTCCCTCTTAAATCCATCTCTGAATTCAAGGCAGATGCGCGTCTTTTAGTATTTTGCAAAGATTATGGGGTGAAGTTGAATGCTGTAGCCCAAGTTACCCTTGAACAGTGTAGAAATTTGTATCTTAAGATACGAACCGCCTAAGAAAATTGTCAGATGGTGATGCCCCAAGATATGGAAGACTTTCCAGATAGAGCCCAATGCTTGTCCGAGCTACGGGATGGGATAAGTACAGAAATGGACTATGTAAAGAAAATGGATGTGTTAACCGCGGAGTATCTCCACCACTATATCGGCCAGGCTGCTGTTCACGCACATCTCCTTGAAGAAAGTCTCCAGGTTGAAACAACAGAAGTAATCAACCTTGAAGAAGAGCTCGCCAAGCATGAGGTATCTCTGAAAATTATGCTCCCTATACCCTCCAACAACATTATAAGAGAAACCAGCCTCTGGGTGAAACATATAGTAGAAGAATACAAGGCATCAGTTTCAGTAGCATTACCAGAAGCAGCCATGGCACAAGTTACAGCAGAAGAACCAGCATTATCAGAGGCACCGGCTGTGGCAAATGCACCAACTCAGGGTTAATTTTGTCTTTTATATTTAATGAAAGGCCAAAGCATTTTTTCTTTTTGCCTATGTTTCTTTCAAATATTAAAAGGATAGATGGAGTTTTCCTCTCGTCCTTCTTTTGTTATATTTCTAGGACTTATTCCTTTTGTAAATGGGCACTATAGACAAATTAGAAGAATCAAAGAGGTTAGGGTACACTTGGCAGCTCTTGGAGCATTTTGTAAAAGCTATATATAGATGATCAAAGAGTAGTATAAGGAATTTTGCCAGGTGAAAGGACACCTGTGTATGTAACTATTTCTACTACATGAATAAGAAAATCGTTTTGGCCTGTGGAAGCCGGCACAACATTTTGTTTGGGATTGTGTTGGATAATTGCTGAACTATTTCTGCAGCTTTCATACATTTCCTTTGAGATCTTTCCTAGCTATTGTGAATTAATTATCTGCTATGAATGATTTCATTTCTTTTGCAGAACTTCTGTGTTAAATGAGCAATGAAATGTTTTAATTAAATCAAATCTACCTTTGATATCTCCTATTTTCTATTGGAATTGCATCTTTATGATTAAATGGCTATCCATGAGATCTTTTAGATGTTTCTTTGAGCTTATTGCTCATACTTTCAATTTGCTCCTTGCAAGGATAGATTAAATTTGCTTAAATCAGTTTTAGATTAGATTTGTTTTAATTGCATGCACTTAGATTAATGCACTTGCATATCATTTATAAAATTAAAATATATAAACAGTGGATCGGGCCGCAACCGATGAAAATTAAAAAAATCTTTAAATCTTACACGGTAGCTGGAACCGTTAACCGGACGGATTCCCCACACCAAACGGTGAGCGATCTAATTGGGCTTGTTTACTGAGGAGAATCCCTTGCTAATTGATGCTATGATTTTCGAGGCATCAACAGTTTTTGGTGCTAGGACTAGAAGTAGGGCTACCAGTGCATGAATGGCAGAGGAGATTCTTCCATTAGAAAAAATTCCACTGAAAACCCTCCTGAAACAACTATCCTAGACAATTCCGATCTGGAATCAAGAAATCAAGAAAATCCCAATTTTGAAACAGAATAGTAAGAAACGTTGTACACCGTCCCTTTTGAGGAAGTAAATCATTTTAGAAGACACACTTGATATTACGTTAGGATCCTTGGAGGATTAACTATTGTCCCTTTGCTGCCCAGAATAAGAGCTCCTAGGAAAGGAACCCAATACACAAGAGACTCTGTTTTAGTTCAGAGTCTAGAAGAATTGTTGGATTTATCCTTAGAAGAAATCACTGAACCTTTTAACAAAGCTAGATCTGAAACTCCTACAAACCAAGAGAGGCCACATGCTCCACAACATACTCCTCATAATTCACCACCACATACACCACCATGTTCTCCACCAAGAGTCATGGTTGTGCCTGTGTGGACAAAAAGAGGAGCATTAAATCTGATTGGACCATTCCATGATTTGCCTAAGAATCCAGAAAAGGTTTTTCTGAAGTATGATCCCGGGAAAGGAATCTCTGCTGAAGATCATCTTAAGATTTTTTATTGAGCTTTGAATCTTCTTAATGTAGAACACGAATATGTAGTCTTCCACCTTTTTCCTTACACTTTTGAACCCAAAGTATCTTCCTGGTACTTTAGCCTACAAGCTAGCTTGATAACAAGCTGGGAAGATTTTGAAAAATGTTTTTTAAAGAAGTATGGAAATCAAAAGACAATAGCTACTCTTATGAAAGAATTGTTATCCATGAGAATGGAAAATAAAGAGAAATTTCGAGAGTTTAATCAAAGATTTACAACTTTGTTAAACAACTTTAGTGATGCAACAAAGCCCGCTGAAGAATGTTTAGTGGAATATTATACAACAACTCTTAAACCCCCTTTAGCAATGTTTGTAAAAAGAACGAAAAAGACTACCTTGATAGAAAACTTTGAAGAAGCCAAGAAGGTAGAAGAAGAAGCCGACAATATTGCTAAACATTCTCTTGATCTAGAAGAAAAGCCAACAACTGTTAAGAAGCCTTTTTTGTTAACCAAAGATAAAGAAGAACCAACGGTTGATCTAGAAAGTGTGATAAAAATGATGCAAAAGCTTTCTAATAAAATTGTTGATCTAGAGAAAGATAAGACAACTAGCTCTTCTAGACAACCATTCAAGCCTTTCTGCAAGAAAAGGGATGAAGGTAAACAGCCAACCCCTCCAGTAAATAATTCCTTTGTGCTAAATCTAAATGAAATATGGATGGATAACTTCTGTACCTTCCATCAAGAACAGTACTCCGAAAAGTGTTATCCACAGTGGATTAATTCAATGAGTTTGGTAATGAATCAGATGTTAGATGCACAAATTTTTGAACAAACAAAACTTCAACAAGAACAAATTCCTGAGCAGGAAGAGTCCGCTCCTGACACCACGATGATCCTTTGGGATTGGACCCCTACCCAAGAACCCTCTTTTGAAAATCTCGTTGATGAAGTTCAAACAACATCAATTAATGTCACTACTAGAAGTAAAGGCCCGGTAATTGATCAAATAGTAGATATCACTAAAGCTAAATCCACAAATCAAATGCCAAAGTGGAACATAACTATCATCCCACCCCAGCCTAAAAAAAACCCAGCAGTGACTCCTGTAGTGGCTAAAGAGTCAAACGCGGAGGGGTTCAAATAGCCAAAAGCTCCTGCGAACAAAGCTGAAAATCAACCAAAAGTTTCAAAAGAATGTGATATGGGTTATGACATAATCGAAGATATTAAAAAAATGAAATCAAATGTTTCCATCTTTGATATGTGTAGTCTACCCCAACGGAGAAAGAGACTGATGGAAGCCTTTGACCAACAAACAAGCACTTCATTAGAAAGCACTGAAGAAAACCCATAAATAAATGAAGCCAGCATTGGAGGAAAATGAAAATCCCAGACTCTGCCTTTTCTCTTGACTTTCGAAATATTTAATCATAATGTGCATAATTGTTTGGTAGATTCAGGTTCTAGTTCGAACGTCATGCCTTTGTCAGTTTGCAAAAGGATTAATGGACAACCGATCCCATCTCCATCTCAAATCATACAGTTAAACAAAACCGATGTTAAAGTCATTGGGGAATTGAAAGATGTGCTTATTAGGTTGTCAGCTGATCCAAGGGTATGTCAATTTATTGATATAATGGTGGTCGATATTCCTGAGGCTTACAGTTTAATCTTGAGTAGGAACTGGTCTACGAAACTAAACGGTTACTTTGCAACAGATTGGTCTCACTTGTGGTTACCTTATCAGAATAGGAAAAACCAAATCAAAAGTCTAAGAGAACCTCACATGAAACAAAATGTAACTCAGTTGGAGGAAAAGAATGAAGCTGTGACTTTCTCATCGTTAGTTTTGGGAAATTATTTCTTGGAAATTGAACCCAAAAATTATCAATCAGAAAATGTTAGCCATGATCCAGACAAACAGTCCGATCTCCTTCATTTTTCATAGACTGATGATATTGATTGTAACATAGTAGGATTAGTTACTAACTTAGATAATAATGATGCTAACTTAGTTAAAAAATAAAAAAAAATTGGATACTTTAGTTTGATGGCTTCAGAATTCGAGAAGGATCAGGAGCCGATTGTGTTTTGATTGATCCCAAAAGAAATAAACATTTTTTTATCATGTAGATTAGAATTCGAATGTACGGATAATATTGTTGAGTATGAAACTCTGATTCATGGTTTAAATGTCAAGTATTTTAAAGTCTTTGGGGATTCAGAAATAGTTGTCAGGCAAGTAGAGATACAATCCATTTCCTTTCACCACACTTAAAGGGTTATCAATCTGAGGCTTGGAATCTAATTTCATGTTTTGATGCTTTCAATATAAATTCTATTCCTAGGCTACAGAATGCTGCAGCTGATTTGTTAGCAACTTCTGCTTCCATATTAGTTCCTACTAATAATAAATGCTCCATTGAATTGATTTTCAGACTGTCCGTTCCGGATAACATTACGAATCTCAAATTTTTTGATGATGATGAGCAGATTATTAGTTTCTTAACAAACGAAGATGTTTTCCAAGAAGCCATAATAGATGAAGGATAGCATGATTCATATTTGCAAAATAAAGATGTTGTTAAAGGGAACTTCATGCCTAAAGGGGTAAGGAGTCTTGAAGCACTGTTCAATCTGCAAAACAAGTTCAAGAGGCCAGCAAATGTCAAAACGCACAGCTCCTCCAAGCAACATGTATTGGTAAATTTGGGCACAGAGGCTGAACCGAAATATGTTAATCTTGGTAAATGTTGTACACTAGGCGAAAGGGATAGGTTCATCAAGCTCTTTAAATAGTATAAAGATGTTTTTCACATGGACTTACGATGATTTGAAAACATATGATACCTGCATTATTCAACACACAATACCAATGAAAGCAGGCGTTAAGCCATTCCAACAACAATTAAGAAGGATGCATCCGACACTTGAGCCTCTAATTCAGAAAGAGTTAAAAAAATTGTTGGATGCAAAGATTATTTTTAAAGTTCGACATTCTGAATGGGTAGCTAATTTAGTACATGTGCAGAAGAAATCGGGAGAAATCAGACCGTGTGTAGATCTTAGGAACTTGAACAAAGCTTCTGATAAAGACAACTATCGTGTTCCTCCAATGGAGCAAATATTGCAGATGGTGTCAGGATCAGAGCTTAGGATCAGATCTTTTCTCTCTGCTAGATGGATTTCTAGATACAATCAAGTGTTGGTAGCAGAGGAAGACCGACCCAAAACCACTTTTCGTATGGAGTGGGGAACTTTTGCATATCGAAGAATGCCATTCGACTTGATAAATGTAGGATCTACGTTTCAGTCAGCCATGGACATTGCTTTCCGAGGTTTGGGCGCTCAATGTGTAGTTGTTTACCTGGATGATGTGACAATGTTCTCAAAGAAAAGGGAAGATCATGTATTCCACTTGAAGCAGATTTTCAATCGCTGCAGGAAGTATGGAATTTCTTTGAACCCAAAGAAAAATGTTTTCGCTGTTCTTAAGGGAAAGCTTTTCTGTCATATAATTTCAAAGAAGGGAATCTCGATAGATTAGGAGAGAGTGCAAGCTATCAATAAGATTCCCATTCCCCATAACAAAAATTCTATGCAATCATTTATGGGCACCATTAATTTTGTTCGAAGGTTCGTACCAGACTTCACTTAGATTGTTAAACCTTTGCAACAAATGGTAAATCAGAGTGTAAAATTCAATTGGACAGACTTGGAGAAAGTTGCATTTAAATAAATTAAGGTTTCCATAGCTAATGTGCCTTCTTTAAGGAGCCTAGACTTCGATAAAGATTTTATTATGTACACCTTCGCTTCTGATAATTCTCTCACAGCTGTGCTCACCCAAAAGGCAGAATTAGGAGATGAATACCCAATTTATTTTATGAGCACTAATCTACAAAGCGCTGAACTAAACTAGCTTGTGGTGGATAAGCAGGTGTATCCACTATTTAAGGAAGTAAAGCAGTTCAGGCCATATATTCTAAAAAATAGAACTAAAGTCATAGTCCCTCACACTCCTGTTAGATCTCTTTTCATTCAAAAATAATTGGGAGAAATGAGAGGAAACTGGGTTACTGCTCTCTAGGAGTATGACTTAGAATTCAAACCAGCCACTATTATCAAAGGTTAAGGTTTATGCAAGCTACTTATAGAAAATCCAGCCGATGGAGAGCTAGATTGGAGGAATGAAGCCGAGCTGAATATGTTCGACGCATGCCCAATTTTCACAACTCCTGAGTCTTGGTACAGGGATCTGGTGCACTATTTATGGTCAGGATATTTTCCGGAACACTCGAGTTCGAAGCAAAGAAGGGAACTCCGTCTGAAATCAACAGCTTATCAAATCATTGAAGCAATACTCTATAGGAAGAATTATGATGGCATATTCCTCAGATGTTTAGAGAAAAAAGATGCAAGTAAAGTGGTCAAAGAGTTACATGATGGTCCTACTGGGGGACATTATTCTGGAGAAACTACAGCTCACAAAATTCTCAGAGCTGGGTATTATTGGCCCATCCTTTTCAGGGATGCTCACGCATATGCCAGAAATTGCAATGTATGTCAAAGGAGTGCTGGACAATTGCCAAAAGCAGCAGGTCCTTTGCAACCAGTGATCATATTTGAACCATTTGAATAATGGGGTATAGATCTTATTGGAGGATAAACCCAAACTCCTCGTTGCAGCATTGACACATTATAACAACAACAGATTATTTCACAAGATGGGCTGAGGATGTCCCACTGCGCAAAGTGAATGAAGATGCAGTTATCAAGTTCCAGGAAGAGAACATCATAACCAAGTTTGGGGTTCCAATGTCTCTGGTCTTTGATAATGCTCCTTATTTTTCATCAATAAAGATTAATGAATTCATGTATGAGAAAGGAATTAAAATACATTATTCAACCAATTACTATCCCCAAGGAACTGGATTAGCCGAGTCCACCAATAAAAATCTCATCCGAATCCTTAAAAGAAACTATGATCGAAAATCAGAGAAGTTGGCACATATCTCTCCCGAACACTCTATGGGAAGATAGAGTCAGCCCCAAGAATGACTTAGGTGTTTCTCCATTCACCCTGGTCTACGGTAAGGAAACCATTCTCCCTTCGAATATTCTACTCCCATCCTTGCAGTTGTCCCAAGCCTCCCGAGGTTCTAGCAGTCAAGCCCTTCAATCAAGATTTGATACCCTGCTAAAACTTGAAGAATCACGACAGAAGGCTAAAGACCAATTTCACCATCACCAAGACATAGTCAAAAGGTGGTTTGATAAGAAGAAGTCCGGAAAGAGAAGTTTCGAAGTAGGTGATTTAGTTCTGAAGAGGGATCACCAACACGATGGTAAAGGGATGCATACAAAGTTTCAACACTTATGGCTTGGCCCTTACCAAATTTTCGAAAAGCTTGGCCTGTCAACTTATAAACTGAAAGACCTATAAGGAGAGGAGGTATAACTCCCTCTCAACAGCCTCACCTTGAAGCAATATTTTGCATAAGTCCTAGATGGACTTTTGTACATAAATAAAGCGTTGTTTTGATTCTCTTTTCTTGGTTGTTTCCTTTTATTTTATTTTTGAGTTACTTACGATTACCTTTTAGTCTACTAGTTAGCTTGATTTGTTTCTTTTGGTTTGTTTTCTCCCTTTGTTTGAGTCCTTTGTTTAAATAAAGCTCAACTCGATTTTTGGCATGGTTGAAAGACAAGATTCCAAGCAAAGCTCAAAAAAGCTGGTAAAGAGGAAATTTACTGATAAAGGAAACGGATATTTGTGACCTTGCTTTCACTGATTGGTCTCTTCGAATGCAGAGATCCTCTTCCTTTTGGTCAAAATAACCCCTGTCAAATAACTATGATTTAGCATTTCTTTCTGACTATCCCAGGGCCCCATTCACTCTAACATTAATGACTATCTAAGGAAGTTCACTATGACAGACCCATGGAGAGGAAGCATGTCTCGCAGATGTATGGTATTTAAAATGATCCTATGCTGCAAGTAAAATCCAAAAGGCTTATATCAAAGAGTCTGGTTTCCATAAATTCTCGCCTTAATTAAAGCATGGCCGAGAAAAACAAAGAAAATTTCAAATCAGAGAAGCAGTTTAAATAAACCAGCCCAGCAAGGTTCTTCTCCGTCCGTGAAGCATGAAAATCAAATAAATATTTCGCTCACACACACGGACATTATGGATTGAAGAACCTATATCAGTTATTGAAAGTAGAAGAAATTTATTTCTGGAAGAATCAAAGCGACAAAAGTCATGAATTAAAGAAACATCCAAAAGGATGCAAAATAGCATGGGAATGAGGAACAAACAAATATGTCTTTGAGATATTGTTACGATCCTGTGCAGTTTTATATTAGCAGGCTTCTGAAAGACAAAATTTTAAAAATGAACCTCACATTTTGGCCCTAAGAGAGTTGCAAGGAAGTCTGAGTCAAAGTTGTCTTTTCCCTCATCACCATTATGATAAGAGTGATCAGTGTATTCTCAGAAGCTGAACTATAAAGACATTTGTTGCATATGTAACCAACACTTTGTAAGTTTCCTGACCATTAGATGAGTTTTTTTCAAAGATCTGTGTTCGCCAGAGAATCACCATTGTTGTTGCTGCAACACCCCCCCAATTTTTTTGTAAATATTGGGGCCCCTCCTTTAGTTTGTAAGAAAGTTTTCCTAGAAGTCAAGCCCATCAAATATTTTCTTACTTAGTTTCCTAGAATGAAACCTTTTGTTTTCTTCCTTTGAGTCTGCTTTTGTTTTTGCTTAAGTAAAACTCACGCTTTTGTGCCACAACAGCAGTAAAACTCAGCAAGTTTGTCTGCAATGACGGAAAATTTGATAAGTAAAACCAAACGGCAGAGGAACTTAGCCAGTTCCGTTGCAATGGTGAAAGATCTCACCGAGTTCTTCCGCAACAGCGGTTCACCATGCCAAGGTTTTTAATCCTTCTTCCTTTTTCGGATGGAATCATTGAACTCCACCGCAATGGGAAAAACGTTATTAAATATTTGGTTGCATTGTTTCGGAAGAACTTCGCCAGTTCTTCCAGAGTCTTTCGGCTAAACTCATTCATTCTGCCCGCAACGACGCCAGAACTCGGCCAAGTTACCCAAAACATGGTCTCGGGCCTTGCTTACAGTGAAATTCCTTGTCTCGTTTGTGGAGGAACTCAGCCAGTCCTGCCGCAACGGCGATCCAAACTCACAAGATTTCGCTGCAACCATCGGGTGAGTTGGCCGAGTTTGTCCAATTTTGACGATCACAATTAATGCCAAGCGTGTCGTTTTGACCCTAGCCCTACCTGCCATAACCCCGTTTTTAAATTTTCACCCACCGTATTAAATGCCCACACGTGCTAAGGGATTATAAATAGTTTTGTGGGTAGCATTGTGTTTAATTGTTTCATTGGATAAAGAACGTCTATTTGGAACCCCATTCAAGACTTAGGAGCTTTTCTGTTTCATCCAACTGCGCGGCATTTTCAACCTCTGCGAGCTTGTCGTTACTTTCATGGTAGGTGTTTCTGCAAAGCTGCTTTTCTCCATTTTGAATTTGGTTGTCTTGTTTCTTTTTCGGTCGTAGCGCCTCCGCATTGCCCATGGTTTTCCAACAAAGACCACCCTTTAGCATGATGGCATGCTCTTTCCTATCCTCACTATTCGGTATAAGCTCGACACATCCAACATGTACGCTCGACATCAACCGTTGCATTCACCCATCACCTCTCATGCACGATTTCTATTGTAAAGGTCTCGGCTTCGTTACCGCAGGCCTAAATTTAATAGTATCCTACCTTACGAAGCCGACTCAATTTTTTTGTTTTAAAAGGGAAACACTGTATAATTTTGATTATGAGTTTTACGTCGCATTCGCATTTGAAACATATTGATTATTATAGAAATTTGTCAGCCCTTTATCTTTAAATGCACTTAAGCCACATTTGTCATGTTCAAAATGTTAGTCCGATGATCATTTTTGCGTTATAATTTTATCTTATATCCACCTATGCATGGAAATTGAACAGGGTTAAGCTACGATGCCTAAAGGTGGAAAAAGAAAGGCAAAGGGGACTTAGCTAGAATTAGCTGGCATTGATGCAAGAGTAGAAACTCTATTCAGTGACGCCAAATCTACTACGAGCGTTTCTCCAAAAGTCAAATGGGGAGACATATACCACATGATAAGAGAACAGGACATCCCGGAGGCACTCCTAGAGGAAGGATATTTGTACCAAAACATCAGGAGCTCCGACAAATCTAAAGCAGCTATGCATCCAAAACTCTTCCCTTGATCGAAAGTAATTAGGTGGATCCTAAAGCATGCAAATGTTGAGTCGAGAGTCTTTTCCGATAGAAAGGGTGAAGCCTTCTCATCATTTCATCCAACCTACATAGCGGAAGCTTACAAGTTACCTCGTGTTCAGCAGCCGCTGAATGACAAATGGTTAGGCCAACTCAAAATGGATAATTTGGAGATGGCTAGAAAACTCCTATTCATAGGAAAGCAGATAAGGAAGAAGGAGAGTGATGAGTATGAGGTCGAAAACCTAAGGCCTCCTTTACGAATGATTTACCTCATGCTAAGAAGGATATTTGGCAGGCCTGACATAACTCTTTTTAGACTCCAGTGGATCCCCATAATCCCTTATGTGGCATTCAGAGGAACGATTTTTAATTGGGCAACCATCCTCTCGAACAGTCTGTCATCAACCATAGTTGAGGCACAAGAAGGGCTAGTGGCGAGGAAATCAGAATTCTACATGTCATCCTACCTAATAGACTGCATTTTGGAAAAATGTCCTTTCCCAAATTTTGGTTTCCTTTGGGACCAAGCCAACACCCCATTGTTCACTGCCTACAAAATACTTTGGGCCCATAATTAGAGGTGGAGATACAAGCTTATTTGTGAAGAATTCATCATACCTTTATATGAGCTGATGTTTAACGAAGAACCCAATTGCTTATTTGAGAACGCCATGGAAGTCATGGAGAACTACGGTGGCTTCTATTTTTCAGATGAGGGTACTTATATAAGGATGTATGGAGGCTCCAAGCCCCCAGATATCCTCCCTAGGTATGTTATTGATTACATAGTCCACAAGGAGGCAGTAAGTCAGGTTTTCCTTGACGAAGTTGGTGGTAACTTGTATAGGTCAAAGAAGGCTTCTTTTCCTCCTTTGCCTTTTTATGTTGGGGCTTATAAGTTCTCAAAGATTGCGTCGGCTGAAGATTTTATTGCAGAGTTGAAATAATTTCACTTCGGTGAAAGACCCTTCGAAAGGAATGACAGACGAGGCAAGGTTGCAGAACATTGCAGGGACATTCACGCTCATTTTGAGTACCCTCACTACTATGATGAAGACAAAGAAGTATATAGAGGGGCCAGTAACATGATTGAATTACAAATTTGTCGTCTGAGATGCACCTGCAACAATTAATTACTAAGAATATGTGAAATAACAGAAATAATAGAACAGAATCACTTTTATATTGATCACGGGCCACTTCGAGGGGGCAACCTCCTTTGAGCAAGCTCAATACAATTAACTTCACGGTGCCTTCAATGACCTCAACACACACTTATATACTAAGTCTATGCCCAATACCATGAGTCAAAACCATGGGACATATAATACTACGAGACGACTTACAAAGCATATGCATCCAATACTATGGGTCAATACTATGGGCTAATATAAACTACGGATCAACAAATATTACGGGACGACTTACAAAGCATATGCGTCCAATAACAATATACTAACATAGTAGAGAGAAGGGTTTATATAGTTTCCTAACATCCCCTCTCCCTTAGAAAAAGCTTTGTCCTCAAAGCTTTGGTTGGAGAAATTGCTGCAGAAGCTGAAGGAGTGGTTCCCCGGTAGCATCCTCGGGTTGCATTTCAGGCCACTGACACCTTTGGAGTGTCAAGGAGGATTGCTTGGAAGGCTGTAGATGAAGAAGAACCCTGTCAGCTGCGTGGAAAATGCGCGCAGAACGGTGCTGATCGGCTTGTTGATTCAGGTGAATTCTGGCCATGTGAAGATTGTCCTGCAGAATGAGAAGAATCTGATTGCGGTTTAGAAGAACCGAGTCAATTGCCTGAACTGGGGAGCTGCTAAGGGTGTATGGAAGAAGAACTGGCGGTGTTTGTCCATAGACCGCTTCATATGGTGTTCTGTGAGATGTGGTATTGTACCACCAGAGCGCTGCTAGGAAATCCATAGAAATAGTTGGCCAAAGCTGTTTAGGGATGGGCAAGGGTTTGAGCAATCCCGAAAGGAGTGTCGTTTCACCCTTGTTGACTTGGAAAGTATCATCGTCAGCCACCATCTGTTGAATTGTCATTTTTAGTCCCTGCCAAAAGAAGTTACATTGTTCTTGGTCATACCTGTTGCAGAACCCATAGTGCCTTGTTGATGAAGAAGCATGGAGTTCATAGAAGAGAGAGCCCTGTTGAACATATTGCACCCAATTTGGAGCAAGCAGAGAAAGAGTTGTAAGAGAAACTGGGTCATCAATTGTGCAAGAAGGAGCATCTTCCACCATATTGTCCTTACCCTTCTTGTAAGTGATCACATAGGGATAATCCATGAGGTGGATGACCCATTTCAGGTGTGTTGGGGAGGAGACCCATTGTTCCAGAAAATTTTCCAGACTCGGGAGATTAGTCTTGATGCAGAAATATTTCCCTAATAGGTATGGCTGCCACTTCTGTATTGCATGCAAAATAGCCATCATTTCCTGCTGAGAGGTAGATGTGGCTAAATTCTTACCAGAAAGGTCTCGTGAAGGTAGCAAGCGCATTGGTTCAGCAAAGATACCTGCATATCTATCCAAGGAAGTAGTGGAGACTATTGATGGGTGCATCTGAATGGAATTGAGCTGAGCGATGACACCATGTGAATTCTTCTTAAGGAGTTTTTCCAGGCGATGTGAACTGATGATGCAGAGAGACCCTGGTTGTAAGCCCATAAATTTGTGTTGTGCCCCATTGACTTAAAACTGCATCCAAAGTTTAGCAAAATCCCATAAGATGGGGCCAAGTGTGCATAACCATTGAATGCCCAAAACCACATCACATCCGTCTAAGGGCAAGGCAAACATGTCAGAGCGTAGGTTATAATCTTCCATAGAGATACACACATTGTGACACTTCCCCTTGCAAGGTAAGGTGCCCCCATTGGAAACCATGACTTCAAAGCTGGAGCAAGGATGGACAAAACAATCAGCCTGTTTGGCAATTCGAGGGTTAAGGAAGTTATGAGTGCTACCAGAATCAATGAGTATGGTAAGAGGGGGCTTCTTGAAGTATCCCCTGACCCGCATTGTTTGTGGGGTGGTGACGCCAGTTACAGCATGGAGAGAGATCTCAGGTGGGTCGTCCTGAAATGGGGTGTCAATAGGCGGGTGTTGAATGTCGATCTGATCATCCACTGTATCTGTAGCTGCTTCACCAAGTTCTAAGGCAGGCGGAGAATCCACATTCAAGAGATAGAGCTTTTGTTGAACACATCTATGTCCCCGAGTGAATTTCTCATCACAATTATAGCAAAGCCCTTTTTCTCGGCGTGCCTGCATTTCTATTTCAGACAAATGCTTGATAGGAGTTGGTTGAGGAGAAGGCGTGATGGGAGGTCGTTGGGAACCCATATTTCTGAAGGGAACAAGGATGGGTTTGGAGCGTTGTTGAGCTACAATCTTGTCCTCAGCCAGCTTAGCCAACCCTAGCACTTCCATCATTGTGTTGGGACAAAACATTTTGACCTCTGAGCAAATTTCATCCTTGAGACCACTTATAAAACAACTCCTGTAGAATTCATCAGACAATCCTTCTGTGTAATTGGCCAATTTCTCAAATTATGTTTGATACTCTCTCACTGTGCCAATTTGGTGAAGTTTAGTGAGTGCTCCTGTGAAATCATCAAAAACACTAGGGCCAAATCGTGGAAAAATGAGTTGGCAAAAATCTGTCCAGTTTGGCTCGGGATGAGCTTTGATGTACCAACGGTACCATTGAAGGGCTTCCTGTTCCAAATGAAAGGATGCAAGTGGAACTTTCTGGACATCAAAAGTATTATGCCGACTGAAATATTGTTCTGCTCGGTATATCCATCCAGTCGGATCAGTACCATTGAAGCGAGGAAAATCGAGCTTCGGCCCACGAAAATTGTTGGAAGAAGAGAACCCGGTGGCTGCAAAAGATTCTAGCTGTTGGTTATTGTTCATGGCTGAATGTTGAAGATGGAGGCTGAGAAATTTTTCATCAAGATCTTGGAGTTTGGTTTGGATGGCTGCAAGTGCTTCCTCCATGGTGTTTGCTCCTGCACGGGTGACAACCATAACCAGGTTTTTTTTTTTTTTTTTTGTGGAATGGGTTGAAAAACACAAACAGACGCTGATTTAGTAAAGGGAAATTTGGATTGGGGAAACAATCTGATGGGTAATTGGGGTTTGACTAGATTTTGGACACTGTCGAAAGGAAAAGAAAGCAAAAAGGGGGATTTCAGAAGCGGGGTGATAGAATGAGAAAATTTGGCAGAGAGGGACAAAGAAGCAGAGTTCAGAAAGGAACTCTGTGGTAAAATTTGAAGGCGATTGGGTGAAATCTGAGGAAGTTATGGCAAACCCTAAAAATAGACAAATGTGGGCTTTCGGGCTTTGGGAAGGGGAATTTGGGATAAGGTCCTCAAGAATGAAATATGCAGAATGGGATGACAGGGGTTCCCCAAAAATTTCAAGGGAAACGGAGCAAAAATAAGGGAGATATGGAGAAAAAACTGTTTTTTTTAATTTTTTAATTTTTAATTTTTTTTATTTTTATTTTTCAGACTGGAGTGGCTACGGCTCGAAAGGGATCTGGAACAACGTCGAATGGATTGAAAACAACTGAATCTGGAATGGCTTGCAAATGGATCTGAAACGGCGCAGCAGTGATCAACAATATTTCAGCTGAAAGTAGATATGGACCCCAGGTATGTGCGGCTTCCTAACAGTTCAGGGGTTTCACTCGGCCACCAATGTTGTCTGACGGCTTGCGTATTGGGGCAGTACCCCTCACTCCACGGTTCAGGTAAAACTGATAACCACTTTGCCACAAACGACAGCTCTTGGTTTACCTCACAGGTGGGAAATAGTCAATCAGGTAGGGGTCGTTGCTCTTTTCGCTAGCAGGTCCTCTCAATGGGATAGCTACTTCGGGGTTCCTGTGGTACTCCTCACAATGAGTTTTAGGGTTATGCCCAAGTACTTCCCACAGTTAAGCGGATAGGGATGATTCCCAAATCCGAACCTGCAACAGAAAAAATTTGGGCAGAAATTCCACCCAATGTTCAAAAACCGGATCTATATTGCTCAGAATCGCTATTATAGCATGTTTCCGGAACTGGAACAACCACTCTGCTTCTACCCATGAAAGTGGAATAGAAATCTGGGCACTCGATCAAAAGAGTTTATCGCCGCAATCTTCGCGGCCGTCACCGAAATTCTGAAAAAATTGTTGATTTTAAATCTGCGATATCTCCACTTTTAGAACTCCAAATGAGATGATTTTTTTTTTGAAACTGCGTATTTTGTAAAGAGAAATTCAGATATGCAATCGATTTCTTCTGATTTTGTGCAAAAAGTTTAATAAATTGATCTGAATGTTTCCGCCCAAAAAAATAAAAAAATTTCTCACTTGTGCCAAGGAAAGTGCTCTGATACCAGATGAGATGCACCTGCAAGAATTAATTACTAAGAATATGCGAAATAGCAGAAATAATAGAACATAATCACTTTTATATTGATCACGGGCCACTTCGATGGGGCAACCTCCTTTGAGCAAGCTCAATACAATTAACTTCACGGTGCCTTCAATGACCTCAACACACACTTATATACTAAGTCTATGCCCAATACCATGAGTCAAAACCATGGGACATATAATACTACGGGACGACTTACAAAGCATATGCGTCCAATACTATGGGATAATATAAACTACGGATCAACAAATACTACGGGATGACATACAAAGCATATGCGTCCAATAACAATATACTAACATAGTAAAGAGAAGGGTTTACATAGGTTCCTAACATCGTCTCAGTAAAGGTGGGGCCAGTTCTAGCTCCACCACTGTTCCCCTTGATGCAAAAGAAGCAGAACAACAGAAAGAAAGGGAAGCATTAGAAGTTGTTGAAGCCCTTTCCAGAGAGGAGAAAAGACTCAAGGAAGATGCTGAGAGAATCCAAAGAGAAGTTGATGCAAGATAAAATAAAGAAAAGGAAGATGAACTTCGAAAAGAAGAAGCTCGAAGAATCCCAGAGGAAGAAAGAATCAGGTTGGAAGAAGCTGCCAAGTTAAAAGAATGTGAGAGACAAAGGAAAGCAGAAGAGGAGGAGGCTCGTAGAAAGGCGGAAGAGGAAAGCAAATCCAATGAGGATGCTGAACCAAAGAGCCCAATCTTACAAGACATGGATTCAGACCTTCCCATAAGAGAACTCCCGCTTCTCCCTTTTACACCATTGAAAAAGAGTACGGTGTCCCAATGGGGCAAGTTTGTTTATAACAAGAAGAGAAAATCCATTGTCAAGGAAACAATGACTTGTATGAAGAGACCTTTCCAACTAGATATCATCACCAAGCATGAAACCACAGTCATGCAAGGTACCCAGAATGTTCCCAGACTCCTAGCATCTATCTCTGTAGCTTCTGTTAAAGCAATTGCAGATAATGTCCACATGTTGGTAGACGAGTTAGAATTAGAGAAGAAGAAAGCTTGCCATCTGTAGCAAACTCTTGTCAAAGAATAGAATTATAAGAATTTGATGGTTGAGAAGTGTGACACCCTTGTGTCAGAAAAAGGAGAACTAAACAGAATATTTCAGCATCTAGAAGTTGAAAATAGAGCTTTGGTGATACAAATAAGAACCCTGGAAGGAGAAAAGAATGACTTGGAGGGTAAAAACTTGCAGCTAGAATCCGAGAAATTTGATACTACTCAGCAGATGGATGGTTTTAAAGAAAATATAGAGAAGTTGGAAGATGGTAAGGAATTGCTGAAACAACAATTAGAACTCACAGCCAGCAAGGTCAGTGATCTGAGTCCCTTTCATGAGCAATCATGTGAAACATTAAAGAAGATCCACAAAATTCAGGAGCTCATAACGGAAGAAGTCTACAAGCTGAAGGTGATAGTAGCCAGGGTCAAAGAGATCATTGTTGAAGCCACCAGGCTCAGGAGGAAGTATGCATGCATTAGCGAAGACATTAAGAAGCATATTGAGAGGAGAGAAGGAAAGTCAGAGTTCCTTGCGAACCTCCCTCTTAAATACATCTTTGAATTCAAGGCAGATGCATGTCTTTTAGTATTTTGCAAAGATTGTGGGGTGAAGTTGAACACTGTAGCCCAAGTTTCCCTTGAACAATGTAGAAATTTGTATCTTAAGATACACACCGCCCAAGAAAATTGTCAGATGGTGATGCCCCAAGATATGGAAGACTTTCCAAATAGAGCCCAACGCTTGTCCGGGCTATGGGATAGGCTAAGTACATAAATGGACTATGTAAAGAAAATGGATGTGTTAATCATGGAAGATCTCCACCACTTTATCGGCCAGGCCGTTGTTCAAGCACATCTCCTTGAAGAAAGCCTCCAGATTGCAACAGTAGAAGTAATCAGCCTTGAAGAAGAGCTCGCCAAGCATGAGGCATCTCTGAAAATTATGCTCCTTGTAACTGCCAACAACATCATAAGAGAAACCAGCCTCTGGGTGAAATGTATAGCAGAAGTAGACAAGGCATCAGTTTCAGTAACATTACCAGTAGCAGTCAGGGCACAAGTTACAGCGGAAGAACCAGCGTTATCAGAGGCACTAGCTATGGAAAATGCGCCAGCTCAGGGTTAATTTTGTCTTTTATATTTAATGAAAGGCCAAAGTGTTTTTTATTTTTTCCTATGTATATTTCAAATATTAAAAGGACAACTGGAGTTTTCCTCTCGTCCTTCTTTTTTTATATTTCTAGGACTTATTCCTTTTGTAAATGGGCACTATAAACAAATTAGAAGAATCAAAGAGGTTAGGGTACACTTGGAAGCTCTTGGAGCATTTTGTGAAAGCTATATATAGATGATCAAAGAGTAGTATACAAAATTTTGGCAGGTGAAAGGACACTCTTCTTGTGTACGTTAACTATTTCCGCTACATGAATAAGAAAATCGTTTTGGCTTGTGGAAGCCGACATAACATTTTTCTTGGGATTGTGTTGGATAATTGTTGAACTATTTCTGCATCTTTCATACATTTCCTGTGAGATCTTTCCTAGCTATTGTGAATTAATTTTCTGCCATGAATGATTTCATTTCCTTTGCCGAACTTCTGTGTTAAATGAGCAATGAAATGTTTTAATTAAATCAAAGCTACCTTTGATATCTCCTATTTTCTGTTGGAATCGCATCTTTATGATTAAATGGATATTTGTGAGATCTTTTAGATGTTTCTTTCAACTTATTGCTCATACTTTTAGTTTTCTCCTTGCAAGGATAGATTAAATTTTCTTAAATCAGTTTTAGATTAGATTTGTTTTAATTGCATGCACTTAGATTAATGCACTTGCATATCATCTCTAAAATTAAAATATATAAATGGTGGATCGGTCTGCAACCGATGAAAATTAAACAAATATTTAAATCTTACATGGTAGCCGGAATTGTTAACCGGACGGATTCCTCACACCAAATGGTGAGTGATCTAATTGGGCTTGCTTACTGTGGAGAATCCTTTGGTGATTGATGCTACGATTTTCGAGGCAGCAACACTCTTACTAATCTTCTGTGAGAGGTTTTCATTTATACATAAGCTTAGGTTTTGCTTCACCTGGAAGTTACAGGGTTACATGAAAGATTGAAATAAATTCTACCTAAGAAGTTATGAGCCTGTGGAATACAAACGCGACTACTTAAATACTAACTTGCCGTGAGCCGGATTGGCTGTAAACAGACTATCTATCTGACATTGCAGATTGACAAAATGACCGACTTGGAGTCTGATAGAGCCGGTGCATATCAGATACGCTATCAGCGCATTAATTATGATATTTCCAACAATGTTAACACCAGATATGTTATTGATGAAGTAGGATAATGAACCAATGTTTTGGGCCTTTTTCTCTGCTAGGCATAAGCCAAATCCTGCCTAAGCGGTTGAAATCAATGAATGAAATTGGGCGTTGTTAAAACAACACATAGATAGATTCAGAATCAGGGCACCCACATTGGAGGATCACCTTGAGGGCACCCATATTGGACGATCTCAGTAAACAAATTCACTGTTACATCAATACCTAGCCTATTTTAAAAAATACTATTCTAAATCTGCATTTTGGGAAAAGCTTATTTCATTCAACTAGAGACGCATTTATTACTTGGTTGATTAGAAGTTGGCAAAGAAGATATCTTACAACATGTGTAGTATAAATAATTGTGTTAAATTTTTTTTTTCCAAAATAAATACTTAGTGTGAATTTTTTGTTTTCACAGTAAAAATATATTTTGTTTGTCTAATAAAATTTTAAAATTTTAGTGTTTTTTGTTTACATGAGAAAATTTTAAAATTTGATAAAATTTTAGTGCAGATTTCATCTTTCAGTTAGAAATTTTTCAAGAGAGACTAGTGCATGAGGAATAATCTTAAATCCATTGTACATGAAGCAAATTCATTGTAGCTTCACCAAAATTCCCTCATGAATTTACCAAACCCTAAATTACATGTTGAAAACGTAATGAATTTAATTCTTCCCTTCATCCTCGACCTTCTTGGGCCGTGGTCCCGCAAGCCCCTTCTGAGCTTACACCTCTCGAACACAACACCCCTGAGGGTTTTGTCAGCATTGCTTATGGGGGCGACATTAACGTAGAGGGAAGACTAAATGATGGTAGCTTTTAGCTTAAGCGTACTAGCACTAACTTATAGATGCATACAAAGGAACTAGCACAAGTGAAGTTGCAATATCTCTCGCGTAGACTTTGTTAACCAGTGAACTTGATGGAGTTATATGGCCCTTAGCTGGGTAAGGAATCAATAGAGCATGCAAGGGTAAAGGTGACGGGGTGCATCCGACGGCCATGGCTAAAAACGATGCTCTAGTCCAACAATATTTAGGCAAGAATGGCGTTTGAGTTTCTGTAATGGTGAAATGATATATATATATATATATATTATCTGAGAGTGGTGCGGTGAAGTGGGGTTTATAAAAACATTATGAATTGAAGGTCTAGTGTGAAGTTCAGCTTGAAATTATTTCTTCATGCAATGCGAAATACATGGAATCACGTGAAGCGAGTTACTAGTGGTATAAAGTGGGCGAGCTACGTGAAATTAAATTATTTCTTTCTTTTCACATGCTTCTGTCAGGTCCGAGGCCTCTCCCTTAGTCTCTCTCGAAAGAATCGTGATTCAAAAGAACCGTGATCCGTCCCTCTCAGCAGGCCGAGCGCCGGGCCGGCCCCATCAAGCTCCTTTTGTTGAAACTTGCACCTCCTTCCTCCCGAGAAGTCTCACATCAAACATTCCATGGGCATCCAACTAACTTTGATTTTGAATGCCTCCATATCTTTCGACTACCGAGACCGAGGAAAAAACCTTTCGACTACGGAGGAAGGAGAGGAAGGAATATAGGTGAAATATAGTAGGTAAATGGAGCCCCCAGCTTGTTTCAGCTTCTAATTTCTCAACACTAATATGTTATGTTGCTGGGCCGCATGCTTCCTGATTAGATGGAGAGAGATGAGCTACGAGGCTAAAAGAGAGTAGACGAGCATGCAATAGTGACAATCCAATTTTGAACCTCCACGTCTGGCCTTCAAGCAAGACAAACTCATTGGCCTTCCTGCCAAAGATAGGGTGTTGAAGAGCATGCATAGGGTTGGATAGAGAGAGAGTCACCTTCAAGCACCAGATTTAGCACATGAATAACCTGAAAAATTAGTCTACATTCCCATTATAACTTGAACTAGAGATTCTCTTATTTCCAATTGGTAAGTCTTCTCACTTCTTTGTGAGGTAATCCTTCTAACTAGTCCTTGATTGGTAAATCACTCTCTTGTTTTTCAAGCTTTGATTTATTGGTTGGAAACTAAGTTACAAACCAAGAACCTATCTCCTTTATTGTTCTTGCAATGGCCGTGTACAAATTCCCAGTATTAATAAAGTTGAAATCTATACTTTATGGATCATGGATCTAGAGTTCAAGTGAAAGTGGATGTATGCTTATGCATAGATGAAATAAAGTTGAAATAGATTTATGTTAAGGATGCTCCTTAATCATTTGATAACAAATGAGAGACCATCTTTACAATTTAAGTATGACAACATAGCCAAAAGAACTATAAGAATAGAGCAAGAGAACCGAGATTAATAGTTGAAAATAGAGCAAGAGAACTGATATTATTATTACATCAACTAGTAGGAATTATATATGAAAATATTTACTACTATACATACATTCATTGAAAGGAGTGTCTCATAGTTCCTTGAATTCAACCCTCTTGGAATTCAGGTTTGTGAAGTAGGATATGGAAGTGGCATGTCTCCAAACTATACGGCCTACACTAGGGATGATACTCTAATGGAAAAGTCTGCTATAAAATTGATTTTATACTCTTTCTAATTCCTTCCTTTTATCATATAAACATAAATAAAAGTAGTAATCCATGTAGTAGTAGTAGGGATACCATCTTGGCAATTGGTCTACTGATGAAGCCACCTTGCAACCTTTTATTTTGTCGTTCCCACTTAAGGAAGTATTTCTTCTTTTGTTTGTTACTTTCATACTCAAATTTGCCAACACGAAGTGCACTCTTAATGGGGTTGTCCACCTTTGGAAAAATATTCACGCCATAGCTTTGAATTCGTGGGCCAACTTGCTAACTTGCTGGACGCATCATCAATCATGCTTCCTTTATAAAGGCAAATTTGGTTATGTGGAAAACTGGTCCATATACAAAGAACTTCTTTGTATATTACATGGAAATCTTCTTTTGCATCTAGGAAGAACAAAGTTTTCTCTATTTATAAAAGGAAACTCTATTGGGTTGAGGTAGAATTCCAATTTGTTTTTATTAAACATCAAATTATATCTTTGTTAAGGGGCTAGGGGTTGATGCATATAAGAAAAATTCAATTTTTTTAAAGTAAATTAAGAAAAAACTAATTGGTGAATGAAAATATTAGAGAATCAAAGCTTGTAGAGAAGTTACAATTTCACTTAATTTTTGTATAAAAAGACAAAAACTTCCCTATAAAAAGTGAAGAAAATTAAGAAAAGCCTTCAAGACCAAAGTTTATGGAGGATGTTTCTATTTGAATCATCATTCATATTGTTGATTTCTTCATTTTGTTGGTGTGTCATTGACATAAATATTCCCAAAAGAGAGCTCAAGTTCCTCATCCCTACCTTTCACAAACCTAATTTACATCCAAATTTTTCCTAGGTCCTTCTTAGTGAAGGTCATGATTTTCTTTAATGCAACTTCTTTGTCTTGAGATAGCATACTTGGTTAGATCTATATTAATGCTAACATTCAGAGGGTATTATGCTCTCTTTTAGTGAATTTCAGGCACCAAAAAAAGAATGAAAAATTGAAGCCCTTATTGTGATATTGGAATTTTGAGAGCTTTAATATGGTATTTTGAATCATCTACAAATTTTAAATAGTTCTTATGTCTTCTCATACTCGATGAATTTTTTCATAGATGCAAATAAATAATTGAATCATTTTGTTCAATTTAGAAAAAATGACATTTATTGTGCAAAAAAAAACAATCAATTAAACATGAACAAAAGTTACATATATCATATTTATGTAAAATATTATTCTTTTACTATTATATATGAACTTGCATGTATTCATATGCATAGCTTGCAAATAGCCACAACTACAATGTGTTTCATTTTCTTTGATTAGTTATCTATTTTACAATAAATTTTTTTTTTTTTAATTTAAGTAAAATATTTATCATTTTATTATATATATATATATATATATATATATGAAAAAAATCCACATAAAATGTGTAGCAAATGACTTAAAGAAAAGACTATTAAATAGATGTAAATAGTTGGATTCACATTAATAAAAGTAACACCTAGTATATACATTTTTTATTATAAATACTTATATAAAAGAAAATTATTTCTTATATTATATGTACCTTTTATATATGTGACTATAGGTATTTATATAAAAGAAAATTATAAGTTTAAAATAGATGGAAATATTGACTTAGAGACAAAAGGATCCTACTTTGAACATCATACACATTGTTACATAAACCAAAGAGAGCCACAATTTAAAGTAAGTTACTTTAGTTGTCCATTAAGAATTACTTAATTATAACAGTAGGTCCCCTAGCCTTCTTTCTTTGTTGCTTTCACAAGTGCTAATCAACTTTGTAAACCACTTGTTGATGTATTGCAACATTTACATTCTAAACTTGTGTCCAATCCTAGTGAAAACATTAATATTGAAGAAACAATTGGCTTTATCATTAGAAAGCATCCACATACTTAAATCACCTTTATTAGAAACTTTGATTCAATTGAATCACATGTGTCGTGAATTATTTTATGGAATGGGGATTGTTATAAATCTCATAATCATTCTTGCTATCTTTCTCATAAATAATTTCTCATTCATAAGAGTTATGTTTAATTTTATGTATGAATGGTAGGAAAAAAATCATTGTTGGTAAACCTCATTCAACACTCAAAGATTAAATTTGCATGTGTTCCCCAATGGATAAGGGAATCGTTAATTGGTATGATATGTTCAAGTAGAAATATGTGACATTGATAAGATGTTAATAACACACAGATCCATAGATACACAAACGATTTCATAATAATGATTGTGGACTTCTTGTTCTATATAAAGACACATTCAACCAAAGAATGATACAATAGTCTTGTTACATCTAGAATTCAGGACATCAAAACACACACAAATTTGTAAACATTGTATTTATGCAACATTTACAATATTGTTTTGATAATAGTGGACTAGTGGCTTGGAGATTTTGGATTAGGTTCCACTTCTATGGCTTTGGACACTTTCTCATAGGTTGTTGTCTAGGTTCTCTGCAACTATTTCAATCAATGTTAGAATTTTATTTTTATCCATACCCATCAAATATTCCTCGTAGATAATGCTTTGTTTAAAAATGCCTTTAAATAAAATTTCTTTGTCAAAGAATTTTCCCTTCAACAATAAATTGTTATTCAATAATTTGTTCTTGTTATTTTCTTTATCTTTTAACCTAGAAGGCAGGGACTAAGCTGCATGCATCTTTTTTTCTTCTTAAGGTCAAATAGAAAACTATTGATCTAAGTGGACATTAACTATTATCATCATCATTAATTTGAACTTAATAATATTATTTTTTTTCCTTTAATTTTTTTATTTCTTTTTTTAATATTTTCCAAACAATTTTAAAATATACTAAATAAAATCACTTTTTCTTTTCAATTAATTATTTTTAATTTGAAAATCAAAACACTTCCCTTTATTAACTTGAATTAGATTGTTGGGATTTCAATAAAATAAGTTTCATTTATTCACTTCATATTATAATTTTATTTGAGTTAGATTTTTGGTGTTTAAACCCAATAACTTTTATTTATTCACTTACATTAGATTTTTGGAACGAAAACTTTTTGATCATGTGCTTCTTAATTTTTTTTTGGCATGGGCATGAGGTAATTCTTCAATGACAACTTAACAACTTAACATCCATTTGGTATGTGACCCTCCTTCAAGTTTACATTAATTCTAGCAATCTTGTGATCATGGTACATAACACGATTCATGTACGATTAATGCCTTTTGCAAATGGGCCATGTTCCTCTTGGGAGAAATCCCTTTATGAAAAGCTTCATGGTTTCATAGGGTCACATAAGGGAAACATCCCTCTCGGCGGTGACATATTTTTGTGGGAGAAGGTTTTTATGTGGTTAACGAGTGATGATTTTCTTTATTTATTTTTAATATATATCGTTAGTTAGTTAAGGTTTAATAGTTTAGAATATGGATTTCTTTCTCTTAAGTAGCACGCACAATTATGAAGGGGTAGGGAAAGTACATATGAGAAAATTGTTGCTTACTAAAAACATTTCAATACTTTCACTATCACTTTCTCTTTCTCACTAGAGAGTGGCATGAATTTTATTAAATTATTCATAGACTGTGTATGTATATATGTATGTTCAACATCAGGGCTTATAATCATTGTAAATTGGAGATAAATCAAGAACACTGAGTTATTTGACTAAGATCGCTAACTTCTCATACATAATTATTAAAACAACCTTGATATTCAAACTCCATGGCATGCCTTCCTCCTTTATGTTAGATTGTGATCCCACATTCACCAAAAATGTTTGGGAATAACTCTTTAAACTATATGGCACCCTACTACAAATGATCACAACTTATTATCGCCAAATAGAAGGACAAACAGAAGTAGTCAACAAGTGTCTTGAAACCTATTTATGATGTTTTACATCTTAAAAGCAACACCAATGATCACAATGGTTATCTTTGCAGAAAGGTCGTATAAACCACTTATCATGAGGCTACATAATTAGCACCATATGAAGAAGTATATGGCTAAAAACTACCCTCCATGGCTACTTATCTCAAGTACTTCCAAAGTACATGTAGTAAATATCCTACTTGATAATCTTGATATCACTCTTTGCACACTTAAGGAATATTTGGAAATGGCTCAAAATTACATGAAGTAATAGGAAAAATAACACCACTCATTGCATCCATTAGTAGTAGGTGACCAAGTGTTCCTTCACATCCATGATCCAACCTTATGAGAAGACCTCTCTCAAGTTAAGGTCCATGTGAGGCTCGTACAAATGTTTTATAGCCCATATCCAATTGCTTAATGCATTGGTCAAGTGGCCTACAAATTAATACTCCCAGCACACTCCATGATCCGCCCAATATTTTATGCGTCTTTTTTAAAGAAGGTTGTGGGTCAGAATTATTAATTTCAAACTACATTATCATAACTAGATGAAGAAGGCTTCGATTGGATCTAACCTAGTGCAAATTTGAACACGAAGGATAGTCAACTACATCAACTCATTATACATGAAGTTTTGTTTGAATGGAAGGATGCATCACCAGATGAATAATCAACCCTTTTGCAGTTGTTTCTACAAATCTATCTGTTAACTAAGGGACCCACCTTAGTAGATTGCAGACTAGAATGCACAACAAAAGACCAAATGGAAACCCACAAATACACAAAAAAATCACAATGTGACACCAACAATGTCCGTTTATTAATGTATAAAATTGAATTACATAAGTTGTTTACAATCAGGGTGAATTTCCCTTGTTTTAGGTTCTCTCCAGTTGGTCTCTTGGTTGATTGTTTTTCAATGTTATTAGCATCAACCACTTGCCATAATAACCTTTCCCCCTTTCCTTCGTCTCTATTTATAATCTCCACCCCTTGCCACTCAATTCTCACCTGCAACCTTCTTGGAACACCATGCCATATAGCATATTCAACAACCACCATAACTACTCCATTAACTATTCCAACCACTTCTTCAACTACCTATATTTTTGTACCTCGTCTTCTTCAGTCGATCGTACTCTTGACTTCTTTTAGTCATCACAAACCACAATTGAACGTGGCTCCTAGTTCCCTAATTTTATTTTATTTTCCCTATAGCATGACTGATCTCCATCAGTCCCATATTCATGTTAGTTGATCTCATAACTTCCTTCTGCACTGAGTTATCTTCTACCTGAATTCCTTCCATATTCCAGTCGGTTTGTCAGACTACTTCTTCCACATCTATTGGTTTGATATTAATCTATCCTTTTGACTACTTATACCACACTTGACTACTCATGTTATATAATCCCTTCAACTAGTTATATAATCTGACTGTGATAGGGTCAGGTCGACCAATTCAATTTCCATCCATCTGACTTCTCTATAGTGGACTTCGATTGTTTTGGAACGAATTCTCTAATCTTACCTAGAGGTCGTTATATTCCCTCCAAGTGACTTCAGTTGCTTACCTTCGATTGGTGGTTTTGGGGCTTGATGCCCTTGCATTATTCTCCCTAGGTATGAAATAAATCCATCCTCGATTCTTGGATTTCTTGAATTCTTATTTTGGAATCCATGTCACTTATTCCATACTTATGTTCTTTCGACATACCAAGTATTCTTTATTTTTATGACTTCTCATTCAACCAACCTCCCATTTGTCAAGCACTTCAGTGATTTCCTCTATTGATCATTTTGGCAATTGGTCTTTCTAGTTAATGGTCAATTCTCCTCCATTGGTTCATCCTTCATCATACTTATACAAGTTAACAATATTAAAGGTTGCAGAAATGTCCAACTCTTCCAAAAATTCCAATACATAAGCACTCTCAAAAATCTTTTTCAATACTCTGCATGGGCCAATCTTCATCATCTTCAAATTGTTATAATTTTCTCTTGGGAACCTTTCCTTTTGGAGATTCACATAGACTAAGTTTTCTTCGATGAATTTTTGCATTCTTCTCTTCCCGTCGGCCCTCAATATATAATTGGTATTTCTTTTCTCCAATTGTTTTGGACCTTCTCATGCACCTCTTTCATATGCTTAACAAACGAATCTGCATCTGCACTCTTCTGTGTTCCAGCTAGAAACTTCATATATTCAGTCACTCCATGTGGAATTCTACCTTGCACAACCTTGAATGGTCTCAATCCAGTCGATCTATTTATTCATTTATACACAAACTCTTCATGAACAAGGACATTATCCCATTGTTTGGGTTGATTAGTGACTAAACATCTTAGCATATTTTCCACGATTCTGTTCACTACTTCAGTCTACCCATTAGTTTGTGGATGATATGCAGAACTTAACTATAGCTTTGTATCGAAAATTTTCAACAAGGTTCTAAAAAAATGTCCCATAAACTTAATGTCTCTATAAAAAATTATGCTCTTCTTCAATCCATGCAACCTAATAATTTCCATGAAAAATAAGATAACAATACTTGTGGCACCGCTTGTCTTTTTGCAGGGAATAAAGTGTGTCATCTTCGAAAACTTGTTGACTAAAACGAATATGGAGTCATTTCCTTTCTAAGTCTTAGGCAATCCAAACACAAAATACATGCTAATATGTTCCCACATAACTTACACTACAAGCAATGGTGTATAAAGTCCTATATTTTGACTTCGCCCTTTGGCATGTTGACAAGTTTAGCAGTGTTGTATCCATTTCTTCACATACTTCGCCGAACCTAGCTAATAGTATTTCTCTTCGACCATCACATTGGTCATGTAATTTCCAAAATGGCCTCCTGATCCACCACTATTCAATTCTTTTATCAAATTTTCCCGAATGGATCCTTTGGGAATGCATAATAGATGACCTTTGAACAGGTATCCTTCCTAAATGAAGTAGTCCAAATACGCAATTCTATCGACATAACATGTCCCTCAACATGCTTTCCATTCTTTACCAAAATATTTTCCAACTTCATAGTTGACCTTCATTGAATCCAACCCATTCGACTAGACAGTCATGGTGTTCAATAATGTAACTCGACGAATCAATGCATGGATAACCTTATTCAACTTTCCCTAGTTATGTCTCAACAAAATGGTATAAATTTGCATGAACTTGAACCACTTGATATGTGTTTTATTTAATTTGGTCTGGGTGTTTAAATAACTCAAGCTCTGATGGTCGGTATACAACACAAACTCCTTGGGAAATAGGTAGTGTCTCCATTTCTTTAGTGCTTTCAAAAAAGCATAAAATTCTTAGTCATAAACATAATACTTATATTTAGCCTTGTCCAATTATTCACCGAAAAAATGCAATTGGTCGGCTTCCTAGCTCAACACTACTCCAATTGCTGCTCCACTAGCATCACAATTGACTTGAAATTTTTTGTTGAAGTCCGGGAGAGCCAAAACTAGTCTCTCTGTCACCTTTTGGTTCAATTTATCAAAGTATCTTTGAGATGCTCCAATCCACTTAGATTCACCTTTCTTCATGCACGTTTTCAATGGTGTACACATTCGACTAAAGTATTTAATGAAATTCCTGTAAAAAATAACAATCCTATGAAAACTTCTTACTTCGGTAGCATTCTTTAGCACATGCCGCTCCAAAATAGCTTTGACCTTCTCAAGGTCCATTTTTAGTACTTGGCGGGAAACGATGAAACCCAAATAAACCAATTGCTCCTTGATGAAGGAACACTTATGAAAATTTACCAACAACCTCTCTTGATGCAACCTATGTAACACTTGCCTCAAGTGAGAAAAATGATGTTCTTTAACTCTACTAAAGATCATAATGTCATCCAAATAAACAACAAAAAATTCCCCAATAAGTGTTTCAACACTTCATTCATCAACCTAATAAATATACTTGGTGCATTGGTCAGCCCAAATGGCATAACCAACCATTCATGCAACCCTTCCTTCATCTTGAAGGCTATATTCCACTCATCTCCTTCTCTAATTCTGAGTTGGTGGTATCCACTCTTTAAGTCAATCTTGGTGAAGTACCTTGCTCCACTAAAGCAGTCGATTAAGTCATCCATCCTTGGTAATGGAAACTTGTACTTGATTATGATCCTATTGATGGCCCTCGACTCAGTGCACATCCTCCATACTCTTCCTTTCTTTGTTGCTATTACAGTCGATACTTCATATGGAATCAAACTTTTTTGGATTAGACCTTTGTCCAAAAATTCCTATACCTATTGGTTCAATTCGACATTCTGGATTGGTGTCATCCTATTCAATGACTAGTTCGATAGACTAAAACCTGTAATCAATTCAATCTAGTGGGAAATGCTCCTTACCAGTGGAAATATCATCAACATCTTATCAACCAATATCTCCTTGAAATCAACTAACATTTTTCCAAATTTAGTCATGATACATTCCCTTGGACTATCCACACTTATCCCTTTCAGAATGATTATAAAACAATAATGTTTCTTATTTTCTTCTTTAAGGAATTCTTCAGTTGAACACAACATAATTTTTTCTCCCAATAATTGTTTTCACTTCCCTTATTATTGTTGTCCTCCTGCAAGGGAATCATTTGATTTTTTTTCCATCTTTTACCACTAAAACAATGCTTTTTTTTTCCATCGTACATCATATTTATGTTATACTACCATGGTATCCCTAACAACAAATGAAAAGAATCCATGTGTACCACATCACACAACACATTGCCAAAAGAATTACCAATCTTAAAATTTATCATACATTGTCTAGACACTATGACATGATGCCCCTTTTGCAACCATGAAACTTTATAGGAATTCAGGCACGGTGAACACTTCAAACCCAGCTTCTCTATGAATTTAGTCAAGATTATATTCTCGTTACTTCCTCCGTCGAATATCATGGAACAACACTTACCTACTATTTTGACGACATTACTAAAGATAGACTTCCTCTGCATTGGTCCCTTCTCCTCCTGTCGAGTAGGTTGTAACAACATCCTTCTGGTTGTTATATTTATGCCTCCCTTAGGCTTGGCTTCATTTGAACTATCCCCTGTTGCTGAACCATTCCTACCTTTAGCTTTGTTGGTATCTTTCGTCCTTGCTACATGCAATTTTTTTGGGCACTCATAGGCTATATGGTCTAATTCTCAACATTTGTAGTAGACTACTTTTAGTCTTTCTGCATCTCTTCCTCCCAAAGCTCCTCTGCTTCACAATGCACGTCCACCTCTAGGGTTTACACTACCCCTTCTATACTCTATTGTAGGGTTCCTTGCAGTGTCTTCATCTCTCCTGACTTATGATTCCTTCTTTCTTCATTCCATTGCTTTGTCCTTTTATGGAAATAAATTTTCCACCTGTCCCTCTAAGAACAATCTTTCCTTTGGTTGCAGAGCCCCTCGTGGTGATTTTTTCCTCAACCTTTAAGGCTAATTGATAATCCTCTCTAACTATTATGAACCTTGATAGGATCAAATCATCTTGAATGACATATTTTATTCCATTCACATGTATTTCTACAACTTCCTTTCCTTCATCTATTTGTCCCAACCTTATGGACAATCTATAGAATTCTTCAATGATTTTCTAAATATTTAGCTCTTTTTACATTAAGTTTTGTAATTTTCTTAATAGGGTTATCATGTAATTAGTGGGAAGAAATTTTTCCTTCGACTTAGCAACTATTATGTCCCAAGTTTTAACTTTATCCTTTCATTTCTTAACTTTGTTAGCTTGTACATTGTCCCACCACAATAAGGCATGACCTTTCAACTTCAAACAATTCATTTTCACCCTTTTGGGGTCTTCAATCCGCTCAATGTCAAAATATGTTTCCATATCTCTTATCCAATCTATCGGCTTTTCAGGTTAGACTCACTGAGTTGGAAGACACTTCCAATTTGGTCCCACCCTTCATTTTATATAATATTTTCAACAATCTATCTCATGGTTCTTCTTCTTCTTCTTCTTCATGAGTGTTTTCTTCTTCCTTAGCTTCCAAATAATTATGGTTAACAGTTTCAACAAAAAATCCCCTCTTTTGGGTTTCCTTCAAAGTGGCCAACTCATTTTTCATATTCTCCATCGTTTAGAGATATTCCTCAAATTTTTCACAGTCAATGGTAACCCCTTTGCCTATGTGCAGTCTTCCTCCTCTACCACAGACATTAACACCCATTTTATCCATTGCTCACCTTAACCAATCGGTTCAACCACTCTATCCACTCATAGCTAGATTCTTCATCACACTCTACAACTCTACCCAACCACAGCTAGAGTTTTCTTCTTTCCTTTTGTAGGATACTTCTGCTCTGATACCAACTGGTGACCAACGGACCCACCTTAGTATATGACATACAAAAATGCACAAAAAAAGACCCAATTGATACCCCAAAACACTCAAAAAATCACAATGTGACACTAAAAATGTCCTTTTATTAATGTATAAAATGTATAAAATAATATTACATAAGTTATTGACAATTATGGTGAATTCCCCCGGTTTCAGGTTCCCTTCAGTCATCCTTTTAGACAATTGTTTTTCAACATTAGCAACAACAACCACTTTCCAACAACAACCTTTCCCCCTTACCTCTATCTGTATTTTTAATCTCATCCACTACATATTGTTAGTTTTACATCATTTAATTCAATAGGTCTAGTATCTTAACTAAAAGAACAACATGTACAACATATCAATCATAAGAGATAAGAGACAAGAGACACAAAACATTTCACCGGGGAAAACCAAGAAGGTGAAAACCTCCGCAACGTCCTTAGAGATAGAATAAGCACCAATACAAGGATCACAATGATCAAACCCAAGAGATAGATATCTTCAGCAGCATACTCCTCCTCCACTTGTGCGCGTTCCTCCTCTATCTCACTAATGCGAAGTGAGTGAATGAGAGAATGTGTCAAATGAGAGAGTCACACTCTCTATTTATACTTTTACTTTCACTTGACCTTTTACTCAACTAGGTCAAACCCAACTTAACCACTTAACATAATACTGACTGGGCCGACCCCACTAGGGTGTTCTAATAACCCATCAAGTATAAGTTACGACACTTACAATATAACTTGTGACACTTGCAAGTACAACTGACGACACTTCCAATCGGAGGAATAATACATCTCTGTTAGGGATACAATAAAGTACAAATACAATATACAAGTGAATATCTTCTGAAGTTACAAATACATCAACACTCCCTCTTAACTAGGAAGGTATTCTCTAGACACAGGTCATCAATACATATCGCCACAAGTCTTCAATTCTGGAGTTGGATCATCGTCACTGGATCACAGAGCATCATCGTCACTGTTGTTGTACATCGACATCTCGATCAATGGGCTATGTCATAATTATTCTCATCATAGGAAGTTCTACAGAGCCATCCACTTTTCATGCTGGTTGTAGGCCTAGCCTCCTACAGGTCTTCATCATCTCTGGCCATACTGTGGAATCCTCGGGACTTATTACGTGTGTCAAAAAAACCTTGAAACTATAAGAGCTCCTAGGATCTTTTACATGTTGACTGTCACAAAGCCTTAAAAGAGTGTCTTGCAACCTACAAGAACTCTAAAGAGCATCCTAGCACAGACTATAGGATCTCCAGGGCTGATTACATGTGACCCCCACCACAAAACCTCGAAAGAGCATCCTAGCTTAGACTATAGGATCTCCCAGGATCTTTTCTATGTGGTTAGGAAAAACCTTAAAAGAGTGTCTTGCAACCTACAAGAACTCTAAATAGCATCCTAGCACATACTATAGGATCTCCAGGGCTAATTACATTCCTCTGGTAGCAAAACCTTGAAAGAGCATCCTATCTCAGACTATAGGATCTCCCAGGATCTTTTCTATGCTACCTGCACAACCTGTCCATGACCACGGAGTATCAACCTGCTACTCATGATCATATTGATCATCATCATACAGTACATCATCCTGAGCACATCATCAATCCATGATCATCATCATAGCATCGTCGCGATGCATGTAATCTAGAGCATCATCCCGATGCTCGTCACATATGATCATCCTGATCATCATCATAGCATCATCCTGATGCATATTATATTGAGTATCGTCCTAATACTCATCACATATGATCATCTTGATCATCATCATAGCATCGTCCTGATGCATATTATCTGGAGCATCGTCCTGATACTCGTCACATATGATCATCCTGATCATCATCATAACATCATCTTGATGCATATTATCTGGAGCATCGTCTTGATATTCATCACACATGATCGAACTGATCATACAAAGCATCCACCTGATGCATATCGTCACACATGATCCAACTGATCATGCAAACCATCCACCTGATGCATATCATCATATCTGATCCAATTGATCATGCAAGCCATCCACCTAATGCATATCATCATACATGATCCAACTGATCATGCAAAGCATCCACATGATGCATATCATCATACATGATCCAATTGATAATGCAAAGCATGCACCTGATGCATATCATCATATATGATCATCCCGATCATCAACATGCAGAACATCATCTGGAGCATCGTCCTGATGCTCATCACACAGCACTTACATCCACAACCATGGGAAGGATCCTCCTACCATCATGCTTGGAATGGCTCCTGCAAATGTGTCCTATTACTTCTTCCTCGAAGTATCTTCTATATGAAGAACACCAAACCTCTCTTTGAAGTACTCAAACTTCACTCTGGCTAGTTGTTTAGTCAACACATCTGCAATCTGCTCATTTGTCACAACATACAGGATCTTCACTGCTCCTCTTTGCACCATATCCTTGATATAGTGAAATTTGATCTCGATGTGCTTCGACCTGTCATGGAACACCGGGTTCTCCGACAACTTCACACAACTCTGTTTTTCATAGAAGATACAGGTAGCATCCAACGAGAGATCAAATAACTCAGACAGTAGCTCCCTAAGCCATACTTCCTCACAACTATATGAAGAAGCTGTGACATACTCTCCTTCAGCTGTACTCAGTGCTATACAGGACTGCTTCCTGCTAAACCAGGAGATCACACTTGATCCCATACTAAAGAAGCACCCCGAAATGCTCTTCCTATCTACAACACTGCCGTCCCAATTTGAATCAACATAACCCTCCAGGTTAAACTTTTGATTCACATCATACTTGAGCCCATAATCAGCCATACCCTTCAGGTACCTCAAAATATGCTTCACAACAATCAGGTGAACATGCCTAGGATCCGTCAGGAACTGGCTCAATGTGTTCACCGCAAAGCAAATATCTAGTCTCGTGTTCCTCAGGTACATCAAGGACTAAATCATTTGACGATACACCGCGACATCAACCGGCTCAGATGAAGCATCACATAGAAGCATCAAGTTCGATGCCATAGGTGTGGCCATGACCTTGCAGTCCATCATCCCGAACCACTTCAGGATCTCTATATTAGTTTTTCAGAAATTTCAATCTGATCTAGGATCTTAACTGAGAGAATTACATGTACAACATATCTACAACATATTAATCATGGACACAATAATGCAAGCACACAAGAGACATAGAGTTTCACCGGGAAAAACCAAGAAGGTGAAAAACCCCGCAACTTCCTTAGAGATAGATAGAGCAATGATATAACCCAAGTACAAGAGATAGTCCTCCTAGCAGCATCTTCTCCTCCTTCACTAGTGCGCCACTCTCCAATGAGTGTGCGCCACTCTATTTATACTTGAATTGACTTGCCTAATAACCTTTACTAGGCCGGCCTTAACTTAACGACATAACATAATTCTAGCAGGGCCAACCCCCAATAGGGTGGTCTAATAACCCTTTAACCCACATGACTTATACAGGGCCGACCCCAAGAAGGTGGTCTAATAACCCATCAAGTATAAGTTACGACACTTACAATATAAATGACGACACTTCTGTTTAGAGGAATAATAACATCTCTATAGGAATACAAACACTTCGATATAGAGGAATAATAACATCTCTATAGGAATACAATATACATATATGAAATACATTCCGAAGTTACAAATACATTAACACTCCCTCTTAACTAGGAAGGTATTTCTTGACACCGGTCTTCTAGCACAAGTATTCTTCTCTAGATCATCGTCACTCGATCATTGACATTGAATCATCGTCCTCGTCATTGTTGCTGATATCTCAATCAATCTGCTATCTACTCATCATAGGAATTTCTACAGAGCTAGTCCTTTTTCATACTGGATGCAGGCCTACCACCTGTAGGTCTTCATCATCAGTGGTCATACTGTGGATCCTAGGACTAATTACGTGCATCAACAAAACCTTGAAAGAGCATCCCAGGCCTTTTACGAGCACACGGCTCAACCTATCGGATCTCCCATGATCTTTTACATGTGACTGTCACAAAACCTTAAAAGAGTGTCTTTCCTAGCAAGATCTCTAAAGAGAATCCGAGGCCTTTTACGTGTCTAGAACAACTTGTCCAGATCTCTAGGACTTATTACATGTGACCCCTACCACAAAACCTTAAAAGAGTGTCTTGCCAAGCAAGATCTCTAAAGAGCATCTGAGGCCTTTTATGTGACTAGCACAACCTATCCAGATCCCTAGGACTTATTACATGTGGTCCCCACTAAACCTTGAAAGAGTGTCTTACCAAGCAAGATCTCTAAAGAGCATCTGAGGCCTTTTATGTGACTAGCACAACCTGTCCAGATCTCCAAGACTTAGTACATGTGGTCTAACAAAACCTTAAAAGACTGTCTTGCCAAGCAAGATATCTAAAGATCATCTAATGCCTTTTACGTGACTAGCACAACTTGTCCATATTTCCAAGAATTATTACATGCTACCCTTGCACAACCTGTCCACGGACACAAAGTATCAACCTGATAGTCACCATACATCATCACATGATAAACTTGATCATCATCATAACATCATCCTGATGCATATCATCTGGAGCAACATCCTGAAGCTCATCATCCATGATCATCCTGATCATCATCATATCATCATGCTGATGCATATCATCTAGAGAAACATCCTGAAGCTCGTCATCCATGATCATCTTGATCATCATCATAGCATCATCCTAATTCATATCATCATACATGATCTACTCGATCATACAATGTATCTACCTGATACATATTATCATACATGATCTCCTGATTATACAATGTATCTACCTGATACATATCATCATACATGATCTACCTGATCATACAATGTATCCTCTTGATACATACACAAATACATGATCCACCTGATCATACAATGTATCCACCTAATACATATACAAATACATGATCCACCTGATCATACAATGTATCCACCTGATACATATATAAATCCACGATCCAACTGATCATATCAAGCATCCAACATGATGCATACACAAATGCATGATCCACCTGATCATATCAAGCATCCAACATGATGCATATACAAAGCAGTAACTGGAACATCATCCGGATTCTCATCACACAACGCTTACATCCACAGCCATGGGAAGGGCCCTCCTCTCACCATGCTTGGAATGGCTCCTACAAATGTGTCCATCACTTCTTCCTCGAAGTGTTGCCAACCTAAAGAACACCAAGCCTCTCTTTGAAGTACTCAAACTTCACTCTCGCTAGTGGTTTCGTCAACACGTCTGCAACCTGCTCATCTATCGCAACATACAGGAGCTTCACTGCTCCTCTCTGCACCATATCCATGATATACTTATATTTGATCTCAATGTGCTTCGACCTGTTATGGAACACTGGGTTCTCAGAAAGCTTCACGCAATTATGGTTGTCAAAAAAGATACCAATAGCATTCAACAGGAGATCAAATAACTCTGACAATAGCTTCCTCAGCCATACTGCCTCACAACTAGACGAACAAGCTGCGACATACCCTGCTTTTGCTGTACTCAGTGCTACGCAGGACTGCTTCCTGCTAAACCAAGAGATCACACCCGATCCCATACTAAAGCAGCATCTTGAAGTGCTCTTCCTATCTGCAGCACTGCCTTCCCAGTCCAAATCAACATAACCCTGTAGGTTAAACTTTTGATTCGCATCATACTTGAGCCCATATTCAATTGTACTCTTCAGGTACCTCAGAATATGATTTACAACAACCAGGTGAACACCTCTGGGATCCCTCGGGAACTAGCTCAATGTGTTCACCGCAAAGCAAATATCCGGTCTCATGTTCTTCAGGTACATCAAGGACCCAATCATCTGACAATACACAGTGACATCTACCAGATCAGATGAAGCATCACACAAAAGCTTCAGGTTTGATGTCATAGGTGTGGCCATGGCCTTGCAGTCCATCATCCCAAACCTCTTCAGGATCTCTACTGCATACTTCCCTTGTCCAAGGAAGATTCCATCTGCACTCTACCACACCTCCATGCCTAGAAAATAGTGCGCCATCCCCAAGTCCTTCATCTCGAACTCGGCAACAAGATTCCTCTTCATGTCGGTAATCAATCTATCCTCACCTGTAGCCAACAGGTCATCTACATACAAAAGTAGTATCATTGGATTGCCTTCCTCAACCTTGTAGTAAAGGTTGGAATCTGCTTAACTCTTGGTAAATCCCAAACTAGATAGAAAGCTATCTATCCTACCATGCCAAGTCCTAAGATCTTGCTTCAAGCCATACAAGGCTTTCTTCAATCTGCACACATATGACCCCCTGTCATGTGTCTCAAAATCGAGTGGCTGCTCCACATACACTTCCTCTTCGACTACACCATTCAAGAAAGCTGTCTTGACATCCATCTGGTGTATCTTCCATTTCATCACTAGAGCCAGAGCAAGTACTAATCTGATGGAAGTGTTCCTGGCTACAGGTGCAAAAGACTCTTCGTAGTCAATCCCTCTTTCTGGGAGAAGCCACGAGCTACAAACCTTGCTTTGTATTTCTCCATGCTACCATCTGTAGCATGCTTGATCTTATAGATCCATTTGTAAGTCACAAAAAACTTCCCTTCAGGTCTTGGGAATGCATCCCAAACATCATTCTTCATGATCGACTAGTATTCCTTGATCATGGCATTCTTCCATTATTGTATCTTGGATCCTGGGAACTTCAGATTCTTCAATATCTTCAATAGATAGCTTCGTTGCTGGAATGAATGTTGTACTCCTTCTTTTGTAGGTGATTGTACATGATCTTTCCTACAAGTCAAATTCACAATTGTATGATTAGAAACTTCTCATAGTTTTCATAACAAAATATTACGCATAAGAACATATGTCATACAATCATGCAATTACCTTAGCCAATGCTTCAATACAACATTTATCCATATCCCGTAACTTTCTAGATGCCTTCCAATCTCTACCAAAACATTGTTAAGAGTCTGCACAAATCCCAACATGTCAGCAAAGAGGTTTCATTCTAGATAAGTAGAAATGGATTGTTGTACAGTGTCATAGGCCACTTACCCATCACATTCATATTAGTAGTATACTGTTCATTAATGCAATTATTCTAATATGCATAATACACACCCTAAGTCTAGGAACATAAGCATATACATCATTGAACAATATTATTTAAACAAACAAGTATGCAAAAATGTCAATTCAAATACTTATCTTTGTTTGGTTGTAGGGTGGACTCCCTCTCAATATTTGCTTCCTTGCAGGAACTACTGGAGTGTGCTCCCTCTTGATATTTGCTTCCTGGATCACCTGTCCTTGAACTTATATCCATCCTCGATCACTATGCATGCTTACTAGTATCATCATTGTGTTATCCTCGAGATCTCATACATAATCATACATTCATTAGTATAACCTTAATACTATCAAACACAATAATCTTAAACATGTATAGTCATGATCATTTCAAACATAGATAATAAGCATTAGTATTCAAGGTTTCAGGGAAGACTTCTCTTACTCATGCATATTCATATTTGACTATAGAACTCTTCTGGTTAGTCATATCATCAATCAAGGTAAGAGACATAATATGCATAAACCCTTGATTACTTCATGAATAATCATTATCAACCATACAACTGTATAAGATCCTAACAAAAGGTAGGATTCTAACTTGATATAGTAAAAACATACCTAGTTATCATATTTGCTAGTTATGTCTAGTATTGTATTCTTGTTCTCTTCAATGACTTGTGCTAGTAACTTGCATATCTCATAGGTTAAGAATTGTAGAATCAAATTATACATACCTCGTAAGTAGAGCTTCTATGTGATCCATGACAATGGATGAATCTCTGTCTTCATGTCACCATGGTCATATGTTCTTGAACTAGAACATGATTTGTCTTTCTTGATGTACCTTTCATATTAGCGAAAAACATCAAACTCATACAACACCACAATGCATTAGTACAATCATAAGTTTCAAAACCCTAATCACTGAATATCTGCATTCATAATTTTATTAAGGTGATACGACAAGTCTAAAGTTAATCAAGATTGTACTAACCTTAATGAAGACAAACATACCATAAACTTAATCATGAACAAATTTCGAAACATACCTGTAAGTCATACCTGTCCAGATTGCTTGTACTCTTCTTATGTAAGGCCTTAGCCTCATCTCCCTCTGAAACAAGAACTTATTCACTTATGCAGGGGACCAATCCATTCTCTTCTAGGATTAACCCAATCCACTTGAATTGCAGAAATTGGATCTGGAGCTAGATTAGGGTTTGTTAGAGAAACCCTAAAAATTCAAACTTATGAAATAATCAAAAGATGCGCCTTTCTGAGCTGGTTAAGCTGGTATACTCAGAATTTGAAAACTGCAAAGTTTCACCCCTTAAAATTGCCTTTTAGATTTCCAGATTCAATAGGGAGGACCCTGAAGTAGGGTTTGATTTTCTTGGAGCTTCACCCAACCAAAGGTTTGATCCAAAGCTCTAAACTTTGATTTTCTTGAGGAGCTTCCATCCGTGGTCACATAATTCAAAAATTCCAACTTTTGTAGAAGCCCTAATTTTCCACTTTCCTAATCAAAGTCCCGAACTAGGGTTTGATCAAGCCCGACCTTTTACCCAACCAAAAAATTCGATCTTGGTCTCTAAATTTTGATTTTTATGAGTAGCATCCAGCTGTGGTCTCCGATTCCAAAAATTCCAACATTCTCTGAAACCCTAAATTCCTAGAGCCATGAATTAAGGTGCTCAAAATCCAATTCTGTTTTGACAGAAATATGCACCTAATTGTTTCTGGTGTAACTCCGAAATTTCAGATCTACAGGGTCTAAAAATTTGGCTTGTGGTAGCCTGACCTGTTATCTTTCCAACCTTATAGGTCTGACCTCAAATGGATTCTCTGAGAGATATTTATGCCAAGTGTCGCAATGTGACATGTTTCTGGGATAAAACATGAGAGTGAGCTTGTACAGAGTGTCACATGTCACTGGTTCATTTCTAGCCTCTGAAAATCGGACCTGTGAAAGTATAGTCCGTTCCCTACCTTCCACCTTTTATGAAATTTCATTTGGATCTTCCTAGCCCAAGTTGTGACCTTTTATCCTACGTCACCTTTTTATGACTCAAATCTGGAAGAGGCAGAAACCCTATATTGTACAGATCATAAATCTGAAAGTACAACGAATTAGAGGCTCTTCTTTGGACACAAGGTACATGGGGATCTTATCTTCAACTTGTAAGATTTTCAGATCCTGAAACGTTTACAAAATGAATTTCTAGCAAAAGTGCTATGATGACCGGTTTTTGGTATATCAAACCCTAGCTTCACAAGTGCAACAAGTGTCATAAATGCCATACCATGCCTTCTTTCAGGCTAGCTCTGAAACCATGTTAGTTTTTCAGAAATTTCAATTTGATCTAGGATCTTAACTAAGAGAATAACATGTACAACATATCTACAGCATATCAATCATGGGCACAATAATGCAAGCACACAAAAGACACAAAGTTTCACCGGGGAAAACCAAGAAAGTGAAAAACTCCACAACCTCCTCAGAGATAGATAGAGAAATGTAATATCCTGGGAAATATCTAACCCAGATATTAACTCCACTTAAAAAACTTTTACAACTTTTACTAGTGAAATTTTGTGGCAAATCCTTCGAACCGGACAGGAGGTAATTGAGGGGTACTGGTGTACAGACTGAGCATGGTGGGATGAAAGTTTGATTCTAGAATTTATATGGGATTAGGTACAGCAGCAACAAAATATGTTTTTAGCAGGAGTCCTTGGCACAAGGTACTAGAGCAATTCACTTTTCAGCAATAGAACAAATCTATTGGCTACTTCGAGGCTTCCTGGGCTTCTAGCATATGCCAACACGACTGGGTAAGGGTTAAAGGTGTTTGGTACAGAGATATATCAGTCATGCAACTCATAAAATAGGCTGGAATGAAGACAAGGTGAACTTGGAAAATTTTGGAGTGATTTGGGGCTTGATTGCACTCCGTGGACTGCTAAACTAGTTAGATTACGGGATTTCCAAAACAAAGTTCAAAGCATTCAAATTCTTATTACAGGGACTGATATGGATATAATATTGAACTAGCAACCTCCTCCAACTGACAGAATGCAAAATGGATCCTCAAAAAAGATTCAACAACAAATATGGTGAAACTAGTCTAGATTAAGCACCAAACTAGCTAGTCTTGCATTTTAATCCCTTAAACTGCTCCAATAAATGATAAAATATTCTATGAAATTAAATAATGATCTGATATTACATACTGAACATATGGAGGTTGAAAATAATATATCAGAATCCTTCTTTTATTGATTTAACTCTCTCCCAAAACAACAGTGCCTCATAAGCTGAATATTCATTACATTTGATGGAGTATGAAGAGAAGAAATAGAGTATTACTGTGGCTCTGCTATGGAGATAGGATCAGGTCATCTACAGGTCATATGAATGTAAATGTCTACTTACTGAGCTTCTGAACTTGTCTGGAGTGCATTCACTAAGTCATCCCTCTCCTTTAGGGAAAACTCCTCTAGATTTAGTTGTGAATGGAGAATGAGTGAGAAGTGAAGTATGGATCTGATCTGAAGCTGGTTACTGATATTGTACACCTTTGATGTCTGAAACAATGGCTGCACCAACTCTCCTTCATCCCCTGAGCGCACTCCCAAGTTCTATCTTCTTCAATGGATGGATCTTCACCAAAACTAGCTCGAGAATCACTGTTGGAGGAACTTGTTCTCCCGAATGAATGTATATCTTCAATGGAGGCTGGAAGCATGTGTTACTAGCTTTAATATCTCAACATAGACCTGCAAAACACTCTCTGGAAACTAAGGGTCTTGGGGAACATCACCCAAGAAGCATAGCTGAGGCACATCACTCAACTAGAGAAGCATCAGAGAGCTCTCATGACAAAACATAAATGATCAAAAGTTCTTCATTGGAGTTGGTTGGCTTCTTTTATAAACTTTATGATGACCTGCTGAGTAAGTTACTTAGCTTTGGTGACTTGTGAGAGTAGGTTACCACTTGCCCATCCTACTCCAAGTCATGTGGGAGCCTTCTTGGAATAATTAGCAAGTTTTGTCTTAGAAAAACTTTCCAACTTTTGTCTCTCTTCACCCATATTAGCAACTGTGCCTTAGTTAGCTTTCTGGATGTTGCTAAATCTTTACTTATAGCTTTTCTTGTTCTTTCCACTTTATTTACTTTCCACTTTTCTTCTTTTTCCAGCTTTTCTCTTTGATTTTGCCAATTTCTAATTTGTTTGCCTTGTCTTCTTTCCTCCTTTGGACTCCTTGCTTTTCTTGAGATTTGCCACTAAGGCAAGAGTGGTCCACATGATCAAATTCGACCTCCTAGCCATATTATCACCACTTCCCAATATTTATTAGCAATATTTATTAATAAAAATATTCCAAATCAGAATTAATTCCAAATTCAACATTTAAGCAATTAATTAATTCATGTGGTATAATTGCCTCAAAATTAACCCCTACTCCAATTTGGAAAACATCTTCCACATGGGTGCCCTCTTGGCCCTCTTGCTCATTATCCATTAATTTTATTTATCAAAATTACCTTTAATAAATAAATTTACCAACTTGGGAGACTTAGGCCAAAATTAATTCTAAGCAAATAGAACTAATACCATTTAATTCCCTTAGGGGTTGATTTTGTCCCCTTTCACCCATCATACTGGATGAACCAAAATTGGGGACATGACAGTCCTCCCTTCCCAAGATTGCTTGTCCTCAATCAATGTTAGGATTCCACCAAGCTTTTGCTACACCACTCTGATTTTATTTGTGCCCGTCCATTGAACAATCTGAACATTCAACTTGGGGCCTTCAAAAAATCTAAGTAAAATGTAATATGACTAAACTGCACTGTAAACTCTATCTGCACTAAATCATGAACAAAAATATTAACCCAGGTAATATAACTAAGTAGAATTCCCAGATCCCACTGCTTTCTCCGCAAGAACCCATAATTTTCTGTCACCTCTAGAAAGTTATCACTCCAAGGAATTCCCGGATCCCAAGGTATTAACTGCATTTTTCCAATCTCCAAGCATGTGGATTCCCTCCACATAGGCCAACTTCTGCAAGTAATCATTAATTTATCTTGGAAACTTTCCCACTTAGATGCCTTCCCTTGACCATAAGCAAAAACATTTTTGCAAGGAGATTTCATGTCTGTCAGGTAATGTTTCACCCAATCCATATGTGGATGAGCGACATCAGATGGCTGCAAATTATGCCTTTTTTGCTACTTGCAAATCATATAAAAATCAACAATGATGAAAACAGTTTTTTTGCAACAAAACATAATATTCTTACCTTCTAGGTTTTCCCTTTCAGTGATGCCTCTATCCATCCAACCAATGGATGGAAAAACACCTTTATCTGCTGAATCATATGGAATATGATCAGCCATATGTCTGTCCTCTTCAGGTAAAGAGAACTCATGATTTCTATGGAACTCCACAGGTCTCCCCCTCTTCATCCAATGGCTCAACTCTCTGCCATTGATCCAAGGGTGCCAAACTCCATCACATGACCCACATGTTGAAAGTAAGTGTGGATCTGATGCCTCCTTGTCAAAAGTGGCTGCACACACATGCATGGGCTGCCTCCACTGCTGCAGGTTAAGGAACATGTCATCTGACTCAAATTTAGGATCTTTCTGCTCATCATGTGACACAAAAAAAAATAGAATCCTTTTACCCAATTTTCATTCCCAAGGTTTGTGGCTAAATGTGAAGTGGGGAATGAAGGGTGGTGAGCCATGCTTCTGAACATTTCATCTACTGAAGTTGTGGATGTATCCTCTTTATTGATGGATGAACCATCTATGGTGAAATCAACAGCACCTTCCTTGGAAGAAAGACCTTCTTCAATGATCCTCTCATGTTCATTCTGGAAAAAATCATGCACTTGCTTTTCACCCACTTTTTCTGCACATTCTTCAAGCACATACCGCATAGAATGCTCCTCATGGTCCACCCACTCATGAGGTTCCTTCATGTAATATTTTATGTCATTGACCCAAAAGGGATGAATCTTAGACAAAATTGAGGATTCAGTCAATTCTTTCCACTCTTGCTGGAATTGTTCTATCTTCATTTGGGATTCTGAGAGACCACTTTGAGTGTATCTCAAAGAATCTTGGGTGGCCAACAACTCACTTTTGAGCTTGCAGTTCTCTTCTACATATTTGCAAATATTTTCTTCATCATGCAATGATGCATCCCGCAACAATTCAACAAGCTCACACATGTAATTTTTATCTGAAAGCAACTGTGAGAAATTACCTTTGATTGTGGACATTGCTTTTTGGATATTCTCCATGGCTGCAAAGAAATATTGATCTTCCCTTAAAGCAGCTTCCCAACACAACCTCGACACTGAAGAATGAGTTTCATGGAGAATTTTCAGGGCCTCTTGGATTTTTCTCTCAATCATTTTCAATGGTCCATCCAGGGAAAGAAGTTCCAACTGGTGAACCTCTTCTGCTTCTTGCAATTCAACCTTCTCCCAATTCTGAATTTTGACACTAGAAGGCTTTTCTAATCCATCATTCTCACTGGAAGTGGATGCCATATTGGGCTGCAAAAAAGGAATGCAAAAATAAGAATTGCAGCCATACCTTTGTGCCCAAATTTCCTCCTCACGTGGTGTTTTAATGGCAGCATGCTTCTTTCCCAAATTCCTAGGTTCACACCCAGCTGATTCGGGCTTGTCTTCTACCTCAACTTGAAGTTCCAATGATGATTTCAGATCTAATTGATGTTCTTCTTTTGGATATGATGCAAAATATTTCCTACCATCATCACTCTTCATCATCTCTTCGGTACTGATCTTGAAATCACCAACGAAGAGCTTGGGAGTGATTTCACCTTCCACATTGCCAACAATCGAATGCTTGACTGCTGGACCTTCAGTTGGGCATTGACCTTCTTCATTCACTTCTTGGAGTAATGGGGCAGCAGCAAGGTCTTCTTGGTCATTTATTTCCAATAAACTTGATGTCTCTCCACATTGTGTGGTGCTCAGATCACAACCTGTGGACTTCCTTCTTGAAGGAAAAAAAAACAGTCTCGCATGCTTGGCCCTACCAATGGCCTTCTTGATTCCTTTTTCTTGATTCCTTTTTCTTGAGATTGGGATGGATCCATATGTAGGGTTGCAATTTAATTTTTATTTTTTCCTACTTCTTCTCCACCCGAAGAACTAGGTGTTAACACCCAAAAAGTGCTCACTACCTCATCTACCCCATTACATGACTCATTTGTCCATTTTCCTATCATATTTCCCTTAAAAACTCTGAAAATACCACTAAAAAGCCTCCAAAAGGATTAAAATGCCTCCAAAAGGCCACAAAACCATCAAAAAAGCCTCAAAAAGGCTAAAAAACCCCTTTTCCTTCCAAAAAATCCAAAATTCTCCAAAAATAGCAAAAACCCTCTAAAAAGGGAATAAAAAATATAAAATAATGAGGAAAAAGGAGGAAAAAACACTATACAGCTGACCTAAACCATATGGTTCCCAAAACCATGGGCCAACACTCCACCACCAAAAATCTATAGATAGGTGATGGAGACCCCTTATTTCACATCCACAATCAAGTATACCCTTACTCTGCCAAAATCTCTCTTGAGACCCTAGCTCACCCTTGAGCTACTTTCACCATTGAGAGCCCCTTTTGGCCCATTTCCACCATTGGAGAAAGAGAAGGAGCAAAGATGGAGTTTGGAGCAACCCTCTTGGATCATTGCAAGAACTTCACCAACCTTCACATTGGAGGTAAAGCTTTAATACAAAAAACCATTTACATTATCTCTTGTCTTTTTATATTTCATACACATGCCCTCGATGGGGCCCATGTCTACCGTTCCACTCACTGCACCCATTCCAGTAGCTGGAATACCTGTCCCACCTCCCTCAGTGACTCACACTACCTTGGGCGGTGCAGGACCGTCCCATACCACGTTCGTCCCTCCACTTGGGGGCAACATCCCAAACCCAGCCCCTCCACTTGGGGGCATTGGCCCCAATTTGGTCACACCCGCTAGTATGTCACATCCTTCTACTAGTTTGCCATTCATGGATAGCCTCAACCTTCCTGACCTAGCCAGACTGACTAACGATCCCATTAGACACGACCCAGCATGGCCTCACATGCCCACCAAGCTCCCCTCTGACATCCCTAAGTTTGAGGGAAAGGTAGGTGAGGACCCCCAAAACCATATTATGTCCTTCCATCTATGGTGTTCCTCCAACTCCATAGTGGACGACTCTGTCCGCCTCCGTCTATTACAGTGCACCTTCACTGGCTCTGCAGCTAAGTGGTACATCGAGAAACCCCATGGGACCCATGCCACCTTTACTTCCCTTGCCTCGACCTTCCTGCAGTTCTTTCTGTTACCTGTCCGCTATGACGCAGGAGTTGAGATCCTACTATCTTGCAGACAGAACACGGCTACCCATATCACTGACCACATTCATGAGTGGCATCGACGCCGCAGTCTCTGCAAAATCAAATTAGACGACCATATCTTCCTAGATTGGTTCCTAAAATCCCTCCTCCCTGTCATTGCCAAGGATGTGGCATCCAAATGACCCTAGTTTGAAGAAGTGGCCATCCTCAAAGCCCAGCAATTTGACCTCATATATGCCCAGTCGAGTTACCTCTATACCATTATCCCTGATGCCCCTCGCGGTGATTGCTCCCAGCACGATGCACCGGGGGCATCCCACGCCGCCGATGGCATCATTGGCCGTGTGTCCCCACATCGCCAACCCTTTTCCATAGCATGTCCTAGCCATGGCCCCAACCTGTCGTGGGATACATCACAGTCTGGAGCTACCAATTCGTATGCTCTCATGGCACATCATCCCCATTCCCATGGACCCTCATGTCCACCTCAGTGCTTTGGGCACGCCTCCCCCGCCTATGCCCCCCCGGTCGCACCTTAGCCGTATTACCATCCACGGGATGCACCAGCTCCTGTGACCTCTCAAGCCCAACCGGCTTATTACCCACCACAGGAAGCCCCTGCAGCAAACCCACAGCCCGCTCCGCAAACGTATGAGCAACCCCCCCAAGGTGTAGCACCTGCGTAGCCTCCACCTACTTATTATCCACCGCAGCCTGCTCCCGCACCTGCACAACCACAGAACCCACCCGCTGCCCAAGGGCAAGTTTACACCCAACAAAATCCCCAGCCAAACCAAAACAACCAGAGCCAACAGGGCCAACAAAACCGTGGCAAGGGCCGTAACCACGGGAACAACCCTCCTCCAGACCAAGGTGGTCAACCTCCCAATCCCCCAGACAACAATAATGCGGCCTCTGCCAACCAAAACCCCAATCAGCCACCCAAGCAGGCTAAAAACCCTAATTTACGAACAAACCATCCTTGTTCTATTTGCGGGGTCTATAGCCACTACACACATGCTTTCCCACATTTAGAGCGAGCCAGGAAACTCTGGGTTGATGATGCCCATCGCCAAGGGCACGCAGCTCCTCCAGTGCCACCCAACCCCCCACAACCTCAGCAACCACCTTTGGTGCTTCAAAACCCCTTACCAAACCAAGGCGTAGTGAACACTCAGCCATTGGATCTCCCTCAAGCCAATGTGCCACCACAACAACAAATCACGTATGCCGCTCCTGATCAACCCATGTTTGACTCAGGTACCCACCACTTGTTGATGATGTCATCCGCTGATGTCAACCTCCAAAATCATGGGAACCAATATGGCTCCACCTCTGAAGCCCCTCCCACTGATAAAACCACTAACGCTCATCCCACTGATCAGGTGTTACGTATACCTTCTCCTCCACTAGATGGCGCTTCCAAAGCACCTCGTTTCCCACTTCGCTGTATCAACAATAACCCCAATGCACGCGCTGTGTCAAACTACAACATTGTAGACGACTTAGCCCAATCCCCTGCAACCATGTCTGCATTAGAAGTCTTGAAAACCTGTCCTTCCCAGCGCAAGACTTTACTCTCAGCCATTGAGGCTATTGACCCAAATGATTCGAATTTGATGGCCTTCGATTTGGACCAGTCCGAACCACGCCTGCCTTCCACTTTAGCGTTCCAAGTTTCTGTTTCCGTTTGGAATCTTGTCATTCATCAATGCATCATCGATGAAGGTGCCTCTACATGCGTTATGTCCACATTCGTATGGCAGAAGTTGGGATCCCCTACTCTCCAGCAGTCCACCACTGCGTTACGTGCCTATGACAGTCGTTCGGCTCAACGCCAAGGTCTCCTAGCCAATGTCCCCATCTAGTTAGGTGGTAAAACCGTACTCATTGACATAGAGGTCATCAATGCCCAGCTTGATTATAACCTCTTACTTGGCCGCAGCTACATGTATGCCATGCGGGCAGTTGCTTCTTCCATTTTTCGTACCATGATGTTCCCACATGATCGACGCGTGGTCAAGGTCGACCAACTCACCTACTATGATCCCAGTACCCCCGCTGCACCCGAAAATGTTCTCCCTATGGTTGAACAACCTGTTAGTGATACCACTACCTTGCTAGTTTCCTCCGTGGGACCTGGAGTTTACTTAGATCCGTCGATGACGTCTACATTCCAATCCATTCCTCCCCCATCACCCACGATCTAATTCTCTGATCTATGCACCTTGTCCCACAATACGCAAACACCCACCAATCAGTCGCCCTTGTTACCTAAACCACCATTGGTACCTAGTCACATTGGTGTTACACCCATCCACACCATCCCCTTCCTCATCCCTCCCTCGGGAGTAGTAAGTGCCCCAGTTATGGCTACCCTTAGCCTCCCTGAGTTAACCTTGGGATTTCTCGTGTGGTACCTTTCACCTCCCATTCCCCCGCTGACACCAGATGTCGTCCTGCAACCGGTGCAACCCGTCACTACTACTCAGCCACCTCCTGGTGTTGCTACCCCCTTCGTCCTCCACAAACCCCCCTCCTCTTATCAAGCCCACTAGGGGCAGAGGCCCACAACCATACACTGCTGTACCCCCTCCCAAAACAGTAAAAAACCCCCCAGTGTTTCGTGCTCCTCCCAAATGCTCATTGTGTGATGAGTTAGGCCATCCGACTCATCAATGTCCATAGTTACCAGCATCATAAGAACACATGCAAATGCTTGACGACGACCCCAACATCCCTGTTGTCGAAATCGACCCAACCCCCAAGCCCCGTGATAAATCACTGCGTACCAACCACCCCTGTGTGATATGCGGTATTTACGGCCACTACTCCCATAACTGTCCTGATCTCCCAGATTATGAGATCCACCCCCCAGTCTCCTCCCCTTCAGGAGAGGTTAACACCATTTATATGATCTCTTCAATCACCACTCCCTCGTCAATCGATTTGACGACTACGACTTTCTGTTCTGATGAGGAGATTCTTGAGGCACTCACTACCCCGGAGTATCCCTGGGATGACATGCACCATCGTTCGTATTTCCTCCCAGAAGCATCTTCCTGTAGCACCGCTACCCAATTTGTGGTTGAATCCAAAGATTTCCTTCCTACCAAGGTCGACTGGTTTAAGGACCCTATTCCTGCTCTGGATGCCTTTGAAGAAGGTAACATGGCCAATATTTCACCCGTCATCCAAATTGATATCGTTTCCCCAGGAGGTACACCTGAACTCATAACTTTAGGAGCCTCCTGCAGTGAGCATGAGATTGAGGAGTACAAAAAACTCTTCCAAGAATTTCGTGATGTCTTTGCCTAGTCCTATACTGAAATGCCTGGTCTTGACCCCGCCATTATAGAGCACCACATTGACACATGGCCTGATGTACCCCCCGTTCGTCAGAAACAGCGCCCCATTCATCCCTCAAAGCTCCCAGCTGTCAAAGCAGAGATTGAGAAACTCCGCAAGGCAGGATTTAGTTATCCTATTGCTTATACCACCTGGGTTTCAAACCCCGTTCCCGTTAACAAAAAACAAGGCACCATTAGAGTATGCACTCACTTCCGAGATTTAAACCGTGCTTGTCCCAAAGACAACTTCCCCACGCCATTTATTGACCAGCTCATCGATGCATGTGCGGGGCATGAAGTCATGTCCTTCATGGATGGTTTTTCCGGATACAATCAGATTCAGATTTGAAAGGAGGATTAGTACAAAACTGCCTTTACTACCCCATGGGGCACCTTTTCCTATCGCATCATGCCTTTCGGCCTCAAAAATGCTGGTGCCACCTTCCAGCGGGCCGTGACCTATTGCTTTCACGACTTGGTCCATATCTTGCTAGTCTACCTTGATGACCTTACAGCTCGTTCCCGAAAATGATCAGACCACCTTAATGACCTTCGACAAGTTTTTCTGCGTTGTCGCAAATACCAAAGCCGCTTGAACCCACACAAGTGTGTCTTTTGCGTTTCGGCAGGCCGATTGTTGGGTTTCATTATTTCCGAGAAGGGAATTACTGTTGACCTTCTGAAAGTCCAAGCCATCTTATATCTTCCCTCTCCTCGTACACTACGACAACTCCAAAATCTGCAGGGGCAATCCAATTTCCTCTGTCGTTTCGTTCCTGATTACGCTACCACCGTTCATGGTTTCTTGTGCCTAATCCGTACCCACATACCCTTTGTCTGGGATGAGCAAGCAGAAGTTGCATTCAGAGCCCTCAAGAAAGCTCTCACACAAGCCCCCTTGATCTCCCCTCTGGATTTCTCTCAGGACTTCATCCTCTACGTCTCGGCATCCGAGCATGCCGTGTCTAGAGTCTTGGTTCAAGAAGACGCTTCTCACCAGGAGCATGTCATTTATTACGTTAGCTAGACCTTGTCTGGACCACCTCTACGTTACCCATATGAGGAGAGACTCGCCCTAGCTATGGTCTTTTCCGTCCAAAAATTGTGAAACTACATTTTACTTAGTCATACCATAGTCGTCCCCGACTCCAACCCCATGGTATATCTCCTAAACCAACGGCTACTGCAAGGTCGTGTTGCTAAATGGGTCATTATCCTCCAGGAATATGACCTTACTTTCAAAACCCCTAAGAGCACCAAATCCCTCGCACTTGCCCAGCTCATCACCGATCTCCCCTCCCTTCTACCATCCCCCCAAAATCTTTGATGAGTTACCTAACAATCATTTGTTCACCATCTCGTCTGATGACCCATGGTATGGTGATATTTTTCTATACCTACACACACAGAAGTTCTAACCCAAAGTCACCCGCAATGGACGCCGTCGTATCCGTCACCAGGCCTCTCGCTATCTCCTCTTAGGCGATGTCCTTTATCAGCGAGGGGTCGACACGATTCTTCATCGTTGCCTTACACACAAGGAAGATGAACACATCCTCAATGACTGTCATAGCGGTGCCTGCGGCGGCCATTTCTCTGGAATGGCCACCGCCCAGAAGGTCGTCCGCGCTGGATATTTCTGGCCCACACTCTTTACCGACTGCATCACAGTGGTCAAACATTGCCATAATTGCCAACTTTTTGCCCCCAAGGCCCGGACACCACCTGCTCCGTTACACCCAGTCGTCACCGTTGGTCCCTTTTGTAAGTGGGCCATCGAATTCATGGAGTGTAAACCCCCATCTGCTAACGACCATAAATACATCATTGTTGCCGTCGATTACTTTACCAAATGGGCCGAAGCCATGCCTACTTTCAATTGTACCGCTGATACTGCTGCCCATTTCTTTTTTAACCATGTTATCACTCGATTTGGGGTTCCCAAACAGTTGGTCTCAGACCATGGTTCCCACTTCGAAGATTCCGTTTGGCGCGAGTTATCCACCCTCCTCAAGTTCGAACATCAATATTCCTCTGCTTACTACCCCCAAGGGAATGGCCAAGTAGAGGCCATTAACAAAATACTTAAAACCATCCTTCAACGCACTGTTGACCGACGTAAGTCCAATTGGCACCACATGTTGTTCCCTTCCTTATGGGCTTACCATACCTCTACCAAGACCACCACTGGTTTTACCCCATTTCACTTAGTTCATGGCGTAGAGTCTGTCCTCCCCATTGAGTGTCAGATACCTGTCCTACAAATCGCCGTCGAGCTTCTCCCTGATACCTCCCCACTCGAGCAACGTCTGCTATCCCTCGAACAAGCTGATGAAGATCGTCGTGCCACTCTCCAGACTATTGAAGCCGCCAAGAACCGCTCCAAAGCCGGTTACGACAAACTTGTACACCCTTGAACTTTCCATGAAGGGGACCTCGTCCTCGCATATGACCAAGCCCATGACAAAACCGGTAAAGAAAAGTTTGAATCTATGTGGCAAGGCCCTTACATCGTGCAGACTTGCCTCGGCAAGGGGGCATACATTTTAACTGACTCAGAAGGTCGCCCTTTGCGCAACCCTCGTAACGGGTTGTACCTTAAACGCTTTTATCCTTAGCTCACTCGCGGCCCCATTGGTCCGTATTGTACAGTTTGTTATCTTTTTTGTTTTTCACCTTTTTTACCTCCCTCTCATATTCATCATTTTTGCATGACCACAGATGGACCATCTTCCACCTCATTACACTGGCTTTGCTAATGGAGCAAGCCGCTGGTCTCCCAACCTGGCTTCAGTAGCATGGGTCTTGTATTCCCCTTCACATGAAATGATTCACCTTGACGGAATCTGTATAGGCGCTGCAACTAATAACCAGGCAGAGTATGATGTTGTGACCGGTCTCCTGACTGCTGCCCTCCAGATGGGCATTCGTCACCTTCATGTGTTCCTTGACTCCCAGTTACTTGTCTCCTAGCTCAACAACTGCTACCCGGTATGTGATCCCTACCTTTTTAGAAAATTCCTACGCACAAAACAACTCAACCGACAGTTTGAATCCATAACATTCACCCATGTCCCAAGAGCTCGAAACAGTGTCGCAGATCAAATGGCTAACAAAATCCTAGATTGGCACATCAATCACACCATGTAAAACCTCCATCATGCATCATCATCCCATAACATCTCATAAAAAATATAAAAAACACAAAAAGATTGCAAGGGGCATCCACGTGCCTATCATCACATAAACATTTGCATCCATGTGCAATAAAAAATCAACATAAAAACACATAACATACACAAGGGGCATCCATGTGCCCGACATCCTATACTACTTGCATCCACGTGCAATACAAACATATCACAAACCATAAGTGCATCCACGTGCATACAACCAAAACATCATCGTAAAACGGTGCATCCACATGCATATATATATATCAAAAATACATGTTCATCGGCTATACATGTCCTGAGTACCCTTGTACTCATCTATACACAAAAAATGTCTATACATCTCATAAGATACATGCCGGAGCTACAAAACTCGGGGGAGAGTCCCCTGCACTCCCTAATGAGAGTCATACCCTGCATCACCTACCTCCGAGTCCTCTCTGACCGCGGCTCCCCCCTGAAAACCCGCGGTCCACCCCACGTGGACCATACAAATACCCCCTCGGACCCACTACCCACCCCTCGAACCCAAAAAACATGCAGGTATGAGTTTAACGGAATACCTGTATCTCCCGGATCTGAAATCGGCCGGTCGGATCGTCCAGAAATTCCACCTCACCTCTGGTCCACTCTGATCACTAGTCAAAGTCAAATAGTACAAATGACACTTGTCATGTTGGACCCACTCACTATTTATAGTCCGTTGACTTTTTCTTGTTTTTGCCATTCCGAACCCATACAGAGTCCGTTTTTCAAACCGTTTCCACCACCGAAATCAGCACAACAAGACCGTCATGATGGTCCTCTTGTTTTCTTATTTATTCCACATCAATTTTTGAGCATTTTTTAGACACCACTCGTCACCTCGGTTTGCGTGCCACATCAGCCGTTCTCCATTTTTGACAAGTTTCATATTGTTGGATTCATTTTTTCGAGCTCGTGATGATGCTTGAGATCATTTCTCGCTCTCACTTGGTACAATTTCAACATTGTGTCCTGACACCTTGTTGCCTCGGCTTGCGCGCCACATTGGCCGCCATCGAATTGTCCCACATTTTTCCATAAGCCATTCACTCCTGTCATACTGCAACCATTTCATTATTTTGCCACCATTCATTACCCCGCAAGGAGGCCCATCAGTGTTCCCCCCCACCCTCGTTCTTGGTCATCATTAATGTCCTTTGATTGAGCACTTCCTCCTTGCCTGGCCATTTCTTTTGTTCGGTATAATTTTATCCCTTTTTTGGGCCGGACAAGTCCTTTACGAAAAATGCACTTAGGGAGTTTCTGTTAAGCTCTTTTTTGAATCCTAAAATAATGAAAATATCGCTGAGCAATCTTAATTCCTTTCATGATCGTTAAAGTACCTGAAAGGGCGTCTATCTGGTATAAGTTCAACCCTTTTCCGGACCTGGTAGACTAATTATGAAAAAGGAATACTCTAGTCACACCGGCTAGAAGAGTTCTTCATTGCATCCTTTTATGCTTCTTTGGGCCTCGGAGACTAACACACGAAAAAGAAACCCCCTGGAGTCTTCTTATCGCTTTTAGACTCTCTAAAATTGAAAGCCACCACGAGCATGAACTGTTCTGGGCTCATATAAATCCACACGACAGTACCATTCCATTCTTCCAGAGTCTTCTTATCGCTTTCAGACTCCTTAAAATTCAAAGCAACCACGAGCATGAACTGTCCTGAGATCGTATAAATCCACACGACAGTACCATTTTTTCACACACTTCTTCTAGTTCCTTAACCCATGAAGAAGCCCCCCCGTGCCTCCTGGCACTATGATCGATCATCTTGGCAGCACCCCCAATCAGGTCGCCTTTGTTCAGAGTAATCTGCAGTCTCCTGCCATTTTACATTAGCTTGAGTATTCCTCATCCCAGTCACTTTCCTTGATCCATTACAGCTATGATCCCTTTCCCATTAGTCAGTTTCATATGCTGCCCGATCATCCCCGCCATCATATTCTGAACAAAGGAAGTTTGAGTCCACCCACCCTACTTGCCCAATTATCCCCCACAGTTTGTCAGTCCTACCATTAGTACTATCACACTTCGGTTCCTCACCTCGCGCTCCTGTCAAGGAAACATCATTGCCTTGATAGTTGCAGGTCTCCCTCTATCGACGACAGCCCCTCTATTCCATAGGATAGACCTAGAGGTCCCTACGCCTTGGACCCATCACCATCTGTGGTGCGTGCCTATGGACCATTTTGAGAGGAGTCATCATTGCCTCTCCAAATGGTTGTTTCTCACATGCTCGACTTCAATACCTTGATCGCATCATTGAGAATCGTGCAGGGTTTATATCCCTTCCATTATTTTTCGAAGACCCCGGATTTCCCCCGACTCTAGCACATTGGTGAGTCACTTCGAAACACCTATTTATATGTTCCCGTGGATGTCCGGGCTGTGTTGTCGATTGTATTTGGAAGCCATCTAGTTATATGCTTCCTTGAGTACCCATTTCAGTCCCAGTTCAGTGTACCATTGAGAGTATGACCCCTTGTCACGATGATCCAGCAGTTCATCAGTTCCTCTGGTACCACACTCAGTAGCACTGTTGTCATTCCAGTGTATCAGTCCTTCAGCTCCGACATGGTCATCCCAGCAGTATGTCCCATATTTGGGTCCCCTCTGGACCCTTATGATGTACACAGTGGTTCTCTATGTATCTTACAGGTCCCCTTTTTCGGGCCTCCCAGTTATTTTTTATGTATCTTGATACGAGCATGGGTATGCCCGCCTCGTACATATATTGAGATTCTTCCTCATTCATTATTTGAGGCCATGTATATTTCAGGTCCCCATATTTTGGACCCCATTGTTATTATTGTTCTATATCTTCATACGAGCATGGGAATTCCCGCCTCGTCTATATGGTCAGATTATCCCTCATCCATGATTGAGGTTATGTACTTTTAATTTTTACAGTTGTTCGGGATCGTTGTTCCGGGCTCCAGTTTGTTTCTTCTCTTCTCCACACCCCAGGAAAACCATACAGGACTTATGATGTCTATCGTCCATACGATGAGCTCCTGCCCTCACACATCAAGGGGCAATCTGTTAACACCCAAAAAGTGCTCACTACCTCATCTACCCCATTACATGACTCATTTGTCCATTTTCCTACCATATTTCCCTTAAAAACTCTGAAAATCCCACTAAAAAACATCCAAAAGGCTTAATATGCCTCCAAAAGGCCACAAAACCATCAAAAAGCCTAAAAAATGCTAAAAAACCCCCTTTTCCCTCCAAAAATATCCAAAATTCCTCCAAAAATAGCAAAAACCCTCTAAAAAGGGAATAAAAAATATAAAATAATGAGGAAAAAGGAGGAAAAAACCCTATATAACTGACCTAAACCATATGGTTCCCAAAACCATGGGCCATCACTCCACCACCAAAAAACTATAGATAGGTGATGGAGACCCCTTATTTCACATCCACAATCAAGTATACCCTTACTCTTCCAAAATCTCTCTTGAGACCCTAGCTCACCCTTGAGCTACTTTCACCATTGAGATCCCCTTTTGGCCCATTTCCACCATTGGAGAAAGAGAAGGAGCAAAGCTGGAGTTTGGAGCAACCCTCTTGGATCATTGCAAGAACTTCACCAACCTTCACATTGGAGGTAAAGCTTTAATACAAAAAACCATTTACATTATCTCTTGTCTTTTTATATTTCATGCACATGCTTAGTATAATTTTCATTTTAATATCTTGTCTTTTAATTACTGTTTATTGAACTGCTACTAAGGAGTCCCTTCTCCTTAGTAGGTGCTCATTTGCACAAGCTAGAGTGAAAACCCTAGCTACACTAGGTGGCTCTTGGTTTCCTCCCTTGGTTTTTTCGGGCTGTGAGGACAAATCTTTATCCCTCCTATCCATCTTAGCTCCTAGGGGTAAAAATATTGGCTCGACTTCCTTGCACACACCATCAACCATATGTGCAATCCTTCTTCTGCTATCACTATTGTAGGGGTCTTTGAATAAACTCTGAATCTCCAAATCACAATAGTCTCTAAAGGTCAGGGACTTCTGAACCTCCTTTTTCAAGGCAGGGTACTCCATGAAGTACTCATAGGATTTCTTAGGGTTCCCTCCTTTGAGTATTAATCCATAATCCCAGTTAGCCATAGGTAGGTTTGTTCCTACGCTCTCTTCAAACATATGTTCAACAAGGGAATCATATTAAACTTTCTGCACATAGAAATTTCCAATAGGGTTCGACTCCTCTTCATATGGTTCAACAAATTCATCATCATATTGCTCATAAAAAACATCATTTGAGTAAAAGTCTTCTTCGTTGAATATTGACATGAATACAAATTCATTAACTTAAGAGTCTTCTTTCCACTGAGATTTAATTTCTACAGGTTGAGCCAAGGAAAGAGATCTAATACCACTGTAATATCCTGGGCAAGATCTGACCCAGATATTAACTCCACTTAAAAAACTTTTACAACTTTTACTAGTGAAATTTTGTGGCAAATCCTTTGAACCAGACAGGAGGTAAGTGAGGGGTACTAGTGTATAGAATGAGGATGGTGGGATGAAAGTTTGATTCTGGAATTTATATGGGATTAGGTGCAGCAGCAGCAAAATATGTTTTTAGCAGGAGTCCTTGGCACAAGGTACTAGAGCCATTCACTTTTCAGCAATAGAACGAATCTATTGCCTACTTCGAGGCTTCCTAGGCTTCTAGCATATGCCAACAAGACTGGGTAAGGGTTAAAGGTGTTTAAGAAAGATTTATATCAGTCACACAACTCATAAAATAGTATGGAATGAATATTAGGTGAACTTGGAAAAGTTTGGAGTGATTTGGGGCTTGATTGCACTCTGTGGACTGCTGAACTAGTTAGATTACAGGATTTCCAAAAAAAAGTTAAAAGCATTCAAATTCTTATTACAGGGAATGATATGGATATAATATTGAACTAAAAACCTCCTCCAGCTGACAGAATGCAAAATGGATCCTCAGAAAAGATTCAACAGCAAATATGGTGAAACTAGTCTAGATTAAGCACCAAACTAGCTAGTCTTGCATTTTAATCCCTTATACTGCTCCAATAAATGATAAACTCTTCTATGAAATTAAATAATGATCTGATATAACATACTTAACATATGCAGGTCAAAAATAATATATCAGAATCCTTCTTTTATTGATTTAACTGTCTCCCAAAACAACAGTGCCTCACAGGCTAAATATTCATTGCATTTGATGGAGTATGAAGAGAAGAAATAGAGTATTACTATGGCTCTGCTATGGAGATAGGATCAGGTCATATACAGGTCATATGACTATAAATGGCTGCTTAATGAGCTTCTAAACTTGTCTGGAGCACATTCACTAAGTCATCCCTCTCCTTCAAGGAAAAATCCTCTAGATTTAGCTGTGAATGGAGAATGAGTGAGAAGAGAAGTATGGATCTGATCTGAAGCTGGTTACTAATATTGTACACCTCTAATGTTTGCAAAAATGGTTGCACCAACTCTCCTTCAGCCCCTGAGCACACTCCCAAGTTCTATCTTCTTCAATGTATGGATCTTCACCAAAACTAGCTGGAGAATCACTGCTGGAGGAACCTGTTCTCCCGAATGACTGTAGATATTCAATGGAGGCTGGAAGCATGTGTTACTGGCTGCAATATCTTGACATAGACCTGCACAACACTCTCTAGAAACTAAGGGCTTGGGGCACATCACCCAAGAAGCACATCTGAGGCACATCACTCAACTAGAGAAGCATCAGAGCTCTCATGAGAAAACATAAATGATCAAAAGTTCTTCATTGGAGTTGGTTGGCTTATTTTATAAACTTTATGATGACCTGTTGAGTAAGTTACTTAGCTTTGGTGACTTGTGAGAGTAGGTTACCACTTTCCCATCCTACTCCAAGTCATGTGGGCACCTTCTTGGAATAATTAGCAAGTTTTGTCTTAGAAAAACTTGCCAACTTTTGTCTCTCTTCACCCAGATAAGAAACTGTGCCTTAGTTAGCTTTCTGGATGTTGCTAAATCTTTACTTACAACTTTTCTTATTCTTTCCACTTTATTTACTTTCCATTTTTCTGTTTTTTCCTGCTTTTGCCAGCTTTTCTGTTTGCTTTTGCCAGTTTCTAATTTGTTTGCCTTGTCTTCTTTCCTCCTTTGGACTCCTTGCTTTTCCTGAGATTTACCACTAAGGAAAGAGTGGTCCACATGACCAAATTCGACCTCCTAGCCATATTATTACCACTTGCCAATATTTATTAGAAATATTTATTAATAAAAATATTCCAAATCATAATTAATTCCAAATTCAACATTTAAGCAATTAATTAATAATTAATTAATTCATGTGGTATAATTGCCTCAAAATTAACCCCTACTCCAATTTGGCAACATCTTCCACATGGGTTCCCTCTTGGACCACTTGCTCATTATCCATTAATTTTATTTATCAAAATTACCTTTAATAAATAAATTTGCCAACTTGGGAGACTTAGGCCAAAATTAATTCTAAGCAAATAGAACTAATACCATTTAATTCCCTTAGGGGTTGATTTTGTTGCCTTTCACCCATGGTACTGGATGAGCCAAAATTGGGGACATGACAAGAAATGATACAACCCAAGTACAAGAGATAGTCCTCCTAGTAGCAGCTTCTCCTCCTCCACTAGTGCGCCACTCTCCAATGAGTGTGTGAGTGAGAAGTGAATAATCAAATAGAGTGCCTCTTGCACTCTATTTATACTTGAATTGACTTGCCTAATAACCTTTTCTAGGTCAGCCTTAACTTAACTGCATAACATAATGCTGACAGGGCCAACCCCCAATAGGGTGGTCTAATAACCCTTTAACCCACATGACTTATACAGGGCCGACCCCAAGAAGGTGGTCTAAGAACCCATCAAGTATAAGTTACGACACTTACAATATAAATGATGACACTTCCTTATAGAGGAATAATAACATCTCTATAGGAATACAAACACTTCCGTATAGAGGAATAATAACATCTCTATAGGAATACAATATACATATATGAAATATATTCCAAAGTTATAAATACATCAACACTCTATTGCATACTTCCCTTGTCCAAGGAAGATTCCATCTGCACTCTGCCACACCTCCATGCCTAGAAAGTAATGCATCATACCCAAGTCCTTCACCTCGAACTTGGCAGCAACATTCTTCTTCATGTCGGCAATAAATCTATCCTCACTTGTCACAAACAGGTCATCCACATATAGTATAAGTATCATAGGATTGCCTTCCTCAACCTTGTAGTAAAGGTTGGAATCAAGTTTACTCTTGGTAAAGCCCAAACTGGACAGGAAGCTGTCTATCCTACCGTACCATGTCCTAGGTGCTGGCTTCAAGTCATACAAGGCTTTCTTCAGTCTGCGTACATATGAAACCCTGTCATGTGTCTCAAAAATGAGTGGCTGCTCCACATACACTTCCTCTTCGATTACACCATATCCATCTGGTGTATCTCCCACTTTATCACTGCAACTAGAGCAAGTACTCTTCTGATGGAAGTGTATCTGGCTACAGGTGAAAAGTTTCTTCATAATCTATCCCTTCCTTTTGGGAGAAGCCACGAGCTACAAACCTTGCCTTGTATTTCTCTCTGCTTCCATCTGCAACATGCTTGATCTTATAGATCCACTTGGAAGTCACAACAAACTTCCCTTTTGGTCTCGGGACCACATCCCAGACATAATTCTTCATGATCGATTGGTACTCCTCCATCATGGCATCCTTCCATTACTGCATCCCAAATCCTGGGAACTTTAGATTCTTCAATATATTTAATAGAAAGTTTTCTTGAACTTTGTTGCTGGAACAAATGTTGTTGTCCTTTTGTAGGTGATTGTATACGATCTTTCCTACAAGTCAAATTCAATTGCATGATTAGAAACTTCTCATAGTTTTTTCAAAAACAAATTCTTATGCACAAAGAAATCTGTCATACAGTCATGCAATTATCTTAACCAATGCTCCAATACAACATTTATCCATCTCCTGTAACTTTCTAGATGCCTTCGATCTCTACTAGAACATTTGTTAAGAGTGTGCACAACTCCCAACGTGTTAGCAAAGAGGTTTCATTCTAGATAAGTAGCAATGGAATGTCATACAGTACCATATGCCACTTACTCATTACTTGTGTATTAATAGTATCTTGTTTATTAATGCAACTTTTCTAAAATGCAAAATGTACATCCTAAATCTAGGAACACAAGTATGACTGGAAAGCATCATTTAAGTAATCATATATATAATAAATGACAATTCAAATACTTATCTTTGTTTATTTGTAGGGTGGACTCCCTCTCAATCTTTGCTTCCTTGCAGGAACTACTGGAGTGTGCTCCCTCTTGATCTTTGCTTCCTTGATTATATGTCCTTGAACTTATATCCATCATGCACCACTATGCATGCTTAAGTGTGCACTTGTGTCATCATTGTGTCATCCTCAAGATCTCATACATAATCATACATTCATTAGTATAATCTCAATACTATAAAAACATTATGATTCTAAGTAATCTTAAACATGTATAGTCATGGTAATTTCATACATAGGTTATTTATCACAAGCCTTAGTATTCAAGGTTTCAGGGAGTACTTCTTTTACTCATGCATATTCTTATTTGACCATAGGACTCTTCTAGTTAGTCATATCATTAATCCAAGTAAGAAGCATAATATGCATAAACCCATGATTGCCAAAACTTATAACTTCATGAATAACCATTATCAATCATGCCAAATATACTTATATAAGAGATCCTAACACAAGATAGGATTCTAAATTGATATAGGAAAAGCATACTTGGATTGTCATGCTTGCTAGTTATGTCTAACATACCCACATAATCTCTTCTTTTTCTTTTCAATGACTTGTGCTAGTAACCTGCATATCTCATAAGTTAACCATCAAATCATACATACCTCGTAAGTAGAGATTCTATGTTGTCCATGACTATGGATGAGTGTTTGTCTTCATGTCACCATGGTCATATCTTCTTGATCTAGAACTTTCTTGATGTACCTTTCATGTTAGTGAACAACATCATCCTCATACAACACCACAGTGTATTAGTACAATCATAAGTGTCATAACCCTAATCAATGAATGCATTCATACTTTTACTAGGGTGATAAGACAAGTCTAAAATCAATCAAGATTGTACTAACCTCAATAATATGAATACAAACATATCATAAACTTAATAATGAACAAATTTTAACACATACTTGTATCTCCTCAAGTCATACCTGTCGAGATTGCTTGTAGTCTTCTTATGTAAGGCATTAGCCTCATCTCCCTCTGCAGCTGGAACTTCTTCACTTATGCAAGTGTCCAATTCATTCTATTCTAGGATTAACCCAATCCACTTTGATTTGCTGAGACTAGATCTGGAGCTGGATTAGGGTTTTTTAGAGAAACCCTAAAAATTCAAATTTTGAATTTCAAACTTCTGAATAGATGGAAAGATGTTCCTTGTTGGGATGATGAAGCTGGTATACTTCAATTTTGAAAACTGCAAAAATTTGACCCCTCAAAATTGCCTTTGAAACTTCCGGATCTTTTGGACAGGATCCCAAACTAGGGTTTGATAAAGCCCGGTCTTCTGCCCAACCAAAAAATTTGATATTGTATCCTAAGCTTCTACTTTTTCTGAGGAGCTTTTAGTCATGGTCTCAGATTCCAAAAATTTCAACTTTTGCAGAAACCCTAATTTTCCACCTTTCTGATCAAAATATTGAACTAGGGTTTGATGATGCTCGGGGTTCTCCCCAACCAAAAACTTTGATCTTGGTCTCTAAATTTCGATTTTGTTGAGGATAGAAATCCTATCCTGAGATCACTCCAAACTTCCACTTCTATCAAAAGCCCTAATTTCCCGCAGTAGTGATAAGCCAAAAATGAGAATGCTCAGAATCCAATTCTATTTCACAGACATATGTGCCTTATTGTTTCTGGTGCATCTCTGAAATTATGAAACCGCAGGGTATGAAACTTTGGCTCATGTTAGCCTGACCTATCATCTTTCCAACCCCATAGGTATGACCTCAAATGGATTCTCTGAGAGAGAGTTATGCCAAGTGTCGCAATGTGACCTGTTTATGGGATAAAATACGATATCGAACTTGTACAGAGTGCCACGTGTCACTGGTTCAACTTTAGCCTCATAAACATTTTCCTATGAAACTAAAGTCCATTCTCTTATTGTCCCTTTTTACAGAATTTCATTTGGAGCTTCCTATCTCAAGTTGTGACCTTTTTTCCTAGGTCACCTGTTTATGACAAAGATATGGAAGAGGCAGAAACCCTAAATTGTACGGATCATAAAATAGAAAGTACAGTGAATTAAATGCCATGATTCGGACAAAAGGTACATGGGGATGTTACCTTCAACCTTTAAAAGTTTCCAAACCCGAGCATTCGCTAAAATGGATTTATACCGAAAGTGCCACGATGACTGTTTTTTCTATACCAAGCCCTAGCTTCCAATTTGTCGCAAGTGCAACAAGTTTCATAAATGCCATACCATGCCTTCCTTCAGGCTAGCTCTGATACCATGTTATTTTTTCATCATTTAGTTCAATATATCTAGTATCTTAACTGAAAGAACAACATGTACAACATATCAAGCATAAGAGACAAGAGACAAGATACACAAAACATTTCACCGAGGAAAACCAAGAAGGTGAAAAACCCTGCAACTTCCTCAGAGATAGAATAAGAATCAATACAAGGATCAGAGTGATCGTACCCAAGATATATATATCTTCAGTGACATACTCCTCCTCCACTTGTGCGCACTCCTCCTCTCTCTCACTAATGCGAAGTGAGTGAATGAGAGAATGTGTCAAATGAGAGAGTTACACTCTCTATTTATACTTTTACTTTCAGTTGACCTTTACTCAACTAGGTCGGCCCCAACTTAACCACTTAACATAATACTGACTGGGACAACCCCACTAGGGTGCTCTAATAACCCTTTAACCCACAAGATTCATACAGGGCCGACCCCATCAAGGTGGTCTAATAACCCATCAAGTATAAGTTATGACACATATAATATAACTTGCAACACTTGCAAGTACAACTGACGACACTTCCAATCGGAGGAATAATACATCTCCATGTACTAGGTATAATATTTTTTGTTGACTCCTTCATTGGAAATTCCATTTGGTAGTGAATTAGCCTTCCTTCGAACATGTTGAAAAGTGATTCCCCCTGCCAGTGGGATGAGATCCTATAGACATTGTATATACATGTCAAGGAGCCAACTAAGAGTTAACTTGGATATTTGGCAACCATTATGTATTCTTATTTCCAAGGATATTACTAGCTGATATTCTCCTTCAACTATCAGGGGAGGAAAACTCCATCTGATAGCAATTTGGAGGCATACAATGAGCCCCACTAGCTCAACAACGTTATTTATATTTAGACTAATTGCTCCAAAAAAGACCCTTAATATATTACCTTTCACATCCCGAATGGATCACCCAAATACTACTGGCCTAGGATTTCCTTTCGTTGCCCCATCAAAATTTAGTTTGAAAAAATTAGTCGAAGGGGGGCTCCATGAGTCTGGGCTTCTTGAGGAGGGACTCTTGTTAGGTAGGGATGGAGGTAGAGGTGTAAGAGGGCCTAGATCCCAACTGTTAAAGATGACGATTTCACCTAGAATGACCAAGAGATCTTGATTCGTCCATGTTTGTAGGTAGATAGTTTCCAATAAGATCCTTTTGAAGGAGCCCCAAATATCTATCTTTTGGATGAATTTCCCTTTGAAGATGTGTTGATTCCTTTCCTTACAAATGGTCCAGACAAGAAATCCCAGGACAAATTTCCACATTCTATTAAGGATAGCGCACTGAAAGGGATTGGTCTCCCATGCTTTGATCTTCTGGACCACATCTCCTTTTACTCTATTGGTCCTTCTGCATGCGATCACAAATTTTCCCCAGAGTTTGTCTGCGAAGGAGCATGAGTCAAGAAGATGATCAAGAGTATTAAGTGACTTTTATAAAGTGTCCTTATTATTTTTATACAGTGAATTTATTTCATAAAGTGCACTTATGACATAAAGTGAAATAACTTTATTAAAAAGTAAGTGATTTTTTTTGGAACGAATGAATCACATCCCTTGATCTTGTCAAGGCAAGATTAGATCTTAACCATTGGATTTAGGGGTTGAAAAGGTGAAAATTCATTTTCAAATTATAAGAGAGAGCCTAGGGTAGTGTGCAAGACAAAGTTTACAAGATAAATTTCTGATAGAGGGATGAGAGGGGAAAAGTGATTTTTCTAGCAGATTTGACATCTTACCCAAGAGAGTTGGGGCACAAATCCCAAGAAAAAAAAATTTGTGAGAAAAGGGTTGACTATTTTTCATCAGTAGGGAGGCCATATAGTACTGTTCATCTGGGGTCCATACTGTATTGATCCGTACATTAGAAGTACATACATGATTTTGGAGGTTGACCTAAGGCACAAATTTCAAGGTGAAGTTTTTTGTTGCAGTAATTCTGTACTGTTCCGTACAATAAAGGATTGGCACACTTTTCGATTTTGTTGTACCTACTAGGCCGTATAGGTTGTACAGTCACTTTTGGGCACATTTGTCAAGGCAGAAATCTGGGACTATTTTGGGTGTCTACAAGTGAGTTTTTCAGACTATTAATTTTGATGCCAAATGGATTACTGTTGTAGATTTTGTACTCTTTGCAATTAATATTAAATTTCTCTTGTTGGGTTTTCTCCTTTGGGGTTTTTCCCATGATGGACAACCAAAAATCTTGGTCTCTATCTAAGTTTATTTTCTGCTATTACTAGTGTTTTTCCACTGCAAATTACACCTACTATTTGTATTTCAACTTTCAAGTTACTTGGGAATGCATGCAAATTAATTAAATTTAATGTGGGTGCTTGTATAAGTATGAAATATAATATATTCTAAGTGTTTGACGAAACTACAGTCTATTAGTTTCCATTTTTTCAACAAAAAGTTCCCAATTAGAAAAAATATCACTACTTTAATGTTCTCCAAAAAATGCTTGATGGAATCCAATCCAAACTTACAAGTAATATTGGATCTAGGAATGTTGAAGAGTATTCGGTTTACAAACGAAATGAAGCCATAGTTGAAATATCTAGCTCTCCTGCCTTTGAGGAGAAATTTAGGAATCTGTAGGGATCTTGTGTTTTATGTTTGCTAGATGATTTGTTTTTATGTTTTTGTTCTTTTTCAATATCTAAGGGCATATTGAAGTAAAGTTATTTTTGTTATATATGTAGCAGGCTCGAGGATGCCTTTAGAAATTAAAATCTTGGAATTAGTTTTGTGGGTTGTTGAATTGGGATACTATCTAAATTTTTTGTAAATTCTTAGTTGTTTATAACATCTTTTTAATATGAATTTTACTCACTTTTGTTTTAAAAAAAAATACCTACCAAAAAGAGATTTTTATTTATTTATTAAATTTTTATTTATATACTTAGTGTTCTTTGTTGAGTGTAAAGATTCAAAAGGACAATAATTTTTTTCCATCTTTTTTATGAAGGGATTACTTAATTCACATTTTCAATGGAAGTAGAGTTATTTATATATCTCTTCATCACTGAAGAGTTATCTAAATATATGACCTTTAAATTGAATATAATACCAACCCTTAAAATTTGATAATTGTATGTGATGTCTTATGTTGTCATTTGTGCTACAATTCTATAAAAATATTTGTTAACAACTTATTTAAAATGTTGTCATGGATTACCTAGTGAATTGGCTCACTAGTTGATCTCAATCCTCTAAACTTATCATCAAGATTACACGCATTTTTTCAACAAGTCTTAATCTTACCATAATATCAACATGTTTTACTGTGCTTACCCTTATTGTTTTTTTTAAGAAAGATAGAGCCTGCTATTATATTAATATGCAATAAAAGTACAAAAAAATGATCTCTTAAGTCCTCATACCGAAGGAAAATAGAGTGGCATAAGAGCTACAAGGAGAGTAGCAGAGATTAAACCATATATTAAACTATCAGTTTTAAGGTTTAAACCCCTAACAACTAAAGAACCATCAAATCCTGAACATTGCATTATCCATTTGCATCACTACTAAAATATAATAGTACGAGTAGGTATTAACAAAAGCTACCAAGAGATAAATAGTTAATTTTCCAAAAGGGTTGATGAGGATGGCCCGCCAAATTTGATCAACATGAGTAGCATCTATGTGTTCATGCTTTTCCAGGTTGGTGAAGTATTTATGTGTCGCATGCTGCATTGATGGATCCTCGACTTCCCTTGTAATTTTAAATTTGATTCCCATATATATGGCTAGGATATTTTCTTTGCTTCAATTACCTTCAGTTGATATGGTATGTATTTGAGAGGAAATATTCTTGAATTGATTTCATCTAGATGGCCTAGGAGGTCTATGTAGGCTTTCCCTCTTTCCATTAAACTCTTCCCCATGAGAGTCTTAACCGACCAGTAGAGGTACAAAGTTATATTATAGAGGGATAACCTACCCCTAGTGTTCTTAGGGTTAATAATCCACCCTTCAAACTCCTCAATATTCTTTGCCTCTAGTGTGAACTCCTTATATTCTCAAATATACTCTTCTCATGACTCAATTTCCTTCCTGCTTAACTCCAAAATTGAACTCCAAAATTAATTTACCATGTGTCTAGCTCTCTTGATGTCACACAATTTATCCTACCTATTTTAAATTTCCTAGGATTTACACACATACCTCATCCTCATACCTCCCCTTTCTCTCCATAGGTGTTTATGCTAGCTTTAGTATGTTTTCTTGCTTATGATGGCCTTATTATCTTATTTATCACATATATTGATTATATAAACAAGATATAGATGCACAAAGACAAACACAAGAGACAACAATATACCCCAGGAAACCCTCAAGGGGAAGAAAACCCAACCGACCTTTCTTATTCAGAGATTCAATATAAAGTACAACTACAACGAATATAAAAGTGATCTATGACAAGAGATATCACTTGAAAAAAAAGAGATATCTAAAAGGCCGAGATATAAGACTTCTTCTAGTTGTTTCTTCTACCTCTTGCACACTTATCTAGATGACTTGAGCGAACTTGAGTTAGTGATCAAATGAGGAGGGAGTCACCCTCTATTTATACTTGTTTCTAGATGAATTTTTTGCTAGGTCTTACTTGTCAATTATGCCTAGGCTAACTTGTAAATTAGTATAATAAACAACAATTTATTAATGGTTTTTCTTGTGGGTCAACTTAACTAGTGATGATACGTCACTAAGCTACAAACATCAACACTCTCTCTTAGCTAGGGAGGTATGATCATGCTGGAACACATTTGGATATCATCTGATTGTCACATCTTGTCTCGTACATCTCGTCATCATAATAAAGGTCTCTTCTTTTCAAGGACTTCTCACCAGAACAATTGTTCCCACTGGAACCTTGTTCCTCACTAGAACCACATCTTTTTTCAATGATAATATCTGATCTTCCTGATCATCTTGGTCATCCTATACCAAAGAGGATTACTATGTCATGCACTTTATCAATTTAAAAATGAAGGGAGGACACACTCCCTAGGAAGACACTTCTTCCAAGCATTTTATCGATCTTAAATCGAAGGAAGGCTGTAATACCAAGGAAGACACTTCTTCCAAGCACTTTATCAATATCAAATTGAAGGGAGGATATACTCCCCATGAAGACACTTCTTCCAATTTACCAGTCATTACAACTAGAAGGATTAGTGATGACCACAACTAGTCCACCTCTCTGGGCCCATACTCAACACAAGATCTCTCCACATAGGAGAACATCCCACACAGGGATCCAATCCACAAAGGATTCCTCTGCCTATAGGATAACGTTTCACATAAGAAACATCTCACACATGGATATGCTCCACAAAGGAGTCCTCTCCACACAGCAGAACGTTCCATACAAGAACCATCGTACATATGGATCATACCACACATGGATCTACTTCACAAAGAAGTCAAGAAAAAATCTTATGCCACATCAATAGTCACACTAGTCACCAATCTCCCTTCCCGAGGAAGGGAATCTCCACCACTTCAATACTTTCACGAAAGTATGCAAGCTTCACTTTGGACAAAGGCTTGGTAAGGATATCTGCAATATGCTCATCCGTGGAGATATATTGGCGCTTCATTGCTCCCTTTTGAACTATGTATTTGATGTAGTGATATTTTATCTCAATATGTTTGGACTTGTCATGGAGTATAGGGTTCTCCAAGAGTTTTATACATCTTTGGTTATCATAGAATATCACTATCACATCAAGCTCATGACCATACAAAAATGCAAGCAATTTCCGAAGCCATACTGCTTCCTTACTAGTTGCACTAGCTGCAATGTATTCTTCCTCTGCTATATTGAGAGCCCAAAAATATTTTTTCTTGCTAAGTCAAGAAACCATAGCTGATCCCAATCTAAAACAACACCTAGAGGTTCTATTTATGTCAACTAAAATGCCATCCCAATCTGAATCGGTGAATCCTACCAATTCTACTCTATCACCTGAGGTATATATCAATTCATAACCAAATGTACCACGAAGATATCTCAACACATGCTTAGTTGCTACCTAATGTACTTGTCATGGCTGGACTGTAACATCCCCAAAAGTTCACTAAAATTTAAAAATTTTAAGTAGCAATAAATGCTTGTGTCGCATGGATAAAAATGTTAACTTCAATACAACTAAACATTAAATAGCGTACTTATCGATAACTACTCATAACATTTAACATTAGTGACTAAGAGTTTTTAGATTATTTATGAATCACATCAGAAGACTTAATAGTTGTTAATTTAATATAGCGTCTTAAAAAGTTGTAAGTCATTTATCGTCAAGTTAACGTTGGATGTTGAACTCAATTGTTTGTATGCATAATGTCACTTTCATCCTATGTTATGCATTTTGTTTTTTGGAGACTAAATGTTTGTCTTGATGATATGAAGGGGTCTTTGAATAGCCCCGAGGATTACTTAGCTATCACTAGCTAAAGATCACGAATTATATTTGCAATGGACAGGTATGATAGAGAAAAACCAATAGCAACCTTCAAAAGTGTTTTCAAATTATCTTACAACACTATACTGGTTTTTCAAGTTATTATTATGAATATGTAGAAGAATATCTGCTCTCCGATTTTACTCAGGTATATCATCATAATTATTTCATTAATGCCATTACATTGTAAGTATAACAATTTGTTATGGAGAAAGGCTTGTACATTAAATCCTATATTCCTTATGTTGATTCCTTTAGGAAATTTGCATAAGTTCTACAGTATACAATTTTCTTCGGAAGTTATGGAGAGGACAATGTAATATTTTTCTTTTTCAAAAGATAGATGCAATACTTATGTGAGTATTATTATATAGTTCTTATAAACTATATGATACCATTATGATATCAATACACATTCTTTATGCATAGTTTTTATGTGGAAAATGATATGTATCATATCTAAATGCATACACTAAAGATTGGAACTATATACACAAAACATGTATAAAATACTAAGTGCATAGACCTTGTATGAAAATGATACATATTTATTCTACCTTGCACAAAAATATAAGTTGGAAATCTATTTTCATTAATCAATCGTGTGGTATTATGTGCATAGTATAACACCTTGGGTTATGATTGTATGTGGCAAGGCTTATGATATAATGTAATTTTTTATAAACTTACCAATTACTTCTATAACCTCGCAGGTACACCATGTATTAACCTTGTAATGGGAAATGTGTTGGCATGCACAACGAACCGGTGGTTAGAGTATTTAATTGCTTCTTAACTGTGATCTCATTGGATTGTTTGTTGGCTGCTCTCGTGTCTAGGTCTCACATGAAGTGTCCTGGAGTTTGGTGACAACTTTGAATGCGTAGTGTGCAAACTCTCCGAGTTGTGAAATGTTGAGATGAAAGGATCCTAGCTGGATCTTCGTGTTGCCAATATACTGTGTAATGTACGTTATGGTATTAACTGCCATTAAATGAGAATATGACCGTGAAAGAACTTTTCGTTGGTGGTTTGATCTGCGTCATCGATCTTATGGTTGATCTTGGGTTTTGGGTTAAACCCTAACCTTGGCATTGATATGATTCATTACTCAAGATCTGATTCATTTGCAAAAATGAGGGGAGGCCGACAGGCTCTCGACCCTTCAGGGTTTTGTTGGAAGGTGCCTTCAAGGGTTTCGATACCCTGACCTTGATATAAGCTATGTTCCCAGTGTTTTATTTCGAAACTGTACGGGTTATAACACGAATAGAGTTCATTGTGTGATCCTTTATCCTGATCCGTGGTCATTGTGTAATGTACCCACCCATCCATCCAAGGTAAGGAAGGGTACCTGATGGAAATCTCTGGGGATTTCACATAAAACTCAACCCACTCATTAGATTCATATCATTAAAAGAGATGTGTGCATATGGAAAACAAGAAAATGATGCACATCGGAATTAAAACATCCACACACATTACTCATGCATACAACATATCAACAGTCATTGAATTAATATAGTGTAGAAGTAAATATATAGGCATAAAAACACTTATCTCCATTTTTGCAACTGCCCTAAGAAACTAGCTATGTCACTGCAACGTTCCACCCAACCATAGGCTCTTCGACAACTTATACTGAGTTCGTCCGAAGGCCACCCCCGATCTGGGCATGATTCTCACAAGGAAAAGGGGACATTCAAGCTCACACACATCCCATTAACCATTTCATATCAGCCAAGCCAGTCCAACTGGGCTTATCAGGCTACACTTGAACCCTGGATGCTTACTGTCAAGCTCAAGCCAAAACAATGGATTACCCATTACCCATACCCTAACACATTACAACAGAGGTACTAAAAACACAGGGACCACATTGGCTCTCCCAAATCGTGGTTCACCCAAACGAACTATGGAATTTCGAATTCAACCCTCAGGGAGCAAAACCGATTTCTTCCACTAGCTATGATCCTTTCCAATGGCCTAAACGACCTCCAGGAAGACCCAAAAACGTTATGTTCTCTTCCCAACTGGTAATCAACACAAAAACGCCCCTCCCCAGCTAAAAGATGAAGGGGAACACAGAAAACCCAGGGAGGAAAACGCCCAGGCAGCTAGAGTTGCGTGAGAGAGCAAGGCAATGGTGAATAATGACTTAGAGAGCAATTTAGTGGCTCTTTTCTTTCCCAAGGAGACAAACACGATTTCCCATGCAGGGTGGCTTTCCCATACCCGAATTTGGACAGCCATACCTCCCATTCCCCAAGGTATTAACTACCTCAACCAACTCTTGGGAGAAATCAATGATTGGGTACAAAAGTCAACATGGGTAGTTGAGGGTTTGATGGGTTCTCTCATTGACACTTGGATGGACTTGATTGGCTCAAGGGTTTGAATGTCCCCCCCCCCCAATTCCTTGTAAAATCATGCCCCCATCTCTTTGTTGCATTGCATAGCTAGTTGTGGGTATTTTTATTAAAATGCATCTTACATGATATTGAAATTCCAATGTGCCTAGATAGCACACAAGCCACATGCATCACTAAATCGATGGCGGGGCCTTGGCCTTGAGCTCCTCACCATGATTTCATAACAATATTACATCAATTACATTTGAATGTAATGGGGTAAAAAAATGGGGACGTTACATTCCCCTCCCCTTGGAATAATACCGTCCTCGGTGTTCTAATACTTCATATTATATACCCACTTTACACATGTCCAAAATTCACAACTGGTGGTAGGCCTGTCCTGCATTTCATCTCTTTACTTTGACCTTTCAGGATCAAGTCCTTTGGCTTCCTCAAGCTGCTCCTGCTGGCTTTGATCTTCCATCTCTGCAGGTGGGCATTGCTCCACAGCAATCCCTTTCCTTTATTACCCTTCCAGCTGACCTACAAGTCTGGAATTCCATGGCTACCATCTTTCTTGTTGTCCTAGTAAATAATTGAGGAAGATTTCCAAGCAAAACAAATAGCTTTTGGTCTGCTTCCATGATCAAGGTGCACAACTGGCTCTCACTTTTCTCACTAGCAATCACTTGGCTAGTAACAGCTGCGACAATGGCTTTCAATGTCTCTCTTGTGAGACTCATCATGGCAACTTCTGTTAGGACAAGCATAACACAATATTAAAATTAGTCAATTATTTTCCTAATTGACTTGGAATGTCCATGCTTCACTCATGAGACTTCCACACACTTCATGCTTTCCCACATACACACGAAATCCTTCATGTTCATCCTTTCACAAGAAAATAACTATTTCAGCATTCACAATTCATTTCAGGCAATTAAACACAATTTGTTTTCATTTATGACATGCACCCAACAATCTTTTGTTTCTAAGATGCATCATTCAAAAGGAAAGAGAAGAGGAAGAGTTTCCCCATCTTAGTCTTAGCTATGACACTTTAGTGTCTAAGGTCTATCTAATGCCTTTCAACTAGGGAACCCTTCCCCATTGTTGCTTACAGAACCTTTGGCTGCTAGGACCCACACAGTTCCACTAGCACCATATTTCATTACCGCTCATACTGAGCTCTCTTTAGGATGGTCACATGTCCACATGCATCCTCCAGACGCTTTCATAGTCCTTGCTTCCAACAATACCTACACTCAAACATTGAGTCAATTCACATGTTTAGTGTATTTTCATAGGGTTTATTTCCAAATGAGAATTTAATAAATCATAATTAAATCATATACACACGTATATTCATAAGCAAGAGTTGCAAGATAACCAATGACTGATATTTATTGGATGTCTTCACTTTACTCCACAGGATCCCTCTTTGCTTTCCAAGCATTGGATTTCCCGTGGATACAACAATGAATGTTGGGTCAGCACGCAGGCTACTCCACAACCATTCGAATAGCTATGCCATGCCAGTATGCCGACTGGTTTTATCAATCAATTAAGGAATGTTTGGCTAGCACACCGGCTGCTCCACAACATCAAGTGTTTAATGTTCCCACCAACTATTCTCTTAGTTTATCGAGCATCAGTTACTCTCTGGACTTACCAAGAATTTTATAGTGCACAACCAGTTACTCTCCGGTTTTATCAAGGATTTTATAGTGCACAAACAGTTACTCTCTGGTTTTACCAAGAATTTTATAGCGCCCAACTAGTTACTCTCTGGATTTACCAACCATTTATAGCTCCAACGAGTTACTCTCTGGCTTTACCAAGCATTTATAGCTCCAACCAGTTACTCTCTAGGTTTACCAAGAATTTATAGTTCTTTCAGGGTCCTTGCTTCCTGCAATGGCCAAGGTTTCCAACAAGGAAACAATAGTGTATCAGCTTAGCTGTTAGAAGACTTATACCTAAAATATTCATTATTCCAAACAAGAAATAAATTGAAATGAATACTTATTTGTATTGTGCATTTCCTCGCTACTCCACAGGTTTCCTTCTCTGCTTTACAAGCCTTGGATCACCTGTGGGGTGGATTCCTGGCCAGCACACCTGCTGCTCCACAACATCATCCGAATAGGCAATGCCAAGCCAGTGCACCGACTGGGTTTATCAGGCATCCCAAAAATCAATATGCTAAGCCAATACGCCGACTGGGTTTATCAAGCATTTCAAAAATCAATATGCTAAGCCAGTACGCTGACTGGGTTAATCAAGCATTTCAAAAATCAGTATGCTAAGCCAGTACGCCGACTGGGTTTATCAAGCACATCCAAAATCAGTATGCTAATCTAGTACTCCGACTGGGTTTATCAAGCATACGACAATCATTTCCAATCCAGTTCTCCGACTGGGTTTGTCAGGAAATAACACCCAAATAACCAATACCTCCACAACATGCAAATAAGCAATGCCAATCCAGTATGCCGACTGGGTTTGTCAGGCATCAATCTAATAACATGCCAGGCCAGTACCTCGACTGGGTTTATCAGTCATCCAACAACCATTGCCAAGATAGTACATCGACTAGGTTTATCAGGCAATATGAACAACATAACATGATTATGTGGCTCCTTCTCTTATGCAACCAGTGGTTCCTTCCAGGAACTCCATAGGTGACTCACTTGACTGCAGGCTAGCATGGCCCCACAATACCCACTCACACTACACAATGATGATACCCCTTTTTTTTGCAACACAACTCCTCGGGCCTATCCATCTCTTCTAGTGTCCTTTAGTGTGAACGTAGAAAGGTTACCACTACCCATACAGTCCTCTTGAGCACCCTTTCTTCACTTTGCCTCTTATGTGCAACACCAAATTGCATCTGTGTAAGCTGATAGCACAAGAAGGATAAGCAGACTCATCAGTATTGCTGCTCTAAAATTGTAACCATATTTCATAACATTCACTATCAAGTATTGAAACACCAGGAATGCGTCCATTCCCTTAGGGTGTAGTCAATATTGAAAACCCTTATCATAACCCAACATATGAAAGGTATGCATCCCTTTCCCATGTGAGCCATGTAGGACCCAATCATACTCAAGCAGTCTGGAATAATAATGAAATAATAAAACATGCTTTGCATATTAACTCTAGTAGCCAAACATCATATTCTTTAGCTGGGGTTATAGAATACTCATCCGTTTTATAGATGTATCTTTTCTTTATTGGCGAAGAATGGGGGCTCCCTTCTCTGATTCAACAGTCCTTCGGGTTTCCACCCCAATATTTTCACGTTCCTTAACCCACACATGCCTTCTTGGCATAATTTTACTATCTCACTCACATGCTTTACCAACATGTAGTTTGGCTGAGGCATTATCAACGTTTACAATGGCGTTTCACCCGAAACCCATTTCCAAAGCATGGGATCCTTCCCATCTAGTTTGGATTCTGCAGGCCATCACACATGGTCTTCCTGCAATGCGTCATCCTGGCACACTTATCAAATAGCCAAACAGTCAGCAACGTTTAGCAATAAGCCTCAAATATGATTGTTTCATAACCAATCAATAACATTAACGATTAAATTCAACATGAATTTACAATTCTGTCTCCTACAGAAATTGATTTTCTTAGCAATGAGGCTATCCTCATATTGTTTGGCTCTTGTAAGTGGTATCACTCTGTCCATTATGGTTTCACCCTTGCTACCATACCTGAACATCCACCTACAACATGTTCTCCTGACACAATTCTATATAAGCCAAACAGTCAGTATCAATTATAAGCAAATTCTCAAATCTGAAATTTGTAAATCTGTTTTCCTACAAAAATTAGATTTGCAACTATGAGACTATTTTCATAAACTTAAACCAGACAATTTTCAGATTTGTTTCATGCATAAATTACAACCATGAGAACCTTCTCATAACCTTTGGATTCTGCACATGGTAGATCTCGGTCTTTACTATGGACTTATCCTCATTACCATACGCAAGACTTTTCTACCTGAAAACTGAAACTTCAATCAGCCAAACACGTTGTGAGTATCTATGCACATAATCATTCATTGCCATAACAGTCACTGAAGTGATCTCAGAATTATAATACTCAATAATTCAAACACCTTCAGTTGTTTAACATTTGAAATGCAATGAAATATATACATTTCTATATATGCATCATTATCACAATAAAATTGCAAGACATAGTCACTCTATCCATGAAATTTAAATAACTGTAAATACTCATTACTTCATATTCCATGTAGCTCTGTCCTTCCAACAGAGTGCTCTGGTAGCCCATCACATGTCTACCTTCGTCATGTAGTCCTTCTCCTGCATTCATAGCATCTTATGAAATGGTCTCAGGATTAGCAATAGTCTACCAATTCATCTATTATCTAACTGCATTGAAACATATACATGTCACACCCATGCATTCACACAATGCATTTCAACATGTGCACCTTTACATGCATATTTACAACATTTACCAAATATTTCAATGCACATCTCTTCAATGCCATCTTGCATGATTTCATGAATACTATGCATTCAAACATACTATGGCCTAACCATGATTACTACATACAGCATGCACTACCATGACAGGTCCATAAGTCCTCAGTTGCTTTGGTTGTTAAACTCACAACCAATATTCACAAATGGCATGATATGAATTCATATGAATGCATTGAGGTTTCTAGAAACTATAGGGTGTAAGGCTCCCTGCCTGCACCTACCCGCACCTCACCATACTTGGTGGGTTGGCATTCACATTCAGGCACTTAATGCAAACCAAATCACCTTAGTTTAAGCTTAGTTGAAGAGACTCACCAAATCCTCTTTGAACATTCATGCAATTAAGCACCGTTAACCCTTCCTTGCATGGCTGCTATTAATATGGCTTGATGTTACCTGATCAGTTGGCCTCTTACCAAGACTACTCAGTCCTTTTTCCAACATCATGATCATGAATTTGTTGCACCATCCTCTCTTCATAAGGTTGTATGCAACAATAATCATCCACACCCTTAGCCATGCTTCGGTTGTCTTTGGTCCTACAACCAATGTGAATATGACTAATTATTAGCAACCACAATAATTATCTTAAGTGGCTCATTGCATATGTAAAACCTCACTATTTTACTAATATGCAATATCATATACACGCAAAAAAAACATTTTCACATGCACTGTGCAATATTCCATCTAGGACATATTCACTTCATCTATCTATCCTTTTTCATTTCCAACATCCCTATGCCATAATTTTCATTATAGACAACTCAGGAAATATCAATATAAGAGCAATGGAGGAGTTAAGGAATTCTCCCTTTCCAATTCCTCATCATGACATGGAGTTCCTCCTCCACATCATAGCTGATCCTTTTCTTGGCTTTCCTACCAAGCATACAAGCGATCATTAGCTATGATCTTCTCATGAATTAGTAATTCAGTATATACATACGTATATAACATTCATTATGCCATTCTTATGCTATAAACAAAGATAGTTTAAGGTGAGGAATTTCCCTTTCATCCTCCATAATGGGTATTACAACCCATTACTCTTACTGAGGATTCCGCAACCTTCTATGCAATTCTTTCTCTTCATCCCAAGAATGCATTTCACACTTTCAATGACTGTCTTCCGGGGCACGACGGGGGTCAAGGGGGCTTGCCCCCTTGTGGCTTCCCTACACCACTGCAGGGCGGGTTGAGGGCAGCGCCCTCGTTTTTTTTGTTTGTTGTTGTTGTAAATCCTTCCATTTCGCGCAATTTGATGCACAAGTTCCATGGGATTTTTCAACTTTCGGCACCTGAAAAATATCCCTGGAAAATGGTTGAAATTCCCTGTTTTGGAGCAACTCAGCGAGTTCTTCCGACCTGTTTCGGGCTAACTCGCCGAGTTCTTCCGGTCGAAGACTTAGTTTTTCCTTCCGATCCGTTGCAGACCAACTTGCCGAGTCCTTCCGCCGTTACGGGGCAACTTGCCGAGTTCTTCCGAAATTTTCTCTTGGACGCCAAAAAATACTTAGAAAAACCTTCCACCGTTTCGGACCATCTTGCTGAGTTCTCCCGCTGTTTCAGAGCAACTTGCCGAGTTCTCCCGCTATTTCGGAGCAACTCGCCAAGTTCTTTTGAAATTTATTCTTTGACGTTGAAAACACTTAGAAAGTTTTTCGGACCAACTCGCCAAGTCCGGCCGCCGAAAACACTTAGAATTTTTTTTTAAAATTTTCTTCCTTTCCCCAGGCACTTCCGCAACTTCGGGCCAACTTGCCGAGTTCTTCCGCCATTGCAGAACAACTCACTAAGTTCTTCCACAGTTTCGGAAAAATTATTGATTTGTTTTGCTGCATTGCGGAATGACTTGCCGAGTCCTTCCACAGTTTCAGGCCAACTCACCGAGATTCGCTGGCACGGTTTTTGGCAGAAACTCATAGACACTTAGAAAAATTTTGAAAATCTGAAATTTTTGAAATTTTTCTTAACTATCAGTGCTGAGAAGGAAGCATACTTACCTCTGCAAGTTGTGACAGGTATCCCATGAAGGCCCAATGGTGCAAACAGCAGCTCTGATACCATTTTGTAACGTACCCACCCATCCATCCAAGGCAAGGAAGGGTACCTGATGGAAATCTTTGGGGATTTCACATAAAACTCAGCCCACTCATTAGATTCATATCATTAAAAGAGATGTGTGCAGATGGAAAACAAGAAAATGTTGCACAGCGGAATTAAAACATCCACACACATTACTCATGCATACAGCATATCAATAGTCATTGAATTAAAATAGTGCAGAAGTAAATATATAGGCATAAAAACACTTATCTCCATTTTTGCAACTGCCCCAAGCAACTAGCTATGTCGCTGCAACATTCCACCCAACCATAGGCTCTTCGAAAGCTTATACTGAGTCCGTCCGAAGGCCACCCCCGAGCTGGGCATGATTCTCACAAGGAAAAGGGGACATTCAAGCTCACACACATCCCATTAACCATTTCGTCTCAGCCAAGCCAGTCCAACTGGGTTTATCAGGCTACACTTGAACCCTGGATGCTTACTCTCAAGCTCAAGCCAAAACAATGGATTTCCCATTACCCATACCCTAACAAATTACAATAGAGGTACTCACAACATAGGGACCACATTGGCTCTCCCAACTCGTGGTTCACCCAAATGAACTGTGGAATTTTGAATTCAACCCCCAGGGAGCAAAACCGATTTCTCCCACTAGCTATGATCCTTTCCAATGGCCTAAACGACCTCCAGGAAGACCCAAAAACGTTTTGTTTTCTTCCCAACTGGTAATCAACACAAAAATGCCCCTCCCTAGCTAAAAGATGAAGGGGAACACAGAAAACCCAGGGAGGAAAACGCCCAGGTAGCTAGAGCTGCGTGAGAGAGCAAGGAAATGGTGAATAATGGCTTAGAGAGCAATTTCGTGGCTCTTTTCTTTCCCAAGGAGACAAACACGATTTCCCATGCAGGGCGGCTTTCCCATACCCGAATTTGGACAGCCATACCTCCCATTCCCTAAGGCATTAACTACCTCAACCAACTCTTGGGAGAAATCAATGACTGGGTACAAAATTCAACATGGGTAGTCGAGGGTTTGATGGGTTCTCTCATTGACACTTGGCTTGACTTGATTGGCTCAAGGGTTTGAATGTTCCCCCCCCCCCCCAATTCCTTGTAAAATCATGCCCCCATCTCTTTGTTGCATTGCATAGCTAGTTGTGGGTATTTTGATTAAAATGCATCTTACATGATATTGAAATTCTAATGTGCCTGGCTAGCACACAAGCCACATGCATCACTAAATCGATGGCGGGGCCTTGGCCTTGAGCTCCTCACCATGATTTCATAACAATATTACATCAATTACATTTGAATGTAATGGGGTAAAAAATGGGGACGTTTCACATTGCTAGAGTTTGTATGTTCAGAGGTTTGTCATTTGTATTCTGCACAACGTTGTGCTCTCCCTGGAGTCTTAAGTGGACTTCATACTTCCACTGTGTGAGTTGATGAGTTTGGCGTACTCGACCATGCTCCATTCATTTACAGGTGAAGTAATTGTTTGTTATAACGTTCAAAGGTTGTTTTACAAATTAACTTTACTATTGTTAATTCTTGTTTCGTCTTTAACCCTACGTCGTAATGATGGACATGTGACCTTTGTTAAGATTCAATATGCTAATATAGAAAATATCAGCATTAAATTCCATTTCACAACAATAGCATATACAGGATCACTAAAAGAACAACAAGCACAACATAAACACAAGAGACACCATTCATCCTGGGAAACCCTCATGGGGTAGAAAACCCAGCAGAGCTTCCTCAATATAGATGACCAACAATTACATAGATGTAATCCCCAAACATGAGATCCTTCTCCTCCATAGCATATCTCTCTCTCTCCTATGTGCCAATCAAAAGTGAGTGAATGTGTGTAAAATGAGGAGCACACCTCCTCTATTTATACACAAGTCCAACTTGACTTTTACACTAACTAGGTCGGCCCCAACTTAACCTCTTAACATAATGTGACAGGGCCGACCCCGCTAGGGTGGTCTAATAACCCTTTAACCCACATAAATCATACAGGGCCCATTGAGGCCTCGGTTATGCAGGTTAGATGCAAAGGTGATGGGAAGGTTCCAAGGCTCCCAACAGAGGAAGAAAACCCAGGTTGAAAGGCTTCGAAAGATCCTGCGCAAGGGCAGTTCTATCCCCAACCTGTTTGGTATGGTGATCCCCCATGGATATTCGGCCTCCGCTGGAACTCTAAGAGTTGGTGATTTAACCAATTAGGTCAGTTTTCTAATCAAGGCAAACAAATATGTAAAAATAGTAAAACTAAGCTAAGCTAACCTATTTCAGAAAAGGAAACTAATTTAAGTTAGTCCTATTCTAAAAGAAATCTTGATTTTGTGCAGATCAGTCTTGAGATGTAATAAACTAGTAATTAATCACCCTTAACAGAAATGTCTTACGCGAGCTACTTGTTAACTCAAATTATTATCAGTTAATGAAAATTAAGTGACAATCTTCCAAGTATCAAAGCTTGTCCAAGATCTGATCTGTAATCACTCTGCTAATTGAAAAATTAACATTTGATTATATAAATATATTGCACCGAATCATTTGCAGAAATATAAGATGAAAATGTTTAGATTGAACAAACTCAACTAAAACAATTTCATGCATGAAACAATCATACCGAAAAATCAATATAACATGTCTAAGCATTAATGGATATCCTCCAAAAGATTGAATACATAAAAGATGACAATTTGAAGCATGAATCATAAATTCTCAAAGAAACTTGAGGAATAATAGAAGATAGATCAAAAGATAACTTTACTGTATTAAAAGAGGTCTTGTACAGAAATTACAAAAGGCTCTGCTAAATAGAGTATCTCCAATCCAGTCTCCTGCTGACTTGCAACTCCAAAATTACCAACCCCTAACTATGAGAGGTCCTCATTCTTAAATAGGAAATTACAACAGAAAAGAAAGATAGAGATTTCCCAAAATAAGGATTACAAAATCGAATCAAACTATTGATCCAAGAAATCCTTCCATTTCTCATATATTTCTAACAATTCATCTATATTGGGGAAATTGACAGATTCTAAGGCTAACTGACCATTGCATGTATTATTTTCCATGTCATGTTTGGCCAACTTGTGCCAAGTGTGAAGATAAATGCGAATCCTGCCCTCCATGATGACCGGTTCTCTCACCAGACGATCCACATCATCGATGTTGACTTGATCAAGATCTCGAATTCTTTGTGCAAACTCTTCACACCTGTGTTCGAGCTCCTCAAGTTTAAATTTTGGCGGCAAAGCATCCAGAATGGGCTCCATAAACGAAAGTTTCAAAACATCCATAATATTGTCGACTGCATACTAGCGTCTGGTGCAGATATCTTTAGACTTGTTGATAATCTCCTCTACCGTTTCATTGAAATCAAGCCAAGTGTCTATTGTCTCTTATGATTGCATCTTGTGATGATTAATATGCTTGCTATAGTTGATATGCATTGATATACTGTACATGTTATTCTCTCAGTAAAGATCCTAGAGTATTGTGAATTAATGCTCGAAAATTAACATGGTATTAGAGCTAACCTGAGAAGAAGACACTATGCAGTTGCGGAAGCTAGGGATTCTTGTTTTTGGGTTTCTGTCCACAGATTTTGGAAAAGCAATATGATAGATTGATTCTCCTCAGCAAGGTGAATCTTTCTATCCAATCAGAATTCAGTTCTGAGCACTTTCAATTTTGGCCGTAAAACTTAGGGTATCCTAAAAAATAGGGCTTTCTGAAATATGAAGATATAGTTGGAAGCGCCTTGGAAAAATCGATGTTTAGAGCTTTGGATCGAGATTTTTGGCTGGGTAAATCTCCAGAAAACGCAAACCCTAATTGAGGGTCTTCCCCAGTGAGCTCAGGAAGACTAAAAGGCATTTCTGAATGGTGAAGCATTGTAGATTTCAAATTCTGAATACACCAGGATGATTAGCTCATCAAGGTGCATCTTTATATCCTTTCAGAAAGTTGAAATTCACATTTTGAATTTATAGGGTTTCTCTGACAAACCCTAATCCGAGACCAGATCCACTTTTCAGCAAATCAAGTGGTAAGACCTAAGTCTTTTCTATTTCCATTTGAAGTACTCTTTAAAGATGTCTCAACACACCAAGCTTGAGGATAAGCTTGAAGGGGCTGATATCTTCCGAGCATGGAAGTATAGGATTGGGTTAATCTTGGAAGAAAATAAAGTGGATACTTACATAAGGGAAAAGGTCCCTGTCCCAGAGGAAGAAGAGGCTAAAGCCCTCCACAAGAAGAACTTGGTCAAGGCAAAGAGAATCATTGCTAATTCTTTCAAGGACCATCTCATCCCCCATGTGTCATCTCCGAAGACACCCAAAGAGATGTTTGATTCCCTATCCAAGCTATTTGAAAGGAAGAACATAAATCAGAAGATGAATCTATGGAATCAATTGAAAGGGGTAAAGCTTCAGAATGGAGAATCCATTCAATATTAATTTTCTAGGGTCTCCCAGATCAAGGAACAACTCAAAGATGTGGATGAAATTGTGGATAATGGTGAAGTTGTCATGACCACACTGAATGGCCTACCTAGGTCATGGGATTCTTTTATCCAAGGAATCTATGCAAGAAAGAAGTTGGTATCCTTCAGCAAACTGTGGGAAGAATGCTCACAAGAAGAAGCAAGGCTTGTGGCACGAGAAGAAAAGATCGGGAATGAAGATCAAGCTCTCACAGCTCACACCAAGGGAAGCAAGTTTAAGAGGGAGAAATCTCATAACAAGAAACTTTCTCACCCTCATCACAAGAAAGATCTATCTCATGTTCGATGTTACGAATGTAATGAAATGGGACACTTTGCTTCAAATTGCCCCAAGAAGAAGAAAGACAACAACTTCAAGAAGAAGAAGAATAATAACAAAAGAAGATATCATGCTCATGCTGTTGAGGATGATGAACCTCCCAAGAAGAAAGCGAGAGCAGAAAGTGATGATGATGACTCATCAAACGAAGAAGAGTATGTTCTAATCTCTGCTCTCATAGTGAAACTTGGGGATGATTATCAATACCCTATCAAAGGAAGTGGGGAAGCCTCCTACAACCTAGAATCTGGAAAATCCTTGAAGATGAAAGATGTGTTATTTGTACCTAGACTCAAGAAGAACTTACTCTTCATCTCTGCATTGGATGCAAAAGGCATGAGGGTTGCATTTGTAGATGGCCAAGTCCTAATGTGGCCAAAGGGTAAAACTATGGATGATGCAGTGGTGATTGGAGAGCAAGAGGGGGGATTGTACAAATTGAAGGGACAACCTGAACATGATATGGTGACATGAAGACAAAGATTCATCCATAGTCATGGATCACATAGAGGTATGTATAATTTGGTTTTGCAAAGGTTAACTTATGAGTTATGCACGTCATTGAAGAGAACAAGAAAACATTGCTAGATATAACTAGCAAATATGATGACCAGGTATGTTTTTCCTATATCAAAGGATCTTATACTTTTGTATGATTGATAATGGTTACTCATGAAGTTACAAATTTATGTAATCTAGGGTTTGTGCATATTATGTCTCTTACCTTGATTGATGATACAACTAACCAGAATTTTCTATAGTCAAATATGAATATGCATGAGTAAGAGAAGTCTTCCCTGAAACCTTGAATGCTAATGCATATTATCTATGTTTGAAATGATCATGACTATACATGTTCAAGATTATTGTGTTTTGATAGTATTAAGATTATACTAATGAATGTTTGATTATGTATGAGATCTCGAGGATAACACAATGATGATACTAGTAAGCATGCATAGTGATCAAGGATGGATATAAGTTCAAGGATAGGTAATCTAGGAAGCAAAGATCAAGAGGGAGCACACTCCAGTAGCTTCTACAAGGATGTAGATATTAAGAGGGAGTTGACCACCTCTCACAATCCACATCAGAATGGAGTTGCAGAAAGGAAGCAAAGACTAAGAAAGAATCAACCCAACAAACAAACTAAGATAAGTATTTGAATTGTCATTTCTTGCATATTTAATTGTTTAAATAATACTGTTCAATGATGTATGTACTTATGTTCCTAGACTTAGGGTGTGTATTATGCATATTAGAATAATTGCATTAATGAATAGTATACTACTTATATGCATGTGATGGGTAAGTGGCCTATGGCACTGTACAACATTCCATTCCTACTTATCTAGAATGAAACCTCTTTGCTGACATGTTGGGAGTTTTGCACACTCTTAACAATGTTCTTGTAGAGATTGGAAGGCATCTAGAAAGTTACGGGATATGGAAGCATTGGCTAAAATAATTGCATGACTGTATGACATATATTCTTATGTGTAAGATTTTATTATGAAACTATGAGATGTTTCTAATCATGCAATTTAAATTCTCTTGTAGGAAAGATAGTATACCATCACCTACAAAAGAAGGACTACAACATTTGTTCCAGCAACAAAGTTATCTATTGAAGATATTGAAGTTCCCAGGATTTGGGAAGTATGCCATGATCGAGGAATACTAGCCGATCATGAAGAATGATATTTGGAATGCAATCCCAAGACCTGAAGCGAAGTCTGTTATGACTTCCAAGTGGATCTACAAGATCAAGCATGCTGCAGATGGCAGTATAGAAAAATACAAAGCGAGGTTTGTAGCTCATAGCTTCTCCCAGAAAGAAGGGATTGATTATGAAGAAAATTTTGCTCCTGTATCCAGGTACACTTCCATCAGATCAGTACTTGCTCTGGCTGCAGCAATGAAATGGAAGATACACCAGATGGATGTCAAGACAACTTTCTTGAATGGTGTAGTCGAAGAGGAAGTGTATGTGGAGCAGCCACTTGGTTTTGAGACACATGATAGAGAGTCATATATGTGCAAAAATTGGTATGGTAGGATAGAAAATTTTCTATCCAGTTTGGGCTTTACCAAGAGTAAAGCGAATTCCAACCTTTACTACAAGGTTGAGGAAGGCAATACAGTGATGCTAATTTTGTATGCAGATAACCTGTTTATTACAGGTGAGGATAGATTGATTGCCGACACGCAGCGGAAGCTTGCTGCTGAGTTCAAGATGAAGGACTTGGGGATGATGCACTTTTTCTAGGCATGGAGGTATGGAAGAGTGTAGATGGAATCTTCCTTGGACAAGGGAAGTATGCAGTAGAGATCCTAAAGAGGTTCAGGATGATGGACTGCAAGTCCATGGCCACACCTATGGCATCGAACCTGAAGCTTCTGTGTGATGCTTCATCCGATTCGGTTGATGTAAGATGTATCGTTAGATGATTGGGTCCTTGATGTACCTGACGAACACGAGACCAGATATTTGCTTTGCGGTGAACACATTGAGCCAGTTCCTGACAGATCCTAGAGGTGCTCACCTGGATGCTGTAAAGCATATTCTGAGGTACCTTAAGGGTACAGTTGACTATGGACTCAAATATTATGCGAATCAAAAGTTTAACCTGCAGGGTTATGTTGATTCAGATTGGGCAGACAGTGCTGCAGATAGGAAGAGCACATCTGGGTGCTGCTTTAGTATGGGATTAGGTGTGATCTCTTGTTTTAGCAGGAAGCAATCCTGCGTAGCACTGAGTACAGTTGAAGCAGAGTATGTTGCATCTTGTTCAGCTAGTTGTGAGGCAGTATGGATTCAGAAGCTACTTTTTGAGTTATTTGATCTCCCACTAGAGGCTACTGGTATCGTTTGTGACAACTAGAGTTGTGTGAAGATATCTAAGAACCCGGTGTTCCACGACAGGTTGAAACACATTGAGATAAAATATCACTATATCAGGGATATGGTGCAGAGAGGAGTAGTGAAGCTCCTGTATGTTGCGATAGATGAGCAGATTTCAGATGTGCTGACGAAGCCACTAGCCAGAGTGAAGTTCGAGTACTTCAGAGAGAGGCTTGATGTCCTTTAGATCGATGACACTTCGAGGAAGAAGTGATGGAGACATTTGCTGAAGCCATTCCAAGCATGGTGGAAGGAGGATCTTTCACATGGCTATGGATGTAAGCGCTAGATGATGAGCATCAGGACAATGCTCCAGTTACTGCTCTATATATGCATCCTGTTAGATGCTGGATATGATCAGTTGGATCATTTATATGTATATGCACATCATGTTGGATGCTGGATATGATCAGTTGGATCATTTATATGTATATGTATGTACGCATCATGTTGGATGTTGGATATGATCAGTTGGATCATTTATATGTATATGTATTTACGCATGATGTTGGATGCTGGATATGATCAGTTGGATAATTTATATGTATATTTATGTATGCATCATGTTGGATGTTGGATATGGCCAGTTGGATCATGTGTATGTATCCGTATATGTATCAGGTGGATACATTGTATGATCAGGTAGATCATGAATGTTGATATGTATCAGGTATGATCAGGTGGATCATGTATTTGTATATGTATCAAGTGGATACATTGTATGATCAGGTAGATCATGTATGATGATATGTATCAGGAAGATACTGTGTATGCATCAAGTTGATGCTATGATGATAATGATGATCATAGATGACGAGCTTCAGGGTGTTGCTCCAATTGATATGCATCAGGTTGATGCTATGATGATGATCAGGATGATCATAGATGATGAGATTCAGGATGTTGCTCCAGATGATATGCATTAGGTTGATGCTATGATGATGATCAGGATGATCATAGATGACGAGCTTCAGGATGTTGCTCCAGATGATATGCATCGGGTTGATGCTATGATGATGATCAGGTTGATCATGTGATGATGTACATCAGGATGATGTATGGTGAATATCGGTTTGATACTCTGTGGTCGTGGACAGGTTGTGCAGGTAGCATAGAAAAGATCCTTTAAAAATCAGACAGGTAGAGTAGTGTGCTCGTAACAACCTGGGTTGCTCTATTGAGATCCGAACAAGTAGAGCGGTGTGCTCGTAACATCTTGAGATGCTTTGAGTAGGTTTTGCTACAGTTTCGCATAGAAAAGATCCTTTAAAATCTGTATAGGTAGAGCGGTGTGCTAGTAACATCCTGGGATACTCTATCGAGATCCAGACAGGTAGAGCGGTTTGCTCGTAACAACTTGGGATGCTCTGAGTAGGTTTTGCGAAAGTTCACATAGAAAAGATCCTTTAAAATTTAGACAGGTAGAGCGGTGTGCTCGTAACAGCCTGGGATACTCTATCGAGATCCAGACAGGTAGAGCAGTTTGCTCATAACATCCTGGGATGCTCTGAGTAGGTTTTGTGAAGGTCAACATGTAAAAGATCCTAGGAGATCTGATAGGTTGAGCAGTGTGCTCGTAATCAGTCCTGGGATGCTCTTTCGAGGTTTTGTTGAGGCATGTAATCAGTCCTGAGTATTCCACAATATGGCTAGTGATGATGAAGACCTACAGGTGGTGGGCCTACATCCAGTATGAAAAAGGACTGGCTCTGTAGAACTTCCTATGACGAGTAGATCAGAGATTGATTGAGATAGCAGCAGCAATGATGATGATGATGATTCGAGGATGATGATTCGCTGATGATGATCCAGAGAAGCAGATTTGTGTTAGCAGATTTGTGTCAAGAAATACCTTCCTAGTTAAGAGGGAGTGTTGATGTATATGTAACTTCAAAATGTATTTCATCTATGTATTTTATTGTACTCCTATAGAGATGTATTATTCCTTTATACGGAAGTGTCGTCATTTGTATTGACAGGTGTCGCAAGTGTCATAACTTGTCGATGGGTTATTATACCACCATGTGTGGGGTCGGCCCTGATTAAGTTAACCTGGGTTTATTAGGCTGAGTTAGATAAGTCGTCCCCATAGGTTTATTAGGCTTCTCAGAACAAGTATAAATAGAGAGCGAGATCTCTCTATTTGATCACTTCATTACTCACTTATCCATCACTCGAAAAGTGGCGCACATGTGAGGAGGAGGATCAACTACTAGGAGGAGTCTATCTTTGTGTACTTGGGTTGTACTTTGGTTCTGTTATTGCTCTATCTATCTTTGAGGAAGTTGTGGGGTTTTTCACCTTAGGTTTTTCCCCACGGAAACTCTATGTGTCTATTGTCTCTTATGATTGCATCTTGTGATGATTGATATGCTTGCTATAATTGATATGCATTGATATATTGTACATATTATTCTCTCAAAAAAGATCGTAGAGTATTGTGAATTAATGCTCGAAAATTAACATAAATTAACTTTGGGTAACTGCAGAGGGACAACCAAAGGTTGGATTTCTGTAGTAATAGATAGTGGAATGGAAGAATGGACTGAGTGTTCGGGCAATGGAGTAATGGTGTCATTAAGGGTGTTAAACAAGTGTGATAATAAAAATGGAAGTGTTCCTCCTAAAGGTACAGTGGAGGTTGGTTGAATAGATGGCAGCACAAATGCTGATGATGCAATGCTAGGAGCAACATTAAATTCCAACACTAATTGCTCAGGGAATGACTGATCCATATCAATACTATCCAGCAATTCAGTGATAGTATTAGGATCTTCAGTGACTTCCTCTGTCACTGATACTAGAGGATGAGGCACAACTTCCTCATCACAATCGATTATGTTGATTGTGGACACTTGTGATTTAGAAACCAAAACTTTCTGCCTCTTTGTTGGATTAGGTCTAGTCATGACTAGATCATCATCTTCTTGAGTCCCTCTAGTAGGCAGTTGAATGTTGATAGAAGGCCTAGAAGGTTCTAGCAATTGAGTATTAAGCACTGCTGACAACTGTGTCATCTCTTGCTTGAAATCCTGAGCTATATGTAACAACACTTTAGTTGTTTCAGCAATTTTCTCTTAATTTGTGGAGGTTCCTCTAGGGAAGCTTTACCTTTATCCCCATCAGAATATGTGAGCATTAAGGGGGTTTTAGCTTTATGGTCTTCCTTTTCCTCTCTGTCTCTCCTTGTCTATTCAATTAAATTCAGCTGCATGGCCCTATAGCTCAAAACTCTAATTTTGAGTTCTTTCTGGTATTTCAAAATATCATGTTGCTCTTGTGAATATTTGGATTTGGAAACGACTTGAGAAAATGTGTCTACCCCTTGGTATATAAAATCATCTGGGAGAACCTCATGTACATAATCTATTTTTACATGTATATGTTTGAAGTGTGCATCCAGGAATTCTTTGGGGTCATGTTTCCTCTTCTCAGTAGTGCCCAATTTCAAGGCAGCTATTTGGTCACCAAGAACTTCAACCCAATTTGAGGTAGGGATAACTAGCTAGCCAAGGTTGAGAGAAAACATAGGCCAACCTTTCTTCCTGGGGCCTATGAGTTTCTTATACATGCCATCAGTCACCGTCTGGAATGAAACAGCCTGTAGAACCAACTTGTCTGGGTCTATTCTAGGTAGAAGGTGCACTGTATCACTTCCCCAGATTCTGATGTATGAGAAGTACTCGAGCACATACCAATCACCAATGGTATTGATGAATGCTTTGGCATCTTCTCAAAATGTAGGTGCCTCCTTCTTGAAGATCTTAAAATAAATGGTACCCATAAAGCTGTCACAGATATCATACAATAAAGGCACAAAATTGCCTTCCCACAATGCTGAATGGTAAATGTGTACAGGGGGGTCTGCAGGGGTCCAACTCCAACCTAAGTTGGGAAACTGGAAATCTGCAGAGAAAACATCAATGACATATGCAGAAAAGAAGAAATGTGGCTTCTTATGAGCAAGTTCTTTCTGATAGTCCTGTATTGCATTCTTCAATTCTAGCGACAAGATCGATGCCCATGGGAAGGATTCACTAGTGGTTAACACATGATGTGTTATAGGTGCCCATTCAGATTTGAAAAAAGAACAATTGGGAAGACCAAAAAGCATGCAAAGCATGGTTTCCATTAGAGAGTAGGGTTCCTTGAACTAGATAATGGGATAGAGGTTGTCAGCCTTAGGCACAAAAGCGTTGGTCTTGAACATCCATGGATTTATCATCTCAGTGAAGTTATACCGGGTCTTTGAGGACTGAATAAATTCAGAAGAAAGGGTTTGTGTATGGGGTTTAAGAGAAAAAGCTCGAATGAAGACCTCCAGGCGAAAATGTGTCAGTTGAGCACTGGAGCTATCATTGAAAGAGTAGTCTTTGACACTGGCATTTTCAATAATCCATTTCACTACATCAGTGTAAGGTAGGACAACAGGACGTGCAGTAATGGCGTGAATTTGGGAAGCCCTAATCCTCTCATACATAATTTTATCGTTCTCAATATGGGAAAGGTCGTCGTTGTCAAATATAGCATAAATTTTAGACCAATCCACCTAGTACGTCTCAGTGACCTTCTCACTGGTATCTGAGAGGATACCAAAATTAGGGTCCTTGGTCAAAAGATCTCTGTGTTCCATTTTGGATTGTGTGTTTTTCGACATGGTGAAAAAGCTAGCAATTTCTGATAAATAAAGAATTAAAATAAAAATTCAATCCAAAATAGCAGAATTGGAAACAAAAATAGAAGTATGACAACAGAATTACCCGAAATAACTGAAGAACTGATAAAAATGACACCTTAACAGGAATCCACAGTAAAATCCAAACAACAGGGTAATTTCGAACAGTAAAAATGACAAAAATAAAATAGAAAAAACCCTACTTATTAGATTTACCAGATTAAAAGATGACCGTGCGATCAAAATGAATGGATGACTGAGATGAACTGGAGCGGAATGCGGGATCGGGTTCATACTTATTTTGAAAGTTTATTTAAGAATCCCGAAAGCCGAAACCCGAAAGTGTCGGGTTGCAGGTTTCGGGATTGCAAGAAAACAAAAGCGCAAAAGACTCTCTGAAATCCGAAAGCCGAAAGTGTTGGATTGCGGGTTTCAGGAATGGGAAATAAAAATCACAATCAAAATTTTTTTCCCAAAAGCCGCAACTCGAAAGTGTCGGGTTGCGGGTTTCGGGAACGTGCAACAAGATCAAACTTAAAAAGAAACTCCCAAAAGCTGAAAGCTGCAATTGCGGGTTTATGGATAAAATTTCCTGATTATTTACAAACAAATCCTGCAACCCGTAACTGTCGGGTTGCGGGTTTCGGGATGACATCAATCAAAAGTTAAAAAATAAAATCCCGCAACCCGCAACTGTCGAGTTGCGGGTTTCGGTTTTCCTAAACTCCACGACAAGCAAACAAGTCCCGCAACCCGCAATTGTCGGGTTGCGGGTTTCCTAAATGTCATGTTTCAGGTTGATGGAAGTAAATGATAAAATACTAAAAAATTGAGGTTTCCTGCAAGCCCAAAACACTTAGAAATTTTTAGATAAAAAGGAAAACACACATGACAAAAGTATGGGTAAGAGATCTTAGGGATAAAAACTGAGATATCATATTTACAAGAAAACTCACCCAACTGCCTTTGTGTTTATTAGGAATGGGGCTCCCGTGCTTCAACTAAGCATGGGATATGTTGTGGCCACAACAGGGCCGACCCCACTAGGTAAGTCTAATAACCCAAGTTACCAAATTCTCCACGAAGGAATGAAACATCTTCGGAATAATAAAGTACAAATATAATATTCTTAGAAGTTACAATATATCAACACTCCCCCTTAACGAGAAGGATATTATAACAACATCTGCAGGAGCAAGGAGTCATCAACTAGATGATACATGATACATCTATAAATCATTGGAAGCTTTCTTCATACATCATCATCAGTAACTCAAACAGTTACTGGAACATAATCAATATTGGAACATCAGCATCATCAGTATTGAGTCTTCATCTTCTACAGCACTCGATCAGCTACAACATCATCATCATCTGGATCACTCGATCAACATCCTCATCGTCTGGATCTACTGATCAACATCATCATCTAGATCTCTTGATCAACAACCTCATCGTCTGGATCTATCGATCAACATCATCATCATCTGGATCACTCGATCAATAGCCTCATTGTCTAGATCTACTGATCAACATCATCATCTGGATCTCTTGATCAACAGCCTCATCATCTAGATCTATCGATCAACAACATCATCTGGATATATCGATCAATAGCCTCATCGTCTGGATCTACCGATCAACATCATTATCTGGATCTCTCAATCAACAACCTCATCGTCTAGATTTATCGATCAACATCATCATCTGGATCTCTCGATCAACAACCTTATCGTCTAGATCTACGATCAACAACATCATCTGGATCTCTCGATCAACAACCTCATCGTCTGAACAGGTAACCTCATCATCGATACATGTATCCTCATCATTGATACAAGTATCCACATAATGAATACAAGTATCCTCATCATCAATACAAGTATCCACATCATTGATACATTATCCTCATCATCGATACAATATCCTCATCAATACAGGTATCCTCATCATCGATACAGGTATCCATATCAATACCAGTATCCAAGTATCATCATTGACCAGATCACTCCCCCTTTCGACAAGGGTCCTTCTGAACTACACCAAGCTTGTCTCGAAAATACTCAAACTTTACTCGAGGCAGAGGTTTGGTCAATACATCAATAACTTTCTCATTGGTGCTCACATACTCGAGCTTGATAGCTCCTTTCTACACCATATCCCATAAATAAAAATATCGGATCTCTATGTGCTTTGAATTATCATGGAACAATGGATTCTCATTCATCTTGATACAACTCTGGTTGTCACACAGGATCAGAGTGGGGTCCATATCTAAGTCAAACAATCCTGATAACAACTTCCGAAGCCATATCGCTTCACAACTAGCAGAGCAAGCAGCTACATATATTCCGCTTCAGCTGTGCTGAGAGCCACACTAGACTACTTCCTACTAAACCATGAGATCATGGAAGATCCCAGACAATAAAATCTGCCCCATGTGCTCTTTCGGTTTGATACACTTCCTACCCAATCAACATATGTGTAGCCATACAATCTGAAGTCATGATCTCCAAGACAACATAGACCAAAGTCTATCGTACCCTTTAGGTACCTCATCACATGTTTTGCAATTGCCTAGGTTCTGTTAGGTACTAACTCAAGGTGTTCACAGCAAAGCATATATCTAACCTGGTATTCATTAGATACATCAATGACCCAAAAATCTGTCTGTACAGAGTCACATCCACTAACTCTGATGATTCATTAGCTAACAGCTTCAAGTTGGAATCCATGGGAGTGGCCATGGCTTTACATTCCAACATATCAAATCTTCTCAATATTTCCACAACATACTTTCCCTAGTTGAGAAAGATTCCTTCTGGGCCTTACCATACTTCAAGACCTAGGAAGTAATGCATCAATATGAAATCTTTCATCTCAAATTCTGTAGCTAGCTTATTCTTGCTTTCCATGATCCGTTTCTCATTCCCCGTCAGAAAAAGATCATCCACATACAATAATAGAATGATAGGTTCATCATCCATAATGGATCAGCTTTAATTTTGGTAAAGCCCAAGCTTGTCAAGAAGCTATAAGTTCTCCCTTTGTAGCTGAACATCATTCACACTCTGCATTGAGTGATCTTTTGCATATCTATCAGTGCGATCTCTCGTTAGATGGGTCTACTGATATGAGCTTCAAGATCATTCAAACTCCGTGGTGAGTTCCTTCTTGCATCCATCTAAGAGAAGAATGCCATATATATATAGACACCATCTTCAACCTTGTAGCAAAGGTTGAAATCCGCATCACCCATGGTGATCATTAAGTTCATCAAATGACTATCAAACCTGGGTACCCATATAGAGCTTTCTTCAATTGAATCCTGGGAGTTTTCTTGATTCACACTTCTTCTTCAATTACACACCATTAAGAGAATGGTCTTATCTAGCAAACATCTCGTCATGATCCTCTTTCTCCTTCTAAGAGAATCTTCCAGCCATGAGCCTTCTATAGTATGTTTGATTTGTAAATCTTCTTGTTGAACATCCATCACTTGTTTAGTGTTCATCATTCTTCATGATTTTTCCTACAAATCAAAGGTAATTACATGACTAGTAATACTTCATAATCATCAAATCATGTTGACATGATAACCTACCATGCATACAGATATGTTTCACATAGTTATGCAACTATCTTGAACAATACTTTGGCACAACACTTTTCCATATTCTGTATGCATACAATGGTTATCTAGATTCCTTCCATCCCTACTAGAACATACTATCAAGAGTGTTCACAGCTCTCAACATGTCAGCAAAGAGGTTTCATTCTAGACAAGCAAACAATGGAATGTTTGTCCAACTTACCCATCATATGCATATTAGTAGTATATTGTTCAATGCTATATGAATGCTCACACTATGCATGATATATTCTAGGAATACAAATATGCATACAACTATTACAAGCAATATCATTTAGTATTTCAGAGATTCAAATAACAACTCAAATACTTGTATTGGAGAAAACTCACTATGGCTTGGGAATACCACAACAGACAGATGACTACCAGAAATCAACTCAATTCTCAAAACAATGCTATTAGAAATGACAATGTTGAGATAATGGAGAAATGTAACCAACCTCAATCCAAACGTTTGATGTAGATCCCCGTTGGAGCTTTCGATCCATGCACTTGAAATCTGCAAATTAGTCTTGACAACCAATATCCAACAAGTACATATAATATAAAAATGACATTAACATTATCAATAACAATGGTCCATAATATCACAAGCAAATGTAACCCAATGTATAATAAACAACATTTACAACATGATGGACGAGAATATGAGTATTTCTATTAATAAACAAGAAGAAGTACAAAATGATACGACCTCTTGCCGGCAACCAATTTGAACCAAGATCTAGATCAATCCACTTGTGCCTTCACCACTTCAATCCTCGATGAATGGCAAACTCAAACTATGAAAGGAGTTTGGAAGGTGAACATAAAGAGTTCACAACTACAAGGATCAATGAGTGTAGACTCAAGATAGGGAAAAAATCCACTAGATTTCTCTTGCTATTCTCTTCTTCCTCCCATCCATAAGCCATATGTGCTCAATATATAGTCCTCTCAGAGGTAGGTGAAAGGACACATCGAGGCATTACTCGGGTAGACAGAGAGCCAAAGGTCACCCAATGACCGCGTTTTGGGAGTAAAAAGTAATTAATAGTGGTTTTTACCATTTTACTTGATACCCGCGGGCTATAGTGATGCAACTCGCGGGTACACATGCTATAGTGATGCAACATGCGGGTAGGAATAAAAATAGGGAAAAATAATATCTCTGAAGGATATAAGTGGATTTGAGTCACTGAAATGGATCCTACAGGCCAAATAATGCTGATGCTCATAGGGTGGAAGATTACGATGTAACGATACTTATCTTTTATGTTTATCTGGTTGCCTCCCAATTGATCTCTATTTTCCCTTCATGATTATATGTCTTTGAACTTCTATCCATCATGTACCACTATTCATGCTTAAGTGTCCATTAGTGTCATCCTCATGATCTCATACATAATCATACATTCATTAGCATAATCTCAATACTATCAAAACTTTATGATTCTAAACAATCTTAAGTATGTATGGTTATGATCATTTCATACACAAGTATACTTACCTAAGATCCTAACAAAGTAGGATTCTAACTTGATATAGGAAAACATACCTAGATTATCAAGCTTGGTTATGTATTAACATGCCCAAACAATATCTTCTTTGTTCTCTTCAATGATTTATTGACCTTGTGCTAGAACTTGCATATCTCATAGGTTAAGCATAGTAGAACAAAGTCATACATACCTCGTAAGTAGAGATTCTATGTGATAAAAAATTATGGATGAGTCTTTGTCTTCATGTCATCATGGTTATAGAAATTGATTTGTCTTTCTTGATGTACCTGTATCTTGTTAGCAGACAACATCATCCTCATACAACACCACATGTGCATTAGTACAATCATATAACCCTAATTAATGAATGTATTCTATCATTCACATGCATTCATACTTTTACTAGGGTGATAAGACAATTCTAAGATTAATCAATATTGTACTAACCTCAATAATATGAAGACAAAAATATCATAAACTTAATCATGAACAAATTTCAACACATACCTGTATCTCCTCAACTCATACCTGTTGATATTTCTTGTGGTCTTCTTATGTAAGGCCTTAGCCTCATCTCCCCCTGAAACTGGAACTTCTTCACTTATGTAGGTGTCCAATTCTCTTATAGGAATAACTCAATCCACTTTGATTTGCTGAGACTAGATTTGGAGATAGATTAGGATTTGTCAGAGAAACCCTAAAAATTCAAATTTTGAATTTCAAACTTCTGAATGGATGGAAAGATGTGGCTTGCTGAGCTAATCAAGCTGGTATACTTCAATTTTGAAATCTCCAAAATTTGACCCCTCAAAATTGCCTTTGAAACTTTTGGATCTTCTGGATAGGATCCCAAACTAGGGTTTGATAAAGACCGGTATTTTTCCCAACAAAAAGGTTCGATCTTGTACTCTAAACATCGATTTTTCTGAGGAGCTTCCATCCGTGGTCACAGATTTCAAAAATTCCAACTTTTGCAGAAGCCCTAATTTTCTACCTTTTCGATCAAAATCCCAAACTAGGGTTTGATCAAGCCCGACCTTCTGTCCAGCTAGAAAATTCGATCTTGGTCTCTAAATTTCGATTTTGATGAGGAGCATTCAGTCGTAGACTCCGATTCCAAAAATTCCAACTTTCTTCGAAGCCCTAAATTCCCGCAGCAGTGATAAGCCAAGAACGAAGGTGCTCATAATCCAATTATGTTTTGATAGAAATATGCACCTAATTGTTTCTCATGCGTCTCTGAAATTACGAATCCAAAGGGTCTGAAAATTCGGCCTGTGGTATCCTGAACTGTCATCTTTCCAACCCCACAAGTCTGACCTCAATTGGATTCTCTGAGAGAGAGTTATTCCAAGTGTCACAACATGATCTGATTATGGTATAAAACAGGAGAGCGAACTTGTACGGCGTGCCACTTGTAACAGGTTCAACTTCGGCCTCTGAAAAGCATACCTATGAAACTAAAGTCCGTGCCCTACCTATTACTTTTTACTCAATTTCATTTGGAGCTTTCTAGCCCACGATATGACCTTTTTTCCTAGGTCACATGTTTATGACTGAGATCTGGAAGAGGCAGAAACCCTAACTTGTACGGATCATAAATCATAAAGTACAATGAATATGAGGATTTCCTTTGGAAACAAGGTACAAGGGGATGTTATATACAACTTGTAGAAGTTTCAGATCTTGAACCTTTGCTAAAATTGATTTATAGCGAAAGTTCCACGATGACTGGTTTTTTCTATATAAAACCCTAACTTTCAAATTGTCGCAAGTGAGACAAGTGTCGTAAGTACCATACATTTCCTTCCTTTAGGATAGCTTTGATACCATGTTAAGACTCAATATGCTAAGATAGAAAATATCAGCATTACATTCCATTTCACAACAATAGCATATATAGGATCACTGAAAGAACAACAAGCACAACATAAACACAAGAGACACCATTTATCCTCAGAAACCCTCATGGGGTAGAAAACCCAACAAAGATTCGTCAATATAGATGACCAGCAATTACAAAGATGTAATCCCCAAACATGAGCTCCTTCTCCTCCATATCAGATCTCTCTCTCTCCTATGCACCAATCACAAGTGAGTGAATGTGTGTAAAATGAGGAACACACCTCCTCTATTTATACACAACTCCGACTTGACTTTTACACTAACTAGGTCGACCCCAACTTAACCACTTAACATAATGTGATAGAGCCAACCCACTAGCGTGGTCTAATAACCCTTTAACCCACATGACTCATATAAGGCCGATTCGACTAGGTAAGTCTAATAACCCAAGTTACCACATTCTCCACAGAGGAATGAAACATCTCCGGAATAATAAAGTACAAATATAATATTCTTAGAAGTTACAATATCTCAACAACCTTCACGGCAGTGGATGCAGCTGGACATAAGGTTTACAAGATGATGAATGGGCACTAGTAAGCCTCAGAGACATACTCAGGGTAGTCCAAGTAATTCACAGTTTCAGTATTGAGCCTATGGCTTCGGACCGGCCTTCGCTGAAAATGATGTGACATTGTATTTTTGTTTATTTCACTTTTGGTTTCTAGTTATGGTTAAAGAGACAAGCCATATGGATTTTGTTTGGTTGTAATAGACTGGAGCTATGACTCCCGAGCCCTTCATGGCTCTCGTTGGGGTTTTTCGACGATTTGGTAAAAGTGCAAGAGTTTTTCTCTGAAATGTGTAGGGTTTAAACTCACAAATGGTGCGTTACTCTTGGCCGCCAGTCCTCCGTTTAAAATAATATACAATGTTATGTTAATTTTGATATCATGGCCCGTTGCTACTTAAGTATACAATAAGTTTTTTGTTTCCATTCTGTACATGTTGATTTCATTTTTCAATAAATATTACTGTTCCAGCTTTAAATAATGATAATTATTTTGTTTTGCATTAAAACCTTCGTTGGTTCTAGAACATTGCTTGATTTGAGAAACTCGGGAAAGGCCCGTTATTGAAAGTTTAAAGGGACCTGTGCCGAGGTTTTTGAGTCTCTGTACTCACACTTAACTTATGAAAATTTTCTTTTAAAGTGTTACCGAAAGAATTTAGCTACAGGATTTGAGTCTTGAGCCAAAGCCTCATACCTTAAATATTAAGCTTGTTAATAAAAGACAAAGGGTAAATGATGTGAACATTAGTCGACTTTTTGTAGGTTAATGAACTGTGGTTTACGACAGGGTTGAAAACCCTAGCCTTATAAAGTTGAAAACTCAAACTCTATATCTAAATACGATTTATGACATTTGTTTAATACATAATGTATTGTTTGTAGTGAACAGAAATATTTGTATACCTAGATATTTTATTTCTAGTTCTGTGTGGCTGCACCGCATGTTGTTTCGATGAAGATAGATGTTTATACAATAGTAGTTTGAAACTTTGACAATATCTCAGTATGGTACGAATTTATATGAGTAGATGTAAATAATTATACAGTGAGTTCTTTTGCTAACTCTAGAAGTGTTTCTTTGTAAAATATGGTTTTACATAATGTTTCTGCTATTATTAGTTTGAAAGGGCTTTACTTAGAATACTATACTATTATATATAAAATAAAATAGGGTTTTAATGTATTGCAAGACTAATAAATATTTGGAGTATTTGCATTTCTTATTTAAAAACCCTAAGATATCTATTGAAATGAGACCATAAGGTAGTACTTAAATACTATAACTCCGTTGATAAAATAAATCATTAAGATTATTCAATGCATAAAATCATTCTGATCTATCTTAATTATCCTTTCTTGTATTAGAGTATGGCACTTTGACTAGTGTGTGGAAAAATATAGGAAATAAATTTTATCCAATCATTCTAATCATTTAACTACTTTAAACATAGACATTTTTTCCTAACAGTTATAATTTACAGAAGTAAAGGTATTCATCAATAGTACAGGATATCTGAGATTTAATTTTAGAACTGATAATATAAAACATTTATATTTAAATTAATAACTTGACATAAATAAATAAGATAACACAATATGAACCTAAAATTATAGAAGCAGAAACAAACAACCAAAGGAGCCCGTTCCACCCAACCAACTTCTGAAGACAGCCAAGTTGCTTGCTTTAGGACCCCCAAGCATGTTCACTGAACCACTAGGATGAAGATACTGTGTGGATTAATTGAATAAATTCCCTTGCAACTCAACAATAGCACTTAGTAGAAGCACTCCTTTCCTTTAGCAATATTGAACTCGGCAATGTGGCTGCACTAGTTCAGAATGCAGTCTTAGTTCACTCAATCACCTCTAACTTTCCCCTCATCAAATCTCTTGTGCTCAGAAATTATCACAAGGTAATCATTGAACAGCCTCCTGCTGAATTTGATGGGTAGATAAATAGCATGCCTAGGTCTTTTGGTCAGTTTATTTCATTAAATGAGGCATCTACTCAGTTGCACTTTCTTAGGGAACATGACCATAAAAATAGGGAATTTGGCGCCTGCAACAGTTAGAAGTGAGTTGAGGATGCTTCCAAGTGTCAGTTTTCTCTCCACCACAGTCCATTCCCCCTAGTGTGTTAGTGAGCACTCATTCAACAGTTTCCTTTGAATATTTGTCTCCACTTTTATTTATCAATAATAAAATATTCAAAGTAATTAATTACAGTCATCCATGACCCCACTTGGTCAATAGTCATAAAAATTTACAATAAAATTAAAACATAATGTTTTCTCAATAATATAAAATGTCTAGAACTTGGGTATGTGACAAACACCCCGTCTTAATTTCAACATCGTCCTCGATGTTTCTTTATTCATCATCCTCTTGTTCCTCCCGGAACAACATTGGATATGCCACCCGCATATTACTTTCCAATTCCTAAGTAGCTTTGTCCGTACTAAGGTGCTTCCATTGCACCTTAACCTATCCAGTGGTACGATTACGTAGAAAAATTTCCCTCTTGTTGAGGATACAATCCAGTTCCTCCAGAAAATATCCTTCTGGTTCCACCTGTACATCATTCCAATTAATCACATGAGTAGTATCATGCACATACTTTTTCAAAAGAGAGATGTGAAATACATTATGTACTTTAAGATTTGGTGGCAATTCCAACTGGTATGCCACTGGTCCTACCCTGGACAATATTTCAAAGGGTCCACAATACCTTGGAGCTAATTTAGCATAGCTTTCCAGTCTTAGGGAACTTTTCTTAGGTTTTACCTTGAGGAACACATGTTCACCAACCTGAAACTCTTTCTGAGTTATTTTTAAATCTGCTTGAATTTTCTGTCTATCTTGTGCAATTTTCAAATTTCCTTGAACCTATTTCACGGTTAGTTCTAATTCTCTTAACAAATCACGTCCTAGCATTAATCCGTCAACTGGATTACTCCAAGAGATAGGAGTATTGCATTTTCTTCCATATAAAATTTGAAAGGGACTAAGCTTTGTTGAAGCTTGATAATGGTTATTATATGCAAATTCAACAAGATGTAAATAATCCTCCCATTTCCCTGGTTGATCTCTAACATATATTCTTAGCATGTCCTCAAGAATTTGATTAACTCTTTCAGTATGCCCATCTGTTTGTGGGTAAAATGATTTACTGAAATTCAAAGTAGTATCTAAACCTTTAACTAAAGATTTCCATAAATTTCCTGTAAACTTTGAGTCTCTTTCAGAAATGATAACTTTCGGAATACCATGCAAACGAAAAATCTGCTTCATAAAAATTTCAGCAATGTTAGCAGCCTTGTGAGTTGTCTTAACAAGTATGAAGTGGGATGCTTTGCTGAATTTGTCCACTACTACCATGATGGAATCATTCTGTTTCTAATTTTTAGGTAATCCAGTAATAAAATCAATACTAATTATGTCCCACTTCCAATCTGGAATAGGTAGTGGCTGCAACAATCTAGTTGGGTGTTGGTGTTCAGCCTTTACTTACCGACACTCTGTACACCTAGCAATATATTCAGCTACTTCACTTTTCATACATGGCCAAAAATAATCTTTTTGCAACATAGTTATCATCTTTTGGTAACCAGGGTGTGCTGAGTATGGAATTTTATGCAATTCATTTAAAAGCAACTTAATTTCAGCAACATTAGGTACATAAAGTCTATTTTTATACAGTAGTAACCCTCTTTCATCAATCCTGTAATCTTTTATACAATTTTCAGCATTATCTTCAACAATTTTATTAAGTGAATTCTGATATTTTACATCCATTCCGATTCTTTCCTTAATCTGATTTTCCAGATCAGATTTATATTTGCTGATTGTTGAAACAAAATTTATTTTTGCGTTTCTACTTAATGCATCAACAACCTTATTTTCTTTTCCTTTTATGTTCTGAATCTCGAAATCGTACTCTCTAAGGAAAGCTAGCCACCTAGATTTCCTTGCGTTCAGATTCGGTTGATCCAACAAGTACTTTAGTCTTTTATTATCGGTCATTAAGATAAATTTTCTTCCAATTAAATGATGTTGCCACATTTTTAATGCATGTAATACAACATCCAATTCCAAGTCGTAGGTTTCATAGTTCTTTTCATGAATATTTAACTTCCGAGGCTCATATGCAATCGTGTGACCTTCTTGTGTTAAGACCCCGCCAAGTCCGTCATTGCATGCATCCGTGCATATTATGAAATATTTGTTGGGATCAACAATTTTTAGAATAGGTGTTGTTGTTAATAATTCTTTTAATTTCTTAAAGCTTTCTTCACATCTTTGATCCCATACAAATTTCTTACCTTTCTTTTGTAAAGATGTTATAGGATTTGCTATCCTAGAAAATCCTTCGATAAAATTACGATAGTAACCTGTGATTCCCATAAAATATCGTACACCAGTTACATCTTTCAGGGCAGACCATTCATTAATTGCTTTTATCTTGTCTGGGTCTACTGCAATCCCATCCTTGGATATCACATGCCCTAGGTACTTTATTTTATCTTTATAAAAATCACATTTGCTTAACTTAGCGTATAGTTGGTGTTCCCGTAACACTTGTAAGATTATCTTCAAATGTTTATCATGTTCCTTTTTTGTCTTAGAATAAATTAGAATGTCATCAATAAAAACCACTACAAATTTATTCAAGTACTTATCCAAGTACTTATGTAATACATTGTTCATTAAACACTTGAATACTGTTAGAGAGTTGGTCAGCCCGGAAGGCATAACCACGAACTCGTAGTTCCATAGCAAGTTCGAAACACAATCTTAAATACGTCCTCATCTTCTATTCTAACTTGCTGGTACCCTGACCTTAAATCTATTTTAGTTAATATTGTTGCACCGTGCAGTTGATCAAACAAATCATCAATGAGAGGCAGAGGATACCTGTTCTTTATGGTCATTTTATTAAGCTGACGATAATCTATGCATAAACACATAGTTTCGTCCTTCTTTTTAACAAAAATTATAGATGCTCCCCATGGAGACACACTGTGCCTTATATAATTTTTATCAATCAATTCTTTAAGCTGTGACTTAAGTTCATTAAGCTCCAGAATATTCATTCTGTAAGGATCCTTTGAGTTTGGTACCGCTCCTGGTACTAACTCAATGGTGAAATCGAATTCCCTTTTCAGAGGTAGTCCTGGAATTTCTTCCGGGAATACATCAGAAAATTCCTTAATAATGGGTATGTCTTCCAGCTTTAACTTATCTTCATTAGTGGACTTTTCATTATTAATTACGTTTATAGCAAATAAATTACACCTCTTTCGAACAACTTTCTTAACTTGTAATGCAAAACGTTTCCTAATAGATATCTTTCTAGGAATCCCTTTTACCGTTATAGTTTCAAATGTATCATTTAAACAAGTAAAAGTATTTTCAAAACAATTTAATACAACTCTATGCTTTTCTAACCAATCCATTCCAATCAGAACGTCATAAGAACCTAAAGGTAACACATTCAGTTTAAAATGAGTCTTAAACTGATTCATCAACAATTCACATTCTTTTACATAATCAATCACCTTTCTTTTCGTGCTAGTAGCTAATTGAACCAACCATGATTTATCAAACTTCTCTACTTTTAGATTGCAACATTTAACTAAATCAGGAGAAATATAGATAGGACTTGCCCCTGGATAAATCAAAATAGAAATAGGTTTATTTTTCAGCATACCTTCCACTTCCACCATGGAAGTTTGATGATCAACTTGTCTGTTCTCCAAAGCTACGTTTATCCTGGGAATCTCCCTTGCTAAGTCACCAACAGTATCCTCCTCTTGAATAGTATGGATGTTGTTGACAACCTTCTTTATGAGTGGGCAGTTTGATGCATAGTGAGGTCCCTGACATTCCCAACACTTAACGGGTTCTTTCTGTTCATTATTTTTAACAAAGTTTTTAGGTGGTTCACTTTTCCTTGTAGCTGTAAATTTTGACTATGTATTACTTGCTGCATTATTTCCTGAAAAATTTCTGTTAGAATAATTACGTGAATTATTATTCCCAAAATTACATTTAAAAGAAAACTGTTTCTTCCTTTGCTCAAAGTTGTTAGGCCTTTTTGCTTTCCAGTTTGGTATGCCTTCTCTTCTCTTATTCTGTTCAAAACATATATTCTCCTTTCTCATGGCCTCTTCAAGAGTTCGAGGACTATCATATTCGATTCTGTCTTTTATGTGAGAGGGAAAGCAGCTCAGAAACCTCTATACCTTGGGCTTTTCTTTAACAAAATAAGGCACATACCTTAATAAATTTTGAAATTTGCTGCACAACTCTCTCATATCCATGGAACCCAGCTTTAACTCATAAAAATATTTAGCTCGTTCTTCATAATACTGTTTTGACATAAATTTTCTTTTAAAGTATTTCTTAAAATTACTCCAATTTACACTTTTCTCTTTTAAACCTTTAACTCATTTCAGATCTTGCCACCAGATGTCCGCTTTTCTAGTTAAGTTATAAATTTCCATTTTAGTTTTTAGATGACTTTAGTAATTATAAATATGGAAATATTTGTTCATACCGGACAACCATGCTTCAGCTGTCTCTCTCTTTTCTGTTTCTCCATTAAAAGTTGGGGTTTTATCTTTTTAAATTCACTAGAAATTTCTTCGTAGGGCCTGTACTTCTTTTTCTTAGTGTAACAATCGTTGTCGCTACTATCACTAGAGTACTTTATGCTTTTTCCAGTGTTGTCTTTCATCAGATTGAGAAGATGAATTGCTGTCATAATCAATTAATTTTATCATTTTATCCTTACGTTGATAGGACATTGTTTCAGATTCAACATTATTTGTTGTTTCGTTAACTTGATCATTTTTATGAAGATTATTCAGCAGGATGTGATTCAGCTCCTCTTGATCTTTCAGGATTCGTTCGTTTTCTTCCTTAACTATTTTTATCTCGATTTTTAAATCCTTTACAGTCCTTAATATTTCAGATGAATTATCATTCAATTAGACAAATAGACTTTCTGTATTAATGTGTCCTTGTTCATTATTATTCTATTCGTTATTAAGGGACCTGTCCTCAGCCAAATCTGTTGGTCCTTCCATACCTGTAGACTCAAATTATAAATGCCGAAACTGAAAACAAAATAAATTAAATCAGTATTTTGTAATTCTGTTATAAATTTTCATTTGCATGCATGAGCCACTTCAGGCCTAGTATTTGAACCTGGCTCTGATACCACATGTAACATCCCCAAAATTTCAATAAAATTTAAAATTTTTAAGTAGCAATAAATGCTTGTGTCACTTGGCTAAAAATGTTAACTTCAATACAACTAAACATTAAACAATGTACTTAATGATAACTACTCATTAAATTTAACATTAGTGACTACGATTTTTTAGATTACTTATGAATCGCATCAAAATTCTTAACAGCTGTTAATTTAATATAGCGTCTTAAAAAGTTGTAATTCATTTATCGTCAAGTCAACGTCAGATGTTGAACTTAATTGTTTGTATGCATAATGTCACTTTCGTCCTATGTTATGCATTTCGTTTTCTGGAGACTAGATGTTTGTTTTAATGATATGAAGGGGTCCTTGAATAACCCCGAGTATTACTTAGCTATCACTAGCTAATGCTCTTGAATTCTATTTGCAATGGACAGGTAAGACAAAGAAAAACCAAGAGCAGCCTTCAAAAGTGTTTTCAAATTAACTTACAACACTATACTGGCTTTTTAAGTTATTATTATGAATATGTAGAAGAATATCTGCTCTGTGATTTTGTTGATGTATATGTAACTTCGGAATGTATTTCATTTGTGTATTTTATATATATTTATTGTACCCTTATAAGAGTTGTGTCATTCCTCTATAAGGAAGTGCCGTCATGTGGATTGACAAGTGTCGCAAGTGTGTGTACTTGCCGATGGGTTATTATACCACCATGTGGGGTCGGCCCTGAATTATATATATTATAATGTGGATGTACCTATCTAGACAAGTCGGCCCCATAAGGTCACTGGGCAAAAAGGTTAGTATAAATAGAGATCGGAGATCTCTATTTTATTCATTCGGAAAAGTATCTCACTCTCACTCAGAAAGTGGCGCATTAGTGAGGAGGAGGATCATATACTACTAGGAGACTATCTCAGTGTATTTTGGTTGTACTTTGGTTGAGCCATTGCTCTCTCTATCTCTGAGGAAGTTGTGGGGTTTTTCACCTTAGGGATTTCCCCACGGAAACTCTGTGTCTCTTGTCTCTCATGCTTTTGATTCTTGTGATGCTTGTCATGCTTATTGTGATTGTCATGCATTGATATACTATATATGTTATTCTCTAAGTAAAGATCCTAGAGTATTGTGAATTAATGCTCAAAATTTAACATGGTATCAGAGCTAACCTGAGAAGAAGACATTTTGCAGTGACGGAAACTTGAGTTTCTTGCTTATTGGGTTTCTCTCCACAGATTTTGGAAAATCAGTATAGTAGATTGACTCTACTCATCATGGTGCATCTATATGTCTAGTCAGAATTCAATTATGAGCATTTTCAGATTTGGCCCTAAAAATTAGGGTTTCCACAAAAATAGGAATTTCTGAAATCTGAAGACATAGCTGGAAGCTCCTTGCAAAAATCGAAGTTTGGAGCTTTGGACAAGATTTTTGGCTGGGTAGATCTCCGGGAAACTCAAACCCTAATTCAGGGCTCTCCCTAGTGAACCCGGGAGGACAAAAAGGCAAATCTGAAGGGTAAAGCTTTGCTGATCTCAAATTCTGAATGCACTAGGCTGATCAGCTCATCAAGGCACATCTTTCTATCCTTTCAGAAATTTGAAATTCACATTTTGAATTTTTAGGGTTTTTTCGACAAACCCTAATCCGGGACTAGATCCAGTTTTCAGCATTTCAAGTGGTAATATCTAAATCTTTTCTATTTCCATTTGAAGTGCTCTTTAAGATGTCTCACCATACCAAGCTTGAGGATAAGCTTGAAGGAGCCGATAAATTCCAAGCTTGGAAGTATAGGATTGGGTTAATCCTGGAAGAAAATGAGTTGGACTCATATGTGAAAGAAGACATCCCTATCCCAGAGGATGAAGAGGCCAAGGTATTGCATAAGAAGAACTTGGTCAAGACAAAGAGAATCATTGCTGATTCCATTAAAGATCATCTCATACCCCATGTGTCTTCTCTAAAGACACCCAAGGAGATGTTTGACTCTTTGACCAAGCATTTTGAAGGGAAGAACATAAATCGGAAGATGACCCTGCGGAACCAATTGAAAGGAGTAAAGTTTCAGAATGGAGAAACCATTCAATCTTATTTTTCAAGGGTCTCCCAGATCAAGGAACAACTAGAAGCAATGGATGAAATGGTGGAGAATGGTGAAGTGGTGATGACCACTCTAAATGGCCTACCCAGGTCATGGGACTCCTTCATTCAAGGAATCTGTGCAAGGAAGAAGTTGATTTCCTTTAGTAGACTACGGGAAAAATGCTCACAAGAAGAAGCAAGGCTTGTGGCACAAGAAGAAAAGATGGGGAATGAAGATCAAGCTCTCACAGCTCACACCAAGAAAGGGAAGTCCAAGAGAGAGCCATCTTACTCCAAGAAATCTTCACATCACTTCGAAGAAAGAAGAATATGCTTCACCTGTAATGAGAAAGGACATATTGCCATAAATTGTCCCAAGAACAAGAAGGACAACAACAACTCCAACAAGAAGAAGAAGGGCAGCAAAAGAAGGTTTCATGCTCATGCTGCCGAGGATGATGAACCACCGAAGAAGAAGGCTAGGGCATAAAGTAATAGTGATGATGACTCATCAAGTGAAGAAGAATATGTTCTAATTTCTGCTCTCACAGGTACTATCTCCCATGGTTGTAATGATTGGTTGATTGACAGTTGGGATTCCAAACACATGACTAGGTTTAAGGAATCTTTTGTGAATCTATCTGAACATGAATCACCCCATAAGGTGAAACTTTGGGATGATTATCAATACCCAATCAAAGGAAGTGGTGAAGCCTCCTACAACCTAGATTCTGGAAAATCTTTGAAGATGAAAGAAGTCCTTTATGTACCTGGGCTCAAGAAGAACTTACTCTCCATCTATGCATTGGATGCAAAAGGTATGAGGGTTGCATTTGTGGATGGCCAATCCTAATGTGTCCAAAGGGAAAGAACATAGATGATGCAGTAGTGATTGCAGAGCAAGAGGGAGGTTTGTATAAATTGAAGGGACAACCTGAACATGCCATGGTACATGAATCCATGGAGCCAAGTGAAATTTGGCATAGAAGACTTGCTCATATGCACTATAGATCACTTCCAATTGCAAGCAAGGCTGTAGAGGGTCTTCCTGAAATCAAGACCAAACATGAAGGTGTTTGCAAAGGATGTGCAAAAGGTAAGAACATTAAGAAGGCTTTCCCAAGTAGTGAAAGCAAGGCAAAAGACATCCTGAAAATCATCCACTCAGATGTATGTGGTCCTGTGTCATCTAGTTCTCTGAGTGGGTATGTTTACTATGTCTCATTTATTGATGACTTCTTCAGGAAGACTTGGGTATACTTCTTGAAGAACAAAGATGAGGTGTTTGATAAATTCAAGAAATTCAAAACCTTGATGGAGAATCAAACTGACAAGAATATAAAAACATTCAGATCCGACAATGGTGGAGAATTCACCTCAGGTGACTTCAAGAAGCTTTGCAGTGATTTAGGGATTAAGAGGGAGTTGACTACTCCTTACAATCCACAACAAAATGGAGTTGCAGAAAGGAAGAACAGAACAATCATGGAAGCAGCAAGATCAATGCTCCATGACCAGGATCTACCTATGCATCTATGGGCAGAAGCAGCTAGAACAGATGTATATGTGCAGAACAGAACAACCCACAAGATATTGGACAACAAGACACCAGAAGAGGTCTTTTTTGGTAAGAAACCTGAAGTCATCCATCTCAGAATATTTGGTTGTCCAGTATACACTCATGTCCCAAAAGAAAAGAGGACTAAACTAGATCCTTCAGGAAAGAAGGGTATCTTTGTGGGTTACAGTGAAAGCTTGAAGGCTTACAGAATATATTTTCTAGGGTTCAAGAAGATTGATGTCAGTAGGGATGTAACATTTGATGAAAACTCAACATTCATCAAATCAAGGAAGGTACCTATCGAAGTTTATGAAGAACCTAAGGAAACCAGATTTCAAGACACTACCATGACTGAAGCAGTTCCAGAAGTTGTTTGTGAGTTTGAAGATCCACAAGAACCTGTAGATCCACCCCGTGACGATAACTCTCACAAGAGGAAACCTGCATGGGCTAGAGAGCTCATTCAAGATGCAGAAAGATTTGGCATTCCAGAAGAAGAACACAGAGCAAAGAAGAGAGCCAGATCACATACCAACTATGTTGCTTTACTTTGTGACATTATGAACAAAGAGCCTTCCAGTTATGAAGAAGCAGCGGAAAATAAAGAATGGAAGGATGCCATGGTTGAGGAATACCAATCAATAATGAAGAATGGTGTTTGGGGTGTTGTCCCAAGACCTAAAGAGAAGTCTGTTGTGACTTCCAAATGGATCTACAAAATCAAGCATGCTGCAGATGGCAGTGTAGAGAAATACAAGGCAAGATTCATAGCTCGCGGCTTCTCTCAGAAAGAGGGAATAGATTATGAAGAAACTTTTGCACCTGTAGCCAGGTATACTTCCATCAGAATAGTACTTTCCCTGGCTACAGTAATGAGATGGAAAATACACCAAATGGATGTCAAGACTGCTTTCTTGAATGGTGTAGTTGAAGAGGAAGTATATGTGGAGAAACCACTCGGTTTTGAAATACATGACAGGGAGTCATATGTGTTCAGATTGAAGAAATCCTTGTATGGCTTGAAGAAAGCTCCCAGAACTTGGTATGGTAGGATGGACAGTTTCCTATCTAGTTTGGGCTTTACCAAGAGTAAAGCGGATTCCAAACTTTATTACAAGGTTGAGGAAGGGAATCCTGTGATTCTACTCCTGTATGTGGATGACTTATTTGTAATAGGAGATGACAGACTGATTGCAGATACTAAGAGGAAGCTTGCTGCTGAATTTGATATGAAATATTTGGGAATGATGCCCTATTTCCTAGGTATGGAGGTGTGGCAAAGTGCAGGTGGGATCTTCCTTGGTCAAGGGAAGTACACAGTAGATATCCTGAAGAGATTCGGGATGATGGATTGCAAGGCCATGGCCACACCTATGGCATCAAATCTGAAGCTTCTATGCGATGCTTCATCTAAGCCGGTTGATGTCTCTATGTATCGTCAGATGATTGGGTCCTTGATGTACCTGAGGAACATGAGACCAGATATTTGCTTTGTTGTGAACACATTGAGCCAGTTCCTGACGGATCCGAGTAGTGTTCACTTGGTTGCTGTAAAGCATGTTCTGAGGTACTTGAAGGGTACAGTGGATTTTGGACTAAAGTATGAAGCAAATCAAAAGTTTAACCTACAGGGTTATGTTGATTCAGATTGGGCTGGCAGTGCTGCAGATAGGAAGAGCACATATGGGTGCTGCTTTAGTATGGGATCAGGGGTGATCTCTTGGTTTAGCAGGAAGCAGTCCTGTGTAGCACTGAGTACAGCTAAGGCAGAGTATGTTGCAGCCTGTTCATCTAGTTGTGAGGCAGTATGGCTACGGAAGCTACTGTCTGATTTATTTGATCTCCCATTGGATGCTACTGGTATCTTCTGTGATAACCAGAGTTGTGTGAAGTTGTCCGAGAATCTGGTGTTTAATGACAGGTCGAAACACATAGAGATCAAATATCACTATATCAGGGATATGGTACAGAGAGGAGCTGTGAAGCTCTTGTATGTTGCGACGGACGAGCAGATTGCAGATGTGCTGACAAAGCCACTAGACAGGGTGAAGTTCAAGTACTTTAGGGAGAGGCTTGGTGTTCTTCAGATTGATGACACTTCAAGGAAGAAGTGATGGACACATTTGCTGAAGCCATTCCAAGCATGTTGGAAGGAGGATCCTTCACATGGCTGTGGATGTAAGCGCTGGATGACGAGCATCAGGATGATGTTCTGGTTTCTGCTTGGATATGATCAGTTGGATCATTTTTATATATATGTATGCATCATGTTGAATGCTGGATATGATCAGTTGGATCATTTTTTGTATATGTATGTATGCATCATGTTGGATGATGGATATGATCAGTTGGATCATTTTTATGTATGTATGTATGCATCATGTTGGATGCTGGATATGATCGGTTGGATCATGTGTATGTATTTTGTATATGCATCATGTTGGATGCTTGGACCATGTATCGGTATATGTATTAGGTGGATACATTGTATGATCAGGTAGATCATGTATATTGATATGTATCAGGTATGATCAGGTAGATCATGTATGTTGATGGATACATTGTGTGGATCATGTATCTATGTATCAGGTGGATACACTATGTATGATGATATGTATCAGGTAGATACTTGGTGTGCATCAGATGGATGCATTGTATGATCAGGATGATCGTGGACGATGAGCTTTTCCAGATGACATGCAACAGGATGTTGCAGTGATGATGATCAGGGTGATCATGTTTACATCAGGATAATGTATGGTGAGTATCAGGTTGATACTCTGTGGCCGTGGAATAGGTTGTGCAGATAAGCATGTAATTTGTGCCCTGGGAGATTTGCAGATGGTCTTTCGAGGTTTTTCCTATGGCATGTAATTCGTACCCTCGGACATATGGCAAATGCTCTTTCAAGGTTTTTCTTGGGAGGACATATAATTTGTGCACTGGGAGATCTGCAGATAGTCTTTCAAGGTTTTTCCTATGGCATGTAATTTGTGCCCTCGGATATCTGGCAGATGCTCTTGCGAGGTTTTGTCCTATGGCATGTAATTTGCTCCTGGGAGATCTGGACAGGATGAAAAAGGCCTCAGATGCTTCAGCTAGGTTTTTCCATGACCACATGTAATTTGCTCCTGGGAGATCTGGACAGGATGAAAAAGGCCTCAGATGCTTTAGCCAGGTTTTGTGGTGAGATCACATGTAATGTGCTCCTGGGAGATCCGACAGGTAGAGCCATGTGCTCGTAACATCCTGGGATGCTTCAGCCATGTTTTGTGATGGGTCACATGTAATGTGCTCCTATCAGATCCTACAGGTAGAGCTGTGTGCTCGTAATAGCCTGGGATGCTGCAGCTAGGTTTTGTGACACACGTAATAAGTCCCAAGAATTCCATAGTATGGCCAGTGATGATGAAGACCTACAGGTGGTGGGCCTACATCCAGTATGAAAAAGGACTGGCTCTGTAGAACTTCCTATGATGATTAGAGTCAGAGATTGGTTGAGATAGCGGCAGCAGTAACGATGATGATGACGATGCATCGATGACGATTATCTCGAGAAGAAGACTTGTCTAGCAGAACTGTGTTGAGAAATACCTTCCTAGTTAAGAGGGAGTGTTGATGTATATGTAACTTCGGAATGTATTTCATCTGTGTATTTTATATATATTTATTGTACCCTTATAAGAGATGTGTCATTCCTCTATAAGGAAGTGTCGTCAGGTGGATTGACAAGTGTCGCAAGTGTGTGTACTTGCCGATGGGTTATTAGACCACCATGTGGGGTCGGCCCTAAATTATATATATTATAATGTGGATGTACCTAGCTAGACAAGTCGGCCCCATAAGGTCACTGGGAAAAAAGGTTAGTATAAATAGAGATCGGAGATCTCTATTTTATTCATTCGGAAAAGTATCTCACTCTCACTCAGAAAGTGGCGCATTAGTGAGGAGGAGGATCATCTGCTACTAGGAGACTATCTCAGTGTATTTTGGTTCTACTTTGGTTGAGCTATTGCTCTCTCTATCTCTGAGGAAGTTGTGGGGTTTTTCACCTTAGGGTTTTCCCCACGGAAACTCTGTGTCTCTTGTCTCTCATGCTTTTGATTCTTGTGATGCTTGTGATGCTTATTGTGATTGTCATGCGTTGATATACTGTATATGTTATTCTCTCAGTAAAGATCCTAGAGTATTGTGAATTAATGCTCAAAATTTAACAGATTTTACTCAGGTATATCATCATAATTATTTGATTAATGCCATTACATCGTAACTATAACAATTTGTTATGGAGAAAGGCTTGTACATTAAATCCTATATTCCTTATGTCGATTCCTTTAGGAAATTTTCCTATGTTCTACAGTATACAATTTTCTTCGGAAGTTATGGAGAGGACAATGTAATATTTTTCTTTTTCAAAAGATAGATGCAATACTTATGTGAGTATTGTTATATAGTTATTATAAACTATATGATACCATTATGATACCAATACACATTCTTTATGCATAGCTTTTATGTGGAAAATGATATGTATCATATCTAAATGCATACACTAAAGATTGGAACTATATACACAAAACATGTATAAAATACTAAGTGCATAGACCTTCTATGAAAACGATACGTATTTATTCTACCTTGCATAAAACTATAAGTTGGAAATCTGTTTTCATTAATCAATCATGTGGTATTATGTGCATATTCTAACACCTTGGGTTACGATTGTATGTGACAAGGCTTATGATATAATGTAATGTTTTATAAACTTACCAATTACTTCCATAACCTTGCAGGTACACCATGTATTAACCTTGTAATGGGAAATGTGTTGGCATGCACAACGAACCGAAGGTTAGAGTATTTAATAGCTCCATAACTGTGATCTCAGTGGATTGTTTGTTGGCTGCTCTCGTGTCCAGGTCTCACATGAAGTATCATGGAGTTTGGTGACAACTTTGAATGCATAGTGTGCAAACTCTTTGAGTTGTGAAATGTTGAGATGAAAGGATCCTAGTTGGATCTCCATGTTGGCAATATACTATGTAATGTACTATATGGTATTAATTGCCATTAAATGAGAATATGACCGTGAAAGAATCTTTCCTTGGTGGTTTGATCTGCGTCGTCGATCTTATGGTTGATCTCAGATTTTGGGTAATCCCTAACCCTAGAATTGATATGCTTCATTACTCAAGAACTAATTCATTTGCGAAAATGAGGAGAGGTCGACAGGCTCTCGACCCTTCAGGGTTTTGTTGGAAGGTGCCTTCAAGGGTTTCGATACCCTGACCTTGATATAAGCTAAGTTCCCAGTGTTTTATTTCTCAATTATATAGGTTATAACGTGAATAGAGTTTGTTGTGTGATCCTTTATCCTGATCTGTGGTCGTTGCTAGAGTTTGTATGTTCATAGGTTTGTCATTTGTATTCTGCACAGCATTGTGCTCTCCCTGGATTCTTAAGTGGACTTCCTACTTCCACTGTGTGTGTTGATGAGTTTTGTGTACTCGACCGTGCTCCATTCATTTACAAGTGAATTAATTGTTTGTTATAAGGTTCAAAGGTTGTATTACAAATTAACTTTACTATTGTTAATTCTTGTTTCGTCTTTAACCCTTCTTTGTAATGATGGATGGGTGACCTTCATGGTAGTGGATGCAGCTTGACATAAGGGTTACAAGATGATGAATGGGCCTTGGTAAGCCTTGGAGACATACTCAGGGTAGTCCAAGTAATTCACAGTTTAAGTGCTGAGCCTATGGCTTCAGACCAACCTTCACTGAAAATGATGAGACAATGTATTTTTGTTTATTTCACTTTTGGTTTCTAGTTATGGTTAAAGGGTCAAGCCATATGGAATTTGTTTGGTTGTAATAGACTGGAGCTATGACTCCTGAGCCCTTCAAGGCTCTCGTTGGGGTTTTCCGACGATTTGGTAAAAGTGCAAGAGTTTTGCTCTGAAATGTGTAGGGTTTAAACTCGCAAATGGCGAGTTACTCTCGGCCAGCAGTCCCTCGTTTAAAAGAATATACAATGTTGGGTTAATTTTGATATCATGGCCCATTGCTACTTAAGTATACAATAGGGTTTTTGTTTCCATTATGTACATGTTGATTTCATTTTGCAATAAATATTACTGTTCCAGTTTTAAATAATGATTATGATTTTTTTTCTTCATTAATATGTTCGTTGGTTCTAGAACATTGTCTGATTTGAGAAACTCGGGCAAGGATCCTCATTGAAAGTTTAAAGGGACCTGTGCTGAGGTTTTCGAGTTTCTGTACTCGCACTTAACTTATGAAAATTTTCTTTTAAAGTGTTACTGAAGGAATTTAGCTACAGGATTTGAGTCCTGAGCCAAAGCCCGATACCTTAAATATTAAGCTTGTTAATAAAAGACAAAGGGTAAATGATTTGAACATTAGTCAACTTTTTGTAGGTTAATGAACTGTGGTTTAAGACAGGGCTGAAAACCCTAGCCTTATAAAGTTGAAAACTCAAACTCTATGTCTAAATACGATTTATGACATGTGTTTAATACATAATGTATTGTTTGTAGTGAACGAAAATATTTGTATACCTAGATATTTTATTTCTAGTTTTGTGTGGCCGCACCGCATGTTGTTTCGATGAAGATAGATGTTTATACAGTAGTTTTTTGAAACTTTGACAATATATCAGTATGGTATGAATTTATATGAGTAGATGTAAATAATTATACAGTGAGTTCTTTTGCTAACTCTAGAAGTGTTTCTTTGTAAAATCTAGTTTTACATAATGTTTCTACTATAGTTTGAAAGGGCTTTACTTAGAATACTATACTATTATATATAAAAGAAAATAGGGTTTTAATGTATTGCAAGACTAAGAAATATTTGGAGTATTTGCATTTCTTATTTAAAAACCCTAAGATGTCTATTGAAATGAGACCATAAGGGAGTACTGAAATACTATGACTCTATTGCTAAAATAAATCATTCAGATTATTCAATGCATAAAATTATTCTTATCTATCTTAATTATCTTTTCCTATACTAGAGTATGACACTTTGACTAGTGTGTGGAAAAATATATGAAACAAATTTTATCCAATCATTCTAATCATTTAACTACTTTAAACATAGACATGTTTTCCTAACAATTATAATTTACAGAAATCAATAGTACAAGATATTTGAGATTTAATTTCAGAATTGATAATATAAAACATTCAGATTTAAATTAATAACTTGACAGAAATTAATAAGATAACACAATATGAACCTGAAATTCTAGAAGAAGAAACAAATAGCCAAAGGAGCTCGTTCTAACCAACCAACTTTTGAAGACAACTAAGTTACTTTCCTTAGGACCCCTGAGATTGTTCATTGAACCACTAGGACGAAGATGCTTTGCGGATTAATGGAATAAATTCCCTTGCAACTCAGCAGTAGCACTTAGCGGAAGCACTCCCTACCTTTAGCAATATTGAACTCAGCAATGTGGCTACACTACTTCAGAATGCAGTCTTAGTTCACTCAATCACCTCTAACTTTCCCCTCATCAAATCTCTTGTGCTCAAAATATATCACAAGGTAATCATTGAACAACCTCCTGCTGAATTTGATGGGTAGATAAATAACATGCCTAGGTCTTTTGGTCAATTTATTTTAGTAAATGAGCCACCTGCTCAGTTCCATTTTCTTGGGGAACATGAGCATAAAATTAGGGAAGTTGCCCCTTGCAATAGTTAGAAGTGAGTTGAGGATGCTTCCAAGTGTCAGTTTGCTCTCCGCCACAGTCTAATCCCCCTGGTGGGTGAGTGAACACTCATTCAACAATCTCCGTTGGATATTTTTCTCCACTTTTACTTATCAATAATAAAATATTCAAAGTAATTAATTACAGTCATCCATGACCCCACTTGGTCAATAGTCATAAAACTTTACAATAAAATTAAAACATAATGTTTTCTCAATAATATAAAATGTCTAGAACTTGGGTATGTGACATGGACCCTGTGGTTATTCAATGTGTTCACTGCATAACAGATATTTGGCCTTCTAATAACCAGGTACAACAAGGAACCAATCAACTGGGGGTACATGGTTAGAATCATTTAGAACCATAGTCCACATAGGGCAAAGAGTCGAGACATAACTCAAGAGTTCACACATAACTAATATTGGTCCACACAGAACCAAATTCCACATAGGACAACGAGTCCACATAAAAATCAGGAGTCCACATAGAACTCAGGATTTCACATAGAACTCATTTTGGTCCTCACAGAACCATAGTCCACATAGGAAAATGAGTCCACACATAAATTAGGAGTTCACATAGAACTTAGGTGTTCACACAAAACTCATATTGGTCCACATAGAACCACAGTCCACACAAGACAAGGATTCCACATAGAAATCATGATAATCGGCTCCATCTCCCTCTCAAATATTGAGTATCAATGGGATATTCAAATCCATCACTTTTCCTTTTGTTGAATGACTATCAATTCTTCTTTGGAACAAGTCTCTTGTAGGTCATATCACATGATTTTTCCTACAAGTCAAGCTCAATCAATTAGTTACCAACATTGCATAGTCATGAAATTCAATCAAACCATATTGATATTTCAATGCAATAGTTCACACAGTTATGTAAGCATCTTATCCAATGATTCAACACAACATCCATCCATATCCTAAAAGCATGTGGTGACTATATGGATTCCTTCCATCTCCACTAGAACATACTAGCAAGAGCATGCACTGCTCCGAGTATGTTAACAAAGAGGTTTCATCCTAGGCTAGTTCCAACAAGGGATCATGGGTTGCTGTACACCACTATAGGCTACTTACCCAACATATATATGTAGTACATGAGCCTATTGCTCATTGATCTTAGTCATATATAAATGCATAAAAGAAAATTGTATCACATATCTACACATAACTATTGTGAACATTATTATCCTTTAATCTAAACATTCAAATATTTAAAGAATAACTCAAATGATTGTACAAATACTTATCTTGTATTGTTTTTTTGGATCCCTCTTGATCTCTACCTCCTTGCAGAATTCACGGAAGTCTTTAGATCTTCATCTTCTTTCTGCAGCCTCGATATTCATACATCACCAATGGAAATCACATCATCTTGATACTGCAATCCTTGGTGCACTCTAGCGTGTAATAGAGAAAGTACTCATTTTGATGATCTTATCATTAGGGGAGTTTTGAGGTCTAAAATGGGCCTCCTAAGGGAAATAATAAAATAAGAGTTCTAAATTTTAGAGAGGAAAAAGAAAAACTACTTTTTATTATCATATTTTTTACATATCTCCTTAACGGTCTACCCCAATTTCATGTTTGGGCACTCGTTGGATGCGGATTTTAATTCCACATCCAACCCATACCCACACTGTATACTTATGAGGCACTCACGACATGAAAAAATGAAAATACATGTAATATTGATGATACAAATATCTTTGAGTATATAATCCTTGAGATCATGTTCATTTAGGAGCATTAGCATCCTACTCTTCCAAGATCAGAAGTTTGAAAATCCATCCAATCTATCTTGTACTCTGATTCCAACAACCATATTGACTCTGGGTTAGAAATAGGTCAAAAACTAAAACTTATCGGATATGAAATCTGCTGCAGAAACTCCAACAGGAGCTTTGGAATTTTGAAAAACGGATTCCATAGGTGGATGTTCCCTCCTGGGGAGAGTTGAGTAGCCCTCCTTTTCTTTTGTATATGTGGATAGAATAACTCACAAAATGAAACCCTTTTTTCTGCATATTTTGCATAATTTAGGTCAAAATTGAAACTTTGGATCTACAATTTCTCGATCTTAATTTTTTGGGCCCTAAATTTTTGTCCCTTGATTTTCGGACCCTATGATTTGGGTGCTTGGTTTTTAGACCCTTAATTTTTTGGCCCTTGATTTTTAGACACTAAATTTCCGGCCCCCGATTTTCAGACCCTAAATTTTCAACCCCTGATTTTCAGACACTAAATTTTTGGGCCTAATTTCTCGAGCCTATATTTTTCGTTAATGGTCTTTTTTAGCACATCTTTGATTTCTGGGTGAATCTTTGTGCTTTACACATAGCATGATAGCGTGTGTGGGCCCATAACCTATTGACTTTAGTTATGTTTTCTTGCTTATTATGGACTTATTATATTTTTGATCACATATACTGAATAAATAAGCAAGATATAGATGCACAAAGACAAGCATAAGAGACAACAATGTACCCTGGGAGGCCATCAAGGCGAAGAAAACCCAAGAAACCTTTCTTATCTAGAGATTCAATACAAAGTACTGGTACATTAGATATAAACATGATCTATGACGAGAGAAATCACATGAAAAAATAATAGATATCTAAAACCCCGAGATATAAGATTTCTTCCAGCTGCTTCTTCTGCCTCTTGCACAGTTTTCTAGCTGACATGAGTGAACTTGAGTTAGTGATCAAATAAGGAGGGCGTCACCCTCTATTTATACTTTTTTTTTTTTTTTTCTGGATTACTTTTCATTGGGGCCAACTTTTCAATTCTTCTTGGGCTGACTTGTCAATTAGTATACTAAATAACAATTTATTAATTTCCTTTCTTGTGGGTCAACTTATATAGTGAGGATACCTCACTAAGCTACAAACATCAACAATTTACTCCATGCTTCCCCTTGCTTCCATCAGAATAGAGCAACTCAGGATATCCCAATAACTGCAAAATATCCACACCAGGAAATTCTTGGAAAAGGGAGGAGATGCAAGCCTTCCTTCACATTTGTTGCTAAAATTCATGTCCTGTATCCTGTACAAATCCATCATGAACTTGCATGTTCGGTGACTACTTCCATGATTCAATTTCATGTGTTTGTGAAGAGGTCTATAACCACTATCTTGTATCATCATAAATTCAAAGGGTGAGAAGGGAGGTGGTTTAGTTGGTCCTTGTCCCTACTGACCACATCTCGTACTCGAAGAGCTAGGTGTCCTCTTGTTGCATCCCTTCCATCTCAACCTCCATTATGTCCTAATACCAATGTGTGTCTATCCTTCTCATCATCCTTCTTCTCCCTTCCTTCCACTTAATGACAAGTTTCCATATCTATCGTTTTGGTGCATGCTTGGGTGGCATGAGGGTTGAGAACCCTACTTGAGATTCTTACTCTTCTCGTTGATTTAGAGATTTCAATCAGTTATTTTCTTATATATTCTAAAGCGTCATGATTCAAATCAAGATCTCCTTTATTACTTCTTTTCACATTGTCATCTATAAATTTTTCTACTCGTTACCTTAATAAAATATGCATGTTGTTTGTTGTTTGATATTAGTAGACCTTGCTTCTTCAAGCAATCTTTTCCCTAATAAAAAAAGTACACGGACTCTTATCAAATCATGTTTTTTAAATTGTATTTATATGTAATGGACTCCTATCAAACCATTTTTTTTAAATTATATTTACATGTAATGTGGAAAAGAAAACATGATGAGATGTTTTCAAAGTTCACCAAGAAAATTTATATCAATTCACCTTCCTTTATTAAGAAGTACTTCTCCAATTCCTAGGGTTCAATTCTTTCTCTTTAAAATATGCAAATAATCTTTAATTTTGTTCAAAGGGAATTTTCAATGAAAACAAGTTTTCTCAAGTTTTTTTTCAACCGAAGTTTTCTCAAGTTACATAACTTGAGTTTCGTGCATTTTCCTTAGTTTCTTCAAATTTTCATCGCGACAAAAGTCTAGTGGTATGGCACAAAAACTATAACATCATTTTTCTTTCGAGTGAATAAGAATTTCTTATAATCATCTTGCAGAACAAAAAAAATGTATGTAAATGAAGTTTAGATGATTTTCATTTTTCTAATTATTATTGACAAAATCCATTAATCTAATCTTTAGATAAATATGTATTTTTCATTTTTCAAAATTTATTTTTAATTATATAAATAGATTCAACGCTATTGAATATCCCTTTTACACCCAAATTGTATAATCTCAACAAATTATATATACAATTTCAACAACTTCTACTAAATTTCAAGTAAAAATAAGTAAAAAATAAACTAAAAAAATGATCCAAATCATTACTTCTTTAAACTTCTCTTTTATAAATTGTCACAATACTTTTATTTTCAACACACCTTTTCAATTATGAGTTATGAGTGTGCCATACCAATGAGCATTGAAGGCTCCTTCATGTAATTAATACAGAATTGTAAGTCACTATGAAAATATATGTTTTAGTATAATGACAAAATTGGCATGATAAGTAGTTGAAATTTACTTCACCAGCATAGATCCATCTTAAACCCGTATCTATCAAGCACAGAAAGGGATCCAATTTCTTGAGATGTATCCCTTTTTTTAAATTTAAACTCAAGAAATTTGATCTCTCTTGATTGATAAATCCGGGTTTAAGTTTTAAGTTTTTATTTTATAAACGAATATCTATTTTTTAATTACTTTTCATAATATTTTATTTTATGAACCAATATGGATTTTTTTTAAATACTTTCCATAATTTTTTATTTTATGAGCCGACATGAATTTTTTTAATTATTGAATAATTTATGGCCGACAATATCGACAAACACTCGACTTACAAGATCTCCCTCATACAAATGTTATTTATGGTCGACAATATCGACAAACACTTGACTAACAAGATCTCCCTCATACTGAGCTATAGAGCGCTTCTTGGTGCAATAAATTAATAAAAAAACAAAAAAATGATATGGAAGAAGTCAAACCATGCTAAGAATTATTAAACAAATTTGAAAAAGATTTAGCCATTTTTCTTTTCAAATTTTGACTTTAGAGGTTCGGTGAGAAAGAAATGGGCTTTCTTAATTTTATTTCGATTTGATTTGATTTTTTATTTTATTGATAAAGGGAAATGATTAAAGTTAAAATGTTGATTTTTTTTTAAATTTTAAATTTGATATTTTTTCAAAGATAAAGCTTTGTAGAAATTTTAATTACAAAATTTTGTATTTAAAAATTATAACTTATTTTCAGAAAATCTAAATAATTGAAATATTTAAAAATAAATAAATGAAACAAATTTTCACCTCATTAATAAATTTACACTCCCAAAAAGTTATATTTATCCACTTTTAAACTCAATTAGAAAAAAGCTTTCGTTGAATGTTCTTAAACCCAAGGTATATTGCTCTTCATATTCAAAATACCTCTTGAATGTATATAAACCTCAAAGTAGATAGGTACTCAAGTTTATAAATGTCTTTAGTTGTTTTTTTCTCATTTTTAAATATTTTTCAATAAATTTTAAAATTTAATTTGAATAATAGCATCACTTTTTCATTAAACAAACAAAGCTTTTTTTTTTAATGTTTTCGAGTCAATTTTAGAGCGTAATTTGAACTAAATAACATCATTTTTTCTTTTTGAGTTTGAACCCTAAAACACTTCTCTTTATCAACTTGAATTAGATTGTTGGGGTTTGAACCAAATAACTTCCATTTATTCACTTCAATTATATTTTTAAGATTTGAACTAAAAAACTTTCGTTTATTCAGTTGCAATAGATGTTTGGGGGTATTTTTTTTTATTCCGATGATTCTTGATTTCTCTTTGGTTGGACGGGGTGATTCCTCTTCAAAAACTTTATATCCCTTTTGTATGTACGCTTCCCTCACGTTTCCATCCTTTCAAGGTGGATGTCATGATGTGTCTTGCAAGCTTGTGATCATGTTACATAACACATGACCGAAGGAGAATTAACAACTTTTGCAAAGGGGCCATGTTACTCTCGGGAGCAATCCCTTTAATGAAAAGCATTGTGGGTCACATCCTTCTTAGGAGTGACATCCTTTTCTAGGTAAGGCATTCCAACAACAATGACATGCGACATGGCCATCCACTCTTTTGAGAAGGTTTGTTGTGTGATTAACCTATGTGACATGGTGATGATCCTCTTTTTTCTCATGTGTGTGCATGTATGTGTGCGTGTGTGTGCATGTAGGCTCATGTGTGCGTGTGGGCATGCACATAGATGTGCGTGTGCACTTGTGTGTGCATCTATATGTGTTTCATTAGATAGTTCGTTAGTTTGAGCAAACCTAATAGTTAAGAAAATGGGTATGGATTTTGTTGTCTGCCGAGATGCACACCAGTAGCATAAATCTTTCGAAAGTTGTTTCCTCACTACAAGTGGGAAAGGTGTGGCCTTGGGAGCAAGCAATGAGCTAGGTACTGTCACTTAAATCCCAGCTCCTCCGTTTAGGCTAACTCCTAATGAAGTTAAGGGCGGTTGTCCCTAACAAAGAGTTGTTTAAAGCTCTGTGTTTCTTAGATGTTTTTATGGTGATGATGATGCGTATGGGTGTTGTTATGGACATTTTGTGCAAGAGAACCCTGCCAAAAATTGTATTGTTGTTATTTGTTTGAATACTTGGAATAAAAGTGACTTTGGAGGTCCATGCAAGGGTTCTTTGTGTTGTGGTTTCATCCTTTTGAGGTGTTATCTCTCTCACCCTACTCTCTTATTTTCAATTTATGATCAATGTTTTATCTAGAAGGCTATCAATCTAGCACATGAGGTTAGTTATTTAAAGCTTTAATTTGAATATCTGTGTAACGTACCCTTTTGTGGACCCAATTTAAGGAAGGGAACATGTTGCCAAATTCTGGGATTTCACATAATCTTAGCCAACTCATTAGAATCATATGAATAGAAACAAGAGTGTGCAGATGCAAATCAAGCAAGTATGCATAGCGGAATTAAAAAAACAACATCCACACAATTCATGCTCATCCAACATATCAAAATAGTCATCAAATTAATGCATTGAAAAAGTAAATACATAGATAGAAAAACACTTATCTTCATTGTGTAATTGTCCCAGACAACCAGCTATGTCGATGTAACGTTCCACCCAACCATAGGACAATTGTGTTCATCAATCTCTCAACACAACTGCCACCCCCGAGCTGGGCATGATTCTTACAAGGAAAATGGGACATTCAAGCTCATGCACAGCCCAATTAATCATCTCATCTGAGCCAAGCCAGTCCACAACTAGTTTTATCGGGCTACATTTGAACCCTGGATACTTGCACTCAAGCTCAAGCCAAAACAATGGATTCCCATAACCCATACCCAACATACTCTATCTACACATAGTAAGCACAATCATTGGGCATGGATACACATGTTTAACAATGGGATTTACAAACAGGATGGCCATGGAAGTTCCCCAAATCGTTTTCAACCAAAAACGAGTTGTGGGATGGGGAAAAACATTTATAGGGATCAAAACGAATTCTCTCCCAACTCACTTGTCATTCAACGGCCAAAATTGTCTCTATAGAACCTCAATTCCATTCCCTTCCTTCCCCATTGGTATACAACACAAAAACTCCCTTCTCCCAGCTGAGAATGAAGGAAAACATAGACAAACATGGCTGGAAAACACCCAGGTAGCTCCCAACTCGTGAGGGAGAGAAATTGGTTGATGGATCATGGCTTGGGGAGCAATTCATGGCTCTTTTCTTGCCCAAGAAGAAAAACGTGATTTCCCATGCAGGGTGGCTTTCCCATACCCGAATTTGGACAGCCATACCTCTCATTCCCCAAGGCATTAACTAACTCAACCAACTTTTGGGAGAAATCAATGATTGGGTACAAAAGTCAACATGGGTAGTTAAGGGTTTGATGGGTTCTCTCATTGACACTTGGCTTGAATTGACTGGATCCAAGGGTTTGAATATTTCCCTCCCAATTATTTGTAAAATCATGCCCCCATCTCTTGTTTTATTGCGTAGCTAGTTGTGGGTATTTTATTAAAATGCATATTTACATGATATTCGCAATTCCATTGTGCATGGATAACATGTGAACCATATGCATCAATAAATCGATGGCAGGGCCTTGGCCTTGAGCTCCTCACCATGATTTTATAACAATATTACATCATTTACATTTTCAATGCAATGGGGTCAAACTGGGGACGTTACAATTTGTGCTAAGTTTCTCAAATATCTAGATCGGACAAGACATAGTTGTTATACTAGTGTCTTTTAGATGTTTGTTTGATTTACATACTTGCATTTGATCTAGTTTGTTTTGTGAGAGTAGTGTTAAGTAACATGTCCAATAACTGATGGTGTAAGGAATGTACATATGATAAAATTGTTGCTTTTGCTTGCAGATATTTGTTAGCACTAGATATTTTCCAGTACTTTCACTCTTAGTTTTTGGCTAGAAAGTGGGATGAATTGTATTAAATTATCATGGAATATATGCATATGTACATATGTATGGGGTGAAAAATTGAAGTTCCGTAACACTTTAGCTTGTTTTTTATGAAGAAAACTACAAAATTCATGTTTTTTCAACTTCAACCCATATAAACACATTTTCTTTGTTAATTTTGCTTTGCAATAAAACCAAAATTTGTAAATAATTTTATTTGCTCCATACTCGTATTTTTTAAAAGAAATTATGGACTTATATTGGGATAAATTTGTTGTCTAATAACTACATATACATTAAATTTTCAAGTAAGGATAATGAGTGACCTATGTGCATGTCTTGATTTTTAGAGATGGATATTCATTTTAGGGAATATATATATATATATATTCTCACAATATACTTAGATTGGACTAGGTTCTGGACTATATTTTGATATTTTTCCTATTTAAACACTATTTTGTAATATTGAATTAGTGTTAAAAAAATGGTGTTGTATTAACATGTGTTTGTGCCTACCAATTTTATTTGTAATGCGACCATTACAAAGGAAAATAAAGCTACCTTTTGGAACAGGACAATGCGAGGAAGGACACTATGATTTTTTGTATTTTTTATTGTGTTATCATTTTGATGATATCAAATTTTCTTTGTAAGAAGTTTTGAGATTGATAAATTCTTAAGTGATAAAGTTTAGACAAAAATTATATTAAAAAATAGAAATCCGTAACCAGAATCCTTAATTTTTATATCATGAAAAACTATATTCAAAGATGAATATAGTTGTATAAGGCTTGATAGATAATTTTTACAGTTTGCAGGTGTCCAACCTTGTTCAAGTTATAGGTTCTTGAAAACTTAAAAAAAATTCTATGTTCTCATCGACCAAAGCTCTTGATCGAGAAAATATCTTGATCGAGAGTTTGTTTAAACTCTCAAGTGAGAGTTGGAACTAACCCTTGGTTTAACTTAAAATCTTGGACAAGATTCTTATTAAATCATGCTCTAAGAATCTTATCAAGCTAACCCAAGAATATTTTCAAGTCGACGAAAACATCTATCGTTCGAGAATATTTTCAATATTTTGCCATATATATATATATATATATATATATATTCAACCTAGATCTAGAAAACAAGGAAACAAAAAGTCCATAAAGGAGAAGTTGAAGGGTATGATCTTTTTTCAACTAAATGATTTTATTTATATCATCACTTATAGAATTTTGTCTAGATAGCATATTGCAATGTGGTTTTGGGATATTACAATTGAAATGTCCCCCAACTATATCAGAGTATCTAAGGGACATATCATTAACTCTCTAAGGCTAATTACTTGAGTTTTAGTGCAATGGATAAACCATAAACATTTGATTTCTATTTTCCCAAAATTATTTGCGACACAAAATCCATAATTAACAATTTAATATAAATTCATTAACACATGCAACATATGATATAAGGGTTAGGAAGGATTCTTAACATAATCTAATTTATCATCAAACCTTCAATCCAAGCCATATCAGAGATGATAACCACCTCTAAAGGCTAATTATTTTTAATCACAGTTAACTAGTAATTAAGGTGTTAATTACGACACTTAATGACACTTAGTGCGCAAATGACAACACTTCTCACAAATCCAATTGTTTAAAAAATAACCATCGGTTATAAATCCCTAATAACATCTAATTACATGTAAATAAGTCCTAATTACAATAATTAATCATGGTAATTATGAAAGAGAGTCCACAAGACTAGTTATCTAGTTTTCCAATATAAACATCTAGTCTTGAACAAAATCAACTTGTAACCATTCCATTAAAACCAAAATAAATTCTACATACATTCAAAAAATATTTAAGTGTGCACCTAAAACCAATTAAATGTTTATTTTTAGATCATTCCAATTACACATAAGGTGATATTTTCCATCAATTCCAATAAAACTAGTTAAAATTCATTGCAAGGAATTGAGTCTAAATAACTAAACCAAAATGAAATGAATCCATAAGTAAAGAATCACACTTGATAAGTATCCACCTAAAGCACAATAACATGTTATAAATAGAGCACATTGATGTAGCATTACATTTTTACGAAAATAGAGATTTCAATCCACAACTAGTTATCAATTTTCACTGCAATGTACCTAGTTTCCAATTTTGTTAGGATATTCCTATACTCCATCCTAGTCCTACCAACATTTTCATTATTTTCATTTTCAGTCTTGCATGCATTTATACATGCAGCATGCATTCTACATGCATGCATGCAATTGCATGCATCCCAGTCATCAGTCCCAGCACCTAGCCCTCAGCTAGCTAGCCCCGGGAGTTTCTCACGGATAAGTTTTAGCCCTCCTAGAGCTTAGTGCGCCCTTATTCCTTGATTTAAGGAATCCACTCATCCTCTCTCACCTACCACTCAGTTGCACTTCAATTAGTTGAGTTATCTTCAGTTATTTCCTTGATTTGAGGCTAAACTAACTCTCAACTGACTGTATCACTTCGATGGACCTCCGATGAGACTAGACTGCCCGTTCTGACTTCAGTTAGCTCCTCATGCACCCTCCACTGAGCCTCCTTCATTTAGTTAGTACCTCCATGTGCTAGTCATAGCTACCGCACTCAGTTATACTTAGTTAGACTGATGATTGACAGTTACTTGTGCATTGATGACTTCATTGATGATGATGAATACTTCTAGTTGTGCTTCGATGACACTACAATGATATTTTGATCTCTCCATGAAGGCTAATTCGAATTGCTACCTTGGCATTCAAATGCTCATGCATTGTATTATTTATTTGTCCATTTGTGATTAATGAATTAGTGTGTGTGAAGTTATTTTTCTTCTATTCGAGTTCTACTGTATTATTATTCTGTTGCTCATTTTATTGCATTGACCACTCGTAATTTTATTCCTAAATTCTTTCTTGTGAGGTATACATCAACTCTTAGATCTGCTGTGAGTATTTTCACATGGTATCAGAGCATGTTGAGATTATTGTTTATCTCCATTCCTGAGAGTTTTTTGCAGGTTATTATCAAGATTTCGAGTGCAGCAGTTGCAGCAATTTCTGCACTTTTGCAACAGTAACAGTTGCAAACATTTCTATTTTTTTTGCAGGTCTTCTACAGCTTCAATGTATTTAGAAGAAATCCCTCGGCTCTTTATCTATTCAACTATGATGAATGGAAACTGAAAATGATAGCATATTTGAAGAGACATGATCTCTTTGATTATTGTTTTTAACGAGAGTTCGAATCCTCTGAAGAAGAGAATGACTGGTTAAATGAAGGTGAAAGAGACATTGCAGCCATGCTGTATGCTATGTCTCAATGCATGGTATTCCACTCCCTTGATGATGTTGAATATCCAAAAGAGCTATGGGCCCACATGGATAAAATATTTGGCAGACAGAATGAAGGGATTGGTCCAAACCCTTTCGAGAGAAAGCAAAGCGTTGCATTTTCCCTCCTTGATGATCTCATTGATCATGAATCAGTATCAAACATATCTCATATTAAAGTTAGCCACAAAGAAGAAGAACTTGCATATTCTACACTCATGCTCCAAATTTATTCTATTTCAAATTATGTGCCAGCTCACACTCTAGAAATTGCAGAGGTTCCTAAATCCTCTCTTGTACCAAAGTCTGTTGGTTTGCATCATGATCGCATGAATGTTTCAGAGGTTAAATCAGCCATTGGAGGTAATGCATTCACTCTCCTTGATCAATCATCTCTTATTTACTATTGTAAGATCATTATTTCATGCTCTCAGAAGGTTATTGAAGATGATGGCCATTTCCATTCGCTTGGGATAATTTCTCATGCATTTACTGTATAGATCTCACCTCAAATGGTTCAAAGGAGATCTTAAGAAACCATGATTCAAGTCTTGGATCTAATTTGGATTCCAAGAAATCACTGATATTTGATGGTTCTTTTGAGCATAATCTCACCCATGATGGTTCGAAGGAGAAAAAAAAATACTATCTTCACATTCATAGATTTGATCCTACCTCAACTGATTCGAATCACAGGTTCAAGGATCATCCTCATACTTTTGGATTTGTTCTCATCACATTCGATCTGAAGAAAAAGTACAAGCACATGCTTTCTGAGCATGATCCACTTCTTCCCAAGAAGAAGATTCCTCCAGACATATGATCAAGCATCACACCTACTTGAGTTTTGAGCATTTATTTTGTGTGTGCCCTACAGTCTATTTTGAGGGGGGTATTTTTCCCATGAGGTTTTCCCCGTTTCCTCAGTTTATTGACTGTTATTATTCATTGTGTTGGGTGACCTTTGGTCTCAGTTACCAGGTCCCAGGATGGATTAAGGGGGGGTGTTAGGATATTCCTATACTCCATCCTAGTCCTTCCAACATTTTCATTATTTGCATTTTCAGTCTTGCATGCATTTATACATGCATCATGCATTCTGCATGCATGCATGCATCCTAGTCATCAGTCCCATCACCTAGCCCTCATCTAGCTAGCCCCGAGAGCTTCTCACAGATTAGTTTTAGCCCTCCTAGAGATTAGTGCACCCTTCTTCCTTAATTTAAGGAATCCACTCATCCTCTCTCACCTACCACTCAGTTGCACTTCAGTTAGTTGAGTTATCTTCAGTTCTTTCCTTGATTTAAGGCTAGAATGACTCTCAACTGACTGTATCACTCCGATGGACCTCTGATGAGACTAGACTACCCATTCTGACTCCAGTTAGCTCCTCATGTGCCCTCCACTTAGCCTCCTTCATTCAGTTAGTGACTCCATGTGCCAATTACACCTACCACACTCAGTTAGACTCAGTTTGATTGATGATTGACAGTTACTTGTGCATTGATGACTCAAATGATGATGATGAAGACTTCTAGTTGTGCTCTGATGACACTACAATGATCATTTGATCTCTCCATGAAGGCTAATTCGAATTGCCGCCTTGGCATTCGAAATTCCAAATACAGAGAAATATATGACTATTGTAGGTCATGGAAAGTGTATCAGGAGTCACCTACATTCATATGGCTGTAGCTTTCCTCCCATATACAGTCCATTAAATAATTCACAAAACTAGCTAATTATACTCATCCAAATTGACTAGTAATTCTAGGAATCACTAGAATAATTAAATCCACAGCTCATAGAATCATTAAAATGAAATTAAAACTCTAAATAACATGTTTTATCAATCATAAAATAGTTATATCTCTTCTTAATATTTCCTCAAACACTTCATATGCAAATCCACAAATTTACTCAAAACAATTCCATTGAAGGAGCCAAAAATTGGAAATTGATCTAGAATTTTGGTAGACATTTACCAAACACTATAAAGAATATTTCCCCTAAAATTATCACACAAATTTAAATTTTATTTATAATACATAAGCATAAAAATAACACTCAATAATTTTCACAAACACTTTATGTGATAAGTCTCCAAACTATGCAAAATAATCCAATTGAAGAACTAGTTTTCGAATAAAAGGTAGAAGCATCAAAGAGAAGTGTCTTAAACCATTCCGAGGATACTGTACCATAAAAGTACACATTATATAATGAAAAGGGGAATAAATATCAGTTTTTTAGCATAGTTTACAAAGAATAATTTCCTCGAACAATTTGTGTACAAAATCCCAAAAACTAGTTTCCAATTCCTTCACAAAATTTACTTGCATAAATAGATTGAATTCCATGAGAAATTTATTCCAAAAATAGCTCATACATTTAATAAAAAATTTCATGTACATCCATAAATAAGTCATATCATATCCAAATAAATTAAATAAACATGAGATACATCACTTATCTTTTCCAAATACCCAACCAGAATCTATCGTGCCATGTTCCACCCAACCGTAGACACAATGCAAGACAAAAATTACTTTGCAATGGTCACCCTTGAGCTATAACCATGATTCCATAAGAAAGAGTGCACTCAACCACAAATTCTCTCAACAAACCATCCCAGCCACAACCCAATGGAAAGTGTGGCATCTACTTCCACTCTAGGGAAATTCTAGTGGCTCCAGGACAACAATCCAACCACAACCCAATGGCAAGTAGCACTTTCAATCAAGGGAAATTCTAGTGGATCTAGAACAAACTAAAATCCAAGGTAGTGGAATTCAACCCTACTTCCAAACCAAGTTATCCAAAGGAACTAAAGAGCTCTATCCAACCTCAAGTCCAATGGCAACAGATCTCACCCCTGCTTCCAATCCAGGATCTCCAGAGAAAATTCCAAGACATACACCAGTTGATCTAGAGTAACTCAACTTGGTATTAGGATCTTAAAGGGAGAACTGAACAGAAAGGATCTCATACAAAGAGCATAAAAATCAAACCAAAAGTGTCGAACACAATAAAAAAATCAAAAGCATGAACCAACACACAAGTGTGACTAGCCAACACAAGCAAATTGAATTCCTTCATGAGAAATTCAAATTGGGAGAGAGAGGGACACAAGCACAAGAGTTACATTCCTAGAATAGTAAACTGGAGTTACACATTAGGTTGGTACACCAAGAGACACACTAATCCAACTCATGAGGGCACATTAGGTGTCACGTCCCCACCCATCAATCTGATTGACGATGGGGTCATGAACGAATTACAGGGGTTCTAAATTTATCCCCCATGGACATATTATGAAATTAATAAAAATTTAAATGCATGTGCAGATGCATAATAAAAATAAACAACGGAAAATAAATCATTCCATACACACAACATGCATCATAATAATAATAATAACAATTCATGTACATTCAACAAGACAATAAATTAATAGGTAAACACTTATATTTTAATGAAAGTATTCCAAGCAATTGGCTATGGAAGAGCAATGTTCCGTCCATCCAGAGGCACTCTTTCCATCACTTTACCTATCTGCTGAGAGGCAACCACTGAGCTGGGATATGTATCCACTAGGGAGGAACTATGCGGACTCAATCACAACCATAGAAACATACTTTCATGCTAAGCCAACACACAACTGGGTTTATCTAGCGTGTGGAGAGGCGAAGGAGGTGAGTGATAAGCCAATGAGATCAACCATAGAGGTATAGGCATCTCAATTGGTCTTAGCCAGCCTTGGCACCCACAGTACCTACCACACCCAACACAAGGAAGGTCCCCTTCTCTGCTACACAATCCCTCAAGCACCCCTTCTCTCTAGTGTTATTCAAGGTAGGAATAGAAAGGTCCAAGATGATAAACCTTCAGAGATATTTTCCTACACTAGTTTTATCAACCCATTCCAACCTCTGATCCCTCTCAAGACTCAATTCTCTTTTGGATTCTCTACATTTTGGCCACAATAATTTACAGCCACAAAATTCATCTTACTTGCTTCCAAATATGGATTCTCCCATGGATTTTTGGGCTTAGGACACTCTCATATTATCCCCACGGGAGGAAACTCTCATATTCTTCCCAGGGGACGGGTCTATGAACCCCCTACTTGATTTCATGATCAACACGAGTTTCTGGGTGATTTTAATAGTCTAAAACATGGCATTTTCTTAAGTTCTGATTTCTTCAATTTTTTCTTGCTGGGAATGCATAGCATGCTGGAAATTAGTCTATGGTTTCCCAACAATGGAATGAAAATGATAGGAAATGACTTCCCATGCTCTATGTCACACCTCCTCCCATCTATTAACACAAGGAAGGGAACATGATACCCAAATCTAGGCTTTTATAGAACTTAGCCCATTTCAACATTCACGATTCATATAAATATAAACAGTTTCCCGACAATCTGGAAAACATGTACAGTGGAATAAAACATCATCCACATACATTTCACATGCATCAACCATATCAAGAACAACCATCCTTTAATTAAAACAGTGCAGAAGTAAATACATATAAGAGAATATACTTATCTCACTGCAATGTTGTCCCAAACAACTAGCTATGTCGCTGCAACGTTCCACCCAACCATAGGTCTCTGGCCAGCCTATAGTATTTCAGCACTCAGAGGCTACCCCCAAGCTGGGCATGATATCTACAAGGAAAATGGGACTCTCAAGTTCAGCACAACCCAAATCAATGGATACCCATCTCATCCCCAACATTCTTTTACACACAACCACTCAAAACTGGGAATGGATACACATTTCAACAATGGGATTCAAATAATAGGGTCTATGGGTTTTTCCAAAAATCGTGGCACACCCAAAATGGATTGTGGGAAGAGGGAATCAACCCCAGGGAAGAAAACTGATTTCTCCCACAGATGTATGAGCATTCAGTGGGCCAAAACGGACTCAATAAAACTCCAAATCGTTTCCCCTTCTTCCCCACTGTTAGCCACAACTAAAACGACCTTCCTAACTACAAAAATGAAGGAAACCATAGGAAATCCATGGAGGAAAACACCCAGGTAGCTCAAAACTCGTGGGAGAGAAAAACTAATGGGTGAATAATGGCTTGGGGGCAATTTCGTGGCTCCTTTCTTTCCCAAGAAGCCAAACACAAAATTCTAGGAAGGGTGGCTTGCCCATGCTCAAATTTGGATAGCCATACCTCTCCATTCCCCATGGCATTAACTACCTCAACCAACTCTTGAGAGAAATGAACGATTGGGCACAAAAGTCAACATGGGTAGTTGAGGGTTCATGGGTTCTCTCATTGACACTTGGATTGACTTGATTGGCTCAACTGTTTGAATATTTTTCTCCCAATTCCTTGTAACATCATGCCCCCATCTCTTGTTGCATTGCATAGCTAGTTGTGGGCATTTATATTAAAATGCATATTTACAATTCCCATGGTTCTCTACGACATGGGCAACATAATATCCAATAGTTGCCTCTTCAAGGTCGAGTGTTCACTAGCGGGGCCTTGGCCTTGAGCTCCACGCTAGGAACCATACATAATATGCATACAATAGTTACATTATAGCCCAAAATATTATAAGGGTAAAAATGGGGGTATTACACTCTATTAAATTCATGAGATGATTTCTCAACCATCTCCTTACAACAGAATTAAAGATTTGCAAGGGAATTCAAGATGGGTTCTCAAGATGACAGTTGGAAACAAAGGATTTGATCTCATAACCCCTCACCTCTCTTTAGTGTATAAACAAATCCCCCTCATGTTTGTTGCTTCCATAGCCAACTCTTAGACATTTTATTTGTATTATAAATATTTACATGCTGTTACATTTTTCCATGGCCAACTAGAACATGTCCACAATATATAAAATACTTTCCATTATAAGCTGAGTGTTCACTAGCGGGGCCTTGGCCTTGAGTTCCATGCTAAGAATTATACATTACATTTTTACAACATTTACATTATCAATCTAATATGATCTAGGGGCCAAAATGGGGGTATTATAGTAGGTGAGAGAGGGATTCCGATCCTCAAATAAAGAATTAATCCCAGGGTAAATAAAACCAAGGAGTGACATAACACATGAGGGTACATGGCCTAGAGGGTCCACCAATTCCATAAGAAGGGTGTATAACATCAACATAGACACAAACACAAAGGTCACACTCTTCCCACAACCACTTTCTCATAACATCATGGTTCCTCATACTCCCTTTTGTGGCATCAATTGATCCTGATTGTTTTATTTTATTAATTAATTAATAATAAGAAGTTAATAACATAATAATAATAATGTGCAAGCCATAGTCTCGGCACCTTGTGCCATAATGTCACAACATCCAAAAAATAATAACATCTCCAGGGGATAAACCATAGGGTATTACATCCCCCTCCCCTTAAACCATGCATTGTCCTCGATGCATATTACATACATGCCTTTATAAAAGGATAACAAGCATGCCCATACATGCCTCAAAAAGTTAACATCTTTCTAACCCCAATACTTCCCACTACCACCTACTTTCCTGTATGTTTCCACTACCCATGGGAGAATCGGGACTAGTAGGGTGGACTCAAGGAATCAATGGTCGATATTCAATCCCCATCATATTGTCTTCAATCCTCTTTACAAGGCCTTCAAACCTTCAACAAAGATACATCCACCTTAAAATCATATTTCAATCACTCATATGATTAACATTAGGTATATAATGTGTGATACATGATATAAATATATTATTCTACAAAGATACTTTTTACATTCCAACAAACACATGATTAACAACAAACATGTATATACATTGTTCATCTAGATACATAAAATAAATCTTCAAGATACATGATACATGAAATAAATCACATGAAATACATTAGTATATACAAGGTACATGAGAAATAGATACTTCCTCAATAAAATACTTGAAAGGATTTTTCCTAAATCATATTCTAATCAATTCAATCATATGAAATGCATTAGGTGTATCAATCAATTTCATGAAGTGCATCAAGTATACCATTCAATATCATGAAGTGCATCAAGTGTGTACTCTTCTTCATGAAATGCATTCCAATTAATCAATCACATGAAATGCATATACTTTACCTATAGATACATGAAATGCATCATGCATATGCTCTATCAACAAGATCCATGAAATAATATCAAGATACCACAAGAATAGTCGTTCATTAAATAAAAGATACTCTTTCATTAAGATACTTTTCATGATACTTTTCAAAAGAGAAACTTTCAACAATGTCATAAAGGCATTCAGAACACAAATATACTTTTCTAACAAAGATCATAAAGATTCTTTTCTAACAAATATCATAAGGATACTTTTCTAACAAAGATCTCAAAGATACTTGTATCATATTCGACATGATTAGTATTGGATATATAAGGATACATGAAGTACTTCTTTAATAAAGGTACCTAAATCATGCTTTAATCAGTCACATGGTTAGTACATATTTTTCAACAAGATATATGAAATACCATCGGGATATTACTAGGATACCTACACAAGAAATGTCACAAAGATACCACCAAAATACCTTTCAACAAAGATCACAAAGATACCTTTCTAATGAAGATCACAAAGATAAAGATAAAAAATCTCACTTGGACATTTTATGCACTTAATGTAATAGGTAAATGAACTTATATGCAACAATTCCGATCTAACTAAGAAACAAAAAAATGGCCATGCCACTAGTAATTAAACATACTACATTTCAACTCCACAAAAATAATAATTCTTCTTTCGAGAACATCCACAAATCTTTTATACATCAACTAATACTAATTAGTATCAATCAATATCAATCATACATCAGTCATACAGGTGTTGGTTCATAATACATCAACCAAAACACATCAATCATAATACATCAACTTGAATACTTCAATCATAACACATCAACCATAAGAAAAATACATCAACCAGAATACTTCGATCATATTACATCAATCAAATCAAGATACATCAATCATAATACATTAATCTTTAACAATCACATCTACCCTACATATGATAAACATTGATTAGTTTCTCAATAACATCACCCAAGCACATCAATAATACCAATATCGACCAATGACAACAAATAACAACCAATAACAACGATATGAATAACAATATCATTGTTGCCAGGAGGTTTGGTAGAGTGCTATCGCAGCATCTCCGATGTTGCAACAAGGCAAAAGATGGCGTGAATGGTGAGAAGATGATGCGAATGGAGAGGAGCGAAAGATTAGTTATGTATTTTGGGTCAATTGTACCGCGGAATGCGGGTTTTGGGTCATTTGGACCACATATTATGTAATGTTGAGTCAGTTATACCACAGAATGTGGGTTTTTGGTCGGTTTTGTACCAAGTTAGTTAGATATTGGGTCACTTGTCCAAATGTCGGTTAGGAAATTGTTAGTAAGTGGAAAAGCATTGTAATGGCGGAAGCCTATATATAGATAAGAGTCATAGGTATTGTAGAGAGAAGAAAGGCGGGAGTTGGAGACAGAGGAGTGGGATCAAGGTGAAGAGAAGCGCATGTTTTGGTTGTTTCTGCGCATCTGTGAACTATTGCCGAGACCTGATCTTGAGGAGATATTGTATCTAAGGTTTTGTAGTGATAATATGATATGATGAAACTGTTCTGGTGTAACTCCTGGGTTCTTTCTGTTTATTTATGGTAATGCAATGTCGCACTTCATGAATAATGCTATGTTTTCTTGATGCATTGTTGCTTTACTGTTATTACTGCGATGATAATGAATGCTGCAATTGAATAATGCATTATGAACACATGTCGAATGCTTGAGATTCCTGTTTAGTGTTGCAATAGAGTTATTTCATGTAGCCGCAACCCTCCTCCTTCCTCGGTGGAAACATGGTTTCGTCTGCTCTTCCTAGACAGCTCGAGTGAGACCTCATCTGCTCTGCAGGTGTTGCTGGGCGGGATAAAACCTGTCTGGGATGGTGCCTAGGAAGACTGCAAAATGTGTCGATAGTCAAGTGGAACCCCTGTCAACTGGAGTCGCGTTGGTCAACAAATGGTTCCTTTACTGGGACAGTGTGAAGAGTGAAAGGAGGACATGTTGTGGCACCCGACGAAGTCGGAGATACAGACCTGGTTTGACTAGAAGTTGTGGGAGTTTGCTGAAGAAGAAAGACGGAACATGCGACTGACAGTAGATAACTAGGTGGGAAGGTATATTCACGATGGTCTGCACGAATGGTTTTTCTGTGAATTCCCAGTCATTCTGTACGAGTGGTTATCCAAGCTGACCTTCCAGAAGAGGAATTTCCAGGGTGGCGAGCCGATGGCTTGGACCCCGGAATTGATTTAGGGGCTGTAGGAAGTCGATAACAAGGCATTGCGGGCTGTCGAAGTTTGGCTTGATAGCATCTTGGAGGGATATATCATTGAATTTGTGGTTGAAACGCATAAATCCTATAGTGAAGCTGAAAGATATTTCTTTCGCGGACCAAGGGGAAGGTTTCTGCTGTCGCTCCAACTGTCGATTAAGATGCTAATCTGCAAGAAGGGTATATTGAAGATGCATCTTGACAAGTAGATAGCCTGGTGGGAAGAGGCCATGGGTACCGCAACTGTTGGGGAATGGTACATGGAATGGTAAGGGGTAGATGGGTGCAGACCATGAGGAGACTGTGAGTGAAGCCGAGGAATAAAGTGGTCTTACAAGAGGAGGAGCGAGGTTTCGACAGGAGAAGAGGCAGAGGATAAGAGAAGGTCCTGCTGCGATCGAACCGCAAAACCACGAAGGAAGACCACACGGGACGAAGAAACCTCACAGTCCTGACAGGGATGGCCAGGCTACACCCAGGATAGAGGCAGGACCAAACCCCGACACCAACGTACCCACACCTCTGCTCACTATCTCACAAACAGTAAGAAATACCACTTCGACACCGCCAAGTTCGTCAATTCCACAAAAGGTAATTGGTAGTAGCACAACGAAAGGAGGAAGGAAGCCTAGAATGGCAGGCGATGATGCTAAGTTACCGTTGTTCCATGGAAGTGCGATAGATAACCCATAATAATATTGGTTTTTGTGTGAAGTGGTCTGGACTGTGAAACAAATCACTGATGCTGATGCTAAGAAAGGACAGTTAGCCACGACTCTGCAAGGTCGTGCATTAGATTGGTTCATGAATTTTGTTCTAGTCCCTACGGGAGCCCCAGAGAAGTCACTAGATGAGATTCGGGATGGGTTGATTGCTGAATTTAGACGGCCCAAGTCCGAAGCTCAATACATCACAGAATTGAAGGAAATTAAGCAGTATCCCAATGAGACGGTATGGGATTTCAACCAGCGATTCAATACACTGATGGAAAAGGTTAGTTTCGATATGAACTCCGTCCAACATAAAGAGTAGTTCATTGTGGGATTGCTCTCGCACATTTGGCTGCCGCTGATGCAACAAAACATTTTGACACCAAGTGAAGCTCTAGAGATTGCAATGCGATTGGAGGCATCATCAATTGGGGATAACGTAGCCGGGATGTCGCAGATACAGACACAGCTCGTTAACTAAACTATACAATTGCAATATTTGAAGAAGAACAAGGAACAACGCGATGAAGTATGGTGTACACGATGTCGAGGAGAAGGGCATACGAAGGACAATTGCCCGGATTTCCGCAATTATTCGGTGTCAGGTGCACCAACCCGTTGAATGGAGGCAACATTCCATGGTGTCACATTTTCCAGGTGTATGGGCATAGTCACGCCAATTTCCCTTTTATGCAGAAAATGGTCACAACCCCGAGAAATCTTTATTGAACATTTTGCAAGTCGGTGGGTCACGATGACAAAGATTGTTGTGCATATGGGTTGCTACAAGAAAGAATGTGTGATGCATTCTATGTCAAGGATGATCAACGTGTCGTACAACAACCCCAACTGCAACCATAGGTAGTCCAACCACTACCTCAACCACAGATGCAGTTCGTACCACAGCAAAAATCGCAGCAGTTTGTGCCATAATATGCTCCAATGCAAGTAGATCCACAACAGCCACAGTACGTCTAGCAACCACAGTATGCACTGCAGAGGCATGACATGCGATAGAATCCTATGCAGCCGTAGTACCAACAACAAGGAATATTTCGAGGAGGATACCGGGGCAGACGCGGTGGAGGATTTGGTCGAGGAGGAGGATGAAGTGGTCGTGGACCTATCCAATGCTATCACTGTGCGGTGTGGGGGCATTATCAGCGAGACTGTCCACTACTACAGAATCAATGTATTTTCTATTTTGTTAATGATCTTACAGTTGAGAATTGTCCACAGTTGATTGCACGATGCAGGATGGAAACGCTCCACAGATACAGAATCAGACCCATCTGCAGCAACAATTCCAGAACCAAGTACAGCAACCAGCCCAGAACCAAGTAATGCAACCAGTACAGAACCCACCCCCATGACCAAATCAGAATGCAAATCCAAATGGGAACCCGCAGGGGAATCTGCAGCAAACTCATATGCAGGGTACAAATATTGTGACAATTTCTGCAAAACCGCGACCACAAGATGCTTCGGTGGCTTTTGTAACTTGTGGAGGAAAAATTATTAGGGAAGATAGCTCGCGACCGATGATTCACTTGGCAGGCCAGAAGATGGTATCATTTGACATCGATGCTGAACGGGAGGCATTCCTTCAAGCATGTCGCACCTTGGAGAATGACCGTGGTAAGGCTGTTGGTTGCGATATGCCACCTTTTTTTGACACTGCATCGGAGGGCGATCTGTCGACACCATCAGAAACATTGCAAAGGTTTCTTGAGAACTGTTTGTTATTGGCCTGGGATCTAGCCTCTCTTGTTGAGATTGAGGAATGGTTGCAGCAATTTTTGAAAGGACGGCAAGAGTTGGCAGTAAACTCTCTATAGCGACAGAAGACTGGCAAGGAGATGAGAATGAACATCCAGATTGGTGACTATGATGTTGATTCAGTTATTCTTGATCTTGGTTTGGATGTTAACATCTTAACCAAGCAGGCGTGGCAAAAAATGGGGAGTCCCCCATTGAGCTGGTCTCCTGTGCAGCTCTGGTTGGCTAACCATGTGAAAGTAACACCCATTGGGCGAGTTCCGTGGCTAACGGTCGATATTGAGGGTATCAAGACTTATGTTGACTTCAATGTCATTGAAGTAGTTGAGGGAGGAATCTCTTATCCTGCGCCATTGGGGATTGGATGGGATAATGATAGTGGAGCTGTAATCAACTTCAAGAAGCGCATGATGACCTTTGAGAATCGCGATTTCAGAGTCATAGCCCCGTTAGATCCGACTGAAGGATGTCGATACGTTGAACCTGTAAAATATGATGATCCCATTGGATGGGACCATGCATTCAATATTTATGAAGACTATATTCATCCCACTACCAACGTTGAGCTGGGATGGTGTAGCGAGAGCTCTGCATCTTCCGACTCTAACGATGCATTAGAACATTGGCAGAACCGCTTGCATGAAGTGTCGTTCCAAAAATGTGGCTTAATTATGCAATCTTTATGTCGTTTTGAGACAGAAACAGTCACATTGCCAGTCTATGAGGGGTTTCCTATCTTAACCAACTTTTTGATGGAATTTGAAGAACAGGTCTCAGAACCACAACGGTTGCTAGCATTGGAGGAAGCACTGAAGGCTGCTCCAGCACGCTGGTGGGAAACACAGAATAAATATATTGATGGTTGGTCACAGTGTTGAAGGTTGATGATGGTCTGGTTCGACGATACTGAGGTTTATCATACTAGCAAGTATGATGGCCGGAAGAATCCTAGTGATCATGTGATGGAATGCCAACGATTATGGGTAGTGTGACCCAGAGATGAGTGGGTCCATGATTTTATCCATACCTTAGATGAGATGCCGCGCTCATGGTATACTGCAGCCGAGTTGCACCGAGAAATTACAACATGGGGCTAGTTGACGGTCTGTTTCACTCATACGTTCACTTTTGCGGATGCCAACCCTGACGTCAATAACGCCTTACAGCTCATCCGTGATGTGGTACTTCAAGTTGTTCCGGTGGCCTACCCTATCGATCCGCACACATACTATCAGATGTAGTCTCTTATGGAATGCTTCAACATCAGTGGTGGGCCAGAGGATGAGGACGATCCCCAGAATTTCAACATTCCCGAATCTGAAGGAAGTTGCGACGTGGTCCCACCTGCTACGCCAAGTAATCCGTTCAGTCAACCATTGAAGCTTCGTAAGCTCAATATCGGCACAGAGGCCACTCCCAAGTTTGCAAATGTTGGGGACTATTGGGATGACGAGATGATGAGTAAGGTCACTGATTTACTCCATGAGTTTCAAGACTTGTTTCATACGAAGTTTTCCGATATGAAGGGGATCCTGGGTGATTTAGGAGAGCTGAGGATTCCTTTAAAACCAAATGCTAAGCCAGTCCGACAGCGACCATATAGGCTGAATCCACGACATAAGGAAAAGGTTAAGGAAGAACTTGATCGCATGTTGGATGCTGGTATTATTGAACGAGTGGAAGAGTCCAAATGGATCAGTCCTATGGTGGTGTTGGATAAGAAAACCGGCGAGGTGCGCATTTGTGTTGACTTGCGGAAGTTAAATGATGCCTGCTTGCATGACCCTTTTCCGACCCCATTTACTGACAAAGTACTTGAAGGGATGGGCGGCCAGGAGATGTACTCATTCACCGATGGGTTCTCTGGCTACCATCAGATTCACATTGCCAGAGAAGATCGCCATAAGACAACTTTCGTTACTTAATTGGACTACTTTCAGTACACTGTAATGCCGTTTGGTTTGAAGAATGCACCTACGATATTCTCTCGGGTCATTGTTGCTGCATTTAAAGACTTTATGCAGAATTTTTTGCAAGTATACATGGATGATTGGACAGTTTACAGGTTGATCCGCAATCATATGGCCAATCTGCGGTTAATGCTTAAGTGCTACCGATAGCACCAGAGATCATTGAACTTGAAGAAATGTATTTTTTGTGCACCATTTGGGATATTGTTGGGTCATATTGTGTGTAAGCAAGGGTTGTTGGTCGATCCGGCTAAGATTGCGTTCATTTTGAGTTTGCAACCACCAACCACTGTTAAGCAATTACGCATGTCTCTGGGGCATACGGGGTATTATCGCAAGTTCATCAAGGGATATGCAACGATTACCGCCCCTATGGAGAAATTGCTGAAGAAAGATGCACTATTTCAATGGACCCTGGAATGTCAAGATAGTTTCGACACATTGAAGACGAAGATGGCTTCGGCACCAATACGGGTATTTCTGGATTGGAGTAAGGAGTTCCATGTACATGTGGATGCCTCATCAATCACATTGGGAGTAGTCTTGGCTTATCTCGGCGAAGGAGATCTTGATCACCCCATTGCTTTTGCTAGTCGGAAGTTGTCGTCCGCTGAAAGCAACTACACCACCACTGAGCGGGAAGGTCTGGAAATGGTTTATGCGCTACAGAATTTCAGGCACTATTGTTTGGGTGGGCAATTTAAAATGTTCACTGACCATTCCGCATTGAAATACCTAATTAATAAGCCTGTGTTGGGGGGGAAGATATGCCACTGGCTACTTCTTTTTCGGGAGTTCGATTTTGAAGTCATTGTGAAGCTAGGCCGATTGAATGCTGGTCCTGGTCATCTATCACGGATTGATACAGGGGAGGAACCAACCAATATTGAAGATGGGTTTCTAGATGCACACTATTTAAGGTTGACGTCGCTGATGACTATTTGGATGACATCCTCCAGTTTCTGACAATAGGTACTACACCAGACGAGTTCACCACCAGTCTAAAGAAGCAATTGGTAGTCAAGGCTACAGAATTCCAACTAATCAAAATAGAATTGTATAAAATGGGCGCTGACAAGATATTGCGTAGATGTGTCTTGCCGCATGAGCAAGCGTCGATACTCGTTGAAGCACATGGAGGAGTAGTAGGAGGACACTATGGCGGTCGAGCTGTTAAATTTTGAGCATTAATTCACAATACTCTTGGATATTTACTGAGAGAATAACATATACAGTATATCAATGCATAAAAATCAGAAGAAGCATGACAAGCATCACAAGAATCAAAAGCATGAGAGACAAGAGACACAGAGTTTTTGTGGGGAAAACCCTAAGGTGAAAAACCCCACAACTTCCTCAGAGATAGAGAGAGCAATGGCTCAACCAAAGTACAACCAAAATACACTGAGATAGTCTCCTAGCAGCAGATGATCCTCCTCCTCACTAGTGCGCCACTTTCTGAGTGAGAGAAGTGTGAGTTTCCGAGTGTGAAAATAGAGATCTCCCGATCTCTATTTATACCAGCTTGTTTTCCCAGTTACACTATGGGGCCGACTTGTCTATCTAGATACATCCACAATATAATATATATTTCAGGGCTAACCCCACAAATGGTGGTCTAATAACCCATCGACAAGTACACACACTTGCGACACTTGTCAATCCACATGACGACACTTCCTTATAGATAAATAACACATCTCTTATAAGGATACAATAAATATATATGAAATACATAGATGAAATACATTCCAAAGTTACATATACATCAACACTCCCTCTTAACTAGGAAGGTATTTCTCGACACAGATCTGCTAGAAATGTCTTCTTCTCGGGATCATCATCATCATCATCGTCACTATTGTTGCTATCTCAACCAATATCTGACTGTACTCGCCATAGGAAGTTCTACAGAGCCAATCCTTTTTCATACTGGATGTAGGCCCACCACCTGCAGGTCTTCATCATCACTGGCCATACTGTGGAATCCTCAGGACTTATTACGTGTGTCACAAAACCTGGTTGCAGCATCCCAGGCTATTACGAGCACTCAGCTCTATCTGTTGGATCTCGTAGGAGCACATTACATGTGACCCATCACAAAACCTAGCTGAAGCATCCCAGGTTGTTACGAGCACACAGATCTACCTGTCGGATCTCCCAGGAGCACATTACATGTGATCTCACTACAAAACCTGGTTGAAGCATCTGAGGCCTTTTTCATCCTGTCCAAATCTCCCAGGAGCAAATTACATGTGGTCCACCACAAAACTTGGCTGAAGCATCTGAGGCCTTTTTCATCCTGTCCAGATCTCCCAGGAGCAAATTACATGTGGTCATGGAAAAACATGGCTGAAGCATCTGAGGCCTTTTTCATCCTGTCCAGATCTCCTAGGAGCAAATTACATGCCATAGGAAAAAACCTCGCAAGAGCATCTCAGGATGTTACGGGTACACAACTCCGACCTGAAATCTCCTAGGGCACAAATTACATGTCCTCCCAAAGAAATGTATCAAAAGAGCATCCCAAGTTGTTACGGGTATAGAACTCCGACCTATAGGATCTGCCATACATGCTCATCTGCACAACCTGATCCACGACCACAAAGTATCATCCTATTACTCACCATACATCATCCTGATGTACACATGATCATCCTGATCATCATCACTGCAACATCCTGCTGCATGTCATCTGGAGAAGCTCGTCATCCACGATCATCCTGATCATACAATGCATCTACCTGATGCATACCAAGTATCTACCTGATACATATCATCATACACAGTGTATTCACCTAATACATGGATACATGATCCACACAATGTATCCATCAACATACATGATCTACCTAATCATACCTGATACATATCAACATACATGATCTACCTGATCATACATTGTATCCACTTTATACATATACAGATACATGGTCTAAGCATCCAACATGATGCATATACAAAATACATACAAATGATCCAACCAATCATATCCAACATCCAACACGATGTATACATACATATAAATGATCCAACTAATCATATCCAACATCCAACATGATGCGTACATACATATACATATAAATGATCCAATTGATCATACAAAGTAGAAACCAGAACATCATCCTGATGCTCATCATCCAACGCTTACATCCACAGCCATGTGAAGGATCCTCCTTGCAACATGCTTGGAATGGCTTCAGCAAATGTGTCCATCACTTCTTCCTCAAAGTGTCCTCGATCTAAAGAACGCCAAGCCTCTCCCTGAAGTACTCGAACTTCACCCTGGCTAGTGGCTTCGTCAGCACATCTGCAATCTGCTCATCCATCGCAACATACAGGAGCTTCACAGCTCCTCTCTGCACCATATCCCTGATATAGTGATATTTGATCTCTATGTCTTTCGACCTGTCATGAAACACTGGGTTCTTAGACAGCTTCACACAACTCTGGTTATCGCAGAAAATACAAGTAGCATCCAATGGGAGATCAAATAACTCAGACAGTAGCTTCCGTATCCATACTACCTTAACCCTAGCTGAACAGGCTGCAACATACTCTGCCTTAGCTGTACTCAGTGCTACGTAGGACTGCTTCTTGCTAAACCAAGAGATCACACCTGATCCCATACTGAAGCAACACCCAAATGTGCTCTTCCTATCTGTAGCACTGCCAGCCCAATCTGAATCAACATAACCCTATAGGTTAAACTTTTGATTCGCTTCATACTTGAGCCCATAATCCACTGTACCCTTCAGGTACCTCAAGACATGCTTTACAGCAACCAGGTGAACACTCCTCGGATCTGTCATGAACTGACTCAATGTGTTCACAGCAAAGCAAATATCCGGTCTCATGTTCGTCAGATACATCAAGGACCCAATCATCTGATGATACATAGAGACATCAACTGGCTCAGATGAAGCATCACATAGAAGCTTCAGATTCGATTCCATAGGTGTGGCCATGGCCTTGCAATCCATCATCCCGAATCTCTTCAGGATATCTACTGTGTACTTCCCTTGACCAAGGAAGATCCCACCTGCATTCTACCACACCTCCATACCTAGGAAATAATGCATCATTCCCAAATATTTCATATCGAACTCAGCAGTAAGCTTCCTCTTAGTATCTGCAATCAATCTGTCATCTCCTGTTACAAATAAGTCATCCACATACAGGAGTAGAATCACAGGATTCCCTTCCTCAACCTTGTAGTAAAGGTTGGAATCCGCTTTACTCTTGGTAAATCCCAAACTAGATAGGAAACTATCCATCCTACCATACCAAGTTCTGGGAGGTTGCTTCAAGCCATACAAGTCTTTCTTCAATCTGCACACATATGACTCCCTGTCATGTATTTCAAAACCGAGTGGTTGCTCCACATATACTTCCTCTTCAACTACACTATTCAAGAAAGCAGTCTTGACATCCATCTGGTGTATTTTCCATTTCATCGCTACAGCTAGGGCAAGTACTGTTTTGATGGAAGTATACCTGGCTACAGGTGAGAAAGTTTCATTATCTATTCCCTATTTCTGAGAGAAGGCACGAGATACGAATCTTGCTTTGTATTTCTCTACACTGCCATCTGCCGCATGCTTGATTTTGTAGATCCATTTAGAAGTCACAACAGAATTCTCTTTAGGTCTTGGTACAACATCCCAAACATCATTCTTCATTATTGATTGGTATTCCTCAACCATGGCATCCTTCCATTCTTTCTTTTCAGCTGCTTCTTCATAACTGTAAGGTTCTTTATTCATGATGTCACAGAGTAAAGCAACATAGCTGGTATGTGATCTAGTTCTCTTCTTTGCTCTGTGTTATTCTTCTGGAATGCCAGATCTTTCTGCATCTTGAATGAGCTCTCTAGCCCATGCAGGTTTCCTCTTGTGAGAGTTATCTTCATGGAGTGGATCTACAGGTTCTTGCGGATCTTCAAACTCACGAACAACTTCTGGAACTGCTTCAGTCATGGAAGTGTCTTGAAATCTAGTTTCCTTAGGTTCTTCATAAACTTCGATAGGTGCCTTCCTTGATTTGATGAATGCTGAGTTTTCATCAAATGTTACATCCCTGCTGACATCAATCTTCTTGAACCCTAGAAAATATATTCTGTAAGCCTTCAAGCTTTCACTGTAACCCAGAAAGATACCCTTCTTTCCTGAAGGATCTAGCTTGGTCCTCTTTTACTTTGCGACATGTGTGTATACTGGACAACCAAATATTCTGAGATGGCTGACTTCAGGTTTCTTACCAGAAAAGACCTCTTCTAGTGTCTTGTTGTCCAATATCTTGTGGGGAGTTCTGTTCTGCACATATACAGTTGTTCTAGCTGCTTCTGCCCATAGATGCATAGGTAGATCCTGGTCATGCAGCATTGCCCTTGTTGCTTCCATGATTGTTCTGTTCTTCCTTTCAGTAACTCCATTCTGTTGAGGATTATAAGGAGCAATCAACTCCCTCTTAATCCCTGAATCACTGCAAAGCTTTTTGAAGTCACCTGAGGTGAATTCTCCACCATTGTCAAATCTGAATGTTTTAATCTTCTTGTCAGTTTGATTCTCCATCAAGGTTTTGAATTCCTTGAACTTATGAAACACCTCATCTTTGTTCTTCAAGAAGTATACCCAAGTCTTCCTGGAGAAGTCATCAATAAACGAGACATAGTAAACATACCCACTCAGAGAACTGGATGACGTAGGACCACATACATCTGAGTGGATGATTTCCAGGATATTTTTTGCCTTGCTTTCACTGCTTGGGAAAGCCTTCTTAATGTTCTTACCTTTTGCACATCCTTTGCAAACACCTTCATGTTTGGTCTTGATTTCAGGAAGACCCTCTACAGCCTTGCTTGCAATTGGAAGTGCCCTCTAATGCATATGAGCAAGTCTTCTATGCCAAAGTTCACTTGGCTCCATGGAGTCATGTACCATGGCATGTTTAGGTTGACCCTTCAATTTATACAATCCTCCCTCTTGCTCTCCAATCACTACTGCATCATCAATTGTTTTACCCTTTGGCCATATTAGGACTTGGCCATCTACAAATGCAACCCTCATGCCTTTTGCATCCAATGCAGAGTTGGAGAGAAGATTCTTCTTAAGCCCAGGTATATAAAGGATTTCTTTCATCTTCAAATATTTTCTAGAATCTATGTTGTAGGAGGCTTCACCACTTCCTTTGATTGGGTATTGATAATCATCCCCAAGTTTCACCTTATGGGGTGATTCATGTTCAGATAGGTTCACAAAAGATTCTTTAAACCCAATCATGTGTTTGGAAGCCCCACTGTCAATTAACCAATCATTGCAACCACGGGAGATAGTACCTGTGAGAGCAGATATTAGAACATACTCTTCTTCACTTGATGAGTCATCATTACTATCATCACTTTCTGCCCTAGCCTTCTTCTTGGGTGGTTCATCATCCTCGGCAGCATGAGCATGAAACCTTCTTTTGTTGCCCTTCTTCTTCTTGTTGAAGTTGTTGTTGTCCTTCTTGTTCTTGGGACAATTTATGGCAATATGTCATTTTTCATTACAGGTGAAGCATATTCTTTTTCTTTATAGTGATGTGAAGATTCTTGGAGTGAGATGGCTCTCTCTTGGATTTCCCTTTCTTGGTGTGAGCTGTGAGAGCTTGATCTTCATTCCCCATCTTTTATTCTCGTGCCACAAGCCTTGCTTCTTCTTGTGAGCATTCTTCCTATAGTCTGCTGAATGATACCAACTTCTTTCTTGCACATATTCCTTGAATGAAGGAGTCGCATGGCCTAGGTAGGCCATTCAGAGTGGTCATGACAACTTCACCATTCTCCACCATTTCATCCATTGCTTCTAGTTGTTCCTTGATCTGGGAGACCCTTGAAAAATAAGATTGAATGGTTTCTCCATTCTGAAACTTTACTCCTTTTAATTGGTTCCGTAGGGTCATCTTTCGATTTATGTTCTTCCCTTCAAATAGCTTGGTCAAAGAGTCAAACATCTCCTTGGTTGTCTTTAGAGAAGACACATGGGGTATGAGATGGTCTTTGATAGAATCAACAATGATTCTCTTTGCCTTGACCAAGTTCTTCTTATGCAATACTTTAGCCTCTTCATCCTCTAGGATAGGGATGTCTTCTTTTATATATGAGTCCAACTCATTCTCTTCCAAGATTAACCCAATCCTATACTTCCAAGCTCGGAAGTTATCAGACCCTTCAAGCTTATCCTCAAGCTTGGTGTGGAGAGACATCTTAAAGAGTACATCAAATGGAAATAGAAAAGATTTAGGTCTTACCACTTGAAATGCCGAAAACTGGATCTAGTCTCGGATTAGGGTTTGTTGGAAAGACAATTCAAAATGTTAATTTAAACTTTCTAAAAGGATAGAAAGATGTGCCTTGATGAGCTGATCAGCCTGGTGTATTTAGAATTTGAGATCAGCAAACCTTTTACCCTTCAGATTTGCCTTTTTGTCCTCTTGGGTTCACTGGGGAAAGCCCTGAATTAGGGTTTGCGTTTCCCGGAGATCTACCCAACCAAAAATATCGATCCAAAGCTCTAAACTTCTATTTTTGCAAGGAGCTTCCAGCTATGTCTTCAAAGTTCAGAAATTCCTGTTTTTGTGGAAACCCTAATTTTTAGGGCCAAATCTGAAAATGCTCAGAATTGAATTCTGATTGGATAGATAGATTCTCCTTGATGAGTAGAGTCAATCTACTATAATTCTTTTCCAAAAATGGTGGAGAGAAACCTAATAAACAAGAAACTCAAGTTTTCGTCACTACAAAATGTCTTCTTCTCAGGTTAGCTCTGATACCATGTTAAATTTTGAGCATTAATTCACAATACTCTTGGATCTTTACTAAGAGAATAACATATACAGTATATCAATGCATAACAATCACAAGAAGCATGAAAAGCATCACAAGAATCAAAAGCATGAAAGACAAGAGACACAGAGTTTCCGTGGGGAAAACCCTAAGATGAAAAACCCCACAACTTCCTCAGAGATAGAGAGAGCAATGGCTCAACCAAAGTACAACCAAAATACACTGAGTAGTCTCCTAGTAGCAGATGATCCTCCTCCTCACTAGTACGCCACTTTCTGAGTGAGAGAAGTGTGAGTTTCCAAGTGTGAAAATAGAGATCTCCCGATCTCTATTTATACTAGCCTGTTTGCCCAGTTACATTATGGGGCCGACTTGTCTATCTAGATACATCCAAAATATAATATTTATTTCAGGGCCGACCCCACACATGGTGGTCTAATAACCCATTGGAAAGTACAAACACTTGCGACACTTGTCAATCCACATGACGACACTTCCTTATAGAGGAATAACACATCTCTTATAAGGGTACAATAAGTATATATGAAATACATAGATGAAATACATTTTGAAGTTACATATACATCAACACGGGTGACCACTAGGAAAGTGTTGTGTGCGGGGCTGTGGTAGCCTACACTGCATAATGATGCGACAAACTATGTGCGGTCTTGCAATGTCTATTAGCGAACTAGCAAACCATCCAGACGCGATGAGATGCCGTTGATGCCTCAAATAACATTGCAACTGTTTGACAAATGGGCCGTGGATTTTGTAGGACCGATCAATCCACCAGGGAAACACATGGGTGCATGGTATATCATCATGGTGATAGAATATTTGACCTGAGGGGCCGAGGCGGCACTTGTAGTTGATTGTTCCACAGCCATGGCAGTGCGGTTTTTTTTTTATAACATTATCACTCGCTTCGGCTGCCCCAAGATCTTGTTGAGTGATCAAGGTAGCCACTTTCTTAATCGCACCATCAACGCATTAATAGAGGAGTTGCAGATACAGCATAAGAAGAGTACACCCTATCATCCATAGGTGAATGGCACAGTGGAGGATTTTAACAAGGTATTGCAGCATGCACTGACAAAGGTGTGCAATGCGAACCACGAAGACTGGGATCTCAAAATCCCAGCAGTGTTGTGGGCCTATTACACCACATGTAAAAAACTGACAGAAAAACACCATTTAAGCTGGTGTATGGCCAGGAAGTGATTATGCCAATGGATTATATTGTTCTGAGTCTATGCATTGTAGCTGCCATGGACATGGATGATGTCGCAGCATTAGATGAACGTCTGGCGCAATTGGTGCAGCTGGAAGAAGATCATTTCATCGCTGGGTTCCACCAAGGGGTCGAGAAGGATCGACAGAAGGCATGGCATGATCGCCACATAAAAAATAAACAGTTTCAGTAGGGCAACTTGGTGTTGTTGCATGACAGCAAGTTTATGAAACATCCAGGAAAGTTGCAGATGCATTGGCTTGGTCCCTATTGCATCAGTAGTATTACTTCAGGAGGAGCGGTTTAGTTGCAGTAGTTGGACGGGGCGATGGTCCCCATGCTAGTAAATGTTCATAGGTTTAAGCCCTATCGCATGGACTTAGAACACCACGATGCTTGAGTCACATCGGAGAAAAAAAAATAAAAAAAAATGATGAGGTGTTGTTGGATGATGGGTGGCCGTATGTCTCCCCACCATGGCTTAAATGCGGAATCAGGGAGGCTTCTACTACAAGTTGGGCATGGTCAGAGACACATGGCAGCGTAGTGACTAGGTCAAATTAGTAATAAATGCCAAAAGTTCAGATAGTTAATTAACGACGTTGTTCAAATGATGGGCATTAATGGCGGATCCGGCCGATCGACAAACTGGCTCGGCTGTGAATTTGTGTCATTAATACAGGATTTTGGTGGAGTTAATTCCTGATTTCATGATGATTACAGTGGATTTGGTTGGATTCTATAAAAATGGATTGGAGCGAGTCAGAAGGAACCGAGAATTCAGTTGATTGTGGCATGCTGCAAAGTATTGTTGTTGGTTCATGAGTGTTGATGTGTGTTGGGAGAAGTTGTTGACATTGTAGAGTGTTGTTGTTGAGTATAGTGAGGTATGCCACATGAGCTAGATACTGTCGAGATCAGTAGTGAAGTTGATTCCCCCTTCATCTCGACTATTGTTGAAGAAGAACCTGCGCCAGCTGTCAACCTTGAGGCAGAGGTAGCAACTATGCTGGTGGGAGAATATGTAATTGCTAGGAAGCGACGAGGAGGTCAGTACTTGGAGTCCCCGCAGAGTAAGAGGGTGCTTTGGTCCTCTGCTGTGATGGCAAGTGAAGTTTCGGAATAGGTGGGGCAATCTAGTCGCCCCATTCGTGAGTCTGCCCCATGGGCAGGACTCTCCACCGGTGACATCCTTGGGTATATCCCTCCAGTTCGTCCGGATGCCACCCCAGGCAAGATAAACCTAAAACAGAAGTATGGTTTGAAGATGCCAGTGCTCCCAGTTGGAATGGAGTGCTCTATGGATATTGAACCAGCGTTGATGCGTCTACGCTACGATGATCATGATATGGTGGCCTACCTCGACATTGCATCTGCCCCTTATGTGCAGGAGACCTGCCTTTCCCCAACACTGACTGTACACAACTGGGCACGAGGATTGAAGCAGGCTGGCTTGTTAGGGATCATTAATATGCCACATTTCAGGCGATTGGCGGAAGTGAATGCCTGCATAAAGCAGCTACTGGCATTTTTTCATGGTGGGTCATTGTGGCTGGATAAAGAAGTCTTGATCACCGTCGACCTAATTTCATTCATAACCGGCTTGCCTAAGAATGGATTTGATCCAGCGCAGTTCATCCAGGGGAAGGCCGCATACCATACATATCGAAGCCCGCCATGATCCTGATCGACAATGGTTGCAGATCGCGTATAAAGTGACATATGCATATTTGGAGGGTGCTGTGAACAAGTGGCTGGAGGAATGGCGACACCCCATGAGTCCGCTAGAGATAGAAGCTGGTGGCTCGTCGTTGGGCCCAGATGATCGAGTATCGGCGCAGGACGAGCAGAGTCACCATGAATCAGGGCACCAATCGACCAAAACGATATCAGATGGTAGCGATCGGGAGCTTGAAGAGACCTGCTCGAAAAGGTATCAGGAGTGGGCAACGATCAGTGGATTGTCTTTGCCCGTCGAGGCACACCTAGGCCGCTTGGTCACAGCGCTCAATATTGCATCCTCTGCGGCAGCGGACAAGATGGAAATGAAATCGGATGAATGATTCCATGCAATCACTACTCGGTTAGAATCCTTGTACGACTTGGTTTCCGACAGGGCACCAAAGGAAGCAGCAGCATCAACCTTTGACACAATCTGCACTGAGCTGCAGGTTAGGAATGTGGAGATTCCCCCGACTATGATTGTGACCAAAGATGCGGCACTAACCACTTTTCTATAGAATCTGCACACAACGACCATTAATGTGAATGCATTTCCCACAGAAGGATTGACTACTATGTAGGCTACTACCAACAAGGAAATGACAGACCGACTATGGCAGATCAGCAGTATGTGTGCCTGCCTGCAGGCAAGCGAGGTTGATGTGCAGCGCACCATTGAAGAATTGAATGCCATGGTTGCTTCCACATGGAAGGAAGTGGATGACTTGGAGGTACACATTAAGGAAGAACGGGCAGAGAAGGCCCACGAAATTGAAGGCCTGAAAAAGGAACAAGATTTCCTTATTGCGGAAAAGGCTTGCATGTGGGGCGATAGTGTCTGGGTTGATTGGGTGATCACCGAAGCTTATCAACATGTCTCAGAGCCCACTGAAGAGGTAGATGTACTCCACCAAGTGCAGTGACTGGGGGCTGCTATTGTTTAGTTGCGATAGGAAAACCATGAGTTGAAGGGCCAACTGAAATTGGGTACGCCTTAGGCCAAAGTGGATGAACAAAGACGGGCACTTGAGGAAGTTGCCACTTAGATGGAGGAGCTGGAAACTCAGGCGACCAGGCTCACGACTAAAATGGTGCAATTCTAGGGCCGCATTGTTTAGGATGAGTAGGTTGAGCAGCTGACAAAGTACCGGCAGGAAGCGAAGGGACAATTGGCCACATTGAAAACCGCAATGTGCATAATGCCACCACTAGAGCAAGTTTCTAAGTCTTAAGAGTTGAAAGACTTACAACACCATGTCACCAAGGTGACAAGTGATAGAAGATACACACGACCCAGTTAGAAGAGTTCCAAGACACGGGTGGTAAATTTATGATACAGGGTAGTGAAGCTCTGGAGGCAGTGCAGAAGTGTCGGCAGTAGGTCATTGAAAAGCTTATAGATCACCCATCTACAAACTCCATGGTCGACAATCAGACAACGACTACGGAAGCCAAGGAGCTGGTGCGGACAGTTGAACAGCTGTATGAGGACTTCAAAGTAAAAACGATGGCGAGTACTATGTCCAGCAATTGACGTGGCTCAAGGGTGAGCCACAAGATTGTGTTGGGGGCTTGTTGGCAGGCGGTTTGGTGGAGTGCTATCGCAGCATCTTCGATGCTGCAACAAGGCAAAAGATGACATGAATGGCGAGAAGATGACGCGAATGGCGAGGAGCGGAATATTAGTTATGTATTTTGGGTCAATTGTACAGTGGAATGCGAGTTTTGGGTCATTTGGACCACATATTATGTAATGTTGAGTCAGTTATACCGTAGAATGCGAGTTTTTGGTTGGTTTTGTACCAAGTTAGTTAGATATTGGGTCACTTGTCCAAATGTTGATTAGGAAATTGTTAGTAAATGGACAAGCGTTGTAATGGAGGAATCCTATATATAGATAAGAGTCGTAGGTATTGTAGAGAGAAGAAAGGTGGGAGATGGAGAGAGAGGAGTGGAATCAAGGTGAAGAGAAGCGCATGTTTTGGTTGTTTCTGTGCATATGTGAGCTATTGCCGAGACCTGATATTGAGGAGATATTGAATCTAAGGTTTTGTAGTGATAATATGATATGATGAAACTGTTCTGGTGCAACTCCTGGGTTCTTTCTATTTATTTATGGTAATGAAATGTCACACTTCATGAATAATGCTATGTTTCCTTGATGCAATGTTGCTTTACTGTTATTATTGCAATGATAATGAATGTTGCGATTGAATAATGCATTATGAACAAATGTCGAATGCTTGAGATTCCTATTTAGTGTTGCAATAGAGTTAGTTCATGTAGCTTCAACACTCCTTCCTCGGTAGAAACATGGTTCCCTCTGCTCTTCCTGGACGCCTCGGGTGAGACCTCATCTGCTCTGTAGGTGTTGCTGGGTGGGATAAAACCTGTCTGGGACGGTGCCCAGGATGACTGCAGCATGTGTCGACACTGAAGTTGAACCCCTGTCGACTGGAGTCATGTTGGTAAACAATCATCCCTAGATCATCCACTCAACATCAACCATCGTTCATGAATCATACACACAAAAATGATAATAACCAATAATATCCATACATATAGTAATGACAATATTATACATGTATTGACCATTAATCAACCCATGTCAATCAATAAAAACCAATAGTATCAAACAACATACATCGACCATAAAAATCATATCAAATAGATTGTTACTATTGATCATAACATTATATATAATTATTAGCACATGACGATATATATAATATCCATATATTAATACATCTATACAACCAACAACATCATGCAAACACTACCTACACTTATGTAAGCACTCAACACATACACAATCATACATCAATAAATAATACATTGAAAGAGAGTATCATTCAGGGAGTCTACTTAACCTGGTAGATCTTCTTACACTTGTAGGAGTTTCAGGTACTTGCTGTTGTTTTTTTATTTTTTGTCGCCTTTGGAACTTCATTTTCTTCAATTTCATCAAGTACTGTGTACTCTGTGTTTTCCTTTTATTGTTTCTTTCCCTCTACTCCTAATGATTTTGTGATTTTCATAATCCCATAAGCGATAACCAAAATCATCAACCCCATATCCAATAAAGGTACATTTCTTGGATTTAGTTTCAAGCTTTGTTCTATTTTCTTTATCAATATGGACAAATGCTTCACAACCAAAAGTTCTCAGAAATGAGTAGTTTATCTTTTTACCTGTCTGTTCCTCCTCTGGAACACCACCATCCAAATCACTTAAAGGCCCTCTATTTATTAAATAAACAACAGTAATTACAACATCTTCCCACAACTGTAAGGGAAACCCTGCATGCAATCTCATACACCTTGCACGCTCCATGATCGTTCTATTCATCATTTTTGACACACGATTTTATTGTGGTGTTCCTGGGATAGTCTTCTCTCTACGAATCCCATGGTATGAACAGTAACTATCAAACTCCTTGCCACAGTACTCGCCTCCATTATAAGATCTGAGACACTTCAAACTTTTTCCTATCTCATTCTCAACCAAATATTTCCACTTCTTAAAAGTAGCAAACACATCACATTTATGTCTAATTCAACAAACCCAGGTTTTTCTAGTTACATCATCAATAAATGTAACATAATAATGAGAGCCACCAAGAGATTGTACCTGAGTAGGTCCCCATACATCTATATGCACAAGCTCTAACTTTTCATTCTTCTTCTGTTTCCCAATCCTGAGAAATCTAACTCTCTTATGTTTTCCATAAACACAGTTCTCACATAATTCCAAACTTACCTGCTTCAAATTTGGCAACAACTTCCTTGAGTGGAGAATCTACATCCCCTTCTCACTCATGTGGCCAAGCCTATGATGCCACAATGCTGTATATGTTCCTGTGGAAGCTAAAGAGATAGAATGGTCAATATTATGAGGACATAAATACAACATACCTACCCTATCTCCTTTTTCTATCACCATTGATCCTTTAGTGATCTTCCACCACGTTTCTCCAAATGTAGATAGACATCCGCCATCTCCCAACTGCCATGTTGAGATCATATTTCTTTTCATAGCAGGAATATGTCTAACATCCTTTAGTAGCCATTCAATTCCATTCTTAAATTTTATCCATACCTTACCCATTCCAACAATTTTACATGGCTCATCATCACCCAATAAAACATGTCCAAAATCGCCTGGAACATTATCATGAAAATATTTCCGATGGGGTGTAGCATGAAATGAAGCCCCTGAATCTACTACCCAATAATCACTAGTATTATCTAATGCAATAATCAAAGCATCATGTAACACATCATCTGATACATTTGCTTCCTGGGTAGTTTCCTGCTTCCCATCTCCTTTCTTCTTTAGAGATCTGCAGTCTTTCTTCATATGTCCTTTCTTTCCACAATTCTAGCACTCTATTTTTCCCAGTCTGGACTTGGATCTGCCCGTTTTAGACTTGCCACAATTACCTTGGCTCTTTCCTTTCTCCCTTTTTCTTCCCCTTCTCTCCATGGTCAACGCATTACCTGATGTCTCACCTGTGCTTTTTCTTCGCATTTCTTCACTAAGAATAACACCAATAACATCATCAAATTTCAAGGTGTTTGAACCAGAGACATAGTTACTTACAACCATGACCAAGCTATTCCATCTTTCTGGCAATGAACATAAGATTAGAAGAGTCCTAACCTCATCATCAAAGTTCACAATTACATAACTTAGTTGATTTGTAACCGTATTAAATTCATTTAAATGATTAGTAACAGATCCACCTTCAGTCATCTTCAGATTAAATAAATGCTTCATTAGAAATACCTTGTTGGAGGCCGAGGGTTTTTCATACAGCTAAACCAATGCTCTCATCAAACATTCTGGTGTCTTTTCTTTTGAGATATTGAAAGCCATTGACGAAGCGAGGGACAACTGTATTGTTCCCAGTGCCTTTCTATCAAGAACTTCCCATTCTTTGTCCTTCATAGTCGCCAGCTGCTTTGCTCTTCCTCCCAATGGTAGGAATAGATCCTTTTGGTACAGATAGTCCTCCATTTGCATCTTCCATAACTGGTAGTTTTGGCCATTAAATTTCTTGACCTTAAACTTTCCTTCTTCTGCGATTTCTCCCACTCGAACCAGAAACCCTAGTTTTCTGTGGGTTTATCTGCCAAATAGACCTTTGGCTCTGATACCAATTGTTAGAAAAATAGAATCGCAGAGCAATAAAGCCATATAGGTCCTTCTTCAACTTGCATACGTGATTCCTTCTGTCTCCAAATTCAAATCACTGTGCCTGTTCTATGTACACTTCTTCCTCAATCACACCATTCAGGAAAGTTGTCTTCACATCCATCTGGTGTAAATCCACTTCACCATGGATGCAAGTGCCATGATGGTTTTAATGGAAGTGTACCTTGCTACTGGCGCAAATGTCTCTTCATCATCAATTCCCTCTTTCTGAGAGAATCCTCTAGCCACAAACTTTGCTTTGTATTTCTCAGTACTTCCATCAGCTGCAAGCTTTATCTTGTAGATCCATTTGGAAGATACCACACTTTTTTCCTTTTGGTTCGGGAACTATATTCCAAACATCATTCTTCATTATTGATTGGTATTCTTCCGTCAATGCTTCTACCGAATTCTTTCTCCTGTATAGCTTCTTCATAACTGGTAGGTCCTTGATCTACAAGATCACACATCAAAGCCACATAACTGGAAAATGGATTTGGCTTCTTGCTTACTCTTGTGGAGCCTTCTGGAGCTCCATACTTCTCTACTTCTTGTATATTTTCTCTTTCTGAAGCATGCTTTCTCTTTCGTGACATATTCATAGTGGGATGTTCTTGAGGTTCTATCATATCATGGTCTTCTGGTGTTTCATCTTCGGGGGAGGGTGTAGCTTCTACAATCCTGGGAGGTACATATTCTTCATACACTTCTTCATGCTGGAACTTTATGGATCTCTTGAGATCTTCTTCTTCGTCAAATTTTACATTTCTACTAATATCCATGTGATGGAATCCTAGAATTGGAGACTTCATAGTATCCAACAAATATTCCCTTCTTTCTGGAAGGGTCCAACTTGGTTCTCTTTTCTTTTGGTATGTGAATATATACTGGGAAACCAAATATATTGATATGTCTTACTTTAGGCTTCTTTCCTCTAAACATTTATTCTAGAGTCTTGAATCCAAGGCCACTATGGGATAATCTATTTTATACATAAACTGCCATCCTTGCTGCTTCAACCCATAGATGCATTGGAAGATCTTGATCATGCCATGAGTATGGCATCTCGTCATAGCCAACTTCCTCTACTTGATTTCATAAGTCTTTTATAGTTGAACCATTGTCACTTTTTCTACGGAAAAAGTCTCATCATTCTTCATTTGTAGGTGATCATTGTACGATACTTCCTACAAGTCAAATTCAATAGGATGGTTAGAAATATCTCATAGTTTCCATATATATGCATAAAAACATAAGTCACACTATCTTATCCAATGCTACAACATTCATCCATATCCCATATTCATATGGTAACTTTATAGATGCCTTCCATCTCTACCAGGGAATTATTAAGAGTGTGCACTACTCCCAATATGTCAGCAAAGAGGTTTCACTCTAGATAAGTGGAAATGGAATGATTGTATAGCACCATAGTATACTTACCCATCACATGCATGACATTGCACCCATCCTAAATAAACGTGTATACAAATGGATACTATAATTTAAACAATGTGATAGAAATGACAATTCAAATACTTATCTTTGTTTGTTTGGTAGGATCTCTTTTGATCCTAGTCTCCTTGCAGGTATTACTGGAATTTCTGATGGTGAACTCTACTCCATCATCAATCTTGTATTTTTCTTCTCCTATGATCCTTTCTAAGGGAAGTCCTTTTCTTCTAAACTGAAGAGACTCTTGTTTTGACCTATCATGTGCTTTGAAGCACCATTATCAAAAGACATATTTTTTGACTTCTTCCTTTGCTTGCTTCCTAGGAGGTTCTTCATCTTCAAATTCTTCTTCATCGTCTTAGGCTAGGTGTGCATGATGTCTTTTGTTGTTGTTCCTCTTCTTGTATTCTTCTTTCTTCAATGGAAACTATATGGAAATATGTCCCATCTTATCATAATAGTAACATTGAAAGTTGGAGTAGTTTCTTCTGGGATTGTTTCCTCTTGTCCTTTGGAAATTCTTGGGAGGTTCAGAATCCTTGTGGATTTCCTTCTTGAAGTTAGATTGACTTCTTCCTCTCTTGGTATGGGTGGCTAGGTATTGATCATATTCTTTAAGTATAGATTCTCTATTAGCTACTCTAGCCTCCTCTTGGATGTAATATTCCCATACAATGTCGAACTTCATGCTTTCCTTTCTGGCACACATAATATGGATGAATGAATCCCATGGTCTAGAGAGACCATTTATAGCAGTCATAAATAGCTCATCTTGATCAAGGGAGTCTCCAAGGGCTTCTAGTTGCTCCTTGAACTGGGAGACTCTTACGAACTAGTCTTGGATGGATTCTCCTTGGCTCATCTTGGTACTCTTCAATTGAGCTCTCAAATTCATCTTCCTGTTGATGTTCTTTCCTTCATACATTCTAGATAGGGCATAATACATCTCCTTTGGGGTCTTCTTGGATGACACTTGAGGAATCAAGTGGTCTTTGATAGAATCAACAATGATCCTCTTTTCCCTAATTAGGTCCTTCTTGTTCTTCTCATTAGCTTCATCCTCTTCAGGTTCTGCAACTTCATCCTTGATGTATTTGGAAAGATCATTCTCTTCAAGAATGAGGCCAATCCTATATTTCCATGCTCCAAAATTCTCTATGCCTTCTAGCTTATCCTCAAGCTTAGTGCTTGGGGCCATCTTATCTAGGAGATCACCAAAAAATGAAAATTCCCAAAATGAAAAACTAACCTTACCAAAAGATGTGCTTGACTGAGGCGAGTTGACGAGTACAATTGGTTTCTGGAGATTCCAAATTTTTACCCCTCAAAATAGACTTGAGAATATCGGATCTACAACAATTTTTTGGTTCACTGATTTTCTGGTTTTCTGGTTTTTTTTCTAATTCAGAGTCAAACTAGGGTTTAAATTTCTCAAAGATATACCCACTCAAAAAATTCGATCCAGGGCTCTAAATTTCACTTTTGGAGAGGAGCATCTTTCTATGCAATCAGATTTTCAAAATTCCAACTTTGATAGAAACCCTAATTTCTTGCCAGAGGAAGAAGAGAGAGCTCTGATACCATGTTAAGATTCAAGATATTATATGATAAGATAGATAACATCACTATTAAATTCAATTTCACAACAATAACATATACAAGATCACTGAAAGAAACACAATCACAAGATAGACACAAATTTATCTTGGGAAACCCTCTAGGGGAAGAAAACCCAACAAAACATCCTCAATATAGATGATCAAAAGTACAATGACAAAACCCCAAACAAGTGCTCCTTCTCCTTGTAGATATATCTCTCTCTCTCTCCTATGTGAATTACACAAGTCAGTGTGTGTGTTCAAAATGAGGAGTACATCACTCCTATTTATACTTTATCTTCCACTTGAATTTTTTCCTAACTAGGTCGGCCCCAACAACTTAATCTAATGCTGACTGGGCCGACTCCTTTAGGGGACTTAAATACCCCATTACATTTGACTCTAAGGGGATCTATTGCCCCGAATTACAAGGGAGGTTTTACCTCATGATTCTATGATGACCAAATACAATAATAACATCCCGATGAAGGAATAAAACATCTCTGAATAAATTACAATAATAAAATACAATAGAATATTTTTCGAAGTTACAATATTTCAACAAGATCAAGATTAATTTAATACAAATATGTTAAAGAAGGTAAAGATTGTTGATAACTACACTAATATTTATTCACCTCACCTCTCAGTATCAAATCGATTCCCACACTATTAAGACAAGTGTCCTATTTCCAAAAAATAGAAAAGAACTTACTCATCAATGTAATCACCACCATCCAAATGGCATAAATACGCCTATAAAAGCATGCCGTCAATAGATATTCCAAAATCCATATAGGTTATAAATACCACTTAATCAATCATATTAATATTTAATAATATTAAAACTATATCATCTTAATAACTTAGTATTAAATTAATACCGATAATGGTACATAGTACATACTATTATAATGACAATTATTTAATTATAAATTAATAATCATAATGAACTAGTAAATATTTCATACCACAAGAAGTATTTCGATATTAACAAGTCAATGAGTAGTAAAAGAGACAATACACAAGAATCAATCAATCAAGTGACTTAACAGTAAAAGAGGTAATACATAAGCATCGAACAATCAAATGCACAAGCATTGACCAATCAAATCACTGAAGCAGTAAAAGAGGCAATGAAATGTGAACATGCATCAACCAATCAATCTATTCGATTATTAGATATGCACCACATAGTACTTACCAATCAACCTATTAAACAATAAATATGCAATATTAATTAATTATAAAGCATACTACAAATTGATCTTTGAAGTGAGGCTTCTTATTCTTCCATTAACATAAGGGAGGTTAAAATTATTTCACAAAGCACATTTGTAATCTCCAAATGCATATAAACAAAATATTTATATCTCTATGGAAGGCCCAACAGCTGTAGTGTTGGAATCTAAGATATGATACCACCTCTAATGTCTCATGTGGAAATTAGAGTGTGTAAGGGACATATCATTCTAGCTCTTTGAGGCTAATTACTTGATTTTTAGTGCAACAGATAAACCATAAACATTTAATTTTTGTTTTTCCAAAATTAATTGCAACACAAAATCCAATAATTAATAATTTAATATAAATTCATCAACACATCCAACATCTTATCTAAGGGCTGGGAATGCTTCCTAACATCATCTAACATCTTCAAACCTTCAATACAATCCATATGAGAGATGATAACCACTTCTAAAGACTAATTATTCTTAATCACAGTTAACTAGTGCTTAAGATGTTAATGACAACCTTTAACAACACTTAGTGCACAAATGACAACACTTATCACAAACCCAATTATTTAACAAATAAACATCGATTATCAATCCCAATGGATTAATAACATCTAATTACATGTAAATAAGGCCTAACTACCAAAATTACAATAATTAATCATGACAAATACGAAAGAGAGTCCACAAGACTAGTTAACTATTTTTCGAGTATAAGTAGCTAGTCTCCCACAAAATCAACTTGTAACAATGCCATTAAACAAAAAATAAATCCTACCTCCATTAACAACATATTTAAGCATGCACTTACAACCAATTAAATGTTTATTTGAAGATCGTTCCAATAACACATAATGCGATATTTTCCATCAAGGAATTCAGTCTAAATACCTGAACCAAAATGAAATGCATCCATAAGTAAATGATAACACCTGATAAGTATCCACCTGCAACACAATAACATGTTAGAAATGGAGCAGATGGCTGTAGCATATCCTTTTTACAAAAATAGAGATTTCAATCCAGACCTAGTTATCAATTTTGACTGCAATGTACCTAGATTCCAATTTAACTTTCCAAATGCCAAATAAAGAGAAATATATGACTATTGTAACTCATGGATAGCATAGAATGGGCCACCTACATTCATATGAATGTATAATTCCTCCCATTTACAATCCATTAAATAATTCACAAAACTAGCTAATTCTACTCCTCTGAATTGACTAGTAATTCTAGAAATCGCCATCATAACTAGATCCAAAGCTCATAGAATCATTCAAATTCCATTCCAAATCTAGATAAAAAATTCTATCAGTCATAAAAGAGGTATATATCATTCTAAAATACCATCAAACACTTCATATGCAAAGAAGAAATGTACTCAAAAACAATTCCATTGAAAGAGCTAGAAATTGGATATTGATCTAGAATTTCGGTAGACATTTCCCAAACACTATCAAGAATATTTCCCCTCACATTATCACACAAGTTTCAAGTGTATTTATCAGACATAAGAATAAAAAGAACACTCAGGAATTTTTACAAACACTTCATGTGCCAAGTCTCCAAACTATGCATAACAATCCAATCAAAGAACTAGTTTTAGAATACAAGGTAGAAGCATCAAAGGGGAGTGTTTTAAACTATTATGAGGCTACTATACCATCAAAAGACATGTTATATAATGAAAAAGTGAATAAATATCAGTTATGTAGTAGAGTTTCCAAAGAATAATTTCCTCAGACAATTTGTGCACAAAATCCCAAAAACTAGTTTTCAATTCCTTCACAAAATTTACTTGCAGAAATAGATTGAATTCCATGAGAAATTTCTTCCACAAATATCTCATACATTTCATCAAAACTTTCAATTGCATTCATAAATAAATCATATCAGAGCCAACTAAATTAAATAAACATGAGATAAATCACTTATCTTTTCCAAATAAGCAACTGGAATCGACCGTGTCACATTCCACCCAGTCACAGACACAATGCAAGCCAAAACTCGCTTTGCAATGGTCACCAACAAACTGGAACCATGATTCCACAAGAAATAGTGCACTCAACCACAAATTCTCTCAAGAAATCAATCCAACCAAAACACAATGGAAAGTTTCGCCTCTACTTCCACTCTAGAGCAATTCCAGTGGCTCGAGGAGAACAATCCAACCACAACCCAATGGCAAGTAGCACTTCCAATCTAGGAAAAGTAGCCCTACAATTGGCAAAAAAACATCGTTTATGACCTCAAAACTGCCCCCAGAGTTTTGGACCCAAAAAAACTGTAGAAAAATTCCAAGGAGATGGAGAATCACTGTAACTTGGTGGAACAAGTGGGTGGCCACCTGTATCACCTAGTTCAACAACAACATGATTAAGTCATCAATGCTTATAAATGAGGTATTAGAATGAGAAAAGGTTCGATGTGTGAATCCACTCCCTATGATTGTTCAAAATTACAACATGTGTTAGAGTACCTAAGTTTTAACATATAAATGATAAAGAGTAGAGGTTTGACAACTCAATAACATGTTGTACTACATAATTACTGTTAGGGTTTCTCTATGGTGGAATAGATAGGTGTCTAGATAACATAGACTAGTCTTGGTCGATGTAGTACTAGAATACATTCAATATTTAGTGGAATAGAAAGAGGGGAAAATGACTTTTTGTAATCAAATGGAATAAAGTGTAGATTTGACTATTATGGAGATTTGACTATAATGAAGGACAAGGGAGAAAGCTCATGGAATTCAAATACTTAAGATAGTGTATAACAAAGTGATTTCAACAAGAACTAAACTTTAAAGAATGAAAGTGCGAGATTCATAGTTTTGAAATCTTTAGTGAAAGATTTTTGCTTATTAAGGGAATGGTCAACAAGGAAGATTGTGCAAGGGAACGAGGAATAGAGTGAGGATTGGGGAAGACCCTTGAATGGATGTAAAGGCAACTTTAAATTGTTTGAAGAGGATAGGGGAAGAACGTGGAGACTGCAACATGAAATGTATCAATAATTTCTGCTCTTGGTGTTAATGGAAGAAGGTTATAATATTCAAATATAAATGGAAAAAAAGTTGAAGAGGTTAACCACTATGAAGGAATTCTATCATTAGTGCTATAAAACTCTCAAATTAAGAAGATTGATCATCTGGTTAAAAAAAAATGTATCTAATAATATATGCAAACTTGTGTTAAAAGGTATCCATAGATGAAAGCTTTGTGGGAGCAATATATTAGTACGTCCTTTGGAAGGGGAACAGATATTGTCTTTGCTTTTGACAATAAAATCCTAATTCGAAATAATTGCAAAAAGAAAGCGTATATTATGCAAAATCCAATTAAGAATCTCTTATGCAAAATCCAATTAAGAATCTCTTAATCACATGTTTGTTTCGTATAATTTTTTCTTTAAGTTATCTAGTCAAGAATCCACATGTTACTAAGATAAAAACAAATAACTGAATTCCACATTGCAATACCACTCACCAAGTTCCACAGTGCAGTATAATAGTTAAGATAACTACAAATGGTATTGCAATTGAAAACATAGCCAAGAAAATCACATCATACACAAAGCATGCCACAAATTCTTATTATCTGACCTAATTCACATTTTCCAAATTTTTCATAGTTCTCTGGAATATCAGGTCGAATGGGACAATAATGACATTCAACTAATCATACAATAATCAATAGAAGATAAAAAAATAAGTTAAAGTATCCAAAATACTGCATTCAATAAGTTCTCAATGGACGCACAACCTGTAGCATTCTTCAGAATTAGACTGATGGTTTTGGTAACACTTACTTGCATGAAAATCTCCATGGATCAATTCTGTAGGAGGGATTCTTTAATGTTCAGCTTCGATCTCTCACGAATTTACGGAGAATTTCCACATCGAACAACTGACCTGCTTTCCTGCTTATAACTTCGCTGATTTCCAACCCATCTTGTGCGATTCCGTAATGAAAACACTGTACTGATTCAATACTCCTTTCGCAATTACAGACGAAAAAATATGGATCCCCCACGGCCTCATCATCATCTTCATTCTCGGCCTCACAGAAACCCTCAAACATATGAAGAAGTTCCTTTATTATTTCCACAACTCGTCCGAGAATATAAGTAGCTAATTGAGTTTCTTCCATGATTATATCTCTGATAAGCCTAACACCCCTTTCAAGGGCATGAGAGTTGTGCTGCGCCTGCACTTGAGCTTCGAGAAGTTGTGCCTCCGTAAAGCCACTCATATTCTTTGATCTCTGATCAATTTCTCTAGAGATGCAGATAATCACAGCGGTTCCTAGTGCTCTTGCGTATGCCTTGTGTAAAAATGAAAATGATTCAATCACAGCGGCTCCTACACGTCTTAGAATAGCAATCCAGTGATTCAAGTCCTCGTTGCTGATATCCAATATATCCCTTTCAGACAATATATTCATAGCACACGGATATCCCGCTAACACGGCTTGCCCTATAGTGTTTACATGGACGATGTCAGCCTTCGCGGTAATCTCATCAAATACTGTAGAAAATACTTGCAAAATAAAGGTCTGAATTTTGATATAGCCTTCACTATTCCTATAAACATGGTTCAGAAGATTTATTATACTAAAAATCATATCCTGTCCCTTGGGAATTTCTCCAAGTTTCACAAAAGTTCCCACGGAATCTTCTCCATGTGATCTCAATCCATTGATTATGGCGTAGATGGTCCTTACTATTTCCTTAGCCACATCGAGAGCAGCGTCTTTCGCTTCATTTTCTTCTAAAATTTTCAAATTGGGTCTCTGCAAATATTTGAATCCGTTTACAGAAATGAAACTTCTGATGTTCTGAAAATCAAACTCACAAAACAAGCGTACTATATTCACCTTCTTCCATATTTTCTCCCATTGATCCTTTGTTATCGTTCTCTTTTCAACAACAGATTTATGCAACTGCCATAAATGTCGCTTCATCTCTCCCTCGGCTAAAACCTTTGAATACTCCGAAATTATAGTGTCCGCAGGAAAACTGTGAAGTTTAAGGTAATGCTCCATTTCTCTTCTCAATTCTGTTTGAGGGATGACGCTTTTAATGGCAAACCACTGTCAAGTATAGGGATTTCTGGCACGCTGTTTAGTTTCCCAAATGGTCTGTAGGGTTTTCCTATTGTAGAGATTCTGCGTTGGATCTTGCTCAAGTGGTAGTCTGATTGGATCATAAGCAAAATCTCCGGTGATAGTGTCCAGATACCTCTCGGGTACGGTCATTTCCATCTCCATTTCCTTTCGTCCTCCAACAACTATTTTCACCTCCAGTTCTTTGATGGTCGCTACTCGCTTGGATTATATCCGAGAGAGCGAGCCAAGCCTCTACTACTTCAATAAAAAGACAACGCTATGATATATAAAATATAAAATATTGTGGCTAGCAGCTTCGGATCAACGATTTCTGCAGTTCACCTCGGACAGATTAAGAAACATAAACGGATTGAATTCCTTCGAAACAAGTGTTTCGATTTCTGAATAATAACAGTAATAATTATATATGTATAGCTCAACAGCCATATGATCATCTTAGTAGAGTTGCAATTGAATGAGTCGGCCATCCCTACATTGATAGTAATAAAAAAGTAATCGAATAAAATGATTTTCTTAGACGTAAGCACGTTCTACGTTCCCATTGTTCCTTTTATGGCATTGACTACCCAAAGCAACATCCTGGAAATAATGTTATATCTAAATTGTCATTGAATACCCAAAACAACATCCACCCATGGAAATAAGGGTATATCTAAATTTGGAGTTAATAGGTGTTAATGAGACCAAGAATGTGGCGTCAATTAGTTGCCTAAGGCAATTTAATTTGTCAAATTAAACCAATTAAAGTGGTCCCGACCATTTAATTTATCAAATTCAGCCCATTCAAATGGTCCTTACCAAGTAGAGTAATGAATTGGGTATATGCTTCACCATTTTAACTTACCAAATTCAACCCATTGAAGTGGTCCCTACCAAGTAGAGTAATGAATTTGCTATATGTTGAAGTGGTCCCTACCAAGTAGAGTAATGAATTTGCTATATGTTTAAAGATTTGAAGATTTTAATTATTTAAAATAATAAAAAATTATAATCTAAATAAAGATTAAACCACCGACCCACAGGATTATATGAGTAATAACAATACCAAGATGTTTTCTATTTTCGTTCACATCGGGTTTTGTGGACGATTTTGTGGGTATGGGTCCATTGTAAATGTGATGGATTTCAGATTTGTAGGAGTTAATGCACTAAATGACGAGCATTTTATTATGTCCATTCGGTCGGTTTTTGCTGCCATTTGCTCCATTAGTTGTCTTGGTTTCCTCTCATATGGTTTTCATCCATGTGCGAAGGTGTTCAATTGCAGGATGCGGGGTTTTCTTTGGCTATGGGTGTGGTGGGTGCCTGTTTTGTAATTCTGTTTTGTGTGGTGTGGGGTACTCTTTCTTTCCTTTTGGATTTTTCATGTAGAATGACGAGTTTGTAGTTTTTTAGGTGTTATTTGCGTGGTTGTTCCGATCTGTTTTAGGTGTCTGTGGTTGCATCTCTCTTCGGAAGAGCTTGATTTGTGGTAAAGTTCTCGTGTGTGCCCTTCTTATTGTCCTTTGTCGTTTACCCTTTTTTTGTTTTGTGCATGTTTCAATTTTTTTTCATGTTTTCTCGATGCGGGGTTGTGTGTTTTCATGGTGTTGGCTTCCTCCTCGAGGATGACTTCTGCTTTGATTTCTACCTGTCCAGGTAATTTTTTCCATCCACATGGTTTAGGGTTTTTTGCAGCTCATTGGATGCCAGAGTAGATGTTGTTTTTCTTTTGGGGTGTGGTCATATAGGCGGACTAGGGTTTTTTGTGGGTTGTAATTATGTTCACAACTGTATTTTGAAATCCGTGGCATGTAAAGTGAATTCTGGATTACGTGGGATTGTAGTAAAAGTTGAAAAATGATAGAAGAGTGTAGTGTTGAACATGTTTAGGTAGCATATTTGGACCCCTTGATTGTGTGTTTTCTTTATTCGCTTTGTGTGAGAGAGGGGGTTCCCTTATTTACTTCATTATAGCAGTTGTTCTTTGCCGAGGGGTCAACCCCAATTGATAAGTAATGGGTTGTGGAAATGGCTCGAAAATTTTATTTCGAGTCAAAATTAAAGGGAAAAATCTATCTCTTGGTCAACATAGCCATAATCGATTATACGGGTGGTGTTCTAGTTGTTTTGTTGGTTGTTTGCAATAGCAGTGTTGATGTATATGTAACTTCGGAATGTATTTCACCCATGTATTTCATATATGTATTTTATATTCCTATAGAGATGTTATTATTCCTCTATACGAAAGTGTCGTCATTTATATTGTATGTTGATGTATATGTAACTTCGGAATGTATTTCATCAGTATATTATATGTATATTTATTGTACCCTTATAAGAGATGTGTTATTCCTCTATAAGGAAGTGTCGTCATGTGGATTGACAAGTGTCGCAAGTGTGTGTACTTGCCGATGGGTTATTAGACCACCTTATGGGGTCGGCCCTAATTAATATATAATATAATGTGGATGTACTCAAGTAGACAAGTCGGCCCCAGTAGGTCACTGGGCAAAAAGGTGAGTATAAATAGAGATAGGAGATCTCTATTTTACTCACTCGGAAAAGTATCTATCTCTCTCTCTGGAAAGTGGCGCACTAGTGAGGAGGAGGAGGATCATCTGCTAGGAGACTATCTCTGTATTATTTGGTTGTATTTTGGTTGAGCCATTGCTCTCTCTATCTCTGAGGAAGTTTGTGGGGTTTTTCACCTTAGGGTTTTCCCCACGGAAACTCTGTGTCTCTTGTCTCTATGCTTTTGATTCTTGTGATGCTTGTGATGCTTGTCATATTATGATTGTCATGCATTGATATACTGTAGATGTTATTCTCTCAGCAAAGATCCTATAGTATTGTGATTTAATACTGAAAATTTAACATGGTATCAGAGCTTAACTGAGAAGAAGACATTTTGCAGTGACGGAAGCTTGTATTGCTTGTTTATTGGGTTTCTCTCCACATATTTTTGAAATTCAGTATAGTAGATTGGATCTACTCATCAAGGCGCATCTTTCTGTCAAATTAGATTTCAGTTCCGAGCATTTTCAGTTTTGGCCCTAAAAATTAGGGTTTCCACAAAAATAGGAATTTCTGGAAACTGAAGGCACAGCTGGAAGCTCCTTGCAAAAATCGAAGGTTTGAGCTTTGGATCGAGATTTTTGGCTGGGTAGATCTCCGGGAAACTCAAACCCTAATTCAGGGCTCTCCCCAGTGAACCCGGGAGGACAAAAAGGCAATTTTGAAGGGCAAGACTTTGCTGATCTCAAATTCTGAATGTACTAGGCTGATCAGCTCTCCAAGGCGCATCTTTCTATCCTTCTGGAATTTTGAAATTCACATTTTGAATTTTTAGGGTTTCACTGACAAACCCTAATCCGGGACCAGATCCAGTTTTTAGCACTTCAAGTGGTAAGTTCTAAATCTTTTCTATTTCCATTTGAAGTACTCTTAAAGATGTCTCTTCACACCAAGCTTGAGGATAAGCTTGAAGGGGCTGATAACTTCCGAGCCTGGAAGTATAGGATTGGGCTAATCCTGGAAGAGAATGAGTTGGACTCATATGTGAAAGAAGACATCCCTATCCCAGAGGATGAAGAGGCCAAGGCATTGCACAAGAAGAACTTGGTCAAGGCAAAGAGAATCATTGCTGATTCTATCAAAGACCATCTCATACCCCATGTGTCTTCTCTCAAGACACCCAAGGAGATGTTTGAATCCTTGACCAAGCTATTTGAAGGAAAGAACATAAATCGGAAGATGACCCTGCGGAACCAATTGAAAGCAGTAAAGTTTCAGAATGGAGAAACCATTCAATCCTATTTTTCAAGGGTCTCTCAGATCAAGGAACAATTGGAAGCAGTAGAGGAAATGGTGGAGAATGGTGAAGTGGTGATGACCACTCTAAATGGCCTACCCAGGTCATGGGATTCCTTTATCCAAGGAATTTGTGCAAGGAAGAAGTTGATCTCCTTCAGTAGACTTCGGGAAGAATGTTCTCAAGAAGAAGCTAGACTTATAGCTCGTGAGGAAAAGATGGGAGGAGAAGATCAAGCTCTTGCAGCTCACACTAAAAGAAGTAAATCCAAGAAGGAATCATCTCATAATAGAAGATTCTCTCACCATCATCATTATCATAAAGATAAGAAAGAACTCAGATGCTTCACTTGCAATGAGAAGGGACATTTTGCTTCAGATTGTCCCAAGAAGAAGAAAGACAACAACAGCTTCAGTAAGAAGAAGAAGGGCAGCAAAAGAAGATTTCATGCTCATGCTGCCGAAGATGATGAACCCCCAAAGAAGAAGGCTAAGGCAGAAAGCAGTAGTGATGATGACTCATCAAGTGAAGAAGAGTATGTTTTAATCTCTGCACTCACTGGTACCATCTCCCATGGTTGTAATGATTGGTTGATTGATAGTGGGGCTTCCAAACACATGACTGGGTTCAAGGAATCTTTTATGAACCTTTCTGAACATGAATCACCCCATAAGGTGAAACTTGGGGATGATTATCAATATCCAATCAAAGGAAGTGGTGAAGCTTCTTACAACCTAGATTCTGGAAAATCTCTGAAGATGAAGGAAGTCCTCTATGTACCTGGACTCAAGAAAAACTTACTCTCCATCTCTGCTTTAGATGCAAAAGGTATGAGGGTTGCATTTGTTGATGGCCAAGTACTAATGTGGCCAAAGGGAAAGACCATGGATGATGCAGTAGTGATTGGAGAGCAAGAGGGAGGCTTGTATAAATTGAAGGGACAACCTGAACATGCCATGGTACATGAATCCATGGAGCCAAGTGAACTTTGGCACAGAAGACTTGCTCACATGCACTATAGGGCACTTCCAATTGCAAGCAAGGCAGTAGAAGGTCTTCCTGAAATCAAGACCAAACATGAAGGTATTTGCAAAGGATGTGCAAAAGGAAAGAACACTAAGAAGGCTTTCCCAAGCAGTGAAAGCAAGGCAAAAGACATTCTGGAAATCATCCACTCAGATGTATGTGGTCCTATGTCATCTAGCTCCCTGAGTGGGTATGTTTACTATGTATCATTTATTGATGACTTCTCTAGGAAGACTTGGGTATACTTCTTGAAGGGCAAAGATGAGGTGTTTGATAAATTCAAGGAATTCAAAAACTTGATGGAGAATCAGACTGACAAGAAAATCAAAACATTCAGATCTGACAATGGTGGAGAATTCACCTCAAATGACTTCAAGAAGCTTTGCAGTGATTCAGGGATTAAGAGGGAGTTGACTGCTCCATATAATCCTCAACAGAATGGAGTTGCAGAAAGGAAGAACAGAACTATCATGGAAGCAGCAAGTGCAATGTTGCATGACCAGGATCTTCCTATGCATCTTTGGGCAGAAGCAGCTAGAACAGCTGTATATGTGCAGAATAGAACACCCCACAAGATATTGGACAACAAGACACCAGAAGAAGTCTTTTCTGGTAAGAAACCTGAAGTCAGCCATCTCAGAATATTTGGTTGTCCAGTATACACTCATGTCCCAAAGGAGAAGAGGACTAAACTAGATCCTTCAGGAAAGAAGGGCATCTTCGTGGGTTATAGTGAAAGCTCGAAGGCTTACAGAATATATTTTCCAGGGTTCAAGAAGATTGATGTCAGCAGGGATGTAACATTTGATGAGAATTCAGCATTCATCAAATCAAGAAAGGCACCTATCGAAGTGTATGAAGAACCTAAGGAAACAAGATTTCAGGACACTACGATGACTGATGCAGTTCCAGAAACTGCTCGTGAGTTTGAAGACCCACAAGAACTTGTAGATCCACCCCGTGAGGATAACTCTCACAAGAGGAAACCTGTATGGGCTAGAGAGCTCATTCATGATGCAGAAAGATTTGGCATTCCAGAAGAAGAACACAGAGCAAAGAAGAGAACCAGATCACACACCAGTTATGTTGCTTTACTCTGTGACATCATGAACAAAGAGCCTTCCAGTTATGAAGAGGCAGCAGAAAAGAAAGAATGGAAGGATGCTATGGTTGAGGAATACCAATCAATTATGAAGAATGATGTTTGGGATGTTGTCCCAAGACCTAAAGGGAAGTCTGTTGTGACTTCCAAGTGGATCTACAAAATCAAGCATGCTGCAGATGGCAGTGTGGAAAAATATAAAGCAAGATTCGTAGCTCGTGGTTTCTCTCAGAAGGAAGGAATAGACTATGAAGAAACCTTTGCACCTGTAGCCAGATATACTTCCATCAGAACAGTACTTGCCCTGGCTGCAGCAATGAAATGGAAGATACACCAGATGGATGTCAAGACTGCTTTCCTGAATGGTGTAGTAGAAGAGGAAATATATGTGGAACAGCCACTCGGCTTTGAAATACATGATAGGGAATCTTATGTATGCAGATTGAAGAAAGCCTTGTATGGCTTGAAGCAAGCTCCCAGAACCTGGTATGGTAGGATGGACAGTTTCCTATCTAGTTTGGGCTTTACCAAGAGTAAAGCGGATTCCAACCTTTACTACAAGGTTGAGGAAGGGAATCCTGTGATTCTACTACTATATGTGGATGACCTATTTGTGACAGGAGATGACAGAATGATTGCAGATACCAAGAGGAAGCTTGCAGCAGAATTCGATATGAAAGATTTGGGAAAGATGCACTATTTCCTAGGTATGGAGGTGTGGCAGAATGCAGGTGGGATCTTCCTTGGTCAAGGGAAGTACACAGTAGATATCCTGAAGAGATTTGGGATGATGGATTGCAAAGCCATGGCCACACCTATGGCATCGAATCTGAAGCTTCTCTGTGATGCTTCATCTGAGCCAGTTGATGTTTCTATGTATCGTCAGATGATTGGGTCCTTGATGTATCTGACGAACACGAGACCAGATATTTGCTTTGCTGTGAACACATTGAGCCAGTTCCTGACAGATCCGAGGAGTGTTCACCTGGTTGCTGTAAAGCATGTTCTGAGGTACCTGAAGGGTACAGTGGATTATGGGCTCAGATATGAGGCGAATCAAAAGTTTAACCTGCTGGGTTATGTTGATTCAGATTGGGCAGGCAGTGCTGCAGTTAGGAAGAGCACATCTGGGTGTTGCTTCAGTATGGGATCAGGAGTGATCTCTTGGTTTAGCAGGAAGCAGTCCTGCGTAGCACTGAGTACAGCTGAGGCAGAGTATGTTGCAGCCTGTTCAGCTAGTTGTGAGGCAGTATGGCTACGAAAGCTACTGTCTGAGTTATTTGATCTCCCGTTGGAGGCTACTGGTATCTTCTGTGATAACCAGAGTTGTGTGAAGCTATCCGAGAACCCAGTGTTTCATGACAGGTCGAAACACATAGAGATCAAATATCACTATATCAGGGATATGGTGCAGAGAGGAGCTGTGAAGCTCCTGTATGTTGCGACGGACGAGCAGATTGCAGATGTGTTGACGAAGCCACTAGCCAGGGTGAAGTTCGAGTACTTCAGAGAGAGGCTTGGCGTTCTTCAGATCGAGGACACTTCAAGGAAGAAGTGATGGACACATTTGCTGAAGCCATTCCAAGCATGTTGGAAGGAGGATCCTTCACATGGCTGTGGATGTAAGCGCTGGATGATGAGCATCAGGATGATGTTCTAGTTTCTGCTTGATATGATCAGTTGGATCATTTTATGTATGTATGTATGCATCATGTTGGATGCTGGATATGATCAGTTGGATCATTTTATGTATGTATGTACGCATCATGTTGGATGCAGGATATGATCAGTTGGATCATTTTATGTATGTATGTATGCATCATGTTGGATGCTGGATATGATCAGTTGGATCATTTTATGTATGTATGTACGCATCATGTTGGATGCAGGATATGATCAGTTGGATCATTTTATGTATGTATGTACGCATCATGTTGGATGCTGGATATGATCAGTTGGATCATGTGTATGTATTGTTTATGCATCATGTTGGATGCTTGGACCATGTATCTGTATTTGTATCAGGTGGATACATTGATGATCAGGAGGATCATGTATGATGATATGTATCAGGTAGATACTTGGTATGCATCAGGTAGATGCATTGATGATCAGGATGATCATAGATGACGAGCTTCAGGATGTTGCAGTGATGATCAGGATGATCATAGATGACGAGCTTCAGGATGTTGCTCCAGATGACATGCAGCAGGACGTTGCAGTGATGATGATCAGGATGATCATGGATACATCAGGATGATGTATGGTGAGTATCAGGATGATACTCTGTGGCCGTGGATCAGGTTGTGCAGATAAGCATGTAATTTGTGCCCTGGGAGATTTGCAGATGGTCTTTCGAGGTTTTGCCTATGGCATGTAATTTGTGCCCTGGGACATCTGGCAAATGCTCTTTCGAGGTTTTGCTTGGGAGGACATATAATTTGTGCCCTGGGAGATCTGCAGATAGTCTTTTGAGGTTTTGCCTATGGCATGTAATTTGTGCCCTGGGATATCTGGCAGATGCTCTTTCGAGGTTTTGTCCTATGGCATGTAATTTGTGCCCTGGGAGATCCGATAGGTTGAGCTGTGTGCTCGTAATCAGTCCTGGGATGCTCTTGCGAGGTTTTGCCATGACCACATGTAATTTGTGCCCTGGGAGATCGGATAGGTTGAGCTGTGTGCTCGTAATCAGTCCTGGGATGCTCTTGCGAGGTTTTGTGGTGAGGTCACATATAATCTGTGCCCTGGGAGATTTGGAGATGGTCTTTCGAGGTTTTGCCTACGGCATGTAATCTATACCCTGGGACATCTGGCAAATGCTCTTTCGAGGTTTTGTGACGCACGTAAAAGTCCTGAGGATTCCACAGTATGGCCAGTGATGACGAAGACCTGCAGGTGGTGGGCCTACATCCAGTATGAAAAAGGACTGGCTCTGTAGAACTTCCTATGACGAGTAGAGACAGAGATTGGATGAGATAGCAGCAGCAGTGACGATGATGATGACGATGCATCGATGACGATGATCCAGAGAAGAAGACTTGTCTAGCAGATCTGTGTCGAGAAATACCTTCCTTGTTAAGAGGGAGTGTTGATGTATATGTAACTTCGGAATGTATTTCATCAGTATATTATATGTATATTTATTGTACCCTTATAAGAGATGTGTTATTCCTCTATAAGGAAGTGTCGTCATGTGGATTGACAAGTGTCGCAAGTGTGTGTACTTGCCGATGGGTTATTAGACCACCTTATGGGGTCGGCCCTAATTAATATATAATATAATGTGGATGTACTCAAGTAGACAAGTCGGCCCCAGTAGGTCACTGGGCAAAAAGGTGAGTATAAATAGAGATAGGAGATCTCTATTTTACTCACTCGGAAAAGTATCTATCTCTCTCTCTGGAAAGTGGCGCACTAGTGAGGAGGAGGAGGATCATCTGCTAGGAAACTATCTCTGTATTATTTGGTTGTATTTTGGTTGAGCCATTGCTCTCTCTATCTCTGAGGAAGTTTGTGGGGTTTTTCACCTTAGGGTTTTCCCCACGGAAACTCTGTGTCTCTTGTCTCTATGCTTTTGATTCTTGTGATGCTTGTGATGCTTGTCATATTATGATTGTCATGCATTGATATACTGTAGATGTTATTCTCTCAGCAAAGATCCTATAGTATTGTGATTTAATACTGAAAATTTAACATTGTAAGTGTCGTAACTTATACTTGCTGGGTTATTAGACCACCTTGTTGGGGTCGGCCCTTTATAAGTCATGTGGGTCGAAGGGTTGTTAGACCACCCTAGTGGGGGTCGGCCATGGGGGTCAAAGGGTTATTAGACCACCCTATTGGGTGTCAGCCCAGTCATCATTGTGTTATGTGGTTAAGTTAAGGCCGACCTAGTAAAGGTTACTAGGCAAGTCAAGTCTAGTATAAATAGAGATCGAGAGATCTCTATTTGATCATTCTATTCTCTCACTCACACTTGGGAGAGTGGCGCACTTATGGAAGAGGAGTCTCTACTGCTAGGAGAAGACTATCTCTTATATTTTGGTTGTATCATCGCTCTATCTATCTCTGAGGAAGTTATTGGGGTTTTTCACATTTATGGTTTTCCCCAAGTAAACTCTGTGTCTCTTGTGTGCTTGCATTATTGTGTCCATGATTGATATGCTGTAGATTTGCTGTACATGTTGTTCTCTCAGTTAAGATCCTAGATCAGATTGAAGTAAATTCTGAAAATTTAACGTGGTATCAGAGCTAGCCTGAAAGAAGGCATGATATGGCATGTACGACACTTGTTGCACTTACGATGCTAGGGCTTGATATAGCAAAAACTAGTCATCGTAGAACTTTCTCTATAAAGCCATTTTGGTGAAGTTTTCGGATCAGAAACTTTGACAGGTCGAAGATCAAAACCCCATGTACCTTGTGTCCAAAGGAAAACTTCTAATTCATTGTACTTTGTGATTTATGATTTGTACAATATAGGGTTTTCTACCTCTTCCAGATCTCAGTCATAAACAGGTGACCTTGGAAAAAAGGTCATAACTTGGGCTAGGAAGCTCCAAATGAAATTTAGTAAAATGTGACAGGTAGTACACAGACTGTACTATCTCAAGAAACACTTTTAGAGGCCGAAGTTGAACCAGTGACATGTGGAACACTGTACAAGTTCATTTTCTTGTTTTATCCCATAAATAGGTCACGTTGCGACACTTGGAATAACTCTCTCTCTGAAAATCCAATTGAGGTCAGACCTATCGGGATGGAAAGATGACAGGTCGGGCTATCTCAAAAAAACGTTTCAGACCCTATGGATCGAAAAGTTTGGAGTTACACAAGAAACAATCAGGTACATATTTCTATCATAACAGAATTATTTTTGAGCACCTTCATTCATTGCTTCCGGAATTTAGGGTTTCAGAGAAAGTTAGAATTTTTGTAATCGGAGACTACATCTGAATGCCACTCATCAAAATAGAAATTTAGAGACCAAGTTCAGAATTTTTGGTTGGGCAGAAGACCGGGATTGATCATACCCTAGTTCGGGACTTTGATCAGAAAAGTGGAAAATTAGGGCTTTTGCAAAAATGGGAATTTTTGAAATCTGTGACCACGACTGGAAGCTCCTCATAAAAATAGAAGCTTAGAGCTTTGGATCAAAACTTTTGATTGGGAAGAAGAGTGGGCTTCATCAAACCCCAGTTCGGGGTCACGTCTAGTGAATCCGGAAGTTTCAAAGGAAAAATTGATGAGTGAAACTTTGCAGTTTTCAAATTCTGAATATACCAGCTTGATCAGCTCATCAAGGCGCATATTTCTATCCTTTCAGAAGTTTGAAATTCAAAGTTTGAATTTTTGGGGTTTCTCTGACAAACCCTATTACAGCACCAGATCCAGTTCCTGCAAATCAAGTGGATTGGGTTAATCCTAGAAGAGGATGGATTGGTCACCTGCATAAGTGAAGAAGTTCTCGTTTCTGAGGGAGATGAGGTGAAGGCCTTCCATAAGAAGATTACAAGCAATCTTGACAGGTATGGCTTACAAGTATGTTTCGAATTCTGTTCATGGTTAAGTTTATGATATGTTTGTCTTCATATCATTGCAATACAATATTGATTAATTACTATACTTGTCATATCACCTTAATAGAATATATTCATTGATTAAGGTTTTGACACTTATGATTGTACTAATGCATTGTGATGTTGTATGAGTTTTATGTTGTTCGCTAACATAAAAGGTACACCAAGAAAGAAAAATCATGTTCTAGTTCAAGATATGATCATGATGACATGAAGACAAAGATTCATCCATTGTCATGGATCACATAGAATATACTTGCGAGGTATGTATAATTTGGTTCTACAATGGTTAACTTATGAGACATGCAGGTCACTAGCACAAGTCATTGAAGAGAACCAGAAGACATTATGTGGGTATGTTAGACATAACTAGCTAGCATGCTAATCCAGGTATGTTTTTCCTATATCAAGCTAGAATCCTACCTTGTGTTAGGATCATATACTATTGTGTTGTTGATAATGATTATTCATGAAGTCACATGTTTGAATAGTCATGGTTGTATGCATAATATGTTTCTTACCATAATTGATGATATGACTAACCAGAAGAATCATGAAGGTATAGGTTTGAGTAATCACAGGTTTATGCATTGATGATTTAACTAATCAGAAGAGTCCTATGATCAAATAAGAATATGCATGAGTAAAAGAAGACTTCCCTGAAACCTTGAATACTAATGCTTATTATTTCTGTTTGAAATGATCATGACTATACATGTTTAAGATTATTGTGTTTTGATAGTATTAAGAATATACTAATGAATGTATGATTATGTATGAGACCTCAATGATAACACAATGATGATACTAATAAGCATGCATAGTGATTAAGGATGAATATAGGTTCAAGGACAAATAATCCAGGAAGCAAAGATCAAGAGGGAGCTCACTCCAGTAGTTTCTGCAAGGATGCAGATATCCAGAGGGAGTTGACCATCCTTCTGCATTCCACAACAGAAAAGTGTAGAAGAAGCTACTTCAGTAGCTCCTGCAAGGAAGCAAAGACTCAGAGGGAGTCCACCCAATAAACAAACAAAGATAAGTATTTTAATTACATATTTGTTTGTTTAAATAAAATTGTTCAATGATGTATAGGCTTATGTTCCTAGACTTAGGATATGTATTGTGCATATTAGAATGATTGCATTAATGAACAGTATACTACTAATATGCATTTGATGGGTAAGTAGCATATGGCACTGTACAACATTCCATTGCTACTTATCTAGAATGAAACCTCTTTGCTAACATGTTGGGAGTTGTGCACACTCTTAACAATGTTCTAGTAGAGATTGGAAGGCATCTAGAAAGTTACGGGATATGGATAAATGTTGTATTGAAGCATTGGCTAAAATAATTGCATGACTGTATGACATATTTCTTTATGTGTAAGAATTTGTTCTGAAAACTATGAGATGTTTTCTAATCATGCAATTTAACTTGTTGTGTAGGAAAGATCGTATACCATCACCTACAAAAGAAGGACTGCAACATTTGTTCAAGCAACAAAGTTATCTATTGAAAATATTGAAGTTCCCAGGATCTGGGAAGAATGCCATGATCGAGGAGTACCAGTCGATCATGAAGATGTTTGGGATGCAGTCCCAAGACCTGAAGGGGAGTCTGTAGTGACTTCCAAGAGGATCTACAAGATCAAGCATGCTGCAGGTGGTAACATAGAGACTTTTGCTCCTGTAGCCAAATACACTTCCATTATATCCATACTTGCTCTGGCTGCAATGATGAAATGGAAGATACACCAGATGGATTTCAAGACAGCTTTCTTGAATGGTGTAGTTGAAGAAGAAGTGTATGTGGAGCAACCACTTGGTTCTGAGACACATGACAGGGAGTCATATACGTGCAGAACTTGGTATGGTAGGATAGATAGCTTTCTATCCAGTTTGGGCTTTGCCAAGAGTAAAGCGAATTCCAACCTTTACTACAAGGTCGAGGAAGGCAATCCAGTGATACTACTATTGTATGTGGATGACCTGTTTGTAACAGGTGAGGATAGATTGATTGCCAACATGTAGCGGAAGCTTGCTGCCGAGTTAGAGATGAAGAACTTGGGTATGATGCACTACTTTCTTGGTATGGAGCTGTGGCAGAGTGCAGATAGAATCTTCCTTGGACAAGGGAAGTATGCAGTAGAGATCTTGAAGAGGTTCGGGATGATGGACTGCGAGGCTATGGCATCAAACCTAAAGCTTCTGTGTGATGCTTCATCTGATCCGGTTGATGTCACGATGTATTGTCAGATGATTGGGTTCTCTATGTACCTGACGAACACGAGACCAGATATTTGCTTTACGGTGAACACATTGAGCTAGTTCCTGACAAATCCGAGAGATGTTCACCTGGTTGTTGTAAAGAATATTGTGAGGTACCTGAAGGGTACAGTTGATTATGGGCTCAAGTATGATGCGAATCAAAAGTTTAACTTGCAGGGTTATGTTGATTGAGATTGGGCAGGCAGTGCTGCAGACAGGAAGAGCACATCTGGGTGCTGCTTCAGTATGGGATCAAGTGTGATCTCTTTGTTTAGCAGGAAGCAGTCTTGCGTAGCACTGAGTACAGCTGAGGAAGAGTATGTTGCGGCTTGTTTGGCTAGTTGTGAGGCAGTATGGCTTCGGAAGCTACTATCTAAGTTATTTGATCTCCCATTGGATGCTACTGATATCTTCTGTGATAACCAGAGTTGTGTGAAGCTGTCTGAGAACCCAGTGTTTCATGACAGGTCGAAACACATAGAGATCAAATATCACTATATCAGGGATATGGTGCAGAGCGGAGTAGTGAAGCTCCTATATGTTGCGACGGACGAGCAGATTGTAAATGTGCTGATGAAACCACTAGCTAGAGTGAAGTTTGAGTACTTCAGAGAGAGGCTTGGTGTTCTTCAGATTGATGACACTTTGAGGAAGAAGTGATGGACACATTTACAGAAGCTATTCCAAGCATGTTGGAAGGAGGATCCTTCACATGGTTGTGGATGTAGGCACTAGATGATGAGCATCAAGATGATGCTCTAGTTACTGCTCTGTATATGTATGTCTGCATCATGTTGGGTGCTGGATATGATCAGTTGGATCATTTATATGTATATGTATGTACGCATCATGTTGGATGCTGGATATGATTAGTTGGAGCATTTATATGTATTTGTATATGCATCATGTTGGATGCTTGGACCATGTATCTGTATATGTATCAAGTAGATACTGTGTATGATCAGGTAGATCATGTGTGTTGATATATATATTAGGTGGATACATTGTGTGGATCATGTATCTGTGTATGTATCAGGAGGATACATTATATGATCATTTGGATCATGTATGGTTATATGTATCAGGTAGATACTTGGTATGCATCAGGTAGATGCATTGTATGATCATGATGATCATAGATGACGAGCTTCAGGATGTTGCTCCAGATGACATGCAGCAGGATGTTGCAATGATGATGACCAGGATGATCATGTGTACATTAGGATGATGTATGATGAGTATCAAGATGATACTTTGTGGTCGTGGAACGGGTTGTGCAGATAAGCATATAATTTGGCCCTAGGAGGTTTGCAGATAGTCTTGTAAAGTTTTTCCTATGGCATGTAATGTGGCCCTGGGATATCTGGCAAATGCTCTTTTGAGGTTTTGCTTTGGAAGGACATATAATTTGGCCCTAGGAGATCTGCAGATAGTCTTGCAAGGTTTTTCCTATGGCATATAATTTGGCACTGGGATATCTGGCAGATGCTCTTTCGAGGTTTTGTCCTATGGCATATAATTCGGCCCTGGGAGATCCGATAGGTTGAGCTGTGTGCTCGTAATAAGTCCTAGGATGCTCTTGCAAGGTTTTGCCATGGCCACATGTAATATGGCCTTGGGAGATCCGATAGGTTGGGTTGTGTTCCCGTAATAAGTCCTGGGATGCTCTTGTAAGGTTTTGTGGTAGGTGTCACATGTAATAAATCTTGAAGATCTGGACAGGATGAAAAAGGCCTCAGATGCTCTTTAGGGTTCTTGCTAGTCAAGAGACTCTTTTAAGGTTTTGTGACAGTCACATATAATATGTCCCTGGGAGATCCGATAGGTAGAGTTGTGTGCTTGTAACAACCTGGATGCTCTTGCAAGGTTTTGTGACGCACGTAATAAGTCCTGATATTTCCACAGTATGGACAGTGATGATGAAGACCTGCAGGTGGTGGGCCTACATCCATTATGAAAAAGGACTGGCTATGTAGAACTTCCTATGATGATTAGATTCAGAGATTGATTGAGATAGCAGCAGCAGTGACGATGACGATGACTCACTGATGATGATCCAAAGAAGAAGACTTGTGCTAGCAGACTTGTGTCGAGAAATACCTTCCTAGTTAAGAGGGAGTGTTGATTTATATGTAACTTTGGAATGTATTTCACCCATGCATTTCATATATGTATTTTATATTCCTATAGAGATGTTATTATTCCTCTACACGGAAGTGTCGTCATTTATATTGTAAGTGTCGTAACTTATACTTGATGGGTTATTAGACCACCTTGTTGGGGTCAGCCCTATATAAGTCATGTGGGTCGAAGGGTTGTTAGACCACCCTAGTGGGGGTCGGCCATGTGGGTCAAAGGGTTATTAGAGCACCCTATTGGGTGTCGTCCCAGTCAGCATTGTGTTATGTGCTTAAGTTAAGGCCGACCTAGTAAAGGTTATTAGGCAGGTCAAGTCTAGTATAAATAGAGATTGAGAGATCTCTATTTGATAATTCTATTCTCTCACTCACACTTGGGAGAGTGGCGCACTTGTGGAGGAGGAGGCTTTGCTGCTAGGAGAAGACTATCTCTTGTATTCTGGTTGTATCATTGCTCTATCTATCTCTGAGGAAGTTATTGGGGTTTTTCACCTTTATGGTTTTCCCCAAGTAAACTCTGTGTCTCTTGTGTGCTTGCATTATTGTGTCCATGATTGATATGTTGTAGATTTGTTGTACATGTTGTTCTCTCAATTAAGATCCTAGATTAGATTGAAGTAAATTCTGAAAATTTAACAAGCAGGACATATAGACTATAATAATGGTATATAGGAAAACTGGTTGGAATCTGTATGGGCTAGTGCTTCCAGTGGTTGTTTCCAATGGATAACAATGTCTTTGAATGAAGTTGACTTTATTTTCTACGTGCCAAATTGATAAAACACTATATTTTTGTTCTTGCGACCAGTGGAAAGAGATGTTAGCAAGAGTTGAGTTCGTTGCTTCAAGATGTTATTCTTAACCAATGAAGACACATTTCTCATTCACTTAGCTATAAATAGTAATCTCTATTAGTTGTCGGGGATTCCACCATTACGTTTGATCTTTGGCTTTGTGTTGTTGGTGGTGTTTAGGTCCTCTATTTCAAGATCCTTTCTCTTCTGATAGACCATGCACTATAATATTTTATATATGTGTAGTAGGTGTGATACTATATTCTATGACTGATCGATGTCAGTGGCATGTATGATTGGGTGAGCACATGGGGAAACAAATTCGGTGAAGTGGATCAAGACTGCTTATGGAAGAATAATTTTAAATAACTAGAATGTTGACAAATACTAAATAACTAAAACAATCAAACATAGATAGTCTTTATGGCTTATGGGAAGTTTAATGATATTGATAACAATAGATATTAGCTATTGATATTAACAGATAGTAACATATGTTGATGGCATGGTGGAAGGTAATGATACCCACTTATGACGCGTTAGGTGCAATGGCATGCTGGGAAAATAGAAAAATTATCATTAAAATGAATTATTAGAGGTACCTACAAAACATTTTTGAATTAGGTGTAAAAAGATGAAATGTTGAAAATTGGATCACCTTCCGGAATATAAAACTTTTATTTATGGAAAAATGCTATAACCCCAAAATGTTGTTATTTTAATATTGGTATGTTATTTTTTCTCTAAAACATAACGCATATGTTCGCGTTGGTCCACTAGTTTGTTATGTAAATTGTAAAATTATGAGAAAAAAAATATGTAAAGGCATAGGCAACAGATGGATCTTGTGCAGGGCTACTTTTCCAAAATTTTAAATGTCAATTATATATATATATTTTCAATTAGGAAAGTAAGTGAATCCCTAAAACGACATGGCCGAGTGTTGGTTCACCATATCATGGTCTTAACATAATCAATCAATTTTGTTTTATAGGTTGTAGGTATTCTTATACTCTTGTGTGGGTTCTTTTCTGTTTTTGAAATATGTAAGGCAATCAAAAGTTATAGCCCAAATAAATGATCTATGTTTTTTACAAATTTGACATGAGTGCACTTAAAAATGAATTTAAAATAGAAAACAATAACATATCTATTCAAAAAATATATAGTTAGAATATGCACACAAAGCTCGACAAGTGTGTGCAATTTCATCAGTAGTGCACAAGTGGAGCATATGGCTCCAACTAAGTGTGAAAAACATGAAGTTACATAAATTGGTGTGTTCTGCCATAACTCAGACCGAGCCTCAAGCTTTGGAAATCCGAAGATAGTACCAAACCTGCAAGGGCGTCAACAAAAAAAATTGAATCTAAAACCGCATGAGCGCAAATGCGTGCACGCGTACTAGCGCACATGCATTGCTACATGCATGCATTTTTGCGCACACGTGTTCATTTTGACACCTTCATTTTTTTCTATTTCTCCCTAAATACCCCTTCCCTCTCTATAACCCCCACCCCCCCTCTCTTCCACTATGCCCAATCCCTCCTCCATCCCTCACCCCTATCTTCTCTCCTTAAACACAAGGGTTAGGTGATTTAGTCATCCATTTCCATGAATAACAACTAAAGCCATGACATAGGATTTCCTAAGGATAGCCTTGATTCCAAGTATGAATATGGGTGTGGCCATTCTAATGTCTTAGATTCTAGGTATGGGTGTTCGATCCCTATACATTGTTGAGGGATGGAACCTTGGCTTTAATCCCTAAAATAAGAATGTAATCATCCAATTTCAAGAACAACGCCTTAGTCCACTACACACGAAATCTCAAGCATATCCTCCGTTATGCATAGCGATACTAATGGTAATAGGAATGTGACCCCTATAATCATTGGAATCTAACCCTTATCACCAATATACCCTATAACCCCTAATCATTATAATCCCTATCTAGTAACCCTTATAACCCACAAAACCTATAATATGTATATATTATTTCACAAAATCACTAACTCGCATTATCCTCTTGTAGATATAAATATTCATCCTTATAACCAAAAATTGATGACCCCTATATCTCAATCCCAAAAACCTTGACCATTAGTACCTAGCCATTGCAATACCTAGTCCCTAGTACAACTAACCATTATACTTCTTGGACCACTATAATCCTAAACTAGTATAGCCCCTAAAACTCCTAAATCCTAACACATAATGATATATCTGTCATTCCCTAACACTTAAATATCCCCTAACCCCTATAATCCTAACCTCTAAAGTGTTTGGTCAAAAAAAAATTAACCCCTAACCATTATAACCTCCAATTTTCATCAACCCTAAACTCTATCATCAAACACTAAACTTTCAAAACCTATAACCCATAGACATTTTAGAGAGATAGTTAGAGAGAGAGATTGAGATATGGGAGGCTATGGGTTTAGTGAGATAGAGATTGGGGGTTAGGGGTTTAGAGAGAGAGAAGAGAGATTGGAGGTTGGGGGCTTAGAGAGAGAGTCAGCTAGGTATTGGGGGTTAGGGGATTAAAGAAAGAGAGTGAGAGGGAAAGAAATTGGTGGTTATGGGATTCAGGAGAAAAATTAAGAGATTGGAGGTTGTGTTTAGAGAGAGAAAACAAAGATTAGGTGTTTAGAGAGAGAAAGAGAGATTGTAGGTTAGAGGTTGAGAGAGAGAATTAGAGGTATTTGGGGTTACAGGTTTAGAGAGAGAGAGAGAGAGAGAATTAGAGGTATTGGGGGTTACAAGTTTAGAAAGAGAGAGAGAGTGGAGGTTATGGGTTTAGAGAAAAAGAGGGAGAGAAAGGGAGAAATTGGTGGTTAGGGACTTAGAGAGAGAGAAGTATTGGAGCTTTGTGGTTTAGAGGGAGGGATATAGAAATTGGTGTTTAGGTGTTTAGAGCATGAGAGAGAGGGGGAGAGAGAGAGGGGGAGAGAGAGAGGGAGAGAGATAGAGAGACTAGAGTTCAAGCCTTTGGAGAGGTAGAAAGTGAGAGATTGGTGGTTTGAGGTCTAGAGAGAGAGAGAGAGAGAGTATTGGATGATAGAGGTTTAGAGAAAGAGAGAAAGAGAGAGTGTGAGAGATTGAAAGTTAGGGGTTTAGAGAGAGAGATAGAAAGAGAGAGATAAGTGGTTGGGGGTTTAGTGAGAGAGAGATTGGAGAGTAGGTGTTTAGAGAGAGATATTGGGTCTTAGTGGTTTATATAGAGGGAGAGAGTGAGAGAGAAATAAAGATTCCGGGTTAGGGGTTTATAGAGAGAGATTGGTGGTAACGGGGTTAGGGAGAGAAGATATTGGTGCTTAAAAGTTTAGAGAGATAGATAGATTGGTGGTTAGGAATTAAGAGAGAGAGAGAGAGACTAGATATTAGGATTTTAGAGGGAGAGCGAGAAAGTGAGAGATTGGTGGTTAGGTGTCTAGGGAGAGATAGATAGATTGGGGTTTAGGGTTTTTGAGAGAGTGAGAGATAGATTATGGTTTAGATATATATAGAGAGAGATAGATTGGAAGTTAGGGGTTAATAGTTTAGAGAGGGAGAGTGGGAGACAGAGAGAGAGTGGAGGTTAGGGGTTTAGAGATAGAGAGAGAGATTGGAGAGATTGGAGGTTAGGAGTTTAGAGAGAGAGTGAAAGATTGATGGTTTAGAGAGAGAGATGTTGGGGTTTAAGGGTTTAGAGAGAGAGAGAGAGATTGGGGATAGGAGTTGAGAGAGAGAGAGAGATATATTGGGGATTAGGGGTTTAGAGAGAGAGAGAGAGAGAGAGAGAGAGAGAGAGAGAGATTGGGTTTTAAGGGATTAGAGGGAGAGAGATGGAGGGAGATTGGTTTCTAGGGGTACAGAGATAGACAAAGAGAGATTGTAGCTTAGGGGTTTGGAGAGAGAGAGAGAGAGAGAGATTGGATCATATGGGTTTAGAGAGAGAGAGATTGGTGGTAAGGGGTTTAGAGAGATAGTTAGAGAGAGAAATGGATTGGAGGTTAGGGGTTGAGAGTAAGAGAGAGGTTGGTGGTTAAGGTTTCTTTTTTTTGAGAGAGAGAGATAGATTGGGGGTTAGGGGTTTAGATAGAGAGAGAGAGAGAGTGAGGGAGAGAGAGAGATTGGAGCATATGGGTTTAGAGAGAGAGAGATTGGTGGTAAGGGGTTTAGAGAGATAGTTAGAGAGAGAAAGGGATTGGAGGTTAGGGGTTGAGAGTGAGAGAGAGGTTGGTGGTTAAGGTTTTTTTTTTAGAGAGAGAGATAGATTGGGGGTTAGGAGTTTAGAGAGAGAGAGAGAGAGAGATTGGATATTAGGGTTTCAAAGAGGGAGATTGAGAGAGCGATAAAGAGATTGGAGCTTAGGGGTTTAGAGAGAGAAAAAGAAAGAGACTGGTGGTTAGTGGTTTAGAGAGATAGAGATTGAGGTTAGGAGTTTAGAGAGAGAGAGAGGTAGAGGGAGAGAAATTGATGGTTAGGGGTTTAATAGGTAGAATGATAGAGATAGTGGGGGTTAAGGGTTTCGAGAGATATATTGGGGATTAAGGGTTTAGAGAGAGAGAGAGAGAGAAATATTTTGGGTCATGGGTTTAGATAGAGAGAGATTGGCGGTTAGGGGTTTAGAGAGAGAGAGGCCAAATTTTAGGGTATTAGAGATAGAGAGTGATTGGTTGATAGGTGTCTAGAGAGAGAGAAAGTGATAAAGATTGGGGGTTAGGGCTTTATAGAGAGAGAGATTAGGGGTTATGATCATAAGGGGAGATATTGGAAGTTAAAGGGATTACAAAGAGATAAAAAGAGAGAGATTGGGAGTTATGGGTTTACATTGAGAGGGAGAGATTGGGGGTTAGGAGTCTCTCTCTCTCTCTATATATATATAGATAGAGAGAGAGAGAGAGAGAGAGAGATTGGGGGTTAGGAGTCTCTCTCTCTCTCTCTATATATATATATATAGAGAGAGAGAGAGAGAGAGATTGGGTGTTAGGGAATCAAAGAGTGAGAGATGGAGAGAGATTGGGGGTTAGGGGTTAAGAGAGAGAGATATTGGAGATTAGGGGTTTAGAGAGATATAGATAGAGTGAAATAAATAGAATGATAGTTAGGGGCTTATAGAGAGATATATTGGAGCTTCATGGTTAAGAGAGAGAGAGATTGGTGGTTAGTGGTTTAGAGTTCTCTAAATAGACACACACACACACACAGATTGAAGGTTATGGGTTTAGTGAGATAGAGATTTGGGATTAGGGGTTTAGAGAGAGAGATAGAGAAGGGGGTTTTAGGTGCTTAGAGAGAGAGGGGAAATAAATTGGTGGTCATGGGTTTAGGCAGAAACAAAAAGGGATTTTTGGTTAAGCATAAATATAGAGGAAGTGCGGGTTAGCATTTAGAGAGAGAGAGAGAGAGAGATTGGATGTTAGAGGTTTAGAGAGAGAGAAAGAGAATTAGAGGAATTCAAGGTTATAGATTTAAACAGAGAAAGAGAATGGAGGTAGAGGGAGAGAAGGAGAGAGATTGTTGGTCCGATGTTTAATGATAGAGAGAGGGATATTGAAGCTTCATGGCTTAAAGAGGGAGATAGAAATTGGTGGCTAGGTGTTTAGAGAGACATAGATATTAGAGGTTAGTTTTCTAGAGAGATATAAAGTGAGAGATTGGTGATTAGAGGTCTAGAGAGAGAGAGATTGGTGTCTAGGGGTTTAAAGAGAGATATATATTGGGGGTTAGGTGTATATATATAGAGAGAGAGAGAGTGAGAGAGCGATTGATTGAAATCTAGGCGTTTAGAGAGAGAGAGATCAATTGCTAGGGGTATAGAGAGAGAGAGATTGGAGGTTAGGGGATTACAGAAGGAGAGAGAGAAAGATTGGTGGTTAGGGGCTTAAAGAGAAAAATTTATTGGAGATGAGTGGTTCAAAGAGAGAGAGAGATTGTTGGTGAGGGGTATATAAAGAGAGAGATATATTGTTGTTTAATGGTTTAGAGATAGAGATAGAGGGAGAGAAAATGGTGGTTAGGGTCTTACAGAGGAAGATATATATATTAGTGGACAATGGGTTAGAGAGAGAGGGGATTATGGGTTTAGAGCTTGAGAAAGTGAGAGATTGGTCATTCCATGTCAGGAGAGAGAGAGAGAGAGGTTTTGAGATAAAAGTTTTTAAAGGGAGAGATATTGGTGGCTAGGGGTATAGAGAGAGAGATAGAGAGATTGGATATTATGGGTTTAGAGGGACATATATAAAGAGAGATATTAGTTGTTAAAGGTTTAGAGAGAGAGATATTAGAGATTGGGGGATGAGAGGAAGAGAGAGATTAGAGCATATGGGTTTAGAGAGAGAGATTGGTGGTACGGGGTTCAAAGAGAGAGATATATTGGGGCTTAGGGGTTTAGATAGAGAGATAGAGAGATTAGATATTATGGGTTTAGAGGGAAATAAATAGATCAAGGAGGTTTGAAAAGAGAGATAAATTAGGGTTAGGTTTTTATAGAGATATGGAGAAAAAATGGAGGTTAGGAGTTTAAAGTGAGAGAGAGAGAAAGATTGGGGGTTAGGGGTTTAGAGGGAGAACTCATTAACCCTATAACCCTTAAAGACAATCAATTTTTAACACTAAAATATATAACCTTTAACCCCATAAACTTAACAAGTATTAACTTACAATTCTTATAACCCTAACCCATACCACCTTTAAACCATATACACTCTAACCCTTTGAACCCATATATATTTATAACTAATAAGCCCTATATAATTCATAACATATTAACATCAACCAACATAACCCCAAAATGGTAACCTAAATAATCCCTAACTCATATACACCATGTAACCCTATCACCCATAAACCCTGAACTCTAACACAAATAACAACTAACACTAAATTATTGACCAATAAAACCCTTCCTAACCATAGAACTTATAATCCCTATCCCCCATGAGCCTTTATGAACCCTACTATCTATCTTGAAATCATTGTTATAACCTTTATTTGTATGGACTTTATAAGAATCTAGTAGTGTTAACCCCAAACACCTTAACCCTTAGATCCTACTTAACCCAAAACACCTTAACCCCCTAACCCACAAGCTCTAAATCAAAAAACCCCTAAACACCTAAGCACTTATGCACTTGGGGATTATGGTTTAGAAGAGGGCTAAAAGGCCTTTATGGGGGAGGGGATCTAGGAATAAACGAGAAAATAGAGATTCATTGGGAAATAAATGCACTAAACGTTACCCATAGAACAAAGCAACATTCTTCAAAGGAACGCACGTGCTAAGTGCGCGTGCACGCCTCTGCTGAACAGGAAATTTTGCAAATGACCCGCGCTCTTCTCCAACATTTTTTTTCGCTCAAATTGCAAATGTTTTGCTCTTCTCACACACAACTCGACAATCACTTGCATTTTGGATTGAATTCACACACCGTTTGGAGTTTATTTGACAATTTGGATTGAATACACATCAGTTGGAATCTATTTGGCTCTTTGGATTGAATACACACCAGTTGGACTCTATTTGGATCTTTGGATTGAATACACAATGGTTGGACTCTATTTGGCTCTTTGGATTGAATTCTCATGCTACTTGGACACACTTGAACTCTTCTTGCATATAGTGGATACATCAAAATACCATTTTACATTTCAAGCAAAGAGCAACCCTTGAGGTATGGTGACAATTTTTCCTTATGAATTGATTTTAGTCTTCATTCACTTTGTTTGAATTGTATCTATTTTAGTTTTTCCTCATCAATTGTATGATAAATGTATTTTAGTCTTCTTAATCTTCAATATAGACAATAAAAACATCATACCACAAAAAAAATACAACATGCACCAAGCAATGATTTCAACCTTTCATAAAAATAATAAAAAAAATGTACTTGCATCACCACCAATAACATTTCATAATAACATAACTCCATCCAATACACAAGCAGTTGTTGAATTCCTCATGATTTCACCACAACAACTCACAAAAACACCAAAAGAATCAAATTTTTAATCTTTAGGGGTGATTTTCCCTCATCCAAAACATGAAAATAAAGTCATTAGGAGATTATCCTTTTATAGGAAATGTGCTCCTACTAACACCCCATACCACCATCCAATACCATATACTAACACAAACTATTTTCAGAAAACCATGTGCCAAGAGACAAGCTACAAAAATGACGCTCATTGTACATTGTTTCAAGATGACCAGAAAACATCTCAAATTGAGATCCTAGAGGTTATGTTGTTGTTGTATCTAGGGAATTCTTAGTAGCTTTTAATATTGTAAGAAAACATTCTCACTAGATTTTATTGTACATTGTTTCAAGATCATGATCAATTAAGGACAAATGTGAAATGAGGATCCTACCATGGTATTAGACATAGAATGGGAAACCAAAACCACACATTTAGACAAAAGTGAGTTGCACTCAAAATGAGGGAATTCACCACACTAAATTCTATGTCACCAAGATGGATAGGAGGACCTTGATGCCAACTTAGGTTGGGTTGTGCATTGTTGAAACATTATAAAATCCCACATCAATATTTGATTGAATAAGTGTATGATCGATACCAGTAACAAAATATCTATGCATGTACACACTAATGGGATGTTGAGAGCAAAAAGATCTTTGTTGCACCACTACAATCATTTTTTTTTATAGTTTCAATGGCCTCATGCCACCTTCTTTATTGATACAATATTAGTTTTCTATATATGTCCAATGTCAAGAAAACAAAACATACATCTGTGACCATAGTTTACATTGTACACTTACAAATATAACACGCATAGGTTTGCACAGTACCCAATCAATTGCAACATCAAGTTTTAATAATCTTGCACATTATACAAGTCATAATAGTGGTAAATGTTTGTTTTCCTCATTTCATAATTGAAAAATAATATCGTATTTGTTAATTTATTTTGCAGGGGTGACATTTTTGTTTTGTTAAAAAACATATTGAATATGGGAAACATACATAATAATAAAAGAAAGTCTAGAAGGAAGGAGTTGTCCCATGAAAATACCCATGAGATACACTAGTACAAAATGAGAGATAAGTGACTACGCAACTAAAAAGTTAGTCACCATAGTTTTTTCAAGGGATAAACGACTAAAAATGAGCAATTATAAACAAGCCAACACAAAACGACTAATTTAGTCACATGATAAAATATATGACTAGATAACAAGTGACTAAAATAAAAATGACTAACATAAATGACTAATTTAGTCACGAGAATATAAATATGACTAGCTAATGACGATTAATGTGAATTAGTCATTTATGTTAGTCATTTTTAATTGTGTCACACTGACAATGGAAAATTACAATTTTGATATTGAATTTGTACAATATTTTACTAAATTTTAATAATGTAGATGGATTTAGAGACCCCAACCCCTTTAAAGGGGGTCTCTAAATCCATATACAATGTTAAAATTTAGTAAATTTTAACATTTGTATATATAAGAGGTTAGCAGAGTAGAGACCCAATACTGGTTTGCATTATGTATATACAAATTAACACCCACTTTTAATACCAAGAGTACTTGTACTATCCAACAAATAATTTGTTTCCATCAAGTATAATATGGGGGATACAAATGAGATAACAATTACAAAGACCACCATGTCTGTAAGAATTGAAAAATCAAAGATCCAAAGATCCCAATTCAAGTATAGGCATAGTGTCACTAACAAAGGAAATGACTTCTTTTATGTTGAAGCATTTATCACATTCTAGCTTTTCATGAATGTAAAAAGGAATCTAGGAATTCCCTCCCCTTTGTAAGAGGGTGCACAAATGAATTAAACAGACCTCTTTGTACTATTAGGAACTTTCTTAGCCTCCTTGAAAATCATGTGAATCTCCCTCCATTGCAATTACTCTTGAAAATATCTACCAACCATGAGATGGAAACCATAACTTAGGTGAAGGATGACACCACCAGCAAGGAAAACACAACCTTTGGGTCAAAATTATTTAAGTTTCTAATTAATCGATATTTTTTCATGCTATCTACCCTTGATATAGGTTATGAGAATTTGTCACTAAAAGTTTTAAAGTGAGAAAAGTACAATATTTTTGGTCTCCACTATTCTTAAAATTCCATGTTTCATGTTCTCTATACTTATAACTATACAGAAACACAACATATCTAATGCTACACTACGAAACCAAAACCATTTTGCTTATAAATATAAATATTTATCTTCTCTCTGTTAAGATTTAATATGCTAAGACATAAAATATTAGCATTACATTCCATTTCACAATAATAACATATACAGGATCACTGAAGAAACAACAAACACAACATAGATACAAGAGACACAGATTTATCCTGGGAAACCCTCATGGGGTAGAAAACCCAGCAAAGCTTCCTCAATATAGATGACCAGCAATATACAAAGATGAAAACCAAAGACATGATCTCCTCCTCCTCCATAGCACACCTCTCTCTCACAAGTGCGCTATATTTCAAGTGAGGGAAGTGTGTGTATAATCAGGAACACACCTCCTATATTTATACACATCTCCGACTTGTACTTTATATTAACTAGGTCGGCCCCAACTTTACCACTGGGTTAAACACCCCAATACAACTGATTGGGCCGACCCCACAAGGGTGGTCTAACAACCCTTTGACCCACATAACACATACAGGGCCGACCCCCACTAGGGAAGTCTAATAACCCAAGTTACCACATTTCGACGGAGGAATAAACATGTCCGGATATATAATAAGATCTTCACGGAGGAATGAAACATCTCCGGAATAATAAAGTACAAATATAATATTCTTTGAAGTTACAATATCTCAACATCTATAAATCATTGAAAAATTTCTCAACATCATCAGTAACTCAAGCAGTTACTGGAACATATTCAATACTGGAACATCAACATCTTCAGTACTGAGTCTTTATCTTCTACAGCACTCGAACAACTATAGCAACATCAACATCTGGATCCTCACAATCATCAGCATCGTCATCACACGATCATCAGCATCGTCATCACACGATCATCACCATCGTCATCTAGACCATCACGATCATCAGCATCGTCATCACACGATCATCAGCATTGTCATCTAGAACATCACGATCAGCAGCATCATCATCACATGATCATTAGCATCGTCATCACACGATCATCAACATCATCATCACACGATCATCAACATCGTCATCTAGATCATCAGTATTAGTATCCACACCAATACAAGTATACACATCATCAATACAAGTATCCTCATCAACAGAAGTATACATATCATCAATACAAGTATCCTCATCAACACAAATATACATACAAGTATCCTCATCAATACATATCCTTATCAATACATATCATCAATATCAATACAAGTATCCTCATCAATACATATCATCAATATCAATACAAGTATCCTCATCAGTCAAGTAGCATACTCTGTAATACACATGATCCTTCCTTTCGGAATTACGGGATCAATCTCATCACAATCATGTTTAAGACTATCCTTCCTTTTGGAATTACAGGATTTACGGTCTAAGGATGATTAATCCACACCATTCATCTAGGACTATGTCCAAGGATGATTTAATCCTCACCATTCATTTAGGACTATGTCCAAGGATGATTTAATCCACACCGTACATTTAGGACTATGTCCAAGGATGATTTAATCCACACCGTACATTTAGGACTATGTCCAAGCATGACTTAATCCCCACCGTACATTTAGGACTATGTCCAAGGATGACTTAATCCCCACCGTACATTTAGGACTATGTCCAAGGATGACTTATTCCCCACCGTACATTTAGGACTATGTCCAAGGATGACTTAATCCTCACCGTACATTTAGGACTATGTCCAAGGATGAATTAATCCCCACATGTCCATCAAGGACTTCATTCTCGAAGACCATACATCTACGGATCAATTCAAGGAACCGAAGTTCCGGGGACGATACAATCCCCACTTGTCCACTAAGGACTTCATTCTCAGAGACATATGTCTACGGCTCACTTTAGGATTGAAGTCCAGGGATGATCCAATCCCCACCTGTCCACTAAGGACTTCATTCTCGAAGACATATGTCTACGGCTCACTTTAGGACTGAAGTCCAGGGATGATCCAATCCCTACCTGTCCACTAAGGACTTCATTCTCGAAGACATATGTCTATGGATCAATTTAGAACATGTGTTCAAGGATGATGCAATCCCCCTTCTTTCTCGGAGACATATGTCTACGGATCCTTTTAGAACATGTGTTCAAGGATGATGAAATCCCCTCGTCAACTTAGACCCTATCTAAGGACCATCCACCAACCTCTCTGTCAGCATCACCAATATAGGTATCCACATCATCGACCTCACTGTCGATGTAGGCAATCTCATCATAAGTGACCACATCACTCCCCCTCTCGAGGAGGGTCCTACCAAGCTTGTATCAAAAAATACTCAAACTTTACTTAAGGTATAGGTTTGATTAGTACATCGGTAACTTGTTCACTTGAGGTAGAGGTTTGGTTAGTACATCAGCAACTTGTTACAAATTCAAACTTTATAGTTCCTTTCTGCACCATATCATAGAACACTGGATTCTCTGCCATCTTGATACAACTCTGTTTGTCACATAGGATCACAGTTGGGTCTATCTCTAAGTCAAACAATCCAGAAGCCATACTGCTTCACAACTAGCAGAGCAACCAGCCATATATTCCGCTTGTGTTGAGAGCCACAATAGACTGCTTCCAGCTAAACCATGAGATCATGGCTGATCCTAGACAATAATATCCTCTCGATGTGTTCTTCATGTCTGATACACTTTCTGCCCAATCAACATCTATGTAGCCATCTGAAGTCATGATCTCCAAGATAGCATAGATCAAAGTCTATCATATCCTTTAGGTACCTCATCACATGCTTTGCAACTATCAGGTGAACACATCTAGTTTCCACTAGATACTGACTCAAGGTGTTCACAGAAAAACATATATCTAACCTAGTATTTTTTAGATACATCAATGGCCCAATAATTTGTTTGTACAGAGTTATATACACTAACTCTGATGAGTCATTCACTAACAGCTTCAAGTTGGAATCCATGAGAGTGGCCATTCCAACATATCAAGTCCTTTTAATATTTCTCGGCATACTTTCCCTGGTTGAGAAAGATTCCTTCTGAGCCTTTCCATACTTCCAGACCTAGGAAGTAATGCATCAATCTGAGATCTTTCATTTTCATTTCTGCAGCCATCTGTCTGTGCCATCTCTCGTCAGATGGGTCTACTGATATGAACCTCAACATCATTCGAACTCTGTGGTGAGTTCCTTCTTGCATCCATGTCATCTGTGTATAGAAACCATATTCAACCTTGTAGCAAAGATTGAGATCCACATCACCCATGGTGATCACTATCGATCCTGGGTACCCGAACAGAGATTTCTTCAATTACATGATTAAGATAATGGTCTTATCTAGCCACTTGGAGCAAACATCTCATCATGATTCTCTTCCTCTTTCTAAGAGAATCTTCTAGCCACGAGCCTTCTATAGTGTGTTTGATTTGTAAATCCTTTTGTTGAACATCCATTGCTTGTTCAGTGTTCATCATTCATCATGATCTTTCCTACAAATCAAAATTAAGTAAATGATTAGTAATACTTCATAATCATCAAATCATATTGATATGACAACCTATTATGCTTACATATATCATTTACATAGTTATGCAACTATCTTGACCAATACTTTGGCACAACACTTTTCCATATCCTGTATGCATACAGTAGCTATCTAGATGCCTTCCATCTCTACCAGAACATACTATCGAGAGTGTGCACAGCTCTCAGCATGTCAGCAAAGAGGTTTCATTCTAGACGAGCAACAATGGAATGTTTGTCCAATTTACCAATCATATGCATATTAGTAGTATATTGTTCAATGCTATATGAATGTTTACACTCAGCATGATATCTTCTAGGAATACAAATATGTATACAACTATTACAAGCAATATCATTTACTATTTCAAATAACAACTCAAATACTTATCTTTTATGTTTGTGTGGTTGTCTCTCGCTTGATATTCTATATATCTTTTGAACTTCTATTCATTATGTACCACTGTGCATGCTCAAGTGTGCACTAGTGTCATTCTCATGATCTCATACACAAACATACATTCATTAGTATATTCTCAATATTATCAAAACATTATAATTCTAAATAATCTTGAATATGTATAGATAACAAACATTAGTATTCAAGGTTTCAGGAAAGTCTTCTTTTACTCATGCATATTCTTGTTTGATCATAGGACTCTTCTGGTTAGTTAAATCATCAATCAAGATAAGAGACATAATATGCATAAACCCTTGATTACTAGATTTATGAATAATCATAACCAATCATACCAAGTATACTTATATAAGGGATCCTAACACAAGGTAAGATTCTAACTTGACATAGGAAAACATACCTGGATTAGTATACCCGCTTAGTTATGTCTAACATACCTAAACAATATCTTCTTTGTTCTCTTCAATGATTTAGAGATCCTGTGCTAGAACCTGCATATCTCATAGGTTAAGCATAATATAACAAAGTCATACATACCTCGTAAGTAGAACAAAGATTATGGATGAGTCTTTTTCTTCATGTTATCATGGTTATAGAACTTGATTTGTCTTTCGTGATGTACCTGTATCTTGTTAGCAGACAACATCAACCTCATACAACACCACAGTGCATTAGTACAATCATATAGCCCTAATCAATGAATGTCTTCTATCATTCACATGCATTCATATTGTTACTAGGGTGATAAGACAATTCTAACATTAATCAAGATTGCACTAATAAATAATATGAAGACAAACATATTATGAACTTAATCAGGAATCAGATTTCAAGACATACCTGAACCTCCTTAAGTCATACTTGTCGAGACTTCTTGTAGTCTTCTTATGTAAGGCCTTAGCCTCAACTCTCCCTGAAACTTGATCTGGAGCTTTATTAGGGTTTGCTAGAGAAACCCTAAAAGTTCAATCTTTGACTTTCACACTTTTGAATGGATGGAAGGATGTGTCTTGCTGAGCTGATCAAACTAGCATACTTTAATTTTGAAATCTCCAAAATTTGACCCCTCAAAATTACCTTCGAAACTTCTGGATCTTCTTGACATGATCCCGAACTAGGGTTTGATGAAGCCCACCCTTCTTCATAATCAAAAGGTTCAATCCAAGGCTCTAAACTCTTATTTTTCTAAGGAGCTTCCAGCTGTGGTCACAGACTTCAAAAATTTCAACTTTTGCTGAAGCCCTAATTTTCCATCTTTCCAATCAAAATCCCTAACTGGGGTTTGATCAAGCTCGGTCTTCTACCCAACCAAAAAATTCAATCTTGGTCTCTAAATTTTGATTTTCTTGAGTAGCATTCAGCTGTGGACTGTGATTCCAAAAATTCTAACTTTCTCCGAAACCCTAAATTCCAGAAGCCATGAATGAAGGTGCTCCAAAAATAATTCTGTTTTGACAGAAATATGTACCTGATTGTTTCTGCTGTAACTCCGAACTTTTCGATCCACAGGGTATGAAATTTTTTTTTGTGGTAGCCTGACTTGTCATCTTTCCATCTCGATAGGTATGACCTAAATTGGATTTTCTGAGAGAGAGTTATGCTAAGTGTTGCAACGTGACCTGTTTATGGGATAAAACAAGAGAGAGAACTTGTACGGAGTGCCACGTGTCACTGGTTCAACTTCGGCCTCTGACAAAGTTTCCTGAGATAGTAAAGTCTGTTTAATACCTATCACTTTTTACTAAATTTCATTTGGAGCTTCCTATCCCAAGTTATGATCTTTTTTCCTAGGTCACCTGATTTTGACTGAGATCTGAAAGAGGCAGAAACCCTAACTTGTACTGATCGTAACTCACAAAGTACAACGAATCTGAGGGTTTCCTTTGGACACAAGGTACCTGGGGATGTTATCTACGACCTGTAAAGGTTTCATATCTGAACCTTTGACAAAATGGATTTATAGCGAAGGTTCCACGATGACTGATTTTTGCTATACAAAACCCAAACCTTGAAATTATCGCAAGTGAAGCAAGTGTCGTAAGTGCCATACATTGCCTTCCTTCAGGTTAGTTCTGATACCATGTTAAGATTTAATATGCTAATACAAAAAATATCAGCATTACATTCCATTTCACAATAATAGCATATACAGGATCACTGAAGAAACAACAAGCACAACATAAATACAAGAGACACAGATTTATCCTGGGAAACCCTCATGGGGTAGAAAACCCAGCAAAGCTTCCTCAATATAGATGACCAGCAATATAAAAAGATGAAAACCAAAGACATGATCTCCTCCTCCTCCATAGCAGACCTCTCTCTCACAAGTGCACTATATTTCAAGTGAGGGAAGTGTGTGTATAATGAGGAACACACAACCTAAATTTATACACATCTCCGACTTGTACTTTATATTAACTAGGTTGGCCCCAAACTTACCACTGGGTTAAACACCCCAATACAATTGACTGGGCCGACCCCACTAGGGTGGTCTAACAATCCTTTGACCCACATAACACATACAGGGCCGACCCCCACTAGGGAAGTCTAATAACCCAAGTTACCACATTCCGACGGAGGAATAAACATCTCCGGATATACAATAAGATCTTCACGGAGGAATGAAACATCTCCGGAATAATAAAGTACAAATATAATATTCTTTGAAGTTACAATATCTCAACACTCTCAGCTCTTTATATATAAGGAAAGATGAGGTATTATTGATACTTTGGAATTTTGAACCTCAAACAATCACAATGAATGATGAGGTACTATTGATACTTTTCAATTTTGAACCTCAAACAATGACAATGGGTTAAAAAATAATAAATGACATTTTATTACAAGTTTAATATAATGAGATATTATAATCTATATCAAGTTTATCTTAATTATAGTTTTCAAATCACTAATTATGTTTTTCTTTTTTTCTTCTCTAGTGATTTTTTGATGAAGTATTTTTTTGAAATTATATCAATGATTTTCAAAATCATTAATATAAGCTTTCTCTCTAAAACTAGTCTTTAATCCATTGAGAATAAGGTTATGGCCAATTACTTAATTGATGCACTAATCAAGAAGAAAAATGCGACGCTTAATTACTATCATTGATTTAAGGGAGAAATCTACTTGTTAGAAATTTTGGACTTTCTAGTGGTTTTTAATTGGAATCTAGTGAATATTTTTTTCCAAAATCCAAATTTTGAAGTGTTAAAATCAAGTTATTGAATGCAAATATGGATTCAACACCTTCAAATACCCCTAGTACACCCAGATTATGAAAGTTTAATAGCTATCATATGCTTTTTCAAGAATTCTTTTAAAATTGATGATAGATTCTTATAAAAACAAGCCAAAAAAAGGAGTCCATAAAAGGTTGAAAATGTCTAACACGTAAACTATTGGTTGCTTTAAGTACAGTAAAAGTCACTCGACAAGACTTATGAGAGGGTGAAATAAAAATATTGTTTTTTGGTTTAACCATTGATAAATAAACGAGGAGATTGTAAATGGGTCTAACTCAATTGGTTGAAAGGAAATTCGGCTCGCGTATGTGTTTTTACCACTTGCCCCACTTTGAAAGAGATACTCAGCCCTGTTCCAAACCACAAGCAAGTGAATATTTTTTTCTGCCATCTCTCCTTTGGATTCCAAACAAAAGTATGAGTAGTGAGTTCTACAAAAAGTTATATATTGTGAGTCGCATTGTAGAGAAAGATACCAATCGAGATGCATAGTCAATATAAGAGTTTCACTGCACACAAACAGAGGAGCATTGGAAAGGGATTCAGAGAGCAAGTAATAAATTCCTCACCCTACTTTGAATATAAGTGAGCACTATAAATTCCTCTCTATTTTAAAAAAGCACTAGGGGTAGTGGATGGGGTGGATCAGATCCTTTGTCCTCGAGTGGTTCCATGCTTATCAGTTGCTCCTCCGTTTGGTCAACACTAAGCATAGGAGGAAGACAACCTAGCCATGAGCAACACGAGTCACATGTGAAATATTATAAGCACAAGGAATAACTCGAGATGCTTACCAACCATAGAGGTATGGATGCTTCCCAACCCAAGAACATGTATGAGGTCAGGGATGGGCCACCTTGACTACAAAGATTAGAAACTATATATATATATATATTACATATACTAACTTACTATTATATATATAAAGTAGTTTTATATTATAATATAGCTATATATATCAATAGATATTAAAACAAAAAAAGAGAATTCTTTTAATTTCGACTTTCACCCAAAACCAAATTTGTGATAGAACCCGAATCTTGAATTTGGAGTTTTCTGCCAAAGCATGAAAACAATATTCTTTTAATTTTTCCTTGCACCCAAAACCAAATTTTTCATAGAACCCGAAACTTGAATTTGGAGTTTATGGCTGGAGCATGAATTGGTCCTTAAGCCTAAACCCTGAACCTTTTCAAATTGAGGGGTGGAGCCCTACCCCCTACTGAAGCCATCGAAGGAGGGGACTTAAGGAAATTGGTGAAAGGAGCAAAAAACTAGAAGAGATGAGTCCAAAGAGAAACCCTAGATCAAGAATTGATTTCACAGGTGCGTTCATTCGTATTCGATTAATTGAGTGCCCCCTAAGATTGAGTAAAGATGTCGACATTCACCAGTTCTTCACTGCCCGTAATTCTGCACAAGCAAAGAGGGTGCACCCAGTATTCTGCTACAAGTTCGTGGGAATTGGATGACCATTAGAGAGAGGGTCAAACTGCTACACAAATATTTGGCATCTCAATTCAATTCTGGGCAGTCCTATTTACTTCCAAATCATCACCATCATTCAGAATCGCTACATTCATCCTTATGAAAGGGCAAGTCCTGTAGCCATTTATCCATCTTGAAGTCGAGTTATAGTTTCTTCTGTTGGGGGTCTTCACTATCATCAGCATACTGGGGCGATTTCTGAAGCATCATACCACTGGAGAAAGGGCGTTTGGAAGCTGTTCACACTTAAATTATATCTCAGACATCAACTACAGTCAATCTTTGCTAAATCGTGGCTATATTGTTGCTGATTGGGCACACAGAGAAAGGTATATTACTGCTACTAACACACCAGCATCATCACAGTTCACAACACAAGCATTATGGTATCTTTGTGGTGAGTTTATGGCTTCCACGACTTCATCTTGTTGATGGTCACTTCCCATACTTCTGATGTTCATCCAAATACAAGGGAATTCCTCCATCATGTCCAGGCATGTAAATTCTCCTTAATTAAGAAATTTGCAGATCTCAGATTTATTATTTAAGTTTGATATTTGTGTGTTAGATTTTCTACTATGAACTTACTGTAATGTAGGGAGTAAATACCCCAATTTTCATTTGAAAATACAACTCTAAACAATGTACATGGGCATAGCAGAACATCTACAATGGTCTGATCACTGTCAGTAAAATACAATAACTACATCACATATGTTTGTTAAAATGCTTCAACCAAACACTTAATGAATAACTTTATTAATGCAATATTTATTTTCTCCAATCTTTGCCATAACTTTTTTCATTGTTTTTGTCTTTGTTTTCCAACGGACATGCATTTTGATTTAATCGTGCATGATAAAATAACCTAGGAGAGAAATGTGAGTAACCAAGTATCTTAAAAATCAACTGCATTTTGTTGATTAGTTTGAACTAGGGTTGGGAAATAGGAGCTGGGTCTCACAACACAAAATGTTCCAGTTCTCTGCAACTAATTTTGAGGGAAGCTGTTGGTTTACTGTGCTCACTGAGACTTGTTTTCTATTGATAATTATTATTTCTTTATTAAGGATGCTCCTCCTTTATACCATCTCTATTAATCCACAAATGAAGGGCAATTAAATAGCATGGCGTCTAAGTTATTGAGATATTTTATTTGAGTTCTGATTACACTGCTATCTGTGGGAGGGCTTCTCGATCCTGTTTGGAGCTACTAGATTGTGTAAGCCGTTATGTTTTACTCCATGGGTTGAGAAAGGTTGGAACTTGCTAAGAAGTCAGCCATATTTTGTAGGTTCATGTAAATGGACACAGAATGGACTATAGAGTAGCATTAGAAGAATTTGTCTTTCTGCTCCTAATGATAGTCATAAGATGTGTTTTCCTTTTAAATCATCAACATCGCAGTCAATTCCATGTGACAGACAACAAAAATTTGTGGACTGTGTTGGACATCTCAGTGATAGTTTGTAGTACTCCAAACCAAATATATTAATATTAATTTTCAGGAAATGTGCCCTGAGGATCATTACCACATATGAAAATTGTCTGAAACACAGAAACATATGGTACAACCTTGAAAAGCAAGTGTTTCGTGATTTGAAAAAATGTACAGAAACACCAGCTTTTGTTTCCAGGTCATACCATGATCCATATGGAGTGCTTCCTCATTCAAATTGGGTGACTTTGACTAGGTTTGACCAAAAATGCTGGTAATTACTGGTAATTTTAAATTCTTAAAGTAAATGGATTTCATGATTAGCAGGATTGCAGCATTTCCATTGGACCTTATCATGTATGAGGGTATGGAATTGTCATTTCATCAAGAGCACCAAGCCCTCCTCTAATGTTGGTAACTTGGTGGTGTTGATTGTTGAACTCCTCTGTCATGGACTTAGCAAAAATGTGCCATTAGCAATTGGTATTATTATTAGCAAAAATGTCCTTAGCAAAGGATTCTATAGCCTTGTTATTATTATTTTGCATAGGATATCCATCCAGTAGAGAAAATTGGTGATTAAAATCTTAGGTATGTAAACCCAATTCATCTTCAACTGGTTGTTGTGGGTTCACTTCCATTATTAATTCATTCCTATTTCTATTTAATTTTACTCATGCTTTGCACTATACTTGTATGAAAGCTCTTCACCTCATATTGTCTTGCAATTAGATTTTCTGATTTTTCCTTCATGTTTTGATTTCCTACAAGTCAAACTAAATTGGATGTTTGTATCACTGTTATTTCTTCTAAACAATTTCCCTAGAGATACTGAATTTGAGTATGAGCTCAGTGAAGAAAATGGGTTTGAAAATCTACTTCTGTGGGAAACTTTGAAATGGATAAAAGCATATTGTGAATCATTGTTATTTTTAAAATATTTTGGTCATATCTCTCGGAGTTATAGTTCTATGCATTTTTTGGTTCAGAAATCTTAAGGGAGGCATATACACTTAGCTAAATAGTTCATGTCTCTATATATAATATTTTTATAGATGTGGATGATGTTACATAACTATGCATTATGTTAGAGTAGTAAATTATGCTCTTTAAGATGAAAGTAAGCTTACAGGAGTTGAATTTTTGAAAAAAATATGCTATACTAAAGTCAAAACAATGGTATAAATTTACAAGGAAATATTATATTGAACCACAAATTATCAAGCAATAGGTGCCTCATGTGAAACTACAACTATGCCCCATACAATCCTTCTTATTCCAACCTTGAAATTTTGATGTTACTGAGTGAGTTGTTTGTAAGTATTTTCAGAATGACATTGCAAAACACTCAGGCAATCCATCATCAATTATCAACATTAAATGTGTCTTTCTTGACTGTTCTATGGATTGAAGTTTTGAACCTTAAGGAATGAGCAATCCAAATCAACATGTATATGGAGGAATGAAAAAAGGAATTCTCCCATGGAAAGAAAATAATGACTATGGTGGTTTTCTCTTCCTAAAATGGTTGTCTTCCTATATGTACCCATTCTGCTAGAAATGAACTCAAACTCATGTGCCCAGAATTGATTTTAGAACATGATACGTTGTTGGTTTAAGAAATATCCCCTATACTATGCATTGCATATGGCTCTCAAAGATGGATAAAGGATTGATTGAAGTAATGAACTCTCTCTTTGTATTTATACCATCCTAGATCCATCTTAACTTCGGATCCCACCTCTTATTTATCTTCAATTTCCTCTTTTATGCTTTTGAATAATAAATTTCTACCTTTAAATCTGGAGCTTCTTTCAAAAAATAGGTTGTGGATAAGATCTTTGGACTGAATCAACACCTTAAGGATTAGGTATCCCACTTCTCTTAAAATGTGGGATCCTAGCCAAAAGTATTTTCTTCACATGCACGCAACTCTTTTACTACGCCTAAGGAAAAAAAACCACAACCATATTCATTTCTTTTCTAAGGTGTGAAATGCAAGGTGAATGTAGCAGATGATGTAGGAGGACCCATAAAAATTTTAATGTTTTCAATAATTTCCTTGCATACAATCTGCTACATTGTAAATAACTGTCAAAGTGCTCAAAGATATTTCTAAGTATTAGATTCCATGTATCTTCTATCTTCTCTCCTTTGAAAACGATGGGAAACGATGTTTGCATTTTTTTTTAATGTACTTAGGATGAGCCAAGCAAAGGAATGCAAACTTCCACTTACAAAATTCTTCATCATGAATATGCAATTTCTTCTTGATTCATTTTTTATCCTTTGATAGAGTCTCACCCTTTTGAATATCAAAAAAGAAAGGCTCACCAAAGTTCTAAATCATATGGTTTTGTAATGAATACACTTTTCATGTGAACTCAAATTATTCTCTTCTCATGGGATCTCCTTTGCTCGCAAAGTTCAATATTAGTCGTTTATATTCTCCATCTTTTCATTTATAGGAAACAAATTGTAAACTTTGTGGTAAAAGACCTCCAATATCCATAACTCTACATTTGGGTTGGATACATCTACCTTTATTCTCAACCCATTTAGGAAATCGCCAATAGTGATTTGTTTATCTCGAGTTGTGTCTCCTAGAGGGTTTGTGCACAAAAAAATTGTATTGTATGATCATTACTCCCACTAGAGAGGATGTGAGTCTGTGACCATGGGATGCTATGCAAGGTCCCATATTCCTCTCTCATGTGCATTGTGTACTTTGACTCGAGGAACTTCATGTTAAACAAGTCAATGAAGAATGGATCCATCAAATCTCCCAGTTACAAATAGCTTCTCATGGAAATGATGCCATGTCAGTGTTGTTACATCCTTGCGATGGCCATGATAAGATTCAAGCTCTTTTAAAATTCATATATCGTAAAGATTTATGATCTGATCCTTTGATGCAATAAGCACCCAATTTTCATTTTGATTCCATTTGACATGGACAATGGTACTCTTATGACCATGGAGTGAGCAGAGTTCCCAACTAGTCTTTGCATCCCATAAGTTTTACAACAATGTCCATACCACCTAAAACTAGCAGAGATTTTGTTGGATGCCAGTCAACATTCTTTACATCTCACCCATGGCCAGCTCTCACACATGGCCAACCAAAGATATCTCTTCCTGGCAGTGGGAAAAGTCCAAAACTTTGATAGTCGTGTCATTTAAAGTTTGAAGCAGCTATAGCAAAAACATGACAGAAAATGGAATTAGATAGTTATGAATTGTACAAAAATGCTAATCTTAGGTGATGCTATTGTTGGTTGTGGAGCCAGATCTTCCAGTCTCATAGATGATACTGTCTTAGCCGTGCACCCTGGAGGACTGTACACCCATTCTGCATTTTTAGGGGTTCGGGGGCAACGCCCCTGAGAAAAAAATTTGGGGTTGTTTTTTCCAACTGTTTTGCGGGCCCATGGTTTTGGGTATCCCATGGTATTTTCCCATTGTATTTCCCCTATAAAAGAAAGACATTGTAATATGGATAGGGTAAGATGTATTAGGTTTTATGCATTGTAAAGATCTCTAAGATCAGGAGAGAGACTGTGAGACAGTGAAGAGGAAGTGCAGCGGTTGTGCTGCAGGTTGTATCCCTTCACCTTGCTGGACGGTAATAATAATAAGAAATGGAAAATTCAGTGTGGACGTAGCCCAAGTTGGGGTGAACCACGATATATCTCTGTCGCTCTTGTAATGTGTGTGTGCTTATATTTGCATTTATGTTTATTGTTATTGCTCTGCGATCCTATTTTTCTAATAGCTATGTTGCCTCCAAAGGCCCCTCCAAGAGAATTTGATCCAGGAGATGTCCACAAGATTGTTGGTCACCCTATATGTCAGTTAATTGAAGCTAACACACAAGATGGTCAATATAAATTGTCAAACCTAGGGAGGTCTTCTATTTCAATGGCAATGAGCATAGTCTGTGGATAAACATGTCAAGTAGTTGATTAACTAATGAAGATAACAATCCTACCAATCTATTCAGCCAAACTCATCCCATAAAAGAACTAATTTGATTCACACACCTAGGAATTCAATTGCAACTATCTTCCTACATAGATCGACCTAGCATTTATGAATTTCAGAATAGAAATAAACTATATTACTTTTCCAAGAAGTTAACTCCTATAATTATCAAACTATAATACTCAATCACAATCTGCCTATTCTAATAAACCAATTGTTACACCCAAAATCTACTCATCATAAGATTCAGTGTATACACCCCTGAAGATACCTGGGCTAAGTAATCATCCTGGGAGGATTTGTACCCAATTGTGCTAAGTTTTGAAGGGTCGTTGCAGGCTCCACACTAGCAAAAATGCGATGTCGCACTTTGCTCCATTACAGGGTGCGACGAAGTCAGTTAGATGGCAAAAATAGCTTCTTTGAGGTCCATCTCGAAGCTTGCTGACTTGGGACCCTATCCCTAACCTCTTGGAAGAGCTGACACTTGGTTCCTAAACCTTTTGAGAGATCCCTTAAGCCTCTCCTACCATCTCTCAACCTATCCTATCCATACCCTATCCACTTTGTCCTATATAAATGAAGCTCACTCCCATCCCAAAGGGAGGAAGTCTATGGTATCTACATGCTGGTGAAATCACCATTGGGACATCTCCACTCACCTATTGGAGAACTCATAGTTCCTTGGAATGATATGGCAATTGGATTTGTCGGAGAAGGACTACAGCGTTAAGCCTTGGTTGTGGTTCTATATCTCTATTATGTAATCCTCTTTTTGCGGTAATACAAATGCTTTCCACCAATATTGTTCATGTGTGTAATGATATTGAGTAGTTTACCTGCTTAATTGTTTACTTAGATCTCTTATTGTATAGATGTCTTTTACTTGTTTCTCTTGTTTCTTGTCTTGACAGGTCTTGCAGCTTGGATTTGACGACTGTGAGACGTGGAGTAGCATTCGGGAGAAAGGATTGTGAAATGAAAGGTAAGACATCTAATACTCGATCCTTAAGTAGATCTAGGAAATGCATTAGTAGTCTGTTCTATTTGTTCTAGACTCACTTTGAGCTAGGGAGATCCTGCTCGCGTCCGCTCGAGTGGATTGTTCGATAACAAATCTGGCAACCATACTGGGGAGTATAGAATCTAGTTAGTAGTTGTCAGTCTGAGAGTCATTTTCAGTTGATTACTTGACACGAGCCTTTTTATTTTTTCCATTTACTTCTTGAAGTTGATGTCACTATTGGATCTTCATATTGAAGACTCTAATCTACTTCCTCTGAGTTTATACAACTCATTCCCAAACCATTCCATGGTTCATTGCTGAGAGATCTGATTCATTTTTTAATCTAGACTTTGCCTGTCACACCTGGGTAGTGGGAACAGAGCGACACTGTGTCATTTTTGAGTCTCTATTCTTGACCTATTAGTTACTCGTCGCATCCCTTGCATTGGTAAACTGCGACATTGTCGCACTTCCCATGTAGGTAAACTACGACGTCGTACTGTGTACAAGCACAGAGTGCGCCGATTTGCCAAAATTTGGCATGCAGGCATTTCCCCTCCATTTGACAGTTTGAGCTTTGGTTTGCTGTATGAACTCCCTCTATGCTGCAAGATCCATCCAGGGATCCTACCTATGATTTGTGTTTGAGTGTTTGGTTTTTTTTGGATTGATTTCAGGTTCCATTTTGGACAAGTTTGAAGACCGGTAGTGGTGGATACTCTTGTCTCCTCCACCTTCATTCGCTTGCCCTTGCATTCCCTTCCTTCCATCCCTGATCTGATCATTACATTATATCAACTTCCATACCTCGTTTTCATCATTGTTTGAGCTTTGCTTGCTTGGTTTGCTTGCTGCTGCTTGATTTTGAGTTAAGTGTGCCTTTCAGCTTGATTGAGTGCTTGTCTTTTCTTGAATTTTCTGAGTGTACTAAGTGCTGCAAGTAGTGTTTTCTTTTCAGTCATTTAGATCTGAAAGCTCAAATTGCTATCAAGTTTATTCTTTGATGCATCCATTGAAAAGTTAAAAAGTGCTTCTTTCCCATCGTTTCTTGAACATTATTGAAGAAAATTCTTGTGCATTGGAATGTTTTCGTTTGTGTTTTAGAAAAATTGAATGAATGTATGATCTATTGTGTTTTTTCTCGAATTATGAATCGCTCATTTTCTTGAAAGAATCAAAGTATGCTTCGATTTTTGCAAAATTGATTCCATGCTAAGGAAAGATAGATGCATTTTTAATGTTTGTTTCTTATAGACCATTGAAAGTGAATTTGAAAAACTTGCATATTCCATCTTAGAATTCTCTCTTTTCATTACCTAGTGTCGTTTTGCTTTGAAAAGAAAAAGAAAAGGAAAAATGTTTTGATTTGGATAGTAGTGTTGTGATTATGTTTCATGTTTCGTTGAAAAAGGAAAAGAATACTTTCATAGTCAAGTTTTGTTTGAATTGGGATTGTGTTGCATTGAGTTTGTTTTGGCAATACTATTGGAAAAAGATTTCTCCTTCCCATAGCTAGAATTCATTGAAAGAAAAGAATATTTCGTGCATGTATCTAGGGATTGCATTATGCTTCCGATTATGTACTCACGTCATGCATTCACCTAACCTTCCAAGATAAAATTAACGGTAGAACTAGGTAAAACTTTTATCAACTTCTGTGTAAGTTAGAGACATGTTCCGACGTCGTTAAGCGTGGTAGCTAAAGTTATTTGCCAGCACTGTATCCCGGGGGTATTGTAGTCTTCCACGTACTTATCGGTATATCAAGCTCCTTCACATACCCACCAAGTACCATAATCCATACTTGGCGTATATCGAAGGGTGTATCGCGTACTCGGTAGCATATCGAAAGATCTCTTGCCGAACGGTTGTGCATTAGACAGCACCACTATGGATTTGAGCTCCCATGTACCTTGCGTATATCGGGAGACACCACTAGGATTCTTGAAACCAACTGAGTTAACCATTTGGATGTCTTGGCAAAGCAATACATCGAGAACAACACTCGGGGAGATTAGCACGCACATACTGTCCAAGTAATCGGGTATGCAGGCAAGGGTACAGTCGCAATCTTCCTTGTCGAGTCATATTGTTGGACCCTGCAGTATATCGCGGTTTGCGATGCCTTGATAATACCGTGAGGTTCCAGACCTTTGAATCCACTCTGCAACATAAGTCTTCTTGTTGCCTTCGTTTGAGTAGGTTTTTATGGACTACTTTTCTTTTAGGATACCCTTAGGAGAAACCTTGTTTCAGCCATCTTGCCTGATCATCCTGACACTTTGGTGGATTTTCCCTGGAGAAGATCCTATAGGATCTTAAACTTATCACCTGAATATCCCCTTAATCCAGAGGTTATTTTGAGGGTAAGAATGGATCAGCGTAACACGGTCGTAGTTACTGAAGTGGAAAACCCCACTTTGAATGTTGGACGACTTTTGTTTCCACAAACTCCTCTAGATTCATTTGCCTCTCATCCCCCGCAGGATGAAGGAGCACAAATCCCCGCTTCACAAGACCTTTCTCCCGTCATCATGGGAGAACCTGGATCGTTGGAATGGATAAACCGACCCTAGGACAACCCTACTGCAGCTTTTGGTCCTTCAACAGCTTACTAGACATCTTCTACAGACCACCCAGTGGCTCATTTTGCCATCTCATCCCTACCTAACTAGACTACTCCATAGCTCTCTAGACCTTAATACAGGGCTGACCCCAGTGATATTTTCGGCCCTATCCATGAACGTGTGGAACAGTTACGTCTTAAGGGTGATGACCTTCGAAGACAGAGTCTCGAGCGACACTCAGAAGAGTTTCTAAATTGGAACTTCCAAATAGGATTCAACGACGGACTCATCCTGGTTCATCCGATATCTTTTGGATCACCTGAAACATCCCTCCATAACCAGACCATTAATACGACTGGTCAACCCTAGCAAGAGTCCAGTCCTGCACCTCAAGTGAACCAACCTGTGGAAGGATAACAGTCCAACACACCAGTCACTACCACAGTTACTTTACCAGTTCCTCCCCCACCTCAAAATTCGAGGAGAGGGTATTCCATTCCCCCGGATTATCTTATTGGTAATATTATTACTACGGTAGCTAGTCAACAACCTACGTTGGTTCAACCTTTGAATAGTGGTCAACTGGTTGTGGTTGGGGGGAAACCCCCGTTTCCTAACCAGAACGTAGGTGGTGGAATCCCCAACGGACCTTCCATTGGAGCTTCCCAACCTACTAGACTGTCCACCATGGGATTATCTCATATTGGGGAGCCATCCAATGTAACTCAACCCTCATGGAGTCAAGCATATATAGGTTCTGTTAACCCTGTGTTGGGCCAATCCAATCCCAGAAATGTGCCATACGGGATACCTTATCCTAGGAATCCATACACTCTATGGGGAAAACAACCTGTGTTGCAACACGAACCCCAACCGACTATCCCTCAAGTACCACCACCCCCGATTGACCCTCCCCCACCTCACGCTGGAGGCGGCAGGCCCCCACCTAACCTTGCTGGAGGTCCACCTCATTTTACCAACAATATCCCTCACCCTTCCGGCGGTGGTGGGAATGGTTCACCACCTTCTCCCGGCGGAGGCGGTGGGGGACCACCCTATCATGGTGGAGGAGGACACTTCCCTTCAGGTGGCGGAGGTGGTCCACCACCCGCTCCAAGCTGAGATGGTGGAGGACCTAATTACTATGGTGGTGGCGGTGGTGGTGGAGACCCTCATCCTTCCAACGACGAAGTTGGTGGGGGACCCCATCCTTCTAGCGGCGGAAGTGGTCCACCACCCCCTCTAGGCGGAGGCGATGGTGGGCCGCATTATTACAACTATGGACCCCCACCTCCTCCCGGTGGTGGCGGCGGACCTCCACCCACCCCGGTGGTGGAGGTGGACCCCCACCTTATTGGAATGGACCACCTTATGGTGGTGGACCACCTTACGGTATGAGCGGTACACCCCCCTACGGCCATTTTCCTCCTCGTACACTTTACGGTCATACCGGTCCTTACATGCCTTATCCGTATTATCAATACGCGCAGCCTAACCCACAGCTGCCATTCCTGGATACTTTGGACCTACCTGACCTATCCCATTTAACCAATGATCCTATTTACCACGGATCTAACTGGCCACCAATTCCGGTGAAACTCCCGTCTGATATCCCTAGATTTGATGGCAAGCTGGGTGAAGACCCTAAAAACCATGTGATGACATACCACTTATGGTGTTCATCTAATTCCTTAATGGACGATTCATGTCGTCTTAGATTGTTTCAAAGGACTCTCATCGGTTCGGTTTCCAAGTGGTACATTGAGTTGCCACCCCACTCTTTTCCTGATTTTGGTTGTCTTGCCATGAACTTTTTGACACATTTCTAGCTGCCCATACGGTATGAAACTGGTACCGAGCTTTTAACGTCGCTCTGTCAGAATACCACCACTCATATTTCGGATCATATCCACGAGTGGAAAAGGAGACGATGTCTCATTAAAGCTCATATTCCAGATCAGCTCCTAGCAGATTGGTTTACAAAATCCCTCATCCCTACCATAGTAAGAGATGTTTCCATGCGAGGTGCTATCACCAAAGAACAAGCCATCGCAAGTGCCCATGTACTAGACCTAGTCGACACTCAATCTGGCACTTTGTTTGATATTCTACCTGACACACCCCGTGACGTTAATGATCCTACGAAACCACATAAGGGACCCCAAGCTGATGGAATCATTGGTTCCCTTAACACCCATCTTGCTTCTAGCAATGTTGGATCATCCAACCTTCACGGTTCCTCCTCATTATTGACTCAGGCTGGCCACAACACCACCAAATCCACCACTCCTGCTCTAACTGAAGAGGTGAATTCTGTCCAATCAGCTTCATCTCAGAAGTCTGGCGGTAAAAAGAAGAACAAGGGGAAACCCAAAAAGTCCTCTGCCTAGCAGGAACAAAAGAGCACTCCTGACGATACCAAGCAGAAACATAAACTAAAGTATCCTTGTTTACTGTGTGGAGATGACCACTTCTCCAAAGAATGTCCCCATGGAGATGAAATACAAAAGTTTCTTTGGGGTAAGCCAACTCCCGCAGTCATCAATGATCCATTTCCTACTCAAAACCAGCAGATGATTGCTCAACCCCCCCAGCCCAGGGGGAACCATCCAATACCGTGCATGTTCTCATGGCGCGTAACAAGACGATCAATTTGAACACTCGCTCGCGATCTTATGAACTAGTCCCTTTGAAGGAATCCACTGGAAGTAATGCTGAAAAATATTTTGACTCCTTAACTTATGTTACTGTACCATCAAATTCTCTCACCATTCAGAAGCCATCCTTAGACTCGATATTGCAACCGCCCAAGAGTACGATTCAAAAAGTTGTCTTCAATCCCAACGCTCGGGCGGCACAAAATTACAATATCGTAGAACACTTGGCACAAGCTCCTTGCGTCATGTCTACCCTGGAAGTTTTGCAGAACCCTCCTAATCAATGCAAAACTCTCCTTGCAGCCATTGGTGCAGTCGACCCCAATTCCTCGAATACCATCATGTTTCGACTTGACCACTTCAAGCCGAGGCTCTCCCACCAGCTCGCATTCCAAGTTTCTGAGAACATTGCTGGGAAGATTCTCCATCGTACCCTTTTAGACGAAGGCACCTCCACTTCTGTCATGTCGATCACCTGTTGGAGAGCTATTGGCTCCCCTAAATTGAATCGTTCTCCTACCACGTTGAAAGCATTCGACGGGCATGGATTTCAACCTCATGGGATCTTACAATCTCTTGCAGTTGAGTTGGGCGGAAAGACCATAACCGTTAACGTGGAAGTGGTCTCAGCCCCAATAGATTATAATCTCTTGCTTGGTCACAATTGGTTTTATGCCATGTAGGTGGTAGCCTCTTCAGTCTTCTGCATAGTACAATTCCCCCACCAAGGACGAATTGTTACTATCGACCAATTAGATTTTTGCACACCAGATGTTACTACTCATCCTGGTGACCACGTTCCTTCCATTGGACAAATGTCAAAATAGTATGAGTATAGGGGTTGGCCTTATGAAAGATTCATCTCTCATGGGCGTTTTTCTGGCATCGGACCCCCCTAATCATGTCGCTACGGTAAACATGATCTCCACAGAGATTTTATCTCACTCTACCGATGATTGGCTTGTACCGGATGAAGCCACAACACACTTGATTGGAGATATAATGCCTCCTTCATCCGTTGAACGTATTTACGAGGCTATCCAATTAGCACCGGAGGACCATTTAACCATGGCCTCTCCATCCCGTTCTCTACGACGGACGTCATCTCTACCTGATCTCTTACATCGAACTTTTCACTCAGACGATTCCATCATGAAAGTTATGAATGTTGACGATGGTCCGTGGGATGATCTCCACCATAGGTGATATTTTCTTCCTCCTTTGGAGTATATAGAGGACAACATCCACACCCTCTTTTCTCCAGACATCTACCCGTTCCCTCATTCCCCCATCCTTACATGTCTTACGGACATGGAGGGCAACTTGGCCCACATTGAGCCAACCACCCCAGTAGACATCTTGGTGAAACCTGGTATAGTGGAACACATTCGCATAGGCCAAAAGTGTTCCCCTGAATAAATAGCTGCTGGCACGGCCTTATTCAAGCAATTTCGAGACGTATTTGCTTGGTCCTATGAGGAGATTCCTGGGATAGACCCCGTGATTGTTTCTCATGAAATAAAAACCTATCCCGACGTCAAACCTATATGCCAAAAGTTGCGACCGGTACACCCCCGGAAGATGGCAACAATCAATGTTGAGATTGAAAATCTCTTAAAGGATGGCTTTATTTATCCTATCCCATTGACGGATTGGGTCTCAAACGTCATCACTGTGAACAAAAAGCAGGGTACCATTCGTGTTTATGTCGATTATCGGGACCTTAATCGGGCTTGTCCAAAAGACAACTACCCGACCCCCTTCATCGACTAGATCATCAACAATTGTGCCAGAAGTGTCATCTTGTCATTTATGGATGGCTTTTCTGGTTACAACTAGATTGAGATCAACCCCGCTGACCAACACAAGACGGATTTCATTTTCCCATGAGGAACGTTTGCATACCGCAAACTCCCACTTGGCCTTAAAAATGTTGGCGCCATGTTTCAGCGAGCTATGTCGTATGCCTTCCATGACATTAAGGACTTTGTGGAACCTTACCTGGACGATCTCCCTACTCATTCAAAGTAGCGTGAGTTCCACATTGATCATCTAACGACCATTTTCCTTAGATGCAGACGGTACAATATCCGTCTGAATCCTCATAAGTGTATCTTTTGCGTTGAGTCCGGATGCCTCTTAGGATTTATCGTTTCAAAGGATGGGATCTGCATTGATCCCTTAAAGGTGGAGGCCATCATCAACCTGCCACCCCTACTGATGTGACGGAAATTCAAAGTCTCCAAGGGAAGGCGACTTATTTAAGATGTTTTGTTTGCAATTTCGCGGAGAAGACTCAGGGGTACATGAGACTGCTCAAGAAGGACGTCCCATTAATTTGGGATGACCACGCTCAAAAATCCTTCGACAGTATCAAACATGCCATCACACATGCCCCCGTGCTCCAACCGCCCAATTATTACCGAGATTATATCTTATATCTCGCCGCTTCTGCTACCACTATAACCATGGTTTTGGTACAGGAGGATCAAAATTCCCAGGAACATGTAATATACTATGCAAGTAAGGGTCTTGCTGACGCTGAAACTAGATATTCACATGTCGAAAAACTCGCATTCGCGGCGTTCATCGCCGTCCAGAAGTTTCGGCACTATATCTTGCTTCGCACCACCACCATCATCGCAGACTCGAACCCCATGTACCACGTCGTGAAACGTAAAGTGCTTGGGGTCAAGTATTCACGCTGGATCGTGATACTGCAAGAATTTGATCTTCTTTTCGAGAAAGCCAAGTCAAAAAAGTCTTTTGTGTTTGCAAAGCTAATTTGTGACCTTCCCCATCCTGATGCAGAAATTGAGCACAATGACTCTTTTCCTGATGAATCATTGTTTCTCATCAGTACGACTAACCCATGGTAAGGAAATATCTCATTATATCTTCAAACCCAACACTTCAACCTTCAACTTTCTTGCGATGACCGTCGTAAGATATGTCACCATGCAAAGTATTATTTAATCATCAATGATACTTTGTATCACTGTGGCATTGATTCAATTCTTCGAAATTGTCTCACTCACGATGAAGCCGAACGCGTTCTGAATGACTGTCACGCTGGGGCATGTGGAGGTCATCTATCTAGGATGGCTACAGCCTAAAATATTTTGCGTGCAGGATATTATTGGCCTACCATCTTCAAAGATTGTACTGAGGCCGTACAAAAAGTCCTCCTTGCCAACACTTCCATACGAATAAGTGCACCCATCCCGCCCCGTTACACTCGGTTATTGCCATGGGCCCCTTCGCAAAATGGGGCATTGAATTTATGCATTGTAAGCCTACCTTGGTCGGGGGGCAGAGTTATATCATTGTAGCTGTGGATTACTTTACAAAGTGGGCTGAAGCTATGCCTACATACTAGAATGACGGCAAAAACACAACTCTTCATGTTCAATCATGTAATAGCGCGGTTCGGAGTTCCTCAGGCGATTGTTACCGATCATGGTTCCCATTTTCAGAACCATATGGTTGATGAACTGAGCGATAGGTTGGGTTTTCGCCATGAAAATTCAACACCCTACTACCCGTAATCCAATGGACAAGTTGAGGCCATTAACAAAGTCTTGAAAACCATGGTCCAAAGGATGGTAGGTACGCAAAAATCCAATTGGCATAACATGCTCTTTTCAGTGTTATGGGCCTACAAAATTTCCGTTAAAACCATCGGAGGTTTCACTCCTTTCCAACTAGTCTGTGGATTGGTGGCTGTCCTACCTATAGAGTGCGAAATTCCGTCTCTACAACTAGCTGTCGAACTTCTTCCTAATACTACTGCCGAAGAAGAACATCTCCTGCACTTAGCAAAACTTGACGAATCCCGCCAAGATGCCACTCTTGCTAATGAAGCGCATAGGAAACGCATGAAATCCCAATGCAACAAGTTAGTTGAACCTCGTATCTTTAACGAGGGTGACCTGGTCCTCACTTATGACCAGAAGCACGACAAACTAGGAGCAGGAAAGTTCAAATTCAGGTGGGATGGACCTTACATTGTCAAATGTGTTTTGGAGATGGGAGCTTACGAGCTTGAAGACTATGACGGAATCTCTTTGGGTGAACCCCGCAATGGGCTTTACCTGAAGAGATACTATGCCTAAACTCGTCACGCTTTGACTTTATTGTATATACTATACATGGTGTGTTTTTTGTGCTGTGACGCTTTTATTTTTGAGTGTCTTTAGATCTTGTTTCCACTCCTTATACCATGTTCTGTCTGCGTGTGTAGATGGAAACGTGCTATGGATTCGTGGATGACGCCAGCCGACATACCCGTAACCTTGCTTCGGCAGCCTGGGTATTATATTCCCCAACAGGTGAGCTCATTAGCTCAGGAGGAAGTTGCCTAGGGTTTGCGACCAACAATGCCGCAAAATATCAAGCATTATTTGGAACCCTAGCTAGCACCATTTCCTTGGGTATGAAACACATTGTCATCCACATGGATTCTCAATTAGTGGTTTCCCATCTTAACCAGGTTTATGCCATCCGCGATCCCACCTTACTCCGTCTCTTCAGATGAGTACGTCTCCTAAAAAGTCATTTGAATCCGTTTAGTACCTACACATTCCACGAGAGTTAAACACAATTGCTGAATCGATGGACAACTTCATTTTGGATTGGTACATCACACACACATAATATTCATAATATGTAAAAGCATTCACAACATGTAAATAATGCAATGTATAAAAGCAAACATGTAAACAAGATCACATCACTCATCATTTTAAAACACATAATGTATAAATCGCCGACAATGTCTGTATATATATATCACTCAAAAGTAGTGCTGGTACAAAATCTGAAGCACGATGGCTTTCAGTGAGTCTCTGCAAAATCTGAAGCACCGCAGCTTTCAGTACTACAAAATCTGAGGTCTCTAAACTCTCAATACAAGTATAATAGTGTCATCAGGCCTGATTCCTGACCCATATGCCACCCCTATCACGGACATCCTACTGTCGCTGAGTGAGGAAGCAATCCACGATCCTCGCTACCTTGCGGAGTAGGGAATTGAAGCGTACAGACGCTCCAACCCCAAACCTCTGCATAGGTCTCGGCAGGTCATCTATCACTAGCTCAAGAACCTCCACTGTCAACCGGGACAAGTTCTTATATACCTCCTCCATCTCCTCGATGGCAACATGAGCACCTGGGGGCATGATTGCTTCCCCACCTCTGTCTCTCCTCACCAGAAGGGAAATTCCTACAGGCCATATGGGCCCCACATCTGCACACACATGTTACATGCTTGTCAACACTGCATAAAAAAAATGATAAATATACAAAACTAAAAATACAAGGGTTTTTTTTCTCACCTATGTCACCCCATGTTGCACCCTCGGGCAACACCAAGTCAGGATCCTCTCTGAAATTTGTACCACCATATGGGAAGTCCTCAACCATGAGTAACTGGCCTTCCAGCCAGCTGAAGAACTCAGGACCAAAGCTGATGATAGTGTTAAATTTTGAGCATTAATTCACAATACTATAGGATCTTTGCTGAGAGAATAACATCTACAGTATATCAATGCATGACAATCACAATATGACAAGCATCACAAGAATCAAAAGCATGAAGACAAGAGACACAGAGTTTCCGTGGGGAAAACCCTAAGGTGAAAAACCCCACAACTTCCTCAGAGATAGAGAGAGCAATGGCTCAACCAAAAGTACAACCAAATAACACTAAGATAGTCTCTTGATAGCAAATGATCCTCCTCCTCACTAGTGCGCCACTTTTCAAGTGAGAGTGAGTTGCTTTTCCGAAATGAGTAAAATAGAGATCTCCGATCTCTATTTATACTAACCTTTTTTCCCAGTGACCTTATGGGGCCGACTTGCCTATCTAGATACATCCACATTATATTATATATAATTCAGGGCCGACCCCACATGGTGGTCTAATAACCCATCAGCAAGTACACACACTTGCGACACTTGTCAATCCACATGATGGCACTTCCTTCTAGAGGAATAACACATCTCTTATAAGGGTACAATGAATATATATAAAATACACAAATGAAATACATTCCGAAGTTACATATACATCAACACTCCCTCTTAACTAGGAAGGTATTTCTCGACACAGATCTGCTAGACAAGTCTTCTTCTCTGGATCATCGTCATCGATGCATCGTCATCATCATCGTCACTGCTGCTGCTATCTCAACCAATCTCTAACTCTACTCGTCATAGGAAATTCTACAGAGCCAGTCCTTTTTCATACTGTATGTAGGCCCACCACCTGCAAGTCTTCATCATCACTGGCCATACTGTGGAATCCTCAGGACTTATTACGTGCATCACAAAACCTGGCTGCAGCATCCCAGGCTATTACGAGCACACAGCTCTACCTGTAGGATCTCCCAGGAGCACATTACATGTGACACATCACAAAACCTAGCTGAAGCATCTTAGGCTGTTACGAGGACACGGCTCTACCTGTCGGATCTCCCAGGAGCACATTACATGTGATCTCACCACAAAACCTGGCTGAAGCATCTGAGGCCTTTTTCATCCTGTCCAGACCTCCCAGGAGCAAATTACATGTGGTCATGGCAAAACTTGGCTGAAGCATCTGAGGCATTTTTCATCCTGTCTAGATCTCCCAAGAGCAAATTACATGCCATAGGACAAAACCTCGCAAGAGCATCTGCCAAATATCCCAGGGCACCGAATTACATGCTATAGGCAAAACCTCGAAAGACTATCTGTAGATCTCCCAGGGCACAAATTATATGTCCTTCCAATAAAAACCTCAAAAGAGCATTTGCCAGATGTCCCAGGGCACCGAATTACATGCCATAGGCAAAACCTCGAAAGACCATCTGCAAATCTCCTAGGGCACAAATTACATGCTTACCTGCACAACCTGATCCACGGCCACAAAGTATCATCTGATACTCATCAAACATCATCCTGATGTACACATTATCATCCTGATCATCATCACTGCAACATCCTGCTGCATGTCATCTGGAGAAGCTCGTCATCCACGATCATCTTGATCATACAATGCATCCATCTGATGCACATCAAGTATCCACCTGATACATACATAGATACATGATCCACACAATGTATCCATCAACATACATGATCTACTTGATCATACAAAGATACATGATCCACACAATGTATCCATCAGCATACATGATCTACCTGATCATACAAAGATACATGATCCACACAATGTATCCATCAGCATACATGATCTACCTGATCATACAAAGATACATGATCCACACAATGTATCCATCAACATACATGATCTACCTGATCATACAAAGATACATGATCCACACAATGTATTCATCAGCATCCAACATGATGCATACATACAACATACATACACATGATCCAACCGATCATATACAGCATCCAACATGATGCATACATATATGCATATAATGATCCAACTGATCATATCCAAGCAGAAACCAGAACATCATCCTGATGCTCATTATCCAGCGCTTACATCCACAGCCATGTGAAGGATCCCCCTTCCAACATGCTTGGAATGGATTCAGCAAATGTGTCCATCACTTCTTCCTCGAAGTGTCCTCGATCTGAAGAATGCCAAGCCTTTCTCTGAAGTACTCGAATTTCACCCTGGCTAGTGGCTTCGTCAGCACATCTGCAATTTGCTCATCCGTCGCAACATATAGGAGCTTCACAGCTCCTCTCTGCACCATATCCCTGATATAGTGATATTTGATCTCTATGTGTTTCGACCTGTCATGAAACACTAGATTCTCGCACAGCTTCACACAACTCTGGTTATCACAGAAGATACCAGTAGCATCCAACGGGAGATCATATAACTCAGACAGTAGCTTCCGTAGCCATATTGCCTCACAACTAGCTGAACAGGCTGCAACATACTCTGCCTCAGCTGTACTCAGTGCTACACAGGACTGCTTCCTGCTAAACCAAGAGATCACACCTGATCCCATACTGAAGCAACACCCAGATCTTCTCTTCCTATCTGCAGCACTGCCAGCCCAATCTGAATCAACATAACCCTGCAGGTTAAACTTTTGATTCGCTTCATACTTGAGCCCATAATCCAATGTACCCTTCAGATACCTCATAACATGCTTTACAGCAATCAGGTGAACACTCCTCGGATCCGTCAGGAGTTGGCTCAATGTGTTCACAGCAAAGCAAATATCCGGTCTCGTGTTCATCAGGTACATCAAGTACCCAATCATCTGACGATACATGGAGACATCAACCGGCTCAGATGAAGCATCACATAGAAGCTTCAGATTCGATGCCATAGGTGTGGCCATGGCTTTGCAATCCATCATCCCAAATCTCTTCAGGATATCCACTGTGTACTTCCCTTGACCAAGGAAGATCCCACCTGCACTCTGCCACACCTCCATACCTAGGAAATAGTGCATCATTCCCAAATCTTTCATATCGAATTCAGCAGCAAGCTTCCTCTTAGTATCTACAATCAGTCTGTCATTTCCTGTTACAAATAAGTCATTCACATACAGGAGTAGAATCACAGGATTCCCTTCCTCAACCTTGTAGTAAAGATTGGAATCTGCTTTACTCTTGGTAAATCCCAAACTAGATAGCAAACTATCCATCCTATCATACCAAGTTCTGGGAGCTTGCTTCAAGCCATACAAGGCTTTCTTCAATCTGCACACATGTGACTCCCTGTCAGGTCTTGGGACTACATCCCAAACATCATCTTCATGATCGACGGATCATGGCATTCCATTTCTTCATCCCAGATCCTGGGAACTTCAATATCTTCAATAGATATCTTTGTTGTTGGAACAAATGTTGTAATCCTTCTTTTGTAGGTGAAGGTATATGGTCTCTCCTACAAAACAAGTTAAATTGCATGATTAGAAACATCTCATAGTTTTCAGACAAATTATTACACATAAAAAAATATGTTATACAGTCATGCAATTATCTTAGCCAATGCTTCAATACAACATTTATCCATGTTCCATAACTTTCTAGATGCCTTCCAGTCTCTACCAGAACATTGTTAAGAGTTTGCACTACTCCCAACATGTCAGCAAAGAGGTTTCATTCTAGATAAGTAGCAATGGAATGTTGTACAGTGCCATAGGCCACTTACCCTACACATGCATATTAGTAGTATACTGTTCATTAATGCAATCATTCTAATATGCACAGTACATATCCTAAGTCTAGGAACATGAGAATATACATCACTGAACAAATTTATTTAAGCAAACAAATATGCAAGAAATTAAAATACTTATCTTTGTTTGTTTGTTGGGTGGACTCCCTTTGAGTCTTTGCTTCCTTGCAGGAGCTGCTGGAGTCCTTCTACACCTTTCTGTTGTGGAATGTAGAGAGATGGACAACTCCCTCTGAATATCTGCACCCTTGCAGAAGCCACTGGAGTGTGCTTCCTCTTTATCTTTGCTTCCTGGATTACCTGTTCTTGAACTCATATTCATCCTTGGTCCCTATGCATGCTTATTAGTATCATAATTGTGTTATCCTTGTGATCTCATACAAAATCATACATTCATTAGTATACTATTTAAACACAATAATCTCAAGCATGTATAGTCATAATCATTTCAAAAATAAATAATAAGCATTAGCATTCAAGGTTTATATGGGACTCTTATGGTTAGTCATATCATAAGAAACATAACATGTCTAAACCTGTAATTACTCAAACCTATGACTCTTCTGCTTAGTCATATCATTAATTAAGGTAAGACACATAATATGCATATACCCATGATTATTCAAACTTATGACTTTATGAACAATTATCATCAATCATGCCATGCATACTTATATGATAGATCCTATGATATAAGAAACACATACCTAGTCACCATATTTGCTAGTTATGTCTAACAATGTGTTCTTGTTCTTCTTGAATGACCTGCATAACTCATTAGTTAACTTTTGCAAAAACAAATTATACATACCTCTATGTGATCCATGACTATGGATGAATCTTTGTCTTTATGTCACCATGGCATGTTCAGGTTGTCCCTCCAATTTGTACCAACCTCCCTCTTGCTCTCCAATCACTACTGCATCATCGATTGTTTTACCCTTTGACCACATTAGGACTTGGCCATCTACAAATGCAACTCTCATACCTTTCGCATCTAATGCAGAGATGGAGAGTACGTTCTTCTTGAGTCCAGGTACATAAAGGACTTCTTTCATCTTCAAAGATTTTCCAGAATCTAGGTTGTAGGAGGCTTCACCACTTCCTTTGATTGGGTATTGATAATCATCCCCAAGTTTCACCTTATGGGGTGATTCATGTTCAGATAGGTTCACAAAAGATTCCTTAAACCCCATCATGTGTTTGGAAGCCCCACTATCAATCAACCAATCATTACAACCATGAGATATGGTACCTGTGAGAGTAGAGATCAGAACATACTCTTCTTCACTTGATGAGTCATCATTACTATCACTTTCTGCCCTAGCCTTCTTTTTTGGGGGTTCATCATCTTCGGCAGCATGAGCATGAAACCTTCTTTTGCTACCCTTCTTCTTCTTGTTGGAGATGTTGTTGTCCTTCTTGTTCTTGGGACAATTTATGGCAATATGCCCTTTCTCATTATAGGTGAAGCATATTCTTCTTTCTTTGAAGTGATGTGAAGATCTCTTGGAGTGAGATGGCTCTCTCTTGGACTTCCCTTTCTTGGTGTGAGATGTGAGCTTGATCTTCATTCCCCATATTTTCTTCTCGTGCCACAAGCCTTGCTTCTTCTTGTGAGCATTCTTCCCGTAGTCTACTGAAGGAGATCAACTTCTTCCTTGCACAAATTCCTTGGATAAAGGAATCCCATGACCTGGGTAGGCCATTTAGAGTGGTCATCACCACTTCACCATTCTCCACCATTTCATCCACTGCTTCTAGTTGTTCCTTGATCTGGGAGACCCTTGAAAAATAAGATTGAATGGTTTCTCCATTCTGAAACTTTACTCCTTTCAATTGGTTCCGCAGGGTCATCTTCCGATTTATGTTCTTCCCTTCAAACAGCTTGGTCAAAGAGTCAAACATTTCCTTGGGTGTCTTAAGAGAAGACACATGGGGTATGAGATGGTCTTTGATAGAATTAGCAATGATTCTCTTTGCCTTGACCAAGTTCTTCTTGTGCAATGCCTTGGCCTCTTCATCCTCTGGGATAGGGATGTCTTCTTTCACACATGAGTCCAACTCATTTTCTTCCAGGATTAACCCAATCCTATGCTTCCAGGCTCGGAAGTTATCAGGCCCTTCAAGATTATCCTCAAGCTTGGTGTGGAGAGACATCTTAAAGAGTACTTCAAATGGAAATAGAAAAGATTTAGATCTTACCACTTGAAGTGCTAAAAACTAGATCTCGTCTCGGATTAGGGTTTGTCAGAGAAACCCTAAAAATTAAAAATGTAAATTTCAAATTTCTGAAAGGATAGAAAGATGCGCCTTGGTGAGCTGATCAACCTAGTACATTCATAATTTGAGATCAACAAAGTCTTGCCCTTCAAAATTTCCTTTTTGTCCTCCCGGGTTCACTAGGGAGAGTCCTAAATTAGGGTTTTAGTTTCCCGGCGATCTACCCAGCCAAAAATCTCGAATCAAAGCTCTAAACTTTGATTTTTGCAAGGAGCTTCCAGCTGTGTCTTCAGATTCCAGAAATTCCTATTTTTGTGGAAACCCTAATTTTTAGGGCCAAATATGAAAATGCTTGGAACTGAGTTCTGATTGGACAGATAGATGCGTCTTGATGAGTAGAGTCAATCTACTATACTGATTTTCAAAAATCTGTGGAGAGAAACCCAATAAACAAGGAACTCAAGCTTCCGTCACTGCAAAATGTCTTCTTCTCAGGTTAGCTCTGATACCATGTTAAATTTTGAGCATTAATTCACAATACTCTAGGATCTTTGCTGAGAGAATAACATCTACAGTATATCAATGCATGACAATCACAATATGACAAGCATCACAAGAATCAAAAGCATGAAGACAAGAGACACAGAGTTTCCGTGGGGAAAACCCTAAGGTAAAAACCCCACAACTTCCTCAGAGATAGAGAAAGCAATGGCTCAACCAAAAGTACAACCAAATAACACTGAGATAGTCTCCTGATAGCAGATGATCCTCCTCCTCACTAGTGCGCCACTTTTCAAGTGAGAGTGAGTTGCTTTTCCGAAATGAGTAAAATAGAGATCTCCGATCTCTATTTATACTAACCTTTTTGCCCAGTGACCTTATGGGGCCGACTTGTCTATCTAGATACATCCAAATTATATTATATATAATTCAAGGCCGACCCCACATGGTGGTCTAATAACCCATCAGCAAGTACACACACTTGCGACACTTGTCAATCCACATGACGACACTTCCTTATAGAGGAATAACACATCTCTTATAAGGGTACAATGAATATATATAAAATACACAGATGAAATACATTCCGAAGTTACATATACATCAACAGATAGGTCCTCCACCATGACGGGTCATCACCTCATCCCATTTCAGCATGTGGGTATCTCTAGGCTCCCTGTCATCTAGTACTACTTGTGGACCCAAGAGAGGGATCCGCTCCAATAGGAACGATACCACGATTGATCCAATCCAAACTGCTTGAGTTCTCCCTGCCGACACTTGGTCATTTGAGCTCGGAGGTTTGCGAGGAGACCCTCGTACTAGTTGAAAACCATGGGGGACATACAGTCCTCCGCATAAAGCATCTGAGTGCAAGTATCCATGTGTGGGGCTTGGCTTCCTGCCACTCTAGTAATAGTAAACAGTATGGTACGCAATGGGCGGCTCACCACATCCCTGATAAGGATCTTCCCACTGGAAGATCGAGCAAGAGTGGTACAATGCTGAGACAACATGTCATCGACTGTGCGGTCACTGGCCCGTGTTCCAGTCAGATGTACAGGGTCCCCTCTCCAGTACAAACCTGTGATAAAAAAGATGTCCTCAACATCTATTGTGAGGATGTGCTCACCAATCACGAAATGTTGTTGGGCCACATCTCAACTCTGGAGCATGTGTGATAGCAATGGGATTTGGGATCTCATCCCCTGAATCTCAAGGAATTTGAGCAAACAGCGGTTCCTCAAGGCATCCACGCATTGTGGATCACTGGTAGCTTGTACATATTCTACTTCATGTTTTCTTTCCCACCACTCTAAAACCATGTTGGCTTGCTAGCAACCTGCCAAAAGGGACATTTAAACACTCTTAGATCCAACTTCAACCACAGCAAGTTCCCTTTTTGAGTTTATTTTGATGATTGGGAAGTGTATCTCCGTCGCCGTACTGTACTTTTGCATATAGTGCAATGTCGTCGCACTTCACTCATTCGGGACTTGCACCGAGTCGGTCTTGCCGCAGTCCCCGAAAGGGCCAACTGCGACGAGCTGAGAGCGCAATAGCCCTCCATGAATTCATCAAAACACCCAAAAATTGAACCTAAAAACAAAATCTAATCCACTGGAAAGTACTAGATGAAGTTTAGGCTTACCTGTTCCTGACAGTGGGTGGAATGGTGGATTGTAGCTCACGGAATCGGTAAAGGAAATTTTGGATCCAAATTGGTACTTTTCCTCCCAAATTGGCAAATGAAACAATGAAATCTATTTTTGGCCCATTTTTCTATTTATAAATAGAATGGAATATTCCTTTTCAAATATTTTGATTCTCTTGGGCCATTTATCATAGTTTTTGACCATTTTGTCATATTTGAGGCTATTTGACACATTTTCTAGTGTGCAGGAGTTGTAAGTAGTCTTTTGTGCTATTTCTCCTATCACAATGGTCATCACAGGTATGAACACTCCCTTGAACGTTTTGTCGTTATTTTTGCAATGGTTAGTTTGTAATTATTGCGTGATAATGAGTTTACTCTTCATTTGTTCTCGTACTCATGAAACTATGAGAACAAGTACCGAGTTATGATTTATCACTTTTCCGAGTTCGTTAAACTTCCACAGAAAAGGACACCCCGCAAAGTCTACTGTTAATCTCTTTTCAGGCTCTCGAAAAACAAAAAGATTGCTAAGCGAACTTGTCACGTTCACGCTTGTTAAAGTATTTGAATGGTTGTCTTCCTAGTGATAGTTTTCCCCTTTTTCGGACCAGGAGGCACTAATTACAAAAAAGGTATACTCCAGCCAATCCTGACTGGAAGAGTCCTCTACCACATTGTTTTACCCTTTTTCGAGCGATGAGGCTAACTTTACGAAAAAGGACCGTTGGAGTCTTATTTAGTTCTTTTTAGACTCTCTAAACATGAAATGACGACCAAGTTTACCTTCTATGGACTCATTAAAATTCTCACATTGAAGGGCCCATCATGGGATGAACCCCTCCTATCCTAGGTTCAGAAAATATTTGGGATTGGACTCATCTATGAGATGAGCTATATCGAGCATCTGGTTACCCTCATCAAGCTCGTAAAAAACACATGAGGCACTCATCATTCATGATGGGGAAAAAGGAAAGTGTTTGTGTTACATACCTTATTAGTGGTAGTATGTAGTCGTTCTTGAGCATGGCACTCATCTGCATTTGCATACAGCACTTGGATCATCCGTTTGTCCTCGAGTTCCACTTATTTCCTGAGTCTTGTTACTCCTTTGAGTCATTCAAAGAAAAGCTTCCATTATCAGTCGCTTTGAGAATTTGTGTCGCACTCGTCGTGTCAATACTGCCAAGTCATGCCATGCCCATGTTCAAGAATATGTTTACATTTATCATCTATAGTCAGTACACCCGCCATCACATCGGTCTACTCTGAGTCAATCTTGCATGTTCCTGTACCATCCAATCTACCCTATACATTTTTGTCGTGTTTCGTGTCGATTGATGGGGGATTCATCATGGCCCTCCTTGGATGGATTCATCCTTGTTGACTTCAGCACATCATCCAAGGATTGAATATAGAAACCAGTCAAGTACCTTGGCCGTGCATGCCTCAATGGTAGGTTACCTCGCTTTCATCATGAGTTTACATCATTGAATCTTGATCAAAAGATTTCATCTTGCATTCAACTTCAACTCATTTATTCACGCTTGATGATTTGTACTGTGATACCTTGGGAATCATTGACATCAATGGTGATCTCCCTCGCACTTCTTAATGGTTTACATCAATGGCTGGTAACCAAGTGGTTTCTACCATGTTCGACCTCAATACATTTGTAATCACATGGATAGATTCGTATCATTGCGGGTTCAGCTTGAAGACCCTGGGGATTCATGTTTTACCCAGGTTGCGATGGAGTTTGTATTGAGTTATATCACACGGATCCACATTTGTATTGGTCATGGCTGTGTTATCATCTCATCATGGATCTATGCTTGTGTCTAGTAGCCATGATTGTGTTCAGTCGGTCATTACTACCATGGATCTGCACTGTATTGGTCAATAGCCATGTTGTACTTTATATGAGATTGTTAGTTCAGAGTCAGTTGTACTGCAGCAGTGTCCTTCGCCCAACAAGTCTATTGCCATTACTTCTATCAAAGCACTTCACCTGTCTATCTTCAATAGCTTCATGCTTTGGGGGGCATTCTGTTACACCCAAAATCTACTCATCATAAGATTCAGTGTATACACCCCTGAAGATACCTGCGCTAAGTAATCATCCTGGGAGGATTTGTACCCAATTGTGCTATGTTTTGAAGGGTCGTCGCAGGTTGCACACTAGAAAACATGCGACGTTGCACCTTGCTCCATTATAGGGTGTGACGAAGTCCGTTAGATGGCAAAAATAGCTTCTTCGAGGCCCATCTCGAAGCTTGCTGGCTTGGGACCCTATCCCTGACCTCTTGGAAGAGATGGCACTTGGTTCCTAAACCTTTGGAGAGATCTCTTAAGCCTCTCCTACCATCTCTCAACCTATCCTATCCATACCCTATCCACTTAGTCCTATATAAATGAAGCTCACTCCGATCCCAAAGGGAGGAAGTCTATGGTATCTACATGCTGGTGAAATCACCCTTGGGACATCTCCACTCACTTATTGGAGAACTCATACTTCCTTGGAAGGATATGGCAATTGGCTTTGTCGGAGAAGGACTAAAGCATTAAGCCTTTGTTGTGGTTCTATATCTCTATTATGTACTCCTCTTTTTGCAGTAATACAAATGCTTTCCACTAATATTTTCATGTGTGTAATGATATTGAGTATTTTACCTCCTTAACTGTTTACTTAGATCTCTTATTGTATAGACATTTTTTACTTATTTCTCTTGTTTCTTTTCTTGACAGGTCTTGCAGCTTGTATCTAACAACCGTGAGACATGGAGCAGCATTTGGGAGAATGGATTGCAAAGTGAAAGGTAAGACATCTAATACTCGATCCTTAAGTAGATCTAGGAAATGCAATAGTAGTCTGTTCTATTTGTTCTAGACTCACTTTGAGCTAGGGAGATCCTGCTCGAGTGGATTGTCTGATAACACAAATTGAAGATACAACAGCAACCAGAATCTAAACATAAGCTTGAATCCTAACTGATAATTACTGGAAATCCTAGAAAGCATAAACAACTGGAAGATATTGGAATTGAGCTTGGTTGTTACAACTGGTTCGAACAGACATGCATTAATCTAAATTAACCTACACAGTCGACTATCACACCACTCTGTTACAGCTATTCAAGATGCAATCATACGATCAGAAGGAGAGCTAACCTATGTTGCAACTAACAGTAACATCTACAATAATTCCACACCACACACCGAAAGAAAGCTAAATGAACCTACCTACTTAAACCAGCTATCTCTGTGAGAAGGCAGGCCCTGGCCTTCTAACAGAGACGCCGAGAATCACAACAAATTAAGACACATAAATGAAGAACTTTGCTCTCATATTAATGATGCAAATCGACAGTCTCAGTGCTCTGTTATAGCTTATACAAAATGGTAATTGTCCAACCCCAGGCTACGAGAGCCTTCGCATATTTATACATTGAAAGTATAGATTCTGGTCCACTAAACTTGTGCAGCAATGAAGATCTATGATCTTCATGCTGCGGAGTTACAGCTAACTATTACAGCCGTATTAAACAAGGTTGTTACTCATGAAGGAGGTGTTACTCCAGTAATCAACGGATCAACAGATTTGGCAAGCTGGAATGCGATCTGTCTGTTGCAGCTGGATTCTGTTTCAGTGGAGGCCTGTTACAGATTCTCGTAGATGAATGAGATATCCCTTGTAGTTATGAGGAATCAGTATTTGATGAGTAGAAACTAGCGCCACTTGGATGATACACATGCGCTTTATATCTTGACTAAATGAAGTCACACAGATTAACATCAATCAAAGACTAGGATCCAAAATCTTGACAATCTTAGGCATAAAATAAATAAAGCAATAACGAATTATACCTGTCAATATCATTGGTTGTTTTGGAGAAAAGGCATAGGTATAGCTTACGAAAATAGGATGTAATCAGGGCAAAATGATGTAATAAAGATGCCCAAAAAGGGGCATTTCCTGAACCCAACATCCCCCCCAAACTATTTGATTGCATGTCCTCATGCAACTACCTCCCCTAGTCTGAATCTGAGCCTGAGTTGAATCTGTGAATATTTGTAAGATTGTAGGAAAGTTCTGGTGTCTCCCCTCGAGGCACAAACCCATAGCAGGCTGTCCATTTCTCCCAACACAGCTTTTCTTCTTCTTTAGTCAAAGCATAGCTGTTTCTTTATGGACTTAGAAGTAGCCATATAAGAGGGAATCTGAACCTTAATCCAATCCACCAAGACCCACATTTTTCCATGCACTGTGCTTATCTAGGAACCCTTGTCAAAGCTTGCCTGAAATTCTCAAAGCAATATGGGTCCATTTCCTTTAAAGATGAAGAAGAATACAGCCATCCATATTCACTACCTTCCAGACCACTCTGCTGCATATTAAGAATCATTGGGACACATGTGGTGAGGATTTTATCTTGCGGAATTTCAAAGTACTGGGCAATTGAAGGAACCTTGAGAGATCGAGCATGATTTTCTATGAGTGCTTTTGGATTCTGAGGTTCCCCTCTAATCCAGAGAGTAGATTTCTCCTCATTCCTGAGGATGGTTTGGAAAGCATCTCACTATCTTACATGGTTAATGACAAAAGAGGCAAATTCCCTCAACTGAACATCCCCTAGACAAGGCAACGGATTAGATGGAGAGTTAATATAACAAGCCCTGTCATGTAAATACAATTCATATAACAAATGTTGATCCTCAAAATCACTTTTCAGAAAAGTTTCCAAAACTGAGTAGTTGTTGCCAAATCAAATGATCTCCCTTCTTTCAGAGCCTTCAATTGAAATAAAGTTGTCTGCTCATGGAGAAATACAGGGTAAGAGGGGGGTGGATCCCTGCAACTCAATAATTCTAGGGTAAGAGTATACATTTTGTCTATTTCTTGTTGCAGGGACTTCAGTTTCTTCAATCCTTCCAATTTTTCTTGAAGTTTCTCCCATCGGAGTTTCTGGAAGAATAACTCCTCAGCCCACTTTTCTCTCAGCCCCTTAATGAGATTTCTATGTTCTTGGAGAGAGATCATACCTGTCCTGAACTGATCAATCCACTTGTGCCATTTATCCAACTCGAGATTTAGCAAGAGAATCCTCTTCTCTAGCCATTGAAATCTTCTGTCTTCTACCTCTTTCTCATCATCAGCGTCCAGATAAATGACTTCCTTCTTTTTCTTTGGCACTGTAACAGTTTCATCCTCTATTAGAGTTGCAGTGGTTTGTGCTTGTAATGCAGTCTCAGCCATGGATTTTGGGGATGCTGGTTCTTATGTAACAAAATCCTTTATTTTGATATCAACTTCAGCCCCCTCAATCTGTGTTACAATCTCAGCAAATATTCTTAGGACTGTTGGTTCTTGTGTGACAGCATCCTTCTTCTCCATTTCAACCTCAGCCATCTCAGTTTGTGTTGCAACTTCAGCAAATGATTTTGAAAACATTTGTTCTTGTGTAATAGTGTTTTCTTCTTGGTCCTTGATATCAAATGTTGTTGTCTAAGTTGCAACCTCACTAAATATTTTCAAGGGTACTGGTTCTTGTGTAACAGTCCCCTGTTCTTCAATTTCTTTGAACTGCTGAGATTGTTTCTGGGTTATATCAAGTCTCTGACTGATGAGACTGGTCTTGAAGAAGCTCAGTATCCCCTGATGGCTGGGACTGTACTGTTTCATCTCCTAAATTCGAATCAGGGATCTCTTCAATTCTTGGCTCATTTTCCCCCATCAATTCGATTTTCGACATTCCTTCTTCCACCTCCTCTATCTATACATGCCTTTGTGATACAACTCCCAACACAACAACTCTGTGTCCTGCTGCAAAAAATATATCTCCACACTCTAGACAAATAGACTCTCCTTGCTTCTCATTTTCAAATGAAAAAGATGATTTTTCTAATAAGTTTGCAGCATTTGCTAATGTGTTCAAATTCTTCTCTGCTTGTTTTCCAACTACTCCCTTCCATCTTTCTAGCTCATTTCGCAATATCTGCGCATCCTCCTTTAATAATTCATTTTCATGCAGGATATTTTTTATTTGAGGTTCTTCTATGGAAGGTTCCTGCATAGCAGCAGATGACTTGGGGTTCAAAATGGGAATCTCTATATCTACCCCTGTTACAGGTGCTTTCTCTACCATAGGTGACTTACTATTTGCTCTGACTGCTCCTGTTGTCTCTACTGAGGGTGCTTCAATATTACCCCCAATTGCATCCACTGTGTCTGCTTCTTTTGATGTCTCTGTTACCTCTGCTGCTGTTGCAGCTGCTTCTGCTGCTATTGCTATTACAATTGCTTCTGCTGCTACAGTCGACTGAGTCCTTCTTTTCCTCACCATTCCCACTGGGTGTTCCTCACTGCTTACTGCTACTGGTTCTTTGACAGCTCTAGTTTTTCTTTTCTTTGCTGCAGTGGATGTCTGACCCTTGTTCCCTGATCCTACTCTTTGTTTCTTTGACACAGGGGTCTTTTCCTCGATCTTTTCTTCTTCAATAATGGTCCCCCTTATCTCAGGAGAGGACACAACCTACACAATTTCCACAGTCCCTTCTTCTGCTATTCCTTCTTCTATAGTTGTAGCCTCTACTATCGCAGCTTCAATAGCTTCTCCAGTTTCAGCTTCTTTCATCTGAGCATCTACTTCTGCATTTACAGCTTCTGATTTTTCTGCCTCTTGCACCATGGTTTCCATCACAATTTCCTCCTGAACAAGGTTTTCTACTGATGTTGCTTCTCCCTTATTTACTTCCTCTTCATCACTAGTCTGGTTCCCCAATGCTCCAGCCTCCCCCCCAACTGGATTTGAGGAACACCAGTCCTCATTATCCTCACCAACATCCTCCATTTCTAACACAGGTTCTATGATTGGCCCATCTCCAGCCAGAAATTGTTCCCAGGTTAAATTACGATTTGCAGTTGCTCTCAAGACTAGTAATTTGATTATGCCATGATTAGTAAGACAGGAAACTGGGTGTTGGGTAGTTTTTGCATAACCAGCCATGGTTTGTAGGGCTTTAAGCAGATAAAATGGTATATTTACCAAATTGCCATGGCGTAAATGAGACAATAAGGGAAGTTCAGAGAAGGAAACGATTTGGTACCTACCTTCACAAGAGATATATTGTTTCACGAAGATTGCCACTTCATTCCAGGATGGTGGTAAAGATTCCAGTTCCAACCCATGGCGCATTGGACTAACATGCTCTCCAACTGCCAAGAATTCTCTCACAGCATTTGCATTATGTGCCTTTCGTCCAACCTAGGGTAAGCCAGTAACCTATGCTATGATTTCTTCTATAACATCCACACACAGTCCCCTGGCCTCAGAGTGAGTGTCAGCCAGGTTAAGGGAAAATTGCAATGCGGTGTCTGTATGGAAACCGTTCAACCGTTCAAAGTATTCCATCCAACCTGCTGCTGTAAAAATGTTAAGGACTTCTACATTGGCACGTATTTCTTTTGTATTTATTGGTTCATGCCAGACTGGGTTTCCCATCTTAACCTCTCCTCACAATTCAGAACAAATGCAACAGTTACTAGTATGAATGTGGGAGTTGCAGCACACGAACATGCAAGAGATAGTTGGAGTTCGAAAGTAGGGTATTTTAGGAAAGTCGGCACAACTATGAAACCCAGGTAAGATGAGATAGTTATGGAAAATTGGCATAATTGAGGAATTTCGGTATAACTCAGGTAAGGTGCCAGGAAATAAATACAAACGTGGTTCTGACATATTCTCCGGTGGTTAAATGGTATGGGTTTGCTAATCGAGGGCTGAGACAGTGCATAATCATTATTACCGTATTTAATTTTCTGCCAAATCATGTAAAAGTTTTGAATCTGTAGCTTTGAGTTATGCGTTCAGCCGTGAATTAATCATCATCATCTACTTCCATCATTTCCTCCATTAAAAAGAGCATAAATGCACATGTGCTGAAGTGATGTGGCCACCGCCACCCGAGCTGACAGATACCCAAGACACTCGAAAGTTTCCTTCGTGGCAAACTGTGATTGGACCTTGCGGAGCAGGCAACTAAACCGACGCCCAATTGAATCATTATTGGCATCATTATTCGAAGAGAAGGCAAACTGGCGGAGTCACGGCTGCTAGATTTAGCGGAATAGGAAAGAATGGCAGAGTCGCGGCTGTATGGACAGAGCACAATGGAAAGGAAAATAGTGGAATTACTGCTGCTAGATTTAGCGGAATAGGAAAGAATGGCGGAGTCATAGCTATACGGATAGAGCGCAATGGTAAAAAATAGCAGAGTCATAGCTGCTGGAAAAGGGAGAAAATGAAGTGGAAATAACGGAGTCGCAGCTGCTAGATTTGGCGGAATGTTCTAGAATAGCGGAGTCACAGATGCTAGCAAAGGGCAAAAATGAGAAAAGTAAGGAGTCGCAGTTACTGGATTTGGTGGAATGGTCAAGAATAGCGGAGTCGTAGCTATTGGCAAAGGGAGAAAATGAGCAAAGTAAGGATTCAGAGCTACTAGATTTGGCGGAATGATCAAGAATAGTGGAGTCGCAGTGGCTGGCCAAGGGCGAAAAATGAGCAAAGTAAGGAGTCGCAGCTGCTAAAATAGTAAGAAGGAGCAAGGTAGGGAGTTGCAGCTGCGCAATAATGAAGTAACAGGCAAATTTTCAGCTGACTGCTGAAAGGTAACAAATCATCCATCTTCTTAAAAAGAGCTTTATTAAGTCAGGAACAATGCAAGGTGCCTGTAGTCGTCTGGCCTAGTCATGACCGTTGTTCCTCCAGTTCATCCCTACATAGAATTCTTCAAACAAAACCGATCAAATGAAAAATGAAAAATAGATAAAATACAGAATGAAAAAGAAAATGAAATATTTATGTACAAATCATGTGGATATTGCATTTCTTAAAAATTGACAGGGGTTGAGAAAAATCCCTGTCCCAGCATTAGCTTATAGTCTGGATCACCTACAACATTCGAAATGAAAGCTTCCCTTGAGATCGGCTTGTGATACAGTCGCAGCCGATGACCATTTGCGAATAATGGCATTTTGTTTTCATCAATGGTGATCAACTGAACTGTTCCATTATCAAATACACAATCTATCTGATAGGGGCCCAACCAATGGGTATGCAATTTGCCTTTAAAGTCCTTCTTAAACTGTGAATTATACAACAGAGCCCAATCCCCCTCTTGGAAGATTTTATTCTTTATAAATCAATCATTCCATTTAGAGCGTTGTTGTTGGATTAAGGCTGTATGATGTACTGCAGCTGTGCGCTTCTCATCCAATTCATTGAGTTGATTCAGTCGGTCCCTCCGTGCCTTTGATAAATCCAGGTTTGCTTCCATAGCTAGTTTCAAGGTTCTGATTTCAAATTCAATTGGAAAAAAACATTCTTACCATATACTAACTCATATGGGGAAAAACCAGTGGTGTTACACCGCGTAGTACGATAGGCCCATAGTGCCTCTAGAAGCCTTTCAGCCCAATCTTTATGATGGCTCTTCACCGTTTTTGTCAGAATAGCCTCGATAACCTTGTTTGTACTCTCCACTTGGCCATTGGACTATGGATGATATGGTGAGGTTATTCTGTGATGAATATGGAATTTCTGTAACAGTGCTTCCATCTTGTAAGACACAAACTATGGTCCACCGTTTGTAATGATTTCCTTAGGTACTCCGAACTGAGTAAAAATTTCTTCATACAGGAAATCAATCACAGCCTGATCATTGGCCTTAACCAAGGCTATTGCTTCTACCCATTTGGTCATGTAATCTGTGCAAACCAAGATGTGAACTCTGTTTTGAGGGAGTGTTGACAGGCCCTACAAAATCTAGAGCCCACCTATCAAATGGTTCAACCACCAGCTGTGGCTGCAAAGGCATTTCATCTGATATGTTGGGTTGGCCCATCCTTTGGCAGTTATCACATGCCTAAACATACTTCTTTGCATCCCTGAACAATGTAGGCCAGAAATAGCCCATTCTCAAAATTTTATGACCTGTCCTTTTATTAGCAAAATCCCCCCCACAGGGCTCATCATGGAAATATTTAAGAATATTAAAGATCTCATCTTCTCTAACACATCTCCTAATCTCTAAATCGAGCACTATGTAGAAAGATGACCATCAATCTAGCAGTACCTAGCACTTTGTTGTATGATTTTCTTTCTTTCTCTTTTCGATAGATGTGCTGGGAGCTTACCTGCAGCCAAAAAGTTAGCAATATCTGCATACCATTGGGAATGAGCTGATACTGCAAACAAATGTTCATCAGAGAAGGAATCTTTGACTGGTAGATTGTCATCATTGTTACTAAGTTGAGATAAAAAATCTGCAACAACATTTTCCTTCCATGGTCTATCAATAATTGTGATATCAAATTCCTGTCACAATAACAACCATCTAGTAACTCAAGCATTCGTGATTGGTTTATTCATTAAATACTTGATAGCAGAATGATCAGTGTGCACAAAAGTAGAATATCCAACAAGAAATTCATTTTCTGTGACAGTATAGTTCAGTTCAGCAGGAGATAAGTTCTTGCTAATATAATAAATTGCATAAGGAGCATTACCTTCCTGCTGTCCCAAAACTACTCCAATGGCAGTGTGTGAAGCATCTGAAGAAATGTGAAAAGGCAGAGCCCAGTTGGGCCCTCGTAAGATGGGTGTTGTAGACAACCTTTTCTTTAGCTCAGTAGACATTGTTTGGCATGCATCATTCCAGACAAACTGTGCATCCTTCATCAATAGAGTGAACAAAGGAGAAGCTAGTTTGGAAACGTTTTCTATGAACCTTTTGTAATAGCCATCATGCCCCAAGAAGCTACGTACATCCTTTTGTGTTCCAGGATTTGGTATGTTTTCAATTACCTTGATTATGGATGGATCCACCTGGATACCATCAGAAGAGATGAAGTGCCCCAACACTATGCCCTCACTCATCATCATGTGGCACTTTTCAGTGCTTAAAGATAGCTGGATTTGTTCACAACGTTTCAAGACCTTTTCTAAATTTTTCAGTGCTTCTTCATAACTATCACCATATGGAGTAAAGTCATCCATAAAAATTTCCATGCAATCATTCACCATTTCTGAAAATATTCCAATCACTGCTCTCTGAAATGTAGCTGGTGCATTGCACAACCCAAAATGAAGTACTCGGTATGCAAAAGTTCCCCAGGGATAGGTGAAAGTGGTTTTGTCTTGGTCTTCTGGAGCAATCTGGATCTGGTTGTAGCCACTAAAGCCATCCAGAAAGGAAAAATGCTTTTTCCCAGATAAGGTATCAAGGACCTAATCGATGAAAAGTAAGGGGAAATGGTCCTTCTGCGTTGCTTTGTTCAATTCTCTATAATCCATGCAGACCCTCCATTTCCCATTCTTCTTTGGCATAGTCATAAGTGGAGAAACCCACTCACTGTCTGAAATTGGGTATATGAATCCTGCTTCCAAAAGTTTTTGGATTTCTTCTTTCACTATGTCCCTTAGGTTCGGGTTCATTCTTCGTTGTGTTTGACATAAAGGCCTGGAGTCGCTCTTAATATAAATATGATGGGTGCACAGATGAGAAGGAATCCCTTTCATGTCTATGTACTCCCAAGAGAAAGCTCCCCTACGCTGTTTCAGTAGAGTGACTAGTTGTTCCAGCTCGCTAGGTGCCAGATTAGGATTGATATTCAATATTTTCCCTGGCCCAATTTCTATTGGAACACTCTTTGAATTATTGAGTATTGGAATTATACTGGCATCACCAATTAGAGTTTCTTTTGTAATATTTTCTTGTTCTGTTGCAGCTAGAGTACTATCCAAGATATGATAGACATTTTTATTGACTGACATGGGCTCACTAATGAAACTATTAATGGCATCATCCTCTGTTTCATATTTAAACGTTAAGGCTCCCCCTATTGTTAATAATGGTTGCACACCTTCTTCCTCCAAATCTGCCCACAATGGAGTCTCAGCTTCTGTGCTTGGTCGAGTTGGAGGGTACAGGGTTAGGATCTTGATCTCAGTTCCGTCTGAAATGGTCATAGATCCCGACCTACAGCTGATACAGGCATCTGTTGTGGCCAACCACGGTCTTCCCAGGATCAGTGGGTGTCCCCCCAATTGGGATTTTGGCTGTAACACCAAGAAATCCACAGGGTATTCCCATGAGTCAACTGAGATCACAAGGTCATCTAGGATCCCCTTAGGCTTGATTGTTGATCTGTCAACAAGTTCCAAAATAGTAGGGGTCGACCGAAGGTTAGTGAGTCCCAATTTCTTCACAGTCTCTATGGTCATAACGTTAATAGCTGCGCCTAAATCCACCAAGACATTGGGAATTTGTGTGTTCCCTATGTGAACTGTAACAGTCAGGTTCCCAGGGTCATCGTATTTTTCCACAGGGGCCTTCCCCATTATTAATTCTGAAAGCTTTCCCAATACGTGAACAGTGGGGGGGTCCCTGGTCCTTCTTCTTGGTTTCTTGACACAGAAATCTCTAACCGTCTTAGCATAAATGGGCACATCATGGAGGGCTTGTAGCAGTAGAATTTTAACATACAAATTTTTCAGTTCTCCCATGAGATCGAATCGAGGCTGCTCCACTATTTTCTGCAGGGCCAATCGTTCAAGGTATGGTGGTTCTCTCCTCAACTGTGTAGGCTGTGATAGTTCATGTGTTACTCTCTGAGTCTCAGCTACTATCTCGGTAGGAGTATCAGCATACTCAATGATGGGGCTTGATGAATTAACCATATTCTCGTAGTGGTGATTCACTCCAGTTTAAATCACTGGGGATGAATGTCCTCTTTGATAATAGGTTCCACCACCCTTCCTAATCATAATTGAATATCATTGAAGGGAATCTGGGTGATGGAATACACAGGCATGTTGGCAGTCTCAAATTGGTGGACTGCTTTATTTTTTGGGTTCGGGTTAGGTTGTGCAAGTAGCTGTGGTTGAAGTGGTGCATTCATAGGTGCAACATTGTTTTGGAATGGGAGCTGTAGTTGCTGATAATGTTGGTGCTGATACTGCTGAGGAGGGCACTGTTGATACTAAGTCTAGTGATGGGAAAAGTTATTTCCTTGGTAAGAATTTCTCCAGTTCAAATTGCAAGGAGCTTGATTTTTTTACTGCTGTGACCATGGTGTCCATGAGTTAGGATTTTTCATTAGGTTCTGAGATGGATGCCACTGATTGTTAGAATAATGTGAAGGAAATTGTGTAATCATATTAAGCATATTGTTCATTCCATTCATATTTTTCAGAAAAAATGCCAGGTCTAGATTCATACCTTGGTTTCGAGGCTGCCATGGTTTCTTCTGTGCCATGAAGTATGCTGGCTCCACATTCAGAATGGATGCCTGCAGGATTACTTTGACCTTAGGTAATGAAGGACATTCCTTAGTATCATGCTCGAGTTCACATATCCTACATACCTCTTCTTTGTCCAACGGGCATTCCTTCAATGGGTGCTTTTTCCTACATTTAGGATAGAATACGCCAAGTGTAAGATCTTCTACCGCTTGCTTCTGCTTTGCTTGTTCGGATATCCACATCATCTTTTTTAGGACATTGCATGCAATTAGGGTTTTCATGCAAACTCTAGGGTTTGCATGCATCCTAGTCACCAGGTTGATACCTCCAGCACCTTAGCCACTTCATTCTAGCACCCGGGAGCTTCTTACATCAGAGTTTCAGCCCTCCTAGTCAGGAAGGCACCCACTTCTCACCTACTGCTAGAGAAGGGTGCACTTCTTCACCTACCACTTCGGTTCCACTTTAGTTACACTCAGTTAGCTCCGATTCTCCTTGATTTGAGGCTAGTTTCACTCCTGGCTGACTGTTTCACTCCGTTGGACCTCCAAATTGACTAGATGACTTGTTCTGACTTTAGTTAAGCCTCCCATGCACCCTCCACTGAGCATCCTTCCCTTAATCAGTGTTACACACTTCAGTTACACTTGTTACACTCGGTTAGACTCAGATTGACACCTGGATGACTAGTTCTTGTGCATTGATGACCACCACCGATTGATGATGAGGACTCCTAGTTGGAGCCAAGCTAAACCATTCAGTAATTCGAATGACCTCCTTAGTCAATTCGAATTTCTCAGTCATTGTTACTGCATTGTATTGTAATTATTCACCCTCATTGGGACATTGAGCACTGATGCATGCTTTGCACAGTTTTACACCATTTTTCCGAGTTTCATCTATTGTGATTGATTTACTTGTTCATTAGATCTGTTGTGACTAATTTTACATGGTATTAGAGCCATTGCAGGGACAAGATTTCTTTTCTATAGGTGATTCTATAAGGAGATTTGAGTAAATTTGCTCAAAATTGCAAAAAGTTTGGCATGAAAGATCTCGAGAGCATTCGCTCTTGTGCTTGCAAAGCTTGAAAATACTTCCAATACCACTCCAGAAGCTTGAGTTTCCAATAAATCTTGGATTTGATACATTGGACCCATTCAACATTGCTTGATCTCCAATCCCAAGTGTGATGCAAATCTAAAAGGGTGGATTGGTCAACCTCATTGTTCTTGTATTGATTGTGATTTGCAGGTTATTGTCTCCTCCAATTGCATTCTCTACCTTGCTTTGGCAAGACTTTCTACATCAAAGTGCACTTGCTTCTAGCAATGGAATACTCTTCTTCAAAGCCTATCCTCACCCCTTTCAATTATTTTGATTAGAAAGAAGATATGGAGATCATGTTACGTTCAAAAGGATACTATAGAGTCACAATTGGCCTCGAATTGGAGCCAAGCACATTGTCAAAAAGAAAAAAACACTACAACAAGCTTGATGAAGCTTATGGTCTTCTTTGCCTCTCTATTTCCAAAGATCTTCACTTCCATCTCAGTGGATTGAAGACTCCAAAAGCTATATGGGAGCAACTTGAAACACTTTTTGGCAAGCAGGACGAGCTTAGGGCTTTTCAATTAGAGAATGAATTGATTGCTCTTAGTCCTAAGAATTTCGAGACCATCAATGATTTTTTTACAAAATTCAAGCACTTGACATTGCAGTTGAAGAAAATTGGAGTTATCAAAAAGGATAAGCAATTGATCCTCTCTATTCTCACCAAGCTTGGTAAGGACTATTCGGTATTTGTCTCTACTTTCAATTCCGGTCTGCTAACTACCCCGAATTGGAAGATGCCTACCTTGAATGCCTTCATAGAGTCCATCACAAAAGAGCATGATAAGTTGATTCAAATGGGGTCCATAAAATCCAAAGATTTAGCCCTATTTGTTCAAGGACCCAAGAATTTGAATGGTAAAGGAAAGCAAAAGAAAGAGAAGCCCAAATTCGAACCTCACAAGCAAAGAGAGAAAGGAAAGCAGACAGATGCACCATTTAGTTCGAAGTTCAAGCAAAAGGGAAAAGAGGGTAAGGAAAAATCTAAATGTACTTATTGCAACCATGGATTTCATCCCGAAAGTTCATGCATGAAGAATACTATAGATCAAATGGCCCTCCTTTTGGAAAAGAACAACATAACTCTTCCTGACGGTGCAAGGAAGAAGGATAGGAATGATGATCATGAAAGAGGACAAGCACTCATGGAAACTATTTCGAAGCCCACTACTCTTTTGATAGATTCGGGTGCCTCGAATCATATGGCTACAAATATTGATTCTTTTTCTTCATTCGATCCAAATAGCTCCATCCCCATCCATTTGGGAGATGACTCAAAAATTTATTCAAAGGGAAAAGGTACAATCCATGTAGATCATGGAAGCTTTCATAATGTTCTCTATGTGCCTTCCTTGGCTTCAAATCTTCTTTCTGTGTATCAAATGACACACACTGGTGAACTGAAGCAAGTTACATTCAGCCTTAATATAGTTGAAATTTCTGATATCAAAAGTGGAAAACTTATTGCAGTCGGAAAGGAGAACCACACTGCAAAATGCTATGAGTTTTCACACTTTATTCTGCTTGCAAAGCCCACTGCTCTTCACACACATGGTAATGAGGTTAGTAAGCTTTGGCATGAGATATTTGGACATATTAATTATAAGTATTTGCTACTGTTATCAAACAAATCCATGGTAGATGGTCTTCCACAACTCCGTTCCTCGAAGGGAATATGCACCGGTTGCATTATTGGGAAGCACCCCGAGCACAGGTTCGAATGCGGAAAAGCTAACAGAGCTTTTACAGTTTTGGGGATGATACCTTCTGATATCAGTGGTTTGCTTCCCAATATGTCATTAAATGGTTCAAGATATGTTTTGACATTTATTGATGATTTTTCCCACTTTACATGGGTATTTGTTCTCAAAAACAAGTCAGAAGTGCTTGGAAAATTCAAGGATTTTAAGGCTTCTGTTGAGACCACGACTGAGAGAAAGATCAAATCTCTTATATCTGAGAATGGTGGAGAATATATCAAGGCTGAGTTGCTACAACTTTGTTCCCAAAGCGGAATTCAGATCCAACATACAGTTCCCTACACACCCCAGCAGAACGATGTAGCGGAAAGGAAAAATCGGTCACTGAAAGAGATGGCTACTTGCATGATTGAATCCAAAGGTTTGGCAGCAAATATTTGGGCTGAAGCAATCAACATTGCTACATACATTTAGAACTGAGTTCCACATTCATCCATGAAAGGTATGACTGCTTTCGAAGCATTCTTTGGTCACAAACCGGATGTGTCAAATTTGAGAGTTTTTGGCTCTACTGCATGGGCTAGAATTCCTTCCAAGAAGAGATGAGCTTTGGATCCACAAATTATTGAGTGTATACTGATAGGATATGGGGAAGAATCAAAAGCATATAAACTCATGGATATCAGATCCAAAAAGATATTCATAGAGCGCAGTGTGCAATTTGAAGAACCGCTTGAAGAATTGCAACTAGTCGAGGAACAAACTACCATTTCACCGCCTTCATCAGAAGAAGATTCGAGCAGCGATAATGAAGGTATTGGTTCTAATATTTTTTATATTTTAGTAGCACATGATGATCATGACATATCAGGTTCGGAATCTGACCATTATGATCTTCCTCAGTTACCAAAGTGGACCCAAAACATTCTTTAATCTGCTGGTTCGAACATTGGAAATCCTGCTGATCCAAGATGCACAAGAGCAGACTTTCAAAGAGAAGGTATGGATATTTATATTTCTGATCCATTACTTCCTGATATTTTTTATTTGATGACTAGTTTAGATGCCACAACATACTATCATTCCCACCGAGATCCGAGATGGCAAAGTGCCATGGATGAAGAGTATTGTTCTCTTCAAAAGAACAATACATGGGAGCTATTTTCTCTTCCACCTGGAAGAAAATTAGTCAAATGTAAATGGGTCTACCACACGAAAGTTGATGCTGATGGCTCTATCAGAAAATACAAAGCAAGGTTGGTGGCAAAAGGTTTCTCCCAAGTCCAAGGAGTGGACTACACTGAGACTTTTGCACCGGTTGCAAAGATGGATTCCATCCACCTTGTTTTGGCAATTTCTGCATCCAAGCACTGGGAAGTGCACCACATGGATGTGAAGAGTGCTTTTCTACATGGAGACCTTGCTGAAGAGGTATATATGCAGCAGCCAGAAGGCTACACATCAAATCCATCATTAGTTTGCAGATTGAAAAAATCTTTGTATGGATTAAAACAGGCCCTAAGAGCTTGGTATGCAAAGATGGACTCCTTCCTTCTTTCTCATAATTTCAAAAGATGCAAATCAGATCCGAATGTGTATCTTCAGCAATTAAAAGTTAATTTGTTGGTTATTGTACTTTATGTTGATGATCTTCTCATTAATGGTAGCACTCTTACTTCAATAAACAAGCTAAAAACTGCCTTAAATCTAGCTTTTGACATGAGCGATTTGGGCTTGCTGAGTCACTTTTTGGGCTTGGAGATAGCTCAAAATTTTAATGGGATCACTATATCTCAGCAAAAATATGCTTCCGACCTGTTATTGAAGTTTAATATGGATGAATGTAAGGCAGCCCCATTCCCATTCCTCTCAGGAATTAGTCTTGAAGAGGGAAATTCTACACCGCTTGCAGATTGCAATATGTATCAACAGTTGATTGGTTCACTACTTTACTTGACACACTCAAGGCCTGATATTTCATATGCCGTGAGTGCCATGTCAAGGTATATGTAGAAGCCCCATGAGCTTCATTGGCGGGCAGCCAAGCGGATCTTGCAGTATGTGCAAGGTACGAAACATATTGGCATACATTATGCTGTAGATTTTGAGCTTGATTTCATTGGTTTTACTGATTCAGATTGGACAAATGATAGCATTGATTGGAAGTCCACTTCTGGTTATGTTTTCATGATTGGTCATGGCCCTATTTGCTGGTCCAGCAAAAAGCAGGTAGCCATTGCACTGTCTTCAGCAGAGGCAAAGTATCGAGGGGCAGTCAATGCCTGCATTCAGGCAGTTTGGTTGCAGGGTATTCTTTCCGAGTTTGGTTTTGGTGGCACTACTTCGACTATCCTCTTTTGTGACAATCAAAGTGCTATCAAGATCTCCACAGATCCAGTTCAGCGGTAGAGGACCAAACACATTGAGATTCATATGCACTACATTCGACAGTTGGTGCATGATCGCACCATCATTCTGCAATATTTCCCTACTGATGAACAAATTGCAGACATCTTCACCAAGAGCTTCACTAAGAAGAAGTTCTCTTACCTCCGTTCACTGTTGGGGGTGAGTTCCATCATGGTGGGGACAGATTGATCCATTATTATGTTCTTAGCTTGAGGGGGGGCTTTCTTCCCACTGGGTTTTCCCTTTTTCCTCACTTAGCTTATTTTCAGCATTTTTTTTGGATTATTGTATTGGGGTGACCTTTGGTCCTAGTTACCAGGGCCCCACATTATTTTTTGTACATCATAGTCTAGCTTGAGGGGGGGTGTTCGGATATCCACATCATCTTTTTCAAGACCTTGCATGCAATTAGGGTTTGCATGCAAACTCTAGGGTTTGCATGCATTTTTCATGCATCCCAATCACTAGGTTGATGCCTCCAGCACCTTATCCACTTCATTCTAGCACCCGGGAGCTTCTTACATCAGAGTTTCAGGCCTCCTAGTCAGGAAGGTTCCCACTTCTCACCTACTTCCAGAGAAGGGTGCACTTCTTCACCTACCACTTCAGTTACACCCAGTTAGCTCCGATTCTCCTTGATTTAAGGCTAGTTTCACTCCTGACTGACTGCTTCACTCCGTTGGACCTCCATATTGACTAGATGACTTGTTCTGACTTCAGTTAAGCCTCCCATGCACCCTCCACTGACCATCCTTCCCTTAATCAGTGCTACACACTTCAGTTACACTTGTTACGCTCAGTTAGACTCAGATTGACACCTGGATGACTGGTTCTTGTGCATTGATGACCACCACCGATTGATGATGAGGACTCCTAGTTGGAGCCAAGTTACACCATTCAGTAATTCGAATGACCTCCTTAGTCAATTCGAATTGCTCAGTCATTGTTACTCTATTGTATTGTAATTATTCACCCTCATTGGGACATTGAGCACTAATGCATGCTTTGCACAGTTTTACACCATTTTTCTGAGTTTCATCTATTGTGATTGATTTACCTGTTCATTAGATCTGTTGTGACTAATTTTGCATTTCTCTCATGACATCTAACTCTGAGTAAATGGAGCTCATCATGTCTGTTTTAAAATTCTCCAGTAAGTTGCCTATTTATGCTCGAGTGGCCCCTCCACTAGCTGACTTCTGAGTGCTAGTGAAGACATCCTAGTCTCGATCTTTGTCTCGTTTGCTGGTTCTAGAGGATCCCCTAGAGTACCTTCGACATAATTCAACAATCTTTTCGAAAGGTTCCTTCGAGATATCCCCTTTTCCCAGCAGATTTAACATATCAAGGTAGTCTTCTCTAATTCCTCTTAGTAAAATGATCTTGAGCACATCTTTGCCAATCTCAGCATGACCAGATCTTTGTAAATTGTACATAAATCTTTCCAAAAATTCTTCCAAACTTTCTTCATCCTTTTGAACCATTTTAAAGAACTCCTCTTTTCTATCCCTAGTTCTGCAATATTCTTGGTACTTAGAAAGGAAGGTGTTTTTCATTTGGTCCCAAGTAGTAATGGTCTCATGACCCAAACTCGTGAACTAGCAAAGAGCATTTCCATTCAAGGTGGCTGGGAATAACTTCAGCTTCTGAGCACTAGAGGTGTAATCATAACTACGACAAAGGATATCAAACTCAAAAAGAAACTCATCAGGATCCTCAGATGACTTACCATGAAAATTCGGGAGAAATGATGGTGAGATATTTTTCATAGGAGCTGCTCCAGTTATCTAGAGGATAGGAAATTCTAATGTAGCCACAGTATTACCAGGCTAATTATTTTCTCCTTCTTTTTCCTAGTTATTCCCATGTTCATTCTCGCCCTCTTGTTCTCTACCAGCCATGGTTCTAGTCCAAAATTCAACAGCTTCCTTTATGTGTTCTTCCTCTGCCTTAGCTTGTTCTTCTCTTCTCCTCTCTTCTTCTCGTCTTCTCTCTTCCTCTGCTATTCGGCAAGTCTCCAACCACACTTCTTTAGTAACTCTAGTTCCGTTGACATGATAGATATCCTCTCTATCTGGTGCACCTACGACACTTCCCTTATCTTCAGGAGGTTTACTTTCTGCAACAGGAGTTGAAGGTCATGTTGTATTCTCCATTATGGATGCTGAATGTTCAATATTGGGAGGAACAGAATTCCCTCTGCTTGTAGAGTTCCGTGGTGGTCTAGTGGAAGAATCAGCTCTAGCAATTATCTCATCAATGTATGTGTGTCTTCCCTAACCTGCATTACGACCTCGACCTCTTCCACCTGCAATGTTAGTATTCAAAGGGGGTTCCCGATTTGTTTTTCTTGTATTCATGCATGGTGTAAATAATTAAACCAAAATAAAATGAAATGAAACCAACTACTAACTCTGTCTATCTATTACCATCCCCGGCAATGGCGCCAAAATGTTGGTCACCCTATATGTTAGTTAATTGAAGCTAACACACAAGATGGTCAATATAAATTGTCAAACCTAGGGAGGTCTTTTATTTCAATGGCAATGAGCATAGTCTGTGCATAAACATGTCAAGCAATTGATTAACTAATGAGGATAACAATCCTACCAATCTATTTAGCCAAACTCATCCCATAAAAGAACTAATCTAATTCACACACCTAGGAATTCAATTGTAGCTATCTTCCTATAGAGATCAACCTAGCATTTATGAATTTCAGAATAGAAATAAACTAGATTACTTTTGCAAGAAGTTAAATCCTATAATTATCAAACTACAATACTCAATCTTTATCAAAATCATCCATCTAGCAGCTACTGTTACTCAATCACAATTTGCCTATTCTAATAAACGAATTGAAGATACAACAGCAACCAAAATCTAAACATAAGCTTGAATCCTAACTGATATTTACTAGAAATCCTAGAAAGCATAAACAACTGGAAGATATTGGAATTGATCTTGGATGTTACAGCTGGTTCGAACACACATGCATTAAGCTAAATTAACCTCCACAGTCGACTGTCGCACCACTCTGTTACAGCTATTAAATATGCAATCATACTATATAACCTCTAAGATGCAATCATACTATCATATTAAAGGAGAGCTAACCTCTGTTGCAGCTAACAGTAACATCTACAATAATTCCACACCACACACCGAAAGAAAGCTAAATTAACCTACCTACTTAAACCGACTATCTCAGTGAGAAGGTGGGCCCTGGCCTTCTAACAGAGACGCCGAGAATCACAACAAATTAAGACACATAAATGAAGAACTCTGCTCTCATATTAATAATGCAAATCAACAGTCTCAGTGCTCTGTTATAGCTTATACAAAATGGTAATTGTCCAACCCCAGGCTACGAGAGCCTTCGCATATTTATACATTGAAAGTATAGATCCCGGTCCACTAAACTCGTGCAGCAGTGAAGATCTATGATCTTCATGCTGCGGAGTTACAGCTAACTATTACAGCCGTATTAAACAAGGTTGTTACTCATGAAGGAGGTGTTACTCCAGTAATCAACGGATCAACAGATTTGGCAAGCTGGAATGCGATCTGTCTGTTGCAGCTGGATTCTGTTTCAGTGGAGGCCTGTTACAGATTCTCGTGGATGAATGAGATGTCCCTTGGAGTTATGAGGAATCAGTATTTGATGAGTAGCAACTAGCGCCACTTGGATGATACACATGCGCTTTATATCTTGACTAAATGAAGTCACACAGATTAACATCAATCAAAAACTAGGATCCAGAATTTTGACAATCTTAGGCATAAAATAAATAAAGCAATAATGAATTATACCTGTCAATACCATTGGTTTTTCTTGAGAAAAGGCATAGGTATAGCTTATGAAAATAGGATGTAATCAGGGCAAAATGATGTAATAAAGATGGCCAAAAAGGGGCATTTCCTGAACCCAACAATGACCACTTTAAAGCCCCTATCTGGTGGTTGTATTTTCATATATAAATGTAAGCATTTGAGCATGAAAGAGGGGTGTGGCCAACAAATTGTCAAATTAGGCTAGCAGATATAGATAGGTAAGTTTGAGTTTGTAAATTCCATGTACAGAGTTGGATTAATGAAATTAGCGTGTTTGTATACCTCCAATATTACATGTTCAATCTCAATGCATTAATGTGTTAAGAGTTTCTTTTTCTTTAAGGGACTAAACTCCATATTTATTGAGCGGCCTACAAACTATTTGATCTTAGATTAGATCGTTGGTGAAAGGTTGAGTCATCATCATCATGACCTTGATGATGTTGATCATCATCATCGTCATTGTCATTATCATCAAATATTTTGATATTGCCTAGGCCTCGTTAGAAAAATGCCATCCAACTAGAAAAATGAGTTATTAGATCCATAATCAATCATTTCCAAATGGACTGGTGTTGTTGAGGACTTCGAATGAAGCATCCTAACCATCTACAGGATAAATAAGGGGTTTGGAGTCCAAGACAAATCTCAAATAGTAGGTGAGTGCCCCAATTGAGAGCTCAAAAGAGAATTAATAGAGTTACGTTGATGACCAAAGTTTAAATTCAAGAAGAGAGGTGATAGGGGAACCCTACCTAAGTATTAGACATCCCAAAAGATGTTGCACATATGAACTGAGGCAAAGTGACTTGAGGGAGAGTGATATAACACAAAGTGATCTTCATATGAAGAATAAGATGTAAGCAAGTCAGCACTTTGTGTGTCATTTATGGAAATGATGTAGAAGCAGGCCACACCATTGTACCTATAAGTCGGCAGAAAAATGATGGAGTTTTGGGAACTGTTCAGGGCTATTTATAGCAGATTTTCTGGCCACATTGCATCGCTAGTATTCAATTTAGGGCGGGTCTAAAGAAAACATGATGCTGTAAATATGCCATAAGGATGTTGTGTTTTAATTACTACTGTAATAACCACAATTACTCCTATAGATGGACACCTCAATAGTGTATTATATGGCAAGAAAAAAAGCTTAATTCCATTGCGACAAAGATCAAAAGGTTCCAGAATAAATTCATTTGGTTATAAATGATGAATTGGGGGAATATCTCAAGAGAGTTAGACACTTCAATATCCTTGATTTACCAACCAACAATTTTTCTATAGCAACTGATTGAAGTGAGGGTTGTTTAGAGGTAAAGATATTTGTCAATGTGGATCATCAATGAGCAGTTTAATGGTGATACATATTATTTTATCATTGGACAAATCCATCTGGGCAGTCTCACAAGGATTGAAAGGCTCGAACAGAGAAAAACTTCAAATATTGAGCAAATGATATCAGTAGACATTCTAAGATTATTTGAACTAAATGAGGCCATCCTCATGATTTGAAATGAATACAAAAGGAAAAGGGTGGTTTGGAAACAAGGAGATGGTTTTGATGTTAACTAGATATATGTGTGAGGTCCTTCCAATTCTCAAACTGCCTCAATGTGTCAAACAACATACACTGTATTGTTGGTGTTTTTGAAGTTGACCAGGGCCAAATTTTGCAATGCTTTCTCATGGTCTCCATTTCCACTAAGGATAATGGCCATTAAATTTCTTCCTAAACCTTCTTCTTCTGAATCTACACCACATTGGTCAATATGAATCTTTTAAGCATATTAACATAGCTCCTCCGCCTCTGTGAACTGCATGACCTGTTCAACCCTGACATTTCCCAAGTTAATTAAAACTTAAGATATAGGAAACACATCTAAGGCAATGGATTTCTCATCAAGATATAGTAATTGCGTTGTTATGGTATATCAATTGAATGGGAAAAAAATTCAATTGGCAGTTTACTTTGCCAGGGAAAAGATATGTATATTAGTAAAAGTTGACACATACATAAATTTGTTGATAAAACATCAAATACAAAAAATATGGTCTACAAGAGAGGTATAAATTTATAAATAAAATAATAAATTTGTGGTTTTATAATGATATTTTTCTTCTGTTGGAAAGTTGTTTATGATGTTATTGATTAGGAGAGTTTCAATAATGTGAAACAATGGTTGAATGAGATTGATTGCTATGCGAGTGAGAATGTCAACAAGTTGCTTGTTGGAAACAAATGTGATTTGACTGCTAATAAAGCTGTTGATTATGATACAACCAAGGTAATGTTAAATGTTGAGTAGCTTTGGCATCATGTGCATTGCTATGTGTCTCATTGTATGTATCATCATCACTGACTTGAAGAGGATTTAAATATGAGTGTGCCTTGAAGTTGTTGGTGCTCTGTTTTTTGTTAATTGCAACACTATGGTAATTTGTGGTCTTAAGTTTATTGACTTAGCTTGTAGATTCTTTTTTTATTAATCTCAAGGGTTAGTTTTTCTTGTCACTTTTCAGTCTACAATTTTCTTGACATGCTTTGTGTATTTTGTTCTTCAAGGCATTTGCTGATGAGATTGGCATTCCATTTTTGGAGACAAGTGTGAAGAATGCAACAAATGTGGAGTAGGCTTTCATGACCATGGCTGCTGAGAGGGCACTAACATATTAACATATACAGCTACCTTTTGAGCAGACAGTGTGAAACAGTTTTAGTACTAAGTGCAAACATATTGAATTTCAATGTTGGTGGCCATATTGTATGAGTATTGCCACACGTAAGACCACCTTGGGGAATGCATGATTAGGATGTTGTTCAGTTAAAATTTTCCCATTTCCACCCAAGACATGACAGTTCACATCAAATTAACATTTCTGGTGAGTGACATTAGAAGAGTTGAGTGATTAGGCAATTGAATGTTTGAAAGCATCCTATTTGTCTTTTTGTGTTGAAACTAAAAGCCATTAATGATCTGCTAACATTTCTAGTCAGTGACATTAGCAAAGTTGTTGGGCCCAGAAACACCTTTTTGAGATAAGCAGGGAAAGCTGAGCTGAGCACAACTCGGAAATACAATTTTGCCTAAGTATTGAGGATGTTGTGAAGTTGCGCGCAGCATCCAACTTTTGACCATACTGCGGAGTTGCGCGCAGCATCGAATTTTTGGCTGTGATGCGAAGACCAGCACTGCGTAGAAGTAGTGTTGCAGAGTTAGGAGGCCATGTGGAGCCAGCAAAGCGGAGTTATGGACAAGTATCAGGTGCAGGTACTGGTTGGACCGGTAGCAGCCATTTTTGGAAATATATTCCAGGATTGCTGAGCGACAGACATAAGCAAATCAAGAAGGCAACCACGTGTGGGTTGTTAAGGATAGCGATGTTTGGCATGCTTGGAAAGAGAAACCGTTAGAGAGAAACCGTTCGGCAGAAATATCCTGTAGGCACGCGTGCGACAGGAAGGCCAATAGTGACAAGATGAGGACGTGGAGATCCACCATGATCAAGCAGACGCTACCAGGAGCAGGCAAGCCGGTTTGGAAAACCGGCGCAGTTTTGGAAACCCTTAGGGTTTTGGGTTTTTAGGTCTTTGACATTGTATAGACATGACCTTCGGGCATGATCTATTTAAGAAGACAATTTTGTATGGGATGGGGTTGCAATATTTTTGGGGGCTAGATGCTAGTTGCTAGAGTAATCATAATATAACCTTTTATATTGAGAAATCTCTTCGAGCTGAGAATATTGTAAAGGCTCTACAACTGTGTGCACAAAGACCTAGCCGAGAGAAAGGAGATTCTGCAGCTGCATGCGCGGACTAAGAACGGTTGCCCCATCCCTTTTGAAAGAAATATATTATCCACCATTCTTGTGGACGTAGCTTTCCATCCGGGGAAGTGAACCACGTTAAATCATGTGTTATGCGATTATGTGTTATGAAAGAATGACTGTTTGTATTGTCTGTAGAATGAACGTGTGAATGTTTCCTTGCATGCTGTAATAGGAGAACTATGATATGCAGTAACCAATAGGAGAAGTTTGGGAATGATATGCTAGGTTCCACGAGAATAGATGAATGGCGAACATTTCAATTATATGTTAAGATCATGAATCGGTCATTTAGGTTAATGTTTTCTTAAACACAGTGAAGGAACACAGCACGGTTAGTCTCATCTATCAATTCAATTCACGTTGTAATAATCTAAGTCCTTGAATGAATGTTGGAAAGATAACCAGTAAGTGCCTGAATGGATGGATGGGTGATATTCATCTCAGTGCCTTAACCTTTTCAAGATCTTCCAAGTAGAGGATAAGTGTGATTGATTCGTAGTTCCGGTAGAAGATTCGTGGTAGTAAGAAGCCCTTAGTGAGGCCTGCAACGTTGCCATCACTGCACTGTAGTCGCTCGCAGTATAGATCCTGCTGCGTACCGCATCGCTTTGACCCGCAGCGCACTCCTTCTGTCCTGCACTGCGTAGCTTGTTCATATAAACAACTCATCATTTACTATGGAAACCTGATTCTGCAGTACCCCATAAGATACACCTCAGGTGAGACCTCAGCCTGCTCGCAGGTTCTTGCCGAAAAGGCCAGTGTGAAGGGGTTTTGTTGGTCAAAAGGGAGAACCGCAAAGAACTTGGGTCTAATTGGAAACCTCTAGGTCAGTAGAAGCCAACAAGAGTTGATTGATTAGGCAATTAAAAGTTTGAAAGCATCCTATTTGTCTTTTTGTGTTGAAACTAAAAGCCAATAATGATCTACTAACATTTCTAATGAGTGGCATTAGAAGAGTTGAGTGATTAGGAAATTGAAAGTTTGAAAGAATCCTATTTGTCTTTTTGTGTTGAAACTAAAAGCTAGTAATGATCTGCTGTATTTGGATAGATAACTTCATGTTCGTCTGCACAACCAATTTTTCCAGTCAGAATCATCCCTCGGGACATCCCCCCCTGGAGGTTCAATGTTTTTGGTCTTTAGTACTCCACAGTGCTTGCACGTATCTGCATTCTCACTTTCTTTCCCTGATCCATGTTGTTAGAGTTTAGGCTTTGGATATTCTCAGCATATGCTAGATTTGATTATATCATGATTTTCTAGGAGCATCATTTGTGCTCCCATTTTTGTATTCTCATACTGATGTACTTAGCAATCCCCTTGACCTATTTATGGTAATTTTCCAAACATTAGTAAAATTATCTTATCTTATTCACATGTTCCTTGAACTCTACTTGTTACCTGTTAAGTGTGGTTGTGCATGTGGTACTTATAGGAATTCTAGGAGATTCTGCACTATTATATAGTTTGTATCCAAAGACCTACACTAGCCGCTAGTGATTTCCAGCATATGATGTTTTTAGTTGACAAGCATTGCAACTTCTGGCTTCCTTGCATCACAATTACATTTTAAGCCCATAAATGACAGTTTAAGCCCATAAATGACTGTTCTAGATTAGGCATACTGTGTATGCCTTCTCCTATCTATGACTTATGACATGGGTGGACAATAGATATCAAATTGCACATTGCATCTTCTTCCATGCTCTAACATTTTTCTTCAATGTATAGCAAAAATCCATAAAGATGACTCTATCCAAACATTTTTTGCATTTGCCAATGATTGAGATAGCAATTGACCAGTTATTCCATAATATTATTGGCAAAGGCATAGTCATCGATTTCTTGTTGACTTGGATCTATCTAATCTCCACATTTAGCCATCTCTAAGCTATGGAATAAGCAGGATATGAGAGAAGGGAACTTAGGAAGGAAATGGTAATTGAGAGAGCATATCAAAATTCAATGCAGAGTATTATTTTCCAAACAATTTCAACAATGCCAATGTTACAACCCAACAATTTTCCTAGATATGTAGACATTTGATCATGTACACTTATTGATCACAAAGTATGTACTTCCGATAGAGGTTACCTTTCTAGTGTACAGTATAAAAGCTTGGCACAGAACCCATACCCAGGGATGCCACATTGTAGGGATCTTACAAGTGAGTAGGGGGCATCCCTATTAGGATTGTAACAACAATGGAGAAGTTGGGCACTTTCCCATTGTTCCCAGCTAGTCCACGTCCATTTTTTGGAATGTTCCTAGGATGTTTCAGTCTCTCAAGGGACATCTAGGAGTACCTCAACAGGCAATGGAATGTCAATAGCATTACCTTCAATACCACTAAAAGATGGGCAATTAATTGGTCACAGTTGGGTTATTTAATACCATTATCATTATCATTATTATTATGCAATGTTATTTATATATATTATGTATGTTAGAGTACATTCCCTGCCATATCCTTGTTGTTGGGGTAAAGAAAAATGGACACACCCCAAATGCAACTATGGTTCTAGTAATATAACATAACGATTAATCTACAAATCATATATGGTCATTTTGTTCCTAGTAAGGTGATTATTTTCAAATTGATTCATTTCACTTCTGAAAAAAATGATCTTTTGTGAATAGGGAAATAAGTTAAGGGGTTGGTATACAATTAAAATAAGACCTATTCCCTTCTCCAATAAAAGGGGCAGAGGAAATCGATGGAAGATTCTAGATAAATCATGAGATACACTACATTAGTTGAATCGGTTTGAAGTCAAATGGATTGTTTCAAAGAAAAGTTCATCATGAGGTCTCTGGTTCTAGTATAGCTGAGTCTCACAGTTCACTCATTTTGGTTCTGGTTACCTGCTATTGTCATTGACAATTAAGCCAACCTTCATTCAAATATTCTGGGAAAGAGAGGGGGATCCTGCGGTTTTCCTTGGGAAAATATCATGAGATACATTTCTTATAATTTTGTATTGTCTATTCAGTTTTGAGTCTGGCTCCACAAGAACACAAAGTTTATGTGCAAAGCATCATTTGAAATACAACAGATCTTATATATGTCTTATTTTCATGTTTACACAGCAATGTGATTCTTTGATATTGATGTTACTTTATAATTCTTTGAGTGAAGAGATTTTGTGATTTTTTTAGAGCACCAAATATGAGTCAAAATGCAGCCCTGACTTATTGATAGGATTTTGTATACTTTTATCATGGTAACTTCATCCATATTAAGTTCACAAACAAAGGATCTATTTATGTACCATTCTTTCTAGCACAGGTCTTGGAACTTAAATGTGAATATGAAGTTATTACACTTCTTTGGATTATTCCTTTCATTAGCATTGGTTGCATGCCATTTTCCAATTATTTTAATTTTTAGATATTGCTCTTGTAGGTGATGTTCATGGCCAGTATTATGATCTTCTACACCTTTTTGAATATGGTGGTTTAACACCAAAATCAAATCACTTATTATTGGGGGATTATGTGGACCAGGGCAAACAAAGCCTAGAGACAATATGTCTCCTCCTTGCTTACAAATTAAATACCCAAAAAAAATTTTCCTTCTGAGGGGAAATCATGAATGTGCCTCAATCAATCGCATATATGGATTCTATGGTGAATGCAAGTGCAGATTCAATGTTAGATTATGGATACTTTTTACGGACTGTTTCATTTGTCTTCCAGTTGCTGCTATTATAGGTGAAAAGATCCTATGCATGCATGGTGGTTTCATAAATCTAGTTGAAATGCTAAAGACCTCTGTCCAATATGAATATGGTTGTAGCTGGAAGACATAGAACTAACAAGAAAGAAAAAGGTTGTCTTTGAGAGTTTAAAGACAAGAAACAACGCTATTAAGGTTCTCCAAAGTGAGATCAACTTAGATGATGTTCATAAACTTATCGATGACACAGTTGACGCTAAGGTATACCAAGATGTGAGTCTTTCTTTTCCTTTCCCATGTATGAGTTGTTGTATATGACATATGTAACTCACAATGTTTTTCTCTTAACCTTTGTGCTTTATTTAAGATGTTGTCCAAGTCTTGCATTTTTAGCTTTAGTAGGAATCAGGATAATGCATATTGCTTTTATATTCTTTTTGTTTAACATCAACATAAACTGAATCCAATGAATTTACAGAAATACTCCATCAAGTTGGTGATACTCGTAGGGAAAATGGAGCTGGTTGTTCAAGGACATTGGTTTATGGATTTTCACTGAATCCAAATACTCTATCATGCTTTCCATGGTTGGCAGATGTCTTCTGTCTGTTGATCATCCTGTGCAAACCGGGTGGTAATAGATTTAATTGGAGAAGGATCTCACATTTTTATTGCTGAACTGAAGGGCCATAAACATGCCTAGAATGTAATTACAGCTGTTGTTAAAATTATTATCTCCACGTTCTGCTTCCAAATGTGCTACATGAAACTTGAAAAACAAGGCTGATAGAATTATGCTTTAGGGAACATGTTCCACAGAGGTACTTGCTGGGATAGACTGCTTGGGATTCATATCAGGAATGCCTTACTGCCAAGTCTGAATTGCAAACTCATAATTTTGTGAGAAAGATTCTTGGAATGACACCATATTGCCTAGAATTCTTGAGAATCCCTTCTTGTTGATTTGAAGTGATTGTACATAATATTTTTATTTTATTAATGTCCATGAATGACCACAAAAGTAGGTCAATGGGACCCAAAAGTAGATGCTAAATTATAAAACAAACTAAATTACTGAATAAAATAAATAGCAGAAGGCATATGCATATACAACATGATCAAGGTTTACTAATGCTCATCAAAATAGAAAGCCCCGAATGTTTGTTTTCAACAGGGAACTTTTTTTAATAAGTTCAGTTGCAGGTACTTGGTGATATGCCACGGAAACGTCTTGAATTTACATAGAAAGTTCCACCATTGGAGTCACTTGGCATTACTTCAGGAATGACAGTTTTGGATGCTCTCAGACGAGTTCTTCATCTTCCACCTATGTGTTCAAAGTGTTTCTTAACAACTAAGGTAGGAGTTCAAGTTGCTTGAGAGTTCATGTTTCATTTTTTTTTAACAATTTTGAAAAAAAATCCCAAGATTATAAAAGAACATCTCTTGACTAGTTATTTTGACTTGCTTTGGTAGTTTTTTTTGCTATTGGACATTCTACTCGAACTTAAAGCATATTTTTAAGAAAGCATGGCCATTTGGTAGGTTGATCATTGTTTCACAGATCTTGTTGCACAGCAGCAGATAGTTAGTCCTCTGCAGCTTCTACTTGCAGATGTTGCTGTTATTGCTCAGGTTGGTTTGTATTATATTTGTTGTTATTGCTCAGATGTTGTTGTTATTGCTTCTCACCTATTTGTAATTATATTTTCTTTCGAGCTTCTTTACTGCCTTAATCATCTTATGGTTTGAGAAGAGTTTCTATTGTCTTTAAACTAAAGTATACTTTCTTTTAATGTTAATATATGACAACAATATGTCTCATTCATGCATACATATATTGGGTTAAGTGGTGGTGCATGTGCAATTGGAGAGCAACCAGTAAAGGTAGTAGATGGTCATGACTTTTGGATATGATAAAAATCTCTTTGAGATGTCTTTGGAATGTACTTAAACAATTCCTGATTTCAACAATATCAAAAAAATCTCAGAATTTTTTAATTTCCAGGGTTTACTGAATCCAAAGTAAATGGCTGGGCTAGCAGTGGGGGAGGCTCTGACAAATCTTGTTTGGGCTAAGGTGAGTGTATCATGTCAAAAATTTTCTTTCTCAAGATAAGCTTTCCAATTTTTCGTTGGTCATTCTTGCAATCTTAGGTGAAAAGAGCCATTGTTAAACATAATGAAAGTATAAAGCATATGTTTTCCTTAATAATGATATTTGGTCTTATAAAGAAGCACATCATACATGATTTACATGTTACTTCACTGACTGATGTCAAAGATACTGGGAATTGGATGTATGCTACAAAGCTAGATGGAGAAGGTGCATCCATGTATGATGCAGCTAATGCTCTTCGGGATGCAATGATAGAACTTGGGATAGCAATAGACGGTGGCAAAGACAGTCTTTCAATGGATGCACAAGCTAGAGGAGAGACTGTCAAAGCTCCTGGAAATCTAGTAATCAGTGCTTATGTGACCTGTCTGGATATTTCAAAGACTGTTACACCAGACTTGAAGGTGACATTTCAAAATGGATTTGGACAAGCAACTCTAAGATTATTAAGTCTTCATAATTTTCATACTGACATAATCCACTGTTATGCAGCTAGGAGATGGTGTACTTCTACTCCATATTGATTTGGATAAAGGAAAGCAACGTTTAGGTGGTTCTTCCCTTGCTCATGTTTTTGACCAGGTAAATGGTAAAATATTTATTGTTGGATTGGTGTATTTTTATTAGCAAAGGTCGATACATTATGCAGAGAACAATATATTATGAAAGGTTGGATGGACCATTTTGATTTCTTTCTTGGCATCACGTTTCATGATTAAATCATTCTTTATATTTACAATTTTGTCTTGTAGATTAGTGATGTTTGCCTAGACCTTGATGACGTTTCATATCTCAAGAGAGCCTTCAATGCAGTCCAGGTGAGGGCCTAACCAAATGGTAATTGGCAACCAATTAATAATTAATAACTGGGTAAATAATATGGTTATGTTATCCAACCTTTTTTTTATTAACTGAATAAATTCAATGATGCAAGAATGGTACTTAACTTATCCCACTATAAAATGGCCTTTGGGTCAATTTCAGAGTCAACCCTATCTCCCTATATGTGAAATTATTAATTTTGTGGAGGTTAAATTAGTGTCAACTTGTAATTTCTTAATGTATCCTATAGTTTCTCTAAGGAAGAATGTAAGAGGGCAGACTTTAGCTATACATAATTTGACTTGCACTTAATCGATTTGCTTGAATGCAACACTACAAACATTCCTGATAAAATTTTATTGGTCTTATTTAACTTTAAGAAGCAACCATTAATTTATGTTTTCGTTCTAAATAAGTACATCATCAAAACATCAAGTCTAGTTGCCAATCTTTTTTATTTTCTGCAAGTAATTACGGAAAAGGTTTATATATTATTATTATAATACTGTGCCCTTGGATAAAATGGGCCATAAGTAAGTTGAAGATAATTGTATGTATTTTGGATCTCAGACATGCAAATGTCTCTAGCTATCGAGAGATCAACAATTGATAGACAATTAAAACAAATTTATTGCAAGTTGGATCTTGTATTCTTTTATGTCTGTGAAGGGCAACAACTTGCTTTTGTTCCTGATAATTTGTACAGCCATGGATTATTGTACTCATGTGTAGTTTGTAAGATAATTCTTCTTTGAATTTTCATCATTCTCACAATTGAATTGCTATATCTTAGAATTATTTTAGTACTTGAAGCATTATTCTTGAATTAGTGACTAAGAAAATGACTATTATTGTTTAATTCCTAGTCATTTTCTTAGTCATTATTATTGTTCGATTCCTCTATACCCTATCATAAATTAGTGACTAAGAAAATGACTAAATTCGCATATATACGACTATTAGTAGCTAATTTCTAGTATCTTATAGCGCGACTAACATTTAGTCGTTTTTAGCTTAGTCATTAATATGTTATCATCTAGTAGTTTATTTAGTCCTATATTTGGTCATTAATTGTGACAATCAATGACTAAATCAATGAGTATCAATGACTAAATCAATGACTAAATCAGTGACCAAATCAGTGAGTATCGATGACTATATCAATGACTTAATCAATGACTATCAATGACTAAATCAATGACTAATAAGTCAACCAATTAATGACTAGTGAAATACGACTAGAGATAAGATAGTGGAAATCGGATACTATTAGTCATCGACTCAAAAATAGTCATTTATAGTTGAATTTTAGTCATTTTTTTAATCATTAATTTCTCATTTTGTACTAGTGATAAGAGAAAATGATAGGCTGTACATGGAAAACTGTAGACATCAAAATGTTGGTACCTTAGATCCTAGAGAAATGCATGCCACAATGAACTTGGGTTCATTAGGAGAAGTCAAATAGATGCGGGTAATGGATCCCTCTCAAAATCCAACGTCAAGCGATCATCCAACGAATAATCCATCAACAAGAAATGATGAAGTGGCTGAATTCAATCAAATCTTGGTTGATGTTGATTATGCAGGGATGGATGTTGAACGAGTTGTTAATTGGTAACCTCCCTAACAAGAGCACACACATGTTGAACACACTCCCTTGCAGGACCGAATTGTGAATGAAGTGCCACAACAAACCGGTGACCAAACTCGTACTTCCTTTCCGACTCCCTTGCCTCAACTATCAAGCAGACGACGAATAACTCCTAGATGTATTCATGTGGATGAAAGTTCATTTTCAGGACTTGAAGGTGAGTTTACTAAATGCACTATTGATTTTCATTGTAGCAGGATCATCAAAGAATTTTTTGAATACAAAACCGATTCAGCAAAATGTAAATTGTTTCTTGCTTTTTTAAAATTACATTGTCTAGCTCATGTTAGGAGAATTTTAGGCATAAAGGTAGTTATAAGTTCAGAGGCCAATAGTCATGTTGTTAGAAAACTACATTCTGCATTTAATTTGATTGGAAAAAATTCTTGTACAAAAGATCTAATGCGGCCCGTCGTGTACTATCAGAATCGATTGTAGACAAATCCACAAGGCAACGTTGCTTGTTATAACACACACATAAAATATTTAAAGTAGATATAAAGACTCTTCAAAATTATTCTACTATTAGATAAAAACTTGAGACCCATGACCAAAAATATTGTTGCGCCTTTGTTGCTAGGTTACCTGGTTTAGACATTAAGCTTATTGATGTTGTTAAAGAATTAGTACAAAATTTTTGGCATGATAACACTAGACCGTCATCGAATCAAAGATATGTGTTAAAGTTGAGGAAAGGTGTTAAGGGGTGTCAAACCCATTTCAATCACTTCCTTGACATGGCACAAACAGAACTCTATGAGAGGTTCAAGAATGAGCACACACTATTGAAATTTGGCCAAAGGTCCTTTGAAAAATGCAAACCCTGGTATGTTAGAATTCGCATTGATTGGAACACACGTTGTTGTAAATACCATGTAGAATTTGAGTACTATTATGATACATATAGACTATATATACTTTGTGATTTGCATACTAACATTGTGCACGACTTCCCATCATTACAACAACTGAATGCATCCAGAGAATTTATCCATACATAATGTGTCCAAGACTTGAAGGAAAAAAATATTACAAAAAATCATGTTTATATGGGACATGTTCGAGATGCAGTGGATTTGCAATATTGATCCATTGCAACCATGAAAGAGGGGAACATGAATTTGGGAGGATGTAAGTAGAAATGCAGAAATTCAAGTACATAACATATCAACTAGATAATGAGAAGGAAAGCAAAAAAATTGCATTGGTGAAGTCACAGGTAATCTAAGTTTGCATACTTTCATACTGTACATGTTGAATTTATGCATATATATTCAGATTGTAAATGTGATGTTGTATTAATTCCCTTGGTTTTGTGGCACCGGGTACAAATTTGTGATTTCATGAAGGCATTATACTAAAAGGCCGAGCAGTATGCACAACATGTTCATGTAGAACAAGAAGAAGGAGAAAGTGGAAACAAACAAACAATATGAAAGAATATGATTATGAATATAACTAGATCAACAGTCAAAGAAGTCAATCCTGAACATCATTATCAAACATAACAAGTTTATGGAAAGATATTTATATTAAATGCAATGTGAAACAAATACAATGTAGGGAGTTACAACCAATGCCTTGATGTTATGACTCCAACTCAAATTATCTTTCCTCAAAATATTAAAGCCTTCTAGCCTCCTATGGATGAAGAGGGTCTTTTGCCAAATTCCATTAGCATATGGGTACTTTATCCTTCCTCCTTTAAAAATGGAGAGGGGGTTCATATATATAGGACTCAAGGGATTGGAGAGGTGGAATGTTTAGGGGAGAGGCTTAAGGGATCATATCACTAGGTAAGGGGATCGAATGCCACCTTTCCAGATATATAGGGATAAGTCTCCACACCATCCAAGCTTCGAGAAGTTGCTCGAAGCTTCTCTTTATCCACTTTAACCAACAATGATGCACCTTGCACAAGGACAAATCGTGCCAATGGGAGGGAGACACAAATTGTACAAGTGCATCCAACGTCAACGATGCACTTTGCTAAGGTGCAGAGCGCGTCACCTTAAATCTGATGCACTTTGCAAGAGAACATGGTGCGTCGAGGTGACAACATAAAGTTGAAGGGATGGACATCAACTTCTCTTTTGGTGTTTTTAATCCAGATACTTTGGGAAACAAGGCATATAAAAGGTACAAAATTCATGATGATGAGATTTTGGTGTAACAATTGGGCCATTAAGTAAAGGAGCACCAGGCATCAAACCAATCAAATGTTTACCCTGATATTTTAGAGGCACCCCTTTAGGTGAGGGAAGGATATCTATATATTCTTCTACAATCTTGTCCACCTACTTCTATTGTTTAGAGAGACCTTGTGTTAAGGCTTTGACTATTGTAGTGAACTTATATCCACCTTCTGATTGAACCATGAAGATGACAAATTTCCTAGTATTAGATATGATCTTACGACATTTGTTTATAGAGATCAAGGAAACTGTAGTAGTTAGGACGGCCTCGGGTATCCTATATATTTGGCCTTCCAAAGTAACAATGACACTATAAATCATGGATTCATAAACATAATGATATTTCCACATATAGGGTTGTTAGAAAAGAACATCAAAAACTTCAAGTCGGGAAACATCACACAATATCTCATCTATGAAGGGATTGATGCCATATTATATGTGATGTTATTGATTAATGCAGATGTATTGTCCTTGGCTCAACCAACAATTAGTGTATGGCTTCTAGTGTGGCATTGTATACATATTCAATCTCTTGATGACTTCAACCAATATTAGGTTCTTCTAGACATTGTCAACAATGAAATGTAGTAGATTCTGTTAATGTTATTGTAACTGGGGAAGATATTCACTTGTATTTTATATTGTATTTTATTTGTACCTCCAACGGAGATTTTTATTCCTTCGGTCAGAGAAGTCATTATTGTCTTTGGGTCATGTAAATTCATTGAGGTAAACCCTCCCATGTAAGTCGGGGCATTAGTTTCCCTAGAGTCTTTTGTATTAGGGTTTTTTAAGTCCCCTAAAGGAGTCATCCCAACCAACTTTAGTCAAGGCTGACTTGTCAAGTGAAAAAGGTAAAGTATAAATAGAGATCTAGGCTCTTTATTTATTCATTCACTCACTCACTCAATTCGAATTAGTGAGAGAGAGGAGGATTTCGCACCAGTGGAGAAGAGAGAAGTTGCTAAAGACCATCTCTATATTTGGGTTTTACTTTTTTGCTATTGTATTGGTGCTCATTCTATCTCTGAGGAAGTTGCGGGGTTTTCTCCTTTATGGTTTCCCCGAGGAAAATATTTATGTCTCTTGTCTCTTGTGTTTATTATTGTGCATGTTATTCTCTTAGATAAGATCCTAGATAATATTGAATAAAATTGTGAAAAACTAACATGGTATTAGAGCTAACCTGAGAAGAAGACATTCTGCAGCTGCAAAAGCTAGGTTTTATTAATTTTTGGACTTATCTACATATATCATCAACAAAACGAGGCTAGGATAACTAGCCTAAGAAGGGCACATCTTTTTGTCGAAGCAGAAGTTGATTCTGAGCATTTTCACTTTTTGGCATGTCACCGCTGAGGGAAATTAGGGATTTTCACAAAAGTGGAATTTTGGATTGCAATTAGCATAGGGAAGCGCCCCTCCTCAAGATAGAAATTTAGGGACCAAGGTCAAAGTTTTTGTGTGGGTGAAACTCCCAGAAAGTCAAACCCTAGTTTGACTTTGGACCAAAAAACCATAAAACCAGAAAAAGCCAGAAACTGCATATTCAAAATTCGCAAGTCAATTTTCAAGGGTGAATTTTTGGAATCTTCAGAAACCAAGTATACCAGCATACTCGCCTCATCCATGTACATCTTCTAGAGAAAAAATAATTCAATTCCTAGAATTTTCATTTTTTAGCCCATCACTATTACTGGAGGAAAACTAGGGCATCATATATTTTGGGTTTCTGTTCACTGATTTAGGAAAGTGATTACATTGGACAACTCACCTTGAGGAGGCACATCTATCTGTCCAATCAGAAGTTCCAAATTCCAACTTTGGAAAATTAGGGTTTCTCTAACAAACCCTAGGCCAACTAGCTCTAGAACTAGTTTCAACAAATCAAGTGGTAAGACCTAAAATCTTTTCTATTTCCATTTGAATTTCTCATTAAAGATGTCTCACCACACCAATCTTGAGGATAATATTGAAGGGGATTATAATTTTCGAGCATGGAAGTATAGGATTGCACTAATCCTTGAAGAGAATTAATTAGACACATATGTAACTGAAGAAGTTCTAGTTCCAGAGGGAGATGAGGTTAAATCCTTACACAAGAAGAACTTTGTTAAGGCTAAGAGGATTATTGCTGATTCTATTAAGGATCACCTCATCTCACATTTGTCTTGCTTAAATACACCTAAAGAGATGTTTGATTCCTTGACCAAGCTATTTTAAGGAAAGAATATAAATCAGAAGATGACCTTGCAAAACTAGTTGAAGAATGTGAAGATACAAAATGCAGATACCATGTAGTCCTACTTTACAAGGGTCTCTCAAATCAAGGAGCAACTTGAAACTATGGGAGAAAATATAGAAAATGGAGAAATTGTGATGGTTACCTTGAATGGTATCCCTAGATCATGGGATTCCTTCATTCAATGGATTTTTGCTAGAAATAAGTTAATCACATTCAGTAGGATTTTGGAGGAATGCTCACAAGAAGAAAATTGACTTGTAGCTCGAGAAGAGAAGATGGGAGAAAATGACGATCAAGCTCTCACATCACACTCCAGGAAGAATAAAAACAAGAGGGAGCACCACCACAGTAAGAAGGAGAAACACCACCACCAAAATAAGGGGGATAACTTTAGAAGATCCAGGAAAGATATATCTAATGTTAGATTATATACTTGTGATGAGAAAGGACACTACTCCAGAAATTGTCCCAGAAATAAAAGTGGCTCCCACAACAAGAAGAACAAAAAGAAGAGGCACCACGCTCACACTGCGGAGGATGATGAACCTCCAAGAAACAGAACCAGAGAAGAAAGTGACAATTCTTCAAGTGACGAAGATATATATTGTAATGAAGGTAACCAGCTACAAAGGTTTATTGTAATATCCCGAATTTTGGACTAACTATTTTGTTGTTATATTGGGCCATGGCCCTAGCACCTATGTTTATTTTGAGTATTGAGCATGATCCCTAGCACCTATGATTTATTAATTTATATATATATCGACATATCAGGCATGGACCCTGACTAACTTCTCTATTTGAGCGTATACTGGGCAAGAAGGCCCCAATGTTTTAATGATGTTCTTCAGCTTTGATAAGGGTACAAACCCTAATATACTGAGATGATCTTTTGTTACTTACTGTGCAGAGCTATGATTTTACATGATTTGACTTATGAGTGTGTTGTGCGTGGACTCAGAAACACACATGTAACCTACGTACTGGGCATAAGCTCCAATGTACCTAGAAAAATGTTTACGTACTGGGAGTAAGCCCTGAGGTACATTGAGTGTTGGGCCTAATCCCTGGAGCAATCCAAGATTGATAAATGAATACCGGATCCGAGGCAACTCAAATATTCTAGACGTGTCTCACAACCACATTCTAGCACTAGTGTTGAGCAGAGACTCTGGATTTGCACTAGCGTAATGCCGATGTGAGAGTGTTGAGTTAAAAGGCTCTAAAGAGCACTTAAGGTTACTGAATCTCAAAGTGTTGAGTCTAAAAGACTCTGAATAACACTTTTCTTTCATCACAATTATTTGATTTAATTGAATGATTCATCTTTTATCTATCATCAAATACTGCGGAAACTACCATGTTAAACGAGGGAATCCGACATGCAAGAGAGAGAATAGAGGTACCTAACCAAGCCGACCGAGACCATCCAAAGAATTGGACCTTGTCCTTAAAATTTAAGAGAAAAGAAGTGTCATGTGATGACACATAACTAAATAAAATATAATTACCAGTAGTCTTTTATGACTAACATGTATAAAGGCCTCAAGGCTAATGTTATTATTAAGAGCTTTAATAATAATGGTGTCATTATTTAATTATGGAATATAATTAGTATATATGATTTATGCATTAATTAATATTATAAATGATGTATTAATAGTTAAGTGAAGTATAATTATTGTTAGTATAATTGTTGTTATTATAATTATTGTTATTATAATTATTATTGAGAGCATAAATCAAAATCACTTATAGTTAAACAGTTGGAAAAGTCCTAGTTCAAGAGGACTAGATATTTAATTAAATAATATCTTTTAATTATTAATTATTTAATTTAAAGAAACTAATTATTTAAATAGTCCTAATTAAAAGACTTCCCTACCTAATGAGGGCAGATCCCAAGTTTGGGGATCATCTATTCATTTTGGGGTATTATTATTCTTTGATGGTAATCCAAGAAAAGTATTTTGCTCCAAGAAACTGAAGCAGCCTCACCTAGTAATTCTCAAATCTGAACCAACAGTGGACCTAGGGCTTCTATCTCTCATTGCATGTTGGAACCAAGCTCGGGGGGATCTAGATAGAACCAGAACGGTTCAAGGGTCAAGGCTGGGAGGAACATGGTAGTCCCAAAGTTATCCAGCTAAGGAGTCATTCTAATAGGTCAGCTGAGTTCAGAAGTCTCTAAACTAATTATTGTTTGAGTGTGCAGGTTACTACAGGAAGGGAGCAAGCTACAAAGTAACCAGGTAGGAAATATAAATCTTCCATTTCAAGTTATAATAGAGGTTAAATAATTAACACAAGGTGCTACCCCAACACTATTGGTCCTTTGTCTTTTATCCTAAATCGTTTAAATATAGACTTTCTGATAGGAACAAAAATTACTGTAAGCTAGGATTACGTGAACTTTAGAAGCAAGGATTAGTAGAATGTCTAGCAGGTCTAGCCAAGCTATCTTGTGCTAGAAATCCTAGCAAATCCATAAACTAGCAATCTGTTCTTGATATTTTAGATACACTCAAATCGCTCCTTCAGAACAGCATTCTTGTACTCATATATATATCCTCTCATTTCTGAAAGAGTGTTTGGAATTACGTTTTTTTTTAATCTTTGTATATCTAGGAAAGGATTGTTGTTCGCATTACTGTTTATATTTGTCTCTACTAAAATCCTCTCTCATATTTACAAACATCAACATATCACAAATCTAGCCAAGAATATTTTGAAACTACTAACCCTTACAGGAAAACGATTTCAGACTTTGAATTAAAAGCACCAAGTGAAGGCATGTTACAATATATTTTCTCAAAGCTTTGCCATTATCAACAAATCAATCAACCACTACCACGAAAGCACCATAGAACTTTTCTAAGAATCGATTATCACCAACATTCAACTCATCACAAAGAATTAATGCATCAGGCATATTCCAGAAGTTACGATTTACAAACATAGTCTCAGGCATTTTCATTCTTGCAACCTAAAATTTTGAAAATAAACTTAGCGATTATCATTTTAGAAATCAATAGTCCACAGCATACAAAATATTTAACATATCAACCTACGAGTCGAGTACCATTGACTCTGCTATCCTAATAGATGCCACAGTATAGCATTAACACAACAACCCTTGCTCTCTCCAAAGCCAAACGAAATCGTAGCTATGGTTACGACGTCTAACTAAAATGGAGGAGGGTTACACAACACTCTTCAACCACACATTACACAATAACATAAAGATAAGCGTTATTCATAAACAAAGAGACATGGATCGATTCCCTCTACCATTTCATTTGAAGATCCAACTCTTAGAACACGACAGGATTATTAAATTAGCTTCAAGATTTCGATTCATTCCATCAAGCATTCATAATAGCAACCAACACCTTTCGGAAAACCTTAGATACAGACATCACCCATATAAAAGAAAACACAGAGATTAAATAGAGTGCCAAACCCTTATAAATTGATATAGAAGGACATTCCAGGACCCATCCAAAATTTATTACGCAGGCATAGGTCTCTAATGTAAACCCCATTTCATTTTGGGCATCGTTGTTATCATCAAGAGTTCAAAAAAATTTAGAAATAGAGATGGATGGCCAAAAACCTCCCACTAAGACCCTCTAGGGCCTGTAAAAGTCAATAGATACATCTTTTTACAACATTTGAGCCAACAGCAACTTCCAGGAACTCAAAACGTATCGCAGTGAACCCAACCGAGTTCACAAGGTTCCTCATAGAAAATACAAAACACTCCATAGAGGCGAGAGGAGGAGATAAGTATATGTGGACACTGAACTTACCAATTGCCAATGCCTCCAAGTCTAAGCCTTGATCATCAACCAGTAACCCCGCAGACGAAGCAGGCCAAAGAACTTATCTGTCAAGCAAGTAAACATACTAGTCAGAATCGAGTTCATTATCGTTTCTATCAATTTAAAATTTGCAAGGAAAAAGAGGATGATATTACCTTCATCTATCGCCATTGCTGCATACGAAACCTTCGTGGTGGGTTGACCATGAGCCAAGCTTAGGTCAGAACAATAAACCCTCAAATGCTTCCAACATACAGATAGAGGCAAACGAACTATGAAAACTGAAACCCTCGATGGTGTAGAACCAAATAACAAACCCCTTGCTTAGTTGGCAACGTGGCCATATGCTATCATAGAGTCGCTTTAAATGCCACCACCAACCCCATATATTCGATACTAGTCGTGATCTCTATAGTAGTGGGGGCATTCATGACCCATGAATTAATTGAAAACAAAATGTATGTTACAAAGACCCCAAATAGTGCGTAAGGCAAGCAAATAATGGCAAGGGAAATATGTTTTGAGAACCTCAACAAGGACCTTAACTTCCAACAAAGAATATGAAGGTGATAACCTCCAAACGTTACAAACTTTAGTACTAACTAAGTGCGGGACTTGTGAACTAAACACCATAGGTAAGAACCTCCATAAGTACACCTGCAAACCAGGAATAAAGTGGATGCATTAGCGAGATCGCTAAGTAAGTCAAGTGTCTCCATTTTCTTACCCCTACCTCTCGGCAGTCCTGCCAGGGTACCTTGCCCTTTGAAAAGACCAAGCATCACACCATGGGCCTCAACTTCCACCATTAAAGGATCCATTCCACCGAAATTACTAGTTAAATTTTAATACATATGCATACAAACCCTTACAGTCGTAAGAAGGAGATTCACATTCTTACATTCAATACATTCGTACACATGCGATAGTTCTTACATCTAATCATTTTAAAACACTTCTGCAAAGCTGTAGAATTTATAATCAGCAAACCATGATACTTATGAAACTAAGACACTTCAAAGAGTAGAAATCAAATATCGGTGCAGTAGGTACTTATCAGTGCTGAAGTTAATTTACTATTCTTTATATCTTTAACAGTTTAATTTAGTATCGGAAATTTTTAAACTTTTACTATTTTTAGGGACATTACAAGTGGCATCAGAGCCCAGTTACAAAACTAAGTGACCTATTGGGCTCATTACAAACATCCACTGCAGATACATAGTAAACAGAAACATACATTCAGAAATTTTATTTTATTTATGTAAAAATGAACTAACAGATTTTCTGTTCTTTACGCTTATATAATCACTGCAGGTACAGTGTCTGAAAATGAATGATGAAGGGGGCAGCGGCATACATGGAAATATGAACTCCCCACCACTATAGCAAGAAATTGTGGTGGAACTCAACTCAGATTTAATGAAATCCATGCAAAATCTACAGGCCAAATTCCAAAGTTTCTGTGATGAAAACATGCAGGAAAGAAGAGAGCAGCAAGCCATAAAAGAGGCACTGCTTCATACTTTAACAAAGGCAAAACCTCATGGACAGCCCACACTCTCAGTCAGCACTTTTAAAAAGGGAAGTAGTCACACAAAAAGGACTGCCAGCCCTAAGGGAGAAGAGAAGGGAGAACACATACCTGAATCAATGGAAGAAGACCGTAAGAGCTCTTCCAACGATAAGGGTTCACCACCTCATTGCAAGAAAAGGAGGAAAAGTGACGATTGTTTGCAAGGGGAATTCAGAAAGATAAAACCCCCAACCTATGACAAAGAGATTAACTCTGGGGAAATGGCTGAGGAATGGCTGCTAGGGATGAATAAATACTTCAAAGTACACAATTAATCTAGCGAAATGCAAGCCCGACTAGCCATATACAATCTGAACGGTAAAGCTACCAGATGGTGGCGGGACTTGAAACACACCAAAGGACAAGAACTGAGTGACATAACTTGGGATACTTTCAGTAGAATATTCCAGGACAAATATATGTCTAAAGGATTCTTTGATAAGAAAATAAAATAATTTCACGAGTTGAAAATGGGCTCTCTAACAATGGAAGCTTTCATCATTAGATTTTTAGATATGGTGCACTATGTTCCTTACATCGAAGACGAAAAAGTCAAAATACAACAGTTCTTGAGAGGGCTGCCACCAAATTTTAGAGAAAAGATAGAGTTTGACATGCCCAAAACCCTTGATGTGACCTTGCATAAAGAAAGACTGTGCTATGAGCACGGACAACCAAGAAATGACAACATCAACAGAAACAGAGATAGGTTCAGAACCTTCTGAGACAACCACAAACCAGGTTTCAGAACTCCACCTTACCGGAAGCATAACAACAATTTTCTGCCCAATATAGGCTTCAACCAACCACAAGCATGGCCAAGTGCACCCCCACCACCTGTCAACAGGCCAGCATTCAACAAAGGGATAAAAGTTGTCCCACCAACTATTTCTTGTTGGAAATGACAAGGGCCACACTACTACAGAGACTGCCCCAACAAAACGGATGGAGTGTTACACAACGTCCAATCAGAACCTACTGTATGAAACATGGCAAAGAAACCAAGGATTTATGTCGTTCTCGATGGCTGACAGGCAGATCACCAAGCCACCATGGTGGAAATAGAGGGTAAGATATCTAACACTGTCGTTTCAGCTTTAATAGATCCCAGTGCTTGTCGAAGTTATATCTCCCCTAAATTAGTGGACACTTGTAAGTTGAACTGAGAACCTCATGAGAAACTGTGGCTAGTACAACTAGCCACCGGTACCAAATGAAAGGTCTCTGAGTTAGTTAAGACCTGTGAGATAGACTTAAACGGGTTCCAAACTATGATAGATTTAAACATTCTACCCCTAGGGTCGTACAATGTACTCATCGGAATGGATTGGTTAGAAGAACACCATGTCCTACTAGACTGCTTAAACAAATCCTTACTCTGCAGGGAGGACCAAGGGAATCAGAAGACGATTCAGGGTATCCCTAAGAAAGTGTTAGTACGACAGATCAAGTGATGCCCTCTGGGTTGAAGAATGCACCGATCAACTTTATGTGCATGATGAATAGTATCTTTACTAAATACCTCGATAAATTCGTTCTAGTATTTATTGACAACATTTTGATCTACTCCAAGAATGAAGTAGAACATGAGGAGCACCTCCGAATTGTTTTACGGATACTAAGGGAACATCAGCTTTATGCCAAGTTTAGTAAGTGCAATTTTTACAGACCCCAGATTCAATACTTAGGACATATCATCTCCGAGAAGGGAATAGTCGTCGACCCAAAAAAGGTCAAATCTATCGAAGAATGGCCCACACCTACTTGCGTATTCGATATAAGATCGCTCTAGGATTAGCTGGCTACTACCGAAAGTTCATTGAGAACTTTTCACGGATTGCATGTCCCATGACCGCCTTGCAGAAAAAGGCAAACAAGTTTATCTGGACGAATAATTGAAGAAAGATTTCAAAAAAAGAAGCAACTACTGATTAGTGCACCAATTCTGCGTATTGTGGAGGATCCCAATGGGGACTTCGTCGTTTGCACGGATGCAAGCAAGGAAGGACTCGGGGGAGTCCTTATGCAAGGCAATTTTTCCATATGCTACGAATCGAGGAAACTAAAAGAACATGAGTAGAACTACCCTACTCATGACCTCGAACTAGCTGCCATCATCCATTCTCTGAAGATGTGGCGACATTATCATGGGAAATAAATTCCTATTGATGACTAATAACATGAGCTTGAAATACCTTTTTGACCAACTCGACCTAAATTTCAGGCAGGCTAGGTGGTTGGCCTTACTTAGTGAATACCATTTCAAACTAAAGCATATAAAAGGAAAGGAAAACAAGATTGCAGATGCCTTGAGCCGTTGAGCACATATGCTTTACGAGGTCACAGTGAGCCAAACTGACTCAGACTTACACCACAGAATTCGAAAGACATGTAAGAGTGACTGTTATTATACGGAAATCCTCGCAAAGATCCAGGAATATAGACTGTTCCAACAACCAAAAGAATATAAGATACACGAATCAAGATTACTGTGGTCGAAAGACCGACTTTATGTCTCAGAGAGTGGAGACATTAGATCAAACATTCTCACCAAATTTCACCTGAAACCCTATTTGGGGCACCCTGGATATCAAAAGATGATATCGGCCATAAAGAGTCATTACTTTTGGCCTAAGCTGAAAGCTGACATTGCAATGTTCATTGCGAAATGTCAGGAGTGCCAGTTGGTCAAAGCAGAACACCAACACCCCTCTGGATTACTTCAACCTTTACCCATTCCGGAATGGAAATGGGAGGTAATAAGTATGGACTTCATTACAGGCTTACCCAAGAGTAAGAAACTGAACAACCCCATCTTTGTAGTGGTAGACAAGATGTCTAAAGCAGCCCACTTTATAACGGTGAAATCTACCTACAAAGAAGTTCACATCGCGGAAATATTCTTAAAAGAGATCATTCGATTGCATAGGATACCCAAAGCAATCATTTCCGATCAAGACACGAAGTTCACTAGTAACTTCTGGAGAGCATTGTTCTCCGGTTTGGAGACCCAGTTACAATTCAGTACCGCGTACCATCCCTAGACCGACAAACAAATAGAACGAGTAAACCAGATCCTCGAGGACATGTTGAGGATGTATGTCATGAACAACCCCACCAAGTGGGAAGATTATTTTCACCTCGCGGAGTTTGCATACAACAACGGTTATCAAACCTCGGCCAAAATGAGTCCTTTCGAAGTACTCTACGGCAGGAAATGTCGAACCCCCATGACTTGGGACAGTCCAGTAGACAGACTTATGTTAGGACCCGACATATTAAAGGAATTGGAATAGCTAGTCTCCAAGGTTCAACTGAACTTAAAAGAAGCACAAGACCGCCAAAAGAGTTATGCATACAAGAAAAGAAAAGACAAAGACTACCAAGTCGGCGAACATGTGTTTTTAAAAATAAAAGTGAAATGAAGCTCGTTGAGCTTGGGATGTTGCAGGAAACTAGCCCCATGATTTTGTGGACCTTTTGAAATACTGGCCAAGAAGGGCCCAATAGCTTATGAGTTGTCCTTAACAACTCATATAAAAGTTCATAATATTTTTCATGCTTCACTATTAAAGAAATATGTATATGATACTAAACATGTTATTGATTGGTCCTTATTACAAGTGGAGCCCGAAGGGGAGTTCACGCCAGAACCAATACACATTCTAGACAAGAGAGAGGTATAGCTTAGGAGGAGGACCATAACTCAGCTGAAAGTGCAATGGAGGCACTTTGGACCAGATGAGGCTACTTGGTAGAATGAGGCCACCATGAAAGAGGCATACCCCACCTTGTTTCATGACTTCATTCCTAGTCCCTAGAAACACTAGGATGGTGTTGTTCTAACCGGGGAGGGATGTAATATCTCAAATTTTGGATTAACTATTTTGTTGTTATATTGGTCCACGACCCCAACACCTATGTTTGTTTTGAGTATTGGGCATGAGCCCTAGCACCTATGATTTATTCTTTTATATATATATCGACATATCGGACATGGACCTTGACTGACTTCTTTATTTGAGTGTATACTGGGCGAGAAGGCCCCAATGTTTTAATGATGTTCTTTAGCTTTGATAAGGGTACAAACCCTAATATACTGAGATGATCTTTTGTTACTTACTGTGCAGAGATATGATTTTACATGATTTAACTTATGAGTGTGTTGAGCATGGAATCAGAAACACACATGTAACCTATGTATTGGGCATAAGCCCCGATGTACCTAGAAGAATGTTTATGTACTGGGAGTAAGCCCTGGAGTACATTGAGTGTTGGGTCTAAGCGCTGGAGCACTCCAATCTTGATAAACGAATACCGGATCTAAGGAAACTCAAATAATCTAGATGTGCCTCACAACCACATTCTAACACTAGTGTTGAGCAGAGGCTCTGGAATTGCACTAGCGTAATGCCCATGTGAGAGTGTTGAGTTAAAAGGATCTGAAGAGCACTCGGGGTTACTGAATCTCAAAGTGTTGAGTCTAAAAGACTATGAATAGCACTTTTATTTCATCACATTTATTTGATTTAATTAAATGATTCATATTTTATCTATCATCAAATACTGTAGGAAATACCATGTTAAACGAGGGAATCCGACATGCAAGAGAGAGACTAGAGGTACCTAACCAAGATAACCGAGACCATCCAAAGAATTGGACCTTGTCCTTAAAAGTTAAGAGAAAAGAAGTGTCATGTGATGACACATAACTAAATAAAAGATAATTACCAGTTGTCTTTTATGACTAACATGTATAAAGGCCTCAAGGCTAATTTTATTATTAAGAGCTTTAATAATAATGATGTCATTATTTAATTATGGAATATAATTAGTATATATGATTTATGCATTAATTAATATTATAAATGGTGTATTAATAGTTAACTGAAATATAATTATTGTTATTATAATTATTATTGAGAGCATAAATCAAAATCACTTATAATTAAACATTTGGAAAAGTCCTAGTTCAAGAGGACTAGATATTTAATTAAATAATATCTTTTAATTATTAATTATTTAATTTAAAGAAACTAATTATTTCAACAGTCCTAATTAAAATACTTCCCTACTTAAAGAGGGCAGATCCCAAGCTTGGGGATCATCTATTCATTCTAGGGTATTATCATTCTCTGATGGTAATCCAAGAAAAGTATTATGCTCCAAGAAATTGAAGCAGCCTCACCTAGTAATTCTCAAATCTGAACCAGCAGTGGACCTAGGCCCTCTATCTCTCATTGCATGTTGGAACCAAGCTCGGGGGGATCCAGATAGAACCAAAACGGTTCAAGGGTTAAGGTTGGGAGGAACATGGTAGTCCCAAAGTTATCCAGCTAAGGAGTCATTCTAACAGGTCAGCTGAGCTCAGAAGTCTCTAAACTAATTATTGTTTGAGTGTGCAGGTTACTACAGGAAGGGAGCAAGATACAAACATATAAATCTTCCATTTAAAGTTATAATAGAGGTTAAATAATTAACACAAGGTGCTACCCCATCACTATTGGTCCTTTTTCTTTTATCCTAAATCGTTTAAATATAGACTTTTTGATAGGAACAAAAATTACTGTATGCTAGGATTACGTTAACTTTAGAAGCTAGGATCAGTAGAATGTCTAGCAAGTCTAGCCAAGCTATCCTGTGCTAGACATCCTAGCGAATCCATAACCTAGCAATTTGTTCTTGATATTTTAGATACACTCAGATCGCTCCTTCAGAGCAGCGTTATTATATTCATATATAAATATATCCTCTCATTTCTGAAACAGTGTTTGGAATTACGTTTTTTCTTAATCTTTGTATAGCTAGGAAAGAATTGTTGTTCGCATTATTGTTTATATTTGTCTATACTAGAATCCTCTCTCAGATTTACAAACATCAACATATCAAAAATATAGCCAAGAATATTTCGAAACTACTAACCCTTACAGGAAAACGATTTCAGACTTCGAATTAAAAGCACCAAGTAGTGAAGGCATGTTACAGTATATTTTCTCAAAGCTTTTCCATTATCAAACAATCAATCAACCACTACCATGAAAGCACCACAGAACTTTTCTAAGGATCGATTATCACCAACAGTCAACTCATCACAAAGAATTAACGCATCAGGCATATTCCAGGAGTTACGATTTACAAACTTAGTCTTAGGCATTTTCATTCTTGCAACCTAAACTTTTGAAAAGAAACTCAGAGATTATCATTTCAGAAATCAATAGTCCACAAAATACAAAATATTTAACATATGAACCTACGGGTTGAGTACCATTGACTCTGCTATCCTAATCGACGCCACAGTATAGCATTAACACAGCAACATTTTCTCTCTCCAAAGCCAAAAGAAATTGTAGCTAGGCTTATGTTGGGCCCAGGTTGAGACAAAGTTTTGGAAACACCTTTTTGAGACAAGCAGGGAAAGCTGAGCTGAGCACAACTCGAAAATACAATTTTGGCTAAGTATTGAGTTTGTTTCAAAGTTGCACGCAACATCCAACTTTTGACCAGAATGCGGAGTTGCACGCAGCATCGAAGTTTTGGACGTGATGCGAAGACCAGTACCGCGCCAAAGCAGTGTTGCGGAGTTAGGAGGCCACATGGAGCCAGCAAACTGGTGCGCTGGACAAGTATCAAGTGCAGGTACTGGCTGGACCGGTAGCAGCCATTTTTGGAAAGATATTCCAGGATTGCCGAGCAGCAGACATAGGCAAATCACGAAGGCAACAAGGCGTGGATTGTCAAGGAAAGCGACATTTGGCATGCGTAGAAGGTAAAACCATTAGAGAGAAACAGTTCGGAAGAAGCAACCTATAGGAACGCGTGCGGCAGGAAGGCCGATAATGACAGGATGAGGACGTGGAGATCCACCAGGATCAAACAGACGTTACCAGGAGCCAACAAGCCAGTTTGGAAAATCGGCGCAGTTTTGGAAACCCTTAGGGTTTTGGGTTTTAGGTCTTCGACATTGTACAGACATGACCTTCGGGCATGATCTATTTAAGAAGACAATTTTGTATGGGATGGGGTTGTTGGATTGTTGGGTTGTTGGTTGTTATTGCTCTATTTTTGGGGGCAAGATGCTAGTTGTTACAGTAATCATGAGATAACCTTTTGTATTGAAAAATATCTCTGAGTTGAGAATATTGTAAAGGCTCTGCAGCTGTGTGTGGAGAGACCTAGACGAGAAAGAGGAGAGTCTGCAGCTGAGTGTGCAGACTAAGAACGGTTTCCCCATCCCATTTTGAAAGAAATATATTACCAACCATTCTTGTGGACGTAGCTTTCCATCCGGGGAGGTGAACCATGTTAAATCCTGTGTTATGCGATTATGTTTTATGAATGAATGACTGTCTGTATTGCATGTAGAATGAATGTTTGAATGTTTCCTTACATGCTGTAATAGGGGAACTTTGATATGCATTTAGCAATAGGAGAATTTTGGGAATGATATGCTAGATTCCACGAGAACAAATGAATGGCGAACATTTCAATTATATGTTAGGATCATGAATCAGTCATTTAAGTTTAAATACTTTCTTAAACAGAGTGAAGAAACGCAGCACGGTTAGTCGCATCTGTCATTTTAGTTCACATTGTAATAATCTAAGTCCTTGAATGAATGCTAGAAAAATAACTAGTAAGTGCCTGAATGAATGGACGAGTGATATTCATTTCAGTGCCTTAGCGTTTTCAAGATCTTCCAAGTAAAGAATCAGCGTGGTGGACTCGCAGTTCTAGTAGAAGACTCACAGCAGTAAGAAGTCTTTAAGTGAGGCCCGCAGTGTTTCCCTCACCGTGTAGTACTGCTCGCAGTGTAGATCCTGCTGCGTGCTGCATCACTTTTCCCCGCAGCGCACTCCTTATGTCCTACGCTACGTAGCTTGTTCATATAAACAACTCATCATTTACTGTGGAAACCTGATTCCGCAGTACCCCATAATACACACCTCGGGTGAGACCTCAACTTGCTCGCAGGTTGTTGCCGAAAGGGCCGGTGCGAAGGGGTTTTGTTGGTCAAGAGGGAGAACCACAAAGAACCTAGGTCTAATTGGAAACCTCTGGGTCAGTTTAAGCCAACAAATGGTTCTGTTGCCGCGCTAGAATCCATGATGAGTGGCAATCACGATGTGTGAAGAAGAATATCAGTTCCCCAAAGGATCTGACTATTAGCATCCTGAAAAGACAGAAATCCAGGCTTGGTGGGATAAGACCATAAGAGATGTTAATAGATAAGAGAACAGACATCTGCGTCTAAGCAACACACAGTGGTCGGATAGATATCTATTGGATGACATTCACGATATTTTTTGGGCATCATTTCCAAACGAGTTGCATGCGTGGATCTCGCGGCTTGCAGAGAAGAAAAACTGTTTCCAGGGAGGAGTACCCACGGAATGGAATCCTGAGCTCATAGCACAACTCAAAGCGCTAGATAGCCCATTGTCACATGCAGTTGACTATTGGGTTGATCATATGCTAGAAGGCTTTGTAACAGAATTTGCTGTAGACACACTCAAATCCTATAGCCAAGCAAAAGCAAACTTTTTCGGAGGATTTCAAGGTAAGTTCCTGAACAATCTCAGTCTATACATTAAGATGTTGTTAGCTGAGAAAGGTGTTTTAAGAATGCAGTAATATTCTTGAAGCTTGTCATGATAAACAGTACATATATTGATTCTGATGAAGAGACACGTAGTCTTAGAAGTGGTAAGACACGTACTCTTAGAAGTGGTAAGAGATATAAAATTAATAAGAATCTGGGAGGCCCTAGACTCCATATTAATACTGAGATCCCGTGTAACATTGACAACGAAGCTGTATCGCCATTTACGCCTGAGAACGCACTGGCTGCAGAGACCGCACCACCTTTATCTCAAAAACCACCCGCTATGCAGCCCACCCCACAAAATACTCAACCCACCCTGTAGAAGACTCAGCCTAGTCCATCTCTCCCGATAGTCCCATTTGTATCTACTGTGCAGAGCCCTTTACAGTATCCACACACTAATCCTGGCACTCCACCACGTAGTAGCACAATGGCAAACACAGATATGAACCTACCAATATTTAGAGGAACTGGCTTAGAAGACCCTGACTAGCATTGGTTTCTTTGTCAAGCCGTATGGAGTGTAAGACAAATCCAGGATGATGCAGTGAAGCAAGCACAACTCATCACCACCTTTAGAGATAGAGATTTACATTGGTTTATGAAATACTCTACCATACAGTAGAGAACTTTCACAGAAATTAAAGCTATGCTCATAGTAGAATTTAAGAAACCTAAATTTGAATCTCAGTGTATAACCGAGTTGAAAGAAATAAAGCAAAAACCGATTGAAACGGTTTGGAAGTTCGATCAGAAGTTCAAGACCCTATTAGACAAAGTGAGCTTTGTTACAACTCCGGAACAGCACAAGGAATGGTTCATTACTACGTTGTTGCCCCATATTAGGTTACCATTGATGCAGCAGAAGGTTGAGTCCCAGGAAGAGGCCTTGGAGATCACAATGAAGTTAGAGGCTTCGCCGATTGGTGAGACTAGTTCTAGGATGTCTCAGATCCAGAACCAGTTGACCTCCCTGACACTAGAGTTTCAAAGCATGAAAAATGGCAAAGAACAAAGGTATGAACCTAGACACGAGGTCTGGTGTACAGCTTGTAAAGGAGAAGGCCACGACAGAGAGCATTGCCCTCTATTCCACGACTATCTTAACAGTGGTGCGCCAAACCCATTGAATCAGAATCAGGCCCCATGGTGTGAAATCTGTAGAACCACAGGACACAGACCTGAAGACTGTTATCTTATACAGAAATATGTGAAAATGCATAAAAATTTATATTGCAGTTTCTGTAAATCAGTTGGACATGATGAATCCAACTGCCGCGCATATGAATTAATGAATGAAAGAAAAAGGGATATGGATTCAATGCGAGGCACTGGCTTGTACCGTGTACAAGAAGATTCCCAGCCGAAACAAGAAAATGCACAATATGACCAAGGAGGATACATAGGTCGTGGTGGTGGATACCACGGCAGAGGAAGAAATTCTGGCCCCGTGCAGGGAAGAGGCCGCGGCCAGGTCATTTATTATAATTGTGGCTAGCCAGGTCACGTATCCAGAGATTGTGTTAACCCATGCACTACGTGCAATTATTGTAAATCATTTGACCATGTTATTGAAGATTGCCCAGTGCTAGAGGTCGAAATGCAGAAACGAAGACGGACGGATGCACCGAACACGAATGTCCAGTGGATTGCAGTAGAAAATAGACCAGTGGATCCGAGCATCAATGTGGTCATGTGCAGTGGTGCTGAGACAGGCCGCGACAGAGGAGCAGAAGATTCAACATCAGGGGAGGCACATACGAAGAAGGATCCCCTTGAAACAGTACAGATAAGGAAAGCTCCAGGAAAAACACCCCCTCTTAATTTACAGAAGAACAAGGAGATCTTCATTGATGTGCGGGATACCTTTAGAGAACCAGCAGATAAGTCATCAAGGATCCTGTTGCGTAGTGAAACACTGCATGTTGAAGACATGCTAGCTCCTTATGATAACACAAGCACTGCGACGGATGTCCGTACTTCTGTTGCGTAGTTCTTGCAAAGCTACATGCAGTTACTAAAAAGTGAGAAAGCCATAGTAGATCTCCAAAAGCTCATCAGCCAGTATGAACCTCATATTGCAACAGAGACTTCAGATAGCACCGTACATAATATAAGGAAACACAAAAGAACGGGCCAAGAGATGAGGCTTACTGCACAGATAGGATATTTTGAAATGGATGAAGTCATCCTTGATCTAGGATCAGAAGTGAATGTCTTGACTAAGTAGACATGGCAGCAGATGGGTCGACCAAAGTTCCTATGGTCGCCTATCTAGTTACGAATGGCTAATCAAGAGAAGGTCATACCTTTTGGCCGCTTAGCTAATGTAGTAGTTGACATCGACAGAGTACATATTCATGCAGACTTTGAAGTTATTGAAATTGTGGATGATAGTCAACCTTTTCCAGCAATATTGGGAATTGATTGGGCTATGGATAACTTGGCTATCATAAACTTGAAGACAAAGAAGATGATATTTGAAGGGAAGCATCTTAGAGTCATCGCACCATTGGATCCTAAAGATGGTGACAGATACAGTGCGTTGATTCAGGAGGAATCCCAAGCTCAAGATTTGGACCGACTATACCAGCTAACTGCGAACAAGGAAGACTACGTTAATCCTACTGCGGACGGTATGCTCAGCTGGCGATGTGACACTTCTTGTATATTTGACTCGGATATAGGACTGGAGAATTGGCAAAGCCGCATGCATGAAGTATCACCAAGAAGATGTGTGCAGGTTACGAAATCACTACGCTGGATCGGAAAAGAGGTGAGACCTATTCCCACATATGATGGTTCTGGTCTTTTGGTCTAAAGAATGCACCTGCCATATTCTCTAGAGTCGTCGTCGCAGCATTTAAAGATTTTATGCACAAGTTTCTAGAAGCATACTTTGATGATTGGACTATGTTTGGTCTATTGAAAAATCATTGCGCGAATCTCCGCATGATGCTCGAAAAGTGTCGACAGCATCAAATATCCTTGAATTTGAAGAAGTGTATTTTCTGTGTGCCCTATGGAATTTTACTTGGCCACATTGTCTGTAAGCAAGGATTGATGGTAGACCTTGCGAAGATTGCAGTTATTGCAAACTTACCAACACCAAATTCAGTCAAAATGCTATGCTCTACCTTGGGCCATACAGGCTATTACAGGAAGTTCATTAAGGGTTATGTGCAGATAACTACAACAATGGAAAAGATGCTGAAGAAGGACGCACCGTTCATTTGGAACGCAGAATGCGAACAGGGTTTTGATACACTAAAAGAAAAGATGGTCACTGCGTCGATTCTAGTCTTTCCAGACTGGACAAAGCCATTCCATGTCCATGTTGACGCATCATGTATTGCCCTAGGGATCGTGTTATCTCAGCCAGGAGAAGGAGGTATTGACCACCCTATTTCATTTTCTAACACAAATCTTTCAACAACAGAGAAGAACTATACTACTACTGAGAGGGAAGGCCTTGCGATGGTATATGCCCTACATAAATTTAGACACTACTTGCTGGGATCGCACTTCCTTATGTTTACTAACCATTCTGCACTGAAATACTTGGTCAACAAGCCAGTGTTAGGGGGACGCATATGCCGATGGCTATTGCTGTTCTAGGAATATGACTTTGAGATTATTGTCAAGCCAGGTAGACTGAACTTGGGACCTGATCATCTATCAAGGATTGAGTCAAGAGAGGAGCCGACGAATATTGAAGACAGTCTGCCTGATGTGCAGTTATTTAGTATACATGTTGCCGATGATTATTACAAGGATATCATTGATTTCCTAACCATAGGGCTAGCACCCCAGGAATTCTCTATCCAGCAGAAAAAATAGTTAGTGGTGCACGCCGCAGACTTCACTATAATTGCAGGTTAGTTATACAAACTTGGGCCGGATGAAGTCCTGCGCAGGTGCGTACTTGATCATGAGAAGCCATTTATTCTAGCGGACGCACACTCAGGAATTGCGAGAGGTCACTATGCAAGAAGGGATACCGCGCAGAAGATATTGCGCGTAGAGCTATGGTTGCCTACGCTCCATAAAGATGCCAAAGAACATTGCAAGAACTGTAACGTCTGTTAGAGGACAGGAAAACCATCACACCAAGATGAGATGCCACTAAATCCACAGTTGACACTGCAGCCATTTGAAAAATGGGCAATAGACTTTGTGGGTCCTATAAACCCACTAGGAAAAAGAATGGGTGCAAGGTATATTATTACTGCTACTAATTACCTCATCAAATGGGCGGAAGCAAAACCAGTTAAGGATTGCAGTGCCAGTACTGTTGCGTAGTTCATTTTGAAGAAATACTCACCAGATTTGGCTGTCCGAAGATTTTGATGAGTGACCAAGGTACTCACTTCTTGAACAAGACTATTGAGGCACTTACAGAGGAATTCCACATTCGTCATTAGCGCAGTACTCCATATCATCCACAGGTGAATGGTACTGTAGATTCTTTCAATAAAATATTGGAGAATGCACTCACTAAGGTATGCAATGTAAATAGAGACGGTTGGGACCTGCGCGTCTCTTTTGTGTTATGGGCATACAGGACCACATGCAAGAAATTGATAAGACAGACACCCTTTCGCTTGGTTTATGGGCAGGAGGCTATAATGCCTATGGAATATATTGTCCCTAGTTTAAGAATCGTTGCATTTACAGGGATGGCAGATTGCGAAGCTCTAGAAGAAAGATTGCTACACTTACTGGGCTTGGAGGAAGATAGCTTCATCGCAGGCTTCCACCAGCAAGCACAAAAGGACCACGAGAAAGCATGGCATGATCGCCATATAAAGAACAAGTGTTTTCAAGTAGGTGATCTAGTCCTCCTGTATGATAGAAAATTCATGAAATTCCCTAGTAAATTTAAGATGCATTGGCTTGGCCCATATACTGTGATACATGTTACTAACACTGGTGCAGTCCAGTTAGCCAATTTGGCTGGTGATACCTTGCCAACCTTGATAAATGGAAGTAGGCTAAAGCTATACCATGATAGCACTGCTTCGCAGAACCTTGAATAACAAGCAAAGGAAGGAAGTTCTAAGTGTCAAATACAGTTGAAATTGGACACTAGAAATATAAAGAAGTCTGTACATGTATGATAAAAGGAAGAAGGTATGATAAGAAGAATAATCTATGTACCGCGCAACACTATTGAAGCTATGCGGAAGGAAAAAAAAAAGTGGAATCCGCGCAGTTGGAAAATGTTGGCACTACGAAGTAGTCGCGTAGGGTTGCATATGGCTTGCCGTGCAGTTCAGCGCAACACTCAGAGAAAAATAGCCATTGCATGGGTTTTAAAAAAAATAGTTGTTAGATGACCATTACAGCAACCGCTTCAACATTTAAATATAAGATAGCCGTTCTGAGCATGCTGACTACGGAAAAGACCGAAGGATCCACTCAAATTCACCAACGGACACCACATTAAATGCCTATCTAGCCATTGAAGGGCGCGGGAGGGGGTTTGTTGTGCCTATAAATAGCACCGTTGGGAGACTCGTGGGTGTTACCGAGCACTTAGAATTTTCTTGTGATTAACCTCTCTGAGCTAGTAGCCATCTGTATTCTTTCTACCTTAGCCGCTATCTCATTAATGAATGTTTGAACCTTCCTATAAAGAAGAAGAACTGACCATTGAAGAAGCACTGAGGATCTTTCAACATGGAGGGATTCAACAGTTAATGAAAACTCCAGTTAAGAAGGTCACTGTAAAATAAGGTGAAGGATCCTGCAGATCACCAAGAATTAATCCGACAATGTAGGGAAAAGTGAAAGATAAAGGTAAACACGTAACGGGACTTTGAATAAAGGTCATAAATATGGGCTCCTTGGCATAAAAATTGCTAGTCTATTAGAAAGAACCCTTGAAGATGACACCCAAATATATCTCCCTGCGGTCACTGAATGCCCCTGTGTTTAAATTGTCCAAGAATGTGAGATATGACATTCCTCTGTCACCTATCTCCAAGCATGTAATGACTGCTAAGAATCTGCTGGGAAAGATAGCAGATTGTAAATGGGAGGATTATGACCTCTTGGGAATGAAGAAGGACGAGCCGGATGTTCCCAAGTACCTGGATTTTCAACTAGACCAGTATATGTGCTGGAAAAAGGATGCGAAGGGAACTCTTAACCTGGTTGTCGAGAGTTGGCTAACACTTGTCGTTTAGTCGGGGCTACTGAACTTGCTAAGATTGCCACATTTTGACCATTCTCTAGAACTTAATATCGTGGTTCACACACTCATGGCGCGATTCCACCAAGGTTATCTATGGATGGATAGGAACATCGATATTAACATCGATTTGATCCACCGCATCACTGGGCTAAGCAAGCGTGGTAAAGATCCTAAGCAATTCTTCCAGGGGAAGAGCAAAGATAAAGAGGCTGTTGAGAAGATGAAGAAAACCCACCCAGTGGCGAAGGGAAAAAGAGGTTTCCCAACGGAAGATATAGAGGACAGAGCAACAAGATTTGTAATGCAGTTGCTCGCCAACAAGATACTCAAAACAGCTAGGCCTTCGGAGGTGCCTATGGGCGCAATACTCCTAGGTGCCGCAGCGGCTGAAAGCACCAGCTTTAATTGGTGTCAGTTTCTGTTGAATGAGTTCCTTGAAGAACTCAACGACATGCAGGTGAATGGTAGCCAGTTCCATTTCACCTGGCTCATCGTCCTGATTGCTTTTTATGGATGGAAGGAGCCGAGAGATTATGTGGGTGTCATTATGGACACCAATGATCCTAGAGGGTTTAAGTTCGTCAACCTTTGGGTGAACAAAAATGCAAAGCGCCAGTATGCGACAGCAGAAGTCTTTTACCAGTACTATATTCAGCTGCGCGATGCAATCGCGAAGACAACTCACATTACAAAGCAGGTCATGGCGAAGTATATCTACATCATCAACTTTGAGGCAAATATGAAATGTATCTTCATATCGCTGAAACCACAAATGAAGAAACTAGAGTGGTTCCCAGGGAACTACATCATGTATGAGCAGGACATTGAAGACCTTATGAAAGATTGGCCACCAGAGTTCCACATAGAAATTATGGACATGGAGACAGATTCAGCAGAGGATGAGCCAATCCCGCTCTCATGCCCAATCACTGAAGAAACAGGGAAGAGAAAAGAACCTGAGACTTCGCAGAAGCCAAAGTCGAGGAAGAAGGTGAAGGCCACAAAGATTCAATCGAAGGCAGTCCTCAATGATGATGGCTACAGGATGATAGCCGAAACAGTCTCAGAGCAGATGAAGGAGCTCATGGCATATAAAGATAAAAAGGATAAGGTCATCTAGGATGACCTGCAGAAGACGCGGCTTGCAATGCAAGGTCTGATGAAGAAAATGGACGATGTCCAGAAAAGCCTGAGCTTGCCGCATGGCACAGGAGTAGAAGGGAGGTCTGCAGGAACCTCACAGCAAACGCCGCCGCAGTTAGCAATAACGCTTCCATCGAAGACTAGAATTGTCCATGTGGACCCATTGGCTATTGCATTTCCAATCGCAGAACAAGTTTTGTTGGACACAAAGGGAGTCGAGAGGGTAGAGCTCGACTTAGCCAAAATCCCCTTACTAGGATTGCACTTCATCCACACGCAGATCGTTGAGGAGATGCATGACTGAACGGTGGAGTCAATGAAGTCACAAGCAGAGCTCACCGCAGTAAATAGGAAAATTCAGCCACACGTAGAAATGTAGCTACGGAACGAACTGGACCGCCGACAAAATTTGGAGACTACCATATCCAATGTTGCGCAGGATATTGAAGGTATAGAACTCTAGGATGATCCTACGGACACAGTTCTGAGGATCGCGGACAGGGTAAGATCTTTGCAGTCGGAGATGCAAGATAAGGAAATTTTTTATCAGGCTGATATTACCTCGTTGAAGGCACAAATGAACATACAAGCACCATTAACTGAACAGCAAGTCAAAGAGCAAGTAGTGAGTGCCACCTCGAAAAGCATTACAAGTGAGATGGCTAAGTGCCAATCTCTCCTGGATAAAGTTTCACAGGCAATTATGACCCTTGAGGAGGATCAAGGGTTGCTACAGGTCAAGACCGCGGTAGAAGAAAAATAAACTGCGCTGGACAAGTTGAACACAGAGGTTAAAGCTCTGCCACCTAGAGAGAGGCTGCCAAGATACAAGGAGATATCTGATTTAAAGAAAGAAGTACAGGAATTACGACAAAAAGAGACTAAGATGGATAGTCAGTCGCAGAAGCTCCTGGAGAATGCCATGGTGGTATCGCAGCAGATTGAAGACAAGTTAGCAGAACTACGCGATAAGCAGGAGTAGGTACAAGACCAAATTGGATAAGAAATAACTCCAACACTGCTTGAGATAGTTAAACAGGTTGAGTAGGATACAAGAGAAGCAGTGGAGCAGTTGTGCGGTACATATGACGAGTTCGCGGCCAAGTTCGTTCCACTGGTCACGACATAGAGTGAGATAGTTGAAACAATCAGTGGCTCAGGGACTAGCCACATGTAAGTGTTAGGGGCATGTTGGGCCCAGGTTGAGACAAAGTTTTGGAAACACCTTTTTGAGACAAGCAGGGAAAACTGAGCTGAGCGCAGCTCGAAAATACAATTTTGGCTAAGTATTGAGGATGCTGCGAAGTTGCGCATAGCATCCAACTTTTGACCAGACTGTGGAGTTGTGCGTAGCATCGAAGTTTTGGACGTGATGAGAAGACCAGTACTATGCCGAAGCAGTGCTACGAAGTTAGGAGGCCACGTGGAGCCAGCAAAGCGATGTGCTGGACAAGTATCAAGTGCAGGTACCGGTTGGAATGGTAGCATCCATTTTTGGAAAGATATTCCAGGATTGCCGAGCGGCGGACATAGGAAAATCAGGAAGGCGGCCACGCGTGGATTGTTAAGGAAAGCGATGTTTGGCACACTTAGAAGGTAAAACCGTTAGAGAGAAACGGTTCGACAGAAGCAGCCTATAGGAACGCATGCGACAGGAAGGTCAATAGCAACAGGATGAGGATGTGGAGATCCACTAGGATCAAACAGATGCTACTAGGAGCCAGCAAGCCGGTTTGGAAAACCGGTGCAGTTTTGGAAACCCTTAGGGTTTTGGGTTTTATGTCTTCAACATTGTACAGACATGACCTTCGGGCATGATCTATTTAAGAAGACAATTTTGTATGGGATGGGGTTGTTGGGTTGTTGGTTGTTATTGCTCTATTTTTGGGGGCTATATGCTAGTTGTTAGAGTAATCATGAGATAACCTTTTGTATTGAAAAATCTCTCTGAGCTGAGAATATTGTAAAGGCTCTATAGCTGTGTGCGAAGAGACCTAGCTAAGAGAGAGGAGAGTCTGCAGCTGAGTGCGCAGACTAAGAACGGTTTCCCCATCCCCTTTTGAAAGAAATATATTACCAATCGTTCTTGTGGACGTAGCTTTCCATCCGGGGAAGTGAACCACATTAAATCCTGTGTTATGCGATTATTTTTTATGAATGAATGACTGTCTGTATTGCTTATAGAATGAATGTTTGAATGTTTCCTTGCATGCTGTAATAGGGGAACTTTGATATGCATTTACCAATAGGAGAAGTTTGGGAATGATATGCTAGATTCCACGGGAACAGATGAATGGCGAACATTTCAATTATATGTTAGGATCGTGAATCAGTCATTTAATTTTAAATACTTTCTTAAACACATTGAAGGAACGTAGCACGGTTAGTCGCATCTATCATTTCAGTTCACGTTGTAATAATCTAAGTCCTTGAATGAATGCTAGAAAGATAACCAGTAAGTGCTTGAATGAATGGACGAGAGATATTTATTTCAGTGCCTTAGCGTTTTCAAGATCTTCCAAGTAAAGAATCAACATGGTGGACTCGCAATTCCAGTAGAAGACTCGCAGCAATAAGAAGTCTTTAAGTGAGGCCCGCAGTGTTGCCCTCACCATGTAGTACTGCTCGCAGCGTAGATCCTGCTGCGTGCCGCATCGCTTTGCCCTGCAATGCACTCCTTCTGTCCTACGCTGTGCAGCTTGTTCATATAAACAACTAATCATTTATTGTGGAAACCTGATTCCATAGTACCCCATAAGATACACCTTGGGTGAGACCTCAACCTGCTCGCAGGTTGTTTCCGAAAGGGTCGGTGCGAAGGGGTTTTGTTGGTCAAAAGGGAGAACCACAAAGAACCTGGGTCTAATTGGAAACCTCTAGGTCAGTTTAAGCCAATAGCTTACAAATTCTAACTAAAATGCAGGAGGGTTACACAACACTCTTCAACCACACATTACACAATAACATACAGATAAGCATTATTCATAAACAAAGGGACAGGGATCGATTCCCTCTACCATTTCATTTGAAGTACCAACTCTTACAACATGACAGGCTTATTAAATTAGCTTCAATATTTCAATTCATTCCATCAAGCATTCATAATAGAAACCAACACCTTTCGGAAAACCTTAGATACAGACATCACCCATATAAAAGAAAACACAAAGATTAAATAGAGTGCCAAACCCATATAAATTTATATAGAAGAACATTCCAAGACCCATCCAAAATTTATTATGCAGACACAGGTCTCTAATGTAAACCCCATTTCATTTTGGGCATCATTGTTATCATCAAGAGTTCAACAAAATTTAGACATAGAGCAGGATGGCCAAAAGCCTCCCACTAAGACCCTCTAGGGATTGTAAAAGTCAATAGATACATCTTTTTACAACAGTCCAGCCAATAGCGACTTCCAGGAACTCAAAACGTATTGCAGTCAACCCAAACGAGTTGACAAGGTTCCTCATAGAAAACGCAAAACACTCCACAAAGGCAAGAGGAGGAGATAAGTAAATGTGGACACTGAACTTACCAATTGCCAACGCCTCCATGTCTAAGCCTTGATAATCAACCAGTAACCACGCATAAGAAGTAGGCCAAACAACTTACCTATCAAGCAAGTAAACATACCAGTCAGAATCGATTTCATTATCGTTTCTATCAATTTAAAATTTGCAAGGAAAATGAGGATGATATTACCTTCATCTATCGTCATTGTTGCATACGAAACCTTCATGGTGGGCTGACCATGAGCCAAGCTCAGGTCAGAACAATTAACCCTCAGACACTTCCAACATCTAGACAAAGGCAAATGAACTATTTAAATTGAAACCCTCGATGGTGTAGAACCCAAGAACAAACTCCTTGATTAGCTAGCAACGTGGACATATGCTATCGTAGATTCGCTTTAAATGCCAACACCAAACCCATATATTCGATACAAGACACGATCTCTATAGCCGTAGGGGCATTCATGACCCATGAATTAATTGAAAACGCAATGTATGTTACAAAGACCCCAAATAGTGTTTAAGGCCAACAAATAATGGCAAGGGAAATATGTTTTGAGAACCTCAACAAGGACCTCAACTTCCAACAAAGAATATCAAGGTGATAACCTCCAAATGTTAAAAACTTTAGTATTAACTAAGTGCGGGACTTGCGAACTGAACACCATAGGTAAGCACCTCCATAAGTACACCTGCAAACTAGGAATAAAGTGGATGCATTAGCGAAATCGCTAAGTAAGTCAGGTGTCTCCATTTTCTTACCCCTATCTCTAGGCAACCCTGCCAGGGTACCTTTCCCTTTGAAAAGACCAAGCATCACACCATGGGCCTCAACCGCCACCATTAGAGGATCTATTCCACTTGAATTACCAGTTAAATTTTAATACATATGCGTACAAACCCTTACAGCCATAAGAAGGAGATTCACATTAGTACATTCAATACATTCGTACACATGTGACAGTTCATACATCTAATCATTTTAAAACACTTCCACAAAGTTGTAGAATTTATAATCAGCAAACCATGATACTTATGAAACTAAGACACTTTAAAGAGTAGAAATCAAATACCGGTGCAGTAGCTACTTATCAGTGCTGAAGTTAATTTACTATTCTTCATATCTTTAACAGTTTAATTTAGTATCGGAAATTTTTAAATTTTTACTATTTTTAGGGACATTACATTTATTCAGAAAGTTCCTCCTCATAAGAAAAATGTACAGATGACTTTATGTATTACATGAAAGGAGTAGGATAAGCTCCTACAAAGTTGGATTCCGCAAAACAAATAAAGATCAATGCTTTATGGAAGAACCTCTCATCCATTTTTAGCATTGGTTAAGTTGCAAAAGAAAGGAGCACACTATCGAAGACTCTAGTAGTTCCGGCAAGGAAGCAAAGATCAAGAGGGAGCACACTCCAGTAGTTCCCACAAGGAATAAAAGCTAAAGAGGGAGTCCACGCAACAACCAAACAAAGAGAATTATTTGAATTGTCATTTCTTATATGTCTGATCACTTAAATGATATTGTTTAGTTATGTACATACTTATGTTCCTAGATTTAGGATATGTATTATGCATGTTAGAAAAGCTGCATTAATAAACAAGATACAAGTAATATGCAAGGAATGGGTAAGTGGCCGATGGTACTCTACAACATTCCATTTCTACTTATCTAGAAAGAAACCTCTTTGTTGACATGTTAGGAGTAGTTCACACTCTTAATAATGTTCTGGTAGAGATGGAAGGCATCTAGAAAGTTATGGTATATGAATGAATGTTGTATTAAGGCATTGGCTAAGATAATTGCATGACTATATGACATATGTATTTATGTGTAAAAATTTGTACTAAAAACTATGAGATGTTTCTAATCATGCAATTGAACTTGACTTGTAGGAAGGATCATGTACAATCACCTACAAGAGAAAGGATGACGATATTTTGAAGAAGTGTCGAAGACTCAATCCAGAGAGCTACCTATTGAAGACATTGAAGAACCAAAAGCACCCAGGATACGAGATACAACATTGAATGAAGCAACCCCAGAAGAATATGAAGATCGTGAGATGGAATACCCATAGGAATCTGTAGATCCACCTCGTGAGAAGAATTCTCACAAGAGTAAGCCAGCATGGGTACGAGAGGCAATTCAAGATGCAAAGAGATGTGGCACTTCAGAAGGAATGCACAGAGAAAGCAAGAGACCGAGGCCATATTCCAGTTATGTAGCCCTGTTGTGTGACATCATTGAAAAGGAACTTTCCAACTACAAAGAAGCGGAAGATAGGAAGGAATGGAAGGATTCTATGATTGAGGAGAACCAATTGATCATGAAGAATGATGTGTAGGATGTGGTCCTGAGACCAGTAGGGAAGTCTGTTGTGACTTCCAAGTGGATCTACAAGATCAAGCATGTTGCGGATGAAAGAATAGAGAAACACAAGGAAATATTTGTGGCACATGGCTTCTCCCAGAAGGAAGGGATAGATTACGAGGAGACATTTGCACCTGTAGCCAGATACACTTCCATCAGAACAATACTTTCTCTAGCTGCAATGATGAAATGTAAGGTACACTAGATGGATTTCAAGACAATGTTCTTGAATGGTGTAGTGGAAGAGGAAATGTATGTGGATAAGCCACTCGGATTTAAGACACATGATAGATAGACTCATGTGTGAAAATTGAAGAAATACTTGTACGGTTTGAAGCAGGCACCTAGGACGTGGTACGATAGAATAGATAGCTTCCTGACTAGTTTGGGATTTACCAAGATTAAATTGGATTCCAACCTTTACTATAAGATTGAGGAAGGGAACACAGCGATACTCCTACTATATGTAGATGACTTGTTTGTGATAGGTGAGGATGGGCTTATTGTAGATACGAAGAGGAAGCTTGCAGCAGAGTTCTAGATGAAGGATGTGGGCATGATGCATTATTTTCTAGGTATGAAAGTGTGGTAGAGTGCGGATGGAATCTTCCTTGGACAAGGGAAGTTTGCAGTAGAGATCTTGAAGAGGTTCAAGATGATGAAATGCAAGGCCATGGCAACACCTATGGCATCGAACCTGAAGCTATTGAGTGATGCTTCATCAGAATCGATTGATGCCACAATGTATTATCAGATGATTGGATCTTTGATGTACCTGACGAATATAATACCGGATATTTGCTTTACTGTGAACACATTGAGCCAGTTCTTGACGGATCTGAGACATGTTCACTTGATTGCTAGGAAGCATATTATGAGGTACTTGAAGGGTATAGTTGATTATGGGCTCAAGTATGACGTGAATCAGAAGATTAAACTGGAGGGTTATGTTGATTCAGATTGGGTAGGAAGTGTTGCAGATAGGAAGAGCACTTCGAGGTGTTTCTTCAGTATGGGATCAGGCATGGTGTCCTGGTTTAGTAGGAAGCAATCCTACATGGAACTGAGTACATCTGAAGCAGAGTGTGTTGTAGCTTGTTCGTCTAGTTGTGAGGCAGTATGGATGAGGAAGCTACTGTCTGATTTGTTTGATCTCCAGTTGGATGTGACCTGTATATTTTGTGACAACAAGAGTTGTGTGAAGTTGTCCGAGAAACTAGTGTTCCACGATAGGTCGAATCACATCGATATCAAGTATCACTATATCAGGGATATGGTGCAGATAGGATCAGTGAAGCTCCAGAATGTTGTGACGGACAAGCAGATAGCTGATGTGTTGACCAATCCGCTAGCCAGAGTGAAGTTTGATTACTTCAGAGAGAATCTTGGTGTAATTCATATCCAGGTTCCTTCCAAGGGGAAGTGATGAGTCTGGAAGATGCAGATGCACATCAACCATTCTCACATGGTGGTAGGCGTGTCCTCCCATGGTGCAGATGTAAGGGCTGGAGCCATTCTCACATGGTGGTAGGTGTGTCCTCCCATGGTGAAGATGTAAGGGTTGGGGCCATTCCAACATGGTTGTAGGTGTGTCTTCCCATGGTCATTTGATATAAGTGCTAAGAAATTCCAACATGGTTGAGGTTTGTCTTCCCATGGTTGTTGATTTAAGTGTTGACCCATTCCAGCATGGTTGAGGTTTGTCTTCCCATGGCTTTTGATGTGAGTGTTGTGCCTTTCTAGCATGGTTGTAGGTTTGTCTTCCCATGGTCGTGATGTAAGTGTTGAGCCTTTCCAAAATGGTTGTAGGTTGGTCTTCCCATGGTGGTTGATGTAAGTGTTGTGTGATGTGCATCTAGTTTGTGCTCCGTGTGACGATGAGATGATTTGAAGACAATGAGGCGATAGTAGGAGACGTAGGTATTTGTAGAGGCAATGAAATGATTGGTCCTGGGATGTACCTACTTGATGGCTTTCTCGCAGAGATCATGAATACCTACATGAGGGCTAGGCCTACATCCAACATGAAAAAGGGTTGGCTCTGTAGAAATTATTATCACTAGTACAAAATGAGAGCTAAATGACAAAAAAATGACCAAAATCTGCATATAAATGACCACTTTTGAGTTGGTGACCACTGGTAGAAAATTAGCGGTCATTTATCACGCGACCAAAAATGTGGTCATATTTAGCTTGGTCATTTATAGATTATCTTGTGGTCATATATTTGGTCATTAATTTGGTCATATATTTTGTCATTAATTGTCACAATTAATGACCAAATTTATGACCACATTTTTTGTCACATGATAAATGACCGCTAATTTGCTACCAGCAATCGCCAACTCAAAATTGGTCGTTTATATGCAAATTTTGGTCATTTTGTTAGTCATTTATCTCTTTTTAGTGGTTTCAAAATATATATAGGGCACAGAGGAATCGAACCACCAACCTCTTGCCTATAAGACAGGTGCTCTACCATTGAGCTAGCACCCTTAAATAGAATTCCTTATGTATTGATATGAGAATAAAATTTCCAATAGTTAACACCATCTTTCCAAATTCTGGAAAACGGTCACATACCTAGGTAAGAAATAAAGATTACCCCAACCTTCTGCCTATAAGGCAGGTGCTCTACCATTGAGCTAGCACCCTTAAATAGAATTCCTTGTGATTTGATATGAGAATAAAATTTCCAACAATTAACACCATCTCGCCAAATTCTGGAAAAGGGTCACATACCTAGGTAACAAGCAAAGATTACCCAATAGTCACCAAAAAGGGTCATGTTAATGATAACCTTCGTTTTCCAAAATCTCTCAAAAATCAAGAATGCATTTGTATTGTCAATTTTTTCTTCGAGTGGTACCAAATCAAGAATCACAATTAGTTTGACAAAAATAGGCATGGGATTTTAAATTAAAAGTTTGTTAGAAAAACAAAAACAAAAAAAACTTTTAAGATACGGAAAATTATTTTGGGCTGCAGATCTATCCTTACCTTCAAAAACCAATTTTAGAACAAATTTATATCAGAAATGCATATTATTGTGCATTATGAATCATGGAAATTAGTGCAAGTTTCTTCCTCTCTTGTGTGTTTTGTCTCATGCATGTGTGCCAGGAAAACCAACATTTAGAAGTAAAGGAATAGTTTATATTAATTTTCAAGATATTTTTGTTGGTTTTTATGTTTTTCATTCAGGATTTGTTCTCCAAAATGGTGTAGCAGTGATGGTAGATCCATATAGCAGGTCTGTACCAGCAGATTCAATATTTCTCAGTCATTGTGCAGATATGAGGGAGACCCAGTTTTGGAGACAACAGTGATGTATGCATATAGAGGGCACAACAATGAGAGAGGCATAGTCCAATAGCATACAACCTTCAACAGTGCACACAAGTTTAGAATTGCACCTTGGTACCTGTGCATAGTAGTTGAGGGAAGTGGCAGAGATTATGGTGCAGCAATAGTGTGCCTTGGGAATCGTATAGGAGTTATGTAAACAACAGATTATCAATGTGTTGTTCTATTTTTAGTCTTTTCCAGTTTTCTAAATGCAACTAGCCATAACAAGATTTTCTTATTTAAAAAGGCACATGAGTTAGGAGAATTGCCAGATTTAGGCAGGAAAACTTGCTTGGGAGACTCTTTCATTAGGCACTCTTTCCTAGGAAATTTTAACTATGCAGGGAGGGTGCATTGTTTTCCGAGAATAGGGTTGAGTTAGGGTTTCCCATTTTCGCACTACAACTGATCAATTGTTTTAATAGAAAAGCCTCTGCTTCATATATAGAAGTGCGGTAGGGAGGGTGGTTTAACTCATTCTGGTTTTGAGTAAGACATTATAAGTGAGAGAGAATGAGTTTTGAGCCATTGCATCATAATTTTATTCTTTCAAATTATAGAAGACAAATGTGATTGCATGGTTCATATTTTGTACTTTTTTTTTTGTTTTTTGTTTTTTTCAGAGTGACGTTTTTGCAGATCTAGTGCTCAAATTTCCACCGTCATGAGAGGCGTTTATCTATTTTTCAGCTCCTATTTTTAGGGTTTAGATATTCTGAATGTAGGTCTACTTACCACGATCTGGGAATTTTAAAAATCTCACCATATGCTATGAAAATCATAGGAGCTCTGCAAAGGGATAAAACATGAAAGTGTAAAATGAACTCATTGGCTGTCACTATGGTAACATAAATAATGTAGAAATCCTTCCCTTCATGATCATATATATGAAGCAGCCATAGTTAGTTTTGAGAGCACTTTTGTGTTATAGAACATACTGGATGCACACAAATCTTGCAAACCCTTCCTTAAATTCTCTCCAAATAAACCTGCAAACCCTTCCTTCAAGTATGAACTACTTTATACAACCATTAGCCTAGAATGGTGTTTCTTAGATGATTTTCCATGATGTAATGGTATATGACTAAAAAAATTAACATAGTATAATATTCACAGAAAATTGCTTGACCACTCTGAGTTGGAAGATCATATTCAAACTTATCAATGCAGACCATTTTACTATACCAAAAAGCAAATCTCTTGTACCCTACACAACTTTTGTTATGTAGGGCATAGCCTTTACAACAATGAGCAGGATGGTTAGAAACTTAGAACTAAGATATTTTCATGGATCCATTAGTTACACCTACCTGCAGCCTAAGCACTCCTAAACTTCCTATGATAAGAAATTGCTCTTCTAAGTTAGTTTCATATACATATTATAATAGGTACCATCTCAAATCATTATTCGGGAACCATCGACATGATATTTGAAAAAACTAAAATGCATACAATCAGGAGATGCAAGATTCAAGGATAACATGTACAAGGCATAGAGAACTGTAAAAAAACAAACATGCATTTGCTAACATAGGTGTATGGATATAGATAAATTCTCAAATATGGATACATTAAAGGACGATTCAAAGATAGCATAGAAGATGAGTTTTTGTCCAACCGTTGTTGCTATTTAGCGTTAAATTTTAAATAACTTGTATGTATTTAATGAATAATGAATAATAACTATCCTTGTATATGTTGCAAAATGAAAAACCATAAAATTATAAATGAGTTGTAAACAAAACTTTTGCCATCGTGTGACAAATCGAACAGCATGTTTGTGGCCTTCAATATTCAAATTGGAAAAAATGACGGACCAAACCTTCTACTCCACTCATGGGCATAAGCTAGCAATGTTGCAAGCCTAAATGATGGCGTTGCTGATATGTTTCCAAATTAAAAAAGAACCTGCAAGGATGTAAGGCACGAAGATCTAAATCAAATCCGACCTTCAAATTACCATGGCCAATTATAATGAATAAGATTGGAGCAACTCCTAACTATTGTCAACCAAATGATAACGAGGAGATACATAGATCAAATGACCCATCCTAACAATATTTGGAAAAAATTCTCAAATAAAATTTTACTGATAAAAATTATGTTCCTTCTTCTACCTTGCAATGAAAGAAAATAATTGGAAAGAAGAGAAAAACATATATTGTTTCTCCAGGTTGAAGTGCATTGGCTATACGCCTCTTTATTATACTAATTTATTCAGGTGAAAGATCATCATCATCTTCACTTGCTTCAATAGATTGTTTCAAGTGCTCCTCTACAAAACGAGTGTCCACCTCCACACTATCAAGGCAGGAATCCTAGTTCAAACATGTAACATATTGCACATTTCATCAATAGAAAAGTAACTAGTCATGAAATACAACATAGAAAAAAAATATGATTCTACAGATGAGGCATGACTATCATAAATACATGATTTGAGATTCCCTCAAATTCAGTGATGAACATAAGAAAAAATCATATTGAATATCATAGAAGAGACCTTAATTTCATTGCCATTTATGTACTCTACATAGTTCCCTTCTGAATCAAAATAACTCTCCTCTCTTTCTTGTTTCAAATTGAATGGCTCAATTTTGATTGTTTTAGTCATCTAGTATTACTTGTCTTCTTGTTTACAGCTTAGTGATATTCATTTCCTCGCTTTTGCATTAGACTTTATGGCGATGGTTTATGAGACCGAAAGGCATCATACTCCACAAAATTACAAGGTTGACAAAAAAAGTATTCATTCCATGGGGGGTTCACTAGAGAGGCAATATCATATCACGTTCATTCATATTGGGGGTATGAATACTCTTAAAAACCTCAAAAATGTATTGCCCCATATTAAGGGGTCAAGGGGGGTTTTTATTTTGACATAGTAATATAAATATTGAGGGTTATTTTATTTGGGTGGGTTAAGGAATAACCTCCAAATCATGGGATGGATTCATACCTCCAAATCATGGGCTCAATTCATACGTGATTCATACCCACCTAAAACTTAAGGACCCTCCTTCTTTATTTTATATTGCTTATGATCCTAAGTTTTGAATAAATCTAATAATAGTATACCAATGATAATATCAATGGAAGTCTCTTTGTATTACTGGACTTGAGCAATACTCATTTAATAGCTTATTTAGGCTTGGTTTAAATTGATGTTATATTGTTTCTCATCTTTAAGTTAAGAGATGTAGCTAATTGGGAGTTCCGGAGTTGAACAATTGTATTGTATTGTTTGTAGGCATTCGAGTAAAATATCTAACTCTTCATTTTTTAGGTTGGGTTCTAGGCGGGTATTGAGATTCAACCAAACCTTGCTCCATGACAGCCAAAAGAAGTGAGATCAATATTTCTTGGCTCACTGGAACCAAGAAAAGTTAGATCCATCTTTCTTGACTAATTATTTCTTTCAACTTTTTGTATTCTTCTTTAACATTTTTATATTGTTAGTTAAGAATAATTGTTAGATTGAATTATATTTGGCACATTCATAATTGTAATTTCAATTCTTATATGCAAGGTATCTGTCTTAATATTGTATTGGATATGACATGAACATAGGTGAAAATCTAAATCCTTATATACATACCCTATGTGTTATCATTACCATGAAATGGTATTATATAAGTTTCACCATCTGTGTATCTTTACAACTATAGAATGCTTGAAACCTAACAATGGATATTTTTCCCTCTCCTATAAAGAAAAGAAAACTAGAGATAACCCAAGAAAAGGTAACTAAATGTTGTTAATTCCATTGATTGCAAGAATACATGTAGAGGACCTGGAGGAAATTCATTGCATCTTGTGAATGATCCAAATCCAAGCTATGGACATGATCATATGGTGTTATTGGAAAGTAAGAGGAATTTTGTTATGTTCATTTGGGTTCAAACATTAATGATGTTTTTATTATAGGAAGGTAGGGGAGTCAATCCACATAAGTTTTTCAATTTTTCATTTTTATGGAGTTTAATTTATTAATCGTATAGAAAACATGATCTCTCTATGGCTATAATTATATTTACATGCTATAAAATTGGTAGATTGGTAGATTGTGGTGTGAAACATATGCAATTCTCATATTTTCTAAGCATTGCACTAACTATTTGACTATCAAGTTTTTATATTCTTTGTTATGTTGATCTCTTGACTGAGTTTCCTTTTACGCATTTTGCATTCCCAGTACTATTTCGTTGGGTCTTCCACTATCCAACGCTACAAATTGATAAGTCACCCCTACAATCCTAGTGGGATAATTATTAGCATTATACTATTATTTTATTTAGCATCATGTTTGCTTATACTAAGATGTGTTAGGGCTCCTATTTGTTACAACTTGATAATATGATATAAAGGGGGTATTAAAAATGGGTTGATAAAAATGGATACATACAATATATGGTGAAACTAGGGGTTTTCTTAATTGGAAAGGCATATTGGGAGGGGGGTTCAACAATAGAATTTTAGGAGGAATTTTCCAATATTTATTGAAATGAGGGATATTCTTTAATATCATGTGAATGATCGTGCTATGTAACAAGTTCACTGAGTGAAACCCCCCTGATTCATTCTACATACCCATCCCCGATCCATTTTTAGGAACAAATTTATTTAGGGTATGTTTCTCAGTTGATTGCCATCTGTACCCAGAGCTGATACAGCTCTAGGACATTCCAAGAAGAAAAATTAATGACTCTTATGAAAAGTCCTTAACAAAAACTAATTGAAAAATGCAATCAAGTGAGCTTGACAATATAATGCTGGGCACATTTTGAAAGCCTAATGTGTAGTTGTCTAGTATTACTTGTCTTCTTGTTTACAACTTAGTGGTATTCATTTCCTGTCTTTTTCATTAGACTTTATAGCGATGGTTTCTGATACCGAAAGGCATCATACTTCACAAAATTACAAGGTTGACAAAAAAACTTATTCATTCTGCATACCCATCCTAGATCCATTTTTAGGGACAAAATTATTTAGGGTATGTTTCCCAATTGATTGTTGTCTATACCCAGAGCTGATACAGCTCCAGGCCATTCTAAGAAGAAAATTTAGTGACTCCTATGAAAAGTACTTAACAAAAATTAATTGAAAAATGCAATCAAGTGAGCTTGACAATATAATGATGGGCACATTTTGAAAGCCTAATTTGTATTCATCTAGTATTACTTGTCTTCTTGTTTACAACTTAGTGGTATTCATTATCTAGCTTTTGCATTAGACTTTATAGAGATGGTTTCTGATACCGAAAGGCATCATACTTCGCAAAATTACAAGGTTAACAAAAAAACATATTCATTCTACATGTCCATCCCAGATCAATTTTTAGGGACAAATTTATTTAGGGTATGTTTCCCAGTTGATTTCTCTATGTACCCAGAGCTGATACAGCTCTGGGCCATTCCAAGAAGAAAATTTAGTGACTGTTATGAAAAGTCCTTCACCAAAATTAATTGAAAAATGCAATCAAGTGAGCTTGATAATATAAGTTGGGAACATTTTGAAAGCCTAATGTGTAGTCGTCCAGTATTACTTGTATTACTTGTCTTCTTGTTTACAGCTTAGTGGTATTCATTTCGTGGATTTTGCATTAGACTTTATAGCGACGGTTTCTGATACAGAAAGGTATCATACTTCACAAAATTACAAGGTTGACAAAAAACTGTATTCATTCTACATACCCATCCCAGATCCAAATTTAGGGACAAATTTATTTAGGGTATGTTTCCCAGTTGATTGTTGTCTTTACACAGAGCTGATACAGCTCCATGCCATTCCAAGAAGAAAATTTAGTGACTCTTATGAAAATTCCTTAACAAAAATTAATTGAAAAATGCAATCAAGTGAGCTTGACAATATAATGTTGGGCACATTTGAAAGCCTAATGTGTAATCGTCAAGTATACATGGACTTCTGATTGGATATATGGATGCAATTGGGTTATTTGGGAGTTATTATCCTCATATATAACAATTTATTGTGTAAATCACCATTATTATTACTCTGGGAGTTGTTGTTAGATTTTGAACTTACTCCAAAAGTGCTTTCACCACTACTAGACCGTTGGCATTGCTTCAGGGACATACATATAGCTCAGTTTGGGTGTTTGGGTGGAAGCTTGACCTTGGTTGGAGTGATAGCTTAGCACTCTCACTTAGGAGGTTGTTATCCTTATTGGCATTGTTAGTACTCATGCTACATGATCATACACTCCTATCTTATTCTTTGGTCAGGTATGCAATACAAACTGATCATATCTTATATATTGGTTATTTGGATGCTCAAGGGCTATTATGGATGCACACATCTTTTCTCACATTTCTCAAGTGGATCATCTTGAGTTAACTTGGCACCTCGATAGAATGGTGTGAATTTTTGTGACTAAAGTGTTCTAAAATTCTAGTACAAAGCGATTGTTGTGCCCCCACTGTTGGAGGAATGCATTATTTGATTGAAACATTGTACCAAAGTTGTTGAGATGTTATTCAGTGTGGGTGGCATTACCCCATATCCAAGAGATTTATTTGGAGGATATTTCTCTTGTGATATTTGTCACAAGTGGTTGGTTTATGGTTTGGTGAGGCTATGGATGGACTAGATTCCTAAATGCTATTTCATACGTCATATAATGATGATGCCTTGGTGATAAGATGCAGGAAATAAAATGATTTTTATGCACAAAACTAATGCACCAATCATGGGTTGTTGTAGTGTAAGGCTTGTAGGCCTCCTCAAGCATATTTTGGTGAAATCATTTACTTTTGAGTCACCAGTATCCTGTATCATAAACGAAAATTGGCCAAGAGGATTCATAGCAACCTTAAATGAGTCTTAAACTCAGTAGCAGAGATACCCCAAGCCAATGATATTTGCACAGTTTGGACATATGGAGCATGGTTATGCCAAAAAAGAGGACCTCCAAAAACATCTTGGGGACAATAGAACTAACATCTAGGTGAATTGTTGGATGTACTAAAGGTCCTGTGGGTTCCCTCTTGCATGGTAACGGGTACCATTTTATATCCTTTTTTTCCCTAACCCATAATAATTTTATAAGTATGCATTCAATTCATTAATTTAGAGTTTGGAGCAAGTAGAACAGAGTTGAGGAAGATAGGTATGGAAAAGTGGAAGGATGATATACATACTAGTCTTCCACATATGAATCTATTGGCCCATAATTCCATATTACATTTGATCTTATCAATAATATTATGCCAACATTATCATAATATTAAGCAATGAGGGGATATCTCAAGTATTTGGAAGGGAATTCTCCCCTTTTTAAACCCAAGGGTATTCATGATCTTCTAATGAGTTTTAGCATTTGAATTGATGAAAAAAATGGTGGATTTCTCCAAGCTAATTTCCTGGTTGGATGCAGCTTCCAATAATATCCTTTTGGGGACTTTTCCTACAACCAAACACTAAGATTAATTTAGATACAAATACTCATTCTATCTTATCCAGGACTCAGGGCATAGACAATAGGTCCAGATGATCTGCTAGGACACTAGGCTACCAAAGAAAGGGCATATGACACTTCTTCGTAGCATAATAATCTAATAAACTGATACCAAAGATATAATAGTGGAGTTGGAATGAAAGCAGGTCAACATGATCCTATGCAACATTAGGCTACCTAATAGAACACATGTAGCCCATATTGGTAACATGATAAGCTAATTAGAAGATATAGAGGTGAAATAACATGCCTTACACATTAATATATCATTTAATTTGAGAGTAAGGTATTCTGCAACATAGGCCATCATTAATGTTGGTGCTAGAAGTGTCATTGTGTTGGAATTTGCATTCAACATTGGAAACAAAACTAGATGATCATTCAACACTTAGAATATAGCTAGGTTTCTACATTAAATACAACTCTCTAGACTGTCTATAACATCTATTAAATTTGGTGATATATTTCATTTCCTCACTCTCTTATAGATCTTAGTCACATTCTATTAATTGAGTCTAGAATGAGTGGTTGTATGATGTAGTGTTATCCTATCCACCTTTGATATAGAAGCTTCAAAAAATATGTTGAGGGAAATATTCTAGTAGTTTGCTTATGTTGATCCCCAAAGCATAGTATTACCAACAAATGATTGGTTGTTAACATTCAACACAGGGGCTACTATATACCACGTAGGAGTCCTGCATTTTAACTATTTGACTTCCCTTTAAGTGGGATATAACCATGTAATCCCAAACTGTAAATATATTATAGTCTCATATAGGCTAGACAATATTGTTTGTCTGATTGAATCTTCCTGTGGGGAGGATTAGGTTTCGTGGGGGTCTAGACTACTTCAAGCTCAATGGATTGAGGCCAATGGGGTCAATAGAACTTGGAAGATGTTGTGGCTCCATAAATATGCATCATGTGCAATTGTAGCATTATCTCCCTAAATATTGATCATGTGCAACTGTAGCATTATATAAGTTTACAAGAAGAAGCCAAAAATTCAAATCCACAAAAACATGGGAAGTCTTAAGGAGAGGAAAAATTAATAAATATTAAACATTATTTATTTTGCTAGTGTGGTAAGAGGTCACTTCTAAGGAATCTCTCTGATCATATATGAGTAGCCTATGATTCATGAGTCATGGCCATATGTGGTACTAACCATTGGTACATGAACTCCATGGGAGGATAAGTTTGGTATTATAACCAATATTTTGAAAATTGGAATCAAACTCAAAATTGACAAAGGGGTAGACTGGGCATAGATTGGAGGTCTGTCTATATGATCCTTGGGGAAGATGTAAGAGTGAGAGGACTCTGATACCAATTCAATGCCTCGTTTCCCCTCCTTGATGTCTCCTTGCTTGGACAAAGGACTTCATGAAAACATCTTGGGCACATCTCCCAATGGAAATTTTGCCTACTGTTTTTGAGAAGTTTATGAAAACATCTTGGGCACAAGTCTCCAAGAAGTTTACGAGTTTCCATGAGTTTCCAATACCGGTACTTGGTAGTGAGTGGAAGAAAGGGAATACACACAAGCTAAGGATTGGTAGAGTTTCCAAAAGTGTGCATTGGTATCCTACAAGTCCCTCCAAATAAAAATCCTCTTCTTTCTAAGTTGTTGTGCTTGAAAAAAAGGAAGATCAACAATATAAACATCCAACATCTTCTAGCTCTAAGAGAGTGTTTTGGCCATGTTACCCCCCAATTTGCATGGGTGTCTTATGTAGGTTTCTTCACATATCCAGTAGGGGTGGCAGGTTGATGATCATGAAATTGATTTTTCCTTGAAGGCAGAAGGGTATCACTATGAACCCATAGAAAACATCAATGAACCCTATCAAATGGGAAAATATGTTCATGATTTGAAACTAATACAACATTGAATAACCATTTAATCTAAACCCGAGCTAATGGTGGCATATTTATGGTCAAATCAGGTTGTGTTAGGTCAAATTAAGATTGTTATAGATTCTAAACAACAATAAAGGATCACTTCTGAGCATGTCTTTGGAATGAAATCAACATCAAAGGACCTTTACCTGTAGATGCAGATATATTTCCAATGATGGTTCTTGGCTATAAGGGAACTTTCAAGTATAAGACCAACATTGGGTAATTTGGAAGTGACTAAACTAAGATAAAGAGAATACTTGAGTAATTATGGGCATGAAAAAAGCCTTAATCCTCAATTATGGATAGTGAGACACTGATCAATCATCAACAAGATCAATTCTGGACACTTTTTAACCATCAAACATAATTGATATGAGATCTTGGCATGTTTTGGGGCCTGGGCAATTCTGGGCCTCTTGGAAGCAGTGAAAGCAAAATATGGGTTGATTCTAGGTGTAAAGGATGACAGTAAACAATAATATAAGCAATATCTGGGTAGGTATGTAGCAATAAGAGCCAATTCTATCAAATCTAGGCCTAATTTAGGGATGTTCCTATCCTCTTGCGGTAACAAAGCAACAATTTTGGGGTGATTCTTGAACTCCTAGCAGGTCTAGGCATAAAATAACATCAGTTAAACCTATTTATTTTGAGTTCTAGGCATAGTTTCAGTGTGAAACAACCAATCCTTAGCTTGTGTGTATGCCCTTTCTTCTAATGATTGGCCCACCATCATGGTGATAATTGGCCTCATACTGCATGAGGTTCTATTCAAGACAAATATTTTCATGTCAGGACCCATTCGACATGTCTGGGAGTGGAGTTTTAGGCACCCATTGGTGCAATATGAGTCATGTAATTTGTACTCCATTTTGCAAGTGCATGAACTTGGACCTATAGTTAATGGAAGGTGGGTGTTCTCAGATGGAAAGAGTAGATGGATTCGAAGGTTACACAATCTGGTCGATCTGGTATCTTATAATATTCAGGTGTTTTCATGGCTAGTAATTTATCAACGCCTTCGTACCAAGGATTGACTATCTAAGAGTGTATTCCTCGATGGTGTTTTCCCTTCTTGCCTCCAGTAAAAAACTGTGAAGCATTTATTATGGAACTATGTTTTTCCCAAGTCCTGTTGGGATCATGTACAGTCATAACATGCAATTATTCTTCAAGGGAGTTTGCATTGGCATGCAATTCTTTTTGGTGACTCCAAGGCCTTACTCTTCTCTTTCCTCAGTGGTATCTACAATTGTTTGAGAATTGAGGCCTTGTAGAGTACTATTATAGCATGAAGAATCTCTCAAGCCCCAAAACTAAAAAGCTTCCACACTTCTAACATGGCAAGAAGTTTTCTAAAGCATGTGTTTTGTTTGTAGAAGTAGATTTACATGTGATATCAATGCCAGTTTCCTTTGCACGTCTCAATAATTGCAGTAGAAGCATGTTACGTTGATAGAAAAATATGACAAAGCTAGAAAATGTAAGAATAAACCATTCCCAGTGAATAGTAAATAAATTGAAGCATAAGAGGTAGAAAGGGGAGTTTGTCATTGAAAATATAAGGTTGTAAAAAATTACCCCAAATTTTAGTAACCACCATTCCCCAAATATATAAATGACCGAGTTTTCCAATTAGCCTGCTCGATCAAGTTGTCCTTATTTCTAATTAAAAATGTAAAATGAAATTGTAGACTGGTGGTACCTTAGCTAGGGAAGGGTAGCCACAGGAAAGATGTTCGATAGCATTTCCATTGCTAATGTAAAGAGAGAAGATTCTCCACATAACCGGTCCATGTATAGTAAGGAGAGGAACTTTCATAGGATATTCTTAATCTTCATAAAGCAATGGAAACATAGAGTAACGAGACACTGCATAGTTTGGGAAAACAACAAAGAACTTTTCTGATTAGAAAATACTAGAATCTTGCAAATAATCCGCCCTAACAATAATCAATGAATAAAGAATTTTAAGAATAATGAATAAATAGACTGAACAGTGTTATGTGCACAGATATAATGTTTTGTCATCTATTTCCTAAATGTTACCAAACCCTGAGCAGTTGTAAGAGGAAACATGCCAAACAAATTCGTAATAAAAAATGGGAAAACTTGAGCAGAGAGAAGAAGAGACCTATATAGTATACCAAGCTAAAATATCAAGGACAAAATCCAACCTATTGACAATAAAATATAGTGGTCTGCATCCTCTGAACTGACTATGGAAACCTGTGGGATGACAAAGTGCAGGGGGGATTTCTAATGAATACGCCATCCAAACATGAACCCACAAGTATATGCATATGCAACCCATTGTGCAATGTGTTGTTGCTATGGACACTTCCATATTTGGACAATGCATGGAAAGATTGCTAGCACTACCAAAAAGAGACTCACAATAGGTGTGATCTACCAACCTCATAAACCCAAATAAATAAACAACATAATAAGGAAATAAATGACTAAGTTATAGAAATACGAATTTGACAAAAATGTGAAAAGTAATAGAGTAGTATGAAACCCGTGGAAACACGAAATAGGTGCAAAATCAACAATAATCCCACTAGTCAAAGAAGCTATTGCAGTATGGATATTGAAACCAAGCCTCCTAAGAGAAAAGGAAATAACTTTATCAACTGTATTATAAAGTGCCCACACATTTGGAGCTGAGTACGCATGACACATGCCTCTTCCAAACGAAAATAAGTGCTTCAGTACCTTTGACATCTGCAAGCAGAACCTATAGCAATCAGAATGGCCAGGTAAGCATCAATAAATCTAGGGATTCATTTAGAAAGGATTCTCACTATTCACCCTATTTCAGTCATGTAAAGGAGATCAAGCAATATATTCATATCTACAATGATGATGGTTTTTGTAAATATGCCACATAATTGTCAAAATAAAAAAATGCTTGTAGACAAAGTACTTGTAATACTGTTAAACCTAAAGTACTACATGCTTGAACTTGGAAAGAAAACGTTATTGTAGGCCAGATCAGCCCATAAGAAAGATCTGTAATGAAGAGATGCAAAAATAAATTAAATAAGGAAACTGATGCTCAGTAAACAAAAGTTTGATTCTCAAGTTAAATGCAACTGCTGATTATGATCCTTAAATATGAGTAAATAAAAGGCACCAAAATTTGTATAAATGTGGAAATCCAATGGCCAAATCTTTTAAATATTCAGTAAACAACAATTAAGATTCATTAGAATAAGGAGTTTTGTATAATGAGCATGTATTAATTCCATGCTTGCATATATTTATAATGAACTAACACCAACTGGTTAAAAAGGGGTGACGAGGAAAATAAAGCAGACTTTATAATTCTACACTTCTATGGAGGTGGAGTGATTTTGAAGATTAACTTGGAAAATGAGTATACCCTACATTCATAATAAATATTAAAGAGCATGTCCCCACATATTAAAAGGTATATGTCTTGCATCACTGTAGCATATAATAGCAACCTTAATCACAGTAATTCATTTTACACTGCCTGCCCATGCTCATTTCCAGTTCATGTCAATATTTCAAGAAAACCAGAAGTTTCAAGTGCTAATATGTATTTTTATTCCTTTCCAAAGATATCAAGTTCAGAAATAAATGCTTGTACAATGTAAAACTAATGAACTAGCAACAACAAAACATATATGGACACAAACAATTCTTCATATTACTAGGAATCAAGAACTGAATTTTGTGGCAGCATTATTTTCCATCTCTTTATCAACATTCCACTCTTTTCAATAAGTTCTTTTTCCTGTAAAACTAAACATCAACAAGAAAAATTCACCAACTAGTCAATACTAACCCAGTGAGGTGGGCAAAGGACCAATCTGAGAAGCGTTAACTAGTCAGGACACATCCAATCAATTAAAAAATGTTTACCAACTCTTCAATTTTCTAGATTCTTTGGGGAAAGTCTATGAAACTCTTCTCTATCTTAAACTTCATGAACCATCCCCAAACTTTGTTGTCTTTCACATTCTATGTCTTCAAATATCTCCCATACTTGAACTACTTGAGCGATCTCAAGGTCCTCTTCAAATGTTCTATACAAAAAATGTGGTTCTCTCTCTTCAATGCTATATCTCAACAACTCTTTCTGACATTCATCTTCTACATCTTTTCAATTCCATGTTTTCACATGATTTTCAAATTTCCACATCCCCATCCACCTCATATCCATTGACCTTTTGCTTTTTCCCATTTTCAGTTTTTTTGCTCTACTAATTTCTCACTTTATCCTATCCTTCATATTTAGATGTACATAGAGAAGGTAGAAACAATATGTTACAAAGTAATGTCGATTAAAGATAATATCCAACATGAAAGCCTCGAATCATGTGGCTTTTATTGATTTGGAAGGACCACCAATGCAAAATGTTCAAGGCCCTCACAACACCCCTCACAACCTGATGTTCAAGGCCACTATACTCTCCCTCCGTGTTAGCGCGAATAGTCACAATATTTACATTTTCATATCGAGTTTTATATTTAGGAAGACTATAGCAAGGCCTCAAAGACCAAAATTGTTTCCACTTTGAACCATTGATTAGTGTAATTATATCGCTTAAGATAATCACTTGGATAATATAAAGTGTGATAGAGAAGAGGAGAAGGATTCTAGACACCTAGATTCTTCGGACATCCGACCTCACTTTAACTGCATCCCCAACGCCATTGTCCAAGAACAAAGCTTGGGACAAAAGGTTTGAACTGCTAAGAGAAACAGTCATATGGATTCTTATAACCACAAGACATCGCGTGTTCAGAATTAACTCATCTTGGCATTCATTTTTCATACAAACATATTTTAAACCATATGCGAGAGGACAAAGATTCTAATATAATAATTTAGAACCCATAACAATTGATTAGTTTATCAGTTTGGAATTCAACAATTGATTTGATTGGAATTCATGTTAAAGCATACATGTGATGCCTAGGATTGTGATGTAAAAGGATTTTAGAATTCATTAAGTTGATAGCAATTAAAGTTTCTCTTAGAGCAAACCTTTATCACCCCATCTCATCACAATTCTAGTTTGAAGAGATGAGATTAAAATTATAATTGGACTAGAGCTTATCTACTATAACCAATTTGAATGGGGTATGACTAGTGAACTTATATGAGGTTATATGTGTGTATAATACTTTTGGATTGATCTCATAAGAGTGTGGTCTAAATGAAAGCAGCGAGGTGATTGGGCTTAAATTAACATGGAGACCTGAATTTAAAACCCTATGTGAGCATGACTGTAAATGCGTACTTGTAATAATAAAAAACACTACCGGCTTGATCATCCCAATCCGATTGTTTGACGTTACAATGTTTGTTAACTCTGATGCTAATATCTCATTGAATGCTTCACTTGACCCATTACCATCTAAATGAGATGCTGAACTTATATTATGTTGAATCATAAATTCAGATAACATGATCCTAATTGTCTCATCGACAAACTGTTACTACTAAACACTTAATCAATAAAGGGTATCCAAATCTAGTAATGACATTTTCATCAATAAATCATGTAGTTGGTACAATACTGCATGGATCTATCCTCTGTTGGTTTAGTACAATATGTATCTACATTGATAATGCATATTTATTTGTTTATATTTAATTGAGTATGGACTAGACTAACAAAATAAATTGCTCACTTGTCGAAAAAGTGTTGAGGCAAAACACGATTGAGGAGCATTTCATCTTCCAATGTAGGCCTTTCAATCCCATGATATATATCTTTGAATAATGTGTGCCATAATTATTCTTGTAAAACCTTCCTTGATGCTATGTCACCCTTGCAGTGTCCACCTGTTATCTCTAGGTGAACTTCCTACAAAACTTCTCTGTTTTTCATTATTACAGGGACCCAAAAAGAAAGCATGGGTAGATCACCTTACATGCCAAGTAATTTTTGCATAGGTTGAAGAAAGAGCATTGCAAAGGGCTAATAAGATATGAGAAAGCAAGCCAAGAGTGCAGTGCCATAAAGACGAAGCAAGTTGAAGAAATTTTATAAAAAGAGAATCACAAAACAAATGTTAGAAAAAGAGAATTGCCAAGGTGAAGTATGTTGCTTAGAGGTTGCGGAAAGAGAATCACTAATTTATGCAAAGGTTACAAAACCAACATTGTAGAGATCCAATAAGTTATGGAGAAGTAAGTCAACAGAAAAGCATTATAGAGGCACAGTAAGTTGTGTAGAGGTTGTTGAAACTTGAAAGACCACTGTACAGGCTTGGAAAGTTGCAAAAAGGTTGCATAAAGCATCATAATGGCCTAGTAAGTTGTGGATAAGAAAGTCGAGAGTGAAACACTATAGTTGTTGAAAGAGAACCGTAGAGGCTAGGTAAAATTGTGGAATAGCATGTTCTATAGTGATCGAGTCAGTTAAAAAAAAAGACCCATATAAGTTGTGGAATGATTGTAAAAGAAACGTTGTGGAGGTACATGGAAAACATTATAGACTTAAAGTTGTGAAGGGGTGGAGGCACATAAGAAGCCTTGTAGATTACAAAGATGCTTTGTAGAAGGTTGTGGACTAATGTGAGACATGAAATTCCTTGTGAGGAAGATTTTGGATAGGTAAAGTTGTGTATTTACTATTGGAAGCTTTGTAAACACCATGAAGAACAAGTGATGGAATCTAGAGCCATGGAGGACAGAGCTAATGATTGTAGATCCATAGAGGAAAATTTTATAAAGAGAAGGTCCATAAGGGATAAAGCCACAAAGAGAAAATACCTAGAGGTCAAAGCCATAAAAGGTATATCTATAAAGGATAGAGCCACATAGGATAGAACCACGGGGGACAAAGTTGTGAAGGATAAATGAAGCACCAAGTCAGGCATGTGTGTTTTTGTATTTTTGGGATTAGGGTTGGGGGTTTTCATTCATTTTGCCATTTTTTACTAGCTTTTGGGTTTATTAGCCAAGATGGCCCCATGACGGCTCACCCTTTATTGAGTTGTCACCCAAAGCATGCATGTTATTGCCATGCTTTGGTCCCTTTTGGGGCTCACCAGGCTGCAGGAACATTCAAAAATTCCCAGAGTGCTTGCTTTTTGGGCAAGAAACTGACCAGGGATGTTCCCAACATTACGAAAGTTGCACCCTACCAAAAGGGAATGTTCTCTACCTATTCCAAAGTTCTTTGTGATGTTGATACTCGAGGAGTAGGTCCCCAAGTAGTGTGAACAAGTTCCTATGTAGATATATTGGAGATACAAGTCGCAACATTGTGACACAGTATAGGCTGAAAATATAAAAAACTCAATGTTGGTTGTATTGTTCCTCTTAGCATGAAAGATACAAGAGGAAACATTGATCTCGATGCAGAGCATGATGCATCCTAATATAATTATTGTAGAGATGCTTACTAGAGAAATTGTAGCTCAAGTGGTACTTGCATGGAGAAACATAAAGTTGTCTACCTCTCAATTCCGCTTAACATAGAATTTCTGGACATATCTTGTTCTTGTTATCTCTCCTAGCTTATATTGCATAAATAGTTAATCAGTGTATATCATATTTTTAAATCTGAGAAAACATTCATGGCATATTTTATTTTTTCTTTACTTTGTCTTTGACATGTCTTTTATTTTTATGTTTAATCTTCTATGTAAAGTATATCAACAAATGTGCACACCAAGCCGCCAATCCCAGAGATGAGATTTTTTTCTTATCAAGGATGCCAAGTCTTTAAATACAGTGGCATCTTCTGTTTTTATTTCAGCTTTAGTAGTGCCGAGGAAGAGGATATAAGCTTCATTGTATAACTATTTATACCCTTAATCTTTTTTTTTGGTGATGTAAATATTTTCATGTAAATATAAGATGCATTTTCCAAGAAAAAAAACGAATATGCACACTATTTCCTAAATTCAAAGTTGGTTATCACTCTAAATTTATTTTATTATTGCTATGTGATGAACAGGTGGAAAATGTTAAGGCTCTTCTTGAGGTTGAGGTGATTTCAGTTTGTTGTTGGATGTTTTATGTGTTACTAATTCATATATTTGATTTTATTTTCTGATATTTAAAGTAAATCACAGTTATAAACAAATACCAATTATATTTTGTTTAAAGGTAAATAAATGAGTCGATTCTTGATTCAATTCCAATATTTTTGTTATAAATCATAAAAAATCTTGTAAAAACAATAGGCTTTTAATTTTTTTCTAGAATCAAGGAGTCTATATATTCTAATGCCTTGGGTTGAGTTGGATTAATATTAGAAATATTTTCATACTAGTAAGTTTATTCCCACTTACAACGTCTAAACAAATCACAATGCAACAAGATTTGGCATTGGACTCTTGGAGAATCTACTATGTGCATAGTATAATCTATCATAAGGAAATTTTGCATAGCTAACAATATATGTAGCATCGTTAGATGTTCAAAATCACAATCTGGAAATGTGCCATTGTTGGACCCCTATAGCAATAGAGATTAACATCAATGTAAGAAAAATACACTGAAATTTGGTTGACTATGGGCCAATGCCAAACTATCAAATAAGAAAATGATAGATGATAGAAATGATAAAAAAAATTATTGAATAATAACTAAACTAATGTCAATTGGGTCTACCCTGAGTGGTTGTGGTACCCATAGTACATGCATTTAATGTCCTTGGAGTTGATTTCCATGACACAAACCTATCAACAGACACTTCATCATTTTGTGCAGAGGCACTTATAATGAGTAATTACAATAGGTTCACTTTCTAGTCATTATTGGGAGGCTCAAAAGGGATGAGGCTAGGTGCAAGTCCTGGGTGATTTTTAATGGAATGGAATCAATGAATGCCCTCAAATATGACAACTAAGCCAAAGGAAGTTTGCTCTCAATGTGGTTTTACACCCAAATGACATAGAAATCAAAAGAGATGAAGTTGGGTGCAAGTCTTGGGTGATATTTAATGGAATTGTTTCCCTTGAACCTAAAATTAAGCAAAAGGAAGTCTGCTAAAGTGTGTCCCAGTGGGTGCATCTTAAATCATTTCCCAAGAAATGGATGTTGATTTTCTTTTAATAAAATTGTCAAAAAGGTGAAACAATGGAGCGTGTTTTTAATGGAAAAATTTAAAAAGAAGAAACAATGGAGTGTTGCATTTGAAAACAAATGAAGAGAAGAAATAGATACATTGGCATGATAGTGGAGAGGCATTGCTTCTATGAGACAAATAATAGTTGAACATTTAGGGTTCGCAATAAGAGATCTGTTCTTGGAACTAAATTTTATATGATACATTTCCTTTGGATTCACCTAAGATTGATATAAAACCCATAAGCCATAAAATATGAAACTCGACTTGATATTACAAAATAAAATTAGCTACCTCAAGGTTCACAATGGTTACACCATCGTCCATACAAAATGTATAGCTATTGTCTACTATAATTGTCTCCTATTGTGCATCTATGGGTGCAAACTTTTTGCTGCAAAAAAATAACCGCAATAAGCTAAGGGAGTTCATTTTCCCATCCTGAGATAGATATATCTATGATATATGTGAGTTTAATTGGTGGGACCGCACAATAGATAAACCCTAAACCCTAAGAACTATAATTAGTGGAGATAAAATTTTCATCTAGAGTATGTACTAACCTTATAGAGCCACCAACACTGAACACAACAATGTCAATCCCATGGAAACTATCTTCAGTGAGCTCCTCTACCGCATAATATCGTCCTTGTAAACAATGTCAACAAAATGTAAGGTAAAATACAAATTGTGTGCCAACAATTTGTACTGTGATATGAAAACTAACCTCAAATTTCATTTTCTTTTTAGGAGAGTGGTTGCTATCCAGCAATCTAAGAATTTTGTAGAGGAAATCCCTATTAGTCAACATGCTCAAGAACTATGCCCAGCATCAATCATGACTCCCACAATATCCACCAAGGGCCCATCCTCCCTCAATCCCATTCTCACCATTATGTTAGCAAGAAATGTTGATCTCGCCCCCTGGAGTCAATCTGAGACACTACATTTTCCCCACATTTGGATACCACTGTGATTAATAGCACAATCGTTGTCTGACAGTGCTAAGGAAAGGTACAAGTGATGGGCGAATACCATTTACATCATTGATCTCGATTCCTTTGGCAAATGAATCCATGCTACCTGTAATGGTTTAAAACTGTGCTTATTTCTCGTATAGTTTGGGACAGGATGCAACGACAAAATGTTACATGAATGAAATGTGAAGAACCTGCAACAATTAATTAATAAGAATATGAGAAATAGCAGAAATGACAGAACTCAGAATCACTTTTATATTGATCGCAGGCCAGTTCGAGGGGGCAACCTCCTTTGAGCAAGCTCAATACAAATAACTTCACGGTGCCTTCATAGGCCTCAAAACACACTTATATACTAAGTCTAGGTGCCAATACTATGGGTCAAAACCATGGGCCAATACAAACTATGGATCAACAATACTATGGGCGACTTGCAAAGCATATGCGCCAAACAACAATAACACAACTATGGATCAACAAATACTACGGGACAACTTACAAAGCATATGCGTCCAACAACAATATACTAACAAAGTAAATAGAAGGGTTGACATGGGTTCCTAACATCCCCTCTCCCTTAGAAAAAGCTTTGTACTCAAAGCTTTAGATGTGGAAATTGATGCAGAATTGGAAGGAGTGGTTCCCCTGTAGCATCTTCGGGTTGCATTCTGGGCCATTGATGCCTTTTGAGGTTCAAGAGGATTGCTTGGAATGCTGAAGAAGAACCATATCAGCTGCGTGAAAAGTGCGCTTTGAACGGTGTTGAGTGGCTTGTTGTTTCAATCGAATTCTTGCCATGTGAGGATTGTCCTGCAAAATGAGAAGAATCTGGTCGTGGTTTCGAAGAACCGAGTCAATTTCCTGAAATGGGGAGCTGCTAAGGGTGTATGGAAGAAGAACTCGCGGTGCCTATCCATAGACTGCTTCATATGGTGTCCTTGTAGACATGGTATTGTACCACTTGAGCTCTTCTAGGAAATCCATAGAAATAGTTGTCCAAATCTGTGTAGGGATGGGAAAGGGTTCGAGCAGTCCCGAAAGGAGTGTCGTTTCACCCTTGTTGACCTGGCAAGTATCACAGTCAACCACCATCTGTTGAATTGGGAGTTTCAGTCCCTGCCAAAAGAAGTTACATTGTTCCCAGTCATACTTTTGGAGGAACCCAGAGTGCCCTTTCGATGAAGAAGCATGGAGTTCATAGAAGAGATAGCCGTGTTGAACATATTGCGACCAGTTTGGAACAAGTAGAGAAATAGCTGTAAGAGAAAATTGGTCATCAAATGTGCGAGAAGGAGCATCTACCACCATATTGTCCTTACCCTTCTTGTAAGTGATCGTATAGTCATAACCCATGCAGTGGATAAACCATTTCAGGTGTGCTGGGGAGGAGACCCATTGTTCCAGGAAATTTTTCAGACTCTGGAGATCAGTCTTGATGTAGAAATAATTCCCTAATAGGGATGGCTGCCACGTTGGTATTGCATGCAAAATAGCCATCATTTCCTGCTGAGATGTAGACAAGGCTAAATGCTTACCAAAAAGGTCTCTTGAAGGTGGAAATCCCACTGGTGTAGCAAAGCCACCTGCATATCTATCCAAGGAAGTAGTGGAGACCATTGATGGGTGCATCTGAATGGAATGGAGCTGAGCGATGATACCATGTGAATTCTTCTTAATGATCGTTTCCAGGTGATGTGAATTGATGATGCAGAGAGACCCTAGTTGTAAGCCTGTAAATTTTTGTTGTGTCCCATTGACTGAAAACTGCATCCAAAGTTCAGCAAAATCCCATAAGATGGGGCCAAGTGTGTGTAACCATTGAACGCCCAAAACCACATCACATCCGCCTAAGGACAAGGCAAACATGTCAGAGCGCAGGTTATAATCTTCCAGAGAGATATGCACATTGTGACACTTTCCCTTGCAAGGTAAGGTGCCTCCATTTGCAACCATGACTTCAAAGTTGGACCAAGGATGGACAAAAAAATCAGCCTATTTGGCAATCCGAGGGTCAATGAAGTTATGAGTGCTACCAAAATCAATGAGTATTGTAGGAGGAAGCTTTTTGAAATAACCCCTGACGCACATTGTTTGGGGGGTGGTTACACCGGATAAAGCATGGAGAGATATCTTTGGTTGTTCATCCTGAGATGGGGGGTCAATAGGAGGCTCTTGAATGTCAACCTGAGCATCCATTGGATCTGGAGCTTCTTCACCAATTTTAGAGGTAGGCGAAGAACCCACATCCAAGAGATAGAGCTTTTGTTGAACACGTCTATGTCCCCGAGTGAATTTCTCATCATAATTATAACAAATCCCTTTTTCTCTACGTGCCTGCATCTCTGTTTCAGACAAATGCTTGATAGGAGTTGGTCGAGTTGCTTGTGGAATGGGAGGTCATTAAGAACCCATATTTTGGAAGGGAACAATAGTGGGTTTGGAGAGCTGTTGGGATGAAATATTGTCGTCTGCCAACTTAGCTAACCCTAGGACTTCCATCATTGTGTTGGGACAGAACATTTTAACCTCTGACCGGATTTCATCCTTAAGACCACTGATAAAACAACTCTTGTAGAATTCATTAGACAAGCCTTCTGTGTGATTAGCTAATTTCTCAAATTCGGTCTGATACTCTCTCACATTGCCACTTTGATGGAGTTTAGTGAGTGCTCCGGTGAAGTCATCAAAAGCACTGGGACCAAATCGTGCAAAAGGAGTTGGAAAAAATCTGTCCATTTTGGCTCATCATGAGCCTTGATGTACCAACGGTACCATTGAAGGGCTTCCTGTTCCAAATGAAAGGATGCAAGTGGAACTTTTTGGACATCAAAAGTATTATGCATACTGAAATATTGTTCTGCACGATAGACCCATCCAGTCAGATCAGTACCATTGAAGCGATAAAATTCAAGCTTCGGACCACGGAAATGGTTGGAAGAAGAGAACCCAGTGGCTGCAAAAGATTCTTGCTGTCGGTTATTGTTCATAGCTGAATGCTAAAGATGGAGGCGGATAAATTTTTCATCCAGATCTTGGAGTTTAGTTTGGATGGCTACAAGTGCTTCCTCCATGGTTTTTGCTCCGGTGCGGGTGATAACCATAACCAGGTTTTTTTTTATTTTTTTATGGGAATGGATAGAAAAACACAAACAAAAGCTTATTTAGTAAAGGGAAATTTGGATTTGAGAAAAACTTGAAGGGATAATTGGGGTTTGACTAGGTTTTGGACACTTTCTGATGGATATGGAAGCAAAAAATGGGGAGTTTAGAAGCGGGGTGAAAGAATGAGAAAATTTGGAAGAGAGGGACAAAGAAGCAGAATTAAGAAAGGAACTCGGTGGAAAATTTTGAAGGCAATTGGGTAAAATCCGAAGAAGTTATGGAAAACCCTAAAATTAGACAAATGTGGGATTTCGGGCTTTGGGAAATGGAATTTGGGATAGGGTCCTCAAGACTGAAATATGCAGAATGGGATTGTAGGGGTGTCAATGAAGTTTCAGAGAAAATAGAGTGAAAATAAGGGAGATATGGCCAAAAAACAGAAAAGGGGGATTTCAGAAGCGAGGTGAAAGAATGAGAAAATTTGGCAGAGAGGGACAAAGAAGTAGATTTAAAAAAGGAACTCTGTGGTAAAATTTGAAGGTGATCGGGTGAAAATTGAAGAAGTTATGGCAAACCCTAAAAATAGATAAATGTGAGATTTCGGGTGTTGGGAAGTGGAGTGTGGGATAGGGTCCTCAGGAATGAAATATGTAGAATGGGATTACAGGGGTGTCAGAGAAGTTTCAAGGGAAATTGAGTTAAAACAAGGGAGATATGGCGGATATATCTACAACAACGTGGAAGGGATCTCAAACAGATATATCTACAATGGTGCGGAAGTGATCGGAAACAGAGGGATTTGAAACAGCACCGACTAGATCGAAAACGGCTGGATCTGAAATGGATGGATTTGGAACGACTTTCAGAATGGATCTGAAATGACGTGACAACAGTTCAGCTGAAAATAGATATGGACCCAGGTATGTGTGGCTTCCTAACAGTTCATGGGTTTCACTTGGCCACCAATGCTATCTGACGGCTTGCGTATTGGGGTAGTACCCCTCACTCCACGGCTCAGGTAAAACTGATAACCGCTTTGCCACAAACGACAACTCTTGGTTTACCTCACGGGTGGGAACTAGTCGTACTTCCCACAGTTAAACAGATAGGGATTATTCCCAGATCCGTAGCTACAACAGATGCGAAAAAAAAAAATTAGCAGAAATTTCACCCAGCGAGCCCAAGAAAGTGCTCTGATACGAGATGTGAAGAACCTGCAACAATTAATTAATAAGAATATGCAAAATAGCATAAATGACAAAACTCAGATTCACTTTTATATTGATCACAGGCCACTTCGAGGGGGCAACCTCCTTTAAGAAAGCTCAATACAAATAACTTCACGGTGCTTTCATAGGCCTCAACACACACTTATATACTAAGTCTAGGTGCCAATACTATGGGTCAAAACCATGGGCCAATACAAACTATGGATCAACAATACTATGGGCGACTTACAAAGCATATGTGCTAAACAACAATAACACAACTATGAATCAACAAATACTATGGGACGACTTACAAAGCATATGAGTCCAACAACAATATACTAACAAAGTAAATAGAAGGGTTGACATGGGTTCCTAACATGAAACAAATAGCTATCTGGAAATAGATAAGAGAAACATGCACAAACAGAGTGTAGTCAATTGTATTGGTGAGGGTTGGGCCACATTGATGGTGGAAAGCCACCGGTCTGCATTTTTAGTTTTTGTGTGCTAGCATATCAAGAATTAACAAGAGGGGGCTTCACCTTTGAAACATTGGAGGGAGTATTACTTTTTTATTTTTTCTTCCCTATTTTGACTTTGCCCATTCTATCGTAATAAAAAATTAAGGGGAGGGGGCATCTCCTTAGAAATATTGGAGGGAGTATTAATTTTTAATTTCTTGTTCTTGTATTTTTAAGAGTGAAATATTTTCAAAATTAGGTTAAAGGTAAAACCTTTACACAAAGTGTGTGGGGAATTGTGTCTAGCTTTGGGATTGGTTAGTTGAGTACTTGTTGGGTTCTCTATCTTACAAATTTTTTAATGTTAAATCTTTAGCTAACAAAATTGAGATCAACCTTATTTGCATGTATTATGTTGGCATTATATATAAAAAATGCACAAAATCGAGGACTTACTTATCTGTTATCGACATATGGAATACAAAATGTCTCTCAATACATAACTCTTAGGTTTAGGGTTTTAAGGAGTGCAATAGATCTAGCCATGGTCTCGATGCCTTAATATCACAGTCCTATGTAGAAGGCACTAAAATTTCATATATCCATCTACCATCAATTAAAATACCACGTGATCCAACTTACCGCATTCCATGTGGCCCACACATGTACAAGTGTTCCTTTTAATTGAATTGATAGTGAAGCCAAGGGGACTTTATAGTTGTTTTTTACATTTTTTATAAAAATCAAAATGAAAAACTAATTGGAATCCATGAAATTAAAATATGTGTATCTTAATTATTTCAATGTAATTATAGAGTATATAAATAAATTATCAAATAGACAAGCTCTTAGCATCCCCAATCCAATTTTAAAATTAAAAATTAAAAAAATGTGGCACCCCTATTCTGAAATAAAAATGCTTATTCGCTAAATAATATTAATTTGTCTTAAGAATGTAAGGAGTAACACCTAAAATGGTTTATGATTGTCTAAGAGTTCGTTTCTTTTGGACGTGAGGAAACATCTTAACATCCCAATACCCAAAGGCATCTAGTAGGAGTGGACCACCAACAGGTAATTTCAGATGGCATGGTTTTCCTTGAATAATGGTTATGAGTCATCTCGCATTTGTAGATAGAAGCTAGTGATGCTTGTCTTAATATGTTACAATGTAATCAATTTTAACACTTCAGGTCGATTAACATAATGGCACCCGCAACTTAATGACATGACAATGTTGAGAGGGATAGACACAACAAATATCCAAGCTTGATGCGCCACATGATGCAACTTGGCATATCTGTCAAAGGGATAATACGAAAGCAAAAATGGTGAAATAAAATATGGACATCATGATAATTGCACATAGATTTGGATGTGACAGTACAAATAAATGATCTTTCAAAAAATTTCAGTAGGTTCGCCTATGGCGTCATGTACTTTTGACACTAGCTTGTGTCCTTGAATCCATCTACAATGTTACAATTTACTAAATTTTAACACTGCAGATGGATTCAGAGATCAGGGTTTCTAAATCCATCTACAATGTTAAAATTTAGTAAATTGTGCAAACTCTTGTCAAAATTGTAATTTTCCATTGTCAGAGTGACACAACTAAAAATGGCCAAATAAATGACCAATTGTCGTGTGGTGATTTTTAGTTTAGTTCTTATCCCATGACCAAATTGATCATTTATCTTGGTCATTTTTAGTTTAGTTCTTCTCCCATGACCAAATTGGTCATTTATCTTGGTCATTTTTAGTTTAGTTCTTATCCCATGACCAAATTGGTCATTTATCTTGGTCATTTTTAGTTAGCTCACTTAAAGTTTCTCAATTTTGGCCATTTATCCCTTGAAAAAACTATGGTGACCAAATTTTTTGGTCACTTGGTCACTTATCTCTTATTTTGTACTAGTGTATGATGAGTAGAATCAAGAGTTATCAACAATCGATGGTCGACATGATGAGGATTGTAGTAGTAGTGATGACGACAATCTAGTGTTGATGATGATGTTCCAGCATTGTGGATCATGTGACGAAGACTTGTGTCCATATGTGTTGATGATTGTTTCAAGAGAATACCTTCATAGTTAAAAGGGAGTGTTAATGATATTGTAACCACGGAAGATATCCACTTGTATTTTATGTTGTATTTATTATTGTATTTTATTTGTACCTTCGACGGAGATGTTTATTCCTCCGGTCAGAGAAGTCATTATTGTATTTGGGTCATGTAAAGTCATTGCAGTAAACCCTCCCATGTAAGTCAGGGCATTGGTTTCCCTAGAGTCTTTTGTATTGGGGTTTTTAAGTCCCCTAAAGGAGTTAGCCCAGTCAAATTTAGTTGAGGCTGAGTTGTCAAGTGAAGAAGGTAAAGTGAAAGGTAAAGTATAAATAGAGAGCTAGGCTCTTTATTTATTCATTCACTCACTCACTCAATTCCCATTAGTGAGAGAGAGGAGGAGTTCTCACAATTGGAGAAGAGAGAAGATGCTGAAGACCATCTCTATATTTTGGTTTTACTTTTCTTCTATTGTATTGGTGCTCATTCTATCTCCGAGGAAGTTGCGAGGTTTTCTCCTTTATGGTTTCCCCGAGGAAAATATTTGTGTCTCTTGTCTCTTGTGTTTATTGTTGTGCATGTTATTCTCTCTGATAATATCATAGATAATATTGAATAAAATTTTGAAAAACTAACAGATTCCCCTTCACCCATAGTTGTGAAGGGAATAGGTGCTCCACTTCCTCTGGCCCATCCAACTCTTCTAGTTGGATCTTTACGGTTGCAATGGTGGCACTAGGTTTTTCGTTAATGATATGCATTTCGTTCTCTTTCTCTTATCAGAATTTGAGCCAAAATCTAACTTTGAAGATTTCATCTCTGCCAACAATGATTATTTCAAGTGAGATTATAATAAGTTTTTTGTCGGGTATTTTCCAGAACTCACACCACTTGGAAATGTGATCCTTTGATTTCTTGTTACCCTTCTTTACATGTGGCTTGGCCTAGTTGTCATTATTTTGACCATCCCTTCTCTGTCCTTTGTTCTAGGAGTTGGGTTAATCTTTACCAAGCTTCTGCTATATTTAATTTGCAAACAAAAACTCTCACTTATTTTTTTGCTTAAAATTTTGCTCAATCTTGATAGTATACCAATAAGCATAACCTAGTGAGGATATGTCTAAGAAATTCAACTATGTTTGGATGTTTCAGTGTAAGAAACTACAATAATTTAGGTACAAGTGCCATTCAAAGTCTTTGTTACCTATATTTGGGTGCAAGGTATGGAATATATTGGTGAACATTGACACTGTTTGGTCTCTCTCCTAGCCCAAAGTTTCCATCTCATGTACTAGTCATCATAGTTTTCAATGTCATTGAATTCCTCCTTGACAACATCGAAAAAAGCCACCCATGTGGGTTCTATCCTGTATATTTCAAACTCATCTCAAACGTGCCTCTCGTAGTAGATGTCCCACCAATTTTTGACATGGGAGAGGGACATAAGGACTGTAAAGGTGATCTTTTAACTATCATTTTTTTATTTTAAATATTAGTAACCCTCTAACAGACTTAACCATTTCTCCAAGGCATGTGGATCTATCTAGCCATCAAATAAGGGAATCTCAAATTTAACTTGTACCTTGAAGGGAGTCACACCTATGAAATGGATACTCATTGAAGGTGTTTCTATTATCGTCAAAGGATCAGGGAAAAATTATACATCATCTCATTCCTCTATCATGTAAGGCCTTCCTCGAGCAACAAATTGACATGATATCCTTATTTGTAACCTATATTTTCTTCTCCTTCTGTGTGTGGCTTCTTGGGTTGATGATAGTGGTTTTCATTAATCTTAACTAGTTTAAGATCCAACTCTCGATATCCATATCTCATTGGGGACATGCACTAAGAAACAACAAGAGTACATTTCTCTGATACCACTTATCTGGATTATTTGGAGAACTAAATGAAGGAAGCAATGTAAAATAGAAACACACACACAAATATTTTTCATAAATCATAGTAGTATAGTAAAACTCAAATTCTATTAATGAATGGAATGGAAAAAGATCGTACACTGTAAATCAATAGAAACTAGCTCAAATGGTGGTAGCTAATCTCTGAACATAAATGTATTGGCTACACTCATTTGCAAGAGATCATTACAAAGAGATCAAAGAGGGACTTTTATCATAAGCATAAAGAGGCATAAACCCTAACATCCAAAAACTTAACCCTAGGAGATGAAACAACAAAAGGATTTGTGGGCCCCGAGGTGGTTAGCTAATACGTCAAATTCTATGGGGCACAACTTAGGCCTACAATATTCAATTAGGGTGCTCAATAGCTTGTTGCAAAGAAAAAATCAAGAATTACATACTTTAACTAGGGACAAGGCATGTCATGGTAATCCCTAGCCCTCCAATTGTCAAACAAACATCGTTTACGACCTCAAAACTGCCCCCAAATGTTTGGACCCAAAAAAATGTAGAAAACTTCCAAGGAGATGGAGAATCATTGTAACTTGGTGGAACAAGTGGGTGGCCACCTGTATCACCTAGTTCATCAACATGATTAAGTCATCAATGCTTATCAACCAACCTAGATCCAAATCCTAGGCTCTATCAAGCACCGAGAGGGATCAAATCTCCTGATGTGCAAACCTCTTCTCAGGTATTGCACTGAAGGAGATTTTCAAGGAAAAGTAAAATATTTATTACTTTTAACTTTTTATTACATTTTATTAATGGCCAACAATAATATTGACAAACGTTACATGTAACATTACAAGATCTCCCTCATATTATTACTTTTTACTTTTTATTACATTTTATTAATGGCCGACAATAATATCGACAAACCTTACATATAACGTTACAAGATCTCCCTCATATTATTACTTTTTACTTTTTATTATTTTATTAATATCCGACAATATTGACAAACGTTACTCCAAAAACGTTACAAGATCTCCCTCATACTGGGATGTATAGCGCCTCTCGACGCAATGAGGTATCAGAATGAGAAAAGGTTCGAAGTGTGAATCCACTCTCTATGATTGTTCGAAATTTACAACATGTGTTAGAGTACCTAAGTTTTAACATAAACGATAAAGAGTACATGCTTGACAAATCAATGTTGTTGTACTACATAATTAATGTTAAGGTTTCTCTATGGTGGAATATATAGTTATCTATATAACATAGACTAGCCTTTGGTCGATGTTGTACTAGAATACATTCAAAATAAAATCAAAAGAAAATGCTTTAACATTTTTTGGAATAGAAAGAAGGGAAAATGACTTTTTGTAATCAAATGGAATAAAGTGTAGTTTTGACTATCCTGGAGATTTGACTATAACGAAGGACAAGGGAGCAAGCTCATGAAATTCAAATACTTGAGAAGATAGTCTATAATAAAGTGGTTTCAAGAAGAACTAAAATTTAAAGAATGGAAGTGCGAGATCCATAGTTTTGAAAGATTTAGTGAGTTGTAATTCTGTTCACAACTGTATTTTGAAATTCGTGGGGGTGTAAAGTGAATTCTAGTTTACGTGGGATTGTAGTGAAAGTTGAAAAAAGACAGAATAGTGTAGTGTTGAACATGTTTAGCTAGAATATTTCAAACAACACATATTTCATTAAAAATAAAATAATATAGTGGATCTAGAATTTAGAACTTACACTAGATTGAGTTTTTTCAAAATGAGGGCACACATATTTGATTAAAAATAGAGTAATAGAATAATATAGTGGATCTAGAATTTAGAACTTTAACTAGATTGAGCTTTTTCAAAATGAGTAAATCCTTATACTTGGTTTCATTACATTATTGCACTAAGAGGAGTGAGGTTCTCTACAACCCAATATGGGGGAGATGTTTTCATGTAAGGTAATGTATGTAACATAATGCAAAATAAAATAAAATAAAATTCATGTTGGATGATAAAATAATTTTTTTATTAAAGTAATTAAAAAAGGCGATGTCCGTCAATAAAAATAAAAAATTAAAACTTAAACCGAGATCTATCAACCAAGAGAAATCAAATTTCTTGAGTTTAATTTTATTTTTTAAAATTACACCTAAAGAAATTGAATCCCTTCGAGTACTTGATAGATATAGGTTTAATATTGGTTTATGCTATTTTATTTTAATATTAATTATAGTTTGTATTAAAACCTAAGTTGGTTAAATTTATTTAATGACATCAATATTGTGCATGTTACTATGATTAACCATTTATTTATGATTTGATATAGTAACTACTATGTCTATCAATTGATTTACTATGCAGGTAGAAGGTTCGCACAATTTTAGAATGACCCACATAAAAGCTATTTAATAACACAATACCAATGTGTTTGTTACTATAACAATTTTAATTATAGACATGGATAGTAAATATTGCCTCTGTTGAGTACCATATTTTATTGATGATGACGATGATCATGGTTGTTAACAGCCACTGAGACATACTTTGTTCTACTGGACCTTATGAGAATTTATTTGGTTTGCTTTAAAGTTGTATTCATATGCTCAAAAAGCTTGAGGAGAAGCGTTCGGAGTTCACCATAATTATGGCTTATAAGAAGGGTAGAAAGGTTTGTATTGCAACACACATTATGAAACTAAAATATAATATGGTTGTACATGGCACACTCTAAGAGAAAGTGATTTTCATTTTCAATGCTCATAGTCTCACAGAGATGGAAAATTCTTTTCACCCATATCATTTTAGGAACTGTTCAATGCCTTGTTTCAGTATGGAGCTCATGAGAGTTTGTTCTTATTTTTTTTGGAATATTCTCACCGCCATTTTTATATTTTGCATGCATGCATGCAAATATGCATGCTTCATGCATTTGCATGCAACTACATTTATCCAGTCATCATCTTGGTTGTCCTCCCAGCACCTAGATCTTATTTTCAGCTCTCTAGAGCCTGTCTTCAACCCCATGTTGGAATCCTACCTACCTGATGCGCCCTATTTGACTCTTTTGCATGACAAGTTCACCTTTTCTCACCTACCGCTAGTTATCATTCAGTTAGAGCACCTCATCTCACCTACCAGTTGACCGACAGTCAGTTAGTGCATTGATTGAGCAGTTCTTCCACTGATTGCTCATGTTGACTGCCTGTAGATCCTAGGTAGCTAGTTTTGGAGTGCCACTTAACCATATGTCAGCCTCATGCTCCCTCCTTGGAGTCTCCATCCCCTGATTTATGCCTAGATGGTTCTATTAGACTTAGTTAGACTCACTTGACTGACTATTACCATTTATGACTGATACTACTGACTGGATGATGTCTCCATTGTACTCCAAGATATACTTTGAGCATGATTCGAATGACCTCCATGGTTAATTTGAATTCTCTACACAGTTATTCATGATTGTATTCATTATTCACAATGCGGGCTCATAGCTGATGTATGATACTGCTATTCTCCATTTTTTGTGTTGATGAGTGATTATTGAGTGCATTCTTCTCTTCTTCTTTGCAACTTCTTGAGAGTTTGTGTGAGGATTTTTATAGTTGTTAGATCCTTCTGCATATTATCACATGGTATTAGAAAAGTCAGCAAATAGTCGAATTGTAGCCATTGCAGCAGCAGCAGTTGCAGCATTTCTTTGAGTAGCTATCTTTCCCTGAGCACCAAAAGCCTCTGAGTTTCCACAGTAAATCCTGGTGCTATTACCTTGAATTCACTGGAGCAATCCAGTGAGGTCTAGCTAGGTGTAAAGGACTTAGTCATATGTGCTTAGGTGTCTTAAGGTATTGTTCATTCGAAGTGTAGAAAATCTCCACCAACAAAACTCTTCTTGTTTTGCAGGTTTATTCACCCATTCAAATTCTTCTTCAATTCAACCTTCACTGTTCAGATGGATCTAAAGCTCACTTCTTCCAACTATGTCGAATGGAAATCCAAGATGGCTCTCTTCATGAGATCCAAGAGCTTCACTAGGATACTAAATGGAACAATGGTAGAACCACTCAGTGCAGTAGAGAAATCCAAGTACTTGGATAGGCTTGATGAAGCAGTAGGCTTACTTCTTCTCTCAATTTTTGAAGATCTTCACTTCCATGTCATCGATCTAACATCTCCAAAAGAGGTTTGGGACAAGCTCAAATCCCTCTTTGGACAGAAAGATGATCTGAAATGTCATAAATTGGAGAATGAACTCATCTCTTTGAGTCCTGAAAGCTTCGAATCCATCAATGCATTCTTAACGAAGTTCAAAATATTTATTTCTTAATTGAAAAGATATGAGATAGTGAAACAACACAAACAACTCATTCTTTCCATTCTCTCTAAATTGGGGCCAAACTTCTCAGTTTTTGTCTCCACATTACAGTCAACTAAGATGTCCATTCCAAAATGGAAGTTTCTCTCACTTGATGACTTCATCCAATCTCTTACTTAAGAGGAGGAGAAGTTAATATACATGGGAATGATCAAACCAAAGTTGGATTTGGCCCTTACAGCTGCTGAGGCTAAAAGAGCGAATGCAAAGGGAGAGCAAAAGATTTCTGAAAAGAGATCAAATGATACAAAGCCAAAAGATGTTCCATATCAGTCAGATGGGGTTTTGAACCCAAAGAAGAACAAGCAATCTCAGAAAGAGAGATCCAAGTGCACATATTGTCATCAAGGATTTCATCCTGAGAGTTCTTGCATGAAGAAGACTATAGAATTGATGGCTCAGTTACTTGAGAAGAACAATATTCCTATACCTTCATGTGCAAGGAAGAAAGATACTGATACTGAACCTTCTAGATCTGAGGACAACGAGAGATGTCATGCTGTCATGGCAAGAGAATCAACAGATTCTTCATGCATCATAGATTCAGGAGCAACAAGACATATGTCTTACTCCAAAGATATCTTCTCCAACTTCGAATGCTCAGTTGGCCCTTCCATCATGATGGGAAATGATTCTACAGTCTCCTCTCAAGGAATTGGAAGAATCAATCTTGACCATGGCTACTTTTCTGATGTTCTTTATTTTCCTTCTCTCACAACAAATATACTTTCAGTGTATCAAATGACTAATATTGGAGATCGCAAAAGAGTGATCTTTTCTCCAAATGAAGTCGAGGTACAACACATGGTTTCAGGGAAAATCATTGCAAAAGGAGTTGCAAATCATAAGACAAAACTCTATAAGTTTTCACACTTCTTACCTCTCTCAAAGGATTCTGCTCCTCACTCTCATGCGAATGAAGAGAGTAGGCTATCTCATCTCAACTACAAGAATTTGCAAAACTTGAAAGCTCAAAATGTGGTTGAAGGTCTTCCAAATGGAAAATATTTATCAAAGAAGATTGAGAAAAAGAGGACTCTTGAAGAAGTGCGAATGCTAGATCCAGATCCACAAGAAGCTGGAGATATAGCACCTATTGGTTCAAATCCTATGGAAAAATGGGCCACCACTACTGCATCCAAAAGATATCTTGTTGGAGATCCATCATCATCATGTCATAGTTCCTTTGATAGTGATATCACCTATGTTGGTTCAAAGAAGACATCAAAGAACTACATGCACATTCTGAAACAGTTTCATGATATTAACATTTTTGGATTTGTTCCTCTTTTGAGTGATGATGAGAAAGAGATCACAACTTCTTCACATGATATTTCATATTCAGAGTTTGGATGTGATGATGAGATAGTTCACATGTTTCATCACATGAGATTTCAGATTCAGAGTTTGAAAGTGATGATGAGCAAGAGAGAAAAGCTTCTTCACATGAGATTTCAGATTCAGAATCTGAAGATGGAGATGATGACAAGGGAATGCTAGATCCAGATCCATAAGAACCTGAATATCTAGCAACCGATGATGAAGATAAGCCAATGGGAAATCCAGATCCACAACAACCTGAAGATCTCTCTCCTAATGATCCTCCTCTTCCTCGATGGGAATCCATGACACTTTGATATGCCAGTGATTTGGTTGGTGATCCACATGATCATAGAAGAACCAGATCATATTTCCATAATGGAAGGTTTCATCCTTCTCACATTGCTGATCCATTTCAGATCGATTGATCCTTCTTCGGAAAAGAAGGACACTTGCCTCCTTCTGGGGTGAGTGATGATATGCTACATTAGCATCCTTCAGTCTATTTTGAGGGAGGAATTTCTTCCACTGTTTTGTCCCTCTTTCCTCACTTAGTTTATTTAGATTGATTGTATGGGGTGACCTTTGGTCTTAGTCACCAGGGCCCTATTTTTCAGTTTTCAGTTATTACCTCATAGTATAGCTTGCAGGGGTGTTGGAATATTCTCACCATCATTTTATATTTTGCATTCCTGCATGCAAATCTGCATGTTGCATGCATCCAGTCATCATCTTGGTGGTCTTCCTAGCACCTAGAGCTTATTTTAATCTCTCCAGAGCCTGTCTTCAAGTCCCAGTTGGTCTCCTACCTAACTTATGCGCCTTATTTGACTCTTCTGCATGACAAGTGCGCCTTTGCTCACCTACCACCAATTATCATTCAGTTAGAGCGCCTCATCTCACCTACCAGTTGACTGACATTTAGTTAGTGCATTGATTGAGCAGTTATTCCACTGATTACTCATGCTGACTTCTTGTAGCTCCAATTTAGCTAGTTCTGGAGTGCCACTTGACCATTTGATAGCCTCATGCTCCCTCCTTGGAGTCTCCATCCCCTGATTTATTCCTAGATGGTTCTGTTAGACTCAGTTAGACTCACTTTACTGACTATTACCATTTATGACTAATACTACTCACTGGATGATGTCTCCATTGTACCCAAGCTAGACTTTGAGCATGATTCGAATGACCTCCTTGGTTAATTTGAATTCTCTACACAGTTATTCATGATTGTATTCATTATTCACAGTGTCATCTCACAACTGATGTATGATACTGCTATTCTCCATTTTTTGTGTTCATGAGTGATTATTGAGTGCATCTTCTCTTCTTCTTTGCAACTTCTTGAGATTTTGTGTGAGGCTTGTTACAGCTGTTAGATCCTTCTGCATATTTTCACAATCTTGGCTATATTAATTTTTTACTTTAAACTAATCAATACAAAGAGAGACTTTTAATATTCTATATTAGGTTTAACAACCTCGTTATAATATCTCAATTTTATTAACCTTTAGACCCTTATCGCACCACATTTTCTCTTTGAACTTAGAAGTAAGAATATTTTTTATGTAATGAATCTTTTGTAGAATGACATTTTCATCCATCTCCCAATGGTTTAACCAATCCATAGTGTCTTTATACTAGCCTCCCTTACTCCAAAGTTGGTTTTGACTATATTTTTAAGGGCATTTTAGATAGTCTATGATATCCCATGTTGTTTAGCTTGTACTTGTACATCATAAACATAGTCTCATCCATTCTCTCAATGGGGGAAATCCACACTTCACTTAAGAGAATAGGGTAGGGCGTGTTGCTTTTAATTTTGAGGTTATAAGTTATAAAATGCTGCTAGATTTGCTCAATCATTCTCCAAGATTCTTTAGAGATGCTACAACCCCAAACTTCACATCCATACAAGATAACCATACACTTCACAACCATACAAGATTTTTATGTTTATTTTTCTATTAAAAGATAAGTCGATCAAGGATTACGTCAAGAATATAGATTGCGAAAAAAATTATTAGATATTATTAAAGTTATTTAATGGCATTTATGAATTAATAGTAACGAACCTTATATATTGAGTTTTTCCTAGTATATATTCCTTATTATATTTGATAATAAATAGAGTTCATTATTATTCTTATATATACCATTTAATATATAAGTTTCGTTACTATTATGAACTTTGATTTTCGTTATAATTTGATATTATATTAAGTATTGTGTCTAGGTTGAGTTTCCATAGTAAGTGTAGGAGAGTGACATCATTGAATTATAGTGATCTATAATGTTGTGAAATTATGACATAATATAGGCATTTCTTTTGTTACTACAACAAATTTAATTATTGTCATAGTAACTAATTTTGTCTTTGTTTAGTATGACGTTTTATTTTAGGAAGTTAGCGCCACTTTATAGTCAACAAGAGAAAACATTTTATGAATTTAAAGTCTAGGTTTCACCCTTTTGATAATAAAAATAAATTATAAATTAGAATAACAACATAATTTATTTGCATTATTATTGTTAAAAAATAGTTTGATAAATGTTTACTTCACGAGCAAAGATTGTGCGAGAACTTTCATATTGTAGATCAAATAGAAAAGATTACTCTCGTAGTGTTTGAACATGTTAAATTGTAAATAACATATTAATATTCATCTATATTAAATTCCTTAAAATATTTATATTATCATTAATATTTATATTTCTATATTAAAACAAAGTTCATCAAGACTTGACTCATAAATAATAAATTGTGTAGCAAATTTCTTACATATAAAGTTATTTAACAACATATTAATATTGTGTTTGTGACTATTATTAACCATTTTAATAATGACACAAGCGTTACTTCTTTGCCCAAAAACATTTTATGAATTTAAAGTCTAGGTTTTACGCTTTTGACGATAACAATAAATTATAAATTAGAATAGCAATATAATTTATTTGTATTATTGTTAAAAAATAGGTTGGTAAATATTTACTTTATGAACAAAGATTGTGCGAGAAATTTCATATTGCAGATCAAATATCAAAGATTACTCCTATAGTGTTTGAACATGTTAAATTGTAAATAACATATTAATATTCATCTATATTATATTCCTTACAATATTTATATTATCATTAATATTTCTATTTCTATATTAAAACAAAGTTCATCAAGACTTGACTCATGAATAATAAATTGTGTAGGAAATTTCTTACATATAAAGTTATTTAACAACATATTAATATTGTGTTTGTGACTATTATTAGCCATTTTAATAATGACACAAGTGTTACTTCTTTGCCCGTGTTGAGTGTAAGTTTTTATACTAGTAGAATGTTGACATCACTTTAAAGTCTACAAGAGGAAAACAAATTAGAAGACTAGTTGTGTAGTTTAATCATCAAAATCAAATTGGTATGAGTTAGAATGCAATAGTACAATTCGATTTATATCAAATATAATAAGGGATATATATTAGGAAAAACTCACTTCAAACTTGATCTCAAGTGCCTAGTATTTATTCCTAGACCAAGTCTAAAAGATGTTTTTAAATGCATTATTGAATTTGATTATGAACATTTTATATAGTGAGAAGATATGTTGATATGAGCAAAACATTGAAAAAGTTTAATATTGTTTGGTTTTATGTATGTCGCATAAAGAAACATGACATTAATTAACATTGAAGTTAAACCCAAAATTTGAATAGATGTACTAAATAATATAATATTCCTCAAAAAATAATATGAAGAGAATATTTTATATACTACAAACATTGAAAAGTGTTTCTTCTTGTATATTAATAGGTCCTTCAAAGAACAAAATTACATTCATGAATCATCTCCACCTAATCTCACTATATCCGCTCAAATAGATCAAGTACAACTTCTACACCAAATTTATTTATCTTGGTCTTCTTGCATTGTTCTTGCTTTGGCATCCATGCCCAAAATATGGTATTTATTGGAATAGATCCAAGTTCTGTGTCATTGGGATTTGTTACCCAATATTGTTCTAAACATTTTCCCTTGTATTTCCCTGAAGCAGGCATCCACCAATCAAACTTTACATGAAGAGTCTTAGTTTCATCATCCTCAAAGATATCTGAGGTGGCTTTTGCCATCCAAATCACCTCTCATTTATCCTCGTCTCCTTATCTAACTAGAAACATCTTTCCTTTCTCAACATCAGTCAAAGGATTGAATGATGGATTTGGCTTGTTGCACTTGGGTCCAAGATATACCAGTTCATCTGTCACATTATCAAAATCATCATCCATAATACTTGAGATTACACTAAGTGCATTAAAATCAGCATTGACAATTTGTCGTGTCTTGGGCCATAAATCCACAGAAGATGAATCACTTCCATCCACTGTTATATGATTATTGGAGATTTCATCTAATGCATCAACAACTCTTTCCTAGTACTCTACTTTATTTTTCCATTCCTTTGTAACAATTGGCGAATTCTCATTGCCAATAGTCTCTTTCCACATTTTTATGTATGATGTTATTCCTTCCTTTAGTTCTTTTAAATGGATATCATTCTCTTTGGGACCTAAAAAACATGGCTTCCCTGTGGGCAATTTAGGTCGACCTTCATCATCTATATTCCACAACTCAATTGGTTCTGACCATGCAGTATCTCTAATTGATACTTTATACCTCATCACTGGAACATCATTGAGTACAAGAAATTGGAAGTACTAGACATTAAGATGCCCAACTAGTGCATCTTTTCCCTCCTTGATGTATCCATTAAGGAAATTTTTGAAGTCATTGTTGGCTTACATAACTATCTTGAGGTTTTCTATAAAGACCCAGGTTCTTCGTGGTTCAAGGAACCAACAAAACTCCTTTTCACCAGCCCTTTCGAAAACAATCTGCGAACAGACTGAGGTCTCACCTGAGGTGAAGTTATGGGGGGGGCTGCAGAATTTGGATTCCACAACCAGGTGATGAGTGCGTAAATCGATCTGGCGAACAGCGTGCTGCGGGACCCGAGCTGCAGACTAAGGACTGCGTGACATTCACCTTCTTCATGGATAATACTACTACAAGCGAGGACGCCTGCACAACTCACGCATCCAGGGACTGCACAGTTCGGATGTGTTGAGATATTGTAACTTCTAAGAATATTTATATTTGTACTTTGTTATTCCGGAGATGTTTCATTCCTCTGTGGAGACCCTATTGTATATCCCGAGATGTTTATTCCTCTGAGAGAATGTGGTAACTAGGGTTATTAGATCTCACATGTGGGGTCGGCCCTAAGTTAGTTGTTTAAGGGTTATTAGACTCTCTTAGGAGAGGTCGGCCCAGTTAGGGTGAAAAGTCAGTTAGAAGATGAGTATAAGTAGAGGAGGTGTGTTCCTCACTTATCCCTCATTCACTCACTTGTGTATTGCACATAGGAGAGAGAGAGATCTGCATAGGAGGAGAAGGAGCTCTTGTTTGGGGACTACATCTTTGTATTGGTTGATTATCTATATTGAGGAAAGATTTGCTGGGTTTTCTACCCCATGAGGGTTTCCCAGGGTAAATCTTTGTCTATCTTGTGATTGTGTTTCTTTCAGTGATCTTGCTAGTGAATTTAGGCTAAACTTAACATGGTATCAGAGATAGCCTGAATAGGACATCTTTCACAAGGTGAAAATGCCTCTCTCTCCTCCTCTAGTGAAAATTATGGTTTCTGCAAAAGTTGGAATTTTTGGATTTTGAGAGCATGGCTGGAGGCTCCTCCTAAAAATAAAAATTATGAGCCCTAGATCGAACTTTTTGAGTGGGTAGAACCCCAGGCTTTGTCAAACCCTAGTTTGACTTCTGGACCAGAAAACCAGAAAAAACTGTGCACCTGTGCACCAGTAAACGAGAAAAAGTGCGAACTAGAAATCTAGAAATTCTATTGCAGATTCGAAAGTTGTTGATCAGATCTTAAGGGTGAAAAGTTGAAGTTTCTAGAATCACAGTACACCAGTCATCTCAATTCAATCAAGCACATCTCCTGGTAAGTTTTATTCTATCTTTTGAGAAACTTCAATTTATGTGACCTCTTGGAAAAGATGGCTCCAAGCACTAAGCTTGAAGACAAGCTAGAGGGTATAGAGAATTTCCAAGCATGGAAATATAGGATTGGTCTCATTCTTGAAGAGAATGATCTTTCCCAATATATCAAAGATGAGGTTGCAGAACCTGCGGAAGATGAAGCCAAAGAGAAGTATAAGAAGGACTTGATTAGGGAAAAGAGAATCATTGCTGATTCTATCAAGGACCACTTGATTCCCCAAGTGGCATCCAAAAAGACCCCAAAGGAAATGTATGATGCCCTAGGTAGAATGTATGAAGGGAGGAACATCAACAGAAAGATGAATTTGAGAACTCAGTTGAAGAATACCAAAATGAATAAAGGAGAATCTATTCAAGATTACTTTACAAGGGTCTCCCAGTTCAAAGAACAACGAGAAGCCATTGGAGACAAACTTGATGAAGATGAACTAGTTATGACTGCTCTCAATGGTCCCACTGGACCTTGGGAATCATTTATCCAAACCATGTGTTCCAGAAAAGAAAGCATGAATTTTGATGTGGTATGGGAGGATTGCATTCAAGAAGAAGCTATAGTAGCAAATAGAGAATCCTTGCTCAAAGAAGATAATCAAGCATTGGCCACTCATACCAAAAGAAGAAGGAGTCAATCCAACTTCAATAACGATAGTCACAAGTAGTCTCAACCTTCACAAATATTTCAAAAGAGAAGAGCAACTAATCAAAGAAGATATTACTCATCATTTCAATGTTTCACTTGTCACAAATTAGGACACCTTGCTATCGATTGTCCTTCAAAGAAGAAGAAGGGTTTCCATCATAGAAAACATCAAGCACATCTAGCAGAAGATGATAGTGAAGAAGAAGAGGAGGAAAGACCTCAAAAGAAGAAAGCTAAAATAGAGGAAGAAGAAGATGCAGGAGAATATGTTCTATTATCTGCACTCTTTGGGTTTGTAACACCTGGAGAAGATACATGGCTCATTGATAGTGGTTCTTCAAAGCACATGACAGGACAGAAGAAGACTCTTTCAAAACTTGAAGAGAAGACCTCTTCACAGAAGGTATCTTTAGGATATGACTATCAATATCCCATCAAGGGATTTGGTGAAGCAAGCTACAAGCTTGATTCTAGAACTCCATTGAAGATGAAGGAAATCTTATATGTACCAAGTTTGAAGAAGAACTTACTTTCTATCTCAACATTAGATAAGAAAGGCTGTAGGGTTGCATTCATAGATAGACAAGTACTCATGTGGCCCAAAGGGAAATCAATCGAGGATGCAATTGTTATTGGTGAAGAGGAAGGAGGGCTATACAAACTCAAGGGTCATCCAGAAGCTGCCCTTGTTCATGAAGCCACTAGCCCTAGTGAGATATGGCATAGGAGGCTTGCTCACATTAACTACAAAGCACTACCTCATGTGAGAAAGGTAGTTATAGGACTACCCTATTTGAAGATTGATCATGATGTCACATGCAAAAAATGTGCAAAAGGGAAGAATATCAAGAACCCGTTTCCAAAGAGTGAAACAAAGACTAAAAGTACTTTTGAATTAATTCACTCAGATGTATGTGGACCAAATCCCTTCACATCCTTGAGTGGATATCAGTATTACCTTACACTTATTGATGACTACTCAAGGAAGACTTGGATATATTTCCTAAAAGGAAAAGATGAAGTCTTTGGAAAGTTCAAGGTATTTAAATCCTTGATAGAAAATCATTCAGAAAAGAAGATCAAAATACTCAGGACAGATAATGGTGGAGAATATACTTCAAAGGATTTTGAAGTCTTTTGTAAAGAAGTTGGAATCAAGAGGGAACTAACCACTCCCTACAATCTTCAAAAAAATGGTGTTGCGGAGAGAAAGAATAGAACCATCATGGAAGCAGTAAAAACAAGGATACATGATCAAGACCTACCTATGTATCTATGGGCTGAAGCAGCCAGGACAACAGTCTATGTGCAGAATAGACTCTCTCATAGTGCTCTCGAATTCAAGACCCCATAAGAAGTGTTCACAGGGAAGAAGCCTGAGGTAAGCCACCTCAAGATATTTGGATGCCTAGTATATATTCGCATACCAAAAGAAAAGAGAACTAAGTTGGATCCTTCTGGAAAGAATGGAATATTTGTTGGATATTGTGAAGCATACAAAGCATTCAAAATATACATCCCAGAATTCCATCATATAGAAATTAGTAGGGATGTGACATTTGATGAAGAAGTAGCTCTCAAAATATCTAAGAAGTGCCAATATGAAGAAGTATATGAGGAAGATGCACCTCCCAAAGTTGCAGAGGCTGTACCCACCCCTGAAGATGTAACACCTGAAGACCATGACATGATAGAACCATAAGAACCCCCTACCATAAACATATCAAGAAAGAGAAATCCAGCATGGGAAAGAGACATTATACTAGGAGCAAAAAATTATGGAGCTCCTGAAGGCTCCACTAGAGTGAGCAAGAAACCAAAGACATTCTCCAGCTATATGGCTTCGATGTGTGATCTTGTAGATCAAGAATCCACTAGTTATGAAGAAGCATCTCATAAGAAAGAGTGGGTGGAGGAAATGACAGAGGAGTAGTAGTCAATACTGAAGAATGATGTTTGGGATATAGTTCACAAACCAAAAGACAAGAGTATGGTATCCTCCAAATGGATATACAAGATAAAGCATATTGGGGATGGTAGCATTGAAAAGTATAAGGCAAGGTTTGTGGCCAGAGGATTCTCTCAGAAAGAGGGAATTGACTATGAAGAGACATTTGCACCAGTTGCAAGGTACACTTCCATTAGAACCATCATGGCACTTGCATCCATGATGAAGTTGGAATTGCACCAGATGGATGTGAAGACAACTTTCCTGAATGGTGTGATTGAGGAGGAAGTCTACATAGAACACGGACAAGGATTTGAGGTTGAAGATAGAAGAACCCACGTATGCAAACTAAAGAAGGCTTTGTATGGGTTGAAACAAGCTCCCAGAGATTGGTATGGAAGAATTGACAGTTTCTTGACAAGCTTGGGCTTTACCAAAAGTAAAGCTAATCCTAATCTTTATCTCAAAGTTATGGATGATGAACCTATCATATTATTGCTATATGTGAATGATCTATTTCTGACTGGAAATGAGAAACAGTTTATCGAGTGCAAGAAGAAGCTCTCTTCAGTGTTTGAGATGAAAGATCTCGGATTGATGCACTACTTCCTAGGTCTGGAAGTATGGCAAGGCCCAGAAGGAATCTTTCTCAACCAGGGAAAGTATGCTGTGGAAATATTGAAAAGATTTGATATGTTGGGATGCAAATCCATGGCCACTCCCATGAATTCCAACTTGAAGTTGTTAGCTGATGACTCATCAGAGTTAGTGGATGTGACTCTTTATAGACAGATTAATGGGTCACTGATGTATCTGATGAATACCAGGCCAGATATATGTTTTGTTGTGAACAACTTGAGTCAATATCTAGTGGAACCTAGACATGTTCAGTTGATAGCTGCAAAGCATGTGATGAGGTACCTAAAGGGTACAATAGACTTTGGTCTATGTTATCTTGGATATCATGATTTCAGATTGTATGGCTACACATATGTTGATTGGGAAGGAAGTGTATCAGACAGGAAGAGCACATCGGAAGGATGTTATTGTCTAGGATTTGCCATGATCTCATGCTTTAGTAGGAATCCATCTAGTGTGGCTCTCAGCATCGCTGAAGCGAAATATATAGCTACTTGCTCTGCTAGTTGTGAAGCAATATGGCTTCAGAAGTTGTTATCAGGATTGTTTGACTTAGAGATGGACTCCACTGTGATCCTGTGTGACAACCAGAGTTGTATCAAGATGAAAGAGAATCCAATGTTCCATGATAAGTCAAAGCACATAGAGATTCGATATTTTTATATATGGGATATGGTGCAGAAAGGAGCTATCAAGCTCGAGTATGTGAGCACTGAAGAACAAGTTGCTGATATATTGACCAAACCTCTGTCTCGAGTAAAGTTTGAGTATTTCCGAGACAAGCTTGGTGTCGTTCAGAAGGATCCTCCTCGAAAGGGGGAGTGATATGGTTGATGATGATATTTAGATGCTGGTATCGATGTGGATACATGTATCGATGATGAGATTGCCTTTATCGACGGTAAGGTCGATGATGAGGATACCTGTATTGATGAGGATATTGTATCGATGATGAGGATACTGTATTGATGATGAGGATATTGTATCAATGATATGGATACTTGTATCGATGTTGAGGATACTTGTATAGATGATGTGGATACTTGTATCGATGATGAGGATACATGTATTGATGATGTGGATACTTGTATCGATGATGAGGATACTTGTATTGATGATGTGGATACTTGTATCGATGATGAGGATACATGTATCGATGATGAGGTTACCTATTCCGATGATGAGGTCGATGATGAGGTTACCTATCCCGACCATGAGGTCAATGATATCAATTATAAGGTTGATAAGTGGTCCTAAGAATTGGTCTAAGTTGACGAGGGGATTGTATCATCCCCGGACTTTGGTCCCTGAATAGATCCATAGACAGAGGTCTTCGAAAAGTGGTCCCTAGTGGACGAGAGGGATTGTATCATCTCTGGACTTCGGTCTCTGAATAGATTTGTATACAGTTGTCTTCGAGAAGTGGTCCCTAGTGGACGAGAGAGATTGTATCATCCCTGGACTTCAGTCCATCAATAGATCCGTAGACAGATGTCTTCGAGAAGAGGTCCCTAGTGGACGCGAGGGATTGTATCATCCCTGGACTTTGGTCCCTGAATAGATCTGTAGATATATGTCTTCGAGAAGTGGTCCCTATTGGATGAGAGGGATTGTATCATCCCTGGACTTTGGTCCCTAAATAGATCTGTAGACAGATGTCTTCGAGAAATGGTCCCTTGTGGACGAGGAGGGATTGTATCATCCCTGGACTTTGGTCCCTAAATTGATCCATATACATATGTCTCCAAGAAGTGGTCCTTAGATGACGAGTGGACTACATCGTCCCTAGACATTATATGGTGTCTTAAAAGGATAAGGATTGTATCATCCTTGGACTTATGTCTTAAAGTGAGCAAGATTGATCATCTTCTAATTATACCATGTGTATTGCAAAGTATGCTACTATGTTGATGTTGTTGATCGAGAGGATCCAGAAGTTGATGCTGTTGATCAAAAGGATCTAGATGTTGATGTTGTTGATCGAGAGGATCCAGATGTTGATTTTGTTGATCAAGAGGATCCAGATGTTGATACTGTTGATCGAGAGGATCCAGATGTTGATGTTCTTGATCGAGAGGATCCAGATGTTGATGTTGTTGATCAAGAGATCCAGATGATGATGTTGTTGTAGCTGTTCAAGTGCTACAATGATCCAATGATTTATAGATGTATCATGTATCATGTAGTTGATGTTGATGTATATGTAACTTCGGAATGTATTTTACATATGTATATTGTATTCCTATAGAGATGTTAGTATTCCTCTATACAGAAGTGTCGTAACTTATACTTGATGGGTTATTAGACCACCTTGATGGGGTCAACCCTGTATAATGTTAATTTTTGAGCATTAATTCAACATACTCTAGCATCTTTACTGAGAGAATAACATGTACAGCATTTCAAGTATACCAATGCATATCAATCACACCAAGCAATCACATGAGACAATAGACACACAGAGTTTCACTGGGGAAAACCATAAAGGTGAAAAACCCCACAACTTCCTCATAGATAGAAAGAGAAATGATACAACCAAAGTACACGGAGATAGTCCTCCTAGCAGTTGAACCTCCACCTCCACTAGTGCGCCACTTTCTGAGTAGTGTAGAAGTGAATAATGAGATGATCAAATAGAGTGCCTCCCGCACTCTATTTATACATGACCTGACCTGCCTAATAACCTAGCAGGGATGACTTGTCTAACTCAGTCTAATAACCCATGGTTATACTAATCAAGGCCAACCCCACACTTGGTGGTCTAATAACCCATCACTGCAAGTTACGACACTTGCGACACTTGTCAATAGAAATGACGACACTTCCGTATAGAGGAATAATAACATCTCTATAGGAGTACAATATACATAGGTGAAATACATTCCGAAGTTACATATACATCAACATATAAGTCATGTCCGTTAAAGGGTTATTAGACCACCCTATTGGGGGTCGGCCCTGTCAGCATTATGTTTTGTGATTAAGTTGAGGCCGACCTAGTAAGGTTATTAGGCAAGTCAAGTCATGTATAAATAGAGTGAGGGAGGCACTCTATTTGATCATTCACTTTCTCACTTATACACTCATTGGAGAGTGGCGCACTAGTGGAGGAGGAGAAGCTACTGCCAGGAGACTATCTCTTATGCTTGGGTTTTGTATCATTGCTCTATCTATCTCTGAGGAAGTTATTGGGGTTTTTCACGTTTATGGTTTTCCCCAAGGAAACTCTGTGTGTCTATTGTCTCTTGTGTTTGATTCTTATGATTGATATGTTGTACATGTTATTCTCTCAGTAAAGATCCTAGATCATATTGAATTGATGCTAAAAAATTGACATGGTATCAGACCTAACCTGAGAAGAATACACTGTGCAGTTGCGGAAGCTAGGGCTTCTTGTTTTTGGGTTTCTCTCCATAGATTTTGGAAAGGTAGTAGGGTAGAATGACTCTCCTCAGCAAGGCACATCTTTTTGTCCAATCAAAATTCAATTCTAGGCACTTTCATTTTTGGCCCTAAAAATTAGGGTTTTCACAAAAATAGGAATTTCTGAAATCAGAGACCATGGCTGGAAGCTCCTCTGAAAAATCGAAGTTTAGAGATTTGGATTGAACTTTTTGGCTGGGTGAAGCTCTGGGAAAATCAAACCCTAGTTTGGGGTCTTGTCCAGTGAAGCCAAAAATTAGGGTTTCTACAAAAGTTGGAATTTCTGAAATCTGATACAATGGCTGGAAGCTCCTTGGAAAAATCGAAGTTTAGAGACCAAGATCAAAATTTTTGGATGGGTGAAGCTTTGGGAAAATCAAACCCTAATTCAAGGTCCTCCCACTGAATCCGGAAGTTTGAAAAGTAAATTTGAGTGGTGAAACTTTGGAGTTTTCAAATTCTGAGTATACCAGCTTGATCAGCTAATCAAGGCGCAACTTTCTATCCTTTCAAAAGTTTGAATTTTTAGGGTTTCTCTGACAAACCCTAATCCAGCTCCAGATCCATATTTTTGCAAATCAAGTGGTAAGACCTAAATCTTTTCTATTTCCATTTGAATTACTCTTTAAGATGTCTCACCACACCAAGCTTGAGGATAAGCTTTAATGGGATGATAACTTCTAAGCATGGAAGTATAGGATTGGGTTAATTCTAGAAGAGAGTGAGTTGGACACCTACATAAGTGAAGGGGTTCCTGTCCCAGAGGGAGAAGAGACTAAGGCCTTACACAAGAGGAACTTGGTCAAGGATAAGATGATCATTGTTGATTCTATCAAAGACCATCTCATGCCACATGTGTCATCTTTGAAGACACCTAAGGAGATGTTTGATTCCTTGTCCAATCTATTTGAAGGGAATAATATAAATCGGAAGATGACCTTGAGGAATCAATTGAAGAATATCAAGATCCATAATGCGGAGACCATGTAGTCTTATTTCTCAAAGGTCTCCCTGATAAAAGAACAACTTGAAGCTGTGGGAGAAGATATAGAGAATGGATAAGTGGTAATGACCACTCTTAATGGCCTTCCTAGATCATGGGATTCCTTCATCCAAGGAATTTGTGCTAGGAAGAAACTTACTTTATTCAATAGGTTGTCAGAAGAATGCTCTCAGGAAGAAGCTCAGATTGTATCTTGAGAAGAAAAGATGGGGAATGAAGATCAAGCTCTCACAGCACATACCAAGAAGAGGACACTTTTCCTCATATTGTCCTACGAACAAAAGGAACAACAACAACTACTACTCCAAGCAATCTGACAGGTATGACTTACAGGTATGTTTTGAAATCTATTCATGATTAAGTTTATAATATGATTGTCTTCATGTTATTGAGTTTAGTAACAATCTTGTTTAATTTTAGACTTGTCTTATCACCCTAGTAAAAGTATGAATGCATGATAGAAGACATTCATTGATTAGGGTTATGACACTTATGATTGTATTATGATTGTACTACTACACTGTGGTGTTGTATGAGGAGAATGTTATCCACTAACATGAAGGTACAAATAAAGTCCTAGATCAAGACCATAGTAACATGAAGAAAAAGACTCATCCATAGTCATGGATCACATAGAGGTATGTATAATTTGGTTCTACAATGGTTAACTTATGAGTTATGCAGGTCATTGAAGAGAACAAGAAAAAACATTGCTAGACATAACTAGCAAATATGATGACCAGGTATGTTTTTCCTATATCAAGTTAGAATCCTACCCTCTGTAAGGATCTTATACTTTTGTATAATTGATAATGATTACTCATGAAGTTACAAGTTTGAGTAATCTAGGGTTTATGCATATTATGTCTCTTGCCTTGACTGATGATATGACTAACCAGAATAGTTCTAAGGTCAAATATGAATATGCATGAGTAAGAGAAGTCTTCCCCAAAACTTTGAATGCTAATGCTTATTATATGTGTTTGAAATGATCGTGACTATACATGTTTAAGATTATTGTGTTTTGATAGTATTGAGATTATACTAATGAATGTATGATTATGTATGAGATCTCGACGATAACACAATGTTGATACTAGTAAGCATGCATAGTGATCGATGATGGATATAAGTTCAAGGATAGGTAATCGAGGAAGAAAAGATCAAGAGGGAGCACACTCCAGTAGTTCCTGCAAAGAAGCAAAGATTGAGAGGGAGTCCACCCAACAAACAAACAAAGATAAGTATTTGAATTGTCATTTATTGTATATTTGATTATTCAAATAATACTGTTCAATGATGTATATACTTATGTTCGTAGACTTAGGTTGTGTACTATGCATATTAGAATAATTGCATTAATGAATAATATACTACTAATATGCATGTGATGGGTAAGTGGCCTATGGCACTGTACAACATTCCATTGATACTTATCTAGAATGAAACCTCTTTGCTGACATGTTGGGAGTTGTGCACACTCTTAACAATGTTCTAGTAGAGATTGGAAGGCATCTAGAACGTTACGAGATATGGATAAATGTTGTATTGAAGCGTTGGCTAAATTAATTGCATGACTATATGACATATTTCTTTATGTGTAAGAATTTGTTCTGAAAAAAATGAGATGTTTCTAATCATGCAAATTAACTTGTCTTGTAGGAAAGATCATGTACAATCACCTACAAAAGAAGGACTACAACATTTGTTCCAGCAACAAAGTTCAAGAACACTATCTATTGAAGATATTGAAGAATCTGAAGTTCCCAGGATCCGGGATGTAGTAATGGAAGGATGCCATGGTCAAGGAATACCAATCGATCATGAAGAATGATTTTTGAGATGTGGTCCCAAGACCTGAGGGGAAGTCTGTTGTAACTTCCAAGTGGATCTATAAGATCAAGCATGCTATAGATGGTAGCATAGAGAAATAAAAGGCCAGGTTGTGGCTCGTGATTTTTTCTCCTGTAGCTAGGTACACTTCCATCATAACAGTGCTTGCTCTGGCTGCAGTGATGAAGTGGAAGGTACACCAAATGGATGTCAAGACAACTTTCTTGAATGGTGTAGTTGAAGAGGAAGTGCATGTGGATCAGCCACTCGGGTTTGAGACACATGACAGAGGGACTCATGTGTGCAAACTGAAGAAAGTCCTATATGGTTTAAAATAGGCACCCAGGACCTGGTATGGCAGGATAGATGGTTTCCTATCCAGTTTGGGATTTAATAAGAGTAAAGTGAATTCCAACCTTTACTACAAGGTTGAGGAAGGCAATCCAGTGATACTACTATTGTATGTGGATGACCTGTTTATGACAGGTGAGGATGGATTGATTGCCTATATGAATAGGAAGCTTGCTGCCAAGTTTGAGATGAAGGACTTGGGTATGATGCACTACTTTCTAGGCATGGAGGTGTGGTAGAGTGCGGATGGCATCTTCCTTGGAGAAGGGAAGTATGCAGTAGATATCCTGAAGAGGTTCAGGATGATGGACTGCAAGGCCATGGCCACACCTATGGCATCGAACCTGAAGCTTCTGTGTGATGCTTCATCTGAGCCGGCTGATGCCACGATGTATCGTTAGATGATTGGGTCCTTGATGTACCTGACGAATATGAGACCAGACATCTGCTTTGCGGTGAACACCTTGAGCTAGTATCTGACACATCTGAGACATGTTCACTTGATAGATGCAAAGCATATTCTGAGGTACCTGAAGGGTACAGTTGACTATGGGCTCAAGTATGATGTGAATCAAAAGTTTAACCTGGAGGGTTATGTTGATTCGGATTGGGCAGGCAGTACCATTGATCGGAAGAGCACATCAGGGTGCTTCTTCAGTATGGGATCTGGTATGATCTCTTGTTTTAGCAGGAAGCAGTCCTGTGTGGCATTGAGTATAGCCGAAGCATAGTATGTCGCATATTGTTCGGTTAGTTGTGAGGAAGTATGGATTAGGAAGCTACTGTATGATCTGTTTGATCTCCAATTGAGTGCTACTTGTATATATTGCAACAACTAGAGTTGTGTGAAGTTGTCAGAGAACCCGGTGTTCCATGACAAGTCGAAGCACATTGAGATCAAGTTCCACTATATCAGGGATATGGTGCAGAGATGAGCGGTGAAGCTCCTGTATGTTGCAACAGACGAGCAGATAACCGATGTGTTGACCAAGCCACTGGACAGGGTGAAGTTTGAGTACTTCAGAGAGATACTTGGTGTACTTCAGATCAATATTCCTTCCAAGGGGAAGTGATGAGTCCGGAGACACAGATGCACATGAGCCATTCTAGCATGGTTGAAGTGTGTCTTCCCATGGTTGAGATATAAGGGTTGGGGCCATTTCGACATGGTTGAAGTGTGTCTTCCCATGGTCATTGATGTAAGAGCTGGGGCCATTCGAGCATGGTTGAATTTTGTCTTCCCATGGCTATGATATAAGTGCTAGGCCATTCAAGCATGGTTGGAGTGTGTCTTCCCATGGCTGTGATATAAGTGATGTGCCATTCCTAGCATGTTTGAAGTGTGTCTTCCCATGGCTATGGATATAAGTGTGGTTCCATTCTCACATGGTTGAAGTGTGTCTTCCCATGGCGTAGATATAAGTGTTGATCCTTTCACGGATGGTTTAAGTGTGTCTTCCCATGCCAGTGAGTGTAAGTGTTGTGTGATGTGCATCTGGGTTGTGCTCCGTGGACTATGAGGTGATCTAAAGACGATGAGGTGACAGTATCGTACATAGGTTTTGCAGAGGCATATAATTGGTCTTGAGATGCTCTTGCAGGTTTTGCAGAGGCAGTGTAATCAGTCCTAAGGTGTACTTACTTGATGGCTTGCTCACAGAGATGATGAAGACCTACATGAAGGCTAGGCCTACATCCAGCATGAAAAAGGGTTCGCTCTGTAGATGTGATACATCCAACATGAAAAAGGGTTGGCTTTGTAGATGTGATACATCAAGCATGAAAAAAGGGATGTCTCTATAGATGTGATACATCCAGCATGAAAAAGCGTTGGCTCTGTAGATGATGAAGACTTGTAGGTGGAAGGCCTACATCCAGCATGAAAAAGGGTTGGCTTTGTAGAACTTCCTATGACGAGTAGATTTGATATTTATTGAGATAGAAACAGCAGTGATGATGACGATGATCCAGTCACTAGTACATGTGGACATTTTTCCCATGGAAAATCGTTGCTATTGCAACACTTTTCCGTTGCTATAGCGACAAATAGGACTCTTTGTTTTTGTGGCACTAATTTCATTGTTGTAGCAACACTTTCCAACGTTCGTGGCTATAGCGACGGATGTTTATATTAAAAAAAAATAGTAAATGAATCGATCTACATCTCTCTAGCCACGAACATTCATGGCTATAGCACTGACAGTTCGTGGCTAGAGCGATAGATGTTCATATTTAAAAGAAATAAGTGAACCGATCTCCGTCTCTCTAGCAACGAAAGTTCCTGGCTATAGCACCGAAAGTTCGTGGCTATAGCAACGGATGTTCATATTTAACAAAAATAAGTAAAGCGATCTCCGTCTCTCTAGCAACGAACATTCGTGTCTATAGCACTGAAATTTTGTCGCTATAGAGACGACATCTCATTTTTAAAAAAAAAAGTCAAGTGTCTCTCCTAGTAAGTTCGTCGAAACTTGCTAGGAGAGACGCTTGACTTTTTTTTTATAAATATTATTAGGAATATATTATTTTTCTATCTAAATACTCTCTATTCTAGAGTTATATATATATTCATCCATTTATAAGTTCTAATATAGAGTAGAATCACACGCAATAGTTCATTATCATATTTATAAAGATATGGTTTCAATGCACAAAATGCAGCTCATACCCATAAACACATTCATTAAATAAAAAGCCTGTAGAAACCATTTAATTGGGAACTAAACACTTGTAACAATATTAATACAATAAAATGCTAAGACCTATATTAGGTAATCATTTATATTATTCCAACAAGAGAAGACCTAAGAATCCATCCGCCCTCACGATCATAAATATATAGTTAAAATCGTGACCTTGTTGAGTCATGGTCTAGGGTAACATATATTTTAGAAAATATATATAGCTAGAGGGAAATAAAGATGAGCATCTAGCTGCTAAAATAACCAAGTGTGCAAACAATGAACTCCCATCTGACAAGACCAACAAGAGGTCATACATCTCATCATTATCAAATGCCTTCTTCATTCTTCTTCCAAATTTATTTGGAAATCCATATATACTGAAGCAGGACATGTTCTGTGCTGCATACCATTGTACACCAGGAACAAGGCTATTGTCAGCAACCAATTTCTGAAACTGCCTGATTGATACTCCAATTTTTGTTTCTTCACATTCAACCTTTTCAATAGAACCTTCAACATGTATATCTTGTCTAACATTCTAAGCAAAGACTGAATTTGGAACCAATTTTGCGAAGGGCAAGTGGGTAAGAAACAATATTAAATTACTTCCTTTTCAATCTTGTGCTTCATCCCAACAGCAGATTCTCCCATGTGTTGCACTAACAACATGAATAGATACATTTGATCTTGCAACTTTGACTTCATTGTCATAGTAGACCTTAATAGCATGGGACATTATTTCCAGTACATTATATTTATGTAAAATCCAACTATACAGTTCCAAGCTTGAAAAACATGCCAAAGACATCAAGATTACTACCATCAGAAGATCATCAGATACAGAATTTCCATTGTTACAAGCTCCTAGTGATACAGTATTCAATAAAGATTGTAGCCACTCATGACCAAATGGCTCCAGAGCTTCAGCTAGAAAAATTTGTTCTTGTGATGAAAGATATTTGAAAGGCGAATAAACAAGAAACAGGATAGCCCTGCAAAATAGGTTCTCTCTCAGATATATCAAGTACTTCCTGTGTAGGTTGATTCCCGATTTCTTGTTGGAAATGAAGCTGACCACGTCTATGAACAGTTGTTAGGGCCTTATGTAAGGGCCTATGTAATTGGGTTCACATTCTACCATAGTCCTCATAAGCTTGATGTTTGCATTGATAAGGTCACAATAGTGACAAAATAACTGTCCTGGCTGTTTGAGTTGCATACCTTTAACATGGCACCCAGTTCAACCTCTGTAACAAGAATTGTCAAAGAATGACAAGTGTTTGGTGAGTCAACTTGGTAGGCCAAGCTGGTGAGCCAAGTTTACATTTTGGTCAAAAATCACTCCATTTTGGTTAAACATGGGAAGTTATTGTTGAGTTTGCTGAGTTTTTTTTCTCATTTTATGTTTATTGATATTTTTGATTTTGTGTTCTCTAATATTGTAATAAGCCAAGTTATTACAAATAATTACTAAAACAGAGTTATTACCAAGTTTTGTTGATTCACTGAATTGTTGTCGAGTTTGAGTTGCGTGACTTTGAGTTAGACCAACATTTCAACTGAACTATCTACCTTCTACCAATTGAGATAGAATTTCTAGCAGCTTCAACAATGTGGGCACACCATCCCTATCAACAGCTTAATATTTTATGTAAGGTTGTTAGTTCTCTGAATTTTATGTCATTAATTGTAGGGATATAAGAATCTTCTCTTTGCAATAGAAAGCATGATCAGATGGTTAGCATTTAATTTTCCAGATCTGGATCTAGAGTTTATGGATAACAAATCATTGTATTGTAAAGAGACATGTTGTATGTGCATTATCTGTCAGCACTTTGCTCGTTGCTTCTTGTTTTAAGTTATGGTCTGCAAAATTCCAGAATATAAAGAGATTATGGATAACAGATCATTGTATTGTAAAGAGACCTGTTGTATGTGCATTATCTGTCAGCACTTTTCTCGTTGATTCTTGTTTTAAGTTATGGTCTGCAACATTCCAGAATATAAAGAGTATAAATGGATAACGGATCATTGTATTGTAAAGAGACCTATTGTATGTGCATTATCTATCAGCAGTTTGCTCTTTGCTTCTTGTCTTAAGTTATGGTTTGCAACATTCCAGAATATAGGTGATGCTCCAAATTTGCTTCTCTTTGTTTTGTTTTAATTAGAAGGCTTAAGATGTTCAAAAAATTCCTCTTCTTTTATATTTGTGAACATATTAGAGTTATGTACACTCCTTGGAGTGTCCATTCTAGACCTTCCATGTGTCTGTTGCATTTGTTTCGATTTCTAGCACTGCCTTTCTGGTATTTTGATTTTATCTTTCCCTTATTGCATTTTGACTCTTATTTAATCTCTTTAGTAGGATTGAACTTATTTTGGTTTAACATTTTGAGTTCATATATTCAAATTGTGAGTATGGAATGATTGTTAGATAGACTTTCCATGCGTTTGCTATATGTATTGAATATTTCTGACACTTCCTTTCCAAAATTGTCTTTTAATATTTCCTTTATTACATTGTGACTTTTATTTAAGTTCTGTAGTAGAAAAACCCAACCTATTTGGTTGAACTTGAGTTGAACTTTAGATATATTTTGAGTTGTGAATATGATTCATTGATTGTTTTTTGTCTTTGCAATATGGCCCTTATCATGGGTTTTCTTTTTTAACTTAGATACCCATTTAGAGTAATTGGAGTCTATGGAAGTAGAGGAAAACTAATGTTGTACTGAAAACATGAAGTTGATGTTATGACAGGTGGGGAAAGCAACCCTCGGAGGGCTATTGGCTTTAGGTTACCAAGTTGTTGCAAGCTTCAAACGTGAATGTACAACAATTGATAATGGCAAAGTCCTCCTCTCTCTAGAAAGCATTGATAGTCTTGGACAAACATTCATTCTGTTGAAAGGTACCGATCGAAAGGTAATTGACATTTGTAGCTGACAGAATTTTGCTTGACCTTTCTTGTAATATTTTTACACTAGATCTAAGATTATTGACATAGTTTTTTGCAGGAATGTCTGAGGTGTAAGCTTGCTTTCTATTTCTCTGAGCTTTTTAAGAAGTACTTTGGTCTATTATTTTGATATTTGAGACAAACGTGCAATAATATGGTTTGTAAAAGATCACAAAAAAAAGTCTAGACATGCTAACATCATACTTATAGAGCTTAAGAACTTAATACTACCTTGTACATGAATTTGGAGAAATGAAACTGACCTGCAGGAAAGAATTATTATCTGAAATTTCCATTCTTGTCCTGTTCCCTTCAAGATGGTTTGGTTAGGTTTTTAAACCTATCTTGATGCTACTATAGGTTGACTATGACTGTTTTTTCTTTGTAGTTTTCAATTTTAAAACTTTATAATGTAGATAACGCATATTTTGCATGAGGATTAATTAAAGTTCACATGTTTGCAATTTCTCCAAACAATTGTTTTTATTTTTATTTTTGGCCCGGGATTTGGAATCTTGGATTGAACGCATGGGAATGTATATATAGTCAGAACCAAGATTTTAGTAGTGCACCTACTACTGTAGTAAGCTCCTTCCATCCAGTCATCTCTACAATTCTTCCTGTTGGGCTCCCTTGTTAAATGCTTACAGAGGATTCATAGAGCTCTTTAGATTCTTTCTATGGGTCAATTTTTAAGGTCACAATGGTTTTCATTGAGTTAATCAGGAATTTTGTTTCACTCCAATAGATTAGGGTGATATAGGCATTCTAAACACCCATAGTTAGGGACAGGGTCTAGGTGCTAAATGGATTATATGAGCTGTGGAGAGACAAGAGGCCTAGAAGGTGCCCATAGTTAAGGACATGGTCTAGGTGCTAAATGGATTATATGAGCTGTTGAGAGACAAGAGGCCTAGAAGGTGCTGCTTAGGATTTGTATCACTCAAAGTGCCTCTTGTTACCTCAAAATCTAGCACCCTTTCAACTAGGAAACTAGGACAGATGCTAAAGATTGGCAACCTTTCGGGCGATGCACCTGGTGTCACCACAATGCAATCTTCCCTCATTTTAGGACTTCTCCTTGGGCCACTGAAGGCTTCCCAAACAAGGTAATAGTACACTTGTAAGATGTACAATGGAAACAACTCTAGTATCCCTATAAGACCTTTCCACTGTTAGTAAACCAGTGTTTTATCGGCGTCAACGAAAGATATGCAATAAATATCTAATGACTGTGATGGTTTAGGAACATTTAAACTTGATGCTAATTAAGTAAAAAGATAAATTACTTTTCTGTAGTGAAAACCAACAACATAAAAATGAAAGAAAACCCAAAACCTACCGTGAAAATACACCGAAAAGTACCTCCTGACAATCAACATCCTAAGGAGAGTCAATCCCCCCTTGGACTCACTTTTTTCAATGAATGATTGATGTGTTTAGGCCCTAGGGACTGATTTCATCACCAGACCTGCAATTTTATGCAGTAATGGCTTAATAGAATGATTTAGCACTTCAAATCCCCTTAGGTTCACCCCAGATGACTTTGAAATGGCCTAGGAACTTCTTGTAGCCCTTAGGGTTTGAACTTCTTGTCAAATTGGACATGCAAAACACTCGTAATAGAGATGCAATAACTTCAAAGGGCTGACATAATGCTTCATAGGGTTGACACCACCTCCAATTAGGGATTTTTAGGGTATAAGACTATTTTTTAATGAGATTTTTTACATTTGATCTAAGAAACCGGATTCATTGGAAACCCCCCTCGTGTCCCTTGGGGATCGAATTGGATGCAATTCGATCTGAAATCATGTCCGATTCGTCTTTCATTCGAATCTGAAATTAGGACACGACCTAATTTCGAATCAGACACGAACTGAGATCGAATCCCTGACTGTCAGACACGAGTCCCGAAAATAGGACACGTAAAGTGCGCTAAAGTCCAAAAAAGTGCGTTTGGTTTTGTTTTAAAAGCAAATTTTGAGTTTGTTTTTGTCATTTGCAAGGAAGGAGTTGGCTGAGAGTGAGTTGTATGTGTAGGTGAAGGAGATTTTTGTATGTTAGGGCCATCTCTCAAGTTACATCATCCTCTTGTTGTGAGAGGAATTGGAGCACATATGGGAACTTGTACAGTGTGAAGAAGAGAAGGCTTGAGTAGTCCAGGGCAGATTCGATGGTGTATGTGCACTCCAACCTTTGTCTTATTTACAGGAAGAGGGAGGAGTGGGTGAAGGGAAAGAAAAAGATGTGGGATGTCTTTCCCGATGATATGGGTTTGGATAGTAGTTATGAGTTGGCATTAGAAAACATGTATCTTAAGGATCCAGTGCTAGAGCCGGTCACTTTTGATGATAGTGATCGTATAGAGGGGTCATCCTCCACAATAGCATATGCATATCGTCAGATGGGCAGAGAGGAGGAGGAGGGGGAAGAGGATGAGGATCAGGGCAGTGGCAGTGATGAGTATGTTGATTCAGGCATGGAGGAGGACTACTGACATATGGGATTCTCCCATCTTGATCCACCCCTTTTTGTATTTACTATTAGTCTATTTGGAATTTTCCAGTGCCTAGTGGCATTCCGACATATATGTATACATTTTGATTTTGATGACTTAATGAGAAATATGGTTCCGACATGCATCAATGTGTCTCATTGTGATTTGTGAATGACAAATGTGAAATGTGTTGTGATTCGTGAATCATGATTTGTGAATGACAATGTGTAATCATAATCATTAATGTGTTTTTATTCTAATTTCTATTGAATATTTCAATTTGTAAATGTTCTAGTTTCTAGATATTTTTGGATCTATATGTCTATATTTTTAAATTTTAATATATTTTAAAATATATATATATATATATATATATATATATATATATGTATGTGTATAAAACGTGTCCTATGTGTCCTGATTCCGAGGGTCACCATGTCCGTGTCGAACTCTCGTATTTTTGTGTCTTTCGTGTCTCGTGTCCCTGTGTCAGGTGACTTAGCATTTTATGGATAGTTTACTGGTAATATTGACTTCAGAAAATTATAACAGCAGTAACAAACTTAGAAATCAAGAAGTAGAACAATTACTATGGCAGAAAATAAATATTTTTGGGTTTTTCACAAAATATTTGATTTTTAGGGTTTTTTATATTTTTTTCAATATATGGTACATGAATTTGATAAAAGGAGACTTGAGTGAAGAAGAGGGAATAAGAGATAATTCTTGCTCCTTCCGAGCACTGAGAAATCAGGGTTAGCCTTCCTCCTAAGAATTAGCAATCCAATATTTGTATGAATTAGGGAAAAACCAAGAAACCCTAGGTTGTGTTAGTTTTGACCTAATTAGGGAAAATAAATATGCCAAGGCCCAATCGCAAGAGAGATTCTTCAATAGGGACGTCTTACATAGCGTCCTGAACTAATGACATGCAAATCAAGGTAGCACTTGTCCTTCCAAAAGTTTTGATTACCCTAAAAACTCCAAATTCAAAAATAATATGAACTTTACTAGTGGGGATGGTGTCATAAGGGTTGTCTCCTTTCAGCAAAAAGCCATAAAAACTTAAAAAGTGATTATATTAGAACTTGGAAGAGGTCCATAGCTCAGGTAGCAATGAACACTGCTACCTAGAATTGCATGGGCATACAATGTTTCCCATATTTTCCCAGTTAATACACTCTATATTGTGTACACTTAATAAGGTGATCACTGCAATAGTAAGGACAAACTTGGAAAATACTTGCTCTGGAATTTTATAGCATTTTGGAAATGAATTTTGTTGAAACTCTGGAAGCCTTGCAATATTACACTGGTACTTCCACAAACAATGTGTTGACAATATCTATGATGCCTATTTAGTATTTAGTTACCTATGTTGACATGAGAAATTCATTGAATGGAATGGGCCCAAATTAGATGCATGCCCATGAGAATAATACACCCAGTGATGAAGGGAAACCAAGCTCAACAAAAAGAGCAAGCAAAGTGATCTAACAAGCATCAAGAGGGATAAAAAAACTCAGGTGCAAACCTTTCAACATTTCATGGATTCGAGGTTAAGCTGAATCTATGATGTTTCTGTGTACAATTAGTGGTTTTTTGTGGCTAGATGCAGCACACACACACATGAAGACACGAAGTAATGGGCATCTCCCCCCTCCCCAAGTTGTAGAACAACTTATTTCTCTTGGTGCAGAAATAGGCAAAAGTTGCAATGTTCCATGGAAAACTTGCAAAATAAAGGCAATGTTCCATGGAAAACTTGGAATATAAAGGAAAATGGCTTGCAAATTATAAAATGGATCTGCTGATATGGTTGAGATTTGTCTGTTGCATCAGGAATCATACAAATGAAATTTGTGAATTACCCAAGGTTTTCTGCACCTCAAGCATTTTTGCATGTGCTTACATTAATACACAATCTGTTTTGTATTGGCCCTGAACCTATGTAAACAGATCATGCATAATAAACAACACCTCTATTCTCTCTATAGAAACATGAATTACATATGAACTAAAGGAAAAATATGACATCCTGTTCCTTTAGTGTGACTAACTCGTTGACCTGAACACTGTAATAATGTTAAAAGATCTTTGCTCTGTCTCCTTGGATGGGACTGAGCCTTAAGGATATAGTTTACATTGGGAAAGTTTTAGAACGAGATGTATGCACTTTTAGGGAAAAGGATACACCTTGCATTTTTTAATTCCAAAGGGACACAAGAAGATGAAACATAGGAATGCCAATAAACCAATATAGATTTTAAAGCCTGTGTATTTTAGCTAGTAGATACCAAAGTCTCAAATTATACATTGGTTTGTGGATTAGAAGAGGAATAAGAAAACATGAAGCTATTAAAAAACCCTACAAATTGCATACAATAAGATATTAAGTATAGATTCATTGTTTATATTCAACATATAAAACACTACATGCAGATGTAAGTGGTGAAGTGGCAGTAAAAATACCTCGTAAATGATGCTTGGCTAGAAAGAGATATTTGTTGTGAGTAAACAAGATCATTGGAGGCTTGGCTCCCAGAATGTTGTTGTTACTATTGGTTGGTCCTATAAAACTCATCTTGATCCAATACAAATGTATTATGCCTCTCGACCAATGCTTCACACATAAATTGTACTATGACAGTCATATTGATGTTTTGGTGATGAGCATCATATTTTCTTCTCCATTATTTGTGAGAGCCATTTCCATGGATAAAAATCAACTTCATTAACAACATCTTGGGAGGTTGCAGAGCCTTTAATAGAAAATGAATGAAATTTTTTTAAAGACATTCGAAAAGATGAAAGTTACCAATCTTATGTGGATCCCTCCAACTGGAGGGACATGATGTGATTTGTGCTCCACTTGTGGCCCCACTACATACATTGGTTCGAGGCTCTCACCAAGTTGCCAATTCTTCATGACAAAAGGCAAGAGTATGTTGTACTGCATGATTTCCAAGTTGATGTACATGATGTGATTTGTGGCCCTGCTACCTTCACTAGTTCAAGGCTCTCTCCATGTTGTTGATTCTTGATGACGAAAGGGAAACATATGCCATATTGCATAATTTCCAAGAGGATTGACATGATTACATGGTGGAGGATTGCACTAATCCTCTATGTTTTCTTGCTTGGGCATTCCCATACAATACCCCTTCAGAATAGGTAAGAGATTTTGTGGCCACTGCAATTTTCAAGTTGCATGCGACAATGAATTTTCTGATATTGTTGTTCTCAACATCAAAGGCTATAATTATAGTGCAAGAATGGCTAGGTAATTAATATATTGAATTTTCAATTGTTTTAAGTATTATTGAATGCTGTTGTGCCCGAAACTATGCAGTGGTGTGCCCACAACTATGATGATGATCATAAGTGTGTCAAATATTTCTATTAAAACCCAGTACTGGTACCTATTTCTTTGAGTTAGGACATAGTAGTTAATTAATAATGAAATAGAGGTAAAATTATTATTTTCTTACATTTCTTAGTTTATTATATACATATTAAACCGGTTATCTAGACAACCAAAATCAGCCAAGAATTATTCTATATTTGGTAACCATGATGTTTATTATTGTTGAATGGTGGAACAGCACCCAAGTCTATTGTTCTCTGGCCGAAATTTGATAAAGTCTAAATTTAAGGAAAGTAATGTAAAGGTTGATACCTATTACAATGAAAATACTTATGAGAACATCATAACCAATGAATGAGTTCTGCATGATAAATATCAACAAATATATATCTCAGGATATGAAGATGGGAGCTAAAACACACCCATGCATAAACAGGAAGAGCATGAAACAGCTACGAGAAGTAGTGAATAAGCTGTTACATTTACATATTCTCGCCGCTTGTTTCATTGCAACCTGAATCCACTTAAGTTTTTCTAGAATTTATAGAGGAAGAGAACAAACATTTGGTTCCCAGAAACCATTGAAATGCTTCATCAGTGGTGAAGTCCATAAAGCCTAAGACTGTCCCTAAAACCCCAAAAGGGCATTGGTAGCCAAGAGGAACTTGAAACACAAGAAGTTGAAGCAGAGACCAGAGAGAACTTGAGGCTACAAAGGAGCCTAATATCGAGAAACAAAGAGAGCCCAAAAATTGATTGGAAGAGAAAGAGTGTCTTCCAAACAAGGTGCAAGTGCAAAGACAAAGTATGCAAGGTGATCATTGATGGAGGATCTACGAACATTCCAAAATCTAATCCCTAAAAAAATTCCTAGTTATAAAATGATCATACCATGGTTGTAGATCAATCATGTTTGGTTGCTTTTAATATCCTTCCATATGAAGACAAATTGTTATGTGGCATGGTTTCAATGGATGCATGTCATTTGCTGTTGGGAAGGCTTTGGTAATGTAATAAAAAAGTGATCCATCATGGCCAAGAAAAAAACCATGTAATACAACATGATGGGAAGAGACATCTTTTAAAACCTTCAAAATGTTGTTACAGAAGACGCAATGAAAACTAAAGAAAATGTTGTCGGAGCTGCTGGTGTAGAGAAAAGAATTGCAATCTAGAAACAAATGAATAGTAGTGAGATTTAGTTTGTTGCAACTTGCAACACTAATGCCACAAAACCATGAGCAGGTCAGGGAGTGCATTGAGCAAGGCAGAATTCTAGAAACTGAGAAAGACAAGTTTCAGGAATGTACTGTTAAAGAAACTGCACATCATATGCAGTAACTTTACCAAGAAGTGGAAAATAAAATCAAAGAAGCATGACGATGCAGAGGCATTGGGAGATATGAATCCATTTGAGATTAAAAACAGTGTAGCAATAATGGATAGTTATCCTACAGTTCAGGTTATGAAGCTGTGTTAGTGTCAAGAAGTAGAGATGATAGGAGAAGAAAAGGACCATATAGAAATTGAGATTCTAGGAAGATGTTTGAAGAAGAAGATAACATTGCAGGTGGAGACAAAGAGAGGATAAAGCTGGTAACCAAAACAAGGCATTAGCAGGTAAGGAGAAGATTGAAATAATGTCGAGAATGGCTTTGCTTAAATTACACAGTGAGATTGTTCGGAGTGAAGTGGACTATTGTTGAGAAACGGTTTGGAGAAAGAAGCAAAAGGTACACCTAATGACTCTCAGCTAGGAGGTCCATAATATTTTTCAAGGGGAGTATGACGCAGGGGCTGTAGAGCATGACACCTAAGTCACATAGTCTAGGATCGAGTTCAGGTTTGGTTTGAATTCAAATTTTCCAATGAATTTTGCCATTAGTAATATAGTGAAAATATTTTAATTAGCTGTTGAGTCTAATCAAGCGCATTTTAATGCATTAGTGATTTAGACTAATCTTAACTGTAGATCTCACCATGAAATTAGGGTTTTGGTAGATTAGGTGATGCAAGTCACCTCGACGAGGTTTTTGATTATCTGTTAACAAACAAGGGCTCACATAGATATTATGTGAACTGGAATTACCGTGGAGTCGGCTTCCTCTATTAAACTAAATGAATATTACAATGTACAAATACAGAGTAAACTATCAAACAAGTCGGCCTTAGCCTGTTACAATATACATAAATGATTTGTCTTTAGTGTGTTTCTTCTCACCGTGTGTGATCCTCTCCTCCTCTCAGACTTCTGCAACATGCATGAATGAATGAGCTATGAGTGACGAGCGAATCCTTCCTCTGTGCCTTCGCACTGCTCTTCTACCCTACTATTGTGTATCCTGATGTTTACTCCAACACTTGAGACACTCTTCCTCTATGTCCGTCGATCTTCCCCGATCACGCAGATCTGTAACTTTGTGGCTGTCAGCACCCTCAGGTCGTGCTGCACAACCTCCCCTCATGGTGACATGTGGCATGCCTTCAACCACCTTCATAACTGCCCATGACTTCCTTAGCAACCACAAATGCCTGTTGATTACTTTGCTTGACTTCTACACGTCCTTTCTGACAAGCTACAGTAATCCATCATGTCGGCCATACTGTCTGTCATCTTCTGTACCTCGACCTTTCCTGTCGATTTTACTTCGACATATTTCGCCTGCCTACCAGGCTTCAACTTGCTAGTCTCTGCAGCTTCTTCACAACCACCTCTGTCGGCATCCCCTTCGACTAGAGCGCACATTACACTTCGCCCATCCGTCGGAATTCCCTTCGATCGAACTGAACTCTGTGCAGCCTATGCCTTTGGTTCCTCATCTTCATCCATCAAAATTCTCATTGACCAGACTACTGTTGAACCTCCAGCAATCCTCAGCTTTGGCCTCGACTCCGTTCATCTATCGGTATCCCCTTGGACTAGACTAAACACTGAATTGTTTTGCACCAACGGCCATATTGACTATCTCCTGGTCGATCTTCTCTTGTTGGTTCAACCCATCAACTTATCGTCCTGATTCCAGACACCCTGCTCCGACTATTCATTTACTTGTCGGCCCGAATTGTCGCTGTCCACTATGACTCATCCTCTGCTATCAGTTGGTTTTGTGTCGATCGATCTCTACACTCTGGCATGTCGCCTCTACTCAGCCAACAATGTCAATTATACTTTTGACACTTATTCTGTGACTTCATCTTTCGCTTATTTTTTGCCGCCTTCTGTCCTTGCCTGGACACCATTTCTCTAGGTCATCCTTCTGCACCAGTTCTGTGACTCAACCATCGATCCATCGGATCTCCTCTAGCCTTTTTTCATCTTCACCCTTCTCGACCTCTTTGATGTAGAAGGCCTTCTTCACGTCCACATCACCTCCAACTCACCTAGTTCTATGACTAGCCTCAGCTTCTACTGCGACTTGGCCCGCCGACCGAAGTCTGCTCTTGGTAATTCATCGACCATCTGGACTAACTATCCCTTTCTTCAATCAAAAGGAAACCACCCTCTGTATGTGACTCCTATGGTCACCCTAATTGACCTCCGTCGCGACCAATCTTTGTCGACCATCTGCTGTCAACTGCTCTTCTAGTCTTCCAACCGTCTTCTCCAGTGTCAACTCCCATCTGCTTTCCATGTCCTAGTCGGTATCACCTTCGACCATTCCCCACTTTGTCGACCATCGGCTATCAGTCGCCTCTGGACCAGAAATCTCGCAAATCCACTACTCGTGTTGACTATCATCGCCCTTATCCTAGAGGTGGTTGACTATCCTCTAGGCGTCTTGTGTCGGTCATGCTCAACTGCTTCTCTTGGGCTTGGATGCCCCTGCATCAGACTCCTGGGGTATGAAAAGAACTACGTCCTTGGTTCTGAACTCCCGTCTCGACTTCCCCTTTCTCCATTTGCGTCGGCTTCGATGCCGGACTTGGTACCAAAAACAAGCTGGTCCATCCCTATCTCCTCTCGACTCTGTCGAGCTCATGTCCGATTCTTCCAGAACTTGTTCGTTCTGTTCCATCCTGGCGGTTGAAATTGTCTGTCGCGACAACGCGTTCCGCAGACCAACTCCTTGTGTTGACTTGTTCGGGGTGTTGCTACTCCTCAGCAAGTCTATCAAAATGTCCTCGACTTTTCGAACCTTCTCTTGGGATTTTCTTCCCACTTCACCTGTCACATCAGACTTGGTGGCTTGCATCTCCTCTACAAGTTCTTCTTCTATCCACAACAGACTCACTATGGTCTTCATGGAATCACCTTCCACCGCAAGTTGATCTCCGACTTGCATTGCCTCTTCCGACCATGGATGTCAACTCACATGCATGTCGGCTACTTCCTCATCTAGGTCCTTCATGGAACTCTCGCCGACCCTTTCCTCCGCACCCATGCATAGGGATTCTTCCAACTTATAAGTCGAATCCCTTTCCTCTACGCGACTCACTGGCAGACTTCCTATCCTACCTTTTCCCACAGCGGCTGCTCCACTCTCATCATTGAAGTCAGCAACAACACTTCCACTGCTTCCTGTCTTAGTCATGTCGGGATTTTCATCGACAACTTCGTCAGCAGCTTCGATGTCCTCTTCATATCCACTCATGTGAAGGTCATCTACCTTCACCTCGTCGATCGCTTCTTCCACTGAAATCATGGCCTCCTCGACAATCCTCTTACTCAACTGTCCTTCCAACTCGTCCGACAGTTCTTCCACAATCCCCGCAGGTGACTACTCCTGGGAGTTCTCAACTGGCTCCCTTTGTGTGGCACCCTCATCGCACTTGTCGGCTTCATGCACGTCCGACTCCTTCGCAGCTCTTATGCAAGATGGCTCTTGCACTTCCCTGAGTGCTTGCACCTTCAGCTCGATCAGTGCATTTATAGTCCTTACCTCCTCAACTGTGAGGCGTTTCTTCTTCAAGAGCTTCTTTAGAGATATGTCTTGGTGGATGGGTTCTGCACACCCTTGGGCCAGTTCCATGGCTCCAACTTCCCTTACCAGTTTCCTCAGGTTTTTCACAAACCCTTCAGGAAGGGTCCCTTCCTGAGATCTCTGCGTTGGTTCACATCCAACCATTCTACACAACCTCCTGGAGAACTCCATCTGTCCGTCCATGCTGTCTGCAACTCTACCCACAACCACAGCTATGGAGCTACAATGTTCACGCGCTTCAACAATTTGTCTCTACAACCCATTCAGGAAACTCTACCTGACCTCCTGTCAAAGTTATCCCCTCACTAATCTTCCACTGATCTTCAACTCTACCCAACCACAGTTGGAGTTGTTATCCTTCGCCCAATCGCAACCGGACTTCCACAATCATGCACAACTCTACCCAACCACAGCTGGAGTTGTTTAATGCACTTGCAGGCTTAAAACCGCCTGACGCTCTTCTGTGCACAGGACTCACTTCCTACTCTTGTATAGCTATCCTTCGACTCTCAAGATGTTGTGGCTCTGATACCAACTGACTCAATTTAGGTTGGTATAGTCATCTTCGCCAACCAGACTCACTTCCGGGCTCTTATACTAACTGACGCAAGTCAGGTTGGTATAGTCGTCTTCGCCAACCGGACTCGCTTCCGAGCTCTGATACCAACTAACGCAAGTCACCTCAATGAGGTTCTTGCTTATCCGTTAACACACAAAGCAAACACACAAGGGCTCACATAGATATTATGTGAACTGGAAATGCCGTGGAGTCGGCTTCGTCTATTAAACTGAATGAATATTACAATGTACAAATACAGAGTAAACTATCAAACAAGTCGGCCTTAGCCTATTACAATATACAGAAATGATTTGTCTTCAGTGTGTTTCTTCTCACCGTGTGTGATCCTCTCCTCCTCTCAGACTTCTGCAACATGCATGAATGAATGAGCTATGAGCGACGAGCGACCCCTTCCTCTGTGCCTTCGCACTGCTCTTCTACCCTACTGTTGTGCATCCCGATGTCTACTCCAATACCCGAGACACTCTTCCTCTCTATCCGTCGATCTTCCCCGATCATGCAGATCTGCAACTTTGTGGCTGTCAGCGCCCTCAGGTCATGCTGCACAACCTCCCCTCATGGTGACATGTGGCATGCCTTCAACCACCTTCATAACTTCCCATAACTTCCTCAACAACCATGAATGCTTGTTGAGTACTTCACTTGATTTCTACACGTCCCTTCTAACAAGCTACAGTAATCCGTCATGTCGGCCATATTGTCTGTCAGCTTCTGTAGCTCGACCTTTCCTGTTGATTTTACTTTGACAACTTTCTCCTGCCTACCGGGCTTCAACTCACCAGTCTCCACAGCTTCTTCACAACCACCTCTGTTGGCATCCCATTCAACTAGAGCACCCATTACACTTCACCCATCCGTCGAAATTCCCTTCGATTGGACTGAACTCTATGTAGCATGTGCCTTTGGTTCCTTGTCTTCATCTATCGGAATTCTCATCGACCGGACTACTCTCGAACCTCCAACAATCCTCAGCTTTGGCCTTGACTCTGTTCATCTGTCGGTATCCCCTTTGACTAGACTGAACACTGAATTGTTTTGCACCAATGACCATATCGACTATCTCCTGGTCGATCTTCTCTTGTTGGTTCAACCCACCAACTTATCGTCCTGATTCCAGTCGCCCTGCTCTGATTGTTCATTTACTTGTCGGCCCAAACTATCATTGTCCACTCCGACTCATCCTCTGCTGTCAGTCATTTTTGTGTCGATCGATCTCTACACTCTGGCCTGTCGCCTCTCCTCAACCAACGGCGTCGATTATACTTTCGACTCTTCTTCTGCGACTTCAGCTTTCGCTTCTTTTCTGCCGCCTTCTGTCCTTTCCCGGACACCATTTCTCTAGGTCAGCCTTCTGCACCAGTTCTGTGACTCAACCATCGATCCATCGGATCTCCTCTAGACTTTCGTCATCTTCACCCTTCTCGAACTCTTTGATGTAGCAGGCCTTCTTCACGTCGGCATCACCTCCGACTCACCTAGTTCTACGACTAGCCTCAGCATCTACTGCGACTTGGCCTGCCGACTGAAGTCTGCTCTTGGTCATTCATCGACCATCTGGACTAACTGTCCCTTTCTTCAAGCAGAAGGAAACCACCCTCTGTATGTTGCGACCAATCTTTGTCGACCATCTGCTATTGACTGCTCTTCTAGTCTTCCAACCATCTTCACCAGTGTCAACTCCCAACTGCTTTCCACGTCTTGGTCGGTATCACCTTCGACCATTCCCCACTTTGTCGACCATTGGCCATCAGTCGCCTCTAGACCGGAAACCTTGCAACTTCACTACTCGTGTTGACTATCATCGACCTTATCCTAGAGGTCATCGACTATCCTCTGGGCATCTTCTGTCGGTCATGCTTGACTGCTTCTCTTGGGCTTGGATGCCCCTGCATCATTAGGTCTTCATCTAAAGTATAAAGGTAGGTCAAAGTAGAGGGTAAGGACACATTCATTCTTCATGAAGATGGGTTGGTCGGAAGGTGAAGAAACTTGACAGCACCAAAGAGGATCCAGGTTGAGCTAACAGGAAGATTTAAGGGTGCAGCCAGTAGAGACAGCAATCTGTACAGGTGTACGGATCAACACAGCATGGCTGTGTGGATTCTAGAGAGTCATGCGGACATGTCCATATAGAAAAAGTCCATACAGTCATATGGATGGCTACACAGCAGGCCATAAGTCTCCAGTAATTTTTCTCGGTTTCCGTGGGCAGTTTTCCTCAGTTTTGGCAGGCAGATTTATCTTCTAAGTTTACATATTTTTGTTTTGTTTGAGTGTACCATACAACTGTAAGTTAATGGAAGCCGTGGAGGTTTCCTTGTAAGATTTGAAGTATTAGTGAAAAGCATATTTGAAGGAGTACATGCATGTGTTAATTGTTTTATGCTTCCATTGTTCATTTTCCTACTGTGTGTGTGAATGCTGCTACGTGAAGAATTTAATTTCCACAAATTAAATATCAGTTTATTTATTTGAGAACATAAGGACAATATTCACCTAGGGCAAGGAAAATTCACAGTTTAGAGGAGGAAGCAAAAGATAAACCTAATGACTCTGAAGTCTGAAACAGGAGGTTCAGAATATTTTTCAAGGGGAATATGATGCAGGGGCTGTAGAGCATGGCACCTAAGTCACATAGTTTGGGTTCAAGTTCGGTTTCGGTTTGAATTCAAATTTTCCTATGAGGTTTACCATGAGGTTCATCTTTATACATTTTTTAAAATATACATATATATATATATATTAAATTTTAAAAATATAACATAAAATAGTAAGAAGTCAAAATCAATAAACACAAAAAATATTATGATGGGCATGGAAACTGCAGAGATAGATTATGAGCTTGAGTTGTGACGTGAGGTTTATAAGGGATAGGGAAAAGAAACTTGGACTCAGTCAAGGGCCATGAGGTTCAATGAACCTGAACAAACCTCAAAAAAATTTTAGGTTCATCGAATTTCAAACATCAAGGTTGAAATTTGACGACATGACACCCATCCACTTCTATTGAGAGATTTAGGGGAGTTGTTGGGTCTGTTCATATTGAGGAACAAGAAGACGAAAGAGAAATGACAGCAAGACCATGAAGCCGGAATCCGAAGCACTGTGTAGTGGGTCTTAAATACCCAAAAATGTGGCGGATTGGGTGTTAGTGTTGCCAATCTAACTAGCAATAGATTTTAGTGTTTAGATGTATTTCTATTACGAAATTTAGGATATAATTGAATGCAATCTTTATGTATAAAGGCCAGTGTGACTCTATGCAACAGGGAGAGAAAGGATGTCCTTAGAGGAGCCTTACATTGTGGGCATTAATCGTGGGTTAGAAGCCATGGGTCTGGGCCTGTTTCCCAATTTAGATTAGTGAGAGAGAGCTCTGGGAAAGACTTCTCTATATTAGTGTTTTTTTAGAGTTAATAAGAGAAAAAGGTCTTTGAGCTGCTGTTATCAATGATAATTTCTCTGAATCTTAGCCCTAACTAACTAATGAACAGGGTACCCTGTATGTATCCAGTTCCCAGCTGTATTTTACTGTATGAGTTTTGTTTGCAGGCTTTGAAGGTATGGAACCACTACCTTTTTTTCTTTCATACGCATGTTTGAAGAATTCAGTTTTAGATCTATGTTTGTAGCAGCCAGGGTCAGCACCCATTTGAAGTCAGTTCCATATTTTTGTACTGAACAGTCTGAGTGGCTGCATCATTGGTACTATTGAAATTTTACTAACCAACATAGATCCATCTTAAACCCCAATCTATCAAGCACTAAGAAGGATCCAATTTCTTGAGGTGTAATTTTTTTATCCCTCTCGGTGCTTGACAAATATCGGTTTAAGATGGATCTATGCTGTTTTTATTTTTTTATTTTATGAGCCGACATAGATTTTTTTAGTTACTTTTTATGTGGTTTTATTTTTTAATTAATAGAGACTGCATGAAGATGGAACTAGAGACCTCTTGAAGTGCAGAACAAAAGCTTTACAACTACGCCAAATCCTTCTCGTTACATTGGACTTAAAATGTGTTAGCCAAAAAATGCAGATTATTCGTTAGAGTCCTCAAAGCTGACAACTTACCCTCCAAATTAGACCTGCAGCTTGCAAATTCAATCCACTTTTGGTTGATCAGCTGTGAAACTGAAAATCCATATCACAATCAAGTTGCAAGTGTTCTCAACCATTGGAGCCACCACATTCAAATGCAGGGTCACAATTGTAGTTAAATTAAATTATGAACAATCCATTGATTTATAAAACCGCATATGCATACAAAATCTTCGAAGCTGAACCCTTTAGTGTTCCCACCATGAAGGAGTCTGTCACTAAATGTTAGAGTATCCTGTCGATTGGGGGAAGGTACTGGGTTTGATTGCTAGCCTGACCTCTTTTCAAAATATTGTTAGAGCCAAGATTGGCTAAGAAGCTTTAGAGAAAGTGTGGGTTGAGAGGGGGTGGGGATGTTAGAGATAGAAATCCACACTTCTATCTCGAACTTCTATGGGGCCCATTATGAAGGGGCATGTATCTCAGTGGTAAAACAACACATTGGAAACGGTCAAGGCTTGGGTTTTGATTCTTACACTGCCCAATTATCCACACTAAATTGATTCAATTTTCAAAAAAATTGTGATTTGACTGATAATGAATCAATCAAGGTCAAAGACTGTAAGCTTTATTTGCTTACAATCAAATTGCATGACCGCCAAATCCAATGTACTCATTGTTTCCTCAAATTTTCTGTCGAAAACATATTTCTCTATGCCTAACCTCTAAATCTCTTTGACACTTGATCACCGAACCCTAGACCATGAAATTTATATGCACTCTGCACTTCTACATATTGTTTCTGGATAACCCTTCTAGCCCAGGGTTGTGATAACATGACTTGACTGAGCTAGTCTAGAAGGGGATAACCCTTCTAACTTAGGGTTGTGATAACCCGACCTGGCTGAGATTAGATAGAAAGGACTAAAGTGCTTTGTCATGGGCACCAAACATAACCAGACAGGTTATGTTGTCTATATAACCTAGAAGAGTTTCCGGGAAATGGGTTCAGAATAAAGCAGACCATATATACTTGTTTATTTGTGATTGATCTTAAAATAAAATCAATCAGAGAAGAACAAGATAGAGACTGTGCATACCTGCTAGATAACGAAGGATCCTTGAGGCCAAATGGCAATGTAAACAAAATTGAGGTATCGAGAACCAAGAACCTCCTGGGGAAGGGGTATCGAGAACAATAGTTAACATTGAAGCAGGGTGGTCGGCTATTGGATACCCTATTACTGCTACTCAGTCCTCCCCGTACTTCCCTGGACAAGGTCGACGTAGATATTTGAGGGCATACCTATCATAGATAAACTTCATTATATTGTCATGTTCAGAAATCATATCCATTTGAGATCCTAGGGTTCATCGGACTCCTCAAAATCAGAAATCATATCCTTGGCCTGAATTTTATGTGGTTGTCTGTCATGAAGTTGTGCATCTCAATTTCAACTATTCTCCCCAACAAATAATCATCTTCATCCATGGATAGATTAAAAAATAGAATGCAAAAATTAACAAATGGAAAAATAATTGCACTCTAGTTCCTTCATATTATCGATATTTTATCTTTAAAAGGCATTGATGCAGGCCTTAAAAGTTGCAGAGTGAACATTTTTGGAGAAGAAAAAATGGGTATTATAGAGAATGTCAAATGCATACCTCTTAAAGGATTTTCTGGCCCATTCAGAAGGCGACTGATTGCAGGTAACCATTGTTACATCCTCCACTATCCAACTAGCTTTGCGCTTTTCTCCCATGGTTGAAAGGCATGGCGAACTCCTCCGCTATGTTTTTCGGGAACTATGAACTTTGTTTTTCGGGTATGCAATATTTTCGCCTCGAAACCCTATGTGGTTTGGTCTTTATTGTGCAAGAAAATGTCAACAATGAGAGTTTGTAAGATCTTTCCAAGCCCAAACCCAAGATCTCATATCTCGAGACTAGGGAAACAAGTACAAGCTCACACAATGAGTGCCAAATGTGCATTCTCCAGCTACCCTTATTAATTTCGTTGGTGATGTAAAGAGATGCGTTTTGTCTAAGAGCCAAGTGAGCACATTTTGATTTTTGGATCATGAAAATAAAAGTCATGAAAACTTTGCAATAATGCATAGGGTGTGTGCATTTACCATGGATGTAAATATATTATTACATGCATGCCAAATTAGATAGCTTACCTTAACCCATTTGGATGAGTGTAGGACTCATATAGTTCTATAAGAATAGTTCTATACTTCTAGATAATTAAAACAAAAACAAAGTATATATCATGGAATTTGAGTTTAGAAGTATAATGACTTTCTAAGGTTATTATATTTTAGTTATATTTTAGTATTATTAAACTTTGAATAGGTTCTTGGTGATCATACAAATCAATTAATGTCTCGGGAACACAAAGTTATATTAGAAGTATTTATTTCTATAATTTATCATCTTAGAGTCAAATTCCTATGAATGATTGTAATTATGTATTTTGTAGCAGCAGGGGTGAATTCTACAACCTTTATATGTGTGTTAATTGCAACAAATTTGACTTTGAAGTGAATATTCACCGGTGGGTTGGTTGTGATACTTCTTGCCTCCATATACACACATATTGTGTAATTTGTTTAGTACAAATAAGTAGAGGTACCAATCTTAAGGGTGCTGCAGGGCTTGTAAGAGGACATTCAAACTATTTTGATGGCTGAAAGATTTGTTGCAGCTTTGTGCATGTGATTAAGATAGGGAAGCCCTCAAGAAGGAATTCAATTGCATTTCAATGATATTTCATGGAAGTGAGGATTTTAAGCGTAGGAAACTATTCTAAATGCCCGAAGAATGAAAATATCGATGAGATTACAATTTGCAAAGTGATGCAATTTTCTTTCAAGAGTTAGAGATAGAAGTTGTTGAAATAATTGAAATATTAGAGATAGAAGTTGTTGAACTTAGACATAATCAATCATAGGCCAATTATACCCTCAAGAGGCCATGTTTTTTTAGTGGAGGCAATCTTCTTAGCCTTGGATGGATGGATGAATCATTTAGAGCCCGAGATTGGATATAAGCTTCAACACCTAATTTCCCTTGTAGACGATGAAGATTGGCATAGTTTCCTTCTAGTTCAACTCTATCTCTAAGGTAACCCTAATTTCTCTCAATCCCCAATGCAATTTTGATGTAGTTTTTCCCATTACATCAACAAAAGTATCTTCCCATGCTCATAGAGAAACAAACAAACAAATTCTTTTTGAAACGATTTTAGCACATTTAATGACAAGTAGATGACATCCTATATCAAAGTTCTGGAAAGCACAATAAATGACATGATCACTATTGGGTTCAACATCACAATGTTGGTAACAAGGTCTTATTTCACTTGCAAAAAGAGCAACTTACAAGAACCAATAGGTTGATCAAACCACTCGCTATGAACCATACACCATCACTAGGTAGATGAGTGATAAGCTTTTTAGCATCATTTTCCCACCTTTCTTCGCCTTTCACTTTCATTAGGGAGGAGTTGTCGCAAGATGAGACAAGGGTTATTGAAATCATGGTTAGATGAGTGGTTTGAAACACATTTTGGAGTTTTCATTAAATAGGAAGCTGATTTGTGAGGGAAAGATATTTAAAACTGTATATAGATAGTTTTGTATGGCAATGATACTAGAAATGAGTACAATATCTTCTAAGTGGACATCTTGATGTGTCTCTATCAATGGTTACAACTGATTAAGGAGGCAGTGGAAGATATGTAGAAGGTGGAGAAGATAGTAGAGTGAAATATCTAGAACCTAATTATGCTTTGGAAAGTAGACCACTTGATAAACCAAGCAATGGATTTTGGGGTGAAAACAATGGTAGACGACTTTGTTGTAGAAGCATACTAATGATATTCAAAGGTGGAGGAAGAGTTGAAGTGGGGTGTGAGGATGAGACTGGTGACAAAAAACTCAACTTGGATCAAAATACTATTGGTAAAGGAGGGTAACCTTTTGAACCCATTAGCATGGAAACATCAAAACCTTGCACAATGGGGGTGGTTGGAGTGGTTTTGACAATGTTGAGGGCATATAAGAGACAATATCATGGGGGAAGCAAGAAATAGTGAGAGGGTTGAACATGTTCTAAGAAAGGCATAGATCATAGACTGATATTGGCTTAATTGTATGTGTGTAGTTAAAAAGAAGATTGAGCAATTACAGAGGGAGGTCACCAATGAGGGAATAAATGGAGGAAGATTACAAGAGTTGAATAAACTCAGCAAGTAAGGAGAGTTAGCCAACCAATGGTTATGATATTGAGGACTAAAAATGGATGGAAGTCCAATGAGGTGGTAGAGCAGTGAAGGGACCAAAACCATGTGCCCTTGTACAAGCAATGAATAGATGGGAACACTCTCTTTAGGGGAAGGAGGTTGTAATCCACACTGGACACCAACCACTTTAGTATTTTTTGTGGCTATAGAGACGGATGTAATTTTCGCGGCTATAGCGACAACATTTCATGGCTATATAGACGAAAAATAAATCTGTGGCTATAGCAACGATCGTCGGGGGAATTTTCATTTTTTTTCAAAAATTTAAATTGTTTTTCCATGAAAACATCAATTTTAACTGTTTTGTGGCAAACTTTCGTGGGAATTTTGAGCCATATGTAGTAGTGAATGATGATGATCCAAAGAAAAAGACTTGTGCTAGCAGATATGTGTCGATAAATACCTTCCTAGTTAAGAGGGAGTGTTGATGTATTTGTAACTTCAGAATGTATTTTACATATGTATATTGTATTCCTATAGAGATGTTATTATTCCTCTATACGGAAGTGTCGTCAATTATATTGTAAGTGTTGTAACTTATACTTGATGGGTTATTAGACCACCTTGATGGGGCCGGCCCTGGATAAGTCATGTGGGTAAAAGGGTTATTAGACCACCCTAGTGGGGGTCGGCCGTGTCAGCATTATGTTATGTGATTAAGTTGAGGCCGACCTAGTAAGGTTATTAGGCAAGTCAAGTCATGTATAAATAGAGTGCAGGAGGAACTCTATTTGATCATTCACTTTCTCACTTATACACTCATTGGAGAGTGGCACACTAGTGGAGGAGGAGAAGCTGCTACCAGGAGACTATCTCTTGTGCTTGGGTTTTGTATCATTGCTCTATCTATCTCTGAGGAAGTTATTGGGGTTTTTCACCTTTATGGTTTTCCCCAAGGAAACTCTATGTGTCTATTGTCTCTTGTGTTTGCTTCTTATGATTGATATGTTGTACATGTTATTCTCTCAGTAAAGATCCTAGATCATATTGAATTGATGCTAAAAAATTAACAGTTGATGACTCCTTTCTCCTGCAGATGTTGTTATAATATTCTTCTTGTTAAGGGGGAGTGTTGAGATATTGTAACTTCTAATAATATTATATTTGTACTTTGTTATTCCATAGATGTTTCATTCCTCCATGGAGACCCTATTGTATATCCAGAGATGTTTATTCCTCCGAGAGAATGTGGTAACTAGGATTATTAGATCTCCCATGTGGGGTCAGCCCTGAGTTAGCTGTTTAAGGGTTATTAGACTCTCTTAGGAGAGGTTGGCCCAGTTAGGGTGAAAATTCAATTAGAAGATGAGTATAAGTAGAGGAGGTGTGTTCCTCACTTATCACTCATTCACTCACTTGTGTATTACGCATAGGAGAGAGAGAGATCTTCATAAGAGGAGAAGGAGCTCCTGTTTGGGGACTACATATTTGTATTGGATGATTATCTATATTGAGGAAAGCTTTGCTAGGTTTTCTACCCCATGAGGGTTTCCCAGGGTAAATATTTATCTATCTTGTGATTGTGTTTCTTTCAATGATCTTGCTTGTGAATTTAGGCTAAACTTAATAGGATGGTCTTTCGACGATAGGACAACGCAACTGATAACTACGCTTCCTGTTCGGACTTAACAACCTTCAAAACATTACTTAGAGTTTCCTATCCATTCAACAATTTTCTTAGGTTATTTATCTTATGACTTATGCAATATGACAAAACAGAATGTACTGCACACTTCTGGTGTTGTGCTTTGAGGGAATCGCATGGCCTGAACTCCACTGGTTCTAGTGATTGCTCAATCGACTTATGCATTCATCCTGAATTAGAAATACTTATGTATCTAACATTCATCCCCATGTGCGATACTTAACATATTATTCCCATTTTCATTCTTTATGGAGAATACATATAAAAGTAAGAACATATAAATTGATAAATGAGATCTTAAACATTCATTGTAAGCAAATATACAGATTCAAGCACATAAATAGTCATACAACACATAATTTAACGTGGTTCACCCCTAAGATGGGAGCTACGTCCATATGAACTATTTTTATATTATGTTGGAAAGGGTACAATAGTTCCAGTCTGCGCACTCAGCTGCAAACTCTCTTCTTTCTTTGTAGGTATCTGCGCACACAACTACATAGCCTTTACAATATTCTCTCAACAAAGATCAATCTTCAAAAGCAACAATTAACAATTCATAAACATAAGATTAACCATTTCCCTTAAAAAATGTTCCCTTTTATAGATCATGCCCGTAGGTCATGTCTTTACAATGCATAGGCAAAAACCCTAAGGTTTCCCAAAACTATCGCGGTTTTCCCCTAACCGGACTGCTAGGCTCTGATAATGACTCCTTCATCGTGGCCATCCTCTACACATGGTCACATCGCTTTCAGCCTTCCATGTCGAACGCATGCTGACTTTCACTTTCACCCAGCCGTTCCATCTCTAACGGCTTCATGCGACTGGTTCTTGTCATGCTTCCTCTACGTGTGTGACCGGTCTCTTTCTTTCCATCTTACTCCTTACCTTCTTGCTTGGTAATCATGGAGTATATTCACCAAAATAGACCATTGATGGTCTTGCCGGAATATGTAACGTTTTCCTTCCAACATTCTTCCTTGCCAGATGCCCGCGGATCAGGCCCGTCGTGTTGGATTGGTTTTGCAACCAAGCTTAGTGCAATGGGCACCTATCAACAAGTGATAGCAATTTCAATAGAAATAAATAACAAATTACTTTAAACTCTATTAATCATGGATCTATGTGAAATAGATAAGCAAACAATTGACAATATGTAAAAAAATGATTTTTGTATTAAGAATAGGGGCAAGCAAGTGCTTGCAATGGTAATACCTCCAAGTGGTGAAGATTGTTGAGCAACTTCCAAGGTGAGTAGCTCCAAGCTCCAAAGGTCGCTTCTCCAAGATAGCTACAATGGTCAAAAGCTCATGAGAGATTTTGACAGCATGAGGATAGGATGATGGATGGATGGAAAGTGAGGATCCCCTACCACCTTTTTATTGTTTTTGGTGGTGGGGAATACCATTATGGTTTTGGGGAAACCAATGGTATTGACCAACATGGTTTAGGTACCTTTTCCCTCCTTTTTCCTTTTTTGAATATTTTGAATATTTTTATTCCCTTTTTAATATTTTGGGAATTCTGGACCATTTTTGAGGGTTTTTTATGCTTTTTGAGGAAACATATTCATTTTGAGTGGAAAAAGGGGTGTATTAAGGTCTTTTGGTGACCTTTTGGTGGCTTTAGAGGCTCAAATGGTGAAAAAGTGGACAAATGGGTCATGTGAATAAGGAAATGAGCTAGTTAGCACTTTTTGGGTGTTAACAGATTGCCCCCTGATGTGTGAGGGCAGGAGCTCATCGTATGGCCGATAGACATCATAGTTCTTTTGTATTTTTTCTGGGGTTTGGGGAGGAGAAGAGACTGATTGGAGACTGGATCCACGGCCCTTGGAAGCTACAAAAATAAACAATATTACATGGCCTCAATATGAATGAGGAATAATCTCTGATAATGGACGAGGCGGGCATACCCATGCTTGTATCAAGACATATACATAACAATTAGTCCCAAGAAGGGGGACCTGAAAAATACATAAAAAATCTGCTGGTACATCATAATGGTCCAGAGGGGACATCATTTTGGGATGTACTCATGATCATAACATGATTGATCTCAATAACTGATACACTGGAATAAAGCATCAACCTTGCTAAATAAGGTCTCAGAAGGGTTGATGAACTGCTGAAACTGAAGGTGTCCAACATCTGTAGGGACTCAATGACTGTGAGCCATCTCTGGGAAGTATATGTAACTGCATACTCGAGGGAGTATAAAACTAGGGTACATCTAAATACTGTCGCCATGCGCAACCTGGATATCTATAGAAAAAATGTAACTGGTTGTATCCATAGGTAGACTCTCAAATGTGGAAGAGTCGGGTGGTATCCGGGGTCTTGAACAAATAACTGAAAGGACCAATACCCTGTGCGAGTCTCAACGATGCGATCAAGGTGTTGAAGTCTAGCATGTGAGAAAAAACCATTTGGAGAGGCACTGAGGACTCTTCTCGAAATGATTCGTAGTCACTCATCGCAAATGGTGATGAGTCCAAGACACAGGGACCTCTAGGTCTATCCTCTGGAATAAATCGGGTTGTCATCGACAGAGGGATACCAGCAACTAACAAGGCAATGATGTTCCTTGATAGGAGTGCAAGGTGTAGAAATGAAGTGTGGTAGTACTGATGGTAGGACTGACATACTTGTGGGGATGGGAAGTAACTGGGGTCATATAGTGGGTAGACTCAAACTTCCTTTGTTTAGAGCATGATGACATGGTTGACCTGGCAGCGTAGGGAACTGACTTGTAGGTGCGGGGATCATATCTTTTAGGGACTAACCGGTATGTGTTGACTCTGGGGGATCAAGCTGATGGGTGTTGTCGAGGGATTCTCAGGGTGACATAATGCAGAATACTCTGAACAAAGGCGACCAAAATGGGGAAGCTGCCATATGAGTAGACGTTTTCTGTTCTGGCGTCGAGAAGCACCCTTAGGTCCTTCTTCGTAGTTTTAATGAGCTCCAAGAAGGGATAAAAGTGTGCTCTGAAAATGGTACTGTCCTGTAGATTTTGTGAGCCCAGGACTGTTCGTGCTCATTGGTGCTTTCATTTTTAAGGAGTCTGAAAACGATAAGAAGACTCTGCAGCGGTTGTGAGTACCGTCCTGTTGGTTTTTACGATCCCAGGATGGTGATTGCTCGTGGTCGCTTTCATGTTTAGAGAGTCTGAAAGCGGTAAGTGGACTCCATTTGTGTTCTTTTTCGTAAGTTAGTCTCCAAGGCCCGAAAAAGCATAAAATGATGCAAATGGAGAACTCTTCTAGTCGATGTGACTAGAGTATTCCTTTTTCGTAATTAGTCTACAAGGTCCGGAAAATGGGTAAACTTATACCAGGTAGACACCCTTTCAGATACGTTTAGCGAGCATGAAAGGAAGCAAGGTTGCTCGGCGATCTTTTCATTGTTTTAGGAGTCAGAAAAGAGCTTAACAGAAACTCCCTAAGTGCCTTTTTCGTAAAAGGGATTGCTTGGCCCGAAAAAGGGGTAAAATTATACCGAACAAAAAGGGATTGATGAGAGCGAGAAAAGGTCTCAAGCGCCATCATGAGTGCGGAATACTGGATCCGGTTACATAAAGATTGTCAAAAAGGGGCAACGGCCAATGTGGCATGCAAACCAAGGTGATGGGTGGGCATGGTAAAAATGGCCAAAAATTACGGGCTGAAATTGAGAAATGATCTCCAGCATCATCACGAGCACGGAAAACTAAATCTGACGATATAATACTCGTAAAAAATGGATGACGGCCGATGTGGCACGCAAACCGAGGTGATGGGGGGGGCATGGGAAAAATGCCCAAAAAATATGGGCATGTGGGCAAGAAATGATCTCAAGCATCATCATGGGCGCGGAAAACTGAATCCGGCGATATAAGACTTGTCAAAAATAGATGACGGTCGATGTGGCACACAAACTGAGGTGACGAGGGGGCATGGGAAAAATGCCCAAAAATTATGGGCATGAGAGCAAGAAATGATATAAAGCATCATCACGGGTGCGGAAAACTGAATCCGACGATATAAGACTTGTCGAAAATGGATGACGGTCGATGTGGCACGCAAACCGAGGTGACGAGGGGGCATGGGAAAATTGCTCAAAAAATATGGGTGTGAGAGTGAGAAATGATATCAAGCATCATCACAAGCATGGAAATATGAATCCTACGGTGCAAATGGTGCAAAAAATGGAGATCATAAGGACTCCGGAATGGTCAAAGCAAATAACTAGGTTAAAAAATGGCTACAAATAAAGGTGAGCCCACCAAGCCAAGGATGCAGTGGTGGGGAGAAATGATGACCCGCGGGGGGGAAAATACTAGGTGTATCAAATCAAATTGAATATACAAGTGATATGTGACCTTAAAAAATGGTTGAGATCACGCATGTGAAGAATTCAGCAGGGTTAATGACCTGCCCCCATGCTATGTGCATGGGGTTTGTGATTGTGGATCACATATGTGTTGGTTTGAATGATGGGTTCATTGAGGTGTTGAGATAGAGATGATGGGGAAGGTTCAAAATGATTGATCATGCCCCCTATCTCGAGTTCGAGGTAATCTATTATGCCCCCTAAATCAAAGGTGTCAATGTGGTGCTCTATGATAGCGGGGTCGAGACCAGGCATTTCGGTATAGGACCAGGCAAAGACATCACGGAATTCTTGGAAAAGTATTTTGTATTCTCCAATCTCATGCTCACTGCAGGAGGCTCCTAAGGTAATGATTTCAAGAGCACTAGGTGGGTCAAAGATATCGATCTGTATGACGGGTGAGATGTTGGCCATGCTACCTTCCTCAAAGGCATCAGGAGCCGGAATAGGATCTTTAAACCAGTCGAATTTAGTGGGAAGGAAATCTTTGGACTCAACCGCGAATTGGGTAACTGTGGTAGAGGAGGATTCTTCTGGGAGGAAATGGGCACGATGATGCATGTCATCCCAGGGATAATATGGGGCGATGAGAGCCTCGAGAATCTCCTCATCATTGCGGAAAGTTTGAGTTGTCAAATCGGTTGACGAGGGAGTGGTAGTCGAAGAGATCATGTAAATGGTATTAATCTCTCCGGATGGGGATGATACGGGAGGGTAGATCTCCTCCATTGTGGGGGGTGCCGTCTCAAGGTCAAAATTATTCATCTTGTAGAGAGATGCTCTGTAATCTGGGAGATCAGGACAGTGATGTGAGTAATGGCCGTAAATACTGCATATTGCACAAGGGTGGTTGGTACGCAGTGACTTATCACGAGGCTTAGGGGTTGGATCTAGTTCGACAACCGGGATGTTGGGGTCATTGTCAAGCATTTGCATGTGTTGCTATAATGTAGGTAATTGTGGACATTGATGAGTCGGATGGCCTAACTCATCACACAACGAGCATTTAGGGGGAGCACGAAACACCGGGGGGGGGGGGGGGGGGGGTGGTTTAAATGTCTTGGGAGGGGGTACAGCAGTGTATGGCTATGGGCCTATGCCCCCAGTGAGCTTGACAAGAGGAGGGGGATTCGTAGATGACAAAGGGGTAGTGACACCGGGAGGTGGTTGACTAGTAGTGACAATGGGTTGCACCAGTTTTAGGATGACATTTGGTGTCGGTGGGGGAATGGGAGGCAAAATATACCACACGGGTAAGCCTAAGGTTAACCCGAGGAGGCTGAGGGTAGCCATAACCGGGGCGCTTACTACTCCCGAGGGAGGGAATAGGAAAGGGATTGTGTGGATGGGTGTAACACCAATGTGACTAGGTACCAATGGTGGTTTGGGTAACAAGGGCGATTGATTGTTGGGTGTTTGTGTATTGTGGGAAAGAGTACATAGGTCAGACACGTGGGTCGCGGGTGACGGGGGTGGAATGGATTGGAATGTAGAAGTCATCAGGGTGTCAGAGTAAAGTTTGGGTCTCACGGAGGAAACAAACGAGGTAGTTGCACCACAAACAGGTTGTTCAACCATGGGGAGAACATTTTCGGGTGCAGCGGGGGCCTTAGGATCGTAATAGGTGAGTTGGTCGACCTTGACCACACGTCCGTCATGAGGGAACATCATGGTACAAAAAATGGATGAGGCAACCGCCCACATGGCATACATGTAGCTGCAGCCAAGTAAGAGGTTATAATCTAGTTGGGCATTGATGACCTCTATATCAATGAGCACGGTTTTACCAGTCAGCTGGATGGGGACATTAACTAAGAGACCTTGGGGTTGAACCGAACGGCCGTCGTAGGCTCGCAACGCAGTGGTGGACTGCTGGAGAGTAGGGGATCCCAACTTCTGCCAAACGAATGTGGGCATAACTCATGTAGAGGCACCTTCATCGATAATGCACCGATGGATGACAAGATTCCGAACGGAAACAGAAACTTGGAATGCTGAAGTGGAAGGCAAGCATGGTTCAGATTGGTCTGAATCAAATGCCATCAATTGTGAATCATTGTGGTCAATAGCACCAATGGAAGAGAGCAAAGTCTTGCGCTGTGGAGGATAGTTTTTTAAAACTTCTAAAGCAGACATGGCTGTGGGAGACTGGGCTAAGTCATCTACAATGCTGTAATTCGACGCAGCGCAAGCATTGGGGTTGTTGTTGATACGACGCAGTGGGAAGTGAGGTGCTTTAGAGGTGCCATCGAGTGGAGCCGGAGGTATACGTAACATCTGATCAGTGGGATGAGCGTTAGTGTTTTTGTCGGCAGGAGGGGCTTCAGGGGTGGAGCCATATTGGTTCCGACGGGTTTGGAGGTTGACATCAGTGGATGACATCATTAACAAGTGGTGGGTACCTGAATCAAACATGGGTTGATCAGGAGCAGCATAAGTGATTTGTTGTTGTGGTGGCGCGTTGCCTTGAGGGGGAGCCAATGGCTGAGTATTCACTACGCCTTGGGTTGGTAGGGGGTTTTGCAGCACCAAAGGTTGCTGCTGAGGGGGGTGGGGGGTTGGGTGGCGCCTGAGGAGCCACGTGCCCTTGGCGATGGGCATCATCAGTCCAAAGTTGTCGAGCTTGCTCCAAATGTGGGAAAGCATGTGTGTAGTGGCCATAGACCCCGCATATAGAACATGGGTGGTTTGTTCTTAGGTTATTGTTTTTGGGCTGCTTGGGATGACGATCCGGATTTTGGTTGGGAGGGGCAGCATTGTTGTTATTTTGTGGAGGATTGGTAGGTGGTGGACCTTGATGATGTTGTTGGTTGTTTCCGCGGTTATGTCCTCTTCCATAGTTTTCTTGTCCACCCTGGTTGCGTTGCTTGTTTTGATGTTGGACTGATTGTGTTGTGTGTACACTTGCCCTTGATCAGTGGGAGGATTTTGATTTGCTGCAGGTGCGGGAGCAGGTTGCGGTGGATAATAAGCTGGTGGGGCTGGAGGTGGTCCAATTACCTGCTGGGGTTGTTGGTAACCCTGAGCTATTGGAGGTGTTGGGTTAGCTGTTGTAGCTTGTTGTGGGTAATACATTGGTTGTGGCGGGAACTGAATTGGGTTCTGGGTGGCAGGTTGGTTATAGTATGTGGGAGGTACATATGCTGATGGCGCTTTCCCATAGCAATGTTGTGGACAAGAGGGTCCATGAGTGTGATGAGTCTGATTCGTTGGAGCGTATGAAGTTGTCGCTCCAGAATTAGATGTAGCCCTATAGAGGTTTGGGGCATTTATGGTGCTCACCATGCTAAAAGGTTTAATTTGCGGTGTGACCTGGCCAATAATACCATCAGCGGAATGTGATGCACCCGGTGCATCACCGCGCGAAGAATCGCCTCGTGGGGCATCTAGTATGATGGTGTAGAGATAACCTGATTGGGCATAGATTAGGTCGAATTACTGAGCTTTTAGGATAGCTTCTTCCTCTGACTGGGGTTGTTCGGAAGCGACGTCTTTTGCTATGAGGGGTAGGATTGATTTAAGGAACTAGTCCAAAAATATACGGTCATCCAGTTTAATCTTACAGAGGCTACGACGCTTGTGCCACTCATGGATGTGGTCCGTGATGTGAGTAGCTGTGTTTTGTTTGCAAGACAACAGTAGTTCAACTCCTGCATCGTAACGTACAGGTAGCTGAAAAAATTGAAGGAAAGTGGAGGCAAGAGACGTAAAAGTATGGTGGGTGCCATGTGGTTGTTCGATGTACCACTTGGGTGCAGAGCCAGTGAACATTCGTTGCAACAGTCTTAGACGAATGGAGTCATCCACTATGGAGTTCAATGAACACCATAGGTGAAAAGACATTATGTGATTTTGAGGGTCCTCCCCAGGTTTTCCTTCAAACTTGGGTATGTCCGAGGGGAGCTTCGTAGGCATGGGTGGCCATGTAGGGTTGTGCCTGATAGGATCGTTGGTGAGCCTGGCTAAGTCTGGTAAGTTCAGACTAGCCATGTAAGGTAAACTAGAAGATGGGTGTGGCGTATTGACTGGGACATAACTATTAATGGTGGCATTATGTAGTGGCCCAGTAGCCCCTAAGGGTATGCTAGGTATTGAAGGTATGTGTCCTCCAATTGTTGTGGTTTGGTATGGACCAGCATTTCCAAGTGCAACATGGGTTACACTAGGGTTAGGAATAGTGCCAGGAATTCCTGGGATCTGGGTTGTGGTAATGACAGGTGGTGTGATTCCTATGTTTGGCATACCCATAATAGGAGGTAGTTCTGTGTTGGGCATACCTAAAGGTGGAGTGTCCCCTATATTAGGCATGCCTAGGGGGGTTGTTGTTACCATGGATGGCACGGTAGTAGAAGGGTTTGTGGATGTATCTCCAATAGTACTAGTAAAGAGTGGGTCGTATTGTGTTCCAGCCATGAGGTTGGTTGGTAATAATGCAGTAGGGTTTTCGGATTCAGCCTCAGAATCAGATGTGAAGTGAGGCATGTCAGAATCGGATGACTTTATGTTTGGCCGATGACATGTCGAGTCAAGGGATAAGGCTGGACGTTAGTGATGTGGAGAGCCAAGTAGACTGAACTGAGGGGGTTCACCCTAAAGAGGACGATATCGTCTAAAATTCTCAATGGTGAGAAATAAAAAAAATTTAGTGTAAGGTGGTGATGTAAAAAAAAAAAAAAAACACTCGAAACCCTAATGCAACAAAGAGTGCAAAAAAGGGGAGTGAAAATAAAGGCTCTCAGGCCAAAAATCAACCTCAAAAGCACTTATTATAGTAGCTATGCTATAATAAGTGGAGGAATGCAACAAAATTGGTCAGAATACCAACAGTCAAACAGTTTTTAGAAAAAAGAGGTGCTACTAGACCAAAGGTGGGTAATGTATCATGCAAACACCTAACTAGAAGTATTGTGAGTCAACAAACGATATCCTCCGTAAGGTGATGAAATCCAAGTTAGACAATATAGAGTGTTGAATCAACGGCTAGATATCCCCTTACTGGGAGGGACACCGAGTAGACAGTCCTAAAGAATGGCAACTAGGATATCCCATTCATGACACGTTCAGAAAAGGTGAATCTGCCATTTGGTCCTTTTACTGCAGTACCCCCATACAGGGATACCCCGAGAATTGCGAGAGGTAGCCTTCGGTTACTGAATGGATTTCGGTATTCCACTCAGGCCTTTGGAACAACTCTAGCGACTTCAACCCTCCTAGGGGAGAGGCCCTCTGATAAACTAGTTGTGACTGTGCCAAAAAATACTAGGGGATTTTGGTTCCCTAATGGACAACAGCTATGTCTCAAATGTAATAATTGAGGGGTGTTATTGGAACACCTATCCCCTCAATTCTACCTAACTAAAAAATTCTTTTAAGTGCTCCCCAAGTGGGCTTAAAAGTTGGTTGAGTTTAAGGTAAATTTTAAGGCTCAGTTTAAATTATGTGGCAGAGTGGGTGCAAGTGTGGTATTTAAACTAAAATTGATTTGCCTCGTTTGGGCGATTTTACAAATGAAAGAAAAGACGCTTCCATTTTTGCAAAGAGTAAAGGCGTTTTTGAAATGTAAATGCTTGAAAAAACTATTCAAAAATAATGGATCTTTGAAATAATTCAAAGGAAAGCAAATAACATGAATACTTCAAGAAATAAATGGATCTCTTAAAAATTGCTTGGGCAAAGTATCGAGCAAATAAACAGTAAAAACATTGATCTAGATAAAATGACGAAAAATCTCTTGTTCAATTTCTGAAAATTTTGTAAAGAGACTTTTAATGAAGCATTCTAAATAGTAAAAGATTTCTTATGGCTGTAAAAATGCAGGAAATTTAATTCTGTAAAATATGCTAAATGGGCATAAAATACAGCAAAAAATATTTTTCAAAAAATTGGCCGAATTGAAAAAACTTGCATCGCGGGTTTCGAGAGAACAGCAGCGATGGGCCGCGCGGGTTTCGGCCGCGATGTGTAGCGCGGATTCCTGGTACACAGTCACGATGGGCAGCGCGGGTTTTCGTCACACATTCGCGATGTGCAGCGTGGCAAATGGCCGCGAAGCCGCGATGTACAGCGCGTAAATTGGCCACGAAGCCGCGCGGAAAAAAGCCAAAAAGTCGCGATGAGCCGCGCGACTGTCAGGAAAAAAACCGCGAGGCGAAAGCCGAAAACGAACGCCGAAAAACAAACCCGAAAATGGAAATTTCGGGCTGTTAATGGCAAAAGAAGGGGCCAAGATCTAGAACAGCAATGGATCTGCTGTCTAGGATGGCAGATCTATGAATTAAACTGACTAAAATTAACAAAAACTAAGATCTAAAGCAAAAAACTGAGATCTAAGAATTCGAAGCCAGCGGAAGTCGCCAAAAACTGTTGCCTTGGTTTTGCAACCAAGCTTAGTGCAATGGGAACCTATCAACAAGTGATAGCAGTTTCAATAGAAATAAATAACAAACTACTTTAAACTATATTAATCATGGATCTATGTGAAATAGATAAGCAAAGAATGGAAATATTATCGAAAGCAAAACAATTGACAATATGTAAAAAATGATTTTTGTATTAAGAATAGTGTTAACACCCAAAAAGTGTTCACTACCTCATCTACCACATTATATGGCTCATTTGTCCATTTTCCTACCATATTTCCCTTAAAATCCCAAAAAATCCCACTAAAAAGCCTCCAAAAGGCCTAAAATGCCTCCAAAAAGGCCACAGAACCCTCAAAATAGCCTCAAAAAGGCTAAAAAACCCCTTTTTCCTCCAAAAATATCCAAAATTCCTCTAAAATAGTAAAAACCCCCTAAAGAGGGAATAAAAAATATAAAATAATGAGGAAAAGGAGGAAAAAACCCTATACAGCTGCCCAAAACCATATGGTTCCCAAAACCATATGGTTCCCAAAACCATGGGTCAGCACTCCACCACCAAAAAACTATAAATAGGTGATGGAGATCCCTTATTTCACATCCACAATCAAGTATACCCTTACTCTGCCAAAATCTCTCTTGAAACCCTAGCTCACCATTGAGCCACTTTCACCTTGAGAGCCCCTTTTGGCCCATTTCCACCATTGGAGAAAGAGAAGGAGCACATTAGAGCTTGGAGCAACCCTCTTGGACATTGCAAGGGCTTCATCAACCTTCACATTGAAGGTAACATTAATACAAAAAAGCCATTATTTACATCTTTTGTTTATGTTTCATGCAAATGTTTAAAGTAGTTTCTATTTCTGTTTTAGCTTAATTATTTACATTTACTGAACTGCTACTAAGGAGTCCATTCTCCTTAGTAGGTGCTCATTTGCACAAGCTAGGGGTAAAAACCTAGCTACAAATAGGGGCAAGCAAGTGCTTGCAATGGTAATACCTCCAAGTGGTGAAGATTGTTGAGCAACTTCCAAGGTGAGTAGCTCCAAGCTCCAAAGGTCTCTTCTCCAAGATAGCTACAATGGTCAAAAGCTCATGAGAGATTTTGACAGCATGAGGATAGGATGATGGATGGATGGAAAGTGAGGAGCCCCTACCACCTTTTTATAGGTTTTGGTGGTGGGGAATACCATTATGGTTTTGGGGAAACCAATGGTATTGACCAACATGGTTTAGGTACTTTTTCCTCCTTTTTTCTTTTTTGAATATTTTGAATATTTTTATTCCCTTTTTAATATTTTTGGGAATTCTGGACCCTTTTTGAGAGTTTTTTATGCTTTTTGAGGAAACATATTCATTTTGAGTGGAAAAAGGGGTGTATTAAGGTCTTTTGGTGACCTTTTGGTGGCTTTAGAGGCTCAAATGGTGAAAAAGTGGACAAATGGGTCATGTGAATAAGGAAATGAGCTAGTGAGCACTTTTTGGGTGTTAACATGTCGCAGTGCTGTCTCTTCGTGGTGCTAGATTCCTTACTCTGCCTATGATGTGTTGCGCTCAACTTCACATCTCCCAAAATTGTCTTTGCCAAAAAGTCTTCAACTAAGCTGCGCTCAACTTCGCAGTTGCATAATTGTTTTGTCAAAAATTTCTTACTTGGGCTAGGCCGAACAGGCCCTTAACACTTACATGTGGCTCGTCCCTGAGCCACTTTCAACTTCTACTTCTTCGAGCTGCTTGTCCTCCTGCAGAGCTAACTTAGTAGCAAATTCTTGATAGGTTGCACTCAGCTTAGCAATCTTATCCTTGGCATCCTGTTCAATATTTTTGATGGTGTCTAACACATCCAGTTCTATGTCATATTCAGTATGCTTTTTGATTGAATCATGCACATCACGAAGCTCTGCCAGCTTTTGTTCAATCTTTTGCGATAGCTCGTGGGCTTCCTCCTGCAAGGATTGTGATTTATCTCTGGCTCCAGCCTCCATTTCTCTCAATTCTTGAAGTTCTTTTTTCAGTCCCCTGACTTCCAAATATCTTTCTAGTCTATCTCTTGGATGCAGTGCCTTCACCTCTGCATCCAGGGCTTTGAACACGGCCCATTTTTCCTTCAAAGTGTTCTGGACTTCTAGCATCTCTGGGTCCTCTTCCAGTGCAGTAAATGTTCTTGTCACCTCCTCCAACAAAGTTTGGAACATAGCCACTTCACTGGCTATACTCTCTGGGACATATTTCACCTTCGCTACTCTAAGTTGTTGCTGATTAGGTGGTGTCTTTGGCTGATTCTGTGCTTCCAAGGTGATGATCTTCGCCTGGTAATCAGTCTCCATATCTTTCATATCAGCCTTAAGATCGCTAATGACCGAGCCGATCTTAAGGATAGTATCTGCGTGCTCTGGTTACTCTTCTCATTCTGGTATCTCCACTACTACCGAAGCAACAATAAGCTCTATTCTCCTTTGTCGGTCCTGCTCATCTTCAAGTTCCATAGTCTTCTTTAAGCTTGCCTCCTGCAGCTGCTTATAATTTTCTTGCAACTGATGGTGTTGGGTCAGAGAGACCATACTTCTATCATGGATCTCTTCGACAACCTATAGATGTATATTATGTAGGCTCTATAGTGGCAACATCGCAATGTCAATGTCCACATGCTCTAAGTCCTTCGTTCCCGAAGAAAACTGTTCTTGCGGTGGTAATCTTACGCTTAGCGGGTCAAGTTGGACTATGCGCGACTTTGGTGGAAAGGTCAGGGATAGAGGTGTTTTCTTTGGCTGCGAAGTGTCCCCTGACCTTCCTTCTGATTCTGAATCTCGCGGCAAGGGAAACCTACGCTGGAATTCCTCAAACTTCTTTGTGATACCTTGCAAAGTGGTGAGATTCTTCTGCAAAATTTCTTGAATCGCCTCATCCTTTTTATCTTTGATAGCCAAAAGGTCTTCCATCTACGTGGTGACCATGGATGCGATCATCTTGTAATCATCATCATGGAGCTTCGCTTCTGACTGGCCCTTTACAGCCTTCTGCTTATTTTTCTGTACTTTCTCCGATGCTGAGCTTCTTGGCTCCTTTCCTTTCCCTGGTGGTGATTCTTCAGTAATTATCATTGGAATGGGATTTCTTTCTTCGGAGTCACTGTCAATGACCATAAGTCGTTCGACCTTCCACTCATCTATCCATTCCCTCATGATGAGGTCTATATCTGCTTCATTCATATGGTAGTTCCCTTGGAACCATTCTGGTTTCTTCTTCTGTGCCTTTGATGAAATGTGGATGGAATGCATGTCAGTGTAAAAATTGACAACACAAATGTATTTAGATGTTATCTTCCTGGATATGCGCGGTGTGCGAATGATGACGTTCCGCAGCTGCTCATAGTATGTGTGGAATACTTTGTTCGACGCGTGTTGTCTCTCTACCATTAGATTTTCCCAAAGGTTTGCATACCTTGGACCTCTATAGTCATTGCTGGGAGTGGGGAGGCTAACATAGTGTTTTGGGTACTTCCATCCCACAAATGCAATCAAGACCATCAACCAGCTATAGTGGAATTTGCTGTCATGTATCTACGTGTTGCACACATATTCTAGAAATTCATTCAACATGTATTGGCACCAGTTAAATCTTCCGCCCATCGTGGCCTTCACCCCAAGGAGCATCGCTCCGGATAGTAGTTCAGTAGGTCTTGCCTTTCGCAAAATTTTACCTGCTAGCAGTTGTGTTACAAACTGTGTAGCATTATCAGCGATATCGTCCATGACAAATCCTCTTTTTTCCTTTCAGGATGTTGTGCATTGACTTAATCTGTGTGGAAACCTCCTTGTCCCGGATCTTTCCTTGAAAGAATTGCTTAGGGTCATCGAATCTCTTGATTAACCCTGTGATGCAGTGGATCAGGTCGATGTTCAAGTCAACGTTCGTATCCAACCACAACTATCCTTGATGTGTGCACGAGATGAGTGTGCGCACCACCACATTTAGTTCTGGGATCCGTTCGAAGTGCAGAAGCCTCAATAGGTTCAACAATCCGGACTCCACTACTTTAGATAATAAACTCTGCACAACTAACACATGATTAACCTTCACATCCTTCTTCCAACACATATACTAATTTGGCTGAAATTGTTGGTACCTCGACTCAACCGGGTCCGTTTGCATTTGAAGTAGGTCGTGGTCCTCGAACTTACATTCTGCCATTTTTCCCAACAAATTTTTCTCTACCTTCACATGCTTGGATATTGGTGGAAGGGTTATCTCATACTTCATGTTTCTCGATAGCTTAATGGCCGGTGCATCCTGTGCACGCAAATAGATATACTGAGGGGTCAACTTCAGGGGTATTTCTTTGTCACCCAATGGAACTTATAGCACTGTGGAGCTCATCATCTTTGGCTTCATCTTCTTTGCCACTGGTTCTTTAGCCTTGTCTTGCATAGCTGTGGAATGTCGTGGTGATTGTCTTGAACCCTATCCTTGCTCAGTAACAACCTTTTTAGTAGGGGTTCTCATCAACCTTTCAATTCCTCTATATTTAAACACCCTCACAGTTTCCTTGACTGTGAATTATTGCTCAATAGATGAAATTTCAGACATTCATTGGATAATCTCTCAATGGATTCATAGGATCACTTAGCGCTCATTGTAAACAAGTTCAAGCTATGGCTCATAGGAAAATTCATAGTTTCGGTAATGCCCGGGAGTCCAAATGCAGCATGATTTATAGGAACAGCTGGGCTTAGCCACACCCTTCAACGGCTAGATAAGCATTAAATGTTATGGCTGTTGGCCAAATTCGACAAATATTTTGGTCCTTTCCTTCATTAACTCTTCAGAACGACTATTTCTGCATTAAATGCCCAAGCAGTCATCGGCAAAATCACTATATAATGACTAGTTTTCCGACTGACATTGCAACAACTAGTTTCTTGGAGGGTTGCGTCGAACTGTGTAGCAGGTCATCACTACTCCGACGCAGTTACTTCGCGGTGCCTGATTTCTTGATTTTGAACTTTTCCTTTCTTCTGTTTCATTCGACCTTCACGGTTGCATTTTGAACTTTTCCTTTCTTCTGTTTCATTCGAACTTCACGGTTGCATTTTGAACTTCATGTTAGGATATTCCTATACTCCATCCTAGTCCCACCAGTATTTTGATCATTTACATTTTCAGTCATGCATGCACCTTTTAGGGTTTGCATGCATTCTAGGGTTTGCATGCATTTTGCATGCATCCCAGTCATCAGTCCAGCTCCTAGCCCTTAGTTAGCCAGCCCCCAGGAGCTTCTCACTATTCAGTTTTAGCCCTCCAGTTGCTTAATGCACCCTTCTTCCTTGATTTTAGGGAGCAACTCACCCTCCTTCACCTACCAGTCCAGTTGTCACTCAGTTACAGTCAGTTACAGTCAGTTACAGTCAGTTACACTCAGTTACAGTCAGTTACACTCAGTTACATTCAGTTACATTGAGTTACACTCAGTTACACCTACCAGAGTTAGTTTGACTGATGGTTGACAGTTACTTGAGCATTGATGACTCCACTGATGATGATGAAGACTTCCAGTTGCGCTCCGATGATCATGAGGACACCTATTTGTGCTCCGATGACACTCTATTGATCTTATGATCACTCTGAGAGGCTAATTCGAATTGCCACCTTAGGCATTCGAATCCTCTCTACCATTGTACTATTTATATGTCCATTTGTGATTAATAATCTAGTATGACCGAAGTATTATTGCTTCTATCTGAGTTCTACTATACCATATTATTCTGTTGCTCATTATACTGCATGTATCACTCTTCTTCTATTTTCTTGCTTAATCATAATTATTCTCTTGTGAGATACATCATCTCTTAGATCTGCTGTGAGGATTTTCACATGGTATCAGAGCATGTTGAGAGAATTGTTTATCTCCATTCTTGAGAGTTTTTTTGTAGGTTATTACCAAGATTTCGAGTGCAGCAGTTGCAACAGTTTTTGCATTTTTGCAGCTGTAGCAGTTGCAGTTATTCTATATTGTTTCTGCAGGTCCTCTACAGCTTCAATGTATTCATCAGGAATTACTCCTCTTGATCCACTCAACTATGATGAATGGAAACCAAGAATGATAGCAGACTTGAAGATCCATGATCTTTTTTATTGTTATTTTGAAAGAGAGTTCGAATCCCCTGAAGAGAAGGTTGAATGGTTAAATAAAAGAGACATGCACTTTGTAGCAATAATGTTTTCTTTGTGTGCATACCAGAGATTCCAATTCAAATACCGTGATGGTGTTGAAATTCCAAGAGAGTTATGGACTCCAAAAGAGATATGGGCTCACCTAAATGGAAAATTTGGCAGAGAGAATGAAGGACTTGGTCCCAACCCATTCGAAAGAAAACAAAGTGATGCATTCGCTCCTCTTGATGGTCTCTCAGATCATGAACCAGTATCATCTCATATTGAAGTTGTTGACAAAGAACTTGCAGATTCTCCGCTCATGCTCAAACTTTCTTCTCTTTCTGTGCCAGCTCACACTCTAGATATTGCAGAAGGTCCTAAATCCTCTCTTGCACCAGAGTCTGTTGGTTTGCATCATGATCACATGATTATTTCAGAGGTCAAAACAGCTTTTGAAGGTAATGCATTCGCTCCTCTCCAGCTATCTCCTCTTTTATACTACTATATGATCATAATTCCATGCTTTCAGAAGGTCATTGAAGAATATGGCCATTGCCATTCGCTTGGGATAATTTCTCATGCATCTACTGGTTTTGATCTCACCTCTCATGGTTCAAAGGAGATCTCAAGAAGCCATGATTCAAGTCTTGTATCTAATTTGGGTTCTAAGCAATTACTGCTTGGGAAAATTTCTCATGCATATGATAGTTTTGATCTCACCCCTGCTGGTTCAAAGGAGATCTCAAGAAACTGTTTTGAAAGTCTTAAATCTGATTTTGATTTCAAGCAAACATGTAATAGTTCTTTTTGGCATAATCTCACCCATGGTGGTTCGAAGGAGAAGACAAAGGACTATATGCACATTCAAAAATTTCATCCTACCTCAATTGATTCGAATCACAGGTTCAAGGATCATTCTAATACTGTTGGATTTGTTCTCATTACATTCGATCTGAAGAGCAAGTACAAGCACATGCTTTTTGAGCATGATCCACTTCTTCCCAAGAAGAAGATACCTCCAGACATATGACCAAGCATCACACCTGCTTGAGTTTGGAGCATTTATTTTTATGTGTGCCTTACAGTCTATTTTTTGAGGAGGGGGTATGTTTCCCATGAAATTTTCCCACTTCCTTGGTTTATTGATTGTTATTATTCATTGTATTGGGTGACCTTTGGTCTTAGTTATCAGGGCCCAGGATTGATTAAGGGGGGGTGTTAAGATATTCCTATACTCCATCCTAGTCCCACCAGTATTTTGATAATTTACATTTTTAGTCATGCATGCACCTTTTAGGGTTTGCATGCATTTTGCATGCATCCCAATCATCAGTCCAACACCTAGCCCTCAGTTAGCCAGCCCCCAGGAGCTTCTCACTATTCATTTTTAGCCCTCCAATTGCTTAATGCGCCCTTCTTCCTTGATTTTAGGGAGCAACTCGCCCTCCTTCACCTACCAGTCCAGTTGTCACTCAGTTACACTCAGTTGCAGTCAGTTACAGTCAGTTACACTTAGTTACACTCAGTTACAGTCAGTTACACTCAGTTACATTCAGTTACACTCAGTTACACTCAGTTACATTGAGTTACACTCAGTTACACCTACCAGAGTTAGTTTGACTGCTGGTTGACAGTTACTTGAGCATTGATGACTCCACTGATGATGATGAAGACTTCCAGTTGCGCTCCGATGATCATGAGGACACCTAGTTGTGCTTCGATGACACTCTATTGATCGTATGATCACTCTGAGAGGCTAATTCGAATTGCCACCTTAGGCATTCGAATCCTCTCTACCATTGTACTATTTATATGTCCATTTGTGATTAATAATCTAGTATGACCGAAGTATTATTGCTTCTATCTGAGTTCTACTGTACCATATTATTCTGTTGCTCATTATACTACATGTATCACTCTTCTTCTATTTTCTTTCTTAATCATAATTATTCTCTTGTGAGATACATCATCTCTTAGATCTGCTGTGAGGATTTTCACACTTCACAACTGCATGTTTCTTCTTTTACTTTTTTTTTAAATCCGCGGAGCTTCACTTCTCGACAGTGTTGTGCGGTAATCCTTCTTCATAGAACTTAGCGTATAGATTCTTCCCCATTTCTAGTTCCCAATTTCAACTGTACTTGACACTTAGAAATTTCCTTCTTTTCTGATCACTGAGGGTTTTGTGAAGTAGGGCTATCCTAATAGGGTTTTTAGCCTACTTCCATTGACCAAACCTGGTAAGGTATCTCCAACTAATGTTGTTACACCCAAAATCTACTCATCATGAGATTCAGTGTATACACCCCTGAAGATAATTGGACTAAGTAATCATCCTAGGGAGATTTGTACCCAATTGCGCTTAGTTTTGAAGGTTCGTCGCAGGTTGCACACTAGCAACATGCGACGTTGTACCTTGCTCCATTATAGGGTGCGACAAAGTCAGTTAAGTGGCAAAATTAGCTTCTTCGAGGTCCATCTCAAAGCTTGCTGACTTGGGACCCTATCCCTGACCTCTTGGAAGAGTTGGCACTCGGTTCCTAGACCTTTAGGGAGATCCCTTAAACCTCTCCTACCATCTCTCAACCTATCCTATCCATACCCTATCCATTTAGTCCTATATAAATGAAGCTCACTCCCATCCTAAAGGGAGGAAGACTATGGTGTCTACATGCTGGTGAAATCATTCTTAGAATACCTCCACTCACCTATTAGAGAACTCATACTTCCTTGGAAGGATATGGCAATTGGTTTTGTCAGAGAAGGGCTACAACGTTAAGCCTTGGTTGTGGTTCTATATCTCTATTATGTACTCCTCTATTCGCAGTAGTGTTAACACCTAAAAAGTGCTCACTAGCTCATTCCCTTATTCACATGACCCATTTGCCCACTTTTCCACCATTTGAGCCTCTAAAGCCATCAAAAGGTCATCAAAAAGACCATAATACACCTTTTTTCCCCTCAAAATATATATTTTTCCTCAAAAAACACAAAAAACCCTAAAAAAGGGTGCAGAATTCCCAAAAATATTAAAGAAAAAAAAAATTAAAAATATTCAAAAAAGAAAAAAAGAGGGAAAAAGGTACCTAAACCATGTTGGTCAATACCATTGGTTTCCTCAAAACCACAATGGTATTCCCCATCACCAAAAACTATAAAATGGTGATAGGGTCTCCTCACTTTCCATCTATCCATCATCCTATCATCATGCTGTCAAAATCTCTCTTGAGTTCTTTGACCATTGTAGCAATCTTGGAGAAGAGACCATTGGAGCCTGGAGCATCTCAACCTTGGAGCTACTCAACACCAAACATCCTCACCATTTGAGGTATTATAATACAAAAGTCATTTTTTATTTCGTTTCTTGTTCTTGTTCTTAAATCTTTTCAAGTTTATTGTTATATTCACATGTTAGTTTAGATTTAATTCATAATCGTTTTTACTTTCTATATTGAAACTACTATCACATTGTTAATAGGTGCATCCTTGCACATGCTTGGTTGAAAAACCAAGCAACAGTTTTTGGCGACTCCGCTGGCTTCGAATTCTTGGATCTTGGTTTTTTGCTTTAGATCTTAGTTTTTTTTAGTTTTAAATAATTTTAATTTACAGATCTGCCATACTAGGCAGCAGATCCATTGCTGCTCTAGATCTTGGCCCTTTTTGTAGCCATTAACAGCCTGAAATTTCCATTTTCGGGTTCGTTTTTCGGCGTCAATTTTTCGGCTTTCACATCGCAACTTTTCGCCCGACAGTCGCGCGGCTCATCGTGACCTCACGGCCTTTTTCTGCGCAGCGCGCCGCGGCTTCGCGACAATTTTCCGCGCTACACATCGCGGCTTCGTGACCTTTTTCCATGCTGCACATCGCGGCTTTGCGCCCTTTTTCCGTGCTACACATCGTGGCTTCGCGGCCATTTTCCACGCTGATCATCACGGCTTCGCAGCATAAACCCGCAATGCACATCGCGGCTTTTGCCCTTAAACCTGCGATGCAGTTAGTTTGAATTCAGCCAATCTTTTTAGAAAATGTTTTGCTGTATTTTTTTCCCATTTAGCCCATTTTCCAGCGTTATTTTTTCTGCATTTTTTCAACCATAGTGAATCATTTTCTATTTATATATGCTCCATTAAAAAGTCTTTTTAAAAATTTTCAGTAAGTGAAAGAGAGATTTTCAGCACTATTTTTAGATCGTAGGTTCCACTTTAAATTTGCTGAATAGTTTGCCCAAGCAATTTTTTAAGAAATCCATTTATTTCTTGAAATTTTTATGTTATTTGCTTTCCTTTAAAATTATTTCAAAAATCCATCATTTTTGAATTGTTTTTAAAGCATTTACATTCCGAAAATGCCTTTATTTTTTGCAAACTGGAAATGTCTTATTTTTTCTTTTGTAATCAATCACCCAAGCGAGGAAAATCATTTTCAATTAAATAATCACATGTGCACCCAATCTGCCACATTTTTAATTAACTGAGCCTTAAAATCTACCTTAATTCAACAAACTTTTTTAACCCCACTTGGGGAGCACTTAGATGAATCTTGTAGTTAGGTAGGATTGAGGGGATAGGTGTACCAATAACACCCCTCAATTATTTACATCTAAGACATAGTGGTTGTCTTTTAGGGTCCCAAAAATCCCTTATAATTTTGACATGGTTATCAATCAATTTATTGGGAAGGCCTCTCCCTTAGGAGGGTTGAAGTAGCCAGACTGGTTCCGGAAGCTTGAGTGGAATACCGCAATCCATTCAGTCACCGAAGGACACCTTTTGAAGTTCTCGGTGTACACTCGTATGGGGGTACAGCGGCGATAGAACCAAACTGCATATTCACCCAACCGAACGTGTCATGAACGGGGTATCCTAGTTGCCATTCTTTAGGATTGCTACTCGGTGTCCCTCCCGGTAGGGGGATATCTAGCCGTTGATTCTACACTCTATATTGTCTAACTTGGATTTCATCACCTTGCAGAGGATATAGTTTGTTGACTCACAATACTTCTAGTTAGGTGTTTGCATGATATAATACCCACCTTTGGTCTAGTGAGCACCACTTTTTTCTAGGAACTATTTGAATTTTGGTATTCTGACTACTTTTTTGCATTCCTCCACTTATTATAGCACAAATGTTATAATAAGTGTCTTTGAGGTTGGTTATTGACCTGAGAGCCATTATTTTTTCACTCCCCTATTGCACACAATGTTGCACTAGGGTTTTGAGTTTTTTACATCACCACCATCCACTGACATTTTTTATACATTTCTCACCATTGAGAATTTAAGACAAACCCGCTGTTTTCAGGGTGAACCCCCTCAGTTCGGTACACTTGACTCTACACGTCACAGACGTAGAGCGTTATCCCTTGACTCAACACGTCATCGACATAGAACACAACCATCCGATTCTGATGCGCCTCACTTCACATCTGATTATGAGGCTAAATCCAAACACCCTACTGAAACACCACCAACCAACCCCATGGCTGGATCACAATACGACCCCCTTTTCACCAGTGCTATTGGAGATACATCAACAAACCCTACTACTACGGTGCCACCCACGGTAACAAAAAACCCATTAGGAATTCCTAATATAGGGGCCATTCCTTCTTTAGGTATGCCCAACACAAGCCCACCACCTATTATGGGTATGCCCAACATAGGGGTCACCCCCCCTCTCATTACCACAACCCAGATCCCAGGAATTCCTGGCACTATTCCTAACCCCTCTGCAACCCATGTTGCACTTGGGAGCGCAGGTCCTCCCCACACCACATCGGTTGGAGGACACATACCTGCCATACCTATCATACCCTTAGGGGCCACTTTACCACTACATAATGCTACCATTAATAGTTATGTCCCAGTCACTACGCCACACCCATCTGCTAGTCTACCGTACATGGCTAGTCTGAACTTCCCAGACCTAGCCAGGTTAACCAACGATCCTATCAGACACAACCCTACATGGCCACCCATGCCTACAAAGCTTTCCTCAGACATCTCGAAGTTTGAAGGAAAAGCCAGGGAAGATCCCCAAAACCACATAATGTCATTTCACCTATGGTGTTCCTCTAACTCCATAGTGGATGACTCCATTAGACTAAGACTGTTGCAACGAATGTTCACTGGCTCTGCAGCCAAGTGGTACATTGAGCAACCACATGGGACCCACCATACATTTACGTCCCTCGCCTCCACTTTTCTCCAATTTTTTCAGCTACCTGTACGCTATGATGCAGGAGTTGAAATACTTTTGTCTTGTAGACAAAACATGGCTACCCACATCACCGACCATATCCATGAGTGGCATAAGCGTCGTAGCCTCTGCAAGATAAAGCTTGACGATCGTATATTTTTGGATTGGTTTCTCAAATCACTCCTACCCCACATAGCCAAAGATGTAGCTTCCGAACGACCCCAGTCAGAAGAAGAAGCTATCTTAAAAGCTCATCAATTCGACTTGATTTATTCCCAGTCAGGCTATCTCTACACTATCATACCAGACGCCCCACGAGGCAATTCTTCACAAGGTGATGCTCCAGGGGCATCCCATGCTGTTGATGGTATTATCGGCCAAGTCACGGCACAAAATAAACCTTTTACCATAATGAGTACAAACAACACCCCAGACCTTTCCAGGGCTTCATCCAATTCTGGGGCTACAACTTCGTATGCTCCTGTAACACACACCCATCACATCCATGGACCTTCGTGTCCACCACAATGTTATGGGCATGCACCACCAGCTTATGTGCCAGCTCCATATTATAACCAACCAGCCCACCAGACTCCGGTTCAGCCACAAGCCCAAGTGGCTTATTATCCTCCGCATGCAGCACCTCTTGCTCCAACACTTCCAGTAGCTCAAAGTTATCCACAACAGCAACCAATAGGGCCACCTGCGAACCCTCCTGTTGACTACCTACCGCAACCTACTCCAGAGCCGGCATGACCTCAAAACCCACCTACTGCCCAAGGGCATGTTTACGCATGGCATAATCAACCCCCAAACCAGAACCATCAACGTAACCAAGGAGGTCAACCAAACCGTGGAAGAGGACGTAACCGCGAAAATAACCAACAACACAACCAAGGTGCACCACCACCTTATCCCCCAAACAACAATAACGTTGCTCCCCCCAACGAAAATCCTGACTGCCCTCCTAAACAAGCTAAAAATAATAACTTGCGAACAAACCATCCATGTTCCATATGTGGAGTCTATGGCCATTACACACATAATTGTCCCCATTTAGATCGAGGGCATCAACTATGGACCGACGATGCCCAACAACAAGGACATGCTGCACAGCCAGCACCCCCTCCTCAGCCACAACCCATGATATTACAAAATCCCTTACCACACCAAGGCATGGTAAACACTCGTCAGAATGATCCCCCTCAAGGATCCGTTGCAACATAGCAGCAAATTACTTATGTAGCAGTCGATTACCAGCATGTAGAGTCCAACACTCACCATTTGCTAATGATGTCATCAAATGATATCAACCTCCAAATGCGTCGAAACCAATGCACCCCCGGTGCACCTACAAACGTTCTCCCTATGATTGAACAACTAGTTCGGAATGCACCTACATCGTTCGTCTCCACAGTCAGACCCGGATTATACTCAGAATCACCTATGACTTCCACATTCCAATCCATCCCACCCCCTTTGAAGATAACCAAGATATCGGATTTGTGCACCCTCTCACAGAACACACAGGTACCAAACCAACAGCCTCCTTTACCCCCGCAACCACCCTCAGTGCCAACTCACGTAGGATCCACACCAATTCATACTATCCCATTTCTATTTCCCCCTTTAGGCGCCATCAGCACACCATTCATGGATACACTTAATCTCCTAGGATTGACATTAGGATTACCTGTATGGTACCTACCTGCCCCAACCCCTCCCCCGACATCGAATGTCATTTTTCAACCGGTGCAACCCATCAATACTTCTAACCGTCCACCCCCTAGTGTAGCAAACATCCAGAACCGACCACTCCCAACGGTGACTACGGCATCAACATCTAGTAATGCTCCCCCTCCATTCCGAAACACTGGGGGCAGAGGCCCACAAACTTATACCACTGGACCCACAACCCACACCTCCCCAGCGACCCCAAAACTGGCGAAGAATGCCCCAACCACTCGTGGTCCCCCCAAGTGCTCTTTGTGTGACGACATAGGCCATGCCACCCATCAATGTCCACAGTTACTAGCACTTCAAGAACACATGAATATGTTGGAAGACGACGCTGGTATCCCAGTGGTAAAACTTGAATTGCCTCCTCATCCATGTGATACATTGTTGCGTACCAATCACCCTTGTGCGATATGTGGCATTTACAGCCATTACTCACATCACTGCCCTGATCTACCAGATTATAGAGCAGCTCTATATGAATTGAATAATGCCGACCTAGAGATATCCCCTCTTCTCATTGAGGAGATATATCGCCCAAAATATTCCTCCTCGGAAGAAATTAACACCATTTACACGGTTTCCACTGGAGACCTCTCTATTCGGTCGTCCCCTTCCACTGATCCCTTTGACACACATGTTCGACCCTTTCAAATCGATGAGGAAACCACATGTCCACAACATGGGGGCAGGCCCAAAACCTTGCCTACTCATCATCATCGTGATTCTCGTTGGAGATACTAGGGGGATCCACCCCACAAGGGGAATCCCCCATCATCATATCATCACTTCAGTATGCCACCATGACCCACATCCTCATGGTATACCCCCCCGCCAGCAGTTGCTCAGTGCCCTATTGATCCCTCTCTGAGACAACATCTGCACCACATTGACAGCTCTAAGTTAGGGGGCATGATAGATTACCTCGACCCTGGGATAGGGGGCATCATCAATCATTTTGAACCTTCTCCATCACATCTATCTCATTATTTCAATGACCCCATTGTTCAAGCCAACACATATGTGATCCACAATCATAAACCCCATGCACATAGCGTGGGGGCAGGTCATTAACCCTGCTCACCTTTTCACATGCATGATCTCAACCATTTTTTAGGTCACATATAAATTATATATTTGATTTGATTTGATACACCTACTATTCTTCCCCCGCAGGTCATCATTTCTCCCCACCACTGCATCCTTGGCTTGGTGGGCTCACCTTTATTTGTAGCCATTTTTTAACCTAGTTATTTCCTTTGACCATTCTGGAGTCCTTATGACCTCCATTGTTCGCACCATTTGCACCGCCGGATTCATATTTCCGTTCCCATGATGATGCTTGAGATCATTTCTCACTCTCACCCCCATAATTTTTGGGCATTTTCTCCAAAATGCCCCTCGTCACCTCGATTTGCATGCCACAATGGCCATGGTCCATTTTGAGCAAATTTTATATCACCGGATTAAGTTTTCCGCGCTCGTGATGATGCTTGAGATCATGTCTTGCTCTCACGCCCAGATTTTTTGGGCATTTTTACATGCCCCTCGTCGTCTCGATTTGCGTGCCACATCGATCGTCGTCCGTTTTTGGTGAGTCTTATATCGTCGGATTAAGTTTTCTGCGCTCATGATGATGCTTGAGACCATTTCTCGCTGTCACCTCCAATTTTTTTGGGCATTTTTTCCCATGCCCCTCGTCGCCTCGGTTTGCATGCCACATCGGCCGTGGTCTGTTGTTGACAAGTTTTATATCGTCGGATTCAATTTTCTGCACTCATGATGATGCTTGAGATCTTTTCTCGCTCTCACCCCCATAATTTTTGGGCATTTTTTCAAAATGCCACTCATCGCCTCGGTTTGCATGCCACATTAGCCGTTGCCCGTTTTTTAACGATCTTTATGTCGCCAGATTCAGTTTTCCGCGCTCGTGACGATGCTCGAGATCATTCCTCACTCTCACCAATACCTTTTTGTTAGGTATAATTTTATCCCTTTTTTGGGCCGAGCAATTCCTTTACGAAAAATGCACTTAGGGAGTTTCTGTTAAGCTCTTTTCTGACTCCTAAAACAATGAAAAGATCGCCGAGCAACCTTGCTTCCTTTCATGCTCACTAAAAGTATCTGAAAGGGCGTCTACCTGGTATAAGTTTACCCCTTTTCCAGACCTTGTAGACTAATTACGAAAAAGGAATACTCTAGTCACATCGGCTAGAAGAGTTCTCCATTTGCATTATTTTATGCTTTTTCGATCCTTGGAGACTAACTTACGAAAAAGACAACCAATGGAGTCCACTTACCGCTTTCAGACTCTCTAAAAATGAAAGCAACCATGAGAAATCACCATCTTGGGCTCGTATAAATCCACAAGACGGTACTCCGCCAACACTACAGAGTCTTCTTATCATTTTCAGACTCCTTAAAAATGAAAGCACTCATGAGCACGAATAGTCCTGGGCTCACAAAATCCATAGGATAGTACCATTTCAGAGCACACTTTTATCCCTTCTTGGAGCTCAGTAAAAATACGAAGAAGGACCCAATGGTGCTTCTCGGCGCCACAACAAATCATGTCTACTCATATGGCAGCTTCCCTATTTTGGTCGCCTTTGTTCAGAGTATTCTGCAGTATGTCACCCTGAGAGTCCCTCTACAACATCCATCAGCTTGTCCCCCCAGAGCCACTCCAATCTACAATACATACCCTTCAGTCCTTAAAGCTATGATCCCCACACCTATAATTCAATTTCCTACACTGCCAGGTCAACCATGTCATCATACTCCGAACAAAGGAAGTTTTAGTCCACCCACTCTGCAACCCCAGTTATTTCCCATCTCGACAGTATGTCAGTCCTACCATCAGTACTACAACATTTCAGTTATACACCTCACGCTCCTATCAAGGAAACATCATTGCCTTGATAGTTGTTGGTCCCCCTCTGTCGACGCCAACCAAATTTATTCCATAGGATAGACCTAGAGGCCCCTGTGCCTTGGACTCATCACCATTTATGATGAGTTCCTACGAATCATTTCGAGAAGAGTCCTCAGCGCCTCTCCAAATGGTTATTTCTCAATACCTTGATCGCATCATTGAGACTCACATAGGGTATTGGTCCTTTCAGTTATTTGTTGAAGACCCCAGATACCACCTGACTCTTTCACATTTGAGAGTCTACTTATGGAAACAACCAATTACATTTTCCTATAGATATCCAGGTTGCGCATAGCGACAATATTCAGATGTACCCCATTTTTATACTCCCTCGAGTATACAGTTACATATACTCCTCAAGGTTGACTAACAGTTGTTGAGTCCCTACAGATGTTGGACACCTTCAGTTTCAGCAGTTCATCAACCCTCCTGAAACCTTATTCGGAATGGTTGTTGCATTTCCAGTATATCAGTTATTGAGATCAATCATGTTATAATAGTGTCCCCTTTGGACCATTATGATATACCAACATATTTTTTATGTATTATTCAGGTCGCCCTTCTTGGGATTAATTCTGTTCTAGGATCTTAACTGAGAGAACAACATGTAGAGCATATCTACAGCATATCAATCATGGACACAATAATACAAGCACACAAGAGACACAGATTTTACTTGGGGAAAACCATAAAGGTGAAAAACCCCAATAACTTCCTCAGAGATAGATAGAGCAATGATACAACCAGAATACAAGAGATAGTTTTCTCCTAGTAGTAGATCCTCCTCCTCCACAAGTGCGCCACTCTCCCAAGTGTGAGTGAGAGAATAGAATGTGTAAAATGAGAGAGACACACTCTCTATTTATATACTAAATTGACTTGACCTTTACTCAACTAGGTCGGCCTCAACTTAACCACTTAACATAATGTTGATTGGGCCGACCCCCACTAGGGTGGTCTAATAACCCTTTGACCCATATGGCCGACCCCCACTAGGGTGATCTAATAAATCTTTGACCCACATGACTTATACAGGGCTGACCCCAACAAGGTGGTCTAATAACCCATCAAGTATAAGTTACGACACTTACAATATAAATGATGACACTTGCGTATAGAGGAATAATAACATCTCTATAGGAATACAATATACATATATGTGAAATACATTCCAAAGTTACATATACATCAACACTCCCTCTTAATGAGGAAGGTATTTCTTGACACAGGTCTTCTAGCACAAGTCTTCTTCAGTGGATCATCGTCACTGGATAATCGTCATCGAGTCATCATCATCATCACTGCTGCTGCTATATCAATCAATCTCTGAATCTACTCGTCATAGGAAGTTCTACAGAGCCAGTCCTTTTTCATACTGGATGTAGCCCCACCACCTGCAGGTCTTCATCATCACTAGCCATACTGTGGAATCCTCAGGACTTATTACGTGCGTCACAAAACCTCGAAAGAGCATCCCAGGTTGTTACGAGCACACGGATCTACCTATAGGATCTCCCAGGGCCATATTATATGTGACCTCACCACAAAAGCTCACAAGAGCATCCCAGGCTGTTATGAGCACACAACTCTACTTATAGGATCTCCTAGGGACAAATTATATGTGGTCACCACAAAACCTCGCAAGAGCATCCCAGGTTGTTACGAGCACACAGCTCTACCTATAGGATCTCCCAGGGACAGATTATATGTGGTCATGGCAAAACCTCGCAAGAGCATCCCAGGACTTATTACAGGAACACAACCCAACCTGTCGGATCTCCCAGGGACATATTATATACCATAGGACAAAACCTCGAAAGATCATCTGCCAGATATCCTAGGGCCAGATTATATGCCATAGGCAAAACCTCGAAAGACTATCTGCAGATCTCCCAGGGCCAAATTATATGTCCTCCCAGAGCAAAACCTCGAAAGAGCATTTGCTAGATATCCCAGGGCCAAATTATATGCCATAGGAAAAACCTCGAAAGACTATCTGCAAATCTCCCAGGGCCAAATTATATGCTCATCTGCACAACCTAATCCATGGCCATAGAGTATCAACCTAATACTCACCATACATCATCCTGATGTATACATGATCATCCTGATCATCATCACTGCAACATCCTGCTGCAAGTCATCTGGAGCAACATCCTGAAGCTCGTCATCCATGATCATCCTGATCATATCAAGCATCTACCTGATGCATACCAAGTATCTACCTGATACATATCACCATACATGATCCACCTAATCATACAATGTATCCACCTGATACAAATACAAATACATGATCCACCTGATCATACATGATACATATCAACATACATGATCTACCTGATCATACAATGTATCCACCTGATACATATATAGATACATGATACACCTGATCATACATGATACATATCAACATACATGATCTACCTAATAATACAATGTATCCACCTAATACATATACAGATACATGGTCCAAGCATCCAACATGATGCATATACAAAATACATACAAATGATACAACCGATCATATCCAGCATCAAACATGATGCGTACATACATAAATGATCCAACTGATCATATCCAGCATCCAACATGATGCATACATACATATACATATAAATGATCCAACTAATCATATCCAGCATCATCCTGATGCATATACAGAGCAATAACTGGAGTATCGTCCTGATGCTCATCATCCAGTGCTTACATCCATATCCATGTGAAGGATCCTCCTTCCAACATGCTTGGAATGGCCTCTGCAAATGTGTCCATCACTTCTTCCTCGAAGTGTCATCAATCCGAAGAACACCAAGCCTCTCTCTGAAGTACTCGAACTTCACTCTGGTTAGTGGTTTCGTCAGCACATCTACAATCTGCTTGTTCATCACAATCTACAGGAGCTTCACAGCTCCTCTCTTCACCATATCCCTGATATAGTGATATTTGATCTCTACGTGTTTCGACCTGTCATCAAACACTAGGTTCTTGGAAAGATTCACACAACTCTAGTTATCACAAAAGATACCAGTAGGATCCAATGGGAGATCAAATAAATCAGACAGTAGCTTCCATAGCCATACTGCCTCACAACTAGTTGAACAGGCTGCAACATACTCTACCTCAGTTGTACTCAGTGCTACGCAAGACTGCTTCCTGCTAAACCAAGAGATCACACCTGATCCCATACTGAAGCAGCATCCAGATGTGCTCTTCCTATCTACAGCACTGCCAGCCCAATCTGAATCAACATAACACTGCAGGTTAAACTTTTGATTCACTTCATACTTGAGCCCATAATCCACTGTAGCCTTCAGGTACCTCAGAAAATGCTTTACAGCAATGAGGTGAACACTCCTCGGATCCGTCAGGAACTGGCTCAATGTGTTCACCGCAAAGCAAATATCTGGTCTCGTGTTCGTCAAGTACATCAAGGACCCAATCATCTGACGATACATAGAGACATCAACCAGCTCAGATGAAGAATCACAAAGAAGCTTCAGATTCGATGCCATAGGTGTGGCCATGGCCTTGCAATCCTAAATCCCGAACCTCTTCAGGATCTCTACTGCATACTTCCCTTGTCCAAGCAAGATTCCATCTGCACTTTGCCACACCTCCATGCCAAAAACAAATAGTGCATCATCCCCAAGTTCTTCATCTCGAACTTGGCAGTAAGCTTCTGCTGTGTGTCAGCAATCAATCTATCTTCACCTGTAACAAACAGGTTATCCGCATACAAAAGTAGTATCACTGGATTGCCTTCCTCAACCTTGTAGTAAAGGTTGGAATCCGCTTTACTCTTGGTAAAGCCCAAACTGGATAGAAATCTGTCTATCCTACCAAGTTCTGCACACATATATGACTACACCATTCAAGAAGGTTGTCTTGAAATCCATCTGGTGTATCTTCTATTTCAACACTTTTATATTTCTCTATGCTGCCGTGTGCAACATGCTTCATCTGATAGTTCCATTTGGAATTCACAATAGGCTTCCCTTCAGCTCTTGGGACCGAATCCCAAACATCGTTCTTCATGATCGATGGATCATGGCATTCTTCCTGTATCCTGGGAACTTCAATATCTTCAATAGATAATTTTGTTGCTTGAATGAATGTTGTAGTCCTTCTTTTGTAGGTGAAGGTATACGGTCTTTTCTACAAAACAAGTTAAATTGCATGATTAGAAACATCTCATAATTTTCAGAAAAATTCTTACACATAAAGAAATATGTCATACAGTCATGCAATTATTTTAGCCAATGCTTCAATACAACATTTATCCATGTTCCACAACTTTCTAGATGCCTTCCAGTCTCTACCAGAACATTGTTAAGAGTTTGCACTACTCCCAACATGTCAGCAAAGAGGTTTCATTCTAGATAAGTAGCACTGGAATGTTGTACAATGCCATAGGCCACTTACCCATCACATGCATATTAGTAGTATACTGTTCATTAATGCAATCATTCTAATATGCACAATACATATCCTAAGTCTAGGAACATGAGCATATACATCATTGAACAATTTTATTTAAACAAACAAATATGCAAGAAATGATAATTAAAAATACTTATGTTTGTTTGGTTGCTGGGTGGACTCCCTCTGAGTCCTTGCTTCCTTGCAGGAGCTACTGAAGTAGCTTCTTTTGCACCTTTTGTTGTGGAATGTAGAAAGATGGTCAATTCCCTCTGAATATCTGCATCCTTGCAGAAACTACTAAATTGTGCTCCTTTGCTTTCTTGCAGGAACAACTGGAGTGTGCTCCCTCTTGATCTTTGCTTCCTGGATTACTTGTCCTTGAAATTACATCCATCCTTAATCACTATGCATGCTTATTAGTATCATCATTGTGTTATTCTTGAGGTCTCATACATAATCACACATTTATTAGTATAATCTTAATACTATCAAAACACAATAATCTTAAACATGTATAGTCATGATCATTCACAGATAATAAACATTAGTATTCAAGGTTTCAAGGAAGTCTTGTTTTACTCATGCATATTCTTGTTTGATCATAGGACTCTTCTGATTAGTTAAATCATCAATGCATAAACCCGTGATTACTCAAACCTATACCTTCATGATTCTTCTGGTTAGTCATATCATCAATTATGGTAAGAAACATAATATGCATACAGCCATGACTATTCAAACCTATGACTTCATGAATAATCATTATCAATAACACAACAATATAAGATCCTAAGACAAGGTAGGATTCTAGCTTGATATAGGAAAAACATACCTGGATTAGCATGCTAGCTATTTATGTATAACATACCCACATAATGTCTTCTGGTTCTCTTCAGTGACTTGTGCTAGTAACCTGCATGTCTCATAGGTTAACCATTGTAGGACCAAGTTATACATACCTCGAAAGTAGATCTTCTATGTGATCCATGACAATGGATGAATCTTTGCCTTCATGTCACCATGATCATATGTTCTTGAAGTAGAACATGATTTGTCTTTCTTGGTGTACCTTTTATGTTAGTGAACAACATAAACCTCATACAACATCACAATGCATTAGTACATTCATAAGTGTCAAAACCTTAATCAATGAATATCTTCTATTAAGGTGATACGACAAGTCTAGTAATTAATCAAGATTGTACTGTAATGATATGAAGACAAACATATGATAAAATTAACCATGAAACATACCTGTAAGCCATACCTGTCAAGATTGCTTGTAATCTTCTTATGGAAGGCCTTAGCCTCATCTCCCTTTGAGACAAGAACTTCTTCACTTAAGCAGGTGACCAATCCATCCTCTAGGATTAACCCAATCCACTTGATTTGCAAGAACTAGACCTGGAGCTGGATTAGGGTGTGTCAAGGAAACCCCAAAAATTCAAACTTTCGAAAGGATAGAAATATGCACCTTGATGAGATGATCAAGTTGGTATATTCAGAATTTGAAAACTGCAAAGTTTCACCCCTCGAAATTACCTTTTAGATTTCTGGATTCACTAGGGAGGACCCTGAATTAGGGTTTGAGTTTCCTGGAGCTTCACCCAACCAAAAGATTTGATTCAAAGCTCTAATATTCGATTTTTCTGAGGAGCTTCCAGCCGTGGTCACATATTTCCAAAATTCCAAGTTTTGCAGAAGCCCTAATTTTCCATATTTCCGATCAAAGTCCCGAACTAGGGTTTGATCAAGCTCGGACTTCTGCCCAACCAAAAAATATGATCTTGGTCTCTAAATTTTGATTTTGATGATTAGCATCCAACCATGGTCTCTGATTAGAGAAATTCAAACTTTCTCCGAAGCCCTAAATTCCGGAAGCCATGAATGAAGGTGCTCAAAAATAATTCTGTTTTGACAGATATATGTACCTGATTGTTTTTGGTGTAACTATGAAATTTTGGATCCACATGGTCTGAAATTTTTTTCTAAGATAGACTGATCTGTTATCTTTCCATCCCGATAGGTCTGAACTCAATTGGATTCTCTGAGAGAGAGTTATGCCAAGTGTCGCAACGTGACCTGTTTATGGGATAATATAGGAGAGCCAACTTGTACGGTGTGCCACGTGTCACTGGTTCAACTTCTTCCTTTGAAAAATTTTCTTGAGATATCCCGATCTATTATCTTTCCATCCCTATAGGTCTGACCTCAATTGGATTCTCTGAGAGAGAGTTATGCCAAGTGTCGCAACGTGACCTATTTATGGGATAATATATGAGAGAAAACTTGTACGACATTCCACGTGTCACTGGTTCAACTTCGACCTCTGAAACATTTTTCTACGATATTAGAGTCTGTGTACTACCTGTCACGTTTTATGAAATTTTATTTGGAGCTTCCTATCCCAATTTATGACCTTTTTCCCAATGTTACCTGTTTTTGACTTAGATCTAGAAGAGGCAGAAACCCTATATTGTACAGATCATAAATCACAAAGTACAACGAATTAGAGGTTGTCCTTTGGACACAAGGTACATGGGGATCTGATATTTGACCTATAAAATTTTCAGATCTGAAAACTTTGCCAAAATGGATTTATAGAGAAAGTTCTACGATGACTAGTTTTCCCTATATCAAGCCCTAGCATCGTAAGTGCAACAAGTGTCATACATGCCATATCATGTCTTCTTTCAGGCTAGCTCTGATACCATGTTAAATTTTCAGAATTTACTTCAGACTGATCTAGGATCTTAAGTGAGAGAACAACATGTACAGCATATCTACAACATATCAATCATGGACACAATAATACAAGCACACAAGAGACACAGATTTTACTTGGGGAAAACCATAAAGGTGAAAAACCCCAATAACTTCCTCAAAGATAGATAGAGCAATGATACAACCAGAATACAAGAGATAGTCTTCTCCTAGCAGCAGAGCCTCCTCCTCCACAAGTGCGCCACTCTCCCAAGTGTGAGTGAGAGAATAGAATGTGTAAAATGAGAGAGACACACTCTATATTTATACACTAACTTGAATTGACCTTTACTCAACTAGGTCGGCCTCAACTTAACCACTTAACATAATGCTGACTGGGCCGACCCCCACTAGGGTGGTCAAATAACCCTTTGAACCACATGGTCGACCCCCACTAGGTTGGTCTAATAACCCTTTGACCCACATGACTTATACAGGGCTGACCCCAACAAGGTGGTCTAATAACCCATCAAGTATAAGATACGACACTTACAATATAAATGACGACACTTGCGTATAGAGGAATAATAACATCTCTATAGGAATACAATATACATATATGTGAAATACATTCTGAAGTTACATATACATCAACAAATTGTTATGTATATGTCTTGATACGAGCATGGGTATGCTCGCCTCATCCATTATCAGAGATTATTGATCCAGTCTCCAACCGGTCTCTTCTTTACTCCAAACCCCAAGAAAAAGACAAAAGAACTATGATGTCTATCGACCATACGATGAGCTCCTGCCCTCACACATTAGGGGGCAATCTGTTAACACCCAAAAAGCGCTCACTAGCTCATTCCCTTATTCACATGACCCATTTGCCCACTTTTCCACCATTTGAGCCTCTAAAGACATCAAAAGGTCACCAAAAAGACCATAATACACCTTTTTTCCCCTCAAAATATATATTTTTCCTCAAAAAAGGGTCCAGAATTCCCAAAAATATTAAAAGGGAATAAAAATATTCAAAATATTCAAAAAATGAAAAAAGAGGGAAAAAGGTACCTAAACCATGTTGGTCAATACCATTGGTTTCCTCAAAACCACAATGGTATTCCCCATCACCAAAAACAATAAAATGGTGATAGGGGCTCCTCACTTTCCATCCATCCATCATCCTATCCTCATGCTGTCAAAATCTCTCTTGAGTTCTTTGACCATTGTAGCAATCTTGGCGAAGAGAGCATTGGAGCCTGGAGCATCTCAACCTTGGAGCTGCTCAACACCAAACATCCTCACCATTTGAGGTATTATAATACAAAAGTCATTTTTTATTTCATTTCTTGTTCTTGTTCTTAAATATTTTCAAGTTTATTGTTATATGCACATATTAGTTTAGATTTAATTCATAATCATTTTTACTTTCTATATTGAAACTGCTATCACATTGTTGATAGGTGCATCCTTGCACATGCTTGGTTGAAAAACCAAGCAACAAGTAATACAAATGCTTTCCACCAATATTGTTCATGTGTGTAATGATATTGAGTAGTTTACCTGCTTAGCTGTTTACTTAGATATCTTATTGTATAGATGTCTTTTACTGGTTTCTCTTGTTTCTTGTCTTGACAAGTCTTGCAGCTTGGATCTAACAATCGTGAGACGTGGAGCAACATTCAGGAGAAAGGATTGCGTAGTGAAAAGGTAAGACATCTAGTATTCGATCCTTAAGTAGATCTAGGAAATGCATTGGTAGTCTGTTCTATTTTTTCTAGACTCACTTTGAGCTAGGGAGATCTGGCTCGCGTCCGCTCAAGTGGATTGTCCCATAACAAATCTAGCGACCATACTGGGGAGTATATAGAGTTTGGTCAGTAGTTGTTAATATGAGAGTCATTTTCAGTTGATTGCTTGACACAAGCCTTTTATTTTTTTCCATTTACTTCTTGGATTTGATTTCACTATCAGATCTTCATATTAAAGACTCTGATCTACTTCCTCTGAGTTTATACAACTCATTCCTAAACCATTCCATGGTTCATTGCTGAGAGATCTGATTCATTTTTTAATCTAGACTTCGCCTGTCGTACCTGGGCAGTGGGAACAGAGTGACACTGTGTCATTCTAAGTCTCTATTCTTTACCTGTTGGATACTCATCGCACACCTTGCATTGGCAAACTGTGACATCGTCGCACTTCCCGTGTAAGCAAACTGCGACGTCGCACTGTGTACAAACACAAAGTGCGCCGATTTGTCAAATTTTGACATGCAGGCATTTCTTCTCTATTTGACAGTCTGGACTTTGGTTTGCTGTATGAACTCTCTCTGTGCTGCAAGATCCAGCCAGGGATCCCACCTATGATTTGTGTTTTGAGTGTTTGGTTCTATTTGGATTGATTTTGGGTTCCATTTCGGACAAGTTTGAAGACCGGTAGTGGTGGATACTCTTGTCTCCTCCACCTTCATCCGCTCACCCTTGCATTCCCTTCCTTCCATCCCTAATCTGATCATTACATTAGATCAGCTTCCATACCTCGTTCTCATTTTATTTGAACTTTGCTTGCTTGGTTTGCTTGCTGCTGCTTGATTTTGAGTCAAGTGTGTTTTTCAGCTTGGTTGAGTGCTTGTCTTTTCTTGATTTTTCTGAGTGTGCTGAGTGCTGCAAGTAGTGTTTTCTTTTCAGTCATTTAGATCTGAAAGCTCAGTTGTTATCAAGTTTACTCTTTGATGCATCCATTGAAAAATTAAGAAGTGTTTCTTTCCCATCATTTCTCAAACATTATCGAAGAAAATTGTTGTGCATTGGAAAATTCTCGTTTGTGTTTTGGAAAAATTGAATGAATGTATGATCTATTGTGTTTTTCTCGAATTATGAATCGCTCATTTTCTTGAAAGGCTCAAAGAACGCTTCGATTTTTGCAAAATCGATTCCATGCTAAAGAGAGATAGATGCATTTTTTATTTTTGTTTCTTTTAGACCATTGAAAGTGAAATTGAAAAAATTGCATATTCCATTTTAGAATCCTCTCTTTTCATTACCTAGTATCGTTTTGATTTGAAAAGAAAAAGAAAAGGAAAAATCCTTTCATTTGGATAGTAGTGTTGTGATTTTTTGTGTTTCGTTGAAAAAGGAAAAGAATACTTTTATTGTCAAGTTTTGTTTGAATTGGGATTGTGTTGCATTGAGTTTGTTTTGGCAATACTATTGAAAAAAAATTTATCCTTCCCATAGCTAGAATTCATTGAAAAAAAATAATATTTCGTGCATGTAGCCAGGGCTTGCATTATGCTTCCGATTATGTACTCACCTCATGCATTCACCTAACCGTCCAAGATAAAATTAACGATAGAACTAGGTAAAATTTTTAGCAACTTGTGTGTAAGTTAGAGACGTGTTCCGATGTCGTTAAGCATGGCAGCTGTCATTATTTGCCAGCACTGTATCCCAGGGGTATTGTAGTCTTCCACATACTTATCGGTATATCGAGCTCCTTCACGTACCTACCAAGTACCATAATCCGTACTTAGCGTATATCGAAGGGTATATCACTTACTCGGTAGTATATCGGAAGGTCTCTTGCCGAACGGTTGTGCATTAAACAACACCACTACGGATTTGAGCTCCCATGTACCTTGCGTATATCGTGAGACACCACTGGGACTCCTGAAACCAACCGAATTAACCATTTGGCCATCTTGGCAAAGCAATACACCAAGAACAGCACTCGGGGAGATTAGCACGCACGTACTATCCAAGTAATTGGGTATGCAAGCAAGGGTACGGTCCCAATCCTGCTTGTTGCGTTATATTGTTGGACCCTGTAGTATATCGCGGTTTGCAATGCCTTGATAATCCTGTGAGGTTCCATACTTTTGAATCCACTCTGTCAGATAAGTTTGCTTGTTTCCTTAGTTTGAGTAGGTTTTTCTGGACTACTTTTCTTTTAGCATACCCTTAGGATAAATGTTGTTTTAGCCATCCTAGCTGATCATCCTGACACTCTGGTGGATTTTCCCTGGAGAAGATCCCGTAGAATCTTAAACTTATCACTCGAATATCCCCTTAACCTGGAGGTTATTTCAAGGGTAATAATGGATCAGCGTAACATGGTCATAGTTACTGAAGTGGAAAACCCCACTCTGAATGTTGGAGGACTTTTGTTTCCATAAACTCCTCCAGATTCACCTGCCTCTCATCCCCCACAGGATGAAGGAGCGCAAATCCTTGCTTCACAAGACCTTTCTCCTGTCATCCCGGGAGAACCTAGATCGTCGGAATGGACAAACCGACCCCAGGACGACCCTACTGTAGCTGTTGGACCTTTAGCAGCTTACTGGACATCTTCTACAAACCACCCAGTGGCTCATTTTTCCATCTCATCCCCACCTAGATGGACTACTCCAGAGTTCTCTAGGCCTTACTATAGGCTTGACCCCGCCGATAGTTTCAGCCCCATCCATGAACATTTGGAACAGTTACGTATTAGAGGTGATGAGCTTCGAAGACAAAGTCTCGAGCAACACTCTGAAGGGTTTCGAAATCACCATTTCCAAATAAGATTTGACAATGGAGACATCCCAGTTCATCAGATATCTTTTGGATCACCAGAACAACCTTCCCACCACGAGACCACTAATAAGACTGGTCAGCCCTCACAAGAGTCGAGTCCTTCACCTCAAGTGAACCAACCAGTGGAAGGACAATAGTCCAACACACCCATCACTACCACAGTTACTTTACCAGTTCCTCCCCTGCCTCAAAATTCGAGGGGAGGGTATTCCATTCCCTCGGATTATCTTATTGGTAATGTTATTACTACGGTATCTAGTCAAAAACCTACGTTGGTTCAACCTTTGAATAGTAGTCAATCTGTTGTGGCTGGGGGGAAACCCCCATTTCCTAACTAGAACATAAGCGGTGGAATCCTCAACGGACCTTCCGTTGGACCTTCCCAACCCGCTAGACTATCCACCATAGGATTATCTCATATTGGGGGGCCGTCCAATGTAACTCAACCCTCATGGAGTCAAGCATATCCAGGTTCTGTTAACCCTGTGCCAGGCCAACCTAATCCCGGAAACACACCATACGGGATACCTTATCCTGAGAATCTATACACTCTATGAGGGCAACAATCTGCGTTGCAACACGGACCCCAACCAGCTATCCCTCAAGTACCACCACCCCCGATCGGCCCTCCCCCACCTCCTGCTTGAGGCAGCAGGACCCCGCCTAACCTTGGTGGAGGTCCACCTCATTTTACCTACAACATCCCTCATCCTTCCGGTGGTGGCAGGAATGGTCCACCACCCCCTCCTGGCAAAGGCAGCGGGGGAACACCCTATCACGGTGGAGGAGGACATTTCCCTTTGGGTGGAGGAGGTGTTCCACCACCCCCTCCAGGCGGAGGCGGTGGAGGACCTAATTACTATGGTGGTGGCGGTGGTGGTGGAGACCCTCATCCTTCTGGCGGCGGAGGTGGTGGGGGCCCCCATCCTTCTGGTGGTGGAGGTGGTCCACCACCCCCTCTAGGCAAAGGTGATGGTGGGCCTATGAAGAACCTGCAATAATTAATTAATGCGAATACACGAGATATCAGAAATAATAGAACTCAAAATCACTTTTATATTGATCACGGGCCACTTCGAGGGTGTTAACACCCAAAAAGTGCTCACTAGCTCATTTCCTTATTCACATGACCCATTTGTCCACTTTTCCACCATTTGAGCCTCTAAAGCCGTCAAAAGGTCACCAAAAGACCATAATACACCCATTTTTCCCCTCAAAATGAATATTTTTCCTCAAAAACATAAAAAACCCTCAAAAAGGGTATAGAATTCCCAAAAATATTAAAAAGGGAATAAAAATATTCAAAATATTCAAAAAAGAAAAAAATGAGGGAAAAGGTACCTAAACCATGTTGGTCAATACCATTGGTTTCCTCAAAACCATAATGGTATTCCCCACCACCAAAAAATATAAAAAGGTGGTACGTGCTCCTCACTTTCCATCCATCCATCATCCTATCCTCACACTATCAAAATCTCTCATGAGACTTTTGGCCATTTTCAGCATCTTGGAGAAGAGACCTTTGGAGCTTGGAGCTACTCACATTGGGAGTTGCTCAACACAAATCCTTACCATTTGAGGTGTCTTAATACAAAATACTTATTCTTCTATTTCTTGTTCTTGAATCGTTTTTAAAAAAATTATTTGTTATATGCACATGCTAGTTTAGATTTAGATTTAATTTATAATTGTTTTTGCTTTCAATATTGAAACTGCTATCACATTGTTGATAGGTGTCCATTGTACAAAGCTTGGTTGTAAAACCAAGCTAACAGTTTTTGGCAACTCCGCTGGGTTCGAATTCTTAGATCTCAATTTTTTGCTTTAGATTTCAGTTTTTTGCTTTAGATCTTAGTTTTTGTTAGTTTTAATCATTTTTATTCATAGATCTGCCATCCTAGATAGCAGATCCATTGCTATTCTAGATCTTGGCCCCTTCTATTGCTATTAATAGCCTGAAATTTCCATTTTCGGGTTCGTTTTTCAGCGTCTGTTTTTCGTCTTTCTCCTCGCGGTTTTTCGCCCGATAGTTGCACGGCTCATCGCGACCTCGCGGCTTTTTTCTGCGCGGCACGCCACGGCTTCACGGCCATTTTACGCACTGCACATCGCGGCTTCGCGGCCATTTTCCGCACTGCACATCACGACTGTGTGACCGAAACCCGCGCTGCACATCGCAGCTTCGCGGCCGAAACCCGCGCTGTACATCGCGACTGCGCGGCCAAAACCTGCGCTGCACATCGCGGCTATTTTCCCAAAACCTGCGATGCAATTCTTTTGAATTCGGCCAATTTTTTGAAAATAGTTTTTGCTGTATTTTCTGCCCATTTAGCATATTTTACAACATTAATTTTTCTGCATTTTTAGAGCCATATTAAATCTTTTACTATTTATATATTCTCCATTAAAAGTCTTCTTAAAAATTTTCAGTAATTGAAAGAAATATTTTTCTGCATTTTATTTAGATCAAGGTTTTACTGTTTATTTGCTCGATACGTTTCCCAAGCAACTTTTAAGAGATCCATTTATTTCTTGCAATATTTATGTTATTTGCTTTCCTTCAAATTATTTCAAAGATCCATTATTTTTGAATAGTTTTTTCAAGCATTTACATTTCAAAAATGCCTTTATTTTTTGCAAAACTGGAAGCGTCTTTTCTTTCATTTGTAATCAATTGCCCAAGCAAGGCAAATCAATTTCAGTTTAAATACCACACTTGCACCCACTCTGCCACATAATTTAAACTGAGCCTTAAAATTTACCTTAAACTCAACAAACTTTTAACCCCACTTGGGGAACACTTAAAAGAATTTTGTAGTTAGGTAGAATTGAGGGGATAGGTGTTCCAATAACACCCCTCAATTATTGCATTTGAGACATAGTGGTTGTACTCTATGGTACCAAAATCCCTTATAATTTTGACATGGTTATCAACCAATTTATCGGGAAGGCCTCTCCCTTAGGAGGGTTGAGATAGCCAGACTGGTTCTGGAAGTCTGAGTGGAATACCGCAATCCATTCAGTAACTGAAGGATATCTTTCGAAGTTCTCGGTGTACACCCAAGAGGGTGTACAGCGACGATAGAACCAAACTGCAGATTCACCCAACCGAACGTGTCATGAACGGGGTATCCTAGTTGCCACTCTTTAGGATTGTCTACCCGGTATCCCTCCCGGTAGGGGGATATCTAGTCGTTGATTCAACACTCTATATTGTCTGACTTGGATTTCATCACCTTGTAGAGGATATTGTTTGTTGACTCACAATACTTCTAGCTAGGTGTTTGCATGATACATTACCCACCTTTGGTCTAGTAACACCCCTTTTTTCACGAAACTGTTTGACTTTTGGTATTCTGACCAATTTTGTTGCATCCCTCCACTTATTATAGCACAATTGCTATAACAAGTGCTTTTTGAGGTTGGTTGTTGACCTGAGAGCCTTTATTTTTTCACTCCCCTCTTGCACTCATTGTTGCATTAGGGTTTCGAGTTTTTTTTACATCACCACCTTACACTGAAATTTTTAAAAATATTTCTCACCATTGAGAATTTAAGACGATCTCGTCGTCTTCAGGATGAACCCCCTCAGTTCGGTATACTTGGCTCTACACGTCACCGACTTAGAGCCTTATCCCTTGAATTGACACGTCATCGGCTAAACACACAGTCATCCGATTCTGACATGCCTCACTTCACATCTGATTCTGAGGCTGAATCTGAAAACCCTACTGAAATATCACCAACCAACCTCATGGCTGGATCACAATATGACCCACTTTTCACAAGTACTATTGGAGATACATCCACAAACCCTTCTACTACTGTGCCATCCATGGTAACAACAACCCCTTTAGGCATGCCTAATATAGAGGCCACTCCACCTTTAGGTATGCCCAACACAGGACTACCTCCTATTATGGGAATGCCCAACATAGGAATCATGCCACCTTTCATTACCACAACCTGGATCCCATCCTGGCACTATTCCTAACCCCTCTGCAACCCATGTTGCACTTGGGAGCGTTGGCCCATCCCAAACCACAACGGTTGGAGGACACATACCTTTGATACCTAGCATACCCTTAGGGGCTGCTGGACCACTACATAATGCCACCATTAATAGTTATGTCCTAGTCACTACGCCACACCCATCTGCTAGTTTACCTTACATGGGTAGTCTGAACTTACCAGACCTAGCCAGGCTAACCAACGATCCTATCAGGCACAACCCTACATGGCCACCCATGCCTACAAAGCTCCCCTCGGACATCCCCAAGTTTGAAGGAAAACCTGGGGAGGATCCCCAAAACCACATAATGTCATTTCACCTATGGTGTTCATCTAACTCCATAGTGGATGACGCCATTAGACTAAGACTGTTGCAACGAACGTTCACTGGCTCTGCAGCCAAGTGGTACATCGAACAACCACATGGGACCCACCATACATTTACGTCTCTCACCTCCACTTTCCTTCAGTTTTTTCAGCTACCTGTATGCTATGATGCAGGAGTTGAAATACTGTTTCCTTGCAGACAAAACACAGCTACCCACATCACCGACCATATCCATGAGTGGCGCAAGCGTCGTAGCCTCTGTAAGATAAAATTGGATGACCGTATATTTTTGGACTGGTTTCTTAAATCACTCCTACCCCTCATAGCCAAAGATGTAGCTTTCGAACGACCCCAGTCAGAGGAGGAAGCTATCTTAAAAGCTCAACAATTCAACCTAATTTATGCCCAGTCAAGCTATCTCTACACCATCATACCAGATGCCCCATGAGGCAATTCTTCACGCGGTGATGCTCCGGGGGCATCACATGCCGCTGATGGTATTATCGGCCAAGTCACAGCACAAAATAAACCTTTTAGCATGGTGAGCACCATAAATGCCCCAGACCTCTCTAGCGCTACATCTAATTCTGGAGCAACAACTTTGTACACTCAAACGAATCAGACTCATCACACTCATGGACCCTCTTGTCCACAACATTGCTATGGGAAAGCGCCATTGACATATGTACCACCCACATACTATAACCAACCGGCCACCCAGAACCCAATTCATTTATCGGCACAACCAATGTATTACCCACAGCAAGCTACACCAGCTAACCCAACACTTCCAATAGCTCAGGGTTACCAACAACCCCAGCAGGCAACTGGACCACCTCCAGCCCCACCAGCTTATTATCCACTGCAACCTGCTCCCGCACCTGCGGCACCCCAAAATCCTCCCACTACTTAAGGGCAAGTGTACACACAACACAATTAGCCCCAACATCAAAACAACCAATGCAACCAGGGTGGACAACAAAACTGTGGAATAGGACGTAACCGCGGCAACAACCAACAACATAATCAAGGTCCACCACCTCCCAATCCTCCAAACAATAATAATGCTGCTCCTCCCAACCAAAATCCTGATCGTCATCCCAAGCAACCAAAAAACAATAACCTGAGAACAGGCCATCCATGTTCTATATGTGGAGTCTATGGACACTACACTCACAACTGCCCCCATTTAGAGAAAGCACGTAAACTTTGGGCTGACGATGCCCAACGCCAAGGCCATGCTGGACATCTAGCTCCACTTAATCAACCGCAACCCATGATATTACAAAACCCATTGCCAAACCAGGGAGTAGTAAATACTCGCCCTATGGATCCCCCACAAGGATCTGCTGCACCCCAGTAGCAAAACACCTATGCCGCAACTGATTATTAGCATATGGATCCAGGCACACACCATTTACTAATGATGTCATCCAATGACATTAACCTCCAAACTCGCAGGAATCAGTACGGCCCACCCCCAGAAACTCCCCCCACTGATGCATCCACCTCCCTTCCACCAGATCAACCACTACGCATACCAAATATGCCGTTGGATGGAGGACCTAAAATCCCTCGCATCCCTTTGTGAAGGATTAATAACAATCCTAATGCTCGCGCAGCATCCAGTTATAATGTCGTGGAATACCTAGCACAGTCCCCCACTGCTATGTCTGCTTTAGAGGTATTGAAAACATGCCTTCCACAATGAAAACTACTACTATCTGCCATCGGAGGAGTAGACCCTGACGACACACACATGATGGATTTTGACTTAGACCAAGCCGAATCTCAATTGCCATCAAATTTGGATTTCCAAGTATCAGTAAACATTCGAAACATTGTTGTGCATCGATGCATCATCGATGAAGGAGCTTCAACCTACGTTATGTCCACCCTTGTGTGGAAGAAACTTGGCTCCCCCACTTTACAACCATCCACCACGGCATTACGAGCTTACGACGGATGCTCAGCTCAACCACAAGGCCTCTTAGCGAACATACCCATAGAACTAGGCAGCAAATTAGTTCTTATCGACATCGAAGTGATCAATGCCCAGCTCGACTACAACCTCCTTCTTGGACGTAGCTATATGTACAAAATGAAAGCTGTGGGTTCATCTGTTTTTTGCCTCATGATGTTCCCACATGAAGGACGCGTTATCAAGATTGATCAACTCACATATTATGATCCTAACGCCCTCACAGCTCCTCAAAATGTGCTACCAATGATTGAGCAAACCATTCAAACTGCACCAACATCATTTGTGTCGTCAATTGGTCCTGGAATCTACACCGAGTCACCTATGACTTCCACATTTCCATCGATCTCACCACCTTTACCGATAACAAAAACATCGGATTTGTGCACCCTGTTGCACACCACACAACAGCCTTCGTCACTACCACAAACACCCACAGTGCCTACTCATATCGAAACAACGCCAATTCATACTATCCCATTCTTGTTCGCATTTTTCGGAGTTGTTAGTTCGCCAGTAATGGCTACACTCAACCTTCCTCGTTTAACATTAGGATTACCTGTATGGTACTTACCAGCTCCGAGCCCCCCGCCAACTCTAACTGTTATTTTACAACCGGTACAACCTATCGCTACTACCAACTGCCCACCCCCTCCTGTCACTCATCTGCAAAACAGACCACCCCCAATAGTGACTACGACATCAATGTCTAGAAACACCCCACCTTCGTTACGAAACACAGGGGGCAGAGGCCCATAAAATTATAACACTGGACCCATAACTCTCACCCCCCCAGCAACCCCCAAGGTAGCCAAGAACCCCCCAACTATTCGCATTCCCCCTAAGTGCTCGTTGTGTGACGACATAGGCCATGCCACTCATCAATGTCCACAATTACCTGCACTTCAAGAACACGTGAATATGTTGGATGATGACATCGGAATTCCAGTGATAAGACTTGAGCCACATACTCAAACTCATGACAAAACACTTCGCACTAACCACCCTTGTGTGATATGCGACATTTATGGCCATTATTCACATCACTGCCCTAATCTCGCAGATTATAGAGCAGCTCTATATGAATTGAATAATGCCGACCTAGAGATATCCCCTCCTCAAATTGAGGAAATTCATCCCCCACCATCTTCCTCCTCGGAAGAAATTAACACCATTTACACGGTTTCCACTGGATACCCCTCTGTCCAGTCAGCCCCTTCCATTGATCCCTTTGACACACATGTTCAACCCTTTCAAATCGACAAGGAAACCACATGTCCACAACATGGGGGCGGGCCCAAAACCTTGCCTACTCATCATCATTGTGATTCTCGTTAGAGATACCGGGGGTATCCACCCCACAAGGGGAATCCCCCATCATCATATCATCACTTCAGTATGCCACCACGGCCCATAGCCTCATGGTACACCCCCCTTCCAATAGTTGGTCAATGCCCTCTTGATCCCTCTCTAAGACAACATCTACACCGCATTGACACCTCTGAGTTCGGGGACATAATAGATTACCTCGAACCTGGGATAGGGGGCATGATCAACCATTTTGACCCTACCCCATCACCTCTATTTCAACACCTCAATGAGCCCATCGTTCAAACCAACACATATGTGATCCACAATCACAAACCCCATGCACATCATATGGGGGCAGGTCATTAACCCTGCTCACTTTTTCACATTCGTGATCTAAACCATTTTTGAGTTCACGTGTCACTTGTATATTTGAGTTGATTTCATACACATAGTATTTCGCCCCCGCGGGTCATCATTTCTCCCCACCACTACATCCTTGGCTTGGTGGGGTCACCTTCATTTGTAGCCATTTTTTAACCTAGTTATTTCCTTTGACCATTCCGGAGTCCTTATGACCTCCATTTTTCATACCATTTGCACCGCAGGATTCATATTTCCATGCCCGTGATGATGCTTGAGACCATTTCTCGCTCTCACACCCATAAGTTTTGGGCATTTTTTCAAAATGCCACTTATCGCCTCGGTTTGCATGCCACATCGGTCGTCCTCCATTTTTTACGAGTCTCATATCACCAGATTCAGTTTTCCATGCTCGTGATGACGCTTGAGATCATTTCTCGCTCTCACCTCCAGATTTTTTGGGCATTTTTTGCATGCCCCCTCGTCGCCTCGGTTTGCGTACCACATCAGTCATCCATTTTTGACAAGTTTGATATCGTCAGATTCAGTTTTCCACGCTCGTGATGATGCTTGAGATCATTTCTCACTCTCACCCCATAATTTTTGGGCATTTTTTCAAAATGCCACTCATCACCTCGGTTTGCATGCCACATTGGCCGTTGCCCCTTTTTGACAATCTTTATGTCACCGGATTCAGTATTCCACACTCATGACGATGCTTGAGACCTTTTCTCGCTCTCATCAATCCCTTTTTGTTCGGTATAGTTTTACCCTTTTTCGGGCTGAGCAATCCCTTTTACAAAAAAGGCACTTAGGGAGTTTCTGTTAAGCTCTTTTCTGACTCCTAAAACAATGAAAAGATCGTCGAGCAACCTTGCTTCCTTTCATGCTCGTTAAACGTATCTGAAAGGGAATCTACCTGGTATAAGTTTACCTCTTTTCCAAACCTTGTAGACTAATTATGAAAAAGGAATACTCTAGTCATATCGGCTAGAAGAGTTCTCCATTTGCATCATTTTATGCTTTTTCGGGCCTTGGAGACTAACTTACGAAAAAGAAAACCAATGGAGTCCACTTACCGCTTTCAGACTCTCTAAACATGAAAGTGACCATGAGCAATCACCATCCTGGGCTCGTAAAAACCCACATGATGGTACTCACAACCACTGTAGAGTCTTCTTATCGTTTTCAGACTCCTTAAAAATGAAAGCACCCATGAGCACGAACAGTCCTAGGCTCACAAAATCCACAGGACAGTACCATTTTCAGAGAACACTTTTATCCCTTCTTGGAGCTCATTAAAACTATGAAGAAGGACCCAATGGTGCTTCTCAGTGCCACAACAGATCACGTCTACTCATATGGCAGCTTCCCCATTTTGGTCGCCTTTGTTCAGATTATTTTGCAGTATGTCACCCTGAGAATCCCTCGACAGCACCAATCAGCTTGTCCCCCCCAGAGTTAATACATACCCTTTAGTTCTTAAAAGCTATGATCCCCACACCTAAAAGTCAGTTCCCTACGCTTCCAGGTCAACCATGTCATCATGCTCTGAACAAAGAAAGTTTGAGTCTACCCACTCTATGACTCCAATTACTTCCCATCCCCACAAGTATGTCAGTCCTACCATCAGTACTACCACACTTCAGTTCTACACCTCGTGCTCCTATCAAGGAAACATCATTGCCTTGTTAGTTGTTGGTCTCCCTCTGTCGACGACACCCAAATTTATTCCAGAGGATAGACCTAGAAGTCCCTATGTCTTGGACTCATCACCATTTATGATGAGTTCCTACGAATCATTTCGAGAAGAGTCCTCAATGCCTCTCCAAATGGTTGTTTCTCACATGCTTGACTTCAACACCTTGATCGCAAATGCTATGGGAAAAATGGCTTGAATCTCTTTCTTGATTGGAAATATCACTTGAAATACATGGTTTTTCAAGTTGTGTATCTCATGATATTATTATTACAGATATATGCAGCAACTAACATGTCCATGAATCCTAAATAACAATCCTCCACTAACTATATGCAACAAGAAGTGCACCCTTGCACATTTACATGACATTGAGAGAAAGATAGTAGAATAGTCATAGAGAAGAATGAGAGAAGATGACTTCGAACTTAGTTGGGGTTTGAACCTGCATCAAAAAATATCCATGAATCTATGTTGATAGGTCTGAATGTCCTCTCCATCAACCAACTAGGATGGGAATCTTGCACCCTCAAAATTGGTTCTAAGGCAGGGAGGATAAGCATCCACTGTGCAAGGACAAACTAAGCTCTCCAATTTTTTCCAAATGATAAAATGATAAAAAGATGGTATCCTTATTTCTTCTTGTATTTTATTAACCTCCCAAGGCCTCCATGGATCTAATTCCCTCCAAGAGCTTCATCTGAACTCAAATTAGGTAGAGATTTCCATGAGTGCCACTTGTCCAACACTTCCTAGCTTTTCTCTTCCATCAATTCGAATGGGGGGAGTCTTGGCTGCCATAACTCCCCTTATGAGCCCTCTTGGGGGATATTTTTAGACTTGACATGTTATATAGGTTAGATGTCAATAATCAGGTCTAATCTTTGTCATACGTGTCATAGCATCTTCATCATTGTTGTCATAGAGGTTAGGGAATCTAGCTCCAAGTGTCACAATACGTCTAAAATTCCTCTTTCTCTTCCATGGTAGATACTCTTCCACTCTAATTCGACCCTCCTTGATTAATTCCATGAATAATGCCTCTCCAACTCCCCTAAGAACGCTAGAATCCATCATGGATTCAAATGAGTGAGAATAGAATGCCACATGGCATGGAGAATATTTCCTTGTGTGGTTCCCACACCACCTATGCGCCCTCAGGACCAAGTGCCACCTTATTTTCTTCTTATTATTATTTATTTATCCCCTTTAATGTATATTTATCAATCTAATCTACATTTTGGGTCTTATAGATCCCTTATTCCAAGTCTAAATGTTTCCACCCCAACCTAAGGAAATAGTAGATTGGTGGAAATTTCCCTTCATATGATTAATTTGTATGGGGACATTACAGTCCTCCCCACCCAAGATTGCTTGTCCTCAAGAAATTCCAAATTAGGATGATGCAAATTTTGTCCATCTTCCCATGTGGCATTGTAATACCCATATAACCTTAGTTAAAGTTTAAATACTTTGTAATAATGTTTTTAATTGTTGTTGAATGTTTGATGGACATTCTACCAAGAGCGGACTCAAGGCGTGATCTCCCTAGCTTAACGCAAGTCTAGAACAAATGAGACAGAATATAAGATAACTTTCCTAGATCTAATTAGAGATCGAGTGACTAGATGCTTTACCTTTCAGATCACTGATCTTTTCTCCCTCATGTTTGTCCCAAGCTTGATGGTCTTCAGATCTCAGCTACAAAACCTGTCAAGGCATACACAACAACACAAGTAGTAAAATGCATCTAAACAATAACAAATCTAAGTAAGCAGTTAAGTGGGAAAACTACACAAACATCATCAATGCAACAACATTTGGTGGAAATTATTTATATTACTGTATAAAAAGGGAAAGTACATAGAAAGAATTGATTACAACCAAGGATTAACGTAGTAATCTTTCTCCAAACAAGCCAATGCTAAAGCCTCCCAAGGAAGTATGAGTCTCCCAATAGATGAGTAGGGATCTCGTAAGCTAATTTCACCATCATGTACATACTATAGACTTCCTCCCTTTGGAATGGGAATGAGCTTCACTTATATAGGACTAAAAGGATAGCATATGTTGAGATATGGTAGGAGAGAGTTAGGGGATCCTTCCAAAAGGATAGGAACTGAATGTCAATTCCCCTATAGGCTAGGGATAGGGATCCACATCACTCAACTTCAAGAATGGGATAGACGATGTTCTTTTATCCAATTAAATTACATCATCGCAGGCTGCATTAGGACAACCTACGACGTCGCATGTTGCACAAGGGTGAACTATGACGACCTATAAAAATGGGTCAGTTAAACCCTCCAGTCATGGAAAACTTCAGGGATGTTTACACTGAGTCTCATGGTAGTAAGATTTAGGTGTAACAGAATGCCCCCCAAAGCATGGAGCTGTTGGAACTTGACAGGTGAAATGCTTTGACAGAAGGAATGGCAATGGACTTGTCAGACAAAGGATTCTGTTGTAGTACAACTGACTCTTAGTACACAGTCTCACATGACTCACAACATGGCTGCCGACCAATACAATGCAGATCCATGGTAGTAATGATCGACTGAACACAATCATGGCTACTAGACACAAGCGTAGATCCATGATGATATGATAACACAGCCACGACCAATATAAAAGTGGATCTGTGTAACATGACTCAAAACAATCTCCATCGCAACCTGGGTAAAACATGACTCCCCAGGGTCTTCGAGCTGAACCCGCAATGATACGACTCTATCCATGTGATTACAAATGTCTTGATGTCGAACATGGTAGAAACCACTTGATTACCGGTCATTGATGTATACCAATAACAAGCGCAAGGGAAATCACCATTAATGTCAATGATCCCCAAGGTGTCATAGTACATAACATCAAGCGCGAATAAATAAGTTGAAGGCGAATGCTTAATGAAATATTTCAATCAAGAGTCAATGATGTAAACTCAGGTTGAAAGCGAGGTATCCTGCCATTGAGGCATGTAGGCCCAAGGTACTTGGTTGGTTTCCAGATTCAATCCTTGGATGATGTGTTGAAGTCGACAAGGATGAATCCGTCGAAGGAGGGCCATGAAGAATCCCCCATAATCGACATGAAACACGACAAAGGATGTTTTGAAGTAGATCAGATGATACAATAATATGCAAGACTGACTCAGAGTAGACCGACATGGTGGATGGTGTACTGAATGCAGATAATGAGTGGTGAAAGTATTCTTGAACATGGACATGGCATGACTTGGAAATATTGACTTGACTTGACGAGTATGACGCCAACTCCTAATGCAAATGATGATAGAAACGTTCTTTGAATGACTCAAAGGAGTAACAAGACTCAGGAAGTAGGAAAAACTCGAGGACAAACGGATGACCCAAGTATGGTATGCAAATGTAAATGAGTGCCATGTTCAAGAATGACTAAGTATTGTCACAGGTAAACAATGTAACACAAAATCTTTCATTTTTCCCCATCATGACTGATGAGTGCCTCATGTGTTTTTTACGAGCTTGATGAGGGTAACCAGGTGCTCGGTATAGCTCATCTCATAGATGAGTCCAATCCCAAATATTTTCCGAGCCTCGGAGAGGAGGGGTTCATCCCATAGCAGTCCCTTCAATGTTAAATTTTAACGAGCCCATAGAAGGTAAACTTGGTCGTCATTTCATGTTTAGAGAGTCTGAAAAGAACTAAAGAAAGACTCCAATAGTCCTTTTCCGTAAAGTTAGCCTCTTCGCTCGAAAAAGGGTAAATCAACGCGAGAGAGGAATCTTCAAGTCATGATTCGCTGGAGTATTCGTTTTTCGTAAGTAGTGCCTCCTGGCCCGAAAAAGAGGTAAACTATCATTAGGGAGACGACCATTCAAATACTTTAACAAGCATGAACACAACAAGTTCGCTTGACAATATTTCTGTATTTAGAGAGCCTGAAAAGAGCTTAAAGATAGACTCGGGGGGGATTCCTTTTCTGTAGGAGTTTAACGATCCCAAAAAAGTGATAAACCATAACTCGGTGACTTATTCTCATAGTTTTACGTGCACAAGAAAGAACAAAGAGTTAGCTTGTCATCATTAAATAACCGAATTCTAACGTGTAAAAATAATAACACAAATATTCAACTGGTTGTTTGTACCTGACAACATTTATGAGATGATCGCTACGATGCGAGAATGGCACAAATGAAACACTTAACGTCTCCTGCATGCTTGAAAACTAGGTCAAATAGTCAACCAGGTATTAAAATGCAGTAAAACAATCCAAACTATAGCAAATAACCCATAAAGCATCTAAATTTGAAAAAGAAAATTCCCTTTTTGTTTAGAAAATAGGAAAAAAACAAAAATAGTTACGATTGTCATTTGCCAAGTTTGGGGAGAAGAAAGTGCCATTTAGATCAGATTTTCATTTGTCGATTGCCAGAGCTATGATTAACCATTTCACATACCGTCAGGAGCAGGTAAAACTAAATCTCAGCCAACAACTTTCTAGTGGTTTACAATTTCATTTTTTGTTCATTTTTTATGTTTTTAGGTTGATTTGTGAGGGGATTTTGCACCCTCAGGTCGTCGCAGGTCTCCTTTACGGGAATTACGACAAACCTGGTTGGTCGCAAAACCTGTAAGGGTGTCTTGCAACGATGTCTCCCTGTCATAAAATACAGGGTGCGACGGTGGAAACGTCCATCTCCAAATACAAACCTAGCCCAGAATAAAAACTTTCAATGGTTTGGGTGAGTTCTAATAGTGTTTAAATGCTTCCTTTGACAGGTTTGTGGCCGTCACCATGGTTCTTGAATGGCGTGAGCGTGAACATGAAGTAGAATATGTACAAGAAGAAAATGATCTATTGTGAGTGGATGCATTGAGAAACTGTGGACTATTGAAGTTATTCCAGGTCCAGGGCATGAGGGCCCAAGTCCCACTACTGGAGCACATGCTCCGAAGTTGGGATGCAGCGCAATAATACTTCATGATGGGGGAACACACGCTAAATATAGATTTCAATAACATCTACTTCTTGACAGGACTATCCCAGAGGGGGGATAATGTGTCTCTCACCAGATCACACAGAAGTGAATGGACGATGGATGACTTGATCGCCCAGCATTGTACTCCACATGCTTGTGACTCTAGTGGGAAAATTCCCATTAAAGAGGTTCGAGAACGTCCATTGCGTGTTATACTCTTCACTATAGTGAGGATAACCGGGAACCAAGTGGCTCATCTGGCTACCAAGTCCCAAATGTTATATGTGGAAGACTGTATGTCTCCAAAGGTGTTTAACTGGTGTGAGGGACTACTCACCAACCTTTGAGCTCAACTGACCAAGTGTCGGTGTGGTGAACTCAAGCAGTTCGGTTATGGATCAATAGTGATCTCTTTCTTGTTGGAGTGGGTTCCTCTCTTATGCCCGTAGGTGACCTTGGATGATAGAGATGCCAAGGATCCTCATATGGCTCGATGGATGGAGGTGATGGCCCGCCATTGTGGTGGGGGTCTGATCATCAGGTATGGTTCCATATTCTTCACCTGGTTGGAAGGCTAGCTGCTCATGATCAAGGAATATCCGTACAGTGGTGCGGACTTCAGGGAGGATCCATACCTAGTGTCTCCTGAGGGAGAAGAGTGGGGAGATATCGGTTAGAACAATGACCTTTGTACTTTTTCATTTTGTGTATTTATAATTTTTTTTTTTGGGTAGTGCTGATGAGTTAATAACCTATGTGTGCAGATGTGGGCCCTTCACGACTGGTGGGAGTTTTACTTCTCACGAGGAGGGGAGAGGCACCAACTTTAGCCCCATCCATGCATGATGCCATTGTAGAGATGGAGGATGAATATGAGAATCTCACTAGGTTGACATTAAACATTCTAGATCTGTTAGTGCATGAGTTACCTCGGCCCATGCAAAGGTACACGGTTGGCGTGACTTTGTGTTTCAGTGAGCTGCTCCACAAGGTAGCGAGAGCAGTTGACTACTTCCATGGCCAGTGGGCGAGAGCTGCGAGACCCAGGGGTGCACGGGCCAGGAATTAGGCCTTATGATATTATATATGTATTGAGAGCTTGTGAGCCTCATATTTTGTACTACTAAAAGCTATCAGGCTTCAGATTTTGTATAGACTCACTGAAATCCATCGTGCTTCATATTTTGTATCGGCACTACTTTATCTCGATTTATATATATATAGACATTTTGGTAGCTTTATACACTTTTGTTCCATATGAGATCTTGTTTATACGTTTTCTTATGTGATGAATTATTTACAATGTTATGTCTGCTTTTTCAATTCATGAAAATGTTATGTGTGTGCAATGTGCCAATCTAGAATGAAGTTGGCCATCGAGTCGGCAACTGTGTTCATGTCTCGTGGAATGTGCAGGTACTAAATGGATTCGAAAGACCTTTCTAGAAGATGAACTTGTCGAAAAAGATGGAGTAGGGTAGGTTCACGGATGGTGTAAACCCAGTTGAGATGAGATACCACCAGTTGCAAATCCAAATGGATAACAACGTGGTCCATACCCAAAGAGAGAGTGTCGATTAGGGTTCCAATGATTGCCTGATATTCTGCAGCATTGTTGGTTGTGAAACCTAGACACATTCCTCCTGAGATGATAAGCTCGCCGATGGGAGAGTATAACACCCAGGATGCCAAGGCAAGGTTGCGGGTATGTCGACTAGCATCGTCTGCGAATCCATAATAAGTTTCCATCTACACACGCGGACATAACAAGGTATACGTAACGAAACAAGACCTAAGCATGCAAAAAATCAAAGCGTCACACCACACAAAACACATGCCATGTACAGTATATACAAAGTACTTATGCATGAAAGACTCAGGCATAGTACCTCTTCAGGTAAATCCCATTGCAGGGTTCACCTAAAGATATCCCGTCGTAGTCTTCAAGTCCGTAGGCTCCCTTCTCTAAAACGTGCTTCACTATGTAGGGTCCACTCCACATGGACTCAAAATTTCCGGCCCCCAGCTTGTCATGTCTTTGGTCGTATGTAAGGACCAAATCACCCTTGATATAGACACGGGGTTCTACCAACTTTTCATACTGTGCTTTGATGTGTTTCTTATGAGCCTCATTGGCAAGAGCAGCATCGCGGTGAGTCTCATCGATTTTAGCTAGGTAGAGGAAGTGTTCTTCCTCAGCAGTAGTGTTCGGGAGAAGTTCAACTACGAGTTTGAGGGACGGAATCTCACACTCTATTGGTAGGACTTGCTCCAATCCATAAACTAATTGGAAGGGGGTGAATCCAGTAGCAGTCTTGATGGAAGTTTGATAATCCCATAGTACAGAGAAGAGCATATTGTGCCAATTGGACTTGTGCGTACCCACCATGCGTTGGATCATGGTTTTCAAGACCTTGTTATAGGCCTCTACTTGTCCATTGGACTGTGAGTAGTACAGTGTTAAATTTTCATGGAGAAAACCAAATCTAGTGCTCAATTCGTCAACCATGTGGTTCATGAACTCAGAACCATGGTCAGTGACTATAGCTTGAGGAACATCGAACCACGCTATAACATGATTGAACATGAAGAGTGTGGCAGTTTTGCCGTTGTCCATGTATGTAGGCATAGCCTTGGCCCACTTTGTAAAGTAATCCACGGCTACTATGACGTAACCACGCCCCCCGAACAAGGTAGCATTACAGTGCATGAAGTCAATGCCCCATTTAGAGAAGGGGCCAACAGAAATAACCGAGTGTAACGGGGCTGGGTGGGTGCGCTTTTTAGTTTGAAAGTGTTGGCATGGAGGACATTTTTTTACGGCCTCGATGCAATCTTTAAAGATAGATGGCCAATAATATGCCGCGTGAAGTATTTTCTGGGCTGTATCCATCCCAGAGAGATGACCACCACATGCCCTAGCGTGACAGTCATTTAAGACGTGTCCATCCTCTTCATGAGTGAGACAATGTCAAAGAATAGAATCAATACCACGACGGTACAAAGTATCACTGATGATCAGGTAATACTTTGCATGGTGGCGTATTCGATGACGATCGTCCCGTGAGATTTGGGGGATGAAATGTTGGGTCTAAAGATATAAAGTGATATCTCCATACCACGGATCAGACATGCTGATGAGGAACAATGATTCATCTGGAAGAGAATCATTGGGCTCAAATTCTACATCAGGACAGGGAAGATCACATATCATCTCAACAAACACCAAAGAATTTTTAGACTTAGCCTTTTCGAATAGGAGATCAAATTCCTGCAGTATTACGATCCAGTGTGAATACCTGCCCCCAGGCACCTGACGTGTCAAAACGTGGTACATGGGGTTTGAATCGAAAATGATGGTGGTGGTGCAAAGCAAGATGCAATGTCAGAACTTTTGGACGGCGATGACTGCCGCGAGAGCGAGCTTATTCACATGTGAATAACGAGTTTCAGAGTCAATGAGACCCTTACTGAGGTAGTGGATCACATGCTCCTGGGCATTGTTTCCTTCTTGTACCAAGAACATGGTGATCGTGGTGGTAGAAGTGGCAAGATAAAGGATATAATCCTTGTAGTAATTGGGTAGCTGGAGCACAGGGGTGTGCATGATAACATGTTTGAGACTATCGAAAGATTGTTGCACTTAGTTGTCCCAAATGAATGAGACCTCTTTCTTGAGTAGTCTCATGTAACCCTGCGTCTTTTGCACGAAATTACAGATAAAATGCCTTAAATAAGTAGCCTTTTCTTGCAAACTTTGAAGTTCTGTAATGTCGGTGGGAGGTGGGAGAGCGACGATGGTTGCCACCTTCAAGGGATCAATGCGGATCCCATATTTTGAGACAATGAAGCCGAGGAGGCATCCAGACTCGATGTAGAAGATACACTTGTGAGGGTTCAGGCAGATGTTATACCTCCTACATCTGAGGAATACTGTCATCAGATGGTCAATGTGGTACTCGCGTTGCCGTGAATGGGAAGGTAGATCGTCCAAGCAAGGTTCCACAAAGTCCTTCACATCAAGAAAAACATACGATATGGCCCGCTGGAATGTGGCACCATCATTTTTAAGGCCAAAAGGGAGCTTGCGATAAGCAAATGTACCCCAAGGATAGATGAAATTTGTCTTGTGTTGATCAGCCGGGTGGATCTCAATTTGGTTGTAGCCAGAAAAGCCATCCATAAAAGAGAAAATGACACTCCCAGCACAATTGTCAATGATCTGGTCGATAAAGGGAGTCAGTTAATTTTCCTTAGGACAAGCCTTGTTGATATCCCGATAATCGACACAAACACGAATGGTACCTTGCTTTTTAGCAACAGGGACGATGTTTGAGACCCATTCTATCAACGGGACCACAATTTTGAATATTTAATTTTTTTAATATTTGTTTTAGGAGTTGTAAATGGTCTATGTAGATCAAGCGAGAAAATAGGAATATGTATAATACCATATGAGTTTTCTTTCTCAAATAATTTGTAAAGATCGGCTAAAAGTAGGAAAAGTAGTGAAAAAGCAGGAAAAGCGGAACTTTCCATATTTTTTCTAAAAGCAGGTAAATCAATTAAAAGCAAAAAAGATAGAATCTTTTCAAATTTTTGCAATCAGGGAGAGAAATAATTAGTAACTTCCAAGAAATAAATCAAGGGATATAGGAAAGTTTTTCCTAATTTTGATTAGAAAGGGGGGGCTAACTTCTATTCTCGCATGAAAATAATATTATTTAATATTTTATTGATATTTTAATGAGAAAAATCTAGAAGGAAATAAAGTCTATCAGAAGTTTATAAAGTGAGTATGGGAGCCTCCTTAACGAATCTTTTTTCCATTTCTTTCATTGTGTTGAAGAGCTATGAGCTTTTCTAGACTTGGGAGATGTGCCCCTTATCACCAGTTGGGAGATGTGCCTCTTCTGTCCACCACACTAGTTGAGGATTCAACTATGTATTTGGGAGGAAGGCATTCGGCCTTTATCATTGAATATAATGGTACACATTTCATGTAATTTGTAGGTCCATTCCATTTCCAATCAAGTTTACTATTTTTCCAATAGTTTGAGTGCAAGTTTCCAAGTGTTGTTTGCAATATTGCTTTGTAGCAATATTGGTAATTGTTGATTGGAGCTCCCTGAGCCATGAAATCCATACTATACAGCTATAATATGTAATTTGTAGACCTCTGTTATAAATCAAATCAGAATTGATTCCCTCTTTCTACATTTATATTTCATTCCTCAACATTATTTCTCTCTTATGCTCAATTTCATTGAAAACTAGACACATTGTAAAGTTGGCTGTAATAATCAGAATTATATGCATCCGGGGGAGCTAAGAAAGGCGGATGGTTTTACGGTGATTAGAAGTTTCTCTGTGTTTGGTAACGTTGTGGGGTCTCTGTTGGGGTCTCCTTGGTATGCGGGCTGGGAAGGACATGGGTACTGCCACTGACGGGGCCTTGGCCTATGTTGGGAACATGGAAAAAGGAAAACAAACAAACCAAGATCCTGCCCCTAGAAGCGGGACTGGGGTCACTGAGGCAGGATTCAGTGGTGTGGTCACCTTGATGCAAGCAACGATAGAATCAAGAAATCCTGGGCAATGTCTACCAAAGGCGCTCAAAATTCCTAAATTCTTGATAAAATCGGAAAGGATCAAAAATGATATTCAACATATGAAAGAACATGCACTCATTGGAAAATTTGTTGGGATCTGGCCAACTGAGAAAGTGCTGGTGTGGTGGATCAATACAACCTGGAAACCTCAGGGACATTACGATCTCCATTTAGGAGCTAAAGGTTTCTTTACTGTTATTTTCTTCAATGAAGAAGACCGCACAAGGATTTTTGACAATGGACCATACTTTTTCAATTCGGCGGGACTGTATCTTCGCCCCTGGAAGGAACAGTTTAACCCAGACACAAAAAATTTAACCATTACCCCAGTCTGGATACGTCTCTACTCCTTGACTTCTGAATACTGGAAGGAAGAAATACTAACAGGGATTGGTAATGAGCTAGGGGTGTTCGTTAAAGTCTCAGAACAAACCAAGAATATGCGATATACATCTTATGCCCATATATGCCTCTATCTGGATATCTCCCAAGACTTGCCGACAGGAATAGACCTTACCTGGGAGGATGAAGATTGGTTCCAGGCTATTGATTATGAATAGATCCCGTTTTGATGCTGGCGATGCCATGAACATGGGCATATTTTCAGGGATTGCCCGCTTAACAAACAGATAGCAAGAAAAACCAACTCTGAAGGAAAAGACCAAGAAGGATTCAGGAAAGCTACTAGCAAGAAAAGGAAAGCCAGGAAAGTCAGGGGCCCTGAAATACACAAGAATACCATGATCCACAATAGGTATGAGGTCTTGCAATTAGGAGAGGAAGAAAAATAAGAGGAAGTTATCTCTACACAGGAAAAGATCGAAGCATGAAATAAAGATCCAAAAGATAACCACAATATTTATTCAGCTGAGGTTGAGACTCCAGGCTATGCAGGATCCTCGCAAGAGGAAGGCGGAGATGAAATGGAACTGGAAGAACTGGATCTGGAAGGTATGGAGGCGACATGTAAAGTTGAAAATCCTATTCCCATAACACCTCATCAGGTCTCACTCCTAGAGAAAGCGATTATTAAATCCAAGAACCGCAAACCCTTGGGGGTAATTTCTGAATCTCTCAAAGAGAACGATGGGAAAAAGATAACGAGAGGGGAGAAAAGAGGTAGGCGAAGTAACATGCAAAGAATTCAGATGATAGGAAGGAACCTGGTGGCCTCGGGCCAGTATCCAACCATTGACGCGGCTCTAGAATCATCCAACCTCAATCGGTTATAAAATGTGGATTACATCTTGGAACATTAGAGGATGCAAGAGTATCCTAAAAATATGCCTCTTACGATGGAAAATTGAACTAGAAAAACCTGCTATTATTTTTCTCCAAGAAACCAAGTGTTCGGAAATTGAGCTCCAAGCCATCGAGCAGAAAGTCTGGAAGCACTGCAATGTGGTGGAAATAGATGCCACTAGTGCGACCGGGGGAGTTGGCATTCTCTGGAACCCTAAAGAAATAAGTCTGTCTGATTGGATGGCTTCAAAGTTGATCTTATCGACTGCTTTTCATATTTTAGGAACCAGAGTCAAAGGTTTTTTGTCCAATGTCTACGGACCTTCTTTGGCGAACCAAAAGAGTTCCTTCTTGAATTCCATTAGGAATCTTAAAAAAGAGACTGGTGAAAGACCTTGGATAATAGGGGGAGATTTCAATCTAATCAGAATTCTTGAAGAAAAACATGGAGGTCGATGTTGTCTTCATCCCAGTAACGAGGAATTTTCAGAGGTAATCGAAAATCTGGCAATGATTGATGTTAAAACCTCCAATGGCATGTATACATGGAATAATAAAAGAGGAGGAGACAGAAGCATTGCATGTAGACTATATAGGTTTCTAGTCTCTGAATCCATTATGATGGGAGGCGGGGATCTGACTGCGGTAGTGTTTCCTTCGGTGGGCTCGTATCATTGGTCGATTTGTCTGGAATGACACAGGATAGGAGAAAATCTCGGTCGACCGTTTAGGTTTGAACAATTCTGGCTTCTGCACCCTGACTTTTTTGATCAATTGCGTCAGTGGTGGAAGACTTGTGACCCGATTATAGGAACTAAGATGTATCAGTTCCAGAAAAAATTAAAATACCTCAAAGGAAAAATAAAGAGGTGGAATAAAGACATATTTGGAAATATTTTCCAAGGTAAGAAGATTCTCGACCTTAAACTTCAAGCAATCCAAAAGGAGGCCATGGCACAGGGGTATACTATAGAGTTGAAAACCCAGGAGAAAAACCTTTTACAGGAACTCACTCTCAAAGAACATCAGGAGGAACTCCTATGGAAACAAAAATCCCAAAGTTGTTGGCTAAAAGATGGTGAGCATAATACCAAGTTCTTTCACAAAGCCACCATCCAACACTGTCATGGGAACAGGTTGGTTAGACTCAAGAAGGAAGATGGCATAGTAGTGGAAACACAACCTGAATTAGAGCAGACCTTAAAAGATCACTTCGAAGACCTTCTGAATGAGCCAAATATTAATAACAAGCCGAAAGGGAGAAGGTTCTCGGCTACATCCCAAGATTGGTCACGAAGGCCCACAACAAACTCCTTATGGGTACTATCCGCATGGAGGAACTTGATGAAGCCATCAAAAAAATGGCGGATGATAAAGCACCTGGACCGGATGGGTTCACTACAAACTTCTTCCACTCTTGCTAGGATTGGCTGAAAGGGGAGATCCTGGCCATTTTGGAAGATTCTCGGTGAACCAGGAATATTCTAAAAGCTCTTAATGCTACCTTTCTCACGCTTATCCCCAAGGAAACGGGAACTGAGGATCCTGGAAAGTTTAGACCAATATCTCTCTGCAATGTGATCTATAAAATTATTACCAAGGTTATAGAAACCGGCTGCGGCCTCTTCTTCCTTTAATTATTTCTCCGGAGCAGGCTGGTTTTGTGGAAGGACGTCAAATTACGGATAGAATTATTCTAGTTTATGAAGCAATTCATTTGCTCAAACGAGAGAAAATCCTAGGTATGCTCCTAAAATTGGACTTATCAAAAGCCTATGATAAACTAAACTAGACGTTCATGGAAGAAATGTTAACAGCCTTTGGTTTCAGTAACATATGGACGGAATGGATCATGAGTTTGGTTTCATCCCCTTTCTTTTCAATCTTGGTCAATGGCACTCCCTCACAACCTTTCCTCATGACCCATGGAATTTGACAGGGGGACCCCTTATCCCCATTCCTCTTCATTATCATGGCTGAAGGTTTAGGAAGAATGATACGGGCGGCCCAGGAGAACAATGTTATTCGGGGTTTGGACCTGGGGGAGGGACTCACCCCTCAAACCCACCAACAATTTGTTGATGATACTATGATGATGGGACCTTCCTCGGTTCAGGAGGCCAAAAATATAAAAGATATTCTTAACACCTTCCTTAAGGGCAGTGGTCTAGAAATAAATAAAGAAAAATCGAAGGTGTATTTCTTCAACACTCCCAAAATTCATCGCAAAAATATCCTCCAAATTTTGGAATTCTCTGAAGGACTCCTTCCGTCGAAATATCTAGGGGCACCCTTGTCAGAATATACCATCCGACAAATCTCTTGGAAATATCTTCTGGATAAATTCAAAACCAAAATGGAATTATGGATGTTTCAAGCCCTGAATTTTCCGAGCTGCCTCATTTTGGTCAAGTCAGTGTTACAGGCTTTTCCAATTTACCTGTTCTCTGTGATGGCAGCACCCAAAGCTATTCTGAAAAAGATCCGTAATCTGCAGAGGAACTTCTTGTGGGTAGGCACCCCTGACTAGAGGAAATGGGCCTTGGTGAATTGGAACACTCTATACACTCCTGAAAGATTGGGGGGCCTAGGTCTACGTGACCCGGTGTGTATTAACAAAGTCTTAGGAGCTAAAATATGGTGGAGATGGGTCACCCACAAAGAGGAACCATGGGCACGTCTTTGGCACTAGAAATACGCCCCAAGATGGCCCAAACAAGACCTTATCAGATTTGGCAAAGAACAACCAAGATCTAGTATTTGGAAGCTTGCCCAGGAGAATCATGATTTAGTTAAAAATCACAGCTTCTGGGAGGTAAGAGATGGCAACTCTACCTCCTTTCTGCATGATGCTTGGCAGCAACTCCCAAGACTCTCTGATGGGATGGACAATCAGGAGCTGATTTTATATTTACAGAGTATCCCATGGGAGAAAGTCAAGGAATTTTGGGAAATAGGACCTGAGGAACTTTGGTTTAGACAGTGGAAATCAATTCAATGGTGGAAGACCTTAACCCCCAAAGAAAATCTAGACAATTTTTATGGGGAAATTACCAAACTGCAAATACCCTGGGCCACTGGGCCGGACAAAATCCGATGGGGTTATTCTAACACGGGGAACCTCAACATTGCAGAAGCGGTAGGTTGCTTGAATGGCCATGACAGGGTGCCCAGGGGTGAAAAATGGAAAAAAGTATGGGAGACAAACCAGTGGCCCAAAATTGCCACTTTCAGCTGGCTGCTGATTCATCGGCGAATTTTGACTTGGGAAAACCTTCTTAATAGGGGTTTCTTTGGACCTTCCCATTGTAGTATGTGCACTAATGCGAGCGAAACCATTAATCACCTTCTTGACGAGTGCCCTCTGGCCTCCTTCTTCTGGAACACGGGGGAAGAAAGATTCAGAAAAATGACTAGAGTTTTGGGCCGACCGGACCTGACGCTGGCCAACTGGTAGACTAAACCCTTTAAAAATGAACTTCTTAACAGAATATGTGAATTGTTTCCGGGTTTTGTGGTTTGGTAAATATGGAAGGAGAGAAACCAGCGGATTTTTGAGGAGAAACAAAGAAACACAGAGACAATTTGGAAGGTTATGGAACATCACATCGAGGAAACGTTATACTCCAAAATTCCATTCCCAAAAAATGGAAATGTAGATCTTGCAGAAAGAAAAATGTTGAATGACTGGGGTATTTATAACTCACTGAATGGCAATACTGAAGTGCTACAACGTAGAGAAATCTCCACTAGTCCCGATTTTTGGCAACCTCCTCCAATTGATACTATGAAGTTCAATTTTGATGGTGCATCAAAAGGTAACCCGTGGCCTGCGAGATTTGGAGGAACCATCAGAAATGCCCTGGCCTGGTTGTAGGAGTTTTCTGGGGTAACTTGGGGGAAACAACAAATAACATCGCAGAACTTGAAGGAATGGTTAATGGCATCAGTTGGGCACTGGGAAAAAACTGGGTACCTCTAATTTTTGAGGGGGAATCCAACATTTTGATATCCATTATGCATCGTATTCAAAGTGGTGCAGCAGTTTCGAAGGTCTCTGTGAATTGGAGATGGGAAGGCAGGCTGATGCAGCTTCAGGAAACTCTTAGCACCTCTCTGGCCATCAACTTCATTCATGTTCGAAGAAAAGGTAACAAGTTAACTGATGAACTGGCCAACATAGGGGTTAAGGCAAGTGTAGCATTCAAAGCTGGCACCTTGCACGAGATGGACGATCACGTGGCCAGTCACCGGTGTGAATTGATCGCAGCCGTTGATTTTAGCCCTAATTCGAACACCACCTGCCCGAAGCATCGTGAATCACATGGCATCCGGATCGAAAGGACACATGCTGCAGGTAATCCGACGTGTGTCAAGTCTGATTATCCCTCCTGATGCAACGTATCTAGATGTTGTCCTTTCACCATAAGGAAGTTAAGGTGGTTGATCATCGGGTTTTATATCACAGGCTAATCAGGTCTTTTCGTGATATTTCACCCAAGCGTCCGAATTATCTGAGTAATTATACCATCATGAGTATTGGTAATGGCGTGTGCCGCGACGAAGGCATTTATGACCCCAGTTATGGTGAAGGGAATGAAAGCAGTAATTGCTACAGGCTTATCATATTCCGAGCAGGTGAGATCATGGATCAGTACAAAACGGTTAAGTTGAGCACTCATGAGAATTCATGGAAGGGTACTTTTCCTAGCTCTCATTATAGGAACGAGGATTATAAATTAATGACTGAGGGCAACAAGATCAAGAGTTGCAATTCACAAATCCATTGCTTATCCTTCCTCCTGGTATGCGTTTTGATTTTAACTTGTGGATTAATTGGCTTCATATTAACGGTGATCTCTCGGCGATGTCTGGGTCCATTTTCCTGTGCATTATGCATCCCCATATCAGATTGAGAAGTCGTCGTGGGATTGGTAAAAATCCTAGGTCTAGGGGGAGACATACTGGTGAAGGTTCTTCCTCTCAATCCCATCCTTAGGAGATTGCCAACCCGCAGCGTTTCGACTGGGCTCATTTCTATTTGGAGGAAATGCCGTCAGCCATTGGTAACCAGATAGCATACCTGGAAATTGCTTTCCTGGAAGAGATTGAATCTCGGTTGGGTTATCATATTTTGGCTAGCCCCTTATGGGCTTGTAGGATTCTTCTTGCCCGTGAATTACATATCAGGGAAAACATTGCACATAATATGCAAGAGGTCATTGCAGGTATGAAGGAGAACCAACAAACCGAAATGGAGAACACTAGTGCTCTGGAAGCATTGATGGAGGACCTCAGCATCCATCCTCCGCAAGAAACCAGTCATTGAGTTTCTGATATTTTAAGCATGGAGCAGTAGGTCGGTCGGGATCGACTGTTTTGATTTTTTTATTTCGCTAAGTCATGTTAGTATTTTGTTTCGGCCCAGTGTGGCTCGCTGGCTAGTTCTTCTTCGGCTCTTTAGCGAGGCCTAATTCAAGTCTGTGTATCTAGGTCCTTTTTGTTATCTTGGTTAGTTCTGTGTTGATGATCAACCTTTAGAGGTTTTGAGGACTTCCTTGCTTATTTCTATTATGTTGGTTTCGCCCTGTCGATTATGTGGAAAACTTGGTTTGTCTCCATCCTCCCCTCTCGGATGGGTCTCTGGTTGGTTCTGGTCCTTAATGGACTTTTGTAACATTTTTGTACTCTATGTACCTTTTTATTAATAGAACTATCACTCTCTCTTACCTATAAAAAAAAAGAATGATATGCATCCAAATATCATTCTTAAATTTGACATGGATTAAAAAACAGTAGGACCCATCCCAAGTGTTAAATCTGAAAATTGTGACCCTCTAGTGTTGCTTGGATTCATTTGGAAATCACCTAATTCAGTTGTCCCAAATTTTGAACTTTTTCCTACTTTCTCCAAATTGTAGAATAACACCTAATCTTCGAGTCTAGTGTCTTCCATAATAGGTTGGAGATGTTAAATTTGGGATACTTCCAGTATTGCACCAACAGTGGACGAGTTTCCACATAATTCCTTGGGAAATTTCCTCCGATCATTGGGTTTATCCCAATTAGTCTGCCTAGGTGTGATGTACTTGAAAAATTGCAAGCTATTAAAGTCAAAACTTGAGTCTACCTTCCTTCAAACCTTGTTGGTCTGTCAAAAAGTGTTGTAGGTTGTCCTAAGGCTATAGTTGACCTCAAATTCAATCTTGGTAAGAATAGGAAAATTCTAGTGGTGTTTGGAGAAAGTTGAAACAATCTTGCCAGTTTTTGAAATTCTTCCTAGTGTGATTTCTTTTTTTCAAAGAGGTACATTACAACTTGATTGCATCAACAAACTCATCCTCTTATTTTGATGAGGTTCAAGTATTGTTTTATTAGAGTGGAGAGAGGGTTACAATTTTTCATGACAAACCTATTAAAAAACCCTCTGATGTACTTATTTCAAGAGATGAATATGTAATTGGATTCTCTGTTACTTCAATTCCCAAGTAGTAGTGAATATGTCCCAAATCTGTGTTATGAAAGGCTTTCCTCAATTCTATCTTTATGGAAGAAATGTACCTTCCATTGTTCACTACCGTCAACAAATCATATACATACACTATGAGATATACAACAAATGATCCTCCAATTTTCTTGACCAACATTGTTGCATCATCAAGGTTAAAATGTTTGAAATTTAATTTTAGAAGATGCCTGGTTAGATTTTTGTACCATGCACAAGCCATACAAAGACATGATGAGTTGTATACCTTTTTTTCTCATCCCTTCACAACAATAACCTCCTGGATGATACATGAAGACATTCTCTTTCGTGCCTCTATTCAAGAAAGTAGTATTCACTTCCATTTGATGAACTTTCCAACAATTATGTGTAGCCAAAGGAAATAGAGTATATATGGTAGCCCATTCTTTTGTAGGGGATAAATTCTCCCCATAGTCAATTCCTTCTTTCTATTCAAAACATTTTTCTAGGAGCCTTGCCTTATGCTTTTAAAGTGAACTATTCCATTTGTACTTGTTCTTGTACACCAACTTGCATCTGATTGGTTTAGTTCCAATTGGAGGATGCACCGACTTCCAAGTCCCATTTTTATGAGAGAATTGTATTCATTTTGTATGGTTGCTTTATATTCATCATAAGAAGAAAATTCTTCAAAGGATGTTGGTTCAAGGTTAGTAGATAAATTTGGTTCTCAATCATACAACATCCATAGCATTTACATCACCCGAATTAGTTTACAATGGGCCACAAAGCCATGGGTCAAAAGAAGCTCAAAATGGACTGAACATGAACCCAAAAATATTATTTTGTGGGAACCTCCCCCCCCCCCTATTGCCCCCCCCCCTAGTAGGGGTGGGGGTGGGGGGATTCAACCCCCTAAGACCGCCCTTGATCTAGGAACCTACAAATGCTACAACACATGTCCAATAGGAAATAAGTCCAACATAGGAAAATCCAACACCAAAGCTAGGAAGGAGGTTAGGGAGGAGAATAAACTAAAAGTAGGAAAAAACACTTACCATGTTTCCAAATTATCATCCTTTCCTTAAATTATAGAGGGCTAGGTGTTTCCCCAAAGAAACCATCCATCTAATAAATAACACAAAAAAACCACATGAGACACACAACATCTACCAAATTCCGTGCTACACCATGATAATGCTACAATATCTACCAAATTCCATGCTACATCATGATAATGCCCACACAAAATCCCCATAACACAACATCTACCACATTCCATGATACACCATGATAATGCCAACACAAAATCCTCATAACACAACATCTACCAAATTCCATGCTACACCATGACAATGACAAAACACAAAATCCCCATAATAATGGGACCACATGTCAAACAAAGCCATATAATAAAAAAAGAATGCACACAGACTCACATAAATCGCATTTTCCATTTTTTCATTGTTCTCTAAATATTTGGTCAAATGGTACACTAATGTCATTCAATGAATCATACAATCTTTAACATAAAATATAAAAAAAGTTAAAGTATCCAGAATACCATATTCAAAAAGTTAAACACACAACATCTACCAAATTCCATGCTACACAATGATAATGATAATGACAGCCCAAAATCCCCATAATACAACATCTACCAACTTCCATGCTGCACCATGATAATGAGAAAACACAAAATCCCCATAATACAACATCTACCAACTTCCATGCTGCATCATGATAATAACAAAACACAAAATCCCCATAATACAACATCTACCAACTTCCATGCTGCACCATGATAATGACAAAACACAAAATCCCCATAATAATGAAACCACATGTCAAGCAAAGCCATATAATGGAAAAAAGAATGCACACAGTCTGTCACATAAATGGCATTTTCCAATTTTTTCATTGTTCTCTAAAATATCTGGTCAAATGGGACACTAATGTCCTTCAACGAATCATACAATCTTTAACAGAAAATATAAAAGAAGTTAAAGTATCCAGAATACCATATTCAAAAAGTTAAATAACCAAAAGACCATATAAGTACATATTCAATAAGTTCTCACATGGATGCACTAAGTTAAATAACTGGAAGCCCATATAAGTACCATATTCAATAAGTTAAATAACCAGAAGACCATATAAGTACCATATTCAATAAGTTGAAAATCTCCATGGATCAATTCTGTAGGAGGGATTCTTTAAAGTTCAACTTCGATCACTCACGAATTTGAGGAGAATTTCAACATCCAACAACTGACCTCCTTTCCTGCTTATGGCTTCCTTGATTTCCAATCCATCTTGTGCAATTTTGTAATGAACGTCACACTGTACTAATTCAGTTCTCTTTCGCTTATCACTGAAACGCTTAAACATAGGAAGAAGATCCTTTATTATGTCCACACCTAGTGGCAGAATACAAGTAGCTAATCGACTTTCTTCCACGAGTATATCTCTGATAAGCCTAACACCCCTTTCAAGTGCCTTGGAATTGTGCTGCGCCTGCACTTGAGCTTCGAGAAGTCGTCCCCCCTTAAAGCGTTTCATAGCCTTTGAGCTCTCAATTTCTCTAGAGATGCAGATAATCATAGCGTTGCCTAGTGCTTTGCTATACAATTTCTCATTTAAATCTGAAAATGAAGCCTTCACACTTCTCAGAATAGCAATCCCATGATTGAAGTCCTCGCTACTGATATCTCTCACTTTGCATACATACAATGTGTTCAGCACAAACGGATATCCCGCCAACGCGGCCAGTTACACGTTTTCACGTGGCCAGTTACACACTTCTTTGAGGTTCATAAACTGATTAGTGTAGAATTGATTCACTACATGGACAAATGGAAGAAGAGGGAGAAATGGAATTTCAAAAGGGTGCAATACATTCTTGGTTTCAAATGAAATAATTAGTTAGAGTAAGATCCAAGGTAGAGGAAGAATGTGTATCTCACCACCTTCTATTTCTATTACAAATAAGTTGTGCTAGTAGGAAGTTACCTGCTCCTTTTAATTTAATCTATTTTTGTCCCTCTGAGGACTTCAAAATTTTGTTTTTTATAAATTAGAAGCACTATGAAATAGTAGTGGGGAATCTACTATAAACCAACTTGTGGAAAATCTAAAAAGTATAAAATTTTAATTTGCAATGTGCGGGTGTCTTGGATGTAAAATTCAAATTTATCAAATATCTTGAAGGTAAATGAAAGTCTTTCATGCTAGAGAGAATGTCTAATGAATCCAAAAAGAGAGAATCCATGTGGCTCTCAAAGGGTGATATGAATATTAATTTTTTTCACAAGCTTGCTAGTCATAAGAGGAACACATATACTATTTTGGGAATAAAAAATTCTAAATGGACATTTTAAAAGCCTTTATAAAGATACAAAGGAATTCAATATTATAAGGAAATCATGAAAATCAATAGGCTATTTCCCATGATGATTGGTGATGAAATAAATGTAGATATGGAGGTAGAGGTGTCCAACTAGGAGATAAAAATAGCCGTAAAAGATAGATCAGAATAACCCTCTCCAAAGCTTCATTCTTTTACCTAGGGACTTAGGTTACATGATCTCATGAGTCTACTAGGCCAAATCCCATTCAATGTTTCCTACTAAGCTCTAGGGTCCTAAAACATCCTTATCTCCCTCTTTTGATCTCATTCAATGCTTCCTATTAAACTCTAGGATCCTAAAACATCCTTATTTCCATCTTTATAATTCGTGAAGTCTATTTTGACATAAATACTCTATACAACTCTTTTTTAAATATTCTGAGATAGTAGTGGGTAAGTATTTTTAAAAATGTTATTAAGGTAAAATAAAAAGAAAGTATCCATGAAATTGAATTTTATCCAATAACAAACACATACCACTCACCAAATTCCACACTAATATGATAGTCGCATAACCACACATACACACAACATCTACCAAATTCCATGCTACACCATGATAATGATAGCACAAAATCCCATAATGCAACATCTACCAACTTCCATGCTACACCATGATAACGACAAAACAAAAAATCCCCATAATACAACATCTACCAACTTCCATGTTACACCATTATAATGACAAAACACAAAATCCCATAATAATGGAACCACATGTCAAACAAAGATATATAATGAAAAAAAGAATGCACATAGTCTGTCACATAAATCGCATTTTCCAATTTTCTCATTGTTCTCTGAAATGTCTAATGGGACATTAATCTCATTCAACGAATTATACAATATTTAAGAGAAAATATAAAAGAAGTTAAAGTATCCAAAATACCATATTCAAAAAGTTAAAAAACCAGAAGACCATATAAGTACCATATTCAATAAGTTCTCACATGGATGCACAACCTGTAGCATTCTTCATAATTACACTGATGGTTTTCGTAACACTTGCATGAAAACTCTATACAACTCTTTTTTAGATATTATGAGATAATAACATGTCCTAAGGTAAAATAAAAAGAAAATATCCCTGAAATTAAATTTTATCCCATAAAAAACACATACCACTCAACAAATTCCACACCAATATAATAGTCACATAACCACACATAAATAACACAAAAAAACCACATCAAACACATAACATCTACCAAATTCCATGCTACACCATGATAATGCCAGCACAAAATATCTACCAAATTCTATGCTACACCATGATAACGCCAACACAAAATCCCCATAACACAACATCTACCAAATTCCATGCTACACCATGATAATGACAAAACACAAAATCCCCATAATAATGAACCACATGTCTGTCACATAAATCGCATTTTCCATTTTTTTCATTGTTCTCTGAAATATATGGTCAAATGGGACTCTAACATCACTCAACGAATCACACAATGTTTAACAAAAAATAGAAAAGAAGTTAAAGTATCCAGAATACCATATTCAAAAAGTTAAATAACCAGAATAGCATCTTAAATAAATTAAAGTACCATATTCAATAAGTTCTCACATGGATGCACAACCTGTAGCATTCTTCATAACTACAATGATGGTTTTGGTAACACTTGCATGAAAATCTCCATGGATCAATTCTGTAGGAGGGATTCTTTAATGTTGAGCTTTGATCTCCAATGGGACACTAATTTCATTCAAGAATCATACAATCTTTAACAGAAAATATAAAAAAAGTTAAAGTATCCAGAATACCATATTCAAAAAGTTAAACACACAACATCTACCAAATTCCATGCTACACAATGATAATGATTATGACAGCACAAAATCCCCATAATACAACATCTACCAACTTCCATGCTGCACCATGATAATGAGAGAACACAAAATCCCCATAATACAACATCTACCAACTTCCATGCTGCACCATGATAATGAGAAAACACAAAATCCCCATAATACAAAATCTACCAACTTCCATGCTGCATCATGATAATAACATAACACAAAATTCCCATAATACAACATCTACCAACTTCCATGCTGCACCATGATAATGACAAAACACAAAATCCCCATAATAATGAAACCACATGTCAAACAAAGCCATATAATGGAAAAAAGAATGCACACAGTCTGTCACATAAATGGCATTTTCCAATTTTTTCATTGTTCTCTGAAATATCTAGTCAAATGGGACACTAATGTGCTTCAACGAATCATACAATCTTTAACAAAAAATATAAAAGAAGTTAAAGTATCCAGAATACCATATTCAAAAAGTTAAATAACCAGAAGACCATATAAGTACCATATTCAATAAGTTCTCACATGGATGCACTAAGTTAAATAACTAGAAGCCCATATAAGTACCATATTCAATAAGTTAAATAACCAGAAGACCATATAAGTACCATATTCAATAAGTTGAAAATCTCCATGGATCAATTCTGTAGGAGGGATTCTTTTATGTTCAGCTTCGATCCCCATAATACAACATCTACCAACTTCCATGCTACACCATGATAACGACAAAACAAAAAATCCCCATAATACAACATCTACCAACTTCCATGTTACACCATTATAATGACAAAACACAAAATCCCATAATAATGGAACCACATGTCAAACAAAGATATATAATGAAAAAAAGAATGCACATAGTCTGTCACATAAATCGCATTTTCCAATTTTCTCATTGTTCTCTGAAATGTCTAATGGGACATTAATCTCATTCAACGAATTATACAATATTTAAGAGAAAATATAAAAGAAGTTAAAGTATCCAAAATACCATATTCAAAAAGTTAAAAAACCAGAAGACCATATAAGTACCATATTCAATAAGTTCTCACATGGATGCACAACCTGTAGCATTCTTCATAATTACACTGATGGTTTTCGTAACACTTGCATGAAAACTCTATACAACTCTTTTTTAGATATTATGAGATAATAACATGTCCTAAGGTAAAATAAAAAGAAAATATCCCTGAAATTAAATTTTATCCCATAAAAAACACATACCACTCAACAAATTCCACACCAATATAATAGTCACATAACCACACATAAATAACACAAAAAAACCACATCAAACACACAACATCTACCAAATTCCATGCTACACCATGATAATGCCAGCACAAAATATCTACCAAATTCTACGCTACACCAGGATAACGCCAACACAAAATCCCCATAACACAACATCTACCAAATTCCATGCTACACCATGATAATGACAAAACACAAAATCCCCATAATAATGAACCACATGTCTGTCACATAAATCGCATTTTCCATTTTTTTCATTGTTCTCTAAAATATCTGGTCAAATGGGACTCTAACATCACTCAACGAATCACACAATGTTTAACAGAAAATAGAAAAGTTAAAGTATCCAGAATACCATATTCAAAAAGTTAAATAACCAGAATAGCATCTTAAATAAATTAAAGTACCATATTCAATAAGTTCTCACATGGATGCACAACCTGTAGCATTCTTCATAACTACAATGATGGTTTTGGTAACACTTGCATGAAAATCTCCATGGATCAATTCTGTAGGAGGGATTCTTTAATGTTCAGCTTTGATCTCCAATGGGACACTAATTTCATTCAAGAATCATACAATCTTTAACAGAAAATATAAAAAAAGTTAAAGTATCCAGAATACCATATTCAAAAAGTTAAACAGCAACATCTACCAAATTCCATGCTACACAATGATAATGATAATGACAGCACAAAATCCTCATAATACAACATCTACCAACTTCCATGCTACACCATGATAATGAGAAAACACAAAATCCCCATAATACAACATCTACCAACTTCCATGCTGCATCATGATAATAACAAAACACAAAATCGCCATAATACAACATCTACCAACTTCCATGCTGCACCATGATAATGACAGAACACAAAATCCCCATAATAATGAAACCACATGTCAAACAAAGCCATATAATGGAAAAAAGAATGCACACAGTCTGTCACATAAATGGCATTTTCCAATTTTTTCATTGTTCTCTGAAATATCTGGTCAAATGGGACACTAATGTCCTTCAACGAATCATACAATCTTTAACAGAAAATATAAAAAAGGTTAAAATATCCAGAATACCATATTCAAAAAGTTAAATAACCAGAAGGCCATATAAGTACCATATTCAATAAGTTCTCACATGGATGCACTAAGTTAAATAACCAGAAGCCCATATAAGTACCATATTCAATAAGTTAAATAACCAGAAGACCATATAAGTACCAAATTCAATAAGTTGAAAACCTCCATGGATCAATTCTGTAGGACGGATTCTTTTACGTTCAGCTTCGATCACTCACGAATTTGAGGAGAATTTCAACATCCAACAACTGACCTCCTTTCCTGCTTATGGCTTCCTTGATTTCCAATCCATCTTGTGCGATTCTGTAATGAACGTCACACTGTACTAATTCAGTTCTCTTTCGCTTATCACTGAAACGCTTAAACATTGGAAGAAGATCCTTTATTATGTCCACACCTCTTGGCAGAATACAAGTAGCTAATCGACTTTCTTCCATGAGTATATCTCTGATAAGCCTAACACCCCTTTCAAGGGCCTTGGCATTGTGCTGCGCCTGCACTTGAGCTTCGAGAAGTCGTCCCCCCTTAAAGCGTTTCATAGCCTTTGAGCTCTCAATTTCTCTAGAGATGCAGATAATCACAGCGTTGCCTAGTGCTTTGCTGTACAAGTTCTCATTTAAATCTGAAAATGAAGCCTTCACACTTCTCAGAATAGCAATCCCATGATTGAAGTCCTCGCTGCTGATATCTCTCACTTTGCATACAGACAATGTGTTCAGCACAAACGGATATCCCGCCAACGCGGCCAGTTTCACGTTTTCAGGGACGATGTCAGGCTTCGCGGCAATCTCATCAAATACTGTAGAAAATGCTCTCAAAATAAAGGACCGGATTTTGAAATAATAGCTTGCATTATTCGTATAAACATGGTAGAGAATTTTGATTAAACTGGAATTCACAAACTGTCCCTCGGGAATTTCTCCAAGTTCCCCAAGAGTTCCCACGGAATCGTCTCCACGTGATCTCAGTTCATTTATTAGGACGGCAATGGTCCTCACTATTTCCTTACCCACATCCAGAGCAGCTTCTTTGGCTTCACAATCTCTTAATGCTTCTAGTGTTTTGGCCATGAGTCTCTCCAAATATTTGAAGCCATTTACAGAAACGAAACTTCTGATGTTCTGAGAATCAAACTCACAAAACAAGCGTACTATATTCATTTTCTTCCATATTTTCACCCATTGATGCGCTGTTATCGCTCTCCCATGAACAGATTCACGCAACTCCTTTAAATGTTGCTCCATCTCTCCCTCTGTCAGAATCTTTGAATAATCGGCAATTATAGTGTCTGAAGGAAAACTGTGAAGCTTAATGTAATGCTCCATTTCTTTTCTCAGTTCTGTTTGAGGGATGGCGCTTTTAATGTCAAACCACTGTCGAGTATAGGGATTTCTGGCACGCTGTTTAGTTTCCCAAATGGTCTGTAGGGTTTTCCTATTGTAGAGACACTGCGTGGGATCTTGCTCAAGTGGTAGTCGGACTGGATCATAAGCAAACTCTCCGATGATGCTGTCCATATACCTCTCAGGTACCTGCATTTCCATTAGCCGTTCATCAACTATTTTCACTTCCAAAATATATGGATTATATCCATATCCAAGACAGCGAGCCATGAGTCTACTATTTCAATAAAAAGACAACGTTACTGTCTTTCGCAGCTTCGAATCAGCGATTTCTGCAGTACAACTCCGATAGATTCCTCGAGTACAACTCCCACAGACAGATTAAGAAACATAGACGGATTGAATTGCTTTGGTACAAGTTTTGATTTGTGAAGTATCACAAGCTTATATTTATATATAACTCAACAACCATAAAATAAGGTTATATCTAAATTTGGAGTTAATACGTGTCATTGAGACCGAGAGTGTGGGGTCAATTAGCTCGCTAAGACAATTTTAACTTATTAAATTGGACCAATTAAAGTCGTTGCGGTTGGAGTTAATGGTAGGAAATGACAAGTTTGAAATATAAATCGTGGTACATTTTGCCCATCAAATTCTCACGCTAGGTGTGATTGAGATCGAAAAGGTGGGGTTAATTACTTAGTTAAAACAATTTTAACTTATTAAATTGACGGGGTTTTTTTCATCCACGGAAAATTGACGGGATTGGAATGGTCTCAACCAAAAGTAGAGTAATTTATTGGGTGCTTGTTAAATGAGTAATTTAGTTAAATAATTAAATATTAATAAAATTAAATAGTTAAGGAGGGTTAGGGTTTTGGTTGTTTCACAAGTGTTAAGTATACGTGTAGTTTAAATCAATTTTATTTTTTTTTAAGTAGGTTTGTTGTCTTATTTTGTTCAAAGTTTGGTTAGAAATTCGTAAAAAAATCTTAGAATCACATACATTAATTGTGGACATTGCATAATTTGGGTGATATAGCGATTAATTAGTTAGTTAAAACAATTTTAACTTATTAAATTGAACGAGTTGGAATAGTCTTAATCAAGTAGAGTAATTAATTGGGTACATGTTAAATGAGTAGTTTAGTCAAATAATTAAATATTAATAATGATTTAAAAAATCATCTAAGGAGGTTAAATATTAAAAATGATTTAAAAAGTCATCTATAGAGGGTCAGGGTTTTGGTTGTTTCACAAGTGTTAAGTATTATAAGTGCAGTTTAAATATTTTACTTTTTAATTTTTCCCATCAAATTCTCACGCTAGGTGTGATTGAGATCGAAAAGGTGGGGTTAATTAGTTAGTTAAAACAATTTTAACTTATTAAATTGACAAGGTTAGAATGGTCTCAACCAAAAGTAGAGTAATTAATTGGGTGCTTGTTGAATGAGTAATTTAGTTAAATAATTAAATATTAATAAAATTAAATAGTTAAGGAGGGTTAGGGTTTTGGTTGTTTCACAAGTGTTAAGTATACGTGTAGTTTAAATAAATTTTGCTTTTTTTTCTAAGTAGGTTTGTTGTCTTATTTTGTTCAAAGTTTTGTTAGAAATTCTTAAAAAAATCTTAGAATCACATATATTAATTATGGACATTGCATAACTTGGGTGATATAGGGATTAATTAGTTAGTTAAAACAATTTAACTTATTAAATTGAATGAGTTGGAATAGTCTTAATCAAGTAGAGTAATTAATTGGATACATGTTAAATGAGTAGTTTAGTCAAATAATTAAATATTAATAATGATTTAAAAAGTCATCTAAGGAGGTTAAATATTAAAAATGATTTAAAAAGTCATCTAAGGAGGTTAAATATTAAAAATGATTTAAAAAGTCATCTAAGGAGGGTCAAGTTTTTGGTTGTTTCACAAGTGTTAAGTATAAATGTAGTTAAATATTTTACTTCTTAATTTTTCCTAAGTAGGTTTGTTGTCTTATTTTGTTCAAACTCTCCTTAGAAATTCTTAAAAAAATATTAGAATCACATATATTAACTCCATTGCCCAAGGGTCTCTTTTCAAGTCTCTCCTACCAAACTTTATAAAAGCAAACTTGTTCCTATCAAAAATATGACCTTCTGAGTGTTATTATTGAATATTTTGAGTGAGAAAGTTTTATGATTATTGAGAGATCCCTCTCTCATTGTATAAGGTCAGAATATAGTCTAAAGTTGGTTATGTGGTTACCTCCAGGTTTCCTTGATACAGCCCAAGGAAAATTCTAGTGCTAACAATCGGTACGACCGAAATGACAGAAACGATAGATATCCAAGATACGACGGAAGAAGATTCGATCGGCGGAATGATAACTACAACCGATGCGGAGGATACCAATGATGAGATCGTGACAATGGCAGTCGATATTTCCGACCTCGCCGACCTGGGAAATGCTATACTTGTCATAGTGAAGGAGATCGCCATGCAGAGTATCATTATAAAGATCGAACGGATCTTAAATTTTGTACAAAATGTGGAGTAGGGGATCACTTCTTGGAGGATTTCCCTACTATGATTGAGAAAATTACAAATAAAAAGAATGTTAATGTCTTGTCGTGTGTTCCAAAATGTGATGTGCTTAGAACAAAGAATCTACAAATTGTAACAAGACAAGGTACTCGAACTAGCCAAGATAATCCACAAATAAGTAAAGTAATAAATAAAGAAGATTATCTGAACCCTATCAAGCAAAAATCTCGGTATAAAAATACATCCGATATATTTCATGAACTAGAAGCACAAGAAGATAATGAAGACGTTTGACAGAATGATATTAATGAATTGGTCAATATTATAACTAAGGAAGAATATGTCGGGAAGTTAATTGACTTGTTTCATAATATTAAAAGTAAATCTGTCGGGCATAGACAAGCCAAAAACATATGCCGACTAAACCAAAAATATAAGAACGATGTCGACCCTCTCATTGACCTCGAAATACGCAAATACTGTGTCCGACAAGTTGTACTGGATTTTGGTTCGCAAGTTAATATCATGACTTGTGATAGTTGGGAACAATTAGGTCGACCTCAGCTTCAAGAATCTGGAATTTATTTGAATCTTTCCCATCAAGGACTGATTGAACCAATTGGTGTGTGGAGAAATGTCGAAACTTCCATGGAAGGCATAGTGACAAGAGTCGACTTCGAGATTATAAATCCAAAATATGGAGCTAGTTCATTCCCAGCACTGGTTGGTCGACCATGGGGCCGAAAAATGAAAGCATTGATATCTATCGACAAAGGTCGCATCAAACTCAAAGGCAATGGCCAAAAGGTGATAGTTCCTATCTTCCCATCTCAAGGAGAACTGTGGTTAGAACCTATGGAGGATGAAAATGATATACGACAACTATATAAAATTAGAAATAATGAAGATTATATCGAACCAAATGCACAAGGATAACTCTATCTTGGAGACCGTACAACAGCTAGATACAATTTCGATGCTGAGCTGTATGACTGGAAAATGAAAAATTATGAACTTCAAGCGAAAGAGTGTTGGACAATTGAAGCCATATCTAAAAATAAAACTAAGAAATGCTTCTCTATCTCGACCATTCCAAAGATGTTCGAGATAAAAATTCACGAATAGCCAACAATAGCATCAACGAAAAGTGACTCGACACATACTCCTGCGCTGCGATACAAAGAACGAGAATCTCCGTCAGTACACGTCGAGGAGTTTTCAAAGCATGTCGGAGATCAAGGGAGATTGCAGAGTCTGGTTGTGACATTTACAAGACAAGCTGCGAGATGGTGGGACACGCATTAGTAAAAATCCAAACATGGACCACTTCCTCGACATATTTTATTGAAAGGTCTGGAGATAAGAAATTGACGGCTTAGATGAAATCCCATTTTTCACACAAGGACATGACCCTTAAGCTCACATCGACAAGTGCGAAAAGGAGTGGAGAAGAATGAGACATAAAGATGAAAGAGCATGGCCGCATCTCTTTCCGAACATGCTCGACAACTTGCCAAATAAATTGTACAAGATGGAAGAGGCAAGAGGAGAGGCCTTCGTTTGGAAAGAACTAAAAGAAAATTTCATCAAAGACTTCCAATTTTCTCTGAAGTATGAACAGTTATCTAAGGAGAGTAACCAAATCAAACAGTTTCTGCAGCTAACAAAAAGTGCAGTACCAACAGAGAAGCAACCACTTGTTCTACAAACCGATGTCCGCCATAATATTTAGTCAAAAGAAGTCTAGCACTCGACACGATTGCGACTAGAAACAAAGAAAACAGTCGAAAAAAGTTTCCAATGAAAGAATATCATCCAACTATGTCGAAGCCAATAAGAACCAATTTCAAAGTGGAGACCGCAAAGAAAGATGACCCTGAAAGATTAACAGAAAAATACTTTCCTCCTACATTCAAGAAGATCAAAGAAGGTGAACTCACAATCAATGACAGCCGAGCACCCGAGTAGATGGCTGCCAAAGTCAAAATCAAGTAAGTTGATATATCTAACGACAACAGACCGGAAATGGTGAAAATTGGTGATTACTGGAATGAATTGCAAACCACAGAGATCACTAGACTCCTTAAAGAATTTCAGGATGTAGTAGCACGAGATTATAAAGAATTGAAAGGACTTGTACAGGAGATGGGAGAAATGAATATTGATATCGGGCCAGATGTCAAACCAGTAAAGAAAAGGCCATATAAACTTGCTCACAAATATAAAGACATTGTCAAAAAGGAGATCGATAGTATGCTTGCAGCAAGAATCATCTATCCTATTGATCAGTCAGAATGGGAGATTCCGATGGTCATATAACCGAAGAAGCATGATCCGACGCGACTGTGAATATGTGTCAACTTTTTCAAACTTAATAAAGTAACACTCACTGATCCTTTTCCTGATCCTTTCGCTGACGAAATCATTAATGAAGTTGTAGGGCATGAGTGCTATTCATTCACAACTGGATTTTTCACGCCCAATCAAGTACCCATTGCCAAAGAAGATTAGAAGAAGACCACATTCGTGTGTGAATTCAGATCATTTGCATATAAATTCATTCCATTTGGAATGAAGAACGCACTAGCAGTATTTTCTAGAATTTTCGTCAAACCTTTTCAAGAATACATCTGCAAAACTATGGTTGTCTACTTTGATGATTGGACAATCGACTCCATGTTGAAAGATAACTACAAATGGATCCAACTAATGCTTGAAAGACATCGACAAATAAAACTCTCAATGAACATCAAGAAATTCATTTTCGCAACTCCTATCGGAATATTACTGGGCCATGTCATGTGCAAGGAAGGCATAAAAGTCAACTATGCCAAAATCAAGATCAATCTCGACCTAAATCTTTCGGTCAATTCTAAGCAAGTGTGCATTCTGTTGGGCCACATGGGATACTATAAGAAGTTCATTTGACATTATTCTCACATGACGTATCCCTTGGAGGAATTAATCAAAGAAAATCAAGAGTACAAGTGGACCGACGAATGTAATACATCGTTCGACATCCTGAAAAGAAAACTTGTCAAAGCTCCTATACTCCATTTCCAGAACTAGTTGATCAAGTTCCATGTACATATCGACGCGTTGGACATAGCATTTGGCGCAATTTTAACGCAACCTGGTGATGATGGAATGGACTAACCTAATTCCTTTAGCAGCATAAAGCTGAACAAAGCGGAAAGAAATTATTCCACGATAGAAAAAGAGGCACTGGGTATGGTGTTTGCGTTGTAGAAATACCGACACTATCTATTGGCTAACCCTTTTGTATTTTATATAGTTCATCAAGCATTAAATTTCTTAGTCAATAATCCATTGCACCATGGAATATTATGTCATTGGTTACTGTTATTTCAGGAATTTGAATTTGAAGTCATAGTCCGACCAGGAAAGGAAAATGTTGGACCTGACCACTTGTCGCGAATCAACATGGGAGAAGAGCCGACAGGTATTAAAGACGAACTATGAGATGCACACTTGTTTAGAATTGAATTTTTCCCCTCAAAGTAAGTGGATATTGCACAATTCCTCGAGGGTGGGCATGCACCAGAAGGAACACTAGAAAAGAAAAAGAAGATTCTTGCAATGAAAGCTGCACCTTACACTCTAATCAACGGATTCCTTTATAAACTTGGCTTGGACGACAAATTACGACAATGTGTGCTTGAAAATGAATGACAAAGTATACTTAGAAAGGCACATTATTGACCGACAAGAGGACATTATCACGCCGACATCACAACGAGAAAGATTCTGTAATCTGGACTTTGGTGGCCGACAATGCACAAAGACTGTCGAGATTTTGTAAGAAAATGTGATAGATGTCAATGGATGGGTCGACTGCTGCCAAGCACATAAATTCCCCTTGTTCCAGTAAATCCAAGTCGAACATTTGAAATGTAGGCAATCGATTTTATTGGACCATTTACAATACTTGGCAGACGAACAGGTGCGAGATACATCATCACCGCAGTAGAATATGTCACCAAATGGGCTGAGGTAGAACTTGTCAAAACATGTTCAAGCAAGATAGCTACAAAATTCATATATGAGAATATTATCACACGATTCAGATGCGCAATTACATTAATCAGTGACCAGGGGACTCACTTTGTTTGCAAAACAATTTCTAGTCTTACAAAATAATTTTCAATCGAACATAGGATAAGTACTTCATATCACCCTGAGGCGAATGGAATCATAGAAGCATTTAATAAAGCACTTATCAAAGGATTAAAAATAATATGCAACATCAACAAATATGACTAGGACGACAAGATACCTATTGTTCTATGGGAATACATAACAGCATATAAAAGAACGACAGGATAGACCCCTTTCACACTTGTTTATGGTCAAGAAGTAGTCGTCCCCTTGCGATTTCGACGAAAAGCTCCAAGAATTGCTGAAGTCTTACACATTGATGTCGAATATGCAAGAAAAGAACTCCTAGCTCAATTGTCGAAGCTCGACAAGACCCAACAGATAGCAATCGATCACTAATAAATCCAAAAGCAGGAGCATAAATCTAGGCATGACAAAAATATCAAGCACAAAAATATGTCAGTTGGCATTGCTATATAACAACCACATAAAAGGTAAGCCGAAGAAGTTGCACACAGAATGGATGGGTACGTATATTGTCGAAGGCATCAATACCAATGGATTAGTCCAACTAAAAACCCTACAAGGAAGTGTATTCAAGAAACTTGTTAATTGTGCCCGACTGAAACGATACAAGGCATGAACAATAAATAAATAAAAACAGTTATAGATACTTCAGGAGAGAAGCATTATAATAAATATTTCCAAAACAAGTCTTATAAACTACACAATGATGAGAGACTGGAGAAATAATTCTGGCAAAGTCAACGAATGGAGCTGCAGAGACAAGATCCCGACACATGACCACAGATATGCCAGACATCGACAAGAAATACCAGACCGACGAGTACCGGATGAAAGAGATCTTCTACCACGCTGACCTATTTTTGGCTTACAAGACAAGTCGAAGGAAGTGCACTGACACCACACAGATGAAGAGAAGACTAAAAGAAGCATTCATGGAGACCAATATGAAGAGAAGAAAATTTGAAGTGCACCAGATAAGGAGGCGACAACCTGTCAATCAAAATTAATGACCTCGCCAAACCAACCATCAATGTGGCCATCTACTTCCCATTCCCCTGTGCTGAACAATTCTACTGTAAATACTGGGCTCGACGACTCTTGGTTACTGTTTTTCCAAGAGCTTGAAACCCAGAACATAGAGCCCTCTGAACTGTTCGAACCATTTCTTGAATCTGAGAACCTTGTAACCACAATGGCACCTAAGAAATCTCATACGACAACCAAGTCCGCAACAACCAAGATCAGGGAGCTAGAAAAATCCCATTCACCCTTGGAAACCCCATTGCAGCTCATCCGACACGACAAGATTTCGAAACAGCAATGGAAGAGGATTTGGAATGACATAGTTGATCGGGGAAAGGAAGATGGTAAATGGAGGGACGAAGCCCAAAAACTTCATACTACCACAATTCTGCAGTATATGCAAGAACCTCTAGTTGACAACTTTGTTGGTTTGAAAGACATTATTGCTCAGTTCATTGTGAGCAGGTATCACAATGGAAAGCTATATTTTGACACACCTGACGAGATAAATTCCAACCTCATCAATAGGAACACTCGTTTATCATAGAAAGGAGACCTTGTTCCAATGTGACCCAACCCATAACTCGTCAAGGAATTTATGGGCACACTAGCAGGAAAAACCTCCAGAGGGTTGGTGGTCAACCAGATAATCTATCAAACCCACAATACTATTGCACGAATTATGCCGACTGTGCTCACAAGTTCGGGTTGAGGGTCTGACCTCAAAAATGGATGTTGGGTCTCTATATGTTCTTTAACTATTCCAAATAGACCCAGGTTCTACGCAGTTCAAAAAACCAACAATACCCTTTTTCACCGGCCCTTTCAGCAACAGTCTGCGAGCAGACTGAGGTCTCATCCGAGGCCAAGTTATGGGGAGGTTGTGGAATATGGTTTCCACAACTGAGTGATGCTTGCTTCCACAGACTATAAACACGCTACAAGAATCACGCTGCGGACTGGGGGACTGCGTAGCTTATACTTATGCTATCGCGCATCTAAGGACTACGTGATACAGAATGGCCGCTTAACAACAGGATAGCGCAACTGAAGACTGCACTTCCTCTTCAACACTTACACTACTTCAATGGGATTCACTTAGTGTAAACTTATACATTCACATGGATCTAAATTGTAAAGCTTGCAAAATTAGACAATATGATGAACTACAATGACTGCGCACTTTCGGTGTTGTGCTTCAGGGAATCGCACTATACATACTTCGTCGACTAAGTGTTTACCCAATACTCATGCATTCATCTCATTCAGAAGGACTTATATCTTTAACAATCATTCATACATGTTCCATACTTAACATATTATCCCCATCATTCATTATTGCGGTGAATACATACAAAAGCAAAGATACATCTACTTATAAGAAAGAACTTAAGCATTCAACAGAAGTAAATACTCATTCACTCACACAACACGGCTATTTAATGCGGTTCACCGCCAGGATGGGAGCTACATCCACAAGAACTGTTGCTATATTAGCAATGGGAAGGGTCCAACAGTTCCAGTCTGCGCACACAACAGACTCTCTTCTCTCTTCAATGGGTCTCTGCGCACACAGCTGCAGAGCCTCTTACAATGAGTCTCTCAATAGAGATTAATATTCAACAGTAATCCCACATAATCTCTCTAACCCATTCCTTTACAAAATATGCCCTTGTATAGATAGTGCCCTTAGGTCACGTATTTACATTCATAATGGGCTCAAAATTGTAAGGTTGTTACCCAAAACTGGTGCAGTTACCCCACTAACCAGGTTTGTTAGGCTCTGATAGTGACTCATCGTCGTGGCCATCTTTCTACGCTTGGTCACGTCACTTTCAACCCCTCTCTCGAGTGCATGTTGATGGGTCACTTTAATCCCACCGTTCCTTCTCTAACGGCTTTGTGCACCTGGTTCACGTAGTGCTGCCTTTGCTCGTGCAACCGGTTGCTTTCCTTCTTCACCACTCCTTACCCACCTCCTAGGAATCTCAGAGTATCTTAACCAAAATAGATCATCGATCAATCTCACTGGAATTTACACCATTTTCTGTCCAAAACTCTGCCTTGCTGGATCTTCGCGGAGCTGCCACTTCGCAACGCTGTATCTCCGCAGTGAAGTAACTTTGTGACACTGGCTCTCTTACTCTTCCAATGCTTCACTGCGTTGTATCCTCGCAGCTCCCAAAACTGACTTTTCAAAAATTGGCTTACTTGGGACAATCCCAACAGGCCCCTAACACTTACATGTGGCTCATCCCCGAGCCACTTTCATTCGGTTCAGTGGGATTTTCTTCTCCTTGCTAAGCTATCTTCGCAGTAAACTCTTCATAAGTTGCGCTTAGCTTCACAAATGTGTCTTTGGGTTCTTGCTCCACTGCCTTGACGGTTTCCAAAAATTCTAGTGACAAATATTTCGTAGCTTGTTCTTGTACCGTCGTCTTCGATGTGTGGAGTTCCTGCAATTTCTCTTCAATATTTTGCGAGATTGCAAGAGATTCTTCCTGGAGGGGCTGTGTCTTTGTCGAAGTTTCGGCCTCCCTTTCTTTCAACACTTCAAGTTCCTTCTTTAGTCCTTTGACTTCCGAAAATCGCCGAAGTCTATCTATTGCTAGCAGGGTCTTCATCTGCACATTTAGAGCATCTAGCTCTGCATGTGTTTGTTGTACACTGGTTTGTACTTGGAACAGGCTAGGTTCCTCTTGCAGCATGGTCCAGACTTCCGTTGCTTCCTCTAGTAAATTCTAACACTTAGCTATTTCACTGGAGATACTTTCCGCAGCAGCTTTCACTTCTGTTGCTCTAACGTCTGTATAATCTGGTGGTGTCTTTGGGAGATTTTGTGCCTCCAGGGTGGTAATCTTTTCTTTGTAGTCAATCTCCATGTTGACCATTTATGCCTTAAGATTGCTTACTACCGAGCCAATCTTAATGATGGTATCTAGGAGCTCTGGCTGCTTGTCGCATTCTGGTATCTCTACGCAGACCGAAGCAACAGTCAGCTTTATTTTGTGGTGCTGCTCATGCGCACTTTCAAGCTCCTTAGCCTTCTGCTCATGTTCTTCTTGCAATTGCTTATAATTCGCCTCTAGGTTTTGGTGTTGGCTCACAATCACCATATCCTTGCCATGGATTTCCTCCACAACCTGCAAGTGCAGATTATGTAGGCCTTCTAGTGGTAGCATGGCGATATCAATATCCACATGCAGCAATGTCTTTGCACCTTCACTTAGTTCATCGCTTGGTAGAATGACATTGAGTGGGTCAATGCGGACGATGCGTGGTCGCGGTGCCATAGTTAAAGCCAAGGGCTTTGTCTTCTACTGAGGTGTGGCATCGGATCTTCCTTCTGAGTTAGAATCATGAACCAAGTCCTTCTGGACTTGTTCCATCTTCGCTGCTATGCCTTACAGGGTTGTGAGATTATGCTTTAGACTCGCCTGAATCTCCTCATTTTTGGTGTCTTTTAGGGCGAGCGCGTCTTCCAAAAATGCGCTGACCCTTCTTGCGATGGTCTCATAATCATCATCATGTAACTGCACTTCGGATGGTAGCTTTGTTGCTTTTTGCTTCTTTTTCTGCACTTTATCTGGTACAGAGCTTTCTAGCTCCTTTCTCTTTTCTCCTGGTGTACTCTAAACTTCACCGGCTCCTTTGTCTTTCTCTTTGCAAGTTTCTTCGACGAATTTTGTCTGTGTCTGAACACTTTCATCTGAATCATATTCGATTATCATCGGTCCTTCGACCTTCCATTCATCTATCCATTCCTTCATGATTAGATCAATACCCACTTCATCTAGGTGATAGTTCCCTTAGAACCATTCTACGTTCTTTTTTTGTGCCTTTGCTGATATATAAATGAAATGCATGTCAACTCGAAAATTTAAAGTGTGGATATACTTGAATGTTACCTCTTTGGATATGCGCGGTGCGCGAACGATGACATGGCACAACTGCTCAAAATATGTGAGGAATGCTTCATTGGTTACATGCTGTTGTTCTGTCTTCAGAGTTTCCCAGAGATTTGCATATCTGGGTCCTCGACAATCCTGGATGAGAGCGAAAAGACCGATGTAGTGCTTTGGCTCCTTCTAGCCAACAAAGGCAATCAGCACCATCAACCAACTGTAATGAAAGGTTGTGCCATTGTTATGAGTGTCGCGTACATCGTCCAAGAACTCGTTTAGCAAATACTGACACTAGTTAAAACTTACTCCTTGCGTTGTCTTCGCAGCGAGGTGAATTGCTCCTGCTGGTACTTATGTTGGTCTTGCCTTCTTCAAGACCTTTCCTCCAAGCAGTTGTACTACAAACCGCGTAACATCATATTTTAGGTCATCTGTGACAAAACCTCGTTTTCCTTTGAGAATATTGAATTCCTCTTTCATCTGCGACCTCTTTATCTCTGGTTTTTCACGCAAAAATATTTTTAGGGTCGTCACCTCACTTACTTAGCACAGTGATCCTATGAATCAAGTCTATGTTGATATCGACATTTCTATCCATCCACAGGTAGCCTTGGTGTGTGCGCGATATCAGTGTGCGCACAATTGCATTCAGCTTAGGACTCCTGTCGAAGTGTGGGATGTGGAGCAGGTTCAGAAGTCCTAAGTCCACAACTTCAAAGAGCCATCTTTGCGCTACCAGCAGCGGATTGTTCTTCACATCCATCTTTCGGCACATATATCTGTCGAGTTGGAATTGAAGGTACTTAGGCTGGTCTGGATCCTTTTGCTATTGCAGTAAGTTGAAATTTTCAAACTTACAATCTGCGATCTTCCCTAGCAGATTTTCTTGTGGCTTTACTTGTTTGGATATAGGCGGAAGTGGTATCTCTTACTTTGCATTTCTGGCAATATTTACGGCTGGTGCATCTGGTGCACGTAGAGAAATGTACGTTGGTCTTAGGTAGATGGGAATTTCCTTGTCTCCTAGTGGAGGATCCTTTATCTTGGAGCCCATTACCTTTGGCTTTACTGTTTCAACTGCGAGCTCTTTTTCCTTCGGGTTGCATTACTGTAGGGTGGTGTGGTGAGCGGTGTGAACTCTGGGATTTTCTGTAATAGTCTTCTTGGCAGGGGTTTTCATCAACCCTTCAACTACCATTCGTTTAAAGACATGTACCACTTCATCTAAACTAGACTCTTTAGACATTCACTTGCAGCATGAATCTGAGCTCAAGACAGTCTATGAATTCTCTGTAATACTTACCTTGAAAATTGTGGTAACCGAATCACTGTGCAAACTGCGGTATTTATAGGCACTGGAAGCCTTACTTGCACCAAAAAATGTAACATCCCCTCCTATCATACCAGCATGATAGAGAGGATCATGATACTAAACCGGGCATCTAGCCCCATAAACTTTTAACCAAGCATTCACATAATATAAAAGACATATGGAGTGTGTAATTATAAGAAAAACACAGCGGAAATGATATCAATGACACATCCATAATACATTCACGATTTTCATCAAATAAATAAATGCAAAGTTAACATAAGAGAGTACTTATCTTATAACAAGGTAGTCCCAAGCAACTGGCTATGCAACTACAACGTTCCACCCAACCATAGGCCAGTTGTGCTCATCAATATCTCAACACACTGCCACCCCCGAGCTGGGCATGATCTCTATAAGGAATCAGGGAACAACAGACTCACACATAGCCAAGCATACACCAAGATGAGCCAAGCCAATCTACAATTGGGTTTATCAGGCTGCTAGGAAATGGAAAGGAAGAATTGCTAAGCTAGTGAGCTCAACCACAAAGCTATGGATACCTTTACAAGATCTCTTTAGCTTGGCACCCACAATGCCTACACACCCCTACTCAAGGAAGTATTCCCTTCACCAATTCACAGTCCCTCAGGCCATACCTTCCAATTCTAGAGTGTCCCAGGTGTGCATAAAAGAGTAGCCAGCCCTCTTGATCTTCTTGAGAGGTTACTCCCTTCACTAGGTTTATCAAGCCAATTCTGTCCACTACCACTCCAAGTTTCTTGCTCACGGGTTCAAATCAAAACAGGGAGGCACATAACAACATAAGTCTAAGTGCTGGGCATGGAGAAACGTTTTTACAGTGAGATGCCCAAAGATGGGGTTTTCATTAGCTTCAGAAAAACGTGGGAAACCCAAAAACGAAACTAGAAGATGGGGAACAACCTGAGGAAGCCAAATCCGTTTTTAGAAAAATGTCCATGGACATTCTGGGCAAAAACGGCCTCCATAACAGTCCCAAATCGTGGCCCTTCTCTCCCAGCTGCTGTCCAATGCAAAAACGAGCTCCCAGCCATGGAAAAATGCAGGAAAATTGGTAAAAACGTGATGAAGGAAAGACCCAGTAGTCCAGACTACGTGAGAGAGGAGAGACTGACTGTTCAAAATGGCTTTGGGCACCATTTCGTGGGTGTTTTCTTTCCCAAGGAGACAAAATATGATTTCCCAGGTTAATGGCTTTCCCATGCACGAAATTGGTTGCCATACCTCTTCATTCCCAAGGCATTAACTGCCTCAACCAACTCTTGGAAGAATTAAATGATTGGGTCCATAACCCAAAATGGGTAGTTGAGGGTTTATGGGTTCTCTCATTGACACATGGATTAACACCATTGGCTCAAGGGTTTGAATAATTTCCCTCCCTATTCCTTGAAAAATCATGCCCCCATCTCTTTGTTGCATTGCATAGCTAGTTGTGGGTATTTTTATTAAAATGCATATTACATGATATTTGAATTTCCAATGTGCATTGCTAGCACGCAAATCATATGCATCACTAAATCGATGGCGGAGCCTTGGCCTTGAGCTCCTCACCATGATTTCATAACAATATTACATCATTTATAATGTTAATGCCATGGGGTCAAACTGGGGACATTACAAAAAATGACTAGATAAGCATTAATTGTGATGACCGTTGGCCAAATCCTATGAGTATTTCGGGCCTTTCCTTCCTTAACTGCTTCAGAACGGCTAATTTTGCGTTAAATGCTCAAGCGACGTCGACAAAATCACTGTATAACGACTAGTTTTCAGTTCTAATGGCCATTTTGAGGCGTTGCGTGGAACTACGTGGATGGGTTGTCACCACTCGCAGTGCGGTGTCATATTTTATTTATTCTGAACTTTACATCTTTCCTGCTCTTTCTAATATGTGCGGCTACATTTTGAAATTCGCAACTGCGTGCTTTTACTTCTCTTCTCTTTTCTTTTCTTTTCTTTTTCTCTCTTTTTTTTTTCTCTTTTTTGCGCAGCTTCACCGAGGGTTCTACGAAGTAAGACTATCCTGGTAGGGTTTTAGTCTACTTCCATTTATCAGACCTGGTAAGTGTTCTCGAGCTAACGTGTCTAACTGAACTATTCCACTGTTAGTAAAATGCATAATAATGTATGGGCCAAGCTAATGCATTTTAAATCTGAAAATGAAGCCTTCACACTTCTCAGAATAGAAATCCCATGATTGAAGTCCTCGCTCCTGATATCTCTCACATTGCATATAGACAATGTGTTCAGCACAAATGGATATCCCACCAACGCGGCCAGTTTCACGTTTTTAGGGACAATGTCAGGCTTCACGGCAATCTCATCAAATACTGTAGAAAATGCTCTCAAAATAAAGGACTGGATTTTGAAATAATAGCTTGCATTATTCCTATAAACATGGTAGAGAATTTTGATTAAACTGGAATTCACAAACTGTCCCTCGGGGATTTCTCCAAGTTCCCCAAAAGTTCCCATGGAATCGTCTCCACGTGATCTCAGTTCATTTATTATGATGTCTCCACGTGATCTCAGTTCATTTATTATGACAGAAATGGTCCTCACTTTTTCCTTAACCACATCCAGAGCAGCTTATTTGGCTTCACAATCTCTTAATGCTTCTAATGTTTTGGCCATGAGTCTCTCAAAATATTTGAAGCCATTTACAGAAATGAAACTTCTAATGTTCTGAGAATCAAACTCACAAAACAAGCATACTATATTCATTTTCTTCCATATTTTCACCCGTTGATGCGCTGTTATCGCTCTCCCATCAATAGATTCACGCAACTCCTTTAAATGTCGCTCCATCAATGGGTGAAAATATGGAAGAAAATGAATATAGTATGCATTTTCTATAGTATTTGATGAGATTGCCGCAAAGCTTGACATTGTCCTTGAAAACGTGAAACTGGCCATGTTGGCAGGATATCCGTTTGTGCTGAACACATTATCTGTATGCAAAGTGAGAGATATCAGCAGGAAGAACTTCAATCATGGAAAATGGCTCAAAGCCACAGGCAGATCGTAGGAAAATGGCTCAAATCCGCAGGCAGATTGCAGGAAAATGGCTGAAAGCCACAGGCGGATCGCAGGAAAATGTCTGAAAGCCGCAGGTGGATTACAGGAAAATACCTCAAAGCCGCAGGAGGATTGCAGGAAAATGGCTGAAAGCCATAGACGGATTACAGGAAAAGGGCTGAAATCCGGAGGCGGGTCGCAGGAAAATGGCTGAATGCCATAGGCAGATCACTTTGAAATGGCTGAAAGCCGTAGGCGGATTGCAGGAAAGGGGTGAACAGCCGTAGTCAGATCGCACAAAACAGGCTGAGAGCCACAGTCAGATCGCAGGTAACAGACTAAAAACCGTCAGTAGATCACGGGAAACAGTCTGAGAGCCACGGTCGGATCACAGGTAACAGTCTGAAAGACGCGGTCGGATCGTAACTGCGGGAACAAAAGACGCGGTTTACGACAGCAAACCCGACTGCCGAAAAGGGCAACCAAAAGGAAAAAAACAGAAAAATATTGCAGAAAATTAAAAACTTTTAAAAACTATAACCAGAAATTCAAAAGAACACTAGGGGAGTCGCCAAAACTATACCTAGGGTTTTCACCCTAGCTTGTGCAAATGAGCACCTACTAAGGAGAAGGGCCTCCTTAGTAGTAGTTCAATAATCAGTAAATTAAAGCAATAAAACAATATGAAATTTAACCTAGCATGACCATTAACATAAATATTAAAACATGAAAATATGGTAAAGATCTCTCTTTTTGTATTAAAAATTACCTCAGGTGTAGAGGTTGATGAAGCCCTTGCAGCAGTCCAAGAGGGTTGATTCCAAGCTCCAGTGTTGTTCCTTCTCCTTCTTCCAAAGATGTTTTGGGTGTGGGCCAAAAGGGTTCTCAAGAATTAGCTCCAAATTGAGAGATAGGGTTTCAAGAGAATTTTTAGCAGCACGAGGATGGGGATGATTGTGGATATGAAATGGGGAGCCTGCATCACCTATTTATAGGTTTTTTAGTGGTGGAGTGTTGACCCATGGTTTTGGGCACCATATGGTTTAGGTCAGCTGTATAGGGTTTTTGCTTCCCTTTTTTCCTCTTTTTCCTTTTTTTTGTATTTTTTATTCCCTTTTTAAAGGGTTTTTGCTATTTTTGGAGGAATTTAACTTATTTTGGAGGAAAAATGAGGTTTTTGGCCTTTTGGAGGCTTTTTTAATGGTTTTTTGGCCTTTTGGAGGCTTTTTAATGGTTTTTTGGGGTTCTCGAGGCAAATATGGTAGGAAATCTGGACAAATGAGTCATGTAATGGGGTAGATGAGGTAGTGAGCACTTTTTGGGTGTTAACATCTTCAAAGCGAAGATCTGATGGTGAAACAAGGCTTAGAAGGAAAACAAGATTATGGATGGTTTGCAAAAGCAATCAACTGAAAATGGTATTCAAATTGACAACTACAAACAACGTTTTCCCGAGTATGGTTGCCAGATTTGTTTGACGGACAATATACTAAGAGCGGACTTGAGGCATGATCTCCCTATCTCAACATGAGTCTAGAAAAAATAGGACAGAATATAAATCACTCTCCTAGATCTGATTAAGGATCAAGGAACTAGATACATTTACCTTATGGATCGCTAATCATTTTCTCCTTTAATTTTTCTACAAGCTTGACGATCTTCAGATCTGAGCTGCAAAACCTGTCAAGACAACAAGACAACAAAACAAGTAAAACGCATCTATACAATAACAGATCTAAGTAAGCAGTCAAACAGGAAAACTATGCAAGATATCATTAACACAATGAGATTTTGGTGGAAAGCAATTATATTACTGTATGGAAAGGGAAGTACACAGGATAGAAAGATTACAACCATTGACTTGACGTAGCAATCCTCATCCGATCGAACCAATTCCAAAGCCTCCCAAGGAAGTGTTAGTCTCCCAATAGATGAGTAGGGATCTCTCTAGGATAATTTCACCAGCATGTAGACACTATAGACTTCCTCCCTTTGGAATTGGAGTGAGCTTCGCTTATATAGGATTAAGTGGATAGGGTAGGTTAAGATATGGTAGGAGAGAGATAGGGGATCCTTCCAAGAGGTTAGGAACCGAGTGCTATCTCTCCCAAAAGGTCATGGAAAGGGATCCATGTTTGTTAGGATATTTAGACACTTAGGAGTTAGTTAAGATCAACTTGTGTAATATATCTGTTAGCGAAAGTGTGTTTCTTTAGTATGCATTTGTAAATACTTAATCCAACGGTCACGATATGTTCCCGACATAGAGTGATCCGACGGCTCAACTTCTCTTAGATCATACCTAACCTTGATCTGTGGATTAACACCCGATTGATCCATGATCTCTATTTAAAGAGCATGGAGGGTCATTGTTTAGCTGATCGATTATGAGAAGCTCATTTGTAACTTTATTTCTTTGCATAATAAATTGTCCCATAGAAGCTATTTGGCCGGAGCCGTGGAGTGTTTCCCTCACGAGGGTTTAAACCACGTCAAAACATCAGTGTATCGATATATGATCTGTTTTTGTGAAGTGGTTGCTCTAGGTGTTCGATCTTTTGGGAGTACCCTGTGTACCCGAACATGGTATCAGAGCTAGATGTCATGAGTTCGATACACACTCGGCTCACCCTGAGGGGGAGATTGTTGCATGAAATTGCAAGTAATTAGCGCTCCCCGGTGTATCGTGACAAGGGACTAATCGCCTCTCGTGGATCCTTGAAATCTGGCGATGGTAATTTTACCAATAACCTGTGGGTTTTGGTGTAACAACAACCATACTATGAAGTAGGGAAATTTTCAGAATTACCTTAGGGAAAGAAACAGAACCCACTGATGATGATAAGAAAATAAAATGGGCAAATAGATGTGACGAAGCTCGTGGATTGATTGGGATGTCAATATCTACTGATTTGTGATTCCACATATCTGGAATTGATGAACCTGATGCTGCTTGGGACAAGTTGGAATCTGTGTTTGGTAAACACAATGAAATTCGAGGTCACCAACTCGAAAATGAATTGATTTCTTTAAATCCAAGTGATTTTTCATGCATTCAAGATTATTTATCTAAGTACAAAACTCTTAAACTCTTATGTGCAGAATGTAAGATTAAGAGGGAAGACAAACAATGTATTTATCATATTCTTTCAAAACTTGGACCTGCATATTCTGTTTTTGTATCTACATTTTACTCCATGAAAGAATCCTTGAATGTAGCTAGCTATCAAGAGCCTAGTCTTGAATCCTTTTGTGATTCCTTGATTAGAGAGCAAGATAAACTCATCCATCTTGGAATAATCAACAATGCAGATACATCTAGGAAATCCTTAGTGTCCCAACAGAAAGAAAAGTCCAAGCCTCCCAAGAAACAAAATTTTCACAATAATAAGTCAAACAAGGGTCCCAAACCCTCTCAGTCAGCTCCTTATTTAAAAAATGACAAAGGATCCAAGCCAAAAGGCAAGAAGACCGAGCGTCATTGCAACTATTGCAGGAAAGATAATCATGATGAATCTAAGTGTTTCAAGAAGATGGCAGCCTTGGAAGCAGCAATGAAGAAGCACCACATCATCCTAGATTCACCTTCAGAATTTACCTCTCATGGACATGCACTTTGTGCTTCTGGTTATTATTATAATGCATCTTCTTCTTCTACTTCAAATGAATGGCTCATTGATTCTAGAGCATCTTATCATATGGCTAAGGATCAAGCCATCTTTTCTACTATGCATGAATGTAACACCAAACAAATATTTGTTGGTGATAATAGATCTCTAAGTGTTATAGGAGCTGGAAAAGTTCCAGTAGATAATGGTCATTTTAGTGATGTACTATGTGTTCCAAGAATTTTCTGCAATTTGTTATCAGTCTATCAGATCACTCATTCTGGTGAAGGTAAAACTGTGACGTTTACACCTCACTAAGTTGTAATCAAGGATTTTAAAGATCCTCAATAGGTCCTAGCTACCGGAATTGTTGATGATATTACCAGGTTGTACAAATTTAACAACTTTGGGTCATCACCTTTTCCTTCAGCTTTTGTTGCTCATAGTGATAACTTGAGCAAACTTTGGCATGAGCGACTTGGTCACTTAAATTATCGCTCATTGCAACAACTATGTAAAGACAATATGGTGACAGGTCTTCTGATGGTATCTTTCAGGGATGGTGTTTGTTCTGGTTGTGTACTCGGAAAACATCATCGAGACAGTTTTGACAAACATGCCTCTTGGCATGCCTCGGTTCCCTTGGAGCTTTTGCATAGCGACCTGTGTGGTCCTCTTGGCCTACAAGGCCCTTAAGAGTGAAGTATTTAACATGTTCTTGGCCTACAAGGCCCTTGTTGAAAAACAATCTGGTCATCAAATTATTAAGTTAAGATCTGACAATGGAGAAGAATATGTTAGCAAAAAGTTCACTACTTTTTGCACTGAACAAGGAATCCAACAATAACACACTGTTCCATATACACCACAACAAAATGGTGTAGCTGAAAGGAAGAACCGCACTTTAAAAGAAATGGCTAATTGTATGATCTAATCTAAGGAACTAAGTCTTCAATTTTGGGCTGAAGCCATTAATTGTGCAAATTACATAGTTAATCGCACCCCCACTAAAGCTTTACAGGGTATCACACCGGAAGAAGCATGGAGTAAAACTAAACCTGATGTAAGTCACTTCTATGTGTTTGGTAGTGAAGCATGGGCTCACATTCCGGATGAAAAACGGAAAGCATTGCAGCCTAAAAGTGAAAAGTGCATATTTGTTGGATATTCTGAAGATGTAAAAGGTTATAGACTTCTTCAACCACATTCTCATGATGTAATCATTAGAAGAGATATTAAATTTGATGAAAATATCTTGGCCTGTGAGCCTAACTCGACGATTGTGCCATCTTTGGCCTGCGAGCCTGATTCGGCGATTGTGCCTTATTCTTCTTCTTCCAACTTCCTTGACAGGTTTCCAACTCCAGTTTCTGATAATGACAGTGAGGATGAAAATCCACCTCCGCTTGCTCATGTTCCTCCAGTTGCACCAGCACAAGTGCTTCCTCGATGGGTCCATTCAACATGTGAAGCAGCTGGTGATCATGTCGGTGATCCTAGAGATCAACGTCAAACATGTTCTCAGTTTCAGCGAGCCTCTTCTCTTTTGGATCAAGTTTCCAAGAATCATGATCCAACAACCTTTGCAGAATCTTCAGGAAATCCAGATTGGGATGCAGCTATGGATGAAGAATATCGTTCCTTAATGGAGAATGATACTTGGGATCTTGTACCTCTTCCAAAAGGAAGAAAACTTATAAGATGTAAATGGGTTTACAGAACTAAGTATGCATCAGATGGAAGTGTTGAAAGACTTAAGGCAAGGTTAGTTGCCAAAGTTTTTTCCCAAGTTGAAGGGACTGACTTCAATGAAACCTTTGCTCCTGTCGCAAAAATGAACTCCATCCGCCTTGTTCTTTCCCTTGTAGCCTTACATAACTGGGAAGTCCATCAAATGGATGTCAAGTCTGCATTCTTACATGGTGATTTACAGGAGGAAATTTACATGGAACAACCTCCTGGATATATTCAAAATAACTCTAGCCTTGTCTGTCGCCTTAGGAAATCCTTATATGGCCTTAAGCAAGCTCCTAGAGCTTGGTATGCCAAAATGGATAGCTTTCTTCTTGACACTGGTTTTTCTAGATGCCATTCTGACTCCAATGTCTATACCAAGAAAGTCGGAAACCATCTCATCATACTTGTTTTATATGTTGATGACCTTATTCTTACTGGTAGTGACCCTAAGCTTATAACCCATGTGAAATCTAGTCTTAAGCAAAATTTTGAAATGTAATACTTAGGACATTTGCATTATTTTCTTGGTCTCCAAGTCCTGCAAACCAAAGAAGGAATATTTCTTTCTCAGTCTATTGTGACCTTCTTCGTCACTTTCACATGGAAGATTGCACACCAGCCCCTTCTCCCTTCCAGTATGGAGTCAAACTTTCTGCCACTTGTACTTCACCTGAAGTAGATGCCGCCTTGTATCATCAGGTTGTTGGTAGTCTCTTATACTTGACTCATTCCCGTCCTAACCTTTCCTTTTCCGTTGGTCGTGTTCCCCATTATATGCAAACACCTCATGAAAGTCACTGGAAAGCAGCTAAAAGAATACTTCGATATATTCGAGGTAGAATTCAGTTTGGGATTCATTACAGTATAGGGGGGAAACCTTTGTTGGTTGGTTTCACTGATTCAGATTGGGCCGAAAATCCTGATGATCAAAAGACTAATGAAGGTTATGTTTTCAGTCTGGGATTTGGACCTATCACTTGGGCTTGTAAGAAACAACAAGCTCTTGCTCTTTCTTCAGCAGAGGCAGAATATCGAGCATCAGTTAATGCCAATCAGGAAGCTTTAAGGCTTCGACAGATCCTTTCAGAGTTTGGATTCAAGCAGCAGCATCCTACTCCACTTTGGTGTGACAATCAAAGTGCCATCAAGCTTGCCAAAGATCCAGTTCTACATCAACGCAACAAACACATTGAGCTACATATGCACTTCATTAGAAATATTGTTCATGATCATGTTCTTGAAGTGCTCTTTTGCCCTACAGATGATCAAGTTGCAGACATATTCACCAAGTCTCTTACAGAAGCGAAGTTTTCTAAACTTCAATCTATGTTAGGAGTTCATGAACTTGTCATTAAGGGGGGATAGGTTCTAATGCCTCCTTCCTTCTCCTAATAGTGTCACTTTTGTAAATCCCTCAATCCTATCCCAAGTTGTTCTTAAGGGGGGATGTTAGGATATTTATACACTTAGGAGTTAGTTAATATCAACTTGTGTAATATATCTATTAGGGAAAGTGTGTTTCTTTAGTATGCATTGGTATGCATTTTGTGAATACTTAATCTGACGGTCATGATATGTTCTCGACATAGAGTGATCCGATGGCTCAACTTCTCTTAGATCATACCTAACCTTGATCTGTGGCTTAACAACCGATTGGTCCATGATCTCTATTTAAAGAGCATGGAGAGTCATTGTTTAGTTGATTGATTATGAGAAGGTCATTTGTAACTTTCTTTCTTTGCATAATAAATTGTCCCGTAGAATCTATTTGGCCGGGGCCATGGAGTGTTTCCCTCATGAGGGTTTAAACCACGTCAAAACATCGATGTATCGATCTGTGATCTCTTTGTGTGAAGTGGTTGCTCCAGGGGTTCGGTCTTTTGGGAGTACCCTGTGTACCCGAACAATGTCAGCTAGCTTCGAGAATGGGCTCGAGTGAGCTATTTTTGTCCATTAACTGACATCGTCGCAGGCTGCAAGAGGCCAACCTGTGATGTCGCAGGTTGTTTGAGGACAACCTGCGACAACCTCTCAAAACCTAGTATGAATGGGTTTTGCATCTCTTCTAGGTTAATAACTTAGTCAATGAAACTTTAGGGATGATTACATTGAGTCTCATGATGGTAATATTTTAGGTGTAACAGCCCCCCTTAGAGTCTCCATTCCCTTATTTGTACCTAGATGGTTCTGCTAGACGCAGTTAGACACACTTGACTGACTATTACCATTTATGACTGATACTATTGACTGGATGATGTCTCCATTATTATCCAAGCTAGACTTTGAGTTAGACAGCCTCATGCACTCCACATAGAGTCTCCATTCCTTGATTTATGGCTAGATGTTTCTGTTAGACTCAGTTGGTCACACTTGACTGATTCTTACCACTTATGACTGATATTGTCGACTGGATGATGCCTCCATAGTTATTCATGTTAGACTCTGAGCTCAGAATTCGAATTCCCTACTTGGATAATTCGAATCCTATATGATGCCTCATCATTGATTATTGTAACACATTCTCTACATTCATTATTCATTATGTGATATTGACATTGTCCATTATTTCTGTGTTTATGAGTGATTATTGAATGCATGCTTTTTCTTCCTTGAAAATAACCTTGAGAGTTAGATTGTGAGTTTGTTATAGTTGCTAGATCCCTGCAGATTATCACATGGTATCAGAGCAGTAAGTAGCGATTCGAATTGTAGCAGTTGCAGCATTTCTTTGAGCAACTAAATTTTCACTTGTGCACTAGAAGCCTATGAGTTTCCATAGCAAATCCTGGTGCTATTACTTGAATTCATTAGAGAAATCCAGTGAGGTCTAGCCAGGTGTGAAGGACTTAGTCTATGTGCCAAGTGTCCTTAAGGTAGTGTTCTATTGAAGTGTAGCATTCTCCATCATAAAACATTCTCCTATTTTGCATGTTTATTCACTCGTTTGAAATCTTCTTCAACTATTTGACTTTCTCTGTTTTAGATGGATCTACAGCTTACATCTTCCAACTATGTTGAGTGGAAATACAAAATGACTCTCTTCATGAGATCAAAGAGCTTCACCCGAATGCTCAACGGAACGATGGTAGAACCTCTCAGTGTAGTTGAAAATTCCAAGTACTTGGATAGGCTTGATGAAGCAATTGGCCTGCTCCTTCTCTCAATTTCTGAAGATCTTCACTTCCATGTCATCAATCTTACATCTCCTAAAGAGGTTTGGGACAAGCTTGAATCTCTTTTTGGACCAAAAGATGATATGCAATGACACAAACTGGAGAATGAGTTCATATGTTTGAGTCCAGACAGCTTCGAATCTATCAATGCCTTCATCAGCAAGTTCAAAAGCTTGATATCATAGCTGAAAAGATATGAGATAGTGAAAGAAGACAAGCAGCTTATACTTGCCATTCTTTCAAAGTTGGGGGCAAACTTTTCAGTTTTTGTCTCTACTTTCCAGTCAACTAGGTTGTCCATTCCAACATGGAAGTTTCCCTCATTTCATAATTTCATCCAATCTCTTACTCAAGAGGAAGAGAAGTTGATCTCTATGGGAATGATCAAACCCAAATTGGATTCAACCCTTACAGTTGCAGAGAGAGCGAATGGTAAAGGCAAGCAAAATATTTCTGACAAGAGATCAAATGATACAAGGCCTACAGATAGTTCATACCAATCAGATGGGGTTTCGAACTCAAGGAAGACCAAGCATTCTCACAAGGGAAAGACCAAGTGCACTTATTTTCTGAAGGGGTTTCATCCCGAGAGTACTTGCATGAGGAAGACTATAGACTTGATGGATCAGTTACTCGAGAAGAACAATCTTCCTATACCAGCATGTGAAAGGAATAAATATCCTGATACTGAAGCTTCTAGATCCAAAGGCAAAGAAAGATGTCATGCCTTCATGGAAAGTGCATCAACAGATTCTTCTTTCATCATAGATTCAGGAGCCTCAAGACACATGTCTTCCTCCAAATATCTCTTCTCCAACTTTGAAAGCTCTGTTGGCCCTTCCATCATGTTGGGGAATGATTCAGAATTCTCCTCTCATGGGATTGGAAGAATCAATCTTGACTATGGTTACATTTCTGATGCGCTTTATGTTCCTTCTCTTACAACAAAATTACTTTCAATCTATCAAATGACTCGTATTGGAGATCTCAAAAGAGTCATCTTTTCTCCAAATGAAGTCAAGATACAAAACATGGTTTGAGGTGAAATCATTGCAAAGGGAGTTGCAAATCACAACTCAAAACTGTATGAGTTCTCACACTTCTTACCTCTCTTGAAGTAATCAGCTCTCCATGCTCATGCCAATGAAGAAAGTAGATTGTGGCATGAAAGATTTGGGCATCTTAACTATAAGTACTTGCATGACATTCATGCAAAGGAGATGGTTGATGGGCTGCACTAGATCAAGTTTTCCAAAGGCAACCGTCATGGATGTTTGATGGGGAAGCATCCTGAGAATAATTTTGAGAAAGGAAAAGCTAGGAGAGCCTCTCACCCTCTTGATCTCATCCATAGTGATGTGGTTGGTCCATTTCCAGATATATCTCTGAACAAATTAAGGTGTGTGCTCACTTTTATTGATGATTATTATAGATTCACTTGGGTATATTTCCTTAGATTGAAATTAGAAGTATTTGGGTTCCTCAATTTTTTCAAGTCTTCTGTAGAGAAATTTTCAGATAGGAAAATAAAATCCATTCGCACTGACAATGGTGGTGAGTACATTAAGGGTGAATTTCAATATTTTTGTACTGAAGAGGGCATTGAGATGCAACACACTATTCCCTACACACCACAACAAAATGGTGTAGCTGAAAGGAAGAACATAACATTGAAAGAGATCGCCATCTGCATGTTAAAGTCAAAAGGGTTGCACCCTAGTCTTTGGGAAGAAGCCATTAACCATGCCACCTATCTTCAGAACATAGTTCCACACAAAGGAGTCAAAGATACTACTCCTTTTGAAGCATGGATGGGATACAAACCCGATGTATCTCATCTTAAAGTGTTTGGATCCAGAGCTTGGGCAAGGATTCCAACTGACAAAAGGAAAGCTCTTGATTCACAAAGTAGAGAGTGCATTATGTTTGGCTATGCATTGGATGCAAAGGCTTACAAGTTACTTGATCCTACTTCCATGACCACATTTATGGAAAGAAGTGTACAGTTTGAGGAGTGGCCTCTCCATGATACTCCTTCTATTAAGAAAGATAGCTCACCTACTACTCCTCCTTTGCTTGATGAGAGCGATGCATCTTCACATGATACTTTAGATTCAGAATCTGAAGATGGAAATGATGATGATGGAATGCTAGATCCATATCCATAAGAACTTGAAGGTTTATCAACTAAGGATGAAGATGAGAGAATGAGAGATACATATCCACAAGAACCTAATGCTCCTCCTCTTCCTCGATGGGCTGCCATTAAACTCAGATCCGCCGGTGATTTGGTTGGTGATCCACATGATCATAGAAGAACCAAATCAGATTTTTAGAATGCAAGCTTTCATCCTTCTCACATTGTGTATCTATCCCAGATCGATCGAGCCTTCTTTGGAAAAGGACACTTACCTCCTTCAACGGTGAGTGATGTCATGCTACTTTAGCATCCTTTAGTCTATTTTGAGGGAGATCTTTCTTCCCAGTGGGTTTTCCCTCTTTCCTCACTTAGTTTATTTTAGATTGATTGTACGGAGTGACCTTTGGTCTTAGTCACCATGGCCCTATTTTGTTTTTTGGTTATTATCTCATAGTATAGCTTGCGGGGGGGTGTTGGAATATTCACACCATCATTTTTATATTTGTCATGCTTGCATCCAAAACTGCATGCTGCATGCATCCATTCATCATCATGGTTGTCTCCCTAGCACCTAAAGCTTGCTTCTAGCTCTCTAGAGCCTGTCTTTAGCCCTTATTTGGCCTCCTACCCACCTAACGCGCCCTCTTTCACTTACATGCTTAGCAATTGCACCTTTCTCACCTACCAATGTCAGTTAGAGTGCCTTATCTCATCTACAGGGAGTTATCATTTAGTTAGTGCTTTGATTGAGTAGTTCTTCCACTGATTACTTATGCTGACTACCTGTAGCTTCTAGTTAGCTGGTTCTGGAGTTCCACTTGACTATTTGACAGCCTCATGTGCCCCCCTTGGAGTCTCCATTCCCTGATTTATACCTAGATGGTTCTGTTAGAATCAGTTAGACACACTTGACTGACTATTAACATTTATGACTGATACTATTGAATGGATGATGTCTCCATTATTATCCAAGCTAGACTTTGAGTTAGACAACCTCATGCACTCCACATAGAGTCTCCATTCCTTGATTAATGGCCAGATGGTTCTGTTATACTCAGTTAGACACACTTGACTGACTCTTACCACTCATGACTGATACTATTGACTAGATGATGACTCCATATTTATTCATGTTAGACTTTGAGCTCAGAATTCGAATTCCCTACTTGGCTAATTCGAATCCTATATGATGTCTCATCATTGATTATTGTAACACATTCGCTACATTCATTCTTCATTGTATGATATTGACATTGTCCATTATTTTTGTGTTTATGAGTGACTATTGAATGCATGCTTCTTCTTCTTTGCAAATAATCTTGAGAGTTAGATTGTCAGTTTGCTACAGTTGCAAGATTCCTGCAGATTATCACAGTCCTTTCTTGGATGAAAAATTCAACTCTACCAAATATCTTGAAGGTAGAATGAAAGTCTTCTTGCTAGAGAGAATGTTTAATGAATCCAAAAAAAAAGAATCCATGTGGCTCTCAAAGGGTAATATGAATACTAATTTTTTTCACAAGCTTGATAGTCATAAGAGGAACACATATACTATTTTTGGAATAAAAAATTCTAAATGAACAATTTAAAAACCTATAAAGATACAAAGGAATCCAATATTCTAAGGAAATATTGAAAATTAATAGACTATTTGCAATGATGATTGATGATGAAATAAATGCAGATATGGAGGTAGAGGTGTTTAAGTAGGAGAAAAAAAATAGCCTTAAAAGATAATGTAGAATAACCCTATCCAAAGCTTCATTCTTCTACCTAGGGACTTAGGCTACATGATCTCATGATTCTACTGGGCCAAATCCCATTCAATGCTTCCTACTAAGCTCTAGGGTCCTAGAACATCATTATCGCCCTCATTTGATCTCATTCAATGCTTCCTATTAAACTCTAGGATCCTAAAACATCCTTATCTCTTTGTTTTGAATTGGTGAAGTCTATTTTGGCATATAAACTCTATACAACTCTTTTTTAGATATTATGAGATAGCAGCAGGTAAGTAATTTTAAAAATGTTATGAAGGTAAAATAAAAAGAAAGTATCCATGAAATTGAATTTTAACCAATAACAAACACATATGTGACGTCCCCTTCCATCAACCGGTGCAAGCAAGGGAAATGTGACCAACCCTACCGGGCTTATTGGATAAGCTCAGCCCCATATCTTACTAAGAAATTCATAATAAATAAAAACTTGTGTATACATATTCATACTCAGAAAGCATAGCGGAATTAAACACGATATATGCACACAGTTTTATCATGCATTCCACATGTAAACAACAATCATTAATTAAAACATTGCAGAACATATAATTAACATAACTCAATTAATAACACAGCGGAATAACCATAATAACATACACGTAAAAGGAGATGCATCAGCCTATTTCTTCCCGACAGAATAATGAAACAAGCACATAATAATCAATCCCATCCTCTTGTTATGCACAGGCATCACGCCAACTAACTTAAGATAATCATTTCATCTTATTAACATGCACAATTAACATTCAGAATTAACACATTGCAGAACACATAATGCATATAAATTAAACCACAAAGAATACTTATCTTGAAATGTAAACGTCCAAACAACTGGCTATGTGACAACAACATTCCACTCAACCATAGATCTCTGTCCAGCTTGTATTATTTCGCTGAGAGATCACCCCCAAGCTGGGTTGTGTATCCACTAAGGAGGAACTAAACAGGCTCACTCATGTCCACAGTTTCACTCAAACAGTCATGCTAATCCAACACACAGTTGGGTTTATCAAGCATGCAATAGGAAAAGGAGGAGGATGCTAAGCTAGTGAGATTAACCACAGAGATACAGACATCTCAAGCTAAATTCAAGCTATCCAATCCTCTGTTCAAACATCCACACTTGGATTTCTCACCATTCTGTCAACGAATAACTCAATCCCGTCACTGGTTTTCTGGGCTATCAAAACTGGGTTTTCCAATGGATTTCGGGGTAGCTAATGCTCCCAAATTCGCCCCAAGGTTCATACCTATGGATCCCCCATTGGATTTCACTGTCCAATACCAATTTTTGGCATTTATGGCTCTTCAAAATGTGGGTTCTTTCACAGTTGCGATTTCTGGTTTTTCTCCCTGCTGGGAATTCATTTTTGGATGAAAATTGATACTGGCCAGTTGTTCCACACTAGAATGAGAATGAGGAAGAAACAACTCCCATGATATAGAGTGACTTTTTGGTCAAGGAAACAAAGCCCATGTTAATTTTTAGTGCAGCTGCGAGACCCATTCTCAGAGAGAATGGTACCCTAGTCAGTTAACTAGGGTTCCTGGTCAAGTTAACCAGGCAAAGTAATGAGTAAGACCCTAGAAGGTACCCTAGGGCCCCCAGTTGTCTCCTGGGGTTCTTGGTCGAGGACCAAGCAGATGGATGCCATGGCAAAGTCCCTAGCATGTAGCTAGGGCCCCTATTTGTCTCTAGGGTATTTTGGTCTGGGACCAGACAGTTTCTTGGTCGAGGACCAAGCAGATCCTGCAGGTTGAGACAGAGACATCCTAGGTCCTGCAGATGGTTGATCAACATTCAGTCTAGGACTGAATGCTCAGCTTGAGGCTGAGGACCATTCTCTGGGAGAATGGAGAACCTGGTCATGGACCAGATGGTTGATCAACATGACCCAGTCTGGGACTGGGAACTCAGCCTGGGGCTGAGAGCCATTCCTTGAGAATGGAGGCACCTGGTCAGTTACCAGGATATTGACCCAGTCTGGGATTGGGAACTCAGCCTGGGGCTGAGAGCCATTCCTTGAGAATGGAGGCACTTGGTCAGTTACCAAGATTATGATGTGTGATGTTCTCTTCTCCTAGGTCTTTGAGATGGATGAGTTGGTTGGTCTTCTCAAGGGACTGGCCACCCCTTGTGGAAGCCACTAACATTTGACCTAAGGAGCAGTTGAGAGGATCACATGATCACATCATTTGTGTGGACCCTTCCTTATACAATGATGATGAACTTTCAGGTTATATGGAACATTTGTACATTTGAGAGAGAGATGACTGGTTGTACCTTTCCACCTTGGGTGATTTACTTTTGGTCTTTTAGTGTTGTGGTACCCTGTCTTTGATTTATGGTAAATAGGGTCATTGACCCACCTTTTATTTATACCACCCTTGTTGTTTTTGATCTTATAGGTACTTTAGATGTTTGACCACTTTCTGAGGTTATTTTATTTATTTTTATTTTTATATTTATATTTTTATCTTTTATTATTTTTATTTATTTTTATCTTTTATTATTTTTATTTATTTTTATCTTTTATTTATTTATCTTTTATTTATTTATCTTTTATTTTATTTTAAAGTGGCCTTTCCCTAATTTAATGAGATCCTAATTTTTTATTATTTTAACTTTTAACTTTTAATCTTTCCTAATTCTAAGGAATCCTAATTTAAAGGATTATTTTAATAATCCTATTATCCTATAAATAAAGGTCTATTGTTTATCAATTGAATATATATATCTATATCTCAGCTCTAGCTTCTCTGCTCCTTGACGTCAAGGTTTTTAAGGTTCTTTCTTGCTGCTGCTTACTCACCTCTATAGGCTGTCCATCTGCTGCTGGAGATTACCTTCATTCCATATCTGATTTGTCTAACTGCTAGGGTCTTCTGTAAGGTTGCTGATATTATTATGACTGGGCTGTGATCTGATTTATGACCTCCCTATGTACTTGACATGAGGTTGACTGATCTGATTTTGCATACCACGATTTTTTGAGGTAACCAAAGTCTGCCATAACTCTGAGAGAGGTCCGATCTGTTGTTTAAGGTTTGATCTGCTGTTTGTAACTCTGAGAGAGGTCTGATCTGCTGTTTAAGGTTTGATCTGCTGTTTGTGACTTGCCTGGGATCCGATCTGCTGTTTGAAGTCTGCTTGGGATCCGATCTACATGCTGAGAGATCATTGGTGGAGGCCGTGAGGCATTTTTTTGGTCTAATCTACTAGTTTGTGATTTGTCTAGGGTGCGATCTATCTGCTGATTGCATTTTTTGTGGAGGCCGTAAGGCCCTGGGTTTTGTCCTACTCTGCTGTGTGCATGTCTGTGGAAGCCATGAGTGTTGGTGGACAGATCTCTAGTAATCAGACCATGTTTATATGCTGTGCCTTGCTCTTCTACCAGATCTATTGCTGAGATTTGTTTTTAACATATCCATATTACTGAGACTTGATCTTTATGCTGAACCTTGCCTCTGACCAGATCTAAGTGCTAAGATTTTACTTATGGTCAAACCCTTGTGTTGAGTCTTGTTTGTGGACTGATCTATGTGCTAAGACTTGTCTTTGATTCAGATCTATTACGCTGAGACTTGATTAAGATTGTCACTGTGTTCTTGATTGTCTTTGACTATTTGATTGTATCTCAACCTGTCATCTCTCTCTCTCTGGTTTGTACTACCCTCTTGTAGGGTCTGATAGTTTCCAGATTTGACTGGCCTCTCTGAGGCACAGTGTTTACTGAAAGTAAGTAATTCTTCTGAGTATTTTATAGGAAGGGTCCCACACACAAGTAAGTATCTTCTCGTTTATTATTATGTATTTAAAATTAGTTATTCTACGTTAATTGCTGCTGAAGATTAACTTAGCACAGTGACCTAACGGGTAGTGTTAAAAATACTTTAACACAGTGCCCTGAGAGTGCTAAAGACATGAAATTTATGTTATGATAGTTTTTACTACTGCACTATTTAATATTCGATATTTGTAAATGTTTATTAAATGTATTTTCTGCATTAGAATATATTGAATTGTTATTTTTCTGTACAAAACCCTAACTTGACAAAATTTCAACAGCCCACACCCTGCCATACGAATTTCTGGGTTGCCCATGCTCCATTGAAGCCATGGACTGATTTCTTCAACCACTTCCTTACACAAAATTAAATGCCAGCAAAGAAAGTCAAATGGGTTCTCAAGATGACATTTGTCAGCCTATGGTTCAATCTCACAACCCCCTCACCACTCCTTAGTGAATACACATGGCCCCTTTTCATTCGTTGCCTCCATAGCCAGTTTTGTTATTTTATTGCATGATGTTTATTTACATCATTTTTACAATGTTCCATGGCTAAATAGCACATGGGTAACATAATGTCTAATACTTGCCTTTTAAATAAAATTCGAGCTTCCACTAGCGGGGCCTTGGCCTTGAGCTCCACACTAGGAAAGCATACATCACATGTATACAATATTTACATTAAAAGTTAATATATCCTAAGGGTCAAAATGGGATATTACAACATACCACTCACCAAATTCCACACTAATATGATAGTCTCATAACCACACATAAATAACACAAAAAAACCACATTAGACACTCAACATCTACCAAATTCGATGCTACAGCATGATAATGACAACACAAAATCCCCATAATACAACATCTACCAACTTCCATGCTATGATAATGACAAAACACAAAATCCCCATAATACAACATCTACCAACTTCCATGCTATGATAATGACAAAACACATAATCCCCATAATACAACATCTACCAACTTCCATGCTGCACCATGATAATGACAAAAACACAAAATCCCGATAATAATGGAACCACGTTTCAAACAAAGCCATATAATGAAAAAGAGAATGCACATAGTTGTCACATAAATCGCATTTTCCAAATTTTTATTTGTTCTCTGAAATATCTTGTCAAATGGGACACTAATGTCATTCAACGAATCATACAATCTTTAACAGAAAATATAAAAGAAGTTAAAATATCCAAAATACCATATTCAAAAAGCTAAATAACTAGAAGACCATATAAGTACCATATTCAATAAGTTTTTTTATTTCAGCTTCGATCACTCACAATCACTCACGAATTTGAGGAGAATTTCAACATCCAACAACGGACCTCCTTTCCTACATATGGCTTCCTTGATTTCCAATCCATCTTGTGCGATTCTGTAATGAACGTCACACTGTACTAATTCAAAGCTTTTTTCACAATTACAGACAAGATCTACCAGCTTAGCACTGAAACACTCAAACATATGAAGAAGATCCTTTATTATGTCCACACCTCGTGGCAAAATACAAGTAGCTAATTGACTTTCTTCCATGAGTATATCTGTGATAAGCCTAACACCCCTTTCAAGGGCCTTGGAATTGTGCTGTGCCTGCACTTGAGCTTCGAGAAGTCGTCCCCCATTAAAGCGTTTCATAGCCTTTGATCTCTCAATTTCTCTAGAGATGCAGATAATCACAGCGTTGCCTAGTGCTGTCGCGTACACCTTCTCATTTAAATCTGAAAATGAAGCCTTCACACTTCTCAGAATAGCAATCCCATGATTGAAGTCCTCGCAGCTGATATCTCTCACTTTGCATACAGACAATGTCTTCAGCACAAACGGATATCCCGCCAACGCGGCTAGTTTCACGTTTTCAGGGAGGATGTCAGGCTTTGCGGCAATCTCATCAAATACTGTAGAAAATGCTCTCAAAATAAAGGACCGGATTTTGAAATAATAGCTTGCATTGTTCCTATAAACATGGTAGAGAATTTTGATTAAACTGGAATTCACAAACTGTCCCTCGGGAATTTCTCCAAGTTCCCCAAGAGTTCCCACGGAATCGTGTCCACGTGATCTCAGTTCATTTATTATGACGGCAATGGTCCTCACTATTTCCTTACCCACATCCAGAGCAGCTTCTTTGGCTTCACAATCTCTTAATGCTTCTAGTGTTTTGGCCATGAGTCTCTCCAAATATTTGAAGCCATTTACAGAAATGAAACTTCTGATGTTCTGAGATTCAAACTCACAAAACAAGCGTACTATATTCATTTTCTTCCATATTTTCACCCATTGATGCGCTGTTATCGCTCTCCCATGAACAGATTCACGCAACTCCTTTAAATGTTGCTCCATCTCTCCCTCTGTCAGAATCTTTGAATAATCCGCAATTATAGTGTCTGAAGGAAAACTGTGAAGCTTAATGTAATGCTCCATTTATTTTCTCAGTTCTGTTTGAGGGATGGCGCTTTTAATGTCAAACCACTGTCGAGTATAGGGATTTCTGGCACGCTGTTTAGTTTCCCAAATGGTCTGTAGGGTTTTTCTATTGTAGAGACACTGTGTGGGATCTTGCTCAACTGGTAGTCGGACTGGATCATAAGCAAACTCTCCGATGATGCTGTCCATATACCTCTTAGGTACCTGCATTTCCATTAGCCATTCATCAACTATTTTCACTTCCAAAATATATGGATTATATCCATATCCACGACAGCGAGCCATGAGTCTACTATTTCAATAAAAAGACAACGTTACTGTCTTTCGCAGCTTCGAATCAGCGATTTCTGCAGTACAACTCCGATAGATTCCTCGAGGACAACTCCCATAGACAGATTAAGTAACATAGACGGATTGAATTCCTTTGCTACAAGTTTTGATTTGTGAAGTATAACAAGCTTATATTTATATATAACTCAACAACCATAAAATAAGGTTATATCTAAATTTGGAGTTAATACGTGTCATTGAGATAGAGAATGTGGGGCTAAGACAATTTTAACTTATTAAATTGGACCAATTAAAGTCGTTGCGGTTTGAGTTAATGGTAGGAATTTGGAACAGTTGTCGCTTGTCATTTTTACAATACGTTTGTTTGTGATGGCAAGTTTGAAATATAAATTGTCAAATGGTACATTTTGCCCATCAAATTCTCACCCTAGGTGTGATTGAGATCGAAAAGGTGGGGTTAATTAGTTAGTTAAAACAATTTTAACTTATTAAATTGACCGGGTTGGAATGGTCTCAACCAAGTAGAGTAATTAATTGGGTACATGTTAAATGATTAATTTAGTTAAATAATTAAATATTAATAATTATTTAAGAAGTCATCTAAGGAGGGTTAAGGAGGGTTAGGGTTTTGATTGTTTCACAAGTGTTAAGTATACGTGTAGTTTAAATACATTTTACTTTTTAATTTTTTTTAAGTAGGTTTGTTGTCGTATTTTGTTCAAAGTTTGGTTAGAAATTCTTTACTATGGACATTGCATAATTTGGGTGACATAGGGATTAATTAGTTAGTTAAAATAATTTTAACTTATTAAATTGAACGAGTTGGAATAGTCTTAATCAAGTAGAGTAATTAATTGGGTACATGTTAAATGAGTAGTTTAGTCAAATAATTAAATATTAATAATGATTTAAAAAGTCATCTGAGGTTAAATATTAATAATCATTTAAAAATTCATCTAAGGAGGGTCAGGGTTTTGGTTGTTTCACAAGTGTTAAGTATAAGTGTAGCTTAAATATTTTACTTTTTAATTTTTTCTAAGTAGGTTTGTTGTCTTATTTTGTTCAAACTCTCGTTCGAAATTATCAAAAAAATATTAGAATCACATATCTTAACTCCATTTCCCAAGGGTCTCTTTAACTAAATAAAGAGGATTATTTGAACCCTATCAAGCAAAAATCTCTGTATAAAAATGCATCCAATATATTTCATGAACTAGAAGCACAAGAAGATAATGAGGAAGTTTGACAGAATGATATTAATGAATTGGTCAATATTATAACTAAAGAAGAAGATGTCGGGAAGTTAATCGACTTGTTTCATAATATTAAAAGTAAATTTGTTGGGCATAGACAAGCCAAAAACATATGCCGACTAAACCAAAAATATAAGAACGATGTCGACCATCTGGTCGACCTCGAAATACGTGGATGTGTCTGACAAGTTGTATTGGATTTTGGTTCGCAAGTTAATATCATGACTCGTGATACTTGGGAACAATTAGGTTGACCTCAACTTCAAGAATTGGGTATTTATTTGAAACTTGCCGATCAAGGACTGATTGAACCAATTGGTGTGTGGAGAAATGTCGAAACTTCCATCAAAGGCATAGTGACAAGAGTCAACTTCGAGATTATAAATCCAAAATATGGAGATATTTCATTCCCAGCACTGGTTGGTCGACCATGGGGCCGAAAAAGGAAAGCATCGATATCTATCGACAAAGGTCGCATCAAACTCAAAGGAAATGACCAAAAGGTGATAGTTCATATCTTCCCATCTCAAGGAGAACCGTGGTTAGAACCTATGGAGGATGAAAATGATATACGAAAGCTATATAAAATTAGAAATAATTAATATTATATCGAACCAAATGCACAAGGAGAACTCTATCTTTGAGAACCTACATCATTTAGATACAATTTCGATGCTGCACTGTATGAATGGAAAATGGAAAATTGTGAACTTCAAGCGAAAGAGTGTTGGACAATTGAAGCCATATCTAAAAGGAAAACTAAGAAATGCTTATCTATCTCGACCACTCCAAATATATTCGAGATAAAAATTCACGAATATCCAACTCTAGCATCAGTGAAAAGTGACTCGACACATACTCCTGCGCTGCGATACAAAGAACTAGAATCTTCATCAGTACATGTCGAGGAGGTTTCAAAGCATGTTGGAGATCAAGGGAGATTGTAGAGTCTAGTCATGACATTTACAGGACAAGCTGCGAGATGGTGGGACATGCATCAGTCAAAACTCCAAACATGGACCACTTCCTTGACATGTTTTATTGAAAGGTTTGGAGATAAGAAACTGACAGCTCAGCCTGAAATCCCGATTTTCACAGAAGGACAGGACCTGAAGCTCACATCGATAAGTGCAAAAAGGAGTGGAGAAGACTGCGACATAAAGATGAAATAGCATGGCCACATCTATTTCCGAACACGCTCGATGAATTGCCAAATAAATTGTACAAAATGGAATAGGCAAGAGGAGAGACCTTCGTTTGGAATGAACTAAAAGAAAATTTCATCAAAGACTTTCAATTTTCTCTAAAGGATGAACAACTATCTGAGGCGAGTAACCAAATCAAATAGTTTTTGCAACCGATGAAAAGTGCAGTACTAGCAGAGAAGAAGCCACTTGTTCGACAAACTGATGTCTGCCATAATATTCAGTCAAAAGAAGTCTAGCACTCGACACGATTGCGACTAGAAACGATGGATTATATCGAAGATAGCGAGCCATGATTCAACTATTTCAATAAAAAGACAACGTAATATTGTGTTTCGCAGCTTCAAATTAGCGATTTCTGTAGTACAACTCCAATAGATTCCTTGAGTACAACACCCACAGACAAATTAGGTATAACATAGACGGATTGAATTCCTTTAGTACGAGTTTTGCATTGTAAAGTATAACAAGGTTATATTTATATATAACTCAACAACCATAAAATAAGGTTATATCTAAATTTGGAATTAATACGTGTCATTGAGACTGAGAATGTGGGGTTGGGGGTCAATTAGTTGGCTAAGACAATTTTAACTTATTAAATTGGACCAATTATAGTCGTTGCGGTTGGAGTTAATGGTAGGAATTTGGAATAGTTTTCGCTTGTCATTTTGACAATACGTTTGTTTGTTAAGGCAAGTTTGAAATATAAATCGTCAAATGGTACATTTTTCCCATCAAATTCCCAACCTAGGTGTGATTGAGATCGAAAAGGTGGGGTTAATTAGTTAGTTAAAACAATTTTAACTTATTAAATTCACCGGGTTGGAATGGTCTCAACCAACTAGAGTAATTAATTGGGTGCATGTTAAATGAGTAATTTAGTTAAATAATTAAATATCAATAATGATTTAAAAAGTCATCTAAGGAGGGTTAAGGAGGGTTAGGGTTTTGGTTGTTTCACAAGTGAAAGTGTTAAGTATACATGTAGTTTAAATAAATTTTACTTTTTAATTATTTTTTAAGTAGGTTTGTTGTCTTATTTTGTTCAAAATCTGTTTAGAAATTCTTAAAAAAATCTTAGAATCACATATATTAACTATGGACATTGCATAATTTGGGTGAAATAGGGATTAATTAGTTAGTTAAAACAATTTTAACTTATTAAATTGAACTAGTTGGAATAGTCTTAATCAAGTATAGTAATTAATTGGGTACATGTTAAATGAGTAGTTTAGTCAAATATTTAAATATTAATAATGATTTAAAAAGTCATCTAAGGAGGTTAAATATTAATAATGATTTAAAAAGTCATCTAAGGAGGGTCAAGGTTTTGGTTGTTTCCCAAGTGTTAAGTATAAGGGTAATTTAAATATTTTAATTTTTAATTTTTTCTAAGTAGGGTTGTTGTCTTATTTTGTTCAAACTCTCGTTAGAAATTCTTAAAAAATATTAGAATTATTAACTCCATTTCCCAATGGTCTCTTTTCAAGTCTCTCCTACCAAACTTTATAAAAGCAAACTTGTTCCTATCAGAAATATGACCTTCTGAGTGTTATTATTGAATATTTTGAGTGAGAAATTTTTCTGATTATTGAGAGATCCCTCTCTCATTGTATAAGGTCAAAATACAGTCTAAAGTTGGTTCTATGGTTACCTTCGGGTTTCCTTGATACATCCCAAGGAAAATCTGAGTGCTAACAATCGATACGACCAGAATGATATAAATGATAGATATCCAAGATACAACGGAAGAAGATATGATCGACAGAATGATAACTACAAACGACGTGGAGGATACAAAGGCCGAGGTTGCGACAATGGTAGTCAAGATTTCTGACCTCGTCGACCTGGGAAATGCTATACTTGTCTTAGTAAAGGACATCGACATGCAGAGTGTCCTTATAAAGATCGAACATATCTTAAATTTTGTGCAAAATGTGGAGTGAGGGATCACTTCTAGGAGGATTTCCCTACTATGATTGAGAAAATTGCAAATAAAAAGAATGTTAATGTCTTGTCATGTGTTCCAAAATGTGATGTGCTTACAACAAAGAATCTGCAAATTGTAACCAAACAAGGTACTCGAACTAGCCAAGATAATCCACAAATAAGTAAAGTAATAAATAAAGAGGATTATCTGAACCCTATCAAGAAAAAATATGTGTATAAAAATTAAACTGATATATTTCATGAACTAGAAGCACAAGAAGATAATGAGGAAGTTTGACATAATGATATTAATGAATTGGTTAATCTTATAACTAAAGAAGAAGATGTCAGGAATTTAATTGACTTGTTTCATAATATTAAAAGTAAATATGTTGGGCATAGACAAGCCAAAAACATATGCCAACTAAACCAAAAATATAAGAACGATGTTGACCCTCTTGTCGACCTTGAAATACACAGATACCGTGTTCGACAAGTTGTACTCGATTTTGGTTCACAAGTTAATATCATGACTCGTGATACTTGGGAACAGATAGGTCGACCTCAACTTCAAGAATCAGGCATTTATATGAAACTTTCCGATCAAGGACTGATTGAACCAATTGGTGTGTGGAGAAATGTCGAAACTTCCATCAAAGGCATAGTGACAAGAGTCGACTTCAAGATTATAAATCCAAAATATGGAGCTAGTTCATTCCCAGCCCTGGTTGGTCGACCGTGGGGTCGAAAAATGAAAGCATTGATATCTCTAGACAAAGGTCGCATCAAACTCAAAGGAAATGGCCAAAAGGTGATAGTTCCTATCTTCCCATCTCAAGGAGAACCGTGGTCAGAACCTATGCAGGATGAAAATGATATATGACAGCTATATAAAATTAACAATAATGAAGATTATATCGAACCAAATGCACAAGGAGAAATCTATCTTGAAGACCCTACATCAGCTAGATACAATTTCGATGTTGAACTGTATGACTAGAAAATGGAAAATTATGAACATCAAGTGAAAGAGTGGTGGACAATTGAAGCCATATCTAAAAAGAAAACTAAGAAATGCTTCTCTATATCGACCACTCCAAAGATATTTGAGAGAAAAATTCACGAATATCCAACTCTATCGTCAATGAAAAGTGACTCAACACATACTCCTACACTGCGATACAAAGAATGAGAATCTATGTCGGTACATGTCGAGGAGGTTTCAAAGCATGTCGGAGAACAAGGGAGATTCCAGAGTCTGGTCGAGACATTTACAAGAAAAGTTGCGAGATGGTCGGACATCAGTCAAAACTCCAAACATGGACCACTTCCTTGACATATTTTATTGAAAGATTTGGAGATAAGAAACTGACAACTCAGGATGAAATCCTGATTTTCACACAAGGACAGGACCCTGAAGCTCACATCGATAAGTGTGAAAAGGAGTGGAGAAGACTGGGACATAAAAATGAAAGAGCATGGCCGCATCTCTTTCCAAACACGCTCAAAGACTTGCTAAATAAATTGTACAAGATGGAAGAGGCAAGAGGAGAGACCTTCGTTTGGAAAGAACTAAAAGAAAATTTCATCAAAGACTTCCAATTTTCTCCGAAGGATGAACATCTATCTAAGGCGAGTAACCAAATCAAACAGTTTCTGGAACCAACGAAAAGTGCAGTACCAGCAGAGAAGCAACCACTTTTTCAACAAATCGTTGTCTGCCATAATATTCAATCAAAAGAAGTCCAACACTCGACACAATTGCAACTAGAAATAGAGAAAATAGTCGGAAAAAGTTTCCAATGGAAATAAGATCATCCAGCTATGTCGAAGCCAGTAAGAACAACTTTCAAAGTGGAGACCGCAAAGAAAGAGGACCCTGAAAAATTAACAGAAAAATCCTTTCCTCCTGCATTCATGCAGATCAAAGAAGGCGAACTCCCAATCAATGACAGCCGAGCACCAGAGTGAATGGATGCCAAAGTCAAAATCAAATAAGCTGATATATCTAATGACGACAGACCGAAAATAACGAAAAATTGGTGATTACTGGAATGAAGAGCGAACTGCAGAGATCACTAGACTCCTTATAAAATTCCAGGATGTATTTGCACAAGATTATAAAGACTTGAAAGGACTTGTACAAGAGATGGGAGAAATGAATATTGATATCATTCTAGACGCCAAACCAGTAAAGAAAAGGCCATATAAACTTGCTCACAAATATAAAGACATTGTCAAAAAGGAGATTGATAGTATGCTTGCAGGAGGAATCATCTATCCTATTGATTAGTGAGAATGGGAGAGTCTGATGGTCGTACAATCGAAGAAGCATGATCCGACGCAATTGCTAATATGCGTAAACTATTGTGAACTTAATAAAGTAACACTCACTGACGCTTTTCCTACTCCTTTCATTGACAAAATCATTAATGAAGTTGCAGGGCATGAGTGCTATTCATTCACAAACGGATTTTTCGGTTACAATCAAGTACCCATTTCCAAAGAAGATCAAAAGAAGACCACATTCGTGTGTGATTTCGGATCATTTGCATATAAATTCATTCCATTCGGACTGAAGAACACACTAGCAGTATTTTCTAGAATTGTCGTCAAATCTTTTCAAGAATACATCTACAAAACTATGGCTGTCTACTTTGATGATTGGAAAATGTACTCCATGCTGAAAGATCATTCCAAATGGCTTCGGCTGATGCTCGAAAGATGTTGACAAATCCAACTCTCAATGAACATCAAGAAATGCATTTTCGCAACTCCTATCGGAATATTACTGGTCCATGTCGTGTGCAAGGAAGGCATAAAAGTCGACTATGCCAAAATTAAGATCATTCTCAACCTAAATCCTCCGGTCAATTCTAAGCAAATGGGAATTTTGTTGGGCCAGACGGGATACTATAGGAAGTTCATATGACATTATTCTGACATGACGTATCACTTGGATGAATTACTCAAAGAAAGTAAATAGTACAAGTGGACCGACGAATGTAATACATCGTTTGACATCTTGAAAAGAAAACTTGTCAAAGCTCCTATACTCCGTTTCCCGAACTGGTCAATCAAGTTCCATGTACATATCGATGCGTCGGACATAGCAGTTGACGCAATTTTAACACAACCTGGTGATGATGGATTGGACTACCCTAATTCCTTTAGCAGCATAAAGCTGAACAAAGCGGAAAGAAATTATTCCACGATAGAAAGAGAGGCATTGGGTATGGTATTTGCATTGCAGAAATACCGACACTATCTATTGGCTAACCCTTTTGTATTTTATACAGATCATCAAGCATTAAAGTACTTAGTCAATAAGCCATTGCACCATGGAATATTATGTCGTTGGTTACAGATATTCCAGGAATTTGAATTTGAAGTCATAGTCCGACCAGTAAAGGAAAATGTCAAACCTGACCACTTGTCACGAATCGACACGGGAGAAGAGCTGACAGGTATTAAAGATGAACTAACAGATGCACACTTGTTTAGAATTGAAGCTGTCCCCACAAATTTAGTGGATATTGCACAATTCCTCGAGGATGGACATGTACCAGAAGGAACACCAGAAAAGAAAAAGAAGATTCTCGCAAAGAAAGTTGCACCTTACACTCTAATCAACGGATTCCTTTATAAACTTGGCCTGGACGACATATTACGATGATGTGTGCTTGAACATGAGTGACAGAGCATACTCAAAGGCACATTATGGACCGACAGGAGGACATTATCACGGCAACATCACAGCGAGAAAGATTCTGCAATCTAGACTTTGGTGGTCGACAGCACGCAAAGGCTGTTGAGATTTTGTAAGAAAATGTGATAGATGTCAACGGATGGGTCGACCGCTACCAAGCATAGAAATTCCCCTTGTTCTAGTAAATCCAAGTCGAACATTCGAAATGTGGGAAATCAATTTTATTGGACCATTTCCAATACTTGGAAGACGAACAAGTGTGAGATACATCATCAGCGTAGTAGAATATGTCACCAAATGGGCTGAGGAAGAACCTATCAAAACATGTTCAAGTGAGATAGCTGCAAAATTCATATATGAGAATATTATCACACAATTCAGATTCCCAATTACATTGATCAGCAATCAGGGGACTCACTTTGTCTGCAAAACAATTGCTAGTCTTACAAAAAGAATTTTCAATCAAACACAGGATAAGTACTTACACATTGATGTTGAAGATGCAAGAAAAGAATGCCTATCTCAACTGTTGAAGCTCGATGAGACCCGACAGATAGCAATCCATCACCAAGAAATCCAAAAGCAACAACAGAAAGCCCGGCATGACAGAAATATCAAGCACAAAAACCTGTCAGTTGGTGACTTGGAATTGCTATATAAAAGCCGTGTAAAAGGTAAGCCGAATAAGTTGCACAAAGAATGGATGGGTTAATATATTGTCGAAGGAATCAATACAGATGGCTTAGTCCGACTAAAAAACTTACAAGGAAGTGTATTCAATAAACTTGTTAATGGCGCCCAAATGAACGATACAAGGAATGAACAATAAAAAAAAATTATTATAACTACTTTGGGAGAGAAGCATTATAAGCAATATTTCAAAGGCAAGTCTTATAAATTGCACAATGATGAAGGACTGGAGAAATAATTCTGGCAAAGGAAATGAATGGAGCTACAGAGACAAGATCCCGACGCATGACCACCGATATGCTAGACATTGACAAGAAAGACCAGATTGATGAGTACCGCACGAAAGAGATCCTCGACCACGCCAACTTATTTCTAGCCAACAAGACAAGTCGAAGGAAGTGCACCTTCACCACACTGACGAAGAGAAGACAAAAAGAAGCATTCATGGAGACCAACATGAAGAGAAGAAAATTTGAAGTGCACCGGACGAGGAGTTGACAACCTGTCAATCAAAATTAATTACTAAGTGATAACAAAGAATATCTAGTTAACAAAGTATTTGCGTGATAACAATTGAGTTAACTAAGTATTTGCATGATGACACTTGAGCTAAACTAAAATACAACACTTGAGTGTTCCAAGATCCAGTAGAAGAGAGAGTTCATCATGAAGTAGAAGATATAACTAATTAAGTGGTTGCATGACGACACTTGAGTTACGACACTTGAGTTAGTAACCTAACTAAGTGATCTAGCATGCAGTTGGAAGGTGAGTTCATATTAAATTAAGAAGGGAATAAATTAAGCCAAGAATGAGATGTATGATACAGCTGGAATACAGGATTTGATGAGATCAAGGTTGAGAACAAATCTCTCTTGAAGGAAGTGTACATGTGACCAAAACTGTGAATTGGTCTTAGTGTAGAATCAATTGTTGGATTCTTCTATTATTCTCTCTTCTCTCTAACTCTATGATTGCACCAAAGGTGCTTGGTATTTCTCTTTGATAATGAATTGGGGGTGCTTGATGTAATCCGCACATTGTAAAGACATTATACACTATCTATCAATATTCTAAGGAAGATTTTGTTGGGGTTTTCTCCCTCAAGTACTAGAGGGTTTCTCCACAGCAAATACTTTATCTCATGTGAATGCTTATTCTTTTGATTACTCATTGATTTCAATATCTACTATAATTCTGCATTTAGATTAAAAAAGTTAACATATGTCATCATTGAGTGGATTATGCAATTCTATCCATACCTTGATTCTCCATAATACCAGGTGTCGGCATTTCTCTTGGTGGATGTAACCCTTGACATTGTAGCAAAAACCACCAATTTAAAAAATATATATATAATTTTATTGTTAAAAGTACAATATTTACTAATTCTATGAGAAACTTACCAAAAATAATTTTTATATGAAGGGTTTAATTTATTCACACTTGTCAATAAGAAGTAAAATTATTTTAGAGCCCTTCATCATTGAAGGGTTAGCTAAATATATGCCCTTAAAATTGAATATAAGACCAACCCTTCAAATTTGATCATTGCATGTGGTGTCCTATGGTGTTGTTTATGCTTCAATTCTATAAAGACGTTTGTTAACTTCTTTAAAATATTAATGTGGATTACCTAGTGAATCAGGTTTTACCAGTCAAACTAGCAGAGCTAGTTCCCAGCAATCAAATATAAGAACTGTGACCCAATATCACCTCGATCACGATTCTAACTTCTTCAGAGTGTCGAAACCTCCAAGGGGAAGGACCCTTATGATATCCTATAGTACATTGATGCAACAAAATACTATACTCTATGCGATTGTTAGTTTGACCAGTTCCTTTATGGAGTCAGTGAGTGAGACAAAACCAAGAGATATCATTTAACGAGCAAGTGATATTATCAATCATTCATGTATTAGATAGCATTCGTAAGTATTTTCATTCTTCAATCACTAACCCTTTCAAGGTTATTTAGAACAATGTTATACGCATGTAGGTAAAGTAATAATAACTCTTCAGATTAACTTCAAAGTTTATGCAACTAAAGTAGCATCAAACTTCAACAATGAATCAGTCCCTTACCAAACCATTAGACATTTAATAACATATCATATTTGTTTTAAAATGTATCATAGGCAATAAGAAAGCTATCATCCACGAAAAATATCCCAATTCACTTCAAACCAAGACAACTGCAAAATCATATCAGCACTAACAATATATCAAAGATCTGTGGAAATATGATGACTACCAATTAGATGTGACACCAGAACTACTTCCTTATACTGTAATGATCAGCAGCAGTGAGTGTTTGTCATTAAGGATAGAAGATAAAGACATTCAACATTGATACTCAGAAATATTATCCGTGTTTCTTATCAATAATTGAGAACAAGTTTTTAGTATGCTCTATGAAATGGAACTTTCAGACTTGAAGTAGGTTAATCTCATACTTCCTTTTGACAAATAATAACCACACCAGAGACAATAAATCAAGTCTCAACTCACCCTTTTAATTTCTTGTCATGTATAGGTGTAATGTTGGTCTTGTATGGGAAGCCGAGTTTGACAGTCCAAAATTATCACAGAACCTGGTAAGTGGGCTAAGGGTTTCCTTGTTAGGGCTTTGGGAAAACCAAAAGGATGCCGACTGAGACCAAAAGGAAGTGATGAAGGGTACATGGTAGTGGAGGAGGACGAGCAATGAAGGTGAAGAGATGGGAAAGTAGAGAGGGAAGGAGGGATATAGGGCAACGAAGAGGAACCAAAAATGAAAAAGAGAGAGTGAAGGTCTCAAAATGGATATTGAGGGAAGGCGAGCTAGAAAAAGGTGGAGCGATGGTAGGAAGGAGAGATCATAGGGGTAACTAGTGCCAAGGAGACTATAGCTAGGGTAAACTTGAAATATTAGGCCCTTTTTTAGAGTTTTAACTTATAAAAAAACTAAAAAACTAATGTAAAAATTACACCTAAATTACAAAATAAAAAGAAAACTAAGCTATCATAATATATACAAAAGAATACAAATTCAGAAATTAGGATTTTAAAAGAGAAACCTAGGGTTTGAATGAATATCTACACAACCCTAGGGCATCCAAGAAAGATGCCTCCCCTCTTGAGATGGTACTTGGAAATCTTGGAACTAGGGCCTACTTTAACAACCCCAAGGGTTGGTTAAAGGAGACCTAGTTGTAGCAAAGCTTGAAGACCTAAATATCAAGCCTAAGAAAGACTCCTTTAGGGGAGGTACTGGCAATGCTATGGTGACTAAAATCAAAAAATGAACTAGCTGAGACAAAATGCAACATTTATGGCTACCATTCAATCCTAAAAAAGCATCATTCTCCAACAATTAACAAAGAGACATAAAAAAGAACACATATACATCCTTGTGCATGTGTTAAACCGACAACTCTAGCATCACCATTAGCAACAAGAATGAGAAAAAGAGACTCCAAGAAAATGCTCCAAACCACAAAATAGCCTTTCCTCAAGAAGTGTTCATCAATCAAGGAGTCATAGTTAGAGCAAAAATATCACATAGTATTTTATCCCATAAGTTTTTATGTTAAAATGAATTGAGGAGAAGTGTATTTATACTTTTATCACACTCACTTTACAAAAATAAAAAAATATCCAGGCCGACATTCCTTTTAAATTTTCAATTTGAAATTATAAATGCCAACTTAAAATTAAAACAATAATAATATAAAATAATCAAACCTGTGGGTAATTTGGGGCATTTTCCCCAGAATTAACCCACACATGACTAAAATAGCTTAAAATGATCATATCAATCCATTCTGAAGGTCAAACTGCGGAGGGGTGGTCGCCATGCTCCATATAACCCCAATAGTAGAGAAAATACCTCAACACCCCCCCTCAATCAAGCACTGCATCCCGCCTTGAGGATGACATAATCATCAAGAGGAGCGCAAGGAGAGAGGGTGCTGGTGAACTAGAAGACTAGGAGGGTGTGGGAGGTGACCTAGAGGAGAAACATATGCCTCAATACTAGAAGATATGTCACCGTAATTATAAATCAAGGTTGGGGTCATGTGACCCAGTGATCCACCCCTAGAATCCCCAAACACCAACCTCGGGAACTCAAGCCCTTTCATGAGGTAATCAGAAATGCCACTAAGCAATAATACTTCCAAGGGAGAAACCAGAGGGCCTTTCCATAACCATCGCTCAGAAAAAGATGGCTACACACCCCTCATGGTCAGAAAAAAAAAAATAACCCTCTCTCCCAGGGGCACATATGTAGGCGTGCTCGTATTGGTACCACGTAACATTGGCTCCAAATACTAGACGAGTAATTCTCCCGAGGGTGCTCGAAAATCCATGAATCATATGGGTACTTGTAGACCTATACACATATCAAATAGCCAAGGAAATCAAACTACCATGAGGCAGACACTTATGTCTTTCCCGTCTCATCACGACACTATGAAAATAAAACTGAATAAACAAGTGACTAACCTATGTAGATATGAAGAACGTCAAATGCAATGCATGGGTAACCATATATGCCTAACTCAAGTGAAATAATCCTACCTATGCTAAACATAAGAATCGGGAAGGGTTAAGTAAAATAATACCACCAATGTAACCATTCAAGTAAGTAATTCATACATGATCCTTTACCTTTGTCTTTAGAATGAATCCATGATAAGACCTCGTCGATCACGAAGCAAATATGTACCAAGGCCTTCCTCAGGATAGGAGATGAAATGTGACTGCAGGGGCTTGGAAGCTTTGGAATTGCTGCCATGGATAAGGATTTATTTCGCAAGATCTATTTATCCAGGCTTCTACCGGGCTAAGGTATGGACCATCTTCATCATACACTGGCATTGAGAAAAAAAATTCCCAAAATTTGTTTCCTTATTATCAATTTGAGAGACCATCCGTGGAGGTGGACCTTGCAAATATATGTATGTCAAATGCAACTTGTTTAAACATTCCTTTGGAAATACAAGCATATTTTTCTTCTTTATAATTATCATGTTAGTACCCCCAATGATCTTTAAAATTTTGAAATTGGCAACCACATAATTTATGCCTTCACATTTCAAGCGAAAAGATAAACAATAGAAATCCTGACAATGTGAGAAGAATGTCATACCTGTCCACATACCTATATTGGTTTTATTGAAACGCATCGTTGACAAATTACCGATACTGGAAAAAAAAGGTTGAACATTTCTTGTAAAATGTTGTTGATTAGGGCATACCCTGGAGTGAGAGACAATGGATAAACTCTGAATACGGCCATCGTAAACTCTGAATACGGCCATCATCAGCAAGCACCACATCTTGTACTATTGCATCGTCGAGAAAAGAAAAAAGGGTTGATCCTTTCTTGATTGATGGAAAAGTAGGATTATTCAGCCACACCTGTGCTTGGGAGAGGGTCTACCATGATGCTACAAGGTCTTGAAGAATCATACATCGGTGGGCCAAGGAAATTCCAATAATCATCATCTTTCATAAGCTTGTGATTTTCTTCCAAGAGAGCCAAAATATCATAAGAAACTGCAACCTACAGATATGGAGAATTCACCATTTCTATATATTCTTCAGTTTCTTCAATTAAGGATTCTTTATCTTCATCTTCAGGAATCACATCATCTCTATAATATCTCTCCAAAGAAAAATGCTTGGGTTCACCTTGTTTCGACTCTAGGGTTGTAGTTTACAACTGGTTCCAAATAGTTCCAAATGCTTTTGAAGTTGGGGAGGAAGGTTTTGATAGGGAATAGGACACATTAACACATCCATAAGACACCCAAACAACTTATATACCCATCCATGGTCTGAAATTTGCAAGGAAAGAAGTTTAAGGACAAGACTAGTTAATTTGAGAAGTGGAAATCCCCCCTAGCTCTTCCATTAAATGCTTTTCGAAACACTATACAGCCTTCACTAATTCTTGTTCTAGGAATTGGATCTGTTAGAATACATTAATGACAATATGTTTGCATCATTATATTTTGTTTTAGGGTCGAATAGGTAACCCAATGAACAACAACTTCTATAGTCTAAGATTTGTGGTGAAAATGGTGGACAAGGAGTCTCGAATTTAATCATAAAACATAGTAACACTTCAGGTGGATGTAAACATCATTTGGAACAACAAATTAACTGCATATACAGCTCATAACATGGATAAATATCTCAGAAAACTCTAATACAAAACATGTACAACATTATTCCAAATTCACTATGCAAATGCTGGGGGGAAAATGGCTTGAATCTCTTTCTTGTTGGAAATATCACTTGAAATACATGGTTTTTTGAGTTGTGTATATCATGATATTATTATTACAGATATATGCAGCAACTAACATGTCCATGAATCCTAAATAACAATCCTCCACTAACTATATGCAACAAGAAATGCACCCTTACACATTTACATGACATTGAGGGAAAGATAGTAGAATAGTCATAGAGAAGAATGAGAGAAGATGACCTCGAACTTAGTTGGGGTTTGAACCTGCATAAAAAAATATCCATGAATCTATGTTGATAGGTCTGAATGGCCTCTCCATCAACCAACTAGGATGGGAATCTTGCACCCTCAAAATTGGTTCTAAGGCAGGGAGGATAAGCATCCACTATGCAAGGACAAGCTAAGCTCTCCAATTTTTTCCAAATGATAAAATGATAAAAAGATGGTATCCTTATTTCTTCTTGTATTTTATTAACCTCCCAAGGCCTCCATGGATCTAATTCCCTCCAAGAGCTTCATCTGAACTCAAATTAGGTAGATATTTCCATGAGAGCCACTAGTCCAACACTTCCTAGCTTTCCTCTTCCATCAATTCAAATGGGGGGAGTCTTGGCTGCCATAACTCCCCTTGTGAGCCCTCTTGGGGGATATTTTTAGACTTGACATGTTATATAGGTCAGATGTCAATAATCAGGTCTGATCTTTGTCATACGTGTCATAGAATCTTCATCATTGTTGTCATAGAGGTTAGGGAATCTAGCTCCAAGTGTCACAATACTTCTAAGATTCCTCTTTCTCTTCCATGGGAGATACTCTTCCACTCTAATTCGAACCTCCTTGATTAATTCCATGAGTAATGCCTCTCCAACTCCCCTAAGAACGTTAGACTCCATCTTGCATTCAAATGGGTGAGAATAGAATGCCACGTGGCATGGAGAATATTTCCTTGTGTGGGTCCCACACCACCTATGCGCCCTCAGGACCAAGTGCCACCTTATTTTCTTCTTATTATTATTTATTTATCCCCTTTAATGTATATTTATCAATCTAATCTCCATTTTGGGTCTTATAGATCCCTTATTCCAAGTCTAAATGTTTCCACCCCAACCTAAGGAAATAGTAGATTGGTGGAAATTTCCCTTCATATGATTAATTTGTATGGGGACATTACAGTCCTTCCCACCCAAGATTGCTTGTCCTCAAGCAATTCCAAATTAGGATGATGCAAATTTTGTCCATCTTCCCATGTGGCATTGTAATACCCATATAACCTTAGTTAAATTTTAAATACTTTGTAATAATGTTTTTAATTGTTGTTGAATGTTTGATGGACATTCTACCAAGAGCGGACTCAAGGCCTGATCTCCCTAGTTAATGCAAGTCTAGAACAAATGAGACAGAATATAAGATAACTTTCCTAGATCTAATTAGAGATCGAGTGACTATATGCTTTATCTTTCAGATCACTGATCCTTTCTCCCTCATGTTTGTCCCAAGCTTGATGGTCTTCAGATCTTAGCTGCAAAACTTGTCAAGGCATACAAAACAACACAAGTAGTAAAATGCATCCAAACAATAACAGATCTAAGTAAGCAGTTAAGCGGGAAAACTACACAAACATCATCAATGCAACAACATTTGGTGGAAATTATTTATATTACTGTATAAAAAGGGAAAGTACATAGAAAGAATTGATTACAACCAAGGATTAACGTAGTAATCTTTCTCCAAACAAGCCAATGCCAAAGCCTCCCAAGGAAGTATGAGTCTCCCAATAGATGAGTAGGGATCTCGTAAGCTAATTTCACCATCATGTACATACTATAGAATTCCTCCCTTTGGAATGGGAATGAGCTTCACTTATATAGGACTAAAAGGATAGGATATGTTGAGATATGGTAGGAGAGAGTTAGGGGATCCTTCCAAAAGGATAGGAACCGAATGTCAGTTCCCCTATAGGCTAGGGATAGGGATCCACATCACTCAACTTCGAGAATGGGCTAGACGATGTTCTTTTATCCAATTAAATTACATTGTCGTAGGCTGCATTAGGACAACCTGCGACGTCGCATGTTGCACAAGGGTGAATTGTGACGACCTATAAAAATGGGTCAATTAAGCCCTCCAGTCATGGGAAACTTCATGGATGTTTACACTGAGTCTCATGGTAGTAAGGTTTAGGTGTAACAGAATGCCCCCCAAAGCATGGAGCTGTTGGAACTTGACAGGTGAAATGCTTTGACAGAAGGAATGGCAATGGACTTGTCAGACAAAGGATTCTGCTATAGTACAACTGGCTCTTAGTACACAGTCTCACATGACTCACAACATGGCTACCGACCAATACAATGCAGATCCATGGTAGTAATGATCGACTGAACACAATCATGGCTACTAGACACAAGCGTAGATCCATGATGATATGATAACACAGCCATGACCAATATAAAAGTGGATCCATGTAACATGACTCAAAACAATATCCATCGCAACCTGGGTAAAACATGACTCCCCAGGGTCTTCAAGCTGAACCCGCAATGATACGAATCTATCCATGTGATTACAAATGTATTGACGTCAAACATGGTAGAAACCACTTGATTACCGGTCATTGATGTATACCATTAACAAGCGCAAGGGAAATCACCATTAATGTCAATGATCCCCAAGGTATCATAGTACATATCATCAAGCACGAATAAATAAGTTGAAGTCGAACACTTAATGAAATATTTCAATCAAGAGTCAATGATGTAAACTCATGTCGAAAGCGAGGTAACCTGCCATTGAGGCATGTAGGCCCAAGGTACTTGGTTGGTTTCCAGATTCAATCCTTGGATGATGTGTTGAAGTCGACAAGGATGAATCCGTTGAAGGAGGGCCATGATGAATCCCCCATAATCGACACGAAACACAACAAAGGATGTTTTGAAGTAGATTAGAGGATACAATAATATGCAAGATTGACTTAGAGTAGACCGACATGGTGGATGGTGTACTGATTGCAGATAATGAGTGGTGAAAGTATTCTTGTACATGGACATGGCATGACTTGGAAATATTGACTTGACTTGACGAGTATGACGCCAACTCCTAATGCAAATGATGATAGAAACGTTCTTTGAATGACTCAAAGGAGTAACAAGACTCAGGAAGTAGGAAAAACTCGAGGACAAACGGATGACCCAAGTATGGTATGCAAATGTAAATGAGTGCCATGTTCAAGAATGACTAAGTACTGCCACAGGTAAACAATGTAACATAAAATCTTTCATTTTTCCCCATCATGACTGATGAGTGCCTCATGTGTTTTTTACGAGCTTGATGAGGGTAACCAGGTGCTCGGTATAGCTCATCTCATAGATGAGTCCAATCCCAAATATTTTTCGAGCCTGGGAGAGGAGGGGTTCATCCCATAGCGGTCCCTTCAATGTTAAATTTTAACGAGCCCATGGAAGGTAAAATTGGTCATCATTTCATGTTTAGAGAGTCTGAAAAGAACTAAAGAAAGACTCCAATGGTCCTTTTCCGTAAAGTTAGCCTCTTCGCTCGAAAAAGGGTAAATCAACGCGAGAGAGGACTCTTCAAGTCATGATTGGCTGGAGTATTCATTTTTCGTAAGTAGTGCCACCTGGCCTGAAAAAGGGGTAAACTATCACTAGGGAGACGACCATTCAAATACTTTAACAAGAATGAACACGACAAGTTTGCTTGGCAATATTTATGTATTTAGAGAGCTTGAAAAGAGCTTAAAGATAGACAACGGGGGGGATTCCTTTTCCGTAGGAGTTTAACGAGCCCGAAAAAGTGATAAACCATAACTCGGTGACTTATTCTCATGGTTTTACGTGCACGAGAAAGAACAAAGAGTTAGCTCGTCATCATTAAATAACCGAATTCTAACGTGTAAAAATAATAACACAAATATTCAACGGGTTGTTTTTACCTGACAACATTTATGAGATGATCGCTATGATGCGAGAATGGCACAAATGAAACACTTAACGTCTCTTGCATGCTTGAAAACTAGGTCAAATAGTCAACCAGGTATTAAAATGCAGTAAAAAAATCCAAACTATAGCAAATAACCCATAAAGCATCTAAATTTGAAAAAGAATATTCCCTTTTTGTTTATAAAATAGGAAAAAAACAAAAATAGTTACGATTGTCATTTGCCAAGTTTGGGGAGAAGAAAGTGCCATTTAGATCAGATTTTAATTTGTCGATTGCCAGAGCTACGATTGACCATTTCACGTACCGTCAGGAGCAGGTAAACCTAAATCTTAGCCAACAACTTTCTAGTGGTTTACAATTTCATTTTTTGTTCATTTTTAAGGTTTTTAGGTTGATTTGTGAGGCGATTTTGCACCCTCGGGTCCTCACAGGTCTCCTTTACGGGAATTACAATGAACCTGGGTGGTCACAAAACCTGTAAGGGCATCTTGCGACGATGTCTCCCTGTCAGCAAATATAGGGTGCGACGGCAGAAACGTCCATCTCCAAATACAAACCTAGCCCAGAATAAAAACTTTCTATGGTTTGGGTGAGTTCTAATAGTGTTTAAATGCTTCCTTTGATAGGTTTGTGGCCGTCACCATGGTTCTTGAATGGCGTGAGCGTGAACATGAAGTAGAATATGTACAAGTAGCAAATGATCCATTGTGTGTGGATGCATTGAGAAACTGTGGACTATTGAAGTTATTCCATGTCCAGGGCATGAGGGCCCAAGTCCCACTACTGGAGCACATGATCCGGAGTTGGGATGCAGCACAACAGTACTTCATGATCGGGGAACATGTGCTAAATATAGATGTCGATAACATCTACTTCTTGACAGGACTATCCCGGAGGGGGGATAATGTTTCTCTCACCAGATCACACAGGAGTGACCGGACGATGGATGACTTGATCGCCCAGCATTGTACTCCACATGCTTGTGCCTCTAGTGGGAAAATTCCCATTAAAGATGTTCGAGAACGTCCATTGCGTGTTATACTCTTCACTATAGTGAGGATAGCAGTGAGCCAAGTGGCTCATCTGGATACCAAGTCCCAAATGTTATATGTGGAGGACTGTATGTATCCGAAGGTGTTTAAATGGTGTGAGGGACTCCTCACCAACCTTCGAGCTCAGCTGACCAAGTGTCGGTGTGGTGAACTCAAGTAGTTAGGTTATGGATCAGTAGTGATCTCTTTCTTGTTGGAGTGGGTTCCTCTCTTACGCCCGCAGGTGACCTTGGATGATAGAGATGCCAAGGATCCTCATATGGCTCGATGGATGGAGGTGATGGCTTGCCATGGTGGTGAGGGTCCAATCATCAGGTATGGTTCCATATTCTTCACTTGGATGGAAGGATAGATGCTCATGATCAAGGACTATCCGTACAGTGGTATGGAATTCAGGGAGGATCCATACCTAGTGTTTCCTGAGGGAGCAGAGTGGGGAGATATCGGTAAGAACAATGACCTTTGTACTTTTTCATTTTGTGTATTTATAAATTTTTTTTGGGTAGTGCTGATGAGTTAATAACCTGTGTGTGCAGATGTGGGCCCTTCACGACTGGTGGGAGTTTTACTTCTCGCGAGGAGGGGAGAGGCACCAGCTTTAGCCCTATCCATGTATGATGCCATTGTAGAGATGGAGGATGACTATGAGAACCTCACTAGATTGACATTAGACATTCCAGATCCGGTATTGCATGAGTTACCTCGGCCCATGCAAAGGTACACAGTTGGCGTGACTTTGCGTTTCAGTGAGCTACTCCACAAGGTAGCGAGAGCGGTTGACTACTTCCACGGCTAGCGAGTGAGAGCTGCGAGACCCAGGGGTGCACGGGCCAGGCATTAGGCCTTATGATATTATATATGTATTGAGAGCTTGTGAGCCTCAGATTTTGTACTACTAAAAGCTATCAGGCTTCAGATTTTGTATAGACTCACTGAAATCCATCGTGCTTCATATTTTGTATCGGCACTACTTTATCTCGATTTATATATATACAGACATTTTGGTAGCTTTATACACTTTTGTTCCATATGAGATCTTGTTTATACATTTTCTTATGTGATGAATTATTTACAATGTTATGTCTGCTTTTACAGTTCATGAAAATGCTATGTGTGTGCAATGTACCAATCTAGAATGAAGTTGGCCATCGAGTTGGCAACTGTGTTCATGTCTCGTGGAATGTGCACGTACTAAATGTATTCGAAAGACCTTTCCAGAAGATGAACTTGTCAAAAAAGATGGAGTAGGGTAGGGTCACAGATGGCGTAAACCCGGTTGAGATGAGAGACCACCAGTTGCAAATCCAAATGGATAACAATGTGGTCCATACCCAACGAAAGAGTGTCAATTAGGGTTCCAATGATTGCCTGATATTCTGCAGCATTATTGGTTGTGAAACCTAGACACGTTCCTCCTGAGATGATAAGCTCACCGATGGGAGAGTATAACACCCAAGCTGCCGAGGCAAGGTTGCGGGTATGTCAACTAGCGTCGTCCATGAATCCATAATAATTTTCCATCTGCATACGTGGACATAAAAAGGTATAAGTAACGAAACAAGACCTAAGCTTGCAAAAAATCAAAGCATCACACCACACAAAACACACGCCATGTACAGTATATACAAAGTACTTATGCATGAAAGACTCAGGCCTAGTACCTCTTCAGGTAAATCCCATTGCGGGGTTCACCTAAAGATATCCCGTCGTAGTCTTCAAGTTCGTAGGCTCCCTTCTCTAAAACGTGCTTCACTATGTAGGGTCCAGGGTCCATGCCACATGGACTCAAAATTTCCTGCCCCCAGCTTGTCATGTCTTTGGTCATATGTAAGGACCAAATCACCCTCACTATAGACGCGGGGTTATACCAACTTTTCATACTATGCTTTGATGTGTTTCTTATGAGCCTCATTAGCAAGAGCAACATCACGACGAGTCTCATCGAGTTTAGCCAGGTAGAGGAAGTGTTCTTCCTCAGCAGTAGTGTTAGGGAGAAGTTCAACTACGAGTTTGAGGGACGAAATCTCACACTCTATTGGTAGGAATTGCTCCAATCCATAAACTAATTGGAAGGGGGTGAATCCAGTGGCGGTCTTGACGGAAGTTCGATAAGCCCATAGTACGGAGAAGAGCATATTGTGCCAGTTGGACTTGTGTGTACCCACCATGCATTGGATCATGGTTTTCAAGACCTTGTTAATGGGCTCTACTTGTCCATTGGATTGTGGGTAGTACGGTGTTGATTTTTCATGGAGAAAACCAAATCTAGTGCTCAATTCGTCGACCATGTGGTTCATGAAGTGAGAACCATGGTCAGTGACTATAGCTTGAGGAATGTCGAACGACGCTATAACATGATTGAACATGAAGAGTGCGGCGGTTTTTCCATTGTCCATGTATGTAGGAATAGCCTTGGCCCACTTTGTAAAGTAATCCACGGCTACTATGACGTAACCATGCCCCCCGACCAAGGTAGGCTTACAGTGCATGAAGTCAATGCCCCATTTAGAGAAGGGGCCAACAGAAATAACCGGGTGTAACGGGGCTGGGTGGGTGCGCTTTTTAGTTTGAAAGTGCTGGCATGGAGGACATTTTTTTACGGCCTCGATGCAATATTTAAAGATAGATGGCCAATAATATCCTGCGTGAAGTATTTTCTGGGCTGTATCCATCTGAGAGAGATGACTGCCACATGCCCTAGCGTGACAGTCATTTAAGACGTGTTCAGCCTCTTCATGAGTGAGACAACGTCGAAGAATAGAATCAATACCACGATGGTAGAAAGTATCACTGATGATTAGGTAATACTTTGCATGGTGGCGTATTCGACGACGGTCATCCCGTGAGAATTGGGGGCTGAAATGTTGGGTTTGAAGATATAAAGTGATATCTCCATACCACGGATCAGACATGTTGATGAGGAACATTGATTCGCTTGGAAGAGAATCATTGGGCTCAAATTCTACATTAGGACAAGAAAGATCACATATCATCTCAACAAACACCAAAGAATTTTTAGACTTAGCCTTTTCGAATAGGAGATCAAATTCCTGCAGTATTACGACCCATTGTGAATACCTGCCCCCAGGCACCTGACATGTCAAAACGTGGTACATGGGGTTCGAATCGGAAATGATGGTGGTGGTGCAAAGCAAGATGTAATGTTAGAACTTTTGGACAACGATGACTGCCGCGAGAGAAAGCTTCTCGACATGTGAATAACGTGTTTCAGAGTCAATGAGACCCTTACTGAGGTAGTGGATCACATGCTCCTAGGCATTGTTTCCTTCTTGTACCAAGAACATGGCAATCATGGTGGTAGAAGTGGCAAGATAAAGGATATAATCCTTGTAGTAATTGGGTGGCTGGAGCACAGGGGCGTGCGTGATAACATGTTTGAGACTATCGAAAGATTGTTGCGCTTGGTTGTCCCAAATGAACGATACCTCTTTCTTGAGTAGTATCATGTAACCTTGCGTCTTTTGCACGAAATTACAGATAAAACGCCTTAAATAAGTATCCTTTTCTTGCAAACTTTGAAGTTCTGTAATGTCGGTGGGAGGTGGGAGAGTGACGATGGCTGCCACCTTCAAGGGATCAATGCAGATCCCATATTTTGAGACAATGAAGCCGAGGAGGCATCCAGACTCGATGCAGAAGATACACTTGTGAGGGTTCAGGCGGATGTTATACCGGCTGCGTATGAGGAATACTGTCGTCAGATGGTCAATGTGGTACTCACGTTGCCGTGAATGGGAAGGTAGATCGTCCAAGCAAGGTTCCACAAACTCCTTCACATCGAGAAAAACATACGACATGGCCCACTGGAATGTGGCACCATCATTTTTAAGGCCAAAAGGGAGCTTGCGATAAGCAAACGTACCCCAAGGATAGATGAAATTTGTCTTGTGTTGATCAGCCGGGTGGATCTCAATTTGGTTGTAGCCAGAAAAGCCATCCATAAAAGAGAAATGACACTCCCAACACAATTGTCAATGATCTGGTCGATAAAGGGAGTCATGTAATTGTCCTTAGGACAAGCCTTGTTGATATCCCGATAATGGACACAAACACGGATGGTACCTTGCTTTTTAGCAACAGGGACGATGTTTGAGACCCATTCTGTCAACGGGACCACAATTTTGAATATTTAATTTTTTTAATATTTGTTTAGGAGTTGTAAATGGTCTATGTAGATCAAGCGAGAAAATAGGAATATGTATAATACCATACGAGTTTTATTTCTGAAATAATTTGGAAAGAGCGGCTAAAAGTAGGAAAAGTAGTGAAAAAGCAGGAAAAGCGGAACTTTCCATATTTTTTCTAAAAGCAGGTAAATCGGTTAAAAGCAAAAAAGATAGAATCTTTCAGATTTTTACAATCAAGGAGAGAAATAATTGGTAACTTCCAAGAAATAAATCAAGGGATATAGGAAATTTTTTCCTAATTTTGATTAGAAAGGGGGGGCTAACTTCTATTCTCGCATGAAAATAATATTAATTAATATTTTAATGATATTTTAATGAGAAAAATCTAGAAGGAAATAAAGTCTATCAGAAGTTTATAAAGTGAGTATGGGAGCCTCCTTAACGCATCTTTTTTCCATTTCTTTCATTGTGTTGAAGAGCTCTGAGCTTTTCTAGACTTGGGAGATGTGCCCCTTATCACCAGTTGGGAGATGTGCCTCTTCTGTCCACCACACTAGTTGAGGATTCAACTAGGGATTTGGGAGGAAGGCATTCGGCCTTTATCATTGAATGTAATTGTACACATTTCATGTAATTTGTAGGTCCATTCCATTTCCAATCAAGTGTGCTATTTTTCCAGCAGTTTGAGTGCAAGTTTCCAAGTGTTGTTTGCAATATTGCTTTGTAGCAATATTGGTAATTGTTGATTGGAGCTCCCTGAGCCATGAAATCCATACTATATAGCTATAATATGTAATTTGTAGACCTCTGTTATAAATAAAATCAGAATTGCTTCCCTCTTTCTACATTTATATTTCATTCCTCAACATTATTTCTCTCTTATGCTCAATTTCATTGAAAACTAGACACATTGTAAAGTTGGCTGTAATAATCAGAATTATATGCATCCGGGGGAGCTAAGAAAGGCGGATGGTTTTACGGTGATTTGAAGTTTCTCTGTGTTTGGTAACGTTGTGAGGTGTCTGTTGGGGTCTCCTTGGTATGCGGGCTGGGAAGGACATGGGTACTGCCACTGACGGTGTGGCCTTGGCCTCTGTTGGGAACATGGAAAAAGGAAAATAGACAAACCAAGATCCTGCCCCTGGAAGTGGGACTGGGGTCACTGAGGCAGGATTCAGTGGTGTGGTCACCTCGATGCAAGCAATGATAGAATCAAGAAATCCTGGGCAATGTCTGCAAAAGGCACTCAAAATTCCTAAACTCTTGATAAAATCGGAAAGGATCAGAAATGATATTCAACATATGAAAGAACATGCACTCATTGGAAAATTTGTTGGGATCTGGCCAACTGAGAAAGTGCTGGTGTGGTGGATCAATACAACCTAGAAGCCTCAGGGACATTATGATCTCCATTTGGGAGCTAAAGGTTTCTTTACTGTGATTTTCTTCAATGAAGAAGACCACACAAGGATTTTCGACAATGGACCATACTTTTTCAATTCGGCGGGACTGTATCTTCGCCCCTGGAAGGAACAGTTTAACCCAGACAAAGAAAATTTAACCATCGCCCCAGTCTGGATACATCTCTACTCCTTGCCTTCTGAATACTGGAATGAAGAAATACTAACAGAGATTGGTAATGAGCTAGGGGTGTTCGTTAAAGTCTCAAAACAAACCAAGAAGATGCGGTATACATCTTATGCCCATATATGCCTCTATCTAGATATCTCCCAAGACTTGTCGACAGGAATAGACCTTACCTGGGAGGATGAAGATTGGTTCCAGGCTATTGATTATGAACAGATCCTGTTTCGATGTTGGCGATGCCATGAACATGGGCATCTTTTCAGGGATTGCCCACTTAAAAAATAGATAGCAGGAAAAACCAACTCTGAAGGAAAAGACCAAGAAGGATTCAGGAAAGCTACTAGCAAGAAAAGGCAAGCTAGAAAAGTCGGGGGCCCTAAAATACACAAGAAGACCATGATCCACAATAGGTATGAGGTATTGCAATTAGGAGAGGAAGAAAAACAAGAGGAAGTTATCTCTACACAGGAAAAGATCGAAGCATCAAATAAATATCCAAAAGATAACCACAATATTAATTCAACTGAGGCTGAGACTCCAGGCTATGCAGGATCCTCGCAAGAGGAAGGCGGAGATGAAATGGAAATGGAAGATCTGGATCTGGAAGGTATGGAGGTGGCATGTAAAGTTGAAAATCCTATTCCCATAACACCTCATCAGGTCTCACTCCTAGAAAAAGCGATTATTAAATCCAAGAACCGCAAACCCTTGGGGGTAATTTCTGAATCTCTCAAAGAGAACGATGGGAACAAGATAACCAAAGGGGAGAAAAGAGGCAGGCGAAGTAACATGCAAAGAATTCAGATGATAGGAAGGAACCTGGTGGCCTCGGGCCAGTATCCAACCATTGACGCGGCTCTAGAATCATCCAACCTCAATCGGTTATAAAATGCGGATTACATCTTGGAACATTAGAGGATGCAAGAGTATCCTAAAAATCCGCCTCTTACGATGGAAAATTGAACTAGAGAAACCTACTATTATTTTTCTCCAAGAAACTAAGTGTTCGGAAATTGAGCTCCAAGCCATCGGGCAGAAATTTTGGAAGCACTGCAATGTGGTGGAAATAGATGCCACTGGTGCGGCCGGGGGAGTTGGCATTCTCTGGAACCCTAAAGATGTAAGTCTGTCTGATTGGATGGCTTCAAAGTTTATCTTATCGGCTGCTTTTCATATTTTAGGAACCAGAGTCAGAGGTTTTCTGTCCAATGTCTACAGACCTTCTTTGGTGAACCAAACGAGTTCCTTCTTGAATTCCATTAGGAATATTAAAAAAGAGACTGGTGACAGATGTTGTATAATAGGGGGAGATTTCAATCTAATCAGAAATCTTGAAGAAAAATGTGGAGGTCGACGTTGTCTTCATCCCAGTAATGAGGAATTTTCAGAGGTAATCAAAAATCTGGCAATGATTGATGTTAAAACCTCCAATGGCATGTATACATGGAATAATAAAAGAAGAGGAGACAGAAGCATTGCATGTAGACTAGATAGGTTTCTGGTCTCTTAATCCATTATGATGGGAGGCAGGGATCTGACTGCGGTAGTGTTTCCTTCGGTGGGCTCGGATCATTGGTCGATTTTTCTGGAATGGCATAGGATAGGAGAAAATCTCCGTCGGCCGTTTAGGTTTGAACAATTCTAGCTTCTGCACCCTGATTTTTCTGATCAATTGCATCAGTGGTGGCAGACTTGTGACCCGATTACAGGAACTAAGATGTATCAGTTCCAACAAAAATTAAAATACCTCAAAGGAAAAATAAAGAGGTGGAATAAAGACATATTTGGAAATAATTTCCAAGGTAAGAAGATTCTCGACCTTAAACTTCAGGCAATCCAAAAGGAGGCCATGGCACAGGGGTATACTACAGAGTTAAAAGCCTAAGAGCAAAACCTTTTACAGGAACTCACTCTCAAAGAACATCAGGAGGAACTCCTATGGAAGCAAAAATCCTGAAATCATTGGCTAAAATATGGTGAACGTAATACGAAGTTCTTTCACAAAGCCACCATCCAACACCGTCATGGGAACAGGGTGGTTAGACTCAAGAAGGAAGATGGCATAGTAGTGGAAACGCAACCTGAATTAGAGCAGACCTTAAAATATCACTTCGAAGACCTTCTGAATGAGACAAATATTAATAGACAAGTCGAAAGGGAGAAGGTTCTCGGCTACATCCCAAGATTGGTCACGAAGGCCCACAACAAACTCCTTATGGGGACTATCCGCATGGAGGAACTTGATGAAGCCATCAAACAAATGGCGGATGACAAAGCACCTAGACCGGATGGCTTCACTACAAACTTCTTCCACTCTTGCTGGGATTGGATGAAAGGGGAGGTCCTGGCCATTGTGGAATATTCTCGGCGAACCAAGAATATTCTAAAAGCTCTTAATTCTACCTTTCTCACGCTTATCCCCAAGGAAATGGGAACTGAGGATCCTGGAAAGTTTATACCAATAGCTCTCTGCAATGTGATCTATAAAATTATTACCAAGGTTATAGAAAACCGGCTACGGCCTCTTCTTCCTTTAATTATTTCTCCGGAGCAGGTTGGGTTTGTGGAAGGACGTCAAATTACAGATAGAATTATTCTAGTTCATGAAGCAATTCATTCGCTCAAACGAGAGAAAATCCTAGGTATGCTCCTAAAATTGGACTTATCAAAAGCCTATGATAAACTAAACTGGACATTCATGGAAGAAATGTTAACAACCTTTGGTTTCAGTAACATATGGACGGAATGGATCATGAGTTTGGTTTCATCCCCTTTCTTTTCAATCTTGGTCAATGGTACTCCCTCACAACCTTTCCCCGTGACTCGTGGAATTCGACAGGGGGACCCCTTATCCCCATTCCTCTTCATTATCATGGCTGAAGGTTTAGGAAGAATGATACAGGCGGCCCAAGAGAACAATGTTATTCAGAGTTTGGACCTGGGGGAGGGACTCACCCCTCAAACCCACCAACAATTTGTTGATGATACTATGATGATGGGACCTTCCTCAGTTCAGGAGGCCAGAAATATCAAGGATATTCTTAACACCTTCCTTAAGGGTAGTGGTATAGAAATAAATAAAGAAAAATCGAAGGTGTATTTCTTCAACACTCCCAGAATTCATCACAAAAATATCCTCCAAATTTTGGAATTCTCTGAAGGACTCCTTCCATCGAAATATCTAGGGGCACCCTTGTCGGAATCTACCATCCAACAAATCTCTTGGAAATATCTTCTGGATAAATTCAAAACCAAAATGGAATTGTGGATGTTTTGCGCCCTGAATTTTCCGAGCTGCCTCATTTTGGTCAAGTCAGTGTTACAAGCTTTTCCAATTTACTTGTTCTCTGTGAGGCAGCACCCAAAGCTATTATGAAAAAGATCCCTAATCTGCAAAGGAACTTCTTGTGGGGAGGCACCCCTGACTAGAGGAAATGGGCCTTGGTGAATTGGAACACTCTATACACTCCTAAAAGATTGGGGGGCACGGGTCTGCGTGACCCGGTGTGTATTAACAAAGTATTAGGAGCTAAAATATGGTGGAGATGGGTCACCCACAAAGAGGAACCATGGACACGTCTTTGGCACTAGAAATATGCCCCAAGATGTCCCAAACATGACCTTATCAGATTTGGCAAAGAACAACCAAGATATAGTATTTGGAAGCTTTCCCAGGAGAATCGTGATTTAGTTAAAAATCACAGCTTCTGGGAGGTAAGAGATGGCAACTCTACCTCCTTTCTGCATGATGCTTGGCAGCAACTCCCAAGACTCTCTAATGGGCAGGACAATCAGGAGCTGATTTTATATTTACAGAGTAGCCCATGGGAGAAATTCAAGGACTTTTGGGAAATAGGACCTGAGGAACTTTGGTTTAGACAGTGGAAATCAATTCAATGGTGGAAGACCTTAACCCCCGAAGAAAATCTAGACAATTTTTATGGTGAAATTACCAAACGAAAAATACCCTGGGCCACTGGGCCAGACAAAATCTGATGGGTTTATTCTAACACGGGGAACCTCAACATTGCAGAAGTGGTAGGCTGATTGAATGGCCATGACAGGGTGCCCAGGGGTGAAAAATGGAAAAAAGTCTGGGAGACGAACCAGTGGCCTAAAATTGCCACTTTCAGCTGGTTGTTGATTCATCGGCCAATTTTGACTTGGGAAAACCTTCTAAATAGGGGTTTCTTTGGACCTTCCCGTTGTATTATGTGCACTAATGCGAGCGAAACCATTAATCACCTTCTTGACCAGTTCCCTCTGGCCTCCTTCTTCTGGAACAGGTGGGAAGAAAGATTCAGAAAAACAACTAGAGTTTTGGGCCGACCGGACCTGACGCTGGCCAACTGGCAGACTAAACCCTTTAAAAATGAACTTCTTAATAGAATATGTGAATTGTTTTCAGGTTTCATGGTTTGGAAAATATGGAAGGAGAGAAACCAGCGGATTTTTGAGGAGAAACAAAGAAACACAGAGACAATTTGGAAGGTTATGGAACAGCACATCAAGGAAACGTTATACTCCAAATTCCATCCCCAAAAAATGGAAATATAGATCTTGCAGAAAGAATAATGTTGAATGACTGGGGTATTTATAACTCACCGAATGGCAATACTGAAGTGCTGCAGCGCAAAGAAATCTCCACTAGTCCCAATTTTTGGCAACCTCCTTTAGCTGATACTATGAAGCTCAATTTTGATGGTGCATCAAAAGGTAACCCGTGGCCTACAGGATTTGGAGGAGCCATCAGAAATTCCCATGGCCTAGTTGTAGGAGTTTTCTGGGGTAACTTGGGGGAAACAACGAATCACGTTGCAGAACTTGAAGGAATGGTTAATGGCATTAGTTGGGCAAAGGGAATGAAAGCAGTAATTGCTGCAGCCTTATCATATTCCGAGCAGGTGAGATCATGGATCAATACAAAATGGTTAAGTCGAGCACTCATGAGAATTCATGGAAGGGTACTTTTCCCATCTCTCATTATAGGAACGAGGATTATAAATTAATGACTGAGGGAAACAAGATCAAGAGTTGCAATTCGCAAATCCATTGCTTATCGTTTCCTCCTGGTATGCGTTTTGATTTTAACTTGTGGATTAATTGGCTTCATATTAACGGTGATCTCTCAACGACATCTGGGTCCATTTTCCTGGGCATTATGCATCCCTGTATCAGGATGATAAGTCGTCATGGGATTGGTAAAAATCTTAGGGGTAGGGGGAGACATACTGGTGAAGGTTCCTCCTCTCAATCCCATCCTTAGGAGAATTCCAACCCGCAACGTTTCGACTGGGCTCATTTCTATCTGGAGGAAACGCCGTCAGCCATTGGTAACCAGATAGCATACCTGGAAATTGCTTTCCTGGAAGAGATTGAATCTCAGTTGGGTTATCATATTCTGGCTAGCCCCTTCTGGGCCTGTAGGATTCTTCTTTCCCGTGAATTACATATCAGGGAGAACATTGCACATAATATGCAAGAGATCATTGTAGATATGAAGGAGAACCAACAAACTGAAATGGAGAACACTAGCACTCTGGAAGCATTGATGTAGGACCTCAGCATCCATCCTCCGCAGGAAGCCAGTCATTGAGTTTATGATACTTTAATCCCGGAGCAGTAGGTCGATCGGGATCGACTGTTTTGATTTTTTTCTTTCGCTAAGTCATGTTAGTAATTTGTTTTGGCCTAGTGTGGCTCGCTGGGTAGTTCTTCTTTGGCTCTTTAGCAGGGCCTGATTCAAGTCTGTGTATCTAGGTCCTTTTTGTTATCTTGGTTAGCTCTGTGTTGATGATCAACCTTTAGAGGTTTCGAGGAATTCCTTGCTTATTTCTACTATGTTGGTTTCGCCCTGTTGATTATGTGGAAAACTTGGTTTGTCTCCATCCTCCCCTCTGGGATGGGTCTCTGGCTGGTTCTGGTCCTTAATGGACTTTTGTAACATTTTTGTACTCTATGTAGCTTTTTATTAATAGAACTATGACTCTCTCTTACCTATAAAAAAAAAGAATGATATGCATCCAAATATCATTCTTAAATTTGACATGGATTAAAAAACAGTAGGACCCATCCCAAGTGTTAAATCTGAAAATTGTGACCCTCTAGTGCTGCTTGGATTCGTATGGAAATCACCTAATTCACTTGTTCCAAATTTTGAACTTTTTCCTACTTTCTCCAAATTGTAGAATAACACCTAATCTTCGAGTCTAGTGTCTTCCATAACAGGTTGGAGATGTTAAATTTGGGATACTTCCAGTATTGCACCAACAATGGACAAGTTTCCACATAATTCCTAGGGAAATTTCCTCCGATCATTGGGTTTATCCCAATTAGTCTGCCTAGGTGTTATGTACTTGAAAAATTGCAAGCTGTTAAAGTCAAAACTTGAGTCTACCTTCCTTCAAACCTTGTTGGTCTATCAAAAAGTGTTGTAGGTTGTCCTAAGGCTATAGTTGACCTCAAAGTCAAGCTTGGTAAGAATAGGAAAATTCTAGTGGTGTTTGGAGAAAGTTGAAACAATCTTGCCAGTTTTTGAAATTCTTCCTAGTGTGATTTCTTTTTTTTAAAGAGGTACATTACAACTTGATTGCATCAACAAACGCATCCTCTTATTTTGATGAGGTTCAAGTATTGTTTTATTAGAGTGGAGAGAGAGTTACAATTTTTCATAACAAACCTATTCAAAAACCCTCTGATGTACTTATTTTAAGAGATGAATATGTAATTGGGATTCTCTGTTACTTCAATTCCCAAGTAGTAGTGAATATGTCCCAAATCTGTGTTATGAAAGGCTTTCCTCAATTCTATCTTTATGGAAGAAATGTAGCTTCCATTGTTCACTACCGTCAACAAATCATATACATACACTATGAGATATACAACAAAATGATCTTCCAATTTTCTTGACCAACATTGTTGCATCATCAAGGTTAAAATGTTTGAAATTTAATTTTAGAAGATGCCTGGTTAGATTTTTGTACCATGCACAAGCCATACAAAGACATGATGAGTTGTATACCTTTTTTTCTCATCCCTTCACAACAATAACCTCCTGGATGATACATGAAGACATTCTCTTTCATGTCTCTATTCAAGAAAGTAGTATTCACTTCCATTTGATGAACTTTCCAACAATTATGTGTAGCCAAAGGAAATAGAGTATATATGGTAGCCCATATTTTTGTAGGGGAGAAATTATCCCCATAGTCAATTCCTTCTTTCTATTCAAAACATTTTTCTAGGAGCCTTGCCTTATGCTTTTAAAGTGAACTATTCCATTTGTACTTGTTCTTGTACACCAACTTGCATCTGATTGGTTTAGTTCCAATTGAAGGATGCACCGACTTCCAAGTCCCATTTTTATGAGAGAATCGTATTCATTTTGTATGGTTGCTTTATATTCATCATAAGAAGAAAATTATTCTAAGGATGTTGGTTCAAGTTTAGTAGATAAATTTGGTTCTCAATCATACAACATCCATAGCATTTACTTCACCCGAATTAGTTTACAATGGGCCACAAAGCCATGGGTCAAAAGAAGCTCAAAATGGACTGAACATGAACCCAAAAATATTATTTTGTGGCAACCTCCCCCCCCCCCTATCGCCCCCCCTAGTAGGGGTGGGTGGTGGGGGGATTCAATGCCCTAAGACTGCCCTTGATGTAGGAACCTACAAATGCTACAACACATGTCCAATAGGAAATAAGTCCAACATAGGAAAATCCAACACCAAACCTAGGAAGGAGGTTAGGGAGGAGAATAAACTAAAAGTAGGAAAAAACACTTACCATGTTTCCAAAATATCATCCTTTCCTTAAATTGTAGAAGGCTAGGTGTTTCCCCAAAGAAACCATCCATCTAATAAATAACACAAAAAAAACCACATGAGACACACAATATCTACCAAATTCCATGCTACACCATGATAATGCTACAATATCTACCAAATTCCATGCTACATCATGATAATGCCCACACAAAATCCCCATAACACATAATCTACCACATTCCATGATCCACCATGATAATGCCAACCCAAAATCCCCATAACACAACATCTACCAAATTCCATGATACACCATGACAATGACAAAACACAAAATCCCCATAATAATGGAACCAAATGACAAACAAAGCCATATAATAAAAAAAGAATGCACAGTCTCACATAAATCGCATTTTCCATTTTTTTCATTGTTCTCTAAAATATCTAGACAAATGGGACACTAATGTCATTCAACGAATCATACAATCTTTAACAGAAAATATAAAAAAAGTTAAAGTATCCAGAATACCATATTCAAAAAGTTAAACACACAACATCTACCGAATTCCATGCTACACAATGATAATGATAATGACAACACAAAATCCCCATGATAAAACATCTACCAACTTCCATGCTGCACCATGATAATGAGAAAACACAAAATCCCCATAATACAACATCTACCAACTTCGATGCTGCATCATGATAATGACAAAACACAAAATCCCCATCATACAACATCTACCAACTTCCATGCTACACCATGATAATGAAAAAACACAAAATCCACATAATAATGAAACCACATGTCGAACAAAGCCATATAATGAAAAAAAAGAATCCACACAGTCTATGACATAAATCACATTTTCCAATTTTTTCGTTGTTCTCTGAAATATCTGGTCAAATGGGACACTAATGTCCTTCAATGAATCATACAATCTTTAATAGAAAATATAAAAGAAGTTAAAGTATCAAGAATAACATATTCAAAAAGTTAAATAACCAGAAGACCATATAAGTACCATATTCAATAAGTTCTCACATGGATGCACTAAGTTGAATAACCAGACAACCATATAAGTACCATATTCAATAAGTTAAATAACCAGAACACCATATAAGTACCATATTCAATAAGTTAAATAACCAGACGACCATATAAGTACCATATTCAATAAGTTGAAAATCTCCATGGATCAATTCTGTAGGAGGGATTCTTTTATGTTCAGCTTTGATCACTCATGAATTTGAGGAGAATTTCAACATCCAACAACTGAACTCCTTTCTTTCTTATGGCTTCCTTGATTTCCAATCCATCTTGTGCGATTCTGTAATGAACGTCACACTGTACTAATTCAGTTCTCTTTCGCCTATCACTGAAACGCTTAAACATAGGAAGAAGAGCCTTTATTATGTCCACACCTTGTGGCAAAATACAATTAGCTAATCGACTTTCTTCCATGAGTGTATCTCTCATAAGCCTAACACCCATTTCAAGGAACTTGGCATTGTGCTGCGCCTACAATTGAGCTTCGAGAACTCGTCCCCCCTTAAAGCGTTTCATAGCCTTTGAGCTCTCAATTTCTCTAGAGATGCAGATAATCACAGCGTTGCCTAGTGCTTTGTTGTACAAGTTCTCATTTAAAGCTGAAAATGAAGCCTTCACACTTCTCAGAATAGTGGTTTTGAGGGATTCCTTGCTTATTTCTATTATGTTGGTTTCGCCCTGTCGATTAAGTGGAAAACTTGGTTTGTCTCCATCCTCCCCTCTGGGATGGGTCTCTGGCTGGTTCTGGTCCTTAATGGACTTTTGTAACATTTTTGTACTCTATGTACCTTTTTATTAATAGAACTATCACTCTCTCTTACCTATAAAAAAAAAGAATGATATGCATCGGAATATCATTCTTAAATTTGACATGGATTAAAAAACAGTAGGACCCATCCCAAGTGTTAAATCTGAAAATTGTGACCCTCTAGTGCTGCTTGGATTCGTTTGGAAATCACCTAATTCAGTTGTCCCAAATTTTGAACTTTTTCCTACTTTCTCCAAATTGTAGAATAACACCTAATCTTCGAGTCTAGTGTCTTCCGTAACAGGTTGGAGATGTTAAATTTTGGATACTTCTAGTATTGCACCAGTAGTGGATGAGTTTCCACATAATTCCTAGGGAAATTTCCTCAGATCATTAGGTTTATCCCAATTAGTCTGCCTAGGTGTGATGTACTTGAAAAATCGCAAGTTGTTAAAGTCAAAACTTGAGTCTACCTTCCTTCAAACCTTGTTGGTCTGTCAAAAAGTGTTGTAGGTTGTCCTAAGGCTATAGTTGACCTCAAAGTCAAGCTTGGTAAGAATAGGAAAATTCTGGTGGTGTTTGGAGAAAGTTGAAACAATCTTGCCAGTTTTTGAAATTCTTCCTAGTGTGCTTTCTTTTTTTCAAAGAGGTACATTACAACTTGATTACATCAACAAACTCAGCCTCTTATTTTGATGACGTTCAAGTATTGTTTTATTAGAGTGGAGAGAGGGTTACAATTTGTCATGACAAACCTATTAAAAAACCCTCTGATGTACTTATTTTAATAGATGAATATGTAATTGGGATTCTCTGTTACTTCAATTCCCAAGTAGTAGTGAATATGTCCCAAATCTGTGTTATGAAAGGCTTTCCTCAATTCTATCTTTATGGAAGAAATGTAGCTTCCATTGTTCACTACTGTCAACAAATCATATACATACACTATGAGTTATACAACAAATGATCTTCCAATTTTCTTGACCAACATTGTTGCATCATTGAGCTTAAAATGTTTGAAATTTAATTTTAGAAGATGCCTAGTTAGATTTTTGTACCATGCACAAGCCATACAAAGACATGATGAATTGTATACCTTTTTTTCTCATCCCTTCACAACAATAACCTCCTGGATGATACATGAAGACATTCTCTTTCATGTCTCTATTCAAGAAAGCAGTATTCACTTCCATTTGATGAACTTTCCAACAATTATGTGTAGCCAAAGGAAATAGAGTATATATGGTAGCCCATTTTTTTGTAGGGGAGAAATTCTCCCCATAGTCAATTCCTTCTTTCTATTCAAAACATTTTTCTAGGAGCCTTGCCTTATGCTTTTAAAGTGAACTATTCCATTTGTACTTGTTCTTGTACACCAACTTGCATCTGATTGGTTTAGTTCCAATTGGAGGATGCACCGACTTCCAAGTCCCATTTTTATGAGAGAATCACATTCATTTTGTATGGTTGGTTTATATTCATCATAAGAAGAAAATTGTTCAAAGGATGTTGGTTCAAGGTTAGTAGATAAATTTGGTTCTCAATCATACAACATCCATAGCATTTACATCACCCGAATTAGTTTACTATGGGACACAAAGCCATGGGTCAAAAGAAGCTCAAAATGGACTGAACATGAACCTAAAAATATTATTTTGTGGGAACCTCCCCCACCCTTATCGCCCCCGCCTAGTAGGGGTGGGGGGTGGGGGGATTCAACGCCCTAAGATCGCCCTTGATCTAGGAACCTACAAATGCTACAACACATGTCCAATAGGAAATAAGTCCAACATAGGAAAATCCAACACCAAACCTAGGAAGGAGGTTAGGGATGAGAATAAACTAAAAGTAGGAAAAAACACTTACCATCTTTCCAAAATATCATCCTTTCCTTAAATTATAGAGGGCTAGGTGTTTCCCCAAAGAAACCATCCATCTAAAAAATAACACAAAAAAAAACACATGAGACACACAATATCTACCAAATTCCATCCTACACCATGATAATGCTACAATATCTACCAAATTCCATGCTACATCATGATAATGCCCACAAAAAATTCCCATAACACAACATCTACCACATTCCATGATACACCATGATAATTCCAACACAAAATCCCCATAACACAACATCTACCAAATTCCATGCTACACCATGACAATGACAAAACACAAAATCCCCATAATAATGGAACCACATGTCAAACAAAGCCATATAATAAAAAAAGAATGCACACAGTCTCATATAAATCGCATTTTCCATTTTTTTCATTGTTCTCTAAAATATCTGGTCAAATGGGACAATAATGTCATTCAACGAATCATACAATCTTTAACAGAAAATATAAAAAAAGTTAAAGTATCCAGAATACCATATTAAAGAAGTTAAACACGCAGCATCTACCAAATTCGATGCTACACAATGATAATCATAAATACAGCACAAAATCCCCATGATACAACATCTACCAACTTCCATGCTGCACCATGATAATGAGAAAACACAAAATCCCCATAATATAACATCTACCAACTTCCATGCTGCATCATGATAATGACAAAACACAAAATCTCCATCATACAACATCTACCAACTTCCATGCTACACCATGATAATGACAAAACACAAAATCCACATAATAATGAAACCACATGTCGAACAAAGCCATATAATGAAAAAAAGAATGCACACAGTCTGTGACATAAATCACATTTTACAATTTTTTCATTGTTCTCTGAAATATCTGGTCAAATGGGACACTAATGTCCTTCAACGAATCAAACAATATTTAATAGAAAATATAAATGAAGTTAAAGTATCCATAATACCATATTCAAAAAGTTAAATAACCAGAAGACCATATAAGTACCATATTCAATAAGTTCTCACATGGATGCACTAAGTTAAATAACCAAACGACCATATAAGTACCATATTCAATAAGTTCTCACATGGATGCACTAAGTTAAATAACCAGACGACCATATAAGTACCATATTCAATAAGTTAAATAACCAGAAGACCATATAAGTACCATATTAAATAAATTAAATAACCAGACGACCATATAAGTACCATATTCAATAAGTTGAAAATCTCCATGGATCAATTCTCTAGGAGGGATTCTTTTATGTTCAGCTTCGATCACTCATGAATTTGAGGAGAATTTCAACATCCAACAACTGACCTCCTTTCCTGCTTATGGCTTCCTTGATTTCCAATCCATCTTGTGCGATTATGTAATGAATGTCACACTATACTAATTCAGTTCTCTTTCGCTTATCACTGAAACGCTTAAACATAGGAAGAAGATCCTTTATTATGTCCACACCTTGTGGCAGAATACAAGTAGCTAATCGACTTTCTTCCATGAGTGTATCTCTGATAAGCCTAACAGCCCTTTCAAGGACCTTGGCATTGTGCTGCGCCTACACTTGAGCTTCTAGAAGTCGTCCCCCCTTAAAGTGTTTCATAGACTTTGAGCTCTCAATTTCTCCAGAGATTCGGATAATCACAGCGTTGCCTAGTGCTTTGTTGTACAAGTTCTTATTTAAATATGAAAACGATGCCTTCACACTTCTCAGAATAGAGGTTTTGAGGACTTCCTTGCTTATTTCTATTATGTTGGTTTCGCCCTGTCGATTATGTGGAAAAATTGGTTTGTCTCCATCCTCCCCTCTGGGATGGGTCTTTGGTTGGTTCTGCTCCTTGATGGACTTTTGTAACATTTTTGTACTCTATGTACCTTTTTATTAATAGAACTATCACTCTCTCTTACCTATAAAAATAAAGAATGATATGCATCCAAATATCATTCTTAAATTTGACATGGATTAAAAAACAGTAGGACCCATCCCAAGTGTTAAATCTGAAAATTGTGACCCTCTAGTGCTGCTTGGATTCGTTTGGAAATCACCTAATTCAGTTGTCCCAAATTTTGAACTTTTTCCTACTTTCTCCAAATTGTAGAATAACACCTAATCTTCGAGTCTAGTGTCTTCCATAACAGGTTGGAGATGTTAAATTTGGGATACTTCCAGTATTGCACCAGCAGTGGACGAGTTTCCACATAATTCCTAGGGGAATTTCCTCCGATCATTAGGTTTGTCCCAATTAGTCTACCTAGGTGTGATGTACTTGAAAAATTGCAAGCTGTTAAAGTCAAAACTTAAGCCTACCTTCCTTCAAACCTTGTTGGTCTGTCAAAAAGTGTTGTAGGTTGTCCTAAGGTTATAGTTGACCTCAAATTCAAGCTTGTTCAGAATAGGAAAATTCTGGTGGTGTTTGGAGAAAGTTGAAACAATCTTGCCAGTTTTTGAAATTCTTCCTAGTGTGCTTTCTTTTTTTCAAAGAGGTACATTACAACTTGATTGCATCAACAAACTCAGCCTCTTATTTTGATGAGGTTCAAGTATTGTTTTATTAGAGTGGAGAGAGGGTTACAATTTGTCATGACAAACCTATTAAAAAACCCTTTGATTTACTTATTTTAAGAGATGAATATGTAATTGGGATTCTCTGTTACTTCAATTCCCAAGTAGTAGTGAATATGTCCCAAATCTGTGTTATGAAAGGCTTTCCTCAATTCTATCTTTATGGAAGAAATGTAGCTTCCATTGTTCACTACCGTCAACAAATCATATACATACACTATGAGTTATACAACAAATGATCTTCCAATTTTCTTGACCAACATTGTTGCATCATTGAGCTTAAAATGTTTGAAATTAAATTTTAGAAGATGCCTGGTTAGATTTTTGTACCATGCACAAGCCATACAAAGACATGATGAATTGTATACCTTTTTTTCTCATCCCTTCACAACAATAACCTCCTGGATGATACATGAAGACATTCTCTTTCATGTCTCTATTCAAGCAAGCAGTATTCACTTCCATTTGATGAACTTTCCAACAATTATGTGTAGCCAAAGGAAATAGAGTATATATGGTAGCCCATTTTTTTGTAGGGGAGAAATTCTCCCCATATTCAATTCCTTCTTTCTATTCAAAACATTTTTCTAGGAGCCTTGCCTTATGCTTTTAAAGTGAACTATTCCATTTGTACCTTTTCTTGTACACCAACTTGCATCTGATTGGTTTAGTTCCAATTGGAGGATGCACCAACTTCCAAGTCCCATTTTTATGAGAGAATCGCATTCATTTAGTATGGTTGGTTTATATTCATCATAAGAAGAAAATTGTTCAAAGGATGTTGGTTCAAGGTTAGTATATAAATTTGGTTCTCAATCATACAACATCCATAGCATTTACATCACCCGAATTAGTTTACTATGGGACACAAAGCCATGGGTCAAAAGAAGCTCAAAATGGACTGAACATGAACCCAAAAATATTATTTTGTGGGAACCTCCCCCACCCTTATCGCCCCCCCCTAGTAGGGGTGGGGGGTGGGGGGATTCAACGCCCTAAGACCGCCCTTGATCTAGGAACCTACAAATGCTACAACACATTTCCAATAGGAAATAAGTCCAACATAGGAAAATCCAACACCAAACCTAGGAAGGAGGTTAGGGAGGAGAATAAACTAAAAGTAGCAAAAAACACTTACCATGTTTCCAAAATATCATCCTTTCCTTAAATTATAGAGGGCTAGGTGTTTCACCAAAGAAACCATCCATCTAAAAAATAACACAAAAAAAACCACATGAGACACACAATATCTACCAAATTCCATCCTACACCATGATAATGCTACAATATCTACCAAATTCCATGCTACATCATGATAATGCCCACAAAAAATCCCCATAAAACAACATCTACCACATTCCATGATACACCATGATAATGCCAACACAAAATCCCCATAACACATCTACCAAATTCCATGCTACACCATGACAATGACAAAACACAAAATCCCCATAATAATGGAACCACATGTCAAACAAAGCCATATAATAAAAAAGAATGCACACAGTCTCATATAAATCGCATTTTCCATTTTTTTCATTGTTCTCTAAAATATCTGGTCAAATGGGACAATAATGTCATTCAACGAATCATACAATCTTTAACAGAAAATATAAAAAAAGTTAAAGTATCCAGAATACCATATTCAAAAATTTAAACACACAACATCTACCAAATTCCATGCTACACAATGATAATGATAATGACAGCACAAAATCCCCATGATACAACATCTACCAACTTCCATGCTGCACCATGATAATGAGAAAACACAAAATCCCCATAATATAACATCTACCAACTTCCATGCTGCATCATGATAATGACAAAACACAAAATCCCCATCATACAACATCTACCAACTTCCATGCTACACCATGATAATGACAAAACACAAAATCCACATAATAATGAAACCACATGTCGAACAAAGCCATATAATGAAAAAACGAATGCACACAGTCTGTGACATAAATCACATTTTCCAATTTTTTCATTGTTCTCTGAAATATCTGGTCAAATGGGACACTAATGTCCTTCAACGAATCAAACAATCTTTAATAGAAAATATAAATGAAGTTAAAGTATCCAGAATACCATATTCAAAAAGTTAAATAACCAGAAGACCATATAAGTACTATATTCAATAAGTTCTCACATGGATGCACTAAGTTAAATAACCAGACGACCATATAAGTACCATATTCAATAAGTTAAATAACCAGAAGACCATATAAGTACCATATTCAATAAATTAAATAACCAGACGACCATATAAGTACCATATTCAATAAGTTGAAAATCTCCATGGATCAATTCTCTAGGAGGGATTCTTTTATGTTCAGCTTCGATAACTCATGAATTTGAGGATAATTTCAACATCCAACAACTGACCTCCTTTCCTGCTTATGGCTTCCTTGATTTCCAATCAATCTTGTGCGATTATGTAATGAATGTCACACTGTACTAATTCAGTTCTCTTTCACTTATCACTGAAACCCTTAAACATAGGAAGAAGATCCTTTATTATGTCCACACCTCGTGGCAGAATACAAGTAGCTAATCGACTTTCTTCCATGAGTGTATCTCTGATAAGCCTAACACCCCTTTCAAGGACCTTGGCATTGTGTTGAGCCTACACTTGAGCTTCTAGAAGTCATCCCCCCTTAAAGCGTTTCATAGCCTTTGAGCTCTCAATTTCTCTAGAGATTCAGATAATCACAGCGTTGCCTAGTGCTTTGTTGTACAAGTTCTCATTTAAATCTGAAAATGAAGCCTTCACACTTCTCAGAATAGAGGTTTTGAGGACTTCCTTGCTTATTTCTATTATGTTGGTTTCACCCCGTCGATTATGTGGAAAACTTGGTTTGTCTCCATCCTCCCCTCTGGGATGGGTCTCTAGTTGGTTCTGGTCCTTGATGGACTTTTGTAACATTTTTGTACTCTATGTACCTTTTTATTAATAGAACTATCACTCTCTCTTACCTATAAAAAAAAAGAATGATATGCATCTAAATATCATTCTTAAATTTGACATGGATTAAAAAACAGTAGGACCCATCCCAAGTGTTAAATCTGAAAATTGTGACCCTCTAGTGCTTCTTGGATTCGTTTGGAAATCACCTAATTCAGTTGTCCCAAATTTTGAACTTTTTCCTACTTTCTCCAAATTGTAGAATAGCACTTAATCTTCGAGTCTAGTGTCTTCCATAACAGGTTGGAGATGTTAAATTTGGGATACTTCCAGTATTGCACCAGCAGTGGACGAGTTTCCACATAATTCCTAGGGGAATTTCCTCCGATCATTGGGTTTATCCCAATTAGTCTGCCTAGGTGTGATGTACTTGAAAAATTGCAAGATGTTAAAGTCAAAACTTGAGTCTACCTTCCTTCAAACCTTGTTGGTCTGTCAAAAAGTGTTGTAGGTTTTCCTAAGGCTATAGTTGACCTCAAAGTCAAGCTTGGTAAGAATAGGAAAATTATGGCGGTGTTTGGAGAAAGTTGAAACAATCTTGCCAGTTTTTGAAATTCTTCGTAGTGTGCTTTCTTTTTTTCAAAGACGTACATTACAACTTGATTGCATCAACAAACTCATCCTCTTATTTTTATGAGGTTCAAGTATTCTTTTATTAGAGTGGAGAGAGGGTTACAATTTGTCATGACAAACCTATTAAAAAATCCCCTGATGTACTTATTTTAAGAGATGAATATGTAATTGGGATTCTCTGTTACTTCAATTCCCAAGTAGAAGTGAATATGTCCCAAATCTGTGTTATGAAAGGCTTTCCTCAATTCTATCTTTATGGAAGAAATGTAGCTTCCATTGTTCACTACCGTCAACAAATCATATACATACACTATGAGATATACAACAAATGATCTTCCAATTTTCTTGACCAACATTGTTGCATCATCAAGGTTAAAATGTTTGAAATTTAATTTTAGAAGATGCCTGGTTAGATTTTTGTACCATGCACAATCCATACAAAGACATGATGAGTTGTATACCTCTTTTTCTCATCCCTTCACAACAATACCTCCTGGATGATACATGAAGACATTCTCTTTCATGTCTCTATTCAAGAAAGCAGTATTCACTTCCATTTGATGAACTTTCAAACAATTATGTGTAGCCAAAGGAAATAGAATATATATGGTAGCCCATTTTTTTGTAGGGGATAAATTCTCCCCATAGTCAATTCCTTCTTTCTATTCAAAACATTTTTCTAGGATCCTTGCCTTATGCTTTTAAAGTGAACTATTCCATTTGTACTTGTTCTTGTACACCGACTTGCATATGATTGGTTTAGTTGCAATTGGAGGATGCACCGACTTCCAAGTCCCATTTTTATGGAAGAATCATATTCATTTTGTATGGTTTCTTTATATTCGTCATAAGAAGAAAATTGTTCAAAGGATGTTGGTTCAAGGTTAGTAGATAAATTTGGTTCTCAATCATACAACATCCATAGCATTTACATCACTCGAATTAGTTTACAATGGGCCAAAAAGCCATGGGTCAAAAGAAGCTCAAAATGGACTGAACATGAACCCAAAAATATTATTTTGTGGGAACCTACCCCCCCCTATCGCCCCCCCTAGTAGGGGTGGGGCGTGGGGGGATTCAACGCCCTAAGACCACCCTTGATCTAGGAACCTACAAATACTACAACACATGTCCAATAGGAAATAAGTCCAACATAGGAAAATCCAACACCAAAGCTAGGAAGGAGGTTAGGGAGGAGAATAAACTAAAAGTAGGAAAAAACACTTACCATGTTTCCAAAATATCATCCTTTCCTTAAATTATAGAGGGCTAGGTGTTTCCCCAAAGAAACCATCCATCTAATAAATAACACAAAAAAAACCACATGAAATACACAATATCTACCAAATTCCATGCTACACCATGATAATGCTACAATATCTACCAAATTCCGTGCTACATCACGATAATGCCCACACAAAATCCCCATAACATAACATCTACCACATTCCATGATACACCATGATAATGCCAACACAAAATCTCCATAACACAACATCTACCAAATTCCATGCTACACCATGACAATGAAAAAACACAAAATTCCCATAATAATGGAACCACATGTCAAACAAAGCCATATAATAAAAAACGAATGCACACAGTCTTACATAAATCGCATTTTCCATTTTTTTCATTGTTCTCCAAAATATCTGGTCAAATGGGACACTAATGTCATTCAACGAATCATACAATCTTTAACAGAAAATATAAAAAAATTTAAAGTATCCAGAATACCATATTCAAAAATTTAAACACAAAACATCTACCAAATTCCATGCTACACAATGATAATGATAATGACAGTAGAAAATCCCCATGATACAACATCTACCAACTTCCATGCTGCACCATGATAATGAGAAAACACAAAATCCCCATAATACAACATCTACCAACTTCCATGCTGCATCATGATAATGACAAAACACAAAATCCCCATCATACAACATCCACCAACTTCCATGCTACACCATGATAATGACAAAACACAAAATCCACATAATAATGAAACCACATGTCGAACAAAGCCATATAATGAAAAAAAGAATGCACACAGTATGTGACATAAATCACATTTTCCAATTTTTTCATTGTTCTCTGAAATATCTAGTCAAATGGGACACTAATGTCCTTCAACGAATCATACAATCTTTAATAGAAAATATAAAAGAAGTTAAAGTATCCAGAATACCATATGCAAAACGTTAAATTACCAGAAGACCATATAAGTACCATATTCAATAAGTTCTCACATGGATGCACTAAGTTAAATAACCAGACGACCATATAAGTACCATATTCAATAAGTTAAATAACCAGAAGACCATATAAGTACCATATTCAATAATTTAAATAACCATACGACCATATAAGTACCATATTCAATAAGTTGAAAATCTCCATGGATCAATTCTGTAGGAGGGATTATTTTATGTTCAGCTTCGATCACTCATGAATTTGAGGAGAATTTCAACATCCAACAACTGACCTCCTTTCCTGCTTATGGCTTCCTTGATTTCCAATCCATCTTGTGCGATTCTGTAATGAACGTCACACTGTACTGATTCAGTTCTCTTTCGCTTATCACTAAAACGCTTAAAAAGAGGAAGAAGATCCTTTATTATGTCCACACCTCATGGCAGAATACAAGTAACTAATGGGCTTTCTTCCATGAGTGTATCTCTGATAACCCTAACACCCCTTTCAAGGACCTTGGCATTGTGCTGCGCCTACACTTGAGCTTCGAGAAGTCATCCCCCCTTAAAGCGTTTCATAGCCTTTGAGATCTCAATTTCTCTAGAGATTCAGATAATCACAGCGTTAGCTAGTGCTTTGATGTACAAGTTCTCATTTCAATCTGAAAATTAAGCCTTCACACTTCTCAGAATAGAGGTTTTGAGGACTTCCTTTCTTATTTCTATTATGTTGGTTTCGCCCGGTTGATTATGTGGAAAACTTGGTTTGTCTCCATCCTCCCCTCTAGGATGGGTCTCTAGTTGGTTCTGGTCCTTAATGGACTTTTGTAACCTTTTTGTACTCTATGTACCTTTTTATTAATAGAACTATCACTCTCTCTTACCTATAAAAAAAAAAGAATTATATGCATCCAAATATCATTCTTAAATTTGACATGGATTAAAAAACAGTAGGACCCATCCCAAGTGTTAAATCTGAAAATTGTGACCCTCTAGTGCTGCTTGGATTCGTTTGGAAATCACCTAATTCAGTTGTCCCAAATTTTGAACTTTTTCCTACTTTCTCCAAATTGTAGAATAACACCTAATATTCGAGTCTAGTGTCTTCCATAACAGGTTGGAGATGTTAAATTTGGGATACTTCCAGTATTGCACTAGCAGTGGACGAGTTTCCACATAATTCCTAGGAAAATTTCCTCCATTCATTGGGTTTATCCCAATTAGTCTGCCTAGGTGTGATGTACTTGAAAAATTGCAAGATGTTAAAGTCAAAATTTAGTCTACCTTCCTTCAAACCTTGTTGGTCTGTCAAAAAGTGTTGTAGGTTGTCCTAAGGCTATAGTTGACCTCAAAGTCAAGCTTGGTAAGAATAGGAAAATTCTGGTGGTGTTTGGAGAAAGTTGAAACAATCTTGCCAGTTTTTGAAATTCTTCCTAGTGTGCTTTCTTTTTTTCAAAGAGGTACATTACAACTTGATTGCATCAACAAACTCATCCTCTTATTTTGATGAGGTTCAAGTATTCTTTTATTAGAGTGGAGAGAGGGTTACAATATTTCACGACAAACCTATTAAAAAACCCTTTGATGTACTTATTTTAAGAGATGAATATGCAATTGGGATTCTCTGTTACTTCAATTCCCAAGTAGTAGTGAATATATCCCAAATCTGTGTTATGAAAAGCTTTCCTCAATTCTATCTTTATGGAAGAATTGTAGCTTCCATTGTTCACTACCGTCAACAAATCATATACATACACTATGAGATATACAACAAATGATCTTCCAATTTTCTTGACCAACATTATTGCATCATCAAGGTTAAAATGTTTGAAATTTAATTTTAGAAGATGCCTAGTTAGATTTTTGTACCATGCAAAAGCCATACAAAGACATGATGAGTTGTATACCTTTTTTTCTCATCCCTTCACAGCACTACCTCCTGGATGATACATGAATACATTCTCTTTCATGTCTCTATTCAAGAAAATAGTATTCACTTCCATTGGATGAACTTTCCAATAATTATGTGTAGCCAAAGGAAATAGAGTATATATGGTAGCCCATTTTTTTGTAGGGGAGAAATTATCCCCATAGTCAATTCCTTCTTTCTATTCAAAACATTTTTCTAGGAGCCTTGCCTTATGCTTTTAAAGTGAACTATTCCATTTGTACTTGTTCTTGTACACCAACTTGCATCTGATTGGTTTAGTTCCAATTGGAGGATGCACCGATTTCCAAGTCCCATTTTTATGAGAGAATCGTATTCATTTTGTATGGTTGCTTTATATTCATCATAAGAAGAAAATTCTTCAAAGGATGTTGGTTCAAGGTTAGTAGATAAATTTGGTTCTCAATCATACAACATCCATAGCATTTACATCACCCGAATTAGTTTACAATGGGCCACAAAGCCATGGGTCAAAAGAAGCTCAAAATGGACTGAACATGAACCCAAAAATATTATTTTGTGGGAACCTCCCCCCCCCCTATCGCCCGCCCTAGTAGGGGTGGGGGGTGGGCGGATTCAACACCCTAAGACCACCCTTGATCTAGGAACCTACAAATACTACAACACATGTCCAATAGGAAATAAGTCCAACATAGGAAAATCCAACACCAAAGCTAGGAAGGAGGTTAGGGAGGAGAATAAACTAAAAGTAGGAAAAAACACTTACCATGTTTCCAAAATATCATCCTTTCCTTAAATTATAGAGGGCTAGGTGTTTCCCCAAAGAAACCATCCATCTAATAAATAACACAAAAAAAACCACATGAAATACACAATATCTACCAAATTCCATGCTACACCATGATAATGCTACAATATCTACCAAATTCCATGCTACATCATGATAATGCCCAAAAAAAATCCCCATAACACAACATCTACCACATTCCATGATACACCATGATAATGCCAACACAAAATCCCCATAACACAACATCTACCAAATTCCATGCTACACCATGACAATGAAAAAACACAAAATACCCATAATAATGGAACCACATGTCAAACAAAGCCATATAATAAAAAATGAATGCACACAGTCTCACATAAATCGCATTTTCCATTTTTTTCATTGTTCTCCAAAATATCTGGTCAAATGGAACACTAATGTCATTCAACGAATCATACAATCTTTAACAGAAAATATAAAAAAAGTTAAAGTATCCAGAATACCATATTCAAAAAGTTAAACACACAACATCTACCAAATTCCATGCTACACAATGATAATGATAATGACAGCAGAAAATCCCCATGATACAACATCTACCAACTTCCATGCTGCACCATGATAATGAGAAAACACAAAATCCCCATAATACAACATCTACCAACTTCCATGCTGCATCATGACAATGACAAAACACAAAATCCCCATCATACAACATCTACCAACTTCCATGCTACACCATGATAATGACAAAACACAAAATCCACATAATAATGAAACCACATGTCGAACAAAGCCATATAATGAAAAAAAGAATGCACACAGTCTGTGACATAAATCACATTTTCCAATTTTTTCATTGTTCTCTGAAATATCTAGTCAAATGGCACACTAATGTCCTTCAACGAATCATACAATCTTTAATAGAAAATATAAAAGAAGTTAAAGTATCCAGAATACCATATTCAAAACGTTAAATAACCAGAAGACCATATAAGTACCATGTTCAATAAGTTCTCACATGGCACTAAGTTAAATAACCAGATGACCATGTAAGTACCATATTCAATAAGTTAAATAACCAGAAGACCATATAAGTACCATATTCAATAAGTTAAATAACCATACGACCATATAAGTACCATATTCAATAAGTTGAAAATCTCCATGGATCAATTCTGTAGGAGGGATTCTTTTATGTTCAGCTTCGATCACTCATGAATTTGAGGAGAATTTCAACATCCAACAACTGACCTCCTTTCCTGCTTATGGCTTCCTTGATTTCCAATCCATCTTGTGCGATTCTGTAATGAACGTCACACTATACTAATTCAGTTCTCTTTCACTTATCACTAAAACGCTTAAAAATAGGAAGAAGATCCTTTATTATGTCCACACCTCATGGCAGAATACAAGTAACTAATTGACTTTCTTCCATGAGTGTATCTCTGATAACCCTAACACCCCTTTCAAGGACCTTGGCATTGTGCTGCGCCTACACTTGAGCTTCGAGAAGTCGTCCCCCCTTAAAGCGTTTCATAGCCTTTGAGCTCTCAATTTCTCTAGAGATTCAGATAATCACAGCGTTGGCTAGTGCTTTGTTGTACAAGTTCTCATTTCAATCTGAAAATTAAGCCTTCACACTTCTCAGAATAGAGGTTTTGAGGACTTCCTTGCTTATTTCTATTATGTTGGTTTCGCCCGGTCGATTATGTGGAAAACTTGGTTTGTCTCCATCCTCCCCTCGAGGATGGGTCTCTAGTTGGTTCTGGTCCTTAATGGACTTTTGTAACATTTTTGTACTCTATGTACCTTTTTATTAATAGAACTATCACTCTCTCTTACCTATAAAAAAAAAGAATTATATGCATCCAAATATCATTCTTAAATTTGACATGGATTAAAAAACAGTAGGATCCATCCCAAGTGTTAAATCTGAAAATTGTGACCCTCTAGTGCTGCTTGGATTCGTTTGGAAATCACCTAATTCAGTTGTCCCAAATTTTGAACTTTTTCCTACTTTCTCCAAATTGTAGAATAACACCTAATATTCGAGTCTAGTGTCTTCCATAACAGGTTGGAGATGTTAAATTTGGGATACTTCTAGTATTGCACCAGCGGTGGACGAGTTTCCACATAATTCCTAGGGAAATTTCCTCCATTCATTGGGTTTATCCCAATTAGTCTGCCTAGGTGTGATGTACTTGAAAAATTGCAAGATGTTAAAGTCAAAATTTAGTCTACCTTCCTTCAAACCTTGTTGGTCTGTCAAAAAGTGTTGTAGGTTGTCCTAAGGCTATAGTTGACCTCAAAGTCAAGCTTGGTAAGAATAGGAAAATTCTGGTGGTGTTTGGAGAAAGTTGAAACAATCTTGCCAGTTTTTGAAATTCTTCCTAGTGTGCTTTCTTTTTTTCAAAGAGGTACATTACAACTTGATTGCATCAACAAACTCATCCTCTTATTTTGATGAGGTTCAAGTATTCTTTTATTAGAGTGGAGAGAGGGTTACAATTTGTCACGACAAACCTATTAAAAAACCCTCTGATGTACTTATTTTAAGAGATGAATATGTAATTGGGATTCTCTGTTACTTCAATTCCCAAGTAGTAGTGAATATGTCCCAAATCTGTGTTATGAAAAGTTTTCCTCAATTCTATCTTTATGGAAGAATTGTAGCTTCCATTGTTCACTACCGTCAACAAATCATATACATACACTATGAGATATACAACAAATGATCTTCCAATTTTCTTGACCAACATTATTGCATCATCAAGGTTAAAATGTTTGAAATTTAATTTTAGAAGATGCCTGGTTAGATTTTTGTACCATGCACAAGCCGTACAAAGACATGATGAGTTGTATACCTTTTTTTCTCATCCCTTCACAACAATACCTCCTGGATGATACATGAAGATATTCTCTTTCATGTCGCTATTCAAGAAAGCAGTATTCACTTCCATTGGATGAACTTTCCAATAATTATGTGTATCCAAAGGAAATAGAGTATATATGGTAGCCCATTTTTTTGTAGGGGAGAAATTCTCCCCATAGTCAATTCCTTCTTTCTATTCAAAACATTTTTCTAGGAGCCTTGCCTTATGCTTTTAAAGTGAACTATTCCATTTGTACTTGTTCTTGTACACCAACTTGCATCTGATTGGTTTAGTTCCAATTGGAAGATGCACCGACTTCCAAGTCCCATTTTTATGAGAGAATCGTATTCATTTTGTATGGTTTCTTTATATTCATCATAAGAAGAAAATTCTTCAAAGGATGTTGGTTCAAGGTTAGTAGATAAATTTGGTTCTCAATCATACAACATCCATAGCATTTACATCACCCAAATTAGTTTACAATGGGCCACAAAGCCATGGGTCAAAAGAAGCTCAAAATGGACTGAACATGAACCCAAAAATATTATTTTGTGGGAACCTCCCCCCCCTATCGCCCCCCCTAGTAGGGGTGGGGGGTGGGGGGATTCAACGCCCTAAGACCACCCTTGATCTAGGAACCTACAAATACTACAACACATGTCCAATAGGAAATAAGTCCAACATAGGAAAATCCAACACCAAACCTAGGAAGGAGGTTAGGAAGGAGAATAAACTAAAAGTAGGAAAAAACACTTACCATGTTTCCAAAATATCATCCTTTCCTTAAATTATAGAGGGCTAGGTGTTTCCCCAAAGAAACCATCTATCTAATAAATAACACAAAAAAAACCACATGAAATACACAATATCTACCAAATTCCATGCTACACCATGATAATGCTACAATATCTACCAAATTCCATGCTACATCATGATAATGCCCACACAAAATCCCCATAACACAACATCTACCACATTCCATGATACACCATGATAATGCCAACCCAAAATCCCCATAACACAACATCTACCAAATTCCATGCTACACCATGACAATGAAAAAACACAAAATCCCCATAATAATGGAACCACATGTCAAACAAATCCATATAATAAAAAACGAATGCACACAGTCTCACATAAATCGCATTTTCCATTTTTTTCATTGTTCTCCAAAATATCTGGTCAAATGGGACACTAATGTCATTCAACGAATCATACAATCTTTAACAGAAAATATAAAAAAAGTTAAAGTATCCAGAATACCGTATTCAAAAAGTTAAACACACAACATCTACCAAATTCCATGCTACACAATGATAATGATAATGACAGCACAAAATCCCCATGATACAACATCTACCAACTTCCATGCTGCACCATGATAATGAGAAAACACAAAATCCCCATAATACAACATCTAGCAACTTCCATGCTGCATCATGATAATGACAAAATACAAAATCCCCATCATACAACATCTACCAACTTCCATGCTACACCATGATAATGACAAAACACAAAATCCACATAATAATGAAACCACACGTCGAACAAAGCCATATAATGAAAAAAAGAATGCACACAGTCTGTGACATAAGTCACATTTTCCAATTTTTTCATTGTTCTCTGAAATATCTGGTCAAATGGGACACTAATGTCCTTCAACGAATCATACAATCTTTAATAGAAAATATAAAAGAAGTTAAAGTATCCAGAATACCATATTCAAAAGGTTAAATAACCAGAAGACCATATAAGTACCATATTCAATAAGTTCTCACATGGATGCACTAAGTTAAATAACTAGACGACCATATAAGTACCACATTCAATAAGTTAAATAACCAGAAGACCATATAAGTACCATATTCAATAAGTTAAATAACCAAACGACCATATAAGTACCGTATTCAATAAGTTGAAAATCTCCATGGATCAATTCTGTAGGAGGGATTCTTTTATGTTCAGCTTCAATCACTCATGAATTTGAGGAGAATTTCAACATCCAACAATTGACCTCCTTTCCTGCTTATGGCTTCCTTGATTTCCAATCCATCTTGTGCGATTCTGTAATGAACGTCACACTGTACTAATTCAGTTCTCTTTCGCTTATCACTGAAACGCTTAAACATAGGAAGACGATCCTTTATTATGTCCACACCTCGTGGCAGAATACAAGTAGCTAATCGACTTTCTTCCATGAGTGTATGTCTGATAATCCTAACACCCCTTTCAAGGATTAAAAAAAACAATGATATGCATCCAAATATCATTCTTAAATTTGACATGGATTAAAAAACAGTAGGACCCATCCCAAGTGTTAAATCTGAAAATTGTGACCCTCTAGTGCTGCTTGGATTCGTTTGGAAATCACCTAATTCAGTTGTCCCAAATTTTGAACTTTTTCCTACTTTCTCCAAATTGTAGAATAACACCTAATCTTCGAGTCTAGTGTCTTCCATAACAGGTTGGAGATGTTAAATTTGGGATACTTCCAGTATTGCACTAGCAGTAGATGAGTTTCCACATAATTCCTAGGGAAATTTCCTCCGATCATTGGGTTTATCCCAATTAGTCTGCCTAGGTGTGATGTACTTGAAAAATTGCAAGCTGTTAAAGTCAAAACATGAGTCTACCTTCCTTTGAACCTTGTTGATCTGTAAAAAAGTGTTGTAGGTTGTCCTGAGGCTATAGTTGACCTCAAAGTCAAGCTTGGTAAGAATAGGAAAATTCTGGTGGTGTTTGGAGAAAGTTGAAACAATCTTGCCAGTTTTTGAAATTCTTCCTAGTGTGCTTTCTTTTTATCAAAGAGGTACATTACAACTTGATTGCATTAACAAACTCATCCTCTTATTTTGATGAGGTTCTAGTATTGTTTTATTAGAGTGGAGAGAGGGTTACAATTTGTCTTGACAAACCTATTAAAAAACCCTCTGATGTACTTATTTTAAGAGATGAATATGTAATTGGGATTCTCTGTTACTTCAATTCCCAAGTAGTAGTGAATATGTCCCAAATCTATGTTATGAAAGGCTTTCCTCAATTCTATCTTTATGGAAGAAATGTAACTTCCATTGTTCACTATGGCCAACAAATCATCTACATACACTATGAGATATACAATGAATAATCTTCCAATTTTCTTAACCAACATTGTTGCATCATCAATGTTAAAATGTTTGAAATTTAGTTTTAGAAGTTGTCTGGTTAGATTTTTGTACCATGCACAAGCCATACAAAGACATGATGAGTTTGCATACCTTTTTTTCTCATCTCTTCACAACAATAACCTTCTGGGTGAGACATGAAGACATTCTATTTCATGTCTCTATTCAAGAAAACTATATTCACATCCATTTGATGAACATTCCAAAATTATGTGCAACTAAATCCAATAGAGTATAGATGGTAGCCCATTTTTTTGTAGGGGATAAATTCTCCCCATAGTCAATTCCTTCTTTCTATTCGAAACATTTTTCTAGGATCCTTTCCTTATGCTTTTAAAGTGAACTATTGCATTTGTACTTTTTCTTGTACACCAACTTGCATCGTATTGGTTTTGTTCCAAGTAGAGGATCCACAAACTTCCAAGTCCCATTTTTGTGAGAGAATTATATTCATTTTGTGTGGTTGCTTTATTTTCATCATAAAAAGAAAATTATTCAAAGGATGTTGGTTCAAGGTCAGTGTATAAATTTGATTCTCAATCATACAACATCCATAGCATTTACATCACCCGAATTAGTTTGCAATGGGCCACAAAGCCATGGGTCAAAAGTAGCTCAAAATTGACCAAACATGAACCCAAAAATATCATTTCATGGGAACCCCCCCCTCCCATGTCGCGCCCCCCTAGTATGGTTCGGGGGTGGGGGGGATTCAACCCCCTACGACCCCCCTTGATCTAGGAACCTACAAATGCTACAACACATGTCCAATAGGAAATAAGTCGACAATAGTAAAATCTAACCAAATCTAAGAAGGATGTTAGGATGGGAATAAACTAAAAGTAGGGAAAAACCCTAACCATGTTTCCAAAATAGATCATTCTTTCATTAAATTATAGAGGGGTAGGTGGTTCCCCAAAGAAACCATCCATCTAATAATCAGGAGACCTTACTTCTCCTATAATCAGGAGACCTTACTTCTCCTATAATCAAGAGACCTTACTTATCCTAGAAACTACGGGATTAAGGGAAAAGGTGCTAGAATTCTTGTCCTCTTTCTTAAAACGCTAGATGTTTTTCTCTTTGGATGTATCCACGTGTAATGTGTTTCCCATTGGTATAGTGATTCACGGCATGATGAAAAAACTAGAGAAGGGGTGAGATAGATTGACAAATCTTTCTGAATTTTCTTTACACACTTCTTTGAGGTTCATAAACTATTTAGTGTAGAATTGATTCACTACATGGACAAATGGAAGAAGAGGGAGAAATGGAATTTCAAAACGGTGCAATACATTCTTGGTTTCAAATGAAATAATTAGTTAGAGTAAGATCCAAGGTAGATGAAGAATGTGTATCTCACCACCTTCTATTTCTATTACAAATAAATTGTGCTAGTAGGAAGTTACCTGCTCCTTTTAATTTAATCTATTTTTGGCTCTCTGAGGAGGACTTCAAAATTTTGTTTTTTATAAATTAGAGGCACTATGAAATAGTAGTGGGGAATCTACTATAAACCAATTTGTGGAAAATCTAAAAAGTATAAAATTTTAATTCACAATGTGCGGGTGTCTTGGATATAAAATTAAAATTTATCAAATATCTTGAAGGTAAATGAAAGTCTTTCTTGCTAGAGAGAATTTTTAATGAATCCAAAAAGAGAGAATCCATGTGGCTCTCAAAGGGTGATATGAATATTAATTTTTTTCACAAGCTTGCTAGTCATAAGAGGAACACATATACTATTTTGGGAATAAAAAATTCTAAATGGACATTTTAAAAACCTTTATAACGATACAAAGGAATTCAATATTATAAGGAAATCATGAAAATCAATAGGCTATTTCCCATGATGATTGGTGATGAAATAAATGTAGATATGGAGGTAGAGGTGTCCAACTAGGAGATAAAAATAGCCTTAAAAGATAGATCAGAATAACCCTCTCCAAAGCTTCATTATTTTACCTAGGGACTTAGGCTACATGATCTCATGAGTCTACTAGGCCAAATCCCATTCAATTCTTCCTACTAAGCTCTAGGGTCCTAAAACATCCTTATCTCCCTCTTTTGATCTCATTCAATGCTTCCTATTGAACTCCAGGATCCTAAAACATCCTTATTTCCCTATTTATAATTCATGAAGTCTATTTTGACATAAATACTCTATACAACTCTTTTTTAAATATTCTGAGATAGTAGCGGGTAAGTATTTTTAAAAATGTTATTAAGGTAAAATAAAAAGAAAGTATCCATGAAATTGAATTTGATCCAATAACAAACACATACCACTCACCAAATTCCACACTAATATGATAGTCGCATAACCACACATACACACAACATCTACCAAATTCCATGCTACACCATGATAATGACAGCACAAAATCCCCATAATACAACATCTACCAACTTCCACGCTACACCATGATAACGACAAAACAAAAAATCCCCATAATACAACATCTACCAACTTCCATGTTACACCATTATAATGACAAAACACAAAATCCCATAATAATGGAACCACATGTCAAACAAAGATATATAATGAAAAAAAGAATGCACATAGTCTGTCACATAAATCGCATTTTCCAATTTTCTCATTGTTCTTTGAAATATCTAGTCTAATGGGACATTAATCTCATTCAACGAATTACACAATCTTTAAGAGAAAATATAAAAGAAGTTAAAGTATCCAAAATACCATATTCAAAAAGTTAAAAAACCAGAAGACCATATAAGTCCCATATTCAATAAGTTCTCACATGGATGCACAACCTGTAGCATTCTTCATAATTACACTGATGGTTTTCGTAACACTTGCATGAAAACTCTATACAACTCTTTTTTAGATATTATGAGATAATAACATGTCCTAAGGTAAAATAAAAAGAAAATATCCCTGAAATTAAATTTTATCCCATAAAAAACACATACCACTCAACAAATTCCACACCAATATAATAGTCACATAACCACACATAAATAACACAAAAAAACCACATCAAACACACAACATCTACCAAATTCCATGCTACACCATGATAATGCCAATACAAAATATCTACCAAATTCTATGCTACACCATGATAATGCCAACACAAAATCCCCATAATACAACATCTACCAAATTCCATGCTACACCATGATAATGACAAAACACAAAATCCCCATAATAATGAACCACATGTCTGTCACATAAATCGCATTTTCCATTTTTTTCATTGTTCTCTAAAATATCTGGTCAAATGGGACTCTAACGTCACTCAACGAATCACACAATGTTTAACAGAAAATAGAAAAGAAGTTAAAGTATCTAGAATACCATATTCAAAAAGTTAAATAACTAGAATACCATCTTAAATAAATTAAAGTACCATATTCAATAAGTTCTCACATGGATGCACAACCTGTAGCATTCTTCATAACTACACTGATGGTTTTGGTAACACTTGCATGAAAATCTCCATGGATCAATTCTGTAGGAGGGATTCTTTAATGTTCAGCTTCGATCTCCGATGGGACCCTAATTTCATTCAAGAATCATACAATCTTTAACAGAAAATATAAAAAAAGTTAAAGTATCCAGAATACCATATTCAAAAAGTTAAACACACAACATCTACCAAATTCCATGCTACACAATGATAATGATAACGACAGCACAAAATCCCCATAATACAGCATCTACCAACTTCCATGCTGCACCATGATAATGACAAAACACAAAATCCCCATAATACAACATCTACCAACTTCCATGCTGCATCATGATAATAACAAAACACAAAATCCCCATAATACAACATCTACCAACTTCCATGCTGCACCATGATATTGACAAAACACAAAATCCCCATAATAATGAAACCACATGTCAAACAAAGCCATATACTGGAAAAAAGAATGCACACAGTCTGTCACATAAATGGCATTTTCCAATTTTTTCATTGTTCTCTGAAATATCTGGTCAAATGGGACACTAATGTCCTTCAACGAATCATACAATCTTTAACAGAAAATATAAAAGAAGTTAAAGTATCCAGAATACCATATTCAAAAAGTTAAATAACCAGAAGACCATATAAGTACCATATTCAATAAGTTCTCACATGGATGCACTAAGTTAAATAACCAGAAGCCCATATAAGTACCATATTCAATAAGTTAAATAACCAGAAGACCATATAAGTACCATATTCAATAAGTTGAAAATCTCCATGGATCAATTCTGTAGGAGGGATTCTTTAATGTTCAGCTTCGATCACTCACGAATTTGAGGAGAATTTCAACATCCAGCAACTGACCTCCTTTCCTGCTTATGGCTTCCTTGATTTCCAATCCATCTTGTGCGATTCTGTAATGAACGTCACATTGTACTAATTCAGTTCTCTTTCGCTTATCACTGAAACGCTTAAACATAGGAAGAAGATCCTTTATTATGTCCACACCTCGTGGCAGAATACAAGTAGCTAATCGACTTTCTTCCATGAGTATATCTCTGATAAGCCTAACACCCCTTTCAAGGGCCTTGGCATTGTGCTGCGTCTGCACTTGAGCTTCGAGAAGTCGTCCCCCCTTAAAGCGTTTCATAGCCTTTGAGCTCTCAATTTCTCTAGAGATGCAGATAATCACAGCGTTGCCTAGTGCTTTGCTGTACAAGTTCTCATTTAAATCTGAAAATGAAGCCTTCACACTTCTCAGAATAGCAATCCCATGATTGAAGTCCTCGCTGCTGATATCTCTCACTTTGCATACAGACAATGTGTTCAGCACAAACGGATATCCCGCCAACGCGGCCAGTTTCACGTTTTCAGGGACGATGTCAGGCTTCGCGGCAATCTCATCAAATACTGTAGAAAATGCTCTCAAAATAAAGGACCGGATTTTGAAATAATAGCTTGCATTATTCCTATAAACATGGTAGAGAATTTTGATTAAACTGGAATTCACAAACTGTCCCTCGGGAATTTCTCCAAGTTCCCCAAGAGTTCCCACGGAATCGTCTCCACGTGATCTCAGTTCATTTATTATGACGGCAATGGTCCTCACTATTTCCTTACCCACATCCAGAGCAGCTTCTTTGGCTTCACAATCTCTTAATGCTTCTAATGTTTTGGCCATGAGTCTCTCCAAATATCTGAATCCATTTACAGAAATGAAACTTCTGATGTTCTGAGAATCAAACTCACAAAACAAGCGTACTATATTCATTTTCTTCCATATTTTCACCCATTGATGCGCTGTTATCGCTCTCCCATCAACAGATTCACGCAACTCCTTTAAATGTTGCTCCATCTCTCCCTCTGTCAGAATCTTTGAATAATCCGCAATTATAGTGTCCGAAGGAAAACTGTGAAGCTTAATGTAATGCTCCATTTCTTTTCTCAGTTCTGTTTGAGGGATGACGCTTTTAATGTCAAACCACTGTCGAGTATAGGGATTTCTGGCACGCTGTTTAGTTTCCCAAATGGTCTGTAGGGTTTTTCTATTGTAGAGACACTGCGTGGGATCTTGCTCAACTGGTAGTCGGACTGGATCATAAGCAAACTCTCCGATGATGCTGTCCATATACCTCTCAGGTACCTGCATTTCCATTAGCCGTTCATCAACTATTTTCACTTCCAAAATATATGGATTATATCCACATCCAAGACAGCGAGCCATGAGTCTACTATTTCAATAAAAAGACAACGTTACTGTCTTTCGCAGCTTCGAATCAGCGATTTCTGCAGTACAACTCCGATAGATTCCTCGAGTACAACTCCCACAGACAGATTAAGAAACATAGACGGATTTGTGAAGTATCACAAGCTTATATTTATATATAACTCAACAACCATAAAATAAGGTTATATCTAAATTTCGAGTTAATACGTGTCATTGAGACCGAGAATGTGGGGTCAATTAGCTCGCTAAGACAATTTTAACTTATTAAATTGGACCAATTAAAGTCGTTGCCGTTGGAGTTAATGGTAGGAAATGACAAGTTTGAAATATAAATCGTGGTACATTGTGCCCATCAAATTCTCACGCTAAGTGTGATTGAGATCGAAAAGGTGGGGTTAATTAGTTAGTTAAAACAATTTTAACTTTTTAAATTGACGGGGTTTTTTTTTCCACAGAAAATTGACGGGGTTGGAATGGTCTCAACCAAAAGTAGAGTAATTTATTGGGTGCTTGTTAAATGAGTAATTTAGTTAAATAATTAAATATTAATAAAATTAAATAGTTAAGGAGGGTTAGGGTTTTGGTTGTTTCACAAGTGTTAAGTATACGTGTAGTTTAAATCAATTTTATTTTTTTTTAAGTAGGTTTGTTGTCTTATTTTGTTCAAAGTTTGGTTAGAAATTCTTAAAAAAATCTTAGAATCACATATATTAATTATGGACATTGCATAATTTGGGTGACATAGGGATTAATTAGTTAGTTAAAACAATTTTAACTTATTAAATTGAACGAATTGGAATAGTCTTAATCAAGTAGAGTAATTAATTGGGTACATATTAAATGAGTAGTTTAGTCAAATAATTAAATATTAATAATGATTTAAAAAGTCATCTGAGGTTAAATATTAAAAATTATTTTAAAAGTCATCTATGGAGGGTCAGGGTTTTGGTTGTTTCACAAGTGTTAAGTATTATAAGTGTGGTTTAAATATTTTACTTTTTGATTTTTCCTAAGTAGGTTTGTTGTCTTATTTTGTTCAAACTCTCGTTAGAAATTCTTAAAAAAATATTAGAATCACATATATTAACTCCATTGCCCAATGGTCTTTTTTCAAGTCTCTCCTACCAAACTTTATAAAAGCAAACTTGTTCCTATAAAAAATATGACCTTCTGAGTGTTATTATTGAATATTTTGAGTGAGAAAGTTTTATGATTATTGAGAGATCCCTCTCTCATTGTATAAGGTCAGAATACAGTCTAAAGTTGGTGTTGTGGTTACCTCCGGGTTTCCTTGATACAGCCCAAGGAAAATTCGAGTGCTAACAATCGGTACGACCGGAATGACAGAAACGATAGATATCCAAGATACGACGGAAGAAGATACGATCGGCGGAATGATAACTACAACCGACGCAGAGGATACCAAGGCCGAGGTCGCGACAATGGCAGTCGATATTTCCGGCCTCGCCGACCTGGGAAATGCTATACTTGTCTTAGTGAAGGACATCGCCATGCAGAGTGTCATTATAAAGATCGAACGGATCTTAAATTTTGTACAAAATGTGGAGAAGGGGATCACTTCTTGGGGGATTTCCCTACTATGATTGAGAAAATTACAAATAAAAAGAATGTTAATGTCTTGTCGTGTGTTCCAAAATGTGACGTTCTTAGAACAAAGAATCTCCAAATTGTAACAAGACAAGGTACTCGAACTAGCCAAGATAATCCACAAATAAGTAAAGTAATAAATAAAGAGGATTATCCGAACCCTATCAAGCAAAAATCTCTGTATAAAAATGCATCCAATATATTTCATGAACTAGAAGCACAAGAAGATAATGAAGAAGTTTGACAGAATTATATTAATGAATTGGTCAATATTATTACTAAAGAAGAAGATGTCGGGAAGTTAATCCACTTGTTTCATAATATTAAAAGTAAATCTGTCGAGCATAGACAAGCCAAAAACATATGCCGACTAAACCAAAAATATAAGAACGATGTCGACCCTCTCGTCGACCTCAAAATACGCGGATACCGTGTCGGACAAGTTGTACTGGATTTTGGTTCGCAATTTAATATCATGACTCATGATACTCGGGAACAATTAGGTCGACCTCACCTTCAAGAATCGGGCATTTATTTGAAACTTGCCGATAAAGGACTGATTGAACCAATTGGTGTGTGGAGAAATGTGGAAACTTTCATCAAAGGCATAGTGACAAGAGTCGACTTCGAGATTATAAATCCAAAATATGGAGCTAGTTCATTCCCAACACTGGTTGGTCGACCATGGGGCTGAAAAATGAAAGCATCGATATCTATCGACAAAGGTCACATCAAACTCAAAGGCAATGGCCAAAAGGTGATAGTTCCTATCTTCCCATCTCAAGGAGAACTATGGTTAGAACCTATGGAGGATGAAAATGATATACGACAGCTATATAAAATTAGAAATAATGAAGAATATATCAAACCAAATGCACAAGGAGAACTCTATCTTGGAGACCCTACAATAGCTAGATGCAATTTCGATGCTGAGTTGTATGACTGGAAAATGAAAAATTATGAACTTCAAGCAAATGAGTGTTGGACAATTGAAGCCATACCTAAAAAGAAAACTAAGAAATGCTTCTCTATCTCGACCACTCCAAAGATGTTCGAGATAAAAATTCACGAATATCCAACTCTAGCATCAATGAAAAGTGACTCGACACATACTCCTGCGCTACGATACTGTGAAAATCCTCACAGCAGATCTAAGAGATGATGTATCTCACAAGAGAATAATTATGATTAAGCAAGAAAATAGAAGAAGAGTGATACATGCAGTATAATGAGCAACAGAATAATATGGTACAGTAGAACTCAGATAGAAGCAATAATACTTCGGTCATACTAAATTATTAATCACAAATGGACATATAAATAATACAGTGCATGAGGAATTCGAATGCCTAAGGTGGCAATTCGAATTAGCCTTCATGGAGTGATCAAAGGATCACTGGAGTGTCATCGGAGCACAACTAGGTGTCCTCATGATCATCGGAGCGCAACTGGAAGTCTTCATCATCATCAGTGGAGTCATCAATGCTCAAGTAACTGTCAACCATCAGTCAAACTAACTCTGGTAGGTGTAACTGAGTGTAACTCAATGTAACTGAGTGTAACTCAATGTAACTAAGTGTAACTGAATGTAACTGAATGTAACTGAGTGTAACTGAGTGTAACTGAGTGTAACTGAGTGGTAGGTGAAGGAGGGCGAGTTGCTCCCTAAAATCAAGGAAGAAGGGCGCATTAAGCAACTGGAGGGCTAAAACTGAATAGTGAGAAGCTCCTGGGGGCTGGCTAACTGAGGGCTAGGTGCTAGACGGATGACTGGGATGCATGCAAAATGCATGCAAACCCTAGAATGCATGCAAACCCTAGAATGCATGCAAACCCTAAAAGGTGCATGCATGACTGAAAATGTAAATGATCAAAATACTAGTGGGACTAGGATGGAGTATAGGAATATCCTAACAGATACAAGGAACGAGAATCTCCATCAATACATGTAGAGGAGGTTTCAAAGCATGTCGGAGATCAAGGGAGATTGCAGAGTCTGGTTGTGACATTTGCAAGACAAGCTGCGATATGGTGGGACACACATCAGTTAAAAATCCAAACATGGACCACTTCCTTGACATATTTTATTGAAAGGTTTGGAGATAAGAAATTGACGTCTCAGCTGAAATCCCAATTTTCACACAAGGACATGACCCTTAAGCTCACATCGACAAGTGAAAAAAGGAGTGGAGAATACTGAGACATAAAGATGAAAGAGCATGGCCGCATCTCTTTCCGAACACGCTCGACAACTTGCCAAATAAATTGTACAAGATGGGAGAGGCAAGAGGAGAGGCCTTCGTTTGGAAAGAACTAAAAGAAAATTTCATCAAAGACTTCCAATTTTCTCTAAAGGATGAACAACTATCTGAGGTGAGTAACCAAATCAAACAGTTTCTGTAGCCAACGAAAAGTTCAGTACCAGCAGAGAAGCAGCCACTTGTTCGAAAAACAAATGTCTGCCATAATATTCAGTCAAAAGAAGTCTAGCACTCGACACAATTGCGACTAGAAACAAAGAAAACAATCGAAAAAAGTTTCCAATGAAAGAATATCATCCAGCTATGTTGAAGCCAGTAAGAACAACTTTCAAAGTGGAGACCGCAAAGAAAGAGGACCCTAAAAGATTAACAGAAAAATACTTTCCTCCTACGTTCAAGAAGATCAAAGAAGGTGAACGCCCAATCAATGACTGCCGAGCACCCGAGTAGATGGATGCCAAAGTCAAAATCAAGTAAGTTGATATATCTAATGATGACAGACTGGAAATGGTGAAAATTGGTGATTACTGGAATGAAGAGAAAACCACGGAGATCACTAGACTCCTTAAAGAATTTTAGGATGTAGTAGCACGAGATTATAAAGAATTGAAAGGTCTTGTATAGGAGATGGGAGAAATGGAGATTGATATCAGGCCAGATGCCAAACCAGTAAAGAAAATGCCATATAAACTTGCTCACAAATATAAAGACATTGTCAAAAAGGAGATCGATAGTATGCTTGCAGCAGGAATCATCTATCCTATTGATCAGTCAGAATGGGAGATTCCGATGGTCATATAACCAAAGAAGCATGATCCGATGCGACTGTGAATATGTGTCAACTTTTTCAAACTTCATAAAGTAACACTCACTGACCTGTTTCCTGATCCTTTCGATGACGAAATCATTAATGAAGTTGCAGGGCATGAGTGCTATTCATTCACAGCCAGATTTTCCGCGCACAATCAAGTACCCATTTCCAAAGAAGATTAGAAGAAGACCACATTTGTGTGTGAATTCAGATCATTTGCGTATAAATTCATGCCATTCAGAATGAAGAATGCACTAGCAGTATTTTCTATAATTTTCGTCAAACTTTTCAAGAATACATATACAAAACTATGGTTGTCTACTTTGATGATTGGACAATCTACTCCATGTTGAAAGATAACTGCAAATGGCTCCAACTGATGCTCGAAAGACGTTGACAAATAAAACTCTCAATTAACATCAAGAAATTCATTTTCGCAACTCCTATCGGAATATTACTGGGCCATGTCATGTGCAAGGAAGGCATAAAAGTTGAATATGCCAAAATCAAGATCATTCTCGACCTAAATATTCCGGTCAATTCTAAGCAAGTGTGAATTCTGTTGGGCCACATGGGATACTATCAAAATTTCATCTGACATTATTCTCACATGACGTATCCCTTGGAAGAATTAATCAAAGAAAATCAAGAGTACAAGTGGACCGACGAATGTAATACATCGTTCGACATCCTGAAAAGAAAACTTGTTGAATATCCTATACTTCGTTTCCTGAACTAGTCGATCAAGTTCCATGTACATATCAACGTGTCGGAGATAGCATTTGGCGCAATTTTAATGCAACCTGGTGATGATGGAATGGAGTAACCTAATTCCTTTAGCAACAGAATGCTGAACAAAGCGGAAAGAAATTATTCCATGATAGAAAGAGAGGCACTGGGTATGGTATTTGCATTGCAGAAATACCGACACTATCTATTGTCTAACCCTTTTGTATTTTATACAGTTCATCAAGCATTGAATTGCTTAGTCATTAAGCCATTGCACCATGGAAGATTATGTCATTGGTTACTGTTATTCCAGGAATTTGAATTTGAAGTCATAGTCCGACCAGGAAAGGAAAATGTCGGACCTGACCACTTGTCGCGAATCGACATGGGAGAAGAGTCGACAGGTATTAAAGAGGAACTACCAGATGCACACTTGTTTAGAATTGAAGTTTTCCCCTCAGAGTAAGTGCATATTGCACAATTCCTCGAGGATGGGCATGCACCAGAAGGAACACTAGGAAAGAAAAAGAAGATTCTTGCAATGAAAGTTGCACCTTACACTCTAATCAACGGATTCCTTTATAAAATTGGCTTGGACGACAGATTACGACGATGTGTGCTTGAACATGAACGACAAAGTATACTTAGAGAGGCACATTATGGACCGACAAGAGGACATTATCACGCCAACATCACAACGAAAAACGATTCTGCAATCTGGACTTTGGTGGCCGACAGTGCACAAAGACTGTCAAGATTTTGTAAGAAAATGTGATAGATGTCAATGGATGGGTTGACTGCTGCCAAGCACATAAATTCCCCTTGTTCCAGTGAATCCAAGTCGAACATTCGAAATGTAGGAAATCGATTTTATTGGACCATTTCCAATGCATGGAAGACGAACAGGTGCAAGATACATCATCACCGCAGTAGAATATGTCACCAAATGAGCTGAGGTAGAACATGTCGAAACATGTTCAAGAAAGATAGCTGCAAAATTCATATATGAGAATATTATCACATGATTCAGATATGCAATTACATTGATCAGTGACTAGGGGACTCACTTTGTTTGCAAAACAATTTCTAGTCTTACAAAAGAATTTTCAATCGAACACAGGATAAGTACTTCATATCACCCTGAGGCGAATGGCATCATAGAAGCATTTAATAAAACACTTACCAAAGGATTAACAATAATGTGCAACCTCAACAAAGACGACTGGGACGATAAGATACCTATCGTTCTATGGGCATACATAACAACATATAAAAGAACGACAGGACAGACCCCTTTCACACTTGTTTATGGTCAAGAAGCAGTCGTCCCCTTGCGATTTCAACGAAAAGCTCCAAGAATTGATGAAGTCTTACACATTGATATCGAATATGCAAGAAAAGAACTCCTAGCTCAACTGTTGAAGCTCAACGAGACCCAACAGATAGCAATCGATCACTAATAAATCCAAAAGCAACAGCATAAATCTCGGCACAACAAAAATATCAAGCACAAAAATCTGTCAGTTGGCATTGCTATATAACAACCACGCAAAAGGTAAGCCGAAAAAGTTGCACACAGAATGGATGGGTATGTATATTGTCAAAGGCATCAATACTAATGGATTAGTCCGACTAAAAACCCTACAAGGAAGTGTATTCAATAAACTTTTTAACTGTGCCCGACGGAAGCGATACAAGGCATGAACAATAAATAAATAAAAACCATTATAGATACTTTGGGAGAGAAGCATTATAATAAATATTTCAAAAACAAGTCTTATAAACTGCACAATGACGAGAGACTGGAGAAATCATTTTGGCAAAGTCAATGAACGGAGCTGCAGAGACAAGATCCCAACGCATGACCACGGATATGTCAGACATCGACAAGAAATACCAAACTGATGAGTACTAGACGAAAGAGATCCTCTACCACGTCAACCTATTTCTGGCTTACAAGACAAGTCGAAGGAATTGCACTGACACCACATCGACGAAGAGAAGACAGAAAGAAGCATTCATGGAGACCGATATGAAGAGAATAAAATATGAAGTGCACCAGATGAGGAGCCGACAAACTGTCAATCAAAATTAATGACCTCGCCAAACCAACAATCAATGCTTCCATCTACTTCCCATTCCCCCATGCCGAACAGTTCTATTGTAAATATTGGGCTCGACGACTCTTGGTTACTGTTTTTCCAAGAGCTTGAAATCTAGAACATAGAGTCCTTTGAACTGTTCGAACCATTTCTTGAATCTGAGAATCATGTAACCACAATGGCACCTAAGAAATCTCATATGACAACCAGGTCCACAGCAACCAAGATCAAGGAGCTAGAAAAATCCCATTCACCCTTGGAAACCCCATTACAGCTCATCCGACACGACAAGATTTCAGAACAACAATGTAAGAGGATTTGGAATGACATAGTTTATTGGGGAAATGAAGATGGTAAATGGAGGGACGAAGCCCAAAAAATTCATACTACCACAATTCTGCAGTATATGCGAGAACCTCTAGTTGACAGCTTTGTTGGGTTGAAAGACATTATTGCTCAGTTCATTGTGAGCAGGTATCACAATGGCAAGCTATATTTCGACACACTTGTCGAGATAAATGCCGACCTCATCAATAGGAACACTTGGTTATCAAAGAAACGTGACATTATTCCAATGCGACCCAACCCATCACTCGTCAAGGAATTTATGGGCACACTAGCAGGAAAAAACTCCAGAGTGTTGGTGGTCAACCAGATAATCTATCAAACCCACAATACTACTGCACGAATTATGTCGACTGTGCTCACAAGTTTGGGTCGAGGGTCCGACCTCAAAAATGGATGTTGGGTCTTTATATGTTCTTTAAGTATTCCAAATAGACCCAAGTTCTTCGCGGTTAAAAAAACCAACAAAACCCCTTTTCACTGGCCCTTTCAACAACAGTCTGTGAGCAGACTGAGGTCTCACCCGAGGCCAAGTTATGGGGAGGTTGTGGAATCTGGTTTGCACAACCGGGTGATGCTCACTTCGACAGACTAGCAACACGCTACAAGACTCGCGCTGTGGACTGGGGGACTGTGCGGCTGATACTTATGCTCTCGCGCATCTAAGGACTGCACGATACAGAATGGCCGCTTAACAACAGGATAGAGCAACTGAAGACTGCGCTTCCTCTTCAACACTTACACTACTTCAATGGGATTCACTTAGTGTAAAATTATACATTCACATGGATCTAAATTGTAAACCTTGCAAAATTAGACAATATGATGAACTGCAATGACTGTGCACTTCCGGTGCTGCACTTCAGGGAATCGCACTATACAGACTTCGTCGACTAAGTGTTTACCCAATACTCATGCATTCATCTCATTCAGAAGGACTTGTATCTTTGACAATCATTCATACATGTTCCTTAATTAACATATTATCCCCATCATTCATTCTTGCGGCAAATACATACAAAAGAAAAGATACATCTACTTATAAGCAAGAACTTAAGCATTCAACAGAAGCAAATACTCATTCAATCACACAACACGGCTATTTAACGCGGTTCACCCCCAGGATGGGAGCTACATCCATAGGAACTATTGCTATATTATCATTGGGAAGGGTCCAACAGTTCCAGTTTGCGCACACAACAAACTCTCTTCTCTCTTCAATGGGTCTCTGCGCACATAGCTGCAGAGCCTCTTACAATGAGTCTCTCAATAGAGATCAATATTCAACAATAATCCCACATAATCTCTCTAACCCATTCCCTTACAAAATATGCCCTTGTATAGATCGTGCCCTTAGGTCACGTATTTACATTCATAACGGGCTCAAAACCCTAAGTTTGTTACCCAAAACTAGTGCAATTACCCCGCTAACCAGGTTTGTTAGGCTCTGATAGCGACTCGTTGTCGTGGCCATCCTTCTGCATGTGGTCACGTCACTTTCAGCCCCTCTCTCGAGCGCATGCTGATGGCTCACTGTAATCCCGTCGTTCCTTCTCTAATGGCTTTGTGCACCCGGTTCATGTAGTGCTGCCTTTGCTCATGCGACTGGTTGAAAAAATGAAGATGGGTGTCTATTTTGGGGGGTCTCGTGAGAAAATAATTCTGGTTTTTTCATGTTTTTCAACTTCGGGCGAACAAAAGTGATATTTTTGTTTAAAATTTCACTTTGCCGTAAAAAGAAAACTTTTGTAGAATTATGTTAGCTTTCTACTCATAATTTTTTCAATTTTTTTTATTAAGATTTGATATGTCAATTTCGCAAATGTTTGACAGTGTGTTCTTATAAAATGAAAAGACTACAAAAGAGTTATGATTTGTTGCACCACTAAAATCGTTGTTATACTTGTGTTTTGCAAAAACAGAAAATGCTACGACAATCTACACACAATGTACTAGTGCCTGACTATAAGTTTGCATCCAATGGATCTATATACTAATTATTATATTTTTTTAAAGTCGATCAATGGGGAAACTCAGTCGATTTTCAACAACTTTTTTGTTGCACCACTTTTCTCTCAATCCGCTATAAAAGCAAAAAATCTATGACCACCCTTTTGAAGTAGACACGCCAAAGAAGAGTCCCACATTTTTTTTGATTTTTTTGGTGTTGTATTTTTAAAGTTATAGATTTTTCTTTTCGTCGTTTTTTTAAAGAGTTGAATCATAACTCGACACATGTTACAAAAATAAAACTTAAAAAATATCGGTTCTTATCTATATACAACAAAATTTATACCCTCGTAAAGTAGATTCAATGATAAATCTATTGGTATGAAGTTCGACATTCGTTTTGTTGTGTAAGAGGTGGTTTTTCCCTTCCGAAAATGGAGAAACCTGAAAATTCTGTAGAAATCTGAATCTTACATGTTTCAGAGATTATTCGGCCGAAATAATTATTTGGCCGAATAAGTATTCGGCCGAATAACGTTTTTCCGTAACGGCGCCGTGAATTATGGAGAACGTTATTCGGCCGAATAATGAAACGGAAAAAAATCTCGTCGACCGGGAAAAAAAAATAAAATGTTTTTTATATTCATATAAATAAACCTAAAGTTAATTCATTATTTTCGCATGTTTTAACTTCGCATTTTTTTGTCAAACTAATTTTGGAAGGAGGAGATATTTTTTGCAAAAGGAGGTTTTTACAAGGTATGTTTCTTCTTTTTACAAAAGGCACATTGAAGGAGTTTTTTTTTTCTAAGGCATATTTGCAAGGAGTTTTTCCAAAATATTTCTTTTCTTATTGCATATTTACAAAGAAGACATTTTTTGCAAAATGAGGTTTTTACAAAGTATGTTTCTTCTTCTTTTTTCCAAAAGGCACATTGAAGGTGATTTTTTTCTAAGGCATATTTGCAAGGAGTTTTTCCAAAATATTTTTTTTCTTATTGCATATTTGCAAAGAAGACATTTTTTGCAAAAAGAGGTTTTTACAAAGTATGTTTCTTCTTCTTTTTTCCAAAAGACACATTGAAAGTGTTTTTTTTTAAGGCATATTTGCAAGGAGTTTTTTCAAAATATTTCTTTTCTTAGACATGTTTGCAAGAAGGTTCTTTGCAAGGATGGTTTTTTTTCAAAGTAGTTTTGCACTTCTTATTTAATTGAAAGAGGTTTTTTCAAATAGTTGTTTTGCTAAGGTATTTTGCAAAGGATTTTTTTCCAAAGTAATTTTGCACTTCTTATTTATTTGAAAGGAGTTTTTTCAAATAGTTATGTTGCTAAGGTATTTTGCAAAGGATTTTTTGCAAGGTAGTTTTGTACTTCTTATTTCTTTGAAATGGGTTTTTTCAAAGAGTTATTTCTTTACAATGGTTTTTTCCCAGATATGTTTATAAATAAGTTTTTATTCAAAGTACTTTTTTCTAGCACGGTTTTTTTCGTAGATATTTTTTCAAAGAAGTTTTTTTGCAATGATTTTTACAACAAAGATTTATTTACAAGGTGCTTTTATTTTTTTCCTTGACACAAAGTGTTTTTATTATTTTCCAATGGGTAGGTAATTTATTGTCGAGGAGTTTCTTATTTCTTTCCAAGAAGGTTTTTTTCAAAGAAGATTTTTGTTCAGAGAGTTTTTTCAAAGGAAAGTTAATTCCAAAGAAATCTTCTTCAAAAGACTCTTACAAAATTTTTATAACGTAAAGTAAATTTCAGTTCATGTTTTTATAAATTCCGTAAATTTTTTAAATCTTAATTTATTTATTTTTACTATAAAGTAACATGATTCTTTAATTTATCATCTATAGATTAAACAACCATGGGAAATAAGAGAAAACGTCAAAGAAAAGCTGATCGTAAATGTGATGATGATGATAATAGAGAGAAACAAAAACTCAGATATATTGCCAAAAAACAAAGGGTTGCCGAAACGGAAGAGAGAACTATTGAAGATATAAATACAGATTTACATGATAATGTTGAAGAGATGGAAATTGAAAATAGAGTACAAGAAGAACAAATTGAAGTTGAAAAGAACATTGTAGAAGATGTAAATAGTGATTTACATGCTAATGTCGATGAAGTCAATATTGAAGATCAAGTTCAAGATCCAGAAATTGGACCTGGTATGTATATATCATATATTTTCCAAATTCATTTTTTATAATGAATTTTATTTTTTGATATATGTTAAATTAAATTTAACTTGATGTATAGGTACTTTTACTATTGATGATGAAATGTTAGAAGACATTGATTGCGACAAATATGGAGAAAAACTACCAATACATGTTGCACGATATCGTGCTACAAAAATTTATGATGAAGTTCTCAAGGATTACTCAATAGCAGGACAAGCACAAATTTTGAGATGTTTATTAGTGTCCAAGAAGTTAGAAGGTGCTACATCATTATTGGGTATTCACAAAGCGACAAAAGAGTCGAAATTGAAACAAAATGTAATGGAAAATATAGGTGATGCAATAAAAAAATTTGAAAAATTCAGGAAAAAAAATATTAGTGCTACACGTAAAGCAATTCATACAGCAATTCTTTCAGCTAGTACTAAACAAAAGCGTTTGACAACAGAACTAGCAAAAGCAGTTGGAACATCAAGAAATACATTATACAAACATAGCAAATTCAGAATGCAAATAGATGAAAATAATGAACTTGCTTGTTGGACAATTATTTGTAGACAACCTTACAAAGATAGATTAGGAGTAGGTGTTAAAGATATTGTATGAGAATATTGGTTGGAACATGCTCGCGTTTCACTAAATTCAAGAGATGTGATACGCAAAAGAATATCACGAAATGTATATGAAAGCCAACCAAAACATATAATGGACATGACACAAGTACAATTGTTCAATAAATTCAAGGAAGATCATCGTGGAATTAATATATCAATCACTACATTTGTGCAACAAAAACCATGGTATGTTCGACCTATAACTATACGTGATACATGATGTTGCCGTTATCATGTACAATTTCAGTTATATTATGACACATTTCTTGATTTTGGTAAAATGTTTTGGACAAATTCACCACCTCCGCCGACGATACGTGAATTCATATCTCAAATTTTATGTGAGAGAAATCACGATGAAGTATTTTATTCAAAGAAATGTGTCAATGGAAAACATTGTCATCATTGTGGAAATTTGGTGCTATTCAACAATAAATATCCTATCGATAATGATCAATCGTTGTCAAATGTAAATGTTGATTGGAGGAGATACGAATACATCAACTATAGTACAAGTTCTAGTGATTCACATTCCAAAAGAATTGATTTTCTAGAAGACAAGATATGCGTCACAGATTTTCTCAAAAAATTTGAAAGCGAAATTTATAAATACACCCATCATTCACATAGAGCACGATGGCAAGATCTTCAATTCAAACAGTCTCGTGAAATTTTTCCACCCGGAACAATTTTGTCGATGGTTGATTTTGCTGAAAACTATACATTTGCTACACAAAAAGAGATACAGAGTGAATACTATCACTCTAACCAAGTTTCGATATTTGTCCATGTTGTATATAGACATTCTCAACAGGATGTTGATGGCATTGAAAGCACATGTGACAATCGAGATGTGATTAAAGAATATCACTTCTATATCAGCGATGATCGTACACACGATACACATTTTGTTCAACATTGTATAGAAAATATTTTCTATGACTCACTGAAAAAACGCGAAGTCAAATTCAATGAGCATTGGATATGGTCTGATGGATGTGCGGGTCAATTTAAATCTTCACGATCATTTTTTTGGTTATGTCGACTTCATAAAGCGCTGAACATTAAACATCGCTGGAATTTCTTTGAAACTGGGCATGGAAAAGGTGAGCATGATGGTGCAGGAGCATGCGTGAAAAGAGCACTTCGAAGATGGCAAATGAACTATTCTTCTGCACGGTTTCATTCAGCTGCAGAGGTTGTCCAATGATGTCAATTAAATCTAAGCCATGATTATAATCAACAATCAAAAGATGTGCGCAGGTATGTCCACTATTTTTTTAATTTATATTATTTCTTAAAATTTAAAAAAATGTATGTACTAACATTTAAGTACGTGTACACTAACATTAAAAGTTGTTCTTTGAAAGTGATTCATCATTTATTGTGTAGGTTTTTTTGGCTTGTTGGGGTCCAAGATATAAATAGATCAATACCATATGATGCTAGCACCATACATGGAACTAGAGATCTTCACTCTATTCAAACAAAATCATTTCACAACGTGTTTGCATTTGACAGTAGAAAGCAATCATGCTTTTGTCATATTTGCATTGAAAATGTTGAGTCTACAGAAGTTTGTGAAAACATAACAAACAACTACGTAAAAGCTTGGAGACACACAGAGATTAATCCAAAAGGAAAAATGCCACTGGCAAGTGTAGAAGAATTAGAATCAGAAGAAATAGCAATATCGTCTGATGGCGATAGAATTTCAGATCTCGTAAGAGAAGATAATAAACTTTTTTTTGACTTTTAAGTTAATTGTCCATTCTAGTTCATCGCCATAAGTATAGTCAATTTAATTCCTTTAAATACGCCAACACCAATTATAACTTGCGCAGGAGATGTTTTCGCTGTGATTGCACCTGTAGACAACAACGAAAATGTCAAATATTATTTGATGCGATGCACTGAAGGAAAAATGAAATTATTGGAGGACTACAACGACAACGGATTTACATACGAAAGAGGATCCATCATTTTAAAAGGCTACTTTTTTCAGCAGACGCATATGACTAAAAATTATGTCTACTTTCAAGATTATGAGCCCGATGTTATATGTTGTCAGTATAGTCATTTAGTATGTGCATCTCGAATAAAATTGGTACAAGTTCCATAAAAAAAACAGTTAAAAACCAAAAAATGGAAACTATCCATATGTGACCATGAACGGATAGTTGAAGATGGCATTCCATTGCGATGTTTTTAACTACATATCAAAAATAAATTGATCTATATTTTTGTCTATGTCAATTGTTGTGTGCAATATATTTTTTGTCCAATTATCAAAATTGTTGTGCACGGTATATTTTTTCATTGAGTTTTTACGAATATTTTCTTGAATGACAACATAAGAGCTTAAATGGTTGTACTTTAACATGCTTAAAAATTAATTCAAATATAATTTGGAAATTCAAAAGTATTTTATTCGGGTCCCCATATGTCTATTAGACCACTAAGGGATGAGATAACGGATGTGGCTATCCCCACTCCGCCCCGAATTTTTACTTTTGATTTATTGATGCCAATGAAAAATCACAAAAAGACCTATTAAATTTGGTATTCTTTTAATCCATCGAACATGTTTCTTTAATATGTACTTCACCATAAATATGATCTGAATGAATTTTTTAAAACAAGTTGTTCATCTATATAATTTTTAAATATATGATTGTTGCACAAAAATAATACATTTCTCACATGTAAATTCACATAACTGAAATCATGGCAAATGAAGATAACAATCATTTTATTTTTAATCGCAAACAAGAATTCATGGATTGTGAAGCTTATGCTAAATTAGAGCAATGATTATTTACAACAAATTGATAAAAATTCATCGAATTGTTGTCTAAAATTCATTGCTCTAACTTAGCATAAGCTTCACAATCCGGAAATCCTCACTTGTGATTAAAAAACAAAAAATCATTATCCCCATTTGCCATGATTTCAATATTCACGAACTACAAAGTACCTGAACAATGAACATATGAAAATCATTAGTCAAATTTTGAAATTTACATATGCATATCAAACAATAAACATATAAACAACATTAATTACAATTTAAAATTTACATATGAATCAAACTACCAAAAAATTGAAACTTTTATCAAACAATTAGTACATTTTCTATCAAAAATTCCTATCATTTCATTTCTTTGCATTTTAGCATCCCATTTCTTAGTTCATTTCAAACCTTCATTCTTATGGTTCAACACTTTCTCAACATTCATTCTTTTCATAAAATTTCTTAACATAACAGAATGAAATATTTTTACAAATTGAACATTTCCAGACTTTGAATTGCACCTATCAAATGTTTCAATATTTCATCATAACAACATTTTAATAACATTTATTCTCAACCTAACAAATTGAAAACATTTCTTCTTCCATAACACCTCCCATTCATTCTTTCCCAACATTCCTTTTTCCATAACACCTCCTATTCATTTTTTCCCAACATTGATTCTTACCATAACATTCATTCTCAACATTGAATATTTCCTAACTTAAATTAACATTTTAAACATTCCTAACCCCTCCCATTCATTCTTTCCCAACATTCATTCTTCTATAACATTCATTCTTATCATTCAACATTTCCTAACTTTATAACATTCATTCTTATCATTCAACATTTCCTAACTTTATAACATTCATTCTCATCATTCACCATTTCCTAACTTTAGATTGCACCTATCAAGACATTTTAAATATTCATGCAAAACACATTATAAACATTATCAAAACATTTAAAACATTCATTCAAAACACATTTTAAACATTTTACCAAACGAGAAATAATTAACATGTACTCATATATAATCCAAAAAAAGTTAATGAACATGTGAGTTCAATGTACATGTATGTATAAACAAAAAATAAATACCCTTCATGTCTGAACTACAATATATATATATATCAACAAAAACAATAAAGTCTGAACCACTGTCCATCTGAACCAATATCGGTCCACTATTTTCCACTGGGACCTTCCCTGGGACTCAACTCAACCTACAATACACAGAAAAACAAATTATAAATCTAGATCATAAACTATTTAAACAATTTTAAACTAAATTCAAGATATTAAAATATTAAACTTATACTAAAAATACAATTCAATTATTAAAAAAATCGTACATCAAATTCTTTGAATGCATGTCCACTTTTTTCCACTAGAGCTTTCCTTTTGGCTCCAAAGGATCTCAAAGAGCCAAGCTGCAACATGTACAAAAGTAATTTATGAATCCTAAAGCATGCAAACAATCTTCAAATAAATCCAAAAAATTTAAAACATTAAACTTATATCAAAAATCATTTCTAGTTCAACAAAATTACCTCGGTGCCAATATCCGCATTCATTAAAGAGCCCACATCTTCACCCCCAATTTCCAAATGATCTCTCCCCTAAAATTTAAATTTTGTTAATGAATAAAACATAACTTAAATACATATAAAAAATTAAGCAATTAACTTAAAACCAAAACAAAAAAATTAAAATCATTAGCTCACAAGAGATGGTAAATCATCTAAAAAGTTGGAATCTAAAGAAACCTGCATAGATAAGTCAAATTAACAATAAGATACATTGATATTTATTAAAATTCAAACAAACAAAAAAAATCAAGTTCAATCATAAATATTATAATTAAAATACCTCTCCAAAACGTTCTTCATTTTGACTAGGTTGCTCTTCATTTTGACTACTGGAGACTCGAAAATTATGTGCATTTAACATTCTAGAAAACTGCAAACAAAATACATTTGCTTAATATATTTATTACTATGTAGCAAAAAATTCAATTCAAAATGAATAATAAAAAATCAAATAGATTGTCATAGCATAATCAACAAACCTCTCCCATACTCGATGTGTCATTGGATAACACATCTGAAGCTATATCTCGACAAGACTTAGCATAAGCCCTGAGATCATCGATGCTCAATGCATTTACCTCGTCATTCGTCTTGTAAACAAAATTTTGACAAACAGTAGCACGAGCTCTCTCTCGACCCAAACCCACTTCTACTCCAACAAGAGCTGACGCTAAACCATTTCCTACCGATTCCCTTGCAACTGTCCCTAGTTGGGATGTGGGATCCATCTTTGATCTTAAAGCCACAAGCCTAGGTGGACGAGGTATCTCAGGTGGAGGTTGAAGAGTCGTAGGGTCTCTGAGAGCACCTTTTCGATTATATATTCAACCCTTTCCAACTCCATAAAAGTCAGAAGGAACATCAGTATAGTTTGGCTTCATACCTAAAAAAAAATCCGCATAGAAAAATCTAGCAAAATAATTAGGAACCTCATCATTCCATGGCAATCGACCATAAGCTGCAAGAAACCGATCATATATTAAATGTGCAATTTGAGGATGCTTAAAATATTGCACTTTCAACATTTTTTGCTTAAGGCCTTCTTTGAAATTAAACATTGAATTGGCTTGTTCTCTGGTAACTCTCTCCTTCACAACCTCCCACTTGTCTGGACCCATAACTTGTTCCCTTCGCCTGTGCATCAAATGAACAAAACCATTCGTAGTTGGTCCAAGTTCCTCATATGCATCAATGAATTTGTGCAAAGACCCCAAAACAATCTCTAGACTTTGTCGGCTCTCTGGAGGGAGATCTAAAGAACATAGATCATTGTTCAACTTGTCATAGTGGGATCTACAACTTTCAAGGATAGTTTGTTGCTCAACACCTTGCCATGGAAGCTCATCAGGTAAATCAGACGGATAAGTTGATATAGGTGTACAACCCTCAGCCAATGGAACATATGTCGTCCTCGCTCTAGGAGGATCTTCAGGACCCTACTCTTCACCCACACCTATTCCATCATCTACAATCCTATCTCGATCTTCACGAACATCTTCTGAACCTCGCTCTGCTTCAAATATAGCCATAGTGAAGAGTTAACCTTGTCCAAAAGTTCAAAACACACAAAAATACAAATTATACATTCAATTAAACATTAATGTTCATACCAACAGAAGGTTGAGATCGACGCTCTCCAACAGATGACAAAGGAGAATCATTTGTACCCCTATCAACTCGTTGGTGATCAGATGACTGTGACGCATACAATAAACTCAAACCCCGCGGTGAATTCGACAACCTTGGACTACCAATTGGAACACCAATTCCTGAAGAATGTGATGACCTCCTACGCTTTCCCCTCGAAGACTCCACTCTTTCCATTTGATATGATTTCTAAATTTACACAAACATTAACAAATTGAAATTGTACACGTTTATCCTACAAGCATAAAGTCATAACTTCTAAAAAACTACAACAAAATGTTAGGGTGTCTAAAATAGTATAAGCTAAGATTTTTTGTAAGTCCCTCTCCTAACTCTAATTAATTAACTAAAATTCCTTACCATTACTACTATTGCAACGTAAAGATATACGTAATAGTCATTTCATTATCAAATATAAATTATAACACATTTAATTGTAGTACTATAGTAACCTCGAAAACTTTTCATCCATCAAATCTGGTTGAATTATATATCTCAATTAAAAAACAGCTCACAAAATATATATATATACACTTATTAGAAGATTTCTACTTTATATTTATGATAGAAAAATTTACGCACACTAAAGTTGTACATGTTAATTCTACAAACTTAAAGGCATATCTCATAAAAAACTGCATACCAAATGTAGAGGTGCCTAAGGTTGTATAAGTTTCTTTTTTTTGTGAATTCCTCCCATAACACTCTAAGAGCACTACTATTGCCCGATAAAGATAACATTAATAATCATTTCATAATCAGATAAAAAGTATAATGCAGTTACTTGTAATAGTATAGTAGCCTTTCAAATTTTTCATCGATCACTTATGATTTTAATCTATCTCAATAAACAAACATTACATAATATTCATAAAAAAAATAATTAGAGAACTCTGTTCAAGAACAGAGTTCAAGAACTCTGTTCATGAACAGAGCTCTTTAACTCTGTTCATGGACAGAGCTCTTTAACTCTGTTCATGGACAGAGCTCTTTAACTCTATTCATGAACTCTGTTAATGAACTCTGTGCATGAACAGAGTTAATGAACTCTATTCATAAACACAACCAATAAAATTTACATGACTATTTTATTATTTAATTTAAAAGTTTCATATTTTGATGCTAGTACTGCACAAAACTGATGCCCTACTGCACTAATATGACACAAAATGATGCTAATATGATGAAACACACATGAAAACTGTTCATGATCTTGAACTCTGTTCATGAACACTGTTCATGATCATGAACAGATTCCAATGTCTTTGTGTTAACATATGTTCACTATGTTGTCTTATAGTAATATTCCTACATGTTTAATTAGTTGGCTATTGTCTTAGTTTATAATGTATTTTATAAATATATATTTAAATAATATCACATAAATACATATAGAATATATCTTGTATAAATGCATCATAAAAAATGATAAGTCATTAAAAAAATTATTTCAACCATTAAAAAAACATAAACATAAACATGTTTCAACTAAAAAAAACTTAAATTTTTTAAAAGTGGACAGGTAAACCCATAAAAACACTTGAAGATACATAGAAAGTAGAGTGGGGAAGATAATTAATGTTGGTACACTGTTATGAACACTGTTCATGATCATGAACTCTGTTCATGAACACTGTTCATGAACAGAATTCATGAACATGAACTCTGTTCCTGAACAGAGTTCACGAACTCTGTTCACGAATATAAACAGAGTTCATGAACACTGTTCATGAACAACGTTCTTGAACACTGTTCATGAACAGCGTTCATGAACACTATTCACAAACATGAACAGAGTTCATGAACACTGTTCATGAACACTCTTCATGAACAGAGTTCATGAACTCTGTTCATGAACAGTGTTCATGAACTCTGTTCATGAACAGTTCATGAACATGAACTCTGCTCATGAACAGAGCTCTTGAGCAGAGTTCATGAACATGAACTCTGCTCATGAACAGAGTTCTTGAGCAGAGTTCATGAACATGAACTCTGCTCATGAACAGAGTTCATGAGCAGAGATCACGAACAGAGTTCATGAACATGAACTCTATTCATGAACAGAGTTCATGTTCATGAACAGAGTTCATGTTCATGAACTCTGTTCATGAACAGAGTTCATGTTAAGGGAATAAAGATTGAATTGCTTAACAGAAAATTAAAAATTAAAAAACTAAAAAATCTAATTTCGCGAAGGATACATACCTGTAACCCAAGAAGCTAGCGAAAAGAATCTCAATCCACGAAGTCTCGCCGGTTCGAACCACCAACTCTTCAAACAACAAATATTTCCTTCACACAACACCGAATTATGTTGTCAACTAAAAACTATAAAAATAGGATAACAAAATCAAAACAAAACAACTCAACAATCAAACGTACCTTCAATTTAACTGTCAATGCTGCGTGAAAACCGCAACACCGACAACACACCGATCACAGCACCTCAAAAACAAACGAACAACCCTGCAAACGAAGCACATTTCGTCAAATCGGTACAGAAACAGACTGTATAAAATTAAAATTCAAATTCAAAAGAAAAGATCAGCAGACAACAGTTACTTACACTAGGACGTTGACTCCACCTCGTCACGCCAAGCAGAACCCCGTCAACGAACACAGCATCCACCCACCACCCTTCGTCACTTACAGTTTCGGCCTGCCCCCTCGCCATCGAAAACAACTTCCACAGCTGCGACACGATACAACAAGACAGCAGACGGGAAGGGATGCCTCAACACCAGACGAACAAGAAGTGGATGGGAAGGGATGAATCAACACCTGACGAACAAGCAGCGTACGGGGAGGGATGCATCAACACCACACAAACAAGAATCGATACCGGTGAAGCAACAACGTCGTCGTCACAAGCGTCGACGACGCAGGGTGGCGCAAATCAACTACGGGCCCGCTTGCGGGGTCCAGGAATTTCCAGCAAAGAATGCCAAATGGCAGTCCAGGCCGAGCTTTTATGCAGAAACAGTATTCGGTCGACCAATTATTCGGCCGAATAATTGTTCGGACCGAATAATTATTCGGCCGAATAAACCAACACCCGAAATTTTTTCCGTCCGGCAGCCATTTGCACACATTTCAAGGATAGCCGTTAAACGGAACGGAGAAATGTTAGTGGTTATTCGGCCAAATAACCACTACATTATTCGGCCGAATAATGTTAATTATTCGGCCGAATAATGAAAATTATTCGGCCAAATAATAAATATTATTCGGCCGAATACCCTCCGTTAAAATGATTTTGCACTAGTTTCTCACGAAAGTCTTACCCACCTTCACGTTTTTACCCTTTCCTTCTTCGACACTCCTTACCCACCTCCTAGGAATCTCGGAGTATCTTAACCAAAAAAGATCGTCAATCAATCTCACTGGAATTTATACCATTTTCTGTCCAAAACTCTACCTTGCTGGATCTTCGCGGAGCTGCCACTTCGTAGCGTTGTATCTCCGCAGTGCAGTAACTTCGCGGCGCTGGCTCTCTAACTCTTCCAATGCTTCGATGTGCTGTATCCTCGCAGCTCCCAAAACTGACTTTTCAAAAATTGGCTTACTTGGGCCAGGCCCCTAACACTTACATGTGGCTCGTCCCTGAGCCACTTTCATTCGGTTCAGTGGGCTTTTCTTCTCCTTGCTGAGCTATCTTCGTAGTAAACTCTTCATAAGTTGTGCTTAGCTTCGCAAATGTGTCTTTGGCTTCTTTCTCCACTGCCTTGATGGTTTCCAAAACTTCTAGTGACAAATCTTCCGTAGCTTGTTCTTATACCATCGTCTTCGATGTGCGGAGTTCCTGCAATTTCTCTTCAATATTTTGCGAGATTGCAAGAGCTTCTTCCTAGAGGGGCTGTGTCTTTGCCGAAGTTTCAGCCTCCCTTTTTTTCAACACTTCAAGTTCCTTCTTTAGTCCTTTGACTTCTGAAAATCGCCGGAGTCTATCTATTGATGGCAGGGTCTTCATCTGCGCATTTAGAGCATCTAGCTCTGCATGTGTTTGTTGTACATTGGTTTGTACTTGCAATAGGCTAGGGTCCTCTTGCAGTGCGGTCCAAACTTCCGTTGCTTCCTCTAGTAAATTCTGACACTTAGCTATTTCACTGGAGATACTTTCCGCGGCAGCTTTCACTTCTGTTGCTCTAACATCTGTATAATCCGGTGGTGTCTTTGAGAGATTCTGTGCCTCCAGGGTGGCAATCTTTTCTTTGTAGCCAATCTCCATGTTGACCATTTATGCCTTAAGATTTCTTACTACCAATCCAATATTAACGATGGTATCCGTGAGCTCTGGTTGTTCATCACATTCTGGTATCTTTACGCAGACCAAAGCAATAGTTAGCTTTATTTTGCGATGCTGCTCATGTGCACTTTCAAGCTCCTTATCCTTCTGCTGATGTTCTTCTTGCAATTGCTTATAATTCGCCTCTAGGTTTTGGTGTTGGCTCACAATCACCATATCCTTGTCATGGATTTCCTCCACAACCCACAAGTGTAGATTATGTAGGCCTTCTAGTGGTAGCATGGCGATATCAATATCCACATGCGGCAATGTCTTCGCACATTCACTTAGTTCGTCGCTTGGTAGAATGACACTGAGTGGGTCGATGCGGACGATGCGCAGTCACGGTGCCATAGTTAAAGCCAAGGGCTTTGTCTTCTGCTGAGGTGTGGCACCGGATCTTCCTTCTGAGTCAAAATCACGAACCAAGTCCTTCTGGACTTGTTCCATCTTCGCTGCTATAACTTATAGGGTTCTGAGATTCTACTTTAGACTTGCCTAAATCTCCTAATTTTTGGTGTCTTTTAGGGTGAGCACGTCTTCCAGAAATGCTTTGACCCTTCCTGCGATGGTCTCATAATCATCATCATGTAACTGCGCTTCGGATGGTAGCTTTGTTTCTTTCTGCTTCGTTTTCTGCACTTTATCTAGTACAGAGCTTTCTAGCTCCTTTCTCTTTTCTCCTGGTGTACTCTGAACTTCGCCAGCTCCTTTGTCTTTCTCTTCGCCGATTTCTTTGACGAATTTTGTCGGTGTCTAAACACTTTCATCTGAATCATATTCGATGATCATCAGTCCTTTGACCTTCCATTCATCTATCCATTCCTTCATGATTAGATCAATACCCACTTCGTCTAGGTGATAGTTCCCTTAGAACCATTCTGCGTTCTTTTTCTGTGCCTTTGTTGAAATATAAATGAAATGCATGTCAACTCAAAAATTTAAAGTGCGGATATACTTGAATGTTACCTCTTTGGATATGCGCGGTGTGCGAATGATGAAATGGCACAACTGCTCAAAATATGTGAGGAATACTTCATTGGATACTGGCTGTTGTTCTGTCTTCAAAGTTGCCCAGAGATTTGCATATCTGGGTCCTCAACAATCCTGGATGAGAGCAGAAAGATCGACGTAGTGCTTTGGCTCCTTCCAGCCAACAAAGGCAATCAGTACCATCAACTAACTGTAATGAAAGGTTGTGCCATTGTTATGAGTGTCGTGTACATCGTCCAAGAACTCGTTTAGAAAATAATGACACCAGTTAAAACTTACTCCCTGCGTTGTCTTCGCAGCGAGGTGAATTGCTCCTGTTGGTACTTATGTTGGTCTTGCCTTCCGCAAGACCTTTCCTCCAATCAATTGTACTAAAAACCGCGTAACATCATATTTTAGGTCATCCATGACGAAACCTCGTTTTCCTTTGAGAATATTGAATTCCTCCTTCATCTGCGCGGTGACCTCTTTATCTCTAGTTTTTCACGCAAAAATATTTTTATGGTCGTCACCTCGCTTACTTAGCCTAGTGATCCTATGGATCAAGTCTATGTTGATATCGAAATTTCTATCCATCCATAGGTAGCCTTGGTGTGTGTGTGATATCAGTGTGCGCACAACTGTGTTCAGTTCAGGACTCCCGTCGAAGTGTGGGATGTGGAGCAGGTTCAGAAGTCCTGAATCCACAACCTCGGAGAGACAACTTTGCACTACCAGCAGCGGATTGTTCTTCACATCCATCTTTCGGCACAAATATCTGTCGAGTTGGAATTGAGGGTACTTAGGCTCGTCTAGATTCTTTTGTTGTTGCAGCAAGTCGAAATCTTCAAACTTACAATCTGTGATCTTCCATAGCATATTTTCTTGTGGCTTTACTTGTTTGGATATAGGCGAAAGCAGTATCTCTTACTTTGCATTTCTGGCAATCTTTACAGCTAGCACATGTTGAATATTGTAACTTCTAAGAATATTATAATTGTACATTATTATTCTGGAGATGTTTCATCCCTCCAAGGAAATTCTATTATGTATTTGGAGATGTTTATTCCTCCGATGGTTTGTGGTAACTAGGGTTATTAGACCCACCATGTGGGGGTCAGCCCTGAGTTTATATTTTAGGGGTTATTAGACTTCTCCAGTAGAGGTCAGCCCCATTAGGGATTTTGGTTAGTCGAGATCTAGTATAAGTAGAGGAGAGGAGCTCATCATTTGACACACTTCCATAACTCAGAAAGTAGCGCACTTATGTCTGGTAGGTCTGCATTTGAGGTAGAGAAGAAGGACAAGTCTTGGAGCACATCTTGTATTTTGGTTGATCATCTTATTGAGGAAAGCTTTGCTGGGTTTTCTACCCCATGAGGGTTTCCCAAAGTAAATTCTGTGTCTATCTTGTGATTATGATTCTTTCAGTGATCTTGCTAGTCTATTTGGTTTAAAACTTAACATGGTATCAGAGCTAGCCTGAATAGAACATCTTTCACAAGGTGAAATTATATTTCTCTCTCTCCCAAAATTAGGGTTTCTGCAAAAGTTAGTATTTTTGGATTTTGATTGCATGGCTGAATAGCTCTTCTAAAGATCTATCTTTTGAGCTTTGGATCGAGGTTTTTGGTTGGGTAGAACTCCGGGAAAGTCAAACCCTAGTTTTACCAAAAGTGCAATAAACCAGAAATTCTATTGCAGATCCGGAAAAGTAAAACGTTAAAGTTTCCAGGTAAGTACTATTCTATCTCTTGTCTCTTGGACTCCCCCAAGAGAATATGGCTCCAAGCACTAAGATTGAAGACAAGTTAGAAGGTATAGAGAATTTCTGAGCATGGAAATACAGAATTGGTCTCATTCTTGAAGAGAATGATCTTGCTCAGTATATCAAGGATGAAGTTGCAGAACCTAAAGGAGATGAAGCCAAAGAGAAGCATAGGAAGGATTTGATTAGGGCAAAGAGAATCATAGTTGATTCTATTAAAGACCACTTGATTCCCCAAGTGGCTTCCAAGAAAACTCCAAAGGAAATGTATGATGCCCTAGGAAGAATGTATGAGGGAAAGAACATCAATAGGAAGATGAACCTAAGAACTCAGTTGAAGAATACCAGGATGCACAAACGAGAATCCATTCATGACTACTTCTCAAGGGTCTCCCAAATCAAGGAGCAACTAGATGCCATTGGTGATACTCTTGATGAAGATGAACTTGTGATGACTGCTCTAAATGGTCTCACTAGGCCTTGGGAGTCATTTATACAAACTATGTGTGCCAAAAAAGAAAGTATGAAGTTTGATGTAGTGTGGGAGGATTGTGTTCAAGAAGAGGCTAGGGTAGCCAACAGAGAAGCACTCCTCAAGGAGGATGACCAAGCCTTGGCTACTCACACCAAAAGAAGAAGAATGGGTCACTTCAAGAAAGTTGACCACAAAGGATCTCAACCCTTCTCTAGATTTAAAAGGGGAAGAGGACCCAATCCAGTAAGAGATCTCTCCACAGTCCAGTGTTACAGTTGTCTTAAACTAGGACACATTTCCGGATTTTGTCCTTCACAAAAGAAGAAGAATTTTTTCCACAAAAGACACCATGCACATATGGCAGAAGATGATAGTGAAGAAGAAGAAGAAGAAGAAGAAGAAGAGGAAGAGGAAAGGCCTCGAAGGAAAAGATCTAAAGTAAAGAAAGAATATCCAGAAGAATATGTCATATTATCTACACTCTCTGGATCTGTATCTCCTAGAGAAGATACATGGCTCATTGATAGTGGTGCTTCTAAGCACATGACAGGTCAAAGGAAGACTTTCTCAAAACTTGAAGAAAAGTCTTCTACACAAAAGGTATCTCTAGGAGATGATTACCAATATCCCATCAAGGGAATTGGTGAAGCAAGCTACAAGCTAGATTCTGGAACACCCTTGAAGATGAAAGAAATTGTATATGTACTAGGTTTGAAGAAGAACCTACTCTCTATCTCAGCACTAGATAAGAAAGGTTTTAGAGTTGCCTTCATAGATGGTCAAGTACTTATGTGGCCCAAAGGAAAATCTATTGAAGATGCAGTTGTCATTGGTGAAGAGGAAGGAGGTCTCTATAAGCTCAAGGGACATCCAGAAGTTGCCCTTGCTGGTGAAACCTCTAGCCCCAGTGAGCTATGGCATAGAAGATTAGCTCACATTAACTATAAATCCCTACCCTATGTAAGCAAGGTGGTCATAGGATTACCAGACTTGAAGGTTGATCATAATGGCTCATGTAAAGGATGTGAAAAAGGGAAGAATATCAAGAACCCTTTTCCAAAGAGTCAAACAAAGACTAAGAACATTTTGGAGCTAATACACTCAGATGTATGTGGATCAATGCCCACCACTTCCCTAAGTGGGTTTTAATACTATCTCTCATTCATTGATGACTATTCAAGGAGGACTTGGATATACTTTCTAAAAGGTAAGAATGAAGTCTTTGGAAAATTCAAAGAGTTCAAGGCCTTAATAGAAAATCTCTTAGAAAAGAAAATCAAGATTCTCAGATCAGATAATGGAGGAGAATATACTTCAAAGGACATTGAAGACTTTTGTAAGGAATCTGGAATCAAGAGGGAACTAACCACTCCCTACAATCCCCAACAAAATGGGGTGGCTGAAAGAAAGAATAGAACCATCATGGAAGCTGTAAAGACTATGATACATGATCAAGATCTACCCATGTATTTATGGGCTGAAGCAGCTAGGACAACAATCTATGTGCAGAATAGACTATCCCATAGTGCCCTTGAATTCAAAACTCCAGAAGAAGTGTTCTCAAGAATGAAGCCTGAGGTAAGTCATCTCAAAATATTTGGTTGTCCTGTGTACATTCACATTCCAAAAGAAAAGAGAACCAAGTTGGATCCTTCTGGTAAGAAGGGAATATTTGTTGGATATTGTGAATCATCCAAAGCCTTCAGAATTTACATACCAGGTTTTCATCATATGGAAATAAGTAGATATGTAACATTTGATAAAGAAGCAGCTCTCAAGAAATCCAGGAAGTGTCAACTTGAAGAAATCTATGAAGAAGATACACCTCCTAGAATCACAGAAGCTGTGCACATTCCTGAAGATGATACACTAGAGGACCATGACATGATAGAACCATAAGAACCCCCCATTACAAACTTATCTAGGAAAAGAAGGCCAGCATGGGCTAGAGACATTATTCAAGGAGCTGAAAGATATGGAGCTCCTGAAGGCTCCACTAGAGAAAGAAAGAAACCAAAGCTAGTATCCAACTATGTGGCCTTGATGTGTGATCTTGTGGATCAACAACCTACTAGCTATGAAGAGGCAACTCAGAAGAAAGAATGGGTAGAAGCAATGACAGAAGAATATCAGTCAATAATGAAAAATGATGTTTGGGATATAGTTCCCAAACCAAAAGATAAAAGTGTGGTTTCTTCCAAATGGATTTTTAAGATAAAACATGTTGCAGATGGTAGCATTGAAAAATATAAGGCAAGATTTGTAGCCCGAGGATTCTCTCAGAAAGAGGGAATTGACTATGAAGAATCCTTTTCACCAGTTGCTATGTATACTTCAATTAGAACTATCATGGCACTTGCATCTATGATGAAGTGGAAATTACACCAAATGGATGTTAAGACAGCTTTTCTAAATGGTGTAATTGAAGAAGAAGTGTACATAGAGAAACCACAAGGGTTCGAGGTTAAAGACGGGAGAAATCATGTATGCAAACTGAAAAAGGAATTATATGGATTAAAGCAAGCTCCCAGAGCTTAGTACGGAAGGATTGACAATTTCTTAACAAGCATGGGCTTTGCCAAGAGTAAAGCTGACCCTAATCTTTATCTCAAGGTAATGGATGATGAAACAGATTATTGAATGCAAGAAGAAGCTTTCTTCAGAATTTGAGATGAAAGATATCGGATTAATGCACTACTTCTTAGGTCTATAAGTATGGCAAGAACCAAAAGGAATCTTTCTAAATCAAGGTAAGTATGCTGTGGAGATTCTAAAAAGATTTGATATGTTCGAGTGTAAAACCATGGCCACTCCCATGGACTCCAACTTGAAGTTATTAGTTAATGACACATCAGAATTAGTGGACATAACTCTATATAGACAAATCATTGGGTCTTTGATGTATTTAACAAATACTAGGCCAGATATATGCTTTGTTATAACTACCCTGAGTCAGTATCTAGTAGAACCTAGAAAGGTTCACTTAATAGCTGCAAAGCATGTAATGAGGTACCTAAAGGGTACTTTAGATTTTGGTCTATATTATCTTGGAAATCATGAACTCAGATTACATGGTTACTCAGACTCTGATTGGGTAGGAAGTATCTCAGACAGACAGAGTACATCAGGTGGATGTTATGGTCTTGGATTTGCCATGATCTCATGGTTCAACAAGAAACAATCTAGTGTGGCTCTCAGTACTGATGAAGCAGAATACATAGCTGCCTACTCTGCTAGCTGTGAAGCAGTGTGGCTTCGGAAACTATTATCTGGAGTGTTTGACTTAGAGATGGATCCCACTGTGATCATGTGTGACAATCAAAGTTGTATCAAAATGACAGAAAATTCTGTATTCCACGATAAGTCAAAACACATAGAGATTCGATACTTTTATATACGAGACATGGTGCAGGGAGGAGCTATCAAACTCGAGTATGTGAGTACTGAAGAACAAGTTGCTGATATATTAACCAAACCCCTGTCTCGTGCGAAATTTGAATACTTCCGAGACAAGCTTGGTGTAGCTCTAAAGGACCCTCCTCGAAAGGGGGAGTATTATCGTCACTGATGATGAGGATACATGTTTACCACTCTTAGATATTTATGCTTATTTAGATTTAGATTTCTTACACTTAGAATACTTACATTATTTTTCTTTTACTTTGATGATATATGTATTGATGAGGATACATGTTTTGATAATGTATGCATTGATGAGGATACATGTTTTGATGATGATACTTGTATTATTACATATTGATGTATTGATGAGAATACTTGTATTAATGATATATGCACATATATTAATGTACTTGTATGGATGAGGATACTTGTACCTATATTGATGTGAGGATTGGATCATCCTTGGACTTCAGTCCTAAAGAGAGCCGTAGACGTATGTCTTCGAGAATAAAGTCCTGAATGAACAGGTAAGGGGATTGGATCGTCCTCGAACTTTGGTCCTTTGAATTGAGTTGTAGACAAGATGTCTTCGAAAATAAAGTCCTGAATGAACAGGTAAGGGGATTGGATCGTCCTCGGACTTTGGTCCTTTGAATTGAACCTTAGACAAGATGTCTCTGAAAATAAAGTCCTGAATGAACAGGTAAGGGGATTGGACCGTCCTCAGACTTTGGTCCTTTGAATTGAGCCGTAGACAAGATGTCTCCGAAAATAAAGTCCTGAATGAATAGGTAAGGGGATTGGATCGTCCTCGGACTTTGGTCCTTTGAATTGAGCCGTAGACAAGATGTCTCCGAAAATAAAGTCCTGAATGAACAGGTAGGGGAATGGATCGTTCTCAGACTTCAATCCCTTCAACTGAGCCATAGACATGAGGTCTCCGAGAATTGAATGATAGGAATGTATCGTCCCTGGACCTCGGTTCAAAAGGTACATGATAGGACTGGATCATCCTTGGACCTCGGTTCAAAAGGTACATGGTAGGACTGGATCGTCCCTGGACCTCGGTTCAAAAGGTACATGATAAGACTGGATCGTCCTTGGACCTTGGTTCAAAAGGTACATGATAGGATTGGATCGTCCTTGGACCTCTGTTCAAAAGGTACATGGTAGGACTGGATCATCCTTGGACCTCGATTCAAAAGGTACATGACAAGATTGCATTATCCATGGACCTATGTCCTAAAGAGAGCAGGATTGATCATCCTGTAATATGATCGTGTGTATTGCAGGGTATACGATGCTGAGATGACGATGCTGATGATCGTATGATGATGATGCTGATGGTCGTATGATGACGATGCCGATGATCGTATGATGACGATGCTGATGATCGTATGATGATGATGTTGATGATAATGTGATGACAATGCTAATGATGATGTTGATGATCGTATGATGATGATGCTGATGATCGTGTGATGACAATGCCGATGACGATGTTGATGATCGTATGATGACGATGCTGATGATCGTGTGATGACGATGCTGATGATCGTGTGATGACGATGCTGATGATCGTGTGATGACGATGCTGATGATCGTATGATGATGATGCTGATGATCGTATGATGACGATGCTGATGATCATGTGATGACGATGTTGATGATCGTGTGATGACAATGCTAATGATTGTGTGATGACGATGCTGATGATTGTGCGATAACAATGATGTTGATGTTCCAGTAACTAGTTGAGTTACTAATGATGATGTATTGAAAAAAGCTTCCGATGATATATAGATGTATCATGTATGATGTAGTCGATGACTCCTTACTCTTGCAGATGCTGTTATAATATCCTTCTCGTTAAGGGGGAGTGTTGAATATTGTAACTTCTAAGAATATTATATTTGTACATTATTATTCCGGAGATGTTTCATCCCTCCGAGGCAATTCTATTATGTATCCGGATATGTTTATTCCTCCGATGGTTTGTGGTAACTAGGGTTATTAGACCCACCATGTGGGGGTCAGCCCTGAGTTTATATTTTAGGGGTTATTAGACTTCTCCACTAGAGGTCGGCCCCATTAGGGATTTTGGTCATTCGGGATCTAGTATAAGTAGAGGAGAGGAGCTCCTCATTTGACACACTTCCACAACTCAGAAAGTAGCGCACTTGTGTCTGGGAGGTCTGCATGTGAGGTAGAGAAGAAGGACAAGTCTTGGAGCACATCTTGTATTTTTGTTGATCATCTTATTGAGGAAATCTTTGCTGGGTTTTCTACCCCATGAGGGTTTCCCGGGGTAAATTCTGTGTCTATCTTGTGATTATGTTTCTTTCAGTGATCTTGCTAGTCTATTTGGTTTAAAACTTAACAGCACATCTGGTGCGCGTGGATAAATGTATGTTGGTCTTAGGTAGATGGGAATTTCCTTGTCTCTTAGTGGAGGATCGTTTATCCTGAAGCCCATTGCCTTCGGATTTACTGTTTCTACTGTAGGCTCTTTTCCCTTGGGTTGCATTGCTGTAGGGTGGCGTGGTGAGCAGCGTGAACTCTGGCCTTTTCTGTAACAGTCTTCTTGGAAAGGGTTTTCATCAACCCTTCAACTTCTGTTTATTTAAAGACATGTACCACTTTGTCTAGACTAGACTCTTCAGACATTCACTTGCAGCATGAATCTGAGATCAAGACAGTCTATGAATTCTCTACAATACTTACCTTGAAAATTGTGGTAACCGAATCACTGTGCAAACTGCGGTATTTATAGGCACTGGAAGCCTTACCCGCACCAAAAAACGTCTAGATAAGCATTAATTGTGATGACCGTTGGCCAAATCCTATGAGGATTTTGGTCCTTCCCTTCCTTCACTGCTTCAAAACGACTAATTTTGCATTAAATGCTCAAGTGACATCGGCAAAATCACTGTATAACGACTAGTTTTCAGTTCTAATGGCCATTTTGAGGCATTGCATCGAACTACGCCGATGTGTTGTCACCACTCGCAGCGCGGTGAACTACGCGGTGTCATATTTCATTCATTCTGAACTTTACATCTTTCCTGCTCTTTCTGATCTGCGCAGCTACATTTTGAACTTCACAACTACGTGCTTTTACTTCTCTTTTCTTTTCTTTTGTTTTCTTTTTCTCTCTTTTTTTTTTCTCTTTTCTACGCAGCTTCACTGAGGGTTCTGCGAAGTAGGACTATCCTGGTAGGGTTTTAGTCTACTTCGATTTATTAGACCTGGTAAGTGTTCTCCGGCTAACGTGTCTAACTAAACTGCGCCACCGTTAGTAAAATGCATAATAATGTATGGTCCAAGCCAATGCATTTTAAATATGAAAATGAAGCCTTCACACTTCTTAGAATAGCAATCCCATGATTGAAGTCCTCGCTGCTGATATCTCTCACATTGCATACAGACAATGTGTTTAGCACAAATGGATATCCTGCCAACGCGGCCAGTTTCACGTTTTCAGGGACGATGTCAAGCTTCACGGCAATGTCATCAAACACTGTAGAAAATTCTCTCAAAATAAAAGACCGGATTTTGAAATAATAGCTTGCATTATTCCTATAAACATGGTAGAGAATTTTGATTAAACTGGAATTCACAAACTGTCCCTCGGGGATTTCTCCAAGTTCCACAAAAGTTCCCACGGAATCATCTCCATGTGATCTCAGTTCATTTACTATTACGTCTCCACGTGATCTCAGTTCATTTATTATGACAGAAATGGTCCTCACTATTTCCTTAACCACATCCAGAGCAACTTCTTTGGCTTCACAATCTCTTAATGCTTCTAATGTTTTGGTCATGAGTCTCTCTAAATATTTGAATCCATTTACAGAAATGAAACTTCTGATGTTCTGAGTATCAAACTCACAAAACAAGCGTACTATATTCATTTTCTTCCATTTTTTCACCCATTGATGCATTGTTATCGTTCTCCCATCAACAGATTCACGCAACTCCTTTAAATGTCTCTCCATCTCTCTCTCTCTCTCAAACTCTTTGAATGATTTTTTTCTCAGTTCTGTTTGAGGGATGGCGCTTTTAGTGTCAAACCACTGTCCAGTAAAGGGATTTCTGGCACCCTGTTTAGTTTCCCAAATGGTCTGTAGGGTTTTTCTATTGTAGAGAAACTACGTGGGATCTTTCTCAAGTGGTAGTCGGATTGGATCATAAGGAAACTCTCCGATGATACTGTCCATATACCTCTCATGTACCATTTCCACCATTTCCATTAGCGCTTGATCAACGTTTTTCACTTCCAAAATATATGGATTATATCCATATCCAAGACAGTGAGCCATGAGTCTACTATTTCAATAAAAAGACAACATTACTATCTTTCACAGCTTCGAATCAACCATTTATGCAGTACAACTCCGATAGATTCCTTGAGTACAACTCCCATAGATAGATTAAGTAACATAGACAGATTGAATTCCTTTGGTACAAGTTTTGATTTGTGAAGTATCACAAGCTTATATTTATATATAACTCAACAACCATAAAATAAGGTTATATCTAAATTTGGAGCTAATACGTGTCATTGAGACCGAGAATGTGGGGTCAATTAGATGGCTAAGACAATTTTAACTTATTAAATTGGACCAATTTAAGTCGTTGTGGTTGAAGTTAATGGTAGGAATTTGGAATAGTTTTAGCTTGTTATTTTTACAATACGTTTGTTTGTGATGGCAAGTTTGAAATATAAATCGTCAAATGGTACATTTTTCCCAACAAATTCTCACGCTAGGTGTGATTGGGATCGAAAAGGTGGGGTTAATTAGTTAGTTAAAAGAATTTTAAATTATTAAATTGACTGAGTTGGAATGGTCTCGACTCTCAACCAATGTGAAGAACTTGCAACAATTAATTAATGAAAATACACTAGATAGCATAAATAACAGAACTCAGAATCACTTTTATATTGATCGCAAGCCACTTCGAAGGGGCAACCTCCTTTGAGCAAGCTCAATACAGATAACTTCACAGTACCTTCATTGGTCTCAACACAAACTTATATACTAAGTCTAGGCGCCAATACCATGGGTCAATACCATGTGTCAATACAAACCATGGGCCAATACAAAATATGGATCAACAATTACTACGGGACGACTTACAAAGCATATGCGTCCTACAACAATAATACAAACTATGGATCAAAAAATACTACAGGATGACTTACAAAGCATATGCGTCCAACAACAATATACTAACAAAGTAAATAGAAGAGTTGACATGGGTTCCTAACATCCCCTCTCCCTTAAAAAAAAGTTTTGTCCTCAAAGTTTTAGATGTGGAAATTGATGTAGAATCTGAAGGAGTGGTTCCCCTATAGCATCCTTGGGTTGCATTGCATCCCACTGATGCCTTGTGAGTTTCAAGGAGGATTGTTTGGAAGGATGTAGACGAAGAAGGACCATATCAGCTACGTGAAAAGTGCGCTCAGAATGGTGCTGATCGGCTTATTGTTTCGGTCGAATTCTTGCCATGTGAAGATTGTCCTGCAAAATGAGAAGAATCTGATTGCGGTTTCAAAGAACCAAGCCAATTTCCTGAACTGGGGAGCTACTGAGCGTGTATGGAAAAAGAACTAGCAGTGCCTGTCCATAAACTGCTTCATATGGTGTCCTTTTAGATGTGGGATTGTACCACTGAAGCGCTTCTAGGAAATCCATAGAAATAGCTGTCCACATCTATGTAGGGATGGGAAAGGGTTTAAGCAGTCCTGAAAGGAGTGTCGTTTCACCCTTGTTGACTTGGAAAGTATCACAGTCAACCACCATCTGTTGAATTGTCATTTTTAGTCCCTGCCAAGAGAAATTACATTGTTCCCAGTCATACATTTTGAGGAACCCAGAGTGCCCTGCTGATGAAGAAGCATGGAGTTCATAGAAGAGATAGCCCTGTTGAATAGATTGCAACCAATTTGGAACAAGCAGAGAAATAACAGTAAGAGAAAATGGGTCATGAAATGTCCGAGAAGGAGCATCTGCCACCATATTGTCCTTACCCTTCTTGTAAGTGATCGCATAGGCATAACACATGAGTTGGATAACCCATTTCAGGTGTGCCGAGGAGGAGACCCATTGTTCTAGGAATTTTTCTAGACTCTGGAGATCAATTTTGATGCAAAAATAAGTCCCTAATAGGTATGGCTTCCACTTCTGTACTGCATGCAAAATAACCATCATTTTCGGCTAAGATGTAGATGCGGCTAAATTCGTACCAGAAAGGTCTCTTGAAGGTGACAATCCCACTGGTTTAGCAAGGACACCTGCATATCTATCCAAGGAAGTAGGGGAGACCATTAATGGGTGCATCTGAATGGAATGGAGTTGAGTGATGACACCATGTGAATTCTTCTTAAGGATCTTTTCTAGGTGATGTGAACTGATGATGCGGAAAGACCCTTATTGTAAGCCCTTAAATTTGTGTTATTTCCCATTGACTAAAAATGACATCCAAAGTTCAACAAAATCCCATAAGATGGGGCCAAGTGTGTGTAACCATTGAACGCCCAGAACCACGTCACATCCTCCTAGGGACAACGCAAACATGTAAGAGTGCACGTTATAATCTTCCAGAGAGATACGCACATTGTGACACTTCCCCTTGCAAGGCAAGGTGCCCCCATTAGCAACCATGACTTCAAAGTTGGAGTAAGGATGGACAAAACAATCAGCATGTTTGGTGATCCGAGGGTCAATGAAGTTATGAGTGCTACCAGAATCAATGAGTATTGTAAGAGGAAGCTTCTTGAAGTAACCCCTGACCAGCATTTTTTAGGGGGTGGTGACGCCGGATAAAGCATGGAGAGATATCTCTAGTTGTTCATCCTGAGATGGGGGGTCAATAGGCGGCTACTGAATGTCGACCCGATCATCCATTGTATCTGGAGTTTCTTGACCAAGTGTAGAGGTAGGAGAAGAATCCATATCCAAGAGATAGAGATTTTGTTGAACACATCTATGTCCCCGAATAAATTTCTCATCACAATTATAACAAAGCCCTTTTTCTCTGCATGCATGTATCTCTCTTTCAGACAAATGCTTGATAGGAGTTGGTCGAGGAGCTGGCGGGATGGGAGGTCGTTGAGAACCCATATTGCGGAAGGGAACAAAAGTGGGTTTGGAGCTCTGTTGGGCTACAATCTTGTCTTCTGCCAACTTAGCCAACCCTAGGACTTCCATCATTGTGTTGGGACAGAACATTTTAACCTCTGACCGGATTTCATCCTTAAGACCACTGATAAAACAACTCCTGTAGAATTAATCAGACAATCCTTTTGTGTGATTGGCTAGTTTCTCAAATTCTATCTGATACTCTCTCACAGTGCCACTTTGACGAAGTTTAGTGAGTGCTCCATTGAAGTCATCAAAAGCACTAGGACCAAATCGTTGCAAAAGGAGTTGACAAAAATCTATCCATTTTGACTCGTCATGAGCCTTGATGTACCAACAGTACCATTGAAGGGCTTCCTGTTCCAAATGAAAGGATGCAAGTGGAACTTTTTGGACATCAAAAGTATTATGCAGATTGAAATATTGTTCTGCACGATAGATCCATCCAGTTGGATCAGTACCAGTAAAGCAAGGAAATTCAAGCTTCGGACCATGGAAATTGCTGGAAGAAGAGAACCCATTGGCTGCCGAAGATTCGTGTTGTCGGTTATTGTTCATGGCTGAATATTGAAGATGGAGGAAGAGAAATTTTTCATCCAGATCTTGGAGTTTGGTTTGGATGGCTACAAGTGCTTCCTCCATGGTTGCTGCTCCTGCACGGGTGACAACCATAACCAATAGTTTTTTTTTTTTTTTTGGGGGGGGGGGAATGGATAGAAAAACACAAACAAAATCTTATTTAGTAAAGGGAAATTTGGATTTGGGAAAAACTCGGAGGGGTAAATGGGGTTTGACTAGGTTTTTTACACTTTCTGATGGACAGGGAAGCAAAAAATGGGGATTTCAAAAGCGGGGTGAAAGAATGAGAAAATTTGGAAGAGAGGGACAAAGAAGCAAAATTAGGAAAGGAACTCTGTGGTAAAATTTGAAGGCGATTGGGTGAAATATGAAGAAGTTATGGCAAACCCTAAAAATAGACAAATGTAGGATTTCGGGCTTTGGGAAGTGGAATTTGGGATAGGGTCCTCAGGAATAAAATATGCAGAATGGTATTACCAGAGTGTCAGGGAAGTTTCAAGGGAAACAGAGTGAAAACAAGGAAGATATGGCCAAAAAACAATTTTTTTATTTTTATTTTTTATTTTTTTACAGGAATGGATCTGCAACGGTGCGGAAGAGATTTGAAACAGATAGATCTGCAACGGCACAGAAGTGATTAGAAACAGAGGGATCTGAAACGGCGTCGATTGGATCGAAAATAGCAAGATATGAAATAGATCTGAAATGGCTGGATCTGGAACGGATTTCAGAATGGATATGAAATGGCGCGGTAGTGATCGGCAACAGTTCAACTGAAAATAGATATCGACCCCAGGTATGTGCAGCTTCCTAATAGTTCAGGGGTTTCACTTGGCCACCAATGCTGTCTAATAGCTTGCGTATTGGGGAAGTACCCCTCAGTCCACAGCTCAAGTAAAATTGATAACCGCTTTGATACAAACGACAGCTCTTGGTTTACCTCACGGGTGGGAACTAGTCAATCAGGTAAGGGTCGTTGCCCTTTTCGCTGGCAAGTCCTCTGAATGGGCCAGCTACTTTGGGGTTCTTGTGGTACTCCTCACAATGATTTTTAGGGCTTATTCCCAAGTACTTCCCACAGTTAAGCGGATAGAGATTATTCCCAGATCCGAAGCTGCAATAGATGCGAAAAAAATTTGGCAGAAATTTCACCTAGCGAGCCCAAGAAAATGTTCTGATACCAGATGTGAAGAACTTGCAACAATTAATTAATGAAAATACACCAGATAGCAGAAATAACAGAACTCAGAATCACTTTTATATTGATCGCAGGCCACTTCGAGGGGGTAACCTCCTTTGAGCAAGCTCAATACAAATAACTTCACGGTACCTTCATTGGTCTCAACACAAACTTATATACTAAGTCTAGGCACCAATACCATGGGTCAATACCATGTGTCAATACAAACCATGGGCCAATACAAAATATGGATCAACAATTACTACGGGACGACTTACAAAGCATATGTGTCCAACAACAATAATGCAAACTATGGATCAACAAATACTACGGGACGACTTACAAAGCATATGCATCCAACAACAATATACTAACAAAGTAAATAGAAGGGTTGACATGGGTTTTTAACAATCAAAAGTAGAGTAATTAATTGGGTGCATGTTAAATGAGTAATTTAGTTAAATAATTAAATATTAATAATGATTTAAAAAATCATCTAAGGAGGGTTAAGGAGGGTTAGGGTTTTGGTTGTTTAACAAGGGCTAAGTATACTTATAGTTTAATTTTTTTTAATTTTTTTTTAAAGTAGGTTTGTTGTTTTATTTTGTTCAGATTTTTGTTAGGTTTTTCGTTCATGTTCAAGCACACATTGTCGTAATATGTCGTCCAAGCCAAGTTTATAAAGGAATCCGTTGATTAGAGTGTAAGGTGCAGCTTTCATTGCAAGAATCTTCTTTTTCTTTTCTAGTGTTCCTTCTGGTGCATGCCCATCCTCGAGGAATTGTGCAATATCCACTTACTCTGAGGGGAAAACTTCAATTCTAAACAAGTGTTCATCTGGTAGTTCCTCTTTAATACCTGTCGACTCTTCTCCCATGTCGATTCGCGACAAGTGGTCAGGTCCGACATTTTCCTTTCCTGGTCGGACTATGACTTCAAATTTTAATTCCTGGAATAACAGTAACCAATGACATAATCTTCCATGGTGCAATGGCTTAATGACTAAGCAATTTAATGCTTGATGAACTGTATAAAATACAAAAGGGTTAGACAATAGATAGTGTCGGTATTTCTGCAATGCAAATACCATACCCAGTGCCTCTCTTTCTATCGTGGAATAATTTCTTTCCGCTTTGTTCAGCATTCTGCTGCTAAAGGAATTAGGTTACTCCATTCCATCATCACCAAGTTGCATTAAAATTGCGCCATATGCTATCTCCGACACGTCGATATGTACATGGAACTTGATCGACTAGTTCAGGAAACGAAGTATAGGATATTCAACAAGTTTTCTTTTCAGGATGTCGAACGATGTATTACATTCGTCGGTCCACTTGTACTCTTGATTTTCTTTGATTAATTCCTCCAAGGGATACGTCATGTGAGAATAATGTCAGATGAAATTTTGATAGTATCCCATGTGGCCCAACAGAATTCACACTTGCTTAGAATTGACCGGAATATTTAGGTCGAGAATGATCTTGATTTTGGCATATTCAACTTTTATGCCTTCCTTGCACATGACATGGCCCAGTAATATTCCGATAGGAGTTGCGAAAATGAATTTCTTGATGTTAATTGAGAGTTTTATTTGTCAACGTCTTTCGAGCATCAGTTGGAGCCATTTGCAGTTATCTTTCAACATGGAGTAGATTGTCCAATCATCAAAGTAGACAACCATAGTTTTGTAGATGTATTCTTGAAAAGTTTGACGAAAATTATAGAAAATACTGCTAGTGCATTCTTCATTCTGAATGGCATGAATTTATACGCAAATGATCTGAATTCACACACAAATGTGGTCTTCTTCTAATCTTCTTTGGAAATGGGTACTTGATTGTGCGCGGAAAATTTGGCTGTGAATGAATAGCACTCATGCCCTGCAACTTCATTAATGATTTCGTCATCGAAAGGATCAGGAAACAGGTCAGTGAGTGTTACTTTATGAAGTTTGAAAAAGTTGACACATATTCACAGTCGCATCGGATCATGCTTCTTTGGTTATATGACCATCGGAATCTCCCATTCTGACTGATCAATAGGATAGATGATTCATGCTGCAAGCATACTATCGATCTCCTTTTTGACAATGTCTTTATATTTGTGAGCAAGTTTATATGGCATTTTCTTTACTGGTTTGGCATCTGGCCTGATATCAATCTCCATTTCTCCCATCTCCTATACAAGACCTTTCAATTCTTTATAATCTCGTGCTACTACATCCTAAAATTCTTTAAGGAGTCTAGTGATCTCCGTGGTTTGCTCTTCATTCCAGTAATCACCAATTTTCGCCATTTCCAGTCTGTCATCATTAGATATATCAACTTACTTGATTTTGACTTTGGCATCCATCTACTCGGGTGCTCGGCAGTCATTGATTGGGCGTTCACCTTCTTTGATCTTCTTGAACGTAGGAGGAAAGTATTTTTCTGTTAATCTTTTAGGGTCCTCTTTCTTTGCGGTCTCCACTTTGAAAGTTGTTCTTACTGGCTTCAACATAGCTGGATGATATTCTTTCATTGGAAACTTTTTTCGATTGTTTTCTTTGTTTCTAGTCGCAATTGTGTCGAGTGCTAGACTTCTTTTGACTGAATATTATGGCAGACATTTGTTTTTCGAACAAGTGGCTGCTTCTCTGCTGGTACTGAACTTTTCGTTGGCTGCAGAAACTGTTTGATTTGGTTACTCACCTCAGATAGCTGTTCATCCTTTAGAGAAAATTGGAAGTCTTTGATGAAATTTTCTTTTAGTTCTTTCCAAACGAAGGCCTCTCCTCTTGCCTCTCCCATCTTGTACAATTTATTTGGCAAGTTGTCGAGCGTGTTCGGAAAGAGATGCGGCCATGCTCTTTCATCTTTATGTCTCAGTATTCTCCCCTCCTTTTTTCACTTGTCGATGTGAGCTTAAGGGTCATGTCCTTGTGTGAAAATTGGGATTTCAGCTGAGCCGTCAATTTCTTATCTCCAAACCTTTCAATAAAATATGTCAAGGAAGTGGTCCATGTTTGGATTTTTAACTGATGCGTGTCCCACCATATCGCAGCTTGTCTTGCAAATGTCACAACCAGACTCTACAATCTCCCTTGATCTCCGACATGCTTTGAAACCTCCTCTACATGTATTGATGGAGATTCTCGTTCCTTGTATCTGTTAGGATATTCCTATACTCCATCCTAGTCCCACCAGTATTTTGATCATTTACATTTTCAGTCATGCATGCACCTTTTAGGGTTTGCATGCATTCTAGGGTTTGCATGCATTTTGCATGCATCCCAGTCATCCGTCTAGCACCTAGCCCTCAGTTAGCCAGCCCCCAGGAGCTTCTCACTATTCAGTTTTAGCCCTCCAGTTGCTTAATGCGCCCTTCTTCCTTGATTTTAGGGAGCAACTCGCCCTCCTTCACCTACCACTCAGTTACACTCAGTTACACTCAGTTACATTCAGTTACATTCAGTTACACTTAGTTACATTGAGTTACACTCAGTTACATTGAGTTACACTCAGTTACACCTACCAGAGTTAGTTTGACTGATGGTTGACAGTTACTTGAGCATTGATGACTCCACTGATGATGATGAAGACTTCCAGTTGCGCTCCGATGATCATGAGGACACCTAGTTGTGCTCCGATGACACTCCAGTGATCCTTTGATCACTCCATGAAGGCTAATTCGAATTGCCACCTTAGGCATTCGAATTCCTCATGCACTGTATTATTTATATGTCCATTTGTGATTAATAATTTAGTATGACCGAAGTATTATTGCTTCTATCTGAGTTCTACTGTACCATATTATTCTGTTGCTCATTATACTGCATGTATCACTCTTCTTCTATTTTCTTGCTTAATCATAATTATTCTCTTGTGAGATACATCATCTCTTAGATCTGCTGTGAGGATTTTCACAGTATCGTAGCGCAGGAGTATGTGTCGAGTCACTTTTCATTGATGCTAGAGTTGGATATTCGTGAATTTTTATCTCGAACATCTTTGCAGTGGTCGAGATAGAGAAGCATTTCTTAGTTTTCTTTTTAGATATGGCTTCAATTGTCCAACACTCATTTGCTTGAAGTTCATAATTTTTCATTTTCCAGTCATACAACTCAGCATCGAAATTGCATCTAGCTATTGTAGGGTCTCCAAGATAGAGTTCTCCTTGTGCATTTGGTTTGATATATTCTTCATTATTTCTAATTTTATATAGCTGTCGTATATCATTTTCATCCTCCATAGGTTCTAACCATAGTTCTCCTTGAGATGGGAAGATAGGAACTATCACCTTTTGGCCATTGCCTTTGAGTTTGATGTGACCTTTGTCGATAGATATCGATGCTTTCATTTTTCAGCCCCATGGTCGACCAACCAGTGTTGGGAATGAACTAGCTCCATATTTTGGATTTATAATCTCGAAGTCGACTCTTGTCACTATGCCTTTGATGAAAGTTTCCACATTTCTCCACACACCAATTGGTTCAATCAGTCCTTTATCGGCAAGTTTCAAATAAATGCCCGATTCTTGAAGGTGAGGTCGACCTAATTGTTCCCGAGTATCATGAGTCATGATATTAAATTGCGAACCAAAATCCAGTACAACTTGTCGGACACGGTATCCGCGTATTTTGAGGTCGACGAGAGGGTCGACATCGTTCTTATATTTTTGGTTTAGTCGGCATATGTTTTTGGCTTGTCTATGCTCGACAGATTTACTTTTAATATTATGAAACAAGTGGATTAACTTCCCGACATCTTCTTCTTTAGTAATAATATTGACCAATTCATTAATATAATTCTGTCAAACTTCTTCATTATCTTCTTGTGCTTCTAGTTCATGAAATATATTGGATGCATTTTTATACAGAGATTTTTGCTTGATAGGGTTCGGATAATCCTCTTTATTTATTACTTTACTTATTTGTGGATTATCTTGGCTAGTTCGAGTACCTTGTCTTGTTACAATTTGGAGATTCTTTGTTCTAAGAACATCACATTTTGGAACACACGACAAGACATTAACATTCTTTTTATTTGTAATTTTCTCAATCATAGTAGGGAAATCCCCCAAGAAGTGATCCCCTTCTCCACATTTTGTACAAAATTTAAGATCCGTTCGATCTTTATAATGACACTCTGCATGGCGATGTCCTTCACTAAGACAAGTATAGCATTTCCCAGGTCGGCGAGGCCGGAAATATCGACTGCCATTGTCGCGACCTCGGCCTTGGTATCCTCTGCGTCGGTTGTAGTTATCATTCCGCCGATCGTATCTTCTTCCGTCGTATCTTGGATATCTATCGTTTCTGTCATTCCGGTCGTACCGATTGTTAGCACTCGAATTTTCCTTGGGCTGTATCAAGGAAACCCGGAGGTAACCACAACACCAACTTTAGACTGTATTCTGACCTTATACAATGAGAGAGGGATCTCTCAATAATCATAAAACTTTCTCACTCAAAATATTCAATAATAACACTCAGAAGGTCATATTTTTTATAGGAACAAGTTTGCTTTTATAAAGTTTGGTAGGAGAGACTTGAAAAAAGACCATTGGGCAATGGAGTTAATATATGTGATTCTAATATTTTTTTAAGAATTTCTAACGAGAGTTTGAACAAAATAAGACAACAAACCTACTTAGGAAAAATCAAAAAGTAAAATATTTAAACCACACTTATAATACTTAACACTTGTGAAACAACCAAAACCCTGACCCTCCATAGATGACTTTTAAAATAATTTTTAATATTTAACCTCAGATGACTTTTTAAATCATTATTAATATTTAATTATTTGACTAAACTACTCATTTAATATGTACCCAATTAATTACTCTACTTGATTAAGACTATTCCAATTCGTTCAATTTAATAAGTTAAAATTGTTTTAACTAACTAATTAATCCCTATGTCACCCAAATTATGCAATGTCCATAATTAATATATGTGATTCTAAGATTTTTTTAAGAATTTCTAACCAAACTTTGAACAAAATAAGACAACAAACCTACTTAAAAAAAAATAAAATTGATTTAAACTACACGTATACTTAACACTTGTGAAACAACCAAAACCCTAACCCTCCTTAACTATTTAATTTTATTAATATTTAATTATTTAACTAAATTACTCATTTAACAAGCACCCAATAAATTACTCTACTTTTGGTTGAGACCATTCCAACCCCGTCAATTTTCTGTGGAAAAAAAAAACCCGTCAATTTAAAAAGTTAAAATTGTTTTAACTAACTAATTAACCCCACCTTTTCGATCTCAATCACACTTAGCGTGAGAATTTGATGGGCACAATGTACCACGATTTATATTTCAAACTTGTCATTTCCTACCATTAACTCCAACGGCAACGACTTTAATTGGTCCAATTTAATAAGTTAAAATTGTCTTAGCGAGCTAATTGACCCCACATTCTCGGTCTCAATGACACGTATTAACTCGAAATTTAGATATAACCTTATTTTATGGTTGTTGAGTTATATATAAATATAAGCTTGTGATACTTCACAAATCCGTCTATGTTTCTTAATCTGTCTGTGGGAGTTGTACTCGAGGAATCTATCGGAGTTGTACTGCAGAAATCGCTGATTCGAAGCTGCGAAAGACAGTAACGTTGTCTTTTTATTGAAATAGTAGACTCATGGCTCGCTGTCTTGGATGTGGATATAATCCATATATTTTGGAAGTGAAAATAGTTGATGAACGGCTAATGGAAATGCAGGTACCTGAGAGGTATATGGACAGCATCATCGGAGAGTTTGCTTATGATCCAGTCCGACTACCAGTTGAGCAAGATCCCACGCAGTGTCTCTACAATAGAAAAACCCTACAGACCATTTGGGAAACTAAACAGCGTGCCAGAAATCCCTATACTCGACAGTGGTTTGACATTAAAAGCGTCATCCCTCAAACAGAACTGAGAAAAGAAATGGAGCATTACATTAAGCTTCACAGTTTTCCTTCGGACACTATAATTGCGGATTATTCAAAGATTCTGACAGAGGGAGAGATGGAGCAACATTTAAAGGAGTTGCGTGAATCTGTTGATGGGAGAGCGATAACAGCGCATCAATGGGTGAAAATATGGAAGAAAATGAATATAGTACGCTTGTTTTGTGAGTTTGATTCTCAGAACATCAGAAGTTTCATTTCTGTAAATGGATTCAGATATTTGGAGAGACTCATGGCCAAAACATTAGAAGCATTAAGAGATTGTGAAGCCAAAGAAGCTGCTCTGGATGTGGGTAAGGAAATAGTGAGGACCATTGCCGTCATAATAAATGAACTGAGATCACGTGGAGACGATTCCGTGGGAACTCTTGGGGAACTTGGAGAAATTCCCGAGGGACAGTTTGTGAATTCCAGTTTAATCAAAATTCTCTACCATGTTTATAGGAATAATGCAAGCTATTATTTCAAAATCCGGTCCTTTATTTTGAGAGCATTTTCTACAGTATTTGATGAGATTGCCGCGAAGCCTGACATCGTCCCTGAAAACGTGAAACTGGCCGCGTTGGCGGGATATCCGTTTGTGCTGAACACATTGTCTGTATGCAAAGTGAGAGATATCAGCAGCGAGGACTTCAATCATGGGATTGCTATTCTGAGAAGTGTGAAGGCTTCATTTTCAGATTTAAATGAGAACTTGTACAGCAAAGCACTAGGCAACGCTGTGATTATCTGCATCTCTAGAGAAATTGAGAGCTCAAAGGCTATGAAACGCTTTAAGGGGGGACGACTTCTCGAAGCTCAAGTGCAGACGCAGCACAATGCCAAGGCCCTTGAAAGGGGTGTTAGGCTTATCAGAGATATACTCATGGAAGAAAGTCGATTAGCTACTTGTATTCTGCCACGAGGTGTGGACATAATAAAGGATCTTCTTCCTATGTTTAAGCGTTTCAGTGATAAGCGAAAGAGAACTGAATTAGTACAATGTGACGTTCATTACAGAATCGCACAAGATGGATTGGAAATCAAGGAAGCCATAAGCAGGAAAGGAGGTCAGTTGCTGGATGTTGAAATTCTCCTCAAATTCGTGAGTGATCGAAGCTGAACATTAAAGAATCCCTCCTACAGAATTGATCCATGGAGATTTTCAACTTATTGAATATGGTACTTATATGGTCTTCTGGTTATTTAACTTATTGAATATGGTACTTATATGGGCTTCTGGTTATTTAACTTAGTGCATCCATGTGAGAACTTATTGAATATGGTACTTATATGGTCTTCTGGTTATTTAACTTTTTGAATATGGTATTCTGGATACTTTAACTTTTTTTATATTTTCTGTTAAAGATTGTATGATTCGTTGAAGGACATTAGTGTCCCATTTGACCAGATATGTCAGAGAACAATGAAAAAATTGGAAAATGCCATTTATGTGACATTGTGTTTTGTTATTATCATGATGCAGCATGGAAGTTGGTAGATGTTGTATTATGGGGATTTTGTGTTTTCTCATTATCATGGTGCAGCATGGAAGTTGGTAGATGTTGTATTATGGGGATTTTGTGTTTTCTCATTATCATGGTGCAGCATGGAAGTTGGTAGATGTTGTATTATGGGGATTTTATGCTGTCATTATCATTATCATTGTGTAGCATGGAATTTGGTAGATGTTGTGTGTTTAACTTTTTGAATATGGTGTTCTGGATACTTTAACTTTTTTTATATTTTCTGTTAAAGATTGTATGATTCTTGAATGAAATTAGTGTCCCATTGGAGATCGAAGCTGAACATTAAAGAATCCCTCCTACAGAATTGATCCATGGAGATTTTCATGCAAGTGTTACCAAAACCATCATTGTAGTTATGAAGAATGCTACAGGTTGTGCATCCATGTGAGAACTTATTGAATATGGTACTTTAATTTATTTAAGATGGTATTCTGGTTATTTAACTTTTTGAATATGGTATTCTGGATACTTTAACTTCTTTTCTATTTTTTGTTAAACATTGTGTGATTCGTTGAGTGACGTTAGAGTCCCATTTGACCAGATATTTCAGAGAACAATGAAAAAAATGGAAAATGTGATTTATGTGACAGACATGTCGTTCATTATTATGGGGATTTTTTGTTTTGTCATTATCATGGTGTAGCATGGAATTTGGTAGATGTTGTGTTATGGGGATTTTGTGTTGGCGTTATCATGGTGTAGCATAGAATTTGGTAGATATTTTGTGCTGGCATTATCATGGTGTAGAATGGAATTTGGTAGATGTTGTGTGTTTGATGTGCTTTTTTTGTGTTTTTTATGTGTGGTTCTGTGACTATTATATTGGTGTGGAATTTGTTGAGTGGTATGTGTTTTTTATGGGATAAAATTTAATTTCATGGATATTTTCTTTTTATTTTACCTTAGGACATGTTATTATCTCATAATATCTAAAAAAGAGTTGTATAGAGTTTTCATGCAAGTGTTACAAAAACCATCAATGTAATTATGAAGAATGCTACAGGTTGTGCATCCATGTGAGAACTTATTGAATATGGTACTTATATGGTCTTCTGGTTTTTTAACTTTTTGAATATGGTATTTTGGATACTTTAACTTCTTTTATATTTTCTCTTAAAGATTGTATAATTCGTTGAATGAGATTAATGTCCCATTAGACCAAATATTTCAGATAACAATTAGAAAATTGGAAAATGTGATTTATGTGACAGACTATGTGCATTCTTGTTTTCATTATATATCTTTGTTTGACATGTGGTTCCATTATTATGGGATTTTGTGTTTTGTCATTATAATGGTGTAACATGGAAGTTGGTAGATGTTGTATTATGGGGATTTTTTGTTTTGTCGTTATCATGGTGTAGCATGGAAGTTGGTAGATGTTGTATTATGGGGATTTTGTGTTGTCATTATTATGGTGTAGCATGGAATTTGGTAGATGATGTGTGTATGTGTGGTTATGCGACTATCATATTAGTGTGGAATTTGGTGAGTGGTATAGTGTTTGTTATTGGATAAAATTCAATTTCATGGATACTTTCTTTTTATTTTACCTTAATAACATTTTAAAAAATACTTACCCTCTACTATCTCAGAATATTTAAAAGAGTTGTATAGAGTATTTATGTCAAAATAGACTTCACGAATTATAAAGAGGGAAATAAGGATGTTTTAGGATCCTAGAGTTTAATAGGAAGCATTGAATGAGATCAAAAGAGGGAGATAAGGATGTTTTAGGACCCTAGAGCTTAGTAGGAAGCATTGAATGGGATTTGGCCTAGTAGACTCATGAGATCATGTAGCCTAAGTCCCTAGGTAAAAGAATGAAGCTTTGGAGAGGGTTATTCTGATCTATCTTTTAAGGCTATTTTTATCTCCTAGTTGGACACCTCTACCTCCATATCTACATTTATTTCATCACCAATCATCATGGGAAATAGCCTATTGATTTTCATGATTTCCTTATAATATTGAATTCCTTTGTATCTTTATAAAGGTTTTTAAAATGTCCATTTAGAATTTTTTTATTCCCAAAATAGTATATGTGTTCCTCTTATGACTAGCAAGCTTGTGAAAAAAATTAATATTCATATCACCCTTTGAGAGACACATGGATTCTCTCTTTTTGGATTCATTAAACATTCTCTCTAGAAAGAAAGACTTTCATTTACCTTCAAGATATTTGATAAATTTGAATTTTACATCCAAGACACCCGCACATTGCAAATTAAAATTTTATACTTTTTAGATTTTCCACAAATTGGTTTATAGTAGATTCCCCACTACTATTTCATAGTGCCTCTAATTTATAAAAAACAAAATTTTGAAGTCCTCCTCAGAGAGCCAAAAATAGATTAAATTAAAAGGAGCAGGTAACTTCCTACTAGCACAATTTATTTGTAATAGAAATAGAAGGTGGTGAGATACACATTCTTCATCTACCTTGGATCTTACTCTAACTAATTATTTCATTTGAAACCAAGAATGTATTGCACCCTTTTGAAATTCCATTTCTCCCTATTCTTCCATTTGTCCATGTTGTTGAATATTGTAACTTCTAAGAATATTATATTTGTACATTATTTATTCTGGAGATGTTCCATACCTCCGATGTGATTATACTATGAATCCGGAGATGTTTATTCCTCCGAATTGGTTGTGGTAACTAGGGTTATTAGACCCACCATGTGGGGGTCGTCCCAGTCAGTTATAATGGGGTATTTAACCTAATGGTTAAATACGAGCCTACATGTACTTGTGTAAAATACATGTCAGTGTAGTGTATAAATAGAGGAGGTATGTTCCTCATTTGACACACACACACACTTGAGAAAGGCGCACTTGTGGAGAAGAGGTCTGCTATGGTGGAGCAGGAGATGATGTCTTTGGTTTGCATCTTTGTATATTGCTGGTCATCTATATTGAGGAACCTTTGCTGGGTTTTCTACCCCATGAGGGTTTCCCAGGATAAATTTGTGTCTCTTGTGTTTATGCTATGCTTGTTGTTTCTTCAGTGATCCTGTATATGCTATTATTGTGAAATGGAATGTAATGCTGCTATTTTATGTATTAGCATATTAAATTTTAACATGGTATCAGAGCTAAACTGAAGGAAGGCAAGGTATGGCACTTACTACACTTGCTTTACTTATGACAATTTGAAGGTTAGGGTTTTATATAGCAAAAATCAGTCATCATGGAACTTTCACTATAAATCCATTTTGGCAAAGTTTCAGGATCTGAAACCTTTACAGGTCATAGATAACATCTCCAGGTATCTTGTATCCAAAGGGCACCCTCAGATTCGTTGTACTTTGTAAGTTATGATCAGTACAAGTTAGGGTTTCAGCCTCTTCCAGATCTCAGTCAAAATCAGGTGACCTTGGCAAAAAGGTCATAACTTGCGCTAGGAAGCTCCAAATGAAATTTCATAAAAAGTGACAGGTAGTACACAGACTGTACTATCTCAAGAAACTTTTTCAGAGGCCGAAGGTGAACCAGTGACACGTGGCATGCCGTACAAGTTCGCTCTCCTGCTTTATCCCATAAACAGGTCATGTTGCGACACTTGGCATAACTCTCTCTAAGAAAATCCAATTGAGGTCAGACCTATCAAGATGGAAAGATGACAAGTCAAGATACTGCAGAAAAGGTTTTCAGACCCTGTGGAGCAGAAATTTCAGAGTTATAGCAGAAACAATCAGGTGCATATTTCTGTCAAAACAGAATTATTTTTGGAGCACCTTTATTCATGGCTTCCGGAATTTAGGGTTTCGGAGAAAGTTAGAATTTTTGGAATCGGAGTCCATGGCTGGAAGATACTCAGAAAAATAAGAGTTTAGAGCCTTGGATCGAACCTTTTGATTGGACAGAAGGGTGGGATTCATCAAACCCTAGTTCGGGTTCCTGTCCAGAAGATCCAGAAGTTTCGAAGGCAATTTTGAGGGGTCAAATTTTGGAGATTTCAAAATTGAAGAATGCTAGGTTGATCAGCTCAGCAAGACACATTCTTCCATCCATTTAGAAGTGTGAAAGTCAAGGAATGAATTTTTAGGGTTTCTCTAGCAAACCCTAATCAAGCTTCAGATCAAGTTTCAGGGGGAGTTGAGGCTAAGGCTTTACATAAGAAGACTACAAAAAAAAGTCTCGACAGGTATGACTTAAGGAGGTTCAGGTATGCCTTGAAATATGATTCTTGATTAAAGTTCATAATGTGTTTGTCTTCATGTTATTTATTAGTACAATCTTGATTAATGTTATTAATTTTCTTATCACCCTAGTAACAATATGAGTGCATGTGAATGATCGAAGACATTCATTGATTAGGGCTATATGATTGTACTTATGCATTATGGTGTTGTGTGAGGTTGATGTTGTCTGCTAACAAGACACATGTACATCACAAAAGACAAATCAAGTTCCATGACCATGACAACATGAAGACAAAGACTCACGAGGTATGTATGACTTTGTTATATCATGTTTAACCTACGAGACATGCAGGTTCTAGCTCAGGATCTGTAAATCATTGAAGTGATTGTTTAAGTATGTTGTACATAACTAAGCAGGTATACTAATCCAAGTATGTTTTCCTATGTCATGTTAGAATATTACCTTGTGTAAGTATACTTGGTATGATTGGTTAGTAATCAAGGGTTTATGCATATTATGTCTCTTATCTTGGTTGATGATTTAACTAACTAGATCAAACAAGAATATGCATGAGTAAAAGAAGACTTCCTTGAAACCCTGAATACTAATGATCATGACTGTACATATTCAAGATTATTTAGAATTAGAATGTTTTGATAATATTGAGAATATACTAATGAATATATGTTTGTGTATGAGATCATGAGGATGACACTAGTGTACACTTGAGCATGCACAGTGGAATAGAATGAATAGAAGTTCAGAAGACATACAGAAGATCAAGCGGGAGGCAACCACACAAACATAAAAGATAAGTATTTGGGTTGTTATTAGAAGTAGTAAATGATATTGTTTGTATGCATATTTGTATTCCTAGAATATATCATGCTGAGTATAAACATTCATAAAGCATTAAACAGTATACTACTAATATGCATATGATTGGTAAATTGGACAAACATTCCATTGTTGCTTGTCTAGAATGAAACCTCTTTGCTGACATGCTGAGAGCTGTGCACACTCTCGATAGTATGTTCTGGTAGAGATGGAAGGCATCTAGATAGCCACTATATGCATACAGGATATGGGAAAGTGTTGTGCCAAAGTATTGGTCAAAATAGTTGCATAACTATGTAAATGATATCTGTATGCATAATAGGTTATCATGTCAATATGATTTGATGATTATGAAGTATTACTAATCATGTACTTAATTTTGATTTGTAGGAAAGATCATGATGAATGACGAACTCTGAACAAGCAATGGATGTTCAACAAAAGATTTACAAATCAAACACACTATAGAAAGCTTGTGGTTAAGAGATTCTCTTAGAAAGAGGAAGAGAATCATGATGAGATGTTTTGCTCCAAGGGACTAGATAAGACCATTCTCTTAATAATGTAATCAGGTTCTGTATGGGTTCCCAGGATCGGTAGTCAATTGATGAGCTTAATGATCATCATGGGTGATGTGGAATGCAAGAAGGAACTCACCACAGAGTTCGAATGATTTTGAGGCTCATATTAGTAGACCCATCTGACAAGAGATGGCACAGATAGATATGCAGAAGATCACTCAATGCTGAGTGTGAATAATGGACAATTGACAGCTTCATGACAAAGCTTGGGCTTTACCAGAAGTAAAGTTGTTCCTAACCTTTACCTTAAGGTTGTGGATGATGAACCTATCATACCATTATTGCATGACGATGATCTCTTTCTGACAAGGAATGAGAAACAGGTCATGAAAATGGCTGCAAAAATGAAAATGAAAGATCTTGGATTAATGCACTACTTCTTAGGTCTAGAAGTATGGCAATATCCAAAAGGAATCTTTTAAATCAAGGTAAGTATGCTGTGAAGTTTCTAAAAAAGATTTGATATGTTGGAGTATAAAGCCATGGCCACTCCCATGGACTCCAACTTGAAGTTGTTAGTTAATGACTCATTGTATTTAGTGGACCTAACCCTATATAGACAAATCATTGGGACATTGATGTATTTAACAAATACTAGGCCAGATATATGCTTTGTTGTAAATGCCCTAAGTCAGTATCTAGTAGAACCTAGAAAGGTGCACTTAATAGCTACAAAGCATGTAGTGAGGTACCTAAAAGGTACATTAGATTTTTGGTCTATATTATCTTGGAGGTCATGAACTCCGTTTACATGGTTACTCAGATTCTGATTGGCAAGGAAGTGTCTCAGACAGAAAGAGTACATCAGGTGGATGTTATAGTCTTGAATCTGCCATGATCTCATGGTTCAGCAAGAAACAATCTAGTGTGGCTCTTAGTACTGCTGAAGCAAAATATATGGCTGTCTGCTCTGCCAGCTGTGAAGCAGTGTGGCTTCAGAAGCTATTATATGGAGTGTTTGACTTAGAAATGGATCCCACTGTGATTATGTGTGACAATCAAAGCTACATTAAGATGACTGAAAATCCTATGTTCCACGATAAGTCAAAACACATAGAGATCCGATACTTCTATATACGAGATATGGTGCAGAGAGGAGCTATCAAGCTCGAGTATATAAGCACTGAGGATCAGATTGTTGATATCTTGACTAAACCTCTGTCTCGAGTAAAGTTTGAATACTTCCGAGACAAGCTTGGTATAGTCCAGAAGGACCCTCCTCGAAAGGGGGAGTAGCATAGTATCTGATAACAAGTCTGTCTCATCAATGATGAGGTTACCTTTTTACTGCACCTAGTTACTTAGAATTATTTAGATTTAGGAATCTTATATTTTTTCTTTTGATGATAGATGTATACATGCTTTTGATGATAGATGTATACATGCTTTTGATGATAGATGTTATGCATGTTTTGATGATGAGGATACATGTTTTGTTATACATGTTTTGATGATGAGGTTACATGATGCATTGATGTATTGATACGTGTTTGTACTTGTATGGATGAAGATACTTGTACCCATAGTGATGTGGGGATTGGATCATCCGTGGACTTCAGTCCTAAAGAGAGCCGTAGGCGTATGTCTTCGAGAATGAAGTCCTTGGTGGACTTGAGGGGATTGGATCATCCCTGGACTTCAGTCCTAAAGAGAGTCGTAGGCGTATGTCTTCGAGAATGAAGTCCTTGGTGGACTTGAGGGGATTGGATCATCCCTGGAATTCAGTCCTAAAGAGAGCCGTAGACGTATGTCTTCGAGAATGAAGTCCTTGGTGGACTTGAGGGGATTGGATCATCCCTGGACTTCAGTCCTAAAGAGAGTCGTAGACGTATGTCTTCAAGAATGAAGTCCTTGGTGGACTTGAGGGGATTGGATCATCCCTGGAATTCAGTCCTAAAGAGAGCTGTAGACGTATGTCTTCGAGAATGAAGTCCTTGGTGGACTTGAGGGGATTGGATCATCCCTGGACTTCAGTCCTAAAGAGAGTCGTAGACGTATGTCTTCGAGAATGAAGTCCTTGGTGGACTTGTGGGGATTGGATCATCCTTGGACTTTAGTCCTAAAGAGAGCCGTAGGCGTATGTCTTCGAGAATGAAGTCCTTGGTGGACTTGAGGGGATTGGATCATCCCTGGACTTCAGTCCTAAAGAGAGCCGTAGATGTATGTCTTCGAGAATGAAGTCCTTGGTGGACTTGAGGGGATTGGATCATCCCTGGACTTCAGTCCTAAAGAGAGCCATAGACGTATGTCTTCAAGAATGAAGTCCTTGGTGGACTTGAGGGGATTGGATCATCCCTGGAATTCAGTCCTAAAGAGAGCTGTAGACGTATGTCTTCGAGAATGAAGTCCTTGGTGGACTTGAGGGGATTGGATCATCCCTCGACTTCAGTCCTAAAGAGAGCCGTAGACATATGTCTTCGAGAATGAAGTCCTTGGTGGACTTGAGGGGATTGGATCATCCCTGGACTTCAGTCCTAAAGAGAGCCGTAGACGTATGTCTCCGAGAACAAAATCCTGAATGAACAGGTAAGGCGATTGGATCATCCTCGGACTATTAGTCCTTTGAATTGAGCCGTAGACATGATGTCTCCGAGAACAAAATCCTGAATGAACAGGTAAGGGGATTGGATCGTCCTTGGACTATGGTCCTTTGAATTGAGCCGTAGACATGAGGTCTCCAAGAATTGAATGATAGGACTGGATCGTCCCTGAACTTTGGTTCAAAAGGTACATGATAGGACTGGATCGTCCCTGGACTTCAGTTCAAAAGGTACATGATAGGAGTGGATCGTCCCTGGACTTCGGTTCAAAAGGTACATGATAGGACTGGATTGTCCCTAGACTTCGGTTCAAAAGGTACATGATAGGACTGGATCGTCCCTGGACTTCGGTTCAAAAGGTACATGATAGGACTGGATCGTCCCTGGACTTCGGTTGAAAAGGTACATGATAGGACTGGATCGTCCCTGGACTTCGGTTCAAAAGGTACATGATAGGACTGGATCGTCCCTGGACTTTGGTTCAAAAGGTACATGATAGGACTGGATCGTCCCTGGACCTCGGTTCAAAGTGTGCGTGACAAATCCTAGAATTGTTCTAGGTTACATCCAGCATGAAACAAGGGCTGGCTATGTAGATGTGATACATCCAGCATGAAACAGGGATGGCTCTGTAGATGTGATACATCCAGCATGAAACAGGGTTGGCTCTGTAGATGTGATACATCCAGCATGAAATAGGGTTGGCTCTGTAGATGTGATACATCCAGCATGAAACAGGGCTGGCTCTGTAGATGTGATACATCCAGCATGAAACATGGCTGGCTCTGTAGATGTGATACATCCAGCATGAAACAGGGCTGGCTCTGTAGATGTGATATATCCAGCATGAAACAGGGCTGGCTCTGTAGATGTGATACATCCAGCATGAAACATGGCTGGCTCTGTAGACGTGACACATCCAGTATGAAAGAGGACTGGCTCTGTGGCGGTAAATCCTAGATCTGATCTAGGTCACATCCAGTATGAAAAAGGACTAGCACTGTGGTTGGGATTAGATCGTCCCTAGACATGAGACTTGTCTTAAAGAGATAAGGATTGATCATCCTGGAACTTGATCTAGATTGTATCATCCATGGACCTATGTCCTAAAGAGAGCAGGATTGATCATCCTGTAATATGATCGTGTGATGACGATGTTGATGATCGTGTGATGAAAATGCTGATGACGATGCTGTTGATCGTATGATGACGATGCTGATATTCGTATGATGACGATGCTGATGATCATGTGATTATGATGCTGATGATCGTGTGATGACGATGCTGATGATCGATGCTGATGATCATGTGATGACGATGTTGATCGTGTGATAACGATGCTGATGATCGTGTGATGACGATGTTGTTGATTGTATGATGACGATGCTGATATTCGTATGATGACGATGCTGATGATCGTGTGATGACGATGCTGATGATCATGAGGATTCAGATATTGATGTTGCTGTAGCTGTTTGAGTACTGCAGAAGATAAAGACTCAGTACTGAAAATGTTGATGTTCCAGTATTGAAGATGTTCCAGTAACTGGTTGAGTTACTGATGATGTTGAGAAAGCTTCCAATGATTTATAGATGTATCATGTATGATGTATGACTCGTTGCTCCTGTGGATGTTGTTATAATATCCTTCTCGTTAAAGGGGAGTGTTGAATATTGTAACTTCTAAGAATATTATATTTGTACATTATTTATTCCGGAGATGTTCCATACCTCCGATGTGATTATACTATGAATCCGGAGATGTTTATTCCTCCGAATTGGTTGTGGTAACTAGGGTTATTAGACCCACCATGTGGGGGTCAGCCCAGTCAGTTATAATGGGGTATTTAACCTAATGGTTAGATACGAGCCTACATGTACTTGTGTAAAATACATGTCAGTGTAGTGTATAAATAGAGGAGGTATGTTCCTCATTTGACACACACGCACACACTTGAGAAAGGCGCACTTGTGGAGAAGAGGTCTGCTATGGTGGAGGAGGAGATCATGTCTTTGGTTTGCATCTTTGTATATTGCTGGTCATCTATATTGAGGAAGCTTTGCTGGGTTTTCTACCCCGTGAGGGTTTCCCAGGATAAATTTGTGTCTCTTGTGTTTATGCTATGCTTGTTGTTTCTTCAGTGATCATGCTATTATTGTGAAAGGGAATGTAATGCTGCTATTTTCTGTATTAGCATATTAAATTTTAACACATGTAGTGAATCAATTCTACACTAATCAGTTTATGAACCTCAAAGAAGTGTGTAAAGAAAATTCAGAAAGATTTGCCAATCTATCTCACCCCTTCTCTATTTTTTTCATCATGCCGTGAATCACTATATCAATGGGAAACACATTACACGTGGATACATCCAAAGAGAAAAACATCTAGCGTTTTAAGAAAGAGGACAAGAATTCTAGCACCTTTTCCCTTAATCTCGTAGTTTCTAGGATAAGTAAGGTCTCTTGATTATAGGAGAAGTAAGGTCTCCTGATTATAGGAGAACTAAGGTCTCCTAATTATTAGATGGATGGTTTCTTTTGGGAACCACCTACCCCTCTATAATTTAATGAAAGAATGATCTATTTTGGAAACATGGTTAGGTTTTTTTCCTACTTTTAGTTTATTCCCATCCCTAACCTCCTTCTTAGATTTGGTTAGATTTTACTATTGTGGACTTATTTCCTATTGGACATGTGTTGTAGCATTTGTAGGTTCCTAGATCAAGGGGGGTCGTAGGGGGTTGAATCCCCCCCACCCCTGAACCATACTAGGGGGGCACGACATGGGAGGGGGGGGGGTTCCCATGAAATGATATTTTTGGGTTCATGTTTGGTCAATTTTGAGCTACTTTTGACCCATGGCTTTGTGGCCCATTGTAAACTAATTCGGGTGATGTAAATGCTATGGATGTTGTATGATTGAGAATCAAATTTATATACTGACCTTGAACCAACATCCTTTGAATAATTTTCTTTTTATGATGAAAATAAAGCAACCATACAAAATGAATATAATTCTCTCACAAAAATGGGACTTGGAAGTTTGTGGATCCTCTACTTGGAACAAAACCAATAAGATGCAAGTTGGTGTACAAGAAAAAGTACAAATGGAATAGTTCACTTTAAAAGCATAAGGAAAGGATCCTAGAAAAATGTTTCGAATAGAAAGAAGGAATTGACTATGGGGAGAATTTATCCCCTACAAAAAAATGGGCTACCATCTATACTCTATTGGATTTAGTTGCACATAATTTTGGAATTTTCATCAAATGGATGTGAATACTATTTTCTTGAATAGAGACATGAAATAGAATGCCTTCATGTCTCACCCAGAAGGTTATTGTTGTGAAGAGATGAGAAAAAAAGGTATGCAAACTCATCATGTCTTTGTATGGCTTGTGCATGGTACAAAAATATAACCAACCAACTTCTAAAACTAAATTTCAAACATTTTAACATTGATGATGCAACAATGTTGGTCAAGAAAATTGGAAGATAATTCGTTGTATATCTCATAGTGTATGTAGATGATTTGTTGGCAATAGTGAGCAATGGAAGCTACATTTCTTCCATAAAGATAGAATTGAGGAAAGCCTTTGATAACACAAATTTGGGACATATTCACTACTACTTGGGAATTGAAGTGACTCTTAATCCAAATTACATATTCATCTCTTAAAATAAGTACATCATAGGTTTTTTTAATAGGTTTTTCATGACAAATTGTAACCCTCTCTCTACTCCAATGAAACAATACTTGAACCTCACATCAAAAGAAGAGGACGATTTTGTTGATGCAATCAAGTTGTTATGTACCTCTTTGAAAAAAAAAAGGCACACTAGGAAAAATTTCAAAAACTAGCAAGATTGTTTCAACTTTCTCCAAACAACATGAGACTTTTCCTATTCCTCCCAAGCTTGACTTTGAGGTCAACTGTAGCCTTAAGACAACCTAAAACAATTTTTGAAAGACCAAAAAGGTTTGAAGGGAGGTAGACTCAAGTTTCTAGTTTGGTAGCTTGCACTTTTTCAAGTACATCACACCTAGGAAGACTGATTGGGATAAACCCAATGATCAGAGGAAATTTCCCTAGGAATTATGTGGAAACGCGTCCGCTGATGGTGCAATACTGGAAGTATACCAAATTTGACATCTCCAACCTGTTGTTGAAGACACTAGACTCAAAGATTAGGTGTTATTATACAATTTGGAGAAACTAGGAAAATGTTCAAAATTTGGGACAACTGAATTAGGTGATTTCCAAACGAATCCAAGTGGCACTAGAGGGTCACAAGATTAATATTTAACACTTGGGATTGGTCCTACTGTTTTTAATCCACATCAACTTTCAAAATGATATTTGGATGCATATAAGTTTGATTATTACAACCAATTTTACAATATGTCTAGTTTTCAATGAGCATAAGAGAGAAATAATGATGACGGATGAAATATAAATGTAGAAAGAGGGAAGAAATTCTGATTTTATTTATTACATATTACATATAAGAGTTGTATAGTATGTATTTCATGGCTTAGGGAGCGCCAATGAACAATTGCAAATATTTCTACAAAGCAATATTGCAAACAACACTTGGAAAATTACACTCAAACTGCTGGAAAAATAACACACTTGGTTGGAAATGGAATGGACCTGCAAATTACATGAAATGTATTCAACTATATTCAATGGTAAAGGACGAATACATTCCTCCCAAATATTTAGCTGAATCCTTCACTAGTGTGGTGGACAAAAGGGGCACATCTCCCAACTGGTGACAAGGGGTACATCTCCCAAGTCTAGAAAAGCTCAGAGCTCTTCAACACAATGAAAAAAATGTCAAAATATTCCTTAAGGAGGCTCCCATACTCCCTTTATAAAATTTTGATATCTTTTCTTTCCTTCTAAAGTTTTCTCATGAAAATATCAATCAAATAATAATTAATAATATTTTCATGAGAGAATAGAAGTTAGCCCCTCCCTTTCTAATCAAAATTAGGAAAATATTTTCTATATTCCTTGATTTATTTCTTGACAGTTACTAATTATTTCTCTCCTTGATTGCAAAATTATGGAAGCTTCTATCTTTTTGTTTTTGACTGCTTTTCCTACTTTTAGCAAAAATATGGAAAGTTATGCTTTTCCTTCTTTTTCACTACTTTTCCTACTTTTAGTTGATCTTTCCAAATTATTTGAGCAAGAAAATTCATATGTATTTGTTAAATTTTGGGCATTAATTCACAATACTCTTGGATCTTTACTGAGAGAATAACATATACAGTATATCAATGCATAAAAATCACAATAAGCATGACAAGCATCACAAGAATCAAAAGCATGAGAGACAAGAGACACAGAGTTTCCGTGGGGAAAACCCTAAGGTGAAAAACCCCACAACTTCCTCAGAGATAGAGAGAGAAATGGCTCAACCAAAGTACAACCAAAATACACTTGAGATAGTCTCATAGAGCAGATGATCCTCCTCCTCACTAGTGCGCCACTTTCTAAGTGAGAGAAGTGTGTCTTTATGAATGATTCAAATAGAGATCTCCCGATCTCTATTTATACATAACCTGTATTCCCAGTGACCTTATGGGGCCGACATGTCTATCTAGATACATCCACAATATAATATATATTTCATGGCCGACCCCACACATGGTGGTCTAATAACCCATCGGCAAGTACACACACTTGCGACACTTGTCAATCCACATGATGACACTTCCTTATAGAGGAATAACACATCTCTTATAAAGGTACAATAAATATATATGAAATACATAGATGAAATACATTCCGAAGTTACATATACATCAACACTCCCTCTTAACTAGGAAGGTATTTCTCGACACAGTTCTATTAGACAAGTCTTCTTCTCAGGATCATCGTCATCGATGCATCGTCCTCATTATCGTCACTGTTGCTGCTATCTCAACCAACCTCTGACTCTAATCGTCATAGGAAGTTCTACAAAGCCAGTCCTTTTTCATACTGGATGTAGGCCCACCACCTGCAGGTCTTCATCATCTGTGCGAATGGTCTGATAGAGGTGGCCTCTTAGGACTAATTTTATGTGTGGATGCAATACCGAAAAGAGTATCCTAGGAACATTTATGTTCCTAAGCACGATCAACAAGATCTCTCAGGACTGATTACATGCATCTCCTCCACAATACCTTTAAAGAGCATCCTAGGAACATTTATGTGCCACAGCACGACCGACAAGATCTCTAAAGAGCATCCCAGGACTTATTACGAGCATACAGCTCAACCTCTCGGATCTCCAGGACTTATTACATGTGGATAGATAAAACCTTTAAAGAGCATCCCAGGAACATTTATGTGCCACAGCACGATCGGCAAGATCTCTAAAGAGCATCCCAGGACTAATTACGAGCACACAGCTCAACCTCTCGGATCTCCAGGACTGATTACATGTCTCCGTACTAATACCTCATCCCAGGACTGATTACGAGCACATAGCTCAACCTATCGGATATCTGAGGACTGATTACATACTACATATCAATACTGGAAAGAGTACCCCAGGAACATTTATGTGCCGCATCACGACCGGTAAGATCTCCCAGGACTGATTACATGCTATTTGCACAACCTGCCGCATATCATCTCTGACCTCCAAGTATCAATCTGATACTCATGATCCAATGGATCATCATCGCACGAGGCATCATCCTGATGCCCATGATCATACTGATCATCATCACTGTACCATCTCGGTACATATCATCTGGAGCAACATCCTGAAGCTCATCATCATGATCAACCTGATCATACAATGCATCCACCTGATGCATACCAAGTATCTACCTGATACATATCATCAGACATGATCCATCTGATCATACAGTGTATCCACCTGATACAAATACAAATACATGATACATATCAACATACATGATCTACCTGATCATTCAATGTATCCACCTGATACATATACAGATACATGGTCCAAGCATCCAACATGATGCATATACAAATACATACAAATGATCCAACCGATCATATCCAGCATCTAACATGATGCATATATACATATAAAAGATCCAACTGATCATATCCAGCATCAACATGATGCGTACATACATACAAATATAAATGATCCAACTGATCATATCCAGCATCAACATGATGCATATACAGAGCAGTAACTGGAGCATCGTCCTGATGCTCATCATCCAGCGCTTACATCCACATCCATGTGAAGGATCCTCCTTCCAACATGCTTGGAATGGATTCAGCAAATGTGTCCATCACTTCTTCCTCGAAGTGTCATCAATCTAAAGAACACCAAGCCTCTTCCTGAAGTACTCGAACTTTACCCTGGCTAGTGACTTCGTCAGCACATCTACAATATGATCGTCCATCGCAACATACAGGAGCTTCACGGCTCCTCTCTGCACCATATCCCTGATATAGTGATATTTTATCTCTATGTGTTTCAACCTGTCATGAAACACTGGGTTCTCAGACAGCTTCACACAACTCTGGTTATCGCAGAATATACCAATAGCATCCAATGGGAGATCAAATATCTCAGACAATAGCTTCCGTAGCCATACTGCCTCACAACTAGCTGAACAGGCTGCAACGTACTCTACCTCAGCTCTACTCAGTGCTACGCAGGACTACTTCCTGCTAAACCAAGAGATCACACCTGATCCCATATTGAATCAACACCCAAATGTGCTCTTCCTATCTGCAACATTGCCAGCCCAATCTGAATCAACATAACCCTCCAGGTTAAACTTTTGATTCGCTTCATACTTGAGCCCATAATCCACTGTACCCTTCAGGTACCTTAGGACATGCTTTACAACAACTAGGTGAACACTCCTCGGATCTGTCAGGAACTGGCTCAATGTGTTCACTGCAAAGCAAATATCTGGTCTCATGTTCGTCAGGTACATCAAGGACCCAATCATCTGACGATACATAGAGACATCAACCGGCTCAGATGAAGCATCACATAGATGCTTTAGATTTGATTACATGGGTGTGGCCATGGCCTTGCAATCCATCCTCCCAAATCTCTTCAGGATATCTACTGTGTACTTCCCTTGACCAAGGAATATCCCACCTGAATTTTTCCACACCTCCATACCTAGGAAATAATGCATCATTCCCAAATCTTTCATATCGAACTCAGCAGCAAGCTTCCTCTTAGTATCTGCAATCAATCTGTCATCTCCTGTTACAAATAAGTCATCCATGTACAGAAGTAGAATCACAGGATTTCCTTCCTCAACCTTTTAGTAAATATTGTAATCCACTTTACTCTTGGTAAAGCCCAAACTAGATAGGAAACTGTCCATCCTACCATACCAAGTTCTGGGGGCTTGCTTCAAGCCATACAAGGCTTTCTTTAATCTGCACACATATGACTCCCTGTCATGTATTTCAAAGCCGAGTGGCTGCTCCACATATACTTCCTCTTCAACTACACCATTCAAGAAAGCAGTCTTGACATCCATCTGGTGTATTTTCCATTTCATTGCTGCAGCCAGGGCAAGTACTGTTCTGATGGAAGTATACCTGGCTATAGGTGCAAAAGTTTCTTCATAATCTCTTCCCTCTTTCTGAGAGAAGCCAGGAGCTATGAATCTTGCTTTGTAGTTCTCTACACTGCCATCTGCAGCATTCTTGATTTTGTAGATCCATTTGGAAGTCACAACAGGCTTCTCTTTAGGTACTTGGACAACATCCCAAACATCATTTTTCATTATTGATTGGTATTCCTTAACCATAGTATCCTTCCATTCTTTCTTTTTCGCTACTTCTTCATAACTGGAAGGTTCTTTTTTCATAACGTCACAGAGTAAAGCAACATAGCTGGTATGTGATATGGTTCTTTTCTTTGCTCTGTGTTCTTCTTCTGGAATGCCAAATCTTTCTGCATCTTGAATGAGCTCTCTAGCCCATGTAGGTTTCCTCTTGTGAGAGTTATTCTCACGGGGTGGATCTACAGGTTCTTGCGGATCTTTAAACTCACGAATAACTTCTGGAATTGCTTTAGTCATGGTAGTGTCTTGAAATCTAGTTTCCTTAGGTTCTTCATAAACTTCGATAGGTGCCTTCCTTGATTTGATGAATGCTGAGTTTTCATCAAATGTTACATCCCTACTGACATCAATCTTCTTGAACCCTGGAAAGTATATTCTGTAATCCTTCGAGCTTTCACTGTAACCCACAAAGATACCCTTCTTTCCTGAAGGATCTAGTTTGGTCCTCTTTTCCTTTGGGACATGAGTGTATACTGGACAACCAAATATTCTGAGATGGCTGACTTCAGGTTTCTTACCAGAAAAGACCTCTTCTGGTGTCTTGTTGTCCAATATCTTGTGGGGTGTTATGTTCTGCACATATACAGATGTTCTAGCTGCTTCTGCCCATAGATGCATAGGTAGATCCTGGTCATGCAGCATTTCCCTTGCTGCTTCCATGATTGTTCTGTTCTTCCTTTCTGCAACTCCATTTTGTTGAGGATTATAAGGAGCATTCAACTCCCTCTTAATCCCTGAATCAATACAAAGCTTCTTGAAGTCACCTGAGGTGAATTCTCTACCATTGTCGGATCTGAATGTTTTGATCTTTTTGTCAGTTTGATTCTCCATCAAGGTTTTGAATTTCTTGAACTTATCAAACACCTCATCTTTGTTTTTCAAGAAGTATACCCAAGTCTTCCTGGAGAAGTCATCAATAAATGAGACATAGTAAGCATACCCACTTAGAGAACTGGATGACATAGGACCACATACATCTGAGTGGATTATTTCTAGGATATCTTTTGCCTTGATTTCACTGCTTGGGAAAGCCATCTTAATATTCTTATCTTTTGCACATCCTTTGCAAACACCTTCATGTTTGGTCTTGATTTCAGGAATACCCTCTACAGCCTTGCTTGCAATTGGAAGTGCCCTATAGTGCATATGAGCAAGTCTTCTATGCCAAAGTTCACTTGGATCCATGGATTCATGCACCATGGCATGTTCAGGTTGTCCTTTTAATTTATACAAACCTCCCTCTTGCTCTCCAATCACAACTGCATCATCTATGGTCTTTACCTTTGGCCACATTAGGACTTGGCCATCCACAAATCCAACCCTTATACCTTTTGCATCCAATGTAGAGATGGAGAGTAAGTTCTTCTTGAGCCCAGGTACATAAAGGACTTCTTTCATCTTCAAAGATTTTCCAAAATCTAGGTTGTAGGAGGCTTCACCACTTCCTTTCATGGGATATTGATAATCATCCCCAAGTTTCACTTTATGGGGTGATTCATGTTTAGACAGATTTACAAAGGATTCTTTAAACCCAGTCATGTGTTTGGAAGCCCCACTGTCAATTAACCAATCATTAAAACCATGGTAGATAGTACCTGTGAGAGCAGAGATTAGAACATACTCTTCTTCACTTGATGAGTCATTATCACTATCATCACTTTCTGTCCTAGCCTTCTTCTTTGGAGGTTCATCATCTTCGGCAGCATAAGCATGGTACCTTCTTTTGTTACCTTTCTTCTTCTTGCTGGATTTGTTGTTGTTGTGGTTGTCCCTTTTGTTCTTGGGACATTCTGAAGCAAAGTGACCCTTCTCATTACAAGTGAAACACCTTAGATCTTTCTTGTCTTTGTGAAAATGGTGAGAAGATTTCTTCTTGTGATGGGATGGATCCCTCTTGAACTTTCCCTTCTTAGTGTGAGCTGTGAGAGCTTGATCTTCATTTCCCATCTTCTCTTCTCTTTCCACAAGCCTTGCTTCTTCTTGAGAACATTCCTCCCATAATCTGTTGAAGGAGATTAACTTCTTTCTGGCACAGATCCCATGGATAAAAGAGTCCCATAACCTAGGTAGGCCATTCAAAGTAGTCATAACAATTTCACCATTCTCCACCATTTCATCTACAGCTTCAAGTTGTTCCTTGATCTGAGAGACCTTGGAGAAATAGGATTGAATGGTTTCTCCATTCGACATCTTGACCCCTTTCAATTGATTCCGTAGGGTCATCTTCCGATTGATGTTCTTTCCTTCAAATAGCTTGGTCAAAGAGTCAAACATAGCCTTGGGTGTCTTTAAAGAAGACACATGGGGTATGAGATGGTCTTTGATAGAATCAACAATGATTCTCTTTTCCTTGACCAAGTTCTTCTTATGCAATACCTTAGCCTCTTCATCCTCTAGGATAGGGATGTCTTCTTTTATATATGAGTCCAACTCATTCTCTTCCAGGATTAACCCAATCCTATACTTCCAAGATCGGAAGCTATCATCCCCTTCAAGCTTATCCTCAAGCTTGGTGTGGTGAGACATCTTAAAGAGTACTTCAAATGGAAATAGAAAAGAATTAGGTCTTACCACTTGAAATGCTGAAAACTGGATCTGGTCCCGGATTAGGGTTTGTCAGAAAAACCCTAAAAATTCAAAATGTGAATTTCAACTTTCTGAAAGGATAGAAAGATGCACCTTGATGAGCTGATCAGCCTGGTGTATTCAGAATTTGAGATCAGCAAAGCTTTACCCTTTAGATTTGCCTTTTTGTCCTCCCGGGTTCACTAGGGAGAGCCCTGAATTAGGGTTTGAGTTTCCCGGAGATCTACCCAGCCAAAAATCTCGATCCAAAGCTCTAAACTTCGATTTTTGCAAGGAGCTTCCAGCTATGTCTTCAGATGTCAGAAATTCCTATTTTTGTGGAAACCCTAATTTTTAGGGCCAAATCTGAAAATGCTCAGAATTGAATTCTGATTGGAAAGATAGATTCTCCTTGATGAGTAGAGTCAATCTACTATACTGCTTTTCCAAAACCTGTGGAGAGAAACCCAATAAACAAGAAACTCAAGTTTCTGTTACTACAAAATGTCTTCTTCTCAGGTTAGCTCTGATACCATGTTAAATTTTGAGCATTAATTCACAATATTCTTAGATATTTACTGAGAGAATAACATATACAGTATATCAATGCATAACAATCACAACAAGCATGACAAGCATCACAAGAATCAAAAGCATGAGAGACAAGAGACACAGAGTTTCCGTGGGAAAAACCCTAAGGTGAAAAACCCCACAACTTCCTCAGAGATAAAGAGAGCAATGGCTCAACCAAAGTACAACCAAAATACACTTGAGATAGTCTCCTAGAGCAAATGATCCTCCTCCTCACTAGCGCGCCACTTTCTGAGTGAGAGAAGTGTGTATTTCCGAATGATTCAAATAGAGATCTCTTGATCTCTATTTATAGTTAACATGTTTGCCCAGTGACCTTATGGGGCCAACTTGTCTATCTAGATACATCCACAATATAATATATATTTCAGGTCCTACCCCACACATGGTGGTCTAATAACCCATCGGCAAGTACACACACTTGTGACACTTGTCAATCCACATGACGACACTTCCTTATAGAGGAATAACACATCTCTTATAAGGGTACAATAAATATATATGAAATACATAGATGAAATACATTCTGAAGTTACATATACATCAACAGTATTATCTATATTCCTATGTTCCTGCTTGATCCACCTAGACCATTAACAACTCATAAACAAATATTAAAAAAATTAAATATTCAAAATTGTGGTCCTACATCACCCTTTCATGATTTGATTTAATTACACAAGGTAACTATAGGCCAAAATTAATTACCTGGTTAATTAATTAATTTCCACATGAACCCATGGGAATATAATGGGTATTGTTCTTTCTATGGTGCTATAAGAATGGGAACATGACAATCCTCCCATCCCAAAATTGTTTTTCCTCAAGCAAGTGAAAATATGAATGAAAAAATAATTGTGCACTTTTCCACCAACTTGTGCAAGATGCTATATAAACCATTTGAATTTCATCGCCTTCATAGATGACCCCTTTGGAAACCTTATATTGGTCATCGTTCACCAGAAAGTCACAAGTGAGCTTGTACTTGAAACACTCCATTGCAAATTGAGTTACAAAACATGGATTTAATTTGATGAAAGGCATGCAAAATGGCCAAACTTTTCTTGTAGTAATTGGAATAGGACTAATATTGCATTTGTAGACATCTATGTTAGGTTAATTAACACTCCATCATTGTCTTATTTAGCATTATTTTATTTTTCCTAGTAGTTGATGATGTCATTTCCCCCCTAATGGTGTGCAGATGTCATCTAGGATCCATTAGCCACCTAATGCACCCTACATGCATCATTTTAGGACCACAAGAGTCATTTCCGTACATTTTAGGAGCCAACTCATTGATCTAGTTTAGTCCACCTAAGTTAGCTAACACTTGTGGGGGGTTTGTGCTCTGATTGCCACTGTTTGTGATCTAATGTGCCCTTTTCTGAGTGATTTGCATGAAAAATTCACTAATGCACCCTTCTTATTCAGTTAACTAATAGTAGCTTCAGTTAACTGGGATTTAGTTGAGTTGAGTTGAATTTGGGTGTTCTGGAGCACTCTAGTGGTGACAATTCCTATGCTATACAGACTGAGACACAAATTCTCCTAGGACATTCAAATTCTCTCCATTGTAACATATTAGTTGACTATATTGATTAATGAATTATTACACACAATTTTGTTCCTATATGAGTTCTCATTCATGATTAATTGTACTGCTCATTTTTACTGCAATTTTCACTGTAATTCATCTTTTCTTCTCATTCTTTCTCTATGAGGTATTCTCGGCTTCATGATCTATCGTGATTTAGAATTTCACATGGTATCAAATATAAGTGAGTGTAGGTTGAGTAGTTTCTTTTAGTAGTACACCAGAAACCTCTAGATTTCCACAACAAATCCTAGTGCCATTGCATTGAATTCATTGGAGAAATGATTTGAGGTCTAGCCATGTGTGAAGGATTCGGATAAAAGTGCCTATTGTCTTAAAGCAGTGCTCAGCAGTATTTTATCTCCAAAATTGAGATTTTTTTGGAGGATTTTGAAGGTATTTCAGTGTAGCAGTAGCAGTTGTTTTAAGTTTGTATTCACTCTAGCAGTTTCAATGGAGATTTCAAATGCTCCTTTGTCTCCAAGAATCCTAACACCATTCAATTATCTTGATTGGAGGGCTAATATGCATATGGTATTGCGCAACAAGAGTATGTACAGGGTCAAAATGGGTAAGGAGGTCGAACCTCAGGCAGTTGTTGAGAAGTCCATGTATCTAAACAGATTATATGAAGCATTTGGTTTCATGTGTAGTCATATTTCCAAATATTTTCTCTTCCACCTTGATGGATTGAAGACTCCAAAAGAGGTTTGGTTGAAGCTTGAGACCCTCTTCGGCAATAAAGATTAGGTGATGGGCCATATTCTAGAGAATGAGTTAATTACTCTTCAACCCAGAAGTTTCGAAACCATACAAAAATTATTCTCTAAATTCAAATTCTTGGTCATGCAATGCAAACAATGTGGCATCGAGAAGAAGGATGAGCAGCTGGTGCTATCCATTCTAAGCAAGCTTGGTCCAGAGTTTTCAATCTTTGTCTCTACATTCCATTCAATGATATTGTCAACCCCCAACTGGAAAATTATATCCTTAGATGCATTCACTGAATCTCTCATCCAAGAACAAGAAAAATGGATTCAGATGGGTACCTTGAAGGCCTCCAAAAATCAAGATCTTATGGCTGGAGAGTCAAAAAGTGTGAATGCTAAAGGGAAGAACAGAGTTAAAGAGAATAAACAATTTGAAACCAAGAAGAATGAAAATTCTAATCCATCAGAAGGGGCCTCTAGCTCTGTAATGTCCCCATTCAAATAATTGCATAGCAGATAATCCCCATCAATCCTACCAAGTTCCCTAGGTTGAATGGGTACATCTGGAATTGTAATAAGGGAGCAAATGAATAATGTCTATACATTATGATAGTTCAAGTGTTTAATAAAGAGGTTGAATAAATAAATCCAAGATAAATTGTAGGTGGAAAATGGTTTTGAAGACATATGGAGGATGTGGGACCCACACTAGTTTGGTTTCTCACTGCCACATGGCATATCTCTCTTTCCATTTCAAATCCATGAGAATGAAAACATTATTGGGTGAGTTGGTAAGTCATAAACATGGCATTGAACATGTTATGTGGAAATGTGATGGAATGGTAACCTCCATGGAAGAGGAAGAGTCAAATTGGAAGCTTGTGGACACTTGGGCTAGATTCCCTAACCCCTATGACAACAATGATGAAGCATCTATGACATTTATGACAAATTTCAGATCTGAATTCTGACATATGACCATTATGACATTTCATCCACAAAAATAGGCTCAAATAAGGCACTCATGGGTGTTGGACAAGCCAAAGAGACCCCTACTTGAATTGGGAGGAGATGGAAGGTTGGGAAGTAGGGAGACAAGTGGCAAATGTGGAATATTTCCTAAGTGGAAATCTCTAGAAGCTAATGGGAGGAATTCGAACCATAGGAGGATAATGTTGGTTATAAAATATGGAAAACAAGTATGAGAATGGCTTTTGATCATTTGAAAAAAAATTGCATTTGTGAAGAGAGAGCTAGTGGATGACTAGTTTCATGCCTTAGCCAATTTCGAGGGTGAAAGATTTCCATCCAAGTTGGTGTTTGGAGAGGCCACTCAGGTATTTCATGGATATTTAATGGTGTTTGTATTTGCAGGTATCATCTATAGGGAAGATCGTGGTTTTGTTTAGTGCAACACTTTCTCTCAACCATTTCCAGTTTTGATGGCATATTCATGCTCCTTGAGGGATTGCACTTTGGGTTAGATCTTGTACTCATTGGGAGAGATTATCATGATGTATTTCTGATTGTAATAAGCTTTATATACTCTATTATCCATCTTGATAAATTATCAGGTCAAAATACCAAGTGTTTGTATGTAAAAATGATGACTAATGAGCAAACAATGACCATTTCCCCACTACATCGATGTATACCATTGTAATGATGATGATTTCAAATGATAGAATGTTTCTCTGATATATTTATGATGAATGGACAGAGATTAATGAGTATTACAAGTTTCATTTTCATCACTTAACCATTTGAAGTCATTTTACTCAGTTTATTTGCATTTGGAAGAGTTTTGGTGCCATTTCCCCAAGGGTCGAATTAGTGGTTTTTGATGCTATTGGGGAGGAGGTTAGAATAGACCTAATAATTTATTAATGGTGCATATGAGACCTTATTAATGTCCATCAAACATCCCCTACCTATGTTCTGAATTTAGAATGGGTTTGGAGGCATTTGGAGAGCCCTTTTCAGTACCTACCTTGGGGGGATTTGATCCACAAATTGCTAGTTAAATTCCATACATTGACCAGAATATTAAAAGAGTTTGCAGAAGTATTTGGAGGGTTATAAATCATCCCTGAACCTCATATTCAATTCCCAATATCATTTATATACCCTTACAATAATAGTTGGTAGCATTTGAGTTAATTTGGAGACCTAGACATCAAAACTAGTCAAATGTCAAAATTGGGGAAAAAGTGGAAAATTGGGCATTTTAATAAAAATTTAAAAAAGGGTCATTACAAGCTCCAAGACGGATAATCAAAATAAATTTGAGAAATTAAAGTGTACATAATGCAATAAAGGTAACCATCCTAAGATCTCTTGTATGAAGAAGACCATAGATCAAATGGAAAAACTCCTTGAACAAAACAACATTGCCCTCCTAGAAGGTGCAAGGAAGACTGATCCAAGAATAATGTATGAATATCATGAGAGATGCCATCCAATAAAGGATGGATTCTCACAATCCCAAGCCTTCCTTATTGATTATTGATCCTCCAATCACATGGTTTCCTCCAAAGATCCATTTTCTTCTCTATATCTCATACCAATACTCCTTACAGACCATCATATAATATAAACTACAGGACATGAACCAAACACTAGTACTTATGATCTTTATAATTATAAAACATCTAACAAAGAAAAATAAAAAATACCTCAAATCCATGATCGACCCTATAACACAGAACCCGAGCTCAAAGAACCTTTAAAGAAGAATATATGAAATGTCTGGTAAGTGCCCTTTCTGACTGCCACTTGTAGAGGAAGTATGATCATGTGGGTAGCGGATGCCAACGGACTAGAAGATGGTGTCCATTTTTAGGTGCATTTCTTTTGTTTTAGCTTGCAGCGCTTTCCTCCATTGGTATGGAGGTTCCTATCCTCAGTCTTCTCCAGCCGCTCCCAAATCACATGCCCCATCAGATTCTTCATCACCCAGTAGAGTGCAACTGTCTATTCGTAAATACTGAGGCAGGAAGCATTATTACCTGGATCCATTACCCATTCCTCCATTTTCCAACATTCCTTTTCTATCTCCTACCATAGTTGATGTTCAACATCCTTGATTTGCCACTGAACAACCAATGGTAATTCCAATTCGAACATGTGATCCTCCCTATTACACCTAAAATCTTACCATTCATAAGACTCAGTGTAAACATCCCTAATGTCTCTTTGACTGAGTTGTTAGCTTGGAAGAGATCCTGACCTTTTCCTATTGGGTTTTTTAAGGTCATTGCAGGTTGTCCTCATGGAACGTGTGACGTCACAAGTTATCCCATTGCAACATGCGACGAGGTCAGTTAATGCACTAAAATAGCTTCTTCGAGCCCATTCTTGAAGCTAGCTGACATGGATCCCTATCCCTAACCTTTTGGGAGAGTTGGCCTTCGCTTCCTAACCTCTAGGAAGGATCCCCTATCTCTCTCCTACCGTATCTCAACCTATCCTATACACTTAGTCCTATATAAGTGAGGCTCACTCCCATACCAAAGGGAGGAAGTCTATAGTGTCTACATGTTGGTGAAATTACTTTAGGAGAGATCTCTTCTCATCTATTGGGAGACTCACACTTCTTTGGGAGGCTTTGGCATTGGCTTGGTCGGAAGAGGATTGCTACGTTAAGTCATTGGTCGTAATCTTCTCATCATATGTACTTCTCTTTTCAATACAATAATATAAGTGCTTTCCGCCAATCTCGTTGTATTAATGATGTGTTGCATAGTTTTCCTACTTAACTACTTACTTAGATCTATTATTGTATAGATACATTTAACTTGTTTTGTTGTCTTGTTATCTTGATAGGTTTTGCAGCTCAGATCTGAAGATCCTCAAGCTTGGAGCAACATTCAAGGAGAAAAGGATTTGCAATCTATAAGGTAACCTTAATTAGATCTAGGACAGTCATTTATATTCTATCCTATTTGTTCTAGACTCGCGTTGAGATAGGGAGATCACGCCTTGAGTCTGCTCTTGGTAGATTGTCCGTCAAACAAATCTGGTGACCATACTTGGGAAGACATTATTTGTAGTTCTCAATTTGAATTCCATTTTCAGTTGATTTCTTTTGCAAGCCATCTGATTTTCCTTTTAAGCCTTGTTTCACCATCAGATCTTCACTTTGAAGAGTCTATAGTCCTCCTATGAGTCTGTACTCACTCTTTTCAAACCATTTCATTACTCATTATGTAGAGATTTGTTCATTCTTGAACTTGGATCTCGTCTGTCGCACCTGGTCAGTGGAGTCAGAGTGACATTGTGTGATTTTTTTTATCTCTGTTCTCTGTCTTTTGGCCTATCGTTACAACCCTTTCATTGGTAGACTGCGACATCGTCGCACTTCCCGCACTAGTGACCTGTGGCAGTTGCTCTGTGTACAAACAAAGACTGCGCAGATATGTCAAAATTGGCATGTGGGCATCCCCCTCCATATTTTTCATTTGAGTTTTGGTTTGGTGTACAAACCCTCTCTGTACTGCAAGACCCAGTCAGAGACCCCATTTTTTATTTGTGTGTTGAAGTGTTTGGTTTCATTTGGAGTTGTTTTGGGTTCTGTCTTGGACAAGTCTGAGATTTGGTAATGGTTGACACTCTCGTCTCCCCCACCTGATTCCACTCACCCTTTCATTCCCTCCTCTCCTTGCCAGATCTGGTCATTTTATTGGATCGGTTTCCAAACCTCATTTTGCATACATTCTTGCTACTGATTGATTTTGAGTTTTTGTGTGTCTTCATTCATATGAATGCTTGTCATTTTCTTGGAATTTTTTGAGTTATTGGATTGCTGCAAGTGATCTTTTTGTTTCAGTATTTGTGTTTAAAAGCATCGCTGTCATCAAATTATTATTTTGGTACTTCCATTGAAAAATCAAAAGTGCTTTATTTCCATAGTTTTTCAAACTCATTTGAAGAGTTGTTCATGCATTGGAATGTCTCATTTATATATATTTTGGAAAAGTTGAAACAAAATTAAATTATTTGTGTTTTTCATGAATTATGAGTTGCTCATTTTCTTGAAAAATTCAAAGCAGATATCAAGTTTTGCAAAAGTGTTTCCATGCTTGGAAAGTTACATACATCATTTTGGTTTTTGTGCTTTTAGGCCATCATAGTGGAAGTGAAAAGCTTGCATACTCTACTTAGGAATTCTCTCTTTTCATCACTTAGCATCATTTTTTGTTTTGAAAAGATAAAAGAAAAGGAAAAACATGTTTTGATTTGGTTTAGTAGTGTTGTGACTCTTTGCGTTTCGCTCGAAAAAGGAAAAGAATATTTCATAGTCATTTTTGGTAGATTTGGGATTGTGTTGCATTTTGTTGTTTTGGCATAGTCACTTGGAAAGAAAAAGAAATTTCTCCCTACCATACATAGAGTTCATCAAAATAAAAGCATATCTGTTTGCATGTAGTTAGGGCTTGCATTATTTTTACATTTATGTACTCACCTCATGCATTCACCTAACCGTCCAAATAAAATTAACGGTAGAACTAGGTAAAATTTTTAGTAACTTGTGTGTAAGTTAGAGACGTGTTCCGATGTCATTAAGCGTGTCTGTTAGGAACCCATGTCTTTACTTTGTTAGTATGTTGTTGTTGGACGCATATGCTTTGTAAGTCGTCCCGTAGTATTTGTTAATCAATAGTTTGTGTTATTGTTGTTGGCGCATATGCTTTGTAAGCCGCCCGTAGTATTGTTAATCCATAGTTTGTAACGGCCCATGGTTTCGACCCATAGTATTGGCGCCTAGAATTAGTATATAAGTGTGTGTTGAGACCTATGAAGGCACCGTGAAGTTATTTGTATTGAGCTTGCTCAAAGGAGGTTGCCCCCTCGAAGTGGCCTGTGATCAATACAAAAGTGATTCTGAGTTCTGTCATTTCTGCTATTTCATGCATTCTTGTTAATTAATTGTTGCAAGTGCCTCACATCTGGTATCAGAGCACTTTCTTGGGCTCACTGGGTGAAATTTCTGCCAAATTTTTTTTTTTCGCATCTGTTGCAGGTTCGGTTTTGGGAATAATCCCCATCCGCTTAACTGTGGGAAGTACTTGGGCATAAGCCCTAAAACTCATTGTGAGGAGTACCACAGGAACCCCGAAGTAGTTGGCCCATTGAGAGGACCTGCCAGCGAAAAGGGCAACGACCCCTACCTGATTGACTAGTTCCCACCCGTGAGGTAAACCAAGAGCTGTCGTTTGTGGCAAAGCGGTTATCAGTTTTACCTGAGCCGTGGAGTGAGGGGTATTGCCCCAATACGCAAGCCGTCAGACAACATTGGTGGCCGAGTGAAACCCCTGAACTGTTAGGAAGCCGCACATACCTGGGGTCCATATCTACTTTCAGCTGAACTATTGTCGATCACTGCTGTGTCGTTTTCAGAAAGTATAAAATTCAGTATTTTCTCCATATCTCCCTTATTTTTACTCTGTTTCCCTTGAAATTTTCGGGGAACCCCTGTCATCCCATTCTGCATATTTCAGTCCTGAGGACCCTATCCTCAATTCCCCTTCCCAAAGCCCAAAATCCCACATTTGTCTATTTTTAGGGTTTGCCATAACTTCCTCAGATTTCACTCAATCACCTTCAAATTTTACCACAAAGTTCCTTTCTGAATTCTACTTCTTTGTTCCCCTCTGCCAAATTTTCCCATTCTTTCACCCCACTTCTGAAATCCTCATTTTTGCTTCCCTATCTATCCAACAGTATCCAAAATTTAGTCAAACCCCAATTACCCTTCTGATTTTTTCCCAAATCCAAATAATAATAAAAAAAAAAAATCCTGGTTATGGTTGTCACCCGTGCAGGAGCAAAAACCATGGAGGAAGCACTTGCAGCCATCCAATCCAAACTCCAAGATCTGGATGAAAAATTTCTCGGTCTCCATCTTGAACATTCAGCTATGAACAACAAACGACAGTCCGAGTCTTCAGTAGACAATGGGTTCTCTGCTTCCAGCAATTTCCGTGGTCCGAAGCTTGATTTTCCTCGCTTCAATGGTACCGATCCAACTGGATGGATCTATCGTGCAGAACAGTATTTCAGTCTGCATAATACTTTTGATGTCAACAAAGTTCCACTGGCATCCTTTCATTTGGAACAGGAAGCTCTTCAATGGTGCCGCTGGTACATCAAGGCTCATCCAGAGCCCAACTGGCCAGACTTTTGCCAGCTCCTTTTGCAACGATTTGGTCCTAGTGCTTTTGATGACTTCACAGGAGCCCTCACTAAACTTCTCCAAACTGGAACTGTGAGAGAGTATCAAACCGAATTTGAGAATCTAGCCAACCACACCGAATGATTGTCTGATGAATTTTACCGGAGTTGTTTTATCAGTGGTCTAAAGGATGCCATTCGCTCTGAGGTCAAAATGTTCTGCCCCAACACAATGATGGAAGCACTCGGGTTGGCTAAGTTGGCAGAAGACAAGCTTGCATCCCAACAACGCTCCAAGCCCACTTTTGTTCCCTTCCGAAATATGGGTTCTCAGCGACCACCTATACCGCAGGCTCCTCGACCGACTCCTATCAAGCGTTTGTCTGAAACAGAGATGCAAGCACGCAGAGAAAAGGGGCTTTGCTATAATTGTGATGAGAAATTCACTCGGGGACATAGATGTGTTCAACAAAAGCTCTATCTCCTGGATGTGGAGTCTCCGCCTGCCTCTGAAATGGGTGACGAAGATCCAGAAACATTGGATGCTCCGGTCGACAGTAAGGAACCACCTATTGACCCTCCGTCTCAGGATGACCAGCCAGAGATATCTCTCCATGCTCTAGCTGGAATCACCACCCCCCAAACAATGCGGGTCAGGGGTTACTTCAAGAAGCTTCCTCTTACAATCCTCATTGATTCTGGTAGCACTCATAATTTCATTGACCCTCGGATCGCCAAACAAGCTGATTGTTTTATCCATCCTTGCTCCAACTTTGAAGTCATGATTGCCAATGGGGGCACCTTACCTTGCAAAGGGAAGTGTCGAAATGTGCGTATCTCTATGGGAGATTATATCTTGTGCTCGGACATGTTTGCCTTGCCCTTAGGCGGATGTGATGTGGTTTTGGGTGCTCAATGGCTACGCACACTCAGCCCTATCTTATGGGATTTTGCCGAACTTTGGATGCAGTTTTCCCTCAATGGACACAAACACACATTGACAGGATTACAACCAGGTTCTCTCAGCATCATCAGTTCACATCGCATGGAAAAACTCCTCAAGAAGAGTTCACATGGTGTCATCGCTCAGATCCATTCCATCCAGATGCAACCATCAGCGGTCTCCACTACTCCTTTGGATCTACAACAAATTCTGGATCGATATACAGGTGTCTTTGCTGAACCAGTGGGATTACCACCTTCCAGGCCAGAAGACCATCGTATTCAGCTCCTTCCTGGCAGCGTTCCTCCCAACATCAGGCCTTATCGCTACCCATTTCACCAAAAAACAGAGATTGAAATGCTCGTTCGGGACTTATTGAAGCAAGGTATTATTCGCCCAAGCACTAGTTCCTTTTCTTCTCCAGTTATTCTTGTCCACAAAAAAGATGGGTCATGGCGCCTCTGCATTGACTTCCGAGCACTTAATCACCTCACCATCAAGGATAAGTTTCCAATTCCTGTTGTTGATGAGCTTCTTGATGAGCTTCATGGGGCTCACTTTTTCTCCAAGTTGGATCTTCGTTCTGGGTATCATCAAATTCGGGTTCATGAGGATGATATTCCTAAAACAGCTTTTCGCACACATGATGGCCATTATGAGTTTTTGGTCATGCCCTTTGGCCTCACTAATGCTCCTTCCACATTCCAGGCCTTAATGAATAAAATATTTCGACCCTACTTGCGGAAATTCATTCTGGTATTCTTTGATGATATCCTCATCTATAGTAAAACATGGGATGAACATCTCCAGCATATGGATCTTGTCATGCAACTTTTCTCTGACCATCATCTCCATGCCAAGCAGTCTAAATGTGTTTTTGGACAAAAGGAAGTTGAGTATCTCGGGCACATTATCTCAGCACAAGGGGTTCGCGTGGATCCTGCCAAAATCGAGGCCATGAACAATTGCCCACATCCTCAGACACTCAAGAGCCTTCGTGGTTTTTTGGGGTTGACTGGCTATTACCGCAAGTTTGTCAAGGATTATGGGAATATTGCAGCTCCATTAACTGCTCTATTAAAAAAAGATGCTTTTACATGGACACCTGATGCTCAGTGTGCATTTGACAAACTAAAACAAGCTATGTGTACTACACCTGTGCTAGCTATGCCCAATTTTTCCAAGCCCTTCACTATTGAGAGTGATGCTTGCGGCAATGGACTTGGTGCTGTTCTCCTTCAAGATGAACACCCCATCGCGTTCACTAGCAAAGCCCTTTCAGGTAAGAATTTAGCTGCCTCTACCTATGAGAAGGAAATGATGGCTATTTTACATGCAGTACAGAAGTGGCGTCCATACCTATTAGGGAATCATTTCTGCATCAAGACTGATCACCAGAGTCTGAAATATTTCTTGGACCAGCGTGTCTCCTCCCCGGCACAACAGAAATGGGTTAGTAAACTCATGGGTTATGACTATGAGATCACTTATAAGAAGGGTAAAGACAATATTGTGGCAGATGCTCTTTCTCGCACATTTGATGCCCAAGGTTCTCTTTCAGCTATTTCTATGCCTGTTCCAAATTGGTTGCAATCTGTTCAACAGGGTTACGTCAATGACTCTTCCTTATCTCAGATCATCCAACGCTTGACCAACAATCCTTCAGCTGTCCCACGTTACTCTTGGGATGGTGCTTCTCTGCGATACAAGGGTCGTTTGGTGCTTCCCCAGAGCACAGATCTTCAACAAGCTGTCTTCTATGAACTCCATGCTTCTCCATCGGCCGGGCACTCTGGGTTCCTCAAAACATATGAACGAGCACGGCGTAACTTCTTTTGGCAGGGCATGAAAAGGATAATTCAACAGATGGTGGCCGAATGTGATACCTGTCAGCGCAACAAGGGTGAAACAACACTCCTTCCAGGATTGCTTGAACCCTTGCCCATACCTACACGGATTTGGACAGATATTTCTATGGATTTCATTGAAGGGCTCCCTAAATCTGGCGGGAAGACAGTGATTCTCGTTGTGGTTGATCGTCTCTCCAAATATAGTCATTTTTGCGCTCTCAGCCATCCCTATACAGCCTCCTCTGTCGCTCAAATTTTTATGGACCAGATCTTTCGTCTTCATGGCATCCCTTCTTCCATTGTCTCGGATCGTGATGCGACTTTCACTAGTCATTTTTGGACAGAACTATTTCGCCACACTGGCACCAAACTGAAGATGAGTTCAGGGTATCACCCACAAACAGATGGTCAGACTGAAATTGTCAATAAATGCTTGGAAACTTATCTTCGTTGCTTCACCTCAGAACAACAACATCAGTGGGCAAAGTGGCTCCCTCTCGCTGAATGGTGGTACAATACCTCTTACCATACTGCCTCTAAAATGACCCCATATGAAGCAGTATACGGTCAGGCACCTCCAGCTCTTCTTCCATACACCCCCACCAGTTCAGGAAGTTGACAAGGTCCTTCGCAACCGCGATCAGATTCTTCACATTTTGCGGGACAATCTTCACATGGCAAGAAATGGCATGAAGCAACAAGCTGATCAGCACCGTTCGGAGCGCACTTTTCAAGTCGGCGATATGGTTTTTCTTCGTCTCCATCTGTACAAACAATCCTCCTTGAAACTCAAAGGGCGTCATAAGCTCGCTCCAAATTTCTATGGGCCATATCGGATTCTTCAGAGGATTGGGTCCGTTGCTTATAAATTGGAACTTCCTCCTTCTTCCCGCATTCATCCAGTCTTTCATGTCTCTTGTCTGAAGAAAGTTCTTGGCACCAACATCAGCGGCCAAACGATTTTACCCGAACTGGATAATGAAGGATCCATCCTTTTGGAGCCAGAGGCCATCCTCAATCGGCGCACGCATCAGCTTCGCTCTCGTTCTATCACAGAGGTCTTAATTCAGTGGCACGGCATGCAACCAGAGGATGCTACATGGGAACCACTCCTTCAGATTCAACAACAATTTCCACATCTAAAGCTTTGAGGACAAAGCTTTTTTTAAGGGGGAGGGGATGTTAGGAACCCATGTCTTTACTTTGATAGTATGTTGTTGTTGGACGCATATGCTTTGTAAGTCGTCCCGTAGTATTTGTTAATCAATAGTTTGTGTTATTGTTGTTGGCGCATATGCTTTGTAAGCCGCCCGCAGTATTGTTAATCCATAGTTTGTAACGGCCCATGGTTTCGACCCATAGTATTGGCGCCTAGAATTAGTATATAAGTGTGTGTTGAGACCTATGAAGGCACCGTGAAGTTATTTGTATTGAGCTTGCTCAAAGGAGGTTGCCCCCTCGAAGTGGCCTGTGATCAATACAAAAGTGATTCTGAGTTCTGTCATTTCTGCTATTTCGTGCATTCTTGTTAATTAATTGTTGCAGGTGCCTCACAGTGTCAGTTGTCGTTATTTTCCAGCACTATATTCCAGGGGTATTGTAGTCTTCCACATACTTATCGGTATATAAAATCTCTTTCACGTACCAACCAGGTATGTCGAAGCTCCTTCATGCACCCACCAAGTACTTCAAGTACTTGGCATATATCGAAAGGTGTTTCACGTAATTGGCGTATATAGAAAGGTGTTTCACGTACTTGGTAGTATATAGGAAGGTCTCATGCCATACGATTGTGCATTAGAAAACACCACTATAGATTTGAGCTCCCACGTACCTTGCGTATATCGGGAGACACCATTAGGATTCCTGAGACCAACTGAGTTAACCTTTTGGCCATCTTGGCAAAGCAATACACCGAGAACAACACTCGGGGAGATTACTACGCACGTACCATCTAGGTAATTGGGTATTCAGGAAAGGGTACGGTCCCAATCCTCCTTGTCGCATTTTACTATTGGACCCTGCGGTATATAGCAATTTGCGAAGCCTTGACAATCCTGTGACGTTCCAAACCTTTGAATCCATTCTTATCACATAAGTTTTCTTGTGGCTTTAGTTTGTGTAGAGTTTGTATGGTTTGATTTTCTTTTGTTTAGCTTGCCTTAGGAGAAAATTTTGTTTCAGTCACTCTGGTTGACTTTCCTTGGAGAAGGTCCCATAGGATTCATAACTTACCACCAGAATATTCCCTTAACCAAGAGGTAATTTTGAAGGTAAGAATGGAACCACAAGCTAGGGTCGGGTCACATGAAGTGGAAAACCCTACTTTGAATGTTGGAGGACTCTTGTTTCCTCATACTCCTCCTGATTCACCTGTCTCCCACCCCCCGCAGGGTGAAGAGGACCAAACCTCCACTTCACAAAACTTACCTCTCGTTTTACCGGGAGAGCCTGGATCGTTGGAATGGATAAATCAACCCCAGGACGACCCCACAACAGTTGTTGGTCCTTCAGCAGCTTATTGGACATCTTCTCTAGGCCATCCAGTGGCCCATTTTTCTATTGCATCCCCACCTAGTGGGACTACTCCGGACGATCCCTTAGCATACTATCGTGGACAATTGGCTCATTTTTGTACTATGGATGAGGAGCTTCGGAGATCAAGTCTCCAATGAAGGGTTGATGACCTGACGTTACCCCCTTAGCAACCAATCCTAGGTCGCTCTTTGTCTTTTGAGTCACCGGATTCAGCCACACAACACATGACCACTTCTGAAACTGGTCAACCATCTATTCCTGCACATACGTCCCCTAAACAGGAGACTAGTTCAGTACCTCTAACGACCCAACCTGTTGAAGGACAACAGTCCAACTTATTTAATATGGTATTCTGGTTATTTAACTTTTTGAATATGGTATTCTAGATACTTTAACTTCTTTTGTATTTTCTGTTAAAGATTGTATGATTCGTTGAGTGACATTAGTGTCCCATTTGACTAGATATTTCAGAGAACAATGAAAAAAAATGGAAAATGCGATTTATGTGATAAACTGTGTGCATTCTTTTTTTCATTATATGGCTTTGTTTGACATGTGGTTCCATTATTATGGGGATTTTGTGTTTTGTCATTATCGTGGTGTAGCATGGAATTTGGTAGATGTTGTGTTATGGGGATTTTGTGCTAGCATTATCATGGTGTAGCATGGAATTTGGTAAATATTGTGGCATTATCATGGTGTAGCATGGAATTTGGTAGATATTGTGTGTCTGATGTGGTTTTTTTTTGTGTTATTTATTAGATGGATGGTTTCTTTGGGGAAACACCTACCCCTCTATAATTTAAGGAAAGGATGATATTTTGGAAACATGGTAAGTGTTTTTTCCTACTTTTAGTTTATTCCCCTCCCTAACCTCCTTCCTAGCTTTGGTGTTGGATTTTCCTATGTTGGACTTATTTCCTATTGGACATGTGTTGTAGCATTTGTAGGTTCCTAGATCAAGGGCGGTCTTAGGAGGTTGAATCCCCCCACCCCCCACCCCTACTAGGGGGGGGGGGTTCCCACAAAATAATATTTTTGGGTTCATGTTTGGTCCATTTTGAGCTTCTTTTGACCCATGGCTTTGTGGCCCATTGTAAACTAATTCGGGTGATGTAAATGCTATGGATGTTGTATGATTGAGAACCAAATTTATCTACTAACCTTGAACCAACATCCTTTGAATAAATTTCTTCTTATGATGAATATAAAGCAACCATACAAAATGAATACGATTCTCTCATAAAAATGGGACTTGGAAGTTGGTGCATCCTCCAATTGGAACTAAACCAATAAGATGCAAGTTGGTGTACAAGAACAAATACAAATGGAATAGTTCACTTTAAAAGCATAAGGAAAGGCTCCAAGAAAAAGGTTTTGAATAGAATGAAGGAATTGACTATGAGGAGAATTTCTCCCCTACAAAAAATGGGCTACCATATAATATACTCTATTTCCTTTGGTTGCACATAATTGTTGGAAAGTTCATCAAATGGATGTGAATACTGATTTCTTGAATAGAGACATGAAAGAGAATATCTTCATGTATCATCTATGAGGTTATTGTTTTGAAGGGATGAGAAAAAAAGGTATGCAAACTCATCATGTCTTTGTATGGCTTGTGCATGGTACAAAAATCTAACCAGGCATCTTCTAAAATTAAATTTCAAACATTTTAACTTTGATGATGCAACAATGTTGGTCAAGAAAATTGGAAGATCATTTGTTGTATATCTCATAGTGTATGCATATGATTTGTTGACGATAGTGAACAATGGAATCTACATTTCTTCCAGAAAGATAGAATTGAGGAAATCCTTTGATAACACAGATTTGGGACATATTCACTATTGCTTGGGAATTGAAGTGACTCAGAATCCCAATTACATATTCATATCTTAAAATAAGTACATCAGAGCGTTTTTTAATAGGTTTGTCATGACAAATTGTAACCCTCTCTCTACTCTAATGAAACAATACTTGAATCTCATCAAAATAAGATGATGAGTTTTTTTATGCAATCAAGTTGTAATGTGCCTCTTTGAAAAAAAGAAAGCACACTAGGAAAAATTTCAAAAATTGCCAAGATTGTTTCAACTTTCTCCAAACACAACCAGAATTTTCCTATTCTTCCCAAGATTGTCAACTATAGCCTTAGGACAACCTAAAACACTTTTTGACATACCAACAAGGTTTGAAGGAAGGTAGACTCAAGTTTCAACTTTGACAGCTTGCACTTTTTCAAGTACATCACACCTAGGCAGACTAATTGGGATAAACCCAATGATCTAAGGAAATTTCCCTAGGAATTATGTGGAAACTCGTCCGTTGTTGGTGCAATACTGGAAGTATCCCAAATTTCACATCTCCAACCTGCTATGGAAGACACTAGACTCAAAGATTAGGTGTTATTCTACAATTTGGAGAAACGAGGAAAAAGTTCAAAATTTGGGACAACTGAATTAGGTGATTTCCAGACGAATCCAAGCAGCACTAGAGGGTCACAATTTTCAGATTTAACACTTGGGATGGGTCCTACTATGTTTAATCCATGTCAAATCTCAAAATGATATTTGGATGCACATAATTTTGATTATTGTAGCCAATTTTACAATGTGTCTAGTTTTCAATGAAATTGAGCATAAGAGAGAAATAATGTTGAAGAATGAAATATAAATGTAGAAAGAGGGAAGCAGTTATGAATTGATTTATAACAGAGGTATGAAAATTACATATTAGAGTTGTATAGTATGGATTGCATGGCCCAGGGAGAGCCAATCAACAATTACCAATATTGCTACAAAGCAATATTGCAAACAAAACTTGGAAACTGGCACTCAAACTGCTGGAAAATTAGCACACTTGATTGGAAATGGAATGGACCTACAAATTACATGAAATGTCTACAATTATCTTCAATGATAAAGGTCGAATGCCTTCCTCCCAAATCCCTATTTGAATCCTCAACTAGTGTGGTGGATAGAAGGGGCACATCTCCCAAGTCTAGAAAATCTTAGAGCTCTTCAACACAATGAAAGAAATGGAAAAATATTCCTTAAGGAGGCTCCCATACTCACTATATAAACTTCTGATAGATTTTATTTCCTTGTAGAGTTTTCTCATTAAAATATTAATTAATATTATTTTCATGAGAGAATAGAAGTTAACACCCCCTTTCTAATCAAAATTAGGAAAAACTTTCCTATATTCCTTGATTTATTTCTTGGAAGTTACTAATTATTTCTCTCCTTGATTGCAAAAATATGAAAGATTCTATCTTTTTTGTTTTTAACTGATTTACCTACTTTTAGAAAAAATATGAAAAGTTTTGCTTTTCCTTCTTTTTCACTACTTTTCCTACTTTTAGTTGCTCTTTCCAAATTATTTGAGAAAGAAAACTCATATGGTATTATCCATATTCCTATGTTCTCGCTTGATCTACCTAGACTATTTACAACTCCTAAATAAATATTAAAAAATTTAAATTTTCAAAATTGTGGTCCTACATCACCCTTTCATGATTTGATTTAATTACACAAGGTAACTATAGGCCAAAATTAATTCCTTGATTAATTAATTAATTTCCACTTGAACCCATAGGAATCTAAGGGGTAGTGTTCTTTCCACGGTGTTATCAAAATGGTCACATGACAATCCTCCCCTCCCAAAATTGTTTGTCCTCAAGCAAGTGAAAATATGAATGATAAAGTAATTGCGCACTTTCCCACAAACTTGTGCAATATATTACATAAACCATTTGAACTTCATCTCCTTCATAGATCTCCTCTTTGGCAACCTTGGATTGGTCATCCTTCACCATAAAGTCACAAGTGAGCTTGTACTTAAAACACTCCATTGCAAATTGAGTTGAAAAACATGGATTGAATTTGACCAAAGGCATGCAAAATGGCAAAAGGTTTCTTCTAGCAATTGTAATAGGAATTATCTTGCATTTGTAGATATCTATGTTAGGATAATTAATACTCCATCCTTGTCCTATTTAGCATTATTTCATTTCTACTAGTAGTTGATGATGTCAATTCCCCCCTGGTAGTGTGCAGATGTCATCTAGAACCCATTAGCCACCTAATGCACCCTGCATGCATCATTTTAGGACCACTAGTGTCAGTTCCCTACATTTTAAGAGCCAACCCAATGATCTAGTTCAGTCCACCTCATTTAGCTGACACTTATGGGGGGTTTGTGCTCCAATTGCCACTGTTTGTGATATAGTGTGCCCTTTTTTGAGTGATTTGCTGACAGATTCATTAATTCACCCTTCTTAGTCAGTTAACTGATAGTAGCTTCAGTTAACTGGGATTTGGTTGAGTTGAGTTGAGTTTGGGTTTTCCGGAGCACTCCAGGGGTGACAATTCCTATGCTAGACATACTAAGACTCGAATTCTCCTAGGAGATTCAAATTATCTCCATTGTGACATATTGGTTGAATATGCTAATTAATGGATTATTACACACAATTCTAGTCCTATCTGAGTTCTCATGCATGATTAATTGTACTGCACATTTTTACTACAATTTTCACTATAATTCATCTTTTCTGCTCATTCTTGTTAGAAAAACAGGATCGCAGAGCAATAACAATAAACAAAAATGCAAATATAATCACACACACATTACAAGAGAGACACAGATATATCATGCTTCACCCCAAGATGGGCTACGTCCACACTGAAGTTGCCAGTCCTTATTATTATACCGTCCAGCAAAGTGAATGGATACAACCTACAGCACAACCGCTGCATTTCCTCTTCACTGTCTCACAGTCTCTCTTCTTGATCTCAGATATATTTACAATGCATAATACCTAATAAATCAACCCTAGCCGTGTTACAGTGTCTTTCTTTTATAAGGGAAATACAATGGGATATGGACACGGCTGAATAATAATATCTCTGAATCTGGAGATCAGGCTCCACAACCAACAATTATTTCTCTATGAGGTATTCTCATCTCCATGATCTACCATGATTTAAAATTTCACATGGTATAAGAGCTCAGTGAGCGTAGGTTGAGTAACTGCTTTCTGTAGTGCACCAGAAGCCTCTGGATTTTCACAGCAAATCCTAGTGCCATTGCATTGAATTCATTGGAGAAATCCTTTAAGGTCTATCCAGGTGTGAAGGATCTAGATAAAAGTGCCTCTTGTCCTAAAGCAGTGCTCGGTAGTAGTTTATCTCAAAATTTTGAGAGTTTTTTGCGGGATTTTGAAGGTTTTTCAGTGCAATAGTAGTAGTTGTTTTAAGTTTGTATTCACTCCAGCAGTTTCAATGGAGAATTCGAATGCTCCTTTGTCTCCAAGAATCTGACACCATTTAGTTATCTTGATTGGATGGATGATATTCAGATGGTATTGTGCAACAAGAGTCTGTAGAGGGTCACAATGGGCAAGGAAGTCGAACCTCAGGCAGCCGTTGAGAAGGAGAAGTATCTAAATATAAGAGATGATGCGTTTGGTTTCATGTGTATTCATATTTCCGAATATTTTATCTTCCACCTTGATGGAGTGAAGACTCCAAGAGAGGTTTTCCAAGAGAGGTTTGGTTGAAGCTTCAGACCCTCTTCAGAAAGGAATCTGAGCCGAGGGGCCATATTCTGGAGAATGAATTAATTGCTTCAACCTAGCAGTTTCGGAACCATATAGCAATTCTTCTCTAAATTAAAATACATGTTCATGCAATGTAAACAATGTGGCATTGAGAAGAAGGATGAGTAGATGGTGCCATCCATTATAAGCAAGTTTGGTCCAAAGTTTTCAATCTTTGTTTCTACCTTCCATTCAGGGATATTTTCAATCCCCAATTGGAAAATGCCATCCTTAGATGCATTCATTGAATCTCTCATCCAAGAACAAGTTAAATTGATTCAGATGTGTGCATTGCCAGGCCTACAAAAATCAGTATCTTATGGTTGGAGAGTCAAAAAGTGTGAATGCTAAAGGGAAGAACAAATTTAAAGAGAAGAAACAATTTGAAACCAAGCAGAATGCAAAGTCTAATCCATCAGAAGGAGCCTCTAGCTCCAAGAAGGATAAGCAAAAGCACTTTGAGAAATCCAAGTATACATACTGCAAGAACGGTAACCACCCCAAGAGCTCTTGTATGAAGAAGACTATAGATCAAATGGAAAAACTCCTTGAACATAACAACATTGCCCTCCCAGAAGGCGCAAGGAAGATTGATCTGGGTAGAAATTTTGAATATAATGAGAGATGCCATGCATTGAAGGCTAGATTTTCACAATCCCAAGCCTTCCTTATTGATTATGGATCCTCCAATCACATGCTTACCTCCAAAGAGCCATTTTCTTCTCTAGATCTCACCGTTGGCCCTAACATTCACATGGGAGATGATTCTCAAATATTTGCAGAAGAGAAGGGAAAAATACAACTTGAGCATGGAAATTTCAAAAATGTTATGTATATTCATTCTCTGGCAACAAATTTGTTGTTTATTTATCAAATGACTCAAACAGGTTCAACAAAGAAAATAGTATTTGGACCTGACACAGTTGAGGTTGCAGAGATCTCATCTGGGAAGCTGATAGCCAAAGGTGTTCCAAACCATGCCTCCAAGTCATATGAGTTCTCCTATTTTTTTCCATACTCACATCAGAGTGGTCTCTTGACTCATGCAAATGAGGATAACATACTTTTGCATGAAATATTCAGACACCTAAACTTCAAGTACTTGCAATAGTTGCACCAGGAAGAGATGGTTGAAGGTTTTCCCGACATAAACTTCTCACAAGGGATCTGCAAAGGTTGCTTGGTATGGAAGCATCCATAGCGAAAGTATGATGTTCGGAAGGCAAGGAGAGCCTCCTCCACACTTGATTTGATACACAGTGATGTTCCAAGATCGGTTCCCATAGCCTCAATGAATGGATCTAGATACCTTCTTAACTTCATTGATGACTACTCTAGGTTCTGTTAGATCTCTTTTCTCAAGAAGAAATCTGAGGTATTCAAGACCTTCAAAGTCCTCAAGGCCTTAGTTGAGAACACTGCTAAGAATAATATCAAATCACTCATATCTGACAATGGAGGAGAGTACATCAAGAAATAATTGCAGCAGTATTGTGCTTTTAAGGGCATCCAAATGAAACATTTTTCCTCATACACACCATAGAAAAATGGTGTAGCAGAGAGTTAGATTAGGTCATTGAAAGAGATGGCTACCTACTTGCTTGAAGAAAGCGACCTTCCATCAAATATCCAAGTAGAAGCAGTGAACTATGCCACATACATTCAGAATAGGGTACCCCACAAATATGTTGATGGGGTCACTCCATTTGAAGCATTGAAAATACCATAGAAAATGCTCTAAAAATAAAGGACCGGATTTTGAAATAATAACTTCCATTATTCCTATAAACATGGTAGAGAATTTTGATTGAACTGAGATTCACAAACTGTCCCTCGGGAATTTCTCCGAGTTCTCCAAAATTTCCTACGGAATCGTCTCCACGTGATCTTAGTCCATTTATTATGACGACAATGGTTTTCACTATTTCCTTACCCACATCCAGAGCAGCTTCTTTGGATTCACAATCTCTTAATGCTTCTGATGTTTTGGCAAGGAGTCTCTCAAAATATTTGAAGCCATTTAAAGAAATGAAACTTCTGATGTTCTGAGAATGAAACTCACAAAACAAGCGTACTATATTCATTTTCTTCCATATTCTCACCCATTGATGCGTTGTTATCGCTCTCCCATGAACAGATTCACGCAACTCCTTTAAATGTTGCTCCATCTCTCCCTCTGTCAGAATCTTTGAATAATCCGCAATTATAGTGTCTGAAGGAAAACTGTGAAGCTTAATGTAATGCTCCATTTCTTTTCTCAGTTCTGTTTGAGGGATGGCGCTTTTAATGTCAAACCACTATCGAGTATAGGGATTTCTGGCACGCTGTTTAGTTTCCGAAATGGTCTGTAGGGTTTTTCTATCGTAGAGACACTGTGTGGGATCTTGCTCAAGTGGTAGTCAGAATGTATCATAAGCAAACTCTCCGATGATAATTTCCATATACCTCTCAGGTACCATTTCCATTAGCCGTTCATCAACTATTTTCACTTCCAAAATATACCTGCATTTTATCCAAGACAGCGAACCATGAGTCTACTATTTCAATTAAAAGACAACGTTGCTATATATAAAATCTAAAGTCCAAAATATTGTGTTTGGTGGCTTCGAATCAGCGATTTTTGCAGTACAACTCCGATAGATTCCTCGAGTACAACTCCCACAGACAAATTAAGTAACATAGACGGATTGAATTCCTTTGGTACAAGTTTTGATTTGTGAAGTATAACAATCTTATATTTATATATAACTCAATAACCATAAAATAAGGTTATATCTAAATTTGGAGTTAATATGTGTGATTGGGACCAAGAATGTGGGGTCAATTAGCTGGCTAAGACAATTTTAACTCATTAAATTGGACCAATTAAAGTCATTGCGGTTGGAGTTAATGGTAGGAATTTGAATAGTTTTCGCTTGTCATTTTACAATACGTTTTTTGCAATGGCAAGTTTGAAATATAAACCGTCAAATGGTCCATCACTTACATTTTCACCCATCAAATTTCCAACCTAGGTGTGATTGAGATCGAAAATGTGGAGTTAATTAGTTAGTTAAAACAATTTTAACTTATTAAATTGAACGAGTTGGAATGGTCTCAACCAAGTAGAGTAATTAATTCGGTACATGTTAAATGAATAGTTTAGTCAAATAATTAAATATTAATAATGATTTAAAAGTTATATATGGAGGGTTAGGGTTTTGGTTGTTTTACAAGTGTAAAAGTTATAAGTGTAGTTTAAATATTTTCTAAGTAGGTTTGATGTCTTATTTTGTTCCAAGTTTGGTTAGAAATTCTTTAAAAAAATATTAGAATCATATATATTAATTATAAACATTGCATAATTTGGGTGTCATAGGGGAATTTGAGGGTGTTGAATCTATTTATGGATTTCAAAACACAATTTAAACACTTCCAAATTTAGATTTTACCAAAAAAACAATTTACAAGATTCAAAACCTAGAATAAATAGACTACTCTGAAATAGAAATTTGAATCAATTCTTCCATTAATTTGATTTTTTTTTTAATTTGATGAGTTTCAAAATATTTTCGAAAGAATAACTATGACTTGTACTTCCATATAACAAAATTCTTACCAAATTTTAAAAAGTTTGTTATTAATAGTTGAAACCTCGAAATTGGAACCATATTAAGTGTGAACATGAAACTTCGCCTGCACCATATAATAAATAATAAAGAATGTGAATGTATTGCATATTAACTAGGGGCAACTATTTCCAATAATGACATTATACAAAGAATGTTAATCTAGAATGAAAATTGATATATTACCTAGTCACAAATTTGATCAAAATACAAGTCAAATCTAGTTTGCTCATTTCCTTAAGGAGTGGGTCTCGTCACCAGGGCGACGTGGGTTCAATGACCAAAATACGTAATAAAAAACAATCTAAGGAGGTTTATAAATTGTAATTAATGGCGTGAATTTGGAATAGTTTTCACTAGTCATTTCTACAATACGTTTTTTTTGTGATGGCAAGTTTGAAATATAAACCCTCAAATGGTCTATGCTGTACATTTTTCCCATCAAATTCCCACACTTCCAAATTTGGATTTTACAAAAAAAAAATTACAAGATTCAAAAAGTAGAATAAATAAATTGCTCCTAAAAATTGCTTTTATGAAAAATTCCCACCCTAGGTGTGATTGAGATCGAAAATGTGGGGTTAATTAGTTAGTTAAAACAATTTTAACTTATTAAATTGAACGAGTTGGAATGGTCTCAACCAAGTAGATTAATTAATTGGTTACATGTTAAATGAGTAGTTTAGTGAAATAATTAAATATTAATAATGATTTAAAAAGTTATCTAAGGAGGATTAGGGTTTTGGTTGTTTCACAAGTGTTAAGTATAAGTGTAGTTTAAATATTTTACTTATTTAATTTTTTCTAAGTAGGTTTGTTGTCTTATTTTGTTCAAAGTATGGTTAGAATTTTTTAAAAAATCTTAGAATTACATAAATTAACTATGGACATTGGAAATAATTAGTAACTGTCAAGAAATAAATCAAGGAATATAGGAAATATAATTCGAAGTTTTGCAAGGTAAAAATGGGTTCGACTCTCAAGAGAAGAGAGGTATTTCACTGTAACTATTGGGTATTGTTAATTTCTGAATATCAATAAAGTTGCAGAGAGGAAATTTTGTAAACATACAAGGCATAGATTATTGTGCTGTTTTTTTTCTGAGTAAGTAATTTTCTTAAGTGATTGTACTTCCAGTTTCCCACTCCATTTTGTACTTTATTCCGTGTTTGAGTGAGAGTGATGTAAACTAGAATTCATCTTTTGATGCTCTAGTTTATCAGATTCAAACATTTTTAATTCTTTTCTTCTAAAGTTATTACAGAATTCATCCTTGTTAAATGCTCTATTTTAATGAACTGTCTTCCTTTCTCTACTACCACCTTGCAATGCCTAAAGTTTGAGGAAATGGTGTCTACCCTGCCTCTATCTTTTTTCTTTTCAAACCCCAATCTCTTGAAGCTTAAACAAGTATCTGTTTATTAACTCCATTGCCCAATGGTCTCTTTTCAAGTCTCTCCTACCAAAATTTATAAAAGAAAACTTGTTCCTATCAAAAATATGACCTTCTGAGTGTTATTATTGAATATTTTGAGTGAGAAAGTCTTATGATTATTGAGAGATCCCTCTATGATTGTATAAGGTCAGAATACAGTCTAAATTTGGTTATGTGGTTACCTCTAGGTTTTCTTGATATAGACCAAGGAAAATCTGAGTGCTAACAATCGGTACGACCTGAATGATAGAAACGATAGATATCCAAGATACGACAGAAGAAGATATGATCAACAGAATGATAACTACAACCGACATGGAGGATACCAAGGACGAGGTCGTGAAAATGGCAGTCGATATTTTTGACCTCGCCGACTTGGGAAATTCTATACTTGTCTTAGTGAAGGACATCGCTATGGAGTGTCCTTATAAAGATCGAACAGATCTTAAATTTTGTACAAAATGTGGAGTAGGGGATCACCTCTTGGAGGATTTCCCTACCATGATTGAGAAAATTACAAATAAAAAGAATGTTAATGTCCATTCGTGTGTTCCAAAATGTGATGTGATTAGAACAAAGAATCTACAAATTGTAACAAGACAAGGTACTCGAACTAGCCAAGATAATCCACAAATAAGTAAAGTAATAAATAAAGAGGATTATCCGAACCCTATCAAGCAAAAATATCTGTATAAAAACGCATTTGATATATTTCATGAACTAGCAGCACAAGAAGATAACGAGGAAGTTTGACAGAATGACATTAATGAATTGGTCAATCGTATAACTAAAGAAGAAGATGTCGGGAAGTTAATTGACTTGTTTCATAATATTAAAAGTAAATTTGTCTGGCATAGACAAGCCAAAAACATATGTCGGCTAAACGAAAAATATAAGAATGATGTCAACCCTCTCGTCGACCTCAAAATACACGGATACCATGTCCGATAAGTTGTTCTGGATTTTTGTTCGCAAGTTCATATCATGACTCGTGATACTTGGGAACAATTAGGTCGACCTAAGCTTCAAGAATCGGGCATTTATTTGAAACTTGTCGATCAAAGACTGATTGAACCAATTGGTGTGTGGAGAAATGTCGAAACTTTCATCAAAGGCATAGTGACAAGAGTCGACTTTAAGATTATAAATCCAAAATATGGAGCTAGTTCATTCCCATCCCTGGTTGGTCAACCATGGGGCCACAAAATGAAAGCATCGATATCTCTCGACAAAGGTCACATCAAACTCAAAGGCAATGGATAAAAGATGATAGTTCCTGTCTTCCCATCTCAAGGAGAACCGTGGTCAGAACCTATGGAGGATGAAAATTGATCTGGGTTGTGTCCAAGAAGCATGAGGGGGGAAACAGTTTGACTGAATGAGTCATCTTTGTTATGGCAGAATCTATAAGAATAAGTAGTATGAGCAAAGCAGGATTACACTACACAAATAAACACAATATGCAGGAATGCGAACTGTTCTTCTCTATTAAATGTAAACAGGTAAAATCATTGTATGTTACAATATTATACATGATTATATAGATTTTTGAGACGCTTGGGTGCCTGTCCATTACGTTCAGTTACAAAGAAGAAGTTAGAACGGTTCAACAGATCAACCGTTACGGTCGACTGGAAGACAGAGGGACAGTCTATCAAAGGTTGACAGTCGTTGGTCGCATGTCGACGCTGCTTGTCGATGTCGCGAACTGTGAGGTTGTTGAACATGTTGAAGGTGTGAATGGTCGAGGTGTGTCAAAGTCGAGACCCGTCATAGTTGTGTCGAATTCGGAACCTATCGGAGCTAACATGTCGGATCTAACCTGTAGGACTAGAAACTTGTCGATTCGAAGTCATGTCGAAGTTGCATCAATGTCAATGACTTTCCAACTGCGATGCAGATCATACCTCCTTCCTTAAGAAACAATGGACCCCATTGTTTGCTCACAAATGTGAGGAAACTTGTCGGTCAATTCAGTAAAAGAGTACCATTTTCCTTGAGATGGGATCTGGCCAGCCTTGGCAACCTGAAACAAGGTAATTGTGTTTGTCCTTGTATGGTGTACTCGTCATCCCACAATAGTGTTGCAAGGAAGAGGCTCCTGAACATCTGTATGGATGTCTTCGGGTTCTGCTGTCTACAAGTCGTTCTGTTCCAACAAAGGTGCATGGTATGGTCGAAGTAGATCCACATTGAATACTGGATGCATGCAGGAATGTCGAGCTGGAAAGCGTTTTCGCCAATCTGTCTAAGAATACTATATGGACCATATTGCAAAGGTTTCAACTTCTTGAATGGACCTGTGAAGCGCGCCTTCTTGAGATGTAACCAGACATTATCCCCAATTTGGAATGAATGAGGAATATGATGCTTGTCATGTTGGGCCTTAGCTTTCTCACTTTCTCTGTGCAACATTTCTTGTGCTTGCTTCTAGATGTCGCATATCTGATCTCTGAACTTGACTACTTTATCAACTTCTCACTGGCTATAGTCGGTGTCGCTCGGATGTGTCGAGGAGATGATCAAGTTGATAGGCGCTGAGGGTTGAAATCCATAACAGATCTCAAATGGACTCTTTCCTATAGAGTTGTGCTGAGCACGATTGTAGCTATGTTGGATGTATCGAAGACTTTCATCCCATGTGCGTCGATGCTGGTGATTGTACATGCGAAGCAGTTGTATTACCAAGCGATTCACAACTTCTATTTGTCCGTCGGTTTGAGGATGGAAAGTTGTTGACAATGAGAGTCGTGTGTCTAGCAATTGTTAGAGGGTCTTCCAAAATATGCTGACGAATCTGGCATCTTGGTCGGAAATAATGGTTTTGGGTAAACCAAAGTGTTTTCAAACATGTTTAAAGAATATTTGAGTGGTCTATTGCGATGTCATGGTCCTTTTACATGGTATGAGAATGGCCATCTTGGAAAATCGATCGACTACTACTAATATTGCATCATGCGGATGTTTGGTAGTAGGATAACCCATCAAGCAATCCATAGAAATAGATTCCCATGGTCGACTAGGAACTAGTAGAGGTGTATACAATCCTTGCCGTCGATTAGGTGGCTTAGCAATGGCACAAACCACGCATGATCGGATGTAATTGTTGGCATCGGATTTAAGTGTAGGAAAAAATAAATACCTTTGCAGAATAGCAAGTTTCTTTGCTACTCCAAAGTGTCCTGCAGTCTTACTGTAGTGCGTGTCCCAAATGAGCTGATGTCAGTGCTCACCTATCGGTAATTGTTGACACAAACCCAGTCGACAGGGGTTCCTCACTCTATCGACACCCAACCCACCACGATCTCCTTGAGAACCTGCCCATACATGTTTTACCCTGTCCAACAACACCTATAGAACAGATGAGGTCTCACCCGAGGCGTTCAAGGGAGAGCTGACGGAACCATGTTTCTGCCGAATGAAGGAGGACCATGTGTGTCTACTTGTCAACTTAGTGCAACATTACATAACATATCTAACTATTCAACTTATTCATCAACAAAATCACAACATTTATTCAATAGATCTTACTATCAACAAAAACCCTCAATGCGTAAATAGATATAACATTATCACATCATTTGCAGTAAGGAAACATCGCATCATTCACAGATTCACCTCGCAGATATATTCATAGTATAAAACAGGGAAAGACACAATAGTTCTGCTCAAACTCCGTCATGTCATATTAATCATCGCACAAAACATAGATACATTAACATATTTCTCTGTCGCATACCCAGATTCACAAGACAAGATTAATCTCCAAAAATGGTTCTTTCGCTCTAAGACGATCTCTTCATTCTCAACATTGCTACGAACACTTACAAATCAACATCTATTTATAGGCTTGCACCTTTACATTCATGGTCCACTTAACTAATCGCCTAACTACTTTCTACAACAAAATGACCCTTAATCCACGCAATGCGGTCCAAAATGACCCAAAAATACATAAACTAATATTATTTCCGACTTGTGCGCGGTATTCCTCCTTGCGCGGCATCTTTGACCTTGTGTAGCATCTGCGATGCTGCACAGCTGACTCATCCAAACCCTCCTGCCAATAGGGCCCCAACACAATCTTGTGGCTCACCCTCGAGCCATGTCAGTTGGACATGGTGTACTCATCCTCCACTGTATGATACTTCTGAAACTGTTATTGTCTTTTGGAGCTCGTTGTTGTGTACTTGTACATCATTTTCTGGCTCGATGTCATGTAATTCTTGAACTCATCCTCTAGTCTCTTGGAACCTTGATCATCTACCTCTCGGGCATCTACTGCCACACTGCACACTCGTTCCATACTGAGGAAAAGTTCATCGATGTTGCCAAAGTGGGAAACAGGATGATTGCTCCGGCACATCTGTTTTGCGCGCTGGATTTCCTTCTACCGGGGCTAGGGGCCCTCAGCCCTTGGCTTTAGATTGGTTTGCGGGACCATGAATCTTCTAACTATCACCATGTGCCTAGACATCTCGGTTGAGACCTCGTCTCTATTTCTCCCGAGTGTATGCATCGTGGCCCTCTCCAGTTGTGCATGCACACTCGTCGTTCTACCCCTCAGCACCCCTGGTGTGCTTCCACATGAAATGAAATGGATCATTTCCACAACTTCCTTGGAATTCCTAACTCAATTATCTTCCAGACTCACTCGTAGCATGAGTTTCCCTCACTGATAGATACTTCTTGGCTCACTTATGCTTGTATTTATGCATTTTCATTGTGTCCTGGATGCTTGACTCTAAAATCATTTGCAAATCCATTTGCATCATCCTCTAATCCTATCATCATGCCATGTCGCCGTCTTCCGGTGAGGCTGACCCACAACACTCATGCTCGGAATTTGCCCTAGACGTGCGAAGCATCGTCCTCCTAGTGCCATGAGTGCCAATCGTGCGAAACATCATCCACCTATTTCCATGTGTGCCAATCATGCGAAACATCGTCCGCCTATTGCCATGCATGCCAATCATGTAAAACATCGACCCTATTTCCTACTGTATTTCCTTCATGGAAAACATGTCCGAATTCGCCGTCGACCCTGCCATGCCATCTGTCGGATCTGCCATAAATGCACATTGTTTCACCCAACGTTGTCATCTAACTACATTTAACTATCAATGTTTATTGTCGATTCTACTGTGTCGCAGCCCTACGCTTGTTGCAACATGGCTCCTTAACTGCGATACTGCCTCTACTACATGTGCATCCATTTCTTGCTGGTGTGCCATCCTTCTACCAAGCATCTTGCCCATTTTTATTTTATTATTTTATTTTTTTACTCCGTGCAGTGCCTTATGCATCGTACAACACTGATCCCATCTTGTAGGGCTTCAACCTGCTACCATTCACCATCTTTGGAAGCATCGTGCATTTAACTGTTGCAGTTGTACTGCACCTCATGTAGTAATGAAACTAATGCGATATGGATTGATCCAATGCATCTATAACTTATATGGATGCTTCAGAAACATGTTGCCATACATCAGTACCAAATATCCTTGTTGAAACTGTTTTTTTTTAATGGCGATCATGCCAAGCTTTTTAACGATCCTTCTCTATGTGCTGGTGAAAACCTGCGACAAAGCGGTCTTCCTCCAGCTGTACCAGTTGCTCCAATGTCACTTCCTCATTCATGCCTGTGGAAAAAATCATGTCTAGGTTTGGTTTCCTTGTTAAAATAATCACTAACAATGCTCAAGCCTTCAAATCCATGAAAATGGTCAAATTCTGTGACAAATTCCACATAAAATTGGGCCATTCTACTGCTTACTACCCCCAAGGAAATGGAATAGCTGAGTCATCCAACAAAATTCTGGTTAGGATCATCAAGAAGCTGCTGCAACAAAAAAAAGGGCTTGGCACATCAAGCTAATTTGCTCTATGGGATGATAGGATCACCTCTGAAAGATACATTGGATCTTCTCCTTTGAAATTAGTATATGGAACATAAGTGATATTTCATGAGTCCCTCAGAGGGCCTACTATGAGGCTACTACAATAGTAGGAAGAAGAACCAAACCTTGAGCTAAGGAGAACTAACCAACTGGTTGATATACAAGAAGTCAAGGACAGAGTACATGTTGAAGCTATGCTAGCTCAATATAGGGTTAAAAAGAATCTTGATAGAAAGACCAAGGCTGATGATTTCCAGGTGGGAGATCTAGTATTGAAATGGGATGCTAGAAGAGAGGAGCAATTCTAAAAGTTTGATAACCTCTGGAAGTGTCCCTATACAATCATCGCTCGCCATGGGAACAAAAATTTCTTCTTGTAGGATGGGGAAGATGAACCAGTTGGGAAGATTCTCGTCAATGGACATTTCCTGAAACACTATCTCCAGTGAGAAACAAGCCCGTTAGCCTGTCCTCGCTGTACATTACCATTTGTTTTTTAGATTTGGTTAGCTTTGTTTCAATTTCGTTTCACAAAACAAAACGAAAAACAAAAAAGAAAGGGTCAAATAGCCTGTTGTTCTTGCTACCTGACAGGGAGGGTAGCATCCCCGGTTGGAGACGGTGTTAAGACCTCTATCAATTTTCCCACCAAAGGAAGAAAGAGAACCCCCCTATCGAAACCCCAAGCATGCCCATCAACCTCTTACAGCAAAGAAAGAATCAAAAGATCAAAGAAATGGCTAAGTATCAACGAATTCCAAGCCAAATGATCGAGCCACAGTGAGAAAAATGGGAAAAACAAGGCTATGGAATTATTCTGCAATCTACATAGGTTGAACGGTCAGGATTGAATAAGAAAACCCATATCTATAGCTGGGAAGCAATCCACAACACATCCGATCAAGAGAGTTTCCACTTTTTTTTTCCCGCAGGTCCAACTTTCTACACCTGCATTGCGGATTGCGGAAGTCAGAAAGGTATTTTTTCAAGAGCATAAAGTCGGATTTCCGATTTCCGCAACCTACATTGTGGAATGCGGATTGCGGAAGCATAATTTTATGGGGGCGTAGATTCAGGTTTCCAATTTCCTCAACCCGCATTGTGGAATGCGGATTGTGGAGGCATAATTTTTCGAGGGCACATATTTAGGTTTCCAATTTCCGCAACCGGCATTGCGAAATGCATATTACAGAGGTGATTTCCATGAGGTTGTGCAATGGCCTTCTGATTTCCGAAACCCACATTACAGGATGTGGATTGCGGAAGTGATATTTTTCCAGAGGCATAAAGTTGGATTTTCGATTCCCGAAACCCGCATTGTGGAATACAGATTGCGGAAGTGATTTTTGACAGGGTCCATTTAGTAGCCCCCAACTTCCGATATCTGCATTGTGAATTGCAGATTGTAGGAGGATAATTGCGGATCTGAGATGTTTTACACCGTAATTTTTGGGCGCGGAAAATAAATAATTTCACGGGGAAATGGCACAATTGGGAGCCGATTTGGAAGCAAAAGAGAAGCACATCCTAGTTATCTATACAAATAAACCAAATACGACCCAATATGAAGGACAAACAAGTGGTTTCCAAGGCCCAAAATGCACACTGAAAGCGCATAGATTTTCCCACCGACACGTCTAACAAACTCAGAGGCAGTTGGTTCGAGCAGTTCGGCATGAACGACCTCATCCTTTCCAGTTCAAGATTGTTTTCAGTAAATGAACATTTATGGTTGAATTAGTTAGAGGTTGTTTGATATTTTGTAAGCCTATAAAGGAAAATTCTGAATTAAACCCCCAAGGGTTGGATGTTTTCTGGATTCAAAGAGATTAAAAGCTCTACATATGTATCAAACTCGGCCTTTCAAGTCATGAGAAGACCTGATTATGTAGATGAGATTCTTGTGATGAGTGTTTTGATGTCTGTTATTTCTTGTGTGTTTGTTCTTCATTTGTATTTCCATTGATTTCTTCCTCCTATGGTATCTAGATCAAGACTACATGGTCTGAAATTCATATTTTATGCTTAGATGCATATGACTAGGTATTCCACCCTTTCTTCTTGAAGTTGCAGGTTAGAATTCATTTATAAATGCTATAACTCTGTGATGGAATTTGTTTCCTTTTCTGCCTTTATCTGTTGATATCTTTGACTCGAAAAAAAATCATCTACCTTTCCTTTGCCTCTTGAATTGTGGTCTAAATCAGTCATTTGTGACTATAAATCCACTGAAGTTTGACTCCATGCCCAATGGTGCTCTTGTCATTAACCCCAACCAACTGAAAAATCCCTATAAGTCATTATATGAAGGTCTAGCCACCAGTTTTACCTATAACCAGTTTATGAAAATAATATCCTAAGTGTCGAGCGAATTGTGAAAGAGAGAGCCCTCTCTGTGGTTGGAAAGGCTATTTTCCATCCACCAAAGCTTGGTTTGAAACAGTTACCTCATGATCCCTTTTGCTGCAACCTAGGAGAATCTTGAGTGATAACACTAGTGTTCCATGGATTGACATATTTCTTTTTATGGAATTTGAAATTAGTAACATACATCATGATTGGTGGGATCTAGGAGGGAAAACCACCCTTAATTTCCAACAGTCTATCCATGTGGATAAGTGCTAATTTTCCCACATGGGAAACCATATGATGGATGGAATCATTGTTTTCCATCTTGGTGGCTTGTGAATAGTCATGAGGCTCTTTATCTAGAAACTGAGCAGTGTATAGGAGGAAGTAGGAGACACTTCCCCACTTTGAGGATCCTTTGGGATCCAGGCTAAATCATTCTTGATCTCAACTATCTCAGCTGGAAGATTCATGTAGTAGTATGTGGTACAGATACACCTATCAAGAGGAATGAGTTGCATAAAGATGAGTTACTTCCCAAAATTGATCTCCAGCTTTACCATCATCAACATATTTTATTGAAAGAAGAAGTTTCACATAAGAAATCTCCTTGTGTCCAATGTGCCTATTTGGGAATTTCATGCAAGAGCATTGATTTGTCTAATGCACCAATGGATTCACCACCTTTCATGAACAAAGCATACAGGAAGCAATTTGGTATTCTTGTGTTAGTCCTTATTGATTACATTTTGGTTCATGGTTGGATGTTGGAGAAGTAATATCTTGGTTTTGAAGCTATGTTATGTACTTGGGTAGAGAAATCATTGCATATTAATTTGTTTGAACATGAAATTGGAAGGATAGAGATATTTCATTTTGATCATATGAGTGAGCATGTTAAGGATGGTGCCTACATGAAGAGCATTTGGCCCACGCATGTTTGATCCAATTTCATAGACATGAACAAGTTGAGTGGAGCTATGGAGTATGGTGCACCATGTAGAGGGTCCTTAAATTTCATAACACATGTGCCTTCCCAAGTAAAAAAAGGAGCTTCCCTATGGAGATGATAATTCTTAAGGATGAATAAAATGATGGATCATTGTTCAATTTTTTCTCACTTGGTTTCACTCCATCATTTGTGCTTATAGGTGATGCTTCCAAAGAAGGAATGGAATATGTTTTGTTGCAGAATGTTCACCTTGGTTGCTTGAATATTCATAGATGGTTGGGTGAGAGGATTTCATGGAAATTCCTCAATGATGAAGGATTGAAGCACATAGGAGGTTGCATCCCATGCCAACAATATGAAGTGGAGCATATTCATATTCTACACTCTCTACCACTTCGGTAGAAAAAAGGGTTATGTTATAGGAAACATCATTAAAGCATCCCTTACGTACAAACCATAGCATATTTTTCATGGGAATATATTTTGAAATTATGAATCACAACAGATCATGGAGCTGAGAATACCTCACAAAGAAAGAATGAGCATAAAAGATGAATTATAGTGAAAATTGCAGTAAAAATTAGTACAATTAAGCATGCATGGGAACTCAAATAGGAACATAATTGTGTGTAATAATCCATTAATTAGTATATTCAACCAATATGTTACAATGGAGAGAATTAAAATATCCTAGGAGAATTCGAGTCTCAGTCTGTCTACCATAGGAATTGTCACCACTAGAGTGCTCTGAAAGACCCAAACTCAACTCAAATTGGCCAAATCCCAGTTAACTGAAGCTATTGTCAGTTAACTTTAACTGAAGCTATTGTCAGTTAACTTTAACTGAAGCTACTGTCAATTAACTTACTAAGAAGGGTGCATTAGTGATTTTGTCATCCAAATCACTCATAAAATGGCACATTAGATCACAAACAGTGGCAATCAGAGCACAAAACCCCCACAAGATTCAGCTAACTCTGGTAGACTGAACCAGATCACTGAGTTGGCTCCTAAAATGTAGGGAATTGAATATAGTGGTCCTAAAATTATGCATGCAGGGAACATTAGGTGGATAATGGGTCCTATATGACATATGCACATCACTAGGGGGAAATGATATCATCAACTACTAGGACAGAGAAAATAATGTTAAGTAGGACAAGGATGGAGTATTAACTATCCTAAAACCCCCCCTTTTAATCCAAACTTGGACATCCTGGGCCCTGGTTAATGAGACCAAAGGTCACCCATACAATCATGATAAAAAACAATAACTGTCCATGAAGTAAGGAAATGGGGAAAACCTCAAGGGAAAACCCCCCCTCAAAAATACGACGGCGGGGAGCTCAAACAAATTTCACACCAAGTAGAGATATGAGATAAGAAAATCTCTTCTGAGTGAAAAAATTTGTGAATATCTCTACAACCATCTCCTATGTAGGACAATAATGTAGTGAGATGGTCCTATTGTGCACTAGCTCATTGATGTAGTGCATGTGAACATCAATATGTTTGTTCGTTTGCTTATGAAATGAATCACTAGAGATCCTGATGGAACTTTGATTATCACAGAAAAGGTCTACTGAAGGAGAAGTGCGAATGCCAAAATATTTCAAGATCCCATGCAACTAAACTTCCTGGATATTTGCATTAACAACCCCTTTGTACTCTACTTCTACTGAAGAAAGTGCGAGTGCTACTTGATTGTTGCTTGACCAATATATTGGTCCTGATCCCAACATGAATACATACCCTGAAGTAGATTTTATGTCAGGGTTGTCTCCATCCCAATCTGAGTAAGTAAAACCATCCAGATCTAACTGAGCACCAACAGAATAATGGATACCAAAATCTCGCGTACCTTGCACATAGTGCAAGATACTATTTGTTTCCTTCCAATGCAGCTCATGTGGCTCCTGCATGTACCAAGCCACATCACCAACAACAAATGATAGATCTAGTCTCGAATGTGTCAATTACAACAAGCTACCAATCAATTTCATGTAAAGAGTGATATCAACCAAAGGACTAGAACCACCTTCTTCTAATCTAATGCCAGATAGGAAATGGAATTTTGCATCCTTGCAATCAGTCATGTGAAAATTTTTGAGCAAGTCAGATGCATACCTAGACTGTGAAATCATGATTCCTGAATCATTTTGAGTTACATCAAGACCAATAAACTGTTTAAACAACACAATATCTATCATGGAGAAGGATTTACTCAAAGCAGACTTTCTGAGTCCATTCTTTCTACAGGATCAAATGTATCATTGTAGTCCAATCCCTGAACTTGTGAGTACCCCTGTGCAACCAACTGAGCCTTGTACTTGGTTGTAGATCCATCAGATGCAAGCTTTGTTTTGTAGATCAATTTGTACTTAACTAGATTTATCCATGGGGGAAGAGAGACAAGATCCCATGTCTCATTGTTCTGCGGTGACTCATATTCTTCATCCATGGTTGCTTTTCATCTCGGATCATGGAAAGCCTCTCTGTAGGACTTTGGATCATATCCCACCATCATGTGGCACCTATTAAGGAGAAGTGGATCTGTATGGCATAGTGCAATATTTTCACCTTGGTATTGTGATCTTGGTCTCATATGGTTAGATGGATCTCCAACAATATTCCCAACAACCTCGGGAATATTTTGAGCCCATTTTGGCTTTGGATTGGGAGTAGTTGTTGGATATGGATCCAAATATGCTTGGTATTCATACTCAATATCTAGATCTGATTCATTTTGGTCCTCTTCTTCAGAATCTAAATGTGGATCATCTGAAAAAACATCATTAGAAGAAAATGGAATAGGTAAATCAGTTAACCTTGATCTTCAATTGGATGTAGATCTTGCAATGGATCTTCATCGAACTTGAAACTTCTTTCAATGAAGCATATTTTGCTTGCAATCTCCATAAGCTTGTAATATTTTGGATCCTCTACATATCCAAGAAGAATGCATTTTATACTTTGAGGTTGAAGTGCTTTTCTCTTGTTAGAGGTGATTATGTCCCATGCCTTAGATCCAAAAACCCTTAGGTGAGATACATTAGGCTTGTGTCCCTTCAATTTTTTGAATGGAGTGACCACATCTACCAATTTGTGGGGTACCCTATTTTGAATGTATGTGGCACGGTTTACTGTTTCCGCCCGGATATTTGATGGAAGGTCCCTTGCTTCAAGCAAGCAAGTAGCCATCTCTTTCACTGACCTATTATTCCTCTCTGCTACACCATTTTGCTAGGGTGTGTATGGGACAAAATGTTTCATTTGGATGCCTTTAAAAGCACAATACTGTTGCAACTATTTCTTGCTGTATCCTCCTCCATTGTTAGATATGAGTGCTTTGATCTTCTTCTTAGAAGTGCTCTCAACTAATTCCTTGAATACTTTGAAGGTCTCAAATACCTCATATTTCCTCTTGAGAAAGTAGATCCAACATAACCTATAGTACTCATCAATGAATGTCAGAAGGTATCTAGATCCATTCATTAAGGTTGTGGGCATTGGTCTTGAAACATCACTATGTATCAAACCAAGTGTGGAGGAGGCTCTCCTTCCCTTCCCAACATCATACTTTCTCTATGGATGCTTCCCTACCAAGGAACCTTTGCAGATCGCTTGAGAGAAATTTATGTCAGGAAAACCTTCAACCATCTCTTCCTTGTGCAACTGCTGCAAGTACTTGAGGTTTAGATGTCAAAATATTTCATGCCAAAGTCTTCTAGCCTCATTTGCATGAGTCAAGAGAGAACTCTGATGTGCGTATGGAAAAAAACAAGAAAACTCATATGGATTTGAGGCATGGTTTGCAAAACCTTTGGCTATCAGCTTCCTATATGATATCTCTGCAACCTCAACTATGTCAGGTCAAAATACTACTTTCTTTGGTGAACCTTTGTGCGTCATCTGATAAACAAAAAATATATTTGCTGCTAGAGAGGGAATATATAGAACATTATTGAACTTTCCATGCTCAAGTTGTATTGTTCCCTTCCCTTCTGCAAATATTTGAGAATCATCTCACATGTAAATGTTAGGTCCATTAGTGAGATCTAGAGAATAAAATGGCTCTTTGGAGGAAACCATGTGATTGGAGGATCAAAAATCAATAAGGAAGGCTTGGGATTGTGATAATCCAGCCTTCAATGCATGGCATCTCTCATGATATTCAAACTTGCTTCCTGGATCAGTCTCCCTCGCACCTTTTGGGAGGACAATGTTGTTCTATTCAAGGAGTTTTTCCATTTGATATATGGTCTTCTTCATACAAGAGCTCACAGGATGGTTACCTTTCTTGCAATACGTACACTGGGATTTCTCAAATTTCTTTTGCTTATACTTCTTGGAGTTGGAGGCTCCTTCTGATGGATTAGAATTTGTATTATGCTTGGTTTCAAATTGCTTCTTCTCTTTAACTTTGTTCTTCCCTTTAGAATTCACACTTTTTTACTCTCCAGCCATAAGATCTTGATTTGGAGGCCTTCAAGGTTCCCATCTGAATCAAATTGTCTTTTTCTTGGATGAGAGATTCAGTGAATGCATCTAAGGATGGTATTTTCCAATTGGGGATTGATAATATCTGTGAATGGAAGGTAGAAACAAAGATTGAAAACTCTGGACCAAGCTTGCTTAGAATGGATAGAACCAGTTGCTCATCCTTCTTCCCATTGCCACATTTTTTGCATTGCATGACTAAGAATTTGAATTTAGAGAAGAATCCTTGTATGGTTTCAAAATTGGTGGGTTGAATAGTAATTAACTCATTCTCTAGAATATGTCCCCTCATCTCATCTTGCTTGTCGAAGAGGGTCTCAAGCTTCAACCAACCTCTGTTGGAGTCTTCAATCCATCAAGGTGGAAGATAAAATATTTTGAAATATGAATACACATCAAACCAAACGCTTCATCTAATCTGTTTAGATACTTGGCCTTCTCAAAAACTGCCTCAGGTTTGACCTCCTTACCCATTGTGACCCTATATAGACTCTTGTTGCACAATAGCATCTGCATATCATCCCTCCAATCAAGATAATTGAATGGTGCCAAGATTCTTGGAGACAAAGGAGCAAATAAATTCTCCATTGAAACTGATGGAGCGAATACAAACTTAAAACAACTGCTAATACTGCACTAAAAAACCTTCAATATCTTGCAAAAAACTCTCAATTTTGGAGATAAACAACTACTGAGCACTGCTTTAGGACAATAGTCACTTTTATCCATATCCTTCACACCTAGCTAGACCTCAAAGGATTTCTCCAATGAATTCATTGCAATGGCACTAGGATTTGCTGTGGAAATCTAGAGGCTTCTTGTGCATTAATGAAAGAAGCTACTCAACCTACTCTCACTAAGCTTTGATACCATGTGAAATTCTAAATAATGATATATCATGGAGATGAGAATACCTCATAGAGAAAGAATGAGCGGAAATGATGAAATACAGTGAAAATTGCAGTAAAAATGAGCAGTACAATTAATCATGCATGATAACTCAAATAGGAACATAATTGTGTGTAATAATCCATTAATCAATATAGTCAGCCAATATGTTACAATCGATAGACTTTGAATCTCCCAGGAGAATTCGAGTATTAGTATGTCTAGCATAGGAATTGTCACCACTGGAGTGCTCTAGAAGACCCAAACTCAACTCAACTCAACCAAATTCCAGTTAATTGAAGCTACTATGGGTTAATTGACTAAGAAGGGCACATTAGTGAATTTTTCATGCAAATCAATCAGAAAAGGGAACATTAGATCACAAATAGTGGAAATCAGAGCACAAACACCCCACAAGTGTCAACTAACTCAGGTGGACTGAACTAGATCACTGAGTTGGCTCCTAAAATGTAGGGAATTGACTCTGGTGGTCCTAAGATGATGCATGCAGGGAGCATTAGGTGGCTAATGGGTCCTAGATGACATCTGCACACCACTAGGGGGAAAATGTCATCATCAAATACTAGGAAAAATAAAATAATGCTAAATAGGACAAGGATGGAGTATTAATCATCCTAACATATATGTCTACTAATGCAAGATCATTCCTATTCCAATTGATACAAGAAAATTTTGGCCATTTTGCATGCCCTTGGTCAAGTTCAATCCATGTTTTGCAACTCAATTTTCAATGGAGTGTTTCAAGTACAAGCTCACTTGTGACTTTATGGTCAAGGATGACCAATACAAGGTTGCAAAAAGTTCATCTATGAAGGAGATGAAGTTCAAATGGTTTATGTAGCAGCTTGCACAACTTGGTGGAAAAGTGCACAATTACTTTATCATTCATATTTTCACTTGCTTGAGGACAAACAATTTTGGGAGGGGAGGATTGTCATTTGCACATTTTGATATCACCATGGAAATAACACTACCCCTTATATTCCCATGGGTTCAAGTGTAAATTAATTAATTAATCATGGAATTAATTTTGTCCTATAATTACCTTGTGTAATTAGATCAAATTATGAAAGGGTGATGTAGGACCTATTGGCCTGATTTTAAGACCTAGACCAACTAAGGAGATTATGCCCACACAAGTTTCTTATTGCAGCTTCTGGTGTGTTTGGATTAGCAAAATATCGTAGGTTGTGGTCCTGCTACCAGCTGAATTTTTATTCTCTTAAGGAGAATATGGTTAGAAAAACTCAGCAAAATATTTCCTATGTTATCCTAAAGTCAAACTAATTCCTAATGTTAATATCTAAAAAGTTATCCTAATCCTGATTTCTTAGGGAAAGACTCTTGTTTTGGGTTTTGCTTTAAATTTCTGACTAAGAAATTTGTTTCAGATATTAAATTAACTAATCTAATTAAAACCTATCTAACAGTTGTTAAAACTTAACCTGAATATTTAAATCTAAACTAACTTGGAATTAAAATTAAACTAACTATCATATCTCAGCTAAGAGCAAGATTATTTAATTAAATTAACTACATGTTGATAATATATAAATCTGAAAAAGTAATAACTTCAAGTTAGCAAGACAACTTAACAGAATTGAAATTATAACACATTTCTGATTTTGTAATATTTTATGCAAGAAGAAGAATGAAACAAAAATGACTTCACTATTCAACAATCACAACTATCAAAAGATAATTAATGTTTAGCATTTCGATATTTGAACAATAATGATAATTTACCAACTATTTTTAAAATATTTGTCAAAATACAAATATTTTAATTCATTAGCTAATGAATAATAATATCACTATCATTTATTTATTATGCAAACCTCAAATAAATAAAGATATGATATTTACTATCAAACACAGAAATGAGTGATTAGAGTAAGTCTTTATGGATTATACATAAGTCACAACAAAGCATGATCATATATATATATATATAATTGAAGAAAAACAAATACCAAATATGCATATATATAAGTTTCAAAAGCTAACACAAATGATACCAGTTTTGAAACTGGACTTCGAAGACATCTAAGAGAAAAACAATTTCTTCAGATAATCCACAAGTTGAAATATCTAAATTTAAATATAAGTTTTCTTCTCCAAACTCCCTCCCCCTCTTAGAAAATAGTTAGGCCTTTTATACATGAGTGATCTTAACCACTTTGAGATTTCCTAGAACTAAATTCTAAACTTAGTACAATCTATTGTTACACCTATTCCACTGACAAGGCATCATAATCAATATCCAAAAGGGCACCTGGAAAGTATAAATTTTTGTTAATATAGATGGAATAATGATATGACTTCCATAAGCTTCAGCCATTCCAAAAAACACATCAAGCATCTACAAAATGCCATCTTCCATCAAAATTGTCTTCATTCAATCCAATGCATCCACAACATGTATACCTATAGCAATCAGTTACGAACATATTAATTTATCATCAAAATTATGATAACAGAAAATAAAATGAAATAAATTTCAAGCATGCCCACAGAATCTTCAATTCTGTAGGTATGCTAATTAAATCATACTATTTCCTGTCAAAAGAAAAATATACCAGCGTAACTGAAAATAGATTAACTGTCAATTTGCTATTTGCATTTTAGTTGCCCTTCTTACTTCAGAAAGTTTAGCTTTAAGTTCTAGGATCTTAAGCTTTTGTTGTTCGATTTGCGTGAGTAATTAATTATTGGTTATCATTACAGATCTCTTGGATTCCTTGTATCTATTTTTCTTCAGGCTCATCTCTTGCGATCTATTCACCCAATCTAACAGTTCTACTTCGAAAGTTTTATTCTCTTCTTCCCTATTTGCTGCATTAGCTTGGAATTCCTTCAATTCGAATTTCATCTATGTGATTTTAATTTCATAAATTCGATCAAGAACTTGCTGCAAAGTTTATTCATCCTCCTCATGAAATGAATCATTAGTTTGTGAAGAATTAGGTTTACTCAGGTCGTAGACATGTAAAGGAACATCTACAAACAAAGGTTCCATCTCAGATTCTTTAGGATAAGCGTTACAAATGATCTCTTTAGTCGAGGGCGTCACTAATTCATTCACTGCTGAATTTTTCTCATCAATATGAGTAGTCTCATGAATTGAGGAAAACACATCATCCTCACTCTCAACTTGAACTCCAAATGGTTCTGCACTTTGTTGCATTGTTACAGGCATGGAAATAGTAGTCATACTAGGAGTGAACCTACGAAAATTCGCAGAGCTTGGGTTCTTTTGTTTAGGTTTGAATTGATCAACAAAAATCGAACTAACTATTAGATCTTGAACTAATCCCTCAGACCTATCATCAAATAATTGGTTTTTTTGGGCTGACTGTACATTACCAGAAACTTCCACACCAATTGACCGGGGTTTATCTTCTGCCAACCATCTTCTAAACCTAATAACCAAATGGGATCTCTGACTCTTGAATCCTTAGGGTTTAATTCAAAATTCGCTTCAGCTGAATCAAACTCAAGAGGTTGTCTCCTCTTCTGTTGAGTTTCAGGCCGATCAGAAGGCCATTCTTCATTTTGTCCAAAACTGTTCTCATCTAGAAATTGGTACCAGGTTTTGCCAATAAAAGACAACTGATATTGAACTAAGATTTTTACCAAACCATGGTTGAAAAGGCTACGGTCCTGGTCCTTTATAGTGTTTTGAACGGAAAATTCCATTTTATGTAAACTATTGAACAGAAAGTAAGGTAGATTCATCTTTGAACCTTTAAAAACCATCAAGATCCTTAAATGATAAAAATGGATAGAGGAATACCTGCCATCGCATGTAATATATCGGACAATCATCTGAAATAACGTTTCCCATTTATCTTGAAGATACTTGAGCGGATAACCATATTTATCATCAAACTCGTGAGGTAGAGGAAGTAAGAAATGCTTCCATTTCCCTCTATTAATTTCCTTCTTTTTGAACCACCGTTCACATCTCTGTGGGAGATTCATGGCCTGTGCTATGAAACACTCAGAAATTTCTATTCTCAGATTCCCAACTTGTGCTACATTCTCCTTGAGAGACAAAGAAAAGCGTCGAGTGACTTCTACATTGTGTCCACTGAAAGCCCTGAAAAAATCACCCCAGTCGATCGTTTCGAATAACTGAGAGACATCTGAGTTAATGTCCAGGAGCTCTACTCCATATGGTTCGAACCTACACAATGGAGCCATCTCTCTTACCTCTGGTTTCTCCTTCAACTCGGAAACATACGGCATTGTAAAAACCAAAGGGATAGGAAGGTAAGTAACAAACATCATGTGAACCATCAATTCATCAATTGATTCATATGTGACAAGAGATAAAACTCTACACTCAGTCATGGTATCCATTATTCAAAATGATGAAATTAGGTGCCAAAGTTTCATGCTATGAATTATGATAATGGACAGACATGATCATAGCCATAAAAATTCTTAATAATTATTAAGCCATCGTTCCAACCTTAATCAAACTTTGATATATGAAATAATGCAATCTTAGGGTTTGATCACCATATAGCATAAAATAAAGTATTGAGGATATGGCGAATGAAATGATGGTTTTGTATATATATCATAAATAGAAATGGTTTATCAAAACTGTGTGATTGAATTATAACGACATGACTGCAACATTAAACTGACAAATGTCAATATATTAATTCGTGTCATTAAATCAAAACCAAGATAAAGATCAGATATTGATACGATGCTAGTAAGCATAACCATCCATCAAATCATAAGTATAAGCATGAAATCAAATTATCCATCTAAATGTAGCCTTAAGACTTTATTTATTTACAAATAAAATGACATAGTATTTAAATGATAAAGTTTTCTATGTTAAAACATACTCATTAGGGTTAAAATGGAATGTTTAAATTAATTCATCAACATTAACCATTTAAATTATAACACAAAAACTAATGATGAATACTTTGTCAAAAAGTCAAAGGAAACTAATAAAACCTAACTGAAAGCAATTTAAAATGCATTTTGAATTATTTTGATTTGATCCAAAGAACTATTTAACAAGCTATAATTTAAATATATTGAACAATATATAGTCAAATATTTAATTATAATGAAGATTGATTTATATAAAATTAAAATATTAACAGCTGCTAAAATACTCAATTTTTGAAAATCCTTCCTAAACTTCCAGTATGATCATTAACTCTTCCTTAATTGAGAGTGCCTTTAGAATCAAATATTCTAAAGGCACTCTTTAATAATTTTAATTAATAATTAATTAAATAAGTGAAGTGATCAATTTTATTAAGCAAAGCAGGGATAAAATTGAGAGGGTTGTTGCCTGCCAACAAATGGCGACATACTGGGCGAACCAATTATCTCTGTTCATTCATCTTAAACGCTGCAAAAACACAATCTTAAAATTTGCTTAAAACAAATTAGAAATCATTAATATAATAAGAACCATCATCCAATTCACATCTGCAAATATTTTCACAACTACCTTCATTTCTGTCGATAAAGATTTTGTCATAGACAAGCTGAAAATTACCCTGTCAAAACAAAGTACTGAGTATATAAGTAATCTATATCATCAGTATAAAGATGCATCTATCCACTTCTCTGAAAAACTTTCAAGCCCTACTCCAATTATAAAACATTTATTTATTTTCCATTAAACTTTAATTGAAGAATATTGTCCAGGCGTGGTAACCTGATATTAACAACATCATTCACGAGTTTTACTAGAAATAAACAAGTCAGCTCACGATGAGACCTCCTGTCCCTTGATCTTATGATCAAGAGCCATCACCCTGGTGATCATAAATGATGTTACCCCTGATAAAGCTGATGATCATGATTAGGTCAGCTCGTGATGAGACCTCTTGTTCTCCAATCAAAATCCAACTTATTACAATAATTATGCATGGAGCAGACTTCAAAATCTTTGAAGATGGTAAATAAACTTTTAAAGAATGACTGATATTGCAGATTGATAAAGGCTTTCCCAAGTACTAAGTTTTTAAAAGTAAATCTATCAGCTATCTCAATGTATAAAGAAACAGATGATTGAAGATTAATCCTGATCATAAACACAAACATTATCAGTTATAGGTTCCTATCAGATTTGAGAAGAACTGATCAGTCTAAGTGAACCTTGAAGATCTACCTTATTACAACTAATCAAGATAAATGATTAAACTGGATTTGAGCCTCAGGGTTTATTTATTTACAAATACCCTCTCAAAAGAAATATGTACACACACACACACACACACACACACACACACACACACACACACACATATATATATATATATATATTTAAACAAATAGATAAATGAAAAATAAGGAATTTTATTTGTCTGCAAGTATGTACAGAAATATAAACAAAACTATGTACAAAGGATTGAAAAATCATGATGTTTTGACAGAAGAGATCTTAACTTTTCAGAAAATAAAGAAAATCAATTCTGAAATGATTTTAGGAATATTCACAGATGGGAAGAATCAGAATCAAAGAAAATAAAATTTGATTATACATCAAAATCAGAAAATTACAATGATTATGTTTGATAAAAGAATGTACAGAAAGACAAAAAAAAGTGGTAAAGTTTTGTGATGATAATAACCAAAATGTACAGAAAATTAATTCTGAAATTAAATATTATTCACAAAAGATTGGTTAAAAATAAGAAAATATAAGACTGTACAAGGCAGTAATTAAAAATATCAAGAAAAAGAAAGTACTGTATACTTATTTACAGAGTGAACAAAATTATGCACATATTCAAGGTCTGATGAAATCATTGAAAATACTTCTTAAGAATCAACCCATTCACAGGAAAAGTTTTAGGTTGACCTTCCAAGGTTTGTAAACGAAAAGTGCTAGGACCTAACTTCTCAGCAATAACAAATGGACCTAACCAAAGACTTTGAAATTTAGTATGTTCTCCTTTATCCTCGTGAGCTTTATCCCATTTGAGCACTAGATCACCCACCTGTAATTCTCTATTAGAACTCGAAGATTGATCAAACCAAGTCTTGACAATTTGTTGATGCTTGATAAAATGTTGCCTAGCCTTATCTCTATCTTCTTCTAATTTCAACAGAGTGTTAATTCTCTTCTCTATAACTGGACAGTCTTCATCCTGAATGGATTGGGCAAGTTGTAGAGAAGGTAGAAATAGGTTAGGAGGTAGGATAGCTTATGTACCATAGACTAGAAAGAAAGGGGAATTTCCAACTAAAGATTTAGGAGTAACCCTATCCACCCATAATGCACTAAATAAAGTTGTGTGCCAATCACGATGATGGGTTGAAATGGTCCTTTTGATAATTTTTAATAAGTTTTTAGTAGTTGATTCTGCTAGACCATTACCATGAGGATGATAATTTGCCGAATACCTGATCCTTATACCTTTCTCGAATGCAAATTGAGTTAATTCAACTGATGAAAAATACAAGGCATTATAAAAAACGAGGGAGTCAAGAACACCAAATTACGTAATAATAGAATATTCTAAGAATAAAATAGCTTGATTAGTGTTCACTACCTTTAAAGGTGCAACCTCTGCCCATCGAATAAAATAATCAGTTGCAGTAATGATATATTTGTGTTGTAGAGAAGAGGGTGGGTTTATTGGACCAACTATGTCGACACCCCATTGTTGAAAAGGCCTTTCTATTGTAACTGGATGTAGAGGAAAGGCAGGCTTTGTAACCCTACCTGCAGCAATTTGGAATTCTTGGCACTTTTTGACGAAAGCATAAGAATCTCACCATAAGGTAGGCCAATAATAACCTTCCCTAAGAATTTTATGTGATGTACAGTCTCTCCTGCAAAATGGCCACCTACAGGACCAGAATGTAATTATCTCAGGATTGACTCAGTCTCATCCTTGTCTAGGCGACAAAGAAAAACGCCATATGAATTCCTTCTAAACATGGTATTATCAAACAACAAATAGGGAGTTGATTTGAACCTAAGTGCTCTCCTTTTTCTTGGTTCAAGATGATCAAGAGCAGTTCCTATTTCAAGAATTGTCCTTAAATATGAATACCAAGAATCCTGTGGTGGAGGATAAAAGTAAATTTCCCTAATTAGCAAGGTTTCATCAATGATGGTTCCAGAATCATTATTTGGAAAATGGGCCGCCTCAGTAGCAGGTTTACACAACCCTTGTCCTTTGAATACCGTTAAAGGTTTAATCTCCAAGTCATACTCCTGGAGGGTTGTCATCCATGGAGCTCTTTTCTCACCTAAATATTTTTGTACCAGTAAATTTCTTACTGCAGGAAAAGGGACAACCACTTTAGTTCTTGATTTCAAAAGATATGGACGAAAGTGTTGGTGTATATTCTGATCTAGAGGTTTTCCACTGTAGACCCAGGTTCTTCGTGGTACGAGATACCAACAAAACCCCTATTCACTGGCCCTTTCAACAACAGGCTGTAAGCAACCTGAGGTCTCACCCGAGGCAAAGCTGAGGGGGTGGTTGCAGAAGCAGGTTTCCACAACCTTGTGATGTGAATGTTTCAACTGGTGAATGCGCAGTGCAGTGATAGACTACGTATTGCGGTTAGTGACTGCATGAGGTCTTCTACTCTGCGTTGAATGCCGCGGTGAGCAAGGATGCTTGTGCACCCAGCGCATTCACTGACTGCGCAGTGGGATTACTTCCACTCTACGGCGATAAGTTATCAACAGCCTATCGCACAACACTTCTTATGGATCGACGCGTCAACTAGACCACGCGGTCGGTTATGAGACCTAATCACTTCTATTCAATATTATTGGATAATCCTTAATCATTCATCATTACTTGGACTAATAAACATCATAACTTATGCAATTGAGTGGGATGCGCAGTGTTGTGTGCTTTGATATCACGATTCAACCTTAAAAATTAACTGTGTGGTTATCTCATAGATCCATTCATTCGAGGACTTATAGGTACTTGACTATTAACATTCATCTACACATGAACTACTAACATCTTATTTCATCCCTTCCATGGTGAACATAGATAAAGTAAACATATATCAGATAACAATAACTTTATGCATGCATTGTAAGTAATTCAAGTAAAATAATAGCAATCATACACAGCAATCACATAACACAAGGTTTAATGTGGTTCACTCCCCCGGATGGGAAGCTACGTCCACAAGAACTGCTGTTTATTATCATACGAAAGGGTACAACAGTTCTTCGCCAGTGCACTCAAGTGCAGATGTTCTTCTTCCTCAAAATTAGGTCTCTGCGCACTCAGCTGCGGAGCCTTTACAATAGCTTTTGCTCAAAAATCCTAAAAATATTCAACAATACCCAAGTACAAAACTAGTCCCCCTTTCCCATACAAAAATGATTTTTATATAGATCATGCTCGTAGGTCATGTCTTTACATTACGAAGGCAAAACCCTTAGGTTTACAAAACTATAGCGGTTTTCCCAAAACCGGACTACTGGTATCTGGCAGCGGATCTTCTATCACGCGCATGCCAACAAGTTGTTTCCATCGAGTTGTTCCTTCTTTTGTGGCCTTAGATGACTGGTTAAAGTAGTAGTAATCCTCTATTTGTGTGATCATTCACCTACCTCCCGATCTGCACCTACCCACTACTTGGTTGTTATTGACGATTTTTGCCAAAAATAGGTCTTCTGTGACCTAACCAAAATAACTGTCGTCATCTATCAACGCTTTGCTTAGCTGGATCTACATCGACGTGGCACATCGCGGTGTTGTGATCCTTGTGGCACTGACCTCGCAGTCCTTCTAACACTGTGCTGCATGCAACGTCGCAGCATACCAAAACTGTGCTATGCTTCTCCTCGCAGCTTCCAAAACTGAATGTGTTCAAAATTTGACCCCCTTGGGCCAGGCCCAACAGAAAGTGTTTGACATCTTTAAAAATAGCAAAATCCTGTTTATCAACCTCATGGTATTTAATTTCAACACCTTTAAATTTTGAGCTCATAAAAGAACTTGGTACTTCATTATTCTGTTGATTCTGTTGGGTTAAGACTGCAGCATATGCTATATCATAAGCAAAAGTATATAGTATGATGTCTTTGTTGAAATCTGGGCTCAAGAGACGAGGGGCTTCTGAAATGGCTTCTAAGATTCTCTAGAATGAATCTTTCTTAGTTTGTCCCCAGTTAAAAATAACATCCTTCTTAATCATTTTTTGTAAAGGACGGACGATTTCTGAGAAACTGGGAATAAATCTCCTAACAAAGTTTATCTTACCGAGGAATGATTGCATTGCCTTTTTACTTGAAGGAAAGGTTATTTTTTATATGGATTTGGTTTGTTCAGGATCAATCATGATCCAATGCTTTGACATCACACAGCCTAACAAAAGACCTTGTGTAACCAAAAATATCGTTTTCTTAGGATTTAAATAAACCCCATATTTTCTACAACGTTCAAATAATTTTCCAAGGTGAATAGTGTGATCATGTCGGTATTTAGAAAATATAGTATCATCGTCTAGATAAACAACCACTAAGTGATTGATTAATCCTCCAAAGGCAATATCCATCGCTCTTTGAAAGGTTTCCCCAGCATTGATTAACCCAAAGGGCATCTTTCGGTAAGCGTATGTTCCCCATGGGGTATTAAATGCAGTTTTGAGCTGATCTTCAGGGGAAACCAAGATCTAGTTGTATCCTGAGAAACCATCAAGTAATGACAACATCTCAGAACTAGAAACCCTTTGCAAGATTTGTTCCATGGGTTGAACTGGATAATTATCTTTTTCGAAATATTTGTTTAGATTGCGGAAATCGAAACATAGTTGAATGTCACCATTTTTCTTCCTAATGGGAACCAAACTAGCTACCCATTGAGTATGTCTAATGGGAAAAATAATCTTGGCAGCTAAGAGTTTGTTCAATTATTTCTTAATTGTTGGTTCAAGCATCGGATGAAATTTTGTAAGCTTTTGTTGAAAAGGTTTTGATGCTTGTTTCATAGGGATTATGTGTTTCATAATTTGCAGATTAAAAGTATTTAAATCATCATATGTCCACACAAACACATCTTTGAATTCCTTAAATAATTTGGTAAATGCTGATTTTTATGATGGGGTGCAATCTGTTCCTAAGTTTACTATTTGTGGATTAGATTTTGTTCTGATATTTATAGTTTCATATTTTCGTTGTGAGCTATTAGTTTGCAATTAGGAATAGCTTTAAACATATTCTGAAGATCATAAAACTTTTCCAATCCTAAAACTGAGTTAGGAATTGGTTTTACCTTTTCAAGGGCCTTTTCAATTGAACAAAAATCATGAATTACCGTAAAATTCAATAAATTTTCATCATGGGTAATTTCGTCAATGGATGAATCCTTTAAAGTGTCCTCATTCGTTAGAAAATTCAGAATCTGCATATCATCGTAAAAAATGCGGCAGTTAATAATATTATATGGTATAGAAGGCCTAAAAATCAATTCCACCGAAAAGAAATCAGATGTAAAAATTTCAGATGGGATTAATCTAGAAGCAACATTTGCTAATAGATCAGCCTCTAGATTATGAAATCTAGGAATGGAAATTATATTGAATGCATCAAAATAAGAAATGAGATTCCATACCTCACGTTGATAATTTTGCAAATGCTCTGAAATACAGTGTATTTACTTTCGTACCTGTCTGACAATGATTTTAGAATCACCATATGCAACCAGCACTTTGATGTCCAAATCAATTGCTTTCTTCAGACCCTGGATTAATGCCTCATATTCTACAATGTTATTTGTACAATCGAATTCAAGTCTACATGTTATACAAGTCTTGTTTCTTTTTGGGTCAATTAACAAGTATCTAGCTCCTGCTCCTTCTTTAGATTTTGACCTGTCAAAGTACAAGGTCCAAGTGGAACTATCTGCAACTACTTTACTTTCAACAATATGTACATAATCATGGTTATCTACATTATTTACAATATTCTTAGATGAAGAATCTCGCTGAACAGTAGTAACATTCAGAATTTCAGATTGTTGTTTTTTATCAGAGAAAGAAGAATTTTCAAATTTGAAATTTCCAAAACCAAGTTCATACATATAATTTCCCATTATAGAATCTATAAATAGAACTGGTTCATTTGGGTCATGCATTTCTGTTACTGTGTGTTTCAAATATCTTTCCCTGCCTATCTTAATTTGATTGGCTTTTCCATTTTTTGGAAACCATAAGGTTGACCAATCTGTGGTCAAAAATCCATTCAATTTATGTGACCAATCCCTACTAAAAAAACCCCATACACATCAAGTATGTCTGCAACCAAAATATCAATGATTTGAAAATTGAAGGGTTACTGGAAAGCCTAATTAAAACATCCTTCATCTCTCCCAAAACCCTCACATTTTTTCTATCAAGTTGAGTAATCTGTGACTCTGATGGAACATACTTGCGTTAAGCCTTCGACAAACAGACAAAGGCATCACGTTAGTAGATGCTCCAGAATCAACCATACAGTTATGGACATTTCTGTTAAAGATTTCAAAGGTAAGAAGAAATGGAGGAGTTGTAGATTTTGAGGTCTTCCCTATTAGTGAGGATTTGTCAGCTGTTGATTTACCTTTGTCATTAAAGACCAAATCATTGTTTGAATTATTAGCAGCTGCATTTTGCTTAACACAAGCGACTATTGAACTCATGGGAGGAGTTATGATGGGACCATTAGGCATGGGATATATTTGAAGTAGATCGTACATGCTAATGTTTGAACGCAACTTTTTCAGATCTTCAATTATGTCATATTGCAGATCTAACTTTGGAGAGTTATGGACAAACTGAATATTCTTAACGGGTTTAGTTTGTTTGACAGGCGGAGAATTATTGCTATCCTTACTTGGAGTAGAAATTGATGATGCTCCAGGAGTATTTGTATATGTTCTATTCCGTGTGTTATAGGCATGCTTCCTTGAAGGAGGATTTCTTCTTTCAGAATCTTTTACCAGACTATGCCAAAAGTGACCGTTTAATTGTTGGGGTTCTTGAAACTCTTCCTCATTTTCAGATTGTTGTTCCTCTTCATGATCGGCAGTTTCCTGATTTGAAGATGTTTTAGACAAAGACAACACTGCTCGAATAGTATTAAAAATATCCTCAATGACTGCTACATCAGGAGGGGAGCTTGGATTTTTATTAGCAGTAGGGTTTTTTCTGAATTGGTTCCTGTTATGTCAGGAATTTGTTTTTACCTTTTAACAGCTTGATAACCTTCTTGATCAAATTTGCTTATTTCTTTGACTTTATTTTCTTCAATTACTATAGGAAATTTTGATATTTATTTTAATTTTTAGGTTTTTTGTCTTTAGATTTATTTTGTTTTTTTCTTCTTTAGGCGTTGAAGGATGTTTAAAAGGTCATATTATTGAATAATGAAGTCATATTTAGCATCATGAGTATGGTTCAGCTTTTAAACCACATGAAAAATGACCCAAAGCTGCTAAAAAACACCAAAACAGTGTTAAAGTTATTCTTGTAGTGCTGGAGCTCAAAATCACCAAAGGCGTGCTACAAGAATATCGTGACTCCAAATTTCTTCGATTTTTTAGCAAATTTTGGCACGCTTGGAATAATGAATGACTGATTATGTGTTTTAGAGAATTCATTATGTGTTGGTGCAGAAAACATCATGATTCCAAGTGGTTACACATCGTGAGGAAATCGTGCTCATCATCAGCCCAGGTGTAATTCCTTTTGACAGGTAGCAGCATGGTTTGAGGTAAATGTGGAATAAATCTGTCACTTACAGGCACATTCAAAGACAAAGGACTTTAGTGGAGTAGCCATAACCTCTAAAAAACCAGAAATTGTCGTTGTTGAACAAAGAAGAGTTGTTGATGGCTTCACGGGAAATTAGGGCTTCCTAATTTCGTTGCTAGCAATTAAATTGAACGTTGAAGGACGTCTGTACATCCAAGGTGACTCATTTGACAACTCAAGTCATGATTTTAAATGACTGCAGTTGAGCAATTTATAGGTATTTCCTGAAAAACCAATATAAATGTAAATTTGGGGTTTTTTTCGCTGGGGCTTACTCTATCAAAATTGATCAAAGGAAAGGTTAAATTGTGCTTTTAAACGCAATTTCGACTAGAGAAATAGGTATTTGTTGATGCTCTGAGACGACAGCTTGAAGGGAGGGTTGAAGATAGCAGTTTCTTAATGAAATGTGACTCTGTCAAAACTAAGGTTGTAGTGCTATGAATAACCTATACATTCGACAGTATTTTCAACCTCCTAAATTAATCTCCTGCTCGCAAACAATACAAAAGGATACCATTCAATTTGCAGTGATTGAAGAAGAATGGGCAAGAGTGGTAAGATAAACAGAGCTGAACCAACTGATGTAGGATGGATTGAAAAACTGCATGGGTGTGTGCAGCTGTTTCAACAAGCTAGTTGGATGGACTTTTTCAAGAAGATCGTTGGGTATAATGCAAAGGTGCCCTGTAAGTTTGCCCAGGGTTTCAAAAATGACATGGTGATTTTTGATACTCTTAAATTCAAGCTGACGGTAAAACTGATTTCAGAAGCTACAGGGATTAAAGATGAGGGTGAACCATGGTTTAAAAAACTGCCTTTTGACTTTGATCCACAAAGATACATTTTACCAAATGTCACCCCTGATTGGAATAAAGGCGTTCTTATTCAAAATTTCAGAAAGGAATGGATTGAGCCAATCAGAATATTACAGAACTATGTTACTTGTGAGGGCAGGTATGCTTATTTATACAAGTATCATTTAAGATTCCTTCAGCACATGGTGGGGGTGTCCAAGACGAACCTGCCATTCTTTTTTTTGAAAAGTTTGCAGAAGATGTCCAACAAGGTGAAAGGGCCAATAGATCATTCTTCTCAGTCTATTTTTCACCATGGGCTAATCAAGTTGATTATTAGCACTGTTTTGCAGCATGAAGGGAAGACATGGGATTTTTTCATCTTTTGGTCTGGCTTTGAAGATCAGAAATCTAAAAGGCAAGCAGACAAGGGTAAGGTCTTGATGAGAAAATTAGGTCAGAAGCCAAAACTTGAAGATAAGGAAGAGGTCAAAGTTGAGGAAGCATCAGAGCATGTGGAGGAAGATAATGAACCAAAGCCATTCTCAGCCAGCTCTAAAGGCAAGTATTCATTGTTTGAAGATGAGAAGGAGCAACCTGAACAGAATTTGGCACCTATAGAAGATTCTCATGAAATGAAAAATGTTGATATAAAAGGGGTTGATGTACCTAAAGAGGAAATTCACAGTCGACAAAGAAGCCCTATCACCATTCTCTCAGATGATGAGGGATATTTATTGGAAGAAGAGCAGCCCATCTCCAAAACAGAAGTCAAGGTTGAAGTAGGAAAAGAAATCCATACTTCAGATAGCAAAACAACAAAACCTAACAGGAAAAGGAATAAACTTGAAGTAGTAGAGTTGGATGCTATCCAGCATCAAGGAAAAGAGCTGAAAATGATGGGAGAAGCAGCATCATTTTGGACACCTAAAACTAGGTCAAAGAACAAGCTAAGACTGAACATGAAGAAATTGCTCAATCCCAAATTAAATACAAGTGAAATTACTGTCCTAGATGAGGTTTCCATGGATGATAAACTAGAAGTAGACAAAGATAGCAGAAAGGAAAGTGATCTTTTATAGCAGCCACAATTAAAAGAAAAAGCTCGTTCAGTTGAGGCAGCAGATGAAGAAAATCAAAATCCTAGCATTGAAGACACTCCCACAGAACTGTTGATTGAAGAGGCAGAAATCTTCAAAAAACTTTATATACCTTGGAAACCTGATGAGGAACAAGATCCTACAATGGAAAATTAGTTAACTCTGACAGAGAGAATTTGTAGAAAACTGTTAAGCAGTATAAACATCAGATGAATTACATGCAAGAGGTCAATGATGGATTAATGATGGCTAACAGAAGGTTGAGAGAAGATCTACAAGATGTAAATGATAATTTTCAGGAGCTGATAGCAGAAGCAAAAGAAGCACTAAAGAGAAAAAGAGCTGCTGACATGCATTGCACAGAGTTGGAGAAGACAGTCCAGGACCTGCAACAGAGAAACAAGGAGCTCATCAAGAAGATAAATGATATGGAGCAGGAGCAGAAGAAAGCTAACAAGAAAGATCAAGCATCAGATGGTATCGCTCTGTTGGTTGAAGTAGCAAAAGACCTATAAGTCAGTTATACATTTAGTTAGTTGTCATTAGTTAATAAACAGATATGTTAGTGATTTGCTATTTTTAGCATATTTTGTAATTTTGCAAATATTGTACATTTACTTTACCTCATCGAATAGGTGGAAGGCAGTTAGGGTTAGATCCCTAACTGATTTTGTAAAAGCATAGTATTTAGAGAGGTTAGAAAGTCATTGAGAGGGTTCGATTTTTGGGAGTTTTCAGGAGGTCTTCAGACTGTTATTATCTTCAGACTTATTCGGAGCTAAGTATTATGACTCTTATAAGCATTTGCTGATGAAATTATGAGATATATATGACCTTTACCCTTCATTTTTCTGTGTTGGCTTCATTTTTCAGCTTATTTAGTTGCTTAACAGATATATTCATTACTGGTTTATGTGTATTTACTGGTGATGCTTGTCTTTTATGAATGAACCTCAACATTGTATTTCTGTTGGATCTTGTTGGATATGTCATGCATCTTTATCATCTTTTGTTTATGATTTAGTTGTTATTTTGCTTATGAATGTATTCCCTGATTGTTCCCAAAACTTTACAACCACAAAACCTTTTAAAAACCTAAAACCTATTTTATTTTACTGAGTTATATTTGAGATTGTGTTGGCTTGTTTCTTTGGCCTTGGAAACAATTTCTGGCACAAACATCTTTGGCGTCGTTGTCGGGGACGGAGCTAAAGCATATCTTCCCTGGGATACTTATCAGTTTTCCTGGTTTAAGAGGTGGACTTGAACTAGCACTTTTTAAAGGCTATTTTCACCAAAATTGTCACAGTTGCTTCTAAAGGAATTGGAACCAAGAACATACCGATTTTTCCATTTCAATTGGGTGTGACAGACCCTGAGCAGATTTTAAAAACAGCAAGAAAACTCAAAAGGTCTCAATCTTTACCAGCCTCCTGTGATCCTGACCATTTGGGTGTTTCAGTACATTCAGTTGAAACCTCACCTTGGATAAGACCTACCATCCCTAAGAGCACTTTTCAAGTTTTTACTAACCCTCAAAGCTTTTTGAAAGCTAAGACTGCTTCTCCTGGTAAAATACCTATCTTTCAGCTGAAAGTAGGAAAGAATCCTTTTCAAAAAAGTTCTAGCCAACCTTCTACATCTTTCAAGTCAGTCAGTACAAAAATGGCAGGCCAAAACCCACCCATGGATATGATGGACCGGATGGTTGCAGCTAGGTATGCACCATTAGTTTTACCTCAGCCTTTACATGCATTACCTGGAGGTGATTACCAGAAATATATGCCTAGGTTCAATGGACAGGGGGAAATCACTGCTGAGGAACATTGGGAGGCTTTCCTAAGTTATGCTGACAATCAAAACATTGAGATTAAAGATGTGTGGATGAGGGTATTTGTTTAGAGCCTTGATGGGGATGTAAGAAAGTGGTTTAGAGAGTTGCCTGCCAACTCAATCACTATAATTGAAGAACTCCATGATATTTTCATGAGGAAATGGGGAGACACAAAGGACCACACCTACTATATAGCTGAGTTTGGAGCTCTCAGTAGGAAAAAAGAGGAGACTGTTGCAGACTTTTCAAAAAGGTTTAACAAAATGTATAGTAGAATTCCTGCAGAAATAAAGCCTACAGAAACATCAGCTAAACTTACTTATGCAAATGCCTTTGATCACGAGTTTTCCTTATTGTTGAGAGAAAGAAGACCTATCACCCTACTGAATATGAAAGATGCAGCATTGGAGGTAGAATCTAATTTGTTGGCTTCAAACAGACTTAAGAAAGAAACAACCCAGCAGCTTTATGAAAGAAAAGGAAAGAAGGAAGTTGTTTCAGCAAGTGCTGCTCCTTAGTCTGCTGAAACCAAGATAGATGAGATGGCTAAGCTGGTGAAGATTCTTACTGCAAAATTAAATAAATTAGAGCTTGAGAAGAATTCTAGCAAACCTGCTCCAGAAGCTTACCGAAATCCAAATAATCAGAATCAGTTCAGAAGGCAATTTGCTCCTAGATTTATACCAAGAGAGCGAAGGAATAATGATATCCAGTGAGAAAGAAGAGAAAATGAGGACCAAAGGGTGCCACCACCTTTTCAAAACAATATGGTTGATGAAGAAGAAATTGATGATGAGTTGATCTTTCAAGATAATGATCAATATGTGAATCATTTTGGAGAGGGTCTGTCTAAAGGTTTTGTTACTGAAGAAGATTTTCTGAATTCAGAATACTACGATGCTGACATGTTTCAAAGTGAAGGCGATTTAGGCTTGGAAAATACTGCTGCAACTACTGCTGTTCCTCAAAATGGACATAAGAAGACCATAAATCTCAGATCAGGCCCAAAACAAGTGGTCCAAGCCCCAAAGAAGAAGGCAGCTGTGCCTGCTGCAACTGTTCCTGCTAAACAAATAACTGATCCTGTCATAGAGAAGAAGCAATCTGTAGAAAAAGCAAAGAAGAATGCTGAAGTTGAAGAGGTAAATAAAGTTGTCCAGAATTTTAGTTTGGAGAATGAACTAGGGAAGTTAAAGATTCCTGTACCTTTGACTGAGTTAATAAAGAACCCATCATATAAAGAAACAGTTCTGAAAGTGATGAATGTACCCAGTAATCAACTTGTTTCAGATACAGTTAACTTGTAGGAAGAAAACCCTAGAATCTTCATTGGATCAACTCTGGCTGAGAATACTGAAAATGAGGCTGGTGCTTCTCCCCCCTTCTATGTAACCTTGACTGTTCATGAGCAAATGATTCACAATTGCATGTTAGATTTAGGAGCATCCCATAACTTGATGCCAAAAGCTGTAATGGAAGCTCGGGGCCTCAGTATCACCAAACCTTACCATGATTTATATGCTTTTGACTCTCGAGCTGTGAAGTGTCTAGGAATAATAAAAGACATGGTTGTCAACCTTGCTCAGTTGCCCATGAAAAGTGTGATAATGGATGTTGTGGTAGCTGACATTACGCCAAAGTTTGGCTTGTTTCTTTCTAGGTCATGGGCTAAGAAGGTTGGAGGAACCTTACAGATGAACCTCTCTTATGCCACCATTCCTGTTTTTGGTGGAGAAAATAGAAGACTTTACAGAGAGCTGCAGCTTTCTTACATAGTAACAGATGATAAAAACCCCACCAATCATCCAATGTACTCTGTGGATAAAGACCTTGGCTCATGCATATTACAGTTCAGTGAGGAGGATAATTCTGCTGGTTTGTTACAAGTGGAAAAAGGACAGCTAATAAAACACAGCAGAGAGGAAGAAGATGCACTATGGCAGTTGTACTTTGATGGATCCTCATGCAAAGAGGGTGCTGGAGCTGGAGTTTTACTCATTTCCCCTGGGGGTGAAACAGTGAAACTCATGTATAAGTTGGAATTTGTTACCACTAACAACACTGCTGAGTATGAAGCTCTGCTACTGGGATTGAAGGCTGCTAAAGATTTAGGAATTCAGCAGATTGCTGCATTTGGCGACTCCGAACTAGTTGTTCAACAGGTGAAGAACAAATATCAAGTAAAGTAGGGTTTGTTGAAAGTATATCGGAATGAGGTATGGGATATGCTTGAAAACTATTTTATAGCATTTAATATCACTCATACTCCAAGGAATCAAAATGAGACTGCAGACTCCTTAGCTTTGGCTGCCACACATTTTAGAATCCCTAAGACCACTCAGCTAAGGTATCCCATAGAGGTGAGGTATAGACCATGCGTGCCTGATAATTTGAAGCACTGGAGAGTTTTTGAGGATGACATTGAAATCAAAAAATTTCTTGAGCTTACAGATGAGTTTTCAAATGCTCAAATTGATCAGGAAGAGGATGAGGGAGATGAACAGTTAAATGAATTTGCTGCAGAAGAGATAGCAGGTCATAAAATCATTGAGTTGAAAAGCAACTTCATTCCAAAGGGTCTAGTGCCTTTAGAAAGAATATTCACAAAGGATGATACACCTTCCAAGCCAGTGGTTCAATCTTCAGAAGATAATGTGGTAGATTGCAATAACGGTTCAACAGAACATCCAAAGATGGTAAAAATTTCTAAATCTCTGACAGCTGAATAGAGAAATAGATATATCAAGCTTTTGAAAGAACATGTAGATGTATTTGCATGGTCTTATCAGGATCTAAGAACTTATGATAGAGCAATTATTTAGCACAAGGTCCCTTTGAAACCTAATGTTAAGCCTTTCCGACAGAAACTAAGAAGGATCAATCCAGCTTTGTTCCCTGTAATTGAAAAAGAAATAAAGAAGCTGTTGGATGCAAAGATTATAGTGCCTCTCAGGTACTCTTCCTAGGTTGCTAATTTGGTTCCTGTCAGAAAAAAGAATGGGGAAATTAGATTATGTATTGACTTCAGAAATCTGAATAGATCATCATTAAAAGACAACTATCCTCTTCCCAAGATTGAACAGGTTTTGCAGCAAGTAGTTGGAGCTCAGAGTATCTCTATGGTTGATGGTTTCTCAGGATACAATCAGATTGCCATGCACCCGGATGACAAGGAAAAGACAGCCTTTACAACCCCATGGGGGACATTGATGTATGACAAGATGCCTTTTGGCTTGATGAATGCTGGAGCAACCTTTCAGAGAGCCATGGACATTACATTTGTGGGACAAAAAGATAATTTTGTGGTTATCTATCTGGATGATATTACTATATTCTCAAAATCCAATGATGAACATTTGAAGCACTTAAGGCAAACCTTCCTAAAATGCAGAAAATTTGGCCTGTCCCTGAACCCCAAAAAGTCACATTTTGCTGTGCAAGAAGGTAAATTACTTGGTCACTTGGTGTCTGTTGATGGCATCAGAATATATCCTGAAAGAGTGAAAGCAATACTGAAGATTAGTTTACCTCGGAGTAAAAAGGATGTTCAATCATTTATTGGCAAGATAAATTTTCTGCGGTGGTTTATTCCCAACTTTGCTGAAACCATTAAACAAATCACAGCCATGTTGAAGAAAGATCAGGAAGTAAAGTGGACTGTTGAGGCAAAGACAGCATTTGAAAAAATCAAGGTAGCTCTTACTGAATCACCTGTATTGGTAAGTCCTGCTTTTACCAAAGAATTCCTTACTTTTTCATTTTCATCAGAAGACACAATTGCAGTTGTTTTACTTCAGAAGAATAAAGAAGGATTGGAACAACCTATTGCTTTCTTCAGCAAAACTCTCATAGATTCTGAGCTGAAGTACAGTATATTGGAAAAGCAAGCTTATGCTCTGGTAAAGGCTTTGAAATTTTTCAGAATTTATATCCTGCATTCAAAAGTAATTTCTTTTGTCCCTAATTCTGTTGTGAAAGATGTATTAACTCATCCTGATAGTGAAGGAAAGAGAGGTAGGTGGATTGCAAAGATTATGGAATATGATGTAGAGATTAGGCCTACTAATCTTGTCAAGGGACAAGGTTTAGCCAAGCTATTGGCTAAATCAAATTGTCAGGCTCTGGGACTGCATGTCATGGCTAAAGAATTAGTTCCTTAAGAAGATCAAGCACTTCTGGAAAAAGAAAAGATCATGGATTTTTATTCATCATCAACCTGGTATGCAGACATTGTTCATTTTCTGTTATTTCTGCAATGTCCTGAACATTTGGATAAGAAGGCTACTAGATCTTTAAAACTCAAAGCCACTAAATACTGTTTAGTTGAGGATCAATTGTTCTGGAAGGATCCAGGGGGTATTTTGCTCAGATGTTTGGACCAATCTGAAATAGGAGAGGTAATTTCATAATTTCATGAGGTGCCTATGGAGGGCACAAGTATTGGAAAGCAACAGCTTACAAAATTTTGCGAGCTGGATATTATTGGCCATCCTTATTCACAGATGTTTACCAGTAGGTAAGAGCATGCATTCCTTGTCAGAAATTTGCAGGTAAACAAAAATTATTGTCTTTGCCTTTAAAACCTATTGCAGTCAATGCCCCTTTTCAGCAGTGGGGTCTGGACTTTATTGGAGAAATAAATCCAGCATCTTCAGGACAGCATCACTGGATTCTGACTGCAACAGATTTTTTCACGAAATGGGTGGAAGCCATTCCCACGAGGAATGCTACAAACAAAGTAATCATGGAATTCATTGAAGAAAATATTTTGAGCAGGTTTGGCTGTCCACAGAGACTAATAACAAATAATGCAAAGGCATTCAAATCCAAGGCTTTGGTGGCTTTTTGTGAAAGAAATGGCATAATTCTGAAGCACTCAACTCCCTATTATCCTCAGGGAAATGGTCAAGCTGAATCGTCCAATAAGAACATCATTCAGAGCATTAAAAAACTGCTGAAGCATAACAAAAGGTCTTGGGATTCAATGCTGAAGTATGCATTATGGGAAGATAGGATTACAGTGAAATAGACAATTGGGACTTCTCCATTTCAGCTTGTTTATGGTATAGAGGCAGTGTTCCCTATTCAATTGGGAATTCCAGTGATGAAATTCCTCTAGAATTCTCAAGAGGAACCTAATGATGTGAAAAGGAGAATCTTTGAAATGATAGAGTTACAGCAAAGTAGAGAGAAGGTGGATGAAAAAGCACAGTTGTACAGATCCAAGATTAAAAACAGATTTGACAGGAATGTTAAAGAATGTACTTTCATAGAAGGTGAGATGGTTCTAAGATGGGATGCAAGAAAGGAGCAAAAGGGTAAGCATGGTAAGTTTGACAATCTTTGGTTTCGCCCTTTTCTGGTATCAAAGGTTTTAGAAAATAATACTTTTATCCTGTAGTCCTTGGAAGGTGAGGAATTGTCCAGCCCTGTTAATGGACGATTCCTCAAGCATTTTTACAGTTTATAGGAACATTTTCACTGATCATTGTACATACCGGTGAGTGAATCATAATAAGACTCCATAGCCCAATGGAAGTTTTTACAGATAGATAGATAAGATAACAAACAGAAGGCACTGGTCTACAGGTTCTTGAAGCCTCACAGGGAGGTCTTCATCCCACAGCTAGAGCCAGATGTTATGTCAGGAATTTTTTTTTACCTTTTAACAGCTTGATAACCTTTTTGATCAAATTTGCTTATTTCTTTGACTTTATTTTCTTCAATTACTATAGGAAATTTTGATATTTATTTTAATTTTTAGGTTTTTTGTCTTTAGATTTATTTTGTTTTTTTCTTCTTTAGGCGTTGAAGGATGTTTAAAAGGTCATATTATTGAATAATGAAGTCATATTTAGCATCATGAGTATGGTTCAGCTTTTAAACCACATGCAAAATGACCCAAAGCTGCTAAAAAGCACCAAAACAGTGTTAAAGTTATTCTTGTAGCGCTGGAGCTCAAAATCACCAAAGGCGCGCTACAAGAATATCGCGACTCCAAATTTCTCTGATTTTTCAGCAAATTTTGGCATGCTTGGAATAATGAATGACTGATTATGTGTTTTAGAGAATTCATTACGTGTTGGTGCAGAAAACATCATGATTCCAAGTGGTTACACATCGTGAGGAAATCGTGCTCATCATCAGCCCAGGTGTAATTCCTTTTGATAGGTAGCAGCATGGTTTGAGGTAAATGTGGGATAAATCTGTCACTTACAGGCACATTCAAAGACGAAGGACTTTAGTGGAGTAGCCATAACCACTAAAGAACCGGAAATTGTCGCTGCTGAACAAAGAAGAGTTGTTGATGGCTTCACGGAAAATTAGGGCTTCCTAATTTCGTTGCTAGCAATTAAATTGAACGTTGAAGGACGTCTGTACATCCAAGGTGACTCATTTGACAACTCAAGTCCTGATTTTAAATGACTGTAGTTGAGCAATTTATAGGTATTTCCTGAAAAACCAATATAAATGTAAATTTGGGATTTTTTTCGCTGGGGCTTACTCTATCAAAATTGATCAAAGGAAAGGTTAAATTGTGCTTTTAAACGCAATTTCGACCAGAGAAATAGCTATTTATTGATGCTCTGAGACGACAGCCTGAAGTGAGGGTTGAAGATAGTAGTTTCTTAATGAAATGTGACTCTGTCAAAACTAAGGTTGTAGTCTTGTGAATAGCCTATACATTTGACAGTATTTTCAACCTCCTAAATTAATCTCCTGCTCGCAAACAATACAAAAGGATACCATTCAATTTGCAGTGATTGAAGAAGAATGGGCAGGAGTGGTAAGATAAACAGAGATGAACCAACTGATGTAGGATGGATTGAAAAACTGCCTGGGTGTGTGGAGCTGTTTCAACAAGCTGGTTGGATGGACTTTTTCAAGAAGATCGATGGGTATAATGCAAAGGTGTCCTGTAAGTTTGCCCATGGTTTCAAAAATGACATGGTGATTTTTGATACTCTTAAATTCAAGCTGACGGTAAAACTGATTTCAGAAGCTACAAGGATTAAAGATGAGGGTGAACCATGGTTTAAAAAACTGCCTTTTGACTTTGATCCACAAAGATACCTTTTAGCAAATGTCACCCCTGATTGGAATAAAGGCGTTCTTATTCAAAATTTCAGAAAGGAATGGATTGAGCCAATCAGAATATTACAGAGCTATGTTACTTGCGAGGGCAGGTATGCTTATGTATACAAGTATCATTTAAGATTCCTTCAGCACATGCTGGGGGTGTCCAAGATGAACCTGCCATTCTTTTTTTTGAAAAGTTTGCAGAAGATGTCCAACAAGGTGAAAGGGCCAATAGATCATTCTTCTCAGTCTATTTTTCACCATGGGCTAATCAAGTTGATTATTAGCACTATTTTGCAGCATGAAGGGAAGACCTGGGATTTTTTCATCTTTTGGTCTGGCTTTGAAGATCATAAATCTAAAAGGCAAGCAGACAAGGCTAAGGTCTTGATGAGAAAATTAGGTCAGAAGCCAAAACTTGAAGATAAGGAAGAGGTCAAAGTTGAGGAAGCATCAGAGCATGTGGAGGAAGATAATGAACCAAAGCCATTCTCAGCCAGCTCTAAAGGCAAGTATTCACTGTTTGAAGATGAGAAGGAGCAACCTGAACAGAATTTGGCACCTGTAGAAGATTCTCATGAAATGAAAAATGTTGATATAAAAGGGGTTGCTGTACCTAAAGAGGAAATTCACAGTCGACAGAGAAGCCCTATCACCATTCTCTCAGATGATGAGGGATATTTATTGGAAGAAGAGCAGCCCATCTCCAAAACAAAAGTCAAGGTTGAAATAGGAAAAGAAATCCATACTTCAGATAGAAAAACAACAAAACCTAACAGGAAAAGGAATAAACTTGAAGTAGTAGAGTTGGATGCTATCCAGCATCAAGGAAAGGAGCTGAAAATGATAGGAGAAGCAACATCATTTTGGAGACCTAAAACTAGGTCAAAGAACAAGCTAAGACTGAATATGAAGAAATTGCTCAATCCCAAATTAAATACAAGTGAAATTACTGTCCTAGATGAGGTTTCCATGGATGATAAACTAGAAGTAGACAAAGACAGCAGAAAGGAAAGTGATCTTTTACAGTAGCCACAATGAAAAGAAAAAGCTCCTTCAGTTGAGGAAGCAGGTGAAGAAAATCAAAATCCTGGCTTTGAAGACACTCCTACAGAACTGTTGATTGAAGAGGCAGAAATCTTCAAACAACTTGATATACCTTGGAAACCTGATGAGGAACAAGATCCTACAATGGACAAATTAGTTAACTCTGACAGAGAAAATTTGCAGAAAACTGTTAAGTAGTATAAACATCAGATGAATTACATGCAAGAGGTCAACGATGGATTAATGATGGCTAATAGAAGGTTGAGAGAAGATCTACAAGATGTAAATGATAATTTTCAGGAGCTGTTAGCAGAAGCAAAAGAAGCACTAAAGAGAAAAAGAGATGCTGACATGCATTGCACGGAGTTGGGGAAGACAGTCCAGGACTTGCAACAGAGAAACAAGGAGCTCATCAAGAAGATAAATGATATGGAGCAGGAGCAGAAGAAAGCTAAGAAGAAAGACCAAGGATCAGATGGTATCGCTCTGCTGGCTGAAGTAGCAAAAGACCTATAAGTCAGTTGTACATTTAGTTAGTTGTCATTAGTTAATAAACAGATATGTTAGTGATTTGCTATTTTTAGCATATTTTGTAATTTTGCAAATATTGTACATTTACTTTACCTCATCGAATAGGTGGAAGGAAGTTAGGGTTAGATCCCTAACTGATTTTGTAAAAGCATAGTATTTAGAGAGGTTAGAAAGTCATTGAGAGGGTTCGATTTTTGGGAGTTTTCAGGAGGTCTTCAGACTGTTATTATCTTCAGACTTATTCAGAGCTAAGTATTATGACTATTGTAAGCATTTGCTGATGAAATTATGAGATATATATGACCTTTACCCTTCATTTTTCTGTGTTGGCTTCATTTTTCAGCTTATTTAGTTGCTTAACAGATATATTCATTACTGGTTTATGTGTATTTATTGATGATGCTTGTCTTTTATGAATGAACCTCAACATTGTATTTATGTTGGATCTTGTTGGATATGTCATGCATCTTTATCATCTTTTGTTTATGATTTAGTTGTTATTTTGCTTATGAATGTATTCCCTGATTGTTCCCAAAAATTTACAGCCACAAAACCTTTTAAAAACCTAAAACCTATTTTATTTTATTAAGTTTTATTTGAGATTGTGTTGGCTTGTTTCTTTGGCCTTGGAAACAATTTTTGGCACAAACAGTTCCTAAAATACCCTCTAGAAGAAGAAGCTTCTGAATTGGTTTTCTTCAACCCTGCTACTTCGTTGGTGAATGCTCGAATAGCATTTTGCAATTGTTCAATGTTGAATTCCTTGTCTTTATCTAAGTTATATATCTCAACTTTCTTACGAGGAAAGGTATCAATTTTTCCGCTTCTTTTAGGTTCGTAAGACATAGAGTCTTTCTCGACCTTAATAGCCTCTTCAAAGGTTTCGACAATTGTTGTCTTTCCAGCTCGTTTAAAAAACATCCCTAGGTATTTTGGCAAAGTCGAAGCATAGTTTTCTATAATGATATCCTTGGGTGATTGAGAAGCGATAGGAATTTTGTTTTTCAAAGTGAGAAATATCTGATTTAAGTCTTTGATTCTCTCTTTAGTTTCCATCTTAATTCGAGACAATTCAAGAGCTAAAGCAGTAGGTGCTTTATCTTCCCCAAACTTGTCTAGGAAAGCTTTGTTGAAATTGGCCCAATTCGTGATTGAACCTTGAACTAACAAGAAGTACCAAGTTGATGCTCTCCCTTCAAAGGTTAAAGGAAACCGATGACAAACTACGTCCTCATGCTAAATATTCATGGTCTGGACAACTAAAATGAATTTATCTACATGTACCTCAGTTGGCTCTTTATTATCCGGATTAAAATTCGGAAGAAGTTTGTTTGGATGTTTTGGCAATGGATGTTTTACACCAGCTACAGCTACAACAGTTGTTCTTAGCCATGGAAGTGGCGGGTTTTGTGGTGGATTAGGTGGAGGATTACCTCCTCCTCCTTCAGGTATGTTTCCAGCCATAGGATCTTCTTCAGAATCTGAATAAATCTCTTGATTAAAAGGTCTAGGAGTATCAGGTGGAGAATCCAGAGGAGAAGGTGGTTCACCAAAGCCTCCTATATTTATGAAACCACGTAAAGTATGTGTTCTAACAATCCCTCTAGATCGACCTCTAGTCTGATGACTTGGAGAACCAGTTTGATCAATATCATTTTCTGATAATTCTTGTTCAATTGTGGTAATCTGTAATCTATAGGTGTCAGACCAGTTTGATGCACATAAGCTCTTGTAAGTATTCTTCGTGATTCTTCTAAAACTCAAATATTCTATTCAGGAGTGTAAGGGGGTGTGTTATGATCTCATTCAAGAATGTTCCTTACAGTTTCACTAAAGGAATAACTACTGAATTCAGCTTGTGAAGTTATCACTAAACCAGAAGAGGTGATGTTCTGTGAATCATTCCATAATGGAGGTTATTGATTGGTTGAAGGTTTATACTTATTTATATCAGCCATTAATCATTTGTTGGCCCTCCTTCTAGGACCATTTGTTGGCCTAATTTTATGACCTAGGCCAACTAAGGATATTATGCCCACACAAGTTGCTTATTGCAGCTTCTGGTGTGTTTGGATTAGCAAAATCTCGCAGGTTGTGGTCCTGCTACCTGATGAATTTTTATTCTCTTTTAAGGAGAATATGGTTATAAAAACTCAGCAAAATATTTCCTATGTTATCCTAAAGTCAAACTAATTCCTAATGTTAATTTCTAAATCTAAGTTATCCTAATCTTACTTTCTTAGGGAAAGTCTCTTGTTTTGGGTTTTGCTTTAAATTTCTGACTAAGAAATTCGTTTCAGATATTAAATTAACTAATCTAATTAAAACCTATCTAACAGTTGTTAAAACTTAACCTGAAAATTTAAAGCTAAACTAAATTGGAATTAAAATTAAACTAACTATCCTATCTCAACTGAGAGCAAGCTTATTGCACCAAGTGTAAACGAGGTGCTTACAACCCAGTATGGGGGAGATCTTCTAACGTGTGTGATGTAGCATTACATCTAATAAAACGTAAAAAGTGATTGCGCGTAAAAAGAAGTAAAGTAAAGTAAAGTAAAAAGAAGTAAGTACAGTAAAGTAAAGAAAAAAGAAGTAAAGTAAAGTAAAGTAAGTATGGGGGAGATGTTGTAAGGTTTGTGATGTAATGTTTGTTACTAACAAAATAATTAAAAAAATTCATGTCCGCTCATAAAAAAAAAATTATGGAAAGTATTTAAAAAAAATCCATGTTGGTTCATAAAATAAAATATTATGAAAAGTAATTAAAAAATAGATGTTCGTTTATAAAATAAAAACTTAAAACTTAAACCCGGATCTATCAATCAAGAGAGATCAAATTTCTTGAGTTTAAATTTAAAAAAATAAATACACCTCAACAAATTGGATCCCTCTTGGTGCTTAATAGATACGGCTTTAAGTCCCAGATGCGGGTGATCCTGTTGCATTCTCCTCTGACATCGTGCCAGCCGAAAGGATGCCACCGTACCACCCTGTACACGGCGACAGAACTTGCATGCAAACTCAGGCCTCTGCTACGTGTGAAGGACAAGGAAGCCACCTGGACACCCCATCTCCCCTGGCTCCAGCTCCTAGGTTGGCCTCGATCTGAGACACCACTTAAATGCCAATCCCAACCCCCTCCCAGCTGGCCGTTTCACTTGCTTGAACTGACTCTAATCACATGGCTCGGTGGGTGGCATTAATGCCAGATCATTTGCTGGTCCTCTAACCTTTGCTGGTCTCATTTCGCCATTACTCTGTCCTGTGTGAAGCTCCTCCCTCCCAAATTCCCCCTTCGGGATATGAAGAGGCTGACCCATCCTCCTGCGTTCATTCCACACCTCCGGTTCTCTCCGCCTGCATCTTCTGCTGAAAGTTCAACCCCTGTGCATCACTTCTGCAATCTCCCCATCATGACCATGAAGCGTTCAAGGGGCACCTCCAGGCATGGCTCCATGTAGAGCACTAGAAAATATGTGTTGACTAAAAAAGAAATCTCTACAAACATTGGGTACAAAGATAATGTCTCAATGTCGATCCGACGTTTAGTGGATGACTGGGAATCGTGAAATGTGGCGGAGATTCTGGCTTTTGGTATCCCAGGCACACAAGTAAATCACTACTGGATGTTCAAGAACCTGATTGGCACGTTGGTAGAAGAAATGCTGACCCATTGGCATTTGGCCAAGATGTCCATAACAGACACCAAGTCCACCATGGCTCATCTGGACGGCATTCTTGTGGCACTGGAAGCCAATCTCACATATCGCCACCTCTACTCATTGTTTCCTCAACCGAATCAGCCCATTGGTTTTGGACCAGACGGCCCTGTTGCAGGTTTCGGGAGGGAGAGTATTGCTCTCAAAAAAGGTACAGTCTCATAGGAAACTGCGCAAGTAGCCAGTAGCTCTCTACATGACTCCATGGCAGCACCAATCCCTGGACTCGCCTCTGGCCCGGACTCTCCTGCGGCAGTAGTGGTGAAAGAAGTGTCCCTTGGGACCTCCTTCCCAGTTCCATCCACCATCGCGGTCACCCAGCACAAACGCTCTCGCAAGGATGGACTTGAGGAAATCATCCCGTGCAAAACGGAACCTCTGCCGTTCAAGCTCCCTGAACAACAATGGACTAATGATTTCTTTGATCCATGCCCCATTTCTACTGAAATTTAGGACTCCAAGGGAACGGAAGCTAGCTCTTGAACAGGCTTGTCTAGTTTTGTTTTTTGTTATCTATATGTATCGCAGAGTCCCACTCTGTCATCTGTCTTTCTTGATCGGTTGATATTCTGTTTACTCTAGGTTTTTCCATACTTCTCTGTAATATGGACTTTGAGAGCTGCACTAGAATGTCATATTCAGCCTCTCCTGATGTTTGTACTATTTTTTTACTATAATATAAATTTTCTATGCAACTTACAAAAAAAAAATATATACGGCTTTAAGATGGATCTATGTTGGTTTAATTAAATTAACTACCTGTTGATGATATATAAATCTGAAAAAGAAATAACTTCAAGTCAGCAAGACAACTTAACAGAATTGAAATTAAACACATTTCTGATTTTGTAATATTTTATGAAAGAAGAATAATGAAACAAAAATGACTTCACTATTCAATAATCACAACTATCAAAAGATAATTAATGTTTAGCATTTCGATATTTGAACAATAATGATAATTAACCAACTATTATCTGAAAACCCATCCCAACAATGCAAGCCACAGAAACCTAAAATCTTTGATCACAAACCTGTATGGAAGGGAAACTTGTGTTGACATCCAACTCTTGGAAAGACTTGGATTAAAAATTCAGAGGAAAGTTGCTGATTTGGTATTTTTAAAAAGATGCAGAGAAAACTGCGTGATCCTTAAGTTTGCAGTGGTTAATCACCATCTCAGAAACAAGAGGAATGACAGACTTTTCAACAAACTCAGCATCGCCCTAATACGTGCAGAAATCAAGCATGTGAGAGCTGAGTTAGTCGACTGCTCTCAAAAGGTGTTGAACCTCCACCTTCGGATGGCTACTTTGATCAGATGGGATATCTGGAAGATAATAGATGCATCTACAGCTATCATAGCAGAGAAAGGAGGACTCGAGACCACCATTAAGCAGAACAAAAAATTCGATGGCATGTTGAAACAACGTGATGTTAAAGCGGTAAATCCTTGTGACAAAAAACTAGTAGTAAATTTGTCTAACACTGAACTCGACAGAGGTGCATTGAATCTCCTGCAGAAAGGTCTGGGGTTTTCCCCAGCCCCCAAACGCATCCCTCTCGATCATATTATTTGCAGTGTGGAGGATAGTATCCAAGCACTTTCGGAGGAATACAAGGAGGATGTAAGATTGGATTGCGCCATGATCATGAAAACAACCAAGCTTCTAAAAGACAACTTGAGCAGGGATGAGCGTGCAGCTCTTAGAAACCTGAGAAATAATGAGGAGATTATAGTCCTCAAGGTAGATAAAGGAGGGGCCACAGTAGTGATGAACCTAGAAGATTACAACAAGAAGATGTTAGAACACCTGGAAACCAATGGCAGCTATAAGAAGTTACCTGGCAATCCAATTATTAGGGTCATGAAAGAAGTGAAAAAATCCATTAAAAACTCCAGTATAGAAGAGAGGGTTAAGAAATGCCTCATGACGTGTAACCAGATCACACCCAGACTTTATGGCCTGCAAAAGATCCACAAGGAAGGGGTTCCTCTTAGACCAATTGTGAAAACAATTGGTTCCCCAACCTACCTACTCGCTAAATATGTAGCCAATTTATTGAGCCCACTAGTGGGGAAAACAGACTCATTCATAAAAGACTCTAGAGATTTCATTAAGATCATAAAAGATGAAAAGTTAGATGCACATGACTTACTTACTAGCTTTGATGTGGTGATCCTTTTTACCAAAATCCCCCTCAATGAAGCAGTACATATTTTATTTGAAATCGTGGACCCAGAAAACGCAATGCTACTAGAAGTATGCCTTCGATCCACCTTCTTCAGCTTCAGAGGTGATTTCTATGAGCAGACCAGCGAAGTGGCAATGGGGTCACCTTTGTCCCCTATCGTGGCTAATCTCTTTATGGATCATTTCAAAAGGAAAGCCCTTCACTCGTTCCCCTTGCGGCCCGCAAGATGGAAAAGGTATGTGGATGATACCAATGTGAGATGGTCATATGGTGTTAATGAGTTATACAAATTTCATGAGCATCTTAACCATCCTTTCAAAAGACATAAAGTTCACTATGGAAATTGAAGAGAATGGTAGCATTCCTTTTCTTGATGTTTTAATAAAGAAGAAGACCGATGGAACCCTAAGCCATGGTGTCTACAGAAAGAAAACCCACTCGGAGAACTACCTTCATGCTCACTCCCACCACCACCCTTCCCAGAAAATTGGGGTAATCAACACCTTGGCCATGAGAGCTTTTCGCATATCTGACAAAGAGAATCTAGAAAAAGAGAAGGGCCACTTGACTTCTGTCTTCAAAAGCCAGGATACAAGAATAAGGACATCTTTAAGGAAATAAAGAAAGCAGAAAATTGGACTCAGCATACAAAGGAGAAAAATACTCTCAAGGCCTTCCTCCCATACATCCAAGGAGTAACGGACAAAATTGCAAAGGAAATTTGGACATCCTTTAGACCAATGGAAACCATTAGGCAGAAAATGAGGTCAGTAAAAGACAAGATTGATTGGCACCAATATAAAGGCGTGTACAAGGTGGATTGTTCGTGTGGAATGAGCTATATAGGAGAGACGGGTCATTCTTTTCAAATTAGGTTGAAGGAGCATGGGGGTGACATAAGGAGAGAGAGGACCAACACTTCAGCACTCGCAGAACATTCTCTCAAAACAAAACACCATGTGTGCCTCGAGAACATGAAACTAATCGTGATTGAGGAACACTACTTTAAACGAAGGGTGAGAGAGGCTCTTGAAATCATGAAGCACCCGAACAAACTGAATAGAGATGGGGGACTTGAAATTATCAAGAGATGGCTACTGCTAATTAATAAGGAAGGTAATGGCTAAAAAACCAGGTACGTTTTGCTTTCTCAGGTGAGTTTTTCTATCCTAGCCTCCGACGGATTGATAGGTGTTAATTTCATAATGATTTTATTATTAAACTCTTAATAATGATTTTATTATTAAACTCTTAATAATGGTAGGGTTATTTTCCTTCATTTGATTATATTATAATGAGCATTGTTTAATTATTTAATTGTTTTTATTATTAATAATGAGGTTGTTTTAAATAACTATAGTATAAACCTTTATTTTTATTAATAACCCTACTATTATTCATAAGCAATTTTACATTTATAAATGAGCATGGTTTAAATAATTCATTTGATTATATTATTACTCATGAGCATGTTAAATAACTATAGCATAAATCATTATTAATAATTATTATATTATTATTAATAATAATGATTACTATTGTTATAATAAAATATATCATTATTAATAATATTATTAAGTTAGGGTCTCTTTATGAAAACCCTACTGTTATTCATAAGCATTTGTACATTTGTAAAGTTATGAGCATTATGGCTTATTAATAATATTCATTATGGAGAAATCATTATTAGTATTAATTTCTCTTTGGTTTCATGCTTGTTATTTCAGATTTTATTACGTGGTACTAATTTTGAATATTTTTTATCAATTACTTGGTACTAATCAATTACTTAGGGTTTTTTGTCTTATTCTTGAAAGAACTTGAGAAAGATGAAGATGAAGATGAATTGAAAGAACTTGAGAAATATGAAGATGAATATGAAGGGATAAGGCGGAAGTGGAAAGGATTGGGCATCCACTTCACTATTTATATGCCTCACCAACAATTTCTCTACATATGTTTTTTCCTGATGATGAATCCAACTTGGGATTCGAAATGTTTTTTGACGACAACAAAAATGTTGACCGTGGATTATCCGAAAAACCTATCCCAACAATGCAAGCCAAGGAAACCTAAAATATTTGAATAATAATATCATTATCATTTATTTATCAAGCAAACCTCAAACAAATAAAGATATGATATTTACTATCAAACATAGAAACGAGTGATTAGAGCAAGTCTTTATGGATTATACATAAGTCACACCAAATCATGATCATATATATATATATATATATAATTGAAGAAAGAAAAATACCAAATATGCATATATACAAGTTTCAAAAGCTATCACAAATGATACCAGTTTTGAAACTGTACTTCGAAGACATCCAAGAGAAAAACAATTTCTTCAGAATATCCACAAGCTAAAATATCTAAATTTAAGTATAATTTTTCTTCTCCAAACTTCCTCCCCCTCTTAGAAAATAGTTGGTCCTTTTATACATGAGTGATCTTAACCACTTTGATATTTCCTAGAACTAAATTCTAAACTTAGTACAATTTGTTGTTACACCTCTTTGACTAATGAGGCATCATAATCAATATCCAAAAGGGCACCTAGAAAGCATAAATTTATGTTAAGATAGATGGAATAATGATATGAATTCCATAAGCTCCAGCCTTTCCAAAAAACGCATCAAGCATCTACAAAACACCATCTTCCATCAAAATTGTCTTCATTCAATCCAACGCATCCACAACATGTACACCTGTAGCAATAAGTTACGAACATATTAATTTCTCATCAAAATTATGATAACATAAAATAAAATGAAATAAATTTCAAGCATGCCTACAAAATCTTCAATTAGGTAGGTATGATAATTAAATCATACTATTACCTGTCAAAATAAAAATATACCAGTGTAATTGAAAACATAGTAAGTGTCAATTTTTTATTTCCATTTTAATTGCCCTTCTTGCTTCATAAAGTTTAGCTTTAAGTTCTAGGATATTAAGCTTTTGTTGTTCGATTGCTCAAGCAAGTAATTATTGGTTATCATTACAGATCTCTTGGCTTCCTTGTATCTATTTTTCTTCAGGCTCATCTCTTTCCATCTATTCACCCAATCTAACAGTTCTGCCTTGAAAGTTTTATTCTCTTTTTCCCTATTTGTTGCATTAGCTTGGAATTCCTTCAATTCAGATTTCATTTGTGTGATTTTACTTTCATAAATTAGATCAAGAACTTGCTGCAAAGTTTCTTCATCCTCCTCATGAAATGAATCATTAGTTTCTGAAGAATTAGGTTTACTCAGGTCGCAGACAGGTGAAGGAACATCTACAAACAAAGGTTCCATCTCAGATTCTTTAGGATAAGCATTACAAATGATCTCTTTAGTCGAGGGCATCACTAATTCATTCACTGCTGAAGTTTGTTCATCAATATGAGTCATCTCATGAATTGAGGAAAACACATCATCCTCACTCTCAACTTGAACTACAAATGGTTATGCACTTTGTTGCATTGTTACAAGCATGGAAATAGTAGTCATACTACAAGTGAACCTACAAACATTCGCAGAGCTTGGGTTCTTTTGTTTAGGTTCGAATTGATCAACAAAAATCGAACTAACTTTTAGATCTTGAACCAATACCTCAGACCCCTCATCAAATACTTGGCTTCTTTGGGCTGACTATACATTACTAGAAACTTCCACACCAATTGACCGGGGTTTATCTTCTGCCAAACAATCTTCTAAAACTAATAACCGAATGGGATCTTCGACTCTTGAATCCTTAGGGTTTAATTCAACATTTGCTTCAGCTGACTCAGACTCAATAGGTAGTCTCCTCTTCTGCCGAGTTTTAGGTTGATCAGAAGGCCATTCTTCATTCTATCCAAAACCATTCTCATCTAGAAATTAGTCCCAAGTTTTTCCAATAAAAGACAACTGATATTGAACTAATATTTTTACCAAACCATGGTGGAAAAGGCTATGGTCCTGGTCCCTATAGTGTTTTGAATGGAAAATTCCATTTTATGTAAACTATTGAACATAAAGTAAGGTAGATTCATCTTTGAATCTTTAAAAACCATCAAGAGCCTTAAATGATAAAAATGGATAGAGGAATACCTACCATTGCATGTAATATATCGGAAAATCATCTGAAATACTGTTTCCCATTGAGGCTGAAGATACTTGAGCGGATAACCATATTTATAATCAAACCTGTCAGGTAGAGGAAGTAAGAAATGCTTCCATTTCCCTCTATTAATTTCCTTCTTTTTGAACCGCCGTTCACCTCTCTATGGGAGATTCATGGACTCTGCTATGAAACGCTCAGAGATTTCTATTCTCAGATTCCCAACTTGTGCTACATTCTCCTTGAGAAACAAAGCAAAGCGCCGAGAGACTTCTACATTGTCTCCACTGAAAGCCCTAAAAAAATCACCCCACTCAATCTTTTCGAATAACTAAGAGACATCTGGGTTAATGTCCAGGAGCTCTACTCCATCTGGTTCGAACCTACACAATGGAGCCATCTCTCTTACCTCTAGTTTCTCCTTCAACTGGGAAACATACGGTGTTGTAAAAACCGAAGGGATAGGAAGTTAAGTAACAGACATCATGTGAACCATCAATTCATCAATTGATTCATACGTGACAGGAGATAAAACCCTACACTCGGTCATGGTAGCCATAATTCGAAATGATGAAATTAGGTGCCAAAGTTTCATGGTGTGAATTATGATAATGGACAGACAGGACCGTAGCCATAAAAATTCTCAATAATTATTAAGCCATTGTTCCAACCTTAATCAAACTTTTATATCTAAAATAATGCAATCTTAGGGTTTGATCACCATATAGTAGAAAATGAAGTATTGAGGATATGATGAATGAAACGATGGTTTCGTACATATATCATAAATAGAAATGGTTTTTTCAAAAACTGTGTGATTGAATTATAATGACACGACTGCAACATTAAACTGGAAAATGTCAATATATTAATTCGTGTCATTAAATCAAAACCAAGATAAAGATCAGATATTGATAAGATTTTGGTAAGCATAACCATCCATCAAATCCTAAGTATAAGCATGAAATCGAATTATCCATCTAAATGTAGCCTTAAGACTTTATTTATTTACAAATAAAATGACATAATATTTAAATGATAAAGTTTTCTATGTTAAAACATATTCATTAGGGTTAAAATGGAATGTTTAAATTAATTCATCAACCCTAACCATATAAATTATAACACAAAAACTAATGATGAATACTTTGTCAAAAAGTCAAATGAAACTAATAAAACCTAACTGAAACCAGTTTAAAATGCATTTTGAATTATTTTGATTTGATCCAAAGAACTATTTAACAAGGTGTGATTTAAATATCTTGAACAATATATAATCAAATATTTAATGATAATGAAGATTGATTATATATAACATTAAAATATTAACAGCTGCTAAAATACTCAATTTTTTAAAATGCTTCCTAAATTTCCAGTATGTTCATTAACTCTTCCTTAATTGAGAGTACCTTCAGAATCAAATATTCTGAAGTCACTCTTTAATAATTTTAATTAATAATTAATTAAAGAAGTGAAGTGATCAATTTTATTAAGCAAAGCAGGGATAAAATAGAGAGGGTTGTTGCCTGCCAACAGGACCACAATTTTGAATATTTGTTTAGGAGTTGTAAATGGTCTAGGATGCTTAAGCGAGAACATAGGAATATGGATAATACCATATGATTTTTCTTGCACAAAGAATTTGCTAAGAGCATCTAAAAGTAGGAAAAGTAGTGAAAAAGCAGGAAAAGCAGAACTTTCCATATTTTTGCTAAAAGCAGGAAAAGCAGTCAAAAGCAAAAAAGATAGAAGCTTCTTGATTTTTGCAATCAGGGAGAGAAATAATTAGTAACTCTCAAGAAATAAATCAAGGAATATAGGAAATATTTTCCATTTTTTATTTGAAAGGAGGGGCTAACTTATATTCTCTCATGAAAATAATATTAATTATTATTTTATCGATATTTTTATGAGAAAACTCTATGAGGAAAGAAAATATATCATAAGTTTATAAAGGGAGTATGGGAGCCTCCTTAAGGAATCTTTTGCCATTTTTTTCATTTTGTTTAAGAGCTCTGAGATTTTCTAGACTTGGGAGATGTGCCCCTTGTCACTAGTTGGTAGATGTGCCCCTTCTGTACACCACACTAGTTGAGGATTCAAATAGAGATTTGGGAGGAAGGTATTCAACCTTTATCATTGAATATAATAGTAAACATTTTATGTAATTTTCAGGTCCATTCCATTTCCAACCAAGTGTGTTATTTTTCCAGCAGTTTGAGTGCCAGTTTCCAAGTGTTGCTTGCAATATTGCTTTGTAGAAATATTGGTAATTGTTGATTGGCCCTGAGCCATGAAATCCATACTATACAGCTCTAATATGTAATTTGCGCACCTTTGTAATAAATAAAATCCAAAGTGCTTCCCTCTTTCTGCATTTATATTTCATTCTTCAGCGTTATTTCTCTCATATGCTCAATTTCATTGAAAACTAGACACATTGTAAAATTGCTTGTAATAATCAAACTTATACGCATCCAGATATCATTCTGAAAGTTGATGTGGATTAAACACAGTAGGACCCATACCAAGTTTTAAATATGAAAATTATGACCCTCTAGTGCCAGTTGATTTCGTTTGGAAACCACCTAATTCAGTTGTCCCAAATTTTGAACTTTTTCCTAGTTTCTCCAAATTGTAGAATAAAACCTAATATTTGAGTCTAGTGTCCTCCATAGCAGGTTGGAGATGTCAAATTTGGGTTATTTCCAGTATTTCACTAGCATCGGACGAGTTTCCACATAATTCCTAGGGAAATTGCCTATCATCACTGGGTTTATCCAAATTAGTCTTCCTAGGTGTGATGTACTTGAAAAAGTGCAAGCTGACAAGGTAGAAACTTGAGTCTACCTTCCTTCAAACCTTGTTGGTCTATCAAAATGCATTTTAGGTTGTCCTAAGGCTATACTTGACCTCAAATTCAAGCTTGGGAAGAATAGGAAAACTCTAGTGGTGTTTGGAGAAAGTTGAAACAATCTTGCCAGTTTTTGAAATTTTTCCTAGTGTGCCTTCTTTTTTTAAAGAGATACATTACAACTTGATTGCATCAAGAAACCCATCCTCTTCTTTTGATGTGAGGTTCAAGTAATTGTTTCATTGGAGTAGAGAGAGGGTTACAATTTGTCATGAAAAACATATTCAAAAACCATATGATGTACTTATTTTAAGAGATGAATATGTAATTTGGATTTTGAGTCACTTCAATTAATAGGTAGTAGTGAATATGTCCCAAATCCATGTTATCAAAGTCTTTCCTCAATTCTATCTTTATGGAAGAAATGTAGCTTCCATTTTTCACTATCGTCACCAAATCATCTACATACACTATGAGATATACAAAAAATGATCTTCCAATTTTCTTGACCAACATGGTTGCATCATCAAGGTTAAAATGTTTTAAATTTAATTTTTGCAGCTTAGATTTTATATTGCATCATCAATTCTAGCAATCCGATCACATATATTTTTAAATTTTCCCAATGCTTTATGGATTTTTGGAGTTGATTGCACATTTAGGGGTAGTATAAAATTAGAATCTGGACAGGAATGAGTAAACCCCTACACTTTCTTTTCATCAGTGAACTTCTTAGACTTCGAATGTTCGAGAGATTCAAAATAAATAATTATTTTATCATTCTTATAAGGGATTCTATTACGAGCTACACGAGACAAAATTCTAGCGGACTTCTTACCAGCTATGCTGCATGTTTGAGGTCTACTTCTTACACTATGTTGCTGATCAAATTTCATCTTCCCTATGTTATATTTTCATAATTTAATTCAATAGATCTAGGATCTTAACTGAAAGAACAACATGTACCGCATATCAAGCATAAGAGATAAGAGACAAGAGACACAAAACATTTCACCGAGGAAAACCAAGAAGATGAAAAACCCCACAACTTCCTCAGAGATAGAATAAGAATCAATACAAGGATCACCATGATCAAACCCAAGAGATAGATATCTTCAGTAGCATGCTCCTCCTCCACTTGTGCCCACCCTCCTCTTCTCTCACTAATGCAAAGTGAGTGAATGAGACAATGTGTAAAATGAGAGAGACACACACTCTATTTATACACTAACTTTCACTTGACCTTTACTCAAATAGGTCGTCCCCAACTTAACCACTTAACATAATACTTATTGGGCCAACCCCCACTAGGGTGGTCTAATAACCTTTAACCCACATGACTCATACAAGGCCGACCCCATCAAGGTGGTCTAATAACCCATCAAGTATAAGTTACGACACTTACAATATAACTTGTGACACTTGCAAGTACAACTGACAACACTTCCAATCAAAGGAATAATACGTCTCCGTTGGGGATACAATAAAGTACAAATACAATATACAAGTGAATATCTTCCAAAGTTACAAATACATCAACAATCCCTCTTAACTAGGAAGGTATTCTCTTGACACAATTCATCAATACATATAGGCACAAGTCTTCAACTCTGGAGCTGGATCATCATCACTAGATCACGGAGCATCATCGTGACTGCTGCTATACTCGTCATCTTGATCACTAGGCTATCTATGAATTCTTCTCATCATAGGAAGTTCTACAAAGCCAGGCCTTTTTCATGTTGGATGTAGGCCAACCACCTGTAGGTATTCATCAACACTAGCCATACTGTGGAATCCTCAGGACTTATTACGTGCGTTAACAAAACCTCGAAAGAGCATCCCAAGACTAATTTATGAGCTTACCGCTCAACCTATCGGATCTCCCAGGATATCTTACATGTTGACTGTCACAAAACCTTAAAAGAGTGTCTTACTTCCCGCAAGAACTCTAAAGAGCATCCCAGGACTTATTTACGATCTTACCTCTCAACCTATCAGATCTCCAACACTGATTACATGTGACCACCACCACAAAACCTTTAAAGAGTGTCTTACTTCCCACAATAACTGTAAAGAGCATCCCAGGACTTATTTAGGAGCTTACCACTCAACCTATCGAATCTCCAGGACTGATTACATGTGGTCAGGAAAAACCTTTAAAGAGTGTCTTACTTTTCGCAATAACTCTAAAGAGCATCCCAGGACTTCTTTACGAGCTTACCACTCAACCTATCGGATCTTCAGTACTGATTACATGCCTCTAGTAGAAAAACCTCGAAAGAGCATCCCAAGACTGATTTACGAGCATACCGCTCAACCTATCGGATCTCCTAAGATATTTTCTATGCCACATGCACAACCTGTCCACGGCCACGGAGTATCAACCTGATACTCATGATCATACTGATCATCATCATATAGTACATCATCCCGATGCACATCATCATAGCATCGTCCTGATGCATGTCATCTGAAGCATCATCATGATACTAGTCATCTCACATGATCCACCTGATCATGTAAAGCATCCACCTGATGCATATCATCACACATGATCCACCTGATCATGTAAAGCATCCACCTGATGCATATCATATGGAGTATCGTCCTGATACTCATCACATATGATCATCCTGATCATCGTCACTGCATCGTCCTGATGCACATAATCCAGATTATCATCTTGATACTCATCACACATGATCATCCTGATCATACAAAACATCCAAATGATGCATATACAGAGAAGTAACTGGAGCATCATCTTGATGCTCATCATACAACGCTTACATCCACAGCCATGGGAAGGATCCTCCTCTCACCATGCTTGGAATGGCTCCTGCAAATGTGTCACATCACTTCTTCCTTGAAGTATCTTCAATGTGAAGAACACCAAGCCTCTCTCTGAAGTACTCAAACTTCACTCTGGCTAGTGGTTTCGTCAACACACTTACAACCTGCTCATCCGTCGCAACATACAGGAGCTTCATTGCTCCTCTCTACACCATATCCCTAATATAGTGATATTTGATCTTGATGTGCTTCGACCTATCATGAAACACCAAGTTCTCAAACAACTTCACACAACTCTGGTTTTCACAGAATATACAGGTAACATCCAATGGGAGATCAAATAACTCAAATAGTAGCTTCCTAAGCCATGCTTCCTCACAACTGGGAGAACAAGCTGTGACATAGTCTGCTTCAGCTGTACTCAGTGATACACAGGATTGCTTCCTACTAAACCAAGAGATCACACTTGATCCCATACTGAAGTAGCACCCCAATGTTCTCTTCCTATCTGCAGCACTGCCTTCCCAATCTGTATCAACATAACCCTCCAAGTTAAACTTTTAATTCGCATCATACTTGAGCCCATAATCAACCATACCCTCCAGGTACCTCAGAATATGCTTCACAACAATCAAGTGAACATGTCTGGGATCTGTCAAGAACTGGCTCAGTGTGTTCACTGCAGAGCAAATATCCGGTCTCATGTTCGTCAGGTACATCAAGGACCCAATCATCTGACGATACATCGTGACATCAATCGGATCAGATGAAGCATCACACAGAAGCTTCAGGGTAGATTCCATAGGTGTGGCCATGGCCTTGCAGTCCATCATCCCGAACCGCTTCAGGATCTCTACTGCATACTTCCCTTGTCCAAGGAAGATTCCATCTGCACTCTGCCACACCTCCATGCCTAGAAAGTAATGCATCATCCCCAATTCCTTCATCTCGAACTCAGCAGCAAGCTTCCTCTTCATGTCGGAAATCAACCTATCCTCACCTATAACAAACAGGTCATCCACATATAATAGTAGTATCACTGGATTTCCTTCCTCAACCTTGTAGTAAAGGTTGGAATCCACCTTACTCTTGGTAAATCCCAAACTGGATAGAAATTTGTCTATCCTCCCATACCAAGTCCTTTATATTTCTCTATGCTACCATCTGCAGCATGCTTGATCTTTACATATCCACTTGGAAGTCACAACAGAATTCCCTTCTGGTCTCGGGACCACATCCCAGACATCATTCTTTATGATCAACTAGTATTCCTCGATCATGGCATTCTTCCATTACTGCATCCACAATCCCGGGAACTTCAGATTCTTCAATATATTCAATAGATAGTTTTCTTTGAATTTTGTTGCTGGAACAAATGTTGTTATCCTTCTTTTGTAGGTGATTGTACATGATCTTTCCTACAAGTCAAATTCAATTGCATGATTAGAAACTTCTCATAGTTTTTCAAAGCAAATTCTTATGCATAAATACATATGTCATACAATCATGCAATTATCTTAGTCAATGCTTCAATACAACATTTATCCATATCTCGTAACTTTCTAGATGCCTTCCATCTCTACCAGAACATTTGTTAAGAGTGTGCACAACTCCTAACATGTTAGCAAAGACGTTTCATTCTAGATAAGTAGCAATGGAATGTTGTACAGTACCATAGGCCACTTACCCATTACTTGCATATTAGTAGTATCTTGTTCATTAATGCTCCTTTTCTAAAATGCAAAATACATATCCTAAATATAGGAACATAAGTATGTACACTACTGGAAAACATCATTTAAGTAATCATATATATAATAAATGGCAGTTCAAATACTTATCTTTGTTTGGTTGTTGGGTGGACTCCCTCTCAATCTTTGCTTCCTTGCAGGAACTACTGGAGTGTGCTCCCTCTTGATCTTTGCTTCCTGGATTACCTGTCCTTGAACTTATATCCATCCTGGACCACTATGCATGCTTAAGTGTGCGCTAGTGTCATCATTGTGTTAATCTCAAGATCTCATACATAACCATGCATATATTAGTATAATCTCAATACTATCAAAACATTATGATCCTAAATACTCTTAACATCTATGGTCATGATCATTTCACACACAGGTAATTTATCACAAGTATTAGTATTCAAGGTTTTAGGGAGGACTTCTATTACTCATGCATATTCTTATTGACCATAGGACTCTTCTGGTTAGTCATATCATCAATCAAAGTAAGAAACATAATGTGCATAAACTATTGATTACTTAAACTTCTAACTTCAAGAATAATCATTCATACGAAAGTATAAGACCCTAACACAAGGTAGGATTCTAACTTGATATAGGGAAAACATACATGGTTATCATGTTTGCTTAGTTATGTCTAACATACCCAAACAATGTCTTCTTGTTCTCTTCAATGACTTGTGCTTAGTAACCTGCATAACTCATAAGTTAACCATTGTAGAACCAAAATTATACATACCTCGTAAGTAGAGCTTCTATAATGGATATGGATGAGTCTTTGTCTTCATGTCACCATGGTCATATGTTCTTGATATAGAACTTGATTTTTCTTTCTTGATGTATCTTTCATGTTAGCGGACAACATCAACCTCATACAACACCACAGTGCAATAGTACAATCATATAACCCTAATTAATGAATGTCTTCTATCATTCATACTTTTACTAGGGTGATAAGACAAGTATAAAATTAATCAAGATTGTACTAACCTTAATAATATGAAGACAAACATATTATAAACTCAATCATGAACAGATTTCAAAACATAGGTCTGTACTTCTTCAAGTCATACCTGTCGGGATTGCTTGTATCCTTCTCATGTAAAGCCTCAGCCTCATCTCCCTCTAGAACTGGAACTTCTTCACTTATGCAAGTGTCCAATTCATTCTCTTCTAGGATTAACCCAATCCACTTTGATTTGCTGAAACTGGATCTGGAGCTGGATTAGTGTTTTTCAGAGAAACCCTAAAAATTAAAAATTTGAATTTGAAACTTTTGATTGGATGAAACGATGTGCCTTGTTGAGCTGATCGAGCTGGTATACTTCAATTTTGAAAACTGCAAAATTTGACCCCTCGAAAATGCCTTTGAAACTTCTGGATCTTCTGGACAAGATCCTAAACTAGGGTTTGATAAAGCTCGGTCTTCTACCCATCCAAAAGGTTCAATATTTTGTTCTAAACTTCGATTTTTCTAAGGAGCTTCCAGCCGTGGTCACAGATTTCAAAACTTCCAACTTTTGCAGAAGCCCTAATTTTCCACCTTTCCGATAAAACTCCTGAACTAGGGTTTGATCAAGCTCGGCCTTCTGCCAAACCAAAAAATTTGATCTTGGTCTCTACATTTCAATTTTGATAAGGAATCATTCAACTGTGGTCTCTGATTCCAAAAATCCCAACTTTCTCCGAATCCCTAAATTCCCACAGCAGTGATAAGCCAAGAATGAAGGTGCTCAGAATCCAATTATGTTTTGACATAAATATGCACCTGATTGTTTCTAGTGCATCTCTGAAATTACAAATCCGCAGGATATGAAACATTGGCTTGTGGTAGCTTGACCTGTCATCTTTCCAACCCCACAGGTCTGACCTCAATTGGATTCTCTAAGAGAGAGTTATTCCAAGTGTCGCAACATGACCTGTTTATGGGATAAAATAGGACAGCGAACTTGTACGGCATTCCATGTGTCACCGGTTAAACTTCGGCCTTTGAAAAACTTACCTGAGAGCATACAGTCCGTGCTTTTACTGTAACATTTTATAGAATTCCATTTGGAGCTTCCTAGCCCAAGTTGTGACCTTTTTTCCTAGGTCGCCTGTTTATGACTGAGATCTGGAAGAGGCAGAAACCCTAGATTGTACAGATCATATATCACAAAGTACAATGAATCAGATGTTTTTCTTCGAACACAAGGTACATGAGGATGTTATCTATGATATGTAGAATTTTTAGATCCTGAATCTTTTCCAAAATGGATTTATAGCGAAAGTTCCACAATGGCTGGTTTTTGCTATATCAAGCCCTAGCTTCCAATTTGTCGCAAGTGCAACAAGTCTCATAAATTCCATACCATGCCTTCCTTCGGGCTAGCTCTGATACGATGTTATATTTTCATCATTTAATTCAATATATCTAGGATCTTAACTAAAAGAACAACATGTACAACATAGCAAGCATAAGAGACAAGAGACAAGAGACACAAAAACATTTCACCGGGGAAAAACAAGAAGGTGAAAACCCCTGTAACTTCCTCAGAGATAGAATAAGCATCATTACAAGGATCACCATGATCAAACCCAAGAGATAGATATCTTCAACATCATGCTCCTCCTCCACTTGTGCCCACCCTCCTCTTCTCTCACTAATGTGAAGTGAATGAATGAGACAATGTGTAAAATGAGAGAGACACACTCTCTATTTATACACTAACTTTCACTTGACCTTTACTTAACTAGGTCGGCCCCAACTTAACTACTTAACATAATACCGACTAGACCGACCCCCACTAGGGTGCTCTAATAACCCTTTAACCCACATGACTCATATAGGGACGACCCCATAAAGGTGGTCTAATAACCCATCAAGTATAAGTTACGACACTTACAATATAACTTGCGACACTTGCAAGTACAACTAACAACACTTCCAATCAGAGGAATAATACATCTCCGTTGGGGATACAATAAAGTACAAATACAATATACAAGTGAATATCTTCCAAAGTTACAAATACATCAACACCCTAAAGACTAGGTCGTAGGAGAATACACATGCTTCATTCTTAGAGCAAGATGTGATGTCTAAACAACATGAACCTTTCTATTCTCATCTAAATCCTGTATTTGAGCTCGATTAAAAAAGAATCATTGGGTATATCATGCTCTTTCACTATAGAGGACTCTGAATCAACTCGGGTGGTGTTATGGGTATCGCGGTCCAAATCATGAACAACTTGTTGGGTGTCTTTACTGTCTTAAGGAATCACCAAATATTTAATTATCAGCCAGGGTTGGTAGTCTTAGAGTTGTGGCGCAGTATATGTTGAGGTAGAATGGTACCTAAGACATTGGCTCGGTCGACCTTAGTAATGTTTAATAATTCAAAATGAAAAACCGAGTCAAACTTCAAAAATACTAATACTAAACCAATTAAACCTAACTAAATCAATATATCATAATAGTATCAATCTATACTACTCTATTCTATGAATGATAACTGGAAAGATAAAAACAACAAATATTATTCTAGGGAACAAGACTTGATGAAAAGTAGAACTACTCTTATGAAATTGGAAACGATTGGTTAATGATTCAAACTCTAATATAGGAATTAGAAAAGAACTGTAAATGAGTTTAGAAACCTATCTTTGAAATTATTCAATTGACAACTAACTATGGAAACAAGAAACTATATTATCTTAAAGCAAAATTACAACCTACTTATAAATTCAATAATTAACTATTCATGTGTTCAACAAATACTCAAAATTAAGCTAAACTACCTAATTCCATTCTCCTTGAGGATTCTGAGGAAATGTATCAAATGTAATAGGAACGAGAGAGAATGTATCAAAATTACTTTCAAATGTAATGAGGAAACAGAATGGAAGCAAATCTAGTTTAACTTCTACAAAGAGATGCAAACTAAAGAGTGTCCAATTACAACTAAATTTAAACATTGTAATCTATTCTTTATCCATAAGGAAATGACATGGAACAAACTTAATCTAGAAGCAAGTAGAAAACTTAATAAAGATATTTACTTGAAAATGAAATTGATCTAGAAGCAAGTAGAAAACTTGATAAAGATATCTTATTTCCAAATCAAATCATATTCTATGAACATCTTCATTAACTATGTGAATGGGAAAAGCAAACCCTATGCTTGAACTAAGAAACTATCAAAACTAATGTGCTTTGGAGAATGAAATTACTAAGTTTAATCCAAATCAATCTTAATAAGAGCATAATAGACTAATCTAAGAATGGAATTGATAAGTTCTATAATGACAAAGTATCAAGAAATCAGACATAAAAGAGACATAATTTGAAAAGAAACTAAAGCAAAGTTAAGGAAATGGAATGAAAACTAAAAGTGAATGCGAAGCTTAATTGAAACTCTATGTGGTGCAGAACAAGGTCCTAATTACTTGTATGAATGCTAATCAATTACAAGAAAGATCACAATTCGAAAATCGAAGAAACTAAATTCTAAACAACCATAAAAACAATGTAGAAAATATTAAATTCCGTATGAAAGTGCAGATGACAGTCTAAAAGATAGTTTGAATGGCAGTCTGAATGACAGAAAACAATATAAAGTAAGGAAACGAGCAGACTAAATGATCTTAACGCCAGCTAGTAAATGCATATGAACCTACAGTGCAAGGAAAGCAATAAATAGACTGTTTAAAGGTTGAAATAACAAAAATGCATTTATACTAATCATTATCTAAAGAAACAAACTATTTCTATTGCATAACAAGACAAGGCTGAAATGTAGATGGAACTAATCTACAGTTACAGGAAAAATTAACAGAACTAATTCTGACTACAGACTGAGCTTGAAACATTAACTAGTTAACTTTATCTAGTTTCAAATGACAATACTAAAAGAAAACTAAAAGGAACTATGCATGACCGGTTGTTCTAGATTCTGAAAATGTAAATTATATTAGCAACGGGAAATAAAACAGCATCTATAGGAAAGCAAGTTGAATACATGTACTGAAAAATAAACTATTTACTTGCAAAAAAGAAATACAGAATATACACAAAAACCTCTGGTTGTTGAGGGGCCCTTCTCAACAATCAGGGATTGAAGCTAACTCAAGTTCTTCACCACCAACATAACATCAAGAGCTAAAATCGAGAACTTCCATTAACTGAAAAAAGATTACACAATGTTTCTACTCAGCGTTTCTATGCATACAAATTACTGCTATCGTATATGTGTTGTGCTTCTCCATGAGAGATGTCTTTATATAATGTTTATAATAAGAGAGAAGGTTGACCCTTTTAGTGGTCAACCTCTCTAAAAATAGAGGTCTTAATGGCTACAGAACAGCTGTAGGATGATTTACGACAGTGCACAGTTCATTTGCCTAATTCCACGGGCGTTGGTTTACTTCACACGAGTAGTTGTGCGTTGGTTATCTTTGACATGGGAACATGATGTGATGTCAAGCTAGGAGGATAGGAGGATGGATCTTCTAGAATGAAGGCTCACAAACAATGAGGGACACGTCCCCAACAGAACCCATATCATCGTTTTTGTCTTTAATGTAAAAATCCTCACAACAAATCTAAGAGTTGATGTATACCTCAAAAGAAAGATTATGATTAAGCAGGAAGATAGAAGAAGAGTGGTCAATGCAGTGTAAATGAGCAATAGAATAATAATACATTAGAACTCGGATAGAAGCAAAATAACTTCACACACACTAATTCATTAATCACAATATGGACAAATAAGTAGTACAATGGTGGAGAGGATTCGAATGCCAAAGTGGCAATTCGAATTAGCCTCTCACAGAGTGATCATAAGATCAATAAAGTGTCATCAGAGCACAACTAGGAGTTCTCATCATCATTAGTGGAGTCATCAATGCACAAGTAACTGTCAACCAGATGTCAAACTAACTCTAACTGAGTGTGGTAGGTGTAACTGGCACATGGAGGCACTAACTGAATGAAGGAGGCTCAGTGGAGGGTGCATGAGGAGCTAACTGGAGTTAGAATGGGCAGTCTAGTCTCACTAGAGGTCCATCGGAGTGATATAGTCAGTTGAGAGTCAGTCTAGCCTTAAATCAAGGAAATAACTAAAGATAACTCAACGAACTGAAGTGCAACTGAGTAGTAGGTGAGAGAGGGTGCATGAGATGCATGCAATTGCATGCAGAGTGCACTAAGCACTAGGAGGGATAAAAATAATCGGTGAGAAGCTCCCGGGGCTAGCTAACTGAGGGATAGGTGCTGGGACTGATGACTAGGATGCATGCAGAATGCACGTTGCATGCAGAAATACATGCAAGATTGAAAATGCAAATAATGAAAATGTTGGTAGGACTAGGATGGAGTATAGGAATATCCTAACATTTAATGCCCCGAAATATCCCAACCAACGATTCCACGGGTGTGAATGGAGGGATGAACGACGGTTCGAATGCAGCTGGGTGTCTTCAGCATGAACGCGCGTCTGAATGAAGGTTCGAATGACGACCACAACCTGTAGAACGAAATCTATATGCCACGCAGGTCAAGAAATGTCAAATAAACGTTAATAAACCATAATACGATGATAATTACTCATGATTCGTATGATATTCAAATAAATGCATACTTGGGTTTGATTAACGACCTGAATGGCAAGGAAAATGGCTTATCATATCAAAATAGTGAAAATAACGCCAATCAGAGCATGTTTACTGATAAAAAATGGTGACAAAAATGGACACCAACATTCCCCCAAACTGAAGATATGCCAGGTCCCACTGAGCAAGCAGAGCATAAATTAGGAAGAAGGCTAAGTTGCGGTAGTAGCTGCCTTCAACTTGGAAGAGGATGTAGATTTATCCCTAAGCCTCTTAAAGTGATCCTTCAAGGCATCATGCCTCAACCAGAGCAAAGTGTGGGAAGTTGTTTTGGCGTTGTTCAAATATTCAATGCTCTTCACTTGTAAGCGTAATTATTTGTTCTCTTCACGAAGCTCAGAGATTATTTCAGCATACCTCTGATTCTGGTTTGTTAACTGTGCTATGTCTTGGGTTAATTTGTCCACGATCTAATGGATCTGAGTAGATGCTTCTGCAAAAGACTCATGATATTTTTTAGGGCTCGATCCCTTTAGAAATGGTTCGTGATCAATTCATAACTATATTCCTTTATAGTGATGAATAAAGTGCCCGCCAAAATTCGGGATAGTTTGTAATATGTCTTTGTATTCTTGATTTTCCTTTTGTTTAGTTTACTCAATTCATTCGGTCAATTCAGCAAATTAGAAAATGACCTGAAAGATAATAATAAAAAAATAGTACAATTTATTCATTTTTTTTTAATTAATCGTTAATTTCTTTGTAAATTAGTAGGCACATTCATATTGATTTTGATTTTATTCATATTTAAGTGTTGAATTGAAATTAATCCCCATGGTTAAGTAGATGGGTTTTCACATCATTGTAATCATGGTAATTTTTTTTTTTTGTGTGTGTCTTGAAATTTTGCAATAAATTGTTGTGTATTATTTTCAGCAGGAGTGTGAATAAAAAACTTTAGCCAATGTCATTCCATTCATTGAATATAGGAAAATTTGATTGTAATTCAAAATAATTATAATATTAGAAACAAGCACACTTAAACTAAAAACTTATTATATTTCAAAAGACAAAACAATGACGTGGGATAGTAACCTTTTTTCTATCTTGCATACTAACCTATTTAATGTATTCAAGTTAATTAAATAAATTAATAATTAATAATTAAATTTAATATTTCCAATGAAATCCCCTACACTGCCTTGAAATAATTGAAATTTTATCATGGACATGTCAACTCATGTGCCCCATTCTAAATCCCTTTACCAAAGAAATTACCCATTCAAAAGAATTATGTATTAAGTTCACAAGGTTAAAATGCCTTTATCATGAACAAGTTAAGTTTGTGCCACAATCCAAATCCATTTAAAAAAAATCATCACTTGTTAAGTACATCAATTATGCACGAAAACATTTCAACAAAATCATATAAGAATACAATATTTAAACAAGATTGTAGCAAAAAGGAAAATTTCCAGAATTTAAAATTTACATTACAGCCATACTTCTTTAAAGCAAACTTTCCTTGGAATGTCAATTGATCCAGCATAAGAAGTAATATAATAAATGGTTCTTTCGATGTGTTAATTTGTTTTGAATAGACTTGTAATACTCTAAAAGTGGTTTGATTTATTTCATATTATTCATTTTATGTTTTTTTATAAATAACTTTTTTACAAGAATTTTTAAATGTAACTAGAGTCATAAGGTGGCAATGTCCCCGTAGTTTTTTTTGGCAATCACTAACAACTATTGCTATAATATGATACTTTTGCCACAAATTTGTAATTAAAAATAAAATTATTTTGCTATAAAATTGCTTAACTATCCAATCGATTTTCAATGTTTTCACGAAACAAAGATAGTTGAAAAAGATGCAAAACGTGTCAACCAAAACCATAAAATAACTACAACAAGATGCAATATAACCTCTATATATTCAACGTAATCTAATTCCCACTTGCTATTACAGGAATCACTAGTTGGGCCAGGATTTTATGTACAACTTTTATATTTAAGGATGTAGGTGTCAGGTTCCTTCAAAGGAGCTGTGACGAGCATAAGAACAACCTCTACCAAGGTCGTGTCCAACCCTAAAATCCTATCTACATGTCTATCACGGTCGCCTTTTTTAAACAAACAATCACATGATTCAAATAGCTCATTACTCACAATTATGTATTACTATTAGTTCATGGTCATTTATAACCATTCTTAAAGTATACATTCTTATATTCATCTTTTAAGTAGAAATACTTTAAATTTTATTATTAGTAATTAACAACTGATTATATTATCAAAGTCATTTTAAATTCATTAGAATGTGGTCTATTAAATATTCTTGTGTTAAAAGGGGTATATTAAATAGTGTCATGTTAAAAGGGTATATTAAACAAGTATTCAACATGTTCTATTAGGGATACTCACACACAAATAAAGAGACTTGAACTCTCAATTTGTTTAAGAGCAATGATTTTCTAAGCTATTTGTCAACCTTTGACACCACTTCCAATCTTAACAAAAAATATATACAAAGGTCTCCAACTAGCCCTACAGGATTACATTGGCATTGCCCAATTAACCTTTTCCTGCATTACTTAGGGAATACATGGGTTTCCAACTAGACCAATAGGCTTACCTTGGCACCAACCATTTATCATTTCCCTACATTACTTATAATATTCATAAAAAGGAAAGGATATACACTGGTTGCCAACTAGCCAAAATGGCTAAACCGCTTCACAACCATTATCACATGCAAGAATCCAGGTATTAAAAAGAAAATACAATCAAATATATACATGAAGTCATGATTCAGATATATGTGGTTCATTATAAGGATGAGATGAATCAATGTCCTCCGACAGAGGCACAAAATTCGGCAATGTCAGTTATTAAAACTTCTAGTGTCTAAACCAAGTTCTATAACCATAATGAAAATTCAACTTTGAAATTTTTTCATAATATACCTTGTTGTACTACATAAATGCCCCATTGGAGAAGATGAGCGATCGTTAGGAGACTCAACAAGATACTCGATTACCTATACCAAGCCAAAAATTATAGTTTCTTGGTAAAATATCATGCCCAGGGTTCAAAGTTAAATTACTCCAAGAGACTAATTAAGCTTCCCCTAATTTTAATAGGCATGTCTACATCCTATCATATTGTTGGCCAAATCAAGCATTCCTTTGATAAGTCCATAACCTAAAATAATGGATGACACATAGTATTACAATGAACAAAAATTGGTTCATGAAAATATGCATTCAAGAATTTCATTCAAACTATAGTGCATGATATTGAAATTGATACAAAATCAGAACAAGAATAATGAAAAACTTACTTGATGCTCCAATATATGAGAGAGATTCTTGTCTACCCCTACAAGCTTGCCTATAAAACAATTAAACAAGCACAATCCTCAAACACCAAAATATGGAGATGGAGAAATAATTTCCATGCTATAAATATTAAATTTTAACAGAACCCGTCTTTGTTGGATATGTTTAACTAGCTTACAATTTCACTCATTAATCTTTGTGTTAACCACAAGTATATCGTAGTTGTAGCCATCCCAATGGTTTAGCTCAACCGGGTTTTGTCAATGTTGAATGTTGTTAAGCATTTGGCTACTTCAATGTCATTAGATATCAGGTTCAAATCCCTCTGGGTGAGGCACACCAGTCTACCCTAAATTGTTCACTAGGGGAACTAAAATATATTTAAATTGAAGGCATCTTGTAGTATTCATGAAGATTTCCTGCCTTAAGATCCACCAAATAGAAATGCCAGGCAAACCACACATGTAAAAATCATAAAGTATTTCCAACGACTTCCTTTCCCATAATAGAAAGGCCCTACAAATTTCCTTCTCAAACAAAAGGAACAGTAAAAAATCATAATCTATAAAACAAGCAGAATTTCTTATTTCATCTCGAACAGGAATAAATCCATATTACTTACACAAGTAAGCTTTGAGGGTGCTTGTAACGACGCATTCTCCAAGGTTTACATCGCTGAGAAATACGTTTAACTAGGAAATAGTTATGGAATACTATCATCAAATAGTCATGGAATACTATCATCAAATAGTCTGGAAATAGTTATGGAGTGTTTTTATCAAATGCTCACCATATAAAGAAATACATGTCAACAATTTCAAGAACAGAACAATGTTTCCTTTAATGACCAAAAATTCTAAATAATACTTCGCTAAATTTAGCCCTTGAAATTATTAATACAAACACATGGAATAGGAAAAATATCTTCCCCTGTAGAATTAAATTTACCTTGAAAGAGGTGTATTTGAGAAACTTCATTTATGGTGATCCTTGGATGCATAAACTCTGTCGTGTTTGAATCTATCTCTGCCTTAAGCTACGAAATATTAGATATTCGTAGGTTTTGATCCATCAGAAATTTACAAGTCCTTTTCACGCTTTAAAGCTTCCAAATATTTTCACTTCTACACCTCGGACCTCATGCTGCAATTTATGTCGAGAACCTTTTGTATTATAGTTATGAATGTATCTTACAAAGACATGGATATGAAAGTATTAATGATTGAATAATGGAATATGGCAGAAAAAGAAGTATATCCCTAACCCTACAAGCACTGAGCTACTTAGCCTCTAGAGAAATTTATGCAATAATCCTGCATCAGAATAAATTTGGGGAATTAAAAATATAAACAAGATATTCATTTTAACGAGCATTTTTTTATGTAAATGGAAGTGAAATCAAAGAAATCTCCATGGACTTGGTAGAAAAGAACACAAATTTTTTGATAACGTAGTAGACACAAAATCTCGTGCACGTAAATTGAAATAAACGACATGTAAATGACTTTTACATAAAACCTTACAAATGGTGCATTCTTATAAGACTCCTTGATACCATAGTAGCATAATTCGTCCGTATTGGTATTTCCCGTACGGAAATTAAGAGCAATTTGAATTCGTCGAATATTCGGTATAGATATGATACGAATATAGATTCTTACTAATGAAAAAGTAAATTTAAAAAACCAAATTTTAAGTATTTAATAACTATAAAATATAAATAAGATTCAATTTATTACTTTCTTATAAAAAGTAACTATTAATAACTAGTTGTTATCTCTCAGGTTGACCTAAACTTATTCCACTTCATTGACATTTTATATTTTTGTTTTTAAATAGTAACTTTGGTTCTTTGTAAATAATATGTCTAAAAATAAACCAATGGTTTTTAATGTACATTTATGGTATATTGGTTTATATATAAGAAGTCTTCTTCCGTATTTTATCCGTATCGGATTTTTTGTTACGTATTTTTTCCGTATCAAATCGTATTTGAATCTATATTCGTACTCGAATTATGCTACTATGCTTGAGACACAATTTACATAAAATTTTGTACATTAAACCATTTAACACTCACATTTATCTGCATTATGAAACCTGGGAAATTTTGGAAAATTCAATACTCTGATGCCCCCGAGCAACCATGGATGAAGCTATCTATTCTCATAAACATGGTGCAAGGCTTAGCTAGTTGATTCTCTTGCTTGAGCAAGCGCCGAATCCAATGGTCACACCACTGATATCTTCCTCGTCCATGGATTTCTCAATATGCACCCACTATTAACAATGGAGAGAAGAGACATTATTCACACAAACTATAATCGAGTATATTAAAACTATATTTTACAATACATGCAGACTCCAATATATAGATTCGAGAGATACTAAACAGATGCTAAACATAGCTGGTAGAGGTTGAGATAATATCTCAACCATACACCAAACTAGGATAGAATCTCTCAGATCTATCAATAGCTCACAACAAGATAAACATTAATCTAACATCCTCCCTTAATGTTTATCTCGAATTTATTTCCATTTGCAGAGTAGTCTTGATCTTCATGCTACTTTCATCACTTTGGGTTTTCTCAATAACTTTTCTTGTACCTGCATCTGATTATTGACGTCCATATGAAAATAAATCCATCTACCGGACTACATGGGTGCTCAGCCACTGTAACCGCCAGTTCTCTAGGAATCATTTTCAGCTACATGGTTCATCAATTTTAAATTCTCCCTTAATCATAATTTGGTCTATCATACTGTGAGATTCTTCCATCTCAACTTTCCCCCCTGAATCGAAGGCTCTCGCTTCTTCAACCTTCATCAAGTTCAAGCTACGGGTACACCTGTCACCCCCATACTACTCACAGTGGTCTATTCCACAACTTGATAACACATCCACTCTATGAATAAGAGGGATAACTCTGTGCGATTACGCACCACAACACGTATGCTTGAACATTTGGGATAGGTCTTACAACAACCTAGGGAAATCAACTTGCCTATGGCTAAGCTTTACAACTTTGGACCAAAAAATTCAGGGATGTCGAGTACAACCGATCATGCACCCCTTACAATGATTCAGGTACTAAATGATCATAAAAATTCCAAACCCATTACATATGCATCTCATCATTTCATTGATGACCAAGACGAATATAACCCCTTACATACCATTAAGAAAATTTCACAAAATTACACTATGCAATAATTCAACCAAATAAAAAACTGACACAAGAGTATAGAAAACAACACATCCTAATTGCTATCATTGTTAAGTAATCAGAGAGCAACAAAGCATGCACGGCAAACTGAAGGTGAGACTACGCTCACATAGCTTGATTATTCATAGATAATAGTTACAGATATATAGGCTTAGAGAGCCTCCAATAGACTCCTACAATAGTGGATCTGGAACTACACGTACACTAACAACATAACAATATACTAACATAAGTATTTCTCCATTATTATTCTAACATTCCCCCTTAATGGAGAAATGGACTTTCAGCAAATATGCTTGCATGATTTGTAGCTCCCCCTCTCAATCGTGCAGATAACCATGATAAAAAACTATTCTCAATTGAGAACAATTTTTTGTGATTGGAATCAGCGAGTTTGATCAGCAAACATCGGTGAAGAAATCTTCTTAATCATTTCAATTGATTTGTTCACACCAACAGTAGACAAATAAACACTAGCAGAAATTCTTTCATGAGGTATCTTGTCACTTGTGTTGGCCACTTTTCTGATGGACAAATCATTCACACAAGAATTAGCACGTATGCATTCTAACTCATAATCCCAAACCTTGTCATCAAAGGTTTATTGATCATTAAGCCTGCAAATTCCAACAGTGACATTAGCAAGTACACTAGTCGTTGTATTCTGAAAAGTTGGCGCTTCAGCGAATGTAATAGTGGAGACCAAGGGACAATATCGATGGGCATCTCATCCAAGGAAGTTACATTCTCCATATCTCCAATAATCTGCTTTTGCTCCAATGGAATCTCCACATCTTCTTCTTCATCTGCAAAGATGCTTTCAAAAGCAAGTCTCATTAAAAAATCCATTTTTCAAGAGAAAATATTTACCTCCTCTAGTCAACAAGAAACAAACTCTGCAAACAACAGTTCTCCTTTTTGCAACCTGACGGCTCTTCTCTGCAACCAAACTTTCGGTCTTCTCTTATAACTCCTTCTCACCACAGCTCATTACAATTGGCGGCTGGATACTTTCAACAGCGGCTCTCACAACCGGCCACTCAGGCTCTTCACACCAACAGGCCACTATGGGCGTGTGTGAGATTTTCAGCAACGTTATTTTCAGCTCCAGATCGGCGGCTTCCACTTCTTCACGCAGGCAGACAAGTGAATGACGGCTCACCTACGGCTTCCACTTCTTCAGGCAGGCAGCCGATAGCAGCGGTTTCCCTCTTAGGGCGGTGAGGCATGCTCTCCAAGCAGTCGGTGATGTCTTCTTGATACCGATGGCGGTGATCATGGGCAGCCTTCTCTCAACACGAACAACACTCAACACGCGCAACAAACAAGCGGCTCCTTCACTCCAGCGTTGACCAACAACAGCGATTTCTCCATGTGAAGGGAGAAAAGAAAGAAAAAAAAATTAACAGCACTTACTTTGGAAGTGATCAGGCTAGGTTGCAGCTCTCAGGCATCCACACTCACGGCAATTTTCTAGTTCCCTCACAGCAGGGCACAACCAGGCTCTGATATCATATTAACAATGGAGAGAAGAGACATTATTCACACAAACTATAATCGAGTATATTAAAACTATATTTTACAATACATGCTGACTCCAATATATAGAGTCAGAGATACTAAACATACTAAACAGATGCTAAACATAGATGGTAGAGGTTGAGATAATATCTCAACCATACACCAAACTAGGATAGAATCTCTTAGATCTATCAACAGCTCACAACAAGATAAACATTAATCTAACACCCACAACGAACACTTGTTCACCCGATCTCTGCAATTGTAACATGGGAAACTTTAAGCATGCAAACCGACGAAGGGATGGCACACCAATAGATGGATGGCTTGTTTGAAATTCCACCATGCTGACTGCATAGCCCAAGATGCCAGAGCCGTCAAAATGAGACAGTGCAAAGAATGACCTCAGCCCACTTCCAGGGGGTGGGCAATAATCATTGAAGCTCACATCATCTTTTCGAACCAATTCCATTGCACATAAATAGACTTTATTGAAATTAATTTAAATAGAAAAATTGTCTTCTAAAATTTAACCATGAAAAATTGGAAAAATATTAGTTGTACATCAATATTAATTGGTTTTACTAACAGCTCTATAAACCCCTGTGACCCCTATGAGGACATATATATATATATATATATATATATATATATATATATATATATATATATATATATATATATATATATATATATATATATACGCACACGTTGACACTTATAACTATTTTACCCCAAACATACAACACTACTTTGAATAAATTTATACTAACAAGTTACAACGAAAAAATCTATCACGTGTCCATATAAAATCTATCGAATGGCCTCCAAAAAAATGATTAGGAGTATGTCAACTCCAATGGGTTATTTATAGGATAATAACAATAGTGTTACAAGGCATGTACCTCTAGTGTGGACAAAGAAACACGACAAAGAAAATGAACAAGGATTAAGTTGCCACATCACAAGAGGCTCAATGCTAGGAGTAGAACACATTTCATCATTGCACAAGTGTTTTTAAAAGTTTTTGAGGCCCACTTGAAGGTATTTTAAAAGATGTCATTCCAATACTTATATTTGTAACTACTTGAAGGTAATTTAAAAGATGTCATTCCTATACTTATATGCATAACTAGGATGTTCATTAATAGCTTGCAGTACTACTATTTCATATTTCTCTTATGTTTGTGTTTCTTCAAGTGAGTTTTTGGATCTGATCATACAACTTTAGATTCTAATTTCATTACATGATAGAATTTATTGCCACAAATAATGTTAATGGCGTGAAAGGAGGATCACAACACAAAATTTGGAAAGAGAAAACAATAGCTCACTTCTTAAAATGTGAAACAGTAACACCATCATGTTCTTTTAATTTCCTTCATTGACATGTCTTTTATTAGGTTGGAACACATAGAAAGAAATGTTCATAGCATTTAATAATGCTTCTTAAGAAATTTTAGTGTTATGCAATTAGGTACTTTAAATATTTGAATAACAAAGTAATGTTTAGGCATATAGTTTCACGTATTAATCCCATTAGAAATAACAATCGTGTTCCACTATAAACAATATGAATTATACTCAAAACACAATAAATGTTTTTAGAGCATTGATGGAGTACTTATCTTTTCCAAACATTGAATGATAAGAAATGGAATGAACCAACTAACCTACTGTTGAATTCATTAATCAAACTAGCATTGGCACTCAGCAAAATACTTTCCCCACATAACACAAGAGGAATTTTCCCTTCTCTTCTCAGTAGTGCCTCAAAAATTTCTCCTTCTAGTGCTCTTGAGTCTATGTATATAAAGTCTAATTTGTCATCCATTTCAATTTAAACTCCAACAAAATTTCATTTGGATCTTGAAAATTTTATGGTAACATTTCTCCAAGGATTATCAAGGTGTCTCTTTACTCAATTTAGCTCAATTTTAATTTTAATTTTAATATTAAAATTGATATAAGTTAAGAAATGGCATGTATTCATTAAAAGATTAGCAAATATTTAATAAATTTAAAATAAATTAAGAATATTATAACTAGATAGAAATTGCATTGATAATAAGATGTTAACATTAAATTAAATTCCAGACAAAATATATAATATTTGTAAATAAATAACTTTTTTAATAAACATAACTCCAAAAATTGTATTATAACTCTTATTCTAAGATTGTTTAATTAAATTGCAATTTACCAATAAAGAATTGAATTGAACCTTGATAAATGGAATGAAATCAAACTATCCACCACCTGATCGTTGAAGAAAAAATAAAAAAATCTAAACTTTTAATTAAAATGTAGTGACATGTGTTTATTAGAATCACAATATCCCGCAAAACCATATATAGATATATATACCTGTTCTGAATAGTAAAATAGAGAGTTAACGTATATAGCTGTATTTCAACTGAACTGCTCACTATGAAGAATGTTCTTGAAAACTATTCGGCTGCTGTCAAAACCACGGAAGTGCTTTTTAATACGTACCCTTAGCCGCTTCACGCTGCTGCGCCACGGAATGAATTACTTAGTTAATGCAAGGCCCATTGTGTCCAAGCACAGGTTAAACTCCGCCCGCAATCGATTCAAACGCCGAGAAAACAACTCAAATTTCCGAACTTGATGCTCTCGCCATTTCTGACTGAGGATTGACGCTCTCTGAATTGTTGTTGATGGTATGGGAAAATCTGATTTGACGGGTTGAAATTGCAGCATTCTTTCCAATCTGTATTGATCCACTGATCGTCTGAATTCTTCAGAATCAATTATCCTCACCTCCTCGTCATCATCCTCTGCTACAAAAACATTATTCTCCGGTTCGTCTACGACCCGAGGAGGATCTGCCTCATCCGCTGTCTTCTGTCTCTTTGCCAACTGATCATCCGCTGTCTTCCGTCTCTTTACCGGCGATGATCGACGCTTTTTCTGCCTTTTCCTCCCTGTAACAGAATTCGGAGAGCGGTTTTTGAGAGATTCAGGCATTGTTGGTAGAATAGATTAGCTCTGTAATGTAATGCAGAAAAGATTGAAAGCGGAATTCAGGTGAGAGGGATTCGGCGCAGGTCTGTTAGTGTTCTTGAGAGGAAGAAGAAATATATGTAGAGATAAAAGTGGCGGAATGCGGTCTGTTAGTGTTCTTGAGAGGAAAAAGAAATATATGTAGAGATAAAAGTGGCGGAATGCGGTCTGTTAGTGTTCTTGAGAGGAAGAAGAAATATATGTAGAGATAAAAGTGGCGGAATGCATGCATGAATGCATGAAAACCGAACTTGAAGCACAACCAATTAAAGAAATGCAGCTGATATCTAGTAGTGGGCACGTTTCAGAGAGATCAGCATGTGCAAGCACGTTTCAGGCGGAAGGGCATGGCCACGATTTAGGCGGACCGTTAACACAAAAGATCGAGGACATGATTTAATTAAGAAGGTAGGTAGGTATGGTAACAAATATTTTTTAAATTGTATTTGAGTGTGGGTGTGTGCACAATATTTTATGAAAAAATGATTTTCATTTTCAATCCTCTTTGTGTTACAAAGATACACAAAGATGATAAATTATTTCATTCCATGGTGTTGGTGTTTTAGGATTTTTTCATTGGATATCTTCTTATCAAATTTAGATGTAATAATGCTTTTTAATATTATCATTATTTTGTCAAGTGACTTCTTCCTCGACTCCCTAATGATTTATCCAAGGCTTGGCATCTTTATGCCAACTTTGCTTATGTTGTAGTTGGATTTGACTAGAGTATGAAGCAATTATAGGAAGCATGTTATCTTCTATGGTGTTCACCTTGTTCTTGTACATTAGGTACCTAGTCATAGATATGCTCTCAATTGGAGAATTCTTAAATCATTATAGTTGTGACGACTTAAAAAGTTAAGAAGGTCGATATGGTAACAAATATTTTTTAAATTGTATTTTAATGTGGGTGTATGCACGACATTTTATGAGAAAATGATTTTCATCTTCAACCCTTCTTGTGTCACAAAAATACACAAGATGATAAATTATTTATCCCATGGTGTTGGTGTTTTAGGATTCTTTCATTGGGCATCTTCTCATCAAATTTAGGTGTAATAATACTTTTTAATATTATCACTATTATGCAGAGTGACTTCTTCCTCGACTCCCCAATGATTTAGCCAAGACTTGGCATCTTTATGCCAACTTTGCTTAAGTTGTAGGTGGCTTTGACTAGAGTATGAAGCAATTTTAGGAAGCATGTTATCTTCTATGTTGTTCACCTTGTTCTTGTACATTAGGTACCTAGTCATAGATATGCTCTCAATTGGAGAATTCTTAAATCATTATAGTTGTGACGACTTAAAAAGTTAAGAAGGTTGATATGGTAACAAATATTTTTTAAATTGTATTTTAATGTGGTTGTATGCACAACATTTTATAAGAAAATGATTTTCATCTTCAACCCTCTTTGTGTCACAAAGATACACAAAGATGATCAATTATTTCATCCCATGGTGTTGGTGTTTTATGATTCTTTCATTGGACATATTCTCATCAAATTTAGATGTAATAATACTTTTTAATATTATCATTATTATGCCGAGTGACATCTTCCTCGACTCCCCAATGATTTAGCCAAGACTTGTCATCTTTATGCCAACTTTGCTTAACTTGTACAGGCGGCTTTAACTAGAGTATGAAGCGATTTTAGGAAGCATGTTATCTTCTATGTTGTTCACCTTGTTCTTGTACATTAGGTACCTAGTCATAGATATGCTCTCAATTGGAGAGAGACTCTCTTCTATGAGCATGATAAGATATGATGTATTGCTTTTAATTTTGATGTTAGATGTTACAAAACACTTTGGGGTTTTCTCTATCCTTCTTCATGATTCTCTAGATATGCTATAGCCCTAAACTTCACAACCATATAAGATAACAAGAATGACAATAGTCTCAAAGAAGAGTTGAACTTCATATCCCAAAGCCAAAATTCTCTTGATTTATAGATGTTTTCAAATCCATACTAATATTTACATCCTCCATTAGTCATTTTCTCAATGATATAGTTCTAGTTAAGATTCTGATGAAGATTGATTATGCGATATTTATATGAAGTCACTTCTAGCAAGTTGTTGTTTCATACATGAAATTATCATAAGTAATATTTTGGCATTTGATTATCATAGCCTTTTATTTGTTAGTGTTAACAGTCATACCCATGCTAGAGAAAAAATACTTGAGAATGTTTAGTTGCTTGTTAAGATCATAGGGACTCTTCACTACAAGAACAATATCCTTGGCATAGAGAATAAAGATGATGACTATACCAGCCAAAGTTGTTCTAGCACAAACCTACCTCTTTGGAACAACCTTGTAGCTTATCAATATAAATTCCAAAAAGGTTAGGGGATAGGGAAAAACCTTGCTTGACTCCTATATTACAATTTATTTATTCTGACCAACCCTTAGAGTTCTTAAACTTAGCAATGACCCAGTCTAATACAACCTTATCACTACATCTCTTAACTTGGAATGGAATTTTATCTCTTCTAATCTATTCCAAAGCTTAGTTCTAGGAATTGTGCAAAATGTTTTTCTAAAGTTAACAAAAAACATAGAAGATTAGTTTTATATTGCTACACTCCTCAATAATGACCCTAAGATTAACAAGGTGGTCCACAGTTGAATGATGACCTCGAAATCCTGCGTGACCTTTAGCTATTTTTTTGTGACTTTTTAGCCATATGTTGATCTTCTTTTTCCGAAACAACTCCATATAATTTAGCTAAAAGAAGGCTAATCATAATGGTCATGTAATTAAATGGATTATTTTTATCTCCACTTTTAAAAATAGAAACAATGAGCCTTTTTGTCTAGGGTTTAGGGAAACTCTACTTGATTGCAAAGTTGAAGAGCTTGTGGATGTGAGGGATGAGTATAGGCCCACCAATTCTTAATATTTTTGCTCAGTATCCTTTGATGTCCTTAGCTTTCCCTTCTGTGAGTCGCTTAACCTCAAACTCTATGTCTTCTAAAGAGAAATCTTCCTCCTTTGTACAAAGTGGTTGAATGTTATCTATGACATTAGGGAATTCCTTTAAGGTAGAAATTCCAATCCTTTAAGGAAATCAAATTGTTTTCATTAGTTCTACTATTCAAAATTTGTCTCCAAAATTTCTTAAGATTTTCTTACTTTCTATTTTATATAACACATTGTTTTCTTTTAATTAGTGATTTTTACATGATATTTTGTGAGTTTTTAAGGATTCGTTAGAAGCATCCACAAATTCATTTCTAACATGCTTACACTCTTTATTATATCAAAATTTAATCATTTTATTCTCTTTTTTACATGTTAATAGAAGTAAAAAAGATTGTAAAATTAAAATAAAAGTTTTCAATATTATCTTTAATTAACAAGATGAAAAGTTGCAAGGCAGCTAATTCCCTACCAATAACATGTTGGGGCACAAAGCCATAACGTGAGCTTTCAAAGCTTTAAGTCATCCGAGCATCATCTCCATAAACTTCAGAGATGGACCCAATGACACACCATATTTGAAAAGATATGATGAACCAGACCATTTTAATATATGGCAGACATGCAAGCACCTCTTACATCAACTGGTAATGCAATTTATGATCTTTTTGGTGTGGAAGAGCTGCAAGTTGACAACACATTGGCACATAGAGTAGCAGATCTTTAAAGGTATCATGAATTAAACCATTATTACGAATCTATTTCGTATGTCGAGATAATTTCTACCTTATTACACTTCTCTTAGCCCCATTCAAAGACTACGTGAGTTGACATAAATTAGTGATCAAATGCATATGAAATAAAGTTTACTTTCAAACTCACATCAATAGTTGTCAAAAGCAAAAATAAATTGAGTGAAAAAGAAAGAACATACATTTTACGAAGCAACTTCCTTTTTCTAACTTCCATTCCATGTATTTCTACCAACGCATTTCCTCCATGATATAATTAATGTAATTTGTAAGAAATAGCTTTGTTAATCGAAAATTTGTTAAAACTGCTAAATAGCTAAATTAATTGCAGAATAAATATTTTAAAGTATATCATGAATGCAATAGAAGATCTAACCCGGATATACAATAGTCAAAGTTAAAATTAATACCCAAAATAAAACTTAACTCAAAATAATAAATTTTAAAATGAAAAAATATCAAGCTCTAAATAGTATAATTTAGACTCGAAAGGGTAAATATCTAACTTGAAATACACAAACCCCGCAACAACCCACCTTGTCACTAGGCTCTCCACAATGATAAATTTCAGAAATAGTAAGCGATAATCTAAGTGATGTTCAGTGTTATATTGGTAATATAAATTCCAATACCCGGAAAGAGTTTTGCACAAATCTAAAGTAGTCGGAGAGGATGACAACATATGCATGGTCGAGCTGTTTAAGGGCGTTCTCTAAGGAGGACTAAACATCGGCTCAGCTATAACATAAATTATGTGAATCGAGACTAAAAAGGTGAACATATTTGAAAATAGATGGAGACAAAAGGCTTTGTGACAGGAATAGGAAATTGGGCCAGAAAGGAGATTACAGTGTGATTTAATTGAGAGCACTACTAGGCTCCTAAGGAAGTTAAACAAACTGTGCAAAGTCAGTGGCTTCACCTTTGAAAGCCTAGCTTTCGATTTCCTGATTTACATCCGAATTTATGATTCAACAAGCTGACACAGCGTTGTAGTATAGGAGACTTGGCATATTATCGTGGACTGATCGGATGCGAGATTTTCACTTTTCACGCAACAAGAATGAGTGTTAGATGATGATAAGGTCCTGGTGAGGCGTTGCACTAGAGTCTTGAAATCTTGCACTTCTGTGTGGATAATATTGTGAGACTCCATGTAGATTATGACTGGATGTGATCCATTGATGATCGACACCGAAGGAAAAGCATGGGCAGGAATTCCAATTTTGTGAGACTCCCTACCACTGACCTTCAAAGGAGAAAGCCTTGGTCCTTGTAGTTCCTTCCTAGGATTTCCTGATCTCATTCACTCAGAATTCATTGCTATAGTATTCAGAACTTGCTAAGCAAAATTTACGGGTGGGCACACAAAGTTGCTCCCCAAAACCATTGCAATGAGACCGCGCTAGTGGAAACAAACAGAGACGCGCACACACCTAAGGAAGCGTGCATGAGCCACTAGGTTGGGTACTGAACTGGGGTGTGTGCGCGTTGCTATGCATGCACGTTGTTTGCGCGTACACGCCCAGGGGCACGCATGTGCTCCTGTTAAACCAAATTAAAAAAAGGCATACAAGCACGACCTATTTCATTTGGAAATGGCCAATAGCTCATCTACCCAGCATGTACGTGGACCAAGGGACCACTTCACCCGCCCATTGCACTCAATAATTCCATCAATCCATCTACTGAGCTGTATTGGATAGGTAAGATTTTTTTTTGTTTTTTTATTATTTATTAAATTTTTAATTATTCCCAAATTAGTAAAATAATGGAATTTTTTTCAATTGCAGAGTATAAACCTATACAATGAATGAACAAAATGTTAATATCGATTATGGTGGAACACAAGAAAACAAAAATCTTGGAACCAATCAAAACCCTCAACAAAATCAAACCCCTAACAAAATTTGGACCATGATGACTTGAACCATTACCTAAATGAAATGAGAGAGCACACCCAGGAATTAAGAAACACAGGGGAACCATATCGATTGTCCCTTTCCACCTCAATTGACTCCCTTATCCATGCACATCGCCAGTTGATAGGCATGACTGAATATAGAGCTAGGATGCAGGAGTATTATTCCATTGGCGTTTCCAAGGAGGAAATAAAAGCATTAAATATTACAAAGGCCCAATTATACAGTATGTTCACCGACCCAAGAACACAACAACCACCAGACATTAGAAATCCATGTGTCTGCATGGATTGGTGTCATTTCCAACCATGGAGGGATAAATGGATATAGAGGTGATTCATTGTAATGTCCCCATTTTGACCCCCTTTGTATTAAATCGTAAATGATGTAAATATTGTAATTTAATCATGGTGAGGAGCTCAAGGCCAAGGCCCCACCATTGATTTAGCGTTTTATGTATCGGCAATTAAAGGAATAGATGCCTATGGTTCTTGTGCTAGATAGGCACAATGTAAATAAGACCTCATGTAAATACGAATTTTAATGGAAATACCCACAACTAGCTATGCAATGCCACAAAGAGATGGGGGCATGATTCTACAAGGAATAGGGAGGGAAATTATTCAAACCCTTGAGCCAATGGTGTTAATCCACGTGTCAATGAGAAAACCCATAAACTACCAACTACCCATTTTGGGTTAGGGACCAATCATTTAATTCTTCCAGAAATTGGTTGAGGTAGTTAATGCCTTGGGAATGAAGAGGTATGGCAGCCAATTTCGTGCATGGGCAAGCCATCAACTTGGAAAATCGTGTTTTGTCTCCTTGGGCAAGAAAACACCCACGAAATGGTGCCCAAAGCCATTCTGAATGGGCAGTCTTTCATCTCTCACGCAGACTGAGCTCAATGGAATTTATCCTCACGTATTTCACCATAACCCTGCGTTTTCCATGCCCAGAAACTCGTTTTTGGTATTGTGCAGCAGCTGGGGAAGGAGGGACGCGATTTGGGACTGAGGGAGAGGTCGTTTTTGCCCCTGGGGCATTTTTCTGGAATGGGTTTTGCTCTCCCAGTTGAATTTTCCCAGTTGCCAGTACGTTTTGAGTCTTCCCACATTTTTCTGAAGCTCAGGAAACCCCACCTCATGCATCCCACTGTTGAAAGATTTTTCTCATGCTCAGCAAGTGTAGTTTTGCTGTTATGTGCATCCTTGTTTGTTTTGAACCTGTAAGCAAGAAACTTGGAGTGGTAGTGGACAAAATTGGCTTGATAAACCTAGTGAAGGGAGTAACCTCTCAAGAAGATCAAGAGGGCTTTGGCTACTTTTCTATGCACATCCTGAGAGCACTAGAAAGGAAGGTATGGCTTGAGGGACTGTGTGGCAGTGAAGAGAATACTTCCTTGTGTTGGGTGTGTAGGCATTGTGAGTGCCAAGATAAATAGATCTGGGAGAGGTACCCATAGCTCTGTGGTTGAGCTCACTGGCTTAGCAATTCTTCCTTTCCATGTCCTAGAAGCCTGATAAACCCAATTGCTGATTGGCTTGGCTGAATTTGGTGTATGCTTGGCTATGTGTGAGTTTGTTGTTCCCTGGTTCCTTGTAGAAATCATGCCCAGCTCGGGGGTGGCAGTTGTATCAAGAGGTTGATAAGCACAACTGGCCTATGGTTGGGTGGAACGTTGTAGTTGCATAGCCAGTTGCTTGGGACTACTTTGTTAAGATAAGTATTCTCTTGTGTTTAACTTTGCAATTATTATCTCATGAATATTATGAATGTATGTGGATGTGTTAACTGAAATTAACTTCGCTGTGTTTTTCTTATAATCATACAATCCATATGTCTTTTACATTATGTGAATGCTTAGTTATAAATTTATGGGGCTAGATGCCCGGTTTTAGCGTCACGATCCTCTCTATCATGCTGGTATGATAGGAGGGGACATCACATTCATGGTTTATGATAAACCTCCCTGCAATAATAGGGAGGTTCCACAATACTTCCTTCGACAACTCTGAGATGAGTTTTTGCTCGGTTTACATGTCAACTATTTTGACATACCCGAGTTCCAAGGTCATGGGCTTGGCTCTACGCAAGATTCTCCTGCTTCCAGAAGGAACCCACTAAGAGGGCCACTAGCTCCTAGGTGTGAGCATAACCCCCCTCCCCAACCACCTTAGTTACTCCATAGACTTGATCAAATTGAGGGGGAAATGAGGAATGTTGCATGCGGACTCCTTAGACACATCGTGTTTGTAGCAGCGACTACAGTGAAGAGACAGGTTGACCTTGAGAGAGACTCAAGTGGAGGGCCTTGACGACAGAGTCAGGATAAAACTATGACTGGTGGTATCCATGCTGTGCCTTCTAGTTTAACAAGGACAATGCCACATACTTGTCTCCATTGCGGGCACACTTGCCTTCGACCGATCGAGGGCTACTATATTGATCAAGTTAGCACTTTTTTTAATGAGTTTTCAATCATCACTTGAGAATTTGTAAAGTAATTTTAAAGCAGTTGTGTACGACTTAAAATTTTATTTCAATGTACAGTTATTTAGAGCCATGATACCGACATGGGAGAACGTAGGATATCTCAACCTGGACTCAGAAATGGCAGCTGCAACTGAAATTGAAGCACCTCACACATAGGTATTTTCAGTACCTCATACAATATTTATATTACTTGCTTACATCATTTCTATTATTTATTTATTTATATTTATGACATAAACGATGATAGTTCCTACAATATTTTTTAATATTTTGATTTCCTAAATAATTACTTGTTTAATATGTTCATAACATGCACGCATTTTGGTGTCCATAGGTATGTACAAACTATGATGACTAGCCATCTTTTCCAGGGATCGAAAGGTCACCATACACACAGGTATGATGTGTAGTTAAAAGCACACTTTTAATTTGAATTTTTATGACTTACTATGGTTTAATTTGGTTTTTTTCTACTAAACTATGATATTACAAATGTATATGCAGGTGCCACCATCAGCTGTAGGTTCCACTGTTCCACCTCCCCACTTCATTGCCATTTTTCCACCCTCTCTCATGAGTTCCCCCCCACACTTCCATCTAGAACCCTCCCTCCATCCACCCTCGCCCTTCCATCTAGTATCCCCTCTCCATCCATACTCCTCCCTTCGTCCATACTCCCCCCTCTGTTCATCCTCCCCCCTCCATCCATCCTCCCACAGTCTTCCACACCCCCATGTCTATCCATCCTCCCACATTCGTCCACGCCCCCCCTTCCATCCAGACTCCCCCCTTCGTCGACATCCCCCCTTGGATCCATCCTCCTCCCTCTATTCAAGACCTCCCTCCCATACACCATATCTCAACATCCCCCTTGTCCCTTTTAGGTCGATCCCCTCTATCATACATTCGGTAGGGGTTCATCGTCCATGACATCCTCCTCCACCCCATACCACTATACCCTCTTCCACCCTACCTTCTTCAGTTCTAGCCACTATTGTGGAAACTACTCTTGCAACATTCGTCGATACATCTATATTGGTTACACATGTAGTTTTTGCAACTACATCTGCCCCTCCCCATGACTACATCAGAGCAAGTTGTCCATCCAACTGCTCCACCTACTAGCCATGAAGCCCAATCATCTCCATTTCCTGAGGTGTTCACAGTGGAAATTAATTTAATTTATGAAAATATTGTGATGCATTAACGAAAATTAATTTAAGCAACTATTTTTTTCAATGAAATGATTGTCGTAAATGTTGCAGGGTGGCATTGCTAAGAGGCTCACTAGATCGAGGACGACACCTACCTCACGTCACCCACTCCCATCAACGGTGCATTATTTAAGATTTGAATTCTGCATTCATTTTATAAATGTGGTAAATGATACAAATGGTTGAAAGTGATGATATCTTATATCATTTGTTTCAAATCCCGAAGAGACGGTCTACTCCTATACAAAAGAAGGCTTGAGATTCTGCTAGCTCCAAGAAGAGGAAGATCAATTTCGGAGATGCGCCTAGGAGTGTTGAGGGTGGGAACGATGCTTGACATACCATGTTATGAACATTAGACATGATGTGGCATTTTTGGGCAATAGTTTCCATGTACTTGGTATCCAGGGCATGAGTTGCAATGTATTTTGGATCTAGGGCATGAGTTGCTCGACTTTTTATAGTGCCATCATGTATACATTGGGAACCATGTGTTGGCTTGTTTTTGCAACCAAGCTTAGTGCTATGGGCACCTGCTAACTAGTAGCAGTAGTTTCAATAGAAATAAATAACAATAAACTAAATCTAAACTAAACTAAACTAGCATGTGCATTTTGAATTAAAGAACAAGAACAAGAAAGATAAAAAATAATTTTTGTATTGACAATGGGGCAAGCAAATGCTTGCAAGAACAATACCTCCAAGTGATGAAGGTTGTTTGAATGGCTCCAATGGTGAGCAGCTCCAATCTCCAATGGGTCCTTTCTCCAAGGTTGCTACAATGGCCAAATACTCAAGGGAGATTTTGGCAGCATGAGGATAGGAATATGGATGGATGTGAAATGAGGAGCCCCTACCACCTTTTTATAGGTTTTGGTGGTGGGGAATACCATTTGTGGTTTTGTGGAAACCAAATGGTATTAACCAACATGGTTTAGGTACTTTTCCCTCCTTTTTCCTTTTTTGAATAAAATTAATATTTTATTCCCTTTTTAATATTTTTGGGAATTTGGACCCTTTTTTAGGGTTTTTTATGCTTTTTAGGAAAAATAATCTTTTTGAGTGGGAAAAAGGGGTGTACTAAGGTCTTTTGGTGACCTTTTGTTGGTTTCAGAGGCTCAGATGGTGGAAAAGTGGACAAATGGGTCATGTGAATAAGGGAATGTGCTAGTGAGCACTTTTTAGGTGTTAACAGATTGCCCCCTAATGTGTGAGGGCAGGAGCTCATCGTATGGCTGATAGACATCATAGTTCTTTTGTATTTTTTCTGGGGTTTTGGGGAGGAGAAAAGACTGATTGGAGACTAGATCCGCGTCCCATGGAAGCTGCAAAAAATAAAAAAATATTATATGGCCTCAATATGAATGAGGGATAATCTCTGATAATGGATGAGGCGGGCATACCCATGCTCGTATCAAGACATAAACATAACAATTAGTCCCAAGAAGGGGGATCTAATACATAAAAAATTTACTGGTACATCATAATGGTCTAGAGGGTACATTATTTTGGGATGTACTCGTGATCATGACATGACTGATCTCAATAATTGATACACTGGAATAACTGATGAACTGTTGAAACTGAAGGTGTCCAACATCTGTAGGGATGCAATGACTATGAGCCATTTCTGGGAAGTATCTGTAACTGTATACTCGAGGGAGTATAAAACTGGTGTACATCTGAATACTGTCGCCATGCGCAACCCGGATATCTATAGAAAAATTGTAACTGGTTGTATCCATAGGCAGACTCTCAAATGTGGAGGAGTCAGGTGGTATCCGGGGTCTTCGACTAATAACTGAATGAACCGATGCCCTGTGCGAGTCTCAACGATGCGATCAAGGTGTTGACGTCGAGCATGTGAGAAACAACCATTTGGAGAAGCACTGAGGACTCTTCTCGAAATGATTCGTAGGCACTCGTCATATATGGTGATGAGTCCAAGACACAGGGACCTCTAGGTCTATCCTCTGGAATAAATGTGGTTGTCGTCGACAGAGGGAGACCAACAACTAACAAGGCAATGATGTTTCCTTGGTAGGAGCACGAGGTGTAGAACTGAAGTGTGGTAGTACTGATGGTAGGACTGACATACTTGTGGGGATGGGAAGTAACTGGGGTCAATGGGTAGACTCAAACTTCCTTTGTTCAGAGCATGACGACATGGTTGACCTGGAAGCATAGGGAACTGACTTATAGGTGTGGGTATCATTTCTTTTAAGGACTGAAGGGTATGTATTGACTCTGGGGGGGAATCAAGCTGATGGGTGTTGTCGAGGGGTTCTCAAGGTGACGTACTGCAGAATACTCTGAACAAAGGCGACCAAAATGGGGAAGCTTCCATATGAGTAGACGTGATTTGTTGTGGCACCGAGAAGCACCATTGGGTCTTTCTTCGTAGTTTTAATGAGCTCCAAGAAGGGATAAAAGTGTGCTCTGAAATGGTACTGTCCTGTGGATTTGTGAGCCCAGGACTGTTCGTGCTCATTGGTGCTTTCATTTTTAAGGAGTCTGAAAACGATAAGAAGACTCTGCAGTGGTTATGACTACTGTCCTGTTGGTTTTATGAGCCCAGGATGGTGATTGCTCATGGCCGCTTTCATTTTTAGAGAGTCTGAAAGCGGTAAGTGGACTCTGCTGGTGTTTCTTTTTCGTAAGTTTAGTCTCCAAGGCCCGAAAAAGCATAAAATGATGCGGATGGAGAACTCTTCTAGCCTATGTGACTAGAGTATACCTTTTTCGTAATTAGTCTACAAGGTCCGGAAAAGGGGTAAACTTATACCAGGTAGACGCCCTTTCAGATACGTTTTGCGAGCATGAAAGGAAGCAAGGTTGCTCGACGATCTTTTCATTGTTTTAGGAGTCAGAAAAGAGCTTAACAAAAACTCCCTAAGTGCCTTTTTCGTAAAAAGGGATTGCTCGACCCGAAAAAAGGATAAAATTATACCGAACAAAAATGGATAGATGGGAGCGAGAAAAGGTCTCAAGCATCATCATGTGTGTGGGATACTGGATCCGGTGACATAAAGATTGTCCAAAAGGGGGGCTGCGACCGTTGTGGCACGCAAACCGAGGCAATGAGAGGGCATTTTGAAAAAATGGCCGAAAAGTATGGGCGTGAGAGCGAGAAATGATCTCAAGCATCATCACAACCGCGGGAAACTGAATCCGGCGATATAAAGATGGTCGACCACGGAGAACGACAGATGTGGCACGCAAACCGAGGCGACGAGGGGGCATGGAAAAAATGCCCGAAAAATCTAGGTGTGAGAGCGAGAAATGATCTCAAGCATCATCACGAGCGTGGACAAATGAATCCGGGGATATAAAACTTGTCAAAAATGGACGTAGATTTATGTGGCACGCGAACCGAGGCAACGAGGGGGCATGGAAAAAATGCCATAAAAATATAGGCGTGAGAGCGAGAAATGATCTCAAGCATCATCACGAGCGCGGAAAATTGAATCCGGCGATATAAAACTTGTCAAAAACGGACGACAGCCGATGTGGCACGCGAACCGAGGCGACGAGGGGCGACGAGGGGGCATGGAAAAAATGCCTGAAAAATCTAGGCGTGAGAGTGAGAAATGATCTCAAGCATCATCACGAGTGCGGAAAACTGAATCCGGTGATATAAGGCATGCCAAAAATGGACGACGACCGATGTGGCACGCAAACCGAGGCAACGAGAGGGGCATGGGAAAAATGCCTGAAAAATCTAGGCGTGAGAGCGAGAAATGATCTCAAGCATCATCACGAGCGCGGAAAACTGAGTCCGACGATATAAGGCATGCCAAAAATGGATGACGGCCGATGTGGCACGCAAATCGAGGCGATGAGGGTGCCCAAAAAATGGTCAAAAAATGGACCTGGTGAAAACAGGAAAAGGAAAGATCTATCATGAAGTTCTCGCTGCGCTGATTCCAATGGTACCAACGGTTTGAGAAACGAACGTCGTATGAGACCGGAATGGCGGTTGGAAAAATGGTGGAATTTCTATAAATAGGGCGTGGGGCCCATATGACGTGTCATTGTTACGTGCGAGTTTGGCAGAGTAGTCAGAGCTCTTTCTTGATTTCTGGGAGATTTGACTGTTGGTTTTCGATTCCGCGAGTTTCAGGTAACCCTATTCGCCTTAGCCTTTTCAATTATGTCTTTTTTGTTTGGCGGCGGGCCCCCGAAGGCCATGAAATTCCACGTTGACCTTCCAACGTGGAATATCACGGGTTTTGGGTCTCTTCCCGCGATGAACCGCGCATGTTTTAGGCTAACAGTCGCGATGTTCATCGCGACTGTGAGGTTGGAACCCGCGATGTTCATCGCGAGTTCATGGGAGATAGTCGCGATGTTCATCGCGACTGTCTGGCAAATACCCGCGATGTTCATCGTGGATTCTTGGATGGAGGCCGCGATGATCATCGCGGCTTTTGATGAAAAAGCCGCGATGATCATCGCGGCTTTTGATGAAAAAGTCACGATGATCATCACGGATTTTGATGAAAAAGCCGCGATGATATTTTTTGCAATTTTTTTTTTGCTGGGGCTAAAAAATTTCTTCTGTTTTTTGGCAGGATGTTGAGGAGACCGTTGAGTTCCTGGCGAGAGCGGGAGATAGATGATGATCTGATGGAGAAGATCCGTACTGATCCGGGGGTCCGGCAGACTCTAGCTGTGAGTGGACTTTTGAAGTTCACTCAGATCCCACCAATGCATTCAGTGAGACGGCTCCTGAACAAGTTGGTGAGTTGGTGGGTGCCCGCGGAGGGTGCTTTTATGATTGGGGGACAGAGGTTGGAGATTACCCTCACAAACGTTTATTTTCTGACTGGGTTGCCTCGTTTGGGGGAGGTGGGAGATCTTCTGCCGAGGATCCCGCCAGGTGTGGATATGGAGGATTTACTGCAGACCTTTTGTGTTGATGGGGCTATTTTACAGAACAGTGCCTTGAGTTTGCGCTCACTACGGGAGTGGGACATGAGGGCTGTTGGGGCAGGTGTGCTGCGAGTGCTGGGTGCTGCGGCGCCACATCGTTTGTCCTGGGGACAGACGATGATGGTGGACTCTGTGCTTCGGGGGACATATTATGCATGGGCTCAGATGTTTCTAGCAGGTGTTTGGAGAGATCTGGACAAGTGCTATCGAGAGGAAGGAGAGTTATGTTATGCCTCCTTTCTATGTTGTTTTTTCTTCGAGCGGGTGCCGACCTTACGACCACGGGTACCCATTCGTGATGGTCTGGTGAGTGATCCGCGCATGGTGCGGTGGGGGCATATGATGCCTCGTGGTGGTGGTGGTATCCGCGGGTTTTTTACGGAGGAGGTATATGAGCAGTGGGAGCAGATGCCTCTGGTGATTGAGGATTATCCATATGCTGGCATGGACTACCGAGGTGACCCAGAGATGCCTCGAGCCCAGGGACAGGCCTAGGGTTTAGACGGTATGTTTTGTGGTTTGTTTTATACTATATCATGTGATTTGTTTATGATTATAGTTAGATATGTATATGATGGTTTATTTGCATTGTGCATATGTTGGGCCTGTACCACCGGCCGACTACGTGGCTCGTCAGGGGTGGGCGATGGTGGTCGCTCATCCACCTGCAGCGGTACCACCTCCACGTGGTGGAGGATTTGTGGCTCGTGGGCGAGGGGTTGGCCCTCAAGATGATGCTATAGAGGGTGTCAGACATACATTCGACATGATTCTAGCTGGACTCCCCGAGGATGGCTGGAGAGACCTGGACCGGGACGTCGTGGAGCGTTGCTTCGGTGCGCCGCCTGAGTGGCGGTCGCTCCTGTTGAGGACAGCGGTTTTTGTGGCAGAGCACAGGGGTGGTGCTCGGGATGACCCGACAGGGCTGGCTGAGATGAGGATCCGTCTACGGGATGATCCAGCGAGGCCAGCAGAGCGGAGAGTTCGGGCTCGCCATGATCCGGCGGGGCCAGCGGAGGAGGCGCCAGAGGAGCCCAGGGATCCTCATGACTAGATGATATGTATTTGCCCCCAAATGCTGATGAGCATATGGGGAAACTCTTTTTGTACGGCTGATGTATTTTTTGTATATTGGGTGCTGAGGGCACCTATGACATGTTCTGACTATACGATGATGTATATATATGTATATATTCGATGCTGGTATATAGTCGTGTATGCACGTGGATGCACTTGTTGTCTTTATGTTTGCCCGTGGAGGCCTGTTTGAGTTTCTGTATGCCCATGGAGGCATGTTTGAGTTTCTGTATGCCCGTGGAGGCAAATGTTATGCACGTGGATGCACATTTGGTTTTTTGTATATGCCCGTGGAGGCACATGTTATGCATGTGGATGCACATTTTGTTTTGGTATATGCCCGTGGAGGCACATGTTATTCACGTGGATGCATTATTTGTTTATGGTATGATGCGATTGGTGTGCCAGTCAAGTACATTGTTGGCCATATGGTCTGCTACACTATTGAGGTTTCTTGGGACATGTGTGAATGTAATGGATTCAAACTGTCGAATCATTTGTTTAGTGCGTAAAAATTTTCTGAATAGACAGGGATCGCGTACCTCGTAATCATTGTTGAGTTGGGAAACTAGGAGTTGTGAGTCCAAGAAGATGTTAAGGTGACATATGCTCATTTGGAGAGCTGTGGCCAAGAGACCGATCACGGCATCATATTCATCCTGGTTGTTGGTAGTGGCACCCAAACACATTCCGTCGATGTGGATCAACTCATGTGAAGGGGAATATATTACCCAAGTTGCGGAGGCCAGATTGGGGGACCAACGGCTTGCACCATCGGCGAAACTGACGTAGCAGAGTGGAACATGGGTGTGAACGGGATTAGTGGAAGGGGCCGACCGGACAGAGGGGTATCCAGTGGAGATCGTATAAATGGCGGGGTCAAGGTCAGGCATTTCGGTATCTGACCAAGTAAAGACATCAGTGAATTCTTGGAACAATCGTTGGTATTCTCCGATCTCATGCTCATTGTGGGAGGTTCCTAATGTAATGGTATGAAGGGCACCAAGTGGGTCAGAGATGTCAATGTGGATGACGGGAGAAATATCGGCTATCGGATCCTTTAACCAGTCGACTCTAGTAGGAAGGAAATCTTTGGACTCAACCGCGGATTGGGTAGCGGTGGTGGATGAAGTCTCTTCCGGGAGGAAGTCTGGACGATGGTGCATGTCTTCCCAGGGATGATTAAGGGCAGTAGGAGCCTCTAGAATTTCTTCATCATTGCGGGAGCTTTGAGTTGTCAAATCAAGTGATGAGGTAGTGGTAGTCGAAGAGATCATGTAGATGGTGTTAATCTCTCCAGGTGAGGATGATGGGGGAGGTATATCTCCTCGATAGTAGGGGGTGCCGTCTCAAGGTCCAAATTGTTCATCTCGTAGAGAGCTGCTCTATAATCTGGGATGTCAGGACAGTGATGTGAGTAGTGGCCGTATATACCGCATATCGCACATGGGTGGTTGGTACGCAGTTATTTATCATGAGGCATGGGGTTTGGATCGAGTTTGACAACCGGGATGTTGGGGTCGTCGTCCAGCATTTGCATGTGTTCCTGCAATGCAGGTAACTATGGACACTGATGAGTTGGATGGCCTAACTCATCACACAACGAGCATTTGGGAGGAGCACGAAACATGGGGGGAGGTTTAACTGCCTTGGGTGGGGGTACCGCAGTGTATGGTTGCGGGCCTCTGCCCCCAGTGGGTCTGATGAGTGGAGGGGGATTCGTCGATGACGAAGAAGTAGTGATACCGGGAGGTGGTTGGGTAGAAGTAACGATGGGTTGCACTGGTTGCAGGATGACATTTGGTGTCGGCGGTGGAACGGGAGGTGAAATATACCACACGAGCAATCCCAATGTTAACCCGGGGAGACTAAGGGTAGCCATAACCGGAGCGCTTACTACGCCCGAAGGAGGGAATAGAAAGGGGATTGTATGGATGGGTGTAACACCGATGTGACTACGGACCAATGGTGGTTTAGGGAACAAAGGTGGTTGATTACCAGGTGGTTGTGTATTCTGTGAAAGAGTACAGAGGTTCGCGACGTGGGTCTCCGGTGACGGTGGTGGAATGGCCTGGAAAGTAGAGGTCATCGGCGCCTCGGAGTAAAGTCCGGGTCCTACTAAGGAAATGAATGAGGTAGTTGCACCACAAATAGGTTGTTCAACCATGGGGAGAACATTTTTAGGTGTGGCGGGGGCCTTAGGATCGTAGTAGGTGAGCTGGTCGACCTTGACCATGCGTCCCTCATGGGGGAACTGCATGGTGCGAAATACGGATGAGGCAACATCCCGCATGGCATACATGTAGCTGCGACCAAGTAAAAGGTTATAGTCTAGTTGGGCATTGATGACCTCGATGTCAATGAGGACGGTTTTACCCGCCAGCTGGATGAGGACATTAGCTAATAGACCTTGGGGTTGTGCCGAACAGCCGTCATAGGCTCGCAACGCAGTGGTGGACTGCTGGAGAGTAGGGGATCCCAACTTCTGCCAAACGAATGTGGACATGACGCATGTAGAGGCCCCTTCAGCGATAATACACCGATGGATAACAAGATTCCGAACAGAAATAGAAACTTGGAATGCTAAAGAGGAAGGCAGACGTGGTTCAGACTGGTCTGAATCGAATGCAATCAGCTGTGAATCATTGGGGTCAATGGCGCCAATGGCAGAGAATAAAGTCTTGCGCTGTGAAGGACAATTTTTCAAGACTTCTAAAGCAGACATGGCTGCAGGAGACTGGGCTAAGTCGTCTACGATGTTGTAATTCGATGCAGCCTGAGCATTGGGATTATTGTTGATACGACGGAGTGGGAAGCGAGGTGCTTTGGAAGCACCATCACGTGGAGACGAAGGTATACGTAATGTTTGATCTGTGGGATTAACGTTAGTGTTCTTGTCGGTGGGAGGGGCTTCAGAGGTGGAGCCATATTGGTTCCGACGAGTTTGGAGGTTGGCATCGACAGTTGACATCATCAACAAATGGTGAGTACCTGAATCGAACATGGGTTGATCAGGGTCTACATAAGTGATCTGTTGTGGTGGCACGTTGCCTTGAGGGGGGGCTAACGGCTGAGTGTTCACTACACTCTGGTTTGGAAAGGGGTTTTGCAGCACCAAAGGTTGATGTTGAGGTGGTGGAGGGTTGGGTGGCGGATGAGGAGCCACTTGCCCTTGACGATGTGCATCGTCGGTCCAGGGTTGTCGAGCTCGCTCCAAATGTGGGAAAGAATGCGTGTAATGACCATAGACCCCGCAGATAGAACAAGGGTGGTTTTTTCTGAGGTTATTATTTCTAGGCTGCTTAGGATTCCATTCCTGATTGCGGTTGGGAGGAGCAGCATTGTTATTCTGTGGAGGATTGGGAGGTGGAGGACCTTGCTGATGTTGTTGGTTATTACCGCGGTTACGACCTCTACCACGGTTCTGTTGCGCACCTTGGTTGCGCTGGTTGTTTTGGTTCTGGGGCTGGTTGTGCTGTGTGTACACTTGCCCTTGAGCAGTGGGAGGATTTTGGTTCGCTGCAGGTGCAGGAGCAGGTTGTGGTGGATAATAAGCCTATGGGGCTGGAGGTGGTCCAGTGACCTGCTAGGGTTGTTGGTAACCTTGATCTATTGGAGGTATTGGGTTAGCTTCCACAGCTTGCTGTGGATAGTACACTGGTTGAGGCGCAGCTGGGGGGGGGTATGCAGGTGGTGCATGACCAAAACACTGAGGTGGACATGAAGGTCCATGGGTATGGTGGTGATGTGCCATGGGAGCATATGAACTGGTTGCTCCAGACTGAGATGTAGCCCGCGAAAGGTCGAGACCATGGCTAGGATGTGCAATGGAATAGGGTTGGGGATGCGAAGCCATACGACCAATGATGCCATCAGCGGCATGGGATGCCCCCGGCACATCATGTTGGGATGACTCGCCCCGAGGGGCATCAGGTATAATGGTATACAGATAACCCGATTGGGCATAAATGAGATCAAACTGTTGGGCTTTGAGGATGGCCTCTTCTTCATACTAGGGTCTTTCAGATGCCACATCCTTCGCAATGAGAGGGAGAAGGGATTTTAGAAACCAATCTAGGAAGATACGGTCGTCTAACTTGATTTTGCAGAGGCTTCGGCGTCGACGCCACTCATGAATGTGGTCAGTGATGTGGGTGGCCGTGTTCTGTCTGCAAGACAGTAGGATCTCAACGCCCGCATCATAGCGGATAGGTAACTGGAAGAACTGCAGGAAAGTCGAGGAAAGGGAGGTAAAGGTGGCATGCGTCCCATGGGGCTGCTCGATATACAATTAGCTGCAGAGCCAGTGAAGGTGTGCTGTAATAGACGGAGGCGGACAGAGTCGTCCACTATGGAGTTGGAGGAACACCATAGATGGAAGGACATGATATGGTTCTGGGGGTCCTCACCTGCCTTGCCCTCAAACTTAGGGATGTCGGAGGGGAGTTTGGTGGGCATGTGAGGCCACGCAGGATCGTTTCTGATAGGATCATTGGTGAACCTGGCCAGGTCTGGCAAGTTCAGACTTGCCATGTACGGTAAGATAGCAGATGTAGTGATTGGGACTGAGACATGCCTAGTCATGGTGGTATGATGTAGGGGTCCAGTAGCGCCTAAAGGTATGCTAGGGATTGAAGGTATATGTCCTCCAATAGTTGTGGTCTGGTGTGGGCCAGCGCTTCCAAGTGCAACATGGGTTACACTTGGGTTAGGAATAGTAGTGGCGATTCCTGGAATCTGGGTTGTGGGAATCAGAGGGGGTGTGACCCCTATGTTGGGCATACCCATAACAGGTGGTGGCCCCGTGTTGGGGATTCCTATAACAGGAGGTGGCCCTGTGTTGGGCATTCCTAAGGGTGGAGTGTTGCCCATATTAGGCATACCCAAGGGGGTGCTTGCTGCCATGGATGGCACCACAGTAGAAGGGTCTGTAGACGTCTCTCCTATGGTGCTGGTAAAAAGTAGGTCAAAAGTTGTTCCAGCCACAAGGTTGGTTGGAAATAACATAGTGGGGTTTTCAGATTCTGCCTCAGAATCAGAAGTGAAGTGAGGTGTGTCAGAATCGGATGACTGTCTGGATGACCGACGATGTGTCGAGTCAAGGGATAAGGCTCGGCGTCGGTGACGTGGAGAGCCAAGTAGACTGAACTCTGGGAGTTCGCCCTGTAGACGACGAGAGCGTCTAAAATTCTCAATGGTGAGAAAATAAGTTTTTGTGAAAAAATCTGTATGTGTAAAATGGTAATGTATAAAAAACTCAAAACCCTAATGCAACCAAGGGTGCAAGAAGGGGAGTGAAAATGAAGGCTCTTAGGCCAAAAAAATCAACCTCAAAAAAGGCACTTATTCTAGCAGTTGTGCTACAATAAGTGGAGGGATGCAACAAATGGTCAGAGTACCAACATGCAAACAACTTCTAGAAACAATAGGTGTAACTAGACCAAAGGTGGGTTGAATCATGCAAACACCTAACTAAAAGTATTGTGAATCAACAAACTATATTCTCTGCAAGGTGATGAAATCCAAGTCAGACAATATTGAGTGTTGAGTCCACGGTTAGATATCCCCCTACCGGGAGGGACACCGGGTAATCAATCCTAAAGAATGGCTACTAGGATACTCCGTTCATGACACGTCGAGAAAAGGCAAATCTGTCGTTTGGTCCTTGATCGCAATACCCCAATACAGGGATATCCCGAGAACTGCGAATGGTAGCCCTTCGGTTACTGAATGGATTTCAGTATTCCACTCAGGCTTCCGGAACCATCCTCGCGACTTCAACCCTCCTAGGGGAGAGGCCTTCCCATAAACCGGTTGTGACCGTGCCAATAAACACTAAGAGATTTTAGCTCCCTAAAGGACAACAACTATGTCTCAGATGTAATAACTGAGGGGTGTTATTGGAACACCTATCCCCTCAATACTACCTAGCTACAAAGTTCTTTTAGTGTTCCCCAAGTGGGGTTAAAAGTGGGTTGAAATTAGGGTAAGTTTTAAGGCTCAGTTTAAAATTAGTGTTTGAGTGGGTGCACGTGTGATATTCTAAACTGAAATTGAAAAAGTAAATGCTAAGTATTCAAAAAACAAAGGATCTTTTGAAATAAAAAACAAATATTATGACTTTTTCAATAAATGGAAATTAAATGCTTTTCAAACAGGAAAACAAATAATATAACTTCTTTTCGAAATATATGGATTTCGTTTTCAATAATTGCTATGGGCAAAATATTAAAGAAGCAAACAGCAAAAATTTTAATCTAGATAAAATGCAATCAAATCCTTCTTTCAATTTCTGAAAATATTTAAAAAGATTTCTTCACATGTGCATTCTAAATAGTAAAGTTTTTCTATGGTTGTAAAATATGCAGGATTTCTAATACTGGAAAATGTGCTATGTGGGCAGAAAATACAGTAAGAAATTAATTTTTTAAACGATTCGGCCGAATGAAAAAATTAGCATCGCGGGTTCTGACAGAAAAGCCGCGATGGACCGCGCGGGTTTCTGTCGCACAGTCGCGATGGGCAGCGCGGGTTTTGACCGCGAAGCCGCGATGTGCAGCGCGGGATTTCGTCACATAGTCGCGATGTGCAGCGCGGAAAAGGTCCGCGAAGCCGCGATGTGCAGCGCGCTTAATGGCCGCGAAGCTGCGGTGAACCTCGCGGAAAAAAGCCGCGCAGTCTCGATGAGCCGCGCGACTGTTCGGCAAAAAGCCGTGAGGTGAAAGCCGTACGTGGATGCCGAAAAACGACGCCGAAAATTGAGAATTTCGGGCTGTTAATGGCTAAAAAATGGGCCAAGATCTAGAACAGCAATGGATCTGCTGTCTAGGGTGGCAGATCTATGAATTAAACTACCTAATACAATCAAAAAGTAAGATTTAAAGCAAAAAGTGAGATCTAAAGATTCAAAAAACAGTGGAGTCGCCAAAAACTATTGGCTTGGTTTTGCAACCAAGCTTAGTGCTATGGGCACCTGCTAACTAGTAGCAGCAGTTTCAATAGAAATAAATAACAATAAACTAAATCTAAACTAAACTAAACTAGCATGTGCATTTTGAATTAAAGAACAAGAACAAGAAAGATAAAAAATAATTTTTGTATTGACAATAGGGAAAGCAAATGCTTGCAAGAACAATACCTCCAAGTGATGAAGGTTGTTTGAATGGCTCCAATGGTGAGCAGCTCCAATCTCCAATGGGTCCTTTCTCCAAGGTTGCTACAATGGCCAAATACTCAAGGGAGATTTTGGCAGCATGAGGATAGGAATATGGATGGATGTGAAATGAGGAGCCCCTACCACCTTTTTATAGGTTTTGGTGTTGGGGAATACCATTTGTGGTTTTGTGGAAACCAAATGGTATTGACCAACATGGTTTAGGTACTTTTCCCTCATTTTTCCTTTTTTGAATAAAATTAATATTTTTATTCCCTTTTTAATATTTTTGGGAATTTGGACCCCTTTTTAGGGTTTTTTATGCTTTTTAGGAAAAATAATCTTTTTGAGTGGGAAAAAGGGGTGTACTAAGGTCTTTTGGTGACCTTTTGTTGGTTTCAGAGGATTAGATGGTGGAAAAGTGGACAAATGGGTCATGTGAATAAGGGAATGAGCTAGTGAGCACTTTTTAGGTGTTAACACCACGTTCCACTGTTTGCTAGAAAATTTATATGTTTGGACAAGTTTTGTAGCTTGGATGTACATGGATTTCCAGTTATGTGATTTATATGCACATTGTCTCTATTTGCATCGTGTTGTCTCTTGTTGTGTCTAGTTTCCTAATAAACAAAATTACATGTTTAATACAAATGGTTGAGTTTGAATAGATTTTGATATGATTTCCTTCATTTATGATGAAATAGATAAAATTTGATCTCTAGTGGCCTCATATAGTCATTGTTGGATGGTCGATTGAAAAAAATATTGTGTTTGAAATCTTACAAAACATACTCACTTGGCCATGTTCGTAGCATTTGGAACCAATGTCAGAACTGTAAAAATAATTGTTTGCACCAATGTTTAATATTTGATGATATACCAATCAATAAGGACTTATCAATCGTACTTAGGTGTGCAAAAACTATGCTATCATCATCGTGGTCAAAGATATGAAAAATATCTCCCCATCCCCTTCATTTGGAATGTTTCCTTGTGAAGGGACCATCATCCATCTGCCACTGTGTTTTTCTTTACATGGATGTTTTGTTAGGTTTAAGTGTGACTCTTGATTTAGAATTGACATAATGAATATTATTTCAATTATTTTGTATTATCAAAGGTATTTTGATCATAAAATTCCATTCTAATAAGATTCAACTAGATTATTCACATCACAATGCAAGGATGAAAGTTCCATGGTAAAATTCAACACCTTGAGTAGTTATTAGCGAAACTGTATGGGGCCCTTGATATGATGACTAGGGAGATACTTGACCTTTTCCTATACCTTACTATTTTTGACAATTTTTGCTAAAGAGTTTTTATTGGATATGGAATTGTTGTGTAAGTGATGAATGATAATGGTGAAGTTCCCAAATAACAATAGGTTCCTTATGTTTGATGAAAATGTGATCTCGATCTCTTGGGGTAGAGAATTTAAGTCTCTACTTTATTGCTTGAAGCATTCCCTAGACCCCATGAGATTTTGATTTATTGAGTTCTCTCAGATCAATGAAGGAGCCCCTTTGTGTACATACCACCCTAGTCATTTACACACAAACACACACAAGTCATATGCACATAATTATATTTACACACATATTAAAGATGTACAAATACATATATATTTACACTACAAAAACCTACACACATAAAAACATTTATACATAAACATATAAAAAATACATTCACACAAGCAAATATCTATGCACATATAGAAAAATTTACATGTTAGAGAAAACATACATAGACAAATATTTACACACACACTTACATAAAGAAAACCATACAAATATCAATATAAAATAACAAACAACATCATCCTTTCAAACACAATTACACACCTGAGTATTACTTTCAAATATTTGAATTATTACAAATGATGTGCATTATTTAATTTGGAAAAATTATTTGCACACACCAAATATATCAACATTTCCAACTTTTCATGGTGCACACAAAAATGCATGCACATTTCCACAAAAAATTACAAACAAACAAAAAAAAATGGAAAAACGACATGCTCATATACAAATATCTACACATGCATACACACATAAGACCATGCACATACACAATAAATAAACCCTAGCTTGCAAAAGGCCATGTCAATTTTGCACAAGGGCGTCAATTTTGAACCGAAGGCTCATGGGAAACCGTGGCCATCGTGAACACATACAAAATGGCCATATGCACATGTGGGAGCTGACGTAACCCCATTCGGCTCACCCATTTGCATTCTGCGCCCCTAGAGCAAAGTCTCAAAGTGTCCCTGAATGGCCACGGGGTGCTTGGAAAAAATTACCATAGAACCAAAACTGTGACTCCAGTTTTGAATTCATTGATCCCAATAGATTCGGGACCTCGGGTTTCAGCTACACCCCCCCAACCGTGATTCAATCACCCGTAAACAATGATATTGTGCCATCTTCGGAACTAAGGTTTTGCTCAGTGAATGCCTTTTGAATTATGTACAATGGAGTCAATTTTGACCCGAAGGCTCCTAGAAAGCTGTGGCCATCATGAACACATCCAAAATGACCATATGCACATGTGGGAGCTGATGGAACCCCATTCTGCTCGTCAGTTTGGGTTTAGTTTCCCTAGAGCAAATTCTCAAAGTGTCCCTGAATGGCCATGGGGTGTCAAGTAAAAATTCCCATAGAACCAAAAGCATGATTCCAGTCACAAATGATTCTATTCCAATGGATTTAGGACACTGCATTTCCGCTATGGGACCCTTCCCACCATGCCTCAAATGCCCAGAAATAATGCTATTGTGCCATCTCCGGAACTAGGGTTTTTCTCAGTGAAAGCCATGCCAATTTTGGACAAGGGGGTAAATTTTGAACCGAATGCTCCCGGGAAAGCATGGCCATCATGAACACATCCACAATGTCCATATGCACATGTAGGAGCTGACAAAATCCCCTTCCACTCGTTGGTTTCAGTTCCATGCCCTCGGAGCAAATCCTCAAATTGTCCCTAAATGGCCAGAGGGTTCCTAGCAAAAATGACCATAGAACCAAAGTTGTGACTCCAGTCGTGAATCCGTCGATATTGATGGATTTGGGACGTTGGTTTTCATCTAGGGGACCCCCGTACTATGACTCAATCACCTAGAAATGGTTCTATTGTGCCATCTCTGGAATTAGGGTTTTGCTCAGTGAAGGACATCATAATTTTGCACAAGGAGGTCAATTTTGAACCAAAGGCTCCCGAGGGACCGTGGCCATTGTGAACACATCCGCAACGGCCATATGCATGTGTGGGAGCTAATGGAATTCCATTCTGCTCTCTTGTTTTGGTTCCATTCCCCCAGAGAAAATCCTTAAAGTGTCCCTGAGGAAGCTTAGGCCATACATGGTTATGTGAGGAAGGTTAGGCATTATGACCTAAATAAATTCCACCACACATGATCTCTTAAGGGTATCCTTGACCTCTAAGTAGGGATATCAAATTAAAATTAGGCATTAGGCTTTAAAGGCACCTTCTAGGGACCAAGGTTCATGAATGATTCCCTGAAGCATTACAAATGACCTATCAAATTGATTATTGGTCATAAGCCATAAATATATATTTCTAGCCTTGAGATGTTGGTCTCCCTCCTCGAGTCATGTTTATGGATTTGAGGTCCACCGATAAAGCTCAAAACCTACTAATGGTTTCCATATTGGCATTCAAATATTTAAGATACACTAGACCAATATTATGTGGTTGGCTAAGGCTTCACATTTTCCCTATCCCTGGAAACTTCCTTTAGAGACTAAGGTCAAGGTTTCATCGTTTGACCATGTTTAGTGCCATAAAACCCATACTGAGTGCTAAAATACTCCTCATTGCACCCATATCATTTATTGGGGGCTAAAAGTATCCTTGTTGTTTGAGGCCTCTTTCATGGTTGTGAACCTATGTAATTAACACACCTTTAAGGTTGAAGCCTCAAGTTTCCCTTCCCACCCATATCCAAGCCCTTCTCAAGCATATATGGTTCTAAAACCTTATTTGGTTTCCATATCCCTAATGGAATGCCTAAGGACCGCTATAATATACTTAGGTAGTTGTCAAAAACATGATTTATTCCCACTAATAAATAGAATATTCATATTTCCACTTAGACGCCACAGGTCCCCTGGGAGGTCATGTATGGTAATTCGAGGAAATATTCATGGTCCTTGAGCCTTAGAAGCTTTAATTTTATTAAGGCATGCAGTCCTCCTCCCAACCATGTAAAAGGCCCTAATATCCATAAATGTTTCTCAAAACCTCCTTAGTAATGGAGTATGTATCAACACTTGGAAGCCAAAGAACCCTAATACATGTCCTATATGTTGGTTTGTAACCTCATTTCTTGCTCTTGAGCACTAAGTTTGTACATTTAGGGAATAAATCCTAGGTTTCCTACATTTACCATGTATCGATTCATGACATGTATACGGGGCTAAAAAATTCCTAGTGTTTATTATATCCCTCTTGTATTCTCACATAGAGGAAAAATGCACCTAGTAGATGCCAAGTGTTATGGTCCAAGACCTTGTTCATGGTCCTCAAGCCCTAGAAGCTCCTCTTAGGACCTATGGCCTAGGTTTCATCCTTTGACCACTTCCATATCCTAATAACCAATTTTGGTGTTCAAAACCTCCAAATAGTGTCCATATCCTCACCAATAAGCTAAATATTCCCAGCCATATCTAGGCCCTCAACACCAACACTTGGTGTTCATAACCTCCTAATCATATTTGAATATGCTCATATGGAGACCAAATATCCCTCGATCCTAGATGTGTTATGATTTGACACATTATTCTTGGTCCTAAATGCATAGAATCTTTTTTTGGGGTATAAGGCCCATGTTTCCTCCCTTGAACATGTTCATGGTTCCAAGACCCATACCTAATGTCCAGGACCTACTTACTGCATTGAGGTCAACAATCAAAGGAAAAGTGTTATTCTTTAAGGAATTATCCATGGCTTGGGATGCTTAGAATATTATCTTACAACCTAACTAGGCTCAAATTTTCTACCTTAATCATGTCCAAAGAACTCACATCCAAACTTAGTGCTTAAAAAATCCTAATGGCCCACATTTCCTCCCTTAAAAATAAGTATAACCTAGGGAGTTCATGTGGTTGTAAGAATTTTACCTACCATAAAAACTACTTAATGCCATATATGATGTCATAAGAATGTGTGCACCTTTGTAATGCATTTCTCACGTTTATAACGCATACAAATTCTTCTTGTTATAAAAAACAGGGAACCAACATTATTTTATGTGAACCAAAACTTACTTGTATTTTATACAAACATCTCTCGGGAAACATTGTGGCTCCAATACAAATTTTTTAATGTTTTTTACGATTGGCTCTTCATGTTTTGATGAGTTCTTATTGCATTTGGCCCTTCTAAATGTGGGTAATTTATGTGAATACTCACAACAGATCTAAGTGCTGATGTATACCTCACAATGAAAGAATTTAGGAATAAGATTAAGAGTGGTCAATGCAGTAAAATGAGCAACAGAATAATAATACAGTAGAACTCGGATGCTACTACTGCAAAAATGTAGAAAATGCTACACTCGAAATCAGGATAATAACCTGCAAAAAACTCTCAGGAATGGAGATAGACAAAACTCTCAACATGCTCTGATACCATGTGAAAATCCTCACAGCAGATCTAAGAGCTAATGTATACCTCGCAATGAAAGAATTTAGGAATAAGATTAAGAGTGGTCAATGCAATTGGTTTGCATCATGATCTATTGAATGTTTCGGACGTCAAATAAGCCATTGGAGGTAATGCATTCGCTCTCCTTGATCACTCACCTCTTATGTACTACAATATGATCATTATTTCATGCTTTCAAAAGGTTATTGAAGATGATGGCCATTGCCATTTGCTTGGGATAATTTTCTGAAAGCATGAAATAATGATCATATTGTAGTACATAAGAGGTGAGTGATCAAGGAGAGTGAATGCATTACCTCCAATGGCTGATTTGACCTCTGAAACATTCAATAGATTATGATGCAAACCAACAGACTTTGGTGCAAGAGGGGATTTAGGACCTTCTGCAATTTCTAGAGTGTGAGTTGGCACAGAATTCGAAATAGAAGAAATTTGGAGCATGAGTGTAGAATCTACAAGTTCTTCTTCTTTGTGGACAACTTCAATATGAGATATGATTGATACTGGTTCATTATCAATGAGATCATCAAGGAGGGCGAATGCATCACTTTGCTTGCTCTCGAAAGGGTTTGGACCAATCCCTTCATTCTTATTCCTAAATTCTTTCATTGTGAGGTATACATCAGCTCTTAGATCTGCTGTGAGGAATTTCACATTATGAAAATCCTCACAGCAGATCTAAGAGCTGATGTATACCTCACAAGAAAGAATTTAGGAATAATATTAAGAGTGGTCAATGCAGTAAGATGAGCAACAGAATAATAATACAGTAGAACTCGGATAGAAGCAAAAATACTTCACACACACTAATTCATTAATCACAATATGGACAAATAAGTAGTACAATGCATGAGGATTCGAATGCCAAGGTGGCAATTCGAGTTAGCCTTCATGGAGTGATCAAAAGATCATTGGAGTGTCATCGGAGCACAACTAGAAGTTTATCTCATCATCAGTGGAGTCATCAATGCTCAAGTAATTGTCAACCATCAGTCAAACTGAGTCTAACTGAGTGTGGTAGGTGTAACTGGAACTATCTGAATGAAGGAGGCTCAGTGGAGGGCGCATGAGGAGCTAATTGGAGTCAAAATGGGCAGTCTAGTCTCACTGGAGGTCCATCAGAGTGATACAGTCAGTTGAGAGTCAATCTAGCCTTAAATCAAGGAAAGAACTAATGATAACTCAATTAACTGAAGTGCAACTGAGTGGTAGGTGAGAGAGGACGAGTGGATTCCTTAAATAAATGAAGAAGGGTGCACTAAGCTCTAGGAGGGATAAAACTGATCTGAGAGAAGCTCCCGGGGGCTGGATAACTAAGGCTAGGTGATGTGACTGATGACTGGGATGCATGCAGAATGTAGAAATGCATGCAAGACTGAAAATGCAAATAATGAAAATGTTGGTAGGACTAGGATGGAGTATAGGAATATCCTAATAGTGTGCACCTTTGTAATGCATTTCTCACGTTTATAACACATACAAATTCTTCTTGTTATAAAAAAATAGGGAACCAACCTTATTTTATGCGAACCAAAACTTACTTGTGTTTTATACAAACATCTCTTGGGAAACACTGTGGCTCCAATACAAAATTTTTAATGTTTTTTACGATTGGCTCTTCATGTTTTGATGAGTTCTTATTGCATTTGGTCCTTCTAAATATGGGTAATTTATGTAATCAAGCACAAAATTTTGATTGCATCGATTTGTACATAAACGACATGCACATATACAAATATATACTCATACATACACACATAGGACCATGCACATACACAATAAATAAACTCGAGCTTGCAGAAGGACATAAGAATTTTGCACAAGGGGTTCAATTTTGATCTGAAGGCTCTCGGGTTACCATGGCCATCGTGAGTACATCTACAATGGCCATATAAATTTGTGGGAGCTGACAGAATCCCATTCTACTCCCCAGTCTAGGTTCTGTGCCCTCGGAGCAAATTATCAAAGTGTCCCTGAATGGCCATGGGGTGCCTGGAAAAAAATTATCATAGATTCTGGTCACAAATTTGTTGATTGTGATGGATTCAGGACTTCAGTTTTCAACTAGGGAACCCCCCTCACCGTGCCTCAAATGCCCAGAAACAGTGCTATTGTGCTATATCCAGAACTAGGGTTTTGCTTAGTCAAGGCCATGAAAATTTTGCACAAGGAGATCAATTTTGAACCAAAGGATCTTGGGTGGTTGTGGCCATCATGAAAACATCCATAATGGCCATGTTCACATGTGGGATCTATTGAAACCCCCTTACGCTCGATGGTTTGGGTTTCGTGCCCCAGGAGCAAATCCTCAAAGTGTCCCTGAATGGCCACAGGGTGCCAGGAAAAAATTCCCATATAACCGAAACCATGACTTTGGTTGCAAATCCATCGATTCTGATGGATTCAGGATGCCAGGTTTCATCTAGGGGATCACCTCCACCATGAATCAATTCCCCGGAAATGGTGCTATTGTGCTATCTTCGGAACTAGGGTTTTGCTTAGTGAGCGCCTTCAAAATTTTGCACAAGGGGGTCATTTGTGATCCGATGGCTCCTGGGAAACCGTGGCCATCGCGAAAACATACACAATGGCCATATGAATGTGTGGAAGTTGAGGAAACCCCGTTCCACTCGATGGTTTGGGTTCCATGCCCCTAGAGAAAATTCTCAAAGTCTCCCTAAATGACCATGGGGTGCAAGGAAAAAATTCCCATAGAACCAAAACCGTGACTCTAGCCATAAATCAATCAATTCTAATGGATTTGGGACACCAGGTTTCATCGAGGGGACCCCTCCCACCATTCCTCAAACGCCCAGAAACAGTGGTATTGTGCCATCTTCGAAACTATGGTTTTGCTCAGTGAAAGCCATGCCAATTTTGCACAAGGAGGTCAATTTTGAACCAAATGCTCCCTGGAGAGTGTGGCCATCGTGCACACATCCACAATGGCCATATGCACATGTGGGAATTGACGGAACCCCATTCTGGTCTCCAGTTTAGGTTCCGTGCCCCCGGACCAAATCCTCAAAGTGTCCCTGAATGGCTATGGGATGCCTAGTAAAAATTCCCATAGAACTAAAACTGTGACTCTTGTCAGGAATCGATCGATTTCGATGGATTCAGGACATCGGCTTTTAGCTAGGCCCCCCCCTCACCATGACTCAATCACCTTTAAACAGTGCTACTGTGCCATCTCTAGAAATAGGGTTTTTCTCAGTGAAGGCCTTCATAATTTGCACAAGGGGGTTAATTTTTAACCAAATGATCTCGGGAAACCATGGCCATCGTGAAAACATCCACAGTGGACATATGTGGGTTCATTGCCCGAGGAGCAAATTATCAATGTTTCCCTGCATGACCATGGGGGGCTTTGAAAAAATACCCATAGAACCAAAAACTTGACTCCGATCGTGAAGCTGTTGATTCCGATGGATTAAGATAATGGATTCTAGTTCCCACCCCCCCACCGTGACTCAATTTCCTAGAAATGGTGCTATTGTGCCATCTCTAGAACTAGGGTTTTTCTTAGTGAAGGCCATGCCAATTTTGCACAAGGGGGTCAATTTTGAACCGAATGCTCTCGAGAAACCGTGGCCATCGTAAACACATCCAAAATGGCCATATGCAGGTGTAGGAGCTGACGGAACCCATTTTTCGCTTGTTGATTTGGGTTCTGTGCCCCCGGAGCAAATTCTCAAAACGTCGCTAAATGGCCACGGGGGTGCTAGGCAAAAATGTCCATAGAACCAAAATAGTGACTCTAATAATGAAGCCGTCAATTCCAATGGATTTAGGACGTTGGGTTCTAGCTGCCCCCGTCCCTCCCACTGTGACTTAATCAATTGAAAATGGTTCTATTGTTCCATCTCCGGAACTAAGGTTTTTCTTAGTGAAGGCCATGCCAATTTTGCACAAGGGTGTCAATTTTGAACCGAATGCTCCTGGGTGACTATGGCCATCATGAACACATCCACAATGGCCATATGCACATGTGGTATATGATAGAACCTCGTTCCACTCACCAGTTCAGGTTCCATTCCCACAGAGCGAATTCTCAAAACAGCCTTGAATGGCCACGGGGTGCCAAGTATCTCTAGATTTGTTTTTGTCTGGTTTCTAGGGATAGATCAGGGTCTATAAGCTAGATTAGGTTGTATATGGATAGATTAGGTCTACGGGGCTAGGTTATGTCTCTAGGGATATATAAGTATTCTATATCAGGTATCCATGGTTTTAGGTCCACATTAGGCTTTCTAGGGCTAGATTTGTTTTTGTCTAGTTTCTAGGGCTAGATCAGGGTCGATAAGCTAGATTAGGTTCTATATTTATAGATTAGGTCTCTAGGGATAACTTAGGTCTCCAGGGATATATAAGGATTATAGATCAGGTCTCTAGGGTTCTAGTTCCACATTAGGCTTTCCAAGATTAGATTTGTTTTTTTCTGGTTTCTAGGGCTAGATCAAGGTCTATATGCTAGATTAGGTTCTGTATGTCTAGATTAGGTCTCCAGGGATAGCCTAGGTTTCTAGGGCTAGATAATTATTCTAGATAAGGTCTCCAGGGTTCTAGGTCCACATTTGTCTTTCCAGGGCTAGACTTTTTTTTGTCTAGTTTCTAGGGCTAGTGGCTTAGGATCATGTAGGGGTTATTGTACCACCCAATATATTTATACCAATTGTTTCTTCCATCCATGAGAATTCCAATTATATAGCGGAGGAGAGGTGTGATGATGAGATTGACTTCATCCATGCACATTCTAGTTATTCATTACAGAGGTGTCATGTGCCTTAATGGACGATGTTATTGAGGGTGATTCAAGAGTTGTAGATAATGTGAGTATTACAAATTATAGAGCCATGGATTATCCCTTGAATGGTTTGAGATGGTCTGTTATTGATATGCACACTTGTGATAACTTTCACAATGGATGTCATATGTTAGATTGTCATTGGCTTAACATTCTTCCCTTGAGCAATTAAGATCTCTAGCCTCAATGGAGAACACCTTGCATGATGGCCACATTGAGTATTCACTTGGTGGGAGAACACCCTACTAGATACGAGGAGAAAGGGTTTCCTTTTTGTAGGATTGGATATAGATTGATGGTATTTCCTTACATATGTACATCACCTTGGATCCCTATTGTGCAAGACACCATAATTGGACCTTGACATTTGTACTCCACAAGTGGAGCACTTCGCTAATTTGGATTACATAGGTTTCTTCCTTGGAGTGCTCTCTTCGATTATATATATGTTATATAATATGAGTTTTCAAATCTTGTTTATGCATGTGAAGTTTTCCTAAAGGGATGGAAACTTGAATTCAAGTGATTGGTGTAAAACATCAATGTATTGTAATATTAACTTAAACATAAAATAAACGATATAATATAACATGATCTACATAACATCAAATAAAATATCTAGCATGAATAACATTATACATGCATGAATAAACAATCACATGACTATACTATGTACCTCAATCAATTAGGCCTTCTGGATCCTCTCTGTTTTTTATTATCTCAAACAACCTCTCATGCTATGCATAAGGTAGTAAGTAGCATACCTCGTTTGATGAATTCATTGACATTGTTTGTAGTTGGATATTTGTACCAATGATCAAGTGTGTAAAGTGATACACCCATGAACTTGGTCTATAATCCACATATGTGTAGCCATTTTTCTTTGGTACCTTTCCATCTACTGTAAGATATTCTACCTGAACAACCATCAAGCTAGTCGAAAAGGTAATGACTTCACTATCAGTTAATGATGCAAGGAGGGTTTGATTCCCCTAGATGCATCGTGCCAACTAATAACTCATACCAATTGCACTTCTGGTGGGGCGAAAACTGCGTATATGTATCCTGCAAAAATGCATTTTACAGTCAAATTCCAACAAGTAGTGGTTTTATAACATGGTTAATTAAAAAAACAAGAAGGGAACCGAGATATGAATGCATAAATGTTTACCTGGATGTACAAGATCAGAGATATTATCATAGTCATTCAAAATAGAAGACTGGCCTTCCTCTAACTTGATTGTTTCAACAAATGCATGCGTGTATACTGCAAGTGATACGTGATCCCATTCATCAACCCAATCTGTTGATTCACACTCACCCCACTTGCCGCTGCTACACGGCCCACAAAAGAAAGCAAGTTTTCGAGTCCATATTTCAAATAAGGGATTGTTTGAGCTTCGAACCGAATTAAATCCACGAGTTACTTGTACAGTACTACAACTATAAGATTCTACATCCCAGATATGAGGGTTTGTCATGCACCTCATTTTCTCCCTTTGTAGGGAAGTTTCAAGACATGATCCAACCCCATCATGCTCTCCCTTTCCATGCCCGGTCTCAAAATAGTTCCATATATGCAGCACATCATAAGTCTTGTGAAAAATACTCAACCACTATAATACACGTGCATTTTTTAACTAGCCCGCACAATCGTATAACCGTATCCAATGCTGATCCATCTGTATATCTCTCTCCTTCAGCTGATCATAGAAAATTTTGAAGCAATGCTACATATAATGCAGGTCGTGGCACCTGTCATCATTGATGTAGAAGTTGTTCTCTTTCAATATTATCCTCTTGTCATTGCTGCTCTCTTGTGCGTGCCTATACATGATATGGACCATTATGCTAACTTGGTCATAATGGTAGTGTTGACTTTGAATTTCATTATGTGGCTGCAGGGTGTAATTTTGAACAAAGTCCACAACCGCCAATATCATGCCATTGGGAAAGGTGTCCCTGCAGTGTTTGTATTATTCATCATGCAATCATGCTACATGGACATGTTGTACATACTACTTGGTCTTTTTGTAGAATTCCTTCATGAAATCACAAATTTGTACCTGGTGCCACAAAACCAAGGTCATTAATACAACATGACATTTAAAATCTGAATATATATGTATAAATTCAACTTAGATTACCTGTGACTTCACCAATGCAATTTTTTTGTTTTCCTTCACACTATCTAGTTGATATGTTATGTACTTGAAGTTCTGCATTTCTACTGACATCCTCCCAAATTCGTGCTCCTCGCTTTCATGGACACAACAACTCAATAATGAAAATCCACTCCAACTGGAACATGTCCCATGTAAACATGATTTTTTATAATATTTTTGTCCTTCAGGTCTTGGACACATGATGCTACAGGAAAATTATCTGGATGCATCCAGTGGTTGTAACGGTGGGTAATCCTGCACAATGTTAGTATGCAAATCACAAAGTATATGTCTATATGTATCATAATAGTACTCAAATTCTACATTGTATCTACAACAACATGTGTTGCGATCATTGCAAATTCTAACATACCAGGGTTTGCATTTTTCAAAGGACCTTTGGCCCAAGTTCAATTGTGTGTGCTCATTCTTGAACCTCTCATAGAGTTTCGTTTGTGTCGTGTCAAGGAAGTGCTTGACACAAGGTTCACACCCCTTAACACCTTTTCTTTACTTTAACACATATTTTTTATTCGATGACAGTCTAGTGTTATCATGCCAAAATTTTTGTACTAGTTCTTTAACAGCATCAATTAGCTTCATGTATGAACGAGGTAACCTACCAACAAAGGCCTGACAATCTTTTTGGTTTGGGGTCTCAAGTTTTTCTCTAATAGCATAATACTTTTGAAGAGTCTTCAATTAGAGGAAATTTGAGGTCTAAAATGGGTTGTTAACACCCAAAAAGTGTTCACTACCTCATCCACCTCATTACATGGCTCATTTGTCCATTTTCCTACCATATTTCCCTTAAAAAACCCTAAAAATCCCACTAAAAAGCCTCCAAAAGGCCACAAAACCATCAAAAAAAGCCTCAAAAAGGCTAAAAAACCCCCTTTTCCTCCAAAAATAGAAAAATCCCTCTAAAAAGGGAATAAAAATATAAAATAATGAGGAAAAGGAGGAAAAAACCCTATACAGCTGCCCTAAACCATATGGTTCCCAAAACCATGGGCCAGCACTCCACCACCAAAAAACTATAAATAAGTGATGGAGAACCCTTATTCCACATCCACAATCAAGTATACCCTTACTCTGCCAAAATCTCTCTTGAAACCCTAGCTCACCATTGAGCCACTTTCACCTTGAGAGCCCCTTTTGGCCCATTTCCACCATTGGAGAAAGAGAAGGAGCACATTGGAGCTTGGAGCAACCCTCTTGGACATTGCAAGAGCTTCATCAACCTCCACATTGGAGGTAATATCAATACAAAAACCATTATTTATATTTTGTTCTTTATGTTTCATGCATGTGTTTTAGACTAGTTTACATTTCTGTTTTAGTTTAATCATTTACATTTATTGAACTGCTACTAAGGAGTCCATTCTCCTTAGTAGGTACTCATTCGCACAAGCTAGGGGTAAAACCCTAGCTACATGGGCCTCCTAAAGAAAATAATAAAATAATAGTTAAAATAATGAAATAATAATTAAAATAATAAAATAATATTTATTAATTTTGGAGGAAGAAAGAAAAAAACTAATTTTTTTGTTCGTATTTTCAACATATCTCCCTGTGCTTTTACTCAAATTTTGAGCAGGAGCACTCGTTGGATGTGGAATTTAATTCCGCATCCAACGATTACCCACACTGCATATTTTTGATGGACCCCGCTGCCCCAAAAACAAGAAATACCTAAAAGAAAACGTCATTATGATGTCATCATGATGTGTTTTTTCAGGTATTTCTTGTTTTTGGGGCAGCGGGGTCTGTCAAAAGTATGCAGTGTGGGTAATCATTGGATGCAGAGTTAAATTTTGCATCCAACAAGTGCTCCCGCTCGAAATTTGAGTAAAAACACAGGGAGATGTTGAAAATACGAACAAAAAAAGTAGTTTTTTAATGACAAATATCTTAAGTCAACCACTATGGTTGACTCGTTTTATTGAAATTCTATTGGTTCTCGAATTCCAACTCATCAAGAAATGATGGTTGGGGATGAAAGGGTTTACAAACTAGAAGGATCAGGCAAGTTGAACAAAAAAAATCATCTTCTTAAAGTATTCTTAAGAAATGGATACACCATGTCTCAAATTAATAAATCCTTCACCAAAGAAAATGGGCATTAGAGGAGAACTTAGGAATATTCCAAGGAAAGTAACATAGGAGACCATAATCTTTCCTTCCATACATTCAAGGGGTTACTGATAAAATCGCCAAGCATATGAAGAATAAAAACATCAATGCAATCTTCTCTCCACTGAACAACATCAAGTAACTTCTCAAATCGGTGAAAGATTCTATTGACTTGTCGTTATAAAAAGGGGTTTGTCAAATTCCTTGCGCTTGTGGAAAAATTGCATTGGAGAAATGAGGAGGTCCATCCAAAGAAGAATTAAAGAGCATAATGCATACATTTCATTGAATAGAATTCATAATTTGGCATTAGCAAAACATTCACACAACACAGAGCATCCCACAAAAATTAAGGACAAGACAATTTTAGGTAGGGTTGATAATTAGTTCAATCATTAGTAAAACCTAGCTCTCGAATCTAATTAAATGATTTCAATGTCCTCTATTTTTTTAATAGATAACCTATTTTTATGTAGTAAGTCATCCTTTGCTTCTAGTGAATGGTGGCCTCGGAACACATGCATTATTTCTAGTATTTATTACTTGGAAAAGGGTTTAAACTTCTTGGCATCATTGTTTTCTTGAGGATGAACCTAAGAGAAGGCTTGAAACATCAACAAACAAATGGATTCTACTGCAACTTCTCCATCAAATGCCAATAATTATGGTCCCTCTTTGAGTTAGATTTGGTTGTTTAATTCGGGCTTAGTGTCAATCTTAGTATGTAGGGGTGCTATAATGGAAACAAAGGTAAACATGCTATTTAGAAAATAAGGAAAACTAATAAAAGTTGCATAATTAAGTAAAATTTAATTGAATTAAACTAATGGTATTAATGCATCAGGGTTTTGTGTGTGGATGGATGACAAGTGTAGTAATTGATATAATTTTACTTGGTTGAATGGGAGGTTCTTAAGACAAAGAAGGGAGTTGATTTGGAAGATTGATAATGTTATTGCATGTTTGAAGTGTTTTCTACTTCTTGTTGTTTGGGAGTTTTCTTAGTTGTGGATCAGGGTTATGTTTTTTTATCATAATATTCACCAAAATTTACACGTTTTAGTAGTAAATTGTATGTTTCATATTTAATATTCGCCTACCTATCTATATACATGTTTTTTTCAATCCAAAATAATCGCCTATGATACTATACTTAAGTATAATATTATAATCCTTAAAAAATACCCAATTGTGGATTGAATGGATTTCTACCTCTGTATGAGTTTGTTGTGAGGGAGGAGGAGATAGTCACCTAAAGATGATTTATTGATTGAGGACTTGGGGACTCGCAATCCTAGATTGAGGGGTAAGTTGAAAGGAGAGTCTTATTCTCCGATTTGCTACCCAATTCCACTAGTTGTTGGTTGCTTCATTGGCTGAAAATTGTTGCTTCTTTAATTACAATAATGCTTGAAGGAACAAGTGCATTATTATTAACAAGTTAAGTGAATTAAGTGTTCGTTGTGAATTGCCACTCCATTATTTATTAAAGCAAATAAAAACATTGTATTATCTTGGTATTATATTTGTAAATGGTCAAATTCATTGTTCGGTTTTGCCCATTTGATTTTGATTTTGAAAAAAATAAAAATGTTTATAAAGAATTAAGAAATTGTTGAAAGCCTTAGAGTATTGGAATGCATCCAAATTTCACACAAAATGGAACTAATATTATATTTGACATTCACTACCACTTCAAGAAGATTTTAACTCTATTTGACATTCACTACCACTTCAATGAGATTTTAACTCTATTTGACATTCACTACCACTTCAAGGAGATTTTAACTCAATTTCACATAAAATTGATTGGAGTCCTCTCTATTCTTGCACTAGAGAAATATTTTCAATTACGATGGCATACAAATTAAAAAGATTTTCAACTAGATTTGGAATTATATGTAAATAAAAATTTAAAATACAAAGTTATGCCATATCGAAAAGTTAAGCATGATTATGGTGTGAAAATAAGATGGATGTTAAGGAAACTCTTATGAGATGAGATGTAGAATTATCACTATGATGTTTAACATGCTTATCGTCCAAAAATTGAATGACCAGACTAAAGGGCAAGGAAACTCTTATTGGATTAGATTAAATGTAGAAATAACACCACAAGATAATGACACCAACATAATGAAGGGTAATTCGGGCAGAAGTAACCCTACAGAATGCATTGACACGTATATTTGTCGAATAATGGAATTATTATTTTTTCTACAAAATTCACTAACCCATTCTTTTTCCTTCACGCAATATTAACTTAGTTTCCTTTTTTAAAAGCTTACTTTAGCTCCTCAATCAATATCTATTCTTCACGGTTTCATGGAATAATTTTTGAACCGTGATTTTGTGATGATATAAAATTCTAATGTCACCATTTTTTAAAACTAAATATTTAATACATATGTTCAATTTAAAATTAAATATTAATTATATATAAACAAATATAATTTTTTAAGTCAATCTTCACCATTATTTTTTTAGACGAATTTTATATCAATGGGGAATTTTAATAAAACCAATTAATATAGTGCCAAATCAATTATATAAAGATACAAAATGGATTGATATTTTTTTAATATTAAAATGTTTTAAATTTAAAATTAACCTAATCAAATTGAAAAAATAAAATTAACCTAATAACATTGATAGTAAGATAAATATATTTATTAAACTGAAAAAATTATAACTTTAATTCATCTTTAATCGAAATTTTCAAAATATACATCCTCAGCCAAAATGCCATAGCATTGAAAATTCCAAAAATTGAAATCAAAATGAAACTATCCCGCAAAACCATCTTTATACTTTGCTCTTTATAGTAAGATAGAGATTGAACTTATTACTGTATTTCAACTGAACTGCTTCACCATGAACGGTGTTCTTGAGAAGTGTTTCGCTGCTGTCAAAATGACGGAAGTGTTTGAATGCTCACCCTTAGCCGCCATGCTGCACAACCAGGGAGCACAGAATCAATTACTTAGTTAATGCAAAGACTATTGTACTGTTCAATCACATCAACCTGCAACAGATGCAAATGCTGGGAAAACAAGTCAAATTTCAGAAATTTCTGTTCTGAGTACCTTTTCTGCATAACGGTCTCTAAATTGTTTTGGATGAGCTAGGACATTCTGATTTGGAGGGATGGCATTGCAGCTTTCTTTCCAGTTTCTTTCGATTCACTGATTTACTGAATTCTTCACAATCAATTTCCTTCACCTCTTCATCGTCCTCCTCTGTTACCGGAATAACTTTATTCTCAGCTGCGTCTTCGACCCGAGGAGGATCTGCCTCGACATCCAGATTCAGTTCTCCTAAATTTCTCGTAATTTTCAGATTCGGATGCGATGTCTTCCTTTTCTTGGCCGACGACGATGATCGATGCTTTTTCTCATTTTTCATCCCCGCACTGGAATTGCGAGAGCGCTTTTTGAGAGATCCAGACATTGTTGGCAGATTAGGTTATCTCTGTAATGTACTGCAGAACAAGCTAGACAGCGGAATTTACGTGACAGAGAATCGGCGCAGGTCTCTTGGTGTTGTTGCGAGGAAGAAGGAATATATCCAGAGATAAAAGTGGTGGAATGCATGCATGCATGCATGAATGAATGTAAAAAAACTGAAATTGAAGCACAACCAATTAAAAAAACGGCAGATATATGGTAGTGCGCACGTTTCTGGCAGCATGTTCAAGCGAACGTTAACACAAAAGATCAAGACTAAGACTTAGGGTGAAATTAGGGTTGTTAATGGTGTAAGTGAAAGTTGATATAAATGCTGCAATGATTTGCAAGACAATTAATGTTTTCTCAGGATGCCAGGTGCGTTCATGTTATATGGTTTAATGAGAAGAGATTCAGGATTAAATTACTTTTAAAAAAGGTAAGCATCACACAGAAAACTGTATTAATGTATTAAGGTAAACATTACGCATTACACAGAAAACAGTATAAATATATTGAGGTAAACATTACACAGAAAACAGTATTAAGGTAAGCATTACAATGGAAATATGGAAAACCGTATAAGGTAAACATTACACAGTAAACAGTATTGATGGATATTCATTACACATTAATATTTGTAATTTCATCTATCCCTTCAAAATATATTTATTTAAACTATAATTGTATTTCATTAATACAGTGATTTTAATGGTAAGACGGAGATAGAGATGGTTTATAGCTTTGCCAATATATAGATTATGGCTATGGGGTTTAGCATATTCTTTTAACGTTGATGTTAATAATTGGTAATGGTTTCCATGTCTTATTTTAATGGTAAGATGGAGATAGAGATGGTTTATAGCTTTCTCAATATATAGATTATGGTTACGGGGTTTAGCATATTCTTTTAATTTTTATTTTAATAATTGGTAATGGTTTCATGCCATGTCTTATTTTAATGGTAAGATGGAGATAGAGATGGTTTGTAGTTTTGTCAATATATAGATTATGGCTATGGGGTTTGGTATATTTTTTTAACTTTGATATTAATAATTGGTAATGGTTTACATGCAATGTCATATTTTAATGGTAAGATGGAGATAAAGATGGTTTATAGCTTTAGATTATGGCTATGGGGTTTAGCATATTCTTCTAACTTTGATGTTAATAATTGGTAATGGTTTCTATGCCATGTCTTATAACTTTGATGTTAATAATTTGTAATGGTTTCCATGCCATCTTTTATAGGTTATCTTTGATTTGTGATTGTTATCATTTTAATATTAATAGAATCATTTTAATAGTGAAATGGAGATGGCTTCTATGTGGTTGATCTTTTAGCATCTTCTTTGATGTTAATAATTTATGCCATGTCTTATAGGTTATTTTTTTATTTGTGATTGTTATCTATTTAATGTGACAAATTAAATTATCTTGCTTTAACTTTGATGTTAATAATTAGTAATGATTTCCATGCCATGTTTTATAGGTCATCCTTGATTTATGATTGTTATCTATGTAATGTTAAGAATTATCTCGATTTATGGCATATCCATATGTGAAATTTCATTCCAAATTAGTGATTTCTTTCTAAATTGTGTGTTTGTGTTTTAATATCTCCATTGGCTTTGCTTGTTGTGAATAAACATATGTAAGCATATCAATTGTGAGATGGTTTAGAAGGTATTACTACACCAAAAGTTACCTAAAATAAAATATTCACTAATCCAAACTTTGGATTTGGAATGCAAGTCCCCAAGTTGATGTGATAACATCATCCCTCAATCTAGTACTAGAGAATCATTAGTTGTTTTAGTGCCATGCCTTGTGAACGTATTAAGTTTGTGGGTGTGTGCAAGCTAATGGGGATCTCTTTTGACACATTACATGCAATAGAAAACTGAAAAGACATACATCCATCAACTTACATGGATTTTTTGAGACACATACACAATGAATCTTGCGATGAGTAAAAAAGATGAAACGTAGGAAATTGAATGACGTTTCCGAATATATAATTCTTTTCTATTGAAAATTATCTTAACTATCTGAAGTTTAATCCTTTGTAAGAGGCACTTTTTATTTTTTGGACAAATTATAAGGTATACATTTTTGTGGGTGCAACCTTTGAGTGCCTAAACGATGGAATCAACTTACAAAAAATGGTAGACATATAGAGAAAAAGTAGTACTAGTGCACCGCTATTCCCCCCCCTCAAAAAAATAATATTTTTTTATTTTTTCTTTAATTATCTAAGTAATCAAACCTCGAAAGAAGTATGCTAATTGTGGGTGCATCCTTTGAAGGTCTTAATGCAACTATTTTGAAATGGTTTTTTAATAGCATGTAGAGGTCAATGTCCTTTAGTGCACCATACAATATTTTCAAAATGGTTGAGAAATGGAAGAGTTATGGATGAAACACTAACAATGTGTTTTTTGAGTTAAGGAGTCATGACACAAGAAAAAAAATAAAAAAAAAATAGAATATATATATATATATATTCTTTTTAAAAATTACATGTTTGGAATGTTCAGAAAAAAATGCTATCTGTGTTTAAAATTTCATAAAAAATGATGGTGTGTAGCATACTGTAGCCAGTAGCTAAACATGGGCACACTTAAAATATTGTATACAATGCTCAATTAGCCATGGTATATCATATTCCAAGGCACAAGCATGGTAAATCCAAAGCAATGTCCGAACCAAACACATAGGCATAGGAATTCCATGATTGTTCATGTGGAGGTTCGAGCATAGTGCTACGTAACCCGTACACGTTTTGTTTAAATTTAAATTTTAAGGCCTACCAAATCAGAACGCACACACGTTTTATATTTACAAAATGTGTGCGCATTTTATATTTACATAACGTGTGCACATTATGTAACAATATAATTCTTGCTGGTAGGGGGTTTGAGGTAGAAAAAGGGGGGTGGGGGTGGTAAGGGGTTAGAGATAGAGTGAGAGGGGGGTATTCCACGGATTCCAAATATAACCAACATAGGGCTTCAAATATCACCAATCTAGGGATTCAATTGGATAACCATTAGGCAATAACTGTTGTTTTTTTTTCTAATTTGATGGACACAATCCAATGGAAAATGGTTGTGGAATTTAACTTTGTAAGGGTGGGATAACTCCCTCCAAACAATGTCATCAGCACAAATCCATGAAACGGGATAAGGGTGGGAAACAAATTTTAAATACAACCAAAACAATATGTGTGTCGGCCTTTTTGTAAAATTAGATATTAGTGCAAATATATAACCCTCTAGTTTTCTTTCCTATTTTGAAAGGAAAATTATTGTTTTCATTGCAGGTATTGGATTTAAGAGCATTTTCTTAATTGCAAGCCAGTCTTGCATTTTCAGAAACGGATATAGGATGAGATTTAACAAACCCTCCTCAATGTTAAGATTTGATATATTATTCCCGAATGGATAGAATATAATCCATGCACAACACAACTCATCCACAAGTAACTAGACCAAGTTAATGGAAATGAATCCCTGGACTACTATGGTATTTTCAACCCTTTTTTAATATTACCTTACATTACAACCTTGTGCAGGAGTTTTAATGTATTCAGTTAATTACTTGGTTCCATTCTTTTGAAGACACCTTGATGTAGTAGATATCCCATAGCTATTTCTTCTGAAATCCAATCTTCGTGTTGTTTCCCATGCTTTGAAAGGATGGAATTTTTCTAATTTGATGCACACAATCCAAGGAAAAATGGATGCGGAATTTATCACTTGAAGGGTGGGATAACTCCCTCCAAACAATGTCGTCGGTAGAAATCCACGAAATAGGATAAGGGTGGGAAACAAATTTAAAATACAACCTAACCCCCACCCCTCAATCTCTCTCTCCCCCTCCTCTCCGTAACCCTTACTAATCCCTAACCTATAACCCGTCTCTCTAACTCTTACTAACCCCCTATGTCTCTACCTTTGACCCTTTAGCACCCCCCCCTCTCATTCTACCTCTAAGCCCTTACCAGCTCCCAATTCCTTTGAATATTTTTTTCACCAAACCAAACAATATAGTTGTAATTTTAAATATCACAATAAAAGTGTACTGTTAAATATCACAACAAAATTGTAATGTTAAATATCCCGGAAGAATTGTAATGTTAAATATCGCATACACATTTTAGTGATAAAAAACATGTGCACGTTTTATTACAAAAAATACATTCGCATTTTTGCTAACAAAAATGTGTGCGTGTTATTTTTACCTACGCTCCTAACCCCCAAGAACCTCTAATACACCCACCCTACAACTACTAAATACCCCCACATTAATATAGAACACCCCCCCCCAACCCACTAGCACCCCCTTCTCTCTCTCACACATACACGTGCATCCATATGCCTCCCCCTACCATCTTCCTCTCTCTCTCCATCTCTCTCTCCCCTCTCCACTCCCTAAACCTTATGAACTCCTTCTCTCACTCTTTCTCCCTTGCTCCACTTACCCCCAATATCCTAGCACCCCCCCTCTGTCTCTACCTCTAACCCCTTAACAATCCCCCTCTGTCACTAACTCTAACCCCTTAACAATCCCCCGACCCCCCCATATATCTCTCTCTCCTCTCCTTTCCCTAACCCTTACGAACTCCTTCTCTCACACTCTTTCTCCCTTGCAGGGAGAGGACGGGTTAAGCCCCCTCTATATCTACCTCTAACCCCTTACCACCCCCCTAAATTCTCTCCATTTACCTCTCTCTCTCTCTCTAATCCAAACACTTATGCTCCTCACCTATACCCCCCTTTCTCCCTAATCACCCTTCTCATCCCGAAACCCCTAACCCTCTCTCTCTCTACCCCTAACCCTCTCTCTCTCTACCCCTTTCCACCCCCCAATCTCTCTCTCTCTCTCTCTCTCTCTCTCTCTCTCTCTCTCCCTAACTCTTAATAACTCCCTATATCTCTCTATCCCCCTAACTCTTACTTACCCCTAATCTCCTAAAACCCCCCCTCTATCTATACCTCTAACCCCTTAACAATCCCCCTCTGTCTCTACCTCTAACCCCTTACCACCCCCTAAAGTCTCTCCCTTTACCTCTCTCTCTCTCTAACCCAAACACTCATGCCCCTCACCTATACCCCCCTTTCTCCCTAATCACCCTTCTCATCCCTAAACCTCTCTCTCTCTCTCTCTCTAACACCCTATATATCTCTCTCCCCCTAACTCTTACTTACCCCCAATATCCTAACACCTCCCTCTATCTCTACCTCTAACCCCTTAAAAATCCCCCTCTATCTCTACCTATAACCCCTTACCAACCCCTAAAGTCTCTCCCTTTACCTCTCTCTCTCTCTAACCTAAACAATATTGCTCCTCACCTACACCCCCCTTTCTACCTAATCACCCTTATCATACCCAAACCCCTAACCTTCTCTCCCTCTCTCTCTCTATACCCCTTGCCACCCCCAATCTCTCTCTCTCTCTACCCCTTTCCACCCCCAATCTATGTCTCTCTCTCTCTAACTCTTACTAACCCCCTATATCTCTCTCTCTCCCTAACACCCCCCTCTATCTCTACCTCTAACCCTTTAACAATCCCCCTATCTCTGTATCTATCTATCTATCTCTCTCTCACTAACTCTTACTATCCCCCTATATCTCTCTCTCCCCCTAACTCTTACTTACCTCCAATCTCCTAACACCCCCCCTCTATCTCTACCTCTAACCCCTTAACAATCCTCATTTGTCTCTACCTCTAACACATGACCACCCCCTAAAGCCTCTCCCTTTACCTCTCTCTCTCTCTCTCTCTCTCTAACCCAAACACTCATGCTTCTAACCTATACCTCCCTTTCTCCCTAATCACCCTTCTCATCCCAAACCCCCAATATCTCTCTCTCTCTCTCTCTCTAACCCCCTATATCTCTCTCCCCCCCCTATCTCTTTCTTACCCCCAATCTCCTAACACCCCCCTCTGTCTCTACCTCTAACCCCTTAACAATCCCCCTCCATCTCTACCTATAACCCCTTACTACCCCATAAATTCTCTCCATATACCTCTCTCTCTCTCTAACCCAAACACTCATGCTCCTCCACCTACCCTTAACCTCCACCCCTTATCTCTTCCCCAACCACCTAACACACCACCACCCTATTGGATCTCTCTCTCTCACACACATACAGTGACATATCCCTATGTCTCCCCCTACCAATAACACCCACCCTCCTCTCTCTCTCTCTCCCACGCCCATCTCCCCCCTAACTCATACTAACTCCCTCTCTCACTCTCTCACTCCCCTATTCATCTGCATACACCTAACCCCCACCCCCCCTATCTTTTCCCTAACTACCTAACATACCACTTCCCCATTGATTCTCTCTCTCTCTCTTACACACACACATAGACACATCCCTATGCCTCCCCCTACCACTAGTTAACACTCCCCCTCCTCTCCATCTCTCTCCCCCCATCTTCCCCCTAACTCATACTAACCTCTTCTTCCACTCTCTCTCACTCCCCTACTCCTCCATCTACATATAACCCCCGACCCCCCCCTCTCTCTCTACCCCCTATCTCCCTAACCCTTAGTAACCCCTTCTCTCAATCTCTTTCTTTCCTGCAGGGAGAGGAGGGGGTAAGCCTGCAGGGGAGAAAGAAAGATAGAGAAGGCATTAGTAAGGTTTAGGGAGTGGATGGGAGAGAGGGGGAGGGGGTTCAAGGTTAGGTGTAGGTGGAGTAGGGGACTAAGAAGTGGGAGAGGGGGTTAGTAAGAGTTAGGGGGAAGATTGAGGGGGGGGGGAGAGAAAGAGGAGGGGGAGTGTTAGTGGTTATATGGGGATGCATTAGGGATGTATCTTTCTCTCTGTGTGTGTAGAGGGGTGGTGGTTAGGAAGAGATAAAATTATATTTTGAGAAGCTGCAAATTCAAATTTGCAAATATAGCATCTGGTTAGCCTATTTTGTGATATTGTATAATGGAATTATTCTTTGTTTAGTTCATGAGTCTTCTGATGGACCCCTACAATCTACAAAAGTTTTTTTTTCATATTCCAGTTTTACGTTGGTTCATTATCTCGATTGCCATGTTATTTGTTTTATCTTTTTAACTATAATTTTTCCTTCGCAGCTTTTGAGATTTGTGTATTGAATCCTTTACTTGACACCTTTATGGGGGGCAGAGAGAGAGGAGGGGGGTGTTAATGGTATGGGGAGACATAGGGATGTGTATGTGTGTGTGTGTGTGTAGAGGGGTGGGGGTTAGGAAGAGGTAAAATTATATTTTGAGAAACTACAAATCCAAATTTGCAAATATATCATCTGGTCAACTTATTGTGTGATATTGTCTAATGGAAATATTCTTCATTTAGTTCATGAGTATTCTAATGGACCCCTGCAATCTACAAAGTTGTTTTTCCATGTTTCAGTTTTACATTGGTTCATTATCTTGATTGCCATGTTATTTGTTTTTTATCTTTTTTACTACAATTTTTCCTTCGCAACTTCTGAGATTTGTGTATTGAATCCTTTATTTGGTGCCTAAGAGAATCCTTTTAATGTGTTAGGGTAACTTCGATTATTAAAAAAAAGTTGAGAAGGTTGTGTGTTTCTCTCTACCTACAAGTAGATTGTTCCATTTGGTTTGATGTTCTATGTAAAAATATAATTATTGTTATTAACAAGCAAATATTTTGAATGTAAAGTGAGAGAGAGGGGGGACTAATTTAAGATTTAGTTGGGGGGGAGGGTGTTAGGGGTGTTAGGGAGTGAATACATAGTGGGTGTGGGAAATTTTCAATGATCTATGTTAGTTGTAGAACTATCTTCTTAAATGTTGTTGATCGTTAGTAGATCAAAACACATACACGTTATATAACTACAAAACATGCACGCATTTTGTACAAGGAAAACATGTACGCGTTTTGTGCATGTATAGATAGTGTGCATCATTGTCCGAGAGACACTCTAACAGGGTCACAAAGAAACAAGACAGTGCACACAATTTCAGATTGCATACACAACATACACTCTTTACATTGCAGGAAAGTTCACTCAAATTGAGTAATTCATTGAGACCATCTCCATCACAAGTGCTATAAGGATTGCTTGGAGCACCAAAGACATTCGACAAGGTTCAAGAGTCCAATAGAAAAACCATCTCCAATTCTCCACCATCAAATTTTTTACAATTTATGAACATCAAATGCAATATTTCATTGATAATTGTGGTGGAGTATAGATTCAATTGAGCAACAAAAACACCAAGGTTGGAGAATGTCCTATTGAGGAGCACCATAGACCATCCCCACCATTGATGGTATTACAATTGAGGAGCATCAAAGGAATCATCTCATTGATCATTGTGGTGGAGTGTAGAAACTATTGACCAAGAAAAATACCAAGCTTCGAGAATATCCAATTGAGAAGCACCATAAACCATCTCCACCATTGATTTTCTTACAATTGAGTAGTATTAAAGGAAATTTATCTCATTGATCATTGTGGTGGACTATAAGACAATTGAGCAAGACAAAAAATAAGCTTGGAGAATCTCCAATTAAAGAGTACCATATATCATTGATCATTTTTGTCATGGAAAATCTATGCAATTGAAAAAGAAAATCCACAAGGAAGAAGCTACCAGAAGAGATCATTGAAGAAATTAGAGAAAAGAAAAGAAATGACAAAGCAAATCAGAGACATTTTGTGGACACTCAACCAATTCCGTTTGTAGAGGATGTCATGATTCTTCCAACCAATCCACTTGAGGGTCCTTCAATTTCCACAACAGTTGAAGAACAAGCACCCCATGGCCTTGATGAAGGAGTAAAACATATCTGCACAACAAGGCCACCTGGAACAATTGACGATTTGGTAGGTTGTGGTTATACAAGTGACGAAGTTAGAGAGGCATTCCATGGAGAATATGTGCTCGAAGAAGACAATGTCATTGAGACCATCCAAGAGGATGTCATATTGCCATCATCTAGCTGCCAAGAAGAGAAAGAAAGACATGAAGCTACTTTTGAAATGCCAAACCGACCAGGTGATGAAGCTCCAACCTCCTTACCTCCATTAGCAAGTTCATGCCGAAGAACTACAAAGCGCATATAGATTGATGAAAGTCTCATTGGTTCACTTGAAGGTATTCTATCTAAAAGCATTATTGCATATCAAACTCAACAAATAATTGTTAACTATTTTGATTCTACATGTGATGGAGATAAATGTAAATTATTTTATCATTTTTAAAATCTATAAGTATGACTATTGTTAGGAGAAAATTAAATGTAAAGATGATAAATAGTTCTAAATTAAGTTCTCATATTGTTAAAAATTGATTAGATGCATTTGGTACAATTAGAAAGAAATCTCATTCAAAGGATCGCAATGCAGCTCACCGTGTGTTGTCACAATCAATCGTGAACAAAAGCACTAGGGACCATCATCTTCTTAAGCCTACATCCAAACTTATTAATTTGAATTTCAAAACACTCTGTAGGTATTGTGTTAGAAGGGAGCAACTTGAAAATGGTCAAGTAGATTTATGGGCCTTCATTAGCAAGTTGCCACGCTCTGATATGAACCTCATTGACGCGTTAAAGGTACTAGTGCAAGAGTTTGGGCATAACAACACTAGACCTTATTCCAACCCAAAAGATGTACTAAAATTGAGAAGGGGTTCAAGGGATCGTGAACCCCACATTAAACATTTTCTTGACATGACACAAACATAACTATACGAGAGATTTAGGCATGAACATAATGAACTTATCTTGGGCCAAAGTTCCTTCGAGAAATGCAAACCATGGAATGTTAAAATAAACAAAACTCATAACACATGTTGTTGTCGATACCACATTGAGTACGGTTATTTTTATGATACACACACACACACAGATATATATATATATATATTGCGTGTATTGCATAACACACTTGTATAGGAATTCTCAACTACATTGCCGCCAATGTCATCTAGTTTTTATTCATAGCATATTGTGCAGTAGGCTAGAATGTTGCACATTTTATCAAAACCCTTGTGTAGATGGGATATGCCAAGTTTGCAGTGGAATGGCATTATTGGAAAAATGCATACATGTGACCGATGAGCATGAACTTGGGAGGCAAGAGGTGAAATTGTAGTCATTCAAATATTTCACGTATCATATTCACAGAGGGAATGAAAGAAAAAAAAATATAGTTGGTCACTTCTCAAGTTAGTAATGAGTTCTTTGAATACTATTTTTTTCTTCAGGTTGCAATTTCATAATGTAACAATCTACTGGTTTATGCATTTATTGTTGAATCTACCAGGTACGGCTTTGAGACTTCATGGAGGGATTCTTTGAAAAGACATAACAACATGTAAAGGCATGTACATGTGGCTCATTGGCAAGATGAGCAGTTTTAGAAACATGGAGTGACACATTTCCCATTAGGACTATCTTATCACTTATCAATTTTGCGGAAAATTGCACTCTTCAACTGCAAAACGAGATTCAAAGTCAATACTATCACTTAGACTAGGTTAGCATAATGTTCCATGTCACCTATATACATGGGGGCAGATAGTACTGAAGACAACATGCGTTATATTGAAGGAGTAATCACTTCTAAATAAGTGATGACAGGTGTCACGAATTGTATTTTGTACAACACAACTTTCAAATGTTCTACAATCACTTGAAGGATAACAATATACATATCGATCAACATTGGGTTTGGTGTGATGGTTGTGCAGGGAACTTCAAAAAATTCCTGTGTCTTCCAATGGTTGTGTATGCTCCACAAAAAGGAACAAGGTGCCACATATTTGGAACTATTTTGAGACCGAACATAGAAAAGTTGAACATGATGGAGCAGGTGCATGCATCAAGACTGCATTACGTAGGCAAGAAATTAAGTTCACAAATGTATCACCCATCCAAGATGCAAAGACCATTGTTGAATGGTGTTCTTCAGCCATGGGGGAGGGAGCAAGAAGGTATGAATATTAGTCAACCAAGAAAGAACATGTACATAGATATGTTTGGGAGGTGGTGGATGTAGATCGATCACAGTTATATGAGTGCAAGACCATCTAGGGAAACTCGTGCATTTCAATCCAGTTAGAACGATCAGACAATGCTATACTTGAAATGTGGACAAGGAAACTCTCTTGATTTTGTTGTTCATGCAGTGGTGGTAAATGAGACAGATGAAAATTCACAGATTGGGTTGATAGTTGGGACCATGTATCACTCCAATTGGTCGACGTATAACTACAAAATTATCCTAGTTGGAGGAGGACCAATCAAGCATTTCACCAGACTATGACCACATATCATATCTCATACAACCAGGTTCGATTAATATTTGATAATTTTAAAATTTTTGACAACTTGTTGTGTCTAGTTTGTTGACTCAATGTTGGCACTATATTTTTTGTAGGGGCACATATACGTAGTGGTTTCCTCGAGACGCAATGCATGGTGCACCGATTATTGGCTGGCATGTTGCTTGGATGGGAAGTAGAACCCTCAATGTCTCACTAAGGGATTTCGAGGACAATGATTTTTCGATTGGGTCAACAGTTAGCAAAGGAGAGTAATTGAACCAGGTTTCCCACTCAGACACTAGAAAAGGGTATGTATTTGAATATTATAGATCGAGTCATATTGTATACCATTATACACAGTTAGTTATTGGCACAAACCTCTAGCTGCAAATAATGCAAATGAATAACTCATTAAAGGCACGATTCTTATTGCATAACTCCGAGCACGAGAGGTTAAAGGAGACCGTTGGTATTAGAGATGATCCCGATGGTCTAGTCGAATGACCATAAGTAGGTAATTAGGTTTGAGGTTTGCATGTTATATTGTTTTTTTTTATGTTATATGTATGTGGTGTACATGTATGTTATGATTTTGTTTCATAATTTCATTGATTATTGACATTAATATTTTGACTATTGCCATCCAGACATGAACAACTTGATAGATTGATAAATTGCACAAGCTTTGCCATGGATCATAAATTGATAAATTGCACAAGCTCTGTAATGGATCCTAAGTACACCATAATATTTGCATCCTCATGCTCATTTTCATTCTCATTGTCACCATCATCATTTCCATGCTCATTGTCACTATCCCCATGCCCATTCTCACCACCACCATGCCTATTTCCACCATTAACATCACCACCATCCTCCTCCTACCCATGTTATCACCATCACCATCCCCTTCTTCACTATAAGATTCTCATCCATCATCTAAACAAATATAATGGTTAGATAAGATACCTAATTTAGAAATGTAGAAACCAAATCACAAACATCGAAACCTAATCTAGCCTTAGAAATGTAATCTACCCTAGAAAACACAAATATAACCCTAGAAACCTAATCTATATGCATCTAAACCTAATATCTCCACAGAAACCTCCAACACCATTTTGAATCCAAACCATTATGCTACAAATATGCACAAGAGTCCAAAAACCCTAGTTTGTGCATTCATGTGCATACATTTGAATCCAAACTTCATGCTGCAACTATATATATGCCTAGCAAAAATAAAATCGTATATTAATGTGCTACAAATACACACAAGATTTCAAGAAACCCTAGTTTGTATTCTAAACCCCTAGCGTAGAAACCCTAGCCTATAAATTCTAATTTGAATTCTAATCCCTAGAAACCTTAAATTTTGTAGCCTAGAGCCTAGTTTGTGTTCAAAAGGCCTATAAACCCCCATCACCATTTGAATCCAAAACATTATGCTACAAATATGCACAAGAGTCCAAAACACCCTAGTTTGTGCATTATGTGCATCCATTTGAATCCACACCATTGTGCACAATCATGGACAAGAGTAAAAAAAACTTCATGATGCAACTATATATGTGTTGGGTGCCAAAAATGACCCTTTTTGCTTACTTTTTCTATGATACTTTTACCCTGTTTTTCTTTATTAATATAGCCACAGTTGTTATCTTCCTTAAAGAAAAGCATGATCTTGAGCAGGTATAACTCACTATTACTTTGTTACATTAATGCTTAAAGTCTACCTGTGTTTATGGATTTTGATTCCTAATCAAGTTAACTTGCGATGGATTAATGAAAGCAATCGAAACCAAAAGGAATTCGGGTGTATCATCCTGATGATACACATAGATGGAAGAGTAAGTGGCAAGCAGTTCCACCTTTGTGGAATTCGGGTGTATCATCCTGCTGATACACATAGATGGAAGAGTACGTGGCAAGCAGTTCCACCTTCTCAGGACTCCATCTCAGACTGTTGTAAGAGGAAAATTAAATTACTCGTCTAGGTGGTTGGTTGAAACTCATTTGGTGTTGGATCAGTTCAACCTATTGAGATTGTAGATGTTTATGAAATGGTTTCTATTTTGTAATAATGTATGTAACTTTTTCTATTTTCAATGTTGATTCGACAGCCTAAGGATCTTCGATCCTCATGGATGTTCAAATTTGAAGGATTTGAATTGTTTCATATTCACATTTAGAAGAGGATTGGGTTGTTCACGGGGGGTTAAGCTTATTTTGAAAGGAAAACTATAACAAGAGTGCAAGTACATTGTATTATCTGACTTTACTTTATTAATGAAAATGGCAGTATTTCCATAATCTTCTGAGTACTGGTTCTTTGTAGTGTGTAGAGGCATCTATGTTAGGAGGCAAGGGCCCACCTTCTCTCAGAGTTTCCTAATTAGCTATTTATTTAATTTCTTTCATTTTCCTTGGTGTGGAATTGCAATTAAATTTAATTTTGAGTTGCTGAAACAATGTGATTACTTAGGGTGTGATTATTCATTTTACAGCTTTTGTCATTTGTTGAAACAGTTAATCAGATAGAATTTTGGATTCATGAAACAATCGATTGTATAGTGTGTGATTTCCCTTTTTAAAGTGTGTTATTGGATCGTATAATTATTGTTGTTACACCTGTGCTCTGTCACTGAATTTCATTGGTGTTTGTTTCCTTTCATGAACTGCTGAAACTGGTAGAAGAATGTGTGGCTTTGTTTGAGCAAGAGAATTGATTCTTACGATTGATGCTACAACTGTAGAACATATTCTTCAATTTCTTGCAAAAGTAAATTAGCCATTTATTCTTAAGCAGCCATTTTCAAGATTGACGTAATTTGAAGGGGATTTTATGATGATGAATTCGTTTGATCCTTGAAGATTGAATTAGCATTTGAAATTGGATTGATCAGTGAGAAGAGTGCAGACTTAGTAAATAGGTTGCAAGGTATTTCTTGAATGAATTGGGTGACTTATAGTTGATTAATCAGTTACTAAGTGTTTATGCATATATTTTGCTTGATTTCCTTTGAAATAACCAGACTTCCCTGGGTTGACAATTTATCTTGAGCACTTTGTTTGTGAATTAATTAAGAAATTAAAGTGACCAACATTTTGACGCCATTATCGAGGAAGGAAATTGGTAGAGATAGAGTGTAGCTGATTAAGTTTGTTTCCTTTAGATATCTTGTTTTGTGGTTACAGAGCTATAAGATGCAATGAAGAGTTGCACATCCTTCAACAGACCGAACGGGATCTCACCACAAAAACAAGGTACACTATGTAAGTTTGCATGAATAGAAAAAGAAAAGAACATGAAACCCCCAAAAACACTAACCCTACAGGTGGAAGAGGTCATGGTAGTAAATTAGGTCTAGGAAGGGCAACATTCATTGATGAGTTTATTGCTAGGGATGATTCCTCTACCAGAGCTTTATTCCAACGATCATCTTCAGGAAGGGGAAGCTCTATTCTACCTAGGTTTGAATTATCAGTATCAATCGTGGAGAAGGAAACCTGAGTTCCAACCCCTGCTATTAATTATGATAAGCGACCCCTTAAAGACAAGGGAAGTGTTGTGGGTGCAAGGAAACCACAGGAGATCTATTGAATTAACGGGCAGGAAGTGACTAAAGAGGAGTGGATGAAGTATAGATAGGAATTGGAAGAACAAAGAAGGAGAGAAGAGCAGAAGAACAAGGAAAATATGAACAACGAAGGGAACATAGAATGTCAGGGGCATCGTGATGATCATGAAGAGGAGATAGGGGAAAATGGTAATGTTGGGTAAATTATATGCTATCTAATTCAACATTTAATTTGTCAACCCAGGAAGGTAGCTTATGAGATGCAAACATTATATGTGCAGTATTGAAGGCTAGAACTAACCTAAGCTGACCAAAGATGCAAATGTGCTAACATGCAACTATATGATTTTAAACTGCTTGGATGACTTTCATAATTCTACTACAAGAATTCATTCTATTTATGAAAACAGGGAACTGATTAACAAATTAAACAAGTAGAAAACTTAATAAAGATATTTAACTGAACTAGATTTGATTTCAAAGCAAGTAGAAAACGAAATAAAGATATTTATTTCTTATCCAAATCTTATGTCATGAACATCTTTATTATTTATATGAATGGAAAACTAATCTTATGATTAACAAAAGAAACTATCAAAACTGAAACAACTTAGAAAATGAAATTATTAACTCTTTACTTAAAAATAAACTATCTAGAAACGAGACTGATAAATTCTGAAACAGTGACTAATTAGCAAATCAGACATGAAGAACTTAACTTTGAAAGATGGTTTAAAAAGAAGGTTAAGAAAGATAATATGGAAGTAGGAAATAATGACAAAACTTAATTAAAAAATCTATGTAACATGAAACAAGATTTAAATTACATCTAAAACTATTAATTAGAAGCAAGAAGCATTATAGTTGAGAAGCAGAAGAAACTGGATTCTAAAAAACATAAAACAATGCAGAAAGTGTAAAGGTCCGAATGACGATCCGAATGCCTGTCTGAATGACAGTCTGAATGCCAGTCCGAATGGAAGAAAATGATTTAAACTACGTAAAAGAATAATTTTGGATGACTTTAATTACCAGCTGGCTAATGCATATGATCCTACAGTGCAAAGGAAGCAATAGGTTGATTAGTAAGAGGCTAAACTAACAAGAAACTATTTATTCTAATCACTATCTAAAGAAGATAAACTATTTATATGATATGTTAAAGCAAGGCTAATGATGGAAGATAGAAGTAACCTACAACTACAGGAAGAAAAGCTAACAGAGAGAGAAGCTACTGAAACTAATGCTAACTATAACAAAACTGAAGCAATGTCTAACTACAGATGATAGAAGAAGACTGAAAAGAACTACGAAACACTATGCTTGGTCGACCATTCCTAATTCTAAAAAATAGATTATGTTAGCAGCAACATACAGTTTACAAGAAACATTTGTCAAACTAAAACAGCCCTAAACTAATTCATTAATCAAAGCATAAAAAAATCGATTTGGAACTACTGTATTTCAAATCAAAAGAAACTAAGTTCCCTGTACTCAAACCAAAAGTTAGTCCTATCTTTTACGCACAGTAACTTAATGGAATGTACAGAATAAAAATAAGAGGGATAGATTGCAGATAATGTAATTGCTTCTTCAAACATAAACTAAAACAAACTACCAGTTATTCATAAATCTAGCACACAACAGTTAAAAACTAAAGTAAATGCTGAGATAGATTTAAACACAATACAATAATGACATAATTGAAATTTAAACACAAACCTATTTGAATTAGGAACTAATGTAAACTATGCAAAGACAACGATTAAATCAGACATTGAGATCTCATTATACACATACACTGGATTATTAACAAAATCACAAAATTCACAAGAGTAAAAACGTTTTTATCATGAACCAACGCTCAGACATAAACATAATATAATGATGGCATAATTTGAATCTGAAAAACATTTTTGGTACAACAAATAATGAGAAATGTGAAAATGTTTTTGTACAATAACAATGGGAACAACACAGTTACTTAGTTGAATAGCAGAAATGAAATATACACTGCCACTGAGAGGCCCTTCCCATGAGGCAACAGTCAACTTCTTCAAGCTATTCAACCACCAATTACATGAGAAGATGAAACAAAAACAAAGCAACAATTCTATTATAAAAACGTAGAGTAGAAATTACATCCCTTTCTCAACCCAATGGGATTTATTTATACATAAAAATATCAGTGGTAAAGGATAGAACCGAATCCCCCAGCTTCTGAGCTGTTACAACCAATTTCTAATTTTAGAAAAATGGCCACCACGTTTTTTTTTCCGTAATCTAGGCAAGTTGACTTCAAGGACCCATGATTTTCTCCCAAATGGCTTCGTATTTTGGCAAAATTACTTTGTGACCCTAATGGCCATATTCTGCACAAAACCCATGTGCCGGAATGTTGAAATTTGTCTTCGTTTGCCCGCAGATCTAGCCCGAAATTTGCTATCAGTTGAAAACACGTTTTTGATAGAATTTATGATTTTGCAAGCTGCTCACATCTGGAAGGTTCTGAGTGAGAGCTGATAGGTGGAGAAGCATGAGAGGACCATCACGAACAACACCTACGTTTTATGTTTTTTCCATTAATGCCTATGACTATGCCAACCAACGATTTCACGAGTCGAACGAAGGTCTGAATGCGGCTAGGCATCTATGCAAGTTCGAATGAGGTTTATATGACAACCATAACCTGAAAAAATGAAAACTATATGCCCAACAAGTCCAAAAATGTTAGATTAACATTAATAAACCATAAAATAATGATAATTAATCAAGATTCATGTGATATTACAATAAGTCCATACTTGAGTTCAAATGGTGGTCTGAATGGCCAGAAATATGACTTATTAAACAAAAAATGGAAAAATAATGTAACCAAAGCACGATCAACGATTCAAAAATTATGACAAAATTGGGTATCAACACTCCCCCAAACTGAAGATATGCCAGGTCCCACTGAGCAAAGAGAAAAAGAAAGATGCATTTGTTTACCTGCGGAGAAGTGGTGGCCTAGCCCAAACCTCCTAGGGGTATCTTGTTCACAAAATCTTCATTTCATATTCGATTGAAGTGATTCAAAATATTGATTGAAGGGGATTCATAGGAATACTTCAGGTAGAAACATGCTTTCAAATTGAGTTAAAGTAACCTGCTTGATGGAGTTGTTTGTGAATTGCTTTCTAGACCAATAGTCACTAATTTGAGCATAAGTTTTTTTTTATTAAAGGGTGGATTGACGTAATTCCACTTGGAGATTAATTTAGACTCATGTAGCTTCCTCAAGTAGAAATAGGATTTTAATATAGTTTGATTTGATATTTCAAATCCACTGATGAACAAACCTAGGAGGCAAAATTTCACCATGCTGGTTTTAAAACATACTGTTACTAGATGTGGCATAACTTTTCCATCTGACCTCCAAATGGGATGATTCAAATTTTGGCTTAAACTAGACTTGAAGGTATATCTCCCTTATAAACATGTTTTGAAAAGAAGATGATTTGATATGTGAAATACATATGTAGAATTGTCATAGTTGTTATGACAAGCAGTTAGTAATTTGAGCATAACATTTTCATATGATGTCAGATTGAGGTGATTCAAATTGGATTGCAAACTAGATTCTTAAATTATGGCAGGATTTATATGTTGATTTTATTTCCTTATGGTCGAATAATGAAATGATTTATGTATGCTAATTGAAGTTGATACGAAGAAAAATGAAATGTATGTTTGTATGTTTTTGATTTGTAGAATCATACAATAAATATTCCGAAAATATTCTCATATCCACAGTTCAAAGATGAATCACCTTATATCTTTGTAAAATGAAGTTGAATTTAAATATGCTAAATTATAGAACGTTAGTATCAGCTTATCGTTAGCACTTGGAATATAATGATGTCAACTTAAAATTTAGTATTTGATGAAGTAATATGGTATTAGTAATTTATGATATTGAAATATTATTGGATTAAAAAACAACTTATATTTGAATTTTCTGAGAACATATACCTTGGTATAAAAAAGATGTTGTTACAGGGTCTTAGTTGTATTTAGACCTTTATTCAGATACCTCATTCGACCCTTCTTTCAGCAGAATTTTTGACATTTGCTAGAATGTGTTCTTTTCTTTGAATTTTGATTGTACAAGAGCTACTCATATTTTATTATGACAACTAATCATTTCATAAGATTTTTCTTAGGATAGAAATATATGAAATTTTTAATTACTTCACAAGTAAACAAAAACATAGAAATAATTTTGAATCCTAGTAAACAAAACAAAAAAAATAGAAATAATTGTGAATCCTCCCCCAAATCGAAGGTATGGCACATCCTCGAGCCATCAATAAATTAATACTGTGTTGTATGCTTCTTATGTAAACACTCTAGATCAACATCAATCAGCTGGAGATCCTAAAAACATCATTATTCTAAAAACTAAAACTTTTCGTGAAAAAGAAGTATTCACGATATGATCAAAACAATTTCATACTAAGTCAGATTCTTCAATACATGCAAATTCATCAGTTTATGCTCACAAATACCACATAAAGAATAATAGTGTAAGAGATGTGAAAAATGCCATAGGAAAACTAGTCGTCCATGACTCATTGTAAAGATTATTGTTATCCAAAGAATATACATAAGGTTCATCGTAAAGTTTGTGAGATCTACTCTAATTATGGGTCTCATTTCTAGGATAATCATATCCTAGGTATTTGTTTGAATTAGATGACAAGGTCCAAGTCCAACTTACAACCATTATCTAATGACAGTATAAATAATCGACCTAAACATGTTTTTGTATATTCAGGTTTTTCTATGAGCTATGTGAATACCAAACCTCTTTTACCCGATATTGACCCACTGCCAGCAGGCCTTTTCAGTACCCAACGGGCTTATCTTGGTACCATGCAAGCATAGCCCTGCTTCCAGCGATCCTATTCAGTACCCCGATGGGTTTACTTGCATTTACCAAGATTCCTTGTTTAAGATTTTACTTAGCATGGATCCGCTGCCAGCGTGTCTGTTCAGTACCCCGACGGGTTTACTTCGTATAATGATATTTTTAGTAAGGAAGCCGGTTGGCACTAGAGTGTGCTAAGCCTGTTAAACACATAATTCAAATTTTTAGCACACAACCTTATGAGTAACTTTATTTATAATGGCCTAAATTACAAATCATGTCAAAAAATAATAACCTAAAGCTATTCTTTGACTTCATAGTCTATCTTCTTCATAAAAGGTCAGTAATGTTCCCCACAAAATAGAAAATATCACCCACTCTTAGGCTACCTTTTAAAGGTGCTTTAGAGACAAGTTTTGATAATGAGTCCAGGATGAAACTAGGAGTCCATAGGTGTAAGATTGAGTTTTGTGGAGATCATAATAATTAAAGTAGGTCTTTAAGTAACTGATATAATAAGAAATATGCATATGATGTAAGATTGCTTTAGTTTAGTCATTAACATGATCTTATTCTTAGTTCTTTTATTTTAAAGGAAAACAGAAAGTGAAGTTGTATGAATATCTAAAGCTAACTAACCACATACAACTTTTTATTTATATACATACTATCCTATGCTATCTAAAAGAATGAAAAACTCATTATTTAGGTGTAAGAACTTTTCCAATGTAACCATGTGCGAAGCAAAATGAAAAACATACCTATATCCACATATGAAAAATTTAGAGTGATTCCCGGATGTGGAGAATCAACCGACTTACTTGCTTTTGCAACAGAAGGTGTCGAATGAAGGAATGGTATTGTGGCCTCATTACCTCTTGGAACCATTTTTTGATGTAATCTTGATACTCACCTTCCTTCCTCATGCCATGCAGATCCTCTTCTTCTGAATGTTCAATTGCTTGAGTACATGAGAGATCTGTCGATAGATATGTGGAGAACTTTTCAACATTAGGTCTCTCTCCATCAAATGCAGTGACTCTCCAAGTTTTCAATTTCCTTGGCAGATTGGCAAGGAGATTCGGTTTGTAGCTCATGGAGCTGTGGTTCTTCTATTATTTCTGGAGAGGTAGATAAATTCTTGACTTCTGTCAAGATGTGTTCTTCTTGAGAAGAAGATATTGAGATCCCAGCTACTGCTAGGATTTGAGAGAGTTCTCTCATACTAATAAGCACATTTGAATCCATTTCATCAGTTGGTAGGTTTTGTCTCACACATGGGCTAGATCTGGGGTTCTTACAATGCCAAAATTTTCTTTTTTATGTGTTTAAAATACTTTATATAAAACAAATCTGCGAACTAAACACACCACACTTGCTAAAAGAATAACACACTTGAAAAGAAGGAAGGCAAACTTTATGAAATAAATTACGGAAAATTAAATACTAACATGTACAGAAAGGAAATCACACTTGTGCGAAAAGGAACAACAAGGCTTTGGGGCACCCCACTATAGTGGATGCACAGGTTTTTACCTCTCGTCTTACTGTTCTCCCCCTCCCCCTTGTTGTGTAATGTAAAAGCATCCTATCTACCACTATCTACCTAGACTCCAATCCCTTTAGCACCTCCTCGGCAATGACACCAAAATGTTGGGTAAAATATATGCTATTTAATTCAACATTTAAATTTTCAACCCAGGAACGTAGCTTATGAGATGCAAACACTATATGTGCAGGATAGAAGGCTGGAACTAACCTAAGTTGACCAAAGATGCAAATGTGCTAACATGCAACTATATGATTTTAACTACTTGCATGACTTTCATAATTCTAATGCAAGAATTCATTCTATTTATGAAAACAGGAAACTGATTAACAAATTAAACAAGTAGAAAACTTAATAAAGATATTTAACTGAACTAGATTTGATTTCAAAGCAAGTAGAAAATGTAATAAAAATATTTATTTCTGATCCAAATCTTATGTCATCAACATCTTTATTATTTATATGAATGGAAAATTAATCTTATGATTAACAAAGGAAACTATCAAAACTGAAACAACTTAGAAAATGAAATTATTAACTCTTTACTTAAAAATAAACTATCTAGAAACGAGACTGATAAATTCTAAAACGGTGACTAATTAGCAAATCATACATGAAGAACTTAACTTTGGAAGATGGTTTAAAAAGAAGGTTAAGGAAGATAATATGGAAGTAGGAAATAATGACAAAACTTAATTAAAAACTTTATGTAACATGAAACAAGATTTAAATTACATCTAAAACTGTTAATTAGAAGCAAGAAGCATTATAGTTGAGAAGCAGAAGAAACTGGATTCTAAAAAAACATAAAACACTATAGAAAGTGTAAAGGTCAGAATGACGATCCGAATGCTTGTCTGAATGATAGTCTGAATGCCAGTCCGAATGGAAGAAAATGATTTAAACTAAGGAAAAGAATAATTTTGGATGACTTTAATTACCAGTTGGCTAATGCATATGATCCTACAGTGCAAAGGAAGCAATAGGTTGATTAGTTAGAGACTAAACTAACAAGAAACTATTTATTCTAATCATTATCTAAAGAAGATGAACTATTTCTATGATATGCTAAAGCAAGGCTAATGATGTAAGATAGAAGTAACCTACATCTACAGGAAGAAAAGCTAACAGAGAGAGAGAAGCTACTGAAACTAATGCTAACTATAACAAAACTGAAGCAATGTCTAACTACAGATGATAGAAGAAGACTGAAAACAACTACGGAACACTATGCTTGATCGACCATTCCTAATGCTGAAAAATAGATTATGTTAGCAGCAACATACATTTTACAGGAAACATTTGTCAAACTAAAACAGTCCTAAACTAATTCATTAATCAAAGCATAAAAAAATCGATTCGGAACTATTGTATTAAAAATCAAAAGAAACTAAGCTCCCTGTACTCAAACCAAAAGTTAGTCCTATCTTTTACGCACAGTAACTTAATGGAATGTAGAGAATAAAAATAAGACGGTTAGATTGCATATAATGTAATTGCTTCTTCAAACAAAGACTAAAACAAACTACCAGTTATTCATAAATCTAGCACACAACAATTAAATACTAAAGTAAATGCTGGGATAGATTTAAACACAATACAATAATGGCATAATTCAAATTTAAACACAAACCTATTGAAATTAGGATCTAATGTAAACTATGCAAAGGCAATGATTAAATCAGACATTGAGATCTCATTACACACATGCACTGGATTATTAACAGAATCACAAAATTCATAAGAGTAAAAACGTTTTTATCATGAACCAATGCTCAGACATAAACATAATATAATGATGGCATAATTCGAATCTAAAAAATGTTTTTGGTACAACAAATAATGAGAAATGTGAAAACGTTTTTGTACAACAACAATGGGAACAACAAAGTTACTTAGCTGAATAGCAGAAACAAAATATACACTGCCATTGAGGGGCCCTTCCCAGGAGGCAGTGGTCAACTTCTTCAAGCTATTCAACCACCAATTGCATGAGAAGATGAAACAAAAACATAGCAACAATTCTATTATAAAAACACAGAGCAGAAATTACATCGCTTTCTCAACCCAATGGGATTTATTTATACATAAAAATATCAGTGGGAAAGGATAGAACCGAATCCCCCAGCTTTTGAGCTGTTACAACCAATTTCTAATTTTAGAAAAACGACCACCACGTTTTTTTTTTTTTTTTTGGCAAGTTGGCTTCAAGGAATGACGATTTTTTCCCAAATGGCTTTGGAGTGTGGCGAAATTCCTCATTGTGACCCAAATGGCCCTATTCTGCACAAAACCCATGTGTCGGAAGTTTGAAATTCGTCTTCTTTTGCCCGCAGATCCAGCCTAAAATTTGCTGTCAGTTGAAAACACATTTTTGATAGAATTTATGATTTTGCAAGCTTCTCACATTTGGAAGGTTTTGGGTGAGATCTGATAGGTGGAGAAGCATGAGAGGACCATCACGAACAACACCTATGTTTTATTTTTTTGCCATAAATGCCTCTGACTATGCCAACCAACGATTTCACGAGCCGAACGAAGGTCTGAATGCGGCTGGGCGTCCATGCAAGTTCGGATGAAGGTTTGTATGACAACCATAACCTGAAAAATGAAAACTATATGCCCAACAAGTCCAAAAATGTTAGATTAACGTTAATAAACCATAAAATAATGATAATTAATCAAGATTTATGTGATATTACAATAAGTCCATACTTGAGTTCAAATGGTGATCTGAATGGCTAGAAATATGACATATTAAACCAAAAATGGAAAAATAACGTAACCAAAGCACGATCAATGATTCAAAAATGATGACAAAATTGGGTATCAACAGGTAACAATCAGTACGAAGAAACAATTGCTACACTTGAATTCCCCATTCGACAGACGCCCGTGGTGGCTCCTATGAAGAACATTTCACCTTCTGTATTACCAAACATTCATGGTAAGTCTACTGAAGGTCCAAATGAGTTTCTCTTTGAATTTGACATTCTCTATCGAAGCTATGATTATACCACCAGTAAACAAAAATTAAAATTGTTTCCTGTTACCTTAAAGGGAAATGTCCTATGTTGGTTTATGAGTTTGGGTGGTGAGACTATTACAACATGGGACCACATGAAATGAGTATTCCTTGCTAAATATCAAGATTATTGTAGAACCAAGGATATGAGAGAGGAATTGTTCAAAATGATTTAGAAAAAGGATGAAAGTTTGGAGGATTTTGTAGAAAGACTTTTATATAATTACAGAGATCTGGTCATGCTGATATTGGAAAGGATGTTCTTAAAATCATTCTATTGCGAGGAATCAGAGAAGATTGTATAGATATGCTTAATCTACTGGGAAAGGGGGAAATCTCAAGGGAATGTTTTGATCATATTGTGGATCTATGTCGAATATACTCCAGAGGATCTTCTAGAACCAGCACAAGATATCCAGAAGTCTTTACAAGAGCACAAAAGTCACCCGGTGGTGGAGCTACACAAGCAGAAATAGGTAATCTTCTTGAAAATTTTAAGATTGACATGATGAGTTCTATTTCCTCACAATTGGATGTTTTGAAAGAAAAGAAGAAACAGCCCAAGGCAGAGTTGGCATTGGACATATTTTGTGCTAGATGCAGGAAGAAGCACCCATTAAGGGAATTCCCACTTGATAAGGTAGAGGTATGTGGTCTATGTGATTTGGATCGCAATACTAAGGATTGTCGTTATCTGCCAAAAGTTAAACAATTCCTTCAGGCATCAAGCACGGATGTGGAACAAGCCTACTTTATTTCACAAAGGAAGTCGTGGCAACCTCATGCTCCAGGTATGAATCCAGACCCTACTACATATTTTAATTCATGGAATAACATGACTAATCAATTTCCTCCACAATATTCTTATCCCAATACTCAATGGCGTCCATCTACTCAACCTACAATACAATATCCTACCCCATGGATGTCATGAACACCACAGCCAAATCAACCAACCCCTTGGCCTCCAGGTTGGAAAATCCTTATCCAGAGAACCAATTCCCTCACACACAATATCAACAACCACAACTACAACTCCCTCCTAACGATGCACCAATTAATGCACCATTACAACCTCAACTGCCTGCTCAACCTAATCCTAACTCCAAGAATAAGGAAGTGCAACAAATTGAAACATCAAACACGCTAGCTTACTCTATCACCCCTATTCAATATAATGAATTACATTTACGATCTAGGAGAATGGTAGAACCCATTGTAATTAGGGATTTTCCATCCCCTGTGACTGTGAAACAAACAAATCAACAGGTTGGGAGCTCAATCAATGCAGCAATTCCCATTATTGAGGATGTTGAAACACATGCTAAAACACCGTTTGCAACACATATTGAAACTAACCCTATACAAATTTCAAGGAATCCACCATATCCCGAGCGATTATTCTTACAAAAAACATTAGAGAAACCCTGCTTCGATCTTCTAGGGGAACTAAAAAACCTTTATTTTAAAATCCCATTATTGCAAGCCCTGCATGATGTGCCTATCTATGCTAAAACAGTTAGGGACTTATGTGTAAAGAAACCTGGTAGGAAGCCTAAGGATCATCTTACAGTCCATGTGGTTAGGAAGCTATCTGAATTGACTATGGGAAAGGATCCCTTGGCCAAGTATGACGATCCGGGAAACCCTATTGTTACAGTGCATATTAGGTATACTAAAATCCCTAATGTTTTAGTTGATTTGGGTGCAACAATAAATGTGATGACTATTGAAACTGTAAAAAGGCTCGGACTCACTAACCTCAACCAAACCCCCACTGTATTAGAACCGGTTAATAGATCCATGATTCGACCAGAGGGAATCCTGGATGACCTGGTAATCTCTATTGATTTGTGGGAATACCCTGTAGATTTCTTTGTGCTACATCCCAAGTCTCGGTTGGGGGGACATTCACTTATTCTAGGAAGGCCCTAGTTGGATACATCGGATGTTTATATCAGTTGTAGATCATGATCTATGATAATATTTGATGGAACTGACATCAAAATATTGACCCTATATCCTCCAGCTAAACCGAGTTTAGATGTTGAAATTCCATTATGGGTGGAACTGGAAGAAGAAGAAAGCACTCAGCCTCTTCTTACCATAGGGAAGGCCATGAATTTTAAAAATGAAACTGAGGATGATACCAACAACAGTTTCATTAGTGAACCGATGACAGTTACCAAACACGCATATCAGATCCTGGATAGTGCCATGAGTGAGCTTGGTCAAGAAGAATTTACTGATGATGTCTTGGCTGCAACAGTTCCTATAGTTGAAAATTCGAAGAGTGTTCCAATTGAAATTAAACAAGGAAGAACATTGCATGTTAACCCCAATCTAGGACCTCACGAGCTGAAGCGTTTGACCATGCTGCTGAAACATCATAAAGGATATTTTGCGTGGGAGTACACAGACATGAGAGGTATTCCCTCTGGGTTGTGCACTCACCATATTTACATTAAAAGTGATTGTCGACCTATATGTCAACCTTAATGCAGAATGAATCCAAACTTGAGAGACATTGTGAAGGAGGAAATTCAGAAAATTTTAAAGTTAGGATTTATTTATCCTATTTTAGACAGTGAATGGGTTTCCCCATTAGTAATTGTGCCTAAGAATAATGGTAAATGGCGCATATGTGTGGATTACCCAAAGCTTAATAAATATACACAAAAATACCATTTCCCTTTTCCATTTATTGATAAGGTTCTAGATACCTTGTCTGGTAAAAAAAAAATTATTTTTTAGATGGATTTAGTGGGTATAATCAGATTCATATTGCCCCTGAAGACCAAGACAAAACTACTTTCACTTGTCCTTGGGATACTTTTGCATATAGGGTACTTCTTTTTCAACTGTGTAACACACTAGCTAGATTTCAGCGAGCTGTGATTGGAATTTTTTCTAATATGGTTAATGATTGTATGGAAATATTCATGGATGATTTTACCCTGTATGGTGAAAGCTTTGATGAGGCTTTGGAAAATTTGGAAAAGGTTTTAAAACGTTGTGAACAGACTCAACTTTCTCTCAGCATTTAAAAAATTCATATTATGATGAGTGAAGGTATATTCCTTGGACATTTTATATTTGTTGCAGGGATACAAGTGGATCCTACCAAAATAAAGGTAATTTTGAGCATCCCTACTCCTAGAACATAAAGAGAGGTACGTATTTTTATTGGGCATCCAGGTTATTATAGGCGTTTTATTGAAAAAAATTCTAAGCTAGCATCTCCTTTATTTTCCTTACTAATGAAGGATACAGAATTCATATGGACAGTTAGATGTCAAACAACATTTGGAGAATTGAAGAAAAGATCATCTATAGCTCCTATTCTGTGTGGGCCTAGTTGGTCCTTACCTTTCCACTTTTCCTCTGATGCTTCAGACACTGCTATTGGGGTTGTGCTGGGAGAGCAGGAAGATCATGCTCTGTATGCCATCTATTATATTAGCAAGAATATGGATCCTCCTGAACTCAACTACACGGTGACTGAAAAGGAATTTCTTGCTGTCATTTATGCCATCAATAAATTCCGGCATTATATTACAGGGTACCCTACTTTTGTGCATATTGATCACTCGACTATTAGATATTTAATCAATAAGCCTCTCACCACTACTCGAGTAACTAGATGGTTTTTATTATTGCAAGAATTTGATATCACCATCATTGATGGACCAGGAAAAGAGAATGTTGTTGTTGATTTCCTTTCTTGACTAACCAATAATGTTGATAGTTCACTGGTTGAGGATTCTTTTCCTAGTGAACATCTCTTTGCAGTATCAGTTCACTCACCTTGGTATGCAGACACTGCTAATTACCTTGCTATAGGGAATCTTCCTTTGCATTTATCGAAAAGGAAAAGAAGAAGGATTGTACAACAAAGTGCTAGATACTAATGGATAGAAGGATACCTCTTCTACAGAGGGCCAAACTTGGAAATTAGATGATGTGTAAGGGAAGATGAAATCCACATTATCTTGAAATGGAAATTAGATGATGTGTAAGGGAAGATGAAATCCACATTATCTTGAAATATTGTCATGACGAACCTTGTGGGGGAATATTTGCTTATAAAAGGACTAGACACAAGGTATTAAGAATAGGTTACTTTTGGCCAACCCTGTTTCAGGATGCAAAGAAGTATGCACAAGCTTGTAATAGATTACAAAGGATGGGTCAGCCTAATAGGTTGGGTGAAATTCCATTACATCCACAATTAGTGGTTGAACCTTTTAATAGATGGGCCCTAGATATTGTAGGACCCATCAACCCTCCTTCAAGACAAAAAGTTTATATTATGGTTTGTAAAGATTACATGACTAAATGGGTGGAGGCCAAGGCCTTAGTGAGATTTACTGATCAATCTGTTGTAGATTTCTTGTTTGAAGAAATATTTACTCGCTTTGGGGTACCTAAGGAGGTAGTTACAGATGGAGGACCATAGTTTTTGTCTCATAAAATTGAAGATCTTCTGCAGAAATATCATATCCAACACCGAATAAATTCACCATATCATCCACAGGGAAATGGCCAAGTGGAACGTACCAATAAAGGTATTGAATCTATTCTTACAAATACTATGAAGAGTCATCGTAGAGATTGGGCTGAAGGACTTCCTGAAGCATTATGGGCATATCGAACTACATGGTGTAGCACCATAGGGTTCTCTCCTTCTAAGTTGGTGTATGGGAAAAATGATGTATTCCCTATTGACTTCTAGATTAAAACCTTGAGTACCACTTTGGAAGCAAATATGGACTTGACAAAGGCCCAGAAGGACCGACTGAATCAGTTAAACAAGCTCGATGAGAAGTGTGCAGCTACGGTACATCAGACTTCAGTAGTTCAGCAACATCATTCTAGGTGGCACGACCAGTTTATTAAGAAGAAGATGTTTTAGGAAGGAGATTGGGTGTTTGTGGACAATCTGTAAGTGCGGACACAAACGAATCTCCCTAGTATGAATGGTTCAAATCTAGAACAAAATAAATACACAATACTGAAAAACTTTCCTAAATTGATCAAATTGCAAAGTAAGTCCGGAGATAACTGACCTTATGAATGCAATTATTTTCTCCTTACTTGATTCAATTCTTTGATCTCTAAATCTTCAGCTACAAAACAACATGAAACAAGTGGAAACAAACAAGTAGTGATAGCATATAATCATAAATCAATATAGATTAGCAATCAAAGAAGCCAATCCTAAACCTTATAATGACAAGATGTTTATGGAAAGAATTTGCATTAATGTAATTACAGAAAGTACAAAGAGGGAGGTTACATCCGAGCTTTGACATCGTAACACCTTCCCAAAAATCCTAGCCTCAAAGATCAAAGCTTTTGGTTCCTATGGATGAAAGGGATCTCCTAGCAGAATTTCACCAGCATGTCAGTATTCTATCCTTCCTCCTCCTTAACCATGAAGAGGGGGTTTATATTTATAAGCCTAAAGGAATAGGAGAGATTGAGGATTTGTGGGAGAATCTTAAGGGATCATCCCACTAGGTAAGGGGATCGAGTGCCACCTTTCATAGCATGTAGGAATAATCCCCCACGCAATCAAACGTTCAAGAAGTCGCTTGAAGCTTCTTTTTTTCCATTTTAACCAACAACAACGCACCTTGCAGCACATAGAAAAATTGTGTCATTGAAGGGTGACACTTCTTGTGGTTCAATTTAGACGAATTTTCGTCAAGAGTCTCTGTATGGTCGAAAGCTTTAGGTTATGTATGGCCTAGAGGTTTTTTTTAAGCTAGGAAATGTCCTTTTGAGAGTTGATAGGATGAAGTGTCTCAAGTCGATTTTAGAAGTGGTATATCAAGCAGCCAAGCTTTTACTAAGCTGGTAGGGCCATTTAAAATGGAATCCATGTAAATTTTTGAAGCAATAATATAATATCTTACTTCTGAAAAAAATATGGACCTTATTATCGATATGTGATAAGTTCAAGAAGGAGATAATTAGCATTGTTGAGAAAAATATATGGTGTTTAATTTGACATTAAATTGTCAACCAGGGCTCGTAAGCTTAGAGGTGCAAGCACAATATGTGTAGGATTGGAGCCTAATCTAGCCTAACCTAATGCCAGTCGGTGGACACATGACAATGCAAATGCTAGAAAATGAATTCAATTAATGGAAAATAAACTGACTCCTCAGGTTGAAACCCATTCCAGAAAAACCATATCTCACGAGTTAGGTTTTTAATCTTCCTTTGGTGATTACAACTAGAAATTAAACTGCAAAAATCAAATACAAAATGCAGAAAACAAAATGCAAAAATCAAACTAAGAGATAAACTAAAATCAAAGTGCAAGAAATTGAAGTACAAAATTTCAACACACAGAGGAAATTAAACTGAACTATAAAATGCAAGTCGAACAAAAGCAAGGAATGAACTAATTAATCTAATATACAAATATCAAGTTTAACAACGGAATATACCTAGAGTCCCTTCCTCACATATATTTAACAACGGAATGATAAAATATCAAGTTTACAAATCATGAAACATACAATTAAATATACAAATCATGAAATGTACAAACTACGAATTATACAATTTTTATTATCAAATTATAGAATATACGATTTATTAAATAATTACAAATTATAATCTAACCAAAGTTCATTAGACTAATTACAAAAAAATATAAAACAAGAGATTAAAACATTTATACATTAAATATACAAAACAAGAAATTATGTAAACGTTAACAATATGGAAACACTTACATAAAATATAAAAGGATTATTAGTATGAGACGACATATGATTGATTTTTATGAAAATGGCATTACATATAAAATTTGAATTTCTCATAATAATAATATTTCGCAAAGATTAAAAAAATCAACGTTTATATTAGAATGCCATTCGAGAAAGTATGATGTTTGATGCAAGCAATACGATTTCAGAGCAAAACTGAAATTGGAGTTTTCTCACAATTTGTGTAAATGAAGAGTAGTCCCAAACAAATTGTGAATTCCAGAGAATGATCTGTCTCATGTAGATTTTGGAAATGTTTTGCATAATGTTAACATGGAAAATGCATCTATTTGAAAAATATTGTTTTAAGATGGGAATGGCATTGAATATTTAAAACGTTTTTGGCAACATTCATTAATGCTCATAACAAATAATTTGTTGATTTACCACTTGCAAAACTATGAGTGAAAGTGTTTTATTAATAGAACGCCAAACGAATTCAATCAATAATAGTTTTCAAGGATAAGAAATTGCAGCACAGTGAAGGATAAAATTGCACTTGGGAAAATGCTTTGAAGGGAATATAAGTAGTTGATCCATGAATTATGAAGGTGATTTAACACCTTACACAATGAGGAATGATTATGATTTAAATGTAAGAATCAAAAAGTTAAATCAAGCAGATTTGTACATAAGTGAGGATGGTGCTCTAAACTTGTCAATTAAACCAACTATATGAAATAATCCAAATAAACTATATCTAAATGCAAGAACAAAAATTGAAAGCAGGTACAAAAATGAATTCAAATCTAGATGCAGAATTACAAAACAAGCAATCTAACTACTGAATACTCAAAGATGGTCTCATAATTCCAGTAGGTGATCCCTTACCTGCTGAGATTATGAGCCTGAATTCAAACCAAAATCAAGTTGTAAATAAAATTCCTTACAGACAACGTTCATCAAAACACAGAAATATACTACAACGACCACATGCAAAAAATGCAGTAATGCATCCACACCGTCCCACCCTTACATATCAGAGGTTAAATATAAAATATAAGCAAAGGGAAACATCAACCACTGAGAGGATCGACCCCCTGGATATAGAAACAATTCATCTAAACATAGCAAATTCAGTTCCACATTCATTACAAATCAATGACTAACCTAAACCACTGAATCACAACTTTGATGCAAGCATTGATTCTGACACAGCTGGTGTTCTTCAACTGAAATTAGGGCAAAGATTTTAGGGGTCGAATGAATGAACTAGGTGGAATATGATGTGTCACTAACCATCTGGGATCACCAATGAATAAAACCCATGTGGCAGATTTTTGCAATGGAGCCCCGCACATATACTAACCAACGATTCCTCTTTCCCAGAAGTGCCAAAACAAGTACCAGAATGAGTGCCGAAACGGTGCTAGAATTTCGGGCTCCAAAACTTCCTTTTCCTCTTAACGCTTGAAGTAAATTTTCCAACACTTGACGGTTTTTTACAATTCCTGCAAATAAAACGAAGTTATCACATTAATGCATAAGAATAGTTTATTAAATTCAAATGTATTGGGAGATTTAAGATCTCGGATTTTTAAAGTAACCAAAATTTAACATCTTAAGTGGTGTACTTATGAAACTTTGGCTCTTCAATTGTTTTATTTACATCTTTTACTTTTATTGTGTTTAATTAGTTAATTAAAGTAAGAGAGAATATTTTAAAGGTGAATGCATTAGATTGCGGTTAAATATGACGTCAAATTAAAGAAATATAGTCGAAGAAAGTGACAATTTTAGGCACCCATCAAGCATGTCAAAAGTCGCATGGTAGTATGAATATGACATTCAAACCTTGTATGATACTAATGTTTTGACTTCATTATAATCATCAAGAACAATTTGAGATCCATCACTATGAATCCTCATAAGATATGAAATACAATCAAATATCTTAGTTTATACATGTCTCTTAACATGTGAATTGATGTGAATTGCCTAGCAGTGTTGACTATGATAATGAATAATGAGAAGTTGTTTCAATGTTTTCTTAAAATCCACCTTTTGGATGTGGATTGCTTCTAGAAAACGTCTTTAGAGGGCTAGCTTGGTTAATATATCTTTTAGAAATACTAATGCTAGTTAAAGCATCTACACTTATACTAGTTGTTGAGTTTGTTCTATTTGTGTGGTATTGTTTAAAACATTTGGTTTGGTAGGTATAGACCATGTTGATCATTTGCATGATTGCGTTGCATTACTACTTAAAAAGAAACAATTATGGTTTACTATGGATATACTACAATACAAGAGAAGTTGTTGTTGCTTGCACAATAACAACAAAACTAGGTAAGCTTAAAGGCGGAGAAATTGAGTGTATGTGAGGAGATTGACTTAAGCTTAGTGGATACATGAATAGTAGGTGCTTTTGGAGGTCATGCATTCCCATGTGCATCACATGAATCCCTGTAAATATCATTCATATGTTAGCAACAATTCAGTCATTGCTTGCAGTTTTCCATCCATTTATGAAATCCTATATTAATCATAAGAGAGGCTACCTCAATGGATAACTTAATATACTACATAAGAGGTATATATTTCACTACAATGGGGATATTGTACCAAAAGGTGGTAATCAATAAGGGAGTTGTGTTTCCAATATTCCATTAGTGACAATATTCTTGACCTAACCTTGAGAATTTAAGGGTGATGGCAAATCATAATTAAACAATGAGAAACTTTAGAATCTAACAAATGAGGTTTTCCTAAATACAAGTATGCATATATAAGGGAAACAATTTGTAAGCATCACCCCATATAGCTTCAAAATTCAAATTACCATGCACGTTATTGAATGTGCATCCAATTCCTTCCCTTCAATGATCCAAACCCTCTTATACAAAAGCAATGTGACCATCAACTACATAAACTAATCAAAATGTGGGTTCAATGTGTTTGACACATCTAGTACTATCACTTTCCAAATGTTATTACTTAAAATGGATTCTTCCATAATCCTTTCTTAACAACATTTTTAGATGTGATTTCTCTAATCAATGCTACGTTCAATTTCTAATCTTAAATATACCTTCTATTAGCTGCATTTGTTGCATAATGGCAGTGATATGCCTAATGTATTTAGCACTCCATCCACTCATTATTAGTTTCAATCTTCAACCTTTATCTTGTTCATCTATTAGTTGAATTTATTGGTTGTTTGCATTTTGGTGTTTATATTGTTTTTAAATGATCTATCTTTTTATAAATAAACATTTCAAACACTTTTTTGTTTTTGTTTTTATTTATTTATTTATTTTTAAATTGTGTTTTTTTAGATAAGTCTCATGAACCTTATTAAAAAAGGTCAAGGATGTATGAAACTTAGTCAGATTGGCTACGAGAAATGGGCCTAATGTCCTAATTTATAAGTCCTTATGTCACACTTTGATAAAAACCCACATATCTATAATTATATAGAGTTGTTTCAATAATGATGATATTGAGAGACTAAAAATGGACTAATGGGGGTGAAAAATAAAAAAATGGGAGCTCGAAGTGCATGCTTTCCAACAAGAGTGATTGAAATAGATATGCCAAGAATGAAAAATATTTATAAATATATTTTTTATTTAAAAACATAATGGTGTTCATTCATACCCCTTAAGTTGTGGTCAAATGGTTAAATCAAGTCAATTTTAGTGCTTAACTCCAAGGTCAAAGCCTCGAAGACATGTTTTGTTAATGCAATCAATTATTTCAATGCTCAATATGATTCTAAGAAAAGAGGTCCTATAGACTAAGTAGGCCTCCAAGGACATTAAGAGATAAACAAATATAATAGATTCAAGTAATTAATTCTTTCTTTGCTCCTATTAACACATCATGGCTAGAGAATGGGTGCAAGAGCTATGATAGTGCAAATTGGTAAAACAAAGATACCAAACAATGCAAGAGAAATATGGATAGAAAAAAGGACCATTGGATGGATAAAATGTGTGCAAACAACATCAAATGAAAGTGGAATAGTTTGAATTACATAGTAGTGACACAATACATAATGGTATAATGGAAATTGAAATTGGTATCACATGCTAGTGGATAATGAGAAGTTCTAGTAGTAGAGATGGGAAAAGGAGGATTCTAACACAAATTATTCATAAACACAAATGAATTAATGGTAGATAGATCCACAAATTAGAAGGAAATACAATGGAAAACAACAAGTCAACCCTATTAGACTAACAAATTGGTACAATGTAGCAAAAGAAGAATACAAGCAATGACAATGAAAACACAATAAAATGATTTGATAGTGAATGGAAAAATAGATGGTTCGATAGAAGAAATTATGGGCCCTTATTCCACCTTATGTGAACTACTAATCAAGATGATATCATATTTTGAGGTAAAATGTATAGTGTGTTACTAGATAAATATTGGCATGGAAACAATGTTAATAGTCTTAATTTCAACATAATTTCCATTTGTTGATAAAGAATAATGAGGTTAAGGAGTGATTGGTTCAATATATAATTGAGAATAAGTTACATGAATATGCACACAACTCAGATAATTCATAATATGCATCAAACACACATTGAATAGCATTACGAGTGACTAATAGAGAGTTGGAAAATTTCTAATTAACACTTTAGACAAGATAGGGGAAGTCAAGAAAGGACTCTCTTATATACACTCATTGTAGAACAACATATAGAGGAAAATGAAAACACTAAGGAAGCTTTTAATTTAGAGTCCTCGAATCCTTTTAAGTCCTACTAACTACCTAATTGTCTTTTGTTGTTGTAGAATTTTGAGGTAAATGAGTGATTGGTGAAACTAGCAATTGACAATTGTAGCATGAAGAACTTGGTCTTAGTACAAGGTTTAAATCTTCCATTACAATTGTATTTTTGGGCCTTCAGTTTGAGATAGTTTCAAAATTAACAGGAAACCCACTCATGTACATTGTATTTTATCATTATACACGTAATTGAAGCTTTCATTGAAATTGATTCGTGACATTGCCCTGATGAATTCTATGTCACTTCCTCGCATGGCCCTATCACCATGTTCACAAAATATTATATATTTGTTTTGATAACACCAACAAGTTTCATAGGGATAGTAAAACATACAAATTCCAGTTTTGATCTTTTGCATATATCCTCCCAATATCACTAAATATTGCTGCGAATTTCATTTTAGCATTTGTGTACCCTTTGACAAGCATAGGAACAAGAATGTACTAGTTTTCCATTTAAAAATATACACAAATACATTAACCCATCTCTCTTCAATTAATCAGCCAACTACCTCCTATGTCTAGGCTTCCCATTCAACTTGCGTATAGAATCTCTTTAATGGAATATTTGGACCTACTTGGTCCCCAACTCCCTTTTGAATTCGAAATATATGCTTCTCACAATGCATAAGTATTGTTAAATAGAAAAGTCACCCATTACATACCCTTCTAAACAACACCAACTTAGTCAATAATACTTTTCTTTAAACATTAGAAAAATATAAAGCTCTACAATTCTAAACAATTTCTAGAAGACTAACAAAGATTGGCTTCACCCTAACAAGTTATTATTTAACCAACACCATAATCTCTAACCCATTTAACATAGGTTTGTAAACCATTCTCTAACATGTGAGCACCAAGGCCTTGGGTATGGCTCTTACAACCTACCATGTCATCTAGGATGTGGTAAATGTTAATACTTGCATATTGTATGAACCCTAATACATGGAGTTAAATGTGTTGGATATGTACAATGTCTTTCCAACCAATAGTTGTACATCCCAACATGGAATAGGAAATGCATAACAAATTTAGTTGTTCAACAAAGGACCTTGCACTTACAATCTAATTGGTTATATTTGAAAGCGTGATAATTGTTACATCTTGATTAAAAATTGAGGGCCAACCCATATTTAATTGAAATTGGAAATATTTTATTACAAGTACAACCACATTATTGAGTTTTTTAGTCAGTTTGGAATTCTAGATCCACTATTTAATCCAAATTTAATGAAACATGTATGGTAATTTCCTTCTTTAGAAAATGAATTACCAAAAATATTGTAATTTGTATAATGGGGCTATGGGTAATTAATATTTTAATATCAAGGGTTATGTGTAATCAAAACCCATTCTGATGCGGACGTAGCAACTCTTCTCCAGAGTTGTGAACCAGATTGATATATATATATGTATATATCATCCTAATAAAATATAATTTTTTTAAAGATATAACTTTATTTATATAAATATAAAATAGATTAATAAATTGATATAATAATATAGTTATATTAAGAATATGATAATGTTATTTATAAAAATGTTTTTTAACATTTAAGGAAATATGATAAATTAAAATCTTAACATTATTTATTTAAATAGTTAATGATTTAGAATACATTTAAAAGATTAATTTAGAATAAATTTAAAATATTAGTTAATGATTTAGAATACATTTAAAAGATTAATTTAAAATAAATTTAAAATATTAATTTAGATGTTATAAATTAAGTTATGATTATTAATATAATAATAATTTTAAAATAAGTATTTTAATTAAATAATATTTTCAAAATTATATAATATAATATATTATTATTTTTTAAATAACAAATTAATTATATATTATAAATATTTTTAAATTTAAAAATTAATTTAACATCTTTAATCTAATTTAAAACCAATTATTTTTTAAAAGTAGTCTTCATAATTATTTAAATTATATATATTGTAATCTATATCTAATAATATATTTATAATTTTTTTATTCTTTAATTAAGATATAATTATTAATTATTTAACTTTCTTTTTTTATATAAAATCTTATTTTAATAAATAAATTTAATTCATTAAACAAAATTAACATCGGATAATAAAATAAAAGGTGTGCAATTCTAACCGTCATCGACGTTGCATCTCTTTTAGTAGGCTTCCAACTATGATTGATTCAGTTAAAGAGGCACAACATCCAGGGGAGGATCCATAGTGTATTTCACGGGTCAAAGAGACATATGTTTATGGTTACAACATATATCTGATTTCTTTTCAATATGGCCATAGTAAAGGCCGCTGTTTACAGGCATCCACCGGAGAGGCATCTAGATATAGATTTCTCCAAGTATAGCTAGCCACCTTGACGACTACACGTTTAACCAAGGTTTAGATCTCTTAAGAAAGTGTTGCCTTTGTTCTCTTGCAGTTATCTTAGTATTTAGGTTGATTATAGGGAGGCATTGCTGCTATTTAATCCTTCTCACCATACAATTTGTACACACAAAAGTTTCCATACAAAAACTTGGAACACATTATGAAACTTTCGATTTTAAAGCGCCATGTTTCAAATATTTTGCTTCCCAACGACCAACCAGTAAGAACTCGACTTCACTCGGCAATAACATAATTTGCATATTTGAAATATTCAAGAAAACCAGTACAAAATACAAAGTAGGAATAAATAAAGGTAGCGGCTGGTCTACTGGGAGAAAAGGAAGCCATCAATAGGCAGCATTTTCCATATTCTTGCAAGCCAAAGAATTACTTACATCTTTGAAGATAGTCAAGCTTATTATTAATGGAAAACAATTCACCCTTGACATCGAGACTGACGAAAAAAAGGATGTGCTACTTCGCTCAGTGGGTGCCCTGTTGAAATTGTCTAGATATGCCGCAAGATGAGATCGTGAATTGGGGCTCTGCCCCAAACTTTGAGGGATTGCTAAACATAAATATCTATATTGCTTTGAGAAGGACAAATACTTTCATTATTATGGCTATTCCAAAACATTGAATATGCGAGTAAAACTAAAGTAATTTGAAAGTTGTGCATGCAGTACAGCCCCCCAGCTTCTACCGTAACTCCAATGAAGATTTTGAAAATCCATTGGGTGATCATAACACAATGAAGCTGGTGCTCAGGCTAAGAGCATTGCGCCTGAGGGAATTTCCATTAGATATATAGTACATTCCCTAAAAATTAAAAGTTTGCACTTGAATAATTTATGGATGCAGTCTCCTGGATTTCATCAAAAAAACACAACACTACAAAACTTATGCATGAATTGCAGGGACATCCATAGAAGATGACTTCCAGTGAGACTTGGAAGGAATCCGATATGGTGCTGAAGGAGAAAATTCTGAAGGAAGTGGTGTCATCAACTTCTCCTGATAGGATCTTGACCACCTCTGTAATTGCGGGTCTCGCTGTCGGCAATCTATGCAGGCAGAGAAGAGCAACGATGATGCAAAGTAGATCCTGGTTTTTGTCATAGTCATCCTCAAGCGTGGCATCGATGAGATCCAACGCGTTGTTTGAAAAAGCCAAGTGTCTAGCACACAATATGAGATTCGCTCTCTTGAATCCCCTGATCGGAGATGCCATTAGTTGCAGAGGCCTCTGGCCCGAGATAATCACCAATAGAAGAACTCCAAAACTGTAAACATCGCCCTTCGTTGCGAGGAGACCTCCACTCACATACTCGGGAGCAACGTAGCAAACTTTCTTTCATGCCCGGGATGCTGGTCACTCTATTCCTCAACACATCTCCGCTACCCCAATTCCTGCTATGGTGGTGGAGGGGGAATGGGCCTTCACGAAACCAGTCTCAGCTTCAGCTTTTTCTTTTAGGGTGTCTACTGCTTCTGATGCTACTAGATATCCAATGCAGGGAACAATAATGGAATGTGATGATACCTGGTATGCTATTAACGCTGCTCTGGTTAGTGCCGTCATCGCTGAGACCCTGTTGCTTATAATTAAGTGGATGAGACGGGAAGCTTTTCGTCACCGGAATTGCTAATTGATAGCTCTTGCAAATGGATGGCATATTCATGCTATGGATGGATGCGAGATGCCTTTGACACCTGATAAGGCTTCCCAACATCTATCTCGTAGATTTCCGAATGTTAGTGATAATATTTTAATGGTTAAAGATCAAACATGTAAAATTCACCTTTTATTTTTATTTGGAAATGCACTCTCTTTGCTCATTTCTTTGCTAAATATGAAAAAAATATTAAGACATTTGTGAATAAACTTGTAGATATTCTGGATCTATGTCCTAATGTTTTGACCAAGGCCAAAGGCCTTTCAAGAATAGTTGGATCTTGTAAAGTCTGTTATGGAAAGAACAATCTTTTGGTGTTAAGATTCTAATTTTCTTCTCCGCTACCAAATTTTGAAACTGCCATGAGAATATTCATCTTCATCAAAGGCAGGATCTATTGGATAAAGAATGGCATCTTGGTAGGATGAGATATGAACCTCCAAACTGGTAGTTATTTTCCTTTTGGTTGGAAAATGGAAGCAACATTTACATAAAACTGGATGTGTGAATCAAGGGTCAATCAGTCATGTAATGCTGATATGGACCAGGAGAAAACAAAAATTATATGCATCAGAAAAGGGTCTGTACCACCAAGGATGATAATATAAAAATGAAAAGTATATTCCCCCTTGGCAGGGACTAAAATAGTATACAAGGCCTAAAAATTAAAGAAATGGAAGAGAAATATCTATGAAGACTGATGCTTGCGGAGGATGTGAAAAGGTCAGAAAGCCATTTGTCATGGGAGAAGATAGTGAAGGAACTGCCACATTCCTGCCCACTCCATTTGTTGCCCCCACCTGCAAGATTCAATTCATTTGTTTAAGACTTGAACACTTTAGGTTCACAATTTTAAACCAATTGAAGAAAATACTAATATTTGCAAGAGAATAAAATTACAATCAATTACATGACGATAATCTCTAGCCACTTGAAGAAAAATCCTGGGACTGGTTTTGACATTTTTCTGAAAAAAACTAGATTAAAATTAAAAGAAGAATCTAAGAAACCGCTCATCCGAGCACATAAGCTCATGCCAATTCTTGCCGTGATTTATTTTAACAAATATTTAGTTTAATATGTATTTTCTTACAACTTTATGAAAGGAAAGGTTTAGACCAGCAACCTATTAATAATTAGGCACTGCTTGAAATTCCTCTGGAAGAGAGTAATGTACTGAAAATTGAACAAAAATGGCAGTAAGACCCAAAGAAAATTTGCAGGAAAAGTAAGAGATAGCTTTTTTGGACTTAAAAAAGTTAAAAATATGGGAAGTTCCAATAGTATTGCATCCACATAGGGATTTACCAATTACTCTTCTACTACACCAAATAATCCTCCATTACTCTGCAAGAGTCTAGTATATGACACTTAAAAAGAAGTTATGCAGGACGAATGTCTAGACCTTCATTTATAGTTGTAGAGAAGATAAATATAGTATATGAAACTTAAAGAAGCACTTAAAGAAGCAGTTATGCAGGAAAAATGTCTAAACCTTCGTTTATAGTTGTAGAAAAGGAAAATATACTTTGAACTACCATCTTTTCTAATACTGATATGTAGAAAGGATAACAGTGAGAAACAAACATTTCAATTAAAAGATTTGATTCTAGGTATGACCTGCTAGTTTCTCAAAGCAGGGTTTAGGAGTTGCAGAGGAGATCCTGGTATTGGAAGAGACTCAACATCCCCAGGAGCCCATATATTTTTTCAATGAGCATATCTTGCCTATTGTCTTATGGCTATGGATTCTATATGATTTTCATGTTGTTTCATGATGGTTAGCTCTCTCTGCTGATGTGACACAGAGTTTGGCAAATTCTTTTATATGATTTTTTTTTGGATTTTCTAATAGTTCTATATGACAGTTCTGTTGGGCTTTCATATGCCTTTGGTGCTTCATCACACTTACAAAATGTAACTTTTTTCTACTTAAAATATGGTTTTTATTTTTTCCTAGAAATAAAAAATTATATTGACAATTTTTTTTTTATCATGGTTCTTTTCATTGTCTATGATCGTTGAGATTTACATTTTATTGAAATGTGAGTTCTAAAACTGCTACAATTAATAATCGACTTTGGAAAGTTATGCAAATATATTGGAAAAAAGGAAATCATAATTACAAATGCTAAATAAAAAGAGTTTAAGCAAAATTACAAATGCAAAATAAAAACAGTTGAAATTATTTCTATTTAATTGAAACTATGATATCCAAGGACACGAAATCTTTAATTATTATGCCTGTGAAATGATTTGTACACCAGTTTCAATTAACAATTGTAGTGAACTCCAAAATTTACCATGACTAAACCTTCAAACATTTAAAATTAAGAATAGTATATCTACTTATGTTTTTCCAGTAAATTGAGACCATAATAAAGCCATTGCCTATTATCTTTTGCTAATCTTCGATATGCATTACTGAACTTCATAATAAAATGTTGTCTATTATTTTTTACTAATCTTCAATCAACATTACTAAACTTCATAACAAAAGTCTGAAAATAGTTGCATTAGCATGTTACTACGAAATTTTAAAACTTTTCCCAGTATTTTGGTCTGAATTCTATACCTCCAGCTTCCTTACACATTTTTCCAACACACGTTTATATTTTCCAAAAATAGATTTGTAAACCTCAATGCAAACAATAATTATACACTTTACATTTGTCAATGCAATCGTGATTGAGCATACATCAAAGGCCTAAACAGAAATTTGATTCTTTGCCTCTCCGGGATAGGTATAGATTCTCATCTTTGTTCAAGGCATCTCTATTATTTCATCTATTGGATACTTAATCTTATGGAATTATTTGTATATTTTGTAAATATTATAATATGTTTTTTAGTTACCTAATAAAACTGAAGAGTCATTGAGAAGTCCAAAAGACCTCCTGAGAGATGAAGACCAAAGATTATTTCTCCATGTATCTAATGAGATTCATGTTAATGGAGGTTAACGAAGATCTATCCACCATTATAATTATCCTAGGCTTATCATTTGGTATCAGAACCTCGATTCTTGTCACAACTCCAATAAGATCCCTAGCATATTGCCTCATCATTCTACCTTCTATCCTCCATAGCATATTGCCTCATCAGTCTACCTTCTATCCTCCCTAGAATATTGCCTCATCAGTCTACCTTCTATCCTCCCTAGCATATTCTCTGCCTCTCTACTAGATCCCTGTTGACCTTTAGATCTACGTTGAGTATTAATCTCTGCATTTTTTTACATACCTATGCATGATTGGTATTATGTGTTCCCAATGTGTGCTTGTTGAACCCTCATCCTAGATCCATTGTATTCCTCAACCTCCTACACAGTTGAAACCCTATTCCTATTCTCAGTGCACACCATTTCTCTGTGTGCTACCACTCATTCTGCGACCTCTGGTATATTCCCTCTCATTCCACGATCCTTAGAGAATTGTATTCTTCACCCTGGGCATGTTCATGACGAGTGAAGACGGTCCTGCTATGATCTCACACGGCTTTCCCTCATATTTGAGCCTCGATCCTCAACATATTGATTAATGTCATGATTGGTCGCATGCACTGGGTTCTTAGGTAACCCATTGCATCATATATTCTTTTGTCATAATTCATTTCTTTGTTGCACACCATACTAATTCTGGGTGAATCGATGCTTTTGTAAGCATTTCTTCTATCACATTGATGCCTCGATAGCTGGTGGAGACCAAGGGAAGGAGCTTCATAGAAGAAAATGATGTTGAACATAATAGCCACTTTGTAGCGCAAGTGTTTAAGTATTTTGACTCAGACGGTGGCCCTCAAAGATCTATCAAGGGATGGATCATACTGGTAACCGGAGTAGTACATGAGGCTCAAGAAGATGATGGTCCATTTCAATGCCAAATTGTTTGTCAGAGGTCACTGCATGGGCTAATCACTCAAGGAGTCCTATCTACTCTTAAAAAATGCAAATGGGGAAGACATTGGTCTAGTTTTAATTCCATATCATATTTGCCAAAAAAGGTGGAAAGTGTTCATCTTGAATATTGCATTTGATCCAGAAAGCATTGCATTGAAGGGATTGCGGTTTTTTTAATACGTTTGCTTCATTGTAAAACTGTCTCATGTACATATGTGCAACTATTGTATTGCTTAATTAAGTAGACTGTTTCATAGATTGTAATGTTAGAATTTTAAATGCTAGTGACTTTTTTTCAGCTCATCATTTGTTCCTCTTTTGTGAGTATTTGATCCATAGTAAGATCTAGGATCCTTAGAGAACCTCACAAAATCGAATAATTTGCAATAACTAGCAAAAAATCTTGAAAAGAAGACAAATTTACACACAATGTTAACTGAAACTTGGAATTATCAGACTTTCTAACATGTAAATATGTTTAAAAAAGGTTTATATTTCATCCTGGAGAAATTTGAGAGGCTTAGGAATCCCAAAATGAGTGTACAATGCTAATTGGCCAAGTTGGCCTCAACCCCCCCTAGGTAGGTCCAACTCAATCCTAATCAACCCAAACAGTCACGAATTTTGGTGTGAACATAGCTGAAGCATGTTGGGTCATAAATGAATCATAGGCATGCGTGGGTGAGCAAATAGAGGTGTGTGGGAGGTCCAAGGAGTCATTAAATGCTCCAAATCTAGCCAAAAAGGGGCTAAATCCACTCAAGCGCCCAAAGTCAACATACATTCCCCATTTCAAGGAGAGAGTGTGCTCCAGCATTTAATGAGGGAGCACTTGTGGACAAAACTAGAGTTTGGGTGAGTTGGGTTGCTCAAAAATAGGTGTGAACACTCTCAAAAGTGGTTATTTAACCAATTAAAGTTACCTAGTCCAAACTATAGTGTAATAATGCACACATGGCAATAAAATTGACTAAGGTTATGAACTATGGTACTAAGTATTGGATTACTATTCTAACACCGCCCCTTAACCAAAACTTAGTACATCTCATGAATTTAAAGTGGGAGGCCTTGGCAACAAAGGCTCAAGTCACCTCATTACAAAACATAAATTTTATTTGTCCATGTAAATTGAGGACAAGAAGGAAAACCTCATGGGATAAAACCTTCCCTCTAAAATGGACATGGGGCTGAACCTACAATATAATTGCAGTAATCACCATCCATCACTCACTCCAAGAAAATCTCTCAAGTGAGTGAAGGTCTTCTCAGTAAAACACTTGGTGAAAATATCAACAGTTTGCTCGGTGGATGGGCAATACTGCAAGGAAATCACTTTGTCATGCACCAAGCCTAGAATGTAGTGCATATGAATTTCAATATCCTTTGTTCTCTGCCCTTGAACTGGATCATTAGATATCTTGATGGAACTTTGATTGTCCACCCAAATGTTGGTTGGAGAATCAATAGCAACACCAAATTACCGAAGAATACCTTGCAACCAAACACACTGTGTGGCTGCATTCATTGCTGCCTTGTACTTGGCCTTTGTTGATGAAAGTGAAATAGTATGTTGTTTCTTACTTGACCAAAAAATGGGACCTTCAGAAAACATGAAAACAAAACATGAAGTGGACTTTCTATCAATGGGATCTCCATCCCAATCTGAATCAGAAAATCCAGCTAGTTGTAGTGAAGAACCAGATGCATAATGTACCCAAAAATTCTTTGTTCCTTGGACATACTGAAGGATCTTTTTGGCTGCCTTCCAATGGATCTCATGTGGCTTCTGCATATACCTTGCTACAACACTTACAACATAAGACAAATCAGGTCTTGTATGTGTACGATACAACAAACTACCAACTAGCTGCCTGTAGCGTGTGCAATCCACCAAGGGAGAGTCATCAAATTCACCTAGTTTTATGCCTGAAATGAATGGGCACTTGGATGCCTTAGATTCAGCCATTTTAAGCTTCAATAACAGGTCTGAAGCATACTTTGGTTGACTCAGCATGATTCCTCTTTCATATTGCTCAATTTCCAAACCCAAAAATTGCCTTAGCAATCCTAGGTCGCTCATCGCAAATTCATTGTGTAGAGATGCCTTAATTGAGCCAATTTGTTTGTTGCAGCTCCTTGTAATTAAAATATCATCAACATATAGTACAATGACCTGCAAAATATCATCACATTGCTGTAAATACAAACTTGGATCAGAATTGCATCGAATGAAACCAATTGAGAGCAAAAAAGCATCCATTTTAGCATACCAAGCCCTTGGGGCTTGCTTGAGTCCATAGAGTGATTTCTTCAACCTGAAAAAAAGTGAGGGATCCTATTGGAAACCTTTAGGCTGCTGCATATAGATCTCTTCCTATAGCTCACCATGTAAGAATGCACTTTTAACATCCATATCGTGCACTTGCCAACCCTTACTAGCTGCCATGGCTAGAGCCAGTCTAATTGAGTCCATCTTTGCAACCGGTGCAAAGGTATCGGTATAATCCACACCATGGATTTGTGAGTATCCCTTGGCCACTAACCTAGCCTTGTAATTCAGATCAAAACCATTAGCAACAGGTTTGGTTCAAAAAATCCACTTACATTGCACAAGTTTTTTCTTGGGAGGAAGAGGCACCAAATCCCATGTTTTGTTCTCTTGAAGTGAATGAAGTTCTTATTCCATTGCTGATCTCCACCTTGGATCATGGTAAGATTCATGATATGATGGTGGCTCAGATCCAATCATCATATAACAGTGGTCAACAAGTGCAATTTCATTTGCAAAGGAAGCATTGATTGTTTGAGATCTAGTCTTCCTAGGCTCTTGGGGATTGCATGCCAATTCACCTGCAGCTTGTATGATTTTTTCAGCCCACTTGGGCCTTGATGGAGACTCATCTATAGCAATGTCATCTTCAGCCATATCATCTTCAGAAATATCAGAAAAATCAGAACTTGAATCATCACTTACTTCATTAAGGTGTGGAGGAGAAGAGCATTCCCCCGGTGCAAGCTCAAAATCGGGAATTGGTTCTTCTTCGAATTGCACACTTCTCTCAATGAAATTTTTGAGTGTGGATGTGTCAAAGAGATTATAACCCTTTGTGTCTTCTCTATAACCAACCATGATACATTCTATGCTCTGTGGTTGCAAATCCTTCCTCTTTTCTGATGGAATTCGAGCCCATGCTCTAGATCCAAAAATCCTGAAATTTGAGACATTTGGTTTTTGGCCAAACCATGCCTCATAGGGTTTTTACCTTTGACTGATTTGTGAAATGCTCCGTTCTGAATATGTGCAGCACATTTGATGGATTCATCCCATAGCTTAGGGCTTAGATCCCTAGCTTCAATCATGCATGTAGCCATCTCTTTGAGAGATCTATTTTTCCTCTCTGCCACACCATTTTGTTGTGGTGTGTAGGGGATTGAATGTTGCATTTGGATGCCACATTCCTCACAAAGGTGCTGAATTTTTTTGTTCACATACTCCTTTCCATTATCAGTCCTAAGGATTTTTATCTTATGACCACTATGTTCTCCACTAAGGCCTTCCAAATCTTCAATTGCTCAAACACTTCAGATTTTAATTTAAGTAAACCCAGCAGAATCGAGAGTAGTCATCTATGAATGTTAGTACATACCTTGATCCCCCATAGGATAGAGTGGGAAGAGGACCAATGAGGTCTAAATGTACCAATCCAAGTGGTTGAGTGGCTCTCCTTGCCATTCCCTTCTCATAGCTACGTTCTTGATGTTTCCCAATCACACAACCAATGCAAGCTCCATTTGTAGATTTGATTTCAGGAAGCCCTTCCACCATCTCATCTTTGTGCAATGTTTGGAGTTACTTGTAGTTCATGTGGCCAAATATTTCATGCCATATATTGGAGGTATCATTGGCATGAGAGTGGAGTGCTTGGTCACTAAAACAAGGGAGGAAATTCGAGAACTTGTACATCCTCTCTTGGTGGTCTGCATACCCAACTGCCAAGACTTGGTTTGAAGAAATTTTTGAAATCTCTACCAAATCAGGAGTAAATGTTACTATTGGATTCTCCTGTATGGGTCATTTGATACACTGATAACAAATTTGCTGCCAATGAAGGTACATAGAGCACATCACTGAAATATCCATGCTCCAAATCGATCCTACCAATCCCTTTGGTCTGGATCTCAGATTCATCTCCCATTCGAACTGTTGGGACACTATTCGAATGCATAGAGGAGAAGAGCTCTCTAGATGAAACCATGTGCCTGGAAGCCCCTGAATCAATAATGAAGGAAGAGGAATTAGAAGTACCTGCTACCAAAGCATGACATTTCTCCTTGTTTTCAGGATTTGAGGTGCCATCTTTCTTATTTGCACCATAAGGGACAAGGATGTTGTTCCTCTCCAGCAGTTGCGCCATTGGGTCAATGGTTTCTTCATGCATGAGCTCTCTGGATTCCATCCTTTGTGGAAATAAGTGCATTTGGTCTTCTCTTTTCCCTTCTTGTCCTTCTCCTTGGAAGTTTTCAAACCCCCATCAACAGATTTGGTTATTGCAAACTTCCTCTTCTATGGCTACTTCGAACTCTTTGCCTTCTGCTTTCCCTTGGAGGCATTCGAAACACCCATGGCTAAGGCTTGATCTTTCGATTTTATGGTGCCCATTCGAACTAGATTGTCTTGCTCCTGAGTAAGACACTCCATGAAGGTTGCTAGTGATGGCATTTTCCAATTTCGAAGAGTCATTTTGGCAGAATGGAATGTGCTTACAAACAATGAGAATTCTGGCCCTAGCTTCGAAAGGATGGATAGTATCAATTGTTCTTTTTTCTTAACAATTCCACATTGTTTCATCTGAAGCACTAGTGACTTGAATTTAGTGAAGAACTCCTGGATGGTTTCAAAATGTGCTGGGCTCAAGCTAATGAGCTCGTTTTCAAGCTGGTGGCCTCTCAGTTCATCAGTTTTACCAAAGAGTGATTCTAGCTTAACCCACACTTCATTTGGGGTTGTCAAACTGTCTGTATGAAACAAGGTTTCCCTCGAAATGCTCAGGCATAGCAATCCATATGCTTCATCAAGTCGATTGTAGTACTTTTCTTTCTCCACAGCAGAGTTTGGTTCCACTTCTGTGCCCATGGTTACTCTATAGAGACCCTTAGGTCTTAGTTTGATGACCATTTCAGCCATCCAATCGAAGAAATTGAAGGGAGTGAGCAACATTTGGTTTGCTTCCATTTCTGTTTGCATTGATGGTGAGAAAACTGTTGAAAGTCCTGCAAAAAACACTTAATTTTTATCTGGAAATTCTCTCAAGAATGCAGCTCAAACGCTCAAGATTGATCTGCAACTCACTAAAATACACAAGGATCTGATAACATGTGAGTATTTTGATCCACAGTAAGATCTAGGAGCCTTATAGAACCTCACAAAATCGAATAATTTGCAATAACCAGCAAAAAAGCTTGAAACAAAGACAAATTTACACACAATGTGAACTGAAACTTGGCATTATCAGACTGTCTAACATGTAAATATGTTTAGAACAGGTTTATATTACATCTTGGATAAATTCGAGAGGCTTAGGAATCCCAAAGTGAGTGTACAATGCTAATTGGCCAAGTTGGCCTCAATCCCCCATAAGTAGGTCCAACTCAATCCTAATCAGCCCAAACAGTCACGCATTTTGGTGTGAACATGGCTGAAGCATGATGGCTCATAAATGAGTCATAGGCATGCGTGGGTGAGCAAATAGAGGTGTGTGGGAGGTCCAAGAGTCATTAAATGGTCCATATCTAGCCAAAAATGGGCTAAATCCACTCAAGCGCCCAAAGTCAACAGACATTCCCCATTTCAAGGAGAGAGAGCGCTCCAACATTTAATGAGGGCGCACTTGTGGACAAAACTAGATTTTGGGGGAGCTGGGCTACTCAGAAATAGGCATGAACACTCTCAAAAGTGGTTATTTGACCAATTAAAGTTACCTAGTCCAAACTATAGTGTAATAATGCACACATGGCAATAAAATTGACTAAGGTTATGAACTATGGTACTAAGTATTGGATTACTATTCTAACATGTTTGATAGAAGATATTAGTTTAATAGAGACTTTGAAATAGTGGAGGCTTCTTAGCAGTTGAATAAATCTGTTTGAGCATTGTACCTTTGAGTCATTTGCAGTTTGCAGTTTGAGTTATTTACAGAATTTGAAGTGATTTGCATATAAAGATGCATTCTCTAGTTTCAATTGTTGGAGTGGTATTGTTTACGCACAATTTAGCAACTTAAATAGCACATTGAAGACTACCTAACAAACTTGCATAACCTCAGGATTATCCTTCAACGTGTCACTACTAAGGAAAATCCTCTCGATTTAGGTCTCCTAAATCTCCTAAGGGAAAACTAGATTAACCACAAGAGATGTCCCCAACTAAATTTTCGGGGTACTAACTAGAGGTTCCCACATAAGTTGCTTTGCATCAAACTTCTGTTGCTAAGCAATTGTGAGCCAAATGGATTGATAAGTTCATCAAGAATAAGAAATTATAGATAGGAGATTGGGATCTCTTATTTGACTCGAGATTTAATGACTTAAAAGGAAAGCTCTGCACTCGCTGGATGGGACCATATTAAATTGATACAGTTTATGAAAATGGTTCTATGAAGCTGCATAGCATAGATGGCGATAGAACCCCTCTCATAGCCAATGTTCATTGACTGAGGTTATATCGGAGACCACTATCCAAGGATTCTTTCATTGAAGATATTGCCATTCATTCAGATTTGGAGCTTGTTGGTACAAAGGCCATGCCTAAGGAAAACACTACAATGTGGGCTATATTTTTCAAGTACTAGTCAAACTGATTTATGAGGCAACTAAGGATACTTAAGAAAATGATAGGAGTTAGATTCAAGTTACTAACTTAGTCTAGGATAATGATGGGATGATGTCTTAACATAGATTCAATGATAAGCTTATGGGGTTTAAAGGATAAAGATTCAATGAGTTATAATCAAAATATTTAACTAAAGGATCATTTGATAGATTGAGTGATTAGCAATACATCATAAACTTTCAAATTTACATAACATATGATAGAAGTTCAATTCAAGTTCAAATACAACACATGTTCTGAAATGAAAAACATCAACATAATCAAAATGTACAACTTAGATTCCATATCTATGATGAAGTTACCCAAGTTTAAAGTGAAACATAATATGTTAACCAAGATTAAAGTGAGAAGATTAACCCAATTGTTATAAGTGTTCCTTTTGAGATATCCTCAAGGTACTAGGAATTTTTTCTTGTGACTGTCTATCCACTTTAGGAAAATGAGAGCTATTCAAAGATATCTCCCTTAGATCTTCCTCTCATGCAAAGAGGCAAGTGTTGGCCTTGAGCAAAAGAACCCTTTGCTAAAGGTCAAGACTAAGATCCTCTTTGTCTTGAGTTGGAAGTAATTTGGATGTTTAAGTGTTGAAATGTTTTGGTTAATTATTAGCAATATTGAGTATGTAAAGCTGATAAGATTCAATAGGAAATGATATCATAAGCAAATCCAAATTATAAATACACAATACAAGTATAGTTTTAAATGGCATTCAACACTTAATATGCTTGCCGAAAATAAAATACAGAAATTAATAAATTAGAACCAGTGAAACACCACTTGTGAGAGACTCACAAGTACTCGTGAGTCTTCACGAGTCAACTGTTGGGTAGGGTAACCACTATAGACTCGATGTGAAACTTTTGCACTCGGTCAAACTCATGGACTCAACATGAAACTCGTGGACTTGGTTGAAATCGACCCAAACTTGGCATGGACTTACTCAAACTCAGTTGTGAAGGTTTGTTTCCCTGTCGCCACAAGTCTTTTTGCCATGCCCCAAGCCTTGTAGCCATGAGTCCTCTTGCTGCACCTCAATCCTTGTCGTTGTGATTCCTCTTGCCGCACCCCGAGCCCTATCGCGGTGATCCTTGTCGTCGGAAGTCTTGCCGTTGCAATTCCTGGCGATGCTATCTCTGTGGTGCCATGAGCCTTTGTCATGAGATTAGTAATAAAAAATTAAATTTAACCCCATCTGTAATATCCCGATTTTGACCCTATTGCATTTAAATTGTAAATGATGTAAATATTGTTATTAAATCATGGTGAGGAGCTCAAGGCCAAATCCCTGCCATCGATTTAGCGTTTTATGTATCGACAATTAAAAATCGATGCATATGGTTCTTGTGCTAGCCACACACAATAGAAATTATTACATCATGTAAATATGAATTTTAATGAAATACCCACAACTAGCTATGCAATGAAACAAGAGATGGGGGCATGATTTTCACAAGGAATAGGGATGGAAAATATTCAAACCCTTGCGCCAATAGTGTTAAGCCAAATGTCATTGAGAGAACCCATAAACCCGCAACTACCCATTTTGACTTATGCACCCAAACATTTAATTCTTCCAAGAGTTGGTTGAGGTTGTTAATGCCTTGGGAATGGAGAGGTATGGAAGCCAATTTCATGTATGGGAAAGCTGTCAATCTGGAAAAATGTATTTTTGCTTCTTAGGAAATAAAACACCCACAAAATTGTGCCCAAAGCCATTCTTCACCCATGGTCTTTTCTCTCTCACGTAGTCTGAGCTAGCCGGGGCTTTCTCCTTAACATTTTACATCATTTTCCTGCATTTTCCATAGCTGGGAAAGCGTTTTTGTATTGTAAAGTGGCTGGGAGAAAGGGAATCACGATTTGGGGGTTTATGGAGGCCATTTCTGTCCCTTGAATGCCCATGAACGTTTTCTGAAAATGATTTTTCTCTCCCAAGGTTGATTTCCCATCTGCCATTTCATTTTTGGTTTCCCACATTTTTCTTAAACTAATGGAAACCCATTTTGGGAATCCCACTATCAAAATGTTTCTCTTCATGCCCAACAATTGTGATTTTGCTGTTATTTGAATCCCTATTTTGGTTTGAACTGTAAGTAAGAATTAGGAGTGGAAGAGGACCAAAATTGGCTTGATAAACCTAGTGAAGAGAGTAACCTCAAGAAAGATCAAAAGGGTTGGTTATTCTTCTATGCACACCTTGAAGAACACTAGAATGGAAGGTATGGCCCGAGGGACTATTTAGTAGTGAAGGGAATACTTCCTTGTGCCGAGTGTGTAGGTATTGCGGGGACCAAACTGGATAGATCTTGTAGAGGTATCCATAGCTCTGTGGTTGAGCTCACTAGCTTAGCAATTCTTCCTTTCCATTTCCTTAGTATCCTGATAAAACTGATTGTGGATTGGCTTGGCTAATTTTGGTGTATATTTGGCTATGTGTGAGTCTAATGTTCCCTTTTTCCTTGTAGAAATCATGCCCAACTCGAGGGTGGCAGTTGTGTTGAGAGATTGATGAGCAAAATTGGACTATGGTTGGGTGGAGTGCTGCAGTTGCATAGCTAGTTGCTCGGGACTACTTTGCTTCAAGATAAGTATTCTCTTGTGTTAATTCTGCAATGTCTTTAATTGATGAATGGTATGAATATGTTGAATATATGCTAGATGTGTAGTTGGATTTACTTCCGTTGTGTTTCTTACATTTATACATCTGCATATGTATGTTTATTTCCAATGAATTTTTTTAATAATCATGGGGCTAGATGCCCATCCTTAGCGTCATGTTCTCTCCATCGCACTAGTATGATGGGAGGGGACGTGACACCATCATCAAGAGTCTTGCCGCCGCAAGTACTGGAGGTGCTATCTCAATGGCGCAAGGAGCCTTACCTTCTTGATATTGGAAAATAAACATAAAAATTTAATTACTTATTGGCTCAGCTCGTAAGTTGGGGCCACAATATGTATTTTTAAATTTTAGTAATGAGAATGATTATTAAGTTTGTTACTTAGTGATTATTTAGGTTTAGTAACTTAGTAATAAATTATTATTATTATGATATATATATATATATTGATTGTAAGGTGCCAGCTAGGGCACATAAGGAATAAACTCAAGAAGACATAGAGATAGGCGTGAAAGAGCACCATATTTCTCATTGACCAAATGTACATATATATACAATGAGAAATGTCCCTTGAGTTTCATATTCCCAACTGGACTCTTGGATTCTCAGGTGACTCTTGGTCTCCCGTGCACATTGATATTCCTCACACCGAGGATTGGAATCCAACAAATCCCCCCTTAATCTAAAGGGTGTATATGAGTCCAAGAAAAAGAAGAGAGTTGGATTAGTGGAAGTGGACAACTACCACCAGCTGAACATTTCCATCTCGAACATCCTTTACTAAGAAGGTTAGCTAGAAGCTTGCACATGCTTCTGCTAAATACAAGAGCTCTCTGAAGGGATGGTTTTTAGGCTGACCATCAACCAAAATGGGCTAGCAGAAGACTGAAATATTCTACTATGTGTGTGGTTCAATGTTGAACACAAACTATCGAACTTGGAGATAACAATCGCTCAAAGGTTCTTTGGAATGGTTGGGATGGGATGACACCAAACCAACTGGAGAGCTGAAAACAGGAAGTGAACAACTGCAACTTGCTGAACATTTCCATCTTGACAGCTGTTTTCCAAATTAGCTAGAAGCTGGCACATGCTTCTGCTAAATGAAGGTGCTCTCGATACCGGTGGTTTTTGGATGAACACCAACTTTGGAGCTCAGTCGAACATATCTCTTCAAAGGATCTCTTGTTCTAGCTCGCTTACACTTGCTCACTTGTTACTAACGGTCTTCATTCCCCTCTGTCAGGAACAATGTGAGGAGAGGAGAGTCTCATGGTGTCACAACTAGACACAAAACACATGAGTACTCTATGTCATGTATATCTTCTATCTAGCCTCTGAAACGGGATGTGGATCATGATTGTTTGATCTCACTTACTTGTAGACCGCCATTGTTGCTTGTTATTAGATGGAGGCTTCAAAACATGATTCCTGACATCATGTTCCCCCCTGTCAGGTACAAAGTAAGAAGCAATATAATAATCTGCTGCAAGTTTCACTTTTTCAGGTTTCTTCACCTTCAAACACTGATCTTAAGAATGGTTTCGCTTCCCACAATGATGACAAGGATGAGGATCAAAACACTGATATTTCACATGGCCAACTCGGTCGGAATGTTGGCATATGGAACTATGAACTGATGTGGATGAAGATGGACTCTCATTGATGAATCCATCACTCTAAAACTGGATGGGCTTGGAGAAATTAAGAATGTGAACTATCACTTCCTTGTCATATCCAAGGCTGGTTCTGTGCTTGTTATGGTTGATCTCTTCCCATGGTATAATGATGGGCTTGGAAGGAACAAGAAGAACCTTTGCATGCATGTTTTCATCTTCATTTTCTTTCACTTCTGTACTGGCGCCACTGATTCTCTTATGTGATTTTGAAGTGGCATCAATCTATGCAGGCTACGAAACTGGATCATAAAGAGGATTATTATGAACATGAAAAACTTCAAAATGATTTTATTCTTGTTGGAGCTGCAAATCAAGCTGTAGGAAATCAAGTGTGTCTTGTGAATCTTTTACAGAATCTCGAATGTGAGTGAGAGTGCTTTTGTCGATCATGACAGTATTATCAACGGAGGAGAGAAGTAGAGTGTTTAGTAACTCTATAATTCCATTTAATCTCGTCATTGTTAAAATGAAGCTGAAGACTCACTCAAACAAAGAAGAAGGGCTTCTTGCAATTTCGCCCTTTTACAAGCACTCAACCTCATAAAATGAAAGATGTCGGTCTCAGCCGAAAATGGACCCAAACACAATGCAACTCAATTTAATTTAATTTTGAATGGTACAAAAGAAACTAGTTGCAAGCTACAAAACTCAAATGTACTTACAACAATTGTTGATTATGAAAAATTCACCCAAGAATATTGTACATGCCTTGAGAACTTTAGGGTATCTCTGATACGACTATAAGGTGCCAGCTAGGGCACATAAGGAATAAATTCAAGAAGACATAGAGATAGGCGTGAAAACGCACTATATTTCTCATTAACCAAACGTACATATATATACAATGAGAAATGTCCCTTGGGTTTCATATTCCCAAGTGGGATCTTGGACTCTCGGGTGACTCTTGGTCTCCCTTGCACATTGATATTCCTCACACCAAGGATTAGAATCTAACATATATGTTTGTTTATTTTAATATATTATATTATATTTTATTTTGAAGTTTATATACACACAAACCTTATGGTGAAACCGATACGAATTTCATCACAAATTTCGAACCCAAAACTAACTTAATCGTTTTCGAATCGAACTCGAACCCAAACGATGTGACATAGATTTCATTTATTCTCGTACCGAAAAATACTGGGGATGAACATATCAATTGTTTTGATTGGAATGATTAAATCATTCTACAATATGCAGTTATCAAATGATGAATACTATAGGGTCTATCACTGCTTTCAGTTGTTGTTACAGATCTTCCAATGTCTTGTGAGCATCCACCCTATTACTCGCTAAGTTGTACTTAGTTGGACTTTCAAGTGAGCGGGAAAAGTCTGAACATGATACATGTTCATCATCCATGTTATGAAGTCCATCAAGCCTTTTAAAGCCCCATTTTTTAATTTTTCACATGTTCATGCCCCACGGGGTTTGTAATAAAATGTGCTAGCATGATGACTTTTATGTAAAGGACTTGGCTTCCTTGGACTTAGAAATCAATCTGGGTATCCCAAGGATTTTTTTCGCTTGTTAATTATACTTTGTGTTTTAGCAAGGTATACTTTTCGAGTTTTTCTCCTGCTCCTTCAAAGCTATAATGCTCGTCTTGGTGGTTAGGCATTAGGAGGTTATTAAAGTTCATGTGTCAATGTATATTACCATGCTAGACATTAATTTAGAGTTGTATGAACATGTGCTAAGTTCCCCTAGGATTTTTTTTAAGTTTTGGAAAAAATAATTTTTCTCGTAAAATCAAGCTATTTTTTAATAGTATAATTGAGAAAATAAAAAATGTAATAAAAGTATGGTTAGGGGGTGAAATTTGTCTAGTGGATGCTCTTTTTCTAAGCCAGAGCACTCATTAAACCCATAAACCCACTTTCCTAAGTTTTCGAGTGATTATTTACCACTTAAAATAATATTTGCTTGAAAAAGGATAAAAAGACATAATAAAGTCAATTTGGAGATCCCACTGATTAAGAAAATCTGTCGGATCCTTGTCTCTGGTGATTGGAAATCAAATCCAAGGAAAATATGGAGAAATGTCATGATTGATTTGATGGAGGATTGGATCTCCATCAAAAGGGAGGTGCATTCCATCAAAGGGGGGCGCATCTCATGAAAAGGGGGTGCATCAAATGAGGTGGCAACCTTGTTGAAGGGTGAAGAATCCAAGAGAGGGGCGAACCTCTTCATGAGAGGTGGCGCCATCCTCATTAGATTGAATCTAATATAATCCCTAAACTTCCTCAAGATATCACCCTTGATTCTCCCATGTGTCAATCCACACCCTCCTCTTGGCCAAGTCGCCCTCTTGGGATCATATTACTATAAATCCTGTTATCACATTCATAGTGGTCAAGGCTACCATGTCTTCAGACCAAATTCCAATACTTTTCTGAGCTAGTCCTTTACTATGAGATGCTTGATATCGACAGTTGATGAGCAACTATTCTATGATCACTCATATTTTCGGTAGACCCAAAGCATCATATTTTCATCCTTATGCCATGACTGTGTTGAATATTGTAACTTCTAAGAATATTATATTTGTACTTTATTATTCCGGAGATGTTTCATCCCTCCGAGGTGATCCTATTATGTATCCGGAGATGTTTATTCCTCCAATGGATTGTGGTAACTAGGGTTATTAGATCCACCATGTGGGGGTCGGCCCTGAGTTAATTTATTAAGGGTTATTGGACTCCCTTGGGAGAGGTCGACCCCATAAGGGAAAAAGTCAATTGGGAAACTAGAATAAGTAGAGGAGGATGTTCCTCACTTATCACACACTTCCATCACTCAGAAAGTAGCACATTTGTCAAAGAGAGGTCTGCACAGGAGGTAGAGAAGGAGCTCAAGTCTTGGAGCACATCTTGTATTTTGGTTGATCATCTTATTGAGGAAAGCTTTGCTGGGTTTTCTACCCCATGAGGGTTTCCCAAGGTAAAATATTTGTCTATCTTGTGATTATGTTTCTTTCAGTGATCTTTCTAGTCAAATTAGTATAAAATTAACATGGTATCAGAGCTAGCTTGAATAGAACATCTTTCACAAGGTGAAAATATCTTTCTCTCTCTCTCTCCCAAAAATTAGGGTTTCTGCAAAAGTTAGTATTTTTTTATTCTGAGTGTATGGCTGAATAGCCCTTCTCAATTCAAAGTTTTGAGCCCTGGATCGAATTTTTTGGTTGGGTAGAACTCCGAGAAAGTCAAACCTTAGTTTGACCAAAAGTGCGATAAACCAGAAATTCTGTTGCAGATCCGGAAAGTGAAAAGTTGAAGTTTCCAAAAACAGAACACACCAGTGTTTCCAAGTCAATCAAGCACATCTCCTGGTAAGTGTTACTCTATCTCTTAAGAAACTTCAATCTCTTTAGACTCCCCCAAGAGAAGATGGCTCCAAGCACTAAGCTTGAAGACAAGCTAGAAGGTATAGAGAATTTTCAAGCATGGAAATATAGAATTAGTCTCATTCTTGAAGAGAATGATCTTGCTCAATATATCAAGGATGAAGTTGCAGAACCCGCTGAAGATGAAGCCAAATAAAAGTATAGGAAGGATCTGATTAGGGAAAAGAGAATCATTGCTGATTCTATCAAGGACCACTTGATTCCCAAAGTGGCATCCAAGAAGACCCCAAATGAAATGTATCATGCCCTAGGAAGAATGTATGAAGGGAGGAAAATCAATAGGAAGATGAACCTAAGAACTCAGTTGAAGAATACTAAGATGAACAAAGGAGAATCCATTCAAGACTACTTCTCAAGGGTTTCTCAAATCAAGGAACAACTAAATGCCATTGGAGATACCCTTGATGAAGATGAACTTGTAATGACTGCTCTAAATGATCTCACTAGACCTTGGGAGTCATTTATACAAACTATGTGTGCCAGAAAAGAAAGTATGAAGTTTGATATAGTATGGGAGGATTGTGTTCAAGAAGAAGCTAAGGTAGCCAATAGAGAAGCCCTTCTCAAGGAGGATTGTAGCTAGGGTTTTCACCCTAGCTTGTGCAAATGCGCACCTACTAAGGAGAATGGACTCCTTAGTAGCAGTTCAATAAACAATAAATGAAAGTGCTAAAGCAATACAAATTCTAAACTAGCATGAGCATTAAGAAACATAACAAAACATGGAAATATAAATGGTTTTTTGTATTAAAGATTATACCTCCAATGTGAAGGTTGGTGAAGTCCTTGCAATGGTCCAAGAGGGTTTCTCCAAACTCCAGCTTTGCTCCTTCTCTTTCTCCAAAGGGTGGAAATGGGCCAAAAGGGGCACTCAATGGTGAAAGTAGCTCAAGGGTGAGCTAGGGTTTCAAGAGTGATTTTGGCAGAGTAAGGGTGTATTTGATTGTGGATATGAAATGAGGGGTCTCCATCACCTATTTATAGGTTTTTGGTGGTGGAGTGCTGGCCCATGGTTTTGGGAACCATATGGTTTAGGTCAGCTGTATAGGGTTTTTCCTCATTTTTCCTCTTTTTTCTCCTTTTATTATATTTTTTATTCCCTTTTTAGAGGGTTTTTGCTATTTTGGCGGAATTTTGGATAATTTTTGGGGGAAAAGGGGTTTTTTAGCCTTTTGGAGGCTTTTTTGATGGTTTTGTGGCCTTTTGGAGGCTTTTTAATGGGATTTTAGGGTTCTGAAGGTAAACATGGTAGGAAATATGGACAAATGAGTCATGTAATGGGGTAGATGAGGTAGTGAGCACTTTTTGGGTGTTAACATATTGCCCCCTGATATGTGAGGGCCGGAGCTCATCGTATCGCCAATAGACATCATAAGTCTTGTATGGTTTTCCTGCGGGTGTGGAGAAGAGAAGAAACAAACTGGAGCCCGGAACAACGGTCCCGAACGAACTGCAAAAACTAAAATTACATAACCTCAATAATGGATGAGGAATAATCTGATCAGATGGATGAGGCGGGCATTCCCATGCTCGTATCAAGATATAGAACAATAAGAACAAGGGGGTCCAAAATATGGGGACCTAACATATACATGGCCTCAAATAATGAATGAGGAAGAATCTCAATATATGGATGAGGCAGGCATACCCATGCTCGTATCAAGATACATAAAAAATAACTGGGAGGCCCAAAAAGGGGGACTTGTAGGATACATAGAGAACCACTGTGTACATCATAAGGGTCCAGAGGGGACACAAATCTGGGACATACTGCTGGGCTGACCATGTATAAGCTGAAGAACTGATATACTAGAATAACAACAGTGCTATTGAGTGTGGTACTAGAGGAACTGATGAGCTGCTGGATCATAGTGACAAGGGGTCATACTCTCAATGGTACACTGAACTAGAACTAAACTGGGTACTCAAGGAAGCATATAACTGGATGGCTTCCGAATACAATCGCCAACGCAACCCGGACATCCACGGGAACATAGAATTGGGTGTTCTGAAGTGACTCACCAATGTGCTAGAGTTGGGGGAAATCCGGGGTCTTCAATCAATAACTGAAGGGATATATAAACCCTGTATGATTCTCAACGATGTGATCAAGGTGTTGAAGTCGAGCATGTGAGAAACAACCACTCAGAGAGGCAATGATGACTCCTCTCAAAATGGTCCGTAGGCACTCACCACAGATGGTGATGGGTCCAAGGCGCAGGGATCTCTGGGTCTATCCTCTGGAATAGAGGGGCTGTCGTCGACAGAGGGAGACCGGCAACTATCAAGGCAATGATGTTTCCTTGACAGAAGCGCGAGGTGAAGAACCGAAGTGTGAGAGTACTGATGGTAGGACTGACATACTGTGGGGGATAACTGGGCAAGTAGAGTGGGTGGACTCAAACTTCCTTTATTCAGAGTATGATGGCGGAGATGATCAGGCAGCATATGAAACTGACTGATGGGAAAAGGATCATAGCTGTAATGGATCAAGGATAGTGACTGGGATGAGGAATACTCAAGATGGTGTAAAATGGCAGGAGACTGCAGACTACTCTGAACAAAGGCAACCTGATTGGGGGTGCTGCCGAGATGATCGATCATAGTGCCAAGAGGCACGGGGGGACTTCTTCATGGGTTAAGGAACTAGAAGAAGTGTGTGTAAAATGATACTGTCGTGTGGATTTATACGAGCCCAGGATAGTTCATGCTCGTGATTGTTTTCAATTTTAAGGAGTCTGAAAGCGATAAGAAGACTCTGAAATAATGGAATGGTACTGTCGTGTGGATTTGTACGAGCCCAGGACAGTTCATGCTCGTGGTTGCTTTCAATTTTAGAGAGTCTGAAAGCAATAAGAAGACTCCAGGGGGTTTCTTTTTCATGTGTTAGTCTCCAAGGCCCGAAGAAGCATAAAAGGATGCAATGAAGAACTCTTCTAGCCAGTGTGACTAGAGTATTCCTTTTTTGTAATTAGTCTACCAGGTCTAGAAAAGGGTTAAACTTATACCAGATAGACGCCCTTTCAGGTACTTTAACGAGCATGAAAGGAAGCAAGATTGCTCGGCGATCTTTTCATTATTTTAGGAGTTAGAAAAGATCTTAACAGAAACTCCCTAAGTGCCTTTTTCATAAAGGAATTGTCTGGCCCGAAAAAGGGATAAAAGTATACCGAACAAAAGGAATGGCCAGGCAAGGAGGAAGTGCTCAATCAAGGAACATTGATGATGACCAAGAACGAGGGTGGTGGGGAACACTGATGGGCCTCCTTGCGGGATAATGAATGGTGGCAAAATAACAAAATAATTGCAGTATGACAGGAGTGAATGGCTCATGTAAAAATGTGGAACAATCCGATGGCGGCCGATGTGGCGTGCAAACCGAGGCAACAAGGTGTCAGGACACAATGTTGAAACTGTACTAAGTGAGAGCGAGAAATGATCTCAAGCATCATCACGAGCTCAAAAAAATGAATCCGGCGATATACAAAGTGTCAAAAATGGATAACGGCCGATGTGGCATGCAAACCGAGGTGACGGGGGGCGTTTTGGAAAAATACCCAAAAAATATGGGGGTGAGAGTGAGAAATGATCTCAACCATCATCATGGGCTCAAAAAAGTGAATTCCATGATATAAAATATACCAAAAACGGAGAGCAGCCGAAGTGGCATGCAAACCGATGCGACGAGTGGTGTCGAAAAAATGCTCAAAAACTGATGTGGAAAAAATAAGAAAATAAGTGGACCATCATGACGGTCTCATCGTACTGATTCCAATGGCAGAAATGGTGCAGAAAATGGACTTCGTATGGGTTTAGAATGGCCAAAACAAGAAAAAGTCAACGGACTATAAATAGTGAATGGGTCCAACATGACAAGTGTCATTTGGACTTGTTGACTTTCACTAGTGATCAGAGTGGACCAGAGCTGAGTTGGCATTTCTGGATGATCTGACCGATCGATTTCAGATCCGGGAGTTACAGGCATTCCGACAAACTCATACCTGTATTGTCATTGGATTCGGGGTAGGGTGGTGGGTCCCAGGGGATTTTTTGTACGGTCCACGTGGGGTGGACCGCGAGTTTGGGGGGTGGAACCACGGTCGGGGACCGCGGGTTTCAGGTTGGATCACGCGGCTGGGGACCGCGAGGTTCGGGTCGGAAAACGCGGTCTGGTACTGCGCGTTCTGAGGCTGAACACGCGTTTTGGTACCGCAAGTTCAGCTCCTACAGGCACGGTTGTGGACCGCGACTGTAGCTTTGATAGCCACGATCAGAAACCGTGGCAAGGGGCCCTAAAGATACGATTGGGATCGAGCTTTTAGGGTTTCTCGGGGGAGGGGGGAAGGCAAGGTTACTTCTTTGACATGAGTCTGATGAGTTTGCCTTGTGTGATTGGTAGGATGCCGCTGGTGCTGTGGCGAGAGCGGGAGGTCCCGGACGAGATAGTAGAGGTTATACGGAGGGATCGACATGTGCGATCGGTGTTGGGATTGTGCAGACTGCTGAAGTTCGCTCAGGTACCCATGATGTGGTTAGCAGCATTGCTGTTGAACAGATTAGTGAGCTTTTGAGAGCCTGACATTCAGGCATTCAGGGTGCAGGGGGAGAGGGTGGATCTCACCCTTGCGGATGTATACTTACTGACGGGGTTTCCATGTCTGGGTAGAGTGGCATATACGCAGCCACGAGTATCCGTGCATGTAGATATGGAGGATATGCTAGAGCGGTACTGTGTTCCATAGGCGAGGGTGCAGAGGAATGCACTCCGGGTAGTGGAACTTCAATATCCATTAGTACATGCCATTGCGGCATGCGTGGTTCGTGTGTTGGGGTCCCAGTCACCTGAGAAGGTGTCCGGGGGCCAGATGCAGCTAGTGGAGCACGTATTGGATGGTGTCTACTATGCATGGGGCTAGATGTTCCTCACATGTGTGCAGCGGCAGCTGACATCGGTGAACGAATCTGGAAAGGGATTCTGTTACGGATCCTTTCTATGTGCTTTCTTCATGGAGTGGGTACCGACACTATGGCCGCGGGTGCCGGTCAGGGCAGGAGGATTGAGGGAGCTGTGCAAGTGCGGTGGGGGGAGATGATGCGCCGCCGGGGTGGTGGCGAGGTTGGTAGATACTTCACGTAGGAGTTGTACCTGCAGTGGCTACAGATGCCGCTGACACTAGATGATTTTCCATATAGAGATATGGACTACACTGGGGATCCAGAGGCACCACGGGCACCAGGACAGGCATGGGGACCAGATGGTACGTATGGTTTTGCTTGCATGTTATGGATGTCAAGTCTTGTGTACGATATGCGTTATGATATATACTGTTACTGACTGATGTGTGATCTACAGATGTTGGTCCGAGACCACCGCTAGGACATGTAGTGCGCAGGGGGCATGTGGCAGTACCAGCCTTGCCAGGCCGAGGGGAGGTGCGTCGATGGGATGCATAGGGGACTCTGGAGTCCGTACGGATGCTTCTGGATCGGTTGCTGGTGGGAGTGATCGATGATGGGTGGCGGGATGTGGATCCGGAGGTGATTCGGGATTGCATGAGGGTGCCATGGGAGTTCTGGTCGATCGCGATCCGGGTGGCCATATTAGCGGATAGCGGACGGGCACATGATCCCACAGGGGATGAGGAGTTGCCGGAGGAGGAGCGAGGGGAGGACTCAGAGGCAGCTAATGCAAGCAGTGATGCAGGGTATGAATCTCATTAGGGAGTGCAGGGGACTCCCCCCGATTTTGTAGCTACGGCATGTATTCTATGAGGCTTAGGGATGTATAGATATTTTTTGTATAGCTGAGTACAGGGGTACTCAGGAGATGTATAGCAGATGGACATGTATTTTTTGATATATATATATGCACATGGATGCACCTTTTTGCGATGATGATTGAGTGTACGCACGTGGATGCACTTATGGTTTGTTATATGTTTGTACTGCACGTGGATGCAAGTAGTATAGGATGTTGGGCACATGGATGCCCCTTGTGTATTTTATGTGATGTATTGCACACGGATGCAACATTATGTATGTAGGATGAGGCACGTGGATTCCCTTGTATATGAATGTGTTTTTATTTGTTATTGTATATGGATGCAAATGTTTATGTGATGATAGGCATGTGGATGCCCCTTGCAATCTTTTTGGGTTTTTATATATTTGTTATGAGATGTTATGGGATGATGATGCATGATGGAGGTTTTACATGGTGTTATTGATGTGCCAATCTAGGATGTTGCTAGCCATTTGATTTGCAACACTATTTTGAGCTCGTGGGACATGGGTGGATGTTATGGATTCAAATTGTCGGCTGAGTTGTTTTGTGCGCAAGAATTTTCTAAAGAGGCAGGGATCACGCACCTGGTAGTAGTTGTTGAGCTGGGAGACAAGTAGATGGGAGTCAAGGAACACATGAAGGTGACATATTCCCATCAGGAGGGCAGCAATCAGGAGACCAGTCATAGCATCATACTCCGCCTGGTTATTGGTAGCAGCGCCTATACATATTCCGTCAAGGTGAATCAATTCATGTGAAGGAGAATATAAGACCCATGCTGCAGAAGCCAGGTTGGGAGACCAGCGGCTTGCTCCATCGGCGAAGCCAATGTAATAAGGTGGAAGATGGTCCATCTGTGGTCATGCAAAAATGATGAATGTAAGATTGTGGTAAAAAGAAAAACAGGTGAAAAACAAAAAGAGAGCAAACTGTACAATACAGACCAATGGGGCCGTGAGTTATTTAGGGATAAAAGCGTTTAAGATACAACCCATTACGAGGGTTGCGCAAAGGGTGACCTTCAGAGTCAGTTAAAATGTACGACCCATTGCCAGGGCAGGTCTACACGATGTAAGGGTTGTGCCACATGGATTCAAACTTTCCTTTACCAGTTTTGTCGTGGGCTTTGTCATAGGCGAGGACGAGGTCCCCTTCATGGAAAGTTCGAGGGTGTACATGTTTGTCATAACCAGCTTTGGAGCGGCTCTTGGCGGCTTCAATGGTTTGGAGAGTGGCACGACGGTCTTCATCAGCTTATTCTAGGGATAGCAGATGTTGCTCAAGTGGGGAGGTGTCGGGGAGAAGCTCGACGACGATGTGTAAGGTAGGTATATGACACTCGATGGGGAGGACAGACTCTACACCATGAACTAAATGAAACAGGGTAAAACCAGTGGCGGTCTTGGTGGATGTGCGGTAAGCCCATAAGGCAGGGAACAACATGTGGTGCCAATTGGACTTACGCTGGTCAACAGTGCGTTGGAGGATGGTTTTTAGAATTTTGTTAATGGCCTCTACTTGGCCGTTCCCTTGGGGGTAGTAAGCAGAGAAATATTGATGTTCGAACTTGAGGAGGGTGGATAACTCGCGCCAAATGGAATCTTCAAAGTGTGAACCATGGTCTGAGACCAACTGTTTGGGAACCCCGAATCGAGTGATAATGTGGTTGAAAAAGAAACGGGCAGCGGTGTCAGCGGTACAATTGAAAGTGGGCATGGCTTCGGCCCATTTGGTGAAGTAATCAATGGCGACAATGATGTATTTATGGCCGTTGGTAGATGGGGGTTTACATTCCATGAAGTCAATGGCCCACTTACAAAAGGGACCAACAGTGACGACTGGGTGTAACGGAGCAGGTGGTGTCCGGGCCTTGTGGGAAAAAAGTTGGCAATTATGGAAATGTTTGACCGCAGTGATGCAGTTAGTAAAAAGTGTGGGCCAGAAGTATCGGGCGCGGATGACCTTTTGGGCGGTGGCCATCCCAGAGAAATGGCCACCGTAGGAGCCGCTATGATAGTCATTGAGGACGTGTTCGGCTTCCTCGTGTGTAAGGCAACGACGGAGAATCGTGTCAACCCCTCGCCGGTAAAGGACGTCGCCTAAAAGGAGATATCGAGAGGCCTGGTGACGGATACGATGGCGTCCATCACGATTGATGTTGGGTCTGAACTTCTACGTGCGCAGGTATAACAAAATATCACCGTACCATGGGTCATCAGACGAGATGATGAACAAGTGATTGTCGGGTAACTCATCGGAGATTTGTGGGGACGGTAGAAGGGAGGGGAGATCGGTGATGAGCTGGGAAAGCGCAAGGGCTTTAGTGCTCTTAGGGGTTCGGAAAGTGAGGTCATATTCCTGGAGGATAATGACCCATTTAGCAACATGACCTTGCAGGAGCCGCTGGTTTAGGAGATAGACCATAGGGTTGGAGTCGGCGACAACTGTGGTATGACTGAGCAAAATGTAGTGTCGCAATTTTTGGACGAAAAAGACCACAGCTAGGGCTAGTCTCTCCTCGTATGGGTAATGTAGGGGTGGTCTAGACAAGGTATGGCTGACGTAATAAATGACATTCTCTTGGTGAGAGGCGTCTTCTTGAACCAAGACTCCAGACACGGCATGTTCGGATGCCGAGACGTAAAGGATGAAGTCCTGAGAGAAATCCGGAGGGGAGATCAAAGGGGCTTGTGTGAGAGCTTTCTTGAGGGCTTCGAATGCATCTTCTGCTTGCTCATCCCGAACAAAGGGTATGTGGGTACGAAGCAGGTGTAAGAAACCATGAAATTTAGTGGCGTAATCAGGAACGAAGCGACGAAGGAAATTGGATCGTCCTTGCAGACTTTGGAGCTGCCGAAGCGTGCGAGGAGAGGGAAGGTCTAAGATGGCTTGGAATTTTAGGGGATCAATAGTAATCCCTTTCTGGGAAACAATGAAACCCAACAACCGGCCTGCCGTAATGCAAAATACACACTTGTGGGGGTTCAAGCAGATTTGATATTTGCGACAACATAGGAAAACTTGTCGGAGGTCGTTAAGGTGGTCTGATCGTTTCCGGGAATGAGCTGTAAGGTCATCAAGATAGACTAGCAGGATATGGACCAAGTCGTGAAAACAATAGGTCATGGCCCGCTGGAAGGTGGCACTAGCATTTTTAAGGCTAAAAGGCATGACGTGGTAGGAAAAGGTGCCCCATGGGGTGGTAAAGGCAGTCTTGTACTGATCCTCCTTACGGATATGAATCTGGTTGTATCTGGAAAAACCATCCATGAAAGATAGGACTTCATGCCCCGCACACGCATCGATGAGTTGGTCAATAAATGGCGTGGGGAAGTTGTCCTTGGGACAAGCCCGGTTTAAATCACGGAAGTCAGTGCATACTCTGATGGTGCCTTGTTTTTTGTTAACAGGAACGGGATTTGAAACCCAAGTGGTATAAGCAATAGGTTAAATGAATCCTGCTTTGCGAGGTTTCTCTACCTCAGCTTTAACAGCGGGGAGCTTGGAAGGATGAATGGGGCGCTGTTTCTGACGAACGGGGGGTACATCAGGCCATGTGTCAATGTGGTGTTCTATAATGGTGGGGTCAAGACCAGGAATTTCGGTATAGGACCAGGCAAAGACATCACAGAATTCTTGGAAAAGTTTTTTGTATTCGCCAATCTCATGCTCACTGTAGGAGGCTCCTAAGGTAATGATGTCAAAAGCACCAGGTGGGTCAGAGATATCGATGTGGATGACGGGTGAGATGTTGGCCATGTTACCTTCCTCAAAGGCATCAGGAGTAGGAATAGGATCCTTAAACCAGTCGAGTTTAGTGGGAAGGAAATCTTTGGACTCAATCGCGAGTTGGGTAGCTGTGATAGAGGAGGATTCTTCTAGGAGGAAACAGGAACGATGGTGCATGTCATCCCAGGGATAATCCAGGGTAGTGAGAGCCTCTAGAATCTCCTCATCATTTTGGAAATTTTGAGTTGTCAAATCGGTTGACGGGGGAGTGGTAGTCGAAGAGATCATATAAATGGTATTAATCTTTCCAGATGGGGATGATACCGGGGGTGGATCTCCTCAATTGTGGGGGCTGTCGTCTCAAGGTCCAAATTATTCATCTCGTAGAGAGCTGCTCTGTAATCTGGGAGATTAGGACAGTGATGTGAGTAGTGGCCGTAAATACCGCATATGGCACAAGGGTGGTTGGTACGCAGTGATTTATCACGAGGCTTAGGGGTTGGTTCTAGTTCGACAACCGAGATGTTTGGGTTGTCGTCAAGCATTTGCATGTGTTCCTGTAATGTAGGTAATTATGGACATTGATGAGTCGGATGGCCTAACTTATCACACAACGAGCATTTGGGGGGAGCACAAAACACGGGAGGTGGTTTAACTGTCTTGGGAGGGGGTACAACAGTGTATGGTTGTGGGCCTCTACCCCTAGTGGGATTGATAAGAGGAGGGGGATTCGTAGATGATGAGGGGGTAGCGACACCGGGAGGTGATTGACTAGTAGTGATAATGGGTTGCACCGGTTGTAGGATGAAATTTGGTGTCAACGGGGGAACGGGAGGCAAAATATACCTCATGAGTAATCCTAAGGTTAACCCAGGGAGGCTGAGGGTAGCCATAACAGGGGCACTTACTACTCTCGAGGGGGGGACTAGGAAGGGGATTGTGTGGATGGGTGTAACACCAATGTGACTAGGTACCAATGGTGGTTTGGGTAACAAGGGCGGTTGATTGTTAGGTGTTTGTGTATTGTGGGAAAGGGTACATAGGTCAGATACTTCAGTCGCAGGTGACAGGGGAGGAATGGATTGGAATGTGGAGGTCATCGACGTATCTGAGTAAACTCCAGGTCCCACGGAGGAAACAAATGAGGTAGTGGCACCACCAACAGGTTGTTCAACCATGGGGAGAACATTCTCGGGTGCAACGGGGGCATTTGGATCGTAATAAGTGAGTTGGTCGACCTTGACCATGCATCCGTCATGGGGGAACATCATGGTACGAAAAACAGATGAGGCAACCACCCGCATTGTAGCTGTGGCCAAGTAAGAGGTTATAATCAAGTTGGGCATTGATGACCTCTATGTCAATGAGAACGGTTTTACCAGCCAGCTGGATGGGGACGTTAGCTAATAGGCCTTGGGGTTGAGCCGAACGGCCGTCGTAGGCTCGCAACGCAGTGGTGGACTGCTGGAGAGTAGGGGATCCCAAATTCTGCCAAATGAATGTGGACATAACGCATGTAGAGGCACCTTCATCAATAATGCACCGATGGATGACAAGATTCCGAACGGAAACAAAAACTTGGAATGCTAAAGTGGAAGGCAGGCGTGGTTCGGACTGGTCCAAATCAAATTCCATCAGTTGTGAATCATTTGGGTCAATAGCACCAATGGAGGAGAGCAAAGTCTTGCGCTATGAAGGACAGGTTTTTAAGACTTCTAACGCGGACATGGCTGTGGGAGATTGGGCTAAGTCATCTACAATGTTGTAATTTGATGCAGTGCGAGCATTGGGGTTATTGTTGATACGATGAAGTGGGAAACGAGGTGCTTTGGAGGCACCATCGAGTGGAGCTGGAGGTATACGTAACGTCTGATTAGTGGGATGAGCGTTAGTGTTTTTGTCGGTGGGAGGGGCTTTAGGGGTGGAGCCATATTGGTTCTGACGGGTTTGGAGGTTGACATTAGTGGACGATATCATCAATAAGTGGTGAGTACCTGAGTCGAACATGGGTTGATCAAGAGTGACATAAGTGATCTATTGCTGTGGTGGTGCATTGCCTTGAGGGGGAGCCAACGGCTGAGTGTTCACTACGCCTTGGTTTGGTAAGGGGTTTTGTAGCACCAATGGTTGCTGCTGGGGGGGTGGGGGGTTGGGTGGCACTTGAGGAGCCGCATGCCCTTGGCGATGGGCATCATCAGCCCAGATTTGTCGAGCTCGCTCCAAATGTGGGAAATGGCCATAGACCCCGCAAATAGAACAAGGATGGTTTGTTCGTAAATTAGGATTTTTCGCCTGCTTGGGTGGCCGATCAGGGTTTTGGTTGGCAAGTGTCGCGTTATTGTTGTCTGGGGGATTCGGAGGTTGACCACCTTGGTCGCGAGGGGGGTTGTTCCCACGGTTACGGCCTTTGCCACGGTTTTGCTGGCCCTGTTGGCGCTGGTTGTTTTGGTTCTGCTATGGATTCTGTTGGGCATAAACCTGCCCTTGGGCAGCAGGTGCGTTCTGGGGTTGTGCAGGTGCGGGAGTAGGCTGCGGTGGATAATAAGTAGGTGGAGGCTACGCAGGTGCTGAACCTTATGGGGGTTGCTGATATGTCTACGGAACGGGTTGTGGGTTTATCGCAGGGGCTGCCTGTGGCGGGTAATAAGCAGGTTGGGCTTGTGAGGTCACAGGAGCTGGTGTAGCCTGTGGATGGTAATAGGGATGAGGTGCGATTAGGGGGACATAAGCGAGGGACGCATGTCCAAAGAACTGAGGTGGACATGAGGGTCCGTGAGAATGGTGGTGAGGTGTCATAGGAGCATACAAATTGGTTGCTCCGGATTGAGATGTAGCTCGCGAAAGGTCGAGGCCAGGACTAGGACATGCTATGGAAAAGGGTTGGGGATGTGAGGCAACATGACCAATGATGCCTTCTGTGGCATGGGATGCCCCCGGCGCATCATGTTGGGAGAAATCACCGCAAGGGGTGTCAGGTATGATGGTATAGAGATAACCCGACTGGGCGTAAATGAGGTCAAATTGCTGGGCTTTGAGGATGGCCTCTTCTTCAGACTGGGGTTGTTCGGATGCCACATCCTTGGTAATGATAGGAAGGAGGTATTTTAGAAACCAATCTAAGAAGATACGATCGTATAACTTGATTTTGCAGAGGCTGCGACGTCGACGTCAATCATGAATGTGGTTAGTGATGTGGGTAGCCATGTTCTGTCTGCAAGACAGTAGGATCTCAACTCTCGCGTCATAGCAGACAGGTAACTGAAAGAACTGCAGGAAGGTCGAGGCAAGGGAAGTATAGGTGGCATGGGTCCCATGGGCTTGCTCGATGTACCACTTAGCTGCAGAGCCAGTGAAGGTGTGCTGTAATAGACGGAGGCGGACAGAGTCATCCACTATGGAGTTGGAGGAACACCATAGATGGAAGGACATAATATGGTTCTGGGGGTCCTCACCTGCCTTGCCCTCAAACTTAGGGATGTTGGAGGGAAGCTTGGTGGGCATGTGAGGCCACGTAGGGTCATGTCTGATGGGATCGTTAGTCATTCTAGCTAGGTCAGGAAGGTTGAGGCTAGCCATGAATGGAAAACTAGTAGAAGGATTTGACATACTAGTGGGTTGGACCATGTTGGGGCCAATGCCCCCAAGTGTAGGGGCAGGGTTTGGGAGGTTTCCCCCAAGTTTAGGGACGAAAGTGGTATGGGACGTTCCTGCACCACCAAGGGTAGTGTGAGTCACTGATTGAGTGGGAATAGGTATTCCATCTACTGGAATGGGTGCAGTGATGGGAATGGTAGATGCAGGCCCCATCGAGGGCATACCCAAAGCAGGTGTGGTAGCTGGTGTGGTGGTGGATGCTCCACCAATGGTCCCTAAAAAGAAAGGAGTGGAAGTCACGCCAGCCATGGGGCTAGTTGGTGCAGTGTAAATGGGGTCCTCGGACTCTGCCTCAGAATCAGAGGTAAAATGGAGTTCTGTACTGTTGACGAGTGGAGTCAAGTGACAAAGCTCAAGATCTATGATAAGTGGTATCAAGTGATGAAGATCTATGTCTATGACAGGTGGTGTCAAGTGAACCATGCTGTGGGGGCTCGCCCAGGAGGCACCGAGAATGTCTAGGGGACTCAATAGTGACAAATGGTGTCAAATATCTGGGGGGTTGTGTTGAGTGAAAAACAGCTCAAAAACCCTAATGCAACTGAGTGTGCAGAAGGAGAGATCAAAAAATATGCCACTCAGGCCAATAACCAACTCAAAACACTTACTGTTACAGCTGTGCTACAATAAGTGGAGTATCAACAGAAATGGTCAGAATACCAACAAGCAGCAGGTTTCCTAAAAAATAAAAATAGTGGACTGACTAGACCAAAAGGAGGTAAGGGAGCATGCAAACACCTAACTAAATAGTATTCTGACTCAACTAGACATATCCTCTGCAAGGTGATGAAATCCAAGTCAGACAATATGGATAGGAGAGCCAAGTGGCTAAAGATATCCCCCTACCAGGAGGGACACCGGGTAGTCAATCCTAGAAGAAAGGAAACTAAGATACCCCGTTCATGACACGTCCAGAAAAGGTGAATCTGCCATTTGGTTCTATCACCGCAGTATCCCCATACAGGGATACCCCGAGAACTGTGAAAGGTAGCCTTCGGTTACTGAATGGATTGCAGTATTCCACTCAGGCCTCCGGAACCAGTCTGGCGACTTCAACCCTCCTAGGGGAGAGGCCCTCTGATAAACTGGTTGTGACCATGCCAAAAAATATTAGGGGATTTTGGTTCCCTAATGAACAACAACTATGTCTCAAGTGTAAGCAACCGAGGGGTGTTATTTGGATTCCTATCCCCCCGATCCTACCTAACTACAAAAATTCTTATGTGTTCCCCAAGTGGGGTTAGAATATTGGTTGTGTTAAGTAGTTTTCTAAGGCTCACTTGAATTAGGTGACAGAGTGTGTGCGTGTGAGATGATGAACCCAAGTAAAAGTGCCACAAGGGGGGCAACTTTCTAACTAAAAATAACAAGACAGAATGTAAACTTTGAAATGTAAAATTTTCTCTTTTTCAAGTAAAATGCTGAAATTTTAAAAAATGATTCTTTAAATGGAACAGAAATAAAACTGCAGAAAAGGCTGTAAGGAAGTATGGCTGCAGGTAGGACAGATGGCTGTGCAGGTGCAGAAAATAGTGCAGCAAAGTGTTGGGTTCAAAATAGGGGAAAAAAGTGGAGAGAACAAACCGCGGGTTTGTTGCAATTCTGGGCGGTTGGACCGCGGGAAACAATTCAACAGTCGCGGATAGGTTGCGGGATTTTTGCCGAAAGATGCAGTCGGACTGCGGGAAAAAGGTCGAAAGCCGCAGGAGGGTTGCAGGAAAATGGCTGAAAGCCATAGGCGGGACGCGGGAAAAAGGCCGACAGGCGCAAGCGGGTTGCAGAAAAATGGCTGAAAGCCACAGTCGGGACGCGGGAAAAGGGTGAACAGCTGCAGTCGGATCACCCAGAACAAGCTAATAGCCGCGGTCGGATCGCAGGTAACAGACTGAAAATGGCCGGCAGGCCGCTGGAAACAGTCTGAGAGCCGCGGTCAGATCGCAGGTAAAGGAGTGAAAGACACGGTCGAAACGCAACTGCAGGGGGTAAAAGATGCGGTTTACGGCAGCCGAAAGGGACAGCCAAACAGAAAAATATTGCAGAAAATTAAAAACGTTTGAAACTTTAAAAACTATAACCAGAAATTCAAAGGAACACAAGGGGAGTCGCCAAAACTGTAGCTAGGGTTTTCACCCTAGCTTGTGCAAATGAGCACCTACTAAGGAGAATGGACTCCTTAGTAGCAGTTCAATAAACAGTAAATGAAAGTGCTAAAGCAATACAAATTCTAAACTAGCATGAGCATTAAGAAACATAACAAAACATGGAAATATAAATGGTTTTTTGTATTAAATATTATACCTCCAATGTGAAGGTTGGTGAAGTCCTTGCAATGGTCCAAGAGGGTTGCTCCAAACTCCAGCTTTGCTCCTTCTCTTTCTCCAAAGGGTGGAAATGGGCCAAAAGGGGCACTCAATGGTGAAAGTAGCTCAAGGGTGAGCTAGGGTTTCAAGAGTGATTTTGGCAGAGTAAGGGTGTATTTGATTGTGGATATGAAATGAGGGGTCTCCATCACCTATTTATAGGTTTTTGGTGGTGGAGTGCTAGCCCATGGTTTTGGGAACCATATGGTTTAGGTCAGCTATATAGGGTTTTTTCCTCCTTTTTCCTCTTTTTCCTCCTTTTTTTCTATTTTTTATTCCCTTTTTAGAGGGTTTTTGCTATTTTGGATAATTTTGGGGAAAAAAGGGGTTTTTTAGCGTTTTCGAGGCTTTTTTGATGGTTTTGTGGCCTTTTGGAGGCTTTTTAATAGGATTTTAGGGTTCTGAAGGTAAACATGGTAGGAAATATGGACAAATGAGTCATGCAATGGGGTAGATGAGGTAGTGAGAACTTTTTGGGTGTTAAAAAGGATGACCAAGGCTTGGCTACTCACACCAAAAGAAGAAGAAAGGGTCACTTCAAGAAAGTTGACCACAAGGAGTATCAACCCTCCCATAGATTTAATAGGAGAAGAGGAACAAACTCAGAAAGAGACCTCTCCACAGTCCAATGTTTCAATTGTCTTAAATTAGGACACTTTGCTAGAAATTGTACCTCACAAACAAAGAAGAAGAAGTTTGTTCACAAAATACATCATGCACATATGGCAGAGATGATAGTGGAGAAGAAGAAGAAGAAGAAGAAGAAGAGGAAAGGCCTCGATAGAAAAGATCTAAAGTAGAGAAAGAAGATGCAGAAGAATATGTTCTATTTTCTGCATTATCTGGGCATGTAACACCTATAGAAGATACATGGCTCATCGATAGTGGTGCTTCAAAGCACATGACAGGTCAAAAGAAAACTCTCTCAAGACTTGAAGAAAAGACTTCTCCCCAAAAGGTATATCTAGGGGATGATTATCAATATCCCATTAAGGGAATTGGTGAAGCAAGCTATAAGCTTGATTCTGGAACACCATTGAAGATGAAAGAAATCTTATATGTTCCAGGTTTGAAGAAGAACCTACTTTCTATCTCAGCACTAGATAAGAAAGGATTTAGAATTGCATTCATAGATGGACAAGTACTTATGTGGCCCAAAGGAAAATCAATTGAGGATGCAATTGTTATTGATGAAGAGGAAGGAGGTCTTTACAAACTCAAGGGTAATCCAGAAGTTGCCCTTTTCCATGAAACTACTAGCCCCAGTGACCTATGGCATAGAAGGCTTGCTCACATTAACTAAAAAGCCCTACCCTATGTAAGCAAGGTAGTTATAGGGCTACCAGACTTAAAGGTTGATCACAATAGCACATGCAAAGGATGTGAAAAAGGGAAAAATATCAAGAACCCATTTCCAAAGAGTGAAACAAAGACTAAGAACATCCTGGAGTTAATACATTCAGATGTATGTGGACCAATTCCCACCACATCCCTAAGTGGGTTTGAATACTATCTCACATTCATTGATGAATATTCAAGGAAGACTTGGATATACTTTCTAAAAGGAAAGAACGAAGTTTTTGGAAAATTCAAAGAGTTCAAAGCTTTGATAGAAAATCTCTCAGAAAAGAAAATTAAGATTCTCAGAACAGATAATGGCGGAGAATATACTTCAAAGGATTCTGAAGACTTTTGTAAGGACGCTAGAATCAAGAGGCAACTAACCACTCCCTACAATCCCCAACAAAATGGGGTTGCTGAAAGAAAGAATAGAACCATAATGGAAGCTGTAAATACTATGATACATAACCAAGATCTACCCATGTATCTATGGGCTGAAGCAGCTAGAACAACAGTCTATGTACAAAATAGACTATCCCATAGTGCTCTTGAATTCAAGACTGCAGAAGAAGTGTTCACAGGAAAGAAGCCTGAGGTAAGTCATCTCAAAATATTTGGATGTCCAGTGTACATTCACATTCCAAAAGAAAAGAGAACCAAGTTGGATCCTTCTAGTAAGAAGGGAATATTTGTTGGATATTGTGAATCATCCAAAGCTTTCAGAATTTACATCCTAGGTTTCCATCATATGGAAATAAGTAGAGATGTGACATTTGATGAAGAAGCAACTCTCAAGAAATCTAGGAAGTTCCAACTTGAAGTAATCTATGAAGAAGATACAACTCCTAGAATCACAGAGGCTGTGCCCATCCCTGAAGATGCTACACCAGAAGACCATGACATGTTAGAACCGCAAGAACCCCCCATTACAAACTTATCTAGAAAAAGAAGGCCAGCATGGGCTAGAGACATTATTCAAGGAGCTGAAAAATATGGAGCTCCTGAAGGCTCCACTAGAGAAAAGAAGAAACCAAAGCTAGTATCCAACTATGTAGCTTTGATGTGTGATCTTGTGGATCAAGAACCTACTAGCTATGAAGAGGCAGTTTAGAAGAAAGAGTGGGTAGAAGTAATGACAGAAGAATACCAATCAATAATGAAAAATGATGTTTGGGATATAGTTCCCAAACCAAAAGATAAAAGTGTGGTATCTTCCAAATGGATATTCAAAATAGAACATGCTGAAGATGGTAGCATTGAAACATATAAGGCAAGATTTGTAGCCAGAGGGTTCTCTCAGAAAGAGGGAATTGACTATGAAGAAACATTTGCACCAGTTTCTAGGTACACTTCCATTAGAACTATTATGGCACTTGCATCTATGATGAAATGGAAATTACACCAAATGGATGTTAAGACAACCTTCCTGAATGTTGTGATTGAAGAAGAAGTGCACATAGAACAACCATAAGGATTTGAGGTTAAAGACGGGAGAACACATGTATGCAAGTTGAAAAAGGCTTTGTATGGATTAAAGCAAGCCCCCAGAGCTTGGTACGGAAGGATCGACAGTTTCTTGACAAGCATGGGATTTACCAAAAGTAAAGCTGACCCTAATCTTTATCTCAAAGTTATGGATGATGAACCTGTTATATTATTGTTGTATGTAGATGATCTATTTCTGACTGGAAATGAGAAACAAATTATCGAGTGCAAGAAGAAGCTCTCCTCAGAATTTGAGATGAAAGATCTCGGATTAATGCACTACTTCTTAGGTCTAGAAGTATGGCAAGAAGCAAAAGGAATCTTCCTAAATCAAGGTAAGTATGCTATAGGGATTTTGAAAAAATTTGATATGTTGGAATGTAAAGCCATGGCCACTCCCATAGAATCTAACTTAAAGTTATTAGTTGATGACTCATCAGAGTTAATAGATGTGATTCTATACAGACAGATTATTGGGTCATTAATGTATTTTACCAGACCAGACATATGCTTTGTTGTAAATACCTTGAGTCAGTATCTGGTGGAACCTAGAAGAGTTCATTTAATAGTTGCAAAGGATGTGATGAGGTATCTAAAGGGTACATTAGATTTTGGTCTATATTATCTTGGAAATCATGAATTCAAATTGCATGATTACTCAGATTCTGATTGGGAAAGAAGTGTTTCAGATAGGAAGAGTACATTAGGTGGATGTTATGGTCTTGGATCTGCCATGATCTCATGGTTCGGCAAGAAACAGTCTAGTGTGGCTCTCAGTACAGCCGAAGCAGAATATATAGCTGCTTGTTTTGCTAGTTGTGAAGCAGTATGGCTTCAGAAACTATTATCAGGATTGTTTGACTTAGAGATGGATCCCACTGTGATCATGTGTGACAACCAGAGCTGTATTAAGATGACAGAAAATCCAGTGTTCAATGATAAGTCAAAACACATAGAGATATGATATTTCTATATACGAGATATGGTGCAGAAAGGATCTATTAAGCTCGAGCATGTGAGAACTGATGAACAAATTGCTGATATATTGACCAAACCTCTGTCTCGAGTAAAATTTGAGTATTTCCGAGATAAGCTTGGTATAGTTCAAAAGGACCCTCCTCAAAAGGGGGAGTAATGTAGACATTGATGATGAGATTTCCCGCATCGACAGTAAGGTTGATGATGAGGATACCTGTATTAGTATACTTAGGATACTTATATTATTTATATTTCTGATATATGTACTTGTATTGATGATGACACTTGTATTGATGATATGTATACATGTACTGATGAGGATACTTGTATTGATGAGATGAATACATGTACTGATGAGGATACTTGTATTGATGATGTGTATACATGTACTGATGAGAATACTTGTATCGATGATATGTATACATGTATTGATGAGTGGACACGTGGAGATTGTATCTTCCCCAGACTTCGGTCCAAGAATTGATCCGTAGACAAGATGTCTCCGAGAATGAAGTCCTGAGTGGATAGGTGGGGATTGTATCTTCCCCGGACTTTGGTCCCAAAATTGATCTGTAGACAAGATGTCTCCGAGAATGAAGTCCTGAGTGGACAGGTGGGGATTGTATCTTTCCTGGACTTCAGTCCCAGAATTGATCCGTAGACAAGATGTCTCCGAGAATGAAGTCTTGAGTGGACAGGTGGGGATTGTATCTTCCCCGGACTTCGGTCCTAGAATTGATTCATAGACAAGATGTCTCCGACAATGAAGTCCTGAGTGGACAGGTGGGGATTGTATCTTCCCCGGACTTCGGTCCCAGAATTGATCCGTAGATAAGATGTCTCCGAGAATGAAGTCTTGAGTGGATAGGTGGGGATTGTATCTTCCCCGGACTTCAGTCCCAGAATTGATCCGTAAACAGATGTCTCTGAGAATGGGTCCTTAGCGGACGAGTGGGGATTGCATCTTCCCCGGACTTCGGTCCCACAATTGATCCATAGACGGATGTCTCCGAGAATGTGGGGATTATATCATCCCCAGACGATGGTCCCAGAATTGATCCGTAGGCAGATGTCTCCGAGAATGTGGGGATTGTATCATCCCCGGACTTTGGTCCCATAATTGATCCATAGACATTTGTCTCCGAGAATTGATGATAGGACTGCATTGTCCCTGGACCCTTGGTTCAAAATGTACGTGATGGGATTGCATCGCCCCTAAACATGAGACTTATCTTAAAGAGATAAGGATTGATCATCTTGGAACTTGATCTAGATTGTATCATCCATGGACCTATGTCCTAAAGAGAGCGGGATTGATCATCCTGTAATTGGATCGTGTGTGTTGCAGAGTATGCTACTATGATGATGATCCAGATGCTGTAGATTGAGATGATCTAGATGTTGTAGATCAAGATGATCCAGATGTTGTAGATTGAGATGATCCAGATGCTGATGATCGTATGATGATGATGCTGATGATCATATGATCCAGATGCTGATGATCATATGATGATGATGCTGATGATTGTATGATGACGATGCTAATGATCGTATGATGACGATGCTGATTATCGTGTGATGGCGATGCTGCTTATCGTGATCGAGAGATCCAGATGATGGTGTTGATTAGAGGATCCGATGATGATGATGATGATGTTGTAGCTAATCGGGTGCTACAGAAGATGAAGACTCAATACTGATGATGCTGATGTTCCAGTATTGACAATGTTCCAGTAACTGCTTGAGGTACTGATGATGATTTGAAGAAAGCTTCCAATGATTTATAGATGTATCATGTATGATGCAGTTGATGACTCCTTGCTCCTGTAGATGTTGTTATAATATCCTTCTCGTTAAGGGGGAGTGTTGAATATTGTAACTTCTAAGAATATTATATTTGTACTTTATTATTCCAGAGATGTTTCATCCCTCCGAGGTGATCCTATTATGTATCCGGAGATGTTTATTCCTCCAATGGATTGTGGTAACCAGTGTTATTAGATCCACCATGTGGGGGTCAGCCCTGAGTTAATTTATTAAGGGTTATTAGACTCCCTTGGGAGAGGTCAGCCCCATAAGGGAAAAAGTCAGTCGGGAAACTAGTATAAGTAGAGGAGGATGTTCCTCACTTATCACACACTTCCATCACTCGGAAAGTAGCGCACTTGTCAGAGAGAGGTCTACACAGGAGGTAGAGAAGGAGCTCAAGTCTTGGAGCACATCTTGTATTTTGGTAGATCATCTTATTAAGGAAAGCTTTGCTGGGTTTTCTACCCCATGAGGGTTTCCCTGGGTAAAATCTTTGTCTATCTTGTGATTATGTTTCTTTCAGTGATCTTGCTAGTCAAATTAGTATAAACTTAATAGACTGAGCCTTATGACCCCAGATTTGATGGCTGAGGTATCCATTTTCTTCCATATAGAGCAATTATTATGACAGTGCTCAGAGTTATTCAATAGTAGTGTTCCAGTGACAATTGATGGTTCAAGTGATGGTTTATACATGTATATGACCCAACATGTATATTGTTGTGCATTGGATATCTTTAGTGTGCTCTTTTACTTATCTTGGTAGCTTAACTGAGTATTTAGTGGTCATGGTCTGGTGATATATTATGTGGTTATTGGTTGACTATTTAGAGTAGAAGTGATTCAGTTGCTTAGAATTAGAAATTCTTGTGTATGCTCATTGGTCTTACCCTCTTAGTAGTATGGACTTTGTCATTCCCACCATTTATGGCTTGCAAGTTATGGTTTCACTTGTCACCTTCCCCATCCATTCGTTATCATATGTTCTTGGTTGTCACCTGAATTACACTTTAGCCCGTGATATTGACTTAACGCCAATTTCATTAAATTTGGACATATTAGGCAAATTTTGGACTAAGAAAGTGTGAATTTAGACTTTGAAAGTGTTAATATAAACATTTCTAAAGTGCAAAATCAGGTTGTGAAAGTGGCAATGTTGGCTTTGAAAAGTGTGTTTTTCTATTCGAATAGTGTGTTTTTTTACTACTTATGAACCTTAAAATTGCATTTTTTTGTTATGAAACTATGAATTTCAATTCAAAAAGTGTGAATTTCAAATAAAAAATGTAAATTTTGATTTCAAAAGTGTGAATTTCAAATAAAAAAATGCAAATTTTGTTTTGAAAAGTGTGAATTTCAAATAAAAAAATGCAAATTTTGATTTGAAAAGTGTCAATTTCAAATTAAAAAATGCAAATTTTGATTTGAAAAGTGCAATTTTCATTTGGAAATGTGCAACCTTTTAAGGTGAAAAGTGCAATGTCTATAATATTCAGTCCATGTTTGAATAGCAAGTTTATCAGTGCTTGTTTCTTTTTTGATACAATATCAAGAATATCTATCTTTTTACATAAATAATTTTAATAGTTTCCAAATGAGGCATGAATTCTTTGCGTAATCTGTAGAGGCACAACATACTTACACAATAGTAACCAGTAAACGGTGTATTCTGTATCACAATAGTATTTTTCCCCAAATTTCTAGAGGCTCATGGACGTTCCAGATGCTCGACGTTTGATCACCCAGCTAGGTTGATAGACAGAGTAGAAGGATTGTAACGAAATATAAATTTCTTGGGATAAGATCACATCAAACGATATTCGTAGGAATATACATCCCACTCTGAAAAATATGCTCCATATGTTCTCGTTGTGCCTTAATTGCTGCAAGGCCCTTCTCGTTTATTCTAATTTTTTCTCCTGTCCATCCTAGCCTTGGTGACCATCCCCATATGATGTTATTTACATCAATCATCATATTTTATTTTGCACCAACAACCCATTATTGCTTTCTATTTAAGTATTTTTTGTACAATACCTTCAGATCCTTCGATGCTCATGTTGGCTTCCACCATTGCACCTCTACTTTGTAAGACCCAACAATACTAGAATCTGAATCCTGATAAATATTACCAATCTCCCTACCCAGATTGCACAATCTGGATCTAGTGATTGCACAATGATCATTTGGCCCTTTACAAAATCCACTCTTGGAATGAATTCATCTCTAGGCTTGTTGCATATTGGTCCAACATAGAAATCCTGCAAAGTAGGAACATTTTCCTTCAAATAGACATCCATAATTTCATGTTCAGATCTTGTAGGTTCACTACTATGAATATCATGGCTTGTCGATGGCCAAAATTTAGTTGCTAATTGATCAACACTCTCAAAGGGAATGTCCAAATATTTATATACAACCTCCCAATAATTTAACTTGGGACGCCAAAATTGTTCACCTCCCTTCTCAATCCCTCGATTCCAGATTGAAATATATGTTTCTATTCCTTTTTTTCTTTTATTTCGTCAATGTCCGAAGGCCTTTTTGATTGCAGATTTAATAACCTAGGTTGCCCCACTGGAAATTCTACACTACCATCTGGATATGACTGTCAGAGATGAATAGGAGACAACCAAGATTCATCCCAAAGTGATGCCCTCCATTGCATGACTGGAATGTTATCTATGAGTTGAAATTTAAAAAACTGGCATTTTTTGATACCGATGATCATGGCATTTCCATCCAAAATGTGGGTTTTCACAAAACTCTTAAAATCGTAAAGTTCAACAATTAGATAAGGGACATAGAAATTTTGATCTTCACATGTCCTATATGTATCCATAATTTTCGAGAGTGAAAATATATCCTTGCGCATTAGATTTATTGATAACCTTCCATAAGTTCCATCTATGTTTTCATGGGTGTGTCCAACCAGGAAGAATCCAACTTCAACTATCTTGAACACTCTCCTTGCTGTTAAAAGAGATAAAAATTAAAACACAAAGCGGTTTTTGTTATCGCTTGAAAAATTATCCATTTCCAACAACAATATGGGTGGTAGTTTTCTATTTGGCATGCATTGATTAGTACCATCAACACATAATATATCATGTTGCATTACATCTTGTCTATATATCACACACTTTTCATATGACTCTAATTGCAATAGAGCATCATGCAATTGGTGCTTAGAAACACCACCTTTGTAGAGAAAATCACCATATTTATCAACCATTGCTTCTTCAAGACTCTTCAAGCATTTATCCAGGGATGTCACGGTGAAATTCGATCCCATCTCTAAAAATGAGAGGCTGAATGGGAAAAACCCCCAGTCTTGTGCCCATGCGTCAACATTCTAGTCAATGATATGAGAAGATTCATAACATTATTAAAATATTTTTCCTTCTTACCCATCCTTGGAATGGAAGTCATTGACTTATCCATTTTGTCATGAAGAATACGCAGAAAAGTCTTTGGATTTTTTTGTGAAGCTAATCTGTGAGAATAATGTACTTGGCGACAACTTGCGATATATTTATTATGAGCTTCCTGATGTCCTCACAACCTTTCCACCTCAGCTGGATCAATGGTCCCCTTAAGCCTATCGTGTATTGTAATGAAATCATTGCACCTTGCAATGGTGCTTGATTTAGAAATTTTAACATCTCGAAAATATTCTCTCATCACCTTGCTAAAGGAGGATTGTGATACCAGAGGCAAACCGATACTTTCGATTTCTTCATTTGCCATTTTTCATAGCAAACCATGGGACATATTAGATGACAATAATTTCAAGGTTGTCCTTGTTCCATCTTCATTGATTAATCGTGTAAGATGTGGATATTTGTTTGAATTCTCTTCTACAATTTTATTAATAGTAGCTACCAATGCAACAATGTTCTCCCTAGATTTTTCCAAGCCATTGTTACTATGCACAACTCTCACATCACCATTCAAGAACATGATTTTATAATTGTAGAAAGTGCTCATTTTTATCCCATGGAATTTATTCCATGCATTTTGAAAGACGTCTATTGTGTCTAAACTCATTGTAAATAGACTTGTTTTTCTGTCATCTCTTTTTTGTCCACAGGAGCATTTGATCCCATAGAATTTATAACATACTGTCTTCTTATATTTTCATTCATACTATTAAATTTATTCACACATCCAACTATCGATTGAAGTGAAAATTTTTATATACAAAAATTTGAGCAACAATGTTCAGTGACAATTTTTTAAAGGAATGCACCCTGATCAATTCCAAGCCTGTAAGGTACCTAGCTTGAATTTATTTCAAAAAATTTAGTTCCAACTGATTGCTTTATGGAATTGAATGGCCTTGTTCCATTACCTTTAACATCTGTATATTCACAATCGGGAGTACCTGGAAGGACCATATGTAAAGGAAATTATTCAAAAATATTCCAAATGTTGACCATGTCTTCGTCTATGTTATTTTTTAGTATAACATCCAAAGGAACATCATTGAGGTCAGGCAAATTGTTTGCAGGCCATATTACAAGAGATCCTTCAAATATACCACAATCCTCCCAATTGCAGAAGACTTTATGAACTAAAATACCAAACTCACCAACATCTAGTGGTTTGAATTGTACAATGTCTCCCTCAAAAGCGATTGACACTATTCCCCGAGCAACATAATGTGGATTTAAAGAATATTGATGTATCAAATTAACTTTCTCTCCCGCAAACTTGACATTGTAATTTTTTCTTAATACTTTCAAAGTAGTTTTATATTGATTATTCTTTAAATTGCTTTCAATAGAAAGCAATGTTTATGTATTAAAATCTATGATTCTTTTAATCGGCCATACAACAAAACCTCCACTGCTCAACCCTGGACAACATGCCATACAAGAAAACACCACTTCATCCACTAGAATACCAAAGGAGAAGTCACCCAAAAACCTTCCCCCAACAAAATCAGTGCCACTCACATTTGTTACAAAACATATGGAAGTGCAATCCTTGCATTTTGAACACTTATGTAACAACTTAACTTTTCTCATAATAAAAGAAGATTTATTCTCAATTGTTATGATATGTTCTACACATGTCGAAGTAGAAGATGGTATATAATTCACCCCATTCTCGTGAAGAGTAGACCCAATGTGGTTAACAATCTCAGATGCAGGCCATTGAATATAACCACCAACCGCCTTTGATAATGTATCTGCACCTTTTGATGGATAGGGAAATTCAAGACTTGCATTTAAAGTCTTGGTAACATTTACAATGATACATCCATCATGAATGTTGATATTATGAAATATTTTTCTTTTTGGAAAATAGATTCCTTCAACAACTTTCAATCCATTCAAAGGGAGGTCCACACATTGTTGAGAACCAAAATCCATTTTAGAAGCGATTTCTGCAATATAAAATAATAGGACACATTGAGGAGAACCAAAATCCATTTCAAAAGCGATTTATGAAATATAAAATAATAGGAGCACATTGAAAATAATATTTATTTACGAGAGAAATGTAAAAATATTTAATCTACTAAGGCTAGGCCGACAATTCCTGACTTCTCACTTCCATTGTAAATAGTAGGGACCTGGACATCAACTATGTTATAACATATAAAAATTGTTTGTCCCCAATTTCGACTTCCGGTAAAAAGGATCGGTTGCCCCTTCATTTAGTATAGAATTGTGAACACCTATATCCAACAATTCACTTGTATCCAGAATGGTGAACAGAACAAGGATCGATTGACACTTCTTGTAGTCTAGAACTATTATGAACAAAATACTAGGCACAAGAAGGGCCGACCACCCCTTGATTTATGAGGGAATTGTAAAAATATTCAACCTACGAAGGCTAGGCCATCGATTCATGTATATCCAAAATGGTGAACATTAGAAGAATATTGAGCACAAGAAGGGTCGAACGATCCTTCATTTATGAGAGAAATGTAAAAATATTTAATCTATGAAATCTAGGCCGACAATTCCCGACTTCCAAATTCCGCTGTAAATAGTAGGGATCTAGACATCAGCTGAGTTATAACATATAAAAAAAATTGTCCCGACTTCCGTTTCTCGATAAGAAAGATTGGACGCCCCTTCGTTTAGTAGATAATTGTGAGCACCTATATCTAGCAATTCTCTATATCCAGAATGGAAAACATAAGAAGGATCAACCGACCCTTCTTGCAAGTTAGAACTATTATGAAAAGAATACTAGGAAAAGGAAGGGTTGACCGCCCCTTCATTTATGAGGGAATTGTAAAAATATTCAACCTACGAAGGCTGGGCCGTCAATTCATATATATCCAAAATGGTGAACACTGGAAGAATACTGAGCACAAGAAGGATCGACCGACCCTTCTTTTAGTCTACAACTTTTATGAAAATAATACTGGGTAGATGAAGGGTCGTCCACCTATTCATTTATGAGGGAATTGAAAACACATTCAACCTACAAAGGCTAGGGCGTCAGTTCACGTATATCCAAAATGGTGAACACTGTAAGAATACTGAGCACAATAAGGGTCGGTTGACCCTTCATTTACAAGATAAATGTAAAAACATTTAATCTACAAAGACTAGGCCGATAATTCCCGCCTTCTGACTTCCACTATAAATAGTAGGGATCCAGACATAAGACAAGTTATAATATATAAAAAATGTTTGTCTAGACTTCCATTTTCCGACAAGAAAGATCGGTCGCCCCTTCGTTTAGTGGATAATTGTGAACACCTATATCCAGAATGACGAACACAAGAAGGATTGAATGACCCTTCTTGCAATCTAGAACTATTCTGAAAAGAATACTGGGAAGAAGAAGGGTCGGCCTCCCCTTCATTTATGAGGGAATTGTAAAAATATTCAACCTACAAAGACTAGGTCGTCAATTCATGTATATCCAAAATGGTGAACACTGGAAGAATGGTGAGCACAAGAAGGGTCAACCGACCCTTAAATTTACAAGAGAAATGTAAAAATATTTAATCTATGAAGGCTAAGTTGGCAATTACTGAATTCCGACTTCCACTGTAAATAGTAGGGACCCAGACATCAGCTATGCTATAACATATAAAAATGTTTTTCCCGACTTCCGTTTTCTGACAAGAAGGATCGGCCACCCCTTCGTTTAGTAGATAATTGTGAACACCTATATCTAGTAATTCACCTATATCCAGAATGGAGAACACAAGAAGGATCAACCGACCCTTATTGCAATTTAGAACTATTGTGAAAATAATATTGGGCAGAAGAATGGTCGACTGCCCCTTCATTTATGAGGGAATTGTAAAAATATTCAACCTACAAAGGCTAGGCCATCAATTCATGTATATCCAAAATGGTAAACAATGGAAGAATAGTGAGCACAAGAAGGGTCGACCGACCCTTCATTTATGAGTGAAATGTAAAAATATTTTATCTACAAAGGCTAGGATGACAATTCTTGACTTTCAACTTTCGGTGTAAATAGTAGGGACCTGGACATCAGCTAAGTTATAACATATAAAAGTTGTTTGTCATGACTTCCATTTTTCGACAAGAAGGATCTTCCGCCCCTTCATTTAGTAGAGAATTATAAAAATATTTATCCAACAATTCACCTATATCCAGAATGGAGAACACAAGAAGGATCAACCGACCCTTCTTGCAGTCTAGAACTATTATGAAAAGAATATTGGGCAGAAGAAGGGTCGCCGCCCCTTCATTTATGAGGGAATTGTAAAAATAAAACAACTTGGAGAAAGAGTGCTTGCTCTTTCTCTGAGAATATTTCCACTTTCTAGCAAACTGTGCGAAGCAATGTTCCTATGAAATTTGTGTTTAGAGTGTCGATATCTACTTTCCCCACTGCTAAAAAAGATCCCTGGAGGAAGGAGCAAACGCTTTTTCTCCTCTACATCTACTTCCAATAGCCTAAAATAGAACAACATGAGGAAAGAGGGACCTCTCTTTCTCTGAAAAAATTTCGACTTGCCAGCAAACTCTTTCAAGCAAAATATCTATAAATTTTGTTGTTAAAATGTCGATATCTAGTTTCCAGGGTGACACGTGGAATACTCATATTGTGACACATGGCATATTTGATTTTTACAATTAGTTTAAAGATTGTTTAAATGAATATTAAGAATATTAATGGTACCATTTCAATATAAACATATGGATTTTAAGTTATAGTAAATCCAATGGAAGAGTAGAAACATCGAGGGAAAAACAAGAAATCATGCACATGCTTGCGGCCCCTCGTACCAATGTTGGAATTTGGTGGCGATTTTACCATTCTTACTAAAAAAAATTGACGTTGTGTATTTTTTCCTTCTTGTCACAAAACGTTTTATTGAAATACATAACCTTCAATAATACTTTTTTTATAATAATCCTATTGATAATGTTTTATTAAAAATTATTATTTTCAAACTTAAAAATTAAGGCATATTTAGATGACCATGTATATTATGCAAAGTAAAGTAAGGTAATTTACAAACATTACTTGGAAAATCAACACAACTCCATTTTCAGAGCTATACAAAATAGCTAAATTGCACTTCCAAAAAAAATATGGTTCCTCACTCAATCTGAAAAACGAAATAAAATAATTATTAGATCATGTAAAACAAAATCCATGTGAGAATTCATGCTTCATTAGTAGTAGTTTCACCAAAAGGAGTTGGAAAGAACAATTTTTGGAAAAGATAGCCATATGAGGAGAGAGGACAACACAAACCCAACAAGACATGTAATTCTTCTTGCAAGTATCAGGACCTAAGAACTATCTTTAAATTCATTTCTCTTCATTAATGTATCTCCTGGAGTTTTTCTACATTCAAAGAGTTTTTCTCCAGTAAATAATCACTATGTTGAATTGATGGCCTGAATTTTTTGTTTTCCGTTATTTAAACTATCATCCAAAATAAATTCAAAACTTTATTTAAATTGAAATAGAATCCATAAATCCAAAGATAATCGATAAATAATAATCGACAAATAAGAGAGGTTAAGAATTTAGAGAAGAACAAAGAATTAAGAAAAAATTAATTTCCAAAAAACTACAAATATTTTATACAGGTTAATATCCCTACAATAACATTTTTGAAAATTAATAACTGTTCAAAAATACGTTTTAACATCTAAATTGACAGTCAAGTATGACGGTCACTAAATTATTTTGTCTGTAAAAGATAGGCAAAATGCCTCATGAAGGGCATTTCGCTCGTCAAATTCCAACCCTGCCTCAGACCCAAACGATGGTGTAAGTCATGTAAGTCTAAATAATATTCCAATACGGGGCTTAATTTGCTTCAAAACGTAAAGTTTAGATTCTTTCCAGATACATGATTTAAGTTTCTTCAACACATAGATTAAATTACTTCAATTTACAGAGTGTAAATCATTAAATTTCAAAGCTTGAATTCTTCAAATACAGAGTTTAAATTTTTGCAAAACATGGAGTTCAAATTTCTTTAAAAAATATAGAGTTTAAATTTCTTCGAAGTGCAGGGATTAAATTACTTTGATTTACAGTGTTTGCATTACTTCAGAACACTGAATCTAAATCATTAAAATAATGAGTTTAAATTCCTTCAAATACCAAGTTTAAATTCTTTCAATACCGAGTTTAAATTCTTCAAAATGTAAAGTTTAAATTCCTTCAAATACCGAGTTTAAATTCTTTCAATACAGAGTTTAAAATTTTCAAAATGTAAAGTTTAAATTATTCCAAAATACCGAGTTTAAATTCTTCAAAACGTAAAGTTTAAATTCTTTCAAATACAGAGTTAAATTCTTCAAAACGTAAAGTTTAAATCATTTCCAAATACAGAGTTAAATTCTTCAAAATGTAAAGTTTAAATTCTTTCAAAATACAAAGTACCAAAAGTACAACCCTTCAAAAGACCTACCGATACAAACTGAACAGAAGGGCCTTGGAAAATAGGAAAAAATCCCTCCCCTAAACTAACAGAAAACGAAAATCTAAAAACAGATAAGTAAGCATAATAGAAAACAAAAATCTAAAAACATACAAGTAAACCTAATCTAAAGACCGTGGTGGGTGGGCCACGTGGTTTCTTCAGTCAATCTCCATTGATTTTGTCCCTGATGATATTGCCCCTAAGGGAGTTCTAGCAGCTGGAGGGGACTATCCATAACCTACCGAAGTCGTTGGATCCTCTTGGAGTCACCTTCAAATCTAGTGGCTTCTCCATGTTGAACTCGGGAGGATTCGTCGTGCTCGATAAGGAGCCTTTGCATCGGTTCGATTAGTTCATTTTTTCTTGTCTCAAACTTGCAGTTGATGGTATCCTTGATTCTCTTCTTCAATGACTCCAAGTCCTCTTTGTCGCATTTCTCCTCCAGCTTCTGCCGAAGCTCTTCTATATCCTTTTCTAACTGCTCCACTATTCGATTGTTTGCATCAATAACGCCAGTCCTTCCAATAAGGCTGCGACTACTACCTTATGCCATTATTAAACAAGGAGATAGGCCTGAAGAACTATTGTAACAAAGCTTCCCATACGAGAGCTTGCGACCACTAAGCAGAGCACTGGTCGGAATCAAGAGCCTGCTCTTTTCTGAAACTTTAACAACCAAATAACAACCAAACGTTGAGGAGGGCTAGTGGAGGGAGAAATAGTCGAAGATAGAGCTAAGTTAGCTAAAATTTTCAGCAAACACGAGGGAACAGGGGCATATCCGATTTAAACGAGCGAAAATGAACAAAAAACCTGAACATGGATCAGAAGAAATCTCCACAACCATCAAAATTAAATATCAAAGTACTTGAAAGAGGGTTATATGACATTACGAGTCAAAGACCTTACCCTAGATCTTACCTTGACCGACCTTTGATTTAAATGATGGGACAGATTGAAGGCTAGGGTTCATAATTGGGCTCATAAAATTTTCAAGTCCACTATTGATCTTGGATCGAGCGATCCAACAGTACAGGACAATTTCGCTGGGGGGTGAAAATGCAAAGTTGGGAAAGAATTTTATGACAATAAAGTGAAAAAAAACTAGTGTGCATGGATGAACACATGAAAAAAAGTCAACCTCAAACTCTAGGCCGAGATTTTGTGAGAGTTCAAACTTTCGGTGGAGAGTTTAATAAAACTATAGGCCGAGAGTTTGAACCAATCACCGCATTGTATTTTAAAAAAAAATCTTGGGTGAGAGTTTGAACTCTCGGCCGAGAGTTTGGAAGATATTTTTTCGGCCAAGATTTCATGGTCATTGAAACCTGCGAAAATATATGGCATCTTTCTGGAACCTGCAACTTCATCAAACCCAAAACCCTACAAATTTTAAATATTATTTGTCAGACTTGGTAGTAATGGATTCATCTCTGAATCTAGTTTCCAATGATATAATAATTGTTTCATTTCGATTTGAATTTCTATTTATTAATAAATTTTTTCTAAACATTATCCCTTAAAAATTTTATTACTCTGAAAATAACCTGAAATGAAAATTCAATATCATAAGAAAGCCAACACCAAAAAATTTGAAATATTCACAGAGATCATAATTGTCGTGTCCTCTTCAAAAGGGTACTTTTATTTTTTCCAATAAGAGTCACACTAAAAAGAAAATTGAAGCTCACCAACATGTGTCGATATTGCGCCATTTTATGAACATATGTTGTTTCGATAAATAATAAAAAATAGTTCCCAAGACTTTAAAAACTCAAAATATAGTCCATGCACAAGTGTAGTGTGGGTAGATTATGAGCATACAATTTTCTTCCCTAAAATGAATAACCATCTATCAAAAAACCGGCGGCCACACAGGTTTCTCATTATCCATACCTAAAATTGTCAAGTATATGTTATTGGTGGGCACCAAATTTATCCCACGATATGTCCATAAAAAAATTAAAGAAAACACGAGTAGAAAGCTAATTCAATTCTCTAAAACATTTTTGTTTACTTTAATTTGAAATTCCTAAGGGAGATATGGGTTTGAAGAGGTCTAAGTTAAAAAACATAAATTTAGCAGTTTTGTTTGTAAAAAACAAGCCAAAAGTGTTACCCAACTTCGCGTTTTCACCCTGGGTTAAGTTGTTCAGAGTTTAAAGCTCAAGATGTGATGCAAAAGCTTTATGAAATCTAGCTAAGTGCATGTTGAAGTCTACCGTCGATGTGGATTGACAAAGATCCAATGGTTTTGAATCATTTAGCTGTTGAAAGATGCTCGTGGGTTAATTAAAAGGACCAGACACGAAATATTTGTAAATCTTAGTTGAACGCCGGTTTTACATCCACTTTGTTGAACGGACGTTTGGCACTGGTATATTTGGAGAAAAATTTCGCCAAATTTCCAACTTTGGAGAATTTCCAAAATTGGTTAACTCTGCAAAATAGTAATTCCTTATTAATTAAAACAAGATTGAAAGACTGTGAAGATCAATGATGAATCGATGCCATTATACAGATGCAATATTTTTTATGAAGAGGCATGATTTTCCTAAAGAGACACAATGTTTCAAATAATAAAGTTCTTTGAAAAGATATAAACCATACAAGTCAAATGTATGAAGATGACCAGAGGTGTCTCTGAATTTTTCGTAAATGCATATCAGAAGCAGGAAAGAGGCCAGTGAGATAGATAAAGCATTACAAAATTTCAAGCTGCCACTGAAGATCTGAAAAACTATTATAAATTAGAGGGTGGTTGGGTGGTGCTTGGGGCTGGTTGATGCTTGCTAAGGGGGTTGTTGCCACCTTCCAGTTGTGGCTGGAGAATTAGGGTGTTGGAGAATCCTTGTCTGTTGAGAAGGTAGAAAACCAGGCATGTAGGTGCATCCTTTATGTAGTGGCAGAAGAATCTAGGAGATTAAGTTCTCCATGAAGTTGGTGCTTGTAAATTTTTGTTGTTTAAGATTAGCTTATTAATAAGAATTTTTTGTTACTTTTAACTTTGAGGTTTCCACAATAAATCTGTGTGTTCAAATTGTTAATTGTCTTCTTCGCCTTACTTATGATTATTTAACTTGTTCTTAATACTAATTGTATATAAAAGGTTTGAAAAAGGAAATACTGAGTCACCCCCCCACCTCTTAGTATTGTTGGATAAACCAACACCCACTGCATAGCGCCCTAGTCATCGGCTAGGGTCCTGTGTAGTTGATGCTCTAGCACCTCTGCTTAATATTTTAAGCACTAGGGCCTATTGGAATAACTTTGTAGGCTCCCCAAGGTAAGCTTAATTCCTTTATACTTTTTAGTCCTTCTTTGGACTCCAAACCTCATGAACTATTTACCCGAGCTTTTTAGGTACTTGGGACAAAAATAATGCTAACAATGGGGTCCCTTTATGCTGAGATTTTGTACCTTGTCCCATAGCTCTTTAGCTGATGAACACTTTCCAAATTTATATTTGACTTGATCATATGTTCCATGCAAGATGATATCCATTTCCATTGCATTATTATTTCCTAGCTCCTTCATGGCTGCAGTCTTTTGTGGTCTTCTTGGGGCAATGTAACCATTTACAAAATATTTCCAGATATCAAAAACTTATGCATGTAAATGGAGTCTCATTCTTATAATCCAATCAGATAAAAATTGATCCATAGAACAGTCGAAACCCACCTGCAGAGTAAAGACTTTCATGTTCATCCATGTGCTCTAGAGATATTAGTTCCAGCTATCAGACTCTCTTGAAGGAACTGACTCTAATACCAATTGACTATTGGAAAATTATGCTAAGAGGGGGGGTGATTCAGTATTTATCCCCTTTTAACACTTTTAACCTTAATTACAACATGTAACATTAACCATTAACAATGTCATTCACCATCACATAAAACCAACACATAACATCATACACAATTGTTGGGCATGGCCCAAGTTGGCATACTTTTGAAAAAGGACAGTTTTGGGAACTGCACAGTTTGGGCTGCGAAGTCAAATGGCACAGTTTTGCGGAGTGCACAGTTCAGATTGTGTAGTCAATTTGATGTCCAGTACCAGTGCAATAGCTATTGTGGGTAAAGACTATAAGGAAAGGTCAAGCTGAGAAAGCGATCGTTTTGAGTAGAGCGCCTCCAGGATTCCCGGCATTGGGTAGGGAGCGACATAATGGCAGATGAAAGCAACCTGTCAAGAGAGTGGCGGAAAATAGTTAAGGAGATAAGCCATGAGGTCAACGATGATAGGCAGGCTAAAGGGGTGGAAAGCGACAGGCCACGATGCAGTTGTAACCGTTTTGGTGATGACTATGGATGTCAGAAGAATGTGTGAGCCACGAGTGGCCCAGCAAGGAAGCCTAAAGCGAGTGGAGAAAGCTGTCGACGGTGACAGGCAGGGTGGCGGGTAACCGCACTAGTTTTGGGGAACCTTAGGGTTTTTGAGCCTATGCATTGTAAAGACGCGACCTACAGGCACGATCTATAAAATGGCACATTTTGTATGGGAAAGGGTTAATCTCTAGTAGCTTAATAATCTTCATTGTAAAATCTTCTAAGTGTTAATAAGTGAATGCTATTGTAAAAGGCTCTACAAGCTACATGCGCAGAGGCCAACAGAGAGAGAAGAGAGTCTGCAGCTGAGTGCATAGATTGGAACTATTGTACCCTTCCCAAAGATAATATAACAACAATTCCTATGGACGTAGTTCCCATCCTGGGGGTGAACCACGTTAAATTATGTGTTATGTGATTGATTGTATGCATTTAGATCTATGTATTTGCTTATGTGAATGGTTAAGACTCTGTTTATGAGTTCATGTGTTTTGCTTTTGCATGTATTCACCATAAGGATAATGATGGAAATAATATGTTAAGTAATCACATGTATGAATGAATGATGAATGCACTAGTATTTCGTAGTTAAATGAATGCATGAACTAGTCGAATAACACTTATCCCAACACTAGAAGTGCGCAGTGATATTATTGTTGATGTTGTTGAAGTGTATAAGGTTGCAAGGTTCAGTCTATTATGCTTGTAGACTGCGCCTGACTATACTAAGTAAGGTCCATTAAAGTGGTTAAGTACCAAAGAGGGAGCTCAGTCTCTGTGGCACTGTACTATCATTGAAGAACCGTCTTGCATCATGCAATCTTTGGATGCGTGATAGTATATGTATTAGTCGCGAAGAAGTGAAACTCGTGCAGTCCGAAGTCCGCAGCGTGAGTCCCGTAAGGCGCTGCTCGCCAATCTATTTAAAACTCATCACCTGGTTGTGGAAACCAGATTCCGCAACCCCCCATTACTTCGCCTCGGGTGAGACCTCAGTCTATTCGCATATTGTTGCTGAAAGGGTCGGTGCAAAGGGGTTTTGTTGGTTCCTCGAACCGCGTAGAACCTGGGTCTTTATAGAAAACTTCAAGAACAGTTATACAAGCCAATAAATGGTTCTGTTTCCACTCTTGAACTGGTAATGAGTACCGACACTGAAACTTGGCATCCATACAAGAAAGAAATATGGGATTCGTGTGATAAGACAAAAAGAGATTTTTCCAAAAAGGAGAATAGACATCTGCATCTCTCCAACGTAGATTGGTTAAATAAATATCTATGGAAGGATATTCACGAAATATTTTGCGCAAGTTTTGGAAACGAGTTGCACGCGTGGTTATCAAGACTCGCAGAGCGATAGAACTATTTTCAACCAGAAGGAGTACCGACCGAGTGGACTCCAGAGCTCATTCATAGGCTTAAAGAAATATATAGCACACTCTCGCGAGCAGTCGAATTTTGGGTTGACAATATTCTCGAAGGCTTCATGACAGAGTTCACTATGGACATGCTAAAGTCCTACAGTGCAACAGAAGCAAAATTTTTCAAAGGTTTCAGAGGTAAGTACCTGAACAATTTGAGTTTATGTATTAAAATGCTTTTAGCTGAGAAAGGTGTTTTAAGAATGCAATAAAATTTATAGAATTTTTTGAATATGTAATGGTCAATAGCATATATAGTGGTTATGACGAAGATACACACAATTTGAGAAGTGGAAAAAGATATAAGTATATTACTAATAAGACTTCCAGTGAACATGGACTCTGCGTAGATATTAATTTAGAAGCTGAGATTGATAGCTAGACTACACCTCCATTAGCCACCTATCAGCCTATTACTCTGCATAACCCACCGGTTGTGAACACCGTGCCTCCTATCACAAAAAATACATTAGTTTAGAACCCTCCAATTGTTAATATTCCTAATCCTCGGAGTGTCAATACCTGTAACACCGCGGGAGTGAGTACTCAGACCATCCCAACTCAGACCATTCCAACTCAGAATATTCTGATTCAGAACATTCCGCGCAGTAATATCCCTAACACCACTCAAACCACTGCACATAATACTACTATACCAGCTAGAAGAAGGATGATCGATGATATCAAGCTACCGATATTCGAAGGTATGGGTCTAGAGGACCCTGAACAACATTGGTTTCTATGTGAAGCCGTGTGGAGTGTCAAGCAAATTCAGGATGATGCTGTGAAGCAAGTGCAGCTCGTCACTACATTCAGAGATAGAGCTTTGAACTGGTGCATAAAGTATTCTCAGGGACATAATAGAACCTTAGTAGAGATTAAGGCTGCACTATTGAGCGAGTTCAAGAAACCAAAGTCAAAATCCCAATGTATAATAGAATTAAAGGAAATTAAGCCAAAACCTAATGAGATAGTCCAGGAATTTGACCAAAATTTTAAAACATTGTTAGACCAGGTCAATTTTTTCATGGCACCGCAACAGCACCAGGAGTGGTTTATAGCCACGTTGTTTCCCCATATCAGACTGTCATTGATGCAACAGAAGGTGGCTTCGAAGGCAGAATCCCTGGAGATCGCGATGAAATTGGAAGCTTCACCTATAGGAGAGACTAGCACTTGAATGTCTCAGATCCATACCCTGTTAGCTACGTTGAAATTAAATTGCAGGACATGAAGAAGGGGAAATAACAAAGACAAGAAATCTGGTGTACAGGATGCAGAGGAGAAGGACACACCAGGGAGAACTGTCGTTTGTTTCAAGAATACCTTAACAGTGGATCACCAAATCCATTGAATCAGAACCAAGCACCATGGTGTGATATCTGTGGAACTAGAGGACATCGACCAAGAGATTGTTACTTAATTCAGAAGTATGCGGGAACACCTAATAATTTATATTGCACCTTCTGTAAATATGTTGGACATGATGATTCCAATTGTAGAGCATATGACATCATGATGGAAAGAAAGCAAGATATGGAGCATATGCGTGGTGGTGGAGTATACAGAGTCCAAGAAGAAACACCGCAGAACAAGGATAACGCGTAGTATGATCAAGGCGCACACAGAGGCTGTGGAGAATTCCGCGGAAGAGGAATAAATACTGGCCCAGGACAAGGAAGAGGAAGAGGCCAAATGATCTGTTATAACTATGGCTAGCCAAGTCACTTATCTAGAGACTGTATTAATCCATGTACTACCTGAAATTACTGTAAATATTTTGATCATGTTATTGAAGCATGCCCAGTGTTAGCAGCATAAATGCAGAAAAGAAAGCAATATGTACCTAACCCAAATATTTAGTTACTCGCAACAGAGAAAAGAACTGCAGATCCAAGTATTAATGTTGTGACGCGAAGAGGCACTGCAATAGGAAGAGATAGGCAAGCAGAAGCTTCGACTTCTGTAGATTTTGAAACTAAGCAGACCCCTGCTAAAGCGGTCTGGATCAGAAAAGCTACTGGGAAGACACCTATTTTCAATCTGGAGAAAAACAAAGAAGTTTTTGTAGAAGCACAAGACATCTTCAAAGAGCCACCACCTATGTCACCAAGAATCTCGTTGAGAAGTGAAACATCACATATGGAAGATATGCCACCAGCGTATGATCAAACCAATAATGCAGCAAAGATAGGCACTTCTGTTGTGCAGTTCCTACGGAGCTGCATGAAATTATTGAAAAGCGTAGATGCTGTAGGGGAATTACAAAAAATGTTAAACCAATATGAACCACGCAGTGAGATGGATACTTCCCAGAGCGCAGTTCATCACATCAAGAGCCATAAAATAATAGGAAGATAAATGAGTCTCAGTGCACAGATAGGATATTATGATGTGGATGAGATCCTCCTTGACTTAGGGTCAGAGATAAATGTCTTGACTAAGCAGACATGGCAGCAGATGGGGAGATCAAAGTTGTCATGGTCACCCATACAGTTGAGATTGGCCAACCAACAGAAATTCATACCTTTTGGGAGACTAGCCAATATTATTCTTGACATCGATGGAGTGCGAAGTCATGTAGACTTCGAGGTTATTGAAATTGTGGATGATAGTCAGCCTTATCCAACACTATTGGGTATAGATTGGGTGATGGATAACCTCACCATCATAAACTTGAATACCAAGAAGATGATCTTCAAAGGGAAGGATATTAGGGTCATAGCACCATTGAACCCTTCACAAGGAGAAAGATACAGTGAGCCAATTCAAGAAGAATCCAGAGCACAAGATCTTGATCGCATTTACAAGATGACCAGATTAATCCTACTGCGGATGGAGCACTTAGTTGGTGATGTGACAGTTCTTGCATCTCAGACTCTGATGAAGGACTAGAGAATTGGAAAAGCCGTATGCATGAAGTATCTGCAAGAAGATGCGTGCAGATCATAAAGTCACTGCGTTGGATTGGAACCGAGGTAAGTCCAATTCCCACCTATGATGGGTCAACTAATATTTATTCATTTATTAAAGAATATACTATATAAGTTGCAGCTGAACACTGCATACCACCACTAGATATAGCACTGCGCGAGACACCTGCCAGATGGTGGACTGCGCATAAGGAAACTTTGACTACATGGGATCGATGCAGACAAATGATGCAAATCATATTCATAGAGAAAGTTGAGATGACATTTGAAAACTATAATGGACAGACAGATCTGAGGGATCACATGGAAATTTGTTCACAGGCATGGATAAAGAGACCACAGACAGAATGGGTTCATCTATTTGTGCACACATTGGAGGAGCAAATTCCAAAGAATTGGTATCTAGACACAAAGCTTTGCAGAGGAACTACAGATTGGTATATCTTAACTGCAAACTTCCAGATAACTTTTAGCTTTGAAGATGAAATCCCAAGCATAAACGAAGCTCTGCATACTATCAAAGAAAGGATATTTAGAGCCAAATGCCCAAGTATAAACGAGGCATTGGAGGAAATCAAAGAGAATGTGTTTGAATATGTAAAGGTAACTGTGAACCTACAACCAGAATGGGGCAAGAGAGATAGAACATGCCTTTGAATGCTATAACCTCGGTGAAAATGAAGAAGAACAAGAAGAGAGCAATGAGGAGGATCCGTGCAACATCAATATACTTGAGTCTAAAGGAGCGCGCGATGTAGAGGGACCTCCACTTGAAATTCCAGATATGAGCGAACCTGTAAACACGAGAAAAGTGAACATTGGCACAAGTGAACATGGGAGACTACTGGGACGATGCAACGGTTGCGTAGATCGTCGACCTTCTACATGAATATCAGGATTTATTTCTGACGAAGTTTGCCGAAATGAAAGGAATTTTGGGCAACTTGGGCATTTTGAAAATACCTCTCAATCTAGGTGCAAGGCCCATTAAGTAGAGGCCTTATAGATTGAACCCCATATATAAAGAAAGAGTTAAGGCATAAATTGATAAGATGCTTGATGCAGGCATCATCGAACCCATTGAAGAATCAGAGTGGATAAGCCCGATGGTTATCCAAGATAAAAAGACTAAAGGTGAAATTAGCATCTGCATAGATCGGAGGAAGCTGAATGATGCTTCACTGCATGACCCATTTCCTACTCCTTTTAGAGATGAAGTATTAGACAACGTGGGAGGAAATGAGGCCTACTCATTCACTGATGGATTCTCTGGATATCACCAGATCAGGATTGATCCAATAGACATGCATAAGACAACATTTGCTACTGAATGGGGCTCATATCAGTACACCATTATGCCCTTTGGCTTGAAGAATGCACCTGCCATATTTTCTAGAGTTGTTGTGGCTGCATTCAAGGACTTTATCCATAAGTTCTTAAAGGTTTATTTTGATTATTGGATTGTCTTTGGTTTGCTGAAGAACCATTTTGAAAACCTGAGAATGATGTTATCTAAGTGCAGACAACATAAAATTTCATTGAATTTAAAGAAATGTATTTTCTGTGTGCCTTATGGTATTTTTCTAGGACACATTGTGTGCATACAAGGTTTGATGGTTGATCCTGCGAAGATCGCAATGATTGTGAATTTACCTGCACCAAACTTAGTGAAGTAGCTTCGCATGACACTAGGGAATACAGGTTATTACAGAAAGTTCATTAAGGGTTATGCGTAGATAACCCCGCCAATGGAGAAACTGCTGAAGAAAGAAGGGCAGTTCATATGGAACGCAGAATGTGAGAAGGGACTGGACACCCTAAAAGAAAAGATGGTAACTGCACCGATCCTAGTTTTTCCGAATTGGGATAAGTCATTCCATGTACACGTTGATGCTTCAGATATAGCGTTGAGCATTGTGCTTGCTCAACCAGGTGAAGGGGGTATTGACCACCCCATTGCATTCTCGAGTAGGAAGCTATCTCTAGCTGAGAAGAACTATACGACCACTAAAAAAGAGGGTCTAGCTATGGCATATGCACTACATAAATTCAGGAATTATTTGTTGGGTGCACACTTCTCCATGTACACTGACCATTTCGCTTTGAAATATCTGGTCAATAAGCCAGTGTTAGGGGGGAGAATCTATAGATGGTTATTACTCTTCCAAGAGTATGATTTTGAAATTGTGGTTAAAGTAGGAAGATTGAACTTAGGACCTGACCATCTCTGAAGGATTGAGTCAGGCAAAGAACCCACCAATCTTGAAGACAATCTGCCTGACACACAGTTATTCGCTATACAGATCGTAGATGACTATTATAAAGACATTGTAGACTTTTGACTACGTGGTTGGCACCGATAGAGTTCACTACATAGTAGAAGAAGCAGCTGGTAGTAAGAGCAGCAGACTTCACCATAATCGCGGGACAACTATACAAGTTGGGACTGGATGAAGTGTTGCACAAATGCATGTTGGAGCATGAGAAACCATTCATATTGGATGATGCACATTTAGGTGTATTGGGAGGTCACTATGCAGGAAGAGCCACTATGCAGAAGATATTGAGAGCAGGGAAATGGTGGCCTACAATTCACAAAGATGCAAGGGAACATTTCCAGAGCTACGATAGCTGTCAGAGGACAAGAAGGCCATTGTGAAGAGACGAAATGCCATTGAATCCACAGTTGACACTTCAAGCACTTGAGAAATAGGCCATTGATTTCAAGGGACCAATTAACCCACCGGGAAAAAGGACTGGTGCGAGATACATTATCACTACGACTGATTATCTCAATAGATGGGCAGAAGCTAAACCAATGAAGGACTGTAGCACAGTTACTGCCGCGCAATTCATCTTTGAGAACATCCTTACTATATTTGGATGCCCAAAAATTTTGATGAGTGATCGAGGGACCCATTTTTTGAACCGAACTATTGAAGCCCTTACTGAAGAGTTCCACATTTATCATTAGAGGAGTACACCATACCATCCTCAAGCCAATGGAACTGTTGAAGCTTTCGACAAGTTTTGGAGAATGCGCTGACAAAGTTGTGCAATGTCAACAGGGATGATTGGGATCTGCGCATTCCAGCTATGTTATAGGTGTATAAGACTACTTGTAAGAAGTTGACAGGCCATACTCTTTTCAGATTGGCTTATGGACAGGAAGATGTGATGCCTATGGAGTATATTTTACACAGCTTAAGGATAGTTGCATTCACAAGAATGGAGGATGAACAAACAATAGAAGAAAGGCTTCTACACTTGGTTGGATTGGAGGAAGATCGCTTCATCGTAGGATTTCACCAGCAAGTGCAGAAATACAGGGAAAAAGCAGGGCATGATCGCCACATCAAGAACAAGTACTTTCAGGTAGGTGACCTTGTCCTCCTGTATGATAGCAAGTTTATGAAATTTCCTAGAAAATTTAAAATGCATTGGCTTGGCCCATATACTATTATGCATGTTTCTAACGGTGGCGCAGTTTAGTCAACCACGTTAGTTGGAGATAACTTACCAGGTTTGGTGAATGGAAGTAGACTAAAACCCTATTGGGATAGTACTACTTCGTAGAACCCTCAGTGATCAAAAGAAACGGAAATTTCTGTGTCAAGTACAGTTGAAATTGGGCACCATAAATACAAAAGAGTTTGTACATAGTTTTGGACCGATACGCGAAGCTTGATAGATAGGATCCATGTACCGCACAACACTAGTTGAGAAGTAAGGCTACGCGGATAAAAAAAAAACAATAACAACAAAAAAAGTAACTACGCAGTGGTGATGTTCAAAAGGAAGCCACACAAATCGAAAGAACAAGGACGGACACGAAGACTAGTATGAAGAAGAGTAGCACCACACAACTCAAATGAAAGAGGACAACTGTGAAGTACAAGAAGCTGCGATGTGAAGCATGAGGCGAAAGCACAGCTGTGAAGTAAAAGATGAAGAAGCACACGTGCGCAAGAGAACCTTCTGTATGGACCTCCAGCGCATCATGACAGGAAAAGGTGACTGTGATAACTATCGGCCAGTTAGTGGGCCATTATCCAAAAGGGAGACACCGACAACATCAAGCATTAAAAGCGAATGTGACCATTCAGACATATTAAAGAGTGAAGTGACCGAGATCCCACCGAGATCTGACTAACAGGCTGGTAATTAATCGCTCACTTGACTAATTTAATAGCCTGGAAGCACCAACACATTTTAGCAATTAAGGAAACATCATTGGTTCAAAGATAATGATTGGTCAACGAGACCGAGATCTCATAAGAGATATGGATGAAGGATGAAACATTAACTACCCCAGTAACGATCGATCACCACGTTCCATAACAGCAGGGTCTATAAATAGCCATCAACCAAGCACTTGTGGTTTTTACCGGGAATTCTATCTCATCTGTGTGTGAATTTAGAGATTTAACAACCACAGAGCTGAGTAGTCTGTAAGTGCATGAGCAAACCACTGACCATTGACAGAGTATTGACAATATTCAGGCAGTCAGGATTTAAAGGAGTCATGTCGACACCTACCAAGAAACCTACAGTGGATAATGGTGCCTCATACAAGAGATCTACAAGGCATGCAGAGATGAAGAAAGACAAACACCAGGCTACAAAGCAGGAAGAGTCGAAGGAAGTGAAGCCACAGACACCAGTCATGGCTCAAAATTGACCCATCCATCTCGTCCCTGAATATATTCCACCGCGGCGAGATGATGCACCTATTGTCATCCTTGAGAAAAAAGATGATTATGAGGTTTCGACACCGTCCATGTCCAGTCGGGTGAGGGTTGTAGGAGACCTGCTAGGAAAAGTGTAAGACTGCAAGTTTGAAGACCATGACTTGCTAGAAGGAGGACATTCGAAGCCGAAGAAAATCAAACAGTTTCAACTCAACCAATACATGCGTCGATAGGTTGATGAATCTGGGGCCGAATCTCTGTACGCACAGGATTGGCTGAAAGGGCTTGAACCATCTGGGTTGCTTAACCTATTGTGCATCCCGCACTTTGATAGGAGCCCAGAGCTCAATGAAGTAGTGTGCACACTGCTTTTCTGTGTACACTCGGGATATCTATGGCTAGACAAGAGAATAGATATGATATACTATATCACAATGCTCAATAAAAGAAGCGAAGACCCCGCAAAAGTGTTTGTAGGGAAGGGACAGGGAAAAGACCTCGCTATCAAAATCATGAAATAATTTGGCGTAATCCGGGGAAAACAGGGCTTCCCTACAGCTAACATTAATGATCAAAATCTACACAGTTCATAGTGCAACTACTCGTAGGGAAGACACTGCGCAAAAGCTGACCACCAGAGTTGCCGACCACAGCAATCTGACTCACCTTCAAAACGATGAAAGGCACCCCTTACAACTGGGCACAATACCTGTCGAACAAGTTTTTGGCAGATGTTGAAGAAACTCAAGACAATGAAACTCCATTCCACTACAGTTGGTTATTAATATTGATTTCCTTTGTCGGTTGGAAAGAGCCGACTGGATACCAAGGCGTTCAAGTTCTGCCAGGGAAATGCCGGGGAACACGCTTTGCTAATTTATGGGAAAATGCGAAGTCCTCGAGGAAATGACAAATCAATGAAGTATTTTACACATATTACCATCATTGTGTGATGTGATTCGCTGAACACCGCGAGTCTCGTAGCTGCTGCCTGATGCAAACAAAGGGAGACTGAGATTCATGGCCGATACAGATAAAGACGAGGATAAGGACAAAGATACAGATAAAGACGAGGATAAGGAAGAAACCACAACAACACCTATTGATGAGGAAAAAGAAACTGCGACAGATAAGCCGAAAGGCCAAGAGGGAGGGAAGAGAAAAGCAACTGCGAGCCCTTCATCGACAAAAGGCCAACATAAGAAGCAGAAGGCTAATAAGCCTAAATTGGTACCGATACTGCATGAATATGATTGTGAAACCATTGCAACAAAGGTGCAGGAACTATGGGAAGAAACCTGTGCAGATAAAGAGGCAAAAAAAGAGACGCTACAGCTAAGCCTCCTTCAAGCGGCCGTATCAGTAAAAATGATGGTCGCAGACATTCGAGAAGCCCAACCACAGTTGGTCTAAGGATCAGACTGTCACCTACCCAAATTCTAAAAATATTATTTTATTGGAAAAATACTTTAATTTAAATTTTAATTACAAAGTTTTGTAATTATGACCAAGTTTGGTCAAGGATGAATGTAATTATTGATTATTATTATTTAATAAATTAAAGTAGGAGACAAACACCCAAGGGAACTGTTAAATGAGTGTTCACTAACCCATTAGGAGGAATGGAAGCTGTTAGAAAGCATGGGACATATGGCAGCAATTGCACTTCACCACTAGCTGTTGGTTATGGGACAACTACCCCTAAAAATATGGCATTATCCCCCAGGTGGTGGGAGTGAGCAGCTCATTAAATGACCAGTTAACCACTAAAAGGCCTAAGCAGCCTACATAAGGCAATTCGAATTGAGCAGGAAGCTCTCTTAAAATATTTTATGTCAAAATATTCCTCATGTGCATCAGGTGATCATTATGAGATTCGAATAGGGAGGCTATGTGAGAGTGCAACTGTAAGTCTGCAAATTATTCTAAGAAGGAAAACCAGAGGTGCTGGTGCAGGTCCCTTTGACTGCTAAGTCTTTAAGACTGAGTAACTATTGCTATTGCAAGTTGAGGTCCTAAGCTTCTAAGTTTCTTCCTCCCGGTTGTTCAGTGAACAGGCTCGGGGGTCCTAAGGAAAGTAACTTGGCTGTCTTCAGGAATTGGTTGGGTGGAACAAGTTCCTTGGGCTGTTTGTTTCCCTACAGTTAACCAGGTTTTACTGTTCCTACTTTTGTTTACAGTTCAATGTTTCTGCTTAGTAGAATTATTAAACTGTCATGTAAAAGAATTTATTTTATTTTCTGATCTATGTTTGATTTTGAATCATAAATCTTTGTGAAATATTTGATTAGATAACCATCTCTATATTTTTACCCATGCTGTTCTTTGCATAGTACTCTAGTATAGAGAAGAAAATTAATGATAGATGAGAGATAGGTAGAATTTCATTGATTGGATAAATGATTTCAGTAAGTGTTATGGTTAAAATTCTGTCCTATGTTTTAATACAGTAAAACATTACAGTATAGCATCAATTGCAGCATAGAATTCATGTAAATAATACTTGAAAGAAAATCACAACATGCTTCTAACAGTTCCATATATTTCTCTTAACTCTATTCATTGCAGATAGAAATAAAATGCAATCAATATTAAACATTTCACGTTTTCAAGTAATTGTATGTTCAAAAATTATAGCAGCTGCAAGAACTAATCACTGTATAGATTTCTTGTCATTATACATATTTTATTTCTTCACAGAATTCCTTCTTTGATTTCAATTATCAAATATCTACACACTAGTATCAAACCCTAAGATACTACAAACCCTAATTCTGTTTACACATCTCATAATTTCCATCTCAAGTCTTTTATGACAAACTTTAGACATTTCCTTTCTAAATCTAATAGATATAGATTTTTCCAAACCCTAACTAGCATTTCGAAACTTCTTCAAGACAGTATTCACCACATAGAAGAAAGCACGATTCTATACTAATGTTATCGATAGCTCATAACCCTAGTAAGAACACCTCTCAATATTGAAAACATTCACACTATCAATATCTTTTATACACAGGTTAAGCTTTTGGTGCAACATCTTATTGCAAGTCAGATAGAAATCAAAAGCTACATGTAGGATTCATTTACAAATTAAAATAGACATTGTGGACTATCTTTAGCAAAACAATTTGACAATTGAACTTATCTCATAACCTTTCCAAAACTTAAAAATCGACATCAATGACGAAGTACAAGAAACAACCATTTACATTCGACCTGAGATAGTTTCGTATTCGAACTCGAATCAACAGTTTCCAAACAGTCATTTGTTAACATCTATTTAAACAAGACTGTATCATTACAGGACAAGAGAACCAATAGCATAGAAGCAAGTGAAACACGACTCCATTAAGGAATGCCCAACAACATAGATAAAGCATGACAGAGATTCTATTGCTTCCATTCAAATTTTCCAAAAGCACATTGGGTCTTTTCCCTTAAAAAATCAATGGTGTAAAGATCAACTCAAGTCGGTTCCAGCGCTACAGCAAAAACAATACTGAGCTGAGCATCAAATACAAGACTGAGGATCAACCTCTTAAAGTATGATATCAAAACAATATTTAAAACTTCACACTCGGCCACCACTGAAACAAGTCGAAAGGTTCCAACTCTCAGCACTCAGAAATCACGATCAAAACCATGTCAAAGAGCACCTATGAGGTTTTGAAGAACCACCAGAGCTTACTAGGAGAAGTAGAAGCATATTCCATTCTCCATGCTCGAACAGGAACCATCCTATGAAGTGGGTACCTACAATATTACAAGTTCGAAGGGTTAAAAGCATGCAAACACAAATAAAAGCAAGCTCACCATATTACATGCAGTATCAACTTACTTACCCTTGAGAAGCTTCACTCCTGCAAAGACGACAAAGACTGAAATTGATTGCAACATTCACAAATGCAAGGACTCAGAAGACGATACCATCCTTTGGAAGAATCGAAAGCCAAATACAAACCACTATCAATAGTGGACATAAGAACCACACTTTTTCACTGTATCGTGGCTCTATGGCATGAAGTTTAAGCCTGCAACTATTAAAAACTACCTCTCACAGGTCACGGGATTGAAACCCCTAAGAGGAACTCTCTCCAACCCTACATTTTGGCAGCCTGTCGGCCCCAACTCTAGCATAACAATGAAGACCAGGAAACTCGCTACCATTACATACAAAAAATTTTAGGGTTACATAATCAACGATCAAGATTTGGTGAGATCAACGGGCAAGGAGATTGCAACAATGCTATGTTGAAAGCCGAGCAAACATTGCATTAATATCTCATAAATTACAACAACCACGAAGTTGCCAACACTGCATGCCAAATAACATTACCGTGTACATCTCGGAGGAGAGGCGATATTGTAGTCCTGTACAACTACGATTCCTATTTACATTATCAACCAAAGTTCACACGTGAAAGGAATTACGTGGGTTGAAAGCCAGACCTTCCATTATGGAGTGTTGGTCAGAACATTTAATACCTGATCGGTACACTATCAACCTACCAGCAGTAAATTTAATAACTGTCAATTCATCACTCATTAACAAGATTTTTTTTGTGAATGCAATTACGGTAATAATACTTAGGATAAGAGCTAAGTCATATAACATGGTTCAATCTATTGCTTAATTCATAACCTTTCTAAGGTTTGTTTATATCGTATTCAATTGTTTGCATAGGATAATATCCTATGGTACTAAAGTATAGCTAGGATTGTATATTGAAAACCATATCATTGTTTATTGATTATCATATCATTGTAGAACGGAAATCATATCATTTGTTTATCATATCATTGCATATGGAAAATCATATCATTGTTTAGTGTTGATCATATTATTGCATATTAAATTATATATCAATGTATTACTGCAGATACATAGTAACTATAGAAAAATTCTAGTTTTCATTTCTATAGTTTTGCATAAATAATAGGATGAAGTTTTATAATGCTAGTTCATAGCATAATTCCCATATTCACAATAAAATCCCGTGTTATTTGCCACGTAAGGTCAAGACTTTTGTATCATCATAAGTATAGTTTAAGTGTTGACGAGGAACACTCAAATAGCTAAGTTCATAATACCAGCGCTAGTCACTACACCTTACTTATTTCAAAATGATAAATTCAAGACTCAAAGTAGTTGAAGTGCTATAGACGCAAAACATATTGATAGCTCAAAAGTATAAACACTTCTTCCACAAGTTTTCTAATAATTGTTATTAATAGATGTTGGTATTACTGTTTTGATAATAATGACGATAGTCATATGATAATAATTGCAGCGTTATAACAAGTACTAGGACAACGCGAAATGATAACACTAAAGAGCTTCGTAAGACAGTATAAAAACTAGGATTAGAACCATGTATCCATACCTCCAGTGACTGGTGTCGCAAGGAAGTACTTAGCATTCTAATTTTACATTGACGATGAATTGAAAGACACAAGTACTCTTAACACATGTTGTCTTATGGGATTTCTTACCTGCGGTTTGCACATGGAAACAAGATTCAAATGCCTTAGCTAAACGTAGCTAAGTAAACTCCAGGGTACCTCGTAGGACCCCTTCATCATCATACAAACAAACTATCAGCACTTCATCAAAAACATCACAATAGTACAACATGTAATAACATTCAAGAAATTAAGCAAATTTGTAATTTGTACTTGTATGCATAATCATAAAAGATTTGTCGTTAAGGAGATTAACATATACTTAAATCTGAAATAGAAAATACAATTATACCATATTTATTGGAGAAGTATGACGTGTCATCATTACAAATTATCTTAGTTAAGAAATCTAATTAATTTATATGTTCTGCATTAATGACTTTGATAATTATTGCTATTATAATTTTTATTTTATTTTTTGGTATTTTTCGGGATGTTACACAGACTTAGAAGGAAAACCAGGTGGCTCAGGAAAGCAGTAGAGGAAACCCCATGCTATGAGCGCACACCCTTGAGTGGCGCATATTGACCCTGTGCACCTCATTTTTCCAAAGGATGCGGTAACCAAGGCAGCAAAGAACTTGGAGCATTTTGACCTCAACATTGGGTCATTACAGATTGAAGATTTGAACGATTTGCATATGTAGATTGTAGAGGAGATTCATGAAAGAGGCATTGCCTCATATGACCAGAGTATCCATATTCGATAAAGCTTCAATGAGCTGAAACAGGAATCAGCGCAGAACACCAAGGAGTTTTCCGAGGTTCAAGAAAGAAGAAACCGCAAAATCAAAGAAACAGTATCAGTGGTATGCACAAAGATTGACAAATGTGAAGAAGAAGCAAGTGTCGAAGACATAATAATCAAGATTGGGGCCAAAGTGGAGTCCCTTACTATAGAAATGATCGAAATGGAAATTTCCTATAAAGGTAAAATTGCGGACTTGGAGGCTTGGCATCCTAGTACCCCACCGAATAAGTGCTTAGCTCCAACATTAGAGGTAAAGGCCACTTTAGACAGCATTTCAGCCGAGGTGGTGAAGTGTCAGAATTTGCTAGAAGAAGCAATTACGGTGTTGGCTGGCTTGAGTGAAGATCCAGATCTTATGCAGCTCAGAGGGGATTTACAGCAATGACAGCAGGCAATTGAGGCCGCAAACGTAGAAATGAAGACTTTGCCAGCAAGACCAAAGATGCAAAAATTCAATGAAGTAAAAGTGATGCAAAAAGAGCTAGCAGTGCTAAGGGAAAAAGAGGTTGTCGTTTCAGGAAATTTGCAACCTATAGAGGACAAAGGGATGGCACTGATGCAACAAATTGATGAGAAGTTCATTGAACTTCAATCAATATAGGACACATTGAAGGAAAAAGTTCAGGGGAGGTCTCGCAGGAGATGTTGGAGACCATAAAATAATTCGAGAATAAGGGAAGGGAAACGGTTGCAGAGATAACCATTACTTTGCACAGCTTCACTCCAAAGCTAAACACCACTGAAGACGCGCAAACAAAGTCGTTTGGCAAAGAAAATGGCTCGAGGACGAGCCACAAGTAAGTGTTAGGGGCCTGTTGGGCATGGCCCAAGTTGGCATACTTTTGAAAAAGGACAGTTTTGGGAACTGCACAGTTTGGGCTACAAAGTCAGATGGCACAGTTTTGTGGAGTGTGCAGTTCGGATTATGTATTCAGTTTTGCACTAATCCAGGTGGATATTGGTGGCCACCCACCTTTCCAACTGGCTCAAAACGGTTTTATGGCAATTTTGGTATTGTACTATTTTTAGCAGTTTTTCGGGTCTTGAACTTTCGGGGCCATTTTGAGGCCCTAAACGACCTTTTTTGGCAATTTGGGGGGCCAAATGGTTTCCCCCGACATACATTTGGTCCCATTCAAAAGTTGTAAATCTCGGATAGACCTTTCCAACGGGCTACCGAGCTCCCCAAACGGAGATCGTATGCAAAAGTTATGACCTCGGGAAGTTGATGTACTAACTTACCCAAACGGGGCCCACATGACTTTTGGCGCTTCATCTCCTAGGGTTAGGTTTTTGGATGTCTAGGGTTTTTGACATTCCTGTTTATTGTAAAAGGCCTTGAGAGCCTCATTGTAACCATCTTCTTGCAAAATGAGAGCAGCCGTCACATCTCTTCTAAGAGATAAGCCGCCACCATTCCAGCAAGCTTGTTTTCCGCTGCATTTTACAGTTCTAGCTTATTTCCTTATTGAATAGAAAACCAGTTTTACTGTATCTCTGTTATTTTGTGTTAAGCATCTGATAATAATCTGTATTCATTTCGTTCTGCTCATAAAATATGGATCAGTGGTATCAGAGCGGTCTGCTCCTTGTCGTCTTAATGCATGTCCCCAACGAGGTCAGGGTACAAAGAATTGGGTCTCGAGCTTGTTTCTCTTGAGGACAAAATCTCTCGCACGCCCAAGCGACCTCTCATGGCAGGAGAAAAGAAAGATGATGGGACAGGAGATCCTATCAAAATGTTGCTTGAGGAAGCCCTCACGCAGCAGAGGAACGAGATGATGGATAATTTCGCGCAAATCCTTCGACAACTACCAACAAGCGACGCATCTTCCTCGAGCGGAGGCGCCGCCCCCTTCAAGGTACAAATCAACTTTGATATCCCTATATTTGAAGGACAGATAGACGCAGATGCTGTAGATAAGTGGTTGAATCTACTAGAAGGGTATTTTTCTATCCATAACTTTTCGAATAAAGAAAAGATTACTTTTGCGCTCCTCAAAGCCGTTCCCCATGTCAAAGATTGGTGGGAAACATTCTACGAGCAAAAGGACACAGAAGAAGGCTCATTATTTTCAGTCACGGCCACCTGGGAATCCTTCAGGGATGATATTAAGGAACAATACTACCCTGTTGGAAGTTATGACGATTTGTATACCAAATGGACCACACTGCGACAAGAAAGAGACCAAGCAGTGCGAGAGTTCACAAATATCTTCCATACCTTGCGCACCAAGCTGGGTATCAAAGATTCAGAGCGACATCTGGTGCTCAAGTATCGCGGTGGTTTGCATAGATACATCCAGACTGAAATGGAATTTCTGGACATCTCTTCCTTGGGTGCGGCCTACCGATATGCTGTCAAAATCGAGCAGAAGCTCAAACAAAAGACACGGCAATTTGGGCCTGGGAACCCTTCACAACAAAAGACAGGAAAGGGCAGCCCCAACCCACAAAATAAAGGATAGAGCAAATATGGACAGCAGCAGGACAACCAGTCCAAGCCGCAAGCAAAGAAGGACACCGAAAAAACAAAGAAAGATACCGGGAAGTGGTGCGACTTCCATAAGAGCCCTTGGCATAACACTGCTGATTGCCGCTCAAAGCAGTCACTGGTGGCCGAATTGAAAGCATCTGAATCAAATGCGGGTTCTGACTCTGAGTCAGAACCAGAAAGGGGAAGACGGATCATTGACGCGGAACCCAGTGCCACCGTTGCCACCACCAAGCTCCAGCCTAATGAACCAGACGAGCCAGAAGAAGGAGAACGCCTCTTCCATTCACAGATGTGGGTAAAAGGCACCCCGCTGCATTTCATCGTTGATAGCGGTAGCCAAAAGAATCTCATCTCAGCAGAGGTCGTCAAGCGCCTGGCCCTACCGACAACGCCGCACCCACAACCCTACACCATTGGATGGCTCCGCAAAGGAAGCGATCTCCGCGTCAGCCAACAGTGCCGACTACCATACGGCATCAAGCCCTTCAAGGACGAGGTATTGTGTGATGTTGCTCCTCTCGAAGTTTCAGATGTTCTTTTGGGCCAACCTTATTTATGGAAACGTCATGCTGTATATGAGTCTAGGCCTCGTAGTGTTATTATTTCTTTGAACAGGAAATTGTACAGGATACCCGAGGCAGTCCCTCCTAGTGCTATTTCCTTGATCTCTGCCAAGCAATGCAGGAAGGTCATCTCTCAGACCAGGAAATTTGTCTTCTTTGTGATTCGCTCTCAGAGTGAAAGAAAGATCGCAGCCACATCCCGGGCCTCCGCGACCGATCTATCCACACAACAGAAGCAAGTGGATAAGGTGGTGGAAGGATACTCAGATATCTTCTCCTCTCCGACCGGGGTACCTCTGCACTGCCAGGTCAAGCATCCCATCGATCTGACCCCAGGCGCACCACTACCCAATGGGCCAGTCTATCGCCGCCCTCTATTGGAAAACGAGGAGATCAAGAGGCAGATCCAAGAATTGCTCCACAAGGGGCACATCCGTCCCAGTTCATCACCTTGTGGGAGCCCAATCGTGCTGGTGCAGAAGAAAGATGGGACCTGGCGACTCTGCATTGATTACCGGGCCCTGAATAAAATCACAGTCCGTAACCAGTACCCGATTCCCCGAATCGACGACCTCCTTGATCAGCTCATGGGGGCCAAATACTTCAGTAAGATTGATCTGAAGTCGGGCTACCACCAGGTCCCAATAGAACAGGCAGATGTATGGAAGACTGCCTTCAAGTCAAAAGAAGGTCTTTTTGAATGGCTGGTCATACCTTTTGGTTTGACAAATGCTCCAACAACTTTTATGAGGATGATGGACGATATCCTACGACCTTTCACCAACAATTTTGTAGTGGTGTATCTGGATGACATCCTCATCTACAGCAAGACTTGGGAGGAACACTTGCAACATATTCAGCAGGTTCTGCACACCCTGCAGAAGCACAAACTATATGCAAACTTGGAAAAATGCTCCTTCGGCATGGACACGGTCCATTACTTAGGCTACATCGTTGATCAACATGGTGTGCATGTGGATCCAGCCAAGATCCAGGTCATCCATGACTGGCCAGCCCCAACCACACTCACTGAACTTCGGAGCTTCTTGGGCCTCGCCAATTTCTATCGCTGGTTCGTGCTGGGATTCTCTCATATCGCATGGGCCCTCAGCCAAGTGACCAGGGGTGGTGGTAAGGAAAAATTTGTGTGGGGCCTGTCCCAACAACAAGCCTTCGACAACTTGAAGAAGCGTTTGTGCTCATCGCCGGTACTCTCATTACAAAACCTGCAACATCCCTTTGAGATCGAGACAGATGCTTCAGATTATGCTGTGGGTGCCGTTCTCACTCAACATGGCCACCCCGTGGCATATCATAGTGAGACACTATCAGATGCTGTTCGCAAGTACCCTACCTATGACAAAGAAATGTACTCCATTGTACAAGCCTGCCGCCAGTGGAGACATTACATTCTTGGGAAGGAGACAGTCATCCACACTGATCACAAGCCACTACAGTTCATGCAGACCCAAGGAAAGTTGCAGAATGACCGCCATCAGAAGTGGTCAACATATTTACAGCAGTTCCACCTCAACATCAAATATAAAACAGGGAGTACCAACCGAGTTGCTGACTGCCTCAGTCGACCTCCAGTCGCGGCACTTACCATGGTGCTAGACTCTTGTGGCCACGAGACCTCCGGATGGCCTCACCTCTACGAGACAGACCCTGAATTCTCCGCCACCTATCAAATATTGGGCACCAACTAAGTGGTTGCTAATTTCCATCTTCAGGATGGGTTGTTGCGTCATCTGGGCCATCTCTGCCTTCCATCAAGAAAGCGTGCGAAGCTGATTTGGGAAGCTCACTATAATCGGGTGGCAGGACACTTTGGCGTCGAAAAGACAGTGGCAGTGTTGCAGAAACATTTCTACTGGCCGAAACTTCGACAGGATGTCGGCAAGTATATCAGGTCCTGCACCGCTTGCGCTATTGCCAAACCGACCACTAAGAAACAGGGCCTATACACCCCTCTGCCTACTCCTGACAGGCCGTGGGAATCCATCTCGATGGACTACATGTCGGGCCTCCCGTCCACCAAGAGGGGAAACGACTGTGTTTTCGTGGTTGTTGATCGCTTTTCCAAGATGGCGATTCTAGCCGCTTGCAAGAAGAACATCACAGCAGAAGCCACTGCCAAGCTCTTCTTTGAATGAGTATGGGTACATTTTGGGATCCCACAGACCATTATCTCAGACCGTGACAATCGGTTCCTCAGCTCATTCTAGTCAAGCCTCTGGTCACTGCTGGATACCAAGCTCACCAAATCCACTGCCTTCCACCCCCAGACCGATGGACAAACGGAGGTCGTCAACCGGATGGTCGTACATATCCTGCGCATGTACAATTCAACACACCCCCGCACATGGGATGAGAGTCTCCCCTATGTCCAACATAGCTACAACCGAGCCTTGCATAGCTCAACTGGTCACAGCCCCTTTTAGGTGGGGTTGGGATTCCAACCATTGGGCCCCATGGATGTTTCACTTCCCCTTGCGACCACCTCGGTCGACTCGTCCCCAGAAGCTGACAAAGCCGCCCGGTTCATTGAACGGATCCAACATATCCACCAACAGGTTTAGGATATTCTACAGAAGTCTAATGCCAAGTACAAGTAGCGCCATGATCAACATCGGGTGCCACATAAGTTTCAGGTGGGCGACAAAGTTTGGTTGCATTTGCAGAAAGAACGCCTTACCGGGCCCCATCGAAAGCTTCGCCCACTCCGTTATGGGCCATACACCATCACCAAGGCAGTGGGTGACAATGCTTTTGAGCTCAACATTCCCCCCTTCCTGGGTCTGCATCCAGTCTTCAATGTGGCTCTCCTTCGGCCATATTTCCCACCACTATTAGACACCTCAGAGATAGCAGAGAAGTTGACACCAACAGAGCTCAACCCTGACTGCCTACAACAAGCATCCAGTGATCATATTGCAGACACACAGATCAAGGGCACTCAACATCAAAGGATCCATCTTTATCGAGTTGTCAAAGCAGGGCAGCTCCTGCACCAAGGCAAGTGGCTCACCCAAGGCCAAATTTAGTAGAAATTTCCTCATCTGATGGGAGAACTCAACGCAATGGAGACCATTGCTTCCTAAGGAGGGAGGATTGATCCAGGTGGATATTGGTGGCCACCCACCTTTCCAACTGGCTCAGAACGGTTTTATGGCAATTTTGGTATTGTACTATTTTTAGCAGTTTTTTGGGTCTTGAACTTCCGGGGCCATTTTGAGGCCCTAAACGACCTTTTTTGGCAATTTAGGGGGCCAAATGGTTGCCTCTGACATGCATTTGTCCCCATTCGAAAGTTGTAAATCTCGGATAGACCTTTCCAACGGGCTACCGAGCGCCCCAAACGGAGATCGTATGCAAAAGTTACGACCCTGGGAAGTTGATGTACTAACTTACCCAAACAGGGCCCACATGACTTTTGGCGCTTCATCTCCTAGGGTTAGGTTTTTGGATGTCTAGGGTTTTTGACATTCCTGTTTATTGTAAAAGGCCTTGAGAGCCTCATTGTAACCATCTTCTTGCAAAATGAGAGCAGCCGTCACATCTCTTCTCAGAGATAAGCCGCCACCATTCCAGCAAGCTTGTTTTCCGCTACATTTTACAGTTCTAGCTTATTTCCTTATTGAATAGAAAACCAGTTTCACTGTATCTCTGTTATTTTTTGTTAAGCATCTGATAATAATCTGTATTCATTTCGTTCTGCTCATAAAATCCAGATCATGCACAGTCAAGCTAGTGCGTAGTACCAGCACATCACGTATTGTGGGTAAAGAGTATAATGAAAGGTCGAGTTGAGAAAGCCACCATTTTGAGTAAAGTGCCTCCAGGATTCTTGATAGTAGGTAGGGAGTGGCATAACGAAAGATGAAAGCAACCTGTCAAGGGAATGGTGGAAAATAGTTAAGGAGCTAAGCCACGAGGTTGACGACGACAGGAACGCTAAAGGGGAAGAAAGTGACAGGCCACGATGCAGTTGTAATTGTTTTGGTGATGACTGCATCTATGAGAAGAACGTGTGAGCCTGAAGCAAGTGGAGCAAGTTGTTGACAGTGAAAGGCAAGGTGGCGGGTAACTACACCAGTTTTGAGGAACCTTAGGGTTTTTTATCCTATCACTACTACATATGGCTCAAAAGTCCCACGAAATTTTTCCACGAAACAGTTAAAATCTATGTTTTCATGGAAAAACAATTTAAATTTTTGGAAAAAAATGAAAATTCCCCGGACATTCTTCGCTATACTGACGTTATGGACATTTCTTCTATAGTTTACTGTTCATAGATGATATTTACCTATTCATCATGTTTCCCAATCTCACCTGCTGGACTTTCTTCTTGACCTTCCAAATATTGAATGTATTCATAATGTTTTTGATGTGCTTCATAATCATTTTCCAGTGTTTGCTTCTTCTTAGCTTGCTGGCGTTTTCTTGATTTCTTCTCATAAGTGTTGAAGATTTTATCTTTCTCTTGGAATTTCTTCTCTTCTTTCACCATGCTCCTTGTTCTCATTCTTTTCTCAAGCTGTTTTGGGCTTGTTGCCTTAGAGTCATCTTCATTATCTGTTATAATCAGCACTTCATCTTCTCTCTTTCCTCCCTTAGGCGGTTTTGAGCTTGTTGCCTTAGGGTTATCCTCTTCAACTTCAATGCCTGCTATCATTAGCCATTCATCCTCTTCCATTCCTTCCTTAGGCAGTTTTGAGCTTGTTTCCTTAGGGTTATCTTATTCAACTTCAGTTCCTGCTATTATGAGTGCTCCTTCTTCAGGTATTTCTTTTGGTTCTTCAAACTCATTATAAATGATAAATTGATGCCATGTCAAGGATTGTTTCTGTAACTCATGTATGATGATTATATTAATGAGCCCACAATGAAAAAGGCTTGTTAACTTATCTTCATCACGTTTTTGAACAACTTTAGCCATCTTAGAAAGGCTCTGCAATATAAAATGAGGCATGTTCATCTCACGGTCACCCCTCAAACGTTGAAATAACATGATATGATAGATATATATAATGTTGAATCTTCCCTCATAAGTGATGAATCTCTAAATGATGTATGTTATTTCATCCCAAGGATGAATCAACCAACTCCTTGGGATTCCATTCTTCCATTTTACTGAACCTACTCTTGACCTGCATAAGAAGGGTGTCCATGCCTTCTCATCAAGCTGTTTTGTTTTAAAGAACCTCTCTCCCTGCTAAGGTAAGCCAATGATCTGAGCCATAATATCTTCAGATAGTCTGAAAGTTAAATTTCCTACTGTAGCCCTCTCTCCATCAAATGAACCAGCAAAAGCTAGGCTAACATTGTCATTCTGTCCATCAAACTTTTCAAAGAAGGGAACCCACTATTTCTTCTCAAAAATTTCCATACATCTTTCATGAATGACAGTGGGATCAAATTTATCTGGTTCTAATCTAGACACCATCTTGTAATTTCTACAGGAAGAATCCTTTTATGCAAACAAAACGTACAAGTAGAACTCGACCCTAGCTTTGAAATTCTAAAATTCTGAAAAAAAATTTTGTTCTTAATGGTTTCTCTGTCTAGCAAAACCTGGAAGTCGAAATTCAAATTTACCTTGCTTCTGGTGACTCCTTCCTGCACTGGTCTGAGATAAACAATTCAATGGCTGCGTGCAACTGGGGTTTTACTTCATCGAACCATGTGGAAGACTCTTGCTGAAGCTGATGGAGAAAAATTCCCGAGTTAACTAGTTAACAGGATGCGTTCACTCCTTTAACCATCGTGGAAGTGAAGCCTGGGATTTGAACAAAGGCGGTTGGAAGAAATGAAAACACTCTGAATTTTAAATTGGAAGAGTGAGCCTCCCTATGTATACGCATAATTCGTGGGGGTGAGTTTCAATGATTTCCCTCTTCCTGGTGTAATAATTTTTTAAACTATCGCTGAGTTCTTTCATGTACCTTTAGTCCACCTTCATACTCTTTTATCATTTTTCTTCATTTGTTGTATAAAATGCAAACTTGCCTGCAGGATGCACTTTTTAGGCATAGTTTTAACCATATGAAACTGTCCTGTTTTTGTGCTAAGTGGCAGCGCTAGAGGCTCGCTTTGACTGGCATTGAATCGACACTTGTAGAACCTATTTCATGAATTTGTTAGAAATTTATCCATCCTTGGACATCGAGGATCCTATTCCATCTTTCAGTTCATGCCCAGCTGTCCTGCAAGTATCCAATCTAGGAGAAATTACGGGAAGTCAATTAATCATGTAATTTATTTAAAATCTCAATTTAAATGCTTTAAAAACTGCATAATTCAATTTATTTAAAAACAACAACAATTTATACCTTAGACAATTGAATTTCAAGGTTCTATCGATGAGAATGATGATTTATGGAAAAATATGAAGGATAATGGGGATAGCTTGAAGGATTTATAAGGAAAAATAGGTATCAAAATAGTGACCAACAACGGTGTGTTCATTAAAATTTATAAGTTCATGAATTGATTTATTTTGAGTTACTTTAACACCAAATCTAGTAGTGAAAATAAAGCATTAGTATATTTCACTAGGAGATTAGACCCTATGAGTATTTCACTAGGAATATCTTTAGTGTAATGTGTAGTATCACATATATACTCTCTCAACCAAGTGGATTTATATGCCATGCTCAACTAAATGGAACATATGTCAACATCATCTATCACTAAAGAGAACACAAATGTCACATCATTAATGTATGTACAATTATATAAAGAATCACAACTCATCTCGACTAAATCATGCATATAAAATATTATAAATACAAAGGTGTAAGAGATCAAGTGATAATTCATACACAATAGTCCATGAACCATGAAAAATGAACCAAATTAAATGTAAAACTCATGTGCTAATAGGTTTCCACTAATGGTTGGATCCTAGATTTAATTCCAAGGGGGACACACAAAATATAAATGTCATTTCCATTGCTTAAATATATATTTTGAGGTGTGGCACATATAATTCATATAAGGAGATTCAATGGATGCACAAACATCCTTCTTATTAAGGATAACATCTCAATGGGGGACAATGTATATAATTTTCTATAGTAGCCATAAACATGTGTGTATTTATTTTTTAAGCCACAAGCAAGCTCATCTTTATCGTTATATCTTTTTTAGTCAATAGTTAATTGATAATTCATTATGGAGTTTTGATTACATGGGTTTTTGGTCTCGTTTAATATATATATATATATATATATATATATATATACTCTATTCAATTTAGATGTACGTTATATATTGATTAATGAATTTTTTTTGTTGTTGTAGCTTATCAGAATGTCAAATAAATATATATGGGAAGAAAACAATAGGAGGTATGCTGAGGCTAAGGAAACATTGAAGGCGAAGGGTGATGGAAAGTGTTATTGCCCTTGCAATGATTGCAGAGGTTTGCAAACCAGAAGAATTTTAAGAACATCGGCTCAAAAGCATTGTAAGGAGAAGGGGCATGCTGAAGGGGGGTATGAATATCATCCATTGGTAAGACATTATTCATTACATATTGTACTTCTTGTAATAGTATTGATAATGTATTCACATTTTTTTTATCAATTTAAATATATGTGTTGTATATTATACACTAATGTTATTACATTGTTTGTAAATATAAAGACAATGCCCCCAAGATGTCGACCGCCAGAGATCCATTTGCCACATAATAGTAGAAATACTACTTTACAAGTCGATGAGCATGGAGATCATGCTATTGAAGATCGAGTTCTTAATGATCCTATGGATGAAGATGATGTTATTTATACTAATGGTGAAGATGAGATAAATAGATTGCTGCAAGACACATTTGCTTCATTGGATGAGGACAACCTCCATGATTTTCATGATGTTCCTCTTCTAGAAAAGTCACAAGAACCTCTTTATGAAGGCTCAACCACCAATATTCTATCTGCTAAATTGTTGTTGGTGAACTTGAAGGTTTTGAATGGTTTATCAAACACTTGTTTCACACAGCTCCTAAGGTATGTGAAGTTGATTATTTTCATATTTTTTTAGTGTTAATCAATTCGTAAATTAGGGATATGAAATATTTATGACGTATATTGTTTACATTTCACTTTTTGTCAACGTTGTAGATTGTTGGGTGAATTTCTATTACCACCATCAAACAATTTACCACGCACAAGTTGAGAGGTATTCTTGATTATGAAAGAAATTGGAGTGGAGTATCAATCTATTGATGCATGTCCTAATGATCATATTATATATTAAGGGCAGTATGCATCAAAAAACAAATCCCCACAATGTGAAATTAGTAGATATTGAACTGATCAATTAACAAAAGAGGTCCCTCGCAAAGTTCTTTGTTATATTCCCATAATTCCACGTTTCCAACGACTATTTAGGTGCCAAAGTATAGCATAGTTTATGGATTACCATGCGAAGAATAGAAGTGAAGATGGTGTTATTTGAATGCCTGCAGATGGTTCTGCATTGAAGAACATCGAAGAAAAATGGCCAATTTTCTCGTAATGTTAGACTTTCATTGGCATCTGATGGTTTCAATCCATTTGGTGAGCTTCGTTCTACTTACTCAGTGTGGCCTGTTTTCATCATAAACAATAACCTACCTCCTTGGATGACAATTAAGAGAGAGCACACAATGTTGGCAATGATTATTCCAGGTATTTTTTTGAAAGCTGTAATTATATTATTCCATAAAGTTATTTGTTTAATTGCTGCATGAGAACACCTTTTATATATTTAGACAGATAACTAAATATCAATATTGTATGTTTATTGATCAATTAGGTAAGTACCAAGTTAAAGATATGAATGTATATATTGAACCTCTTATCGATGAGCTATTGAAGTTATGGGCTGGAATCACTATGTATGACATCTATATACCAATAGGGAAGAAACAATTTCAGTTCCATGGAATTCTTGCATGGACAATTCATGACGCTCCCGGGTTAACACATTTTTGTGGTATGTAACTTTATGTTGCAGTTCGACGTTAAAATTATATGTTTTTAAGGTAAAAAACATGCATTTTTTTATTGAATTAATAATATTTTGATGCTATAACATTGATACATATATCTTGCAGGTCTTCAAACAAAGGGAAAATTTGCATGTCCAGTATGTGGTCCTAGGGTAAAATCTCGTCGTTCAAAAGGTTTGGCAAAGGAGGTGTTCGATGAGTACAGGCACTTCCTCCCTAAGAAACATAGGTACCGAACTATTGAAAAAACAAAACTCAATGTTAAAGAAGAGAGTGCAAAGAAACCACGAAGAATGAAACCTCACGTATGGAAGTTGGAATATAACAGAAATCGTCGAGGTATGCAAATTCTATATGCCGCATACAATATCATGTTCACGTAATATTATGATTTTTATATTTTTACTGAATTTTCTCTACCATGGGTGTCATGAATTATTGTTAATGTGTTTTCGTTTATGTTTAATGACTGTATTTTTAGGCATGAATGGGCTTCCACGAGGAATGAAGAGTTATCCCATACAATTTAGTAGGTTGCCTTACTACGAGCACCTACAAATAGCTCATTTGTTTGATACAATGCATATTGGGAAGAATGTAACAGAAATGGTATGGTGGACATTAGATGGAACGCCAGACAAAGATAAAATTGGAAAATTTTGTAGTGACATTGCAGAAGCCAATCGCGCATTGCAAAGTGTAATTATTTCCAATGCCGGAAATGGGAACCGGAATATTAGTCTTCCATGGTTATTGTCGGAGCAACAAAGCAATGCTATAAAAGAGGTCATTTAGAAAATAAGGTTTCCAACAAGGTTTGCTTCGAACATACAAAATATATTAACCAAAAAAGGTGATTTTGGTGGTGTTAAAACTCATGACTGGCATACATTCATTAAGGTAATTATTTACGTATATAATATCCATTAAGTAAATATTTTTAGTAATAGTTCTCTCTTATTTGGAAACATTAGATAATGATTTGCTTTTTGCTACAGTATGTTCTACCTCTGGCTCTCCCAGATAGCTTTGACGAAAACATAAAACAAGTTATATATGATCTTGGTAAATACATGAGGTAAGTAACAATTTTATATGCATGAAAAATGTTCATTCTTTTGGTTGCATTGCTTATTGACATATTGTGTTTTACATCTTGGAACTTTATTATATATTATATGCCTCATTAATCTGGTTGATCAATATTCATGTTATTTTGTTGCATCTTTTGTAGGTGGCTTTCATCTAAATAAATCCATAAAGAAGATATTAGGTATTGGAAGAGAGAAATTCCTCGTCTAATGTGTGAAATGCAGAAGTATTTACCTCCGGCATTTTTCAATGCACAAGAACACTATCTCATACACCAAGTTGAGGAGATTGAATTGTGTGGACCTGTAAACTCAAGGTCAATGTGGATGGTGGAAAGGCATTTGAAGGCATTGAAGGATTTTGTTAGACAAAGAGCATGCCCTGAGGGTTCTATGGTGCAGGGCTTAATCCTATATCAATCCATGGTGTACATTAGTCAGTATCTTCCAAATTTATCAAAAAATATCAATCTGCCTCGCATTTGGCATGTCGACTCCATCAACAAATTTGAAGGGGAGGTCCTATTGGGGAAAGGTAGAAACAGGAAAGTGAAAGGTAATTGAATGGTGTACATTTTATTTATTATACAATTAAGTTTTCAATTTATGTGATTTTTATTAGTCCAACAGTATTTTAATTAAAGGTAAACTTAATTGCCTTTAATGATAGCTAACTTACATTAATTCTTAATTGTTATTTTTTCATATAGTTGGCCGCGTGTGGGATGCAATACATTTATACATTGCAAACAATCATGATTGGATGGAGGAATGGATTGAATGATGTACATAATACTATGGTACCTTGTCATGGGAAGGCGTTAGTAAAATGATTAAAACAGTGCATCGTCATCGAGAAGAATATCCCGATCTTACACAATGTGAAATTGATTTAGCATGCGGTTTAAAAGATAAGAAGGCAAGTATATTTACCCTACTCATTTTTTCGTTATTTCGCATTGTATCAAAATAATTATCTCGTTTATGTCTTCTTATATATTTATTTATCGAGTCATGAATGATGCAGCTGATACATCGCAGTGTTATGTGGTGCAATGGTCGTAAATTTCGCATCAAAAAGTTGGATGACAAGACGAAAACATTTGATTGTGGGATAACTGCAGTTTTTCAAGTCACTAATGTTTCCTCTAGAAGTGACAGGCATCCAAAAGTATCTGAAAATAGGTACTATGGTTATTTGGAAGATATACTTGAGTGCGACTTTAATTCCTTTAAAGTAGTCCTGTTTGAGGTCAAATGGTACAGGCTACGAATGAATGAACGTGATCCCGAAAGAACTATTATTGAGCATGCCAATGGATTTACCATGGTTAATACAAGGTCACTCGAACCAGGTACAAAGCCTTACGTTCTTCCAAGTCAATGTGAGCAGGTATTTTACTCAGAGGTTCTAGGTAAAGCAGGTTGGTCATACATTGTTAGATACGATCCAAGAGGAAGACCAGTCAAGTATAATGCAGTAGAGGAAGAAGACAATGTTGAAGAAGAAGGTGATGCAGATCAGGAACAATTGGTCGTCGATGTAGATGTGTCAGATGAAGAATCCGATCAAGAAGTTGATCATCCAAATGATGTAGCAAACAATGAAATTGACATTGATGATGAATATCTAACCGAAAATGACATTGATCATGATCCTGATATGAGCGATCTTTTCAACGATAGCGATTCAGAACTAGATGATGATACAGATGTTGCGTTAGATGAAGAAGAATCCGAATGAAGTTGTAGCAATGTTGGAATCTAGGAGGTATGTGTAATATCCTGATTTTGACCCTATTGCATTAAAATTGTAAATGATGTAAATATCGTTATTTAATCATGGTGAGGAGCTCAAGGCCAAGGACCCACCATCAATTTAGCTTTGTATGTATCAACAATTAAAAATAGATTCCTATGGTTCTTGTGTTGGACATGCACAATGTAAATTAATACATCATGTAAATACAAATTTTAATGAAATACCCACAACTAGCTATGCAATGCAACAAAGAGTAGGGCATGATTTTTATAAGGAATAGGGAGGGAAATTATTCAAACCCTTGAGCCAATAGTGTTAATCCAAATTTCATGAGAAAACCCATAAACCACCAACTACCCATTTTGACTTATGCACCCAATCATTTAATTCTTCCAAGAGTTGGTTGAGGCAGTTAATGCCTTGGGAATGGAGAGGTATGGAAGCCAATTTCGTGCATGGGCAAGCCATCAACCTGGGAATTCATATTTTTGATTCTTGGGAAAGAAAACACCCACGAAATGGTTCCCAAAGCCATCTTTCACCCATGGCCTTTTCCCTCTCATGCAATCTGAGCTAGCTGGGCTTTCCCCATCACGTTTTTACCATTTTCCTGCATTTTCCATGCCTGGGAACTCGTTTTTGTATTGCACAATGGCTAGGAGGAAGGGAGCCATGATTTTGGGGTTTATGGAGGCCATTTTTGTCCCTTGAATGCCCATAAACGTTTTCTGGAAACGATTTTTCTCTCCCAGGGTGATTCCCCAATTGCCATTTCATTTTTGGTTGCCCAACTTTTTTCTGCAGCTAATAGAAACCCCATTTTGGACATCCCACTGAAAAAACGTTTTTCTTCATGCCCAGTAATTGTGATTTTGTTGTTATGTGCATCTCTGTTTTGGTTTGAACTTGTGAGCAAGAAATTTGGAGTGGTAGTGGATAGAATTGGCTTGATAAACCTAGTGAGGGGAGTAACCTCTCAGAAAGATCAAAAGGGCTGGCTACTCTTCTATGAACACCTTGGACAACACTAGAACTGAAGGTATGGCCTAAGGGACTATGTATTGGTGAAGGGAATACTTCCTTGAGTGGGGTGTGTAGGCATTGTGGGTGCCAAGCTAAATAGATCTTGTAGAGGGCATCCATATCTCCGTGGTTGAGCTCACTAGCTTAGCAATTCTTCCTTTCCATTTCCTTAGCAGCCTGATAAACCCAATTGTAGATTGGCTTGGCTCATTTTGGTGTATATTTGGCTATGTGTGAGTTTGTTGTTCCCTTGTTCCTTGTAGAAATCATGCCCAGCTCGGGGGTGGCAGTTGTATTAAGAGATTGATAAGCACAACTGGCCTATGGTTGGGTGGAACGTTGCAATTGCATAGCTGGTTGCTCGGGACTACTTTGTTTTAAGATAAGTACTCTCATGTGTTAAATTTTGCAATGCAATTATTTAATGTTTGTTATGAAAATGTTTGAATGTATGCTAGATATGTATATGATTTTTAATTCCGCTGTGTTTAATTACAATATGTATATGTATATGTCTTTTTTATCAATGAGTTTTTACTTAATGGATATGGGGCTAGATGCCCATTTTTAGTGCCATGTTCTCTCCTTGTCTTGATCTGATGGGAGGGGACTTGACAGTATGTTTTTGTTGTTATTTACATTTTCCTATATGTTTAGATAGATTCTTTTTAAGATAGATTTTTTCGGGTTATGGGGAATTGAGAGTGATGTGAGGGGGGGGAGGGGCCATAAGAGCTTCCACCTTCACGTGGTTGGCCCTTTTTAGTAGAGAATATTAAATTATTCTCGAAACAGAGAGAAGCTTAGTAAGGAAATGCACATTTATCATGCTAACCCAAATGGCATGCTTGATCATGATGATCATCTTCATCCTGATCATCATCATTGTATGATATCTGATGCATCATCATCTTCGTCGTCGTCACCACCACCATCATCATCATTGTCATCATCATCATCATCCTCCTCATCCTCATCCTCATCATCATCATCATTGTCATCTTCATCATCATCCTCATCATCATCATCTGATATACGACGCCTCTTGTCGTCGGTGGTATGGCGAGGTCATCGGATTCATCATCATCATCATCGTTGTCGTCATCATCACCCTTTGTCTCCAAATGCCCACTATTCTCTAAGTATTTCATAGGCATCCACATCTTATTAAGGGGCACCTTACAACTCTAATCCATTTCCTTCATCCAATGTTAACTTGGTTCAACTTCCTCCTTCTCAATTTAGTCGGAATTTGGCTCAACAAACCCAAAAAATTAACCAATAATCTAATGGAAGAATTATAAGAATATGAACTAAAGGTCAGATGGTAACGAAACTAATGTTGGGGTTAATGATAGTGCCATTTGGGTCAAATGCGACCTACATAGGGGTGTAAGTTTCTATTCAAATCAAAGTGGTGTTTTATTTCACAAAATAATAGATTTAAATGTGCACATGTTTCCTCTATGAAACATATAAAATATTTCCTCTATGTGTAAAGACACTCCATGGTTTTCCCCTCTACAAGATATAAATGCAAAATAACAACCTCATCTCCATTCAATATAAACATTTTTCATAATTTGATGAATAACATTTTAAGCTTTTTAATTGAAAATGGAATTGCAACAATTAAATATTAAACTGGTTCTTGCGCTACAGGTCATATCTCCAATGGTTAGTCATTACCCATCAATCCATTAGTAGCACTATACTATATCATGATTTGCAATATAACATAAATGCCAATATTATGTAATTACAGATCTATCAAGATTCTCATAAAAGAACCACACAATTCTAGTTATAAATTATTTAAAGACATTAACCATAACATTATGCCTTAGCATAGAGTCATCTCACTTAATGATTTCATTCAATTACTTTGGTTGTATAATTCTTACCGTAAATGGGGCAATTCAAAGAGACTTAAGTTCTCTCAAGAGAGTGCCTTGTACCACTATGTTAAAAAATTTTGATGGTTATTTGTTTAAACCCCATGGGATAATTCCATCCTTCCTAGGTGAGTTTGGGGCTAAAGTGGTCTTAATCAAAGTAGAATTAACCCCTCCTACCCATAATCAACATAAAAAAAATGAAATCCCTATGCCCACAATCCCTTGGCTCTGATGTTGGACAGTCGATGAGCGCGAGGAGCAGAGGGAGTAGAGCACGCAAGGAGCATCTAAAAGGAATTATCCATTTAATAGCATCCCGCTAAACAATTTTCCACATAAATTTACCTACCAATGTTGTGATAATCAAAAGCTCCACGTCCTCCATTGACACATTCCCTCCCATAACCATTTTAATCTTGTTAGGCCACACCCAAATAAATTTGTGTTTTCAAATGGACCATGGCTTAAACAAGATTGTATATGTGGCTAACCTCTTGTCATCAAAAATTTTAGGGCTGGATTCCAACCCTTTCTCTTGTAAATCTGTTGATTAAATTTATAATAGCTAATTGTAAAATTAAGCTAGTTTCTCAACATGGTACTGAACAAGTTGATTGGCAAGTAATATACACCATTGACTCAGAATAGGCCTTATATTTTCAAGCTACATGGATAATCCATAGGATATTCATTGAAAAGCATCTAAACATGTTCTTAAGTAATATGAAAGAAACATTGGGCCTAAATTCTAATGAAGTTGTGTTTGATGGGTTTTATAGATTCAGATTGGACAGATAATTCAAAAGAATGTAATATATGCTTACACTTAATACAAGTGTTATATTTTGAAGCAACAATGATGCAATTGGAATAGCATATAAATATTTTTGATGAAATATAACTTCCTCAAAGATCAATTATTATCTAATTTGACAATCAAAGCGCTTGCATAAATCAAGATCAAGCTACACACACCTTAGCTTGAACATAATCTAAAGCCATATTTGTGAAAGTTGGAGATAAGATAAGATAATTTTATTAATGTCCAACTAATGACCAATTAATGTAAAAAATGCATGTACTTCTATGTTTCATGTGAAAAAAATCCAAACATTATGTTGTGGCCTATAATTAGAGAAGAGGTAACCTGGAAATATGAGTTAATTCCCATAGTACTTGCTATCATATTAAAAAAAGGGTAAAGGATGATTTGAGTTCATTCCCATTCTCCAATGTGCACTAAGACTTTATGATATTACACAAAACTTGATAGCAGATAAAAAGGGAAAGTCAAATCCTATCCATGAATTAGAGAAATCATGAGGGCATTTGTTGACATTGTGGGAGATAGCTCGAGCCGCATTGTGGGAGATAGCTCAGAACAAGTCATAGCCACCAATACCACTATGAGAAGTAGAGCCATCGTCATATGAAGCCACCATTCATTGTGACCTTCTGAGCAGTATACTGCGAGGAGTAGACCCACATTCTCTTTCGTATGAGGACCACAAGGAGTAGAACCACATTCACTTTCGGATTTGGTATACATAGAGCATAGTGCTGCGAGGAGTAGACTTGGAGGTATTTCCAGAGCACCCACATTTTCGGGTATACCAAAAGCATAGTGCCACGAGGAGCAAAGAACCTGCGAGGAGCACAGCGATTTGACAGAGTTGGTCGCGGAGAGCACACTGCGAGGAGCAAAGACCATAAGGGATTTATAGAGAATATTGTGAGGATACTGACAGAGACATAAAAGGGGCACGATGTCTTTGGTAATCCATACCCTGTTCCTCTATTTGGCATTCTTTTCAATAAAAACATGATTTGGTTTTCTTCTGTGAATTGGAAACCTAGGTTATTATGCTTAGTGGCGTGAAGGGAAGGAAGCTAATACCTCCCCACTAACCTCATCCTAGTAGAGAAATGTTGGATCATCTAGCTCCCAAGTTTGTCCATTCATTGTGCTAAATCAAGGTAACTAGGTCATATCCATAATCACTATAGTAGATAGGAAATAGCAATTCAACCACCAAATCATTGCTATAATGGATAGGTACATAATTTATGCATCCTTATGTCATAGGCCAACTATTTGGCCACCTCGTGGATGTCTTTGTACATCTCTACATCATGTCAAGAGATTTTCATGAGTTGAACTTTTGGTTGAAGTCCCAGATAAATATAGCATGCACCTCTCCCTTGGTAAATACATCCTCTGGTCCATATGGCCATCTAAGTCCATCTAGAAAATGGCCTTGATACCAACAATTTCTTTGACACAATTTTTTTGTCGCTTCGTATGTATTTTGGGGGATAGTCATGAATAAAGATGGTAACCCAACTTAGTATACAAATGTTCTTTCCAACGAGCTAAAGAAGGCCCAAAATGAGCATAGAGTGATTGTTTTTATTTTTATTTTTTATTTTTTATCTTGATAAGGGTTCTCTCTTTTTTTATATATATCTTGAGTTCATCTAGTGTAGCATTCCCTCTCAACCCTATTCATGCTAGGGTTAGGGATCTTGCATTTTATGTTATTTTTTTCTAAGGTTTTGTTAGCAACATTATAAATGTAGTTTCAATGTCTTTTTATGGGGAATATGTGAATGAGCATAGCTGCAACATCTTTTCTTAGAGATGAGACACCATCTTTCTAGCCATAGTGTGTTGTTATGGATATTTAGTGTTATTCACCATTTCATTAATATAAATTGACATTCAAAGACTAAATCAGATATGTATAACTATATTTCTATTTGAGGGCACACAATACACCCAAACTTTCCTAAACAACATGCAACTAAGAATTCAAGAATCTTACCACTGCTGCCTATGCCCAGAAATGAAATTTAACATTCAAATTTGGCCTAGAACTCATGAAAGCTAATTTTTGAGTGAAACAATAACACTCGAAAATTCAATAGATGTATAGTGCAAAACACTTCATCCAGTGCTAGCATAACTACCATTTTCATGCATGGTACATCTCATCTAGTTAAAGTTCAACCAATTGCAACACCCAAGGTGCTATACATACATGTCCAAAAAACACAAAAAAGTCAAATAACTCACATACCTCAACTTGTTGATTGTCCATCCCAAACTACCTTCCTTGTCAACTTGATATGGTCCATCTAAATGTTGCACTGAGCTTAGGTGACCAAGGCATGCCCAACCATATTTGTTAACTACAAAATCATTATTTCATGCCAAGATAAAGGAAATGACAGCAACAAAAAATCCCTCATGGTTAGAGAAACAACTACCCTTAGTTGTCTCCATACTACTCCACATTGTCCCTAGAAGTACCTAACTTTGGGATCCCTAGTCAACATGTCCTACCTAAATTAATTGCATGAGGTTATTATGCTTGGTGGCATGAAGGGAAGGAAGCTAATACTTCCCCACTAACCTCATCCTAGTAGAGAAATGTTGGATCATCTAGCTCCCAATTTTGTCCATTCATTGTGCTAAATCAAGGTAACTAGGTCATATCCATAATCACTATAGTAGATAGGAAATAGCAATTCAACCACCAAATCATTGCTATAATGGATAGGTACATATTATTTATGCATCCTTATGTCATAGGCCAACTATTTGGCCACCTCATGGATGTCTTTGTACATCTCTACATCATGTAAAGAGATTTTCATGAGTTGAACTTTTGGTTGAAGTCCCATATAAATCTAGCATGCACCTCTCCCTTGGTAAATACATCCTCTGGTCCATATGGCCATCCGAGTCCATATGGAAAATGGCCTTGATACCAACAATTTATTTCACAATTTTTTTGTCGCTTCATATGTATTTTTGGGGATAGTCATGCAGAAAGATGGTAACCCAACTTAGTATACAAATGTTCTTTCCAATGAGCTAAAGAAGGCCCAAATGAGCATAGAGTGATTATTTTTATTTTTATTTTTAATTTTTATTTTTTAATTTTAATTTTTAATTTTTAATTTTTTATCTTGATAGGGTTAGGGATCTTGCATTTTATGTTATTTTTTTCTAAGGTTTTGTTAGGAACATTATAAATGTAGTTTCAATGTCTTTTTATGGGGAATATGTGAATTAGCATAGCTGCAACATCTTTTCTTAGAGATGAGATACCATCTTTCTAGCCATAGTGTGTTGCTATGGATATTTAGTGTTATTCACCATTTCATTAATATAAATTGACTTTCAATGTAAAACTTAGCTTCCAATACAATTTATGTATTATCTTTGCTCATTGGGAGTTAGTTATTGTTATGTCGTCAAGTTTGAGCATATTTTTTGATAGAATGGTAAGAGGAGTTTGGGGCTGGAGATTAGTGGTAGCACAAGAAGGGGAAAAGATTCTCTAACTCTTAGAGCAAAGAACAAAGTAAATATAACCTCTAACTCTTATAACAAAGAGAAAAGTAAATTTAACCAACTCAAGGAAACTTAAGGCCCAATTAAACTCTTCTCTTTTTGGGATACAAAACTTCTCCAGTATGTTGACTCGATTGCTAAAAGATAAATGATTTTAAATTACAAATATCCAAATCCTAAATACAACCATCACTTAGCTAGGGTTTAAGAACAAAAGATGAATATGATTTTAACAATTAAGAACAAAAAAACAATTTTCTATCAAGTAATGAAAGGGATAATCATCATTGCATGAGAATAGTCTACAACAAAGCTAAACATCCTTATATCCATTCTAGCATCAACAAGTAAAACAAATAGTCGCACACCACACATAGACGATAATGAGTCTTCAATAATGGCCAATTTGCCTTTTGAATTAAAATTGAAATTAATTTTTGATCTTTAAAAAAAATCTCTTTCTTTATTGTGTCTATCTTATTTATACAAAATCACTTTGGCTCCCCTTCTTAATTGTTCAAATGACCCACTTGAATTTTTTATTCCCCTTCTTGGTTGTTTTGTTCATTAGCTTGCCTCATCAATTCTTCTCTTTTCTCTTTTCTATAATTCTCAATAATTGTCCTCCAAGTTTCAAAAACTCCACTAAGCACGCCATTCTAGGGTAAACTAATTTTTATAGATCTTGGTTCCAAAGGACCACTTATGAATAGATCTTGGTTCCAAAGGACGACTAAGCACATCTGATAGATCTTGGTTCCAAAGGACCACTTATGAATCAAGACTAATTTTATTGCACTTGTATTATTTTATTACTTGTTTCCTTTCATTAACAAATGTCAATGATTATCCTCAAGGGTTAGCGCAAGCAGCCATGAACCAACAATCCATTCTTGCTATAATGTGTTTATGTTTTTCATGTGTTGACTAGCTACATAATCAACAATCCACTCCCGATACCTCGTTGGCCCCATTCCAAAATTGTATGAACTATTTATAGCCATTTGAAAGATCTATATGCATTACCAGGGAAAGAAAGTTGCATGATTGCGTTTCAAGTATTGAAACCATGCTTGCTAGAAACCATGAGCCATGAATGATGTTTTCGGTATTGAAAATTCAATTACAACACGTTGTATCATTTCAATGATTTTAGGTACCACCAAATAGGTACTTGTCAGATCTATCTTCATCAAGTGAGGAAGATAGACTAGAAGAGGCTGAAAGCTAGACGTCTAATACAAGATCTAACAGGTCAAGATCAACTAGAGGTGAAAATGTAAGGAGAAAATTTCGTAGACGCATGGAACTTTTTGTTTCTGAAGGAGGATCATGTGGTTATGATAACGAGTGCATAGGTGACATTGAGTTGCCCCTAAGGTATATACATCTTATCAAACGATGCCTACCCAAGGAGCTACCCCAAGTGGACACTGATTTCTTCCTCAATGGGAGGACTTATCGCATTGCTCCATCCTCTTTACATGGACTGGGGCTATTTTCCATGGATGGCATAAAGGTGTCATATGGCAATGAAACTGAATTGATGGAGTATGTCGGTCCTTGCTACAAATACAATGACTGGTTGTTGCTGGTTCGATATACAAGAAGTATGCGGACATACGGAGTGGCAGCCAATTATTGTCAACTACTGGAAAACAATTTGCACAAAGGAGCAACTGTGTATATTGATGGAAGGCCAAAAGCTTCAGGGAATATCATAGGGTTTATAAATAGCACATGACCAGGGTCAACACATAAGCTACCCAATTGCTTATTTGACGGGAGTGAAGGAAATCATGTATTTGTATTTGCAACAAAATCAATAGCTGCAGGTGAAGAGTTGTTGATCGATTACAGTTTGAATCGAACAGATGCGGGGGTTGCTATTATGGGGGTAAGTTTCTGACACAACATTTAACTCAACCTTTGATTGATGACTTGTTATTTTTCTCTTGCATAAAGTTTATTTATGTCATGCTTTTTATAATATACACACGGTTAATTACATGTAATGCTTTTTATAATATACTCATGGTTAATTATATGTCATGATTTTCACTAATCACGTTTAACAGAGATTGTTATATATGTAATTTTCATTTTTAATATGTCTTAATTCTTATATTGTGGCAGGGTGATCGTGGCCATATGCCACAAGTTGGCCATGGAAAGTCACCAATGGTGACGGATGAGGTAAATGTTAGTTTAATAGTACCTAATAGCATCAATGTAATACTAACCACAACTCATGATTATATTAGATTTGTTAACATTTGACATTTTTTTATATATTGAGCTCAAAATTTCAATATGATATCATTCTTATTGTATTGTGGCAAGTGGTCAGTACTATGTGCACACCCAGAGCTTCAAGACAGGTAAAGTTGACTCTCATAGTAATAATAAATGTTTTTTTATATTAAAAAAGTTTATAATACATGGTTCAATTTTTAGTTATCGATATTAATATGTCTTGCTTATTGTATTGTGTCAAGGTGACCGTGGGAAGGCACCAATGTCGTCACATCAGGTAAATGATAGCGTAATAGTACCTAAACATGATTATAGTACTTTTTTTGTTATTATATGCATTATATATTTTTTACGTGATTTTTTTATTGATGTTTGTAGAGCACACCACATCAAGGTGATGAAGTAGGGATATGTTATTCAACCGACCCAATGCTTACTGTGAAAATGGCTTTGAATAAGTGCAATGACGAACTTCTTGAACTGATTTTAATCGATCCAATGACTGAAGAAATACAAGCAAAAATTGATGAATTGGAGAGAAAGATAAAAAAAATACGCGGTAAGTGGCATCTTTGAAAGTTTTTACAAAATACATATATTCATTTATGATATTTTAGTTCTCTTTTTTTTATATGTTCTAATCAATTGAATTTGGGAGTTATTTGGAGCCAAAAAAAGTGTGTGAAGAACATACTGCAGAGGGCGGTATAGTTAGTAGCGATGCTTCAACACTTCGTAGATCTACTGTACCAACGAGGCTGTTTTCCACTCCTACAGAAGAGCACACTTTAGTTTCCTTGCCCTCAACGGATGTTGGAGGTGAAGATGGCCCTTCAAACACCACTACTCCACATGATGATAGAGAGGACCATAGAACCGATTGTGATAGTTTCTATCCTGGCTCAATGCGTGTGGTTAGCAAGGGATCATTGCCCATTAGCTTCTTGGTGGATGATGAGTGTATTCCAATAAAGATACCGAATATTGCAGGTATTATTTAATTTATTATGTGTTTTTTATTCATGTAATTCTAAGCCACATTACTCAACCTAGTTTTAATTAATGATCATATGTTTTTTGCAGGAAATAATGTCTTTTATAAGAACCTTCATGAAAAGGCCATAGAGATTTTTGGGCCCACCATTCGTACACGGTGGAATGCCCAAAATGAAAAATTGAAAGATGATTTGCTGAACCACATGGTCAGCTTGTTTGGTGAAACCTTCAACAAAAAAGGTGTCACCGTAGCAGCTGGCTTAAATTTGAAATATGTCAGGGCGGATTATAGGGACAATCTGCAAACTAACCACAAGTATGAGCGTTCTCCGATGGTTCTAGAAAAGGAGTGGAAGGTGCTCATGGAGGATGCAAAGGAGCAGGCAGTGAGAAAACAAAGAAAGACTAAGCCAATCGGTTCAAGAAGGTATGGCACATATCATTTTTTTTTTTAACTTCCAAATATATTTAAGTTGCAATATCTAGCATATTTGCAACCTTTCATAGGCTCTCCGACACATTTAAAGCAACAAAGGAAAGAATGGAAAAACATGGGCAGCACAAATTGGGCTAGGGTGGATATCAAAAGCTAAGGGCATGAATTGTAAGAATCATTTGATCATTATCTGTAGCCAACAATTAATTGATTTTTTTAACAAGCACTTTACATGGTGTTATGCATTGCAGGGAAATGATTTTTGTTATGAAGCCACTGAGGAAGACTTGAAGCTCGGCTTCAAGTACGGTTAACACCATGTGCTAGAACATCGAAAAAGCATGGGGCAAACCCCAATTTCCCCATCGATTGACTCTGAGGTGAATAAAATCAATAAGGACATCATTAAAATGAACTTGCGTAATCTATCCATGAATGATTACATCGAAAAATGAGTGTCTTTTTTTGTTTTCAGTTCGAGACCAACAAAAGCAATGAGGCTAGCGCTACCACAAGATGGTGGTAAGCTGCCTAGCCATTTAGGTATGTATGCTATAAAACAGATGTATTCAATATGATTTTAAATACATAATTGATGACGTTTACTAATTAAATTTTTTCTATGAATGGCAGAGCATGTACCTTCTCATGCTCAGTCGGGAGAGGAACAAATGGCAGAGGCAATGAACACTCCAATTGACTCGGCGAGTCAGCCAGCAGGTAAAGATAATTGTAATGAAATTGAAAATAATGAAAAATGTATATCAATAATAACTGCGCACTTATATCTATATAACTGTAATGGTTTTTGCAGATGATGCCCCTATCCATCCACCTCCACCCCCTACTAATCAACGTACCAGAAGTATGGTGTGGGAGTGCTTATCCACACAATCAATGGAAAAAGAGGGCACAACAACTACAATAGGGAAAGACCCAGAAGATGAAGCCACCCTCTTACAATTTATGAGAAAAAAACCAAAACAAAAAAAAATGTAGTTGTAAACTTTTAAGATTTTTATTTAACCGAGTGAAGCCATGAACTATTTTCAGTTTTGTAACAAGTTTTTTGATCTACTCAAGGCCACTCAGTTTTTTATCAGTTTTGTACCTTCTGAAGAGCGAATTTGTGTATATAGAGACTGATACCTCTCCAAATTGAACACTGATTTTGTTATAAGTCCAATAGATTTGGCTATTTGAATTTTAATAAATATGGCCCTAAATTTCCTCTTGGTTCTATGCAGTTTGCTTTCTACTATTTGTGTCCGCTATGTGCTTTCATTGCAAGCCATTACTTTTTATTGAAAATTGCCACTCGACATATAAAAGAGATAATAAAATAAGGTCTAGCTTTCCAGCACACAGAACAAGAGACACAAAACATCAAGATCCATAAATCAGGTCACTGATGAAACGAGCCCTATATTAGTGGGGTGTCATGATGATCATTGGGTGTGGGTGATGGTATGCTTCTTCCAAATGTTCATTGAGAGAAGTTACTTAGACTTCTTAGTGTGTCCTGTAGCATCGACTATGTTTAGGAAACCAAACTTGATGAGAAGCTAAAGCATTGATAATTTGTTTTTTTCATATCAGAATATTGATTGCTAATAATTGGCAGCAGTTGCTGTCTAGGATCTGTTGATTGACGTCATTTTTGGTCAACCTTCAATCTGACATAGGAAAAACAGTAGTCCTCAGTCTTTAGAAGTATACAAACTTCCCAAAGCCTGGAAATCGTTTGAATTATTTGTTATGGCAGGAAATTGTTTGAATGCTTTGTATTTGCTTGAAGTCCAATATATATTTCCTTGTAGTATCACTCATTTTTAATTGACTTTCTTTCAGTAAACCTTTTGCAATATCCATTTTTTGCATATGCTTGCAAAGGCTGTGAATGATGAGTTCTTTAGTTTTTTCCAGAATCATATTTCATGATGAAAAAAATGAAGCACAAGGAAGGATGCTATGTCACATGGTTTGTGTGTTTTCTGAATTTGACGACCATGGAAGACAGAAATTTGGTAAGAATAGAACCATGATAAATTTCCTTGCAAGTTTGTCCATGTAGATATTTCAAGTTTGACCAAATACAGTTTTCCTACGGGGCTATACATGCTAAAATTGTAAATAGCAGCAGCGAACACAATATAATAACAAAATACAATGTTTTGTCTCCTTAAATCGGAAAAGGAAAACAAAAAATAGGTTTTCATCACGCATACCATTCTTCAGACATCTGCTACAATGAATACTATGCATATAGTGAAGATTGTTCGCAACCGAACTTTAATATATTATTCACAATTTGTTACAAAAGATTGTTACTTTTTCTATGTGTGGGTGTGTTTAGTTTGGGTGCTTCTTAATGTTTTGCATCCCCATTCGATGTTGAATTTCTTCTATTTTTTAGAAATTAAACTTTAAGAAATGGTTGGTATTGAATTAATATGTACTGAAATAGGAATGAATTGCTTCAACTAACTATTTCCATTGTCTATGACAACATGCAAATGTGGAGGATATGGAATATCTTCCTGGATTTGTTCATATACTAGATGTTGCTCCATGATTAGGGCATAGTTACTAATGATAAAGGCAGCTGCTACAAGAATCCAAAAAAAGCTATAAAATCCTCCTCTCGATGTCGATATCACTTCCCAGTATTCCTAGGGCTGAGAATAGGTGCACCCTATCTCTAATGATGAAACAAACCTATAGGTTAGGGTGGCTCCTCTGAAATTTTTCATGAGACAAGGCATATTTTAGACTAAGGAAGAGCATGTCCCTAAATTTATGAGACTCTTTTGAGGAATAACCAAATGCAAGTGAGCACTAAACTTCTTAGCATATATGAGGTGGCTTACAAACTATGCTATGGACTATTTCTCACAACACAGGCAGTCCATAGCATAGTTTGTAAGGGGAACAAACATAATGATGAATGAAATATGGTGTAAGGGGAAAAATAACAGAGTGGTCACACAAATATACAGATTCATTCTAATCTAAATATCCAAACTAGCAATGGAAAGCTCATGTAGCTTTAGTTTAGTGAGAAAGATCAGTTTTAGTAATGTGTTTACAAAAAGAATAAGTTAGCCTCTACCATATATTTTTCAATCTGGTACTCTGTTTTCATAAGTTCTTGAATCCCTTTAGAGAAAATGTTTATCATTGTTTTCTTCAGTAGAACTGAGTAGGTTCTGATGACTCAATTTTGAAAGAAATCCTTCTGATTTTAAGTTAGGCAGCCATAATTTGTCTTAAAGGGCATGTAAAATGAACTGACAAGATTCAGAGGAATCAATAACCCTAGAGAAGCAACACAACTATGTTCACATATGAATTAACCATAGATAATTTATAAAATAACCAAAATAAGGTGTATTCATCATATTAATGTAGCTTCATCAATTGTAGTAAACGTCCATATGCACACATGTTTCATGGGTATTGTTTGGGTGCGGGTATTGTAAGGATGAAAACTGTCTCATATAGAGATCATGACTTGTTAGGACAGTTGAGCCCCTTGGGTTATGCAAGGAATGAGAAAAGGAGAGGTCATGTGAGTTTGGCAAGTGTGGCAATTGGCACATTTCCGGGTGAGTTTGGCAAGTTTTGACCAATTGGTGAGTCTTGGGTGAGTATCCGTCCTGGGAATGAGTTGTCAAAATTCGTGAAGACTGGTGAGTCTTACATGAGTCTCACAACTATGCTTGTGAGTCTCACAACTATGCTGTGAATGATATTCACCTCCTAACGCAAATCGTTCTCTCTTGTGCAAAATTTTTCCCATAATAGAAGTGGGCAAAGTTTTCATATAATCTAGGTTTGTTAGGAAGACAACATGAACTTACCTTCCAAAAGCAACATTCTGCTTCTCCTCATCCTTCTCCTTTATGAGGCTACATTCCTCAAACATTTTTTTGGGGTATTAAAATGTGTTTAATTATCTAGACCCAAACTTGATTGCCAATATACAATATTGCTTTTGCCAATGTACAATATTGCTTTTGAGAACTCAAATCCTCCTCTTATTAATTTTTTCCCAAGAAAAAGCTTGTAGGATTCCCCCCACTTTAGTATAGTTTTTTTAAGGAAAACCTTGTAGGATTCCCCCCTCTTAAGTGTAGTTTTTTTTCGAAGGTAAACCTTGTAGGATTCCCCCCTCTTAAGTGTAGTTTTTTTTCCAAGGTAAACCTTGTAGGATTCCCCCCCTTCTTCCATCGAATATTTGGATGAAGGGAATATCAAGTGTCGATCATGATAGTAGTTGGTAACCTAATGACACTTAACAAGACTCAAACCTTAGTTGGACTAGAACCAAATACCTTACGATGAAATTTGTCTTGAAACAATATGTTCTAACCGGTTGAGCTAATCCATTGGGCTCTCCCCATACTGCATATTACAAAGATAGAAAAGATAATTTTATTAATTTCCAACAAATGACCACAAAAGTAGGTCACTGGGACTAAAAGGTACATCTCAAGTAAACACAACGTCGGAATGCAAAAGCAAGTCTTATATGAATATTGAAAACAAAAAGATAAAGAAGTATGTCTAGCCAAGAGTGAAATATTTAGACAAAAGAAGATACAAAAGAAGGGTACAAGTACAACCAAGCCTCCAAGCTAAAACAAATGAGAGGATGCCGAGGTTTGTTAGCACTAGAGTTGTCTATTGAGGATTGTTAAATTTTGAGCATTAATTCACAATACTCTAGGATCTTTACTGAGAGAATAACATATAAAGTATATCAATGCATAACAATCACAATAAGCATGAAAAGCATCACAAGAATCAAAAGCATGAGAGACAAGAGACACAGAGTTTCTGTGGGGAAAACCCTAAGGTGAAAAACCCCACAACTTCCTCAGAGATAGAGAGAGCAATGGCTCAACCAAAGTACAACCAAAATACACTGAGATAGTATCCTAGTAGTAGATGATCCTCCTCCTCACTAGTGCGCCACTTTCTGAGTGAGAGAAGTGTGACTTTTCGAATGATCTAAATAGAGATCACCTGATCTCTATTTATACTAACCTATTTTCCCAGTGACCTTATGGGGACGACTTGTCTAGCTAGGTACATCCACATTATAATATATATATTTCAGGGCCAACCCCACACATGGTGGTCTAATAACCCATAGGCAAGTACACACACTTGCGACACTTGTCACTCCACATGACGACACTTCCTTATAGAGGAATAACACATCTGTAATAAGGGTACAATAAATATATATATGAAATACATTCCGAAGTTACATATACATAAACACTCCCTCTTAACTAGGAAGGTATTTCTCGACACAGATCTGCTAGACAAGTCTTCTTCTCGGGATTATCGTCATCATCATCGTCACTGCTGCTGCTATCTCAACCAATATCTGACTCTACTCATCATAGGAAGTTCTACAGAGCCAGTCCTTTTTCATACTGGATGTAGGCCCACCACCTGCAGGTCTTCGTCATCACCGGCCATACTGTGGAATCCTCAGGACTTATTACGTGCGTCACAAAACCTCGAAAGAGCATCCCAGGCTGTTACGAGCACACGGCTCTACCTATAGGATCTCCTAGGGATGTATTATATGTGACCTCACCATAAAACCTCGCAAGAGCATCCCAAGCTATTACGAGCACACAACTCTACCTATAGGATCTCCCAAGGACAAATTATATGTGGTCACCACAAAACCTCGTAAGAGCATCCTAGGCTATTACGAACACACAGCTCTACCTATAGGATCTCCCTGGGACAGATTACATGTGGTCATGGAAAAACCTCGCAAGAGCATCCCGGGACTTATTATGGGAACACAACCCAACCTATCCGATCTCCCAGGGACATATTATATGCCATAGGACAAAACCTCGAAAGAGCATCTGCCAGATATCCCAGGGCCAGATTATATGCCATAGGAAAAACCTCGAAAGACTATCTGCAGATCTCCTAGGGCCAAATTATATGTCCTCCCAGAGCAAAACCTCGAAAGAGAATTTGCCAGATATCCCAGGGCCAAATTATATGCCATAGGCAAAACCTCGAAAGACTATCTACAAATCTCCCAGGGCCAAATTATATGCTCATCTGCACAACCTGATCCACGTCCATAGAGTATCAACCTGATACTCACCATACATCATCCCGATGTACACATGATCATCCTGATCATCATCACTGCAACATCATACTACATATCATCTCGAGCAACATCCTGAAGCTCATCATCCATGATCATCCTGATCATAAAATGCATCTACCTGATGCATACCAAGTATCTACCTGATACATATCATCATACATGATCCACCTGATCATACAATGTATCCACCTAATACAAATACAAATACATGATCCACCTGATCATACATGATACATATCAACATACATGATCTACCTAATCATACAATGTATCCACCTGATACATATACAGATACATGGTCTAAGCATCCAACATGATGCATATACATACAAATGATCCAACCGATCATATCCAACATCCAACATGATGTGTACATACATATAAATGATCCAACTGATCATATCCAACATCCAACATGATGTTTACATACATATAAATGATCCAACTGATCATATCCAGCATCCTCCTGATGCATATATAGAGCAGTAACTGGAGCATCATCCTGATGCTCATCATCTAGCGCTTACATCCACAGCCATGTGAAGGATCCTCCTTCCAACATGCTTAGAATGGCTTCTGCAAATGTGTCCATCACTTCTTCCTCGAAGTGTCATCAATCCGAAGAACACCAAGCCTCTCTATGAAGTACTCGAACTTCACTCTGGCTAGTGGTTTCGTCAGCACATCTGCAATCTGCTCGTCCGTCGCAACATATAGGAGCTTCATAGCTCCTCTCTGCACCATATCCCTGATATAGTGATATTTGATCTCCATGTGTTTCGACTTGTCGTGAAACACTGGGTTCTCAGATAGCTTCACATGACTCTAGTTGTCACAGAAGATACCAATAGCATCCAACGGGAGATCAAATAACTCAGATAGTAGCTTCCATAGCCATACTGCCTCACAACTAGCTGAACAGGCTGCAACATACTCTGCCTCAGCTGTACTCAGTGCTACGCAGGACTACTTTGTCATGTCCCAAATTTGGAATTGGGTCACAATGGCCTAATCACATTAGCCATATTCATTAGAGTTTGTAAAATTGATGTTAAGGGTCAAATAATTGCCAAGGAGGAAAATTACTAGTTTCCTAGGTTTGGGGTGGAAGCTTTGGGATTTGGAATAAGGGGGATAATAAATGATGTTTAGACATTAGAAGGGTTCAAGTATTTAATAAATAGAGTGAATAAAGAAATTCACGAGAAATCCTAAGTGACAAATGGTTTTGGAGACATATGGAGGATGTGGGACCCACACTAGCTTGATTTTTCATAATACATGGTATCTCTCTTTTGCAAATTCAAATTAATTGGAATGTGAACACTCTTGGGTGAGTTGGTAAGTCATAACACATTTCATTGAGCATCTTAGGTCGAATTTGGAAGGATTGGTAACCTCCATGGAAGATAAAGAGTCAAAGTGGAAGTTTGTGGACACTTGGGCTAGATTCCCTAGCCCCTATGACACCAATGATGGAGCATCTATGACAACTATGACAAATTGCAGACCTGACCTCTGACATCTGACCACTATGACATGTCAGCCCCAAAAATAGGCTCAAAGAAGGCGAATTTTGGAGTTGGAGAAGCCAAAGAGACTCAAAATCGAATTTGGGAGAAGATGGAAGGTTGGAACTAGGAGACAAGTGGCAAATGTGGAATATTTCCTAAATGAAAATCTATTGAATCTATTGAGAGGATTTCGACCCTTAAAAGGCTAATGTTGGTTATAAAATGTAGAAATGAAGTATGAGAATGGCTTTTGATCATTTGGAGAATTTGCAATTGCATTTGTGAAGAGGGAGAGCTAGTGGATGACTAGTTTCTTGCCTTAGCCAATTTCGAGGGTGAAAGATTCCCATCCAAGTTGGCAATTGGAAAGGCCATTCAGACCTTTCATTTGGAGCTTTAATGGAGTCTTTATTTGCAGGTTTAAGCTACAGGGCAGCTCATGGTTTCTTCTATTGCAGCTCACTCCTTCAACCATTTCCAGTTTTGATGGCATATTCTTGATCCTTGATGGAGGGCGTTTTTGGTGAGCTATTGTACTCTTTGGGGGAGCTTCTAATGCCCCATTTCTTTTGTAATATGAAGTAAATACTCTGTTCTTCATCTCCAGAAAGTTTCAGATCGAAATTGCAAGTAGAAATGTATAAATCTCATTTTTAATGGAAGAACAATGCCATTTCCCCACTACCTTGTTGTGAACCAATGTATTGATGATAATTTCGAATGAATGGATGATTATATGATGAATTTGTGATTAATGGACTTCCATGGATGTATTTTACAAGTTTCATGTATTGTACTTGAGCATTTGAAGTATTTTTACTCAGTTTAATTGCATTGAGAGAAGAAATAGTGCCATTTCCCCAAGGGTCGAATTGGTGATTTTTGCAGTTGAATGGGAGAGGGTGAGAACAGTTGTAATAAACCATTAATGGTTCATATGAGACCTTAATAACATACTTAACACATTACATACCTATGTTTATAAATTTGAGTGGGTTTGGAGGCATTTGGGAAGCCATTTTCAGTACTTACCTCAGGGGGGTTTGAACCCCAAATTACTAGTAAAATTGCATACTTGGTCCAGAATATTAAGAGAGTTTGAAGAGGTATTTTGGTTGCCATATGTTATCCCTGAACATCATATTCAAGTACTAATATCATTCATACACCTTCCTTGAATATTTGAAGGAATTTGGAGTCAATTTGAGACCTAGAGACCAATACTAGTCAAAGGGAAATCACTAGTAAAGTTACCTACATTGACAAGAATTGAAAGAGTATTTGCAGAAGTTTTTTAAAGGTACAAAGGCATCCCTGAAACACATATTTATGTTCTAATATCATTCATATACATTCTCAGAAGATTTGGGATCATTTGGGGAAAATTTGGGACCTAGAGATCAAAACTAGTCAAAGGTCGAACCAAGGAAAAAAAAGTGGAAAATTGTCATTTTAATAAAATTCCTAACAAGAGACATTACAGTGGTATCAGAGCATGGTCCTTGCACCTGTGTATTAGGTACATACATTCAAGAATAATTGGCAGCCATGTCTTACTATTATGATGAATCCTATGAGTACAATTCTTATGAGGAATATGCAGATGCTTATGAGGAATATGAAGCAGAATGTGAATGGTATGAGGAAGAGGTGCCATCATGCAACACTTCTTACAATTTCAAGAGAAATGAGGATTATTCTTATGACTTTAAATCTGATGAATATGAGTGTGTCACACCAACTAAGGATATTTCTATGAGTGAGTTCCAAAGATGGAGAGCAAAATATAAAACCTTGCCCCAACAATATCAAAAATATCAAGAATATCTTGCTTTTAGCAAAAATACACAAAATGCCATGTCTTTTGAGTACTATGCTGAACATGTTTTTGAAAATAGGCCCAAAAATGAAGATGTGGAGTTAGTGAAGAAAGGTTTATGCCCTTCTTGTAAAAACCCTTGGAGCGAGTATCATATATGTGTGCATGAAATGATGTCCTCCTTGAGGAGAGCTTTTGAGATTTATTCAAGAAGAGATTCCAAATATATTTATCCTAAGGAAAACAAGGGGCAAAATGCATCAGCTTGCTTTAAGGAGCAAAAGGAAGAGACATCACAAGAGCATGAAGAAGATTCTATTGAAAATATGGAAGATCATTTCGAGACACCTTCTAGCTTAGACATGAACCAAAGAGCATTTACTGATGGATGCTTAAACTATGAAGGAGTACCTACTGATGGGTGCTCACACCTCTATGTTGGTGACATAGAGATCACTTTTGAAAGTGTTTGTACAAGTACAAGTTTCATTAAGCATGATAATGAAGACCTTGTAGCAGTTGAAGAAGAACCAAGATCAACTTCCTCATCACCACTTGAGCTTCATGAAGTTGGTCCAAGCAAAATTGAAGAAGATGAGGAGGTTCATTTGCAAGAGCCTCATTTTCTTGAAGGGTCCTTAAAGATGAATGAAAATAAGATCCAAGAGTCCCTCAGCATTCTCCATGACACTCAAGCATTGGTGTCAAATTCTTGTTGGAGAGCTACTTCATTGGAGGAAACATCCTTCCTTGAAGACATGGAGAAGATTCAAAGAGCAATGTGCCACATCAAAGGTAATTTCATGTCTATGCTTTTTGATAGAAACCATTTGTTTGAGCTTAATGAATTGTTACATGATGCATACTTGAAGAATAATGAGGATATTCATAAGCTCACAATTAAAAATGAGCAACTTCTTGAAAAGTTGCAAGATACTTGTTTTTCCTCCTATGTTTCAGATGGTCAAATGGTAGATTGTTTGGAGGATTCTCATGACATGGTGGATCATGAGAAATGTGAAAATTTGAATGTTCTTGATGTGTTTGAAGATGAACTTGAAGAGATCCAAACACTTGATGTGGTGGAAGAGGAATTTGAATTGCCTCTTGATGAAGGTTATGCAATTTTTAAAGAAGAGCATGATTCCTCTACATTGGAACCAAACTATGACAAAGAGTTCACACTTTTGAAGGAGCTGCATGATACTACCCACATGGATCCTTCCCATGATGAAACTCCTGAACTTTCTGATCATTTGGGTGAGTTAGTACATTCTCCTACATCCTACAATTCCATGTTTTGCGGTATTAGTCTCAATGAAGTATGGGTGAAAGGGTTCTTTTTGATGGTGCCACATGAGGAGTATGGAACTCCTAGATTTAACTTTTATGATGACATGGTTGGAGCACATTCTTATTCACATTTGAAGCAGCATAATTTGTCACTTTATGATGATTCACATCTACATGGATGCACCTATGATATGGATTTGAATCACTTGAATACTCATGGTTTTTCTTGCTCAACACTGGGTTCATTTGATGTTAGAGGAACTTCATCCAACACTTGGATGAATAGATTTATGATGGGAGAAAATTTTTGTTGGAAGCCACATACTTTGTTACATCTTTATGATTCTCACATTCATGGATGTATGGGTGAGACTTCTTTGAGTCATTTGAAGTCTCCTTGTTTTTTCTGCTCATTATTTGGTTCAGATTCTAGTGGAGATTCTTCATTCATTTCTTGGATGAAAGAATACATGGCTGAATATTTTGATGCATATCACATCCTTTTGGAGCAGCATTATAGGACATGGGATCCTCACCTATGTCATTGGAGCAGATTTGATTGGTCACTTGAAGCTTGTATGCACTTGGAAAATGGTGGTCTACTTGCTTGGAGGTATAAGCACTTTCATGACTCCTTGATGAAGCATATCCTTGATGTACATTTTCATTATGTTGTTATGTACTTTGATGATATATATTTGGTACTCATGATGTTTGGAAGAATGCATACAAGAAAATGGGATCCAGGAATCCTCTTATCTAATGGTGTAGGTTGGAGAGCACTCTTAATTGTTGGGGTGCAATACAAGCAATGGGACCCTGGAATAATTTTTGTCTGATTGGTTTCATTTTTTTTGGGGAAGCAAGCAGCATGGGAGATGGATTCCCCACTTAATAAAGTGATTTTAATAAGAGTAGTGCAGCAGCAAGCATGGTGGTTCCTCTCTAAAATATTCATGGAAACTCAAAGACTCAAGGTTTGGCAATTCAATGGCAACTTCAAAGAATTATATAGACAGCAGGTTCTTCAACACCCATGTTTGAAATTGCTTGAGGACAAGCAATATTGGGAAGGGAGGATTTGTCATGTCCCAAATTTGGAATTGGGTCACAATGGCCTAATCACATTAGCCATATTCATTAGAGTTTGTAAAATTGATGTTAAGGGTCAAATAATTGCCAAGGAGGAAAATTACTGGTTTCCTAGGTTTGGGGTGGAAGCTTTGGGATTTGGAATAAGGGGGATAATAAATGATGTTTAGACATTAGAAGGGTTCAAGTATTTAATAAATAGAGTGAATAAAGAAATTCACGAGAAATCCTAAGTGACAAATGGTTTTGGAGACATATGGAGGATGTGGGACCCACACTAGCTTGATTTTTCATAATACATGGTATCTCTCTTTTGCAAATTCGAATTAATTGGAATGTGAACACTCTTGGGTGAGTTGGTAAGTCATAACACATTTCATTGAGCATCTTAGGTCGAATTTGGAAGGATTGGTAACCTCCATGGAAGATAAAGAGTCAAAGTGGAAGTTTGTGGACACTTGGGCTAGATTCCCTAGCCCCTATGACACCAATGATGGAGCATCTATGACAACTATGACAAATTGCAGACCTGACCTCTGACATCTGACCACTATGACATGTCAACCCCAAAAATAGGCTCAAAGAAGGCGAATTTGGGAGTTGGAGAAGCCAAAGAGACTCAAAATCGAATTTGGGAGAAGATGGAAGGTTGGAACTAGGAGACAAGTGGCAAATGTGGAATATTTCCTAAATGAAAATCTATTGAATCTATTGAGAGGATTTCGACCCTTAGAAGGCTAATGTTGGTTATAAAATGTAGAAATGAAGTATGATAATTTCTTTTGATAATTTGGAGAATTTGCAATTGCATTTGTGAAGAGGGAGAGCTAGTGGATGACTAGTTTCTTGCCTTAGCCAATTTCGAGGGTGAAAGATTCCCATCCAAGTTGGCAATTGGAAAGGCCATTCAGACCTTTCATTTGGAGCTTTAATGGAGTCTTTATTTGCAGGTGTAAGCTACATGGCAGCTCATGGTTTCTTCTATTGCAGCTCACTCCTTCAACCATTTCCAGTTTTGATGGCATATTCTTGATCCTTGAGGGAGGGCGTTTTTGGTGAGCTATTGTACTCTTTGGGGGAGCTTCTAATGCCCCATTTCTTTTGTAATATGAAGTAAATACTCTGTTCTTCATCTCCAGAAAGTTTCAGGTCGAAATTGCAAGTAGAAATGTATAAATCTCATTTTTAATGGAAGAACAATGCCATTTCCCCACTACCTTGTTGTGAACCAATGTATTGATGATTATTTCGAATGAATGGATGATTATATGATGCATTTGTGATTAATGGACTGCCATGGATGTATTTTACAAGTTTTATGTACTGTACTTGAGCATTTAAAGTATTTTTACTCAGTTTAATTGCATTGAGAGAAGAAATAGTGCCATTTCCCCAAGGGTCGAATTGGTGATTTTTGCAGTTGAATGGGAGAGGGTGAGAACAGTTGTAATAAACCATTAATGGTTCATATGAGACCTTAATAACATACTTAACACATTACATACCTCTGTTTATAAATTTGAGTGGGTTTGGAGGCATTTGGGAAGCCATTTTCAGTACTTACCTCAGGGGGGTTTGAACCCCAAATTACTAGTAAAATTGCATACTTGGTCCAGAATCTTAAGAGAGTTTGCAGAGGTCTTTTGGTTGCCATATGTTATCCCTGAAAATCATATTCAAGTCCTAATATCATTCATACACCTTCCTTGAATATTTGAAGGAATTTGGATTCAATTTGAGACCTAGAGACCAATACTGGTCAAAGGGAAATCACTAGTAAAGTTACCTACATTGACCAGAATTGAAAGAGTATTTGCAGAAGTTTTTTAAAGGTACAAAGGCATCCCTGAAACACATATTTATGTTCTAATATCATTCATATACATTCTCAGAAGATTTGGGATCATTTGGGGCAAATTTGGGACCTAGAGATCAAAACTAGTCAAAGGTCGAACCAAGGAAAAAAAAGTGGAAAATTGTCATTTTAATAAAATTCTTAACAAGAGACATTACATACTTCCTGCTGAACCAAGAGATCACACCCGATCCCATACTGAAGCAGCACCTAGATGTGCTCTTCCTATTTGCAGCATTTCCAACCCAATCTGAATCAACATAACCCTACAGGTTAAACTTTTGATTCGCTTCATACTTGAGCCCATAATCCACTGTACCCTTCAGGTACCTCAGAACATGCTTTACAGCAACCAGGTGAACACTCCTCGGATCCGTCAGGAACTGGCTCAATGTGTTCACTGCAAAGCAAATATCTGGTATCGTGTTCATCAGGTACAGCAAGGACCCAATCATCTGACGATACATAGAGACATCAACCGGATCAGATGAAGCATCACAAAGAAGCTTCATATTTGATGCCATAGGTGTGGCCATGGCCTTGAAATCCATCATACCGAACCTCTTCAAGATCTCTATTGCATACTTCCCTTGTCCAAGGAAGATTCCATCTGCACTCTGCCACACCTCCATGCCAAAAAAAAATAGTGCATCATCCCCAAGTTCTTCATCTCGAACTCGGCAGCAAGCTTCCGCTGTGTGTCGACAATCAATCTGTCATCTCCTGTTACAAACAGGTCATCCACATACAGGATTAGAATCACAAGATTCCTTCCTCAACTTTGTAGTAAAGGTTGGAATCTGCTTCACTCTTGGTAAAGCCCAGACTAGATAGAAAGCTGTCTATCCTACCAAGTTCTGCACACATATATGACTACACCATTCAAGAAGGCTATCTTGAAATCCATTTGGTGTATCTTCTATTTTATAACTTTTATATTTCTCTATGCTGCCATCTGCAGCATGCTTGATCTGATAGTTCCATTTGGAAGTCACAACAGACTTCCCTTCAGCTCTTGGGACCGTATCCCAAACATCGTTCTTCATGATCGACGGATCATGGCATTCTTCCCATATCCTGGGAACTTCAATATCTTCAATAGATAATTTTGTTGCTTGAACAAATGTTGTAGTCCTTCTTTTGTAGGTGAAGGTATACGGTCTTTTCTACAAAACAAGCTAAATTGCATGATTAGAAGCATTTCATAATTTTCAGAACAAAATTCTTTATACATAAAGAAATATGTCATGCAGTCATGCAGTTATCTTAGCCAATGCTTCAATACAACATTTATCCATGCTCCATAACTTTCTAGATGCCTTCCAGTCTCTACCAGAACATTGTTAAGAGTTTGCACTACTCCCAACATGTCAGCAAAGAGGTTTCATTCTAGATAAGTAGCAATGGAATGTTGTACAGTGCCATAGGCCACTTACCCAATACATGCATATTAGTAGTATACTGTTCATTAATGCAATCATTCTAATATGCACAATACATATCCTAAGTCTAGGACCATGAGCATATACATCATTGAACAATTTTATTAAAGCAAACATATATGCAAGAAATGATAATTAAAATACTTATCTTTGTTTGTTTGTTGGGTGGACTCCCTATGAGTCTTTGCTTCCTTGCAAGAGCTACTGGAGTCCTTCTACACCTTTCTGTTGTGGAATGTAGAGAGATGGATAACTCCCTCTGAATATCTGCACCCTTGCAGAAACCATTGGAGTGTGCTCCCTCTTGATCTTTGCTTCCTGTATTACCTGTTCTTGAACTCATATTCATCCTTGATTCCTATGCATGCTTATTAGTATCATGATTGTGTTATCCTTGTGATAACACAATAATCTCAAGCATGTATATTCATGATCATTTAAAACAGAAATAATAAGCATTAGCATTCAAGGTTTATATAGGACTCTAATGGTTAGTCATATCATAAGAAACATAACATGTCTAAACCTGTAATTACTCAAACCTATGACTCTTCTGGTTAGTCATATCATTAATTAAGGTAAGACACATAATATGCATATACCCATGATTATTCAAACTTATGACTTTATGAACAATCATCATCAATCATGCCATGCATACTTATATGATAGATCCTATGATATAAGAAACACATACCTGGTCACCATATTTGCTAGTTATGTCTAGCAATGTGTTCTTGTTCTCTTCAATGACCTGTGTAACTCATTAGTTAACTTTTGCAAAAACAAATTATACATACCTCTATGTGATCCATGACTATGGATGAATCCTTGTCTTTATGTCACCATGGCATGTTCAGGTTGTCCCTTCAATTTGTACAAACCTCCCTCTTGCTCTCCAATCACTACTGCATCATCGATTATTTTACCCTTTGGCCACATTAGGACTTGGCCATCTACAAATACAACCCTCATACCTTTTGCATCCAATGCAGATATGGAGAGTAAGTTCTTCTTGATCCCAGGTACATAAAGAACTTCTTTTATCTTCAAATATTTTCCAGAATCTAGGTTGTAGGAGGCTTCACCACTTCCTTTGATTGGGTATTGATAATCATCCCCAAGTTTCACTTTATGAGGTGATTCATGTTCAGATAGATTCACAAAAGATTTCTCAAACCCAATCATGTGTTTGGAAGCCCCACTATCAATCAACCAATCATTACAACCATGGGAGATAGTACCTATGAGAACAGAGATTAGAACATACTCTTCTTCACTTGATGAGTCATCATCACTTTCTGCCCTAGCCTTCTTCTTTGGAGGTTCATCATCCTCGACAGCATGAGCATGGAACTTTCTTTTGCTACCCTTCTTCTTCTTGCTGAAGTTGTTGTTATTATCTCTTTTGTTCTTGGGACAATCTGAAGCAAAGTGACCCTTCTCATTGCATGTGAATCATCTTAGATCCTTCTTATTCTTTTGATAGGATCTTTTGAAGCGAGAGTGCTCTTTCTTGGGATTTCTTCTTTTGGTGTGAGTTGCGAGAGCTTGATCTTCACCTCCAATCTTTTCCTCATGAGCTACAAGTCTAGCTTCTTCTTGAGAGCATTCCTCCCATAGTTTACTGAAAGAGATCAATTTCTTTCTTGTACAGATTCCTTGAATAAAGGAGTCCCATGACCTAGGTAGGCCATTTAGAGTGGTCATAACAACTTCACCATTGTCCACTACTTCATCCACAGCTTCAAGTTGCTCCTTTATCTGAGAGATCTTGGAGAAGTAAGATTGAATGGTTTCTCCATTCAACATCTTGATCCCTTTCAATTGATTCCACAGAGTCATCTTCCGATTTATGTTCTTCCTTTCAAATAGGTTGGTCAAAGAGTCAAACATCTCCTTGGGTGTCTTTAGAGAAGACACATGGGGTATGAGATGGTCTTTGATAGAATCAGCAATGATTATCTTTGCCTTGACCAAGTTCTTCTTATGCAATACTTTAGCCTCTTCATCCTCTGGGATAGGGATGTCTTCTTTTACATATGAGTCCAACTCATTCTCTTCCAGGATTAACCCAATCCTATACTTCCAAGCTCGGAAGTTATCAGCTCCTTCAAGCTTATTCTCAAGCTTGGTGTGGTGAGACATCTTAAAGAGTACTTCAAATGGAAATAGAAAAGATTTAGGTCTTACCACTTGAAATTCTGAAAACTGGATTTGGTCTCGGATTAGGGTTTGTCAGAAAAACCCTAAAAATTCAAAATGTGAATTTCAAATTTCTGAAAGAATAGAAAGATGCGCCTTGATGATTTGATCATCCTAGTGTATTCAGAATTTGAGATCAGCAAAGCTTTACCCTTCAGATTTGCCTTTTTGTCCTCCTGGGTTCATTGGGGAGAGCCCTGAATTAGGGTTTGAGTTTCCCGGAGATCTAACGAGCCAAAAATCTCGATCCAAAGCTCTAAACCTCGATTGTTAGAAGGAGCTTCCAGCTATGTATTCAGATTTCAGAAATTCCTATTTTTGTGGAAACCCTAATTTTTAGGGCCAAATCTGAAAATGCTCAGAATTGAATTATGATTAGATAGCTAGATTCTCCTTGATGAGTAGCGTCAATCTACTATACTACTTTTCCAAAATCTGTGGAGAGAACGCCAAAAACAAGAAACTCAAGTTTTCGTCAGTGCAAAATGTCTTCTTCTCTGGTTAGCTTTGATACCATGTTAAATTTTGAGCACTAATTCACAATACTCTAGGATCTTTACTGAGAGAATAACATATACAATATATCAATGCATAACAATCACAATAAGCATGACAAGCATCACAAGAATCAAAAGCATGAGAGACAAGAGACACAAAGTTTCCGTGGGGAAAACCCTAAGGTAAAAAACCCCACAACTTCCTCAGAGATAGAGAGAGAAATGGCTCAACCAAACTACAACCAAAATACACTGAGATAGTTTCCTAGTAGCAGATGATCCTCCTCCTCACTAGTGCGCCACTTTCTAAGTGAGAGAAGTGTGAATTTTCGAATGATCTAAATAGAGATCACCTGATCTCTATTTATACTAACCTGTTTTCCCAGTGACCTTATGGGGCCGACTTGTCTAGCTAGGTACATCCACATTATAATATATATATTTCAAGGTCGACCCCACACATGGTGTTCTAATAACCCATCGGCAAGTACACACACTTGCGACACTTGTCATTCCACATGACGACACTTCCTTATAGAGGAATAACACATCTCTAATAAGGGTACAATAAATATATATATGAAATACATAAATGAAATACATTCCAAAGTTACATATACATCAACAAGGATGAGTGAAGGGGTTGCAATACATGGTCCTCATTAGAATTATCGATAGTTGTAGAGGGGGGAAATGTCCCTTGGGGTAGTGGTTGTGATAGAGAGGGCCTAACTGTCTGATCTTAGGGGGAGCACAAGAATGAGGTAAATCAACTCTCCTAACATCCAAGGCTATGGGAATGAACTTCTTGATAGAAGGCTGGTTGCTTGAGAAAACTTGAGGAGTGGTGCATTGGTACTTTGGATCCTCCTAGAGATCATCTTTTCTTCATAGCTGGTAGTGTGCACTCTTTTTCTTAGAGATGAAACATAGGTCTTAAAAAGGTTGGTTGACCCCTTGAGGGGGGTAATGGAAATGTAACGTGAAGTTGTATAGGAGTCACCTTAGTGCTCCCACTTGGTATTGACGTCAATGTTACGTCAGGGCAATTGAGTCTTCTTTAGAGCATGGTCCTGCTTGGGCTCCTCAAAATTTATCCTATCACAAGACTCCTGAAGAATTATACCATATAGAACGGACATTGAAAAGAAATTGAAATAGGATTGAATTGCTTCAAGTAACTATTTCCATTGTCTATGACAACATGCACATGTGGAGGATATGGAATATCTTCCTGGATTTGTTCATATACTGGATGCTGCTCCATGAGTAGGGAATAGTTACTAATGATAGAGGAAATTGCTACAGGAATCCAAAAAAAGATAGAAAATCCTCCTCCGGATGTCGATATCACTTCCCAGTACTCCTAGGGATGAGAATAGGTGCACCCTATCTCTAATGATGAAAACAACCTGTAGGTTAGGGTGGCTCCTCTCAAATTTTGAGTAATTTCCATAATTTTACAAAATTTAACTGGGGTTTGCAATTATATAAAAGGGCTTGACTAGTGGAGCTGCAACACATGTTGATTAATTTAATAAAATTCTCTTCTTCAATTAATTGGTAATGAGTACAAAATCGTTGCCACGCTTACTACTTCCGTAAGTGGTGACTACAATCTTTCTAAGATACCCGGGAAACTTGTAATTTTTCTGCTTCACTGACAATTAACCTTTCCACTTGGGTGGATGCATAAAATCAGAGTTTTAAATTGTTACAAAGCTTTTGTTTCAGGAAAATGATACCAGGCCCATGATTCAAATTTGGAATGAGGAACTCAGGGGCATGTGGGTGTCAAATTTTGTAGATGGTGCAGAATGATGAGTAAAATTGTTGGAGGGTATTCAACTATGTAGTCTCAAGTTTTGTTTTCTTTTTATTTTATTTTATTTTGTTGTGGGAAATACTTCAAATAGAATCCCTTTTGCTAAGATGTTGCACTATGAGGAGTGTATCTATGCTGCCTAAAACACCCAGGACTGAATACATCCATCCCGCTGAACAAAGAGAGTTAGGGTTTTGGTAATGGTGCAAGGTCTGAGATTTGTTGCTTGTTCCCTGCATTAACTTTTGTCTTTTCAACTTATTATTTGCCTAGCTGGCCTTGAGAGGCCATGACCCATGTTTTACAACAACAACGAAGCCCTTAATGGTTGGCTTGATGCTAGAAACTGCTATTGTCATTGTGTAAATCACTACGACAGAGGAAGGGATTGGCAGTGGCTCTGTTAAAGGCACCTCAGAAGTTTGTATAAATTCTTGTTGATTAGTATGGTATTGTGTGTGATGCTTTGTTGAAGACTGCAAGTTTTTCCTTTGGTAATGAAACATATCTTTAGGTAAGAGATTATGAGTTTTCAAAACACCATGAGTTCCATTCCCTCGTCACCTTCTTAGTTGTAACATTTGTACCAATGACATTACAATTTCTTAGAAGTAGCATGTACACTAATGACACATCACTACTCCCATCAACTTCATAAAGGTAGATTCTATACTAATGACACATGTTCCTTATAAGTACCAAGTGATTTAAATAATTTGCATAATTTAATTTTGTTACGTGATGGTTGTACAACATTGAACTGTAGGGGCATGTTGCTTTAAGCATTTCTAGGTGGAGTACTTTTTACAACTACCATGAAATATGTGCAAGTGCATTGAGATCAAGTATTTTTATTGAAATTAGTTACAAAAGATGTGGGTATTTTATTGAATATGTTGGTTTGAGGAAGATAGTTTGTAAAGTAAAATCTTGTAAGTTTTATTTTTATTGATGTTTTAGTTATAAAAATAAGTTACAGGTGATGTGGGTGTTTTTTCAAAGACTTTGGTTTGGCATTAGGTTAAGGAAACATGTCTACATTTTTTCACCAGAAAAAAAAACCCATATAGCTGTTATTCAATATGAATCAAGATATACATATACATCACCGTTTTTCCAATTGACAATTCAGACCATCCTTCAATACAATAAAGTCGTAAATAAGAGATACAATGTAACCATATCTCAATCCAACTACTCCTTAAAACACAGCAGAATTCACCCATTTACCTAGAGTCACCCCCTATCATGATAAGAGAAAATTTGAGACTGAATTGACATCCCCACATAATGATAGATCGACCACCCTCCAACATATTGGATAATATAAAAAAAGTTTTCAAATCAGCCATTGTTAGTCTAGAAACACAACCAAGCAAATGTACCATCCAAGAATAATATAAGCCAATCAGAATTGGGCCTCTACAAACCAAGTAAAGAAAATAAGGCTAGAGATAATCTCTCTATGCCCAAAAGTCACCTACAGGTGGTCACACTAGTGGCACATGTAGGATTCCAAACAAAACAACACATATATAAATGAACCATTGAGTCCCCACTGACCGACAGACCGAGGAAGAAATCAAAACTAATATAGTCCAAAAATGACCACATCCTAGAATGAACAAAATACTCAAACTCCCCACATAATATATCAAGCTTGTAGACTGACATAGAAAGCCAAATTTGAGTGCTATCCCAAGAGGGATCAAACCCCCACGCCAATGATGTCCAAAGAGTGTCTTACAATACAAATCCCTTGCCGAGAGAAGACATCCATCCCGCTGAACAAAGAGAGTTAGGGTTTGGGTAATGGTGCAAGGTCTAAGATCTGTTTCCTGTTCATTTAAATTTCTCATTTGATCAACCAAATCATGTTTCTTAGTTAATTACTCATTTATTGATTCATCGTCTATCATTTTGAAAATTTCAATTTTTGTTCTTATAGTTTGAATATTTATTGTAAGTGCCTCATGAGTGCATTCTTTAAAATGTCCCCGCCATCTTAGAATTTGTTTCCCCATTAAAATTGAACTCTAGGAAATAAAGATTCTACCATACATGCATGATGATATTAATTGCCCCATTGTCTTTAGCTTCTCTATCTCTTAAAGCATTTTTATCATCTTTAGTTAATAATTTTTTTCCCTATGGTTTAACATTGACACTAATTACTAGTTCCCCTGAGTTTTCAGTGATGAAGATGGGCTTCATTTTCTTGATCTATGGAGTAGCTCGTGGTGTAGCTAGGAAAATTGAAATTAGTAAGGAGCAATGATGATGAGAAAAAAAGGAGAGAAAGAGCGCAAAAACACCAAGAGACACAATGTCTCCATCTCAATAACACTTCCTCATTACACCAGGACTCAACCACCACCAAATAAATTCTCTTTATTAAATTTCATAGGAATAATGATTAATATGAGGTATAAAACTATATTTTGGGGAATAAAACGCATTTCAAACAATCTATTCACATTTTATGAAAAACTAAGGTCAAATTTTTGTTAGAAACACTTTAAAAATTGGCCTCTAAAAGTATTACCAAGCATTAATTTGAGTTAACTAGTATGGGGTATCCACGTTTTATTTGCATCTATGATGTGCTATCTTGAAGCTGTCATTGAAGGTATCCAAGTTTTATACCACTCAACCACCCTTTTCATTTACTATTATTTTTTTTAAAATAGAGATGGTCATCTCTATAGCAACATATGGCCTAGCAAATGGAGACGAATTTGCTATATTAGAGACAGATATTTCATAGTGAATTTCGTCGCTAGTATAGCAAATTCATCGCCATTTGCTAGGTCAACTGTCGCTATAGCTACACCACATTGTTAGGCTGTGTGACGCTAGAGAGACCCTTTCTTAGAAACAAAACGAAACAAGCAAATATATTTGTGTAACTATAGCGACACACATGCGTCTCTATAGCGACTCTTCCTTAGCAAAACTAGGGAAAAAGCAGAAGTATGTTCGTCTCTATAGCGATGATTGTGTGTCACTATAGCGACTCTTCCTTAGCAACACCATGAAAAAATATTAAGTATGTGCGTCGCTATAGCAACCGCAAAGTGTCGCTAGAGCAACAACTTTGAGTCTTCTAAAAGTACATCTGCAACCAACACGTGTGTTAGAACAGTAATCCACACTTAGTACCATAATCCATAAATTTTATTGCCCATGTGCTTAATTAAACCATGTTTTGGATTAAGTGACTATAGTTGGTCAAAAACCCACTTTTGAGAGTGTTCACACCCACTTCCAAGCAAACCAGTTCACCCAGCCTCCAGTTTTGTCCACAAGTGCGCCCTCATTAATTGCTGGTGCGCCCTCTCTCCTTGTTTTGGGGAATTTTAGTTGACCAAGGGCGCTAGGGTGGATTTTTGCCCAGTTTTTGCTAGATTTGGAGCATTTAATGCTCCCTTGGGCCCCCAAACCTCCTCTACTTGCTCACCCACGCCTGCCTTGAGCTCATTAATGACCCAGCATGCTTCAGCCACCTCCACACCAGAATTCGTGGCTGTTTGGGGTGATTGGGATTGAGTTGGACCCACCTAGGGGGGATTGAGGCCAATTTGGCATTGATGACTTGTACACTCAGCTTGAGCCACCTAATGCTCTCGATTTTCTCATGGATGTAATAAAAACCTGTTACTAACATTTTCACATGTTAGAGAGTCAGTTAATCAAAGGTTTCAGCATACATTGTGTGTAAAATTATCATCTTTTTTAAGTTTTTCCACTGTTTTTGCAAATTAATTCGATTTTGTGAGGTTCTCCATAGCTCCTAGATCTTCTGTGATCAAAATACTCACATGGTATCAGAGCCATCATGGATTTAGTGAGTTGCAGGTCAATATTGAGCATTGAACTGCATTCTAGAGAGGATTTCCAGACAAAAATTGAGTGTTTTTTGCAGGTGTTTCAGTAGTTTTCTCACCATTAACGGAGCAGTCATGGAAGCAAACCAAATGTTGCTCACACCCTTCAATTTGTTTGATTGGAAGGCTGAGACGGTTATCAAGCTGAGATCTAAGGGTCTCTATAGAGTAACCATGGGCACAGAAGTGGAGCCAAATTCTGCTGTGGAGAAAGAAAAGTACTACAATCGACTTGATGAAGCTTATGGATTGCTATGCTTGAGCATTTCAAGGGAACTCTTGTTTCATACAGACAGTTTGACAACCCCCAATGAAGTATGGGTGAAGCTAGAATCACTCTTTGGGAAAACTGATGTACTGAGAGGCCACCAACTTGAAAACGAGCTCATTAGCTTGAGCCCAGTGCATTTTGAAACCATCCAGGAGTTCTTCACGAAATTCAAGTCACTGGTGCTTCAACTGCAACAATGTGGAATTGTTAAGAAGGAGGAACAACTGATTCTGTCCATCCTTTCGAAGCTAGGCCCAGAGTTTTCAGTATTTGTTAGCACGTTTCACTCAGCCAAAATGACCCTTCGAAATTGGCAAATGCCATCACTAGCTACCTTCATGGAGTGTCTCACTCAGGAGCAGGATAAACTAGTTCAGATGGGCACCATAAAATCAAAGGACCAAGCATTGGCAATGGGTGTTTCAAATGAAAGCAAAGGAAAGCAGAAAGCCAAAAATTCGAAGCAGCAAGAGAAGAGGAAGTTTGACAAGACCAAGTCTGCAGATGGGGGTTCGAATCTGTCAAAGGAGAAGGACAAGAAGGGAAAGGAAAAGACCAAATGCACCTATTGTCATAGGGGATGGCATCCAGAGAGCTCATGTATGAAGAAAACCATTGACTCAATGGTGCAGCTGCTGGAGAAGAACAACATCCCAGTCCCTGAGGGCGCAAGGAAGAAGGAGAGCACCTCAAACCCTAACAATAAGGAGAAGTGTCATGCTTTGGTAGCAGGTACTTCGAATCCCTCATCCTTTATCATTGATTCAGGAGCTTCCAGACATATGGTTTCATCCAGAGATCTCTTCTCCTCTATGCATTCGAATGGTGGCCCAACAGTTCGAATGGGAGATGATTCAGAAATCCAGACCAAAGGGATTGGTAGGATTGACATGGAGCATGGCTATTTCAGTGATGTGCTCTATGTACCTTCATTGGCTGCAAATTTGCTATCATTCTATCAAATGACCCATACAGGAGAAGCCAAGAGAGTGACATTTACTCCAGATTTGGTAGAAATCTCAGAAATCTCCTCAAATCAAGTTGTGGCAGTAGGGTATGCAGATCATGATGAGAGAATGTACAAATTCTCAAATTTCATTCCAAATTCTAGTGACCATGCTCTTGTCTCTCATGCCAACGAGACCTCCAAGTTGTGGCATGAAAGATTTGGCCACATGAACTACAAATACCTCCAAACACTGCACAAGGACGAGATGGTGGAAGGGCTTCCAGAAGTCAAATCATCAAATGGTGCATGCATTGGGTGTGTAGTTGGAAAGCATCCTGAGCGCAGCTATGAGAAGGGAATGGCAAGGAGAGCCACTCAACCACTTGGATTGGTACATTCAGACCTCATTGTTCCTCTTCCCACTCCATCATATGGTGGATCAAGGTATGTACTTACATTCATAGATGACTACTCTCGATTCTGCTGGGTTTACTTCCTTAAATTGAAGTCAGAAGTGTTTAAGAAACTGAAGATTTGGAAAGCCCTAGTGGAGAACCATAGTGGTCATAAGATAAAGATCCTTAGGACTGATAATGGAAAGGAATATGTGAATAATAACATTCAGCACCTTTGTGAGGAATGTGGCATCCAAATGCAACATTCAATCCCCTACACACCTCAGCAAAATGGTGTGGCAGAGAGGAAAAATAGATCTCTCAAGGAGATGGCTACTTGCATGATTGAAGCTAGGGATCTAAGCCCTAAGCTATGGGCTGAAGCCATCAATTTTGCTGCTCATATTCAGAACAGAGCCTTTCACAAATCAGTCAAAGGAAAAACCCCCTATGAGGCATGGTTTGGCCAAAAACCAAATGTGTCAAATTTCAGGATTTTTGGGTCTAGAGCATGGGCTCGAATTCCATCAGAAAAAAGGAAGGCTTTGGAGCCACAGAGTAGGGAATGTATCATGGTTGGATATGGTGAGGACACAAAGGGCTACAAGCTCTTTGACACATCCACACTTAAAACTTTCATTGAGAGAAGTGTGCAATTCGAAGAAGAACCAATTCCAGATTTTGAGCTTGCACCGGGGGAAAGCTCCTCTCCTCCACACCTTAATGAGATTAGTGATGATTCCACCTCTGATTTTTCTGATATTGCTGAAGATGACATGGCTGAAGATGACATTGCTGTACATGAGTCACCATCAAGGCCCAAGTGGGCTGAAAAAATCATAGAAGCTGCAGGTGAATTGGCCCAAGAGCCTAGGAAGACTAGATCTCAAACAATCAATGCTTCCTTTGCAAATGAAAGTGAACTTGCTGATCACTGTTATATGATGATTGGATCTGATCCAACATCATATCAGGAAGCTCATCATGATCCAAGGTGGAGAGCAGCAATGCAAGAAGAATTCCAGTCTCTCCAAGAGAACAAAACATGGGATTTGGTGCCTCTTCCTCCCAAGAGGAAACTTGTGCAATGTAAGTGGATTTTTTGAACCAAACCTGTTGCTGATGGTTCTGATCTGAATTATAAGGCTAGGTTAGTGGCTAAGGGATACTCACAAATCCATGGTGTGGATTATACAGAGACCTTTGCATCGGTTGCAAAGATGGACTCAATTAGACTAGCTCTAGCCATGGCAGCTAGTAAAGGTTGGGAAGTTCACCACATGGATGTCAAAAGTGCATTCTTGCATGGTGAGCTACAAGAAGAGATATATATGCAGCAACCTGAAGGATTCCAAGAGGATCCCACACTTGTATGCAGGTTGAAGAAGTCACTCTATGGACTCAAGCAAGCCCCCAGGGCTTGGTATGCCAAAATGGATGCTTTTTTGCTCTCAATTGGTTTCTGTCGATGCAAGTCTGATCCAAATGTTTATTTGCAGCATTGTGATGATAATTTGCAGGTCATTGTACTGTATGTTGATGATCTCTTGATTACAGGGAGCTGCACCAAACAAATTGGCTCAATTAAAGCTTCTTTGCACAGTGAATTTGCCATGAGCGACCTAGGATTGCTAAGGCAATTTTTGGGTTTGGAAATTGAGCAATCTGAGAGAGGTATATTGCTGAGTCAACCTAAGTATGCTTCAGACCTGTTATTCAAGTTTAAAATGGCTGAATGTAAGGCAGCCAAGTGCCCATTCCTTTCAGGCATAAAACTAGGTGAATTTGAAGACTCTCCATTGGTGGATTGCACACTCTACAGGCAGCTAGTTGGAAGTTTGCTGTACCTTACACATACAAGACCTGATTTGTCTTATGCTGTAAGTGCTGTAGAAAGGTATATGCAGCAGCCACATGAGATCCATTGGAAGGCATCCAAAAGGATCCTTCATTATGTCCAAGGAACAAAGAACTTTGGGGTACACTATGCAGCTGGTTCTTCACTTCAACTAGCTGGATTTTCTGATTCCGATTGGGCGGGAGATCCCATCGATAGAAAGTCCACTTCAGGTTTTGTGTTTATGTTTGCTGAAGGTCCCATTTGCTGGACAAGCAAGAAACATCATACAATTTCTCTTTCATCAGCAGAGGCCGAGTACAGGGCAGCAGTGAATGCAGCCACACAGTGTGTTTGGTTGCAAGGCATTCTTCGGGAGTTTGGTGTTGCTATTGATTCTCCAACCAATATTTGGGTGGATAATCAAAGTGCCATCAATATATCTACTGATCCAGTACAGAGGAAAAGAACAAAGCACATTGAGATCCACATGCATTACATGCGGGGCTTGGTGCATGACAGGGTGATTTCATTGCAGTATTGCCCATCCACCGAGCAAACTGCAGATATTTTCACCAAGTGCTTTACTGAGAAGACCTTCACTCACTTGAGAGCTTTGCTTGGAGTGAGTGATGGATGGTGATTGCTGCAATTTAATTGCAGGTTCAGCCCCATGTCCATTTTTGAGGGAAGTTTTTATCCCATGAGGTTTTACTTCTTTTCCTCGGTTCATATGGACAAATAAAATTTCTGTTTGTATTGAGGTGACTTGAGCCTTTGTTGCCAAGGCCTCCCACTTATCTTTCATGAGATGTACTAAGTTATGGTTAAGGGGGGGTGTTAGAACAGTAATCCACACTTAGTACCATAATCCATAAATTTTATTGCCCATGTGCTTAATTAAACCATGTTTTGGATTAAGTGACTATAGTTGGTCAAAAACCCACTTTTGAGAGTGTTCACACCCACTTCCAAGCAAACCAGTTCACCCAGCCTCCAGTTTTGTCCACAAGTGCACCCTCATTAATTGCTAGTGCGCCCTCTCTCCTTGTTTTGGGGAATTTTAGTTGACCAAGGGCGCTAGGGTGGATTTTTGCCCATTTTTGGCTAGATTTGGAGCATTTAATGCTCCCTTGGGCCCCCAAACCTCCTCTACTTGCTCACCCACGCCTGCCTTGAGCTCATTAATGACCCAGCATGCTTCAGCCACCTCCACACCAGAATTCGTGGCTGTTTGGGGTGATTGGGATTGAGTTGGACCCACCTAGGGGGGATTGAGGCCAATTTGGCATTGATGACTTGTACACTCAGCTTGAGCCACCTAATGCTCTCGATTTTCTCATGGATGTAATAAAAACCTGTTACTAACATTTTCACATGTTAGAGAGTCAGTTAATCAAAGGTTTCAGCATACATTGTGTGTAAAATTATCATCTTTTTTAAGTTTTTCCACTGTTTTTGGAAATTAATTCGATTTTGTGAGGTTCTCCATAGCTCCTAGATCTTCTGTGATCAAAATACTCACAACGTGTCGTCCATATCCCATGGCTATAGCGATGGTAGTTTTGAAGTGTCACTATAGCCATGAAATTAGTGCGATGAAAAATGAGGGTCCTGTTCGTTGCTATAGCCACGAAAATGTGTTTCAATAGCAATGAAGTTGCGTGGAAAAAATGGTCAAATGTACTAGTGTATGCATTGTAAAGATGTGACCTACGGGCACGATTTATAAAAGGGCACATTTTGTATGGGAAAGGGTTAATCTCTAGTTGTTGAATAATCTTCATTGTAAAATCTTCTTAGTGTTAAGAATTGATTGCTATTGTAAAAGGCTCTGCAAGCTGCGTGCAGAGAGGCCTACAGAGAGAGAAGAGAGTTTGCAACTAAGTGCATAGACTGGAACCATTGTACCATTCCAAAAGATAATATAACAACAGTTCCTGTGGATGTAGATCCCATCCTGGGGGTGAACCACGTTAAATTCTGTGTTATGTGATTGATTGTTTGCATTTAGATCTGTGTGTTTGCTTATGTGAATGGTTAAGACTCTGTTTAAGAGTTCATGTGTTTTGCTTTTATATGTATTCACCATAAGGATAATGATGGGAATAATATGTTAAGTAATCACATGTATGAATGAATGACGAATGCACCAGTATTTTGCAGTTAGATGAATGCATGAACTAGTCGGATAACACTTAGCGCAGCACCGGAAGTGCGTAGTGATATTATTGTTGATGTTGTTGAAGTGTATAAGGTTGCAAGGTTCAATCTATTATGCTTGTAGAGTGTGCCTGACTATACTAAGTAAGGTCCATTAAAGTGGTTAAGTACCAAAGAGGGAGTGCAGTCTCTATGGCGTTGTCTTATCATTGAAGAGTCATCCCACATCGTGCAGTCCTTGGATGTGCGATAGACTAAGTATTAGTCACGAATAAGTGGAACTCGCGCAGTCCGAAGTCCGCAGCGCGAGTCCCGTAACCCGCTGCTCGCCAATTTGTTTAAACACTCATCACCTGGTTGTGGAAACCTGATTCCACAACCCCCCCATTACTTCGCCTCAGGTGAGACCTCAGACTGTTCGTAGATTATTGCCGAAAGGGATGGTGAAAATGGGTTTTGTTGGTTCCTCAAATCGCGCAGAAGCTGTGTCTTTATAGAAAACCTCAAGAACAATTATACAAGTCAACAACAATGCACAAGAGATTTAATGTGGATGCAAAACCCAAAAAAGAGAAAACCACATAATGCTTTTCTTATATAAAAATAAAAATATTGCGTTCACATGAAGCACCCTAGCACCAACTGCAAGGAGGCACCAACCCCCTATTTTACAAGATCCAACTTGAAGGAAGCTCCAACTCCCTGATTTACCTGCACCAACTGGAAGGAGGCTCCAACCTGAAGGAATGTCCAACTCCTCGGTTTAATAGCTCCATCTATAAGGAGGCTAAAACGCCCTGATTTATAGGATCCAACTCCTAGGTATACTAGCTCCATCTAGAAGGAGGATACAACCCCTTGATTTTCATAATTTCCAACCTATAGATAGGACTCCAGTACTCAATAAACTCCAACTCAATATTTTTACTAGCACCAACTAGAAGGAATCCCTAACTCCCTGAGATCACAAGCACCAATCTAAAGGAGACTTCAATCTCCTATCCTTGCCCCATCCTGCTAGCCTGATATGAATAAGAAGAAAAATATCCCACTGCCATTGTATCACTGTCTCCATCAACCTATACCTGTATCTATGTCCTTGTACTTGTATCATTGTCCCTATACCTATATCTATCATTGACACAATCATTGTATTGTTGTCATTATCACAATGCCCGTTCGTCACAATGACACAATCATTGTCTCTATCCCAATGCCACAAAAACTATCTCTGTCACAATGTCAACTTGTACATGCCTCAAATCTGTCCTGCAAGAATGCCAACAAATTCTTCCAATATATACTTAAGATGTATAGCAAGACCAGAAAGATGCCTCCAAAGAGTGTAATCAAATTACAAAAATAATCACCAATAGACTTCATCTATTTGCACCTTCAAACCCTTACATCATAGACCTCATAATACATTCCAAAAGCTTAGAGGGATCTCATGCCAATAACATTACCATGGAATATTTCAATACAATCACCAATAATATCTATGCCAAGATCATCATAGAATGTGCCAAGATAATCACCAAGATCATCATTAAGTATGTTGATCCGTTGTACCAACAAGTTTGTGATTCTGATATTGTATGAGAAAGTTATGCAAGATTTTGTCAACCTTCTTCTCTTGAATTTTCATTATCTCTGTCATTGTCACAAACCCTAACATTCAACAAGTATAACTCTTAACATGTAACGAATAAAGATATGAAACTTTTACCACATATTCTTCAATATCTCTACGACATTTCCTCTAAGGGTCATTCTATGGAACGCCATGGATCAAAAGTTATAGTGAAAATTCCAAACTAACCTGTTTAAAGATGATTTTTGAGTCATTTAAAAGCCCAGTCTTCCCAAGTTCATATCTTCGAAAAATATAGCGAAGCAAGATCTGAAATTTTAACCATGTGTTCTTAAAGATTTATTTTGCATCTCCTCCCAAGGGCACTATCTTCTACATTATGTTCTAAAACTTATAAGGAAAATTCCAAATTGACATGTTTGAAGGTTATTCAAAATGCTAACTTTATGAGGTCATATCTTCGGAACTATAGCAAATCAACATCTGAAATATTTACCGTAGGAACTCACAAGTCTTGACATGTCTCCATCCCATAAATATGTCACGGTCTAAAAATCCCAAAAACAAAGATATACTAAAAATTCCAAGATGACCTAAAAAAAACACCAAGTAAAAATCATCGCAAGATTTCATCTTCCACTAGAATTTCGGTCTTCTTCACTTCATCTTGTGAGAATTCTATATAGGATCAATACCATGAAATAATTTTAATAGCCAATAATTTTGAAGCAAAGAAGTACTCACAAGAATTATTCAAAGATATAGAACAATAAGAAGAAATATTGAAACATAAAGGACTTGATGAAGATGTAGATGACCCATATTCTTCTCTATTATCAATGGGGGCACCATCTAAGTCTACATCTATGCCCATCATTTCAGATGTCATATTCCTTCAAGATCTACGGCTTGGTTTAACAGACTCCCATCTTGCAACTTCTTGATTTGGCAACAACCTCTTGATAATATCTATAGTCTTGGAGCGAAGAGTGTCTTTCTTTGTCAACTTGAAATCATAAACAAGTATATCAACTTCCTCTAATTTCAAGATGTCAATGTGGCGACGATTTATTTTTTGACCCTTTCTTTTTCTCTTTCTGTAAACATTTTTCTCAACCACCATCTCTGCCTTGTACACACCATCAAATGGGTGTGTATCTGTTGCATACCAATGTACTTCTATTGATATTACTTCTTCATTTTCTTTATTGACCTTCATAGCTTTTGCAATCCAAAATGGATAATGACGTGTATCATTTGTAGCTAAAAATGCACTCATGCAACCCTCCTTGATATCTTGTACTAAGCCCTTGTAAAGTTCTTCCATTTCTCAATGCATTGCAGATGATCTTCTAGAGCCAATATACATTTCTCTTCCCTCTACTTGAGAAAACTCAATATCTCGAGGTTCAACATTTTTTACCTCGTTTTCATTTGATAAACTTTGTGTCCAAACAAATGGATACTTCAAATATATATCTCCATTTGTAGAGTTTGAAATTATGTCACTTTGCTCCATGAAAAAAGACTCCCACCAAACATAATCAACAACATCAAAGTACTCATATGTATCTTCGATAGACTTTTTGATTTCTTCCAAGCATTGACAAGAACCAACATCTCTACTATGTCGCCTTGCATTATGAATCTCTGTAGATGATTGCAATAACATTAAATTTGAAGCATACATTTGATGATTTGGGATGAATTTCAAAAATGCCAAACCTGATGAAGGCCCCCATTCTATGCTAGTTGGGTGCTTCTCGCCCCACAATAGTGTTTTTCCATCAATATTTTTTATACAAAATTGATGCTGAAAGCTAATGTCATTATTTTTTTCAATGCACCTTTATTCACCATGTGATCCAAACAAAAATCTTCGGATGTCAATAGTTTCTTCCAATTTCTGTACAATAGGCTCTGGATGGTAGGATTTCCCTATAATTTAAATCAACGATGGTAGGCTCCCGAATTTCTTCCTCCTCAATTTCCTTGCAAAATGGATGAACATTTGATCAATATGATCATGCGTATGCCCAACAAGAAGGAAACCAACTTTTACCTTTTTAAAAATTCTCAATTCAACAAACATGCATAGATAGCCAAACACGACCTAATTTTTGTTTTCTCGGCTTGTGTTGTCCAATTGTAGATATAGAACTTTAGGAAGATCACCGGACCAATGAGTAATGACATGGTGAATTATGGTGATGGTCAAATTTGCATCATTGTGAATATTTGGAGCTATAAAGTAAACCCTTAGAGTCATTTCACCATTAAAAACCATGCACCCAACCAAGTGAAACTGAATAAAATTTTCCTCTAAATTATTTGGCACACGGACAAAATGTGGCAATAGTGTTTTCTTTTTTTGATCCATGCCATCAATTATCAAACCCATATACTTATGTGGAACATCATAACACTTCTTGCGATGTTTGTACAACTTTTTCCATTCATTTGATTGTTGATTGCGATGTTCTTGCAGTGCATTGATTATGGAATCTACAACAACATAACAAAAAAATATTGTTAACTAGCTTTAATAATTGACATTTATCTACTTTTTTTTTTGTAAACATACCTCTTTCTCTCCCTTCTGATCTATCTCTTCTTTCTTTAAGAGAAGCACATGTACTGCAGACCCCCATCCTTGACCTGTTTGGAATGTGGACATTGTTGAACTGCTTTTTCCATACTCTTGTGAAATATGCATATCTAATGAAGTTGCCATTTCCTTGGCCACCTTGAACATAATCCTTGTATAAGTTGTATATTTCCTGCCTTGTGAATTATCTGGAATATGTATCGTTTCTCTATTTGGAATACTCTATCCATGCTTGGAAAATAAATCATGCATCCATGATATTGAAATGTGTGTTAATGGCCCAGTGATTCATCCTTGATAATCGTCAGAATAAAATGTAGGATCCTTTTCCAGTCTTGTTTGGATTCTTGATAATCGAAGATTACCAATTGAGTGAATCCGTTTGAATGCCTTTCTACAAAGCATAATTTTTCCAACGCGATAATCATAACCTGTCCTAGTAGGAATCATGCACCCACTAAATATGAATTTTGCATGCTTTTGTTCATTGATAAATACATCTTCCTTTTCTCCAAGGCATAATTGTAGCCTAAACTTTTCAAACAACTTTTGTGCCAACACTCACTCGAAATCAAATGAGTAATGGAACTTGGACTTGTCAGCAATTCTTTCCTAGACCTTGTATAGCTGGAATGATTTGGATTCACATAAAAAGGTCTAGTCATACACTTAATCCTTCTCTGCATTGGATTATGTCGCTGCATCTCCTGGACCATTATGTCTGCAACAACATCCTCATTAGAATGAATGTTTTCATTTTGATGCATATGACCCGCCTCATTGAAAGTTTCATCACCAAATTCAGTATGAAAATTATTGTCATGATCACTAATAAGTTGATCAATGGCTGAAAAATCAATGTGATCATCAACATTATTTGTGCCACTAAATTCTTCACTGAAAGAGAACTCTTGAGATTCAACATTGACACCATTGTTTCCTGTAAAATCCTTAGTTGGAGGAGAATCATTGTATTCATCATTAGTGCTTGTAACATCCTTACTTGGAGGAGAATCATTGTCTTCATCATTGGTGGCTTCATCATCAACAGAATGATCATCGGTGCCATTGAAATACTCGCTCAAATGATAATCATCATTTGTGCCATTGAAATCCTCGCTCGGAGGAAAATCATCATCGGTTCCATTGAAATATTCACTCAAAGGAAAATCATCATCGGTTCCATTAAAATCCTCGCTCGGAGGAAAATCATCATCGGTGCCATTGAAATCCTCGCTCGGAGGAAAATCATCATCGCTACCATTGAAATCCTCGCTTGGAGGAAAGTCATCATATATGCCATTGAAATACTTGCTTGAAGGATAGTCACCATTGTTTCCATTGAAATCCTCTCTTGGAGGTAACTCATCATCGGTGCCATAGAGATCTTCGCTTGGAGTAAACTCATCATCAATTCCATTGAAATCCTCGCTTGGAGGAAAGTCATCATCTGTGCCATTGAAATCCTCGCTTGGAGGAAAGTCATCGTCTGTGCCATTGAAATCCTCGCTTGGAGGAAAATCATCTTCACCATTATTGATGCCTTATTCCTCACCAAAATTATCATCTGTCCCATTAAAATCCTCACTGGGAGTAAAATCATCATTGGCCCATTAAAATCCTTGCTTTGTTGAAAATCATAATTCGTCCCATTAGACTCATTGCTATGAAGAAAATCATCAACATTATTTGTACATGCATGCTAGGAAAGAACATCATTAGTCCCATCAAAATCCTCGCTTTCAGGAAAATCATCATTGGTGCCTTGAAAATCCTCATTGGGAGGAAAATTGTCATCATCTTGCTTGTTATCTTTAGGATCCCCACTTGGAGGAAGCTCTTCATCATCATCACATTCTTTCCCTTCATTACTAGTGTCTTCAAAATCTTCATAATTAGGTGTTGATGTATATGTAACTTCGGAATGTATTTCACATATATGTATATTGTATTCCTATAGAGATGTTATTATTCCTCTATATGGAAGTGTCGTCATTTATATTGTAAGTGTCGTAACTTATACTTGATGGGTTATTAGACCACCTTGTTTGGGGTCGGCCCTGTATAAGTCATGTGGGTCAAAGGGTTATTAGACCACCCTATTGGGGGTCGGCCCAGTTAGCATTATGTTATGTGGTTAAGTTCGATCCTACATGAGTTAGGTAAAAAGGAAAGTCAAATCAAGTATAAATAGAGTGCGGGAGGCACTCTATTTGCTCACTCACTTCTCACTCATGCACTCAAGGAGGAGTGGCGCACTTATGGAGGAGGAGGATCTACTACTAGGTTATGTCTATCTCTCATGGTTGGTTGTATCATTTCTCTATCTATCTCTGAGGAATTTATTGGGGTTTTTCTCCTTTATGGTTTTCCCCAAGTAAATCTTTGTGTCTCTTGTGTGCTTGCATTATTGTCTTCATGATTGATATGCTGTAGATATGTTGTACATGTTGTTCTCTCAGTTAAGATCCTAGATCAGATTGAAGTAAATTCTGAAAATTTAACATGGTATCAGAGCTAGCCTGAAAGAAGGCATGATATGGCATGTATGACACTTGTTGAACTTACGATGCTAGGGCTCGATATAGCAAAAACCAATCATCGTAGAACTTTCACTATAAATCCGTTTTGGTGAAGTTTTCGGATCTGAAATCATTACAAGTCAACGAGTAAATCTCCAGGCACCTTGTGTCCAAAGGACAACCTCTAATTCGTTGTACTTTGTGATTTATGATCTGTACAATATAGGGTTTCTGCCTCTTCCAGATCTGAGTCAAAATCAGGTGACCTTGGGAAAAAGGTCATAACCTGGGATAGGAAGCTCCAAATGAAATTTCATAAAATGTGACAGGTAGTACACAGACTTTACTATCTCACAAAAATTTTGCAAAGGCCTAAGATGAACCAGTGACACGTGGAATGCCGTACAAGTGCGCTCTCCTGCATTATCCCATAAACAGGTCATGTTGCGACACTTGGCATAACTCTCTCTCAAAGAGTCCAATTGAGGTCAGACCTATCAGGATGGAAAGATAACAGGGAGAGATATCTCCAAAAAAGTTTTTAGAGGCCGAAGTTCAAACAGTGACACGTGGCACACCGTACAAGTTCTCTCTCCTGTATTATCCCAAAATAGGTCACGTTGCGACATTTGGTATAACTCTCTCTCAGAGAATCCAATTGAGGTCAGACCTATCAGGATGGAAAGATAACAGGTCAGGCTATCTCAGGAAACTTTTTCAGACCCTGTGGATCGAAAATTTTGGAGTTACACTAAAAACAATCAGGTACATATTTCTGTCAAAACATAATTATTTTTTAGTACCTTCATTCATGGCTTCCGAAATTTAGGGCTTTGGAGAAAGTTGGAATTTTTGTAATCGGAGACCACGGCTGAATGCTACTCATCAAAATAAAAATTTAGAGACCAAGATCAGAATTTTTTGGTTGGGAAGAAGGCCGAGCTTGATCAGACCCTGGTTCGGGACTTTGATCAGAAAAGTGGAAAATTAGGGCTTCTGTAAAAATGGGAAGTTTTGAAATCTGTGACCACGGCTGGAAGCTCCTCAGAAAAATAGAAGCTTAGAGCTTTGGATCAAACCTTTTGATTGGGAAGAAGAGTGGGCTTCATCAAACCCCAGTTCAGGGTCACTTCCAGTGAATCCGGAAGTTTCAAAGGCAAAATTGTGGAGTGAAATTTTGCAGTTTTCAAATTCTGAATATACCAGTTTGATCAGCTCATCAAGGCGCATATTTCTATCCTTTCAGAAGTTTGAAATTCAAAGTTTGAATTTTTGGGGTTTCTCTAACAAACCCATATCCAGCTCCAGGTCCAGTTCTTGCAAATCAAGTGGATTGGGTTAATCCTAGAAGAAGATGGATTGATCACCTGCATAAGTGTAGAAGTTCCTGTTTCAGAGGGAGATGAGGCTAAGGCCTTACATAAGAAGATTACAAGCGATCTCGACAGGTATGACTCATCGAGGTATGTTTCGATATTTGTTCATGGTATGTTTATCTTCATGTTATTACGGTTAGTACAATCTTGATTTTAGACTTGTCATATCACCTTAATAAAATTTATGAATGCACGATAGAAAATGTTCATTGATTAGGGTGTTGACACTTATGATTGTACTAATGCATTATGGTGTTGTATGAGGTTTATGTTGTCTACTAACATGAAAGGTACATCAAGAAAGACAAATCATGTTCTGGTTCAAGAACATATGATCATGATGACATGCGGACAAAGATTCATCCATTGTCATGGATCTCATAGAAGATCCATTTACGAGGTATGTATAACTTGGTTTTATAATGGTTAACCTATGAGATATACATGTTAATATCACAAGTCATTGAAGAAGAACAAGAAGACATCATGTGAGTATGTTAGACATAACTAGCTAGCATGCTAATCCAGGTATGTTTTTTCCTATATCAAGCTAGAATCCTACCTTGGGTTAGGATCTTATACTGTTGTGTTGTTGATAATGATTATTCATGAAGTCATAAGTTTGAATAATCATGGGTATATGCATATTATGTGTCTTACCTTAATTAATGATATGACTAACCAGAAGAGTCATAGGTTTGAGTAATTATAGGTTTAGACATGCTATGTTTCTTATGATTTAACTAACCATAAGAATCCTACATAAACATTGAATGATAATGCTTATTATTTCTGTTTGAAATGATCATGACTATACATGCTTGAGATTATTGTGTTTTAATAGTATACTAATGAATGTATGATTTTATATGAGATCACAAGGATAACACAATCATGATACTAATAAGCATGCATAGGGACCAAGGATGAATATGAGTTCAAGAACAGGTAATCCAGGAAGCAAAGATCAAGAGGGAGTACACTCCAGTGGTTTATGCAAGGGTGCAGATATTCAGAGGGAGTTGACCATCTCTCTACATTCCACAACATAAAGGTGTAGAAGAAGCTACTGCAGATTAGGACTCCAGCAAGAAAGCGAAGACTCAGAGGGAGTCCACCCAACGAACAAACAAAGATAAGTATTTTAATTATCATTTCTTGCATATTTGTTTGTTTAAATAAAATTGTTCAATGATGCATATGCTCATGTTCCTAGACTTAGGTTGTGTATTATGCATATGCTCATGTTCCTAGAATTAGGTTGTGTATTATGCATATTAGAATAATTGCAGTACACTACTAATATGCATGGGTAAGTGGCCTATGGCACTGTACAACATTCCATTGCTACTTATCTAAAATGAAACCTCTTTGCTGACATGTTGGGAGTTGTGCACACTTTTAACAATGTTCTGGTAGAGATTGGAAGGCATCTAGAAAGTTACGGGATATGGATAAATGTTGTATTGAAGCATTGGCTAAGATAATTGCATGACTGTATGACATATTTCTTTATGTCTAAGAATTTGTTCTAAAAACTATGAGATGTTTTCTAATCATGCAATTTAACTTGTTGTGTAGGAAAGATCGTATGCCATCACCTACAAAAAAAGAACTACAACATTTGTTCAAGCAACAAAATTATCTATTGAAGATATTGAAGTTCCCAGGATATGGGAAGAATGCCATGATTCGTCGATCATGAAGAATGATGTTTGGGATGTAGTCCCAAGACCTGAAGAGAAGTTTGTTATGACTTCCATATGGATCTATCAAGATCAAGCATGTTGCAGATGGCAGCATTGGAAAATATAAAAGTAATAAAATAGAAGATGCACCAGTTGGATTTCAAGATAGTATGGTGTAGTCATATATGTGTGCAGAACTTGGTATGGTAGGATAGACAGCCTTCTATCCAGTTTGGGCCTTACCAAGAATAAAGCGGATTCCAACCTTTTCTACAAGGTTGAGGAAGGAAATCCAGTGATACTACTTTTGTATGCGGATAACCTGTTTGTTACAGGTGAAGATAGATTGATTGCCGACACACAGCGGAAGCTTGCTGCAGAGTTCGAGTTGAAGAACTTGGGGATGATGCACTATTTGTTTTTGGCATAAAGGTGTGAGTGCAGATGGAATCTTTCTTGGACAAGGGAAGTATGTAGTAGAGATCCTGAAGAGGTTCGGGATGATGGAATGCAAGGCTATGACCACACCTATGGCATCGAACCTGAAGCTTCTATGTGATGCTTCATCTGATCCGGTTGATGTCACGATGTATCATCAAATGATTGGGTCCTTGATGTACCTGACGAACACGAGATCAGACATTTGCTTTGCTGTGAACACATTGAGCCAGTTCTTGACGGATCCAAGGAGTGTTCACCTGGTTGTTGTAAAGCATGTTCTGAGGTACCTGAAGGGTATAGTGGATTATGGGATCAAGTATGAAGCGAATCAAAATTTTAACCTGCAGGGTTATGTTGATTCAGATTGGGCTGGAAATGTTGCAGATAGGAAGAGCACATCTGGGTGCTGCTTCAGTATGGGATCAGGTGTGATCTATTGGTTTAGTAGGAAGCAGTCCTGCGTAGCACTGAGTACAGCTGAGGCTGAGTATGTTGCATCCTATTCAGCTAGTTGTGAGGCAATATGGCTACAGAAGCTACTGTTTGAGTTATTTGATCTCCCGTCGGATGCTACTGGTATCTTCTGTAATAACCAGAGTTGTGTGAAGCTATCCAAGAACCCAGTGTTTCATGACAGGTCGAAACACATAGAGATAAAATATCACTATATCAGGGATATGGTGCAGAGAGGAGCTGTGAAGCTTCTGTATGTTGCGACAGACAAGCAGATTGCAGATGTGCTGACGAAGCCACTAGCCAGAGTGAAGTTCAAGTACTTCAGAGAGAGGCTCGACGTTCTTCAGATCGAGGACACTTCGAGGAAGAAGTGATGGACACATTTGCTGAAGCCATTCCAAGCATGTTGGAAGGAGGATCCTTCACATGGCTGTGGATGTAAGCGCTGGATGATGAGCATCAAGATGATGTTCTGGTTTCTGCTGTATATGACCAGTTGAATAATTTTTATGTATGTATGTATGCATCATGTTGGATGCTGGATATGATCAGTTGGATAATTTATATGTATGTACGCATCATGTTGGATGCTGTATATGATCGGTTGGATCAGTTGTATGTATTGTGTATATGCATCATGTTGGATGCTTGGACCATGTATTTGTATATGTATCAGGTAGATCATGTATATTGATATGTATCAGGTATGATCAGGTAGATCAAGTATGTTGATAGATACATTGTGTGGATCATGTATCTATGTATCAGGTGGATACACTATGTATGATGATATGTATCAGGTAGATACTTGGTGTGCATCAGATGGATGCATTGTATGATCAGGATGATCGTGGATGACGAGCTTCTCCAGATGACATGCAGCAGGATGTTGCAGTGATGATGATCAGGATGATCATGTGTACATTAGGATGATGTATGATGAGTATCATATGATACTTTGTGGTCGTGGATCAGGTTGTATAGGTAAGCATGTAATTTGTGCCCTGGGAGATTTGCAGATGGTCTTTCGAGGTTTTGCCTATGGCATGTAATTCGGTGCCCTGGGACATCTGGAAAATGCTCTTTCGAGGTTTTTCTTTGGGAGAACATATAATTTGTGCCCTGGGAGATCTGCAGATAGTCTTTCGAGGTTTTTCCTATGGCATGTAATTCGTTGCCTTGGGATATCTGGCAGATGCTCTTTCGAGGTTTTGTCCTATGGCATGTAATTTGCTCCTGGGAGATCTGGACAGGATCAAAAAGGCCTCAGATGCTTCAGCCAGGTTTTTCCATGACCACATGTAATTTGCTTCTGGGAGATCTGGACAGGATGAAAAAGGCCTCAGATGCTTCAGCCAGGTTTTGTGGTGAGATCACATGTAATGTGCTCCTGGGAGATCTGACAGGTAGAGCCGCGTGCTTGTAACAGCCTGGGATGCTTCAGCCAGGTTTTGTGATGGGTCACATGTAATGTGTTCCTAGGAGATCCTATAGGTAGAGATGTGTGCTCGTAACATCCTGGGATGCTGCAGCCAGGTTTTGTGACGCACGTAATAAGTCCTGAGGATTCCACAGTATGGCCAGTGATGATGAAGACCTGCAGGTGGTGGGCCTACATCCAATATGAAAAAGGACTGGCTCTGTAGAACTTCCTATGACGAGTAGATTCAGAGATTGATTGAGATAGCAGCAGCAGTGACGATGATGATGACTCGATGACGATTATCCAGTGACGATGATCCAGAGAAGATGACTTGTGCTAGAAGAACTGCGCTGAGAAATACCTTCCTAGTTAAGAGGGAGTGTTGATATATATGTAACTTCGAAATGTATTTCACATATATGTATCTTGTATTCCTATAGAGATGTTATTATTCCTCTATATGGAAGTGTCGTCATTTATATTATAAGTGTCGTAACTTATACTTGATGGGTTATTAGACCACCTTGTTTGGGGTCGGCCCTGTATAAGTCATGTGGGTCAAAGGGTTATTAGACCACCCTATTGGGGGTCGGCCCAGTCAGCATTATGTTATGTGGTTAAGTTCGAGCCTACATGAGTTAGGTAAAAAGGAAATTCAAGTCAAGTATAAATAGAGTGCGGGAGGCACTCTATTTGCTCACTCACTTCTCACTCATGCACTCAAGGAGGAGTGGCGCACTTATGGAGGAGGAGGATCTGCTGCTAGGTTATGTCTATCTCTCATGGTTGGTTGTATCATTGCTCTATCTATCTCTGAGGAAGTTATTGGGATTTTTCACCTTTATGGTTTTCCCCAAGTAAATCTTTGTGTCTCTTGTGTGCTTGCATTATTGTCTCCATTATTGATATGCTATAGATATGTTGTACATGTTGTTCTCTCAGTTAAGATCCTAGATCAGATTGAAGTAAATTCTGAAAATTTAACATTAGGAAGTTCTTGAATAACATGCTTGATTACATTGCTTTCACTGCCAGTATCTTGGCTAGATGAACAATTCATTTCTTCATTGACATTGGAATTTAATTCAGATCAGTCCATGACTTCTCACTAAAAGATAAAATTATAGAAAAATCTTAATCGCTCAACTGCAATGAAATTTTACCACAGTCCGACTCTCCAAAAAGTGGAATGGTGCAATTGTCAACCAACAATCTTATAGCTATGAGAATGAAAATATCCCTCCAAAATATTCCCTCCAAATGTTTCCCTCCAAAACTTCCCTCCAAAATTTCCTTTCAAATTTTTCGTTCAAAATTTTCCCTCCAAAATTTCCCTACAAAATTAAAGCGCACATTCATAAAACTAGTAAAAAAGACGAAATTATGATATAAAAAAATTTGAAATAATGTATTAACTAATTACATATTTCTATCTCAGACATATAAGACTAGTAAAATTTCTTGTAACATTTTTTATATACAATTTGTAATAAAGTAATGGCTATTTACATTTTTTTAACTCCCACATTAATAAAATTAGTAATCTTTTGTTTAAACCTACCTTATATAAATTTAATAATAATTCAGTAACTAATTTCATTTATTCAATCCCACATTTGTAAAACAAGTAAAGTTAAACCTAATCTAGGATATAAACCATTTAGATTTCTACTATTCATCATTTAATTTGGATCAATTTAGTAACACTTTCAAGGTTAGTGCTTTTTCTATTTTTAATAAATTAGTTAGTTTTATTGTTAATTTTGCAATGATTGTTTTATGGCTTTATTCATTTGGCAATGCTTGGTTTATGGCTTTATTGATTTATTCTTTTACAATTTTGTTTATCTCACATTCTTAAGAGTTGTTTACTTAAACCTAATCTATCTTATTAGTACACTATTGTTTAGACTTTGGAGCAATTCACAAAGGCTTTCAAGCAAAACGAGAAGATTACATAGAGGAGCTTCTAGCACTTTCAGGAGAGGAGACTCTACCACTTTCAGGGTTAGTTATATTTTGTTTTTAAATGTATTTTTTTTTAAATTCATGTAGTATTAATTGAGGAAAGGCTTTCCTATTAGCATTGGGTTTAAAAAAGAAAAACAATTTACCTACATTTACAAAAAAAATTAAACTACCCCCCTAACCTACCTACTACCGCCCCCCCCCCCCGTGCCCCCTACCTTCCCCCTCCTCCCTCCTCCCTGTGCCCCTCCCTTCCCCCGTGACCACCCCCCTCCTCGCTCCTCACCGTGCCCCTCCCTTTGTTATTGGGCAATCCACTCAAGCGGATGCGAGCCGGATCTCCCTAGCTCAATGTGAGTCTAGAACAAATAGAATAGACTACAAGTGCATTTCCTAGATCTACTTAAGGACCAAGTACTATATGTCTTACCTTTTACTACGCAATCATTTCTATCGAATGTCGATCCACGTCCCACGATCGTCAGATCCAAGCTACAAAACCTATGAAGACAAGAAACAAGAGAAACCAGTAAAAGACATCTATACAATAAGCGATCTAAGTAAACAGTTAAGCAGGCAAACTACTCAATATCATTGCATATATGAACAATATTGATGGAAAGAATTTGTATTACTGCAAATAGAGGAGTACATGATAGAGATATAGAACTACAACCAAGACTTAACACATTATCCCTTCTCCGACCAAGCCAATTGCCATAACCTTCCAAGGAAGTATGAGTTCTCCAATAGGTGAATTGAGGTGTCTTAAGAGAGATTTCACCAGCATGTAGATACCATAGTCTTCCTCCCTTTGGGATGGGAGTGAACCTCACTTATATAGGACTAAGTGGATAGGGTATGGATAGGATAGGTTGAGAGATGGTAGGAGAGAGATAGGGGATCCTCCAAAAGAGTTAGGGGTCAAGTACCAACTCACCTAGAGGTCAGGGATAAGCCCTTAAATGAGCAACTTTCTAGAAGGATCTCGAACAGAATATTTTTTCCCATTAACAGACCTCGTCGCACCCTACAGTGGAGCAAGCTGTGACGTCACATGTTGCTAGTGTGCAACCTGCGATGACCCTTCAAAACCTAGCACATTGGGGTACAAATCATCCCAGGATGATTACTTAGTCCAGGTATCTTCAGGGGTGTATACACTGAATCTTATGATGAGTAGATTTTAGGTGTAACAAAATGCCCCCAAAGCATGAAGTTGTCGAAGCTAAAAAGGTGAAGTGCTTTGAAAGAAATAATGGAAATAGGCTAGACGGATGGAGGACACTGCTGCTGTACAACTAACTCTGAACTGACAATCTCATATGAAGTACAACATGGCTGCCGACCAATACATTGCAGATCCATGGTAGTAATGACCGACTGAACACAATCATGGCTACTAGACACAAGCAAAGATCCATGATGAGATGATAACACAACCACGACCAATACAAAAGTGGATCCATGTAATATGACTTAATACAAACTCCATCACAACCTGGGTAAAACATGACTCCCCAGGGTCTTCAAGCTGAACCCGCAATGATACGAATCTATCCATGTGATTACAAATGTCTTGACGTCGAACATGGTAGAAACCACTTGATTACCGGCCATTGATGTAAACCGTTAACAAGTGTGAGGGAGATCACCATTGATGTAAACCATTAACAAGTGTGAGGGAGATCACCATTGATGTCAATGATTCCCAAGGTGTCACAGTACATATCATCAAGCGTGAATAAATGATTTGAAGTCGAACACAAGATAAAATCTTTCAATCAAGAGCCAATGATGTAAACTCATGATGAAAGCAAGGTAACCTGCTGTTGAGGCATGCAGGGCCAAGGTAATTGGTTGGTTTCTAGATTCAATCCTCGGATGATGAGTTGAAGTCAACAAGGATGAATCTGTCGAAGGAGGGCATGATGAATCCCCCATCAATCGACACGAAACACGACAAAAGATGTGTAGAGTGGATCGGATGGTACAGTAACATGCAAGATTGACTCAAAGTAACAACGACATGACGACGTGTGTACTGACTGTAGATGATAGATAGTGAACGTGTTCTTGAACATGGGCATGGCATGACTTGGCAGTATTGACACAATGAGAATGATGCAAAATTCTAATGCAACTGATGGTGGAATCTTTCTATGAATGACTCAGAGGACTAACAGGACTCAGAAAGTAAGTGGGGACTCATGGACAAACAGATGGCCCAAGTACTGTATGCGAATGCAGATGAGTGCCATGTTCAAGAACGACTATATACTGCCACTAAGGTATGTAACACAAACAGTTTCCTTTTTCCCCATCATGAATGATGAGTGCCTCATGTGTTTTTTGCGAGCTTGATGAGAGTAACCAAATGCTTGGTATAGCTTATCTCATAGATGAGTCCAATCCCAAATATTTTCTGAACCTGGGATAGGAGGGGTTCGTCCCATGATGGGCCCTTCAATGTGAAAATTTAACGAGTCCATAGAAGGTAAACTCGGTCGTCATTTCATGTTTAGAGAGTCTGAAAAGAACTAAAGAAGACTCCAACGGTCCTTTTTCATAAAGTTAGCCTCATCGCCCAAAAAAGGGTAAAACAATGCAGGAGAAAACTCTTCTAGTCATGATTGGTTGCCGTATACCTTTTTCGTAATTAGTGCCTCCTGGTCCGAAAAAGGGGTAAACTATCACCAGGAAGACGACCATTCAAATACTTTAATAAGCATGAACGCGACAAGTTCGCTTGGCAATATTTTCATTTTTTGAGAGCCTGAAAAGAGCTTAACGGTAGACTCCGGGGGGTGTCCTTTTCCATGGAAGTTTAACGAGCCCAAAAAAGCGATAAACCATAACTCGGTACTTGCTCTCATGGTTTGGTGAGTACGAGAACAAACGGAGAGTAAACTCGTCCTCATGCAATAATTACGACTAACCAAAAATAATAATGACAAAACATTCAAAGGGGTGTTCATACCTGTAGTTACCGTTGGTGATACGAGAAACGGCACAAAAGAACACTTTACGACTGTTGTACACTAGAGAAAGTGTCAAATAGCCCCAAATATAATGACAAGCGGTCCAAACTATAGTAAGTGGACCAAAAGCATCAAGATATTTGAAAAGGAATATTCCATTCTATTTATAAATAGAAATATGGGAAAAAAATAGAAAACATTGTTCCAATTGCCAATTTGGGTGGAGAAGTACCAATTTGGAGCCAAAACTTCCTTTTCCGATTCCGGGAGCTATGATCCACCATTTCACCCACCATCCGGACTAGGTAGTCCTAAAATTCATCCAGCAACTTTCCAGTGGTTTGGTTTTTTCTTTTGTGTCCATTTTTTGGGTTTTTGATGGTGTTATGGAGGGCTTTATGCGCCCTCGACTTGTCGCAGGTTTCCCTTTCGGGACCTGCGACGAGACCGATTCGTCGCAAGCCTCGAATAAGAGAGGTGCGATGTCATCACACTGTACCTAATTGTACAGTGTGACGGCGGAAAACCATAATCCAAACATCAAAAAGAATTCAAAAAATGGACTTCTGAGGGTGGAAGTAGGACCTAATAGTGTTTAAATGTCCTTCTTGGTAGGTTACCAGCTAGCCAATATGGTATTGGAGTGGCAAGAGAGAGAACATGAACTCGAGGATGAACAAGCTGCAAATGATCCATAATGTGTGGATGCTTTGAGAAACTGCGGGTTACTCAAGTTCTTTGAGATCTAGGGGATGAGATCCCAGATCCCACTGCTGACACACATACTCCAGAGTTGGGATGCGGCCCAACAGTACTTTGTGATTGGTGAGCATATCTTCATGATAGACATTGAGGATATCTACTTTCTTACTAGTTTGTCCTGAAGAGCGGACGTTGTACATCTTACTAGGACACGGGCCGGTGACCGTACAGTTGAGGACATGGTGTCGCAGCATTGTGTCGCTACTTCTTGTCCTTCTAGCGGGAAGATTCTCATCAGGGATGTGGTGAGCTGTCCACTGCGGACCATATTGCTTACCATTACTAGGGTGGTGGGTATCCAAGCCCCACACATGGCTACTCGGACCCAGATGTTGTATGTAGAGGACTGTATGTCCCCCATGGTTTTCAACTGGTGCGAGGGTCTCCTCGTAAACATCCGAGCTCAACTGACCAAGTGTCGGCGAGGGGAGCTAAAGTAGTTTGGGTATGGATCGATCATAGTATCCTTCCTCTTAGAGCGGATTCCTCTTCTACGTCCGTAGTTGGTACTTGATGACAGGGAGCCCAGGGATCCCCATATGCTCAGATGGGCTAAGGTCATGACCCGTCATGGTGGCAGGCCCATAATTAGGTTTGGTCCTGAGTTTTTCAGCTGGCTAGAGGGCCAGTTACTTATGGTCGAGGACTTTCCATACAGTGGCATGAACTTTCGAGAGGATCCCGACTTGGTGCTGCCGGAGGGTGCAGCATGGGGTGACCTAGGTGAGAACAAAACCCTTGTATTTTTAGTTTTGTATATTATATCATTTTTTTGATGCAGTGCTGACAAGTATATAATATGTGTGTGCAAATGTGGGCCCTGTACGACTGGTGGGTCTCTCCCTTCTGGCAAGGAGAGATAGAGGCGAGGAGGCAGTCGTTCCTACAGGTGCTCATGCTGCCATCGAGGAGATGGAGGAGTTGTACAGGAACCTATCTCAGTTGAATGTGGAGGTACTAGAGCCAACTATTGATGACTTACCGAGGCCCATGCAGAGATTTGGGGTTGGAGCGCCCGTGCGCTTCAATGCCTTACTCCACAAGGTGGCTTGGACTGTAGACTGTTTCCTCACCCAGCGACAGCGTGCCGTCCATGCTAGGGGTGGTGTACGGGTCAGGTGCCAGGCCTGATGACACTATCATACTTTTACTGAGACCTTAGAGGCCTCATATTTTGTACTACTGAAAGCTATGATGCTTCAGATTTTTGTAGAGACTCACTGAAAGCCATCCTGCTTCGGATTTTGTACTGGCACTACTATTTGAGCGATATATATATATATATATATATACAGACATTATCGACGATTTATACATTATGTGTTTTTCAAAAATGATTAGTGATGTGATCTTGTTTATATGTTTTCTTTTATACATTGTATTTACATGTCGTGAATGCTTTTACATATTATGGATATTATGTGTGTGTGATGTACCAATCCAAAATGAAGTTGGCCATCGAGTCAGCAACTGTGTTTAACTCTCGTGGAATGTGCAGGTATTGAACGAATTCAAATGACCTTTCCAGGAGACGTACTCATCTGAAGAGATGGAGTAAGGTGGGATCACAGATGGCGTACACCTGGTTCAGATGGGAAACCACTAATTGAGAATCCATGTGGATGACAATGTGGTTCATACCCAAGAAAATGGAATTAGCTAGGGTTGTGATTACTGCCTGATACTCTGCGACATTGTTGGTCGCAAACCCTAGGCAACTTCCTCCTGAGCTAATGAGCTCACCTGTTTGGGAATATAGTACCCAGGATTCCGAAGCAAGGTTACGGGTATGCTGGTTGGCGTTGTCCGCGAATCCATAGCACGTTGCCATCTACACACGCAAACAAAACATGGTATAAGAAGCGGAAACAAGATCAAAAGACACTCAAAAAAGAAATGCGTCACACCACACAAAAAACACAAAAAAATGTCATGTACAGTATATACAAGCAAGTCTATGCATGAGAGATCAAGCATAGTATCTCTTCAGGTAAAGCCCATTGCGGGGTTCACCCAAAGAGATTCCGTCATAGTCTTCAAGCTCGTAAGCACCTTTCTCCAAAACACGTTTGACTATGTAAGGTCAATGCCACATGGATTCAAAATTCCCTGCTCCTAGTTTGTCGTGCTTCTAGTCATAAGTAAGGACCAGGTCACCCTCATTAAAGATACGAGGTTCACCTGACTTATCGTATTGGGCTTTGATGCATTTCTTGTGCGCTTCATTAGCAAGAGCGGCATCTTGGCGAGACTCGTCAAGTTTTGCTAAGTGCAAGAGACGTTCTTCCTCAGCAGTAGTGTTAGGAAGATGTTCGACAGCAAGTTGTAGAGATGGAATTTTGCACTCTATCGGCAGAACATCCTCCAATCCATATACCAATTGGAAAGGAGTAAATCCTGTGGCAGTTTTGATGGAAGTTCGGTAGGCCCATAATGCTGAAAAGAGCATATTGTGCCAATTGGACTTATGTGTCCCTACCATCCTTTGGATCATAGTTTTCAATACCTTGTTAATGGCCTCGACCTGTCCATTGGATTGCGGGTAGTAGGGTGTTGAATTTTCATGGTGAAAACCCAACCTGTCGCTCAATTCATCAACCATATGGTTCTGAAAATGGGAACCATGATCGGTAACAATTGCCTGAGGAACTCCGAACCGGACTATGACATGATTGAGCATGAAGAGTGCGGCGGTTTTGACGTCGTTCTGGTATGTAGGCATAGCTTTGGCCCACTTTGTGAAGTAATCCACAGCTACAATGATGTAACTATGCCCCCAGACCGAGGTAGGCTTACAATACATAAAGTCAATGCCCCATTTTGCAAATGGGCCAACGGCAATAACCGGATGTAACGGGGCGGGATGAGTGTGCTTCTTCATATGGAAGTGTTGGAAAGGAGTGTTGATGTATATGTAACTTTAGAATGTATTTCACCCATGTATTTCATATATGTATATTGTACTCCTATAGAGATGGTATTATTCCTCTATACGGAAGTGTTTGTATTCCTATAGAGATGTTATTATTCCTCTATACGGAAGCGTCGTCATTTATACTGTAAGTGTCATAACTTATACGTGATGGGTTATTAGACCACCTTGTTGGGGTCGGCCCTGTATTATTCATGTGGGTCGAAGGGTTATTAGACCACCCTATTGGGGGTCGGCCATGTGGGTCAAAGGGTTATTAGACCACCCTATTGGGTGTCGGCCAAGTCAGCATTATGTTATGTCGTTAAGTTAAGGCCGACCTAGTAAAGGTTATTAGGCAAGTCAAGTCAAGTATAAATAGAGTGCGGGAGGCACTCTATTTCATCATTCTATTCTCTCTCACACTCTCGGGAGAGTGGTGCACTTGTGGAGGAGGAGAATCTGCTACTAGGAGATGTCTATCTCTTATGCTTGGGTTGTATCATTGCTCTATCTATCTCTGAGGAAGTTATTGGGTTTTTTCACCTTTATGGTTTTCTCCAAGTAAACTCTGTGTCTCTTGTGTGCTGCATTATTGTGTCCATGATTGATATGATGTAGATATGCTGTACATGTTGTTCTCTCAGTTAAGATCCTAGATCAGATGGAAGTAAATTCTGAAAAATTAACAAGGACCACATTTTTTTATGCCCTCAGTACAATCTTTGAAGATAGTAGGCCAAAAATATCCTACGCACAAAATCTTCTGGGCTGTAGCCATCCCAGAGAGGTGACCGCCACATGCCCCAGCGTGACAGTCATTCAGAATGTGTTCATCCTCATCATGAGTGAGACAACGTCGAAGAATTGAATCAATGCCACGATGATACAAAGTATCATTGATGATTAAATAATACTTTGCATGGTGACGTATCTTATGACGGTCATTGCGAGAGAGTTGAGAGTTGAAGCATTGGGTTTGAAGATACAATGAGATATCTCAATACTAGGGGTTAGTCATACTGATGAGAAACAATGATTCATTTGGAAAGGAGTCATTGTGCTCAACTTCTGCATCAGGACGGGGAAGGTCGCAAATGAGCTCGGCAAACACCAAAGACTTCTTAGACTTAGCTTTCTCGAAAAGAAGATCAAATTCTTGCAGTATCACAATCTAGTGTGAATACTTACCCCCAAGCACTTGACGTGTCAGTACGTGGTACATGGGGTTCGAGTCGGCGAGGATAGTGGTGGTGCGGAGCAAGATGTAGTGTCGGAACTTCTGGATGGCGATGATCGCTGCGAATGCGAGTTTTTTGACATGTGAATATCTAGTTTCAGCGTCAACTAGAACCTTACTTGCATAGTATATTACATGTTCCTAGGCATTTTGATCCTCATGTACCAAAACCATGGCGATAGTGATAGCAGAAGCGGCAAGATATAAGATGTAATCTCGATAATAATTAGGCGATTGGAGCACGGGGGCATGCGTGATGGCATGTTCGATAGTGTCGAAGGATTTTTGAGCTTGGTCGTCCCAAATGAACGGGACGTCCTTCTTGAGCAGTCTCATATACCCCTGAGTCTTCTCCGTGAAATTACAAACAAAAAGTATTAAATAAGTCGCCTTCCCTTGGAGACTTTGAAGTTCCGTCACATCAGTCGGGGGTGGTAGGTTGATGATGGCCTCCACCTTTAAGGGATCAATGCGGATCCCATCCTTTGAAACGATAAATCCTAAGAGGCATCTGGACTCAAGGAAAAAGATAAACTTATGAGGATTTAGATGGATATTGTACCATTTGCATCTGAGGAAAATGGTCGTCAGATGATCAATGTGGAACTCGTGCTGCTTTGAATGAGCAGGGCGATCATTTAGGTAAGGTTCCACAAAGTCCTTAATGTCATGGAAAGCATATGACATAGCCCCCTGAAACATGGCACCAGCATTTTTAAGGCCAAACTAAAGTTTGCAGTATGCAAACATTCCCCACGGGAAGATGAAAGCCGTCTTATGTTGGTCGGCTGGGTTGATCTCAATTTGGTTTTAACCAGAAAAGCTATCCATGAATGAGAATATGATGCTTCCGGCACAATTGTCGATGGTCTGGTCGATGAAGGGGGTCGGGTAGTTGTCTTTTGGACAACCCCGATTAAGGTCCCGATAATCAACACAGACGCGAATGGTGCCCTACTTTTTGTTCACAGGAACGACGTTTGAGACCCAATCTGTAAATGGGACAGGATAAATAAAACCAAACTTTAAGAGCTTTTCAATTTGTGCCTTTATTGCCGCAGTCTTCCGGGGGTGTACCGGTCACAAATTTTGGCGTACAAGTTTGATGTCAGGATAGGTTTTTATTTCGTGAGAAACAATTGCGGGGTCTATCCCAGGAATCTCCTCATAGGACCAAGCAAATACGTCTCAAAATTGCTTAAACAAGGATGTGCTAACAACAATTTCTTCAGGGGAACACTTATGGCCTATGCGAATGTGTTCCACTATACCAGGTTTCACCGAGATGTCTACCAGGGTGGTTGGCTCAATATTGGCCAAGTTTCCCTCTGTGTCCGTAAGACATGTAAGGATGGGGGAATGAGGGGATGGGTAAATGTTTGGTGAAAAGAGGGTATGGATGTTGTCCTCTATGTACTCCAAAGGAGGAAGAAAAGATGACCTATGGTGGAGATCATCCCACGGACTGTCGTCAATATTCATTACTTCCATGATGGACTCGTCTGAATGAAAAGTACGAAGTCAAAGATCAAGTAGAGATGACATCCATCGTAGAGAACATGGTGGAGAGGCCATGGTTAAATGGTCCTCCAATGCTAATTGGATAGCCTCATAAATACGTTCAGCGGGTGAAAGAGGCATCATATCTCCAAGCAGGTGTGTTGTGGCTTCATCCGGTACCAGCCAAGCATTGTTAGAGTGAGATAAAATATCTATGGAGATCATGTTCACCGTAGCAACATGATTAGGGGGGTCTGTGGCTGGAAAAATGCCCATGAGAGATGAATCTTTCAAAAGGACAACCCCTACACTCTCATACTGTTTTGACATCTGTCCAATGGAAGAAACATGGTCACCAGGATGAGTAGTGGCATCCGGTGTACAAAAATCTAATTGGTTGATAGTAACAATTCATCCTTGGTGGGGGAATTGCACTATGCGGAAGACTGAAGAGGCTACCGCCTGCATGGTGTAAAACCAATTGCGACCAAGAAAGAGATTATAATCTAACGGGGCCGAGACCACTTCCACGTTAATGGTTATGGTCTTTCCTCCCAACTCAACTGCAAGAGCTTGTAAGAGCCCATGAGGTTGAAAGCCACGCCCGTTGAATGCTTTCAACGTGGTAGGAGAATGATTCAATTTGGGGGAGCCAATGGCTCTCCAACAGGCGATCGACATGACAGAAGTGGAGGCGCCTTCGTCTAAAAGGGTACGATGGACAATCTTCCCAGCAATGTTCGCAGAAAATTGGAATGCGAGCTAGTGTGAGAGACTCGACTTAAAGTTGTCAAGTCGGAACATGATGGTGTTCAAGGAATCCGGGTCGAATACACCAATGGCTATAAGGAGAGTTTTGCGTTGATTAGGACAATTCTGCAAAACTTCCAGGGTAGACATGGCACAAGGAGCTTGTGCCAAGTCCTCTATGATATTGTAATTTTGTGCTGCTCGAGCATTAGGATTGAAAACGGCTTTTTGAATCGTACTCTTGGGCGGTCGCAATATCGAGTCTAAGGATGGCTTCTCAATAGTGAGAGAATTCGATGGTATAGTGACATCAGTTAAGGAGTCGGAAGCTTTTTCAGTATTACTTCCAGTGGATTCCTTCGAAGGGACCAGTTCGTAAGATTGCGAGTGAGTATTCAAATTGATCATCTCGTTACGCAACATGAGAACATGCATGGTAGTGGATGGTTCCCCCTGCGCTTGGGGGATTTGAGCAATCATCTGCTGGTTCTGAGTAGGAAATAGATCGTTGAGGACTGCGGGAGTCGGTTTACCCCTAAGAAACTTTTGTACTTCGTCTCTATGCAGACACTATTTGGAGAAATGGTCATCTCCACACAGTAAACAAGGATACTTTAGTTTCCGTTTCTGCTTGGTATCGTCAGGAGTGCTCTTTGGTTCTTGTTGGGCAGAAGAATTTTTGGGTTTTCCCTTGTTCTTCTTCATGCCATTAAAATTATGAGATGAAGTTGGTTGGACAGAATTCACCTCTTCAGTTACAGCAGGAGTGGTGGACTTGGTGGTGCTGTGGCCAGCCGGAGTCGGGTTGGATGATCCAGAAGTGCTAGCAGCAGGCTCGGTGTTAAGGGAACCAATGATTCCATCAGTTTGGAGTCCCTTATGTGGTTTCGTAGGGTCATTAATGTTGCAGGGTGCGTCGGGCAGAATATCAAGCAAAGTGCCGGATTGAGTGTAGAGTAGGTCTAGGACATGGGCACTCGCGATGGCTTGTTCTTCAGTGACAGCACCTCACATAGCAACGTCTCTTGCTATGGTAGAGATGAGGGATTTTGTGAACCAGTCTGCTAGGAACTGATCTGGAATCAGAGCTTTAATGAGACATCATCTCCTTCGCCACTCATGGATATGATCCGAAATGTGAGTGGCGGTATTCTGACGGAGTGAGCTTAAAAGATCGATACCAGTCTCATACCATATGGGCAGCTAGAAATGTGTCAAAAAGTTCATGGAAAGAGAACCAAAATCAGGAAAAGAGTGTGATGGCAACTCAATGTACCACTTGGCAGCTGAACCGGTGAGATTCCTTTGAAACAATCTAAGATGAATTGAATCGTCCATTAAGGAATTAGATGAACACCATAAGTGGTATGTCATCACGTGGTTTTTAGGGTCTTCACCCAGCTTGCCGTCAAACTTGGGGATATCAGACCAAATTTTCACCGAAATCGATGGCCAGTTAGATCCGTGGTAAATAGGATCGTTGGTTAAACGGGATAGGTCCGACAGGTCCAAAGTAGCCATGAAGGATAGCTGTGGGTTAGGCTACGCGTACTGATAATACGGATAAGGTGTGTAGGGACTAAACTGACCGTAAGGTGTACCAAGATGAAACTGACCATAGGGGGGTGTGCCGCCCGGACCGTAAGGAGGTCCGCCACCATAAGGTGGTCCATTCCAATAAGGTGGGGGTCCAAATCCACCTCCAGGAGGGGGTGGAGGTCCGCCGCCACCACCGGGAGGAGGTGGGGGTCCATAACCGTAATAAGGTGGCCCACCACCGCCTCTGCCTAGAGGGGGTGGTGGACCACTTCCACTGCCAGAAGGATGGGGGCCCCCACCACCTCCGCTGCCGGAAGGATGAGGGTCTCCACCACCACCGTCGCCACCACAGTAATTAGGTCCTCCACCGCCTTCTCCTAGAGGGGGTGGTGGACCACCGCTGCCACTCAAACACAAATGTACTCCTCCACCATGATAGGGTGGTCCCCCGTCGCCTCCGTCGGGAGGGGTTGGTGGACCATTCCCGCCACCGCCGAAGGGGTGAGGGATACTGTAGGAAAAATGAGGTGGGCCTCCACCAATGTTAGGTGGGGGTCTGCCGCCTCTAGTAGGAGGTGGGGGAGGACCGATCGATGGTGGTGGTACTTGAGGGATAGTCGGTTGGGTTCCGTGTTGCAACACAAGTTGTTTCCCCCATAGAGTGTATGGATTCTGGGGATAAGGTATCCCGTATGGTGCATTTCCAGGATTAGGTTGGCCCGGAACAGGGTTAACGGAACCTAGATATGCTTGACTCCATGAGGGTTGAGTTACATTTGACGGGCCTCCAACATGAGATAATCCTATGGTGGACGGTCTAGCGGGTTGAGAAGGTCCAACGGAAGGTCCGTTGGGGATTCCACTACCTATGTTCTGGTTAGGAAATGGGGGTTGCCCCCCAGCCACAACAGGTTGACTACTAGTCGAAGGTTGAACCAACGTAGGTTGTTGACTAGCTACCATGGTAATAACATTACCAATAAGATAATCCATGGGAATGGAATACCCTCCCCTCGAGTTCTGAGGTGGGGGAGGAACTGGTAAAGTAACTGCGGTAGTGACAGGTGTGTTGGACTGTTGTCCTTCCACTAGTTGGTTCACTTGAGGTGTAGGACTGGACTCTTGCGAAGGCTGGCCAGTCTTATTAGTGGTCACGTGGTGGGGTGCTTCAGGTGATCCGAAAGATATCGAATGAACTGGGATGTTTCCGTCGTCAAATCTTATTTGGAAATGATGATTATGGAACTCTTCAGAGTGTTTCCTGAGACTTTGTCTTCGAAGCTCATCACCTTCAATATGTAACTGTTCCAAACGTTCATGGATGGGGCCGAAAATCTCGGTGGGGTTAGGCCTATAGGAAGGCCTAGAGAACTCTAGAGTAGTCCAGTTAGGTGGGGATGAGATGGAAAAATGAGCCACTGGGTGGTCTGTAGAAGATGTCCAATAAGATGCTGAAGGACCAATAGCTGATGTAGGGTCGTCCTAGGGTCGATTTATCCATTCCAATGATCTAGGTTCTCTCGAGATGATGGGAGAAGGGTTTTGTGAAGCGGGGGTGTGTGCTTCTTCATCCTGCGGGGGATGAGAGGCAAGTGAATCTGGTGGAAACAAAAGTCCGCCAACATTCAAAGTGGGGTTCTCCACTTCAGTAACTACGATCGCATTACGCTGATCCATTCTTACCCTCGAAATAACCTCCGGACTAAGGTGATATTCAGGTGATAAGTTTAAGATCCTACGGGACCTTCTTCAGGGAAAATCCACTAGAGTATCAGGAAAATCAGCTAGAAATGCCGAAACAACGTTTCTCCTAAGGGTATGCTAAAATAAAAGCAGTCCAGAAAAACCTACTCAAACTAAGGAAACAAGCAAAATTATGTGACAGAGTGGATTCAAAATTCTGGAACCTCACGGGATTATCAAGGCATTGCAAACCGCGATATACTGTAGGGTCCAACAATATGATGCGACAAGGAGTATTGGGACCGTACCCTTGCCTGCATACCCAATTACCTGGACAGTACGTGCGTGCTAATCTCCCCGAGTGCTGTTCTCAGTGTATTGCTTTGCCAAGACGGCCAAATGATTAACTCGGTTGGTTTCAGGAATCCTAATGGTGTCTCCCTATATACACAAGGTACATGGGAGCTCAAATCCATAGTGGTGTTGTCTAATGTACAACCATTCGGTAAGAGACCTTTCGATATACGTGTCGAGTACGTGATACACCCTTCGATATACGCCAAGTACGGATTATAGTGCTTGGTGGGTACGTGAAGGAGCTTGATATACTGATGTACGTGGAAGACTACAATACCCCTGGGATACAGTGCCGGCAAATAACAACAGCTGCCACGCTTAACGACGCCGGAACACGTCTCTAACTTACACACAAGTTGCTAAAAATTTTACCTAGTTCTACCATTAATTTTATCTTGGACGGTTAGGTGAATGCATGAGGTGAGTACATAATTGGAAGCATAATGCAATCCCTGACTACATGCACAAGATGTTCTTTTCTTTCAATGAATTCTAGCTATGGAAAGGAGAAATATTTTTCCAATGGTATTGCCAAAACAAACTCAATGCAACACAATTCCCAATTCAAACAAATTTGACAATGAAAGTATTCTTTTCCTTTTCAGCAAAACACAAAGCTACACAACACTACTAAACCAAATCAAAACAACTTTTTCTTTTCTTCTTCTTTTCAAAGTAAAATGACACTAAAGGATGAAAAGAGAGGATTCCGAAATGAAATATGCAAGCTTTTCAATTTCACTTTCAATGATCTAAAAGCAACAAGAATTAAAAATGCATCTATCTTTCCTTAGCATGGAATTAATTTTGCAAAAATCGAAGTGTGCTTTGAGCCTTTCAAGAAGATGAACGATTCATAATTCGAGAAAAACACAATAGATCATAGACTCATTCAACTTTTGACAAACATAAATGAGAATTTTCCAATGCACAACAATCTTTGTTTAATAATTTTTTGAAAAACAATGGGAAAGAAACACTTTTAAATTTTTCGATGGATGCGTCAAAGAATAAACTTGATAACAACTCTGCTTTCAGATCTAAATGAATGAAAATAAAACACTACTTGCAACACTCATATATTCAGAAAACTTGAGAAAAGACAAGCACTCAACCAAGCTGAAAAACACACTTAACTCAAAATCAAGCAGCAGCAAGCAAACTAAGCAAGCAAAGCTCAAAACAAATGTAAATGAGGTCTGGAGGTTGATCCAATGCAATGATCAGATCAGGGATGGAAGGAAGGGAATGCAAGAGTGAATGGATGAAGGTGGAGGAGACTAGAGTATCCACCACTGCCTATCTCAAACTTGTCCAAGACGGAACCCAAAGTCAATCCAAATGAAACCAAACTCTCAACACACAAATCATAAATGGGGTCTCTGGCTGGATCTTGCAGCACAGAGGGAGTTCATACATTAGACCAAGGTTTGAACTGTCAGATGAGGGAAGGGATGCCTGTATGCCAACTTTTGACATATCGGCGCACTCTTCCCTTACACACAGTGTGATGTCGTAGTTTGCCTTCACGGGAGGTGCGACAATGTCATAGTATGCCAATGCAAAGGATGCGACGGGTGACTAACAGGTGAAGAACAGAGACTCAAAATGACACATTGTTGCTCTATTTCCACTGCCCAGGTGCAATAGGCAAGGTCTAGATTAAAAAATGAACTAGATCTCTCAACAATGAACCATAAAAAGGCTTGAAAATGAGTTGTATAAACTCAGAGGAAGCAAATCAGAGTCTTCAATGCGAAGATCTGATAGTGAAATCAATCCTAAGAAGTAAACGGCAAAAAATGATAAAAGAGGCTTGTGTCAAGTAATCAATTGAAAATGACTCTTATATTAATGACCACTAAACAAGACAAACACTAATCCCCAGTATGGTCGCCAGATTTGTTATCGAACAATCCACTCGAGTGGACGTGAACCGGATCTCCCTAGCTCAATGTGAGTCTAGAACAAATAGAACAGACTACAAGTGCATTTCCTAGATCTACTTAAGGACCAAGTACTAGATTTATAACCTTTTACTACGCAATCCTTTCTCTCGAATGTTGATCCACGTCCCATGGTCATCAGATCCATGCTGCAAGACCTGTTAAGACAAGAAACAAGAGAAACCAGTAAAAGACATCTATACAATAAGCGATATAAGTAAACAGTTAAGCAGGCAAACTACTCAATATCATTGCATATATGAACAATATTGGTGGAAAGCATGTGTATTACTACAAATAGAGGAGTACATGATAGAGATATAGAACTACAACCAAGACTTAACGTAGTAGCCCTTCTCCAACCAAGCCAATTGCCATAACCTTCTAAGGACAATAGGTGAATGGAGGTGTCTTAAAAGAGATTTCACCAACATGTAGATACCATAGTCTTCCTCCCTTTGGGATGGGAGTGAACCTCACTTATATAGGACTAAGTGGATAGGGTATGGATAGGATAGTTTGAGAGATGGTAGGAGAGAGATAGGGGTTCCTCCCAAAGAGTTAGGGGTCGAGTACCAGCTCCCTTAGAGGTAAGGGATAAGCCCTAAATGAGCAAGTTTCGAGAAGGATCTCGAATAGACTATTTTTTCCCATTAACAGACCTCATCGCACCCTATAGTGGAGCAAGCTGTGATGTCGCATGTTTCTAGTGTGCAACCTGCGACGATTCTTCAAAACCTAGAACAATGGGGTGCAAATCCTCCCAGGATGATTACTTAGTCCAGGTATCTTCAGGGATGTATACACTGAATCTTATGATGAGTAGATTTTAGGTGTAACACTCTTCCCTCGCGGCCACCCCCTTCCCCCTCCTCCCTTGTCCCCGCACCCCTCCACCGATCGCCCCCCTCGGCCCCCCCTTCCCCCTCCTCCCTCGCCCCCACCCCCCTTCCCCATGGAAGTAATTTTATATCTATTGAAAGTCATTTGGATGCCCTCTGGGATCATATGGAATCTCTAGGTGCCGATGGTGAAGATGTCTATATGTGGGCCCTTGGTTCGTCCCTAAATGGGGATGCCCGATTATGGTTTGATCATTTAACATCGGGATCCATCACTAGGTATGACATTCTTGAAAGGTTGTTATTAGATAGATTGGGTGAGAACACTAACGATCCTTTAGATTGTCAATCTGACAAATATTGTGTTGATGATCAAAATATTTATGATTTTCTCTCTTAGATGGATCATTCTTCTCTTGATATGTTCCAAATTATGAGTGTGCCTGCAATCGATAGAAATATCACATACTAATTTGAGAATAATGATTCAAAGCCTCATGCTGAAGTTGAAAGAGATATCAATCAAATCATACGTGATACTTTGTCATTATTTCCCAAAGCGGTTGAAGGCCAAATTTTAGATCTAATCCAGCTTTCCATTTTTTATTCCAGAAAACCATCTGTAACAGAGCAACCCAATAATCATTAAAAATAGTCATAATTCATCTGAGATCCAATCAAATGATCATTATGTGATTGAAATTCAAGATGGCGAGAATGATAGGGAAGTTAAAAATGAACTTACTGACGATAATATTATTGCAAGTGAACATGATCATGATCAATTATTAGAAGAACATTCTAATGAGGATCTTGGTCCTAATTTATATGATCCAATTCTTGATCAAGATGGGTTGGTTCAATGCTTGGGTTTAAGCAATCACAGTAAGGTCGATCTTCATACTGATCTTGTTTCGAATTTTGAAATTAGTCATGAAATCAAAAGCATCATTGATGTGGAAGCTTTTCCCTCATCAAATTCCAAAATCAACTCAATCCACCCTCCCATACCATCTTTTGGATTTCTCTTGTATGGGTTTGTCTTCTAGTCAAATTTTTACTATTGAGATCTTCAGTCAGGATTCTAAGCATGGTCACACTAATGGAGATAATGCACTTCATTTCCCTTTTCAGTCATTTATGATCAATAACATTTGTAAATTTATTAATCTTTTTTATTGGTTGTTGGAAAAGGTGTATAAAGATCAATTTCATTGTTTCTCCATTTTTGAACAACAAGTGGGGTTAATCTCATTCTCATTACATCACCATTCATCCCCACTTGGGTCTTCCATCATTCATAGAGTGAACAAAATTGAGTGCCCTATTCAGGTAGATGAGGAAAATAGTTTGAGCCAAGGAGAGTTGAATTTTTTATCACATCTTTTCCCTCCATACATTTTGAAAAATAACTTGCATAATTTTTATGATCCTGTCAATATTCTGATGGAGGATGTTTACATAAGTCAATCTCCTCCTTAGCATGATTTCATTTTGAACCATTCCAATACCTTCTCAAATTTTGAACAAGGAACATATTGATGTTAAATTCATTAATATTTAATATAATATTGACTTATTTTGTTAAAGAACATCAAGGAAGAATCATTAATCAATTTGATGAATGGTTGCACTGGATTTATGACTTCACTTAGTACTTGTTTTCCTAGTTAGCTTAGAGTAGGTAGGGATTTGAATAAGCTCACTTGAGAAGTAATTAGTTTCATGTCCCAATGAGTCTGGCACCTATTTTTCTTTTCCATTGAGTCTGGTACCTTCTCCTTTTCCTTTTTAGTCTTGCCATTGAGTATGGAAGTTTGTCCTGAGTCTTTTCTTTTCTGCACACATGAACATAAAAAAAAACAAATATTTCATTTCTATTATTAGATTAGTATTTTATTTTCAGCATTTTATTTTCAATACTATCTATTTTTATTTTTGTACATATGCGGGTTACTGAAGACCGGTCTGTGAGTTTGGTATAGCGCTTTGCATTTTGCATATGTTAGGTACACATTTGGAAGATGATGTAGAGCTAGAGTGCATGTTCGAGGATACGAGTAGCAGAGTGATGAGGACCAGATATTCTGAGGTTCTCAAGTGCTCTACTCAGTAGATCACTTGTCTCAGCTAGAGCTAGATGTAATCACATTCATAGTAGTCAGGGATACCATGTCTTCAGACTAGATTCCAATACTTTTATGAGCCAGTCCTTTACTATGACATGCTTGAGATCAACAGATGATGAGAAGCTATTCTATGATCACTCATATTTTCGGAAGACCTAGAGCATCATATTTTCATCCTTATTTCATGATTGAGCCTTATGACCCCAGATTTGATGACTAAGATAGCCATTTTATTCCATACAGAGCAGTTATGATGACAGTGCCTAGAGTTATTCAACATCAATGTTCCAATGACAGTTGATGGTTCAGATGATGGTTTATACATGTATATGAACTAGCAGGTATATGGTTGTGCATTGGATATCTTTAGTGTGCTCTTTTACTTATCTTGGTCGCTTAACTGAGTATTTAGTTGTCATGGTTTGGAGATATATTATGTGGTTATTGGTTGACTATTTAAAGTAGAAGTGATTCAGTTTCTTTGAATTAGAAACTCTTGTGTATGCTCATTGGTCTTACCCTCTTAGTAGTATGGACTTGGTCATTCCCACCATTTATGAATTGCTAGTTATGGCTTCACTTGTCACCTTCCCCACCCATCCGTTATCATCCGTTCTTGGTTGTCACCTGACTTACACTTTAGACTATGATATTGAGGACTTCCCCACTTATGCCTCTTGTTGAAATATTGTAATGAGTTATGTCCCATCATGTTTTTTTTGTTTATCATGGTGGGGACAAGTTGTCTATCCTAAGTAATGTACGTTTGAAATATAAAAGAAAAAATCGCTTTATGTTTTAAAAGTTAAGTGATTTTATTAAAATTATTTGTGCGTTAAATGACTAAAAAGGACATTTAATGTGCTTTTAATGTGAACACTTAGATCATAAGTGATCTCATCCATTCAAAAGGTAGTTTGAATTAGTTAGGGTTTAGGGAGGGTAAAGTCACCTAATTAATACATCTTGGGAGGAGAGCGAAAACACACAGAAAGACAAAAGAGAGAAAATGAGAGAGAGATCTTGGGTTTCAAAGGAGAGCAAAACCATTTGGAGAGAGAGAGCATTAATTGCAGCAAGAAGGAGACTGAGTTTTGATTGGGCACAAATACAGAGGAGAAGGAGAACATTTTTTTCTACACAGAAATTGAGGAAATCAGTACTCTACGGATTCATACAGCAAGCCGTCACATTAATTTACACTGAAATCAAGGGATGTCTTTGGCACACATTTCGAGGCAGTTTTATGTTATTTTTGCTAAGGAATATTTCACAGAAATCGAGGGTTGTCATTGGCTCAGATTTCGAGGCAGGTTGGTGTGGAAGAAGAGGTCGTACAGCTGCATTTATTGCTGGTATTTATTTATGTTTCTAGCACGGTTTCCAATGTATTTCAGATTGCATAAATGTCTCTGCTGTAATTAATTGATGCTCTTTAATCAAATCTCTCTCTAGGTTTTCCCTCATGAAGTGTGAGGGTTTTGCCCTGGGAATTGGCCCTAAACATTTTTTAGTTTTCAATGTGTATGCTTATGTCTTCAGTTCTTCAGCTAGGTCATTGGATGAATGTATAAGTATTTATATTTCAGTTATCAGAAGATTTATTGTACAATAGATCATAACTCAAATAAATAATAAACCTAAAGATGCATTCTAAAGTGTTTGATAAAATGTCACAAAGAGAACTTTCTATTTTATCAAATTTCTACACCTCTATGTTGGATAGACTCCTTGTTATTATGTGTCTTGGCTCTGAGTTGTGCAACAAAACCCTTGATCCTTCGGGGCCAGGAGAACCTGCTAGTGTTGGTTCCTGAGCTTAGGTGAGTTGGTTCCTGAAGCCTTGACCTCTCTGGTCGGTTGCTCCCGATGTATGGTCCTGATTGTGTATGACTCCCCCTAGTTGCCCGAGTTGTGTCAGATAATACTTGAAGCAAATTGTTCTACCATCATTACATGCATTATGTGATTCATTGTTATATCTCCTGAAAGTGCAATCCCTTGGTAAAAATGGAAATAAACTGTTCTTTTAAGCACAACAAAGAGGGATATGAAATGAAATGTGAAACACCCCAGATGAAAGCTGCAATTAGTTGTGCTTTTAAGCACATGCCAAATCTAAAGGGTCAAAGGCCTAAAAATCAATGGGTAAATAAATGCTAAATCTAAAGGTTGTTGGCCATATGATTGAAATGTAATGATTATTTCCTCACGGAGCTTATGGGTTGGGATGTGAGATGGAGTAAGGAACAACTAATTTTAAGTGTCCCCTAGAACCTCAAGTTACGGTTTACTATGCACCCAGTCATGGTGGTTCTAGAAAAGATCCTCACTGAGCTTGATTCAAGATTGGATGTGAGCTGTAAACATTTGTTTAGGTTGAATGGGCACTCCTCAAAACAAATTATTCCATTTGTGAGACACCGCCATTCCCTGTGTGTTTTCTGTCCAACATATGCTTAGGTGGTTTCTCCTTTCCCTTTATCCGAAGTGTCATAGTGTTGAGGTTCTTGAGTCATTCCCTTGTCCTAGCCTTGTCTTTTTCACCTTCACCCATTTCTAACAAAATGGTCACGTCCATAAAATGAGCATACACTTGAGGGTCCACATGTCTATAACTACAAATTCAGTGGGGTCCACATGTCCTCCGGGTCATTATTTGAGGATTTTATATTGTATTATTAGGGGACAAAACGTCCTAGTGATGTTTATCACTTTATGATGGATGCATTATTTGATGTAGTTGAGGCCTTAGTCTAGTGAATATGGTATCTCCTAGAGCCCCCAACAAGTTATTATATTGTGTTTCCTAGTCATGTCATGTTATACATCCCCCTTAAGGAGTTATTGAGGAAACACGTCCCTCTCTCTTAGAGTGATCCATCTATTATTGTTCCAACTTATCTTAGCCGTTGATTATCATTGTTATATATTTTTATCTCAACCACTCATTCAAAAAGTGGTTAGGGTTTTGGTCTCTCTCATTCCTATTTAAAGAAGAGACCCCCCTTATTGTAAAATGACTTTTGACTCTTGGCTACTGGAATAGAAAAAGCATTTTTTTGGAAATTCTTGTGATCTTGGTCTAGATATTTGGCTATGGTGATTGAAACTGCTTTTCCATTCCACCATAATATTTTGGTGGATATATTGCATAAAATTCGATCCATATTTTTACTTGCAGGTGAAGAGGACAATTTGGAAGAGGGCGCACTAGTTGGGGAGACTCACCTTGTCTCTCTCTCTCAAATCCGGTTTATACAGAGAGTAGTTTCATTTTTGTACCAATTATTCTCTGCATGTTATGTTTTCATTTACCCTTATTGTTGCTTACTGATTGAGTTCATCTCCTTGGTTTTGCAGGAAGAGAGGGGCACATTTATGGACTTGGGAAAATCGTGGGAGCAAGTGAATACGCCAAATATTCATTTGCAGGTTATTGCTGCTGGAATAGTAGAGGACCTTGCTTACTTCCTCTATCTTTCTAACAGTTTCTTGTACATATATAGTCCCTCGGTTCCCCACTAGTAGGCTTCGAAGCATCTTTCTCTACAACAAGCTCCTTCTTATCTCCCTTTCTCTATCATTCCCTTTCTTGTTCTGATTTTCTTTATGCAATCATAGTAGTAGATCTATATGCTATTGGTTAAATCATAAGTAGATCTAATATTATTTTTTGCTCAAATCTAGTTGTTTAGTAAAGTTTATTTTGTTGAAATCTAGATCTATCTTACTAAGCATCTTTCAAGTTATCATAATTGTTATTCTTAAATCTTGAGTTAGATTGTTTAGTTTCAGTTTTAACTCTAAATCTATAAATAGAAGTGCTTGAATTTTCTTTCCATCTTAAAGAGGCAAGCAAAGATCCCATTGGAACTAGCTTTTTAGCTTTTTTCGGTGGTTAAGTCTTGCTTTTCTTTCTTTTTTTAAACATAGAAATTTTTAGAGTTTTTTGTATGTTGTTCAAAGATACTCTGAAAGTGTCTTTGGGCACATTTAAATAAAATTTTCTTGCTTATTTTTCCTTTTCGTTGACAAGACAAGTAGACGTGCTGCTGAATTTTTGAGATTTGAACCATTTAAAAATATTGTGGCACCTTTCATTTTTCTCTTGTTCGAATTCTTTCTCTAAAAATACATTGTAAATTGATTGGATCCTTTATATAAAGGACCAATAGTATTCCAAAAAAAATATTTGTAACTCAAGAATAAAAGAGAGCAAGTGAGATATTGAGCACCCACACCCCATCCCCCAGGGGGAATCTGTGTCGACTCATTTTAATGGTTTGATTTTTTTTTAATTTAGATTTTTTTATTGCGTTCATAATAAAATCGAACAAAGTAGAATTAACTGTCGTTTCCCAATCCAATTGTTGGGCCACTGACTCACTCATGACCTCACATTTCTATTTCTTTTAATAAATTTCCTTCTTTTTACACTTCACCACACACACACAACAATTTGCTTTCAAAGTTTGAGTAACGAAACCCCTTGATTTCTCTAAGTATGGTGCCACTAAAAGACCTTGCTCGAGTATTGGAATTCAGCTGGAAAATAGACTCTTGGAGTAGTAAAAAATATAGAAAACATTGATCTTTTGTAAAATTAACTAAGCTTATTTTTCCTGTAGGATTTGGACCGCTGTGGATTAGTCCGACCAGTGGGTCAATCCAGAAAGGGAGGTAATAATTGGATTAATAGGACAATCCAAACAAACTAAACTTTGAGAACTCAGAAGGTTTCAAAGGGTGAATACCACAAAGTCAGGGGGCTACTTTAAGCAGGTTATGCCTCGCCCCATTGGACACTTGGTAAAGCCGCTTTAACACTCAGTTCAAGGAGTTAGGTTTATTTTGGAAAAACCAACAATAAACCCATGCCCATAATACTCATTAATAATCCTAAAATTTACAAATCAAGACACTTGCAATACTTTCCTGACACAACACTTGCACTCCAAAGTATATTTCATTTTTGCATCTTTTATATTGGGAATTGGTCTATTTTCTTTTTATCTCATTCATATCTTTATGCAAAATGATGATAATGATGGATGATTTATCTTGTTGAGTTTCAGTCATTATATTGCTAGTGTGGTTGAGAAATTTTATTTAACTCCTAGATTCGTTGTTTTCCTTTCATAGATTAAACACCTTAGATTCCTTTTTTTATTAGGTACCACACCCCTTAGATTGAAGATTACAACCGTGTTTCCCCTTAGGTGTGCATCCAGTCGTAAACACACCCCACCATTATACACACTCTAGGCATACAATTTACCATATTGTAAATTTTCTCCTATTTTTCGAGTCTTGCTGAGTTTCTCCTGAGTCCTTCCTAAGTCTTTCTGAGTCGATGAGTCACATGCCCGCTGAGTCTTTGTCGAGTCTGAGTTGTGCAACATTGATTAGAAAAACAAGATGAAAATAATTTTAACAATAAAAATAAAGTCATTAAAACTTTCACAAGTTTGTTGGAAATTAAAATTACAGCAGTAAATAAAATAAAAAGCTGGAAATGACTTAAAACAATGAATTACAATCAAACAATAATTTAGAATCTTGTTGGAAATTTACAACAATACATAGATTAAAAAAACAAACTAATTATGGCTTCAAATAGTGAACTAATGCCATAAAACACTTCATAAACTTGATGGAATAAAGTATAGCAGTAAGTAATTCAAAATAACAAGTTAAATCTAGTAAATTGAAGTAAAAAACTAGCATGCACATACTAAGTAACCAATGCAACAAATAAACAATGAGAAATTCAAGCATATACACATGTTTACTTTATGATTAAGGTTGATTTTATCTTCTTAGAGATTTATAAGTTTGTTGTATATTTTCTTAGTTAAATCTTGTAGTTTAGGTGCATAGAAGGAAGCTAGAAGCTTTCTCAAGAATATTTCTCAATGAATAAGGGGAGATACCAAGTGCCTTATATCTTAAAATGTTGTTCCATGGGAGCCTATAGCATCCTTCCTAGTAGAAAATCCACAATTATTCAAAAGATGGAAAGCTCCTAACAATCCCTTCTTCTTCCCCACTTGAGCTATGATCAATCTTCTTTCTCCACTTCTTGCAGCAATCCTATAAAAGCAAAGGAAGCCACCAACAACCCAAAACCAAATGTAGTTTTAAAACAAGGTTAGATAAATAGCTAAAGAAAAAACAATAATCCAATAAATTCAAAGAGGTTATCAACAATCTAAGCATTCATTCTAACTATTGATCAACCAAAGAGGTTATTAGGAATTAAAGGTCTTTATTTACCTTAGCTAATGAAAATATGAAAGGTAATACCTCAAGTTTTGTTGAATAAAAATATCATTGCCATGGAAAGCAAACTTGGAAATCCAATCATCTACCACACATGACATTCAAGCACAAAGACACAAGTTTGATCTAAAAAATAATACCCAAGTCTCTTAGTATTCCAAGTGCTCAAGACTCAACCCCTATAAATGAAGTCAATCTCTCCTTTTATAACATAAGGATATTTTGAATACAATGAGTACAAATACCATGGGTGGCACAAAACCATGTGTAAATAAAAAACCATGAGAAAAATCCAAGGGTGGGACAAAACCATGAGCAAAAACCATGTGCGAACTCCAAGCCATGTGCAAATACCATTAGACATCCTCAAAAGCATGAGAAAATACCATCAATTCAACTAACAAGTGTGCCTCCCCAAGACAAGTGTGCCCTCATAGGCAAGTGCACCCTCCAAGATAAGTCACCATGTTCCATGCAAGCAAAAGACTCAATGTGCCCTCCAAAGATAAATATATTTATCCATACATGTGAATAAACAAGTAGTATATTCCAAATGTCAATCATCTCATGAGTTTTTCTCTAAACAAATGACACATGTGTATGAGAGTGCCATGTCACTAAATAAGTCCATTGATCACCTATAAGACACTAGGAAGTATCCACATAATCCCCAAAAGTGACTCATCGTGCCAAATTATCATTGAGAATTTGCTGCAATAGCTTAATTATTAACCAAATCAGTGTTGAAAACCTCGTCAAAAAATCAACGAATTTTTAAAAAATTGTTAACACTTTTATGGTTTCCACCACAGAATGGGAAGGAAATATCCCACTCAAATCCCCTAGGTCACCCATTGGCCAGTTGCATCAAATAAAGGATCAGGAAACCCAAAATTGGCTAAATATCAAACAAACCCAAGCCAAATGATCAAGCCACGGTGAGAAAATGGGAAAATACAAGGCAGGAAATCCCTTCCGCAGGAAAAACCAACAACAGGAACTTCTTCCACAACCAAAGAAGATTGGACAACTAACATCAAAGAGCACATCAAACCAATGGTCGAAAATGCATTCTGCAAGCCCATTTCCAATTTCTGCATCCGCATTACGGATTGCGGAAAGCAATGTCCCAAAGAGCGCAGAAGAAAAATTTCCGCATTCTGCAATCCGCATTACAGGAAAAACCAACAACAGGAGCTTCCCCAACCAAAGAAGATTGGACGACTAAGATCAAAGAGCACATCAAACCAATGGTTGAAAATGCATTCTGCAAGCCCGTTTCCAATTTCTGCATCCGCATTACGGATTACAGAAAGCAATGTCCCAAAGAGCGCAAAAGAAAAATTTCCGCATTCTGCAATCCGCATTGCGGATTGCAGATTGCATAAAAGCAATGTTCCCAATGGAAAAAAGACAAGTTTCTGCATTCTGCAATCCGCATTGCATATTGCAGAAATATCATCTTCAAGAACACAAAAAAGCAAGTTTTCGCATACTGCATCCCGCATTACGGATTGCGGAAAGGAGATTCCCTAGAAAAGCACGAGGTCGAAAGACCAATCCGTGCATGACACGTGGCTAATTGCGGGTTGTAGAAGGGACCGTTGCGGAAAGGTGGTTGCAGAAGGACAATTGCGGAAAGAAAATTGCGGATCGAGAAAGTTTTGCAGAGCCAGTTACAGTCGCAGGAGATGGAGATTTTTACAAGGAAATGGCACGCCCGAGAGTGGCGAAGGGGGGCTATTTCTGTTACCTATCCATATCAATCTAAACAGCCTGATCCCTAGGATGAATAGGTGGTTTCCATTTCCCAATGGTGCACTACCAGCACAGGTGTTTCTTCCCCTCCGCGCATGGTAGAATCGACGGTTGTTGATTCGGGCGGCTCAGCTCGAACAACTTCATCATTACCAGTGCAAGTTGTTTTGAATCAGTTAGGATATTTTGTTGTTTGTAAGCCTATAAACACAAGTTCCGAAGTAGACAAAAGGGTTGGACGTTTTTGTTTCAAAGAGATTATTGCTCTGCTGTATTAAACTCGGCCTATTAATTCAATGAGCAGACCCGATTTTGGAGCTTGAGATTCCTGTGATGTGTGTTTCTGATGTCTGTTATTTCCTGTGTATGTGTTCTTGCTTTGTATTTGCATTAATTGTTTACTTCTGCAGTACCTAAAGATTGAGAATACATGGTATGGAATTCATGCCCACATGCTCCAGAAGCATATGACTAGGTATTCCACCCTTTTCCTCTTGAAGTTGCAGGTTAGAATTCATTCTTAAATGCTCTAGCCTTGTAGCCGAATTTGTCTCCTTCCTCTACCTTCATCTGCTGATTACTTTGACATGAAAGAACCATGTCTACCTTGCCTCCTGCTCTTGCAATCGCAGCCCAAGCCTGCTATTGATGTCAATAACCCACCGAAGTTGACTCCATGCCTAACTGTCCTCTTGTTCTTAATTCCAACCAACCAAAACCCCCTTTTAATTCATTGTTTGAAGGTCTAGCCACCACTTTGACCAATATACCAACCCATTTTTAAGATGCATCCCGTTACTGGAAGCCCCAAAGGGAGATCCCCCCCTGTGGTTGGAAAGGCTAGTTTCCATCCACTAAAGATTGGTTTGCAACAGTTACCCCATGGTATTTCCTGCCACAACTCAGGAAAATCTTGGGTGATAACAAAAATCACGATTATTTCCCTAAGCCAAAATATCGGTGGGTAAAAATCACAATTTTTAAAAAAATCATGGTAGTTCGACTTTTTCGAAAAGTCATGACATTTTGGTAAAAAATGCGGGTCAATAGTGTTACCTCCCAAATTGTACCTAGGTGGATTTCTTGTGAGCCTCTTGCTTCCTACTAATTCATACTTAGTTGGATTTCAAGTGAGCCGAAAAAGCTTGAACATGTCAAAGTGTTCCTTATCAGAGTTCAAAAGTCCATCAGGCCTTCTAGCCTCTTTTTATTTTTTGTACCACATGTTCATACTCCCTCGAGGAAATTGTAATAAAATGTGCTAGAAAGGTAGTTGTATGTAAAAGACTCGGCTTCCTAGGACTTGAACATTAATCCGACTAGCCAAAGGTGTTTTTTTTCCCTATTAATTATTTGTTGTTGAACAAACGACTAATAATTTTCAAGTTTTTCACTCATGCCTCCAAAGTTGGGGTGGTCGACGTGGTGTTTTTTCCTTAAGAGGTTATTAGATCCTAAGTGTCAATGTATTAAACCATGATAGGAATTAATTTTGATTCGTATGGACATGTGTTAGGGCCCCCTCATTTTTTTGTAAGTTCCAAGAAAAAAATATGTTTCCGTAAAAACAAGCCATTTTTAATGGTTTGATTAAAAAAATTGAAAATGTGATTAAAGTGTGGTCTAGGGGTATTTTTTGCCATGCGGGTGCTCATTTTCAATCTCAGAGCACCCACTATAGCCCAAAACCCACTTTCCTAAGTGGTTAAGTGTTTTATTTTTCACTTATTTCTCAAAAAGTCAAAAAAGTAAAAAAAAAGTGAGAAAAAATACAAAAACGTGAAAAATATGAAAAAATCAAATTCCTAAAAGGGAGGGCCCACAATTAATGGAAGTTGCAGCATGAATCATGGTAGCCTTTGGAATGATTTTTGGCAGCCAAAAAGGTGGTGGAATCCCCCTCCATCAAGCCTCAAATCAAGGCTTGATTCCCTCAACTAATTCGCCCTCACTCCTCCATGAAAAATGTGCCCCCCTCTCTTCATTTTGCTATTTAAGCAAGGTTTCCCCCTCATTCCAAGACTAGTTAGAGTTGGATTGAGAGGAGGCTTGCCATTTTATAATTGATCTATATTTTTCATTTGCTAATAAAGAAGATTTGGATGATAAACTGTGTGGTGCTTTTATTTGTGGATCAACATTATCATGAGTTTATGAGGTAATCTGTTTATCATTGCAATTTCTTGCTTTTTCAACTTTGTGTATCTAGATTTCCCAATCGTTAGAAGTAGAGTAATGTAAGTAAGTTTACTTGTTTTTTATACTTTAATATATATTTTTAGAGATCTATCTAACATGTTTTATAAGATTATATGCATGTTGTTTTAGTCACGATTTATATGCTATCACTAGATCTCACGGGTTTTGCAAGTTTATTTAGTGATTTTCAGGTTGCTAAGCTTGGAGGAGTTGTGGATCTAGCTTGAATCCACGACATTTCCAACAATATCATAAGAAATTGTCCCTCGACACTCCACAAAAATTTTTCCTTGGTTAATATTTCTGGAAACAATTTTCCTTCACCTCACTCTTTCTCTCTTCTAAAATTACTTTCTTCTTGGTTACCGGTTCTTAGTATTTTCAGATCTGATTTATTTATCAATCTTATTAAAAGAATAGATCTGATTTTATGCATAGATATACAGTTATTTAAAAAGTTATCATTTTTTCTTTGGATCTAGCTTTGAGAAAGTGTCTTTGAGCAAGTTATTCAAGTCAAATTTAAAGCTTGTTTGAGGGTGTATTTTCTTTGAAGTATTTTAAATATAAATCAAGCAACTTGAGTGCTTTATTGGCTTCCTTTTCAAGGTTGTCCAAGACCCTAATAGGGTTGTCTTTTTAGCCAAACCATCTTTGATCTTTTGCTTTAGTCAACTAATTTTTTAACTTAGAATTTTTTAGCTTTTTTCTGATCTTCCCAAGTCACTTTTAAAGTAATTTTGGGCACCTTTTTCTACTAATTTGTTTGCTGTTTTTTGTTGAATGAAAGCAAAAAAAAGTCTTTGGAGCACTCATTTTGACCAGATTGGAAGATCCAAGACTTTCTTGAACTGTGTGTTTCCTTCCAAACTTTGTCTCAATTATTTGTAACCTCTTTTATCCAAGATCTGTAAGAAGAAAGAGGAGTTATTTCATCTCAAGATTGGCATTGTAATATCATAATAAAAGTATTTTTGGAATTAAGCTCACAAAGCTTGCTTCTCATACCCCAGGGGGGATTGGTGTCGGTTTCATTTTTGTGGATGTTGTCATTTTTCAACCTAATAATATTTACATTAGCTTAGTTTAACTAAAACCAACCAATATTAATTAAAATTTAATGTCGTGGTCCAATCCAATGTCATGTCCCCAAATTTTGCTATGGTTCATGAGGTAATTTTGGCCTAAGTCACCTAGGCAACAATTATTTAATTAACGAGCAAGCATGGAAACTGTCTTATGAAAGATGCCTAAGGTTGTATTTGGGTATTAAATGGATAAGGTTGACCCCGGAAGATATTAATACCCAAACTAAGGATCTAAGGAAACTAATGGAGTTATCATTAATTAATGGAGATAAATGTTGAGGCAGAATACTATATGAATTAACTAATTATTAAATAATTAATTATATTCAGAGTTGGAGTGATTTTAATTAATAAATCCATCATTACTAATTTAATTGGTGGCAAGTTGATGTTGACAAGGCTAGGAAATTCAAATTGGTAAGTGAGCCCAACTTTCCTAAGTGGTAAAGTCTCAGAAAAGCTAAGGAATCTAGTGGAGACAAGTTGGCAAGATGAACCCAGAAAGGAAACTGACAAAAGCTAGCAAAATCAAACAAAAGCAGGAAGGAGGAAAGTAAAGAAAGTGAAAAGATTCAGAAAAGATTTCTGAAAGGAAATAGAAACAATCAGAAAAGCTACCTAAAGCCCACTTGCCCAAATTTAGTGAAGGAGGTGAAGGAAAGAAAGTTTTAAAAGCTCAAAAGTTGATATTCTCCTCAAGAAAGGCGCCCTCATGACTTGGAGTCGGATGGGAAAGTGGTAACCTACTCTCACAAGTCACCAAAGCTAAGTAACTTACTCAGCAGGTCATCATAAAGTTTATAAAATAAGCCAACCAACTCCAATGAAGGACTTTTTTAATTTGATAATTTTTGTGTGAGAGCCCTAAGCCTCTCTAGCTGAGTGTTGTGCCTCAGTGAGTTTGCTTAGGTGATGTGCCCCAAGAATTTATGAGTTATCCAAGAGTGTTGTGCAGGTCCAGTACATGTATGGAAGCCTATAACATTCATCTTATTCCAGCCAGGAAGATCTACAGTCATCTTGAAGAGGAGGACAATTATGTGGTGGACTAGCAACTAGATTTGAAGGAAAATTGCCAGAAGGACGAGCTAGTTCTCATCAGTGGTGCCCAGAATCTCCAAGAAGTTCATCCTACCATGTTTTGCAGCATATCAGAGAGTCACATGTCCAGATATCAGATCCACACATGGTCCCCCTTCTCTTCTTACATTCTGCTACCATTCACAGCTAAAGTGGGAGGAGCTTTCCCTGAAGGAGAGGGTTGGCTCAGTGAATGCACCCCTATCAAGTCCATAAGTTCAGAATGCAGCCCATGAAATTCACATGACCTGTTCATGACCTGATCATAGCTCAGGAGCAGATCCATAGTAAAACTCTCATTCTTCTCTTCATTTCTCCCACTATTGTAATGAGAAATTAGCCTGTGAGGCATGTACTTTGGGAAGACAATTTATTAATAAGAAAAGAAGTGTTCTGCATCCATATTTATCTTATATATGTTGAAAATAATTATATCAGAGAAGCATTATAGCACAGAACAGAAATTTTAATTCCTTCAAGTCATTTTACATTTAAAAATCCAAGACTAGCTAGTTTAATACCAAAATTGACTAGTTTTGCCATTTTTCCCATAAAAATCGTTCTGTGCACTCTTTTACTATTCCGTCAGTTGGAGGTGGTTTTTAAGTCGATATATAATCCATTTCAGTCCCTATAATCAGATTTTATACACTTTTAGTCTTGTTGTGAAAAGATTGGAACCTTCCTAGCTCAATAATCCCGGAGTGACTTAAGTATCCCAAATCACTTCTGCATTTTTGAAATATTTTTGTATCCTTCCCAGTGAGTCCATTGAATTCATTTGAATGTTTCAACTCATCCTTGGACCCTCAATGACCCACACATTCTAGTAAGCATATGCTGGTTCGCCCAGGAAGCTTTGCGGTAGGCTTCAGCGGTAGCTAATGTCTGAAACATAAATGGCCCCAGTGCTTTGTGCTTAGGACTCTCCCACTGTTCTGATTTGCTACTGCTACACACATCCCATATAAATTCCAGAATTAAAAGTTTATCCCATCATCTTCATTATTTCCTCAGCTGGCCATCACGTACCACTTGCACTATCTGTTAAAAATTGTCGAAATTTGTACTTGTGAAATTTATTAAAAATATGAACTTGAGTTAATATCTGGGTCAAATTATTCCTAGGATATTACAGTGGTATCATAGCACTTTCCTTGACTCAACCTGTGGAAATTAACCCTCAGTGGGAAATTAGCAGCACAATCTTCAAGTTACAGTTGTAGTATTAGTTCCATTGCATGGAAGATTCAAACTTTGAATTGTATGAAGAGGAGGATTATTTTTATGAAGAGTATGATAATTATGATGAGCAGTATGAAGAATACTGTAGACAGTTTGAGGAAGAGAATTCCCAAGAAGTCCCTTCCACAAGCATCTCCCACGAGATCATGATTGGAAGAAGAGACTATGGTTATTTTGATAGCCCTATTCAGAAAACAATTGCATGTTCCCTAGCCAAATATCAACCTACTTCTGAAGAGTACCTAAAAGAAGCAAGAGTATGAGTGGATGCATGTTATTTACACCTCACAAGAATGTTTGGATCCTCTTCCAAAAGAGCCTCCAAGAATCCTGACCCTAAAACAACCAAGGTAGAAGCTTCATTATTTTGTTTGGGGAAGCAAGACCCAAACACTAATCATGAGATTGGTACTGTTAGGGGTGTTGAACCATATTTCGGACCAGATCTAAAGTTTGAACATAAATCAGATCCAAAGACACCACATGAGCTTCACGAGGTGGTGGAAATTGACCACACATCAGTTAGAGGTGAACTAGTTGAATCAATGGTAGAACAAGGCACCATAACCCCACCCATTGAAGAGAGAAGCATGATGCAAAGGAATCCGCCACTTTCATATTTTTGTACTAAATTGTGTCATCATGATATTGCAGCCACATCAGAAGACAATTACTGCATAAGGGATTCCCTGGATGTTAAGTTTCAGATCCTTGGTGATAAGGGTGAATGTAGTGACCAAGCTGAATTACTAGAAGGGTGTTTGCAGGATGCCTACATGGTTGAAAGAGAATCTACTGAGGAATGTTTTAAGTGTGAGAAAGCATCTAAAGATGTGTACTCTCACATATATGTGTGGGACATGGAGATCCCCATTGATGAAGGTGTTGTGGGTGCAACATCCATAGGGAAAGAAGAAGTCCTGGTAACAACAGAAACTGAAAATGGGAAATTGATGGAAGGCCAAACCACCAACACTCCACCACATAGGGAGGATAACATGACACCTGGTGAGTTATTAAATTTTGATTTTTATGTGTCATTATTTCAATCTGATATGGCAGCCACTTCTAGTGAAAATTTTAGAGTGGTTGAGCTCCCTAGTGATGAGATTCAAAATTCTGATGTGAAAAAGGAATGCAATGTGAAGGCTGGAATTTTGAGAGAAGATCTTTATGGTATACCCAGGATGAATGAGAAATTAATTTGCAGCCCAAATTATGTTGTTGAGGACCTAAGAGATGAATATATTGCAGCAGCAATATATGGATTAGATTTCCAAACTTTGAGTGCACTGCATAAAATCAATCCGGGGATGGAAACTGAAGAGGAGGAACATCTGCAAAAACCTCATCTTCTTGCAGGGCCATTGAAGATGGATGAACAGAAGATCCAAGAGGCCTTGAAAATTCTCCATGACACTCATTCTTCAGTGTCGAGGTTGTGTTGGGAAGCTGTTGTAAGGGAAGATCAATATTTATTTGCAGCCATGGAGAATATCTAGAAAGCAATGTCCACAATCGAAGGTAATTTCTCACAGTTGCTTTTAGATAAAAATTACATGTTTGAGCTTGTTGAATTGTTGCGGGACGCATCATGGCACGATGAAGAAAGTATTTGCAGATATGAAAAAGAGAACTATAAGCTTAAGGATGAATTGATGGCCACCCAAGGTTCTTTGAGAAGCACTCAAAGTGCCCTCCAAGAATCCAAGACGGAGATGTTGTTGCTTTATGAAAAGTTGCAAAGATCCTACCTACCCTCCTACACACCATTCAGTCAATTACAGTGGGGTGAAAGCATTCATGATCATATGGAGGAACCTCATGAGATGGTGGATCATGAGGATCATTTATCTTTACATGTGCTTGAGGAGTGTGCAGAACAGTTTGATGAAAATCAAGCACCTAATCATTTCCTAAGGGAACTTGAGTTGTTCCATGGAAACAATCACTCTCCCATGGAAAAGTGGGATGAGAGCACCCAATTTGGACCAGCCAATAATGAAGAAGTTGTAGCCATAAGACTGATTACTGAAGGTTGCAGACATGCAAAGAAGGTTCACCGTCCTTCCCCTCATGTCATGGATTCAGCTATAACAATGGGGAATGAATAGTGGGTGAGGAAGTTTTTCTTGTTGATGCCACATGTACCACTGGTGGATCATGATCTGCTCCTATGGGAGATAGATCTTATTGCAGCAGATATGGCTGATTTCAACTCATGTGAATCAACAAGCAGGATCTCTAATTCACCCACCAGATGGATGGATAGAGGTCTCACTAGAAAAGAAAATCTGGAAGGTAAAAAGTTCACTTGTTTCTACAATAAATTTCTTATTATAACTGACATTGTATTGAATTGTGAGCAGCAACAAAGGCATAATTTGCAGCCATCTGATGTCACGCATCCACATATGGATTGGGTGAAATATTACCTGACAGACATGAAATATCCTTGCAAAAATGTTTCTACTTATGGGCAAGGGAAGGCAGCTAAGCAGGAAAGTAGCCAAGATACATTAATGGAACATTTTACTGACAGAAGTTGGCCTATGTGGAGGGAGTCCACATGCTGGGAGTTGATGCTTTGGGATCCCGACATTCATTGGAGTGGAAGATTGCCAAAGGTGGCAGAACAATTTTGGTCCTTGCAGGAGAAACAATGGGATCCAGGAATTCCACTCAAGTTGTTTTAACTAGGGTCAAAATTTTGTTCATTGCTGGTTAATTGCAGATATAGAGTACAGCGCAGTTTTCATTTTCCTTCCATATGTCATTTTTTTGAAGGCCAAATTTAATTTTTAGACTGTTCAGTGGATGGGGACAATTATAATCAGAGTGGTGCAGCAGAAGCTTGGTGGAATCTTGACATTGCTTGAGGACAAGCAATCTTACGAAGGTAGGACTGTCATGTCCCCAAATTTTGCTATGGTCCATGAGGTAATTTTGGCCTAAGTCACCTAGGAAACAATTATTTAATTAATGAGAAAGCATGGAAACTGTCTTATGAAAGATGCCTAAGGTTGTATTTGGGTATTAAATGGATAAGGTGGATCCCGGAAGATATTAATACCCAAACTAAGGATCTAAGGAAACTAATGGAGTTATCATTAATTAATGGAGATAAATGTTGAGGCAGAATACTATATGAATTAATTAATTATTAAATAATTAATTATATTCTGAGTTGGAGTGATTTTAATTAATAAATGCATCATTACTAATTTAATTGGTGGCAAGTTGATGTTGACAAGGCTAGAAAATTCGAATTAGTAAGTGATCCCAACTTTTCTAAGTGGTAAAGTCTCAGAAAAGCTAGGGAATCTAGTGGAGACAAGTTGGCAAGATGAACCCAGAAAGGAAACTGACAAAAGCTAGCAAAATTAAAAAAAAAAAAGCAGGAAGGAGGAAAGTAAAGAAAGTGGAAAGATTCAGAAAATATTTCTGAAAGGAAATAGAAACAACCAGAAAATCTACCTAAAGCTCACTTGCCCAAATTTAGTGAAGGACGTGAAGGAAAGAAAGTTTTGAAAGCTCAGAAGTTGCTATTCTCCTCAAGAAAGGTGCCCTCATGACTTGGAGTAGGATGGGAAAGTGGTAACCTACTCTCACAAGTCACCAAAGCTAAGTAAGTTACTCAGCAGGTCATCATAAAGTTTATAAAAGAAGCCAACCAACTCCAATGAAGGACTTTTTTCATTTGAGAATTTTTGTGTGAGAGCTCTGAGCCTCTCTAACTGAGTGTTGTGCCTCAGTGAGTTTGCTTGGGTAATGTGCCCCAAGACTTTGTGAGTTATCCAGGAGTGTTGTGCAGGTCTAGTACATGTATGGAAGCCTATAACATTCATCTTATTCCAGCCAGGAAGATCTACAGTCATCTTGAAGAGGAGGACAATTCTACGCTGGACTAGCAACTAGATTTGAAGGAAAATTGCCAGAAGGAGGATCTAGTTCTCATGAGTGGTGCCCAGAATCTCCAAGAAGTTCAGCCTGCCATGTTTTGAATCATATCAGAGAGTCACATGTCCAAATATCATATCCACACATGATCCCCCTTCTCTTCTTACATTCTGCTACCATTCACAGTTAAAGTGGGAGGAGCTTTCCCTAAAGGAGAGGGTTGGCTCAATGAATGCGCCCCTATCAAGTCCAAAAGTTCAGAATGCAGCCCATGACAGTTGAATGACCTGTTGGTGACCTGATAATAGCTCGGGAGAAGATCCATAGTAAAACTCTCATTCTTCTCTTCATTTCTCCCACTATTGTAATGAGAAATTAGCCTGTGAGGCATGTACTTTGGGAAGACAATTTATTAATAAGAAAAGAAGTGTTCTGCATCCATATTTATCTTATAGATGTTGAAAATAACTATATCAAAGCAGCATTATAGCACAGAACAGAAATTTTTATTCCTTCAAGTCATTTTACAGTTAAAAATCCAAGACTAGCTAGTTTAATACCAAAAATTGACTAGTTTTGCCATTTTTCCCATAAAAATATTTATGTGCACTCTTTTACTATTTCGTCAGTTGGAGGTCGTTTTTAAGTCGATATATAATCCATTTAAGTCCCTTTAATCATATTTTACACACTTTTAGTCTTGTTGTGAAAATCTTGGAACCTTCCTAGCTCAGTAATCCCGGAGTGGCTTCAGTCTCCCAAATCACTCCTGCATTTTCCAAATATTTTTGTATGCTGCCCAGTGAGTCCATCGAATTCATTTTACTGTTATAACTCAGCCTTGGACCCTCAGTGACCCACCCAGTCTAGTAAGCATATGCTGGTACGCCCAAGAAGCTTTGCGGTAGGCTTCAGCGGTAGCTGATGTACGAAACATAAATGGCCCCAGTGCTTTGTGCTTAGGACTCTCCCACTGTTCTGATTTTATGCTGCTGCACACATCCCATATAAATTCCAGAATTAAGAGTTTATCCCATCATCTTCATTGTTGCCTCAGCTGGCCATCACGTACCACTTGCACTATCTGTTAAAAATTGTCAAAATTTGTACTTGTGAAATTTATTGAAAATCTAAACTTGAGTTAATATCTGGGTCAAATTATTCCTAGGATATTACATCCAAATATTGGGCCATTGACTCACTCAGGACTTTGGAAATTTTTATCTTGTTTTTGCAGACCGTATACATTTCAATACAATTTATTTTATCTTTTGCAAAAGTAATTGAATACTAACCCACTACCTCGGTAGTGTAGTAATTAGATAACACTTTACTTTCAGTTTTTTACTTTTAATTAGCATACCTTGATTTCCTGAAGTACAAAGTTCAGGATAAGGGATTGCCCGAGTAGTGGCCGGAAAATAGACTCTTGGGGTTTTTAATAAACAAGAAAACTCTGTTAAAAAAAAATTAAAATTAACAAGGATTTTTCCTGAGTATGCTCTAGATCACTGCAACTTTGACTAAACAAATTGATCATACCAGAAAGGGACTTAGTGACTAGTTATTATTCTCACTTTTTTCAATTAACCTCCCTTATATGAAAATCGAGTGTATCGATTCTTAGAATTGTGTGGGGAAATTCCTCAAAGGAAGCGATAACCACTGGGTAGTGACCTGAGGATACCGTTAGACTACACCCTCATTTGGTGTATTGTTGGACACCTCCCAAAGACTCCAATATAGCCCACATTTCTGAGTGAGGAGCCACCTTCGCCATAATCCGGACATATTTCCAGTACCTCACGGTATATTGGGAATCCCCCTTCCCCCAAATAATCCACTCATCTTCACATTAGTTTAAAATTAACCATGAGCATTCGCACAACATTTCATTTCAAGCATTACAACAACACTTTATTTGACTCCATTATCAACACTAGTATTTTTTATTTATCATTATAACATGTATTTAATTTCTATCATGTGTTGAATGGATTGGTGAACATGTTTAATCTTTATGCTGTTATGATTTAATTTTACATTGTAAATCTATTCTATCAATTTCATTGTTTAAAAAACTCCTAAAAAAACTAACTCATCCACCATAACTAATTAGCTTAGTTAGCCTTAATAACCTTTAGGGTCCACCCCCGTTCACTTTGTTAGGAGTTTTCCTAAATGGAGGAGTCAAGATTCAAGTGACAATACTTGACTTGAGGCTTTCCCCCAAGGACACACTTAGTGGCTTGAATATTTCTACCACGTTAACCCCAGGTGTGTTTCTGGAGGCAACATTATTTGGCATCACTTCCAGGGATAAATCATTTTATTCCCGGGTCCAACTTAACTTAACTTAACTTCTAAAAATTAAAAAATAAAGTAAAAAATAAAAAACAAAAATTTGATAGATCTAGTTTAATAAAATAAATTTCACTCGATCCATCTGGCGACTCCACTGTTAGTAAACCCTCCAAGGTATTCAACTAGAAGAAATTTTGAAAAATCTAGTCAATCTAATTTTTGAACCTGAAAGGGATTATAGAATGAGGTTGAATAGACAAGCTTCTCGCGGAATCCTTGAAGCTTTAGGGTCCCTGTCCCTCTCAGATATCCACAACTTGTTTGGTATTTTTTCTTCTATAGAAATGACATAAATTTTCAAATGCCTTGAATTTTCTCATATAGCAGGTCAACCACATGCCATTCTTGATGATGCTATCAAGAAGCTTCCAACTTTTCAAGGAAACAACACTATCACAGCTAAGTCTCATTTGCAGAAGTTCTCAAGACTCTTGGTCAGTTGGTGTAATGCACCTGCTCACAATCACAATGATGTCAAAATGAAGTTATTTTCCCTTTCCCTGGAAGATTATAATTCAAATTGGTACTTGGATTTGAGTGATAACACATACAAAACTCTTAATGAATTTCTAACTGGATTTACAGAAAAATGGGGAGAGAATAAAGAACCAAGATATTAGTTAGCATCTCTCCACACCATTAAAAAGAATGAGGATGAAACAGTAGAAGAATTCAACAAGAAGTTTAGGGACTTAATTACAAATATTCATAAATACATTAATCCCTCTGATGCCTCAATCCTCATCTATTACATCGAAGAATTCAATGGGGATAAGAGGTATCAGATAATATATAAAGAGCCTGCTTCTCTTAAAATTGCTCAAGACATGGCTATCAGGATTGAGAAAAATATGCAAAATTCATGCAAGTCCAATATACCAGGATTTAAAAGAGGCACTTCATCATACAACAAACATCAAGAGTCAAAGGGTAAAGATGTAGATTCAAAAGATAAAGAGTCATCCAAATATTCCATGAAAGAAATGTATGAAATGATGAAAACTTGGGTAACTAATCAGAATCAGCAAATGGCCAATCATGCTTGTCAACTAAATCACATTTAGAATAGGTTTGCTATGATGGAAAGAACCATGTTTTCCATACTCCTCAAGCACCAAGAAATTTTCAACGTAATGAAAATCAAGTGTATCAGAAGAAATAACCTTTTCATGAGCCAAGAGTTCCAAATCAGTTAGAATCATCCAACATGGTAGATGACCCCCTTCCATACTGCAAGCCATGTGATCAATTTCATCAGGAATCCACTTGTTATGTAGCTAGCCAAGTTATGGAACAAGGAGTTCCTGAGACCAGTAATCAAGATGCAAAATCAAGCGAGCTTGAATTTATTAATTTGGTAGGCCAAACCTACCCCCTATCTAATCAACATTGGAAACAATCCATAGAATATAGCCAAGAAAACGACTTCATTACAAAAAACTATAGAGATAAGCCTTCACAAGAGCAATTCAAGCAGGTGATGGATACTAGATTAAAGGGAGCTACTTATTAGATAAGGGATCATTCCACACCAACCAAAGCAACTTCATTTGTGCCTAAGGTAATAAATCCTCTTAAAAAAATTGATTCAAAACTTGACATGGGTAATTGGTTAAATAACGCTAAAGTCCTTATGCATGCAACTGAACTCCTTAAGGACCCTAGTCAAAAGGATAAGTTTTTGAAAGTTTTAGAAGGCCCTCATGATACAACCCATGATAATATCAAACATAAGGTTCTTCCAAGTAACAATGGTGTTAGTGAAGATGCACCAGTGATAATTCATAGTGTGGATCCAAGAAGAGAGTGTCATCCCCCCTTATATGTCTCCTTATTAGTAAATGTCATGCTTCTTCATAATTGCATGCTTGACTCAGGTGCATCATCAAATGTGATTACAATAAAAGTTATGGAACAATTAGATTTGAGAATCACCTGACATTACCACAATGTTTGTGCTATGGATGCTAGAGAGATTGATGTGGTAGGGATAATTTTCGACCTTCAAGTAAGATTGCCTTAGTATCCCGATGTTAATATTACAATGGATGATGATTGATGTGTTGGATAACTGGGGCATGCTTTTGTCAAGGAAATGGGATGCAACTATGGATGGGCATATTCAAATGGATTGGACTTATGCAACTGTGTCTGCATCAGAAAACAAAAGGGTTATACTTAATGGGGAAACAAAAAGGAAGCATCAAAAAGGGTTATACTTAATGGGGAAACAAAAAGGAAGCATCATGTAGAAAACCCTAAGAATCCTTCAAATGAGTTTGTGTGCAATACCGATAACTTTGGAAACTATGCCATATTATCTAATTTAATGGCCCCTATTAAAGAAAAATTGAAAGATGAAAATATAGATGAAGTTCGGTAAATGTACTTTGACGGAGCATATTCTAAGTCAGGATGGCGTAGTAATCATTTCACCTTCTAAGCAACCTTCAACTTTTCTTTCAAACTTGAATTTGAAGCATCTAATAATGTAGCAAAATATGAAGCATTATTGCTTGGACTAGAAATAGCTAAGGATATGGGGATAAAGATGTTAAACATTAGCGGTGATTCAGATTTAGTTATCCTCCAACTAAAGAACAAGTGTGAAAGATTAAAGAAGTATAGAAATTTTGTTTGGGACACCATGGAATGGTTTGATGCACTTAATCTTCAAGAAATCCCTAGAGAAGAGAACATTTCAGCAGATAAACTAGAAGTGGAAGCATCGACCCTTCAACCATCAGATGAAATGATAAGTGGAAATGGTAAAATGGAAATCAATTTTAGGCCATCAATTCCTGACAATATAACTCATTGGAAAGTTCTCAACAATGATGAGCAACTCTTGAGATTCATCCATAATGTTCAGGAATTTGAGGATTGTTGGGTCAGTTATCAGCAGGAGGGTAAAGAGTATCAAGAGCATGAAGAAAATGTCAGAAACCATATCCCAAGTAGTCTCATAGATTTTGAGAAACTCTTGGAAAAACAAGATAGGAACAAGAATAAGAAGGAATTAATAAAACCAGGGGATTATGTGGAATTAAATATTGGAACATATAAAGACCCCAAATTAATAAAAATTGGAAAAGGTGCCTCAGAAAAGGAAAGAAATGACTTAATCAAATGAATGAAAGAATACATAGATGTTTTAGATTTTCGTTATGAGGAACTTAAAGCTTATAGGGATGATGTTTTCCAACAAACGATTCCCCTTAAAGAAGAAATGAAATAATTCAAACCTTTCCGCCAAAAAATTAGGAAAATAAATCCTAAGTTGGCCCCAATTGTTCAAAAGGAACTTCAGAAAATGTTAGCAACAGGAATTATAGCACCTACAATGCATTCATCTTAGTGCTCCAACTTAGTAGTTGTGAGAAAGAAAAATGGGTCAATCAGAATATGCATAGATTTTAGGAATCTTAACATATCATGCCTAAAATATAATTACCCACTGTCCAACATGGAAACCTTACTTCAAAGAGTAACTGGTTCTTGAATGATGTCCATGTTGGATGGCTTCTTTGGATATAATCAGGTGTTGGTTAATAAATAAGATCAACATAAAACAACATTCACCAGACCCTGGAACACTTATAAGTTTCTAAGGATGCCTTTTGGCTTATTAAATGCGAGTGCCACTTTTCAGACGGCCATGGACTTTGCCTTCAAAGGATTAATTGATAAGATCATTGAAATATATTAGGATGATTTGATAGTTTTCTCTAAATAAATATATGGCCATGTCAATCATCTAAGGCAAGTTTTCGAAAGATGTCTCAAGTATGGCATTTCTCTAAATCCATCCAAGTCAGTATTTGGTGTTGACGAGGGCAAGTTGTTAGGCCATATCATTTCCAAATATGGGGTCAAGATTGATCCTAAAAGGGTAGAAGCTATCAAGAAAGTTCCCTTACCCCAAAATTTAAAAGCCCTCCAATATTTCAATGGTCAGATCAACTTTATAAGAAGATTTATCCCTAATATGGAAGAGCATATGAAACCTATTAGGATATTCCTATACTCCATCCTAGTCCTAGCAGCATTTTCATTATTTGCATTTTCAGTCATGCATGCACTTTTAGGGTTTGCATGCATTATTTAGGGTTTGCATGAATCCCAGTATCAGTCACAGCACCTAGCCCTAGGTTAGCTATCCCCCGGAGCTTCCTTCCACTCAGTTTAATCCCTCCTAGAGCTTAGTGCACCCTCCTTTCACCTACTGCATGACAAAGGCGCCCTTCTTACCTACCACTTCAGTTTAGTTCAGTTATCTTTAGTTCCTTCCTTGATTTAAGGATTAACTGACTCTTAACTGACCTTAGCACTCCGATGGACCTCCAGTGAGACTTGAATTCCCATTCTAACTCCAGTTAGCTCCTCATGCGTGTTGATGTATATGTAACTTCGGAATGTATTTCATCTATGTATTTCATATATGTTTATTGTACCCTTATAAGAGATGTGTTATTCCTCTATAAGGAAGTGTCATCATGTGTATTGACAAGTGTCGCAAGTATGTTAACTTGCCGATGGGTTATTAGACCACCATGTGTGGGGTCGTCCCTATTTTATGTAATATGTAATTGATGTACCTAGCTAAACAAGTCGGCCCCATAAGGTGACTTGGCAAACAGACAAGTATAAATAGAGATCGAGAGATATCTATTTTCATCATTCGAAAACTCACACTTCTCTCACTCAGAAAGTGGTGCACTAGTGAGGAGGAGGATCATCTACTACTAGTAGACTATCTCTATGTATTTTGGTTGTACTTTGGTTGAGCCATTTCTCTCTCTATCTCTGAGGAAGTTGTGGGGTTTTTCACCTTAGGGTTTTCCCCACGAAAACTTTGTGTCTCTTGTCTCTCATGCTTTTGATTCTTGTGATCATTGACATGCTTGTTATGATTGATATGCATTGATATACTGTACATGTTATTCTCTCAGTTAAGATCCTAGAGTATTGTGAATTAATGCTCAAAATTTAACATGGTATCAGAGCTAACCTGAGAAGAAGACATTGTGCAGCGACGGAAACTAGGGTTTCTTGTTTATTGGGTTTCTCTCCACATATTTTGGAAAAGAAGTATAGTAGATTGACTCTACTCATCAAGGAGAATCTATCTGTCCAATCAGAATTCAATTCTGAGCATTTTTAGATTTGGCCCTAAAAATTAGGGTTTCCACAAAAATTGGAATTTCTGGAAGCTCCTTGCAAAAATCAAAGCTTAGAGCTTTGGATCAAGATTTTTGGCTGAGTAGATCTTCGGGAAACTCAAACCCTAATTCAGGGCTCTCTCTAGTGAACCCGGGAAGACAAAAAGGAAAATATGAAGGGTAAAGCTTTGCTAATCTCAAATTCTGAATACACCAAGCTGATCAGCTCATCAAGGCACATCTTTCTATCCTTTCGGAAAGTTGAAATTCACATTTTGAATTTTTAGGGTTTTTTCCAACAAACCCTAATCTGGGACCAGATCTAGTTTTTAGCAATTCAAGTGGTAAGACCTAAATCTTTTCTATTTCCATTTGAAGTACTCTTTAAAGATGTCTCACCACACCAAGCTTGAGGATAAGCTTGAAGGAGCTAATAACTTCCGAACCTGGGAGTATAGGATTGGGTTAATCCTGGAAGAGAATGAGTTGGACTCATATATAAAAGAAGTGAGCCCTATCCCAGAGGATGAAGAGGCTAAGATATTGCATAAGAAGAACTTGGTCAAGGAAAAGAGAATCATTGTTGATTCTATCGAAGACCATCTCATACCCCATGTGTCATCTCTGAAGACACCCAAGGAGATGTTTGACTCCCTGACCAAGCTATTTGAAGGGAAGAACATAAATCGGAAGATGACTCTGCGAAATCAATTGAAAGGAGTCAAAATGTCGAATGGAGAGACCATTCAATCCTATTTCTCCAAGGTCTCTCAGATCAAAGAACAACTTGAAGCTGTAGATGAAGTGGTGGAGAATGGAGAAATTGTAATGACCACTCTAAATGGCCTACCTAGGTCATGGGATTCCTTTATTCAAGGGATCTGTGCAAGAAAGAAATTGATCTCCTTTAGTAGACTATGGGAGGAATGTTCATAAGAAGAAGCAAGAATTGTGGCCCGAGAAGAAAAGATGGCGAATGAAGATCAATCTCTCACAGCACACACCAAGAAAGGAAAATCTAAAAGAGAGCCATCCCACTTCAGGGGATCTTCACATCACCATTCTCATAAGGATAAGAAAAATCTTAGATGCTTCACTTGCAATGAGAAGGGTCACTTTGCTTCAGAATGTCCCAAGAACAAAAGGGATAACCACAACAACAACAACTCCAGCAAGAAGAAGAAGGGTAATAAAAGAAGGTACCATGCTCATGCTGCTGAAGATGATGAACCTCCAAAGAACAAAGCCAGGGCAGAAAGTGATGATGACTCATCAAGTGAAGAAGAGTATATTCTAATCTCTGCTCTCATAGGTACTATCTCCCATGGTTGTAATGATTGGTTAATTGACAATGGGGCTTCTAAACACATGACTGAGTTTAAAGAATCTTTTGTAAATCTGTCTGAACATGAATCACCCCATAAAGTGAAACTTGGGGATGATTATCAATATCCCATCAAAGGAAGTGGTGAAGCCTCCTACAACCTAGATTCTGGAAAATCTTTGAAGATGAAGAAAGTCCCTTATGTACCTGGGCTCAAGAAGAACCTACTCTCCATCTCTGCATTGGATGCAAAAGGTATGAGGGTTGCATTTGTGGATGGCCAAGTCCTAATGTGGCCAAAGGGTAAAACAATCGATGATGCAGTAGTGATTGGAGAGCAAGAGGGAGGATTGTATAAATTGAAGGGACAACTTGAACATGCCATGATGCATGACTCCATGGAGCCAAGTGAACTTTGGCATAGAAGACTTGCACATATGCACTACATAACATTACCAATTGCAAGTAAGCCTGTAGAAGGTCTTCCTAAAATCAAGACCAAGCATGAAGGTGTTTGCAAAGGATGTGCAAAAGGAAAGAACATTAAGAAGGCATTTCCAAGCAGTGAAAGCAAGAAAAAAGGAATCTTGGAAATCATCCACTCAGATATATGTGGTCCTATGTCATCTAGTTCTCTGAGTGGGTATGCTTACTATGTCTCTTTCATAGATGACTTCTCCAGGAAGACTTGGGTTTACTTCTTGAAGAACAAAGATGAAGTAATTGATAAGTTTAAGGAATTCAAAACCTTGATGGAGAATCAAACTGATAAGAAGATCAAAACATTCAAATCTAAAAATGGTGGAGAATTCACCTCAGGTGACTTCAAGAAGCTTTGCAGTGATTAAGCGATTAAGAGGGAGTTGGCTGCTCCTTACAATGCACAACAGAATGGAGTTGCAGAAAGAAAGAACATAACAATCATGGAAGCAGCAAGGACAATGCTGCATGACCAGGATCTACCTATGCATCTATGGGCAGAAGCAGCTAGGACAATTGTATATGTGCAGAACAGAACACCCCACAAGATATTGGACAACAAGACACCAGAAGAGGTATTCTCTGGTAAGAAACCTGAAGTCAACCATCTCAAAATATTTGGTTGTCCAGTCTACACTCATGTCCCAAAGGAAAAGAGGACCAAGCTAGATCCTTTAGGAAAGAAGGGTATCTTTGTGGGTTACAGTGAAAGTTCGAAGGCTTACAAAATATACTTTCCAGGGTTCAAGAAGATTGATGTCAGTAGGGATGTAACATTTGATGAAAATTCAGCATTCATCAAATCAAGGAAAGAACCTATCGAAGTTTATGAAGAACCTAAGTAAGCTAGATTTCAGGACACTACCATGACTGAAGCAATTCCAGAAGTTGTTCATGAGATTGAAGATTCGCAAGAACCTGTAGATCCACCTCGTGAGAACAACTCTCACAGGAGGAAAGTTGCATGGGCTAGAGAGCTCATTCAAGATGCAGAAAGATTTGGCATTCTAGAAGAAGAACACAGAGCAAAGAAGAGAACTAGATCACATACAAGATATGTTTCTTTACTCTGTGATATCATGAACAAAGAACCTTCCAGTTATGAAGAAGCAGCAGAAAAGAAAGAATGGAAGGATGCCATGGTCAAGGAATACCAATAAATAATGAAGAATGATGTTTGGGATGTTGTCCCAAGACCTAAAGAGAAGTCTGTTGTGACTTCCAAATGGATCTACAAAATCAAGCATGCTGCAGATGGCAGCATAGAAAAATACAAGGCAAGATTCGTAGCTCGTGGCTTCTCTCAAAAGGAGGGAATAGATTATGAAGAAACTTTTTCTCTTGTATCCAGGTACACTTCCATCAGAACAGTACTTGCCCTGGTTGTAGCAATGATATGGAAAATACACCAGATGGATGTCAAGACTGCTTTCTTGAATGGTGTAGTTGAGGAGGAAGTATATGTGGAGCAGCCACTCGGTTTTGAAATACATGATAGGGATTCATATGCATGCAGATTGAAGAAAGTCTTGTATGGCTTGAAGCAAGCTCCCGGAACATGGTATGGTAGGATGGATAGTTTCCTATCTAGTTTGGGCTTTACCAAGAGTAAAGTGGATTCCAACCTTTACTACAAGGTTGAGGAAGGGAATCCTATGATTCTACTCCTGTATGTGGATGACTTACTTGTAACAGGAGATGACAAATTGATTGCAAATACTAAGAGGAAGCTTGCTCCCAAGTTCGATATGAAAGACTTGGGAATGATGCACTATTTCCTAGGTATGGAGGTGTGGCAGAGTGTAGATGGGATCTTCCTTGGTCAAGGGAAGTACACAGTAGATATCCTGAAGAGATTCAGGATGTTGGATTGCAAGGCCATGGCCACACCTATGGCATTGAATCTGAAGCTTCTATGTGATGCTTCATCTGAGCCGGTTGATGTCTCTATGTATCGTCAGATGATTGGGTCCTTGATGTACCTGACGAATACGAGACCAGATATTTGCTTTGCAGTGAACACATTGAGCCAGTTCCTGACGGATCCGAGGAGTGTTCACCTAGTTGCTGTAAAGCATATTCTGAGGTACCTGAAGGGTACAGTGGATTATGGGCTCAAGTATGATGCGAATCAAAAGTTTAACCTACAGGGTTATGTTGATTCAGATTGAGCAAGCAGTGCTACAGATAGGAAGAGCACGTCTAGGTGCTGCTTCAGTATGGGATCAGGTGTGATCTCTTGGTTTAGCAGGAAGCAGTCCTGCATAGCACTGAGTACAGCTAAGGTAGAGTATGTTGCAGCCTGTTCATCTAGTTGTGAGGAAGTATGGCTCCGGAAGCTACTGTTTGAGTTATTTGATCTCCCGCTAGAGGCTACTGGTATCTTTTGTGACAACCAGAGTTGTGTGAAGCTGTCTGAGAACCCGGTGTTCCATGATAGGTCAAAAAACATAGAGATAAAATATCACTATATCAGGGATATGGTGCAGAGAGGAGCGGTGAAGCTCCTGCATGTTACGACGGACGAGCAGATTGCAGATGTGCTGACGAAGCCACTAGCCAAAGTGAAGTTCGAGTACTTTAGAGAGAGGCTTGGTGTTCTTCCGATCGACGACACTTCAAGGAAGAAGTGATGGACACATTTGCTGAAGCCATTCCAAGCATGTTGGAAGGAGGATCCTTCACATGGCTGTGGATGTAAGCGCTGGATGATGAGCATCAGAACGATGTTAGAATTTCTGCTCTGAATGATCAGTTGGATCATTTATATGTATATGTATGTATGCATCATGTTGGATGTTGGATATGATAAGTTTGATTATTTATATGTATATGTATGTACGTATCATGTTGGATGTTGGATATGATCAGTTGGATCCTCTATATGTATATGTATGTATGCATCATGTTGGATGTTGGATATGATCAGTAGGATCATTTGTATGTATTTTGTATATGCATCATGTTGGATGCTTGGATCATGTATCTGTATATGTATCAGGTGGATACTGTATATGATTAGGTAGATCATGTATGATCAGGTGGATCATATGTTTGTATTTGTATTAGGTGGATACATTTTATGATCAAGATGATCATGATGACGAGCTTCAGGATGTTTCTCCAGATGATATGTATCAGGACGATACAGTGATGATGATCAGGATGATCATGTGTACATCAGGATGATGTATGTTGAGTATCAAGTTGATACTCTGTGGCCGTGGACAGGTTGTGCAAAGGAAATCCTAGATTTGTTCTAGGTCACATCCAGTATGAAAAAGGACTGGCACTGTGTATCACATGTAAGACCTGGGAGATCCTATAGGTCGGATTTGTGTACCCGTAATAGCCTGGGATGCTCTTTTGAGGGTTTGTGATAGTGGACCACATGTAAGACCTGGGAGATCCGATAGGTTGGGCTGTGTGCCCGTAATAAGTCCTGGGATTCTCTTTCGAGGGTTTGTGGTGGGCTGCTACATGTACGAACTGGGAGATCTGATAGGTTGGGCTGTGTGCCCGTAATGAGTCTTGGGATGCTCTTTCGAGGGTTTGTAGCAGAGGTCACATGTAATCAGTCCTAGAGATCTTGTCGGTCGTGCTTAGGCACATAAATGTTCCTGGGATGCTCTTTAGAGTTCTTGTCAGTCGTGCTATGCACATAAATGTTCCTGGGACACTCTTTTAAGGTTTTGTGACAGTCACATGTAATAAGTCCTGGAGATCTGGACAGGATGAAAAAGGACTCAGATGCTCTTTAGGGTTCTTGCTAGTCAAGAGACTCTTTTAAGGTTTTGTGATGCATGTAATAAATCCCGAGGATTGCAAAGTATGGCCAGTGATGATAAAGACCTATAGGTGGTGGGCCTACATCTAGTATGAAAAAGGACTGGCTCTGTAGAACTTCCTATGATGAGTAGATCCAGAGATTGGTTGAGATAGAAGTAGCAGTGACAGTGACGATGACGATGCAACGATGATGATGATTTAGAGAAGAAGACTTGTGCCAACATATATGTGTCAAGAAATACCTTCCTAGTTAAGAGGGAGTGTTGATGTATATGTAACTTTGGAATGTATTTCATCTATGTATTTCATATATATTTATTGTACCCTTATAAGAGATGTGTTATTCCTCTATAAGGAAGTGTCGTCATGCGTATTGAAAAGTGTTGCAAGTATGTTAAATTGCCGATGGGTTATTAGACCACCATGTGTGGGGTCGGCCCTATTTTATGTAATATGTAATTGATGTACCTAGCTAGACAAGTCGGCCCCATAAGGTCACTGGGCAAACAGATAAGTATAAATAGAGATCGAGAGATCTCTATTTTCATCATTCGAAAACTCACACTTCTCTCACTCAGAAAGTGGCGCACTAGTGAGGAGGAGGATCATCTGCTATGAGGATACTATCTCTATGTATTTTGGTTGTACTTTGGTTGAGCCATTGCTCTCTCTATCTTTAAGAAAGTTGTGGGGTTTTTCACCTTAGGGTTTTCCCCACGGAAACTCTGTGTCTCTTGTCTCTCATGCTTTTGATTCTTGTGATGATTGACATGCTTGTTATGACTGATATGCATTGATATACTGTACATGTTATTCTCTTAGTTAAGATCCTAGAGTATTGTGAATTAATGCTCAAAATTTAACAATGCGCCCTCCACTGAGCCTCCTTCATTCAGTTAGTTCTAGTTACACCTACCATACTCAGTTAGACTCAGTTTGACTGATGGTCGATAGTTACTTGAGCATTGATGACTCCACTGATGATGAGATAGACTACTAGTTCTGCTCCAATGACACTCTAGTGATCCTTTGATCACTCCATGAAGGCTAATTTGAATTTCCACCTTAGGCATTCAAATCCTCATGCATTGTACTATTTATTTGTCCATATTGTGATTAATTAATTGGTGTGTGTGAAGTATTTTTGCTTATATCTGAGTTCTACTGTATTATTATTCTATTGCTCATTATACTGCATTGATCACTTTTCTTCTATTTTCTTGCTTAATCAATTACTTTCTTGTGAGGTATACATCAGCTCTTAGATCTGCTGTAAGTATTTTCACATGGTATTAGATGGTATCAGAGAATGTTGAGAGTATTGTTTATCTCCATTCCTGAGAGTTTTTTGCAGGTTATTACCAAGATTTTGAGTGCAGCAGTTGTAGCAATTTCTGCATTTATGCAACAGTAGCAGTTGCAGATATTCTCTATTATTTTTGCAGGTCTTCTACAGCTTCAATGAATTCAGAAGAAATCCCTCCTCTTTCTCCATTCAACTATGATGAATGGAAACCAAAAATGATAGCATATTTGAATAGCCATGATCTCTTTGATTGTTATTTTGAAAGAGAGTTCGAATCCTCTGAAGAGAAGATTGACTGGTTGAATAAAGGAGACATGGCCCTTGGAAGAATGATGGTTACTATGCCTGATTACATATTGTACCCAATCATTATTGATATTGAAACTCCAAAAGAGCTATGGGCTCACCTGGATGAAAGATTCGGCAGATAGAATGAAGGAATTGGTCCAAACCCTTTCGAGAACAAGCAAAGTGATGCATTCGCCCTCCTTGATGATCTCATTGATCATGAACCAGTATCAACCACATCTCATATTGAATTTGTCCACAATGAAGAAGAACTTGCAGATTCTACACTCATGCTCCAAATTTCCTCTCTTTCTATGCCAGCTCAAATTTCTTCTCTTTATTTGCATTTTTAGTCATGCATGCACTTTTAGGGTTTGCATGCATCCCATTCATCAGTCCCAGCACCTAGCCCTCAGTTAGCTATCCCTCGGAGCTTCCTTCCACTAAGTTTCATCCCTCTTAGAGCTTAGTGTGCCCTCCTCTCACCTACAACATGACAAAGGTGCCCTTCTTACCTACCACTTCAGTTTAGTTTAGTTATCTTCAGTTCCTTCCTTGATTTACGGATTAACCGACTCTTAACTGACCTTAGCACTCCGATGGACCTTCAGTGAGACTTTACTGCCCATTCTAACTCCAGTTAGCTCCTCATACCCCCTCCACTGAGCCTCCTTCATTCAGTTAGTTCCAGTTACACTCAGTTACACCTACCACACTCAGTTAGACTCAGTTTGACTGATGGTTGACAGTTACTTGAGCATTGATGACTCCACTGATGATGAGATAGACTACTAGTTATGCTTCGATGACACTCCAGTGATCCTTTTATCACTCCATGAAGGCTAATTCAAATTTCCACCTTAGGCATTCGAATCCTCATGCATTGTACTATTTATTTGTCCATATTGTGATTAATTAATTAGTGTGTGTGAAGTATTTTTGCTTCTATCTGAGTTCTACTGTATTATTATTCTGTTGCTCATTATACTGCATTGACCACTCTTCTTCTATTTTCTTGCTTAATCAATTACTTTCTTGTGAGGTATACATCAGCTCTTAGATCTGCTGTGAGGATTTTCACAAAACCTTTACAAAAATTGTTAAAGAAAGATGCCAGATTTGAGTGGTCAAGTGAAAGAAAAACGTCATTTTAAAATATAAACGATGCCATAACTAAGTCTCCAATTCTAATCAGTCTAGAGTATTCAAAAGAGTTTTAGATATTTCCCTTTGCCCCAGAAGACACAATTGTTGGCGTCTTACTTCAAAAGAATAATGAAGGACAAGAGCAACCTATTTCTTTCATGAGTAGGGCCTTACAAAATTCAAAATTAAAATACACTACCATGGAAAAGTAGGCATATGCACTTGTCAAATCTCTTAAGCATTTTAGGACCTATGTTGGATATGAAAATATTGTAGGATATGTACCAAACAAAGCTGTCAAAGATATCATATCCAACAAGATTGTCTAGGCATTAGAAGTAAGTGGGTTTCAAAACTTCAGGAATACGACTTAGAGATAAAACCCACTAAGTTAGTAAAAGGACAAGGCCTAGCTAAAATGTTATCTCAAGGAAATGAAGAAGCCTTAGGAATGGTTTGTCAGAGCAATAATTCAGATCAAAGAGTATCAGCATAACTTTAAAGATTAGAGCAGCATTTATGGTATTCAGATATCATCTTTTTCCTCGTTAATCTCACATGCCCAACTCACCTAGTTGGCCATAAGAGAAGAGCATTGAAATTAAAATCCACTAAGTATTGCATAACACAAAATGGACTGTGTTGGAGAAACAAAGATGGATTATGTTAGAGAATTATTACAGCTTAGGACCTTAGTCATAAGTCATATTATTGATTAATTGGTCCAAAACAGGTTAATAATTGCAATCCAAGGTTGTTAAGAGGTCGTTAGAAGTTACTTAGTCCAAATGATGACTTATCCACCATTCTATGGGCCAAAATTGGTTATCTGAGCTGTAAGGTGCCCTATTTATGGCCACCTCCAGCATTTATTACCACCTCCTGAGCAAAGGCACCATGTTTCCTTGGTTAAAGGAAACTCTCTTTGACTTAGGCGCCCATGCACTGAACCTAGTCATTTTAGCCCATATTTCATCGTTTTGGCCTCTCCTTGGATACCTAAACACCACCCAATCAGCTCTTTCACATGTGTGAGCATTAGTTTGGTCTTCCCATGCTCACCCAATGTTCATATGGAAAATTTGTACCATTTTAGGGTGATTTGGGAGCCTATTAGTCAACCTAGGGGGGATTGGGGTCAAATCTTAGCTATGCACTTGTCAAGCCTCCTAAGGCATTTCATTTCTTCCTATTGTTATATAAGGATGATCCAAACTCATTTTTGGGTTGGAAAGTTAATAGAATCTGATATTTGATCATTTGTATTTACTAGTTTTTTATCATTTGTGACTGGTTTTTGATCATTTGTTTTTCCAGAATTCTTTATGCACTTATTTCTTGAATAGAAAGTTAAATATTTCAATTGTGAGGTATCTATAGTATTTATATCCTACTTTGATAGAAATTTTACATGGTGTCAGAGATCTTGGAGCCACTATTTGAACCAAAGACTATTTTAGTGTGTTGGGCCTAGCCCAGATGTGGCAATTTTGAATAGGAAGAATTTTGAGAACTGCGAAGCTAAGTGCAGTTAAGTTTGAACAATTTTTGGTTAAGTTTTGGTATGCTGCGAATTTGCACGCAGCATAGTTTCGGAGGAGCTGCGAGGAGTACAGCGTCGCGATGTGCCACGTCAACGGAGATCCAACTAAGCAGAGCATGGATGGATGAAGGAAGTTATTTTGGTTAGGTCACAGAAGACCTATTTTTGGAAAAGATCATCGATAACTACCAAGTAGTGGGTAGGTGCAGATTGGAGGTAGGTGATTGATCACAACAGGCACAAGACTATTACTACTTGAACCAGTCATCTAAGGCCAGAAAAGAAGGAACAGCTCGACGGAAGCAACCTGTTGGCACGCATATAATAGAAGATCCACTGCTAGATATCAGTAGTCCGGTTTAGGGGAAAACCGTGATAGTTTTCTAAACCTAAGGGTTCTTCCTTCAAGATGTAAAAGACATGACCTACAGTTGTACCCTTTCCAAGATAAATAAACAACAGTTCTTGTGGACGTAGCTTCCCATCTGGGGGGGTGAACCACGTTAAACCACTGTGTAATGTGATTACTATGCATGATTGTCATTAGTTGTTATTTAATTTACTTACAGTGCATGCATAAGTTACTGTTATCTTATACGTGTTCATTTTTATCTATATTCACCGTGGAAGGGATGGAATAAGATGTTAATAGTTCAAGCATGGATGAATGTTAGTAAGCAAGCACCTATAAGTCTTGAATGAATGGATCGATGAGAATAACCACACACTTAATTGTTAAGGATTGAATCGCAGTATCAAAGCACATAGAACTACGTATCTCACTTATCTGCATAAGTCATGATGTTTATCAATCTAAGTAATGAAGAATACTTAAGGATTATCAAATAAGATTGAGTAAAAGTGATTAAGTATTATAAACCCCACTGCGCGGCCTATGGACACACTGAGGGTGCGAATACCTTTGCTCCTAAAGATTCTTGATACAAAGTAGAAGACTTCGCGCAGTCACTAAACATAGTTGTGCAGTCCATCACCGTGCTGCGCATTAATCAGCTGAATCACTCGCATCACAAGGTTGCGGAAACCTGCTTTTGCAACCACCCCCCTCAACTTCGCCTCGAGTGAGACCTCGAGCTGCATGTAGTCTGTTGCCGAAAGGGCCATTGAATAGGGGCTTTTGTTGGTATCTGGTACCGCAAAGAACCTGGGTCTACATTGGAAAACCTCTAGAACAGTGCTGCGACCAACAAATGGTTCTATTGCCGCACTAAGGCCAGTGATGCGATAGTATATTTGGAAAAGTAATGTCCAATAGTTGGCATCCAGAAAAGAAAGAGATCTAGGCTTGGTGCGATAGCATCGAAAGAGACTTCGCAAAGAAAGAAAATAGACATCCACGTCTATCTGACGTATAGTGGTTGAATAGATACTTGTGGAGGGACATCCACGAAATTTTTTGGGCGTCATTTCCAAACAAGCGACACAAGTGTCTATCGCGCCTAGCAGAAAGAAAGAATTGTTCCCAAGGCGGAGAACCTACAGAGTGGAGTCCGGAGATTAATGGACAGCTCAAAGCTATAGACAGCCCACTGTTAAGAGCAGTTGACTTCTGGGTTGATAGCATACTAGAAGGATTTGTGACCGAGTTTGATATAGATACCCTAAAGTCCTACAGCCAAACTGAAGCATACGTTTTCGAAGGATTCAGAGGTAAGTTCTTGAAAAATCTCAGTCTATACATTAAAATGCTTTTAACTGAGAAAGGTGTTTTAAGAATGCAACAATAATTCTAAATCTGTCATGGTAGAGAATACATACATTGATTCTGACGAAGAAAACCATACTTTGAGAAGTAGAAAGAGATACAAGCTTACTAACGAGAAGAAACCCACATCCTTTAGAAACCGTATAGATACCGAAATTCCATGTGATCTCAATAATACGAACACTCAGTTATCAACCACAATCCAGCGCATTATACCTCATAGTCAATCAATCCAAAACCCACCCGCTGCGACTGTCACGCACCCCATCCCATAGATCAGTAATACTAGTAACACCGCACGAGCGAGTGCTCACAGCACTACGACACAGACTATTCCACAGAATACTGTCCCTAGCACAATCCAGCAGCCTGTGTCTACTTTTTTCACAGGGAATCAGACTCAGAACAATACACAATCCGGAAGGAGAATGATAGATAACGATATAAAACTGTCGATATTCAAAGGAACGGGTGAGGAAGACCCTGATCAAAACTGGTTTCTATGCGAAGCCGTGTGGAGTGTTAAGCAAGTTACAGATGATGCTATAAAGAGATCCCAACTCATAACTACTTTTAGAGACAGAGCATTCCACTGGTTTATGAAGTATTCTCAAGTACGACCAAGAACCCTAGCAGACATCAAGACCGTGATTGCAACAGAGTTTAATAAACCCAAATCAAAATCACAGTGCATAACGGAGTTGAAAGAAATCAAGCAGAAACCTACTGAATCGGTCTAGGAATTCGACCAAAAATTCAAAACATTGTTGGATCAAGTGAGCTTTGTTATAGCTCCACAACAACATCAAGAATGGTTCATTGCTACGTTGTTGCCCCATATCAGACAACCACTGATGCAATAGAAGGTTGTATCTCAAGTTGAGGTCTTGGAGATCGCAATGAAATTGGAAGCCTCACCAATTGGAGAAAGTAGTTATGGGATGATACAGATCCAGAACCAATTGGCTACCTTGACATTAGAATTACAAGGTATGAAAAATGGAAAAGAAAAAATACATGAAGTTTGGTGCACAAGATGAAAAGGGGAGGGCCACACTAGAGAACATTGCCCCTTATTTCAAGATTATCTTAACAGTGGTGCACCAAACCCAATAAATATGAATCAGAACTAGGCGCCATTGTGTGAAATTTGTAGACCCAGAGGACAGCGGCCTGAGGATTGTTACCTCATACAGAAATATGTCAAAATGTCTAAAAACCTATTCTGTAATTTCTGTAAATCAGTTGGACATGATGATTCCAACTATCACACTTATGAATTAATGACTGAAAGAAAGCGAGATATGGAAGCAATGCGAAGCGCTGGTATGTACCATGTCCAAGAGGAAAATCATCCAAAGCAAGAAAACACCCATTATGATCAAGGAGGATATAGAGGCCGTGGTGGTGGATATCGCGGGAGAGGAAGAAATACTAGTCAAAATCAAGGAAGAGGACGAGGCCAGGTCATATGCTATAACTGTGTTCAGCCAGGTCATGTATCCATATAATGTACTAATCCATGCACCACATGCAATTACTGTAAATCATTTGATCATGTGATTGAAGATTTCCCTATGCTTGAGGTAGAAATGTAGAAGAGGAGAAGAACAGAAACACCGAACCCTAACATCTAGTTGATTGCATCAGAGAACAGACCTACAGGTCAGAGCGTCAATGTAGTAACGCAGAGTGGCGCTGATACAGGAAAAGACAACAGTGCAGAAGCCTCGACTTCCGGGACAGCTGATCCTAAGAAGAACCCTGGAGAAACAGTAGGAATTAGAAAAGCTCCTGGGAAGGCACCTCCATTGAACTTACAGAAAAAATAAGGAAATATTTAAAGAATCACGAGACATGTTTAAACAACCGCCACCTACTTCACCAAGGATCCCGTTGCGAAGTGAAGTACCGCAAATAGAAGATATGCCTCTGGCATATGATCAGACGCGCACTGCACCAAATACATCTAATTTTGTTGCGCAGTTTCTACAAAGCTGCATCAAGTTATTAAAACATAAAGACACTCTAATGGAATTTGAAAAACTAATAAATCAATATGAATCATGCAGTAAGAAAGGAATAACACATGGCGCAATACATAACATCAGAAGTACCAAAAGAACCGGCAGGGAAATTCAGTTCACTGGACAGATAGGAGATTACGAGATGGACGAGATCATTCTTGATCTCGGATCTGAAGTAAATGTCTTGACCAAGCAAACATGGCAAGAGATGGGAAAACCAAAGCTACAGTGGTCACCTATACAGTTAAGAATGGCTAATCAAGGCATAGTTATACCGCTGGGAAGGTTAACCAATACCATTGTCGACATTGATGGAGTACGAAGTTATGCAGACTTCGAAGTAATTGAAATTGTATATGATAGCAATCCTTATCCAGCACTGCTGGGCATCGATTGGGAAATGATGAACTCCACCGTCATCAATCTGAAAACAATGAAAATGATATTTGAAGGAAATGACATAAGGGTTGTCGCACCATTGGATCCTTCACAGGGGGAGCGATATGTTGAACCTATTCAAGAAGAGTACAGAGCTCAAGACCTTGACCGTATCTATGAAATGACAACAAATACTATGGATTATATTCATCCTACCGCAGATGGAACACTCAGTTGGCGTTGCGATAGTTCTTGCATCTCAAACTCTAATGCAGGATTAGAAAACTGGCAACACAGAATGCATGAAGTATCTGCCAGGAGATGCGCGACAATTACAAATTCACTTCGCTGGATTGGAAAATAGGTAATTCCAATCCCCACTTATGATGGTACAACTAATGTCTATTCATTTATCAAAGAATACACTACAAAAGTTGCAGATGAACATCGCGTCTCAGCATTAGACATGGCACTCTAGGAAACACCTGCTAAATGGTGGACCACACAAAACAAGACATTGGAAACCTGAAACAAGTGCAGAATCAAACTATAGATCATATTTGATGATAAGGCAACACTACCATTTGATAAATATAATGGCCAGACATATACAAAGGATCATATTAGAGCATGTGCAAAAGCGTGGGAAGAAAGACCACAAACAGAATGGGTACATCTCTTTGTGCATACGTTGGAGGAGCCTATTCCAAAGAAATGGTACCTAGAGGAGGAAATGCGTAGAGGAATAGTGGATTGGTCTGTCCTTACTGCGAGTTTCCGAAAGGACTTTAGCTTTGAAGACGACCATCTGACTATCCAAGACGCATTGCAGCTTATCAAGGAAAAGATATTTACACCAGATCCCATGAAAGAAAACATAACTTCGGAAGAATTTTTTGAAGCAAACAATGTACTTGCGAGTCTACAACCAGATTGGACAGAACAAGTAGAGCAAGTCATCGGCTGCTATAACTTAGCTGAAAAAGATGAAGATAAGGAACACAGTGATGACGAGGACCCGCGCAATATAAAGATCCCTAAATCTGAAGGAATGCGCAAAGTAGAAGGACCTCCATTAGAGATTCCTGACCTGAGTGGACCGGTCAAAACAAAGAAAGTGAACATCGGTACTAGTGAAGAGTCGAAGTTCGCAACAATAGGAGACTACTGGGATTATGATACAGTTGCAGAGATCGCAGCTATATTACAGGAATATCAGGAAATATTCCAAACGAAGTTCACAAAAATGAAAGGTATTCTAGGAGACTTAGGAGTGATGAGAATTCCTCTTAAACCTGGAGCGAAACCTATTAAGAAAAGACCATATAGACTGAATCTACGCTACAAAGAACGAGTTAAGGCAGAACTCAACAAGATGCTCGATGCAAGAATCATTGAGTCGGTTGAAGAATCTAAATGGATAAGGCCAATGGTCATCCAAGACAAGAAAACAAAGGGTGAGATTATGATCTGTGTTGATCTCAGAAAGTTGAATGATGCCTCTATGCACGATCCATTTCCTACACCTTATATCGATAAAGTACTTGATAACGTTGGAGGGAATGAAGCATACTCTTTTACTAATGGATTTTCTAGATACGATCAGATAAAAATTGATCCAGCCGATAGGCACAAAACCACTTTTGCAACAGAATGGGAATCGTTCCAGTATACAGTGATGCCTTTTGGCTTGAAGAATGCACCAGCCATATTTTCAAGAGTGGTGATCGCAGCATTTAAAGAATTCATCTAAAAGTTTTTAGAAGTTTACTTTGATGATTGGACCATTTTTTGGGTTACTAAAGAACCATGCCGCGAACCTCAGAATGATGCTGGAAAAATGTAGGCAACATCAGATTTCATTGAATTTAAAGAAATGTATCTTCTGTGTTCCTTATGGAATTCTGCTAGGACATATCGTCCGTAAGCAAGGATTGATGGTTGATCCCCGCAAAGATCGCAGTTATTGTAAACTTGCCTACACCAAATTCAGTTAAACAATTGCGCACTACACTAGGCCATACTGAATACTACAGGAAGTTCATAAAGGGTATGCACAGATAACAACAGCAATGGAGAAGCTTTTAAAAAAGGATGCACTATTCAATTGGAATGAGGACTATGAGAAAGGATTCGACACATTGAAAGAAAAAATGGTCACTGCACCGATCCTAGTTTTTCCAGACTGGGAAAAGCCATTTCACGTACATGTTGATGATTCATGTATAGCATTGGGTATTGTTCTTGCGCAACTAGGAGAAGGAGGAATTGATCATCCCATTGCATTTTCGAGCAGAAATTTATCTGTAGAGAAGAACTATACCACTACTGAAAGGAAAGGACTTGCAATGGTATATGCACTACAGAAGTTCAGACACTATTTGCTTGGTGCGCACTTCTCAATGTTTACTGACCATTCTGCATTAAAATACCTGGTCAATAAGCCAGTGTTAGGGGGGCGAATATGCATATGGCTCTTACTCTTCCAAGAGTATGATTTTGAAATAGTAGTTAAACCAAAAAAATTAAATTTAGGACCTGATCATCTATCAAGGATCGAGTCAGGAGAGGAACCTGCGAATCTAGAATACAATCTGCCTGATGCGCAATTGTTTGCTATACAGATTGTTGATGATTATTATCAGGATATCATTGACTTTCTAACTACCGGGTTCGCACCTACAGAATTCACTACACAGCAAAAGAAATAGCTTGTAGTTTGAGCCACAGACTTCACCATTATCGTAGGATAGCTCTACAAGTTAGGACCTGATGAAGTGCTGCGAAGATGTGTATTAGAACATGAGAAGCAATTTATATTAGTTGATGCGCAATCAGGAGTCACAGGAGATCATTATGCAGGAAGGGCTACTGCGCAAAATATATTGCGCGCAGGGCTATGGTGTCCCACAGTTCATAAAGACTCCAAAGAATATTTCCAGAACTGTGATGTCTGTCAGAGGATAGGGAAACCGTCAAGAAGAGATGAAATGCCATTGAACCCTCAACTGACCTTGCAGGCATTCGAGAAATGGGAAATTGATTTCGTGGGACCTATTAACCCATCGGGAAAAAGAACTGGTGTGAGGTACATTATTACAACAACTGATTACTTCACCAGATGGGCAGAAGCAAAACTAGTCAAAGACTATAGCACAGCTATAGCTGCGCAATTAATTTTTGAAAACATCCTTACACGATTTGGATGCCCAAATATTTTGATGAGTGATCAAGGCACCCATTTTCTAAACAGAACTATTGAAGCTTTGACTGAAGAGTTCTACATCCATCATCATCGCAGTACGCCTTATCACCCACAAGCGAATGGCACTGTTGAAGCATTTAATAAAGTACTTGAGAATGCGCTAACCAAGATATGCAACGTAACCCATGATGACTGGGACCTGCACATTCCATTTGTATTATGGGCATACAGAATGACATGCAAGAAGTTAACTGGACATACACCTTTCAGATTGGCTTACGGACAAGAAGCAATAATGCCAATCGAGTACATTATACCTAGTTTGAGAATAGCTGCATTTACAGGGATGGCAGATCGCATAGCACTAGAAGAAAGGATGTTACACTTGGTTGGCTTGGAAGAAGAGCGCTTCATCGCGGGATTTCACCAACAAGTGCAGAAAGAACGAGAAAAAGCATGGCACGATCGCCACATCAAGAATAAATCTTTTCAGGTAGGCAATCTAGTCCTACTATATGATAGTAAATTCATGAAGTTTCCTGGAAAATTTAAAATGCATTGGCTTGGACCATATACTATAATAGATGTTACTAATGGTGGTGCAGTCTAGTTAGCCACTTTAGCCAGTGATACACTACCTAATTTGATAAATGGAAGCAGACTAAAGCTTTACCGCGATAGTCCTGCTCTACAGCATCCAGTATGACCACAAAGAAGTAAAATTTTCTAGGTGCCAAATATAGTCGGAATTGGGCACTAGCAACTGTGGAAAATTATGTACATAGACTTGTAGAGATAGATCTATACAGCACACCAAAAATATATATATATATATATAGAGAGAGAGAGAGAGAGAAAATAAAAGAACCAATGCGCTGTTGTGACATTAAAAAAGCAGCAACTGGAAAGAAAAGAAAGTATATACCATGAAATCACTGCGCAAAACCAAAGATTTCCTACCACACAGTTCGATGCAAGGCTCCAGAAAATACCCGTTACAGTGTCGGTTGGGAATATAGTCGTTATACAGTAGTTTCCTACCGACCGCTCGGGCATTTAAAGCACAAATAGTCATTCTGAGCACAATTTTGAAAGACAAGACACAAGAAGCAGCCCGATTTCGTCAACGAATACCACCATTAAATGCATATCTAGCCATTCAAGGACGCGAAGGAGGGTCCGTCGTGCCTATAAATAACACTGCATATCATCTCGCGGCCATATCAAACACTTAGAATTTTCTGCAAAAACATGTGTCTGAGCTAGTTTTTGTAAGTCGTCTACAACTGTTGATAGTGTTTGCATGTCTAAGAGATTTTCATTTGAAGAAGAGTTCACAGTTGAAGAGACTGTGATGTTTTTCCAACATGGAGGAATTGATGAATTAATGAGAACCCCAAACAAGAAAATCGTTACAGAATCATAACAAAATCCAAGAATATCACCAAGACACAGCCCCTCAATGCAAAACAAAGGGAAAAATCCAGTAGCGCCGAGATCAAAACTACCAAAGACAAGTTCGGTACGGCCAAATAAGCCCCTTGCCGATAAAGAGATACCTTTAACCATGACTCTAGACTACATCTCGCCGCGTACAGTGGATGCGCCGGCCATTAGACTGCTGAAAAGTCCAAAGTATGAGATACCACTCTCACCAATATCGAAGCATGTTGAGGTGGACAATAATTTGTTAGGAAAGATTGCAGAATGCAAATGAGAGGACTATGATCTGCTAGCAATGCAGAAGGAGAATCCAACTAAACCACAGTTCCCAGAGTTCCAGCCTGACAAATACATGTGCTGGAAGAAGAATGCAAAGGGCGATCTCACCTTGGTCGCCGAGAGCTGGTTGTCCAGAGTAGCCAAGTCGGGGCTACTCAACCTACTAAGACTCCCACATTTCGACAGATCACCGGAGCTCAACGCGGTGGTGCGAACTCTTATGGCTCGCATCCACCAGGGATATTTATGGCTAGACCAGAATATCGACCTGACAATTGACTTAATCCACCGTATAACTGGATTAAGCAAAAGGGGAGAAGACCCAAGGAAGTTCTTCCAAGGAAAGTCAAAGGATAAACAAGTAGCAACATTGATGAAGCAGACAAAATCTATGATAAAAGGGAAGCGAGGCTTCCAGACTGATGACATAAAGGATGAGGCAATAAGGTTTGTCACGCAGCTATTAGTGGGAAAATATTAAGAAAGTGCAGACCATTAGAAGTAAACTCAGGCGCAGAACTACTTGGTGCTGCAGCTGCCGAAGGACAAGAATTCAATTGGTGCCAATATCTATTAAATGAGTTCCTTGAAGAACTGAATGATATGCAAATCAATGGTGGAAATGTCCACTTCACCTATCTCATCGTATTGATTGGATTCCTGGGGTGGAGGGAACCAAAGCACTATGTCAGAGTGGTCACAAACACTTCGGACTACAGAGGTGCTCGATTTCAAAATCTATGGGAAAACTTGAATCCAGAAAGATAGCACGAGACAGTGCTAGTCTTCTACACATATTACGACCAGCTGCATAGGGCCATCATGCTTACACCTCGCATACCAAAGCAAGTAAAAAGCAAATAAATCTGCATTATAAATTTTTATGCTGCAATGAAATGCATCTCCATTTCAGCCAAAGTGCAAAAAAAGAATGTTGATTGGTACCCAGGAAATTACCATATGTACGAGGAAGATATTGAGAATATCATGAAGGAATGGCCAGCTGAATTCCGAGTTGAGGTCGTGAATATCCAAAGTGATTCTGGCGAGGATAACCCTATCCCATGTCCCATAGTAGAAGATAAAGAGTCAAGCAAAAGGAAGGATGTTGGAAGTCCTTCGGGGCAAAAGGAAAAAAGGAAGAAACAGAAAGCAAACAAAGACCAATTAGACACAGTGCTTTGTGAAGATGATTATTTAATGATTGCCACGAGGGTAACTGAACAAATGGAGGAACTTTCGACAGACAAAGAGAAGAAGGAAAAGGCAATTCAAGACAGCTCAAACTAGAACCTGAATACACTACAAGGGATATCCCAAAAATTTGATGAAGTTAGTAGAAGATTACCCTTGCACCATGAGTCAGTAGCTGAAAAGGGGTCTGCGGAGACTTCACAGCAGCAAATAACGGTTCCCGCGAGGTCCCGTATTGTCCATTTGTAGCCACTATCTATCAGGTTTCCCTTACAAGATCAAGCAATGCTAGATACATAGAATGTACAGCACGTGGAGCTTGATCTTGCAAGCATACCATTGCCAGGACTACATTACTTACAGACGCAAGTCAGTGAAGAAATGCATGACAGAACCATAGAAGTGCTGAAAGGACAGGCAGAGGCAAAGGCAACTCGAGGAAGATAGCTCATGGAGTACTAGGCAACTATAAGATGAAAGAGATCGTCGATTGAGATTGGAGAACACGATCACTGCTGTTGCAGATAATATAGATGAATTTGAAGTACAAACAGAACCAGCAGATACAATTGTCAAGATTGGCGATTTGGTCAATACCCTAAAGAATGAGAAGGAAGACATGGAGATTCTCCATGAATCTGAAATTGCTTCCCTGAAAGTGCAGATCAATCCACAGACTCCACCAGATGAACAGCAGTTGAGACAAGGAGTAGTGAAGGCCGCGACACAGAATATTTCTATCGAAGTGACTAAGAGCCAAAGTCTACTGGAAGCAGCATTGAAGGCATTTAATGCCCTTGAAGAAGACCAACAATTGCTCGAAGTAAAGAAGGAAGTGAAAGAAAAACAAGAAGCACTAGAAAAGATGGGTGAGGAAGCTAAGGCATTACCAACAAGGGAGAAACTCCAAATATACAGATAAATCAACACCCTAAAGAAGGAAGTTAAATCTTTGCGAGAGAAGGAAACAGAAATGGGCGATAAGTCGCAGCCATTATTAGAGGACGCCGGCATGATCTCGTAGGAGATCGAAGAAAATTTAAAGGAGCTGAACCAGAATCAAGAGCAAGTGGAAGGCCAGATCGGCCAGGAGATAACACTTGAGATGGTGGAAACAGTTGGGAAACTTGAACAAGATACAAAGGCCATGGTAAAAAAGCTGACTCACACATTCAAGGATTTCGCTACGAAGATCAGCCAACAATCAGCAGAAGACCTTCAAGGAGTTCCAGGTGGCTCGAAGGCGAGCCACATGTAAGTGTTAGGGGCCTGTTGGGCCTAGCTGAGATGGGGCAATTTTGAACAGGAAGAATTTTGAGAACTGAGGAGCTAAGCGCAATTAAGTTTGAACAATTTTTGGTTAAGTTTTGGTATGCTGCGAAGTTGCGCGCAACATATTGTCGGAGGAGCTGTGAGGTCGGTGTTGCGTGGAGTACATCGCCGCGATGTGCCACATCAACAGAGATCTAGCTAAGCAGAGCATGGATGGATGAAAGTAGTTATTTTGGTTAGATCACAGAAGACCTATTTTTGGAAAAGATCGCCGATAACTACCAAGTAGTGGGTAGGTGCAGATCAGAGGTAGGTGACTGATCACAACAGGAAGAAGACTATTACTACTTGAACCAGTCATCTAAGGCAGGAAAAGAAAGAACAGCTCGACGGAAGCAACCTGGTTGCACGCATATAACAGAAGATCCACTACTAGACATCAGTAGTCCGGTTTTGGGGAAAACCGCGACAGTTTTGTAAACTTAAGGGTTCTTCCTTGAAGATGTAAAAGACATGACCTACGGGTCTTGATATATAAATAAGGAAATTTTGTAAAGGAAAAGGGTTAATTTAACTCTCAATTTTGTGATATTATTGAATATTGTGAGATCTGTTACATAAAATCATTGTAAAGGCTCTGCAACCGAGTGCGCGGAGACTTAATTTAGAGAGAGAGAGAAAGAAGAGAGTCTACAGCTCAGTGCGCAAACAAAGAACTGTTGTACCCTTTCCAAGATAAATAAACAATAGTTCTTGTGGACGTAGCTTCCCATCCAAGGGGGTGAACCATGTTAAACCACCAAGTTAAGTGATTACTGTGCATGATTGTCATTATTTGTTATTTAATTTACTTACAGTGCATGCATAAGTTAATGTTATCTTATACGTGTTCATTTTTATCTATATTCACCGAGGAAGGGATGGAATAAGATGTTAATAGTTCAGGTATGGATGAATGTTAGCAGGAAAGCACCTATAAGTATTGAATTAATGGATCGATGAGAATAACCACACACTTAATTATTAAGGATTGAATCACAGTATCAAAGCACAAAGCACACAGCACTAAGTATCTCACTTATCTGCATAAGTCATGATGTTTATCAATCTAAGTAATGAAGAATACTTAAGGATTATCAAATAAGATTGAGTAGAAATGATTAAGTATTATAAACCCCACTGCACGGCCTGTGGATGCGCTGAGGGTGCGAATACCTTTTCTCCTAAATATTCTTGACGCGAAGTAAAAGACTTCGCATAGTCACTAAACGCAGTTGCACAGTCCATCACCGCGCTACGCATTAATCAACTGAATCACTCGCATCACAAGGTTGTGGAAACCTACTTCTGCAACCACCCCCTCAACTTCACCTTGGGTGAGACCTCAGGCTGCTTCCAGTCTATTTCCGAAAGGGCCGGTGAATAGGGGTTTTTGTTGGTATCTGGTACTGCGAAGAACTTGGGTCTACATTGGAAAACCTCTAGAAGAGTGCCGCGATCAACATAGTGGTGCGCCAGAAGCAGTGGAGAAAAAACCTAAGTCCCTGGAACCATTTCCTTGAAGCCATTGGAAAAATCCATTGGATTCTATCGAGGGTGTGATTCTCTTTCGAATGTGCCCACTATTGAGCAGGGTTCGAATCTACTAGTGTAGATCCCCTCCTGAGTGTTGAGAGTTTTTATTGTAGGTATAGAGTGCACCATTGTCACCAAGTGCGCTAGCAACATAAGATGGAGCAAAATCATGCTCATTTTCTCACTCTATTCAACTTCTTTGAGTGGAAAGCCGAAATGGTCATCCAATTGAGATCCAAGGGTCTCTACAGAATCACCATGGGAACTGAGGTTGAGCCCAACTCTGCAATGGAGAAGTCAAATTACTTCAACATAATGGATGAAGCATTCGGTATGCTTTGTCTCAGTATCTCAATAGATCTTTTGTTTCATGTTGAAATTCTAACTACACCAAATGAAGTATGGCTCAAGCTTGAGTCTTTGTTTGGGAAGTCTAATGAGATGAGGGGTCACCAACTTGAGAATGAGTTGATCTCACTGATCCCAAGCAACTTCGATTCAATCCAGGACTTCTTCACCAAGTTCAAGATCTTGGTCTTGAAAATCAAACGATGTGCCATTGACAAGAAGGAAGAAAAGTTGGTTATGTCCATTTTTTTGAAGTTGGGTCCTGAGTACTCAGTCGCTGTCTCTAAATTTCACTCCACAAAACTTACAGTTAGAAATTGGATGATGCCATCTTTGGCTGATTTCATGGAGATGTTGTCTCAAGAGAAAGATAAGCTGGTCTTGATGGGTTCCATTAAGCAAAAAGATCAATTTCTTGCTACTGGAGATTTGAGACAAGCAAGAGGAAAGAAAAATCCCAAGGGTTCAAAACCACAAGAGAAGAATAAATACAAGGATAAGCCCAAATCTTCTTATGGGGGTTCGAATCCTGTCAAAGACGAGGGAAAGAAGAAAGAGAAGAAAAAATGCACCTACTGTCAAAAGGCTTGGCACCCTGAGAGTTCATGCATGAAGAAAACCATATACATGATGACCCATCTCCTACAGAAAAACAACATTCCTCTTGTAGAAAGTTCGAAGAAGAAAGAGGGTGATTCCAAAGACAAGGAGATGTGCCATGCATTGATGGCTAGTACCTTTGAGTCCTATTCTTTCATCATTGATTCAAGTGCCTCAAGGCACATGGTTTATTCAATAGATTCATTCTCTAGTCTTGATCCATACAGTGGTTCTTCCATTCTCATGGGAGATGACTCAGAAATCCCTGCTAAAGGCATTGGGAAAATCTCACCAGAAAATGGGTACTTCAGTAATGTACGGTATGTGCCTAATATTGCATAAAACTTACTCTCTATATACCAAATGACCCACACTAGTTCATCCAATAGATTGATCTTCACCCAAGATGATATGGAGATCTCAAAAGTTTTGACTGGCAAAGTTGTAGCAGTCGGTGTAGCAGACCATGATTCGAGGTTGTACAAGTTCTCTCATTTTCTTGAGTACTCTTCTCCAAATGCACTTCTATCACATGGTAATGAAGTCAGCAAACTATGTCATGAGAAGTTTGGACACCCCAACTACATATATATTCAATCCTTGAACAAATAAGAGATGGTTGAAGGGCTTCCAACAATCATATTTTCCAATGGCACTTGCAAAGGGTGCATTGTTGGGAAGCATGCTGAGAAAAAGTATGATAAAGGGAAGGAAAGGAGAGATGTTGAACCTCTTGGTTTAGTGCATTCATATATGATTGGTCCCCTTCCCACTCCCTCCTATGGAAGCTCAAATTATGTGCTTACCTTCATTGATGATTTCTCAAGGTACTGTTGGTTATTCTTTCTCAAGCAAAAATCTGACGTTTTCCAATGTTTCAAATTTTTCAAGAACTCTGTGGAGAACTTTAGTGGGAGGAATATGAAGGTCTTTAGGTCTAATAATTGAAGGGAGTATGTAAATAAGGACATACAACAGCTCTATGAATATTATGGCATCCAAATGCAACATTGTGTGCCTTACACACCTCAGCAAAATGGTGTTGCAGAGCGCAAGAATAGAGCATTGGAGATGGCCACATACATGATGGAGGCTAAGTCTTTGTCTCGTAAAATATGGACCAAGGCCATGAATTGTGTTTCCTATGTTTAGAAAAGAGCACCACATAAATCCTTGGAAGGCATGACTCCATATGAATCTTGGATGGGCCACAAGCCCAATGTTTCTCATTTCAGGGTCTTTGGCTCAAAAGCTTGGGCTAGAATTCCTCCAGAGAAGAGAAAGGCCTTGCAGCCCCAAATCAAGGATTCTCTCATGGTTGGATATACATAATATGAAAAGGGATACAATCTCTTTGATCCCTCATCTCAAAAAACATTCATTGAAAGAAGTGTTCAGTTTGAAGAAGAAGAGCCCATGCATGCTACATAACAAGGTGATGGGGAAAACCCCCTGCTTGGAGATGATGTAAGTGATGGTTCTTTCTCTGATTGTTTTGATTCTAATATGGATTATGAATATAATGATATTTCTACAAACCAAGACCCTACCTCAATTCCCAAGTGGGCTGAGAAAACCATACAAGCTCCTCGTGAGCTTGCAGGAGATCCTCAAGATCCTAGGAAAACTAGATCTCAATTTCACAATGCTTTTGCATCTTGTGATACAAATATTCATGGTAGATGTTTTATTATGGTTGGATCTGATCCTAAATCATATGTAGAATCATCAAAAGATCCAATATGGCAAAGAACCACGCAAGAAGAGATGAACTCCCTCCATGACAATGAAACATGGGATTTGGTCCCTCTTCCTCCCAAGAGGAAACTAGTGTAATGTAAATGGGTTTATAGGACAAAAATGGCATATTATGGTTCTAATGTGAAGTATAAGGCAAGGTCAGTGGCTAAGGGATTCTCTCGGGTCCATGGAGTGGACTATACAGAGACATTTGCACTGATGGAAAAGATGGACTCAATCAGGCTAGTTTTTTCCATTGATGCTTCCAAGCGATGGGAGCGAGTTCATCACATGGATGTGAAGAGTGAATTTCTTCACGGGGATATTGATGAGGAGATCTATATGCAGCATCCTGAAGGATTCATTGCATATCATACACTTGTTTTCAAGTTGAAGAAGTCCCTCTATGCTCTCAAGCAAGCTCCTAGAGCTTGGTATCTCAAGATGGACAATTTTTTGTTGTCACAAAGCTTTGAGAGATGTAATTATGATCCTAATGTATATATGCAACATGTTAGTGACCTGATATTGATTATTGTACTCTATGTTGATGATATTTGATCACTGGTAGTTGCACCAAATAATTGGGCTCAGTTAAGGTTGCATTGCACAGTGCATTTTCCATGACCGATCTAAGATTGTTGAAACAATTTTTGGGCTTGGAGATTGATCAAAATATGGATGGGATCTTTGTTTCTCAATCTAGATATGCTTCAGATCTTTTGCAGAGGTTCAAGATGGTTGAATGTAAGTCTACAAAATTTCCATTCCTTTATGGAGTTAATCTTACTGATTGGGGTTCTTCACCACTAGTTGACAATTCACTTTATAGACAATTAATTGGGAGCTTGTTGTATCTCACTCACTCTTGACCAGATTTTTATTATGTTGTTGTGGTTGTTGAAAGACACATGCAAGAGCCTCATGAGGTCCATTGTAAGGCAGCCAAGAGGATCCTACACTATGTATAGGGTACCAAACATTTTGGCATCCACTTTGCAGTTGGTTCATCTCTTGAACTAGTTGGTTTTACTGATTCTGATTGGGCTGGTGATAGTTCTGATCAGGAGTCTACTTCTGGGTATGTGTTTATGCTTGCACATGGTCCCATTTGTTGCTCAAGAAAGAAGCAATACATCATCTCCTTATCTTCAATTGAGGCCGAATACAGGGGAGCAGTGAATGCAGCTACATAATGTGTGTGGTTGAAAGGCATTCTTGGAGAGTTTGGATTTGTGTTTGATTCACCCATAGTCATTTGGTGTGATAATCAAAGCACAATAAAGATCTCCACTAATCCAGTACAAAGGCGGAGCACCAAGCATATAGAGATTCATATGCACTACATTCGAGGCTTGGTGCATGACCAGATCATAGCATTGCAGTATTTCCCTTCTGCTGAGCAAATTGCTGATATCTTCACCAAGAGTTTCACTGAGAAGACCTTCACTTACCTTAGGTCACTCCTTGGGGTGAGTGATGCATGGTGAAGATTGGTGTATTTTCCAGATATGCCACATGTCCATTTTTCAGGGGATGTTTTATTTCCCATGAGGTTTTCCTCCTTACCTTGGTTACATGGACTAATAAAAATTGTTGTTGTAAAAGGTGACTTGAGCCTTAGTTTCCAAGGCCTTATTTTGATTATGATTACAAGTCTAGCTTATGGGGTGGTGTTAGAGCATTATTACACCTTAGGACCTTATTCATAAGTCATATTATTGATTAATTGGTCCAAAACAGGTTAATAATTGCAATCCAAGGTTGTTAGAAGTTAGTTAGGCCAAATGATGACTTATCCACCATTCTATGGGCCAAAATTGGTTATCTGAGTTGTAAGGCACCCTATTTATGGCCACCTCCAGCATTTATTACCACCTCTTGAGAAAAGTCACCACGTTTCCCTGTTTTAAGGAAATTGTCTTTGACTTAGGTGCCCATGCACTGAATATATTCATTTTGGACCATATCTGATTGTTTTGGCATCTCCTTGGATACCTAACTACCACTCAATCACCTCCTTCACATGTGTGAGCCTCATTTTGGTCTTCCCATGCTCACCCAATGTTCACATGGGCAGTTCATACCATTTTAGGGTGATTTGGGAGCCTATTTGTCAACCTAGGGGGGATTGGGGTCAAATCTAAGCTAGCCACTTGTCAAGCCTCCTAAGGAATTCAATTTTCTCCCTATTGTTATATAAAGATGATCCAAACTCATTGTTGGGTTGGACAATTAATAGAATCTAATATTTGATCATTTGTATTTACTGGTTTTTGATCATTTGTGACTGGTTTTTTATCAATTGTTTTTCCAAAATTCTTTATGCACTTATTTCTTTCATAGTAGCTTAAATATTTCAATTGTGAGGTATCTATAGTAGCTAGATCCTACTGTGATAGAGATTGATGAACCATAGTCTAAAAAAGTCTTGGTTGAGTTTCATTCAGGTTTTTGTGGTGGACATTTTGCAGCTAAAACCACATCCCACAAAATCCTTAGAGCGGGTTACTATTGGCCTATTATTTTTTCATATGTGCACAAGTTTGTCAAAATTTGTCCCCAGTGTTAGTTGTTCACTCGGAAACAAAAATTGAAATCTTTTCCCCTTCAGTTAGTAATAGTCCAAGCCCCTTTTCAGCAGTGGGGGTCCGATTTCATTGGTCAGTTTAAGGAAAATTAAAGTAATGGATAACTTGGATTCTTACTGCAACTGATTATTTTACCAAGTGGGTGGAAGAAATTCCCACCAAGAAGGCAACTGACCAAGTGGTTATGGAATTCTTAGAAGATAAGAATTCAATGGAAACATAACCGGTCTTCGAGACCTCTTAAATTCAATGGCAGAATATGTACGTGCTTGAACATTGGTTGCATGTTTCTGCCTTATGTCACCACAATGTTTGTATTAACACCAAACATAACGCTTGGCCGTTCAACCACCTTTATTCGACCTGTTGGGATGGGCCTTGATATGTGTAAGGTAAATTGTTACATAATAACCGTTTCAAGGGCCATCTTCTACTACGTGGTGACCAACTCATTCACAGTAGCGACCGTTGAGATGACTCTGTCATGTCCACGAGTCTGCCCATTACCTCGGTGATTTTATTATTCCTTTTATGCCCTACTGAAGCTCGTCAACTTCTATCATTTATTCCGGTCAACTTCTCAGCACAAGTTGTTTTTTTGCATAAACTCTCTATCATTTATTCCAGGATTCACCAAAACAACAAGGTTGGGTTTCAAAAATCCCCACCATTTTTGCATTTACTATCCCATATAATTTTCATGTTATTTATCTTAACAATGTAACAAAGAACAACAATAATAGGCTTGATTTCTGAATATGCCAACTGATAATTCTGATTTTTCTTCAATATGCTTTTCTTGTCCATGTTATCTTGGGATGCCTTTTGGTAATTGCATTTCATTCTCATGATGTCTGGATACTTGGAAAGATGTACACCCCTTATTCTTTACCATCTGCGGGTCTCAGAAACATGCAGGGTACAACACCTTTATTTAACAAAGTGTATGAGTTTTTCAGGCATATGCACTTGTCAAATCCAATGGCTTCAAGAATGATTTGATAGTTTTCTCTCTAAGTCATATTCCTGAATTTTCGAAACCCACTTACTTCTAATGCCTAGACAATCTTGTTGGGATAGGATATCTTTGACAGCTTTGTTTGGTACATATACTACAATATTTTAATATCCAACATAGGTCCTAAAATGCTTAAGGGATTTGACAAGTGCATATGCCTGCTTTTCCATGGTAATGTATTTTAATTCTGAATTGTGTAAGGCCCTACTCATGAAAGCAATAGGTTGCTCTTGTCCTTCATTATTCTTTTGAAGAAAGACACCAACAATTGTGTCGTCTGAGGCAAAGGAAAATATCTGAAACTCTTTTGAATAGTCTGGACTGATTAGAATTGGAGACTTAGTTATGGCATCCTTTATATTTTTAAATGATTTTTTTCCTTCACTTGACCACTCAAATCTGGCATCTTTATTTAACAATTTTTGTAAAGGTTTCATATGCTCTTCCATATTAGGGATAAATCTTCTTATAAAGTTGATCTGACCATTGAAATATTGGAGGGATTTTAAATTTTGGGGTAAGGGAACTTTCTTGATAGCTTCTACCCTTTCAGGATCAATCTTGACCCCATATTTGGAAATGATATGGCCTAACAACTTGCCCTCGTCAACACCAAATACTGACTTGGATGGATTTAGAGAAATGCCATACTTGCGACATCTTTTAAAAACTTGCCTTAGATGATTGACATGGCCATATATTTATTTAGAGAAAACTATCAAATCATCCTGATATATTTCAATGATATTATGATAGTGGGAACATTCAGGAGAGAATCACACCCTGGATAGAATCCAATGGATTTTTCCAATGGCTTCAAGGCAATAGTTCCAAGGACTTAGGTGGTTTCTCCACTGCTTCTGGTGCACCACTAAAACAGTCTTTGATTCGAATAGTAGCTCCAAGAGTTCTGACACCATGTAAAATCTCTATCAAAGTAGGATCTAGCTACTATAGATACCGAACAATTGAAATATTTAACTTTCTATTCAAGAAATAAGTGCATAAAGAATTCTGGAAAAACAAATGATCAAAAACCAGTCACAAGTGATAAAAAACCAGTAAATACAAATGATCAAATATTAGATTCTATTAACTGTCCAACCCAAAAGTGAGTTTGGATCATCCTGATATAACAATAGGAAGAAATCAAATTCCTTAGGAGGCTTGACAAGTGCCTAGCTTAGATTTGACCCCAATCCCCCCTAGGTTGACTAATAGGCTCCCAAATCACCCTAAAATGGTACGAATTTCCCATGTGAACGTTGGGTGAGCATGGGAAGACAAAAATCAGGCTCACACATGTGAAGGAGGTGATTGGGTGGTGTTTAGGTATCCAAGGAGAGGCCAAAATGATCAAATATGGGCTAAAATGACTAGAATCAGTGCATGGGTGCCTAAGTCAAAGACAATTTCCTTAAATCAGGGAAATAGGGTGCCTTTGCTCAGGAGGTGGTAATAACTGTTGGAGATGGCCTTAAATAGGGTGCCTTACAACTCAGATAACCAATTTTGGCCCATAGAATGGTGAATAAGTTATCATTTGGTCTAACTAACTTATAACAACCTCCTAACAACCTTGGATTGCAATTATTAGCCTGTTTTGGACCAATTAATTAATAATATGACTTATGACTAAGGTCCTAAGATGTAATAATTCTCTAACATAATCCATCTGGGTTTCTCCAACCCAATCCATTTTGTGTTATTCAATACTTAGTGGATTTTAAACTCAATGCTCTTCTCTTATGGCTAACTAGGTGAGCTGGGCATGTGAGATTAAAGAGGAAAAATATGATATCTGAATACCATGGCTGCTGCTCTAATCTTTGAAGTTATGCTGATACTCTTTGTTCTGATTTATTGCTCTGACAAACCATTCCTAAGGCTTCTTCATTTCCTTGAGATAACATTTTAGCTAGGCCTTGTCCTTTTACTAACTTAGTGGGTTTTATCTCTAAGTCATATTCCTAAATTTTCGAAACCCACTTACCTCTAATGCCTATACAATCTTGTTGGGATAGGATATCTTTGACATCTTTGTTTGGTACATATCCTACAATATTTTAATATCCAACATAGGTCCTAAAATGCTTAAGGGATTTGACAAGTGCATATGCCTGCTTTTAACAACTTATGCCCTGCTTTTCCAATGAACCATTTCTGTATGTTTAGCTTCCATTCAAAATAATTCCTGGCTGGAAATACATGAACCATTTCTGTATGTTTAGCTTCCATTCAAAATAATACCTTTCGAAAAACATTGGATGTATTTTCTTTTGTTTATTTTCACCTGATGATTTAGGTCTTATGTGACCTCAGAATATGGGTTTCTCTCTTTGAGGAAATTTTGCTATATATATGTTTTCAATAGATGTGAAGTTAACTTGTCATAATATCCTGGCCAAGAAACTGGAATCCTCATGAAGAGAGTAGATTTTTTTAAACTGTCATGCTTGAAAAGTTGAAAGGAACACAATTGTCAGTTACTATCTTGTCCATACCCAGTTCCTTTTCACTAGGGTCATTTTCCAATGGCTTAGTGGTTTGAATTCAACTCCATCCAGCTGCATAACTGTCGAGGAGATAATCTGAGAGATTGTTTCAATGCATATTTTGCCCTTCTCTCAAGAGTTACTTATGTGTTTTCCCCTAACGTGAGATCAAGAACAAATAGCTAAATGAGAAATGCCTTGATTGTTTTCTACCAGAAATATTTTATAGGGGCGCTGTAAATAAGGTTGTTCTATATTTTAAAAAATTTCTATGTTGCATATGTTTCATAATGCTCTAGTTTTTTTTTAACTTCTCCAAAGTGTTTTGATTTTTTTTTCTTTTCTAAACCTACTTGTATATCCCCATGGGACTATATCACGGAGTTGTAAATTGAAGACATCACTTGTTAAAACTCACAGATCTTTATTACCTATTGTTTTGTTGTCCATTACAAAATGTGGTGTTGATTAGCTTAAGTTTTTCTCTCCACTTATTGACCTCAATTTATTTTTTTAAGTCTATCCCTCTAGTTCATTTATGGCTCCACTCAAAGTATAAGCCCAATGAACTTAGTGCTTGAGGTTTTTTTCAAAAGCTACTCATTTGGTAATCATAACTTGTCATAGCGCTTAGCTTGTGGGTGGTCCTTGTTGATTGCACACCGGTGGCCTCCTTTTTGTGGTGTTTGAGATACGCAACAGATTAATACCCACAACGGCACCCACAGGATCAAGACCTCTGTCGAAGTTTCAGAAGAGAAGAGACATGAGCTACCTTGATTAGCCTGAGATTGCAACTATTTCATGATATTCCTTTGCCCTCGAGGGTGAATTGCTGTAGAAGAATATCTGTAGACCCCATATCTGTAGATGTCAGTCTTTAAAAGGAATGATCACGAAGTGATCTATGCTTCTGACAGTTCTTTTATCATTCCTGTGATTCTATAACTTGGTTTATAAACACAATTAATAAGATGTCAAGTTTGAATCTGGTGGAATTCATAACTTTGTAAACCAACAAATATACCAAAGACAAATGACATATTTTCTTTTGAAATTTTTAATACATGAATTTGAAAATATTGATTTTGGGCAGAACTAATTCTGGAATGATAGCATGTTCTACGCATAGTGCATCCTTGTCCTCAACAATGAGGCAATGACTCTTATTGCACAAATTCTTCTTTGTTGTCCTCACACTTGAGGAATTTATCATATTTATCAGCATTCTGCATGTTAACCATTTCATCATGTTAACAATTCACTTTAGTGACATTTAAATTCGAAACTACATCAACATCTTTATCAATAGCAATTTCAACTTCTTCAAATTATGTTGCTGCTACACAAGATACAACAACATCATTTTCATCTTTAGTTTCAACATAATTTTCATCATTTGATATATCAACACAATTGTGAGATTCACAAATAATTTGACTATCTTCTGCTGCTTCTGCAAATTTGTCTGCTAAAATATTAACAGGCTGTGACTCAGCCATATTGCTAAATTTTGAGCATTAATTCACAATACTCTAGGATCTTTACTGAGAGAATAACATATACAGTATATCAATGCATAAAAATCACAATAAGCATGACAACCATCACAAGAATCAAAAGCATGAGAGACAAGAGACACAAAGATTCTGTGGGGAAAACCCTAAGGTGAAAAACCCCACAACTTCCTCAGAGATAGAGAGAGAAATGGCTCAACCAAAGTACAACCAAAATACACTTGAGATAGTATCCTAGAAGCAGATGATCCTCCTCCTCACTAGTGCGCCACTTTCTGAGTGAGAGAGAGATAACTTTCTGAATGATTCAAATAGAGATCTCCTGATCTCTATTTATACTTAAACTATTTGCCCAGTTAAACTATGGGGCCGACTTGTCTATATAGATACATCCACAATATAATATATATTTCAGGGCCGACCCCACACATGGTGGTCTAATAACCCATCGGCAAGTACACACACTTGCGACACTTGTCAATCCACATGAAAACACTTCCTTATAGAGGAATAACACATCTCTAATAAGGGTACAATAAATATATATGAAATACATAGATGAAATACATTCCGAAGTTACATATACATCAACACTCCCTCTTAACTAGGAAGGTATTTCTCGACACAGATCTGCTAGACAAGTCTTCTTCTCGGGATCATCGTCATCGATGCATCGTCATCGTCATCGTCACTACTGCTGCTATCTCAACCAATCTATGACTCTACTCGTCATAGGAAGTTCTACAGAGCCAGTCCTTTTTCATACTGGATGTAGGCCCACCACCTGCATGTCTTCATCATCACTAGCCATACTATGGAATACTCAGGAGTTATTATGTGCGTCACAAAACCTCGAAAGAGCATCCCAGGCTATTACGAGCACACGGCTCTACCTATAGGATCTCCTAGGGCCATATTATATGTGACCTCACCACAAAACCTCGCAAGAGCATACCAGGCTGTTACGAGCACACAGCTCTACCTATAGGATCTCCCAAGGACAAATTATATGTGGTCACCACAAAACCTCGCAAGAGCATCCCAGGTTGTTACGAGCACACAGCTCTACCTATAGGATCTCCCAGGGACAGATTATATGTGGTCATGGAAAAACCTCGCAAGAGCATCCCAGGACTTATTACGGGCACACAGCCCAACCTATCAGATCTCCCAAGGACATATTATATGCCATAGGACAAAACCTCGAAAGAGCATCTACCAGATATCCCAGGGCCAGATTATATGCCGTAGGCAAAAACTCGAAAGACTATCTGTAGATCTCCCAGGGCCAAATTATATGTCCTCCCAGAGAAAAACCTCGATAGAGCATTTTCCAGATATCCCAGGGCCAAATTATATGCCATAGGCAAAACCTCGAAAGACTATCTGCAAATCTCCTAGGGCCAAATTATATGCTCATCTGCAAAACCTGATCCACGGACATAGAGTATCAACCTGATACTCACCCTACATCATCCCGATGTATACATGATCATCTTGATGATCATCACTGGACCATCCTGTTGCATGTCATCTGGAGCAACATCCTAAAGCTCGTCATCCTGATCATACAATGCATCTACCTGATACATATCATCATACATGATCCACAGGATCATACAGTGTATCCACCTGATACAAATACAAATACATGATACATATCACCATACATGATCCACCTTATCATACAATGTATCCACCTGATACATATACAGATACATGGTCCAAGCATCCAACATGATGCATATACAAAATACATACAAATGATCCTATTGATCATATCCAGCATCCAACATGATGTGTACATACATATAAATGATCCAACTGATCATATCCAGCATCCAACATGATGCGTACATACATATACATATAAATGATCCAACTGATCATATCCAGCATCCAACATGATGCGTACATACATATACATATAAATGATCCAACTGATCATATCCAGCATCATACATGATGCATACATACATATAAAAATGATCCAACTGATCATACAAAGCAGAAACCAAAATATCATCCTGATGCTCATCATCCAGCGCTTACATCCACAGCCATGTGAAGGATCCTCCTTCCAACATGCTTGGAATGGCTTCAGCAAATGTGTCCATCACTACTTCCTTGAAGTGTCATCAATCTGAAGAACACCAAGCCTCTCTCTGAAGTACTCGAACTTCACCCTGGCTAGTGGCTTCATCAGCACATCTGCAATCTGCTCATCCGTCGCAACATACAGGAGCTTCACAGCTCCTCTCTGTACCATATCCCTGATATAGTGATATTTGATCTCTATGTGTTTCGACCTATCATGAAACAATGGGTTCTCAGATAGCTTCACATAACTCTAGTTATCACAGAAGATACCAGTAGCATCCAACGGGAGATCAAATAACTCAGACAGTAGCTTCCGTAGCCATACTGGCTCACCACTAGCTAAACAGGCTGCAACATACTCTGCCTCAGCTGTACTCAGTGCTACATAGGACTACTTCCTACTAAACCAAGAGATCACACCTGATCCCAAACTGAAGAAGCACCCAAATGTGCTCTTCCTATCTGCAGCATTTCCAGCCCAATCTGAATCAACATAACCCTACAGGTTAAAATTTTGATTTGCTTCATACTTGAGCCCATAATCCACTGTACCCTTCAGGTACCTCAGAACATGCTTTACAGCAACCAGGTGAACACTCCTCGGATCCATCAGGAACTGGCTCAATGTGTTCACAGCAAAGCAAATATCCGGTCTCGTGTTCGTCAGGTACATCAAGGACCCAATCATCTGACGATACATAGAGACATCAACCGGCTCAGATGAAGCATCACATAGAAGCTTCAGATTCGATGCCATTGGTGTGGCCATGGCCTTGCAATCCATCATCCTGAATCTCTTCAGGATATCTACTGTGTACTTCCCTTGACCAAGGAAGATCCCACCTACTCTCTGCCACACCTCCATACCTAGGAAATAATGCATCATTCCCAAATATTTCATATCGAACTCAGCAGCAAGCTTCCTCTTCGTATCTGCAATCAATTTGTCATCTCCTGTTATAAATAAGTCATCCACATACAGGAGTAGAATCACAGGATTCCCTTCCTCAACCTTGTAATAAAGGTTGGAATCTGCTTTACTCTTGGTAAATCCCAAACTAGATAGGAAACTGTCCATCGTACCATACCAAGTTCTGGGAGCTTGTTTCAAGCCATACAAGGATTTCTTCAATCTGCACACATACAACTCCTTGTCATGTATTTCAAAACCGAGTGGCTGCTCCACATATACTTCCTCTTCAACTACACCATTCAAGAAAACAGCCTTGACATCCATCTGGTGTATTTTCCATTTCATTGCTGCAGCCAGGGCAAGTACTATTCTGATGGAAGTATACATGGCTACAAGTGCAAAAGTTTCTTCATAATCTATTCCCTCTTTCTGAGAGAAGCCACGAGCTACGAATCTTGCCTTGTATTTCTCTATACTGCCATCTGTAGCATGCTTGATTTTGTAGATCCATTTGGAAGTCACAACAGACTTCTCTTTAGGTCTTGGGACAACATCCCCAACATCATTTTTCATTATTGATTGGTATTCCTCAACCATGGCATCCTTCCATTCTTTCTTTTCCACTGCTTCTTCATAACTGGAAGGCTCTTTGTTCATAATGTCACAGAGTAAAGCAACATAGCTGGTATGTGATCTGGTTCTCTTCTTTGATCTGTGTTCTTCTTCTCGAATGCCAAATCTTTCTGCATCTTGAATGAGCTCTCTAGCCCATGCAGGGTTCCTCTTGTGAGATTTATCCTCACGGGGTGGATCTACAGGTTCTTGTGGATCTTAAAACTCAGAAACAACTTCTGGAACTGCTTTAGTCATGGTAGTGTCTTGAAATCTAGTTTCCTTAGATTCTTCATAAACTTCGATAGGTTCCTTCCTTGATTTGATGAATGCTAAGTTTTCATCAAATGTTACATCCCTGCTGACATCAATCTTCTTGAACCCTGGAAACTATATTTTGTAAGCCTTCGAGCTTTCACTATAACCCACAAAGATACCTTTCTTTCCTGAAGGATCTAGTTTAGTCCTCTTTTCCTTTGGGACATGAGTGTATACTGAACAACCAAATATTCTGAGATGGCCAACTTCAGGTTTCTTACCAGAAAAGACCTCTTCTGGTGTCTTGTTGTCCAATATCTTGTGGGGTGTTCTGTTCTGCACATATACAGCTGTTGTAGCTGCTTCTGCCCATAGATGCATAGGTAGATCCTGGTCATGCAGCATTGCCCTTGCTACTTCCATGATAGTTATATTCTTCCTTTCTGCAACTCCATTTTGTTGAGGATTATAAGGAGCAGTCAACTCCCTCTTAATCCCTGAATCACTACAAAGCTTCTTGAAGTCACCTGAGGTGAATTCTCCACCATTATCGGATCTGAATGTTTTGATCTTCTTGTCAGTTTGATTCTCCATCAAGGTTTTGAATTCCTTGAACTTATCAAACTCCTCATCTTTGTTCTTCAAGAAGTATACCCAAATCTTCCTGGAGAAGTCATCAATAAATGAGACATAGTAAACATACCCACTAAGAGAACTGAATGACATAAGACCACATACATCTGAGTGGATGATTTCCAGGATATCTTTGGCCTTGCTTTCACTGCTTGGGAAGGCCTTCTTAATGTTCTTACCTTTTCAAAATCGTTTGCAAACACCTTCATGTTTGGTCTTGATTTCAGGAAGACCTTCTACAGCCTTGCTTGTAATTGGAAGTGCCCTATAGTGCATATGAGCAAGTATTCTATGCCAAAGTTCACTTGGCTCCATGGATTCATGCACCATGGCATGTTCAAGTTGTCCCTTCAATTTATACAATCCTCCCTCTTACTCTCCAATCACTACTGCATCATCTATGGTATTTCCCTTTGGCCACATTAGGACTTGGCCATCCACAAATACAACCCTCATACCTTTTGCATCGAATGCAGAGATGGAGAGTAAGTTCTTCTTGAGCCCAGGTACATAAAGGACTTCTTTCATCTTCAAAGATTTTCCAGAATCATCCCCAAGTTTCACCTTATGGGGTGATTCATGTTTAGATAGATTCACAAAAGATTCCTTAAACCCAGTCATGTGTTTGGAAGCCCCACTATCAATCAACCAATCATTACAACCATGGGAGATAGTACATGTGAGAGCAGAGATTAGAACATACTCTTCTTCACTTGATGAGTCATCATCACTTTCTGCCCTAGCCTTCTTCTTTGGAGGTTTATCATCCTCGGTAGCATGAGCATGGAACTTTCTTTTGATGCCCTTCTTCTTCTTGCTGAAGTTGTTGTTATTATCCCTTTTGTTCTTGGGACAGTCTGAAGCAAAGTGACCCTTCTCATTGCATGTGAAGCATCTTAGATCCTTCTTATTCTTTTGATCGGATCTTTTGTAGCGAGAGTGCTCCTTCTTGGGCTTGCTTCTTTTGGTGTGAGTTGCGAGAGCTTGATCTTTACCTCCCATCTTTTCCTCACAAGCTACAAGTATAGCTTCTTCTTGAGATCATTCCTCCCATAGTTTACTGAAAGAGATCAATTTCTTTCTTGCACAGATTCCTTGAATAAAGGAGTCCCATGACCTAGGTAGGCCATTCAGATTGGTCATAACAACTTCACCATTGTCCACTACTTCATCCACCGCTTCAAGTTGGTCCTTGATCTGAGAGACCTTGGAGAAGTAAGATTGAATGGTTTCTCCATTCAACATCTTGACCCCTTTCAATTGATTCCGCAAAGTCATCTTCCGATTTATGTTCTTCCCTTCAAATAGTTTGGTCAAAGAGTCAAACATCTCTTTGGGTGTCTTTAGAGAAGACACATGGGGTATGAGATGGTCTTTAATAGAATCAGCAATGATTCTCTTTGCCTTGACCAAGTTCTTTTGATGCAATACCTTGGCCTCTTCATCCTCTGGGATAGGGATGTCTTCTTTTATATATGAGTCAACCTCATTCTCTTCCAGGATTAACCCAATCCTATACTTCCAAGCTCGGAAGTTATCAGCCCCTTCAAGCTTATCCTCAAGCTTGGTGTGGTGAGACATCTTAAAGAGTACTTCAAATGGAAATAGAAAAGATTTAGGTCTTACCACTTGAAACGCTGAAAACTAGATCTAGTCCCGGATTAGGGTTTGTCGAAAAAACCCTAAAAATTCAAAATGTGAATTTCAATTTTCTAAAAGGATAGAAAGATGTGCTTTGATGAGCTGATCATCCTGGTGTATTCAGAATTTGAGATCAGCAAAGCTTTACCCTTCAGATTTTCCTTTTTGTCCTCCTAGGTTCACTAGGGAGAGCCCTGAATTAGGGTTTGAGTTTCTAGGAGATCTACCTAGCCAAAAATCTCTATCCAAAGCTCTAAAATTCGATTTTTGCAAGGAGCTTCCAGCTACGTCTTCAGATTTCAGAAATTCCTATTTTTGTGGAAACCCTAATGTTTAGGGCCAAATCAGAAAATGCTCAGAATTGAATTCTGATTGGACAGATAGATTCTCCTTGATGAGTAGAGTCAATCGACTATACTGCTTTTCCAAAATCTATGGATAGAAACCCAATAAACAAGAAACTCGAGTTTCTGTCACTGCAAAATGTCTTCTTCTCAGGTTAGCTCTGATACCATGTTAAATTTTGAGCATTAATTCACAATACTCTAGGATCTTTACTGAGAGAATAACATATACAGTATATCAATGCATAACAATCACAATAAGCATCACAAGCATCACAAGAATCAAAAGCATGAGAGACAAAAGACACAGAGTTTCCGTGGGAAAAACCCTATGGTGAAAAACCCCACAACTTCCTCAGAGATAGAGAGAGCAATGGCTCAACCAAAGTACAACCAAAATACACTTGAGATAGTCTCCTAGAAGCAGATGATCCTCCTCCTCACTAGTGTGCCACTTTCTGAGTGAGAGAGAGATAACTTTCTGAATGATTCAAATAGAGATCTCATGATCTCTATTTATACTTAACCTGTTTGCCCAGTTACACTATGGGGCCAACTTGTCTATCTAGATACATCCACAATATAATATATATTTCAGGGCCGACCCCACACATGGTCTAATAACCCATCGACAAGTACACACACTTGCGACACTTGTCAATCCACATGACGACACTTCCTTATAGAGGAATAACATATCTCTAATAAGGATACAATAAATATATATGAAATACATAGATGAAATACATTCCGAATTTACATATACATCAACACATATATCACCCCCTTACATCAAACTTTCTCTTCAAACTTTCCCAGGCTTCTATAGTTGTGTTTGCTTCAGCAATTACATAAAAAATATTATCATCCAGAGCTTGCTAGATGTAGTACAATGCAAATGCATCATTTGCCTCATCTTGGGGTTTCTTAAATCCATTCTCAACAAAATACCATAAACCTCTATCATGCAAGAAATTTTTCATATTAACTTCCCAACATTTATAAATTATACCTGATAAATATGGTGGTGGATAATAGATGTTGCTACATGCATCTTCTAACTTGTATTGAACTTCATTTTCTTCAGTATCCTCTGCCTTCTCTTGAAATTCCTCTTCTTCAGCATGTTCCTTGATGGCTTCACCTAATATCTCTGCTATGGAAAAACCAACTTCTTTTGCATTAACAACATTCTTCTTCATTCGTTTAAGCCTTCTGCTTTTCCCCATGTCTCTGTTTCCAAATAAATACTTGCACATAATTTAAATTTCCTTCACTTGGATACATTCTCTTAATTCTCTTTCACTCATATGGGCTTCAACTCAAACCAAACAAACTTCCAAAACAGTGGAATTCAAACTGCTCTACCATTAAACTATATGGGAGCTCTCAACCAGGAAGAATGTCTTCCTTTCAACTGCTCAACCTCTGTCTGAGGGAACACAAACACATAATCAACTTCATCCACGGGCTACAACCCTTTCTTCTCTTTACACAAACCCCGACCAAGCTTGAACAACACAAGAAACACTAGATTCAGACTTCAACTGCTAAATGATGACTCAACCTTTACTTAAGGGAGTGTGTGAGCTCTCTCTCAACATAGAACTCGACTGAACTTAGTTCTGCTCTTTCTACGTAGCAGGAAGTGAGGGGCGCTGGAGTAAAACTCAACAGCAAGATCTCCAAACAAAACAAAAATGGTTCAACATACAATCATAAGACTCATACAAAACCAACGAACATAAATCATAAACACTCAGCTCTGATACCATTTTGGGAAGGAAGGGGGAATTTCTATTATTCTCAGCAACACACACAGATCACTAAGCTCACAAATTTTCACTTACAGGACTATCTCTTCTGAGTTGCAGCTGACTGTAACAACTGACTGTAATATTCAGCACAGACACAGCTATCAGTAATAGCTGGCTGTTTCAACAAAAAGTCATCTACAGGACTGTTATAGGTGACTGTTTCAGCTATGTTTTGATAACCCCTATGTTCATCAAACTTGACTGTTTCATCATACTCTGTTTCAGCAAATTTTGAAACCTAACTTGCTACAACAAAACTAAACATTCCATAGTCAATCATATACACTCAGAAAATTATCATGCTACAACAAAAAACATCATTTAAACATTCAACGATGAGTTTACAAAATCCTAAAGACAGAGAGGAATATAGGATCAAAAGTACAGAGTTGAAACTCTGTTTTCATTCAACTCAGAATTTGTTTTCCTCACCATTGTCACTCTCTGTTTCTTCCATTTCTCTCTATCTCACAAAACACAGATTACATCGATATTTATACATCAGAAATATAATTGGTCATTTAATTCAACTTGACCTTTCGCTTCACCAAAATTGACTATTCAAAATTTAATTAATTCTCTTCCCTTTCATGAACTGTAACAGAGATGATGGATGCCCCTTCGATCTTTGACAGGCTGTTGCAGAGATGATGAATGTCCCTTTGAACTTTGATGTGCTGCAACAGTAACGTTGGATGCCTCTTCAACAATCTGATCGGCTGGAACACGCTGCCCCTTTATTTCTGATCATCCTTAACATGTTAGTGAATGCCTCTTCAAAAAAAGGCTCTCTACTTCTTCAGAAATCACTATGGTGTGCTGCCCCTTTCAAACTGTGACAGCAAGACAAGATCAAAATGGTGTGGCGGTGGTTTGGCTTTTCAGCATTTCAGCGGTCACTCAGAGAGGCGGTGGATGACTTTTCAATCTATGGCGGTGAAGGAATTAATGGCTGCCAACATTCTCCCCCTTAATTACTTCACCCAAAATACATCAAACTCAAACAACTATAACTTTACAAGCATATCAAAGCAACATTTCAATTGTAGTGTCTACTGGTCTAAGTCTCAGCAAGACTTGCATCAATAGCTAAACAACTCAAAATTTTGTTTCACATTCTTTGTTGCAACATACTAGTGTTTCTTTTGTTCAACTCTTTCATGAGCATTTCTTTTTCTTTCGACTCCAAACTTTGAAATATGTAAACTTTGTTTTATGTTTTATCTTCATCTTTACCTTGATCTTCTTCAGCGCTTTCTTCATTTATGGCTTCAGCCATCTCTTCATCTTAAATTTGGATCTTATAAATCTAGACTCCTTTTGCTTAGTAGCTCCATAATACTTGTTCTTCTCAGCTTCAGTTGGTTGTTCAAAATATAATATTTCATCCTTTACTTCAACACCAAGACCATTGCTTTCAACTTTCTTGGACTTTGCAAACCAATCATCATTCATAATTTTAATTACATTACTCGCAGCTTCAGCTTCATCATTACTTGGCTTAGAACGCCAAACTTTATACCAATATACATTTGATTCTTCATCTTCACTTTCTTCTTTACCTTTAGTGTTTTCTTTGATTCCACAAATTTATTATAATCAGCTTCAACTAAAATACGTTCTTCAACTTGCTTACCATCATTCAAAATTTTAATGTCCTTTATGCCAAGGACTCCAATCCAAATCTTTTCTTCTAAATTCTGTAACGTGGGCATACAAAGATCCCACAAGCTATCTTTGACTTCACCAAGAGTAACTAGTTCAATGTCATTATGTAAACACATTAATTGATAATAATGCCTGATTTCTTCAGGATTCCATGACATGAATATCTTTTCAACTAATTCTTCAACCAATCCATCTTCGCTGCAATTTTGTTCATTCAAATCTAATTCATCATTTACAACATCATCTTCAAAGGATTCTTCTTCATCTTCAATTGGTTTCTCATCTGCACATTCAAACATTTTGTCAACATTATATAAATTATCATACTGCAAACCATATTGGTTCTTTTCATTTTTCACTTCTCTGAGATTTGTCATTATCTCTTCATTCAAATCTTCCTCTGCTACTGTAACAAGCCAATCAACATTCTCCATCTTTGCTTCTGCAACAAGACTAACTTCTTTATCATCATATCTGAAGCGAATAATTATTCCTTCATACAATCAAGTTACCAAAATACCTAGTAAACTAAATAAGCCATGAATAATGGATATAATAATATTGAATAGATAAAAAGATGATATGTTACAATGATAGCCCTGCCTTAAATATGGCTCGGGCATTTGATGTTGAGGAGACCCCTCATTTCATAACCTAACTTTAGTTAACCTAATTATTAATTATTTAATTATTATCTTATTTTATGTTCGTTACATTGCCACTCTCTTAGAAAGGCTTTGTCCTCAAAGCCTTATAATGTTTCTGCATCATTTTTTGTGGTGTCGTAGCTGACGAAACATGTCGATAGGAATTGCTAAGTGTAAAGCATAACTTTTGATATGTGGATGGGTCAATCCATCCCAAATTGATTTGTTGTTGATTGGTGGGATTCCCTACTAATCTATCGTCAGGAGCTTTGATCACATTAGTGTTGATGTATATGTAACTTTGGAATGTATTTCATCCATGTATTTCATATATATTTATTGTACCCTTATTAGAAATGTGTTATTCCTCTATAAGGAAGTGTCATCATGTGGATTGACAAGTGTCGCAAGTGTGTGTACTTGCCGATAGGTTATTAGACCACCATGTGTGGGGTCGACCCTAAAATATATATTATATTGTGGATGTATCTAGATAGACAAGTCGGCCCCATAGTGTAACTGGGCAAATAGGTTAAGTATAAATAGAGATCGGGAGATCTCTATTTAGATCATTCGGAAAGTCACACTTCTCTCACTCAGAAAGTGGCGCACTAGTGAGGAGGAGGATCATCTGCTCTAGGAGAATATCTCAAGTGTATTTTGGTTGTACTTTGGTTGAGCCATTGCTCTCTCTATCTATGAGGAAGTTGTGGGGTTTTTCACCTTAGGGTTTTCCCCACGGAAACTCTGTGTCTCTTGTCTCTCATGCTTTTGATTCTTGTGATGCTTGTCATGCTTATTGTGATTGTTATGCATTGATATACTGTATATGTTATTCTCTTAGTAAAGATCCAAGAGTATTGTGAACTAATGCTAAAAATTTAACATGGTATCAGAGCTAACCTGAGAAGAAGACATTTTGCAGTGACGAAAACTTGAGTTTCTTGTTTATTGGGTTTCTCTCCACAGATTTTGGAAAAGCAGTATAGTAGATTGACTCTACTCATCAAGGAGAATCTATCTGTCCAATCAAAATTCAATTCTGAGCATTTTCAGATTTGGCCCTAAAAATTAGGGTTTCCACAAAAATAGGAATTCTCAGAATCTGAAGACATAGCTGGAAGCTCCTTGCACAAATCGAAGTTTAGAGATTTGGATCAAGATTTTTGGCTGGGTAGATCTCCGGGAAACTCAAACCCTAATTCAGGGTTCTCCCTAGTGAACTCGAGAGGACAAAAAGGAAAATATGAAGGGTAAAGCTTTGCTGATCTCAAATTCTGAATACACTAGGCTGATCAGCTCATCAAGGCGCATCTTTCTATTCTTTCAGAAAGTTGAAATTCACATTTTTAATTTTTAGGGTTTTTTTGACAAACCCTAATCCGGGATGTAGCTAGGGTTTTACCCCTAGCTTGTGCAAATGAGCACCTACTAAGGAGAATGGACTCCTTAGTAGCAGTTCAGTAAATGTAAATTATTAACCTAAATCAGAAATAAAAACTACTCTAAAACATGTGCATGAAAAATAAAGAACAATTTGTAAACAAGGGTTTTGTATTAATATTACCTTCAATGTGAAGGTTGATGAAGCTCCTTGCAATGTCCAAGAGGTTTGCTCCAAGCTCCAATGTGCTCCTTCTCTTTCTCCAATGGTAGGAATGGGCCAAAAGTGGCTCTCAAGGTGAAAGTAGTTCAATGGTGAACTAGGGTTTCGAGAGAGATTTTGGCAGAGTAAGGGTATACTTGATTGTGGATATGGAATAAGGGATCTCCATCACCTATTAATAGTTTTTTTGGTGGTGGAGTGCTGACCCATGGTTTTGGGAAACACATGGTTTTAGGCAGCTGTATAGGGTTTTTTCCTCCTTGTCCTCATTATTTTATATTTTTTATTCCCTTTTTTGGGGATTTTTGCTATTTTTGGAGGAAAAGGGGGTTTTTTAGCCTTTTTGAGGCTATTTTGATGGTTTTGTGGCCTTTTGGAGGCATTTTAGGCCTTTTGGAGGCTTTTTAATGGGATTTTTTGGGATTTTAAGGGAAATAAGGTAGGAAAATGGACAAATGAGCCATACAATGTGGTAGATGAGGTAGTGAGCACTTTTTGGGTGTTAACAGATTGCCCCCTGATGTGCGAGGGCAGGAGCTCATCGTATGGCCGATAGACATCATAAGTCATGAATGGTTTTCCTGGGGTGTGGAGAGAAGAGAAGAAACAAACTGAAGCCCGGAACAATGATCCCGAACAACTGCAAGAACTAAAAGTACATAACCTCAATAATGGATGAGGAATCATCTGATCATATGGACGAGGCGGGCATTCCCATGCTCGTATCAGGATATAACATAACAATAACAATGGGGTCCAAAAAAACGGGGACCTGACATATAGATGACCTCAAAAACTGAATGAGGAATAATCTCAATATATGGACGAGGTGGGCATACCCATGCTCGTATCAAGATACATAAACAGAACTGTGAGGCCCGAAAAGGGGGACCTGTAAGATACATAGCCATTGTGTACATCATAAGAGTCCAGAGGGGACACAAAATCTGGGACATACTGCTGGGCGGACCATGTCTGAGCTGAAAAACTGATACACTGGAACAATCAACAGTGCTACTGAGTGTGGTACCAAAGGGGCTGATGAGCTGCTGGATCAGAGTGACAAGGGGTACACTCACAATGGTACACTGAACTGGAACTGATCTGGGACTGAAACTGGGTACTCAAGGAAGCATGTAACTGGATGGCTTCCGAATACAAACACCAACGCAACCCGGACATCCACGGGAACATACACCTGGGCGTTCCGAAGTGACTCACCAATGTGCTAGAGTCGGGGGAAATCCAGGGTCTTCGACAAATAATGATGGGATATAACCCTACGCGATTCTCAACGATGCGATCAAGGTGCTGAAGTCGAGCATGTGAGAAACAACCACTCGGAGAGGCAATGAGGACTCCTCTCAGAATGATCCGTAGGCACTTACCACAGATGGTGATAAGTCCAAGGTGTAGGGACCTCTGGGCCTATCCTCTGGAATAGAGGAGCTGTCGTCGACAGAGGGAGACCTACAACTATCAAGGCAATGATGTTTCCTTGACAGGAGCGCGAGGTGAAGAACCGAAATGTGATAGTACTGATGGCAGGACTGACAAACTGTGAGGGGACAACTGGGTAAGGAGAGTGGGTGGACTCAAACTTTCTTTGTTCAGAGTATGATAATGGGAATGATCTGGCAGCATATGAAACTGACTGAGGGGAAAGGGATCATAGCTGTAGTGGATCGGGGAGGGTGACTGGTCTGAGGGAGACTCAAGCTGATATAAAATGGCAGAATACTGCAGAACACTCTGAACAAAGGCGACCTAATTGGGGGTGCTGCCGAGATGATCGATCATAGTGCCAGGAGGCACGGGAGGGTACTTCTTCATGGGTTAAGGAACTAGAAGAAGTGTGTGTAAAATGATACTGTCGTGTGGATTTATACGAGCCTAGGACAGTTCATGCTCGTGGTTGCTTTCAATTTTAAGGAGTCTGAAAGCGATAAGAAGACTCTGAAATGATGGAATGGTACTGTCGTGTGGATTTTACGAGCCCAGGACAGTTCATGCTCGTGGTTGCTTTCAATTTTAGAGAGTCTGAAAGCAAGTAAGAAGACTCCAAGGGGTTGCTTTTTCGTAGATTTAGTCTTCAAGGCCCAAAGAAGCATAAAAGGATGCAATGAAGAACTCTTCTAACTGGTGTGACTAGATTATTCCTTTTTCGTAATTAGTCTACCAGGTCCGGAAAAGGGTTAAACTTATACCAGATAGACGCCCTTTCAGGTACTTTAACGGGCATGAAAGGAAGCAAGATTGCTCGGCGATCTTTTCATTCTTTTAGGAGTCAGAAAAGAGCTTAACGGAAACTCCCTAAGTGCCTTTTTCGTAAAGGACCTGTCCGGCCCGAAAAAGGGATAAAATTATACCGAACAAAAGGAATGGCCAGGCAAGGAGGAAGTGTTCAATCAAGGAACAGTAATGATGACCAAGAACGAGGGTAGTGGGGAACACTAGTGGGCCTCCTTGCGGGGTAGATGAAATGGTGGCAAAAAAACATTTGCAGTATGACAGGAGTGAATGGCTCATGTAAAAATGTGGAACAATCCGATAGCGGTCGATGTGGCACGCAAATCGAGGCAGCAAAGTGTCGGGACACAATGTTGAAATTGTACCAAGTGAGAGCGAGAAATGGTCTCAAGCATCATCACAAGCTCATAAAAATGAATCCGGCGATATAAAAAGTGTCAAAAACGGGTAACGGTCGAGGTAGCACGCACACCGAGGCGACGAGGGTGTTGTGGAAAAAGACCCAAAAAATCGGGGGGTGAGAGCGAGAAATGATCTCAAGCATCATCACCAGCTCGGAAAAATGAACCCGATGATATAAAACATGTGAAAAACGGAGAACGACCGATGTGGCACGTAAACCGAGGCGACTAGTGGCGTCTGAAAAAAGGGGCAAAAAATTGACGGGGTCAAAATAATGCAACGAGGTGACCATCATGATGGTCTCGTCGTGCTGATTCCAGTGGTGGAAACGGTTCGAAAAACGGACTCCGTATGGGGTCAGAATGGCCGTAACAAGAAAAAGTCAACTTACTATAAATAGTGGTGGGTCCAACATGACATGTGTCATTTGTACGTTTTAACTTTGACTTGTGATCAGAGTGGACCAGAGCTTAGGTGGCATTTCTGGACGATCCGACCGGCCGATTTCAGATCCGGGAGAGTCGGCGACGACTGTGGTATGACTCATTAAGATATAGTGTCGCAATTTTTGGACGGAAAAGACTACTGCTAGGGCAAGTCTCTCCTCATATGGGTAACGTAGGGGTGGTCCAGACAAGGTCTGGATGACGTAGTAGATGACGTGCTCCTGATGAGAAGTGTCTTCTTGAACCAAGACTCCAGATACGGCATGCTCAGATGCCGAAACGTAAAGGATGAAGTCTTGTGTGAAATCCGGAGGGGAAATCAGAGGAGCTTGTGTGAGAGCCTTCTTGAGGGCTTCGAATGCAACTTCTGCTTGCTCATCCCAGACGAAGGATATGTGGGTACAGAGCAGGCCCAAAAAACCGTGAACGGTAGTGACGTAATGTGGTCTGATCGAAGGAAATTGGATCGCCCCTGCAGACTTTGGAGCTGCCGGAGCGTGCGAGGAGAGGGAAGGTCTAAGATGGCTTGGACTTTTAGAGGGTCAACAGTAATTCCTTTCTGGGAATCAATGAAACCCAACAATCGGCCTGCCGGAACGCAAAAGACACACTTGTGTGGGTTCAAGCGGATTTGGTATTTGCGACAACGCAGAAAAACTTGCCGAAGGTCGTTAATGTGGTCTGATCGTTTCCGGGAACGAGCTGTAAGGTCATCAAGGTAGACTAACAGGATATGGACCAAGTCGTGAAAGCAATAGGTCATGGCCCGCTGGAAAGTGGCACCAGCATTTTTGAGGCCGAAAGGCATGACGCGGTAGGAAAAGGTGCCCCATGGGGTAGTAAAGGCAGTTTTGTACTGGTCTTCCTTACGGATCTGAATCTGGTTGTATCTGGAAAAACCATCCATGAAGGAGAGGACTTCATGCCCCGCACACGCATCGATGAGCTGGTCAATAAATGGCGTGGGGAAATTGTCCTTGGGACAAGCGTGGTTTAAATCGCGGAAGTCAGTGCATACTCGAATGGTGCCTTGTTTTTTGTTAACGGGAACGGGATTGGAAACCCAAGTGGTATAGGCAACAGGATAAATGAACCCTGCCTTGCGCAGCTTCTCAATCTCGGCTTTGACAGCTGGGAACTTTGAGGGATGAATGGGGCGCTGTTTCTAACGGACGGGGGGTACATCAGGCCATGTGTCAATGTGGTGTTCGATAATGGCGGGATCAAGACCAGGCATTTCAATATAGGACTAGGCAAAGACATCACGGAATTCTCTGAAAAGGTTTATGTAGTCCTCAATCTCTTGTTTACTGCAGAATGCTCCTAAGGTGATGAGTTCAGGGGCACGTCCTGGGGCAGCGATATCAACTTGGATGATGGGTGAGATATTGGCCATGTTACCTTCCTCGAAGGCGTCAGGAGCAGGAATAGGGTCCTTGAACCAGTCGACCTTAGTGGGAAGGAAGTCTTTGGATTCAACCGCAAATTGGATAGCGGTGCTAGAGGAAGATGCTTCTGGGATGAAGTAGGAACGATGATGCATATCATCCCAGGGATAATCCGGGGAGGAAAAGGCCTCAAGAATCTCCTCATCGGTACGGAAAGTTTGCGTCGTCAAATCGGTTGATGAGGGGGTAGTGGTTGAAGAGATCATATAGATGATATTAACTTCTCCAGAAGGGGGGGAGACCGGGGGGTAGATCTCCTCAATGGTGGGTGGTGCCGTCTCAAGATCCAGATTGTTCATCTCATAGAGAGCCGCTCTGTAATCCGGGATATCGGGACAATGATGTGAATAATGCCCGTAAATACCGCATATGGCGCAGGGGTGGTTGGTACGTAGGGACTTATCTTTAGGCTTGGGAGTGGGGTTTAGTTCGATAGTTGGGATGTTGGGGTCATCGTCGAGCATCTACATGTGCTTCTGCAATGCTGGTAACTATGGGCATTGGTGGGTTGCATGGCCCAACTCGTCACACAGCGAGCATTTAGGAGGAGCACGAAATACTGGAGGGTTTTTGACTATCTTGGGAGGTGGTACAGCAGTGTAAGGTTGTGGACCTCTGCCCCCAATGGGTTTGGGAGTAGGAGGGGGAGTCGTGGAGGACGAAGGGTTAGAGACACCGGGAGGTGGCTGAGTGGCAGTAGCCATGGGTTGCACCGGTTGGAGGACGACGTCTGGTGTCGGCGGGCGAACGGGAGGCGAAAGATACCATACAGGTAATCCCAAAGTTAACCGAGGGAGGCTAAGGGTAGCCATGACCGGGGCGCTTACGACTCCCGATGGAGGGACTAGGAAGGGGATCCTATGGATAGGTGTAACACCAATGTGGCTAGGTACCAATGGTGGTTTTGGCAACAAGGGTGGTTGATTATTAGGTGGTTGGTTATCGTGGGATAAGGTACATAAGTCAGACACTTCCGTGTGGGCTGATGGAGGCGGAATAGATTGAAAGGTGGAAGTCATCGGCGCGTCTGAGTAGACTCCAGGCCCCGTAGAGGAAACAAATGAGGTGGTGGCACGAGAAACGGGTTGTTCAACCATGGGGAGAACATTTTCAGGTGCCGCGGGAGCACTGGGATCATAGTAGGTGAGCTGGTCAACCTTAACCACGCGTCCCTCATGGGGGAACATCATGCTGCGAAAAAAGGAAGAGGAAACCGCCCGCATGGCATACATGTAGCTGCGGCCAAGTAAAAGGTTATAATCCAATTGGGCATTGATTACCTCAATGTCAATGAGTATAGTTTTTCCACCTAACTGGACGGGGACATTGGCTAGGAGGCCTTGGGGCTGAGCCGAACGACCGTCGTAGGCGCGTAATGCAGTGGTGGACTGCTGGAGAGTGGGGGATCCCAACTTCTACCATACGAATGTAGACATGACGCATGTGGAGGCACCTTCATCGATGATGCATCGATGGATGACAAGATTCCGAATGGAAACAGAAACTTGGAATGCTAGGGTGGAAGGCAGGCGAGGTTCAGACTGGTCTAAATCAAATGCCATCAAATTCGAATCATTTGGGTCAATCCCCCCAATGGCGGAGAGTAAAGTCTTGCGCTGGGAAGGGAAGTTCTTCAAGACCTCTAACGCAGACATGGCTGCGGGAGATTGGGCTAGGTCGTCTACAATGTTGTAGTTTGACGCAGCGTGCGCATTGGGGTTATTGTTGATACGGCGAAGTGGGAAACGAGGGGCTTTGGGAGCGCCATCTAGTGGAGGTGGAGGAATACGTAACGCTTGATCTGTGGGATGGGCATTGGTGGGTTTATCAATGGGAGGTGCTTCAGTGGTGGAGCCATTTTGGTTCCGACGGGTCTGAAGGTGGACGTCAGTGGATGACATCATCAACAGGTGGTGGGTTCCTGAGTCAAACATGGGTTGATCAGGAGCAGCGTACGTGATTTGCTGTTGGGGTTGCACGTTGGCTTGAGGGGGAGCCAACGGCTGAGTGTTTACGACGCCTTGGGTTGGTAATGGGTTTTGCAGCACCAAAGGTGGCTGCTGAGGTTGAGGGGGGTTAGGAGGCGCCTGAGGAGTTGCCTGCCCTTGGCGGTGGGCATCGTCAACCCAGAGCTGCCAAGCTCGCTCTAAGTGTGGAAAGCATGTGTGTAGTGTCCATAGACCCCGCAAATAGAACAAGGGTGGTTCGTTCGCAAATTGGGGTTTTTAGCCTGCTTGGGCGGGCGATCAGGGTTTTGATTAGCGGGGGCCGCATTGTTGTTGTTGGGGGGATTAGCCGGTTGACCAGCTTGGTCTGCAGGTTGGTTGTTCCCACGATTACGACCTTTGCCGCGGTTCTGTTGGCCCTGGTTACGTTGGTTGTTCTGGTTTTGTTGCGGATTTTGTTGGGTGTAAACTTGCCCTTGGGCAGCAGGGGGATTTTGAGGTTGCGCAAGTGCAGGAGCAGGCTGCGGGGGATGATATGTAGGTTGAGGCTGAGCAGGTGCAGCAACTTGAGGGGGTTGTTGATATGGCTGCGGAGCGGGTTGTGGGTTTGCCGCAGGGGCTGCCTGTGGCGGATAATAAGCGGGTTGGGCTTGTGAAGGCGCAGGAGTTGGGGCAGCCTGCTGATGGTAGTAAGGCTGAGGTGCGACTGGGGGGGCATAAGCGGGAGTCGCATGACCGAAACACTGAGGAGGACATGAGGGTCCATGGTGATGGTGATGTGTCATGGGAGCATATGAGTTGGTTGCTCCAGACTGTGAGGTATCCCGCGAAAGGTCAGGGCCAGGGGAAGGACGTGTAATAGAGAATGGTTGGGGATGCGAAGAAACACGACCAATGATACCGTCTGCAGCGTGGGATGCCCCCGGTGCATCATGCTGGGAGGACTCGCCACGAGGGGCGTCAGGTATAATGGTATAAAGGTAACCCAACTGGGCGTAAATGAGGTCAAACTGTTGGGCCTTAAGGATGGCCTCTTCTTCAGACTGGGGTCTTTCTGATGCCACATCCTTAGCAATAACAGGGAGAAGGGATTTGAGGAACCAATCTAGGAAGATACAGTCGTCTAGTTTGATCTTGCATAAGCTACGGCGTCGACGCCACTCATGGATGTGGTCCGTGATATGGGTAGCCGTGTTTTGTCTGCAGGATAGGAGGATCTCAACGCTCACGTCATAGCGGACAGGCAACTGGAAGAACTGCAGGAAGGTCGAGGCCAGGGAAGCAAAGGTGGCATGGGTCCCATGAGGTTGCTCGATATACCACTTGGCTACAGAGCCAGTGAAGGTGCGCTGTAAGAGACGGAGGCGAACAGAGTCATCCACTATGGAGTTAGAGGAACACCATAGGTGGAAAGACATGATATGGTTTTGTGGGTCCTCACCGGCCTTGCCCTCGAACTTAGGGATGTCAGAAGGGAGCTTGGTAGGCATATGAGGCCACGTAGGGTCATGTCGAATAGGATCGTTGGTCAATTTGGCCAGGTCAGGTAGGTTGAGGCTAGCCATGAATGGCAAACTGGAAGAAGGATGTGACACAGTAGTGGGTTGGACCAGGTTAGGGCCCATGCCCCCAAGTGGAGGGACAGGATTTGGGGTGGTGCCCCCAAGTGGGGGAACTGAGGTAGTATAGGATGGGCCTGCACCACCATGGGTAGTGTGAGCCACTGATGTAGTGGGGATAGGGATTCCCGCTGCGGGAATAGGTACCGTGAGGGGAACGGTAGATGGGGGTCCCATGGAGGACATACCCAAAACAGGTGTAGTAACTGGTGTAGTGGTGGATGTGCCACCAATGGTTCCTATAACAAAAGGAGTGGAAGTCGTACCAGCCATGGGGCTAGTAGGGGCAGTGTAAATAGGGTTCTCAGACTCTTCATCAGAATCGGAGGTAAAGTAAGGAGCGTCAATATCTGGTGACGGAGTCCTATGTCGCTGACGAGTGGAGTCAAGTGACAAGGCTCTAGATCTGTGATGAGTGGTATCAACGGATGATGATTGGAATCTATGACGGGTGGTGTCAAGAGAACCGTGCTATGGGGGCTCGCCCCTGAGGCGCCGAGAATGTCTCGGGGACTCAATGGTGACAGATGGTGTCAAATCTATGTGGGTTGAGGTGAGTATCCTAATGCAACCGAGTGTACAGAAGGAGAGCTCAAAAACAAGGCACTCTGGCCAACAACCAACTCAAAACACCCACTGCAACAGCTGTGCTACAATAGGTGGAGTATCAACAAAGATGGTCAGAATACCAACAAGCAGCAGGTTTCCTAAAAATAAAAAATGGTGGACTCACTAGACCAAAGGGAGGTAAAGGAGCATGCAAACACCTAACTAAAAGTATTCTGACTCAACTAGACATATCCTCTGCAAGGTGATGAAATCCAAGTCAGACAATATGAATAGGAAAGCCAAGTGGCTATGATATCCCCCTACCGGGAGGGACACCGGGTAGTCAATCCTAGAAGAATGGCAACTAAGATACCCCGTTCATGACACGTCCAGAAAGGTGAATCTGCCGTTTAGTCCGTTTACCGCAATACCCCTATACAGGGATATCCCGCGAACCGCGAAAGGTAGCCCTTCGGTTACTGAATGGAGTGCGGTATTCCACTCAGGCCTCCGGAACTAGTCTCCCGACTTCAACCCTCCTAAGGGAGAGGCCCTCTGATAAACTGGTCGTGACCGTGCCAAAAAGTACTAGGGGATTTTGGTTCCCTATTTGGACAACAACTATGTCTCAAGTGAAATAACCGAGGGGTGTTTTTTGGAAGCCTATCCCCCCGATCCTACCTAACTACAATGATTCTTTTGTGTTCCCCAAGTGGGGTTAGAATGTTGGTTTAGTTAGGTACTTTTTAAGGCTCACTTGATTTATGTGACAGAGTGTGTGCTCGTGAGGTGATGAACCCAAAAAATAGAAATGCCACAAGGGGGGAAACTTCTAATTATCAATAATACTGAAATTGAAATTTTAACTTGCAAAATTTTTTGAATTAAAAATACTGAAATTTTAAAAGAATTCTGTAAAGGGAAGAAAAATTATGTTGCAGAAAGGCTGTAAGGAAATGGGACTGCAGGTAGGAAAGAGGGTTGTTCAGATGCAGAAAATATTGCAGCAAAAGTGGCTGGGCTCAAAACAGGAAAAATGCAGAAATCAGACCGCGGGTCTGTGGCGAATCAAAACAGGAAGACCGCGGGTTTGAGGGAAACAGACGCAGTCAGGTCGCGGCTTTCGGGCCAACAGATGCAGTCGGGACGTAGGAAATGGGGAAAAAGACGCAGTCGGGTCGCGGCAAAAGGGCTAACAGACGCAGTCGGGATGCGGGAAATGGGGAAAAAGACGCAGTTGGGTCGCGGCAAAAGGGCTAACAGACACAGTCGGGACGCGGGAAAATGGCCGACAGGCGCAATCAGATCGCAGCAAACAGGATGATTAGCCGCGGTCGGATCGCAGGTAACAGACTTGAATCCGCCGGCAGTGCGTCGGAAACAGTTTGAGAGCCGCGGTCGGGTTGCAGGTAAGGGCCTGAAAGACGCGGTCGGGACGCGACTGCAGAGGGAAAAAACACGATGTACAGCGGCCGAAAGGGACAGCCGAAAGGGAAAAAATTCAAAACGAAAACCAGAAATTCAAAACCCAGCGGAGTCACCAAAACTATAGCTAGGTTTTTACCCCTAGCTTGTGCAAATGAGCACCTACTAAGGAGAATGGACTCCTTAGTAGCAGTTCAGTAAATGTAAATTATTAACCTAAATCAGAAATAAAAACTACTCTAAAACATGTGCATGAAAAATAAAGAACAATTTGTAAACAAGGGTTTTGTATTAATATTACATTCAATGTGAAGGTTGATGAAGCTCCTTGCAATGTCCAAGAGGGTTGCTCCAAGCTCCAATGTGCTCCTTCTCTTTCTCCAATGGTGGGAATGGGCCAAAAGTGGCTCTCAAGGTGAAAGTAGTTCAATGGTGAACTAGGGTTTCGAGAGAGATTTTGGCAGAGTAAGGGTATACTTGATTGTGGATATGGAATAAGGGATCTCCATCACCTATTTATAGTTTTTTTGGTGGTGGAGTGCTGACCCATGGTTTTGGGAAACACATGGTTTTAGGCAGCTGTATAGGGTTTTTTCCTCCTTTTCCTCATTATTTTATATTTTTTATTCCCTTTTTAGGGGATTTTTGCTATTTTTGGAGGAAAAGGGGGTTTTTTAGCCTTTTTGAGGCTATTTTGATGGTTTTGTGGCCTTTTGGAGGCATTTTAGGCCTTTTGGAGGCTTTTTAATGGGATTTTAAGGGATTTTAAGGGAAATAAGGTAGGAAAATGGACAAATGAGCCATACAATGTGGTAGATGAGGTAGTGAGCACTTTTTGGGTGTTAACACGAGACCAGATCTAGTTTTCAGCAATTCAAGTGGTAAGACCTAAATCTTTTCTATTTCCATTTGAAGTACTCTTTAAGACGTCTCACCACACCAAGCGTGAGGATAAGCTTGAAGGGGCTGATAACTTCCGATCTTGGAAGTATAGGATTGGGTTAATCCTGGAAGAGAATGAGTTGGACTCATATATAAAAGAAGACATCCCTATCCCAGAGGATGAAGAAGCTAAAGTATTGCATAAGAAGAAGTTGGTCAAGGCAAAGAGAATCATTGTTGATTCTATCAAAGACCATCTCATACCCCATGTGTCTTCTCTAAAGACACCCAAGGAGATGTTTGACTCTTTGACCAAGCTATTTGAAGGGAAGAACATAAATCGAAAGATGACCCTGTGGAACCAATTGAAAGGAGTAAAGTTTCATAATGGAGAAACCATTCAATCTTATTTTTCTAGGGTCTCCCAGATTAAGGAACAACTGGAAGTGGTAGATGAAATGGTGGAGAATGGTGAAGTTGTCATGACCACTCTGAATGGCCTACCCAGGTCATGGGATTCCTTTATTCAAGGAATTTGTGCAAGGAAGAAGTTGATCTCCTTCAACAGATTACGGGAAGAATGTTCTCAAGAAGAAGCTAGACTTGTAGCTTGGGAGGAAAAGATGGGAGGTGAAGATTAAGCTCTCGAAGCTCACACCAAAAGAAGCAAGCCCAAGAAGGAGCACTCTCGCTACAAGAGATCCTATCAAAAGAATAAGAAGGATCTAAGATGCTTCACATGCAATGAGAAGTGTCACTTTTCCTCAGATTGTCCCAAGAACAAAAGAGATAATAACAACAACTCCAACAAGAAGAAGAAGGGAAGTAAAAGAAAGTTCCATGCTCATGCTGCCGAAGATGATGAACCTCCGAAGAAGAAGGCTAGAGCAGAAAGTGATGATAGTGATGATGACTCATCAAGTGAAGAAGAGTATGTTCTAATCTCTGCTCTCACAGGTACTATTTCCCATGGTTGTAATGATTGGTTAATTGACAGTGGGGCTTCCAAACACGACTGGGTTTAAGGAATCTTTTGTGAATCTATCTGAACATGAATCACCCCATAAGGTGAAACTTGGGGATGATTATTAATACCCAATCAAAGGAAGTGGTGAAGCCTCCTATAACCTAGATTCTGGAAAATCTTTGAAGATGAAAGAAGTCCTTTATGTACCTGGGCTCAAGAATAACCTACTCTCCATCTCTGCATTGGATGCAAAAGGTATGAGGGTTGCATTTGTGGATGGCCAAGTCCTAATGTAACCAAAGAAAAAAACCATAGATGATGCAGTGGTGATTGGAGAGCAAGAGGGAGGTTTGTATAAATTGAAGGGACAACCTGAACATGCCATGGTGACATAAAGACAAAGATTCATCCATAGTCATGGATCACATAGAGGTATGTATAATTTGTTTTTGCAAAAGTTAACTAATGAGTTATGCAGGTCATTGAAGAGAACAAGAACACATTGCTAGACATAACTAGCAAATATGGTGAACAGGTATGTGTTTCTTATATCATAGGATCTGTTATATAAGTATGCATGACATGATTGATGATGTTTATTCATGAAGTCATAGGCTTGAATAATCATGGATATATGCATATTACGTGTCTTACCTTATTTAATGTTATGACTAACTAGAAGAGTCATAGGTTTGAGTAATCACAGGTTTAGACATGTTATGACTAACCATAAGAGTCCTATATAAACCTTGAATGCTAATGCTTATTATTTCTATTTGAAATGATCATGACTATACATGCTTGAGATTATTGTGTTTTGATAATATTAAGATTATACTAATGAATGTTTGATTATGTATGAGACCTCGAGGATAACACAATGATGATACTAACAAGCATGCATAAGGATCGAGAATGAATATAAGTTCAAGAACAGGTAATCCAAGAAACAAAGATCAAGAGAGAGCACACTCCAGTGGTTTCTGCAAGGATGTAGATATTCAAAGAGAATTGACCATCTCTCTACATTCCACAACAGAAAGGTGTAGAGGAAGCTACTTCAGATTAGGACTCCAGCAGCTCCTGCAAGGAAGCAAAGACTCAGAGGGAGTCCACCCAACAAACAAACAAAGATAAGTATTTTAATTATCATTTCTTGCATATTTGTTTGTTTAAATAAAATTGTTCAATGATGTATATACTCATGTTCCTAGACTTAGGATATGTATTGTGCATATTAGAATGATTGCATTAATGAACATGATACTACTAATATGCATGTGATGGGTAAGTGGCCTATGGCATTATACAACATTCCATTGCTACTTATCTAGAATGAAACCTCTTTACTGACATGTTGGGAGTAGTGCAAACTCTTAACAATGTTCTGGTAGAGATTGGAAGGCATCTAGAAAGTTAAAGGATATGGATGAATGTTGTATTGAAACATTGGCTTAAACAATTGCATGACTGTATGACATATTTCTTTATGTGAAAGAATTTGTTCTGAAAATTATGAGATGTTTCTAATCATGCAATTTAACTTGTTTTGTAGGAAACACCATATACCTTCACCTACAAAAGAAGGACTACAACATTTGTTCAAAGCAACAAAATTATCTATTGAAGATATTGAAGTTCCCAGGATACGAGAAGAATGCCATGATCCATCGATCATGAAGATCGATGTTTGGAATGCGGGCCCAAGACCTGAAGGGAAGTCTGTTGTGACTTCCAAATGGATCTATTAGATCAAGCATGCTACAAATGGCAGCATAAAGAAATATAAAAGTGATGAAATAAAATATACACCAGATGGATTTCAAGACAGCTTTCTTGAATGGTGTAGTTGAAGAAGAAGTGTATGTGGAGAAGCCGCTTGGTTCTGAGACACATGACAGGGAGTAATATATATATGCAGAACATGGTATGGTAGATAGACAGCTTTCCTATCTAGTTTGGGCTTTACCAAGAGTAAAGCGGATTCCAACCTTTACTACAAGGTTGAGGAAGGGAATCTTGTGATTCTACTCCTATATGTGGATGACTTATTTGTAACAAGAGATGACAAATTGATTGCAGATACTAAAGCTTGCTGCTGAGTTCGATATGAAAGATTTGGGAATGATGCATTATTTCCTAGGTATGGAGGTGTGGTAGAATTCAGGTGGGATCTTCCTTGCTCAAGGGAAGTACACAGTAGATATCCTGAAGAGATTCGGGATGATGGATTGCAAGGCCATGGCCACACCTATGGCATCGAATCTGAAGCTTCTATGTGATGCTTCATCTGAGCCGGTTGATGTCTCTATGTATCGTTAGATGATTGGGTCCTTGATGTACCTGACGAACATGAGACCAGATATTTGCTTTGCTGTGAACACATTGAGCCAGTTCCTGACGGATCCGAGGAGTGTTCACCTGGTTGCTGTAAAGCATGTTCTGAGGTACCTGAAGGGTACATTGGATTATGGGCTCAAGTATGAAGCGAATCAAAAGTTTAACCTGCAGGGTTATGTTGATTCAGATTGGGCTTGCAGTGCTACAAATAGGAAGAGCACATCTGGGTGCTCCTTCAGTATGGGATAAGGTGTGATATCTTGGTTAAGCAGGAAGTAGTCCTGCGTAGCACTGAGTACAGCTGAGGCAGAGTATGTTGCAACCTGTTCAGCTAGTTGTGAGTCAGTATGGCTACGGAATCTACTGTCCGAGTTATTTGATCTCCCATTGGATGCTACTGGTATTTTCTGCGATAACCAGAGTTGTGTGAAGCTATCTAAGAACCCAATGTTTCATGACAGGTCGAAACACATAGAGATCAAATATCACTATATCAGGGATATGGTGCAGAGAGGAGCTGTGAAGCTCCTGTACGTTGCGACGGACGAGCACATTGTAGATGTGCTAACGAAGCCACTAGCCAGGGTGAAGTTCGAGTACTTCAGGGAGAGGCTTGGCGTTCTTCAGATTGATGAAACTTCAAGGAAGAAGTGATAGACGCATTTGCTGAAGCCATTCCAAGCATGTTGGAAGGAGGATCCTTCACATGGCTATGGATGTAAGCGCTGGATGATGAGCATCAGGATGATGTTTTGGTTTCTGCTTTGTATGATCAGTTGGATCATTTATATGTATGTACGCATCATGTTGGATGCTGGATATGATCAGTTGGATCATTTATATGTATGTACGCATCATGTTGGATGCTGGATATGATCAGTTGGATCATTTATATGTATATGTATGTACACATCATGTTGGATGCTGGATATGATCAGTTGGATCATTTATATGTATGTATGCATCATGTTGGATGTTGGATATGATCAGTAGGATCATTTGTATGTATTTTGTATATGCATCATGTTGGATGCTTAGACCATGTATCTCTATATGTATCAGGTGGATACATTGTATGATCAGGTGGATCATGTATGGTGATATGTATCATGTATTTGTATTTATATTAGGTGGATCATGTATGATGATATGTATCAAGTAGATACTTGGTATGCATCAAGTAGATGCATTGTATGATCAGGATGGTCATGGATGACGAGCTTCAGGATGTTGCTCCAAATGACATGCAGCAGGATGTTGCAGTGATGATGATCAGGATGATCATGTGTACATCAGGATGATGTATGGTGAGTATCAGGTTGATACTCTATGGCCGTGGATCAGGTTGTGCAGATGAGCATATAATTTGGCCCTGGGAGATTTGCAAATAGTCTTTCGAGGTTTTGCCTATGGCATATAATTTGGCCCTGGGATATTTGGCAAATGCTCTTTCGAGGTTTTGCTTTGGGAGGACATATAATTTTTCCCTCGGAGATCTGCAGATAGTCTTTCGAGGTTTTTCCTATGGCTTATAATTTGGCCCTGGGATATCTGGCAGATGCTCTTTAGAGGTTTTGTCCTATGGCATATAATATGTCCCTCGGAGATCCGATAGGTTCGGCTGTGTGCCCGTAATAAGTCCTGGGATGCTCTTACGAGGTTTTTCCATGACCACATATAATCTATCCCTGGGAGATCCTATAAGTAGAGCTGTGTGCTCGTAACAGCCTGGGATGCTCTTGCGAGGTTTTGTGGTGACCACATATAACATGTCCCTGGGAGATCCTATAGGTAGAGCTGTGTGCTCGTAACAGCCCGGGGTGCTCTTGCGAGGTTTTGTGGTGAGGTCACATATAATATGGCCCTGGGAGATCCTATAGGTAGAGCTGTGTGCTCGTAACAAACTGGTATGCTCTTTCAAGGTTTTGTGACGCACGTAATAAGTCCTGAGGATTCCACAGTATGGCCAGTGATGATGAAGACCTGCAGGTGGTGGGCCTACATCCAGTATGAAAAAGGACTGGATCTGTAGAACTTCCTATGATGAGTAGAGTCAAATATTGGTTGAGATAGCAGCAGCAGTGACGATGATGATGACGATGATCCCGAGAAGAAGACTTGTCTAGCAGATCTGTGTTGAGAAATACCTTCCTAGTTAAGAGGAAGTGTTGATGTATATGTAACTTCAGAATGTATTTCATCCATGTATTTCATATATATTTATTGTACCCTTATTAGAGATGTGTTATTCCTCTATAAGAAGTGTTGTCATGTGGATTGACAAGTGTTGCAAGTGTGTGTACTTGCTGATGGGTTATTAGACCACTATGTGTGGGGTCGGCCCTGAAATATATATTATATTGTGGATGTATCTAGATAGACAAGTCGGCCCCATAGTGTAACTAGGAAAATAGGTTAAGTATAAATAAATATCGGGAGATCTCTATTTGGATCATTCAGAAAGTCACACTTCTCTCACTCAGAAAGTGGAGCACTAGTGAGGAGGAGGATCATTTTCTCTAGGAGACTATCTCAAGTGTATTTTGGTTGTACTTTGGTTGAGCCATTGCTCTCTCTATCTCTGAGGAAGTTGTGGGGTTTTTCACCTTAGGGTTTTACCCACGGAAACTCTGTGTCTCTTGTCTCTTGTGCTTTTGATATTTGTGATGCTTGTCATTCTTATTGTGATTTTATTGCATTGATATACTGTATATGTTATTCTCTCAGTAAAGATCCAAGAGTATTGTGAACTAATTCTCAAAATTTAACAATTAATACCATTATCTTTCGACATTTCCCACTTTTTAGAATATCGTTTTTTATGGTTGGGGTGTCGATAGGCAATTTTCACAATGTCATTTTCTTTTATGAGTGTCATCTTTTGAGCATTGATCTGAGTTAGAAGTTGTATTTTCATCCCTTGAGGTTTTAAGGTTTCATTCTGTATCTTTTCCAACTGCATGTTATCATTTTGCAACTTCTTAATCACTTCTACTTGCACTTTCCTGTCATCTTCAGACTTCTTAAGTTGTTCCTTAAGATCTTTGTTATGACTTCTGATGCAAATATTTTCTTCCTGCTTGTCTAGAAGTTTCCCTTCAATGTTTTCCGTAGATTGTTCTGTCTTCCGACTATTTTTCAACTTCTTAATTTTTGTGACTAGTGTCTTGTTATGATTCCTTAATCTGAAAATTTCCTCGGAATTGTTGGATAGTGTCTTATTACTTTTTGCGATCTCCAGCTTATGAGTCTTTTTAGAGTCGTCATTTTTTTGTTGAATAACTTTTATCTGTTGTCGATATTGGTCGATCATTGATTCTTGATCCTCTAATGTCTTTTGTATCTGCGTCAGTTCTTCATCCTTGTCGCAAACGATTTTGTTCAAGCTTATTATTTCTTCTTCATAATCGTTTATTTCTTTCTTTATATCTTGATTTTTTAGTCTCTTATTGAAATCACTTTCGTCTTTTAATTCCTCAATTTGCGCAGACAGTTTTTCTATATGCTCTTTCTGGTCAGAAATTTTTGTTCCCTGAACTCTTTTTGCATCTTATGTATTGTAATCATTACTTCTGAGTTCACATTCACGTCTCATAATTCTTCATTGTCTCTTTGATAACGCTTTAACTTGGCTTCTAATTTCTCTATTTGTAGTCGTAAACCGGATTCCATGGTCTTTGATTTATCTGTCTATAGATGATCGTTTTTTTCTTTGACAATGGCTGGTCGTCTTTTGACTTTGATTTCTTCGACGATAAATGGTCTCTGATTTCGTCTTCTTTTCTTCAACAATAGGTAGACACCAAAAGGGTGTAATAACTCCCAATATGTCTCACTTGGAAAGAACTTTCTCTGATATAAATATATTTTTTAACGTCAAATGACTCCTTTTTTTCCAAAAATAACTATTGTTTTAATAAAATAATAATAATTTTTTTTTTCACTTTGACTCTTAGATAATAGATATTCTTTTCGACTTTGATTTTTGCCCTTTTTTTCAGATAATAATAATTATTAATTATTTAATTAATAATAATATTATTAATGCTTTCATAAACTATATATATAGCTTAATATATATATATATATATATATATATATATATATTTCAAAAATTAAAATATTTAAACAATATAATAATATTATAATGTTTAATATTTAATTTCAAAAATAAAAAAATTAGGGTTTCGATCAAGGAGAAGAACGTGAACGTAGATGGGAGAACAAGGGAAATAGGAGCAGTGGATGGTGGAGAGGAGGGTGCACAGAGCAGTGGAAATTGTGGAGTGTTGGAGCTGGCGGAGCCGAGGCGTGACGTGGACGTGGATGGGGCGCAGGGTGGAACAATGCGTAGGCAGGCGATTGCTGGCACGGGAATGGGAGGTCGGGTGAGCAAGGAGGTGCACGGGAGAACGTGGAGGAGGTGGCCACATCGGGAGGGAGGGACGGCCTGGCGGACAGAGGAAGGCTGGCACGGACTGTGGGGTGCACAGCAAGGGTGGCGCATGAGATGGGTTCACGATGAGGGTGAATGGGGAGGCCCAGGTGTAGGAGCATGGGAGGGCGTAGGAGTGCATGGGGGTTGCAAAGTGGAGAATGAGGCATAGGGAGTGGTTGTAGAGGTAGCGCAGGGACGAGGAAGGGTTGATGGAAATGGGAGGCAGTCGGGGAGGATGAAATGCAGGTTTGGAGAGGAGGTTGTGGGATGCAGAGGAATTATGAGGATGGAGGGAAATGAAGAGGATGGTGTAGATGGAGTATGGGAGTGGCTTACGGTGAGAAGGCGTGGTGTTGTGGTGTGGAGGGGTTGAGGATGATGGATCTGGAACCGAGGAGAACTGGTTTGATTGGTGCACGCACGATTTGGAGGGAGAGTGAGGTTGAAGTTGGTGTGTAGCAGCACTGAATGGGATGCAGCGAGGGATAAGAATAGGTGGACGAGAGGCCAAGGGCCTGTCTTCTTTGTCAAGGACCAATGGTGTAGAGAAACTCTACTTGGATGGTTAAAATCCTGAATCGGATTCCCGAGGAAGGGGCTCTGATACCAAATGAAGCGAATAATTATTCCTTCATACAATCAAGTTACCAAAATACCTGGTAAACTAAATAAGCCATGAATAATGGATATAATAATATTGAATAGATAAACAGATGATATGTTACAATGATGGCCCTACCTTAAATATGGATTGGGAATTTGATGTTGAGGAGACGCCTCATTTCATAACCTAACTTTAGTTAACCTAATTATTAATTATTTAATTATTATCTTATTTTATGTTCGTTACAATATCTTGGATTTTCAAGCCATTCTTCCAAAAATTTCAATTCTTCATCAAGGACATCAATCTTTATTTCAGCTGCTCTGTCTGTAGCAAAACATACAACTTCTTGAGTGTTATCAATATGCAACTCTTTTTCTATCATTGCTTCTGCAATCACCAAATCATCAACCTTTTTATTTTCAGCATCATTATATATTCCTTCTGCTTCAATCACTGCAACTTCTGTGCATTCTTCAACAAATATGGCAGTCTGCACTTTATCTTTCTTAACTTCTGATGTTGCCTCAAATACTGCTGATATGGCTATCTTCATTCCATCATCATGGTCATCTTTCACCATTACTTCTTCATGAGCAATTTTACCAATACTAGATGCTTCATTGGCACCTTCTTCATCGTTGTCATCAGCAATAGACATCGCTGGAATATTCAAAGAATGAAATGCTACACTAGCAATTACTTCACCTTCAATATTTGACTTACAATCCAAGACTTTATCATTTTCTTCCTTCGTACTTGCACAATCACTATCAAACAAATTATTAGAAAACATATCATTCTCTTGTTTGTCCTTATCTGCACCATTCAATATCACTACGGATTCTTCTTCAAAAATATCACCAACACTTTTTCCATCAGCAGATACATCATTTTGAGAAATGTATTTTTCACTAGCAGCTTTATCATCTTCCTTATGTGCACCAAATGGATGAGTGCAACACTCTTCATTTTATGCAACATGACTACTGTAAATTATTTCAAGCTCATCTTGGTCTTCGACTTCTACAACATCTTCAGTGTTTTCTTCTAGATTCATTGTTCCTACATGCCCACAAACTTCAAATTCAATACATGATTTAAATACCTTCATGGGCGTGTCCATCAAGGACTCTTCTTGCACAAATTCTTCTTTGTTGTCCTCACACTTGAGGAATTTATCATCTTTATCAGCATTCTACATGTTAACCATTTCATCATGTTCACAATTCACTTTAGTGACATCTAAATTCGAAACCACATCAACATCTTTATCAATAGCAATTTCAACTTCTTCAAATTCTGCTGCTGCTACACAAGATACAACAGCCTCATTTTCATCTTTAGTTTCAACATAATTTTCATCATTTGATATCTCAACACAGCTGTGAGATTCACAAATAATTTCAATATTTTTTGTTGCTTCTACAAATTTGTCTGCTAAAATATTAACAGGCTATGACTCAGCCATATATCTCCCCCTTACATCAAAGTTTCTTTTCAAACTTTCCTAGGCTTCTCTAGCTGTGTTTGCTTCAGCAATTACATAAAAAATATTATCATCTAGAGCTTGCTGGATGTAGTACAATGAAAATGCATCCTTTGCCTCATCTTGGGGTTTCTTAAATCCATTCTCAACAAAGTACCATAAACCTCTATCATGCAAGAAATTCTTCATATTAACTGACCAACATTTATAAGTTATACCTGATAAATATGGAGGTGGATAATCGATGTTGCTACATGCATCTTCTAACTTGCATTGAACTTCATTTGCTTCGGTATCCTCTACCTTCTCTTGAAATTCCTCTGCTTCAGCATGTTCCTTGATGGCTTCACCTAATATCTCTGCTATGGAAAAACCAACTTCTTTTGCATTAACAACATTCTTCTTCCTTCATTTAAGCCTTTTGCTTTTCCCCATGTCTCTGTCTTCAAATAGATACTTGCACATAATTTAAATTTATTTCACTTGGATACATCCTCTTAATTCTCTTTCACTCATATGGGCTTCAACTCAAACCAAACAAACTTCCAAAATAGTGGAATTCAAGCTGCTCTACCATTAAACTATATGGGAGCTCTCAACCAAAAAGAATGTCTTCCTTTCAAATGCTCAACCTCTGTCTGAGGGAACACAAACACATAATCAACTTCATCCACGGGCTACAACCCTTTCTTCTCTTTACACAAACCCCGACCAGCCTTGAACAACACAATAAACACTATATTTAGACTTCAACTGCTAAATGATGACTCAAACTTTACTTAAGGGAGTGTGTGAGATCTCTCTCAACACAGAACTCAACTGAACTTAGTTATTCTCTTTCTACATAGAAGGAAGTGGGGGGCCCTGAAGTAAAAATCAACAGCAAGATATCCAAACAAAACACAAATGATTCAACATACAATCATATGACTCATACAGAACCAACTAACATAAATCATAAACACTCAGATCTGATACCACTGTGGGAAGGCAGGGGGCGTTGCTCTTATTCTCAGCAACACACACAGATCATTAAGCTCACAAATTTTCACTTATAGGACTGTCTTTGCTAAGTTGCAGCTGATTGTAACAACTGACTATAATATTCAGCACAGTCACAACTATCAGTAACAACTGGTTGTTTCAACTAACAGTCATCTACAGGACTGTTACATGTTGTTGTATATGTAACTTCGGAATGTATTTCACATATATGTATATTGTATTCCTATAGAGATGTTATTATTCCTCTATACGGAAGTGTTTGTATTCCTATAGAGATGTTATTATTCCTCTATATGGAAGTGTCGTCATTTATATTGTAAGTGTCGTAACTTATACTTGATGGGTTATTAGACCACCTTGTTGGGGTCGGCCCTGTATAAGTCATGTGGGTTGAAGGGTTATTAGAACACCCTATTGGGGGTCGGCCGTGTGGGTCAAAGGGTTATTAGACCACCCTATTGGGTGTCAGCCCAGTCAGCATTATGTTAAGTGGTTAAGTTGAGGCCGACCTAGTTGAGTAAAGGTCAAGTCAAGTTAGTGTATAAATAGAGAGTGTGTCTCTCTCATTTTACACATTATATTCTCTCTCACACTCTTGGGAGAGTGGCGTACTTATGGAAGAGGAGAAGCTACTGCTAGGATATGTCTATCTCTTATGCTTGGGTTTTATCACTACTCTATCTATCTCTGAGGAAGTTATTGGGGTTTTTCACCTTTATGGTTTTCCCCAAGTAAACTCTGTGTCTCTTGTGTGCTTGCATTATTGTGCCCATGATTTATATGCTGTAGATATGTTGTACATGTTGTTCTCTCAGTTAAGATCCTAGATCAGATCGAAGTAAATTCTGAAAATCTAACATGATATCAGAGCTAGCCTGAAAGAAGGCAAGGTATGGCATGTATGACACTTGTTGCACTTACGATGCTAGGGCTTGATATAGCAAAAACCAGTAATCGTAGCACTTTCGCTATAAATAAATTTCGGCGAGGTTTCAAGTTCTGCAAATCATACAGGGCGAATCTAAGATCCCCATGTACCTTGTGTCCAAAGGAAAACCTCTAATTCGTTGTACTTTGTGATTTATGATCTGTACAATATAGGGTTTCTGCCTCTTCCAGATCTCAATCAAAAACAGGTGACCTTGAAAAAAAGGTCATAACTTGGGCTAGGAAGCTCCAAATGAAATTTTGTAAAAATTAAAAGGTAGTGCACGGATGGAGCATTCTCAGGTAACGTTTTCAGAGTCCGAAAATGAACCAGTGACATGTGGCACGCCGTACAAGTTCGCTCTTCATTTGTATCCCATAAACAGGTCACATTGCGACACTTCGCATAACTCTCTCAGAGAATCCATTTGAGGTAAGACCTATGGGGTTGGAAAGATGACAGGTCAGGCTATCACAAAAAAAAAGTTCAAACCCTGTGGATCGAAAAGTTTGGAGTTACACCAGAAACAACCAGGTACATATTTCTGTCAAAACATAATTATTTTTTAGCACCTTCATTCATGGCTTCCGGAATTTAGGGTTTCGAAGAAAGTTGGAATTTTTGTAATCGGAGACTACGGCTGAATGCTACTCATCAAAATTGAAATTTAGAGACCAAGATCAGAATTTTTGGTTGGGCAGAAGGCCGGGCTTGATCAGACCCTAGTTCGGGACTTTGATCTGAAAAGTGGAAAATTAGGGCTTCTGCAAAAATAGAAATTTTGATATCTGTGACCACGGCTGGAAGCTACTTAGAAAAATAGAAGCTTAGAGCTTTGGATCGAACCTTTTGATTGGGCAGAAGGGTGGGATTTATCAAACCCTAGTTCAGGGTCATGTCCAGTGAATCTGGAAGTTTCAAAGGCAAATTTGAGGGGTGAAACTTTGCTGTTTTCAAATTATGAGTATACCAGCTTGATCAACTCATCAAGGCGCATATTTCTTTCCTTTCGGAAGTTTGAAACTCAAAGTTTGAATTTTTAGGGTTTCTTTGACAAACCCTAATCCAACTCCAGATCCAGTTCCTGCAAATCAAGTGGATTGGGTTAATCCTAGAAGAGAATGGATTGGTCACCTGCATAAGTGAAGAACTTCCTGTTTCAGAGGGAGATGAGGCTAAGGCCTTACATAAGAAGATTACAAGCAATCTCGACAAGTATGACTCATCCAGGTATGTTTCAAGATTTGTTCATGATTAATTTTATGGTATGTTTGTCTTCATGTTATTATGGTTAGTACAATCTTGATTAAATTTAGACTTGTCATATCACCTTAATAAAATTATGAATGCATGATAGAAGCTATTAATTGATTAGGGTGTTGACACTTATGATTGTTGTGAGTATTTTGATCACAGAAGATCTAGGAGCTATCGAGAACCTCACAAAATCAAATTAATTTGCAAAACCAGTGGAAAAACTTGAAAAAGAAGATAATTTTACACACAATGTGAGCTTAATATTTTCATTAACTGATTGTCTAACATATGAAAATGTTAGTAACAGGTTTTTATTACATCCATGAGAAATTCGAGAGCATTAGGTGGCTCCAGATGAGTGTACAAGTCAACAATGCCAAATTGGCCTCAATCCCCCCTAGGTGGGTCCAACTCAATCCCAATCATCCCAAACGGTCACGAATTCAGGTGTGAAGGTGGCTGAAGCATGCTGGGTCATTAATGAGGCCAAGGCAGGCGTGGGTGAGAAAGTAGAGGTGTTTGGGAGGACCAAGGGAGCAATAAATGCTCCAAATCTAGCCAAAATTGGGCAAAATCCACCCTGGCGCCCCTAGTCAACTGAAATTCCCCAAATCAAGGAGAGAGGGCGCTCCAGCAATTAATGAGGGCGCACTTGTGGACAAAACAGGAGGTTGGGTGAACTGGTTTTCTTGGAAGTGGGTGTGAACACTCTCAAAACTTAGATATTTGACCAACTAAAGTCACCTAGTCCAAACTATGGTGTAATTAAGCACATGAGCAATAAAAATTTGACTATGGTTATGGACTATGGTACTAAGTATGGATTACTATTCTAACACCCCCCCTTAACCAGAACTTAGTACAACTCATGAAAGATAAGTGGGAGGCCTTGGCAACAAAGGCTCAAGTCACCTCATTACAAACAGAAATTTGTATTTGTCCATATAAACCGAGGACAAGAAGTAAAACCACATGGGATAAAAAATTCCCTCTAAAATGGACATGGGGATGAACCTGCAATTAAATTGCAGCAATCACCATCCATCGCTCACTCCAAGCAAAGCTCTCAAGTGAGTGAAGGTCTTCTCAGCAAAGCACTTAGTCAAAATATCTGCAGTTTGCTCGGTGGATGGGCAATACTGCAATGAATCACCCTGTCATGCACCAAGCCCCGAATGTAGTGCATATGGATTTCAATGTGCTTTGTTCTTTGCCTCTGTACTGGATCAGTATATATCTTGATGGCACTTTGATTATCCACCCAAATATTGGTTAGAGAATAAATAGCAACACCAAACCCCGAAGAATGCCTTGCAACCAAACACACTGTGTGGCTGCGTTCACTGCTGCCCTGTACTCGGCCTCTGCTGATGAAAGAGAAATGGTATGTTGTTTCTTACTTGACCAGCAAATGGGACCTTCAGCAAACATAAACACAAAACCTGAAGTGGACTTTCTATCGATGGGATCTCCAGCCCAATCGGAATCAGAAAATCCAGCTAGTTGTAGTGAAGAACCAGCTGCATAGTGTACCCCAAAGCTCTTTGTTCCTTGGACATATTGAAGGATCCTTTTGGCTGCCTTCCAATGGATCTCATGTGGCTGCTGCATATACCTTGCTACAGCACTTACAGCATAATACAAATCAGGTCTTGTATGTGTAAGGTACAACAAACTTCCAACTAGATGCCTGTAGAGTGTGCAATCCACCAATGGAGAGTCTTCAAATTCACCTAGTTTTATGCCTGAAAGGAATGGGAACTTGGCTGCCTTACATTCATCCATTTTAAACTTGAATAACAGGTCTGAAGCATACTTAGGTTGACTCAGTAATATACCTCTCTCATATTGCTCAATTTCCAAACCCAAAAATTGCCTTAGCAATCCTAGGTTGCTCATGGCAAATTCACTATGCAAAGAAGCTTTAATTGAGACAATTTGTTTGTTGCAGCTCCCTGTAATTAAAATATCATCAACATACAGTACAATTATCTGCAAATAAACATTTGGATCAGACTTGCATCGACAGAAACCAATTGAGAGCAAAAAAGCATCCATTTTGGCATACCAAACCCTGGGGGCTTGCTTGAGTCCATAGAGTGACTTCTTCAACCTGCAAACAAGTGTGGGATCCTCTTGGAATCCTTCAGGTTGGTGCATATATATCTCTTCCTGTAGCTCACCATGCAAGAATGCACTTTTAACATCCATGTGGTGAACTTCCCAACCCTTACTAGCTGCCATGGCTAGAGCTAGTCTAATTGAGTCCATCTTTGCAACCGGTGCAAAGGTCTCTGTATAATCCACACCATGGATTTGTGAGTAGCCCTTATCCACTAAACTAGCCTTGTACTTCAGATCAGAACCATCAGCAACAGGTTTGGTTCGAAAAATCCACTTATATTGCACAAGTTTCCTCTTGGGAGGAAGAGGCACCAAATCCCATGTTTTGTTCTCTTGGAGAGATTGGAATTCTTCTTGCATTGCTGCTCTCCACCTTGGATCATGATGAGCTTTTTGATATGATGTTGGATCAGATCCAATCATCATATAACAGTGATCAGCAATTTCACTTTCATTTTCAAAGGAAGCATTGATTGTTTGAGATCTAGTCTTCCTAGGCTCTTGGGGATTGCCTGCCAATTCACCTGCAGCTTGTATGATTTTTTCAGCCCACTTAGGCCTTGATGGTGACTCATGTACAGAAATGTCATCTTCATCCATATCATCTTCAGAAATATCAGAAAAATCAGAAGTGGAATCATCACTAATTTCATTAAGGTGTGGAGGAGAGGAGCTTTCCCCCAGTGCAAGCTCAAAATCTAGAATTGGTTCTTCTTCGAATTACACACTTCTCTCAATGAAAGTTTTGAGTGTGGATGTGTCAAAGAGCTTGTAGCCCTTTGTGTCCTCACCATATCCAACCATGATACATTCACTGCTCTGTGGCTCCAAAGCCTCCCTCTTTTCTGATGGAATTCGAGCCCATGCTCTAGACCCAAAAATCCTGAAATTTGACACATTTGGTTTTTGGCCAAACCATGCCTCATAGGGGGTTTTTCCTTTGACTGATTTGTGAAAGGATCTGTTCTGAATATGAGAAGCACAATTCATGGCTTCAGCCCATAGCTTAGGGCATAGATCCCTAGCTTCAATCATGCAAGTGGCCATCTCTTTGAGAGATCTATTTTTCCTCTCTGCCACACCATTTTGCTGAGGTGTGTAGGGGATTGAATGTTGCATTTGGATGCCACATTCCTCAAAAAGATGCTGAATGTTATTATTCACATACTCCTTTCCATTATCAGTTCTAAGTATCTTTATCTTGTGACCACTATGATTCTCCACTAGGGCCTTCCAAATCTTCAATTTCTCAAACACTTCTGACTTCAATTTAAGGAAGTAAACCCAGCAGAATCGAGACTAGTCATCTATGAATGTGAGTACATACCTTGATCCACCATATGATGGAGTGGGAAGAGGACCAATGAGGTCTGAATGTACCAATCCAAGTGGTTGAGTGGCTCTCCTTGCCATTCCCTTCCCATAGCTGCACTCAGGATGCTTTCCAACTACACAACCAATGCATGCACCATTTGAAGATTTGATTTCTAGAAGCCCTTCCACCATCCCGTCCTTGTGCAATGTCTGGAGATATTTGTAGTTCATGTGGCCAAATCTTTCATGCCACAACTTGGAGGTCTCGTTGGCATGAGAGACAAGAGCATGGTCACTAGAACTTGGAATGAAATTGGATAATTTGTACATTCTCTCTTCATGATCAGCATACCCTACTGCCACAACTTGATTTGAAGAAATTTCTAAGATTTCTACCAAATATGGAGTAAATGTTACTCTCTTGGCTTCTCCTGTATGGTTCATTTGATAAACTGATAGCAAATTTGCAGCCAATGAAGGTACATAGAGCACATCACTGAAATAGCCATGCTCCATGTCAATCCTACCAATCCCCTTGGTCTGGATTTCTGTATCATCTCCCATTCGAACTGTTGGGCCACCATTCGAATGCATAGAGGAGAAGAGCTCTCTGGATGAAACCATATGTCTGGAAGCTCCTGAATCAATGATAAAGGATGAGGGATTCGAAATACCTGCTACCAAAGCATGACACTTCTCCTTATTGTCAGGATTTGAGGTGCTCTCTTTCTTCCTTGTGCCCTCAGGGACTGGGATGTTGTTCTTCTCTAGCAGCTGCGCCATTGAGTCAATGGTTTTCTTCATGCATGAGCTCTCTGGATGCCATCCCCTATGACAATAGGTGCATTTGGTCTTTTCCTTTCCCTTTTTGTCCTTCTCCTTTGACAGATTTGAACCTCCATCTGCAGAATTGGTCTTGTCAAACTTCCTCTTCTCTTGCTGCTTCGAATTCTTGGCTTTCTGCTTGCCTTTGTTGGCATTTGAAGCACCCATTGCCAGTGCTTGGTCCTTTGATTTTATGGTACCCATCTGAACTAGTTTTTCCTGCTCCTGAGTGAGACACTCCATGAAGGTAGCTAGTGATGGCATTTTCCAATTTCGAAGGGTCATTTTTGCTGAGTGAAATGTGCTAACAAATACAGAGAATTCTGGGCCTAGCTTCGAAAGGATGGATAGAATCAGTTGTTCCTCCTTCTTAAAAATTCCACATTGTTGCAGTTGAAGCACTAGTGACTTGAACTTCGTGAAGAACTCCTGGATGGTTTCAAAATGCGCTGGGCTCAAGCCAATGAGCTCGTTTTCAAGCTGGTGGCCTCTCAGTTCATCAGTTTTCCCAAAGAGTGATTCTAGCTTCACCCATACTTCGTTGGGGGTTGTCAAACTGTCTGTATGAAACAAGAGTTCCCTTGAAATGCTCAGGCATAGCAATCCATAAGCTTCATCAAGTCGATTGTAGTACTTTGCTTTCTCCACAGCATAATTTGGCTCCACTTCTATGCCCATGGTTACTCTATAGAGACCCTTGATCTCAGATTGATAACCATCTCAGCCTTCCAATCGAAAAAATTGAAGGGTGTGAGCAACATTTGGTTTGCTTCCATGACTGCTGCGTTAATGGTGAGAAAACTACTGAAACACCTACAAAAAACACTCAATTTTTATCTGGAAATCCTCTCTAGAATGCAGTTCAATGCTCAATATTGACCTGCAACTCGCTAACTCCACAATGGCTCTGATACCATGTGAGTATTTTGATCACAAAAGATCTAGGAGCTATGGAGAACCTCACAAAATCAAATTAATTTGCAAAACCAGTGGAAAAACATGAAAAAGAAGATAATTTTACACACAATGTGAGCTTTATCTTTTCATTAACTGACTATCTAACATATGAAAATGTTAGTAACAAGTTTTTATTACATCCATGAGAAATTCGAGAGCATTAGGTGGCTCAAGATGAGTGTACAAGTCAACAATGCCAAATTGGCCTCAATCCCCCCTAGGTGGGTCCAACTCAATCCCAATCATCCCAAACAGTCACAAATTCAGGTGTGAAGGTGGATGAAGCATGCTAGGTCATTAATGAGGCCAAGGCAAGTGTGGGTGAGCAAGTAGAGGTGTTTGGGAGGACCAAGGGAGCAATAAATGCTCCAAATCTAGCCAAAATTGGGCAAAATCCACCCAAGCGCCCCTAGTCAACTGAAATTCCCCAAATCAAGGAGAGAGGGTGCTCCAGCAATTAATGAGGATGCACTTGTGGACAAAACAGGAGGTTGGGTGAACTGGTTTGCTTGGAAGTGGGTGTGAACAGTCTCAAAAGTAGATATTTGACCAACTAAAGTCACCTAGTCCAAACTATGGTGTAATTAAGCACATGAGCAATAAAAATTTGAGTATGGTTATGGACTATGGTACTAAGTATGGATTACTGTTCTAACAATTGTACTAATGCATTATGGTGTTGTATGAGGTTTATGTTGTCCGCTAACATGAAAGGTACACCAAAAAAAGACAAATCATGTTCTAGTTCAAGAACGTATGATCATGATGACATGAGGACAAAGATTCATCCATTGTCATGAATCACTTAGAAGATCTATCTGCGAGGTATGTATAACTTGGTTCTATAATGGTTAACCTATGAGATATGCAGGTTACTAGCACAAGTCATTGAAGAGAACAAGAATACATCATGTGGGTATGTTAGACATAACTAGCTAACATACCAATCCAGGTATGTTTTTCCTATATCAAGTTAGAATCCTACCTTGTGTTAGGATCCCTTATATAAGTATACTTGGTATGATTGGTTATGTGTATTCATAAATTTAGAAATGTAAGTAATCAAGGGTTTATGCATTTTATGTCTCTTATCTTGATTGATGATTTAACTAACCAGAAGAGTCCTATGATCAAATAAGAATATGCATGAGTAAAAGAAGACTTCCCTGAAACCTTGAATACTAATGTTTATTATCTGTGTTTGAAATGATCATGACTATACATGTTTAAGATTATTGTGTTTTGATAGTATTAAGATTATACTAATGAATGTGCGATTATGTATGAGACCTCGAGGATAACACAATGATGATACTAATAAGCATTCATAGTGATGAATATAAGTTCAAGGACAGGTAATCCAGGAAGCAAAGATCAAGAGGGAGCACACTCCAGTAGTTCCTGCAAGGAAGCAAAGATCAAGAGGGAGCACACTTCAGTAGTTTCTGCAAGGATGCAGATATTCAAAGGGAGTTGACCACTTCTCACAATCCACATCAGAATGGAGTTGCAGAAAAAAAGCAAAGACTGAGAGGGAGTCAACCCAACAAACAAACAAAGATAAGTATTTGAATTATCATTCCTTGCATATTGTATTGTTTAAATAATACTGTTCAATAATGTATATACTCATGTTCCTAGAATTAGGTTGTGTATTATGCATATTAGAATAGTTGCATTGATGAACAGTATACTACTAATATACATGGGAAAGATCGTATACCATCACCTACAAAAGAAGGACTACAACATTTTTATCTATTGAAAATATTGAAGATATTGAATTTCCCAGGATCTGGGAAGAATGCCATCATCGAGGAGTACCAGTCGATCATGAAGATGTTTGGGATGCAGTCCCAAGACCTAAACGGGAGTCTATAGTGACTTCCAAGAGGATCTACAAGATCAAGCATGCTGCAGGTGGTAGCATAGAGACTTTTGCTCCTGTAGCCAGATACACTTCCATTAGATCCGTACTTGCTTTGGCTGCGGTGATGAAATGGAAGATACACCAAATGGATTTCAAGACAGCTTTCTTGAATGGTGTAGTTGAAGAAGAAGTGTATGTGGAGCAGCCACTTGGTTCTGAGACACATGACAGGGAGTCATATATGTGCAGAACTTGGTATGGTAGGATAGATAGATTTCTATCCAGTTTGGGCTTTACCAAGAGTAAAGCGGATTCCAACCTTTACTACAAGGTTGAGGAAGGAAATCCAGTGATACTACTTCTGTATGTGGATGATCTGTTTGTAACAGGTGAAGATATATTGATTGCCGAAAGGCAATAGAAGCTTGCTACTGAGTTCGAGATGAAGAACTTGTGGATGATGCACTATTTTCTAGGTATGGAGATGTGGAAGAGCGCAGATGGAATCTTCCTTGGACAAGGGAAGTATGCACTAAAGATCCTGAAGAGGTTTGAGATGATGGAATGCAAGGACATGGCCACACCTATGGCATTGAACCTGAAGCTTTTGTGTGATGCTTCATCTGATCCGGTTGATGTCAATATGTATCGTCAGATGATTAGGTCCTTGATGTACCTGACGAACACAAGACCAGATATTTTCTTTGCGGTGAACACATTGAGCCAGATCCTGACAGATCCAAGAGGTGTTCACCTAGTTGCTATAAAGCATATTCTAAGATACCTGAAGGGTACAATTGATTATGGGCTCAAGTATGATGCGAATCAAAAAGTTTAAACTACAGGGTTATGTTGATTCAGATTGGGCAAGCAGTGCTATAGATAGGAAGAGCACTTCTGGGTGCTGCTTCAGTATGGGATCATGTGTGATCTCTTGGTTTAGCAAGAAGAAATCCTACGTAGCACTGAGTACATCCGAAGCAGAGTATGTTGCAGCTTGTAAGCCTAGTTGTGAGGCAGTATGGCTGAGGAAGCTAGTGTCTGAGCTATTTGATCTACCGTTGGAGACTACTGGTATCTTCTGTGACAACCAAAGTTGTGTGAAGCTATCTGAGAACCTGGTGTTCCACGACAGGTCGAAACACATAGAGATCAAATATCACTATATCAGGGATATGGTGTAGAGGGGAGCAGTGAAGCTCATGTATGTTGCGATAGATGAGCATATTGCAGATGTGTTGACAAAGCCACTAGCCAGAGTGAAGTTCGAGTACTTCAGAGAAAGGCTTGGTGTTCTTCGGATCGATGACACTTCGAGGAAGAAGTGATGGAGACATTTGCTATAGCCATTCCTAACATGGTGGAAGGGGGATCCTTCACATGGCCGTGGATATAAGCATTGGATGATGAGCATCAGGATGATGTTCTATTTTCTGCTCTATATGATCAGTTGGATCATTTATGTATGTACGCATCATGTTGGATGCTGGATATGATCAGTTGGATCATTTATGTATGTATGCATCATGTTGGATGCTTGGACCATGTATCTGTATATGTATCAGGTGGATACGTTGTATGATCAGGTAGATCATGTATGTTGATATGTATCAGGTAGATACATTGTGTGGATCATGTATCTATGTATGTATCAGGTGGATACACTGTGTATGGTGATATGTATTAGGTAGATACTTGGTATGCATCAGGTAGATGCATTGTATGATCAGGATGATCGTGGATGACGAGCTTCTCCAGATGACATGCATTAGGACAATGCAGTGATGATGATCAGGATGATCATGTGTACATCAGTATGATGTATGGAGAGTATCAGGTTGATACTCTGTGGCCGTGGATAGGTTGTACAGATGAGCATGTCTGGGAGATCCTATAGGTCGGAGTTGTGTACCCGTAATAGCCTGGGATGCTCTTTCAAGACATTGCTCTGGGAGGACATATAATAGTGCCCTGGGAGATCCTTCAGGTCGGAGTTGTGTACCCATAACATCCTGGGATGCTCTTTCAAGGTTTTTTCCTATGGCATGTAATTTGCTCCTGGGAGATCTGGATAGGATGAAAAAGGCCTTAAATGCTTCAACCAAGTTTTGTGGTGGACCACATGTAATGTGCTTCTAGGAGATCTGGTAGGTAGAGTTGTGTGCTCATAATATCCTGGGATGCTTCAGCTAGGTTTTGTGGTAATATCACATGTAATGTGCTCCTGGGAGATCCGACAGGTAGAGCAGTGTGCTTGTAACATCCTAGCATGCTTCAGCCAGGTTTTGTGATGGGTCACATGTAATGTGCTTCTGGGAGATCTGATAGGTAGAGTTGTGTGCTCGTAATAGCCTGGGATGTTGCAGCTAGGTTTTGTGACGCACGTAATAAGTCTTGAAGAGTCCACAGTATGGCCAGTGATGATGAAGACCTGCAGGTGGTGGGCCTACATCCAGTATGAAAAAGGACTGGCTCTGTAGAACTTCCTATGTTGAGTAGATTCAGAGATTGATTGAGATAGCAGCAGCAGTGATGATGACGATGACTCGATGATGATTATCCAGTGACGATGATCCAAAGAAGAAGACTTGTGCTAGAAGACCTGTGTTGAGAAATACCTTCCTAGTTAAGAGGGAGTGTTGATGTATATGTAACTTCGGAATGTATTTCACATATATGTATATTGTATTCCTATAGAGATGTTATTATTCCTCTATATGGAAGTGTTTGTATTCCTATAGAGATGTTATTATTCCTCTATATGGAAGTGTCGTCATTTATATTGTAAGTGTCGTAACTTATACTTGATGGGTTATTAGACCACCTTGTTGGAGTCAGCCCTGTATAAGTCATGTGGGTGGAAGGGTTATTAGACCACCCTATTGGGGGTCGACCATGTGGGTCAAAGGGTTATTAGACCACCCTATTGGGTGTCGGCCCAGTCAGCATTATGTTAAGTGGTTAAGTTGAGGCTGACCTAGTTGAGTAAAGGTCAAGTCAAGTTAGTGTATAAATAGAGAGTGTGTCTCTCTCATTTTATACATTCTATTCTCTCTCACACTCTCGGGAGAGTGGCGCACTTGTGGAGGAGGAGAAGCTGCTGCTAGGAGATCTCTATCTCTTATCTTTGGGTTGTATCATTGCTCTATCCATCTCTGAGGAAGTTATTGGGGTTTTTCACCTTTATGGTTTTCCCCAAGTAAACTCCGTGTCTCTTGTGTGCTTGCATTATTGTGTCCATGATTGATATGATGTAGATATGTTGTACATGTTGTTTTCTCAGTTAAAATCCTAGATCAGATTGAAGTAAATTCTGAAAAACTAACATTATAGCTGACTATCTCAGCTATGTTTTGATAACCCCTCCCTTCATCAAACTTGCCTGTTTCATCATACTCTATTTCAGCAAATTCTGAAATCTAACTTGCTACACCAAAACTAAACATTCCACAGTCAATCATATACACTCAAAAAATTATCATGCTACAGCAAAAAACATCATTTAAACATTCAACAATGAGTTTACAAACTCCTAAAGATAGAGAGGAATATAGGATCAAAAGTACAGAGTTGAAACTATGTTTTCATTCAACTCAGAATTTGTTTTCCTCACCATTGTCACTCTTTGTTTCTTCCATTTCTCTCTATCTCACAAAACACAGATTACATCAATATTTATATGTCAGAAATATAATTGGTCATTTAATTCAACTTGACCTTTCGCTGCACCAAAATTGACTATTCAAAATTTAATTAATTCTCTGCCCTTTCATGAACTGTAACAGAGATGATGGACACCCCTTCGATCTTTGACAGGATGCTGCATAAATGATGAATGTCCCTTTGAAATTTGATATGCTGCAAGAGTAACGTTGGATGCCTCTTCAACAATCTGATCGACTGGAACACGCTACCCCGTTGTTTTTTATCATCCTGAACATGTCAGTGAATGCCTCTTCAAAAAATGGCTCTCCGCTTCTTCAGAAATCACTGTGGCGTGCTGCCCCTTTCAAACTATGACAGCAAGACAAGATCAAAACGGTGTGGCGGTGGTTTGGATTTTCAGCATTCCGACAGTCACTCAAAGAGGTGGTGGATGACTTTTCAGTCTATGGCAGTGAAGGAATTAACGACTGCCAACATTTGGGAAGCATAAACATTTTCTTTGGAATGGATAGATAGAAATATTCTCACTTTACCTGGTTTTCCTATCCAATTAAATTTCTTATCAGGCTCAAAATTAAGAAACACTGATTTTCCATTGCACATGAGAAACCGTGTTACACTTATTGGTGATATGTCTCCAATAGGTCAATATATTGTGAGCTAAACCCATCGGCAATATTATCACCGCACTTTATTGTGATATTTTCCTTTTTAGAAATTATCATGATCAATTCAAATTATCGCCTTGCAAATGTCAATCTTTCCTTGTAACCAGATTGTTGGTCTTTTAACCCTCATTTGTAAAAGTGAGTTGGGGAATTGAGCTCTAAGGATATTGTGACTATTTTCTATCAAACAAACAAAGGGAAATCCATTGTTTTCATTGCCATCAACTGAGCAATTGCGGAGTGGGATTTACTCAGATCTACCATATCCTCTCAAGACTTAATACTTATGAATCATCATAATTTAGTATCGATGTTTGATGTACCACATGACATCTTATTCATCTTATATATCAGTTTTATTTCATATTTATAAAGCAATGTGTTTGTTTGATGTTGTTATTACTTTAAATGTTTAAAAAAAAACAGTGTTCCACGGGGACACGTCCCATAGGGTCGGGGATGCGTTTCTGCATTTCCCCGCTTCCCAGGGACGACGAAACTTCGTGCGAAACGTTTCGGGACATTTCTCTTTGGGAGAAACTTGATGAAACTCCATGCGAAACTTGTTTCTCCATGATGAAACTTGGGGGGGACTTCTTGGCATCCCACACGAAATTCCGAAACTCCGGCGAACCTTCTGGGCGTCCCGCATGAAACTCCGAACCTCCAACAAACATTCGAGTTGTCTAGTTAATCATATATAATCATGATGAATCATGTAATTTGTTTGCATTATTAATTTATCAAATTCTAAATTACATTGCATGATTGCACAATGATGAATGTAGTATTTCGTAATTTACTAATTTGCATGGGATGAATTGTTATTGTTGGGATTTGTATTTTTCATATTTTTTTATATTTTTAGAATTTTTATGACCTGGCGTCCCCCATCCCCCCCAAATTTTCCTAAAATTTGGGGGTGGTCTCCACGCGTCCTGAATGTGTGTCTCCCCGCTCTCGCGTCCCACCGTTCTGGAACCCTGGGGGAACATTGAAAAAAAATTGAAAAAGATGATTATTTTTGTATTTTTTTTTTAAGTTTCCCGATATTTTTGGATATTTTCTCCGATATTGCTCATAAGTTATATTCTGGACCCTTGGAAATAAATTCACCGACAAGATAAATGTAACACTTTTTACTGTAAACAGATTTAGGCTTTTTGGAATGCATTGGGAAGCTCAAGTGAGAGTCATTCGTGATATTACATGAGACAATCAAAGATATTGCATAGTGCTTGTATAATGTACTTAATAGAAGTGAAATGGGATTGAATGAGCATAAGACTAGATAGTAGATGCACATTACATGTAACCAATAATAAGACATATGTTGCATTCATTTGGATTGGCATCACACCAAATATGCATTGAATGTGCCTTGAATTGTTCAATATGTGCTGAAATGAACTAGTTGATAAACCATTGAATGTTGAGCATGATAGGATTTACTTCTCTAGGAAGGCAATAGGCAAATAATAGCTTGTTTATATTGTGCGATAATAGGTTTGATAATACATAGGGATAGATAGGAACATTGGTATTTTTATGTGTCTTACTAAAATGATATTCTTATGTGTGATCCTGAGAAGTGAAAAAGATCTTGTTGAGATGTAGTAAATGTAAGTTGTTGATCTTAATAAGTTGTAATTAATAGAATATGTTGATACTTATAATGGTGGGTTATAGTTTATCATGAAATGGATGACATGTGGTCCATAAAATGAAGTTATTTCTTGTTGATACTTAGTGCAGTATATTAAAGCTCTGTCATGGTGCCCAAAGGTAAGTGAGATAAGGTATATGACTTGTTATCATTTCATCCTAGTAGTTTTATTGCTTGCTCATGGTACTCGATGCCCAAGAATACATAGATTTTGACATGTTCTTTGATTGTATGAGTTGTTAACTTATGTTGACATTCGGTCTAAAACCTCATTCATCGAGGTGGAATTATGGCAGCTTATCATGACATATTAATGAGATGCTTGGCGAATTTATGAAAGTATCATGGCTAATTATTTTATAATGGTAGCACATAACATCTTAATGTAAGCTTGGCATGTCTTATCATGACAATGGCTTATGATGTAATGTAATGCAATATGAACTAGTGACAAGACATTCTTGTTAGCACATGATTCAAGGTTGATCCATGATATATTATTATATTGAGAAATAGTTACTAATGATTATTCATTATGGTAAGGGCAAGTTGTTCCAGGTGATCCACTCAAATATCCTGGTGAGAATAAACATTCTATGATTTTGTGGGAGCCATTAACCACGAATGAGAATGGATACTATAAATATATTATGGGCTGGGGGACAAGACCAACAATTAATTCTATGCTACCAGCTCTTGACTTTAGTAGCAGAAATTGGGAAGGTGGCAATGCCACAGATACTTCTTAGAGAACTCCTGATGTGACCAGAGTCCACAGTTGGAGACATACTCACCAGGATGGAGGTTTATGTAGAAGGACTTCTGATGCCTGGGGCTAGTTCCTTGAGGTTTCTTGTGGAGGATGTTTAGGCTAGACTTTCAAGCTTCCTGGGGTATAATGATCTTGATATCAGGATCAGGGTACTGGGAACCAGATGCCGATTAGTACCGATGAGGCCCAGATTCTGGTTAAAATCCAATGAAGCCGCACTATTACTAGAAGTTGGGAGGGTGGAAATGCCGCAGTAACCTCTAGGGGAACTTCTGATTCCTACTGTATGATCCGCGGAAAGGTTACAATAGAGGTCTCGTGCCATGGCGAGCAGGACCATCCAGAGTTGGAGGGGAGGTTTATGGAGGTGGTGGATGGTATGATTCTCAGGGAGAGGGTGAGTAAGGAAACAGTAAGTAAACAAATACACAATTATTAATTATTAATTAATTGTCTAATGCTTTTTTGTGTGTATGATGCATAATTGTTGTTGTGGTTGTAACTTAGGGCGTTTGATTGTATTAGTGGGGTTTGGAGACTTTTATGTGGCGGCCACACATATAAATATCTTAACTTCACAATAGTAATAGCTACCTATATATTCTAGTATTTACTTGATTGATTGATTGAATATGTATTGTAGTTATTGATTGAAGATTTTAACTTCGGGACGAAGTTTCTTGAAGGGGCGAAGTAATTTGTTTTTCCAGAATTCTTTATGCACTTATTTCATGCATAGTAAATTAAATCTTTCAATTGTGAGGTATCTATAGTAGCTAGATCCTACTGTGATAGAGAATGATGAACCAAATTCTAAAAAAATATTGGTTGAGTTTCATTCAAGTTTTTGTGGTGGAAATTTTGCAACTAAAACCACAACCCACAAAATCCTTAGAGCAGGTTACTATTGGCCTAGCCTTTTTTCATATGTGCACAAGTTTGTCAAAATTTATCCCCAATGTCAGTTGTTCACTGGGAAACAAAAATTGAAAGCTTTTCCCCTTCAGCCAGTAGTATTCCAAGCCCCTTTCCAGCAGTAGGGGCTCGATTTCATTGGTCAGTTTAAGGAAAATTCAAGTAATGTATATACTTGGATTCTCACCGCAACTAATTATTTTACCAAGTGGGTGGAAGCAAGACCCACCAAGAAGGAAACTGACCAAGTGGTTATGCAATTCTTAGAAGATAAGATCATCACTAGATTTGGGGTTCCAACCAAAATAACCATTGAACATGGCCCTGCTTTCAGTTCATTGGACATCTCTGCCTTTTGTTTCAAGTATGGTATTGTCCTATCCCATTCTTCCAACTATTATCCTCAATTAAATGGTCTTGTTGAATCAAGTAATAAGAACCTAATGACCCATTGATGCCCATAAATTCTCAACATCGACAGTAGGGATTCTCCCCGATGAGCGATCCCAATAAGATCGTCCGTCGTTTGGTATGGGGAATCCGTCCAGTTAACGGTTCGGCTACCGTGGGTGTAAATGTTTAAGTTCTTTACCGGTTACGTCCCTGTTCACCGTTTATGTAATTTTATTTTTAAAGTATGAGATGTAAGTGCCCTAATTAAATGCATATAATTGACAGGCAGAAAACACACTTGCGATTCGCAAGTTCTTACCTCTCGTCTTACCCCTCCCGCCTTATCAATTATTTATTCTTATTCTAATTTAAACTATCATATCCCTGCAATGAGCAAATTTGAATTAAGAGTAATATACTGGAAATGTTAATATAAGTCTAATACATAGTTGTTCCAACACAATATTCACATTTACAGCAGAAAGAATACCAAAGGTAGCTTTGATATGATTAAAACAATTTATTACTCATTTTAAACATGATTGATTGATCTGCATACAAAGTAAAATCAATCATCACCATTGAATTAGTTCCACACATTCCAGGAAAAAATCTCTATGCCCCCGCTTTTCCCAGCAAACAGATCCTTCTTATTAGCAGAAAAATAGTTCTCTCACAAAATGGTCCCAGCTTCTATTATGCTAGAAAAAGTCCTTACATCCTTGTTCTCCTCCTCTATTTATCTTACAAAAGAGTTTGTCCTCTAGTGGCTCCTCGTTTTCCCTAACCCTAGGAATTCCCAAACTTTGTCATTTAGTGCTTACATTAGAAAATACAAAAATATATTTACAATTTAGATTTAGGTGGACCCTGCTTAACTAGAAATGTATTCTTCCCACGCATTAGCTTCTTCAGCTATGACATTAAACCTAGCAGGCTCCAATACTTGCAAGGACACTTCATGATATGACAATTGAGCCTCAATATGCGCCAATCCTACTGTTGCTGCCTTGCAACTATCTTCCAGAAAATACACATGTATAGATGCTTGTCCTAAAAAGTGGTGGATCTCTTCTTCTGTGAGAGTGTCCAATTTTCTGACGTTGTCTAATTCTCCCTGCAACCCATTCTACAGCTCTGCTATGCGAAGGTCTCTTGAAGGAAGCTTGTTCATCTTCAGGAGCAGAGAGAGATGACATTTCGCATGAACTTGCTGGATTTTCTCATAAAAATCCTGACACTTTTGGATAGTCTTCGGAATGTCATTATTTATTTTCCTGGCAGCCTTCCTGCAAAATTCCAGAAGTTCCATCTCTGACTTCAAGTCTGTTGTTATCTTCAGAGGAAAATTATCAGGTTATTCTTAGTTGGTTTCTCTCTAGGCCATCTGGCTCTTAACCTTATCTGTAATACCCAACATCCTTTTCCTGAATGCCAGTGAATCCACAGCTATCACCTTCATTCTCACCATCAACAACTTCATCTTCTGATTTCATCTGTGAAAATTTCTTGAGAGTGCTATATTTGTTCCTGAATCTTGCAGGCTTGATCCCAAAATGGAGTTATGTCTTGCTTTCTCGTATCTACCAACTTCAGCTGCTCTGCCAAAGATTCCTTCTCTTTAACCAACTCTTCCATCTGAGCTTTCAATTATTCGACCTATTGGTTTGGAGCTGACTCTCTTGACTCTAATTGAGTGATTCCAGCTTCAAAGTGACTCATTTCCCCTTCCATAATCATTAACTGCACAGTTAATGCCTCCTTTTCTGCGTCCAAATTCTTGTATTCATTCAGTAACCTTTCTTTCTCGGATAGAATGACGTCATGTTTCATTTTCATTTCTATCCCTTCTCCTCCCATTTTCACCAAATTATCTTTCAACTTGAGCATCTTCTCTTTATTTCACTCCACGTTGTTTAACAACTTGTCAATATTATCTGCACTTGCTTGCGTAGCAACTATGTTGATAGATTCCATGAACTTAGGGTCCCTGTGGGTACCCTCCATGATTGTGTTTTCCTAAATAGTAACAACATCGGGTTGGGCTTCCAATTTCAGTCCCTTCTCTGATCTCCTTATGCTAGTCTTTCTTTTTTAATCAAAAAATATTGTGTTCAATCTGGCCACAGTATGTTATTTTGATGGGGTGAATGGGGTGAGTCCGAGCTCATTAAATGGGAGGTGGCCTCCAGTGAGTGTTACACTGAACACCTCAAGTGGATCTATATCCACGTGCTGTGGACTCCTATGTTCACTTTGGGTTCCCTATTTATCCACAGCTTGCTTGAACTGATCCTCTTCTTCTTTTCTTTTTAACTCCTCAGCTGCTTCTTTCAGCTCTCCTTCAGCTTTTCTTTGTTGTTCCTTAGAAACTTCCTCTTATTGTCTCTTGACCTCTTCCTTTTGTTGCCTCTCTGATTCTTCTGCTCGGAGCTGTTCTACTTCCTCTTTGAGCTTCCTCTAACTTTCTCTCAGATTCTTCCTTTAGCCTCCTTTCTGCCTCTGCTAACTGAACTCTTGTGGCTTCCTCTCATTGCCTCTGTAATTCTGCCTGCTTGGCAGTGTTTGAAGCAGTACTAGAAATAGCTCTTCTTTTGCGATGAAATCGTTTGTTAAGCTCGGTCATGTTGCTTGCATTCCGATACACTTCTTCGTCCTTGTCGAAGTGATTGGCATATTCATAATGTATTTTGATCAATGCACAATGCTCAACAACCTTGCCGTCACTATCATTTCTTACAAAACTCTTTTTGCCAAAATGAAATGCTTCTAAATCTTGAATGAAAGCTTCGACAATTTTAACCTTGGAGAACTTGTATGCCCCGATACAGAAATCCAAAGGAGGAAATGAAGCTTTCTTTTGATGATGCAGGAACCTGCCAATCCGATTAATGAAAACTTGCCTTACAACTTCCTTGTGGACCACAAAATCGGTTGCATATCTGGGCAAAAGGGATGGAGCTCGGGAACATCCAAACATTCTGATGTACATGCCCTCTTGTGAGAAGTAGTAGTCCCCGTATTCATTTATGATTGCCATTGCATTTTCAGACAAGCAATTTGGTTCTTCATGGAAGATTATCCCGTAGAGAGGCATGATGAACTCTTCACATATGAGCTTATAATGACTTGCGTATCTATGGGCCCACAATATCTGATAAGCCACGTAGACCGGAGATTCAGCTCCATTCCAGATGCACCCTAACTTAGGAAATGGGTGCCTAGCTAATATGCAATCTATGAGGTATGAAGACATGTAGAATTCTTCCTTCTTTTGGGTTAAACCTCCTTGTGCAACTGTTATTGATGATGACATGTTGTCCGCGAGGATGTCTGCCCAATTAAAAACTGTGCCATGGAAGGCTATGTAGTAAATTAGAAGTACCCAATATAGCTTGTAGATAGTCCCATCTGCCCTGCCGAAAATTCCGTTTAGCATCAGAGCTATAATTCTGAAAGGGGTCCTCAAGCTTTGACATTCATATTCTCCACTCGCTTTCTGTCTCAACTACTTTCCTGATACTATCATTTTATTAGCATATTCCAAGTGGTCCATGCTTAAACTTTTGATTTAGTCTTCAGTTAACATGACCTAGGTTGGCAGTAGCTTGTACGCCGCTGCTATATGAGCTGGTTGGAATGAGGCAAACGCTTCCCCTTAGATGTTAGAAATTATTCTTGATGTGGAATCAACTTGTGGCAGGATCAACCCAATGCCCTTTGAGCAGGGAAATTTTTTTGGGCATGTAGCCACTTTGGTGATGCCCTATCTCTTGATATTTTGGTACAAGATCATTTCTTCGAGAGCTGCATCAGGGATATTCTGGCTTTGGAACATCTGATATAATTCCCCCCATTTGAATTCAGGAACAACTCCTGTTACGCTTTTGTATCTTCGAACATGGTTTCTATTTTGGTGTCTAATACAATCTCCACATCTGAATCTATTTCGATTACCTTAGATTTCTTCTTGGCACCCTTCTTAGGCATTTTCAAATCCAGATGAAAAGAAGAAACATGGTATAAGTAACTTAAATGGAAGTTTGTAAATCAATCTTCTTTCAGACTACTGACAATAGGTTGAGTTGAGAGAATAATAGATTCCATGTAGTTTGGTGAATGCTACTGATGCTTGTTTAGCTTACACTCACAATGGCATCTGAAAATTTCAGATATAATTATGAGAACAAACTAAGGATGCTCATCTAAAATGTTTTTCATGAACTTGGTTGATTCTAAAACCCCATATGACCAGTGTGAACGATGAAACAAAAAATTCAGGGTTAGTCGACAAGAGTTTTAAGTTTCAGTCCAGTCTGAACAGTTTGTATGTAAAACCAGAATCCGTATGCATCAAAAGGAAAGACCAATAACGCCTGAAAGCAGAAAACCACTCCAAAATTGGACTGTTTAACTTCACACTTAAGAGTTCTTTCCACCCGAGGTGACGCAGGGTTAAGGTATGAGTCTAGTTGTGCTCCAACTGCAGGCTTGACAATAACAATGGGAGAGGCAAACTGGCAGGAACTATCCTAAGAAAACCGAACCATGGAAACTGACCACCACAATCCGTTGGGTTTTGCATTAAAACTGATAGAAAAGGCTTAGCGAGGGCTGGATGGGGTAAACCTGTCAGCGTTAGGTCGATATTGTTAGCTAACAAAAGGGGCGTGACTGAAAACACCCAACCGGCTGTTATCACGTATTTTGTACCATAGTTGGATTATCTGAAGAGCCCCCATTTGACAAACATGATGAATGTTTGTACTCCAGTGTATTAGATGATCCATCATTTGTGCCTAGTTAATTTTGGCTAGTCAGTTTTGTTTTTCAGTCAACATGACCATGGCCCCACAGGGTTTGTAATAAAGTGTGCTAGTAGGATTTTGAGTGGCTTGGTTCCCCATGACTTGATTAAGCAACTAAGGTATTCCAAATATTTTTTCCCTTGTCAATTATACTTTTCCTATAGCCGAGCTATAATCGATGAGGTTTTCTCCCGCTTCTTCCAAAGTTGGAATGCCCGATTTTGAAAATTTTAGCCATGGGGGGTTATTAAAGTCTAATTGATGTATATAAGCCTACTAGACACTATTAGAATAGGTTTTGGTCATGTCCTAGGTCCCTAGAAGCCCCAGAAAAAATTTCAAAAAAAATTTACCGGGTCCTCCGGTTTTGGGTTTTTAATTATTTTTAAATTTTAATAAATTTTTCCATAGTTTAAATGGAAAATTTTCAATTTGTAAAATGTCAGTCATCCGGGATCCGAATTCAGTGATTGAAGGAATCAACCTTAAGCCAAAAATCATTCATGATCCCCAGACCAGTCTATCCTAAGTTTCGGATGTTAATTCAGCCTCATAATTAATAATTTCTCAAAAAAGCCATTTATAGAGAAATTATTAATTAAAATATAAAAAAATGAATATTTGGAGATAATCCAAATCTCTCCAAAATAATCCAAATGGATTAAAATAAAAGACTAATTGACATGGAACTGGGCATTAATGAATATTCCAATCATCTCAGTCATCATCCAGTCAAGTATCTAGTCACCAATAGTGATTAACTCCAAGAGAATTCGCCCTCCATGCATGCAAAGCTCGAATTGGTGATGTGGAAAGGATATTAATTGAGTTTTGGGTAATGTTGAGTTGCATTAAATAGGGGTGGGGGCGCCTTGCCTAGGTGGAGGCCACCTCCCACTCCCAACTACCAATATTGCACTTGATTTGCAATCAAACTCCAAGCACCTACCATATCCTCACGCCTTTTCCAATGTGTGCTCACGTCATCTCTACTTGGAGCTCGCGTTTCACATGTGGAATTCACTTATTTGCATGGTGATTCTTCCAAAGAGGAGATGAGGGGCGCCTTGCCTAGGTGGATGCCACCTCCTCATCTCATTTAATACAACTCGAGCTTGTTGGTGGAGTTAACTCCAAAGCTTGTCTTAATTTAGTGTTGATTGAGACTTAGATTGGCAATTCGAATTAGTGTTAGGTGCCATTGGCTTCCATCATGCCAATTCGAATTAGGGTAGATTAGGCTTGTCTTTTGTTATATAATGAAGTCCTTTCTCCTCATTCCTCATGGATTATTTAGCAAAGCAACTCTGGAGGAATTGTAACTTGTTTATCATTTAATAAAGTTGTGACTTTCGAGGTCAATTCGTGGAGGCTCTTGGTGGCCATACATCATCTTAAATCCAAGGTGATATTGTGTATTACTTATATGCTTAGGAATCTCAAGTTTTGGATTTATATTTCAAGAAGGCTAACAATCTAGCACATGCAATTATAAGTCTATTCTTTTTGCTTAAGCATATTTATCTTGTAGGTATCTTCCAAGGTATAAGATCTTTTGTAGGTTCATCTTCACTCTGCTTGTGGCCAAAGGAATTTCAACCTTATAAGCTTAAGAACAAGGAGATCTTGCTTCATCCATCAAACTTTCAACAAACTTCTTAATTGGTTACTTGATCTACCCATCCAAATTGTGGATTCCCAAGCTATTCCTTTCTCCAAGTTTGAGATCTTTACCTAGTTTTCTTTTGTTTTCGGCTTACTTGGTCTTTTCCTTCTTGTTTGCCTCTCCAAAACCATCTTTTCCTCTATCTACCTAGCTCTCGTCTCCTCTAGTTTTATTCCTCCATTCGTCCCCCTCTTCCTTCTCCCATTCGTCCTCTTCTCCCCTCGTATTTGTCCTTCTTCCTCATCTCGTCCTCCTCTCCATCCTTTCTCATCTTGCCTTCCTCTTCTTCCCTTCCATCCACCTACAAAAACACATAACAAAAACGAAGAGTAAGTTGTTTAGTGTTAAAATTATTTCATGATAGATCTTGCACTTTTGCTATAGCTTAGATCTTTAAAGTAGTCTTTTAGTTCATGCATTGAAAAGTTAAACACTTAGGCATATTCTTTTAGATCTCATTTTTGGCTTTTGTTTTAGTAGGATCTAGCTTATTTCTAAGTATTAGCTTGCATATAGGTTGCTAGTTGCATTTACATAGCAGCGCTCATTCAAAAGATAAAGAGTGCATACAAAATATTTCCTTTTTTTTATAGTTTGGATCTCTTTCCTAAAAATTTTGGCTATTGTTTGCTTGCTGGTCCGTTTCATCATCTTAACATTTTAAAGTCAAATCTCATGCTATTTTAAACTTTAGAGTTTATCTTGCAAGCCTAGATTCAAGAATTTTCAATTATTATCAAAATCTTTGATTTGGACTAATGCTAATGGGTATTTGAGTGTTCTATTGTGATAGATCTCTCTTTGAGAAAGATCAACTTGAGATACTTTGAAGCAAATAGAAGAGACAAAGATCATAAATCAAGAAGTCATCAAGAAAACCAAAAGGCAATCCAAACCAGGAAGGCATTATTTATCCTTTTGTAATAGCTCTTAAGAGCTTTGTTTCAAGTATTTTTCCAAGTTAAACTTTCTCAAAAGACCTTTCAAGGTTCTCAATCCAAAAGAAAATTGTGATCTGTTTAATAAAAAGGCTAGGTGGGATAAGGCCTCTCACACATCTTTTCTCCTTCCCCATTTGGGGAAGTTTGTTTCATGCATGCTTAGATTAGTTTTACTTCAAGTCATCTAGATTAAATTTCAATTTTTGTACTTAGATTAAATTCTCTTCCAAGTTTTGACTTGAGTTAGCAACCTTGGGATTTCATCCCGAGGGCCACATTATTTTGTGGTAGCTTCTCTATCCCCATTAGACTCCTTGTCGAAATTCAGCTAGTTGGAAGTTCTCAAGGACTAGTGGTTTTAGTGGTCACCTTGTTCGGAGGTTGACCCCACTTGTTGTTTATTTCTTAGATTAATTGGTTAATCTTGGCCTTAGAAAGCGTACTTTTGTTATCATATTTATCAATTTTTTTACTTCAGAAAGTGCACTTTTCTTTTATGCAAGCTACCTCTATTCTAATAAACAAACACATTCTCTTGAAATTGAAATAACTCAAGTCAAGAGCACTCTCTGTCGGAGAGCATTTTTTAGTTTGCATTCCCCCTTGCATTAGGCATATTAGATTAAATAAGTCTCTTGAACCTTGTCATAAGACGAAGTCAAGAGCACTCTCTATCGGAGAGTTGAACTGTGTGCTTAAACAACAATAAAATATTTCAACTCACACTCCCATAATAATTTATCTTGGTTGCTACCTAGCACCCGTATGCTCTGCCAACCTGAAAGGGTTGGGTTAGTACTCAGAAAGGTGTTAGACTTGATAATTTCTACAACATAATAAAATTTTCACCCCTACAACCAATGAAACGGTGTTGACCATTCGAGACATACTCAGGTAATGGGAAAAGTTCCTAAACCTGGTGAGGCCGGAGTCATCCGCTGTCTAGACATCGGAGTGGTTAAGGCTTTGGACACTTATTCCTCAAACTCTGGGTGGACTAACATACCATCAGAAGAGGAAGCCACTGAAAGTATTTCCGGTCTCTTTGTTTACCTTGTGATCTTATCCTAATAATCAAGACCATTAAAACTTTTAATTTACGAAGATAATTTGCAAAACGATCTCACGAACATATCTCTCGAACACTTGTATCAAGCAACCCAAGCACTCAAGCATTTTTTGACTCCATAAGGCTCTGGTCCTTGATCTCATATTTTATTTTATCTATCTGGAGTACTTGTGTTAATTTCCATATGTGAGTGACTTGTACTTAAATATTCTTACAGTGGTTGTGAATCAGTGTATCTCGTATCTCAAATTTCAACGTGGATTGCTCATTTATCTTGTGTCTTACTTAAAGTATCATTGTGTCTTTCGTTATTCAAAAATCTCCTAAACAACACCTATTGTCTGCCAGATTGCACACCAGCAGCAGAAATCTTTCGAAAGCTATCTCCCTCACTGGAAGTGGGGAGAGGTGTGGCCTTGGGGGCAAGCAATGAGCCAGGTACTGTCACCTGAATCCAGTGCCTTATGGGGTCACAAAAAAGATAATTGTGATGCTGAATGTGTGGGTTTCAACAAATGTTGTTTGTCTTGCTATTTCATTTTAGCAACGTGGATTTCTTTGTTATCTTGTGCTTATCTCATCTTTTAATTGGTCTCATCATAATAAACTCCTAAACAACACCCATCTACATCATTCACACTTAAAACCTAAAAACACAAGAGCCTTAGTAAAACTCTTTGTAGGGACTACCCCCCTTGGCTTCGTTAGGAGTTAGCCTAAACGGAAGAGCTGGGATTCAGGTGACAGTACATGGCTCATTGCTTGCCCCCAAGGCCACATGTCTCCCCACTTTCCAGTGAGGGAGACAACTTTCGAAAGATTTCCGCTGCTGGTGTGCAGTTTGGCGGACAACAACACCCATCCGCATCACCACACATTAAAAACACATTGAGCCATTGTTAAACTCTTTGTAGGGACTACCCCCCTTGGCTTCGTTAGGAGTTAGCCTAAATCAAGGAGCAGGGATTCAAGTGACAGTACCTGGCTCATAGCTTGCTCCCAAGGCCACACCTTCCCCACTTGTAGTGAGGGAACAACTTTCGGAAGATTTCTGTTGCTGGTGTGCATCTCGACGGACAACACCGGCCATGACCAGAATTTTACTACGAGACCTAAAACACAAACACGCTAAAACCCATGGAAAAAAACTAAAAGAAAGTGCCAATCAATAAAAAAACCACGAAGGCAGGGAATTTGTCTACCTATCAGTCTCAGTATGGTCATGAGAATAGGCTGAATGGCGTTTTGGCATCAGGATATTGTTGGAGGCAAAAACCCTTGAGAACTATGTTTTGTCAATGCCAAACAAACAATGACTTTGCGCTATATATAAGAAAATCAAAACCTATCCATTAAAGTGGGTTTGGTGGGATCATTAAATATGAACGTAGTGGGGCTGGTGGGGTCATTTTATGACCAAACCCCGTTCTGACGTCAAAAGACCAACGCATCGCTAGCTTTAAAACTTCATCACCGACCGTTTCAGTGAGACTCACTCAGTTTCCGTGAAACGCATCGGTGGTGTTTCAAAAAATTGCATCGATGACAGCTTTCGGTGTCACTTCACGAGTTCCATCAACACCATTTTTCTATTTTTGTAGTTTTCTTGCGAGCGTTTCGGCGCCCTTCTCTGAGTTTAGCCAAAAAATTATGCTTTTTCTTCTCGAGCTTGCAGGTTGCAATCTTGAATCGGTGCTCGCTTTCCCTTTTCTCGTTGGTGAGTTTTCATCTTTCGGAAGAACTGGCAGAGTCTCTGCGAAACGGATCGCGACCCTTAGCAATCTTCGCCGACTATTTTTTTTTTTTTCTGAGCATCCATCAGTGTGACTGGGATGTTTTCGCCGAACCATTTCGGCGTGACTGCGGATACATTGCCGAAATGATCGACGCGACTCTTTGTTTCCTTCCAACCAGACGCGTGAAAAAATCCAAGTTTTATTTTCGGTGCGAACTCAACGTAGCTCCAACCGTTTCGGCTAAACTCGATGAATTTCCCCAAACGCGTTGGCTGAACTGGACAAGTGACTCCGAAACGGGAACTTCTCCAAAAAACATATTTTCTGCTCCGACCTTTTCGTCTCCAAAAGGTGAGTTGACCCGACCGTTTCGGCTCGAAAAGCTGAGTTTTACTTAGCAAAATTTTGGCCTTCTTTGCTCGACTCTTAGGAAAAAAAAACTAAGTTTTAGAGTGGGACTCTTCTAGGAAGAAATAAACTCTAAAAATAAAGGAGGGGACCTATAATTTCAAGAAATTTTGGGGATTAGGTTGCAGCTGCAACATGACCATAATCAAGAAAACAGTTGGTGATAACAAAAAAGCATGGGATAGAAAAATTAAGTATGCTTTGTGGCCAGATAGGATTACCAAGAAGGTTTCAACTGGGAAAATTCCTTTCGAGCTTGTTTATGGCCTTGATGTTACTTTTCCCATTCACTTAAAGCTTCTAGTATATCAACTCCTTCAGGATTTCAATTCAGATCAGGCTGCAGTACAAAACAGAGTTAATCAGTTGATAGAATTGGATGAAAGCATAAGGAAGGCACTTGACCAGTGTATTAGGAATCAAAATAAAGTTAAAAGGACCTTTGACAAGTCTGCTAGACCAAGGCCTTTTCATATTGGTGATATAGTTTTATTGTGGGACAAGCAACGAGAGAAGCCAGGCATGCATGGAAAATTCGACAACTTATGGAAAGGCCCATACATCATTTGTAAAGTAGGTAGTGCTAATTCCTTTTATCTAAAAGAAATGAATGTAGATAAGCTGACTCTTCCATTGTAATGGCCAGCTGCTGAAGTTGTTCTTCAGCAACAACCTCTGATGCCCATAGGGGCATTGTGTATCAGGATTTTTCTAAACCCTTCTTTTGTACATTACTTTTGTATATTATTGCTGTACCATATTCTTTTTTGTATGATATTTTTTATGTTGTATATTAGCCATGTACGTTTTTTATGACTTAGTTGTTTCATTTGGTTTCTTATATATATGATGTTGATGGGTCTTAATTTTGTGTAGGAACCAGAGATTCTGGAATTATCACATACTCTTTATGATTAAATATCATACTTAGTTGGATTTCAAGTGATCCGGCAAAGCTTGAACATGTCAAAGTGTTCATTGTCAGAGTTCAAAAGTCCAGCGTGCCTTCTAGGCCCTTTTTATTTTTTGTACCACATGTGCATAACCCCTTAGGGAAATTGTAATAAAATGTGTTAGCATGGTAGCTATATGTAAAAGACTCAGCTTCCTAAGACTTGAACATTAATCTGACTAGCCCATAGTGTTTTTTTCTTTGTTAATTATTTGTTGTTGAACAAAAGACTAACAATTTTCGAGTTTTTCACTCATGCCTCCAAAGTTGGGGTGGTCAGCGTGGTGTTTCGGCCTTAAGAGGTTATTAGATCCTAAGTTCCAATGTATTAAACCATGTTAGGAATTATTTTTGAGCTGTATGGACATGTCTTAGGTCCCACTAGGTTTTTTTAAGTTCCGAGAAAAAAATATTTTTTCCGTAAAAACAAGAAATTTTTTAATGGTTTGATTAAAAAAACTGAAAATGTGATAAAAGTGTGGTCTAGGGGTCTTTTTTTCTATGGAGGTGCTCATTTTCAAACTCAGAGAACCCACTATACCCCAAAACCCACTTTCCTAAGTGGTTAAGTGTTTTATTTTTCACTTATTTTTCAAAAAGTCTAAAAAAGTGAGAAAAAATGCAAAAAATTGAAAAATATGAAAAAATCAAATTCCTAGTTTGGGGGGATTTCTAAGAGTTTTGGATCAGATATGATTAAGAGGATATAAGAGGTTATTTATGACACATTTTGGGGCAGCCCTGACCAAGGAATAACTTCCCCATTAGTAGGGTGCATTTCCTCATGAAGGGGGACACATTTCCTAAAGGGGAGGGCCCATAATTAATGGACGTTTCAGCATGAATCATGGCAGCCTTTGGGATGATTTTTGGCAGCACAAAAGGTGGTGGAATCCCCATCCATCAAGCCTCAAATCAAGGCTTGATTCCCTCAATTAATTCTTGCTCACTCCTCCACGACAAATGCGCCCCCCTCTCTTCATTTTTCTATTTAAGCAAGGTTTCCCCCTCATTTGAAGACTAGTTAGAGTTGGATTGAGAGGAGGCTTTCCATTTTGTAATTGCTCTATATTTTTCATTTGCTAATAAAGAATATTTGGAGGCTAAACTGTGTGGTTCTTTTATGCGTGGATCAACATTGTCATGAGTTTATGAGGTAATCTGTTTATCATTTCAATTTCTTGCTCTTTGCTTTATGTATCTGGCTTTCCCAATCATTAGAAGTAGAGTAATGTAAGTAAGTTTACTTGCTTTTTCTACTTTAATATATATTTCTAGAGATCTAGATCTAACATGTTTTATAAGATTATATGCATATTGTTTTAGTCAGTATTTATATGCTATCACCAGATATCACGGATTTTGCAAGTTTATTGGGTGATTTTCAGGTTGCTAAGCTTGGAGGAGTTGTGGATCTAGCTTGACTCCACCACATTTCCAACAATATCATAAGACATTGTCCCTCGGCACTTCACGAAAAAGTTTCCTTGGTTGATCTTTCCGACAACAAGTTTCCTTCACCTCACTCTTTCTCTTTTCTAAAATTATTTTTTTCTTGGTTACCGGTTCTTAGCATTTTCAGATCTGATTTATTTATCAAGCTTATTAAAAGAATAGATCTGATTTTATGCATAGATCTAAAGTTATTTAAAAAATTATCAATTTTTCTTTGGATCTAGCTTTGCAAAAGTGTCTTTGAGCAAGTTATTCAAGTCAAATTTAAAGCTTGTTTGAGGGTGTCTTTTCTTTGAAGTATTTTAAAGATAAATCAAGCAACTTGAGTGCTTTATTGGCTACCTTTTCAAGGCTAACCAAGACCCTAAGAGGGTTGGTTTTTTATCCAAACCATCTTAGTTCTTTTTCTTTAGTTAACTAGTTTCTTAACTTAGAATTTTTTAGATTTTTTATTATCTGCCCAAGTCCCTTTTAAAGTGATTTTGGACACCTTTTGCTACTAATTTGTTTGATGGTTTTTGTTGCATGACAACAGAAAAAACGTTTTTGGAGTACTCATTTTGACGAGATTGGAAGATCCAATACTTTCTTTAACCATACCTTTCCTTCCAAACTTTGCCTCAATTATTTGTAACCTCTTTTCTCTGAGATCTATAAGGAGAAACAGTAGTTCTTTCATCTCAATATTGACATTGTAATCTTGTAATAAAAAAAAAATTGGAAATAAGCTCACAAAGCTTGCTTCTCATCCCCCTAGGGGTGATTGGTGTCGGTTTCCTTTTTGTGGATGTTGTCATTTTTCAACCTAATAATCTTTACATTAGCTTAGTTTAACTAAAACCAACCAAGATTAATTAAAATTAAACGTCGTGGTCCAATCCAAATATTGGGACATTGACTCACTTAGGACTTAGGAACTTTTTATCCTGTTTTTTGCATGGACATATGATGATCTGAAAACTTATGACCAATCTGTTATTGAACACACGATTCCCCTTAAGGAAGGAGCTAAACCTTATCATCATAAATTGCGTAATGTAAATCCAAAGCTATCTCCTTTGGTTAAAAAGGAATTGGAAAATATGTTAGCTGCAGGAATCATCAGACATGTCAGACATACTACATGGGTGTCAAATCCTGTTATTGTGAGAAAGAAAAGTGGGGTAATAAGGATTTGTATTGACTTCAGAAATTTAAATCAAGCGTATTTAAAAGACAATTATCCATTTCCTAACATGGAATATTTGTTGCAAAGTGTGATTGGTGTTTGTGTGTTATCTTTGCTTGATGGCTTCTCGGGATATAATCAAGTCCAAAATAAACAAGAAGATCGTGGAAAGACTACTTTCACCACACCCTAGGGAACATATGAATATATCCGAATGCCTTTAGGTTTTCTTAATGCGGGATCAACCTTTCAAAGAGAAATTTGTTAGCACCCCATAAAAAATTGTGATTAATCGTCTTCTGACGGCATTAATCATCTTCCGACAACATTGGCGGTGCAAAATAAGAACATTTTTCATGGCGGGAGGTTTCTAAGCTTGGCCGAGAAGGAAAAATTTGTCTTCGGTTGCAGACACCATGGTCGCAAAAGAAAAATGGTTGGACAATTCTTCAAAATTTGGCAAAATTTTAGTCTTACAAGCTTATTTTTTAACCTTGTGAAAACAAGAAGTTAATTTTTTTAATCTTGTATAAAATATTATAACCTACGACCAAAAGAGACTATAGAGAAAGGCTTCGATATACTAAGCCTAAGTTTTGGCTTCATGAAGATTTTAATTTTTGAAAATGAAGTGGCGCTAATGGTTCTTTTTGATATTTTAATAATGGGCCAAGTTGGAGCAAAAAGTAATCCACGCCTAGCACCAAGGGCTTCACCATGGGACCAAGCACCAAGCTGAGGGGCCCCACGTATCCTCTATCACACAAGTTCCCAAGGCCAAAGGCTCCTCTCTTTTGTGACTTGGTATGTATTGAAATGCATGGGATATATCAACACCAAAGAGGTCGTTCTCCCATTGCATGTGGGATAAGTCCCCAAAAGAAAAATAATAAAAACGTATGGCTCTATGCAATTCAAAAAACGCAGCGTTCAAAGAGGACAGATGGAGGGCTCAGATTCCATATCATGGATCACATAGCTTTAAAGGAGAAAAGATTAGTAGCAGCGATGAAGAAAACCACTAGTCAACGTGTCATTTCTTGGGTCCATCGCATGAAGACGAGTGGTATTATAAACCATTTTTCACCAACGCGAAACCACCATTACCAAAGGTATAAAGCGCCCAACTCAAGGAAGAGGAGTATAATAGCATGCGCTCCATGTTAATAAGTCTTGTGCATGACGAAGTATATAAACGCTGCAAGTACTTTTCACTTAACCAATGTGGGATATATCTCACAAAGAAAGTTAAATAGAATAGGTCGAACACGTTTTTATGAAAACGACTATTTTACTCACCATTTTCTAGTAGCTGTTTCGGCCAAACCAGAAGACATTCTGGAAAACTGAGAGAGGTTTATCTCCAGAACGGGCCCATCTAAAAAAACCTCTCTCATAATTTACACAGGTGTCACGGTTTGGGAGAGTAGAAAGGTTCTTCAGAGGGTAAATTTCCGGAAATGGCGTTTTCTGCATGAGTCATCATTTTACGGAGTAGATCCTGGGCAGCGGGAGGTGAATCTGAGGAAACGGAAAGAGGTTTTTCTTCAGCATCGACCAGTCTACAAAAACCTCTTTCAAGTTTTACACATCTCTCACCGTTTTGGATATACATTTGTCGCACCGAGAGGCATTTTTCAGCAGTTCGCAGCCAAAACTGTTCAAAATTTGTTGAAACCGACTCTTAAGTTGTTGAATTTCTTTGTGTAGGTGTCAAATACTATTGTAACCATCTTCCATGGAGACATCTCGACCCTAGGGATGAGAAATCCTATAAATTCAATGTAATGGAAGAATTAAGTGTGAGTGAATCATTAGGTTGAAGCCTAGGAGAGCTCAACTCTATTTCTGAGATTTTATTGTTAAATATATCAGCAGTGTTTGAGGATGGGTTATTTGCAGAGAATTCCTATGTCATCTTTCTTGCAGTCTGTCTTTCCTTTTCCTTGTTAATTTGTTTATATCTCTTTGTATTTCATTCTGTTAATTTTCTCTCATGCTTGGATAAGGGTAGCATCGGATTGGGATTCATAGAAATAATGCTCTGTTCCTTTCATTCCAGGAATTTCACCACTAATTTCTGCTAAAGTTGGTATAGGATTCATCCTTGTTAGATGCCCTATGCTGATGGACTATTCATTCCTCTTCTGTTTCACCCCTTAAAGCTCTTTGACTGTGCGTGGGTGGCTAACTTGCCTCTGTTTAGATAGCTTATGTAGCTGCATTGTTATGTGTTTTATGATTCATCTTTTGACTCCATTGCTCAATAGTTCTCCTCCTGATTCTCTTACAAGGTTTTAATCAATTTGTTCCTACAGAAATCTGATCTTCTGCACCTGTTGTTCATTGAATATCTTAAATGTTGAATGCTGGTCTATTTCTTCATTACTGACAATCTTGATGATTTCCAGCTTTCTGTGAGTTAAAGAGAGAGCCCTCTCTATTTATGTTAGGTCAGAAATGTAAACTAAAGACTGGTTAGTAGTTACCCAGGATTACCCTCTCCACAACCTAGGGGGTCAATTTTGGTGTTAATAAATTGGTGCCACTGCCAGGGAAGAGATTGTTTCACAATCCCTGGGAGAACGACAAAGTTCAGAGCTGAATGCTGATGGTGAACGGCAAGCAGACATCAAGAAGGTTGTATCATTCACCTGGCGACTCCACTCAGAATATTTCTAGTGCAAAGGGTGACTCCACTGGGAGGATCGGTGACTCCATATCAGAATTTGAGATGTTGAAGATCTCATGGCGACTCCACATTCAAGAAACCCAGCAGCCCATTGTTCCACAGGCTAGTCTCCTCAATCTACAAATCAGAATTTGCAGCTTCAATGTTTCAAGATGACTTCATTGTCAAGAAGGTATGCAAGATGACTTCATTTTCAAGAAGGTATGCTCCTTTAAGCAGGTCTCATATTCCTGGTTTTCCAAATCAGATCCCTAAAGTAGATTGGCAAACCTACTTACCTAAATTCAGAAATGAAAAGGAAGACAATGTTGCTTTGCATTTAATCAAGTTTCATATGCATGTACGTAAAATAAAAGTTCAGTGGCATGAAGATTGTCTTATGAAAATGTTTATGGCCTCCCTGGAGGGGAAAGCTAGGTCCTGGTATGAATAGTTGCCGGCTGCTAGTATATATTCCTTGAGGAATTTTCATACAGTATTCTTTGAATATTTTGAGAAATCTTGTCCATTATTGTTGCTAGTAAAAGACTGTTGTGTATGCTTTGACGGTTTTATTCAGAACCTGGAACATGTTTATAAAGATGATGAATTCTTAGATGATGAGATCATAGAAGCTTTGCATGACAGCCCTTTTCAACATTATGAAATTCAAGAAAACTCTCAAGACACAGTTACAGCCTCGGCTGAAAATAAAGAGAGCAGTAATCCTATTGATGATCTTTATATTTTTTCTCCCAAGGTGGATGAGAAGTGTTCCTAGTTTTGTCAATCATCTTATATTTCTGAAAAAGATCAGATCAGTTCCATTCCATGTAATATTATTTCAGAAGCTGGTTGTCTAGAGAAACCTGTATTATTTGGTTCACTTGAAAGACAACACATTGAGGTTTGTCTTAAAACACAAGAAGCAAATCAAGTCTCAGTTGATGCTGCTGATTTTTCATTGAATAAGAAAGACGAGCAGATCCTCCACTGTGCTTCTAAAATTTCTCCTCTGTCTGAAAATGAGATAGATCAGCTCCTAAGAGGTCTTGATACAACCTCAGTTAAAACAGATCCACAGTGCTCACATAGTCCAAGATCTGTAAGTAAAAATTCCTCTATTTCTGAAAATGTAAATCTGAATTTAAAAGAGGACAGTCATGATGATCATTTGAAAGAATGTGATGAAGATTCTCCACAATAAAATCAACTATTAAACACCATTTTCTTTCATCAAGAAGATAGGGCTGTCATGTCTAATGATCTTGAAAGGTCTTTGTTGTTTGAAGATGCTTTAGACTATGATATGAGGGAGTATGAATATAGACAGATAGTGTGCCGAAGAAAGAACCAAAGGTGCTCATGCTTGAAGGAGGTACAGTCAGCACTCTAGTAGCAGAAGGTCACAATTCCATGTACATTCTCAGGGATCGACAACCAAGTATTCCTACAGGTCAGATTGAAAGAGGTACTTGCATTTTTGTTAAATCATAGGACAAGATAATGTTTCAAACGATTGGAGATCCTTATGCTAATTTGCTTCAGTCTGAAGGGAAGACAAATTTTCTTGCATTCGTGGGACATGAGCTCATTGTCGGTGGATTTTTGGAGTGGTTTGTCTTATGTTTTCTCTGCTTGCTTAAAGAGAGTGTAAGCAAGGTCCAAGCAACTGGCCACTTACTAGATTGGCTTCACTGGAACTTTTGTGTCATTTGATTTAGCAATAGCATTTCAGTGAAGTAGGGTAGGTAGCAGGAATAAGTTTGCTCAGCAAGCAGTTTTTCAATATGTACAGTGTTATTTTTTCAATTTGCAGCATGATTCGAAAAATTTTAGTATGTTTTTAGTTTCGGCAGTTAGCAGTTTTCAGTCTCGGTTCTCACATGAAGAGCAGGTTACAGGTTGTGGTCGTCAGGGTTGGGAGCCGCCCAATGCATCAGGCACTTGGTCTATGAGTTCTTTGCTACCTCGCAGGGAGGATAGCATTCTTGGCTAGAGCCAGTTGTTAGCACCCCAAAAAGTTTTGTGATTATTCGTCTTCTAACGGCATTAATCGTCTTCCAGCAACATTGGCGGTGCAAAATAAGAACATTTTCATGGCAGGAGATTTCAAAGCTTGGACGAGAAGGAAAAATTTGTCTTCGGTTGCAGACACCATGGTTGAAAAAGAAAAATGGTTGGACAATTCTTCAAAATTTGGCAAAATTTTAGTCTTACAAGCTTATTTTTTAACCTTGTGAAAACAAGAAGTTAATATTTCTAATCTTGTATAAAATATTATAACCGACGACCAAAAGAGACTATAGAGAAAGGCTTCGATATACTAAGCCTAATTTTTGGATTCATGAAGATTTTAATTTTTGAAAATGAAGTGGCGCTAATGGTTCTTTTTTATATTTTAATAATGGGCCAAGTTGGAGCAAAAAGTAATCCATGCCTAGCACCAAGGGCTTCACCATGGGACCAAGCGCCAAGATGAGGGGCCCCATGTATCCTCTATCACACAAGCGCTCAAGGCCAAAGGCTCCTCTCTTTTGTGACTTGGTATGTATTGAAATACATGGGATATATCAACACCAAAGAGGTCGTTCTCCCATTGCATGTGGGATAAGTCCCCAAAAGAAAAATAATAAAAACGTATGGCTCTATGCAATTCAAAAAATGCAGCATTCAAAGAGGATAGATGGAGGGCTCAGATTCCATATCATGGATCACATAGCATTAAAGGAGAAAAGATTAGTAGCAGTGATGAAGAAAACCACTAGTCAACGTTTCATTTCTTGGGGCCATTGCATGAAGACGAGTGGTATTATAAACCATTTTTCACCAACGCGAAACCACCATTGCTGAAGGTATAAAGCACCCAACTCAAGGAAGAGGAGTATAATAGCATGCGCTCCATGTTAATAAGTCTTGTGCACGATGGAGTATATAAACGCTGCAGGTACTTTTCACTTAACCAATGTAGGATATATCTCACAAAGAAAGTTAAATGGAATAGGTAGAACATGCTTTTATGAAAACGACTGTTTTAGTCACCATTTTCTAGCAGTTGTTTCGGCCAAACCAAAAGGCATTTCGGAAAACTGAGAGAGCTTAATCTCTAGCATGGGCCCATCTACAAAAACCTCTCTCTGAATTTACACAGGTGTCACGGTTTGGGAGAATCGAAAGGTTCTTCAAAGGGTAAATTTCCCAAAATGGCATTTTCTGCGTGAGTCATCATTTTCCGGAGCAGATCCTGGCCAGCTGGAGGTGAATCTGAGGAAACTGAAAGAGGTTGTTCTTTAGAATGGACCAATATACAAAAACCTCTTTCAGTTTTTACACATCTCTCACCGTTTTGGATATACAGCCGTCGCACCGAGAGGCATGTTTCAGTAGTCCACGGCCAAAACTGTTCAAAATTTGTTGAAACCGACTCTTAAGTTGTTGAATTTCTTTGTGCAGGTGTCAAATACTGTTGTAACCATCTTCCATGGAGACATCTTGACCCTAGGGCTAAGAAATCCTATAAATGCAATGTAATAGAAGAATTAAGTGTGAGTGAATCATTGGGTTGAAGCCTAGGAGAGCTGAGCTCTGTTTCTGAGATTTTATTGTTAAATATATCAGCAGTGTTTGAGGCTGGGTTATTTGCAGAGAATTCCTGTGTCATCTTTCTTGCAGTCTGTCTTTCCTTTTCCTTGTTAATTTGTTTATCTCTCTTTGTATTTCATTCTATTAATTTTCTCTCATGCTTGGATAAGGGTAGCATCGGAATGGGATTCATAGAAATAATGCCCTATTCCTTTCATTCCAGGCATTTCACCACTAATTTCTGCTAAAGTTGGTATAGGATTCATCCTTGTTAGATGCCCTATGCTGATGGACTATTCATTCCTCTTCTGTTTCGCCGCTTAAAGGTCTTTGACTGTGCATGGGTGGATAAATTGCCTTTGTTTAGATAGCTTATGCAGCTGCATTGTTATGTGTTTTGTGATTCATCTTCTGACTCCATTTCCCAACAGTTCTCCTCCTATTTCTCTTACCAAGGTTTTAATCAATTTGTTCTTGCAGAAATATGATCTCCTGCACCTGTTGTTCATTGAATATCTTAAATGTTGAATGTTGGTCTGTTTCTTCATTACTGACAATCTTGATGATTTCTAGCTTTCTGTGAGTTAAAGAGAGATCCCTCTCTGTTTATGTTAGGTCAGAAACGTAAACTAAAAACTGGTTAGCAGTTACCCAGGATTACCTTCTCCATAACCTAGGGGGTCAATTTTGGTGTTAACAGAACACAGGATTCCCCTTAAGGAAGGAGCTAAACCTTATCGTCAGAAATTGCTTAATGTAAATCCAAAGCTATCTTCTTTGGTTAAAAAGGAATTGGAAAATATGTTAGCTGCAGGAATCATCAGACCTGACAGACATACTACATGGGTGTCAAATCCAATTATTGTGAGAAAGAAAAGTGGGGAGATAAGGATTTGTATTGACTTCAGAAATTTAAATCAGGCGTCTTTAAAAGACAATTATCCATTGCCTGACATGGAATATTTGTTGCAAAGTGTGATTGGTGTTTGTGTGTTATCTTTGCTTGATGGCTTCTCGGGATATAATCAAGTCCAAAATAAACAAGAAGATCGTGGAAAGACTACTTTCACCACACCCTAGGGAACATATGAATATATTCGAATGCCTTTCGGTTTGCTTAATGCGGGATCAACCTTTCAAAGAGAAATGGACCATGCATTTTAGGATCTGATTGGAAAGATTATCATGATCTATCAAGATGATTTGACCGTGTTCTCTAAAGAAAGGGATGACCTTGTAAAGCATTTGAAGAAAATCTTTGATAGGTGTAGAAAATTTGGAATTTCTTTAAATCCCGAGAAGTCTACCTTTGGTGTTTATGAGGGCAATTTATTACGACACATCATCTCTAGGGAAGGCTTCAGAATTGATCCCGAGTGGGTAAAAGAAATCCAAGACATAACTCCTCCAAAAGATGTTATCTCCTTGCGATCCTTTTTCGCAAAGATAAATTTTGTGAAAAGGTTCATCCCTAACTTAGCTGAGTTGGCCAAACCTTTAAATGCCTTGTTGAAGAAAGATGTAAAGTTTTTCTAGGATGAGAAATGTGATGGATCATTTGAATCTCTAAAGAAGGCTATTTCCTCTGCTCATGTCCTAGTATGTCCTAACTATAGTAAGGAATTCTTGATTTACTCGTATGCATCTGAGGACACTATAGCAGGTGTTTTGTTGCAAAAGAATGAAAGAAATCATGAGCAACCAGTTGCTTTCATGACTAAAAATCTTAGAGATGTTGAATTAAATTATACAACCACTGAAAAACAAGCCTATTTGTTGGTCAAATCTTGAAATCATTTCAGGACATATATAGGATACTCTAAGGTTTTAGCCTGCATTCCATATCAAGCAATCAAGGATGTCTTGTCTCAACATGATCGGGGTTAAAGGAAACTAGATATCTAGAATTCAGGAATATGATATTGAAATCAAGCCAATTAAGATAGTAAAAGGACAAGGATTAGCTCAACTTCTAACTGAAACCAAAACCTAATCCAGTAATGGTCATGAAGTAATGGACATGGGAAATTCTATGGTGCTCTATATCGATGAAGATCATGAGTGGTATAAGGAAATTATTTACTATCTCAGACATTTTTCATGTCCTGACCATCTTTTAGATCTCCAGAGAAGAGCTTTAAGGTTGAAAGCATCTAAGTATATATTAATAGGCAATGGTTTAGGATGGAAGAACCCAGATGGGATTATTTTAAAATCTGTAAACTCTAATGAGTCACAAAGGATCACAAGTGAAATGCATTCAGGATTATGTGGAGGCCATTATTTGCCTAGAACCACGACTACAAAGATTATGAGAGCTAGGTATCATTGGCCATCCTTGTTCAAAGATTTTCATGCCTTCGTTAGAACTTGTCAAGAATGTCAATTTTTCTCAGGAAAGCCTAGATTACTTGCCCTTCCTTTAGCTCCAATTATTGTAGAATCTCCTTTTCAACAATGGGGAATGGATTTTGTTGGACCTGTGGATCCAAGTTCATCTAATGGTTACAAGTATATCCTGACTTGTACTGATTATTTCACCCGTCCGGTTGAAGCCATTCCCACTAAGAAAGCAAAAACATAAGTGGTAATTAAATTTTTGGAGGAAAACATAGTTTCTAGATATGGTTATCCCGTAAAGATAACTATAGATAATGCTATAAAATTAGTCACAGCAGATCTATTGAACAAGCAAATCAATCACAATGATGTAAAACAAATTGGAGTAAAAACTGTGCAAGAGAGATGCATCAGTGCTCTATAACTCAAAATAGTGAGAATACAATACAATATTGTAACAATGAATGAGCAATTCGAATTAACCAACGAGGTCATTCAAATGTACTGCATGGAATAGCTTGGCTCCAACTAGGAGTCTCATCATCAGATCAATGGAGTCATCAATGCACAAATAACGGTCAACCAGGTGTCAAACTGAGTTTAACTGAGCATGGTAGTTGTAACTGGCACATGTAGGAACTAACTGAATGAAGGAGGCTCAGTGGAGGGCACATGAGGATCTAACTAGAGTTAGAATAGGAAGTCTAGTCTCACGGGAGGTCCATCGGAGTGATACAATCAGTTGAGAGTCATTCTAGCCTCAAATCAAGGAAAGAAATCAACTAACTGAAGTGTACTGGAGTGGAAGGTGAGAAAAGGCGCCCTTCTCAAGTGGAAGGTGAGAAGTGGGTGCCTCCCTGGCTAGGAGGGCTAAGACTAAATGGAAATAATCTCTCGGGTGTTGGCAGACTAGGGACTAGTGTCTGGGATGCATGCGGATGCATGCATGCAAAGTGCATGCAAAGTACATAACTGAATGATGAGATATCCGAACACCCCCCTCAAGCTATACTATGATGTAAAAAATAATAACTGAATAGGGCCCTAGTTACTAAGACCAAAGGTCACCCCAATACAATAATCCAAAAATGCTAGAAATAAATCTAAGTGAGGAAAGAAGGGAAAACCCAATGGGAAGAAAGCCCCCCCCCTCAAACTGAACATAGAAGGATCTAATCTGTCTCCACCATGATGGAACTCACCCCCAATAGTGAATGGAGGTAAGAGAACTTATTCTTAGTGAAGCTCTTGGTGAAGATGTCTGCAATTTTCTCGTCAATAGAGCAATATTGCAGAACAATGGTGCGATCATGCACAAGCTCTCGGATGTAGTGCATGTGAATCTCAATGTGCTTGGTCCTCTGCCGCTGAACTAGATCTATGGAGATCTTGATAGCACTTTGATTGTCACAAAAGATGATAGTCGAAGTGGTGATACCAAAATCAAACTCGAAAAGAATACCCTGCAACCAAACTGCCTGAATGGAGGCATTGACTGCCCCTTGATACTCTGCCTCTGCTGAAGAAAGTGCAATGGCTGCCTGCTTTTTTATTGACCAGTAAATAGGGCATTGACCAATCATGAAAACATATCCGGAAGTAGAATTCCGATCATTGCTATCACCCGCCCAATATGAATCAGTGAAACCAATGAAATCTAGCTCAGAATCTGCAGCATAGTGTATGCCAAAATGTCTCGTACCTTGCACATATTGCAAGATCCTTTTGACTGCACACCAATGAAGCTCATGGGGCTATTGCATATTCCTTGATACAACACTCATGGCATAAGAAATATCAGGCCTTGAGTGTGTCAAGTATATTAGTGAACCAATCAACTGTCGATACATAGTGCAATTTGCAAGCGGTGTAGAATTTCCCTCCTCAAGACTGATTCCTAGGACGAATGGGAACGCAGCTGCCTTAAATTCTTCCATATTAAATTTTAATAGCAGGTCTGAAGCATACTTTTGCTGAGATAATGTGATCCCATCAAAATTTTGAGCTATCTCGAAGCCCAAAAATTGCTTTAGCAAGCCCAAATCGCTCATGTCAAAAGCTAGATTTAAGGCAGTTTTTAGGTTGTTGATTGTAAGGAGAGTGCTACCAGTAATCAGAATATCATAAACATAAAGAACAATAATCAGCAAATTACGTTTAACTTGTTGTAGATACACATTCATATCAGATTTGCATCTTTTGAAATTCTGAGAAGGAAGGAAGGAGTCCATCTTTGCATACCAAGCTCTTGGGGCCTGTTTCAATGCATACAAAAATTTCTTCAATCTGCAAACTAATGATGGATATGATATGTATCCTTCTAGCTGCTTCATATATATTTCTTCATTTAGATCTCCATGTAGAAAAACACTCTTCACATCGATATGGTGCACTTCCCAGTGCTTGGATGCGGAAATAGCCAAAACTAGGCGGATGGAATCCATCTTTGCAACCGGTGCAAAAGTCTTAGTGTAGTCCACTCCTTGGACTTGGGAGAAACCTTTTTCCACCAGCCTAGCTTTGTGTTTGATGATAGAGCCATCAGCATAAACCTTCGTGTGGTAGACCCATTTACATTGGACTAATTTCCTCCCAGGTGGAAGAGAAACTAGCTCCCATGTAGCATTCTTTTGAAGAGAACTGTACTGTTCATCCCATGACGATTTTCCATCTCGAATCTCGATGGGAATGATAATATGATTTTGGATTTGAACCTATCATCAAAAATAATTTCTCAAATAGAAAAGGATTAGAGAAAGAAAGATCCATACCTGCTCCTTGAAAGTCTGCTCGAGTCCTCCTTGGATCAGCAGGATTTCCAATGTTTGGACCAACAGAATCGAGTGTATTTTGGGCCCACTTTGGCAAGTGTGGAGGCACAACTAGATCAGCTTCTGAACCTGATATATCATGTTTATCAAGTTCTGATAAAATATCAGAAATATCAAAACCAATACTTTCATCATATTCTTCAAATTCTTCTTCTGGTGGAGGCGGTGAATCGACAGTTTCTTCCTCGACTAGCTCTATATTTTGAAGCGGTTCTTCAAACTTGACACTTCGCTCAATGAATATCTTTTTGGATCTGATATCCATGAGTTTGTATCCCTTTGATTCTTCATCATATCCCAATAGGATGCATTCAACACTTTGCGGATCCAAAGATCTTCTCTTTTTCGAACGAAATCTAGTCCAAGCGATTGAGCCAAAAACCCTGAAATTGGACACATCAGGTTTGTGACCTGTGTAAGCTTCGAAAGGTGTAACATCAATCAAAGATGAATGTGGAACTCTATTTTGAATGTATGCAGCAACATCCATGGCCTCAGCCCAAAGGTTTTCAGCCAAACCTTTTGATTCAATCATACAGGTTGTCGTCTCTTTCAGTGAACTATTCTTCCTTTCTGCTACACCGTTCATCTAAGGTGTGTAGGGAACTGTGTGCTGGATCTGAATGCCGCTTTCAGCACAAAGTTGCAGCAGATCTGATTTGATATATTCACCTCCATTATCATATCTAAGAGCTTTGATCTTCCTTCCAGTAGCAGTCTCAACAGAAGCCTTTAAAAACTTGAATTTTTCTAGTACTTCCGACTTGTTTTTTAGGAAGAAAACCCATGTAAATATGGAGAAGTCGTCGATGAATGTAAAAACATACCTTGATCCATTCATGGATGTATGTGGTAGCATACCGCTGATATCAAAATGTATCAGCCCCAAAATAGTAGAAGCCCTGCTAGCTTTGCTTCAGTCAAATTTGTGCTCGGGGTGCTTCCCAATGATGCAACCTTTACATATTCCCTTCGAGGATTTGATCGCCGGAAGAACATCAACCATGGAATTTTTCTATAGCAGCTACAAATATTTATAATTAAGGTGTCCAAACCTCTCATGCCAAATCCTACTGAGCTCATTGCCATGTGTGAGAAGAGCAGTGGGCTTGTGTTGTGGCAGAAAGTGAGAAAACTCATAAGCTTTTGCGGTGTGATTTGCTCTTCCAACCGCAATAAGTTTTCCACTTTGAATATCAAAAATTTCAACTTTGTTAGGGAAGAATACAACTTTCTTTGGTTTACCAATGTGAGTCATCTAATAAACGGAAAGAAGATTCGAAGCTAAGGAGGGTACATAGAGAAAATTGTGAAAACTGCCATGCTCTAAATGAATGGTACCTTTTCCCTTTGATGAAATCTGAGAGTCATCCCCCATGTGGATGGGAATGGTGCTTGAAGGATCATAATCTGATAGAGAATCTTTATTTGTAGCCATGTAGTTTGAACCTCCAGAATCAATGAGAAGAGTGGAGGAATTCGAAACTGTTGCCATGAGTGCATGACCTCTTTTCGGATGATCATTTTTGTCCTTCTTCCTTGCACCGTCAGGAAGGGTTATGTTGTTTTTCTCCAAGAGAAGTGCCATTTGATCTATTGTCTTCTTCATGCATGAGATTTCAAGATGATAGCCTCTGCTACAACAAGAACATTTTGACTTCTCTTTGGTCTCTTTTCCTTTTTGCTTGTTTCTTGAACCGGATGGCTCATCCGCTTGCTTGTTTTACTCTCTTTGCTTGGACGGATCAAACTTTGGCTTCTCTTTCTTTTCCTTCCCTTTTCCATTCGTATCTTTGGATCCTCCAACAAATAATGCTTGGTCTTTGGAGCATCCGGTCCCCATTTGAATGAATTTATCATGCTCCTTCATCACGGATTCAATGAAGGCACTTAAGGTAGGCATTTTCCAATTCGAAATTGTGAGCTTTCTGGAATTGAATGTAAAGACAAATACCGAATAATATTTTCCAAGTTTTGAAAGAATAGAAAGAATCAATTGTTTATCATCTTTTACAACTCCACTTTGCTTCAATAGCAATACTAAGTGCTTGAATTTGGTGAAGAAATAATTTATGGTATCGAAATTCTCAGGATTCAAGGCAATCAATTCATTTTCCAATTGAAAAGACCGCATGTCATCTTGCTTCCCAAAAGCTTTTCAAGTTTCTCCCATACTGCTTTTGGAGTATTCAATCCACTGAGGTGGAAATGAAGATCCTTGGAAATATTGAGGCAAAGAAGACCATATTCTTCATCCAATTTGTTGAAGTGCTTGTATTTCTCAATGAGTGTATTTGGCTAAACTTTGAGGCCCATGGTGACTTTGTAGTACCCTTTTGAGCGCAACATAATCTCCATGTCATTCTTCCATTCAAAATAATTGAAGAGAGTGAGAAGCTTTGAAGAAGAAGAATCCATCTCAATGATAGCGAATGCTAATGGAGGAGTGATAAAACCTGCAAATCACAAGAAAACAAGAACTATAAGGTTGAACAATCCACCCTTTTAGAGTTGCATCACACCCGGCATAGGAGATCAAGCAAGCTTGAATATCCAATGATCTATATCCAGGAATTCTGTGGAAAACTCAAGGCTTCTGGAGTGGATTGGAGAGAAATTTCAGTCTTGCATGCACATGAGCGAATGCACATGAGATTTTGCATGCCGCTGCTGAAATCTTTTTATGAGCAAATCACTCAATATTCATGTAAAATGCCTGCAGAAAAGAATTCTTGTCACTGCCATAGCTATGATACCGTGTAAAATTAGTCACAGCAGATCTATTGAACAAGTAAATCAATCACAATGATGTAAAACAAATTGGAGTAAAAACTGTGCAAGAGAGATGCATCAATGCTCTATAACTTAGAATAGTGAGAATACAATACAATGCTGTAACAATGAATGAGCAATTCGAATTAACCAAGGAGGTCATTCAAATGTACTGCATGGAATAGTTTGGCTCCAACTAGGAGTCTCATCATCAGATCAGTGGAGTCATCAATGCACAAATAACGGTCAACCAGGTGTCAAACTGAGTCTAACTGAGTGTGGTAGGTGTAACTGGCACATGTAGGAACTAACTGAATGAAGGAGGCTCAGTGGAGGGTGCATGAGGAGCTAACTGGAGTCAGAATAGGAAGTCTAGTCTCACTGGAGGTCCATTGGAGTGATGCAATCAGTTGAGAGTCAATTTAGCCTCAAATCAAGGAAAGAACTCAACTAACTGAAGTGAACTGGAGTGGTAGGTGAGAAAAGGCGCCCTTCTCAAGTGGAAGGTGAGAAGTGGGTGCCTCCCTGGCTAGGAGGGCTAAAACTGAATGGAAATAAGCTCCTGGGTGCTGGCAGACTGGGGACTAGGTGTTGGAGGCATCAAACTGGTGACTGGGATGCATGCGGATGCATGCATGCATGCAAAGTACATAACTGAATGATGAGATATCCTAACAAATGCAAAAGTCGTTAGCAAAGAAGAGTTGTCCACGTTTTGTTCCAATCATGGAATCACTCTATCTCACTCTTCTAACTATTACCCATAGGGAAATGGTCTAGCAGAATCAAGCAATAAGAATCTATCCGACTGTGGAAGCGAATGATTGGTGAAAACAAAAGGAGTTTGGGATAATAAGCTTAAACAAGCTCTCTGGGAAGATTGAACAACTGCTAAAAGAATAACAGGTAAAGCTCCTTTTGAAATAGTCTATGGCCACAATTGTAGACTTCCCATAAACCTTCAAATCCCTATGTATGAACTTTTGCAACAATTTTCCTCGGAACAAGAAGCCCTGCAAGAAAGAATTGACAAGTTAGTAGAATTGGATGAAACCAGAAGGGAAGCTTGGAATAGAATGATCATAGAACAAGAAAGGGTTAAAGGAAATTTTGACCAAAGGAGTAGAGATGTAATTTTTAGGGTTGGTGATATAGTCTTGCTTTGGGATAAAAACAAAGAGAAGCTAGGAAATTATGGAAAATTTGAGAAGTTAAGGATGGGCCGCTATCGAATTAGCAGGATAGCGGGAAAAGGTTCAGTTTTCTTAGAAACATTAGACAGTGATGAATTGGAATTGCCTGTAAACAAGAGGTTATCAAAAAATTACTTCCCACCCATGAATCTTGATTGAATCCTCTTTCCTTTTTAGAGTAGGTAGGTTTTCGAATAAGCTCACTTGAGCAGTAGGTTTGAGTGATGAGGTTCTTCCTTTTTCTGAGTGTTGAGTTTCTTTATGCTGAGTGAGTTGAGTCTGCTCCTTTCTAAGCCTTTTCATCTCTTGCATTAAAAATAATAAAATTGTTGATGTATATGTAACTTCGGAATGTATTTCACATATATGTATATTGTATTCCTATAGATATGTTATTATTCCTCTATACGGAAGTGTCATTATTTATATTGTAAGTGTCGTAAATTATACTTGATGGGTTATTAGACCACCTTGTTGGGGTCGGCCCTGTATAAGTCATGTGGGTCAAAGGGTTATTAGACCACCCTATTGGGGGTCGGCCATGTGGGTCGAAGGGTTATTAGACCACCCTATTGGGGGTCGGCCATGTGGGTCGAAGGGTTATTAGACCACCCTATTGGGGGTCGGCCCAGTCAGCATTATGTTATGTGGTTAAGTTCGAGCCTACATGAGTTAGGTAAAAGGTAAGTCAAGTCAAGTATAAATATAGTGCGGGAGGAACTCTATTTGCTCACTCACTTCTCACTCATGCACTCAAGGAGGAGTGGCGCACTTATGGAGGAGTAGGATCTGCTGCTAGGATATGTCTATCTCTTATGGTTGGGTTGTATCATTGCTCTATCTATCTCTGAGGAAGTTATTGGGGTTTTTCACCTTTATGGTTTTCCCCAAGTAAATCTTTGTGTCTCTTGTGTGCTTGCATTATTGTCTCCATGATTGATATGCTATAGATATGCTGTACATGTTGTTCTCTCAGTTAAGATCCTAGATCAGATTGAAGTAAATTCTGAAAATTTAACAAAAATGAACATGTTAAATGTTTAGATTAGTATTTTCTTTTCATGAATTTCAATTTCTGCTCTAGATTAGACTTTCATTTTAGTATTTTATTTTATTCCATATATGCTGCTCGTGGTATTTTGCTTCCATGTGTGTAGGAATAGGTATATTTGAAGATGAAGCAAAACAATTAGGTGTTGGATTGAGGATTGATGCAGTTTGTGTTGGGGACCAGATATTTTGAGGTTCTCAAGCACTCTCTCCATTAAAGTACTTGTCCTAGCTGGAGCCAGATGTTATCACATCCATAGTAGCTGGGCTACCATGATTGCAGACCAGTTATGTGCATATTTTTGAGCTTTCCCTTTACACAGTTCTAGTGAGATCAACTATGATGAACAATATTACTTATGATCACTCACACGTCAGAGCAGCCCTAACTCAGACATGCAGTAGACCTTATGCCAGGGATAAGACTCTTGACCTCAGATTTGATGACTGAGATGAACTTTTATCCCATACAGATGCAGTGTAGTGTTTGGAGCTTCAACAATAGTGTTCTAAGTGGTTACAGTTGGTCTAGATATCAGATACAGGTATATGGCCTAGCAAGTATATGATGTGCATTGGTTTTATTATCTTACTCTTTTGGTCATTTTGATAGTTTGAATTGGTATCTAGTATTCATGATCTGGAAATATATCTATATAAAATGAAATTGGTTGTTAATGATTTTCTAAATGGTTGTATTACTTGCACTTAGAAGCTATTGTTTTATACTCGTTGGTTTTACCCTCCTAGGAGTGTGGACATGATCATTCCCACCTTTATGTCTTGCTATCTTAGGAACCACCTTCACTTTCTCCATCCATCCGTTATCTTTCCCACTTTTGGTTTTTACCTTGACTTACACTTCACCCTATGATATGGAGGACCTCTCCACTTTTGCCTATGTGTTGGATAGCATCCATGTTAAGTTTATGTCTCGGCTCTGAGTTGGAAACATAGCTTACCTTTGGTGATTTGGATTTGATACCTTGATCACTCTAGTCAATCACCCCGATGTTTGGTCTTGATTGTGGAAGTCCCCATAGTTGCTTGAGTTGTGTTGGATAAAACCTGAAGCAAATAATACTACCATCATTTACGTATGGAAGCTATTGTTATATCTTGTCAAAGTATATTGGAAATTTAAATGAAAAACACCATGGATGAGAGCTTCAGAAGTTGTGTTTCTAAACACATGCAAAATCCCCAAAAGGGTTGTCAAATGAAATGGAATGGAAACTCAAGACACCCTGGATGAAAGCTTTAGTAGTCGTGCTTCTAAGCATAGGTCAAATCTCCAAAAGGGTTGTCAAATAAAATGAATTGGAAACTTAAAATACCCTAGATGAAATCTTTAGTAGTGGTGCTTCTAAGAATAGGTGAAATCCCCAAAGGTTTGTATTGGCCTATAGAAAGTAGTGGTTAAAAAAATGCTAAATATAAAGACTGCTGGCCAAGGAATGGAAATGTAATGATGTGAATTTGTAGTCATTTTCCAAGGTTGAATAAGCACTTCTCTGAACAACTTACCCATGTGTGAGACACTGCCATTCCCTGTGTATTATTTATCCAGCATATGCTTAAGTGTGTAATACCCTTTCCCTTATCCAAAGTATCACAGTGTTGATTCAGTCAAGTCATCCCCCTTTTCCTAGCCTTGCATTCTTAGCCGTCACTCTCTGATAGCAAATTGATCATGTCTACAAAATGAGTATATCCTTGAGATTCTTTTGTAATTAAACTATTATTTAAACTTACGATTTACTATAATTAAATGTTAAATGCCAGCGAAATGATGCTTAATGCTTTATGTATTTCTATGATAATGATTAAAAGAGCATGTCTTAACCATTTGCACTTGCAGCAGCAGGCTTTTCATGCCTAGGTCATATTTTGATCAGTTTTGACCTAGTCAAACCTAGTTTGACCAAGTCAACCTCGGGATATGTGATGAGTTGGACCAGTGATGCTATGTGGTGATGATCTATGGTCCTTGATAGACCTTTTTGTGGTTCCATAAAGTGGACATAGGTTTTAGATGATGGTTGATGCACCTTTTTATCGATTATTATTGTTTCCAGACCATTATATTTTTATTGACCGAGTATGGTCAAGGCTACAGATGATATTATAGGTTTCCACAGGGTGTATGGGTACTCATATCTAGTAGATTTGGGTCTTTTGTATCAATTGAGACACTCAATTTTCAATTTCAGACAGTTTCAGTGATGATATGATCAATTTTCCACCCGTTGACTAGTTTGGCCATGCAAAGATGGCATGTCCAGCAATTGCTTTGATGTGGGACGTTCTCCTAGGCCACTACAAAGGTGAGGGGTGGTCCAACCACTTTTTATTACCATATTACCCCCTCTACGGACATGATGGTATAGCCATATTTTATGCCCATGCATCAGGAGTGAGCTACAAGCAGTTTGATGGTTTTTCATGTGGAATAAAAATGGGATAAAAAGGTCATTAAGGAAATCGATTTGGGCTATTGAGGCAAATTTTTGGCATGAGGTCTGTTCGGAGGTCATCCATGGTGTATCCCGCTCTTTCAATACCATCTTGCAGCATTCAGTGGGGTACACATACTCTTTGGGTTGTCTTTTTTATGTATTTCTCTCTTAATGAGGGGGGCACGATTTGATCATTTAGTCACTTGGACATGTTATTGAGTCATATGTCATAACTTTGTGCCATGGGGTGATGCTAGTGAAAAATAATAATACCTCCTAGCACCACAATGTGCTCCTAGTGTCTTGTCCTTGTCATTTTATGTGTCACATACTTGTTTTAGTCATTTCTATGTGGTGCACACCCCCCTAGGGCTTCATTTAGTGAGTGCAAACCCCCTCTAGTGAGTGTATCCATGTTATATTGTACTGACTCATCTTAGTCGTTGATTGTATTGTTGTTATATTTTGATCTCAACCACTCGTTCATAAGTGGTTAGCGTTTTGGTCTCTCTCCTCCTATTTAAGGAAGAGGCCCCCTTATTGTAAATGCATCTAGAGATTTTTTGGCTCTTGTCTATTGGAATAGAAGAAATATCTTTTGAGTACATGCTTGGATCTTGAGATGGGTATTTGGTTATGATGATTGTAAATTATTTTCCATTGCACTGAGAGATTTTGGTAGTTGTTATGTATTTTTGTTCCACTATATTGATTTGCTGGGCAAGAAGACAATTTGGGAGGAGTGCGCATTCGTGGGGAGGCCTACCCTGCAATATTCTATCAAATTTTGGTTCAAACAGGGAGTGATTTTGTCTTTGTACCAATTATTCTCTATCATTTGCTTCTTACTTGCATCTACCCTCATTTTTGTTGTGCTAATTGAGCTTTGTCTCCTTGGTTTTGCAGGAAGAGAGGGGTGCACCTGTGGACTTGGGAAAAACACATAAGCAAGAGAATCTACCAAATATTTCATTTGATCTTTGTGGAAGTAATCCTCGTCATAATCAACATCCATTCTCATTATCCAGGTATGCTTGAGAGGTACTTATTTTGTTCTTCTAACTTATCCATTTATTTTCTAGATCTCAAACCCTAAAAATCAAAACCCTCATTTCTTTTATTTTTTTCAGATCTAGTGAGATCTAGAGATCGCTTCGGCTTAATAATAAAACCCACCTAAATATTAATTAATACATTTCAGATCTAAAATTTGGTGCACATCCGATTGCATTTACCCCTCGATATAAGGCACTGGGCCTCTCCAAGGGAGGTCGCACTTGTTGGGTAGGTGGGATTTTTCTAGATCCACAATTTGGGTATTGTCTTTCCTCATCAAATCCATAGATCCACTAAGTAGAAACCCTCCTATTTCCATTGCAACATAATTTCTACCTTATGGACCCCATTTGGACCAATTTCCATATTTTAAGGGTGGGCCCCACTTGGGTCTTTCTATTTGGCATTAGATCCATCTATATCTATCATTCTAAACTCATAAGTGGCCTTACCTTTCATTGGTTGAACATTTGTCAATCTTATAAGCCTCTTCAACTAAGCCCTAACTCCTTGGGTCCAATTATTCATCCTAGATCTAGATCTATTCACTCTTGATTTATTCCTTAAGTCCACCCCCCTTGTCTTTGTTAGGAGTTTTCCTAAACAGAGGAGTCAAGATTCAAGTGACAATACTTGACTCGAGGCTTTCCCCCAAGGACACACTTAGTGGCTTGAATATTTCTGCCACGTTAACCCCAAGTTTGTTTCCGGCGGCAACACTGCCGAAGTTGTGAACATTGCAAATGTTCATCATCAGTGCTCAGAAGTTCATAAGTCATTTTAGGGCCATTTTTGGCCCATTTTTAATAATTGCATGTTCATACCCCATGGGGATATTGTAGAAAATGTACTAGCATGACAATATTTTGTAAAGAACTTGGCTCCTTAGGACTTAGACATCAAACCAATCATTCCATGGTGTTTTTTCCCTTGGCAATTATGCCATGTTGAATAAGCGACGTATAATTGATGAGTTTTTAACCTACTCCTCCAAAGATGGAATGGTCGTCTTGGTGGTTAGGCCTTAGAAGGTTATTAAAGTTCACGTGTCAATGTATATGAGCATGTTAGACATCAAATTGAGTCATTATGAATATGCACTAGGTCCCTTAGGATTTGTATTCAGTTCTTAGAAAATAAAAGTTTCTCGTAAAATGGGTCAATTTTTAATGTTTTAATTAAAAAACTCAAAAATATCATAAAAGTGTGGTATAGAGGGGGAATTTTCCATGGGGGTGCTCATTTTCTAACCTGGACCACCCATAAAACCCCAAAACCCACTTTTTCCAAGTTTTAAGTGATTATTTATCACTTTAATAAAAATTCTCTCAAAAATGATATAGAGAATTAAAAAATTAAAAAAATAAAGATACGGAGAAAATCAAATTTCCTAAATTTGTCCAACTGAAGGCCCAATTATGTTGGCAATCAATATCGAAGGCAATATCAATCAAAATATTAGTGATTGGAAATCAATCTTGGCAACTGTGAGTGTACCTTCAAAGAGGGATGCGCCCTGCTTCGTGTTGGGCGACTTCTCTTGATGTGGCTCGCTTTTATTTGTTGGAAGAGTTTCCAAGGGTGAGAGGGGCGCCCCTCTTGTGATATGGAAACCACCTCATTCAATCACAAGTGTCTAGGCTTGAATCATGGCCTCGTTATCTCCTCTTTCAAAGGGATGTGCCCCCCATGCCCTAATTGAGCCATGCGCACCCCTCTCTTCTATTTCTTCTATAAAAGTAGGGTCTTTCTCCATTATTGAGGATGAATGCAATGAACCTATGCCTGTATTGTAATGCTTTACTTTTTGTGCAATTATATGAATAAAATCGAGGCTTTGGAGGTCTAATGGTGCATGTAATAGATTGGTGACTTGTTATGAAGTAATATTGTTTGAGTTTATGCATGCTAGTTAAACTTGGTAATTAAATTTGGATTAAAGGGATTTTTCTTAAGCGCATAGGGCAAGTATTTGTAATCTTCAAGTTACATGTTTATGTTTTTGCATCTAAATATTTTAGAGTAGCATGTTCTAGTCAGTTATAATTCATGTTCTTTTTATTTTTATATGTTATATACCATATCTAAGCCACGTTTGCAAGTTTGTGTTAAGCTTTCAAGATTGATTTGGAGTAAGGGGCAGAGCCCAGCTGCATCTCCCTCTTCTTCAAGTTTGAGAAGAGTCATTCCTTTGCTTGCTTTTATTGGGTTCCAATAGATCTCAAAAGAGATTCACACTTGAGCATGCGTTCTTTCTTCCTCATTTAAAAACTAAAACTTCTTCTTTCTCGGTTACTTGGTTTTTATTTGTTTAACAAAAAGATACATCTAAAACAATCTCATATTTTACATCTTATTGTTTTGCAATTAGTAGATCTAGAAGCACTTTAAAGATAAAATTATATCCTAGATATAGTCTCAAAGTTTTAAGTACTTGAAGTATTAATATTACTTATCTTTTGAAAGTATTTTTCATGTATTTGGGTACTAATCTACTAACTTTAAGAATAATTAGTTTGCTGGTTTTTTAACTTTTTGCTTACAGGAAAGCGAAATCGAAGGAGTTTTCCCTCTTCTTATCTCCCCCTTTTTCCCACTTTCTGTAATCCTTTTGATCCATATCTATAAGGATCAAAGGCGGTTTCTCTAAAGAGCGTTGTAATAAAATTAATAAAAGAGCAAGTGGGATTTAAGGCTCCCACACCCTTCTTCCCCCATTTGGGGGAAGCTTGTATCTGCCTCCTTTGCTTTATTGATTTTAGTTAGTATTTTTGCTAGATTAGATTTCAATTTTCATAATTAGATCTAAGCTTAATTTCATGCTCTTTTGCTTTACATTTTTGTGGAAAATAAATACTAACCCCTACACTTTCCCAAGTTCTGGTTTGTGGATAAGGGCTTTCTCGAGTACTGAACCGGAAAGAGATTCGTAGGTAGTAATTAGAAAATCTTTTATTTTTATGCATTTGGTTATTTTGTACAATCTTCACAAGTTGTTTTGTTTACAATCATAACAAACAAACCCGATTCGTTGCCACAAAGTATGCTCTCACCACCACCTAAAGGATTTGTCGATTAGTGGTGGATGATCAGAAAGTTCACACATAGTTAGTAGTAATTAGTATAACACATTTTGGCTTCTTTACAACAATTGGAATAAACCATTTTTCTCTCTTCCATCCAAAAGTGGAATTGTAGCATTCAATTAATTTTCCACGTTTTAACTAAGGAACTCATCTTAATAAAATTATTCTCTTTAAATTGATAAAAATCCGGCATCACGAACATTAAACTTGAGTGGCGAAATTCTTCAGAAGAGCGGGAACCACTAGAAAGTGACCTCGGGGCCCCGTTATGCTACACCCTCATTTGGTGTAGTGTTGGATATCTCCCTAAGACTCCATCTAGCCCACATGTCTTCGTGAGGAGCCACTCTCGTTTAAATCCAGACATACTCATCGTACCTCACGGTATATTTGAAGTTCCCCTTCCCCATTAATCAATTTCATCATCAATATAAAATCGACCAAGTACAATTGCAAAACATTTTACTTTACAACAACATTATTTCTATTTTGACTCTATCAACATTGATCTACAATTTGCAACAATTTCATTTTTCTTAAATATCATTTCACTATGGTTGTTTAGTCTTTTATGATGATGTTATATACGTTGTTGAACTATTTTACAATTTTACAATGATCTTGTTCAGTTTTTCATCCCAAAAAACTCCTAAAAAACAATCACGTCCACCCATAACAACCAAAATAACTTAACATCCTTCAAAACTCTATATTAAGGTCTACCCCCCTTTGCTTCGATTATGAGTTTTCCTAAATGGAGGAGTCAAGATCAGGTGACAGCACCTGACTCGAGACTTGCCCCCAAGGACACACTTAGTAGTTTCAAATATTTTATGTTGCATTTTCCCCCAAGTGTGCTTTTCGGTGGCAACAGATGGAAAAAGTTGCCCAGTCTTCCCAATCCACGGTTTAAGAGGGGGAAAGTCACTATTTTTTGTCATTTGCTTCATTTGATTGTTGGAGAAGGAGTGAGAAGTGAAAGATGACACCATCAACCACTTTGGAGGAATCCAAACATCATCTATCATCACCGTCAAGAATTTTTGTGGAGAAAGGGTTCAAGAATCAAAACATTTGACAATCAACCAATTGAATCTTCCTCTCACAAGTATGTAGTGTTCCTTCTATCTTTTCCATGGTTATTTTTGCATGTTTGCTTGCATATTTTCTTGCTTATCTTCCTCTATTTTTTTTTCCATTTTGCCAATGATTTCCATGTCCATAAATATTAAAAATAGTCACAATGTAAGGAGTTTTTATAATGGAATAGCATGCTTGTTTATTAGATCTTTAGCCACCCTCTTGTTATCATTTTTCATGGCTAAAAATATAAATTGAGGTCTGATTTTTTAAGCCAAAATATTGCAATTTTTTTTTCAAATGAGGTTTAATGTATTTTTTTTGTATTTTTTGTGCCCTAGGCTTGCATTTTGAGGCTGTCATTCCATTTGCCAAAATGCCAAATCCATTGGACCTATTTTGGCAGTATGGTGAGCTCGAGGATGGAACAAACAGGAAAAATTTGAGTTACAAATTATGTGAGCATCGCATGTCGAGAGGTTTTTAATAGGTTGAAATTCCATCTAGCTAAACTCCTTAGGCATGATGTTGGCCTTTGTACTGCAGTGACCCCAGAGATCATGAGATCTACACATGACTCAATCCATGGAAAAAAAGAAAGGAGGAGGAGATCACCGCAAACAAAGCTAAGCTTGCAGATTTTGGCCTAGCAAGAAGTGAGGGGGAATCACTATCTACCATTGTCGGTGAGGGTAGTAGGAGGGGATCCACAGATTCACCTACCAGGAGGGTGGGGACCTCATCATTTTTGGTTCCACGAACAATAGTTGGAGCAAAACCTTCTATCAGGTCAATGGTAAAGAAAATGGAGAAGGTAGAAGTGGATGGGGTGATGGGGAGGTGTATTTATTGGAGTCACATACCTCTCAACATCGTAAAAAATAATCCATTTTGGAAGTCAATGTGTTATTCCATGCTAATAGTTGGCCCAGGGTATAAAAGTGCCACCTTCGAGGAGTTGCGGGGCCCAATCCATCAAGCAGAAAAGAAGGAAACCAGTGCTAGGTTGGGGGAGTTCCGGAAATCATGGGAGAGCACTGGATGCACGGTCATGTCATATGGTTGGTCAGATGGTAAGGGTAGATCCCTTATCAACTTCTTGGTACATTGTCCTATAGGTACCATGATTATGAAATCAGTCGATGCATCGACATTTAAAAGATGCAACACTCTTATGTGAGTTGATAGATGGGTTCCTACAGGATATTGGGGTGCACAATGTTGTGCAAGTTATTACGGATAATGCTGCTAATTATGTGGTTGATGGCAGGATGCTTATGGAGAGGCACCCCACTTTGTTTCGGACTCCATGCGCTACTCATTGTATTGATTTGATCTTGTACGATATGGGGAAAATTCCCTTTACCAAGGTGGTTATTGATCAAGCTAGGAGAATCCCCAAGTTCATTTACAACCATACTTTTGTTCTCAACCTCATGAGGAGGCACACCAAAAACAAGGAGTTGAAGCTTCTTGCAATCACTAGTTTTGCCACCACCATCATTACTCTTCATTGTTTGCTTCAATGTTAGTTTGAGTTGAATCAAATGTTTTTTTTTTATGAGTAGCGTGATTGTTCTTACAACAAGAGAGAGGATGGGAGAACCATTTCCAAGTTGGTGTACACTGACTCCTTCTGGGAAGATGTGGAGGAAGTGTGCTTGGTGAGTGAACCTATTGTAAGGGTTCGAAGACTTGTTGATGGTGATAAGCTTGCAATGGGCTATTTGTATGAGGCCATGGATAGGGCCAAAGAGGCCATCCATAATTATTATGTGGGAAAGGGTACCTTAAGGCACAACATGCACATGTTGTTATGGTAGTTGATTGATAATCGATGGGCCAAGATGCTTCATCGACCCATTCATGTAGAAACACTCTTTTCAACCTCGCATTTTCTTACAAATGCAGCTTTGATATTGATGGCGAGGTGTTGAAGGGGATCCTCACTAGTATTCAGAGGATGGTACCTAATTATGAGACTCCTAATTCAATCAACCGCGATATAGAGGTGTATTGGGATAGTACTGGAGTATTTAGATTTGGTGATGTTATTAATGACAGGACCAATCTCATGCCAGGTAAGTTATTAAAGTGCTTAACTTTTATTTCCTATTTTAGTTTTCCAATGTAATGAAATGCAATTTTGTTCTCTTTCTTTCTTATTTGTTGAATCTGCTTTGAGATGAACCTATGGTGTAAGGACACCAAATTTACGAAAATGTTCCATTAAGATTCTTAGCCAAACATGTACTGCTCCTGGATGTGGGCAAAGTTTGAGTGTGTTTGACAAAATACATGCAAAGAGACGCAGAAGGTTAGAATTTCAACAAATCAATTGCATTTAGCATAATTTATGAATCTATCATCCTCTAGGCTCTAACATATTATAATTTATTAATTTTTGAATCTCCAAACTCAAAAACAAAATTATTACCCTCTTACAAGTTGGATTTCACACACCTCAATGACTTAGTCTACGTCCATTACAATCTCCGCTTATGGATGAGAAAAATAGAGAAAGAACCAAATGTGGATGCCATCTCCTTAGACAATATTGATGTATTGTCTAACTGAAGGGTGGATATTGATACTCCTATCATGGAGGAGTCACCTACATGGCTAGGATAGAGGAATGGCAAGAGGAGGGGAAGGAGGAGGAGGAGGGGGAGGGGCAGGTCGGAGACACCAAGGAAAGTGATGTGCTAGCATCGCCACTGCCTTCTACATCGATTGAGACAACTAGTCCTCCATCCATCACTCATAGTCCGATATTATATGCAGAGCCAGGGCCTTTTCCTGCTTCTACTAGTGCTAGGGGAAAGCCTAACAAACGACCCACGACCTTTTCCCATAAAAGGGGAAGAGGGCATTGATATTAGATAGCTAGCTCCTAGTTTTACTTAGATACATTTATATATGTGATGTATTTTTGTATTGGTTATCCATGTTGAAAAATTTGGCATCGGCAAAAAGTCGGCAAGGGTCCCGAATACAATTTCTTGGCAACATCGGCGAAAAAATCAAGAAAAATCGGAAAAAGTCGGAAAACATTAAAAAATACAAAATGCATTCATTTTTTTTCTTCGGAATTTTAAAGATATAAAGCAACAATAACATCAGATAAACACATTGGAACATAAATATGGAGAAATCACTGATATATATCATCATCATGTAGTCATATCAAATATAAAATGATACATCAAAGTCAATATTGAATCTTGAAACATCATAGTTGTCCAATCAAGGACTCAAAAGTAGATAACCAATACAAAATGACATCACATATGAAAATGTATATCAGAAAAACTAGTAGCTAGCTATCCAATATCAATGCCCTCTTCCCTTTTTATGGGAAAAGGTCATGGTTCGTTTGTTAGTACTCCCCCTAGCACTAGTATTACCAGCAGAAGGCCCTGGCCCTGCATCTAACATCGGACGATGAGTGATGGATGGAGGACTAGCTGTATAAATCGGTGTAGAAGGTGGTGGAGATGCTAGCACATCACCCTCCATGGTGTCTCCTCCTCCTCCTTCCCTTCCTCTGTCTCTAGCCATGTAGGTGACTCCTCCAGGATAGGAATCTCAATCTCCACCCTCCACTTAGACAATATATCAATACTGTCTAAGGATATGGCATCAACATCTGGTTCTTTCTCTATCTGTCTCATCCATAAGCAGAGATTGTAATGGACGTAGACCAAGTCATTGAGACGGCTGAACTCCAACCTGTAAGAGGGTAATAATTTTTTTATGAGTCTATAGATTCAAATTTCAAAAATTAATAAATTATAAGAGTTGAGGATGATAGATTCATAAGTTACATTAAATGCAATTGATTTGTTGAAATTCTAACATTCTGTGTCTCTTTGCGTGTATTTTTTCAAACACACTCCAATTCCGCTCACATCCTGAAGGGTACATGTTTGGCTAAGAATCTTGATGGAAATTTTTTGTAAATTTGGTGTCCTTACACTATAGGTTCGCCACCAAGTAGCTACAACAAATAAGAAAGAAAGAGAACTAAATTACATTTCATTGCATTGAAAAACTGAAATAAGAAATAAATAAATCATAATTTAAATTTCAACTTTCAAATAAAAGTTAAACACTTTAATAACCTACCTGGCATGAAATTGGTCCTGTCACGAATAACATCACCAAAGCTAAATACTCCAGTACCATCATGATACATCTCTATCTCGCGATTGATTGCATTGCGAGTCTCATAATCATGTACCATCCTCTGAATACAAGTGAGGAGCCCCTCCAACTCCTCGCCATCAAAATCAAATTTGCAGTTGAAGGAAAATGCAAGGTTGAGGAAGAGTGTTGCTGCATGAATGGGTTTATGAAGCATCATGGCCCATCGACTATCAATCAACTCCCATAACAACATGTGCCTATTGTGCCCCGGGGTACCCTTCCCCACATAATAATTCTGGATGGCCTCTTTGGCCCTATCCATGACTTCATGCAAATAGCGCATTGTGGTCTTATCACCATCAACAAGTCTCAGAACCTTTACCAAACGTTCACTCACCGAGCACACTTCCTCCACTCCTTCCCAGAAGGAGTCAGTGTACACCAACTTGGAAATAGTTCTCCCATCCTCTCTCCTGTTGTAAGCACAATCACGCCACTCATCACAAACAAACATTCACTTCAACTCAAACTCACATTGTAGCAAATACTGAAGAGTCATGGAGGTGGTGGAAAAATGCGTGATTGCGAGACGATTCAACTCCCCATTTTTGGTGTGCCTCCTTATGAGGTTGAGAACAAATGTATGGTTGTACATGAACTTGGGGATGCTCCTAGATTGATCAATCACTACCTTGATAAAGGGAATTTTCCACATATCCTCCAGCATCAAATCAATACAATGAGTAGCGCATGGAGTCCAAAACAAAGTGGGGTGCCTCTCCATATGCATCCTACCAGTAGCCACATAATTAGATGCATTATCCATAAAAACTTGCACAACATTAAGCACCCCAATATCCTGTAGGAACCCATCTATCAACTCACATAAGAGCACTGCATCTTTTACATATGCCGATGCATCAACTGATTTCATAAACATGGTACCTCTAGGACAATGTAACAAAAAGTTGATACGGTATCTACCCTTACCATCTAACCAACCATATGACATGATTGTGCATCTAGTGATCTCCCAGGACTGCCTGAACTCCTCCAACCTAACACCGATGTCCTTCTTTTCTGCTTGAAGGATTGGACCCCGCAACTCCTAGAAGGTGGAACTTTTATACCCTGGGCCAACTTCTACAATTTCATCACACATCGACTGCCAAAATGGATTGTTTTTCACGATACTGAGAGGTATGCGACTCTATTAAAGACACCTCCCCATCACCCTGTCCGCTTCTACCTTCTTTTTTTTCTCTACCATTGACTTGATAGAAGGTTGTGCTCCAACTCCTGTTCATGGAGCAAAAAAGGGTGAGGCCCCCACCCTCCTGGTAGGTGAATCTGTGGCAATGGAGCCTCTCGCACTACCCTCACCGATAATGGCAGATAGTGATGCCCCCGCAGTTTTTGCTACGCCAAAAGCTACAATCTCAACTTTGTTTGCGATAATATCCTCCTTCTTTCTATTTTTTTCATGGATTGCATCATGGGAAGGTCTCAATATATATGGGGTCACTATAGTACAAAGGCCAACATCATGCCCAGAGAGTTTAGTTAGATGGTATTTCAACCTGTTAACCCCTCCTGACATGTGATGTCCACATAATTTGCAACTCAATTCTTTCCTGTTTGTTCCATCCTCGGGCTCACCATACTGCCAAAACGGGTCCAATAGACTTGGCATTTTGGAAAATGGAATGGAAGCCTCAAAATGCAAGCCTAGGGAACAAAAATTACAAAAACAATACATTAAACCCCGTTTGAAAAAATTGCAACAATTTGGCTTAAAAAATCAGACCTCAATTTATATTTTTAACCATGAAAAATGATAACAAGATGGTGACTAAAGATCTAAGAAACAAGCATGCTATTCCATTCTAAAACCCCCTTACATTGTGACTATTTTTAATATTTATGGACATGGAAATCATTGGAAAAATCGCAAAAAAAATAGAGGAAGATAGGAAAGAAAATATGCAAGCAAACATGCAAAACAATCATAGAAAATATAGAAGAAAGTGAAACACTACATACCTGTGAGAGGAATTGGTTGATTGGGAAAGTTTTGATTCTTGAAGTTGAACCCTTTCTCCATAAAAGTTCTCAATGGTGATTTTAGATGGTGTTTGGATGCCTCCAAGGTGGTTGATGGTGCCCTCTTTCCCTTCAGACTCCTCCAACAATGAAATGAAACAAATGACAAAAAAAATTGACTTTTCCCCCTTTATGATCCGGATTTATGTGAGAACAAAATGAAAGAGCTTATATATATATTCACATACACAGACATATGGCAAAAAACATAGTGATACAGTAAACTCAGATTTTATTAAATGAATGAAATAGATCTGTAAAATAAAAGCAGCTAGAATGGTGGTAGTTGTATCTCCGAGAAGAGATGTGGCAGCTACGTTCATTCGTGACAAGACGAATACAAGAAGAGGCCAAAAGAGCCTATTTATGATAATCATGAGGGTAAGAACCCTAAACATCCAAAAACCTAATCCTAGAAGATGATCCATCATAAACATTGCATCCCCAAGGTGGTTAGTTGAACAGTCAACTTCCCGGGGTCATAACTCTTGCATGCGATCTCCATTTGGGGTGCTCGATAGCCCGTTGGAAAGGTCTATCCGAGCTATACAACCACTATATAGAAACAAATGTATGTTGTGGGAAACTATTTCCCCCCTAGAATCTCCAAAAAACGTCGTTTAGGCCCTCAAAACGGCCCCGAAAATTCGGGACCTGAAAAACTGTAGAACAATTACAAGAAAACTGCCAAAATGAAAAACTATTTTGAGCCAGTGGAATAGATGGATGGCCACCTATATCCATCTAGATCAGTCCTTCCCCCTTAGGAAGCAATGGTTTCCATTGCGTTGAGTGCGCCCATCAGGTGGGGAAACTTATGTTGAACTTGACTCTTGGTGAGCCACTTGAGTTGGTGAAGTAGTTTCCCTTGTTTGGAAACTATGGAGATTAATCCTGAATGCATGGAACATGCATCCATTGATCAAATCATGGACACACAGGTTAAGGGAGCCCGCCAGCAAAATATCCAGCTATATTAGGTTTTCAAAGCAGGGCAACTACTTCACCAAGGCAAATACGGTCTGCCACCCTATAATAATGACTGGTCTATAGCAATAGTGACCAATTGGGTGGCATATACATAGATAAATGGCCAGATAGGTATCCAAATATGTGCTAATAATGCATGGATTCCCATATACAACAAAAAATTGTCAATCATGTTCCTTAGTGATGAGAATGGTTACACATAGAATGGCACCAAAAATTACAGAATCCACTAAATATATCTGATGGAGGCATGATGATGTCTCTATATGTCTGAAAATTTGTCATGATGTTGTACAACTGCTAAGAAATACCCTAGGTGGTCTAGTAGTAGTAGTAGTGTACATCCATAGAATCAATGTATCTGATAGATATAATGCATTTAATTTTATAAGTGTGAGTCTTCATATAGTGTAGTCATGAAAACATGATGATATATTCAATAAGTATCTTCAAACATGTTCATTGGATTAATGATCTAACAACACATCAGTACCATGCAAATATATCAAAAAATTTATGAAAGGATTGGTTCTTTGGGGTGGAGATGGATAACTTGTAAGAGGTTTAGGAGTGGATTGGATTTAATCGACTTTCTACTCAAGGTAAGGGGTTCGAGGATTCCTTTGTAGTCTACACCAATCAACCAAATAACAGTAGCATGTGTCAACATAGAAAGGGTGTGTTATGAAGTACCCTTGCCTTGATCCCAATAGTAATATTTCCCTTTATTATGCGTTTTTTCCTTTCTATTTTCTTTTTGCACAGGATTAATGCATTGGAAGATAATTGTCTTGGTTTTACATCTTTCAAATACCAATGATGACACGACCATAACTCTACTGCCAGCGAGTACCCATATCCCTAACCAAGTCGCCACAGTAATGGATATGTATGCAAATAGGCTTGGCACTTCTACCAACGAACATTCATAGCCCCGATAAACATTACCTATTCTTCCAACTATTAACCATTTTATAACAATAGCATAGGGAATTTTGGATATTAGGAGAAAGCATTGCTCAATTGTAGCTCTTCTTGACTATTGATAGATGACCACGAGGAGCATACCAAAAAGATCCATGTATTGAGGATTCAGTACAACACAACAACCTTTAGACACAATTATGTAACAATAAAGCACTGATGGTGACATATCCACAAATGGGGAGAACACAAATCAATCAATCAACTTCAAGCCAATGTGATGCGAATTATGACCTCCCATTTTGTCCATTTTTTTCGCCATTCATATGCCTAGTGATCCTTGATTATGCAATGTTTGGCTCTCTATATCTTATATTTCGAGTTTCCCAAGATTAATCTTTCCCCTTCGAGCATTAAAGGGGATTTATCAATTATTTTGATTATTTATTGTGTTTGTAGCATGTTGAATTGATTTCTACGAATAATCTTACTTATCATGGGTGTTTAGCGGTTTTAGTTCCAGTTTCCACTTTCGGTACCAAATTCTACACTAAGACGCAGCAAATGGCCTAATTATATCTCTCCTCCTACCTGCTAGTTGGAAACCTGAGATTAGACATGGAATTATTGATGAGGCTTGATGACTCTCAATCCGTCGAATCCTATCAAGTGAGTGTGGTGACTGATTGACAATTGATCAAGTGGTGTAACCCTCAATCAAATTGAATGCGATTTCCCAGCGGTGCGACGATTCTAATGGCCTGATCCTCATGCACTGCATGTCATGAGGATAAGGCCCCAATTCAAAGATACTCTCGTATGTTTATGTTATCACATCCATGTTAGCTGGGGCTACAATGATGCAGATCCATTGTGAGAGACATTTTTTAGCCAGAGCACACACGAGTTGATCAAAGCGAGAGTCATGATCAATAATGGCACAATATCTTTTTTGCATATCCAAATCATCACATAGCATTGTTCCAGGTCCCCTTTGTCCTATTTTGTCTTACTAGACCCCACTGAGATGGTTTTCTTAGCCATGATACTTTTGAAGTAGCATAGATCAGTGCTGGTTTGGCATTCCCATTCTCACATATGTTAGAGGTCATTCTTCAAATCCACTCAACATAACGAGTATATGGTTTTGCTCATAGATGCATATTTGGACTATTTATTTAAACTAGTACTTTGAATTGACATATAGTGACTTGTTGGGTGATCTACTTTTGTGATTTGATGCTTTATGGTGGCCTTTGGAAAGGGCAATTTACCACTTTGATGGGATGCTCGCCTTTATGCACATTGGTTTTCCCCAATTCGTGGTATAGACTTGGCCACTATTTGTATTTTTGATAGCCTTGGTTTCATTTGTCACTATCCCCTCTCATATTGTTAAGATTCAATATGCTAATACAGAAAATATCAGCATTACATTCCATTTCACAATAATCGCATATACAGGATCACTGAAATAACAACAAGCACAACATACACACAAGAGACACAGATTTATCCTGGGAAACCCTCATGGGGTAGAAAACCCAGCAAAGCTTCCTCAATATAGATGACCAGCAAATACAAATATGTAATCCTCAACCATGAGGTCCTTCTCCTCCATAGCAGATCTCTCTCTCTTATGCGCTAATTACAAGTGAGTGATGTGTTAAATGACCTCCTCTATTTATACACAACTCCGACTTGACTTTTACACAAACTAGGTCGGCCCCAAATTAACCACCTTACATAATGATGACTGGGTCGGCCCCTAAAGGGTGGTCTAATAACCCTTTAACCCACATAACACATATAGGGACGACCCCCACTAGGGAAGTCTAATAATCCAAGTTACCACATTATCCACGGAGGAATAAAACATCTCCGGATATACAATAAGGTCTTCACGAAGGAATGAAACATCTCCCGAATAATAAAGTACAAATATAATATTCTTATAAGTTACAATATTTCAACACTCCCCCTTAACAAGAAGGATATTATAACAACATCTGCAGGAGCAAGGAGTCATCAACTACATCATACATGATACATCTTATAAATCATTGGAAGATTTATTTATACATCATCAATAACTCAAGCAGTTACTAGAACATCAACATCTTCAGTACTGAATCTTCATCTTCTGCAGCACTTGAAAAGCTACAACAACATCAACATCTGGATCCTCACGATCAACATCATCGTCATCTCACGATCAACAACATCATCATCTAGATCATCACAATCAATAAAATCGTCATCTACATCATCACGATCAACAACATCGTCATCTACATCATCACGATCAACATCATCGTCATCTAGATCATCACGATCAGCAACATCGTCATCTAGATCATCACGATCAACAACATCGTCATCTAGATCATCAGGATCAACAACATCGTCATCTAGATCATCACGATCAACATCATCGTCATCTAGATCATCACAATCAATAGCATCGTCATCTAGATCATCATGATCAACAGCATCGTGGCAGCATACCCTACAATACACATGATCCATTTAAGACACCATAGCATGTCTAGGGACGATGCAGTCCACTCGTCAACTTAGACAAAGTCTAAGGACCTCTTTTTCAAAGACATATGTCTACGGATCCATTCAGGGACCAAAGTCTGGGGATGATGAAATCCCCTCTCATCCACTAGGGATCACGTTTCGAAGACATATGCCTACGGATCAATTCAGGGACCAAAGTCCGGGGATGATGCAATCCCCTCTCGTCCACTACGGACCACTTCTCGGAGATATATGTCTACGGATCAATTCAGGGACCGAAGTCCAGGGATGATGCAATCCCCTCTCATCCACTGGGGACCACTTCTCGGAGACATCTATATACGGATCAATTCAGGGATAGAAGTCCGGGGATGATGCAATACCCTCCCGTCCACTATGGACCACTTCTCGGAGACATATGTCTATGGATCAATTTAGGGACCGAAGTATGGGGATGATGCAATCCCCTCTCGTCCACTGGGGACCACTTCTCGGAGACATCTGTCTACGGATCAATTTAGGGACCAAAGTCCAGGGATGATGCAATCCCCTCTCGTCCACTAGGGACCACTTCTCGGAGACATATGTCTACAGATCAATGCAGGGACCACTTCTCGGAGACATATGTCTATGGATCAATTCAGGGACCAAAGTCCGGGGATGATGCAATCCTCCCCTTCTCGTCCACTGGGGACCACTTCTTGGATACATTTGTCTACGGATAAATTCAGGGACTGAAGTCCAGGGATGATGCAATCCTCTCCTCGTCCACTAGGGACCAATTCTCGAAGACAATTGTCTATGGATCTGTTCAGGGACCTAAGTCTAGGGATGATACAATCCCTCCTCATCCACTAAGGACCAATTCTCGAATACAACTGTCTACAGATCTGTTCAAGGACCTAAGTCCAGGGATGATACAATCCCTTCTCGTCCACTAGGGACCAATTCTTGAAGACAACTCTCTACGGATTTGTTTAGGGACCTAAGTCCAGGGATGATACAATCCCTTCTTGTACACTTAGACAAAGTTTAAGGACCATGCATCGACCTCATCATCGTAACCAGCAACCTAATCATCGACCTCATCGTCGAAACAAGTAACCTCATCATCGATACAAGTATCCACATCAATACAGTATACACATCATCAACATAAGTATCGTCATCATCGATACAAGTATTCATATCATCGACACAAGTATCCTCATCATCGATACAAGTATCCATATCATCGACACAAGTATCCTCATCATCGATACAAGTATACATATCATCGATACATGTATCCTTATCATCGATACACGTATCCATATCAACAAAGGTATCCTCATAATTGACCTTACCACCCTTATAGGCAATCTCATCATCGATACAGGTATCCACATCGATACCAGTATCCAAATATCATCATCAACCGCATCACTCCCCCTTTCAAGGAGGGTCCTTCTGAACGACACCAAGCTTGTCTCAGAAATACTCAAACTTTACTCGAGACATAGGTTTGGTTAATACATCATCAACTTGTTCATCAGTTTTCACATACTCGAGCTTTGTAGCTCCTTTCTGCACCATATCCCGTATATAGAAATATCAGAACTCTATGTGCTTTGACTTATCATGGAACACTGGATTCTCTGTCATCTTGATACAACTCTGGTTGTCACACAAGATCATAGTGGAGTCCATATCTAAGTCAAACAATCCTGATAACAAATTCCGAAGCCATATCGCTTCGCAACTAGCAGATCAAGCCGCTATATATTTTGCTTCAGCTGTGCTGAGAGCCACACTATACTGCTTCCTGTTAAACCGCGAGATCATGGAAGATCCCAGACAATAACATCCACCTGATGTACTCTTCCTGTTTGATACACTACCTTCCCAATCAACATCTGTGTAGCCATACAATCTGAAGTCATGATCTCCAAGATAACATAGACCAAAGTCTTTTGTACCCTTTAGGTACCTCATCACATGCTTTGCAGCTATCAGGTGAACATGTCTAGGTTCCACTAGATATTGACTCAAGGTGTTCACCCAAAGCATATATCTGGCTTGGTATTCGTCATATACATCAATGACCCAATAATCTATCTGCACAGAGTCACATCCACTAACTCTGATGAGTCATCAACTAACAGGTTCAAGTTGGAATCCATAAGAGTGCCCATTCCAACATATCATATCTTTTCAAGATTTCCACAACATACTTTCCCTGGTTGAGAAATATTCCTTCTGAGCCTTGCCATACTTCCAGACCAAGGAAGTAATGCATCAATACGAGATCTTTCATCTCAAATTCTACAGTTAGCTTCTTCTTGCTTTCCATGATCTAGTTCTCATTCCCTGTCAGAAAGAGATCATCCACATACAATAAAATATTAGCATACATTGCCTTCCTTCAGGCTATCTCTGATACCATGTTAAGATTCAATATGATAAGACAGAAAATATCAGCATTACATTCCATTTCACAATAATAGCATATACAGGATCACTGAAATAACAACAAGCACAACATAAACACAAGAGACACATATTTATCCTCGGAAACCCTCATGGGGTAGAAAACCCAACAATGCTTCCTCAATATAGATGACCAGCAAATACAAAGATGTAATCCTCAACCATGAGCTCCTTCTCCTCCCTAGCAGATATCTCTCTCTCTTATGCGATAATCACAAGTGAGTGAATGTCTTAAATGAGGAACACACCTCCTCTATTTATACACAACTCCGACTTGAATTTTACACAAATTAGGTCGGCCCCAACTTAACCACTTTACATAATGTTGATTGGGCCGACCCCTCTAGGTTGGTCTAATAACCCTTTAACCCACATAACACATACAGGGACGACCTCCACTAGGGAAGTCTAATAACCCAAGTTACCACATTATCCATAGAGGAATAAAACATCTCCGGATATACAATAAGGTCTTCACGGAGGAATGAAACATATCCGGAATAATAAAGTACAAATATAATTTTCTTAGAAGTTGCAATATTTCAACACATATGACCCATTCATGATTGGATCCTCCCTTGATTGAGTCCAAGATAGGTGACATTAAGGACATCCCCCCTCTTGACCTCTATGCACACTTTGACTCCTTGTTGTATTGTGCCTCGGCTTTGGAGTGTGTGGTTTGCACCTTCAAACCTGGAATTCACTTATGGTCGATTTCCCCCGATGTTGTGATGCAGTATAGGATTGTGTAGATTCACTGGGTGTTCCCCACTTGTACTTGAACCATGCAACCTTGCCACCATTAAATGAATTGTGAGCACTATTGTCCTACCCAAAGAAATGCAATAAAATTAAATATAATGGTTAATTCCTCAGGGAGTCCCAATGAAGGACTTGGATGTGAGATGGAGCAAGGGACATCTAATTCTAAGTGTCTTCTAGAACCTCAAATTACGGTTGGTTTTTCACGTCCCCTCCCATCATACCAGCTAGATGGAGAGGATCGTGATGTTAAACCGGGCATCTAGCCCCACACTTAGTAATTTAAACATTCAATTTAAGAAGAAGATCAACATATGCAATTGCATAAACATCTGAAAACACAGTGGAAGTAAATTCATTAACACATCTATCATTCATTCAGATATTCATAAGATAAACAATTGCAGAGTTAACACAAGAGAATACTTATCTTATAATAGTAGCCCCAAGCAACTGGATATGCAACTGAACGTTCCACCCAACCATAGGCCAGTTGTGCTTATCAACCTCTTGATGCAACTGCCACACCCGAGCTGGGCATGATCTCTACAAGGAATCGGGAACAGCAGACTCACACATAGCCAAGCATACACCAAGATGAGCCAAGCCAATCTACAATTGGGTTTATCAGGCTGCTAGGAAATGGAAAGGAGGAATTGCTAAGCTAGTGAGCTCAACCACAGAGCTAAGGGTACCCCTTCCAGATCTATTCAGCTTGGCACTCACATTTCCTACACACCCAACACAAGGAAGTATTCTCTTCACTGCCACGCAGTCCCTCAAGCCATACCTTCATTTCTAGTGATCTCAGGGTGTGCATAGAAAAGTAGCCAAAGCCCTCTTGATCTTTTTGAGAGGTTACTCCCTGCACTAGGTTTATCATGCCAATTCTGTCTCCTACTAGTCCAAGTTTCTTGCTCACAGGTTCAAATCCAAAACAGGATGCACTCAACAACCAAACTACAATTCCTGGGCATGAGGAAAACGTTTTCCACAGTGGGATGCATGAGATGGGGTTTCAACTAGCTCAGAAAAACGTGGGAACACACAAAAACGAAATGGGAAGATGGGGAACAACCCTGGGAAGCCAATCCGTTTTTAGAAAAACGTCCTTGGACATTCGGGGGCAAAAACGACCTCCATACAGTCCCCAAATCGTGGCCCTTCTCTCCCAAGCTACTGTATATGCAAAAACGAACTCCCAGGCATGGAAAAAATGCAGGATTTGCATGAAAAACGTGTAGGTAAAGACCCAGATAGCTCCAACTGCGTGAGTGAGGAAAGACTCACTGTTTAGAATGCCTTTGGGAACCATTTCGTGGGTGTTTTCTTTCCCAAGGAAACAAAACACATTTTCCCAAGTTGATGGCCTGCCCATGCACGAATTTGGCTAGCATACCTCTTCATTCCCAAGGCATTAACTACCTCAACCAACTCTTGGGAGAATTAAATGATTGGGTGCATGAGACAAAATGGGTAGTTGGTGGTTTACGGGTTTCCCCATTGACACATGGATTAATACCATTGGCGCAAGGGTTTGAATAATTTCCCTCCCTTTTCCTTGTAGAAATCATGCCCCATCTCTTTTGTTGCATTGCATAGCCGGTTGTGGGTTTTTCATTAAAATTCGTAATTACATGATGTCTTATATACATCGTGCCCTTCTAGCACAAGAACCATAGGCATCTATTTCCTTAATTGCCGATACATAAAATGCTAAATCATTGGTGGGGCCTTGGACTTGAGCTCCTCACTATGATTAAGTTACAATATTTACATCATTTACGATTTAATGCAAGGGGGGTCAAAATGCGGACGTGACATACCCCTCCCCTTACATTAGCACTGTCCTCAGTGCTCATCAAAATTGAACAAAAATGGATATTCCACCCTCATGGCATCCTCCAACTCCCATGTAGCCTCATCAGGACCGTAGTGCTTCCATTGCACCTTTACCTGTCCGATGGCTTGGTTCCGGAGCAATGTTACCTTCTTGTCTAGGATGCGCAATGGATCGGTTTGGAATTCTCCCTCGGGTTCCACCTGGATCACATCCCAATTAATCACATGGTTAGGATTATGTACATATTTCTTAAGCAAAGAGAAATGAAAAATATTATGAGCTTTAGTGCTAGCAGGCAATGCAAGTCTATATGCAACTGGCCCTATTCTTTCAAGCACTTCAAATGGCCCACAATATCTAGGTGATAGCTTGGCACAACTCCCAAGCTTCAAGGAAATATTCCTTGATCTCACTCTAAGATACACATGATCCCCAACATTGAATTCCCTATGCATTCTATGTTTATCTGCATAGCTCTTGTGTCTATCCTGGGTTGCTTTTAAATTTTGTCGGATCTTTGCAACCTCTTGTTCCATTTCCTTAAGCAATTCTGGCCCAAGTACAATTCTGTTCACTGGATTGTCCCAAGTCACTAGTGTCCTACACCTTCTGCCGTACAAAGCCTCATATGGACTCATTTCCAGTGATTCTTGCTGCCCATTATTATATGCAAACTCTACCAGGTGTAGATAATCCTCCCACTTGGATGGCTTGTCCATTACATACATGCGAAGCATGTCTTCAAGTACTTGATTTACTCTTTCTGTTTGCCCGTCTGTTTGAGGATGGTACGTGGTGCTAAAGTTCAATTGTGTACCCAAATCGGCAAAGAGACCTTTCCAAAAATTGGAAGTGAACTTGGTATCCCTGTCAGAAATTATTGCCTTAGGCAACCCATGTAATCTGAAAATTTCCTTCATGAAAATATTTGCAATGGCATCGGCTTTATGTGTGGACTTAACCGGTATAAAATGTGCTGCCTTTGTTAACTTGTCAACCACAACCATGATGGAATCCTGTTGTCTCCTAGTCATTGGCAATCCTATAATAAAATCCATGGAAATTATTTCCCATTTCCATTCTGGGATTGGCACTGGGTGCACTAAACCTACGGGGTGTTGGTGTTCAACCTTCACCTACTGACATTTCATGCACTTCGAAATGTATTCAGCAACATCCTTCTTCATGCCTGGCCAGAAATAATATTTTCTTGTTGTAGCAATTGTTTTCTGATATCCTGGGTGACCAGAGTATGGAGCTTTATGGATTTCATCCATAACAATCCTCCTCAAATCTTCCGCATTTGGAATATAGACTCTATTTTTATAGGTAAGAAGTCTGTCTTCCTCCAAATGATAACCCTCATACTTCTTTTCTAGGTTTTGCTGCTGCAATTTGTCCTTTATCTGCTCATACACTTTATCCTCAACCATATGGTTAACAATCTGCTGCTTCAAATCTGGTTGGCAAGTACTAAGTGCTGCCACATACATTTCATGTACCTTCCTGCTGAGTGCATCAGCCACCTTGTTTTCTTTCCCTTTTATGTGTTTGATTTCAAAATCAAATTCACAAAAAAATTCCAACCATCTGGCTTTCCTAGCATTTAAAGTTGGCTGATCAAACAAGTATTTCAGACCACAATGGTCTGTCCTTAACTCAAATTTTCTTCCCATTAAGTAATGCCTCCACATCTTTAAAGCATGTACTATGGATGCAAGTTCTATATCATGAGTAGCATAGTTCTTCTCATGCTCCTTCAACTTCCTTGACTCATAGCATATCACGTGGTTGTCTTGCATAAGAACTCCTCCAAGTCCTTGATTGCATGCATCGGTACACACCACAAAGTCTTTTTCCGGGTCTGCAATCTTCAAAATTGGTGCACTTGTAAGAAGATTCTTCAACCGTTGAAAAATTTCCTCACATCTTGGTGACCATTCAAACTTTATCCCCTTCTTTTGCAAAGAAGTGATCGGGTTTGCAACCTTGGGGAATCCCTCGATAAACCTCCTGTAGTAACCAACAAGGCCCATGAAAGATCTCACATCAGTCACATTCCTTGGAGTTGGACAATTCATAATGGTTTCAATCTTCTCAGGGTCTACAGATATCCCTTCATCGGAGATGATGTGTCCCAAATAATGAATTCTATCTTTATAAAAGTCACATTTTCTCAACTTGGCATACAGCTTATGCTCCCTTAATAATTGCATTGTCATTCTCAAATGTTCTTCGTGCTCTTCTTCATTCTTAGAATAGATGAGAATGTCGTCTAGGAATACAAGAACAAACTTGTCCAAATACTTGCTAAAAACATTATTCATGAGACACATGAATGTAGCTGGTGCATTTGTGAGACCGAATGGTACCACTACAAACTCATAGTGTCCATACCTCGTTCTAAAGGTTGTCTTATGAATATCTTCTTCTTTGATTCTTACCTGATGGTAACCAGACCTCAAGTCAATCTTTGAAAATACCTTTGCTCCTCTCATTTGGTCAAAAAGGTCATCAATTCGGGGCAATGGGTATTTGTTCTTCACAGTGACTTTGTTCAACTGCCTGTAGTCAATACATAACCTGAGTGTCCCATCCTTCTTTTTCACAAATAGAACAGGTGCTCCCCACGGGGACAAACTTGGCCTAATATATTTCTTCTCCAGCAACTCTTGTAATTCCATTTTCAATTCTAGCAATTCCGGTGTACTCATTCTGTAGGGTGTCTTAGACACTAGTGCCACTCCTGGCACGAGTTCAATTGTAAAGTCAATGTCTCTCTTTGGAGGGAGTCCTGGAATCTCATCGGGAAAAACATCCTTGAATTCTTGCAATACCTGATAGTCCTCCAATTTAAGAGTTTCATTCTCTACTGCCTCTAAAATGTGGGCTGCATACAATGGACATCCCTTCCTGCAGAACTTCTTCAGCTGCATGGCTGAAACCTGTCTAACAGAAGTCACCTTTGGAATGCCTTTTACAACCCTCGGGTTTCCTTCTTCGTCCACGCATTCAAATGTCTTATTGTAACAGTCAAGTTTAACCCTGTGTGCTTCTAACCAATCCATTCCAATGAGAATATCATAGGAACAAAGTGGCAAAATATTCAGATTTGCATAGGTGAATAGCCCATCCATCTCTAAAGGACACTTCTCTACTATTTCACTAACTTTTCTCTTGGTTCCAGTGGCTAGTTGAACTAACCATGATTTACTATGCTTTAATTTATTGAAAGCACACATCTCAACAATTCTAGGAGTGACATAACTGTGAGTAGATCCAGGATCAATCAAAATAGAAACAGATTGCATAGCAATCTTACCTTCAACTTCAACCACAGTTGATTGATGATCTGCTTGGCGGTCGTCTACTGCTGCATAGATTCTAGGGATTGTCTCCGCCACTTGACCCACAGTTCCAGCTCCCTGGATGTTGTGGACTTGATTTGCATTCCCATTCCGATGTGGACAGTTCCTAAGCATGTGGTCTCCTCCACAACCCCAACATTGAAGTGGTTCTCTTGGCTCCTTTGGATCTCTTGGCTTGTCTCCCATCATCCTAGTTGGCTTAGTCACAACTTGTGATGGTTGCCTTTGCTGATTCCTGAATTGAGGAGGCTTGGACCCCTTCTTCCTTTGGTCAAACTTTTCATTTTTCTTATCCTTCCATGCCTTATGGAATTCTGGTTTGCTTCTATTTTGATCAAAGCAATACTTGGCCTTTCTTATGGCCTCCTCTAGAGTTCAAGGTTCATCGAACTCAATTCTATCTTTATATGACTGGGGCAGTCTACTTAGGAAATGCTGAATTTTCACCTTATCATCTCGAATACACCTGACATACCTCAGCAGCTCCAAGAACTTGTTTGCATATTCTTCCATGGTCAATTGTCCCAATCTCAGCTCATGGAACTCTTTGATCTTATCATCATAATACCTATCAAAGAGGTACTTCTGCTTGAAGTATTTCTTAAACTGCTTCCACACAATCTTCCTTTCATTGATCTTTTTCACTTGCCTGATGTGTTCCCACCATATAGATGCTCTTCCATTCAAGTTGAAGATGGCAACCCTTGCCTTCATATTTCCCGAGTAGTCTTGGACTTGGAAATATTTTCTCATCCCAAGAAGCCAAGATTCAGCTTCTTGACCAGATTTTACCTCTCCGTCAAATGTAGGAGGTTTTGCCTTCTTAAATTCCCCATGTGAATTGTTCTTGTGGTGCTTCTTCCTCTTACTCATGTGAGATGAAGAGCTTGAACCCTCAATGGATTCTTCAGAGTCCGATGATTCATTAGAAGATATTTCTGGAGTATATGTCCTGTCTGTAGAAACTCTTCTTGGGCTACTGGCCCTCTTGCGGGAATTCCTCTTAGAGCTACTCCCACCCCTTTCTGTATTTGATATCTGATGCCCAGAGTTTATTTTCCTTTGGATGTCTGTTAAACTCTGCAGCATGGCTGCATTCAGCTGATTTTGTTCTTCCTGAGCTTTAATCATCCTTTCATTATCTTCCCTACAGCTTTGTAACTCCACCCTTAGGCTTCTCATGGTGGCTGCAACATCTGGCGGGGTCTCTTGATTTCTTCTCCCATTAGATTCTGTTTCAACATTCTCAACCTGTATGTTTTCCCCCATGGCATCTGTCTCAGGTTCATAGGGATCCTATGCATCATTCATAATGTTGATTTTCTTGGCCCACCCGAGATCCAAAACTCTCTGACTGTATTATCTAGAGTGCTACCCTGCTGTAACTGTGACTCTCTGAAATGTGTTCATCAACACAATTGTTAGCTGCATTACATTCTTAGGAATTCATAACTTACTTTATGCACGTGGGAAAATGCCATACTGACAATTAATCAAATCACAAACAACGACATATGAGGGGGAAAAAGAAAGGGGGTCAAGGGGGCTTTCCCCCTTGTGGCTTCCCTGCGCCACTGCAGGGCGAGTCAAGGGCAGCGCCCTCGTTTTTTTTTTAACGAATTATGCCGCTGTCGCAGGGAAGTTCGGCGACGGATTCCGCAATTGCAAAGCAGTTCAGCGAACACTTCCGCAATTGCGAAGCAATTCGCCAAACACTTCCGTAATGGCGGGGCGATTGGCCGAACGCTCCCACAATTGCGGAGCCATTCGGCGAAGGCTTCCGCAGTTGCAGAGCCATTCGGCGAATGCTCCTGCAATTGCAGAGCCATTCGGCGAAGGCTTTCGCATTTCTGGAGCCATTCGCGAAATGCTTCCGCCGTTGCGCGGAATGCTTCCCGGTTTCGGGCGATTTTTGCGAAACGCTTTTGCGGAAAGACTTGCGGAATGCTTCCACAATTTCGGAACGATTTGCTGAAGTCTTCCGCAGTTGCGGAACGATTCGGTGAAGTCTTCCGCAGTTTCGGAACGATTCGGCGAAGTCTTTCGCAGTTGCAGAACGATTCGCCGAAGTCTTCCGCAACTTCGGAACAGCTCGCCGAACTCTTCCACGTTGCGGAATGATTCACGGAATCCTTCCGCAATTTTGGAAGAGAATTCCTTCCGCAAATTTCGGAAGAGAATTCCTTCCGCAAATTTCGGAAGGGAATTCCTTTAGAAAACTTCCCTTCGCAAATTTCGGAAAAACTCGCGGAATGCTTCCACAATTTCGGAACGATTCGCCGAATGCTTCCGCAGTTGCGGAAGACATTCGGGAATTCTTTCTAAAACAGTCTTAAACAAAATTTCAAAAACACTTAGGAAAATTTTTTTGAAACTTTTTCCTTTCAGTGATGAATGCTGCTCAGTAGGAGGTAACTTTTACCCCTGCAAACTATCTAACTTAGCCATGATTTGGCCCATAGAGGTCCAATGCTGCAACGCAGCTCTGATACCATTCTGTCACGTCCCCTCCCATCATACCAGCTAGATGGAGAGGATCGTGATGTTAAACCGGGCATCTAGCCCCACACTTAGTAATTTAAACCATCAATTTAAGAAGAAGATGAACATATGCAATTGCATAACATCTGAAAACACAGCGGAAGTAAATTCATTAACACATCTATCATTCATTCAGATATTCATAAGATAAACAATTGCAGAGTTAACACAAGAGAATACTTATCTTATAATAGTAGCCCCAAGCAATTGGCTATGCAACTGCAACGTTCCACCCAACCATAGGCCAGTTGTGTTTATCAACCTCTTGATGCAACTGCCACCCCCGAGCTGGGCATGATCTCTACAAGGAATCGAGAACAGCAGACTCACACATAGCCAAGCATACACCAAGATGAGCCAAGCCAATCTACAATTGGGTTTATCAGGCTGCTAGAAAATGGAAAGAAGGACTTTTTAAGCTAGTGAGCTCAACCACAGAGCTAAGGGTACCCCTCCCAGATCTATTCAGCTTGGCACTCACATTGCCTACACACCCAACACAAGGAAGTATTCTCTTCACTGCCACACAGTCCCTCAAGCCATACCTTCCTTTCTAGTGATCTCGGGGTGTGCATAGAAAAGTAGCCAAAGCCCTCTTGATCTTTTTGAGAGGTTACTCCCTCCACTAGGTTTATCAAGCCAATTCTGTCTCCTACTAGTCCAAGTTTCTTGCTCACAGGTTCAAATCCAAAACAGGATGCACTCAACAACCAAACTACAATTCCTGGGCATGAGGAAAACGTTTTCCACAGTGGGATGCATGAGATGGGGTTTCAACTAGCTCAGAAAAACATGGGAACACACAAAAACGAAATGGGAAGATGGAGAACAACCCTGGGAAGCCAATCCGTTTTTAGAAAAACGTCCTTGGACATTCGGGGGCAAAAACGACCTCCATACAATCCCCAAATCATGGCCCTTCTCTCCCAAGCTACTGTATATGCAAAAACGAACTCCCAGGCATGGAAAAAATGCAGGATTTGCATGAAAAACGTGTAGGTAAAGACCCAGATAGCTCCAACTGCGTGAGTGAGAAAAGACTGACTGTTTAGAATGCCTTTGGGAACCATTTCGTGGGTGTTTTCTTGCCCAAGGAGACAAAACACATTTTCCGAAGTTGATGGCCTGCCCATGCACGAATTTGGCTGCCATACCTCTTCATTCCCAAGGCATTAACTGCCTCAACCAACTCTTGGGAGAATTAAATGATTGGGTGCATGAGACAAAATGGGTAGTTGGTGGTTTATGGGTTTCCCCATTGACACATGGATTAATACCATTGGCTCAAGGGTTTGAATAATTTTCCTCCCTTTTCCTTGTAGAAATCATGCCCCACCTCTTTTGTTGCATTGCATAGCTGGTTGTGGGTTTTTCATTAAAATTCGTAATTACATGATGTCTTAAATACATCGTGCCCTTCTAGCACAAGAACCATAGGCATCTATTTCCTTAATTGCCGATACATAAAATGCTAAATCATTGGTGGGGCCTTGGCCTTGAGATCCTCACCATGATTAAGTTACAATATTTACATCATTTACGATTTAATGCAAGGGGGGTCAAAATGGGGACGTGTTGGCCTGATTTTATGAATCAGAGCCAATAAGGAGGTTTTTTCCACACAATCAGCTTAGAGCAGCGTCCGGTATGTTTGGATTAACAAGACCTCGCAGGTTATGGTCCTGCTACCAGCTAGTTTGTCTCTTAAGGAAACCTTCAAACTAGCAAAATCTAACCTATTCTAATGTTTATCCTATCTATATATCTACAAATGTCCTAAGGTTGCTTTCGTAAGGAAAGACTTCGATTTTTGGGAAGTTTTCTAAATATCAAAGCTTACTTATAGTATGCAGAATGATTTAACAGTGCTAAATCAATAATAAAATAAACTTTAAAACTAATTAATCTATCTATCCTATTTAACTCTATCTCAGCTGAGAGCAAATTTGAAACTATATTAATTATTAATCAATGACAGAAAATTGAAGTATGATCTAAACAAACATATTTAAATCATAACGAAAGTAATTCTGTTATGTAATAATAGAAATGAGATTTAACCTCTACATACACAGTCAAATTCCACTTCCAAAACTGATTAATAATTAACTATCAAGACAGACATTTGAATTTGAAATAATGCTCATTTAAAATTCACCGTTAACATACAAATGAAATTTTAAATAAACAGGAAAGTATATCATTAAAACTGATGTTTATAGTGAACACACTAATAAACAAAACCATAATGAAATATTTATTCAACAACTAACTTGAGATGATAAAGTGAGAAAAATATTTAAACATCAATGTGTCACAGCACACAGAGTTCACGTATAAACAGAAGACAACAAACTGAAATATATATATATATATTTATAAATCCAAAAACGAATACCAGTCACAGTATCATTTGCAAATATCAAGTATCATCCACATGAAAGCTTCAGCTTCGAGTTTGATGTAGTACTAGTAACAAAATATATTTCAACAAGTTTTCTTCCACACTCCATCCCCCCGAGTTCATAAAAAATCTCCACTTATATACTACTGAGAGTCAGTTTTGCTATAAATGTTGCATGCAACATTATAGGAACTATTTAACCAAAAAGGCATCTAATTACACCTACTACTAAAAATAAAAATCGACTGGCCTGAGTCGAGGTATCTTAGAAAATTCTTGCCCATTCACAAAACTCCAGCTTGTAACAAATCAGCTACATCTCCATGCCATCGCATCAACCACGTCCTGTATTCTTGGAAGAAGGGGGTGATAAAACTTCCTTACTAAGATTTCATAGTAAACTCTCCATTCGAGCTTTAGAAATTTTACAGGTACGCCTATCCTCAGCTTCGTTTTATCTGGTAAAGGCATTAACAAAGCCAAACACTTCTTCTTGTTAACCATAGTGCCCTTAAACCAGCGTTCTCCCACTTGGGGAAGTTTCATGGCTTCAGCAATTTTGTCTTCATTGATAACAAATTCGAAACCCCCAATTCGCACCCTGTCATCTTCAAAACTCATTGCAAACATCTTAGTAATCTCCGCGTGGTGACCATCAAAGCTTCGAAAGAAATGTGTCCATACCATTTTCTCAAATCTCTTGGCAACTTCCTGGTTGGCTTCAATAAGTTCAAACCCTGAGATCTCAAAACGATTCAGAGGAGACATGGTTTCTCCAGCACTTTCTGGGCTTGGTCGCGAAATGAATGGGAAAGTGAAAACAGAGGGAATAGGTATCCATACACACGACATGATAGATAATCTTCACATGCTTCAAATCTAATCAGAAATCTAATCTCTGAACCTACCATTTTAGCGGGATTTCGAGCAGTGATAAATGTAACAACTTTCACACTACACCATGATTTATGCCAATTTATCTACGTTTGACCATGCCTGTTAGTGATAACCACTTAACTTGGTGAACCAGCGATACGAAGACTGATAGAACCATCATTACAGTTATTGATTATTGACAGTGGTTCATAATTAATAGGTACAATGGCGTAATTTGAAATGACTGTTAGCATTTAACACTGTCAACACGATTTTACCAAATGCATACAACTGTCGATTCTGTCAAGGGGTGAAAGCCACGTTTTCATACCAGCTCATCGATCCAAAACGTTTATTGATTTAACCATTGGTTTATTGCATGGCCAGTTAATCAAACAATCATCCCTGTTTTATCATGTTACGTAGTGGTATGAAGAGTAATAAATCACATTTTAATGTTAAGGAGGCATTAATCAAATGGCTAGCTTAATGTTTATTCTATGTATATGTACAAAGCTATATATATATGTACAACACTAAGTTTAAAAACCTTTAAACATCATATTGATACATTATACCATCATATAGGGTATTTATCATATGTAAAAATTTCCTATACAAACCTCATTTATCCATTAACTATGATATTTACAAAGTTCATAATAGGGTATTACATACGATGTTAACTTCCAAAATTCTCTTAGTCTTAGGACTAATAATACCCTAAACAATGTGTTTTATGATATTTCTCTTGGCACAAATCCCTTAAGTCACATAAATTCATTTTGATGTTTTAAAAAGCTTTAATGAGAATTTACGAAACTTGTCTGACATTCGTTTAAAAGCCTTGTTTTATGATCAAGTTCCTATCAGCTCTAGAATCATTAAATTACTTTCCTTTGATTAAGAGTACCTTCAGAATCAAAGATTCTGAAGGTGCTCTAACATAATTTTTGAATTGATAAATCACATAAAGAGCTGATCTCTCTTCATTTTGTCAAGAAATGAAGAGATGAGCCTCATTTGTACTTCTTTTTGGATATTTTGACTCTTGAAAAATAGAATAGAGATTTTGCAGCAGAATTCTTGTGTACTTCACTATCAAATTGATGAGTATAGATGATTGCATGTTGTTTATACCTTGCATTTGAGGGAGTTTGTAGTTGTTTTCGACAATTTTTGTGGTAATTCTATTTGATTTACAGGGACAACCAGCTGAGAGAGGCGCGTTAGTGGGGAAATCCTCTCTTATCTCTTCTCAATTCGTTGTTTTTATTGAGAAAGTATTATTTGTATTTTATACGAATGATTTTTCCTTTTAAATTCTTATTAGCACTTATCTCATTTCATTTGAAATCATATTAATTTTTGGATGTATGTTTTTGCAGGAGGAGGGTGCCATTTGTCACCCAGGCACTTCCAAACTTAAGCTAGAACTTCCACATCTCTTCCAAATTGATATTGGTGTGCACAAATTGTCATTTATATCATCCAATCTTCCAGAAAAAAGGTAAGTTTCTGGAGCATTTCTATGTTTAAAGTCTCGTTTATTTTCCACATAAAATCACTTCATTAAAATCTACACCATTTACACTGTCGGTATTCATTGCACTTAGAATATTGTGAAAATAGGATTTGATTTTTTTAGTTATAATTTAAAACCACTAAGACCAAATTTTCATGAGTTTTTCACCCCATTTGCCCATAGTTTAGTTGTTGGTCTGATTTGGTGGTGCGTCCTACCTTATTAGTTTTGTCATTTTTCCTAGTGTTAAGATTGTCTTGATTACTTGTGGATGTCCCCTATGCTTCCAATTATCATTCCAAGAATTTTGAAGTGTTGGGACTAATTTGAAACCATTAAAAATTACTTCCTTATAATATTTTGATTTGTGAAGATAATTTCCCCCTAGGACAACATATTAACAATTAATTCCTACCACTAAATTCACCCCGGACTTATACCAAACTTCACCACTAGTGAGTCTAGCATAATTGGTACAATTTTCAGATCTGATATATGCATTTTATCTCTCATTTTCGCACTCAATCTTCACTCAAATAGTGGTTCATTTTGGTCTAAGGTCACCAATTCGAAACACACTTATTTGTTTTCATTTCTATCCTCAGTATTGGTGTCTTGTCGAGTAGTTAACCTTCATTGGTTGACTAGGGATCTCCCTCTTGACTTGGCTTCTAAACTTGTCTAAAATGAGAAACGCCTTGTCTGTAGTGGCAACCACTCCAAGAGTGGTGGACATGGGGTTTGAGGTGTCACCAACCTTGTTTCCCATAACTCTACCCTCCTGGATGGGATACTCTTAGGGGAAGTTAGATTTTGCATGATAACATGAAAAAATGTTATCCCTCACACTCTAGATTTCCCTAAGAGTATCACATCTAGGATGGTATAGGTATGGGCAACAAGGTTGGTGACACCTCAAACGCTAAGTCCACCACTCTTGGAGTGGTTGCCACTCTGAACAATGCGTTTGTCACTTTATACAAGGCTAGAAGCCAAGTTAAGGGGGAAACACTTTGTCAACCAATGAATGTTAACTACTCGACAAGATACCAATACTAAGGATAGAGATGAAAATAAATAAGGGTGTCTTGAATTGGTGACCCCATACCAAAATGAACCACTATTTGAACGAACACAGAGTGTCAAAATAAGAGATAAAAGACATATCATATTTGAAAAATTGTATTAATTATGCTAGAATCACTAGTGGTGAAATTTGGTACAAGTCTGGGGTGAATTTAGTACTAGGAATTAATTCTTAATATGCTGCTTTAGGGGGAAATTATCTCCACAAATCAAAATATTCTAAATAGACAAATTATAATGATTTCAAATCAGTCCTAACAATTTAAAATGTTTGGGATGGTAATTGGAAACATAAGGGACAACCACAAACAAGCAAGACAAACTTAACACTAGGAAAAATGACAAAATCAGTGAGGTAGGGTGTACCATCAAATCAGACAAACATCTAAACTATGGAAAAATGGGACCAAAAACTCATGAAAATATGGTCTTAGTGGTTTTAAATTATAAATAGAAATACCAAAATACTATTTTCTCAAGATTCTGAGTGCAAAGCATGCCGATGGTGTAAATAGTGCAGATTTTAATAAAGTGATTTTAAGTGGAAAATGGACGAGACTTAAAACAAAAAAATGTTCAAAAAACTTACTTGTTTTCCAAAAGATATGATAATATAGATGACAATTTTTCCACGCCAAAATCAATTTGGAATAGATGTGGGAGTTCTAGCTTGAGTTTGGAATTACTCGAGTGGCCAAGTGTGCCCTCCTCGTTCAAAAACATACAACCAAAAATTTATACGATTTCAAATAAAAGGAAACAAACACTAACAAGAAACTAGAAGGAAAATTCATTGGTATAAAACACAAATACTACTCCCTAAAAAAAACGACGATTTCAGAATAGACAAGAGGGGATTTTCCCACTAATGTGCCCCTCTCAACTGGATGCCCCTGCATATCAAATAAAATCGCCACAAAAATTGTCGAAAACAACTACAAACTCCCTCAAATCAATTTAACCATGAACAACATGCAATCATCTACACTCATCAATTTGACCATGAAGTACACAAGAACTCTGCTGCAAAATCTCTATTCTATTTGTTAAGAGCCAAAATATCCAAGAAGAAGTAGAAATGAGTCGTATCTCTCTTAAATAGATATTTCTTCTACAAAATCTCTTGTCCAATATGATGGATGGATAGGATTAGATCATCATACTCATAATCAATGGATGAGATTAGTTTTTACATAAATTACATTTAGCATAGTCCACATAGGGAGGGAAATGTTTCCCAAATGCGCCCCATATGGAAGATGAAACATCAAATGCTAGTAGAAACAACTTATGGAGACACCAAAGGGGTAAATATTGGATATTTTATGCCCATTGGCCCCTTACATTAGAGTTTCAACATGAGTTACATCAAAAAATAAATTGTTGCAATATACAAAAGTGCCTCCCATGGAGCCAATTTGCCCCCATCTACAAGTTGGGTCATAGATGGATCTCTCATCAATCAAATAATACATGAACTATGGACTAAAACATCATAATAATATCCATTTTCATTTAGTTGCTTGTACATTAGCCACTTCAATGTTTCACTTAACTAACAATTAGTTTTTATCATTTAATTTCTGTTGGTATACATGGATGAACCTGAAAAATGAAATTTTGAGCCGCTTCCATTGCCCAGAATTACAAATCAACTACACCATTGAGATCAGAGACCCTAATTCCACTTATAATGGTCACTAAAACGACCAAAATCCATTAAGTATGTGTTATTTGGCCAAATCCAAGCTTTTCACATTAAAACAGAGTCCTACCGGCTATTAATAATTAAAAATCTCGTGAATGAAACCATATTTTCTCCAACTGATACTTCCAGTCTTGTATGGAACCCCAATGGATGCTAAAAAACCAAAATTGCAACTTTGAATCCAAAGTTGTCTAGGAGCCTATATTTGGCTTGGTCAAATAGGGTTGACCAAGTCAAACTAGTCGAATGATAGAATGAACTGAACTTGTGTGATCCTTCATGCAACATAGGATGCAAAAGTATTCCTTATTTATGTTAGTACATCAACTATAACAATTAGTGACAAATCAAAGGTGATCATTATAAAACAAATTCATAAAAATAGGCCTAAGTCAAGATGGGCCCACCACCTTTCATGAAATCTCCATAGTTATACACATTTATAGACTTGGTCATCTTACTAGCTATGGGTGAGGTGGACAACAAGGCTTGAAAGGCATAAGGGAATGAATAAGACCTTGACAATGTGAGCCTTTGGATAAACATAACAAGCAGGGGACCACAGTGGCATATGTACACGGGATAACACTAGGGGAGGGAGGTGCCTCACAAATGGGATAGAGTGCTTGGGAAACCACCACTAGCTCCTAACATACACCTTGCAACTCACATCCAAGCCCGCATCAGGCTCTGCGAGGATCTTTGCTAGAATCGTCATGCTTAGTGCACTACCAATCGTGATTTGAGGTTCTAGGGGACACTTAGAATTAGATGTATCTTGATCCATCTCACATCCAAATCCTTCATCGGGACTCTGTGAGGAATCAACTATTACATTTAACTTTGATATGTGGCCAAGAGGTCATTTTGAGAAAGCATGTGTTCTTCATTTGCTTAGCCTTTTTCTCATTTAATTTCACATTAGCCTCTTTAGCTTGATTTGACTTTCACTTGGCCTTTTTGGCTTTATCACATTTCTTTGAGTAAGACCATAGTGCTCATACTGCATGTAATGGTGGCAAGGTTGCATGGCTCAAGGACAAATGGGGAACACTCGGTGAATCTACACAATATTATATTGCATCACAACATCGGGGGCAACCGACCGAAAGTGAATCCCAGGTTTGAAAGTGCAAACCTCACACTCCAGAGCCGAGGCACAATACATCACGGATTCATAGTGTACATAAAGGTCACAACGAGGGAGGTCCTCAAGGTCAGCTATCTTGGTCTCGGTCAAGGGAGGATCCAATCATGAATGGGTCAGATGAGTAGCGATAGTGACAAATGAAACCAAGGCTATCAAAAATATAAATAATAGCCAAGTCTATACCATGAATGGGACAAAACCAATGTGCATAAAGGGGAGCCTCCAATCAAAATGGTAAACTTCCATTTCCAAAGGCCACCATAAAGAGTAGAGATCCATAGCATATGGGGTGGCTAAGCCTTAGTTCGTTTTAACAATTAGATTGAATTTATTATTAAAAGGATGATGATCTATTACCACCTACTAGGGATAAACCCTTTCAATTTTCTTCGGGAATACATAGCCCAATTTATTCATTAATATGAACAAAATTTGTAACAAATAACTTTATTAATGGATAGGAATCTCTTTTCCCTTTCGGTACTTCGGGAATGAACAGTCAGTACTTCTCTGACTTAAGAGACAATATACACCCATACATGACTCATTCAAATGTACAAGTACAACAAGGTAGGTGACACCTCAAGCACCAGGTCCGTCACTCTTAGAGTGGTTTCCACTCTAGACAAGGCACTTGTCACTTTAAGCCAACTGTAAGAGAAGGCTAAAGGGGAGACCCTCTTACTTCCACAAGGGAAAGACAACTCAATATGGCCAAGACACTAAACTAAAACAAAGACAATAACATGCAGAGGTATCTTGGATGGGTGATCCTAATGAAGTTAAACAAATAGATCTAGATAGATCCAGTGCAAATCTAAAAGACCCAAATGAGATCCACCTAGGGTCTAGCACATAAGAGTGAGGTGGGCCCACTTGATGAGATTTAAGGATGGAAAGGCACTAGAATGGTGGCTAGGTGATGGATCTGGAAATTTGAGGCAAAACTAGCAACACCGAGCTAACAGATCTGGTAAAAGACTGAAAAATAGATTGCGACCTCCCTCGGAGATGACCAGTGATTGGTGGTTATTGCTTGGGTAGATACATTTTCCATTATAAGGGTAGTGTAGGTATTAAGGTGAATTTTTTTTCCATTTTTAACTTTCCCTATCTATCTATGGGTGTGAGTATTTTGATCACAGTAAGATCTAGGAGCTATGGAGAACCTCACAAAATCGAATTATTTGCAAAACCAGTGAAAAAGCTTGAAAAAGGAGACAATTTTACACACAATGTGAACTTAATCTTTGCATTAACTGACTGTCTAACATGTGAAAATGTTAAGAATAGGTTTTTATTACATCCATGAGAAATTTGAGAGCATTAGATAGCTCAAGATGAGTGTACAAATCAAAATTGCCAAATTGGCCTCAATCCCCCCTAGGTGGGTCCAACTCAGTCCTAATCATCCCAAACAGTCACGAATTCAGGTGTGAAGGTGGCTGAAGCATGTTGTGTCGTAAATGAGGCCAAGGCAGGCATGGGTGAGCAAATAGAGGTGTTTGGGAGGACCAAGGGAGCAATAAATGCTCCAAATCTAGCCAAAATTGGGCAAAATCCACCCTAGCGCTCCTAGTCAACAACAATTCCCCAAATAAAGGAGATAGAGCGCTCCAACATTTAATGAGGGCGCACTTGTGGACAAAACAGGAGGTTGGGTGAACTGTTTTGCTTGGAAGTGGGTGTGAACACTCTCAAATGTGGGTATTTGACCAACTAAAGTCACCTAGTCCAAACTATGGTGTAATGAAGCACATGAGCAATAAAAATTGACTATGGTTATGGACTATGGTACTAAGTATGGATTACTGTTCTAACAATGGGTTATCTTGTGCGGCTATGGGGTTGAAATTTAATGGGAATTTTTATTGTCACATGCATTTATACCCTCAAATACTTCTAAAGATTTAACAGATTGTTCGAATCAGTAAACATTTTCCTAGACATATTTTAGAGGTTTGGCAATTTTGATAAGTTAATATTAGTTTTTTATTAGGGTTCATCCATTCGAATAATTGTGTGTACATTGTGTCACATTTTAGTTTTACATGGGAAACTCAAAATTGAACAGTGACTAATGGATTATGGTTTGCTTATATGCTTCATGCCAGAATTGGAACTAGAGCCTGAACTGGAGGATCAGAGGCTTAACTTTGAAGCCCATTTATAAATCCAAAAATTTAATTGCCAAATCATGGATGCTTTGCAGACAATGGCTATGTGTAACATTGTAGTTGTACTGATAGGTGAGTAGTTAATGTTGGAATTAACTCCAGGCAAGGTGCCACCTATTGCGACATTGTTTCCTCAGTCACCCCTTCTCCTCCATTCTTTGGCTCATTACGTTTGGCTGCCCCATTGAATTTCAAACCTTCGAGTATTAAATACAATGTCTTTTGTTGTGTTATATTCAATTTCATGCTAAAGGAATGGGCTTGTGTTATCTCTTTCAGGAGTACGCAATGATATAAGGGTGGGGGCTAGTATGTTTTAGGGCCAAGGAAATTCAGAGACATATCGAGCCTTACAAAGCAATATTTTAGGATTCTTCTTTTGATAAATTTGACAAAGATTGACTGAGAAGGGAATTGTGTTTCCGGTGATTACTGAATTAAAATAGAAGATACTCCGAGAAATTCTAAATGATGTTGTAAGAAAATACATGATCCTATATATTTAAGGATATTTGTTTGCATGATGCAACATTTGAAATTTCTTTAGTTAGCCTTGGTTAAGTGGTTGGGAATATCCTTTAGCCTGATTTTTGATAAGCGACAGGGATGTTTATGAAAGAGTCGTGATAATGAGCTATTATTAGCCAATTTTCCTTGACATGATTGATCATTCATGAAACCATCCCTATAAAGTCAGCCTTGTTTGGAACAGTGTCGTATTTTTTACTGGTTCAAGCTTGCAGTCAACATGAGTAAACATCAACTACTCTATTTTAGATTTAACACTGGTACAAAAACATGATGCCATGCTATGAAAGTCTTGTTCAGTTGACTGAGTGTATCTATTCCACAAACGTCATCTAGGGCTTGCAGCAGGTCCCACCCGAGTTTGCAAGCATATGCACACACAAGCATAAGCATTTCATTGTATAGACTTGAACCGAGGTGAGGATGAAAGCACCAATTTTCTATCACTGACCTGTAAATCCACTGTGATGAAGAGGGTCAATATTTTGATTCTTTTCAATAGAAAAAAATGGCATCGATGGCCTATTATGCAACTTTGACTACTGCGGCTACCTAATCACATCATAGACTTAATTGAAAATTGATTTCAATGATCGGAGACATCGTGCCAAGCCACTCTAATTTTTCCGTTATCAGTCTTGTAGCCATTATGAATCCCATAGTTCAGTTCATATTTGGTAGTACAAAATTATATATGGTATCGTTCAATCAATTTTAGTTCAGTTATAATGATCATGGCATGATGTGTTAACTTATCCTCTAGTAGATTTACATCAATAACTGGCTATTTTCTTTGTCTTCCCTTGGCATGTTATACCTTTTCATGGTTTGGATCTACTTTATAAAAGACATTTTATGGGTGCAAATCGAGATTGGATCTACCCTCCAGCAACAACCTATCGGCATATTTCTTAAAATTGATTCGATATTTTGTTGAACAAACTAATATAAAATTTATTGTTGTTGGTTTGAAGTTGATTGAGTTGAATAAGATAGTTAGTACAAGCCTCCAAGAGTGTTCCATGTCTTGGAATATCCTACACATGTAGCTCCGATTTCTTGTAAGACAACACTTGATTGCATATCCAATACAATGAGACACACACACACACACACGCCTAAATATTTGTCAATGATGCAATTTAGTAGAAATACCCTACTAAGTTCCTTTAAAATGGATGATACGCCCCTTTCCCTACTTGTAATGGAACCTCCCTTTAAGATTGTAGGATTTAAATGCCCAATGTATGAATATAACTATGCCAATAATATGCCCTGGGGTAAATCAAGCGAGCCTTCAAAGTTGGTGCCAACACAATTACAAAAGTTTCCTAAAGAGATGTTAGATATTTCAGCTTCAAGCATCCCAAGTGCATGGTGGATGCAGATGATTAAGACGTGTTAGAAAAACAGGATCGCAGAGCAATAACAATAAACATAAATCCAAATATAATCACACATACACATTACAAGAGAGACACAGATATATCGTGGTTCACCCCAACTTGGGCTACGTCCACACTGAAGTTGCCAGTCCTTATTATTATTCCGTCTAGCAAAGTGAAGGGATAAAACCTGCAGCACAGCTCGCTGCACTTCCTCTTCACTGTCTCACAGTCTCTCTTTCGATATTAGAGATTTTTACCATGCATAATACCTAATACATCATTAACCCTAACCGTATTACAATGTCTTTCTTTTATAAGGGAAATACAATTGAAAAATACCACGGGTTACCGAAAAACCATGGGCCCGAAAAATGGTGGCGAAAATAGCCCCAAAAATTTTTCTCAGGGACTACGCCCCTGAACCCCCATCTTCTCAGAGGTGTTTCCCCCGAACCCCCTTTCTCGAGGGCGCTGCCCCCCAACCCCCAACGCGGGCTCGCTAGCCCCCGCACCCCCCAGCCAGGGGTGTGGACACTCCCTCGGACCCCCTTAGAGTCGTGTCGGGATCATAACCAAACTTGGGATATGGACACGGCTGAATACTAATATCTATGAATCTAGAGATCAGGCTCCACAACCAACAATCTACCACTTGGAGGATGATCACAATAACTCCACCGCTACTGGACTTGTACTTGGCAACTTTATCCTCTCCACCTTCATGTTAGAAGGCCAATTGAAACCGAGCAGGAACTCAGTTTCTCTCTGGTCACTACCTTTGTGAACATGTCTGTAGGATTCTGGCTAGTGTGTATCTTTTCCAGCTTCAACAATTCATCTTCCAGAACAGAGCATATGAAATGGTACTTGAGCTGTATATGTTTAGTACTGGAATGGAATGTTGAGTTCTTTGCAAGATAAATGGCACTCTGGCTATCACTGTACAACCTGTTGTCCTTCTGCTTCTTACCCACTTCCTCCAAAAACCTCTGCAACCAAATCATCTCTTTACTAGTCTCTGTAACAACAACATACTCTGCTTCCGTTGTTGAAAGTGCAACAACCTTCTGCAATCTCAAAATACAACTTACTGTTGTTCCACCTACAGTAAACACATACCCTGTGGTGCTCCTCCTGCTATCCTTATCACTTGCCACATCTGCATCAACATATCCTTGTAGAACAGTGTCTAAACCTCCAAATCATAATGCCTGAGTGGTAGTACCTCTCAAATACCTGAGAATCCACTGTACTTCCTTCCAATGTTCTTTACCTGGATTTTTCATATATCTATTCACAACTCTCACTGCTTGTGCAATATTTGGTCTTGTGCACACCATGGCATACATCAAGCTTCCAACTGCTGATTGATAGGGAATCTTGGACATGTAATTTGTCTCTTCCTGTGTCTTGGGACACATTTCCTTACTTAGACAGAAAGGGCTGGCCAAAGATGTACTTACTGGTTTTGCATTCTGCATTCTGAACCTCTCCAACACCTTTTGTATGTACTCACTCTGAGACAATGTCAATTTGTGATTTTTCCTGTCTCTTGTTATTCTCATACCAAGGATTTGCTTTGCAGCACCCAAATCCTTCATCGCAAATGAATTAGCTAGCTTCCTTTTGAGTACATTTATATCCTGCATGTTAGACCCTGCAACAAGCATGTCATCCACATACAATAACAAGATAATATATCTTTCATTGTCTAGCTTCTTGAAATAAACACAGTGGTCAGAATGACATCTACTATAACCTTGTTTTGTCATAAACCTGTCAAATTTTAAATACCACTGCCTTGGAGCTTGCTTCAAGCCATACAAACTCTTTTTCAACCTGCATACCAAGTTCTCCTTACCTTTGACCTCATACCCTTGTGGCTGCTGCATATATATCTCTTCCTACAAATCTCCATGGAGAAAGGTTGTTTTTACATCTAACTGTTCAAGATGCAAATCTTCTACCCGCCACTAGACTTAAGATAGCCCTAATTGAAGTCATCTTAACAACAAGAGAAAATATTTCACCAAAATCTATACCTTTCTTCTGTGCAAACCCCTTTACAACAAGTCTATCCTTGTACCGCTTCTTGCCTCCTTCTTCTTCCTTCAACCTATAAATCCATTTGTTCTGCAATGCTCTTTTACCAGTAGGCAACTGAACCGAATCCCAAGTCTGGTAGGATCCCAAGTCTGGTTTCCTACCAACGAGGCCATCTCCTCATTCATGCCTTGCTCCCACTTATTTCTAGTTTCCACCTACATTGCTTCTTCATAACATTCTGGTTCACCAGCATCAGTCATCAACAAATAATATATTAAAGGAGAGTATCGTTCAGGGAGTCTACTTAACCTCATAGATCTTCTTGCAGTTGCAGGAGTTTCAGGCACTTGTTGCTGTTCTTGATTTTCTGACACCTTTGGAACTTCATTTTCTGTAATTTCATCAAGTACTGTGTACTCTATGTTTTCCTTTTCCTATTTCTTTCCCTGCAACTGATCTTTATACATGACCTTTTCATTGAATATGACATCTCTACTTCTAATGATTTTGTGATTTTCATAATCCCATAAATGATAACCAAAATCATCAACCCCATATCCAAAAAAGGTACATTTCTTGTATTTAGCTTCAAGCTTTGTTCTATTTTCTTTATCAATATGGACAAATGCTTCATAACCAAACATTCTCAGAAATGAGTAGTTTACCTTTTTATCTGTCCATGCCTCCTTTGGAATACCACCATCCAAAGCACTTGAAGGTACTCTGTTTATTAAATAAACAATAGTATTTACAACATTCTCCCAAAACTGTAAGGGCAACCCTGCATGCAGTCTCATACACCTTGCATGCTCCATGATCATTTTGTTCATCCTTTTTGACACACCATTTTCTTGTGGTGTTCCTGGGACTGTCTTCTCTCTACGAATCCCATGGTATGAACAGTAACTATCAAACTCCTTGCCGCAGTACTCACCTCCATTATCAGATCTGAGACACTTCAACCTTTTTCCTGTCTCATTCTCAACCAAATCTTTCCACTTCTTAAAAGTAGCAAACACCTTAGATTTCTGTCTAATGCAATAAACCCAAGTTTTCCTTGTTTCATCATCAATAAATGTAACATAATAATGAGAGCCACCGAGAGATTGTACTTGAGTCAGTCCCCATACATCAGTATGCACAAGCTCTAACTTTTCATTCTTCTTCTGTTTCCCAACCCTGAGAAATCTGACTCTCTTCTGTTTTCCATAAACACGGTTTTCGCAGAATTCTAAACTTACCTGCTTCAAATCTGGTAGCAACTTCCTTGAGTGGAGAATCTGCATCCCCTTCTCACTCACATGGCCAAGCCTATGATGCCACAATGATGTATCTGTTCCTGTGGAAGCTAAAGAAATAGAATGGTCAGTATTATGAGGACATAAATACAACGTACCTACTTTGTCTCCTTTTGCTATCACCATTGATCCTTTAGTGATCTTCCACCACTTTTCTCCAAATGTAGATAGATAGCCGCCATCTCCCAACTACCATGTCGAGATTAGATTTATTTTCATAGCAGGAATATGCGTAACATCTTTCAACGGCCAATCAGTTTCATTCTTAACTTTTATCCATACCTTACCCATTCCAACAATTTTACATGGCTCATCATCACCCAATAAAACATGTCCAAAATTGCTTGGAACATAATCATGAAAATATTTCCTATGGGGTGTAGCATGACATGAAGCCCCTGAATCTACTACCCAATAATCACTTGTATTATCTAATGCAAGAATCAAAGCATCTTGTAACACATCACTTGCTACATTTGCTTCCTGGGTAGTTTTCTTCTGTGCATCTCCTTTCTTCTTTAGAGATCTGCAGTCTTTCTTCAGATGTCCTTTCTTTCCATAGTTTCAGCACTCTATCTTTCCTAGTCTGGACTTGGATCTTCCCTTTTTGGAGTTTCTATGATTACCTTGGCTCTTTCCTCTGTCCTTTTGTCTTCCCCTTCTCTCCATGGTCAACGCATTACCTGATGTCTCACCTGTTCTTTTTCTTCGCATTTCTTCGCTAAGAATAACACCAATAACATCATCAAATTTCAAGGTGTTTGAACCAAGGACAGAGTTACTTACAGCCATGACCAAGCTATTCCAGCTTTCTGGCAATGAACACAATATTTGAAGAGCCCTAACCTCATCATCGAAGTTCACACTTACATAACTTAGTTGATTTGTAACCGTATTAAAATCATTTAAATGATCAGTGACAAATCCACCTTCAGACATCTTCATATTAAATAAACACTTCATTAGAAATACCTTGTTGGAGGTCGAAAATTTTTCATACAGCTTACCCAATGCACTCATCAACCCTTCCGTTGTCGTTTCTTTTGAGATATTGAAAGCCACCGACGAAGCCAGGCTCAACCATATTGTTCCCAGAGCCTTTCTGTCAAGAACCTCCCATTCTTCGTCCTACATAGCCGTCGACTGCTTTGCTCTTCCTTCCAATGGTAGGAATAGATCCTTTTGGTACAGATAGTCCTCTATTTGCATCTTCTATAACTGAAAGTTTTGGCCATTAAACTTCTTGACCTTAAACTTTTCTTCTTCTGCCATTGCTCCCACTCGAACCAGAAACCCTAACTTTCTACGGGTTTATCTGCCAAATAGACCTTTGGCTCTGATACCAATTGTTAGAAAAACAGGATCACAGAGCAATAACAATAAACAAAAATGCAAATATAATAACACATACACATTACAAGAGAGACACAGATATATCGTGGTTCACCCCAACTTGGGTTATGCCCACACTGAATTTGCTAGTCCTTATTATTATTCCATCCAGCAAAGTGAAGGGATACAACCTGTAGTGCAGCCGCTGCACTTCCTCTTCACTGTCTCACAGTCTCTCTCCCGATCTCAGAGATCTTTACCATGCATAATACCTAATACATCATTAACCCTAGCCGTATTACAATGTCTTTCTTTTATAAGGTAAATACAATGGGAAAATACCACGGGTTACCCAAAAACCATGGGCCCGAAAACTGGTGGCAAAAACAACCCCAAAACATTTTCTCGGGGGCTACGCCACCGAACCCCCATTTTCTCCAGGGCTCTACCCCCAAACCCCCTTTCTCGGGGGAGCTGCCCCCGAACCCCCGATGGGGACCCACTGACCCCCGTGCCCCCCAATCGGAGGTGTGGACACTCTCCCGGACCCCCTTAGGGCCGTGCCAGGATCATAAACAAACCTGGGGTATGGACACGACTGAATACTAATATCTCTGAATCTGGAGATCAAGCTCCGAAACCAACAAGATGTACTGCTTATCCAACTGTTTCGAAACAAATAGGGTTTCAAAAATAGAATATTCCAAGACTTCATCATAAACTTATCAAATATAAATTGAATGGTATAAATAAGAAAGGAAATGACCTCAGTATATAGGTGTACATTAGGTTATAAGTCGTTGCAAGAATCAATTCGAAAAAATAGTTCACATGAGTATTGGTTTAGTATACCATGTTTTGTAAAATGATACCAAGGGTTTTTAGTCCCATCCACCTCGATGTACACATGTTGTGGAATATAGAGGCAATACCCTTTTAGGAAATTATGGAACGCTTTATACCTAACATTTAAATAATGTTAAGGATATTTGACTAATTTTAACTCCATAAATTCCAAAACTAAGTATGTATCATTATTTTTTTAAGATGGAAAAATTAGTAAAAATAATGTCATTGGTAATCATCTTAACAACATAACACTATTCTATATTTTTTAGTAATGACATGGACAATGATTAGACTTTGAATATATTTCATTAAAATGCAAAGTTCCACTTACCATTTCTATCATCAGACCAAATCATGAATACCCTTGTAGATTCCTTTGAAGTCTTTTATGGGTCCAACTTGACTAAAAGTTATTTCATTCTTTTTTCTTTGTCACTTTTGTCATTAATGTTTTTATAATTAAATTTAAAACAAAATTGTAAAAGTATATCTAAAATATTAATTCCTATAAATCTAGTAGTCTCTCGCTTTCTTTTGGCACAATAAAAAGATGCAATCAATTCTCTACGGATAACTTTGTCCTAAAAATCACCATTGCCAAGTTTTTCCTTTGCGTGTGCTCTTTTATTGGATTTGGAAGTTGCTAAGAAGATCCATAATGGTAGAACAATGAGTGTATTCAAATATGATGTTGTTTTTGGATCTACAATTGTTCTTTTACTGGTAGGAAATCTAGCACTCACTAGTTTTCCTTCAAGAAGAAGCAAAATGACTCAATCAAAAGGTTTTTGAGCAAATTAGAAAAGTGGGATTCTTGTCCAATTTTGAATTTTATAAATTGTTGGGTTTTATTTTTAAGTGTATATCCTTAGTGTACCTATCATTGGATTCAAATGAGACTAAGTCTCTCTAATTGGAAATTGATGGAATCAATTCTTTGGGGGCATCTTTGTCCTGGAAATCACCAAGGTCAACGTTTTGCCTCTATGTGTTCCCATTTATTAGCTCATGAACAAGATGAAACATTCACAATTTGTAACAATAAATGTATTGAAGTTTGATGTAAGCTTGATTCATTGATAATTTACTATTGTGGATTTGTTTTAAAAATGAATATAGATATGTGTGATTTAATTTGTTTTTGGATAATGAGGCATTATAAGTTTAGCCTAAATTCTAAAATATATTTGATTTGATTTATAATTGTGAAAAATAAAATTCTAAAATATATTTGATTTATATTTTTAATTATAAAAAATTAAAAAATAGTGTTTTGTTTTAATTTATGAAAAAATAAAATTATAAAACAAAGAAAAATGTCAATTTCTATAATAAATTTCATTTTTTATAAAAAAAACATAACAATTATGTTTAGTATAATTGTTGTTAAAGATACTTTTAAATCTCATATAAGATACACTTTTATTCATTATTGATAACTATAATTATAATAAATAGAAAAACAACAACAACACAGGAAATTATCAAACACTAAATTAATCATATCATAAAAATACAGAAATCATGTTAAAAACCAAAACATGCAAAGCTATAATAAAAAATTAAGAAAATACATATGCTATCTTAAATTTTAATTTTCAAACACTAAATCAAGCATAAAATATTTTTTTTTATAAAAAAATCTTAACAATTATGTTTAGTATGATTGTTTTAAAGGTACTTTTACATTTATTCATTTTTGATAATTATAATCATAATAAATAAAAAAACTACAACTAATGGAATTATCAAACACTAAATTAATCATATCATAAAAATACATAAATTATGTTATCTCTATATTTTATTATGTTATTATGTTATTATTTTATTATGTTATCTCTATAAATTATTATTAAATAAGATTTGGTTGTCTTTTCATTGTCTCCATATTTTATTATTAAAAGTGATGTCCAAGTTCAAGGATATGAATGCATTTAAGTATCACACCTTTTTGGGAAATTAAAATTGACTTTTAGTCACTTCAAGAGAACATTTATTATTATTTTTATCTCTAGTATGTAACTCAACTATGGCTATCTAGATTGTACATTGATTGTAGTGGAAATGTGAGTTGTCAAGTATACCTTCCCCATAAAAAGCCCAGTTCATAATTTTTTAATATATCTATTATGAGGCACATTGTTTATCTCAAAATTCCCCTAATGATAATATATATTGAAAATTGTGTAAAGACATGCATATTATGTGAAAAGACATGTATTGTTTCCTTCAAAACATATGAAAGGACAATAATATATTTTATTGAAATAGTGAAAAGAGATTAGTACTTTATTCTATAGGTGCAAAAGTACTTATAGACTACCATGGTTAACTATATATTTTCATCAACCATTTATAATGTGACAAATAAGAAACCTTACCTCAAGGATTGCCAACTCAACTATTATAAATGATGTCATTCTCTAGAGTGTGATTGGTTCTTAAAAAGTTGATTTTGATTGTAATTTATTTTTTGGAGGCCCATTTTTTACCTCAAAATTCTCCTAATGAACTCCCTATCTCCTTGCCCCATCTGACTGCCATGATGCCCAAAGTATTATTATGTCTTACTGAACTTCAACTCTACCACGGGGGGTTCACTAGTGAGGCAATATCATATCACGTCCATTCATATTGGGGGGTTGAATACTCTTAAAAACCTCAAAAATATATTGCCCCATATTAAGGGGTCAAGGGGTTTTTTTTTATTTGACATAATAATATAAATATTGGGGGTTATTTTATTTGGGAGTGTTGAGGAATAACCTCCAAATCGTGGGATGGATTCATACGTCCAAATCACGGGCTCAATTCATACCCACCTAAGACTTAAGGACCTTCCATTTTTATTTGATATTGCTTATGATCCTAAGTTTTGAATAAATTTGATAATAGTGTACCAATGATAATATCGATGGAAGTCTCTTTGGATTATTGCCCTTGAGCAATGTAATATCCCGATAATTTCATAAAAAAATTTTAAAAAATTATACCAGCATTAAATGTCAAAATTGTGATTACGGAAGTAATAAATGCTTGTTAGGGTAGTATTAAATAATAAAGTCATTAATGTATATAACAATTTAACTACTATGTCCTTTTAACTAATGATGCTTTAAGACAGTGATGTGTCTTACCTCCATAAAAATGATTACGACACTAATTTGTTTGTAGTTGTAATAACTGAAATTTCAAAACAATATAAGACGGAGTTCTCCTTGACAAGGTACTGACAGTTTTAATTTCGGGATGGTGATGAAAGGGTTCCTGCGAGGTGCCCCGAGACTTACTTAGCTAATTAGCTAAAGCATTTGTACCTGTCCTTCTTGCGAATATTCGCAGGTAAGGATAACAATGTTTAAGAGTATTTATATTTTCCAATTAGTCGTCTTATTTGGTTAAAGAAATTATAAGTACCTCCTTGTTTCAGGTATGGAATTCTATCCAAGTTCTAAATGTATTATTTCGAAAAAAAATACAAGTTGCAGAAGTTAATAATATTTAAACAGGGTTCAAAAGTACATTATCTTGGTAGAAATATCTATGCTTAAAAATCTTAAGATTAATTACTAGATTTGAAGAATGAATTGCTAATATGATTCTGCCAATATTTTCCAACTCATGAAACCTTTTACTACCAGGTGAAATGATTGATAGACAAATTCAATTTGAACTTTATTCCTTTATTATAACATCTAGTTTCATTTACTATTTCAATGCTTGGTATTTTATTTAAGATAACTATGGTAGCTTCTACTTTCTCCATTTATAATTTATATATATATGGATATAATCTCGATATTTATAAAGTCAAAATCATATTTTATTTAAGAACATAATACAATATAAGTGTGGACCCTTTTTAACTATAGGGTGAACCATTCTAATGTGATATTGGTGCATTATTATAATAAACAACTTTTATATGGTTTATTGTAATAATATTACAATGTACCGATACTATTTTCTAACCTAAGTTCTAACTATCTAAATCTTATATGCATGTGATTATTACCAATACAAACTTTTGATTTATGTAATCATGCATTCGATGGTTAATACCATAGTGATTAAGTGATATACAATGCAATCTTGACCTTACTCTATGTATTGATAATGAACAACATTACACCAAGCATTAAATACGACACTGATAAGGAAGTGACGGTTATTAATGTCGCTGCTGCATCGATCTGACAGGTTGATGGTGTCTCGTCCAAACATTAATGGTTCTGAACCAACTCTTTAGTGGAGTGTAATGTTGTCTATCCACGTTGTCAAACCACGTGAAGCTTGGTTAAAATGTGACTCACAAAATCGAACTATGCCTAGTGAACAAGCAGCTCTCCTCCGAACTGTACATGGGATTGACTCCTTGGCATGCAGCATTGGCATTGTCGTAGTTGTTACAATAAATGAGGTATTTATGTTATGGTTGCCCGATTCTCAAAGCATCAGGCTATCACCTTCTCGCTCGTCGATCACAATAGATCTGGTTCGTTGAATGATAAACCCTAAATTCTCGTTGTAAGTAATGCTGTAGGGTTTCTCAATCTTCACTTTCATGTTTTGGAGTTAGAGTGTGAGGCCGACACGCTGCTAAAACTTAGGGTTAGCAAGTTTGCTTGGAGTTTGGAACCTACGACCTCTGTGTTATTTTAATGGTGTTTTGCAAAACTGTAAGTGAATGCTCAGTAGTTGATACCACGACCTTGGTGTGGTTTCTATTTCAGGGTGAAAGTCTATTTTTACAGTGCTGGGGTTGGATCTTTGGCCTTTCCACTTAAGGTAATACGTCTCTATGTTCCATCATTGAAATTTGAGTTTTCATAAATCCTTTATTTTGATTCATTCTAATTTATTTAGATGTATGTTTCACTTGCAGGGTCAATCAAAGGTCTAACATCCAAGCTTGCTGGACAAATGAACATCGAGGACTCCGCCGTCCTGGTAAGTCTCGGGTTCATCCATAACCCTGGACTCGTCGGAAGTTAAAACGTTCTGCCCAATAAAAGAGTTGGGTTAATCCGTAAGCAATGATAATGTTTAGACTGAGTTTTTGTGTTGCCGAGGCTTCAAGCCTGCATTGTAAACTGAAAATATTTTACAATGGCATCTTCGCCATAGTACAGCTTGCAAGCTTCGCTTTAAAGGATTCAAAGTCATTTGACTTGGTATTATAATACTGGTTTTTAGTTACAGAAGAAAAGAAATGTTACGTTGTTCTTTTTTTTGTATTCGGTACTGTTAAAGTTGTTGCGAATACTGTAGTTTGACGCTCAATCTAAAGAAATGAACTTTTGTAGTTAGATTCTGGAAATAAATAAGAATGGAGGTTTCGAAGATTTCGATTTGAACTGTCAGAAAAGTAATTTAATAAATAGGCCTTAAAGTTTTAGTGACAAACTATTGTTTCCAAGGTCATAAACGAAATTACATTGTAAAAAAAAAAAAAGTATTTACAGGGTTGAAACCTTGTTCCTATGTGAGCATAACTTGAATTACTTCTTGCTCGGTTTGATATGTAGAAGATCTGGGTTTTGAAGCTCAAGTACTGCCTGTGTGTCTTCTATGTAGTAACTGATTAATCTAAGGAAAATGTTTGACTTGGTTGAATCTTTGCATTTGTTTCTGACTTAATTATGGTCTTGGCTCTTAATTTCAAATGCCAAATTGGTTTCCTTTATGCAAATCGATGCCATGGATTGGGGGATTCTATGCGTTGTTAATGCCAGCTTGCAACATTATAACAACTTTCAAGATGGACATATTCTTATATACTAAAAAGTTTTAAAAAGTTTTGAACAAGCTCACATAAATATAAAATATGTTTCTCTTTAATATAAAATATGAATTTTTGACAATTTCATAGAACCTATGGTAGGTGTGCTAAAATTTCCTCATGATTGGAAATTATGACAATTTGACCTCCAAATTCTACACTTGATGTCACGTTAAAGATGTTAACACACCTTGTGGTCAATTCTAAGATGGTTAGAGAGAGTAAGATATAGGTTCATAATGTGATAATTTTAGTTAGAAGATTTTGGATTAAAATTGTTATAATTTTTTCATTCTTTTATTAATAAAGATTTAAAATGAAATATTATATTTTTTCATTTTATTGTCCAACGAAGAATAGACCCATTTTCATTTACCATATTAATGAAATATGATAGGATAAAAATATAAAGATTAATATTAATCTAATAAAATTATAATGGGTCTCGCACTAAGAACTAATTTAAAGTGATTGTGGCCATGTGCATTGCCGACAGTATTGAAATTTACTGTTGGCTTTTAATGGGAATGAATACAAATAACATGCTTTCCTCGTACCATTTTTGTTTATTTTAATTTTTCAAAGGGCAATTCAACATTAAATATTTCATAGATTCCAATAATTTAGTTATTTAACATTTCTAATTAAACTATAAAAACACTATACATTACCAAGTATATAGATAACTAACGATCAATTCCATAAACTTCAATATAATTAAAATCTTCATTATTACAATATTCATATATTATAGATTTCTCCAAACTTTGGTCTATACTCCCAAGGAATGCATTAATTCTCATGACCACATGGACTAATACTACATGTATAATAACATCACGATTTTCCTTATGATTTGATACCACATCTCTATAAACTATAAATTGGATTGTCTACTCACGATATCATATAATAATGTTTAGTAATAATTATCCAGCATCCTCGTGGTATTTACCAATGTATTTATGTTGTGAGTTAGGTCACCACATAATAAACCTACAATAATTTGGCACCAACACCACTAAACATTACAACTGGAGCATTGATTAACCAGTACAGGGTTTAGGTGGACTGACAAAGATTTTTTAATGGAATTCTTGGTATTTTATCCCACGCAAGTTCCATAGTTCACCATCTGTAACTATAGTACCTAAACCATAAAGGCCTCGACCTCGATGTTCAAAAAATATTGTAAATTTCTTGCTCTTCTTTTACAAATGCACCAATTGATTATTGGGTTTCTTCCTCTGCTAGGACTCAACACAGAAGGAATACCATCTCTGGTATGGAATACGATGCCAACTCTAGCATACACATAGTTCACTTCCTCTGCATGGATTTTAGGATGGAGGAGGATGGAGGTTCATGTTTTTAAATTACGAAATTATTCGTGAACTGATGATTTTAACTTGCAAAATACATAAAAGAACACTCTCTCGCCGGTAATAGTTTTGCAATAAGTTTTTCGTCTCCAGATATATTATTCACGTATGGTTCACATGATACCTCGTCAAGCTAACTCATTTGTATTTATTTGTTACATAGGTTTGGCTGGAGTTTGAAGCCAACCATGGTCATATCCTTCCATATCCATATCTCCCTTCGGCAGCCTTTGTAGATACAACACAACTCGCGTCCAGTCATATTCACGGGTTCTATTGGCAGGTCAACTTGAATCCAACGCAAATACTTCTTAATTCATAATATAAAACCTAATCTTTTTTTTGTAAATAATTTGTGTCCATGATATATATTTATTATACAAGTCAAGGATAAAGAACAATAATAACTGTTGAAAGCAATGTAGGGCTTAAATAAAATCCAAAACAATAGTCTATTTTTTTACAAGTGGTTTTAACAAAGGTCTAAAACCGAAAACAAGAAAGGAAACCTAAAGACCCTATTATACATTATATAAATCCTAGTGGAACTATATAACAACCCTACAGCTGAATTTTTAAGAGCAGACTACAATTTTTCATATAGAACACAGAGAAAAAAAGAATTCACTTACCCGGGAAGTTGCTCCTTTTGTATGCGGAGAACCCAAGAGCGCCCAAGTTGAATCTACGTTTTCAATAAACAGTGAAGACGTTAACACTGTCATATCCAAATATTATCATGGACACAAATTCTTTACAAAAAAAAGATTAGGTTTTATACTATGAATTAAGAAGTATTTGCGTTGGATTCAAGTTGACCTGCCAATAGAACCCGTGAATATGACTGGACGCGAGTTGTGTTGTATCTACAAAGGCTGCCGAAGGGAGATATGGATATGGAAGGATATGACCATGGTTGGCTTCAAACTCCAGCCAAACCTATGTAACAAATAAATACAAATGAGTTAGCTTGACAAGGTATCATGTGAACCATACGTCAATAATATATCTGGAGACGAAAAACTTATTGCAAAACTATTACCTGCGAGAGAGTGTTCTTTTCTGTATTTTGCAAGTTAAAATCATCAGTTCACGAATAATTTCCTAAATTAAAAACATGAACCTCCATCCTCCTCCATCCTAAAATCCATGCAGAGGAAGTGAACTATGTGTATGCTAGATTTGGCATCGTATTCCATACCAGAGATGGTATTCCTTCTGTGTTGATTCCTTGCAGAGGAAGAAACCCAATAATCAATTGGCGCATTTGTAAAAGAAGAGCAAGAAATTTACAATATTTTTTGAACATCGAGGTCGAGGCCTTTATGGTTTAGGTACTATAGTTACAGATGGCGAACTATGGAACTTGCATGGGATAAAATACCAAGAATTCCATTAAAAAATCTTTGTCAGTCCACCTAAACCCTATACTGGTTAATCAATGCTCTAGTTGTAATGTTTAGTGGTGTTGGTGCCAAATTATTGTAGGTTTATTATGTGGTGACCTAACTCACAACATAAATACATTGGTAAATACCACGAGGATGCTGGATAATTATTACTAAACATTATTATATGATATCGTTAGCAGACGATCCAATTTATAGTTTATAGAGATGTGGTATCAAATCATAAGGAAAATCGTGATGTTATTATACATGTAGTATTAGTCCATGTGGTCATGAGAATTAATGCATTCCTTGGGAGTATAGACCAAAGTTTGGAGAAATCTATAATATATGAGTATTGTAATAATGAAGATTTTGATTATATTGAAGGTTATGGAATTGATCGTTAGTTATCTATATACGTGGTAATGTATAGTGTTTTTATAGTTTAATTAAAAATGTTAAATAACTAAATTATTGGAATCTATGAAATATTTGAGGTTGAATTGCCCTTTGAAAAATTAAAATAAACAAAAATGGTACAAGGAAAGCATGTTATTTGTATTCATTCCCATTAAAAGCCAACAGTAAATTTCAATCCTGTCGGCAATGCAGATGGCCACAATCACTTTAAAATAGTTCTTAGTGCAAGACCCATTATAATTTTATTAGATTAATATTAATCTTTATATTTTTATCCTATCATATTTCATTAATATGGTAAATGAAAATGGGTCTATTATTCGTTGGACAATAAAATGAAAAAATATAATATTTCATTTTAAATCTTTATTAATAAAAGAATGAAAAAATTATAACAATTTTAATCCAAAATCTTCTAACTAAAATTATCATATTATGAACCTATATCTTATTCTCTCTAACCATCTTAGAATTGACCACAAGGTGTGTTAACATATTTAACGTGACATCAAGTGTAGAATTTGGAGGTCAAATTGTCATAATTTCCAATCATGAGGAAATTTTAGCACACCTACCATAGGTTCTATGAAATTGTCAAAAATTCATATTTTATATGAAAGAGAAACATATTTTATATTTATGTGAGCTTGTTCAAAACTTTTTAAAACTTTTTAGTATATAAGAATATGTCCATCTTGAAAGTTGTTATAATGTTGCAAGCTGGCATTAACAGCGCATAGAATCCCCCAATCCATGGCATCGATTTGCATAAAGGAAACCAATTTGGCATTTGAAATTAAGAGCCAAGACCATAATTAAGTCAGAAACAAATGCAAAGATTCAACCAAGTCAAACATTTTCCTTAGATTAATCAGTTACTACATAGAAGACACACAGGCAGTACTTGAGCTTCAAAACCCAGATCTTCTACATATCAAACCGAGCAAGAAGTAATTCAAGTTATGCTCACATAGGAACAAGGTTTCAACCCTGTAAATACTTTTTTTTTTTTACATTGTAATTTCGTTTACGACATTGGAAACAATACTTTGTCACTAAAACTTTAAGGCCTATTTATTAAATTGCTTTTCTGACAGTTCAAATCGAAATCTTCGAAACCTCCATTCTTATTTATTTCCAGAATCTAACTACAGAAGTTCATTTCTTTAGATTGAGCGTCAAACTACAGTATTCGCAACAACTTTAACAGTACCGAATACAAAAAAAAGAACAACGCAACATTTATTTTCTTCTGTAACTAAAAACCAGTATTATAATACCAAGTCAAATGACTTTGAATCCTTTAAAGCGAAGCTTGCAAGCTGTACTATGGCGAAGATGCCACTGTAAAATATTTTCAGTTTACAATGCAGGCTTGAAGCCTCGACAACACAAAAACTCAGTCTAAACATTATCATTGCTTACGAATTAACCCAAATCTTTTACTGGGCAGAACGTTTTAACTTCCGACGAGTCCAGGGTTATGGATGAACCCGAGACTTACCAGGACAGCGGAGTCCTCGACGTTCATTTGTCCAGCAAGCTTGGATGTTAGACCTTTGATTGACCCTGCAAGTGAAACATACATCTAAATAAATTAGAATGAATCAAAATAAAGGATTTATGAAAACTCAAATTTCAATGATGGAACATAGAGACGTATTACCTTAAGTGGAAAGGCCAAAGATCCAACCCCAGCACTGTAAAAATAGACTTTCACCCTGAAATAGAAACCACACCAAGGTCGTGGTATCAACTACTGAGCATTCACTTACAGGTCTGCAAAACACCATTAAAATAACACAGAGGTCGCAGGTTCCAAACTCCAAGCAAACTTGCTAACCCTAACTTTTAGCAGCGTGTCGGCCTCACACTCTAACTCCAAAACATGAAAGTGAAGATTGAGAAACGCTACAGCATTACTTACAACGAGAATTTAGGGTTTATCATTCAACAAACCAGATCTATTGTGATCGACGAGCGAGAAGGTGACAGCCTGATGCTTTGAGAATCGGCCAACCATGACATAAATACCTCATTTATTGTAACAACTACGACAATGCCAATGCTGCATGCCAAGGAGTCAATCCCATGTACAGTTCGGAGGAGAGCTGCTTGTTCACTAGGCATAGTTCGATTTTGTGAGTCACATTTTAACCAGGCTTCACGTGGTTTGACAACGTGGATAGACAACATTACACTCCACTAAAGAGTTGGTTCAGAACCATTAATGTTTGGACGAGACACCATCAACCTGTCAGATCGATGCAGCAGCGACATTAATAACTGTCACTTCCTTACCAGTGTCGTATTTAATGCTTGGGGTAATGTCGTTCATTATCAATACATAGAGTAAGGTCAGGATTGCATTGTATATCGCTTAATCGCTATGGTATTAACCATCGAATGCATGATTACATAAATCAAAAGTTTGTATTGGTAATAATCGCGTGCATATAAGATTTAGATAGTTAGAACTTAGGTTAGAAAATAGTATCGCTACATTGTAATATTATTACAATAAACCATATTGTTTATTATAATAATGCACCAATATCACATTAGAATGGTTCACCCTATAGTTAAAAAGGGTCCACACTTATATTGTATTATGTTCTTAAATAAAATATGATTTTGACTTTATAAATATCAAGACTATATCCATATATATATAAATTATAAATGGAGAAAGTAGAAGCTACCATAGTTATCTTAAATAAAATACCAAGCATTGAAATAGTAAATGAAACTTGATGTTATAATAAAGGAATAAAGTTCAAATTGAATTTGTCTATCAATCATTTCACCTGGTAGTAAAAGGTTTCATGAATTGGAAAATATTGGCAGAATCATATTAGCAATTCATTCTTCAAATCTAGTAATTAATCTTAAGATTTTTAAGCATAGATATTTCTACCAAGATAATGTACTTTTGAACCCTGTTTAAATATTATTAACTTCTGCAACTTGTATTTTTTTTTGAAATAATACATTTAGAACTTGGATAGAATTCCATACCTGAAACAAGGAGGTACTTATAATTTATTTAACCAAATAAGACGACTAATTGGAAAATATAAATACTCTTAAACATTGTTATCCTTACCTGCGAATATTCGCAAGAAGGACAGGTACAAATGCTTTAGCTAATTAGCTAAGTAAGTCTTGGGGCACCTCGCAGGAACCCTTTCATCACCATCCCAAAATTAAAACTGTCAGTACCTTGTCAAGGAGAACTCCGTCTTATATTGTTTTGAAATTTCAGTTATTACAACTACAAACAAATTAGTGTCGTAATCATTTTTATGGAGGTAAGACACATCACTGTCTTAAAGCATCATTAGTTAAAAGGACATAGTAATTAAATTGTTATATACATTAATGACTTTATTATTTAGTACTGCTTTAACAAGCATTTATTACTTCCGCAATCACAATTTTAACATTTAATGCTGGTGTAATTTTTTTTAAAATTTTATGAAATTATCGGGATGTTACATTGCTCAAGGACAATAATCCAAAGAGACTTCCATCGATATTATCATTGGTACACTATTATCAAATTTATTCAAAACTTAGGATCATAAGCAATATCAAATAAAAATGGAAGGTCCTTAAGTCTTAGGTGGGTATGAATTGAGCCCGTGATTTGGACGTATGAATCCATCCCACGATTTGGAGGTTATTCCTCAACACTCCCAAATAAAATAACCCCCAATATTTATATTACTATGTCAAATAAAAAAAACCCCTTGACCCCTTAATACGGGGCAATATATTTTTGAGTTTTTTAAGAGTATTCAACCCCCCAATATGAATGGACGTGATATGATATTGCCTCACTAGTGAACCCCCCGTGGATGAGACCCACACCTTAACCAAACGAGCTACCGAAAATTGACAACATCATAATTATAATTATTTATTAATATTACACTTTATTAATCCTCGTTCCAACTTGTGTTTAATGTGCCATGAAGTGATGGATCTTACCTTTACATTTAACTCTGAATGATTCCCAAAGGTGTGGTGAATAATATGGTCTAACATTATTACCTTCAGATCAAGAATTTAGGCTTCAGGACTCCTACTTATGCTAAATATATTGTGTTATGCCTCTTATCCATTTGTACATGTCAATTTTATTGTTGGATGTTTTATGGCTTAATGAGATGGTCTCATTTATTTTGAGATACCCTTCATTACTTCGAGTGGCATTGTTTTCCCTTTCATCACCTTTCTGGTTTTGATGATGAAGAACATGGAAGAAATTGAGGGTGTTGAGGTTCTTGATCTCATAATTTATACTGTCAATCCATCTAGTGAGAGTGATGTATTTGAGAGAGGTGACACCATGAACCAAATTGATTATAATTTATGAGTCTCCAAACACTTTGAGGCATTCTAATACTAGAAGACAAGCTTGTAAGAGGCCTTGATAAAGAGCAGTAGCTTCTGCTTGATTGTTTGTGTTTTTTCCCAGTTCTCATTTGTAGTGTAGTTCTTATTTCCCACTGGGATCCAAAAGTATCCCTCTTGCACCTATAGCCCCTGGGTATCCCTTTGAGGCTCCATCAAAGAACATGATGCTTTTTTTTACATAATTTTCCCATTTTGGAACTCATCATTGAACAGCTTCAATTTCCATTTCTTGTCTACTTGAGAGATGATGAATTTTTTTTGCAAAGAGGGTGGTTCCAACATATCCCTTAACGAGTCCCTTTCATTTTTATCTAACTGTTGCATATTCTGATTTAAAGCCTTCTTAGTTTGAAGGTAATCTTTTAATAGCCTGCAAGCTTTTATGGCTATTCTTCGAGGGTTGTCACACTGCTCTTGAAAAATAGTGTCATTCCTTGATAACCACACATTCAAGCAAAGATACTTGGGGAGAATATTCCAAACTCTTTTAAGAAGAGGTTTTATTTGAAAATTCCCTTTGTGTTCGATATTCTAGAAGGGCTCGAAAGTCCTCTCCACTATAAATATTAGTAGTTAATAGTTTGTCATGCACTAGAATATGGAATTGATTATATTAACTTTGGAAATGCCATTTGGATTCCACACATACTTCCACATCGTGGAATTCTGAGGAAGAGGAAGATTTTGTAGTTCTGGATTGTATCCTTCTTTTACGGAGTACCCTTGCTTACTGCAGCCCCTTGAATCCTCTCTTTTGTTACTAGGAGCACAACCGTCCAAGGCTATGTGTAGCTCATTCAAAAGAGGCATCAATTTTTAATGAGTGTTAAGAACTTTCTAGCCTATCCATTTATCATTACTCTCATTCCAATTTGAAATATCGCACGAGCTTTTCATTCCTTGCTCATCCATCCACTGTTTCAGATGTATAAGATTTTGTTTTTGCTTCAGAGGAGGCCTCCCCATTATGTTGTTTGCTTATACTAAGATGCGTAAGGGCTCCTTTTTGTTACAACTTGATAATATGATATAAAGGGGATATTAAAAATGGGTTGATAAAAATAGATACATGCAATATTTGGTGAAAGTTGGGGTTTTCTTAATTGGAAAGGTATATTAGGAGGGGGGTTCAACAATACAATTTTAGGAGGAGTTTTTCAATATTTAGTGAAATTAGGGATATTCTTTAATATCCTATGAACGGTCGTGCTATGTAACAAGTTAATTGAGTGAACCCCCCGTGGCAATAACAAGTGGCGGGGATATAAGTGGAATCAATAGGGGATTGCAACCACGTGGGCCCATCAAATTCCATAGAATCAATTTGATCATCTACCGAACACCCATTTTCTGTATTCTCCCACCATTGTAAAACTCCCACCATTTTTTGTTAATACTCCTAAAACTCATTTAGAACTATCCCAGGTTTTGCTGAGCCGATGAATAGGGGAAGAGGAATCTGCCCAGCAATCATTTTGGAGGGGAAGAGCCTCGTCTGCAGCCATTTGTAGCCATGTGCATGGCATCATCAGCAATTTGGGAAGCTCCAACACGCAACAACAGAGATTCATATTTATTGATGTTTTCTCTATTACTTTTCACACTCATGCGATTTTTTTCTTCATTTCCAGCTCCGGCGTTACTTCTATCTGCCCAGATTTGGGTTCGTTAATGTGAAGGATGGATTGCATTAATGGTATGATTTTACTTGCAGTACAATCATTCTATATTGTGAAGCCTTCCACATATTTCAAAGAGAGGGCGTGTTGTGTGAGCAATAAAAAAGGGGGAATCGAAATTTTAGGGGAAATCAATTTTTCAAACTGGACTCCAATAAATAGATGGCATGGCAAAGAGATGGCTAGAATAAGCACAACAAACAATCTTCATAAGTTGAATATGAATCAAATCAATACTGAGGGTTTGTTTCAAATAATCACAAATTGCATTGCAATCCAAAAGCAAAAGAAGAGGAGCAAGGCTCTTCGTTCCAGGTATTTATGCTTTAATCCATATGATGTAGTTTAAAACAAGACTTGCAATATATCAATTAGAATTCATGACTTACCAGTTATTTTCTAACCCGATCACCGTCATTTTTTTGGTTAAATGTATTCGAGTCATGACCCCATTTACCACAAGTCTGGGCACGATTGTTCTTTGTCAAAACACGGATTTTAACAATCATAAACACACTCACATTTCCCTCGTGCTATGCTTCTGACTCGTTTCAACTCTAAAAAAGGCTTTCAATTGTCTACGGTCCATCCAAATTCTAATGAATTTCCAATCCACAAAGATTCATCAAATGGAATTACTATTAGTTCATAATTTTACCCAAAATGACTTTTAAACTTTTCCTCACACTATCAACCTGCAAATAATTTAAAGCAGAGAAATGTGACCACCGTCCTCCTTACTCAAGCGTCTCCTTTTCTTTTGAGTACAGATCATGACCCACTATACCAAAATATCCCAAACTTGACCTAATCATAGGTCCTAATCCCCTTTATAGTTAACCTTCTATCGACTCTTTCTCCTTGGTGTGGTCATTGTGCAATTAAACGCTTTGATCCATTACTGTGTCCTTGTAAAATCTCACATTTTGAAATAGGCCTCTTTATACCCACTCTTATGACATCACATTTTTTTAACTCCTCACAAGCACCAGTCAAAATTCATGATTTGACAATATCATATAAGCTCTATTATCCATTGCAATGACCATTCATTTCCACACTTAAAATCACTATTGCACACTAGATACATTATGCGAGCAGTGCTTATCATTGGGGATAACACACCGACAATGCAATCATTGCATATATACAGAATTGAATTGAAGTAATACCAATACCAATCTCAAAACTCCCCAAATATTTTATTCAACTAAGGCTATTTTCGAACTTTATTGACCATTACAACAAAGAGAGTATGATTCCTCACCAGACTTGTCCTCGACATCAATAAATCCATATTCATTGATCATATGCTTGAAATATTTACCCAAGCGATCCTTTATGCCTCCATCCAAATCAAAACATCCATTGATATTGATTACATTGCTCATATCCTGATACTTGGAAGCATAAAGTAACATAGCATTGCCACCTCCAAATAAACGTGGGCATAAGTAAAGCTTTCCTCTGCAAATTTCCATTGCATGCCTCCAAAACAATTTGATTCTATAAAACAATGGCAAGGCCATAAGCATGCCCAGGAAAACATTAGCTCTTTTATTTTTTACTAACACAAAAGCACTTCTAGTGTAATGAATCTACATGAATATTCATGTCTCTTTTAATGAAACCTTAAAAGAGCCAGTTGAGATGTGCACTCTATTTAGGACTCCTCGTTTTTCAAAAATCAATTAGAAATATTCTCAGCTATATATAATAGACAATATACATAATTCAGCCAAAACACTAGACCAATACTGGTAGTAATGTACGTGTTGCCATATCATATATATATTAGCAAATGCATGTTCAAAATCAATCTAAAACAACCATTCCATATTACATACAAATAAACACAAAAGGTAGTTTGGTACAAGAATATAATCCTTTTCATTCACGTATAACTAGTTTTCAAGAAACCATTTTTAATATGTTGAGTGCATATATATTTTATACGCCTCCCAGACCATGTAATTTTTGCAATGAATACTTAAAAAAAATTGTTACTTCTCTAGAATGTTATATATCGCACAAAGTTATTTCATTAATAGTATTATAATGTGATGATTAACATCAAGGAATCAATTTCAATCTACTATCTGTGTACTTATTAAAATGAAAATCATTTTCTTAGTGCAATGCTTGAGATAGAAACATATCAAAGACTCCTCATTGATATTTAAATTTTCAAATATACCATCACCAATTGGAGATATTGTTCTAGTCCTCCGTGGAGCAAATTGCTAGCAGCATTAAATCCCTACATTCATTTATGCAATGAATTTTGTCGTCCATTGAAACATGTAAAGTGTCTTTAACTTTGTAAAACTTTGCATCACAAGATTTCAGTTTATATCTGCTTAGTCACTTAGCGCGAGGATACAAACAATTACTCTTTAAAGAGTTGCAAGGTTTTAATAATCATCCTTGAAAGTGGCAAACCTTAGTACATTATTTATATGATTGCACCGAGAGTAGCAAGGTGCTTACAACCTGGGGTAGTTGTTGTCACGATTTGCATGTCTGTCACGTTTTCCATTTAATATATTCACGTTTAAGATGGATATATGTTGGTTTACTTATTCAAGCAATTAATTTTATGTGAAAACAAACAATCCTTAAAGGCATTATCCAGATTCAAACAACACCTGGTAATTCTATGATGTTAGTTTGCATTCACATGCACCCCAACCATCATATGGACCTCTATCCCAATCTTTATTTGAAGATAATGGAGCTTTAGAATTTTGGGATATACCCCAACCTTTGTTTCTAGACTTGGGCACTTCAACCAAATTTGTTGATGGGTTTTTTGGGGGATTTCCACTACTTTGGGGTGTGACCCTTCTTTCAACATGACCACCAACTCATCCTCCCTTTGCAGAATTACAAGTTTCAAGAGTCTTCAAACTTGACAAATACCTGCAGAACTGTTCGGTACACCCCAACTTCCCTCTGAAGGCTTAGGAGCTTCAACAGTTGGTGGAACTGACAACATACCTCCAAAACTGTTGGTTGCACCCCAAACTTCAATAGTACCTCCATACCAACCAGCATTTGCAGATTTCAAAGCTTCAATATTTGAAGGTACTGACCATGTACTTTGAGAACTATGGAGTCGACCATTTAAACCCTCATTTGAAGAGGGAGGAACTTCCACATTTGATAGGGTAGTCCATGGATTTACAGAGCTTTGGGGTGCACCCCATCCATCATTTTTAGATTTTTCGAGTTGTTGAAAGTATGTATTGTTATCCCACCCAAAAGACTGGTGATCTGTAGTCCTTTTCAATTCACCAGCATTAGCAGAAGATCCACAACCAGTATCCATCTGGCAATTTAATTCAGGAGAGGTATTGTTTCTTTCTGAACCCATCCATGTGGATACACCATTCCCTCTCCAACTATATATAGGGTTTCTCCCGCACATCTACGTTATTCCCCATGGATGTTTGATGAAAGTGACTTTTAGATTTCCAAGCATTGGATTCCCTTCCAAACTTTCCAGTAAGTACATTAGTTAACAATATTGAATGATCTTGTATATCATGTGTTTTCCAGATCCTCAAATCTATAAGGAAAACCCTATTTGTCTTCCATTTTCGAAGTTGTAACATAGAAAAGGGTACTTAGAGTGCCACACTTTTTATGTTTCACTGACCTCCTCCCTGAGATCAAGTCGGGTTGAGAATTCATCCAAAATGGCTGATGATGTGTGTATCTAACTCTGGTTCTTCTCTTGCTGCTAATTTGAGCCTGAATCTGGGATTTTAGTTCCAACATATGACCCAGACCAATCGGTGTTGCTTTCATCACTTCTTTAATAGAAGTTGTTTGAGACTCCCAAGCACTAAATTTATGTCCATTTCTATCTTTCTCTGCCCCCTAGTTCCAACTTTCACTTTTGTCAACTTGCAGTGTAATCAATCTACATGACTTCAAAGGAGAAAAATGGAATTAATACCATTAATTACATTAGGAAAACGTGGGACTCTAGCAATGACAATCTCATCCTTGTATTCACCTTGGTCCAAATGACGTACAATAGTAGAATTTTAATTTCGCTAGATTGCAATCACAATAATTACCGAAACAAGATGACAAACCCTTTAGTTTGAATCATATGACATTATATAAAAGCATACCTTGAATCTAGTTATCCATAGTTATAAAAAAGACGAATGGAAAGTCCTAAGAATGTCAACAACACACCTTTCCCAATAGAGTAATTGGACAATATTTTATACTAGAGGTAAGCACTTGAAAACCGTTGTCAGATATAGATGCCGAAATTTATTCTTTCTCAATCCATACAATTTCATTTTCCAACATGTGAATGAAATTATTGAATGAGAACATGTTCCATAAAGGATTTTCTTCTAATTCTTAAGAATTAAGTAACAACTAATACACAACTATTTGTTTTGTTAGTTAGATTAATGTATTGTTGTTCATGATTTTACTACTTGTGTACTTTTGCAGCTATTATATTTTGTTCCAAATCCTAACTTTAACAGAGTGATCTTAGTGAGTATTAAAGTTGAAAGAGATGAAATTATATTTTTTATTTGCTAGACTTATACTACTGCTGTATTTTTTATTTCAGTATTATTTTACAGTTTAAATTTGCAACAAAATACAAGTTTGTCAAATTCTATGAAAAAAACCCTAAAACTTTAACAATCACCATAAATTTTTCCTATTATTAAGCATTTAACAGTTACTCAAAGAATAGGCTAGGGAAGTGAAGGAGCATTATTGCTTTAGCTCATATCCCGTGAGAGAATAGTTCTAATTATTTATTGATTTGATTCCATTAAGAAAATTATACAAGCCCTCTTCTCTGACCTTTTGCATTTTGAAGAAAAGACCCATTACTTTGTGTTGTTGCAATAGGGTCCAAAGAAACATTGAAGCTGTTTTAATTTTATTTGAAAGATATGGCCTCCACAAACATGAATTAACATTTTCTGATACCTATGTCACTACATGCAAAGATATGTCATCCTTGCCTTTCTTATGGAGATATGTCAGAATTCATATAAGACCGAAGACATCCTCAACAGATCCAAGGAAAGCACAAAACAATATTTTAGTCAGGTAGGATTGATTGGACTAAGCATCCATTAATTCCCACCAATCTAGTTTCAGTAGGTATTTGAAACATAGCTTTGTTGAATTATAGGGTACTGTCAAAATCCTGCTATCAGCAAGTATTAAAAGAAAACCCGGATAAGAAGTGCGACATGCCCAAGGAGTTCGAAGCCGAGGTATAGTTTCTATGCCCTCTCAAAAGAGCCACTCAGCTTTTTGTGGAGGCGACACTATACCGCCCATGCAGAACCACTTATCCACACTTGACGCAAGGTATCTTAGTGGGCAAACTTAGGACATTTCCTAGGAGCAATTGTGAGTGCAATTGACTCCTGAATTCAGATATTGTCGTTGGGAAGTTTTTATAGTTCTTTCAGAACATAGCCCCATCGTTGGTATAACTGACTCTTTGTTACCTTCACTATTCAACGGGCGTGTGGATCCCACTGTCACCATCAATTGTGTTTTTTGAAGGCCCAATTATAGTTGAGAGGAAGGACATTAAGTATTTTTGGGAATTTACACTTATTTTTCTTTTTAAATACAAGTTCACTAACACGTACTTTAAAAGAACGTACATGTGGGGAGTCTTGCACTAAATCGATATTGCAAATCTTGTTAGATGTTCAATAATAGCAGTATAATTTTCATTTCTTTCAACCTAGAAACAAATATAGGATCATTGAACGATAACTATGCACCGAAAAAAATAGAGACACAATAGTTTACCCTAGGAAAACCCAAACTCGGGAAATACCCAAAAAACCTTTATTATTCATAGGTTATTTAGGGTTAGGTTAGGGTTTGTAGTAGAAAATATATAAAGATTTATGCTTTAATGCAAAAAATAGACTTCTAAACTAGTACTGGAAGCAGAATAGTAGATCATCCCAAGGTATTTCATCTAAAAATCTGCAGCAAGCTTCCTCTTGCATTCGGTGATGGGCTTGTCTTCTCCTGTAAGGAAAAAATCATCCACATACAATAGTAGTATCATTGGTTCATCATCTATTATCTCATAATAAAGAATGGTTCTAATTGAGGTAAGCTACACCATTCTGTTGTGGAGAAAGAGAAATGATGTGCTGAAGGTAAGGAATTTCACCCTAGGGAAGGCTAATCGTTTGGTGGAAGAAAATTTTAGTTTCAAGAATTTTCAATTTTGACCTAATTTTGCAGCTGCTGCTGTTATTGAAGAGATTAGGGTTTCAAGTTTTGTGTTGTTCCCTCCATAGATTTGGCTTGACCCTACCTTATCTCACTTGCCTTGTTAGGAAACATTTTCTTGTGGAGTCAGTTTTACAAGATTCCAAACTTCATTTTTTGACCTAGCTCCTGCTAGGGTTTCTAATCCAGTTTTGTACTCAAAATGATTGGAATAAAGGTTGAAGATCGACTTGATGGGGCTTCCAAGTTTCATTTCTCAGAAGTCCAGGGTTCTTCACATATTAGAAGAAAATGATCTTTTGAAGTTCGTCATAAGAAGGTACCAAAAACCAGAAGCGGAAGATGACAAGTCTAATGGAGAAAGAATGATGCTAGAAAAAGACGAATCTTGGTGGATTTAGTAAAGTTCTTCTAGTATGTTGAAGTGATTTTATGAAGATCCAGACTTGGATGATCTCCCAGAAAGAAAATGAATAACAGAGGACTCTCATGGCTCCCACAAAGAGGTAGTGGGAGACCACCCAAAACAACAATAAAATATAAGTAGTTGGATTTATCAAGCACTCTTGCGTTTGCGCTACTACTATCTGTATGTACATCATTCTCTACTGGAAGGCATGAGCTCGAGGGAGACAAATAGCTTTGTCTATGGTTGGGAGATGATTGTTCTTATCATCATGGCTAAACGAGCTCCGCACTCATTTTGTTTCTGTGCTTTTCCATTCTTTTAGTGATCCTATTTATAATGCTATAAATTCTAACACTTATAGGGGGAGATGACCTACACAAATGACACCCAACAGTCCTAAACATGGCCTACATATGTCATGACATCCACAAATTGCAGCAAGCATCCCTAGATCTATTCACAAGAGGTCACAACGCACCTTTATTAGGGAAACAAGCAACCTTTAGAGGATGTTAAATCCTCTAAATTAGTCCAACAGTCCACAATGGAGGTTGGTAGGAAGCCCTAGAGATACGACCTGCTATAAGACAACAAAACAATCCACAAAGAGGAGTAGCACACTCAACAAGGCAGGCGACCTGTCCAGATCTGTCCACATATTAGTAAATTAGTGACTACGACATGCAGCCTCTCCACCAACAATCCATAAGTATCTAGATCAAAGCATAAAGATCACGGATCAGATATAAAGATGAGTAGTAAGCTTTAGTGGGTGGAAGGCCCTATTAATTCTTTAATGATGAGCATGTGGATGAGTAGTAATTCTTTATTGAGTTAGGGTTTTCAATAAATAGGTTAAGGCACCATAATATAAAATAAAGTTAAAGTGTCTTAAGTAGTGGGTACTAGAATCAATTCATCATGTTAAAGGGGTTTAGAAACCATATTAAAAGGGGTGCTAGCATAAGGACCAACAAGTGGTCAACACAAGACCACACCAACCCTACGGCTTTCTTCAGTTCGCATACGGAATTCCTTCCCATGAATCACAAAACCCTATGGTCGCTCAATGTAGACTTCTTCCTTAATGGCATCCAATCCTAATCCAATTTCGATGGAATTGACATGGACTCTCTACCTGTTCCAAAGCTTCATAACCAGCACAACGTTAAATATAATACAATTGTGAGAGTCATTCTCTGGGAGGATGACACCCTATTCAGTTAACTGGGCAGTGTAAGTCCCTAAAAGGGATCTAGGGCCCCCAACATTCTACTAGGGTTCTTGGATTGGGACCAAGCAGGTTGGAGCCTTGGGTAAAAGGGTTGTCTTCCCACCTTGTGGTTACACCTTTGGTCTTGTGGTTTGAAGGGATGTTTACCCATCCTTGATTTGTGGTGGTTAGCCTTGTGTTAGCCTTGTATTGTGTTGACCCTTGCTGGTCCTAGGTGCTAGCGCCACCCCCTTGTTTGTTGGATGAAAAAGTCCATTTTTATGCCTGAGCAACCAACCTAGGGCTGCCACATACTTCCTGGGCTTTCTTCAGTTGTTTAGAGGTTGTTGTCCATGGTGTTGACTGTCTTGAAGGGGCCGCGATTTGTCTAGGGGTGGTTGTTGTATGTTTGAGTGTACCGCTACCTCTTTTGGACTGTTATGAGGGTGTTGAATTCGGTGTTAAGGTTTCCAAAGCCTATTTGTGGATGTCGTCTGCTTTAAGGTCTGTCCTAGACTCCTAAGGATGTTTGATGGATGTTATTGCCTTGTTAAGGGTCCTGCTACTTGTTAGGGTCACATTGGATATTGCTGCTACCCTGTTGAACTCTGTTTGAGGGGGACACTGCCTCGTGTCACGTTGTTTCCTTCTGTTAGGGTTTTCCTTGAATTCATCCACTACTGTGAAGGTTTTGGGAGCAACCATCCACCTTTGTGAAGTTTGTGTGGTCACCATTCTTCGTTGGGAACCATTAGACAAATCAACTTTATGTGCATTTTCTGTAATGGTTACATTCCAAGATACAACATTTTGTTCAACCATTTTACCAAACACCTCTTTTGCATCCTATATGCTTCTATTTTTTGCATTGATATCAACAAGTGCACTCTGCACCATGTTAAATAGATGTTAGATCGTCATAAAAATATCAAAATCGTAATTTTCTAGAATTAGTACTGAAATGCTCAAATTACCATGTTAAATCGTCATTACATACTTTAACTAGATGTTACATCAACATAAAAACATCAAAATCGTCATTTTCTAGAATTAGTACTCAAATGCTCATATTACCATGTTAAATCGTCATTGCATATTTAGTATTTAATTGTTATGTTTTTATATTTTATATGTTTTTCCTAATTTATTGTTTCATTCTACTTATAACTGGAGGTCTAGTTTTGTGGTAAATGGAAAATCTAGAATAAAACATCAGATGAAGGAAAGAAATACACTATTATCATTAAGGTGGATCAAAATATGGCACCATTACAAAAGATAAATAGTCATAAAATATATGGTGTAGATGAAAACAAAATAAGAATATAAAGGACAAAAAACATTAACTTATGGGCAAAGGGAGAACTATTTCAAATAGATCCTATAACAAATTATCGCCCAAACTTTAAAAATGTAACAGGACTAGTGAAGTTTTTGTGTAATGGAAAGAAGGATATTGTGAAAATATAGAAAGAAATTTTAAACACCTTAAGGAGAAGGTCAATAATTTGCACAAAACAATCTATGATTTGGAGTACAAAAACTGCAGGTTGGTTGAAAACACTAATCAAATTCAGAATATGAATTTAGTTGCGAATAAAGAAAATATGAGTTTACGACAAACCATCTCTTTGAACAATCAAAATATTGCGAACAACCTTAAGCAAAACTCCAGAGTTATCAAAGAAAGACAATGTCTTAGTAAAGAGGTGAACAACTTAAAATCTAAGGTTAATATTTTAACACACAGTTTGAAAACAATTAAGAAAACACCGTTTGGATGAAGAAATAGGGTTAAAAATTTTACTAGCATTTATTCTTTGATATCAATGGGGGGTGCTATGAAAAAGAGGGTACATGCTATTAAATCTCTCATGAAGCCAAACAAGACAAATGAGATCGATGATAGTGAAATCTTATATTATATATTGAAGTCAATTTTAGATAAAGTCGAGATAATCTCTATGATTGGACAACTACGTTTTAGTTCCCTTAGAAAAATACTTGTAGATCAAGTGATAAATCAAATAGCAGAGTCCATGAATGTAGAGAAAGTCCAAAGTGTTTGTGATGATACCGGGATTAGTAGACGCGGTTATCAAACACTCTTCAAATGCTTACGAGAAGGATTAATAAACGCATGAATCACTAAAGTTCTCATTCCTCGTCTTTTTCATGTAGCAAATGCTCGTATAACAAGTAATAGAAAAATTGTTGACCTCGTGGGTGACATGTATTATATAAAAGCAAAGAAAGAGATAGAACAAAAGGGTGGAAAACAAATAGTCAAAATGAAATTGCTATATTAAATCCAAAGAACAACATATGGTTAAATCTAGAAAAAACATTACAAGCTATGGTCAAATTCTATGATATTTCTATGGAGGAAGAAAAAAGAAAATTGATTTTTTTCATTAAATTGGATGAGATGGAGCTCATCAATAATGAGAAACATGAAATAATTTATGTTACATTAATGAATAGGGCCATGGATCCTAATATTGAAGTAACTGATAAAAAATATTTTTTTGTCCAATCTGATAATCACATATGGTGGTTGGGGTTTTTTTTCATTTATAAGGAGAATCATGAAACATTAAAATGGTTTTTTTATCTGACTTCAATACCCACAACAATCGCCTCACATTGAATGGGAGAAAATCTTGAAGTTGATGGTTATGGTTCATATGAAGTTGAATGGCATATAGCAGCTGATTTAAAAACATTAAAGTGCATGTATAATGTTGGTCGTGGTGCTAATGCAAAGCATAGTTGTATTTATTGTATGCACACGAGGAAAAAATAAAAATTACCAAGTGGTGGGTGGTCAAATGGGATTATGAGTTGTAAATAGGACATCGTTCCAAAACGAGATGAGATGGATAAAAATATAGATCCCATACTACCTATATCACTTACAAGAGTACATATATGTAGACTACATGGGTTTGTGAGAATTGTTGATAAATTAGTGTACATTTTTATTCTATTTGTTTGAAATAAGAGACCACAAGAAATTGCTCAAACTTCAATTGAAACAATTGAGAAGGTTCTTTCTAATGCTGGTTTACATGGAGGCAATGTAAAAATTTGTAAAGATACAAAATTGTCAGGGGCTCAAGGTAATGTTCCTTCTAAACCATCCATGGGTGGGGTTTAAGAAAGACACTTTATAGCAGGGATGTCAAACCATCAGGAAAATGTCAGTGGGAAATTTATAAGGACCTTATTGATGCAGAGGATAATCGAATTGATAATGACATATCTGCATAAAGAAGACAAAAACAAATTGGATGGGACTCTCTATATTGTTTCCATTAATGGATAAGGAGGAATTTGAAAACAATGCAGAGTGTCATCCAAACTTTTTTTTTCTTAATGCAGTTCTTTCATTATCAATTCGATCATTCTCTACATCAAAAAGTTTCTTATAAATTTCCCAATGACCTTTCCTGATGGTTTGACATCTGCTATTAAGTGTCTTGCTTTAACCCCACCCATGGATGGTTTAGAAGGAACATTACCTCAAGCCCCTGATAATTTTGTATCTTTAAAATTTTTTACATTGCCTCCATGTAAACCAACATTAGAAAGAACCTTTTCAATTGTTTCAATTGAAGTTTGAGCAATTTTTTGTGGCCTCTTATTCCAAGCAAATAGAATAGAGAGGTACATTAATTTATCAACAATTCTCACAAACCCATGTAGTGTACATATATGTACTCTTGTAAGTGGTATAGGTAGTATGGAATCCATATTTTTATCCATCTCATCTCGATTTGGAACCATGTCCTGTTTATAACTCATAATCTCATTTGACCACCGACCACTTGGTAATTTTTCTTTTTTCCTTATGTGCATACAATAAATGCAACTATGCTTTGCATTAGCTCCATGGCCAACACTATACATGCACTTTAATTTTTGTAAATCAACTCCTAGATACCATTCAATTTCATATGAACCATAACCATCAACCTTAAGATTTTCTCTCATTCTATGTGAGATGATTGTTGTGAGTATTGAAGTTTGATAAAAACCCATTTTAATGTTTCATGAGTCTCATTAGAAATGCGAAACAACCCCAACCACCATATGTGATTCTCAGATTGGACAAAAAAAATATTTTTTATCGGTTACTTCAATATTAGGATCCATGGCCCTATTCATTAATGTAACAAAAATTCTTTCATATTTCTCATTATTGATGAATTCCATATCATCCAATTTAATGACAAAAATCAATTTTCTTTTTGTTTACTCCATATAAAAATCATAGAATTTGACCATAGCTTGTAAGGTTTTTTCTACATCTAACCATATGTTGTTCTTTGGATTTAATATAACAATTTCTTTTTGACTATTTTTTTTCCACACTTTTGTTTTTATCTTCTTCTTTGCTTCTATATGATACATGTCATCCATGACGTCGAAATGTTTTCTATTACTTCTTGTACAAGTATTTGCTACATGAAAAGGACGATGAATGACAACTTTAGTGATTCTTTCATTTATTAATCCTTCTCGTAACCATTTGAAGAGCGTTTGATAACCTTGTCTACTGATTCCGGTGTCATCACAAACACTTTGGACTTTCTCTAGATTCATAGACTCTACTATTTGATTTATCACTTGATCAACAAGGCTTTTCCTAAGGGAACTAAAACTAGGTTGTCCAATCATAGAGATTATCTCATCTTTATTGAAAATGGACTTCAATATATAAGACAAGGTTTCATTATCATCGATCTCATTTGATTTGTTTGGATTCATGAGATATTTAATAGCATGTACACTCTTTTTCATAGCACCCCCCATGGATATCAAAGAAGAAATGTTAGTAAAAATTATAACCCTATTTCTTCTTTCAGTCATTGTTTTCTTGCTCATTTTCAAACTATGTGTTAAAATAGAAACCTTAGATTTTAAGTTGTCCACCTCTTTACTAAGACATTGTCTCTCTTTGACAACTCTGGACTTTTCTTTAAGGTTGTTCACAATATTTTGATTGTTCGAGAAGATGGTTTTTCGTAAACTCATATTTTCATTATTTGCAACCCAATTATATTCATAATTTGATTAATGCTTTCAACCAACTTGTAGTTTTTGTACTCCAAATCGTAGATTGTTTTGTGCAAATTATTAATATTCTCTTCAAGGTGTTTAAAATTTCTTTCTATATTTTCACAATATCCCAGAAATTCATTCTTTCCATTACACAAATACTTCACTAGTCCTGTTAGGTTTTTAAAGTTTGGGCGAGAATTTGTTATAGGATATATTGGAAATAGTTCTCCCTTTGCACATAATTTAATGTTTTTTGCCCCTTCTATTCTTCTTTTGTTTTCATCTACACCATATATTTTAGGACTATTTCTCTTCTGTAATGGTGTCATATTTTGATCCACTTTAATCATAATAGTGTATTCATTTCCTTCCACTTTAATCATAATAGTGTATTTATTTCCTTCATCTGATGTTTTTTCTAGATTTTTCATTTACCACAAAATTAGACCTGCAGTTACAAGTAGAATGAAATAATAAATTAGGAAAAACATATAAAATATAAAAATATAACAATTTAAATATTAAATCTACAATGACTATTTAACATGGTAATTTGAGCATGAGTACTAATTCTAGAAAATGACGATTTCGATGTTTTTGTGTCAATCTAACATCTATTTAACATGGTGGGGAGTGAACTTGTTGATATGTATGCCAAAAATGGAAGCATATAGGATACAAAAAAGGTGTTTGATAAAATGGTACAATGAAATGTTGTATCCTAAAATATAATCATTGCAGGAAATGCACATAATGGTTTCAATGAAGACACTGTAAAGTTGTTTTGTCTAATGGTTCCCAACAAAGAATGGTGACCACAAAAACCTCACAAAGGTGGGATGGTTTCTCCCAAAACCCTCACAGTAGTGGATGAATTCAAGAAAAACCCTAACAAAGGGAAACAACGTCACACAAGGAGATGGCACCCTCAAATAGACTTCAGCAGGGTAGCGATAGTCTCCAACGTGACCCTAACAAGTAGCAGGACCCTCAACAAGGCAGCGACATCCATCAAACATCCTTAGGAGTCAACTAGAATGGACCCTGAATTAGACGACACCCATAAACAGGCTTTGGCATCCTTGAACACCAAATTAAGTACCCTCATAACAATCCAAAAGAGGCAGTGGTACCCTCAAACATGCAGCAGCAACCCCTAGACAAATCGCGGCCCCTTCAAAACAGTCAACATTATGGACGATAGCCTCTAAACAACTAAAGAAACCTTCAGAAAGTATGTGGCAGCTCTAGGTAGGTGGCTCATGCAAAAAAATAGACTTTGTCACCCAACATACAAGGGGGCGTTAGCATCTAGGACCAACAAGTGTCAACACAATACAAAGCTAACACAAGGATAACCACCTCAAATCAATGATGGGTAAACACAACTTCAAACCACAAGACCAAAGGTGGGAAGACAACCCTTTTACCCATGGATCCAACTTGATTGGTCCCAATCCAAGAACCCCAGTAGAATGTTCGGGTCCCTAGATACTTGCTAGGGACTTACACTGCCTGGTTAACTAACCAAGAACCCTAGTTAACAAACTAGGGTTTCATCCTCCTAGAGAATGGCTCTCACAACTATATTATATTTAACATGTGCTGGTTATGAAGCTCTGGAATAGGTAGAGAGTCCATGTCAATGCCATCAAAATTGGATTAGGATTGGATGCCATTAAGGAAGAAGTATACATTGAGCGGCAAGAGTTTTTTGTGATTCATGGGAAGAAATCCCATGTGTGCGGATTGAAGAAGGTCGTAGGGTTGGTGTGGTCTTATGTTGACCACTTGTTGGTCCTTATGACAGCACCCCTTTTAATATGGTTCTTAAACCCCTTTGACATGATGTCTCGATCCTAGTACCCACTACATAAAACACCTTAAATTTATTTTATATTATGATGTCTTAACCTATTTATTCGAAACCCTAACTCAATAAACAATTACTACTCATCCACCTTCTCATCAACAAAGAATTAAGAAGGTCGTCCACCTGCTGAAGCTTACTACTCATATTTATGTCTGATCCGCGACCTTTATGATTTGATCTAGCTACCTATGGATTTTTGGTGGAAGGTCGCACGTCGTAGTGACTAATTTACTAATATGTGGACAGATCTGGACAGGTCATCTACCTTGTTGAGTGTGCTACTCCTCTTTGTGGAATTTTTTTATGTCTTATAGTAGGCCGCAGCCCTAGGGTTGCCTACCAACCTCCACCGTGGACTGTTGGACTAATTTAGAGGAGGTTGCATCCTCTAAAGGTTGATTGCTTTCCTTAATAAAGGTGGTTTGTGACCTCTTGTGAACGGATCTAGGGTTGCTTGGTGCAATTGGTAGAGGTCGTGACATATCTAAGCCATGTTTATGACTATTGGTGTTAGAATTTATAGCAGTATAATTAAGATCACTAAAAGAATGGCAAAGCATAGAAACAAAATGAGTGTAAAGATCGTTTAACCATGATAATAAGAACAATCATCTCCCAACCATAGACAAATTTATTTGTCTCCCCCGAGCTCATGCCTTCCAGTAGAGAATGATGTACATCCAGATAGTAGTAGGGAAAACCCAAGAGTGCTTTGATAAATCCAACTACTTATATTTTATTGTTTTTGTGGGTGGAATCCCACTGTATCCTTGTGGGAGCCATGAGAGTCCTACGTTCTTTGTTTTCTTGCCGGGATATCATCGCAGTCTGGATATTCATAATATCACCTCAACATACTAGAAGACCTTTATTGAATCCACTAAAAGATTCTTCTTGCTCTGGCATCATTCTTTCTCCATTGAGACTTGTCATATTATGTTTATCGTTCTGGGACCTTCGTATAACGAACTTCAAAATATCATTTTATTCTAATATGTGAAGAACCCTAGACTTCTAAGAAATTAAATTTGGAAGCCCAATCAAGTTGATCTTCAACCTTCATTCCAATCATCTTGACTGCAGAACTAGATCAGAAACTCTGGCAGGAGCTAGATCAAAAAATGATGTTTGGAATCTTGTAAAACTGACTACACACAAAAATGTGCCCTAGCAAGGCAAGTGAGAGAAGGTAGGGTCGAGCCAAACCTATGGAGGGAACAACACAAAACTTGTAACAGTAAATTTCTGCAATAACTGCAGCAACTACAAAATTAGGTCAAAATTGAAAATTATCGAAACTGAAAGATCTAAAACCCTAACTGATTAGGTCGGCCTAGAAAGATCTAGATTGAATATTTTATTTCATGCTCGTGCACCCAAAGATAGTGAGTATGATGACGAAGTCAAAACCAAAGAAGATGAGGACTCTAGTGAAGAATATGTACTAATCTTAGCCCTCACTGGTTCGGTTTCTCAAGGAAGTGATACTTGGCTAGTGGACAGTGGAGCCTCAAAACACATGACGGGATATAAGGAGTCTATTTCACATCTCATGCGGAAAGACTCACCACACAAAGTAAAGCTTGCAGATGATTATCAATACCCTATCAAAGGGATGGGAGAATCCTCTTACAAGTTAGACTCTGGAAATTCCATGAATATGAAGGAAGTGCTATATGTTCCAGGTTTGACGAAGAAGCTTCTATCTATTTCAGCATTAGATAAGAAAGGTCTTAGAATTTCATTTGTAGATGGCGAAGTTCTCATGTGGCCAAATGGGAAGACTATAAATGATGCAATTGTTATTGGAGTAGAAGGACTTTATAAACTTAAGGGTCATGCAAATTCAACACTGATGACTAGTATAATGAGCCCCTATGAACTATGGCATAGAAGACTACCTCATGTACATTACAAATCCTTACCAATAATAAGTAAGGTGGTGACTAGACTACCAAAAACCCAGGTTGATCATGAAGGAGTGTGCACAAGGAAAAAGTACGAAGGAACCATTTCCAAGCAGTGATAGCAAAGCTAAAGACATATTGGACATTATTCATTCCGACATTTGTGGACCTATGTCTACTACTTCATTAAGCGGGTATGTTTACTATGCTTCTTTTATTGATGATTACTCCCGCAAAACATGGATTTATTTTCTAAAGAGTAAAGATGAATTTTTTGGAAAGTTTAAAGAGTTCAAGGCTCTTGTGGAAAACTTCTCTAAAAATATAATCAAGTTTCTAAGGACAGATAATGGAGGGGAATACACTTCAAGTAATTTCAAAGATTTTTGTAAACAAGCATGGATTAAGAGGGAGCTTACCATTCCCTATAATCCACAGCAGAATGGTGTAGCTTACCTCAATTAAAACCATTTTTATTATAAGATCATAGATGATGAACCTATGATACTACTATTGTATGTGGTTGATTTGTTCCTAACAGGAGAATACAAGCCCATCATTAAATGCAAGAGGAGGCTTGCTGCAGAATTTGAGATGAAAGACCTTGAGATGATGCACTATTCTGCTTATAGTACTAGTTTAGAAGTTTAGAAGTTTATTTTTTTGCATTAAAGCATAAAGATTTTATTATTATTTTCTACTACAAACCCTAACCTAACCCTAAATAACATATGAATAACAAAGGTTTGTTGGGTTTTTCCCAAGTTTGGATTTTCCCAGTGTAAACTATTGTGTCTCTCTTTTTTGTGCATAGTTATCTTTCAGTGATTCTATATTTGTTTCTAGGTTGAAAGAAATGAAAATTATACTGAATATTATATTGCTATTATTAAAAATCTAACAAAATGTGCAATGTCGATTTAGTGCAAGAGTCCCCACATGTACGTTCTTTTTAATTATGAGTTAGTGAACTTGTATTTAAAAATAAAAATAAGTGTAAATTCCCTAAAAGACCTGATGTCCTTCCTCTCAACTATAACTGCGACTTCCAAAAACACTTTTTATGGTGACATTGGGATCCACACACCAATTGGCTAGTAAAGGTAAAAAAGAGCCAGTTATACCGACGATGGGGCTATGTTCTGAAAGAACTGGAAAAACTTCCCGACAGAAATATCTGACTTCAAGAGTCAATTGCACTCACAATTGCTCCTTGGAGATGTCCTAAGTTTGGACACTAAGATACCTTGCATCAAGTGTGGATAAGTGGTTCTTCCTGGGAGGTATAGTGTGGCCTCCACAAAAATTTAAGTGGTTTTTTGGAAAGTACAGGGCAACTATACCTCGGCTTTGACCTCCTTGGGCACGACGCACTTCTTATCCAGGTTTTCTTTTAACACTTGTTGATATCGGGATTTTGACAGTACCCTATAATTCAACAATGTTATGTTTCAAACAACTAATGAAACTAGATTGGTGGGCATTAATGGATGCCTAGCCCAATCAATCTATCTAGCTAAAATATTGGTTTGCGACCTCCTTGGATCTGTTGAGGATGTCTACGATCTTATATGAATTCTTGCATATATCCACAAGAAAGGCGAGGCTAACATATCTTTGCATATAGTAAAATCGGTGCCAGAAAATGTTAATTCATGTTTGTGGAGGCCATATCTCTCAAATAAAATTAAAACAACTTCAATGTTTCTTTGGACCCTGCTACAACAACACAAAGTAAAGTATCTCTTCTTCAAAATGCAAATGGTTGGAGAAGAGGGCTTGTATAATTTTCTTAATGGAATCAAAATAATAAATAACTAGAACTATTCTCTCACGGGATATGATCTAAGCAATAATTCACCTTCACTTCCCTAGCCTATTCTTTGAGTAAGTGTTAAATGCTTAATAATAGGAAAAAATTATGGTGATTGTTAAAGTTTTAGGGTTTTTTTCATAGAATTTGACAAACTTGTACTTTAATGCAAATTTAAACTGTAAAATAATATTGAAATAAAAAATACAGCAATAGTATAAGTCTAGCAAATAAAAAATATAATTTCATCTCTTTTAACTTTAACACTCACTAAGATCACTCTGTTAAAGTTAGGAATTGGAACAAAATAAAACAGCTGCAAAAGTACACTGTAAAAGTACACAAGTGATAAAATCATGAACAACAATACATTAATCTAACTAACAAAACAAATAGTTATTTATTAGTTGTTACTTAATTCTTAAGAATTAAAAGGAAATCCTTTTTGGAACATGTTCTCATTCAAGAATTTCATTCACATGTTGGAAAATGGAATTGTATGGATTGGGAAAGAATAAATTTGGACATCTATATTTGACAACGGTTTTCAAGTGTTTACCTCCAGTATAAAATATTTCCCAATTACTCTATTGGTTAAGGTGTGTCGTTGACATTCTTATGACTTTCCATTCGTCTTTTTTATAACTATGAATAATTAGGTTCAAGGTATACTTTTATTTAATATCATATGATTCAAACTAATGGGTTTGTCATCTTGTTTCGGTAGTCTTTGTGATTGCAATCTAGCGAAATTAGAATTCTACTAATGTACTTCATTTGGAGCAAGGTGAATACAAGAGTGATATTGTCATTGATGGAGTCCCACTTTTTGAGGTTTTCTGAATTTCATCTTCTAAAGCCTTTATAAGATTTATGGTCGTTTTCTTGGGATGTCTCATAGGTTATAGTTACACTAAGTAAAGGAGGCCCTCTTTGACGTAGAAAGAATTAAATCAACACTTTGCCACTAGGATCATTATAAGTTTATGCTAGACTTGTCTCCAAATCCTATACTATTTTTATGGAAAGGCCGTGGATAAGTGTTATAAAGGTTTATAAGAGACGAGCATAATCAGAATGGCTCAAAAAACCTAATTTCAAAAATAAAAAACCTTACTTCGAAAATAATACATTATGGGCATTAATGTGAAACCATAACCTAAGCCATAAGCATATGAAACATGCACCTTATTTCTTAGATTCCAATATCATAAAGAGAAAGAGATATATTTCTTAGATTCCAATATCATAATTGAAAGTTGCTAATATCTATAAAATCAAAATATGAGTAAGGATAATATAATGAAATTGGACTTGCTTCAGGATATATTTATATACATTAATAGCATTAAGAGTGGTATGCAAGCAAGTGGTTTATGGGGAAGTTATTGATGAGAAGATCATTGAAGTTGTTTAATCATGCCCTAGTAGGGATACCATGGAGTTGTTGAAGCTCTAGCAGAGCTGCCATAATAGTAATCAGGCCCTATAGGTATTCCACTGATTGTTTGTAGCTTGCCAAGGTCTGTTCCAGTGATCTGAGAGTTTGACCATTACCTAGTGAAGATACCTTGGAGTTGTTGAAGCCCTAGCAGGGATGCCATAACAATAATCAAGCCCTAGAGTGTTGCCACTGGTTGTTTGAAGCTTGACATCACCAATTTCATTAAGGATCAAGGCTGCCATTATTTTGTTATGCGATGATAAAGGGTAGATGCCATCAATATCAGGGTTGACGTCATCTCAAGGCTTGCATCTAGGGATTTTTTCACCTATAGCAGTCTTCAGTGGGCTTCTTTCAAATTTCAATGGCTTCTTTTTGTTTCTCTTAGCATGTAACAAGCCCTAGGGTCTTCATTGTAAAGTTTGCTCCAATTCTGCTCATGTAAAATTCAGTCATATCATATTTATGTAATATTATTCTTGTTGGGGTTTTATTCCTTTAACAGGTTTCCCCAAGGTAAAAATATTGTGCCTATTGTGTTGATTGATAAATGGTGAATGTTTTAGTCTTCAAGTGTATTTGCTAAAACTTAAAATCAGTATATTGTTCTGCTACATAACCATATCATATTTGCAAATATATAAAAATTTAACAAAAACCAATTATGACAAGAGATGCTCGCTATATGGCATGATTTGACTATATGTGAGCGTATTTGATGGGACACGAATTCATGGTGAAAACTTACCATAACAAAGTTTACTATTGCAATGTCCTTGTAACCAAAATGGGTATTCACTACCACTACACCAAATACTGAGAATACTTAATGTTAAGACTGTATAGATACCATGATATCATAAAGATAGGAAAAACTACTCACAGTCACACAATATGCACATAAGAGTTGGGGGCACCTACACATCCAAGTTAGAATGCACCTACAATTCTTAAAGTAGATCTTAAATTGGAGATGTTGGGTAGGGCTATCAAGGTGTATGGGAAATCATTTGCCCAACAAATCTCTCAAGTGAATTATAGGGTCAAAGATGAAAAGCTACTTTTCAGCAGGAGTCTCCACGGGATTGAAACTAAACAATGCTTGAATGGAACCTGTATTAAACGAATAGAGGAAAATGTAAACACTAACCCCCTCAGCTCTCTTTTTGGTATCCCTTTTAGATCATATCAGTTTAATACCTTTGTTTTTCATTTTATGAATAGGTCCAATTACAGAAAGGCAGCCATACTGTAATATCTGATGTTAAAATATTGAAATTGTATGGTGACAGTACATTTATAACCCCCAATACCTGCGCTAACACAACACATATAGCCCCTAGGAAAGATGCATTGCTTCTCTATCTTCATATTTTCCTATTTTTTGCTGCTCTGCATAGACTGCTTGTAGGTCTCGTTCTCTCTAACAAATCCTTTTTTCTACTTTGTAATTCGATTTAGAAAATCATTGTAGCAAAATAAATATACCCTTAGGGAGAAAATCCATGGGAACCTGTTGGCAGCAAGCAACAACCTCTTCACTTCTTGACAAAGTGAAGAGAGATCAGTCCTTTATGTGATAAATGAATTAAAAATTATATAGAGCTCCTTCAGAATCTTTGATTCTGAAGGTGCTCTTAATTAAAGAAAAAGTAATTAATGACTCTAGAAGCTAATAGGGACTTGATCATCGAACTTGGCTTTTGAATGAAGGATTGATAAGTTTCGTAAATTCTCATTAAAAATTGTTTAAAATATTGAAACGAGTTTATGTGACTTAAGGGTTTTGTGTCAAAGAAATATCATAAAACACATTGTTTAGGGTATTATTAATCTCAAAGACTAAGTGAATTTGGGAATCTAATATCATAAGTAATATCCTATCATAAACTTTGTCAAAATCATACTTAATCGATAAATGATGGTTTATATAGGACGCGTTTCACATATGATAAATACCCTATATAATGATACATACTATAGTGTGTTAATAGCATGTATAAAGCTTTCGATTTAATGTTGTATATATATAGTTTGTACATATATATAAAATAAAACACCAAGCTGGCCCTATGATTAATACCTACTTAATCTTAAAAACGCAATTTATTACTCTTAATATCACGGCGTAACATCATAGAACAATGATGGTCGTCTGATGAGCTGGCCATTTGTTTTGGATCGATGAGTTGGTATGAGAACGTGGCTTTCACCCCTTGACAGAGTCGACAGTTGTATGCATATTTGGCAAAACCGTGTTGACAGTGTTAATCACTAACAGTCATTTCAAACTATGGCCATTGTACTTATAATAATGAACCACTGTCAATAATCAATGATCTTAATAATGGTTATATCAGTTGTCATATCGCTGGTTCGCCAAGTTAAGCAGTCTTCGTATCGCTGGTTCGTTAAGTTAAGTAGTGATCACTACTTGGCAGGGTCAAAACGCAGATAAGTTGGCATAAGCCATGATGTAGCATGAAAGTTGTAATATTTATCACCATCCCGCTAAAATGGTAGGTTCAGAGATTTGATTTTGATCAGATTTCAAGCATGTGAAGATTTTTCTAGCATGTCGTGTGTGTGGATACCTATTCCCTCTGTTTTCACTTTCCCTTTCATTCCACGACTAAGCCCAGACAGTGCTGAAGAAACCATGTCTCCTCTGAATCGTTTTGAAATCACAGGGTATGAAATTATTGAAGCTAATCAGGAGGTTGCCCAGAAATTCGAGAAAATGGGATGGACGCATTTCTTTCAAAGCTTTGATGGTCATCATGTGGAGATTACCAGAATGTTTGCAATGGGTTTTAAAAATGACAGGGTGCGAATTGGGGGTTTTGAGTTTGTTATCAATGAAGACAAAATTGCTGAAGCCACGAAACTTCCCCAGGTGGGAGAACGCTGGTTTAAAGGCCTTATGGTGGATAAGAAGAAGTGTTTGGCTTTGTTTACGCCTTTACCAGATGAAACGAAATTGAGAGTAGGCGTGCCTGTAAAATTTCTCAAGCCCGAGTGGAGAGCTTACTATGAAATCTTGGTAAGATACGTAACCTGTTGTGGACGTTTTTCCCATTTGCATTTGTATCATTTACGGTTGTTGTTAGCGGTAAAGGGTTATAAACTTAATTTGCCCTTCTATCTGTGGCAAAGCCTGAAGAAAATGTCACAGTCTATAAGGAATTTCAATAACCCTGATAATAGTCTGTGTCACCATGGGTTGATTAAAATTTTACTGCAATTTCAATTATCCGCAAAAGGTCGGTCTTGGGATGAATTCCTAGTCGATTGTAAATTGGGGCCAACACAGCATTGGCCTAATTCATCTCCTCGAGCTCGTAGGAAACGAAAAATCATAGATCCTGAGGATGATAGCTCAGAGGATAATGAACCAGAGGCCATAAGCACGTCTGTAGACGATGAGGTAGATAAAGATGATGATAGGGTTTCAGTTCCTTGCAGTTCTAGGGAAATTTTAAATGAATCTCAGCCCGAGAATAATGATGGCAACCCTGTAAAATTAAAAGAGGGATTAGCCGAAGACGAAATTGATAAACCCGCTGAATGTGATAAAATTTCTATGCATAAGCTGAACCATTTGGCTCAGGTTTGTTGTGATAAGGAAGGGTCGAAGGTTGGAAACTTATCATCTTCACGTAGAATCACCAGAAGCATGCATAGTCGTCATTCTACTCCAAGGTATAAGTCTGATCCACAGACTTCCAAATCTACTGCTGCCGAACCCGCAGTTGTTGATATTGAGGATGATATTCCGATACCTGTCCCTAGCGCAATGGGTGTAGGGAATTCCACCACTGTCCAGGGGAATGATGTGCCATCAGGTGAGGTCGAGGGTAATCAACTAGAAATAGATGTTGACACTGTACAGTTTGAACCATCACACAATCAGCGTTGTGATAGTCCTCGTTCTCCTCATATAGCTAGCGAAGACGAAACCCTACAGCAGGTATTAGGAAATATCTATCAGGATAAAAAAGCAGAGTCTAGAGGAAAACGCAAACAGTATACGGTCTTGTTGGAAGAAGAAAATAAAACGTTCAAGAAAGAATTGTTAGAATGGATTGACAGGTGGAAAAAGGCCAACGTGAAAAAGAATCAATTCAAGAAATCTAAGAAATCCATATTAAAAACAAACCAGATGCTTTTGGAACGAATTGAAAAACAAAATATCAAAATTATCAGGTTGAAGGCTAAATTGGCCGAAGCTAGAAGAGTAGTCGCTCTTCATAATGAAGCCTAATAAGTTCTTTTCCTTATTGACAGGTAACGATTATTTTGATTAAGCATGTCTGTAAAATCGGAGATTTTACAGGCATGCATTTATAATTTTGTTTTAATTTTTCGGTTAACTGTGTTAAATCGTTTTTGATATAATGTATTTATTGAATTTAATGCAGGAGGGTTTTATCACCGCTTTCTTCCAAGAATGCAGGACATGGTGGATGCGTTGGCATGAAAGTATAGCTGATCTGTTACAAGTTGGAGTATTCTGAATGGCCAAGAATGTTCTGAGATGCCTCGACTCAGGCTAGTCGATTCTATTTTTAGTATTTGGTGTAATTAGATGCTTTTATGGTTAAGTAATTTCCTATAATGTTGCATGCAACATTTATAGCAAAAACCGACTCTCAGTAGTATATGAAGGAAGATTTTTGATGAACTCAGGGGGGATGAAGTGTAGAAGAAAACTTCTTGAAATATATTCTATTGCTAGTATTACTTCAAACTTGAAGCTGAAACTTTGTTGTGGATAATACTGGATATCTACGAATGATGCTGTGAATGGTATTCATTTTTGGGTTTTATATATACATATATTTCGGTTTGTCATCTTCTGTTTATATGCAAACTCTGTATGCTGTGTCATACTGATGTTTAAACAATTTTTCACTTTGTCGTCTCAAGATTAGTTATTGAATGCATATGTCATTATGGTTTGTTCATTAGTGTGTTCACTATAAACATTAGCTTGAATGATATAACTTCTTGTTTATTTAAGGTTTCATTTGTATGTTAATGGTGAATTTTAAATAAACATTATCTCAAAATTGAATGACTGTCTTGATCAATAATTATTAATCAATTCTGGAAGTGAAATTTGACTGTGTCTTTTTGGTTGAAACTCATCTCCATTTCTATATAGCAGAGTAATTGTTGTTATAATTTAAACATGTTTGGTTTATATCATACTTCAATTTTCTGTTATGAGATTAATGATTAATCTTAGTTTCAAATCTGCTCTCAGCTGAGATAGGGTTAAATAGGATAGATAGATTAGTTTTAAGTTTATTTTATTTTAGCATTGTTAAATCATTCTGCATACTGTAATTAAGCTTTCATACTTAGAAAATTTCACAAAAAAATTGAAGTCTTTCTTTCCGAAAGCAGCTTTAGGACATTTGTAAATATATAGATAGGATAAACATTAGAATAGGTTAGATTTTGCTAGTTTTGAGGTTTCCTTAAGAGACAAACTAGCTGGTAGCAGGACCATAACCTGCGAGGTCTTGTTAATTTAAACACACCGGATACTGCTTTAAGTTGATTGTGTGGATAAAACCTCTTTATTGGCTCTGATTCATAAAATCAGGCCAACAGAACCCTACTCAAAAAATTTAAATCTACTTATGCCCAAGGGGGGAAGAACTCAAAACCTTGCCTTCAAACACCATCGAGCATAAAGACTTCAGTTGTATCTTTTTTTTTGGCCAAAAGAACTAGCTCTGGTGCGTAATTTATGGTTGGGTGTATAATTTATGCTAGTCCTTCTTAATAAGGGATTTTGTATTTATTATAACATAACAAATAGATTTCAAGAAAGAAAACTTTAATTAAAAAATAACCAAAGGCGGTATAAGATAGGATAATTTTATTAACATCCACATAAAATTAAACTAGTAGTTCTATGTGATTCAAAAGTACAATCCAGTAGTGGTGAACAATTCAAAGCAGCTCCTAGAGGCTAAATGGTAAAGTAAAATTAAAATATGATAAACTACTAAATGATAAAAAGTAGTAAAAAGCATAATCCTAAAGGTCAGGTCAAGTTAGTGTATAAATAGAGAGTGTGTCTCTCTCATTTTACACATTCTATTCTCTCACTCACATTGTGGAGAGTGGCGCACTTGTGGAGGAGGAGGCTCTGCTACTAGGAGAAGACTATCTCTTGTATTCTGGTTGTATCATTCCTCTATCTATCTCTGAGGAAGTTATTGGGGTTTTTCACCTTTATGGTTTTCCCCAAGTAAACTCGGTGTCTCTTCTGTGCTTGCATTATTGTGGCCATGAATGATATGCTGTAGATTTGCTATACATGTTGTTCTCTCAGTTAATATCCTAGATTAGATTGAAGTAAATTCTGAAAATTTAACACTCTTTTATTCAGATAGCTCTCCTCTCAAAACAGTGCCTCACAGGCTATGATTTTACATTACATTAGGGAAGAAGACAGAGAGAGAGAGAATTGTAACAGTAAATCTGTTCTGGATGTAAATATCAGAACCTATATAGATGATAGGCCTGATTTGGATGCTCCAACTGCTGGAAGTCTTCACAGGTACGTCCTCCTTCAAACAGGTGTCTCCATCAGGGGAAACTCCTCCAATTTTAGCTGGACGAACTGGGGCAATGAGTAGAGAGAGAGATCATGGATGGATTCATCCCCATGGCATGGAAGCCAATAACATGGACTGATAACAGCTTCTAAATCCCACTGGAGGCCCTGGGCATGCTCCTCCCCAACAATACTCTTCTGCTGGTGATCCTCCTCTAAATCTGGCTGTAGTTCTCCTTCAATGGTGACCTCCTCTCCAGTCTGGCATTAGATCTTCATGGCTGCTCTATACTGGACATCAATGGCTGCTATATCACTGGTTGGACCTGCACAACACTCCTGGATAACTCACACAGACTTGGGGCACATCACCCAAGCAAACATGTTGAGGCACAACACTCAACTGCAGAGGCTCAGAGCTCTCAAACTGAAATTTTAAATGACAAAAGTTCTTTCCTGAAGTGAGAATCATGCTTAAATAGATGAGATGGCTTGCTTGGAAAGCTAGACCACACATGTGGGTGAGGTAGGGCGCATCCCTTCTGAGTTTGGCAAGTTTTTGTGCTTTCTCACTTTCTTTCCTCATTTCCCATCAATCTGAAATGCCAAGTGCGCTCTAGCTTCTTTTCTGGATTGGCAAGTGCGCCCAAGATGCCTTTCTGGATGTTGCTAAATCTCTGTTGAGCTTTTCCTACTTCTTTCCATTCCACTTACTTTCTACTTTTATGCCTTTGCCAACTTTTCCCATCTTTTCCTGATTCTTTCTATTTCTTTTCCACTTTCCTGTTTTTCCCAACTTTGCTCCAGCTTTTGCCAGTTTCTAATTCTATTCTGACTTTCTTTCCATTCTGGATTATTCTCCACTTGGAAAAGTCATCCACTTGACCACAATTTCGACCTCCTAGCCTTATTATCCAACTTGGCAATATTTATTAGCATTTAATAAATAAAAATACTAAAATACTTCTCACAATTTATTTCCAGCTTCATAATTAATTAAATAACTCCACAATTAATTATTCCCTAAGGTGTAATTGCCTCAAAATATCCCTATGAATTAAATACTTAATTAATTAATGTACTTAGACACCTAGGGATAGAAAGATCCAAGTTGTGACCAAGGTCACTGGAGGGGGACATGACAGTCCTCCCTTCCCAGGACTGCTTGTCCTCAAGCAGTTTCAGACTAGGATGCTGCAAAATCTGTTCATCCTCCCAAGTGGCATCCTCACTAGGAAGCCTTTTCCATTGTACCAGGTATTCTTTGATAATTCTGCTTCTCAGCTTCCTCTCCCTGGTCTGCAAAATGTCTTCTGGCTATAGTACTAGATGTCCTTCATCATCGAGGGGGGGCAGTATTTCTGAAACCTTAACCTATTGGCCCACTGCCTTCTTCAAGAAGGACACATGAAAGACATTGTGTATTTTGCTTTCTATTGGCAAATCTAACTAATAGGCTACTTCACCCACTTTCCTTGTTATTTTGTAGGGACCATAAAACCTTGGCAGTAATTTTTCAGCCCCCTTTGTCATAAGAGTGGTTTGCATGTATGGATGCAATCTCAGGTAAACCAAGTCTCCTACCTGGAAAGTTCTGTTTGTTCTGTTCTTATCTGCATTAATTTTATGTTGATTCTATGCTACCTGCAAATTCTCTTTCAGTGCTTTGAGGATATCCTGGCCCTCTTGCAGCCAATCTTTTGCCTTTTGTGCTTTGCAATTTCCAAAAACCAGATATGCAAAAGTGGCAGACTCTTACCCATACAAAGCCTTAAATGGGGTCATTCCAATGGACATGTGGAAGGTGGTGTTATAACAGAATTCTCCCAGATGTATCCAGTTGACCCAAGCCTTCTGCTGTCCTATGACATAGTTCCTGAGGTACCCTTCCAGCCATTGGTTAACTCTTTCAGTTTGCCCATCTGTTTGGGGATGATAGCTAGTACTGAGGTTTAAATTAGTATTTACCAACTCAAACAGAGATTGACAAAAGGCACTGGTGAACTTACTATCCATGTCACTGATTATGATTTTTGGAAGCCCATGCAGTCTAAAAACTTCTCTAAAAAAAAGTGCAGCAACTTGACTAGCAGAAATAGTAGAAGAGACAGCAAAAAAGTGAGCAAATTTGGTTAATCTGTCAACTACTACAAAAATATTGTCTTTACCCTGGGATTTGGGCAAACCTGTGATGAAGTCCATTGATATGCTTTCCCATTTATGTCCAGGAATTGGCAAGGGTTGTAGGAGACCTACAGGACGAGTGTGCTCAACCTTGTTCTGTTGGCATGCAGTACACTCACTAACATGCTTAAGAACATCCTCCTTAAGGCCCTTCCAGGTGAACCTTTCTCTTAATTTTCTCTAAGTCTTGAATATACCAGGATGGCCTGCAACCGGGGCATTGTGGGCAGCCATCAAAATCTGCTTCTTCAGCTGAGATTCAGGAGTTAAAAAAATCTTGTTCTTATAATAGATGACATCATTAATGACATGGTAATGATCTTCCTGATTTACTTTATCTAGGAAATCACTAGCCAACTGATTTTCTGCATATTCCTTAATTAGTTGTGCCTTCCAATCGGTAGGCACTTGCAGCAAAGAAAAAATAGGCTTCCTAGAAAGGGCATCAGCAACCACATTCAGCTTACCTTTCTTATATTCAATATCAAAATCATAAGATTGAATTTTGCTTACCCACTTTTGCTGCCTATCATTCAGCTCCTTCTGAGTTAGGAAGTCCCTCAAACTATTGTGGTCTGTTTTAACTATGAATTTTCCTCCTACCAAGTACTGCCTGAACTTAGCCAATGCATGCATGATGGCTAACATCTCCTTGTCATAGATTGAGTAGAGCCTCGCATGGGGCTGCAACTTTCTGCTCTCATAAGCAATCGAGTGTCTATTCTGCATCAAAACTGCTCCTATGCCTTCACCCGAGGCATCACACTCCAATACAAAAGGCTGGCTAAAATCTAGGAGTGCCAAGACTGGGCAGCTGCTCATAACTTCCTTCATTTTATTGAATGTTTTTTCAGCCTCTTCATTCCAGCAAAAAGCTCCCTTCTTAGTAAGATCAGTCAAGGGAGAAGTGAGTTTGGAGAATTCCTTCACAAATTTCCTGTAATATGTGCATAAGCCTATGAACCCTCTTAAAGAAGTTATATTCTTTGGACTGGGCCAATCCAAGATGGCTTGGATCTTCTCCAAGTGTACCTTGACTCCATCTTGCCCAATGATATGGCCAAGATATAGGAGTTCCTTCATACCAAACTCACACTTCGGTAGTTTGGCATAGAAAGATTGTTCTACAAGTAGAGTTAGTACACTATCCAAATGCTGCAAATGTTCCTCCCATGTCTTACTATAAATCAGAATGTCATAAAAAAAACAAGTACAAACTTATGGAGCTACTTGCTGAAGATTCTGTTCATGCAGGACTAAAAAGTTGCTAGTGCATTTGTCAAGCCAAAAGGCATGACCAAAAATTCAAAATGCCTAAAATGGCACCGTAAGGCAGTTTTCTGCACATCTTCACTTTTCATTCTGATTTGATGGTAACCAAAACGAAGATCAATCTTAGAAAAATACTTGGCTCCATGCTGCTCGTCCATCAGCTCATCAATCCTTGGAATAGGATATCTGTTCTTGATGGTTTTCTTATTTAAAGCTCGGTAATCAATGCACATGCGCATTGTTCCATCTTTCTTTTTGACCAAAACTACTGATGAAGCAAAGGGGCTTGAGCTTAGTCTTATGAACCCCATTTCCAGCAGCTCTTTGATGGTATTCTCTATTTCATCTTTGAATCTCTTGGGGTATTTGTAGGGGTGGGTTTTGATGGGAAAAATTCCAGGTTCCAGCTCTATCTAATGTTCAGTACCCCTATCAGGAGGCCTTCCATGTGGCAGATCCTCAAACACCTTTTTGTGTTTTTGCAGTAGTTTTTGAATATCTTCAGGATGTTGAGACACATCAATGGTGGTTCCTTTGGTAGTGATCAAACATTCTGCAGCCCAATCTATGTCTCCATGCCTCAAAATAGATCTCATACTATGTGCAGAAATCACTTGTTTTGGGTAGGTGTTAACACCTCTCAAAACTACTTGCTTACCTTCAGCATCTTTAAAGCTCATTTGTGGAATTCTGTAATTTACCACATGCTCACCAAGTGAGAACAACCATTGTACCCCCAACACAACATTAGTATCAGCAACATCAACAATGTAAAAACTATTAGTTACAGTATGGTCCCCAATAGTTACTTGCAGCTTGGGAATCCACCTATTGCATTGCATAGTGTTGTTTTTACCATGAATAATAACTGTGAAACCCCCAAATTTTTCAGATTGGAGTTTTCTCCTCTCCACCATGGCTGCATCAATGAAATTATGTGTGGCTCCCCCATCGACCAGCACTGAAACTTTCTTCCCTTGCACTACTCCCTTAAATCTCATAGTGTGGTAGCGGGGTACTCCACTCAAAACTGCAAATTTTGCTTCAGTTTGTGTTGGCTCTTCTTCTTCTACAGTATTATACCCCTCTTCTGGTGGTTCTTCCACTTGTGCTTTTACACCCATTTCCTCTTCATCACTTTCAGAAAATACTTCTATGTAGTGAGCTTTGCCTTTTGCACATTTGTGCCCCGGGGCCCATGCTTGTTGGCAGGAAAACACAGCTTTTTCCTCCTTAACTCATCCCGATCTCGGAATGAGTATTCTTTCTTGTTTGGGGCAGAATTATTTCTGAATGGTGGCTTTGAATTCTGAAATTTTGCAGGTGGGTTAAACTTAGGTGGGTATCTAGTTCTTGGGATTGCATCTTGCAGATCCCTAGTTCTGCTCAAAGCTTCTTGCAGGGTGGCTGGTCTATAGGCTTTAACCAGCCCTTTCAAAGGTTCTGTTAATCCTTCTGTGAATAGCAGGATCAACCTAGATTCTGATATATTAGTGACCATCACTGCTAGCTTCTGAAATTCTGATATATAGGCTTTTGGTGTGCTGGTATGTTTCAAGTGTGCCAACTCACGGAAAGACAGCTCGGGGTCCCTCCTATCAAATCTTTCTACCAACCTCCTGGTGAAATCTTCATAGGACTCAACTAAATCATGTCCCAAGGTTCTCATGCCATGAAACCACCAATCACTGGCCTCCCCTTCCAAATGCAAAACTTCCATCTTGATGGCATCCTTTTCTACCATGGGATGCAGCTGAAAATATATGTCTAGTTTCTGCACCCAGGAACTAGCATTTCATTTTGCAGTCCCATCAAAGTAAGGTATCTAGACCTTACCTGCAGCATTCCTTAACTCAAAATTGTTTGTTGGCTACCTATTATATCCCCTTGGCTAATTTCTAAGGTAAATCTCAGAAAAATCTTTGAAGGTGAGATCTCTTCTGCACTCATCACTCAAGGTCAGATATACTGCAGGTCTCTCCTCACATGTAGCTACAGGTGCACCGAGTGTTTCTTTATTTTCCTCAAAGAAGGTAGGCATGGTTTGTTGAGGTTGATCTTTCAAATCCATTTTAAATTCTCTAGGCCTATTGAATGGACCAATCTTTGAAAAAATGGTTTCTCCAAATGTTTTTCTTTCACCCTGGTTAGAACCACTAGCACTCCATTTTGCCTCTTTGTGTGACAACTGTCTACTAAGGATTTCTTTTGTTTCATGCCTATTCTGTGCTACAATATATGTTAGATTTTCTATCCCTCGAACCATTTTAATCAGCAGTTGTCTAAACTCATCATTAGCTTCCTGTTCAGACATGTTTCTATTCCCTTGTATTTCTCCTTCAGTATAATCTACTTCTTCTTCCCTAGTGTCTTTTGGGGATTTTTCCTTTGGTGCCAGGGGTTTTTCTTGAGCTCATCACCACAACAAGAGCAGGTTCAGAGGACCATGCTCTGATACCACTGTAATATCCTATGGACTGTCTACCAAGAATATTAACTCACTTCTACAATCCTTTGGACTCAACTAGTCAATTTTCTGCTCAATTCTCCAAGTGTTGCAGGATGTAAGTGAGGTGTACTAGCAGGAGGACTAAGGATGGTGGGGTTAAAGTTCAATTATGTAATTTGTATGGGGTTTGGTGTAGCAGCAGTTCAAAGTGCATATCTGAGTTGTCCTATGCACAATGTGCCAGTACCTTTCACTTTTTAGCAAAGGAAGTTAATCCCTTGCCTACTTCGAGGCTTCCTGGGTAGTTGGCATATGCATACTAGACAGGTAGGGGTTCAGGGAGTTTGAAACAGTGAATATATCAGTCAAATGTGGGATGGATATGTTTAGGAGGCTTCAGGAAAAAATTGGGAAAATTTTGGAGAGATTGGGATGACAGAGGCTTAACTGGGATTGTCGGGCTAGTAATTTTGTTGGCTTTCCAAAAACAAGGCAGAAGCTTCCAGATTTCGAATTTAGGAGCTGGTATGGTTAATACATCAATTTATTAACCTAGTGTAACTGACGAGAAGTGAAATAGATTAACAGATTGTATTTTGTGACCAAAACAGTAAAACTAGTCAAATTAAACCACCCAACGAGCTAGTCTTCGAATCTGACTTAACAACTGACTTCCATTGATTGATTTTTCTGATATAAATATATGTGCAGCTCTGATACAATAAAAATAACATAAATAACTTGCAAGAGATATGTTGGAACCCTTCTCTTTTATTCAGATAGCTCTCTTCTCAAAACAGTGCCTCACAGGCTATGATTTTACATTACATTGGGGAAGAAGACAGAGAGAGAGAGAATTGTTTATAGTAAATCTGTTCTGGATGTAAAGATCAAAACCTATATAGATGATAGGCCTGATTTTTCTGCTCCAACTACTGGAAGTCTTCACAGGTACGCCCTCCTTCAAACAGGTGTCTCCATCAGGGGAAACTCCTCCAATTTTAGCTGGACGAACTGGGGCAATGAGTAGAGACGGAGATCATGGATGGATTCGTCCCCCTGGCATGGAATCCAATAACATGGACTGATAACAGCTTCTAAAGCCCACTGGAGGCCCTGGGCATGCTCCTCCCCAACAATACTCTTTTGCTGGTGATCCTCCTCTAAATCTGGCTGTAGTTCTCCTTCAATGGTGACCTCCTCTCCAGTCTGGCATTAGATCTTCATGGCTGCTCTATACTGGACATCAGTGGTTGCTATATCACTAGCTAGACCTGCACAACACTCTTGGATAACTCACACAAACTTGGGGCACATCACCCAAACAAACATGTTGCGGCACAACACTCAACTGCAGAGGCTCAGAGCTCTCAGATTAAAATTCTAATTAACAAAAGTTCCTTCCTGAAGTGAGAATCATGCTTAAATAGATGAGATGGCTTGCTTGGCAAGATAGACCACACATGTGGGTGAGGTAGGGCACATCCCTTCTGAGTTTGGCAAGTTTTTGTGCTTTCTCACTTTCTTTCCTCATCTCCCATCAATCTGAAATGCCAAGTGCGCCCTAGCTACTTTTCTGGATTGGCAAGTGCACCCAAGCTTCCTTTTTGGATGTTGCTAAATCTCTGTTGAGCTTTTCCTGCTTCTTTCCATTCCACTTACTTTCTATTTTTCTGCCTTTGCCAACTTTTCCCAGTTTCTCCTGATTCTTTCTATTTCTTTTCCACTTTCCTGCTTTTGCCAACTTTGCTCCAGCTTTTGCCAGTTTCTAATTCCATTCTGACTTTCTTTCCATTCTGGATTATTCTCCACTTGACAAAGTCATCCACTTGACCACAATTTCGACCTCCTAGTCTTATTATCCAACTTGGAAATATTTATTAGCATTTAATAAATAAAAATACTAAAATACTTCTCACAATTTATTTCCAGCTTCATAATTAATTAAATAACTCCATAATTAATTATTCCCTAAGGTGTACTTGCCTCAAAATATCCCTATGAATTAAATACTTAATTAATTAATGCACTTAGACCCCTAGGGATAGGAAGATCCAAGTTGTGACCAAGGTCACTAGGGGGGGACATGACATATTGAATCTTGGGAATACCCAGCTGATTTTATAATAATTGAAATCAAAAGCAAACTTAGTGTCTATCCTATTATACTAGGTAGACCTTGGTTAGCAACTACGGACGCTTACATACGTTTCCGATCAAGAAATATGACAATCACCAGTGGGCATGCCAAGAAGAAAATCACAGTCTACCCACCCGCAATGAAATCTTCAGAGTTAGAATATCAAAATTGGACTGATGATTACCAGAACACACCAAATCACAACCTCCGACCTATCCTAACAATTGATGCTGCAATATCACTAAAAGCAATAGATGAAGATCACTAAAAGCAATAGACGAAGATGGCCATATAGATATATTTATACAAAATGTATCTTCTAACAATCATGTTATTCAAGAATTTTTTTCCACAGAAACAGGTGACAGTTCAAAACAGAACATGGATGACTTTTGGACAGAAGTACTGGAAGAACAGATTGAAAAGGTAAAAGTCGTGGAAATTCACCCTGGCAAAACAGTCAACATAAAATCCAATTTGGAACCAGAGCAAGAAAGAAAATTAATGAAGATACTAGAAGAACAAAGTGAAGCATTTGCATGGACATATGCAAACATGAAAGGAATACATACTGATATCTGCAAACACTACATTTACATCAAAGAAGGTTCTACTCCTATCAGGCAACCACAAAGAAGGCTGAACCCTACATTAAAAGACATAGTCAAAGTGGAATTACAAAAGTTATTAGATGCAGGGTTCATCTATCCAATATCTGATAGTGATTGGGTCTCACCACTAGTTATAGTACCCAAAAAAGGAGGCAAATGGAGAATTTGTGTGGACTACAGGGAGCTGAATAAAGCAACCAAGAAAGATCACTTTCCACTTCCATTTATAGATCAGGTGCTAGATACATTATCTGGAAACAAGTATTTTTCATTCTTAGACGGTTTCAGTGGGTACAACCAAATTTTAATACACCCAGCTGATCAAGATAAGATGACCTTTACATGCCCATCGGGAACTTATGCCTATAGGGTCCTACCCTTTGGTTTATGTAACGCCCCAGCAACATTTCAAAGAGCCATCTTGAGTATTTTCTCCGATTTAATAAATGACAAAATGGAAGTCTTCATGGATGATTTCACGCCCTATGTATAGAACTTTGACCAATCATTGAACAATATTGAATTAGTATTAAAAAAATGTATTGAAATGAGCTTGTGCCTAGGCAATGACAAATGTAGGATGTTAATGGAAGAAGGCATCGTTCTAGGACATCATATATCACAAAGAGGGATAGAGGTTGATCAAGCTAAAGTCTCAGTAATCAGAACGTTGCCCCCACCTGTCAAACAAAGGGATGTGAGAAGTTTCCTTGGACAGACAGGATACTACAGAAGGTTTATTGAAAATTATAGCAGAATTGCTGCCCCAATGTTTGCACTTCTCACAAAAGACAATGAGTTAATATGGACAAGCAATTGCATGACAGCATTTGAAAGTCTTAAGCAGAAAACAATCACAGCACCAGTACTCCAAGGACCAAACTGGGAAGTTCCATTTCACATCCACACAGATGCATCAGATAAAGCCATCGGATCTGTGCTTGGACAAGAAAGAGACAAGAAACCCTATTCCATATACTATATAAGCAAAAATTTGGCTGGGGCAGAACTCAACTACACAGTCACAGAGAAAGAATTTCTGGCAATCATACATGCAATCAATAAATTCAAGAATTACATCACAGTATACCAAAGTTTTATCCACACTTACCACTCAGCAATCAGATATCTTATGAACAAGCCTAATACTAGTGCAAGAATTATTAGATGGATGCTACTTCTACAAGAATTTGACATTACTATAATAGATAAACTAGGCAAGCATAATGTGGTAGCCGACTTTTTGTCAAGAGTCACACATGGAAAAGATAACAAATTGGTTCAAGGTAACTTCCCTGATGAGCACCTTTTCGCCATATCAACAAGAAGCCCATGGTTTGCTGACATAGCAAACTATTTAGTATCCGGGAAGTTTCCAGAACATTTCAGTTATAAAGAAAAGACAAAAGTAATAAGACAAAGTGCAACATACACATGGATAGAAGGCATGCTTTTTAAACATGGACCAAATCAAATACTTAGAAGGTGCATTAGGGAAGATGAAGTACATGACATAATGCATGCCACCCACAATGAACCCTGTGGAGGACACTATGTTGCAAAAAGGACAGCCTACAAGATCTTGCAAACATGGTATTATTGGCCAACACTCCACAAAGATGCTTATGAGTATGTGTCCCACTATGATGATTGCCGGAGAATAAGAAAACCAACACAAAAAAAAGATGCCACTCCATCCACAAATCTCCTTGGAGGCATTTGAAAAGTGGGGATTTTATTTTGTTGTCCCATTCAACCCACAGTCAAATTAGAAAAGCTACATCCTCATATGCATTGATTACCTTACAAAATAGACGGAAGTAGCAGCACTGGCTGCTGCAAATGAAACCAATGTGGCCAAATTCTTTACTGAGTAGATCTTTCACAGGTTCGGGGTGCCAAGAGAAGTAGTTTCTTATCAGGGCCCACAATTTAGATCAAATTTAATTGAAGACTTGATGAAAAGAAACAATGTAAAGCACAGAGAGTCATCCTCCTACCACCCTCAAGCAAATGGTCAAGCTGAGGTAACCAGCAGGGAATTAGAGAGAATCTTGACAAAAACTGTCCAACTTCACAAAAGGGATTGGGCTGACAGACTTAGTGAAGCAGTTTGGGCTTACAATACTACATGGAAAACAACTACAAGATTCACACCTTATGAACTAGTCTATGGAAAAAAGGTCATGCTGCTAATCGAATTTGAAATAAAGACATTAAGAATTGCAACAGATTTACATATGGACCTATCCGAAATTCAAAAAGAACGCATGCTACAGCTAAATCAACTAAATGAACACCGCCAACAAGCACTTACACATACTGAAATTATCCAACAACAAAGAAAGAAATGGCATGACCAACATCTGAAAGATAAAAAGTTCAACGAAGGTGATTGCGCACTACTTTACGACTCCAGATTCCACACATTCAAGGGGAAGCTAACCACTAGATGGCTTGGACCTTACATTATACAGAAGATTTATGAAAATGGAGCTGTGAGAATTATTACAATTGATGAAGAAAAGTTCCCCATGATAGCGAATGGGCATCGCCTAAAATTTTACAAGAAACCAGAGTCAAAAGAAGAATTTAAATAGGTACTCTACCAACAACAATTGATGCTGATAGAGGACACGACAAATCAGTGAAATTCAACTCATTTATAAAAAAGAAACAAGAAAAAAGAGAAAAATATATAATAAAAAAAAAGAAAGAAAAAAACGAAAAAAGAGAAAGGAATGAAAAATTCATAAAAAGTAACAGAAAATTACAGGGCCACGAATATCCCTATGAAAGATCCAACATTACTATTGCAAAGCAAAATATCAACCACAATTCAAGCGACCCAACAAACTCCCAAACACATTCAGCAATCAAGCGAGCCGGATATGCATTCAAAAAAGCCAACAGAAATATCTACCACTACAAGAACAATCCAAGCACACTCTTCATTTCAACTCTGCCATATCATCACGCGAGCCTGACCATACTTCAAGAGAGCCTGCAATTGATTCAAGCGAGGCTACCATTTATTCAAGTGAGCCTGTAACTAATTCAAGCGAGGCTACCATTTATTCAAGAGAGCCAATCACATACAGCCATGCAATCATCCAATACGAAGCATCATCACATGAGTCGTATCAACAACTATCACAACTTTCAAAAGAAGACACTTCAACAAAATAAAAAAGGCATAAGGAAAAAACATCCCACACACGTAACTACTGACATGCAGAAATCTAATACAGAATCCGCCATCCATGAAAAATGCACCAGATCATCAATGCAGGTACGCATACATATCAAGGTAATCTCTAGAACGATTTTATTTTATTCTTAAAGTAAAACATTATCCCACACTACATTCGTTTCTAGTCAGCTGAGGACAGCTTCTATTTTAAATCGATGGCATGGTAGAATGACCTTAATAAGTCATGATCGCTACCTAAGTCCTGTAACCCTCAACAAATCATGATCGCAACCCTCATCATATGAAGTACAGAGATCGATCATGGGAATACAAAGATCGATCATGAAAAAAAGAGGATTAAAAAATGGCAAGTACAAGAATGATGGAAAGGATAGGTGCGGAAAGACAGTAAGTAAGGCTACATAATCTTCCACGATTTTGCATATAAGGAACCGCTCAGAATTCTCGAGAAGCAATAGACCAAACCTAGTGCGCTCACTCAGCCAGCATTGCAATTCTCGACCCTGTAGGCAGAGCCCGACCAGTTGAGGGTATAAACCACATTCCAAAGTTCTGGTTTTGTCTGATCATAACGAAGTTTCTAAAATGACAAAGGGTTTCAAGAAAAGTGAACCAGAGGATCACAGCACCATTTATCAGATCCTGAGAATCCTGCAGATCATTCGCAATGCAGACTAGATGCCTTTCATCCTTGGACTGAAAGGATACGATACAAGGGTAGCTCAGGAGTTTGCAAGAAACTTCAAACATCTTAAGGATGAACAGTACATCACCTGAGTGAAAGGGTTACGTATTAAGATTGATGAGGATGTAATTGCCAAATACACTGGACTACATAAAGGTTTGCATTGGAGCAGGGATGACAGGGAGGTGAACCAAGAAGCAAAAACAGCCTTCTTCGAGCAAGGAGAGGTCTATGACGAAGACAAAAACGGAGTCAAAAGACTCTCCATGCCAGTGCCATGGGAGGACGTGGCTGAAGTTGTTCTGAGATACATCACGTGCTCTGGTAGGTTAAGATATGTTCCCATCTTTCATTTTCGGATCCTAGAGTTGTTAAGGAACAGAAGTCACATTTCGTCAAACAACAACATTAGTATTCCATTTTACCTGCTACAATCCCTAGCGGAAATGAGAAAAAAGGTGGCTAAAGGTAAGGAGGATGCCTTGGCCCATCATGGGATAATCAAGTTAATCGTTTGCGAGAAATTAAAGGCGCAGATACTAGAGCTTTCATGGGAAGAATTCGTGCTGGTATCCACAGAAGATGTTCAAAGGATGAAAAGTACACCCACAGCTAGCATACCACCAGGAGAAATGAAAAGAGTTGCCTCTGCATCAGGGGTTAAACGGAAGATTGACCTGGACCATGTGGCAGAGACCCTGGTAAAAATCAAACATTCAAGAGAGGACTCCCCCAAGGCAAACCCAGAGATTCCTGCCAAAAATCAGGAGCCGAAGAGGAGTAAGAGATTCACCCAAGCATCTTGAATCCGAATAGACAATGAAAAGAGTAGGGAACCCAGTCCCATTGTTCAAAATGTGTCAGATGGGGACGATGATCAGTGGGTAGATCAGAGAGACCCCACTATAGAAGAGGAGCAGGATGAGAAAGAAATGCAGGATGAAGAAGAAGAAATGGATAAAGAAGAAGAGCAGAGCTTACAAGAACAAGGAAACTTCCAGGGGAACCCTCTAGAACATAATGAAAACCTTGAGGTCGTTACCCAACTCGCTGAGGCCCAAGAAGAATTGGTAAAGCTCAAAAATGAGATGGCAACGTTAAAAAATGGGCTAGTAAGTGAGCCCACACCTTCCCTGTTCTCAGCTGAGAAGACACAAATCCTGAAGATGCATCATGCAGAGGAGCTACGGCTGGCTGAGCAGAAGAATTCAGCGCTTCAAGAAAATTTCGCCGAGGCACAAAATGAATTAGCAAAAAAGGACCAGGAGATTACCAAATTGAAGGACGATTTGGCCACTACTGTTGACATATATGATAGACTGCGCGACCTCAGACCGTCATTGGCAATATATGCAATTTATATGCAGGAGAAATGGGGCAAATTCCAACTCCAGAGGTTGAAGCAAGGACTCCCTATAGAGATAAGCACTCCCAAAGAGTTTATCGATGCATCTTCGAACTCCACAGAGTTGGAGAAGGACCAATTGAGTGAATTCTTCTTGCATAATTTCATAGTTTCTGGCTCGCCCAACTGGTTGCCAAACCCATATGTGGGCGATTTCCAGTTGAGGGCATTATGTTCGTGGATGAACCACGAAATTGAGCGAGCCCAGGACTACCATCTCTATGTTGCATCCAAATGGGAAACTCCATTAATGGTCAGAGCAGAGCCAACTCACCCTGAAGGGATAATATACAACCATAGGATCCTCACCCGAGATGAGGAACTGATCCCCATTCTCCTTGCAAAACAGCAGGACGCTATGACTCATTTTGACATCACACTCTGAAGCACACAGAAGGAAGTTCATGAGTCCATTAAGGAAAGGTGGAGCAGAGTGGAAAACGATCTGAAAGGAAAAGAACTCCACTCCCCCCTCAGGCTTAATGATGCTCTTTTCAAAGCCACACTCTACAAGGAATCTCTGGCAATAAATCAACTCAGGTGGATAGGGATGAGGCTGAATCCCCCAATCTTTCTTGCCCCAGTCGTCAAGGGACATATTAATGAAGAGGAAGAGGAAGAGAGGAGGGCATGGGCCAAGGAGGAACATAATTTTGGATATCACAGGAAGGCAGGGATCCCTAGGGTGGTAGCATGGGACATCAGGGAGGTCATCGAGGAATTGAATAAGTCACCCAAGGATGGGTGAATCCTTCAAGTATGGGAGAGAATGATGAGTCCAATTTTCAGGTATTTGATAAACCTTTTTCCTGCAATCAAGCTCAAGCAATGGTGAAGAAACACACTCATTTGTGGGAAAATGTTTTACTTTAATTATTTAATGAAGTAGTTTTTGACGATTATTCTTGTATGTTTAAAATACGTATTCAATAAACTAATTCTATAGAAATCAAGCGTGATTGAGTAGGTTCAGGGGCATTAAAGGACGAACTCGTAGAAGACTGAGGGATCATACAGCTCGATGCCATGTTTCCTGATTTATAGAGAACGCACTTCTGTTCAAGGAGAATTGGCATTTAGACATTTAGTTAAATTCAACATTAAGAATTATATAAATATGGACCTCTCGGGTAGCGAGAGGTCTCAGTTGACATTTTTGGAGAAACATTGTTTTGCGTTTTTGCACTCTTGAGATACTTCTAAGTTACAGACCTTTGTGAAGACATGGATTTTATATTTTAATAGAAGATTGATGTTAATTCCCAGCCAGCGTTTATAAGTTTCTTTCTCTCCTGAGTGTGGGTTGGAGAGGACCCCTCCAACACGTAAGTCAGGGGATTTCCATTTTTTAGGTATTTCCGATTATGTGTTTTACAGTGATAAAAATTTATATCGCATATAGAAGCATTTGAATGATGTATTTATTTTGTAGTAATTTATAGCACGTTCTGTACTTCAGCAATACGGTTTCAGTAGTCCTGTAGTTGCTTTCTTCCAACGCACATTTTAACCAACGATTACATATGTATTAGCACTGCTTTCAAAAGTCATGATTTAGATCTAAGGTTTATGAATGGTCCCCATCATGATTAATCGCTTTGATTTCTTAATAATGGATGTGTAGCATGAGATGATTGCACTACAAACTTAGTTTTGATATTTAAAAGATTTAGATCAAAATTCTAGTTTTACGCATAAGTAATTACAGACCTTGCTTTCTTTAATTTAGAATAGATATGTTATGGCATTTCACTTTCATAGTCTAAGATTCACCATTCTGCATTAGGTAAATTCATAGGATTGTCTCTTTCACTTTCAGCATTTTAATTCTTTAAAATAGATTCACTGCTTTTAGTATTTTAATTTTTTAAAACAGATTTACTGCTTTTAGTATTTTAATTCTTTAAAATAGGTTTACTGTTTTCCAGTATTTAATTCCCTAGTATAAACAGTTTTACATATTGAGTAGGCAACCCTTAAAACATTGATACTGATACTCAACCATGACAAAGATTATCCTATAAGAGCACAAATAGTGCCTACACCTCTAAAGTTTGTACGTCCCCGGGGTTGATAATTAAAGTAGGCTCTTAGTACAGTTGTCCTCATTAGGCATCCATATTAGGAGCTCACAAGTTATGATTTCGATTTAGTTTATATGTTCCGCATTAAATAATTATGATAATTATTGTTATTATAAAATTAAAAAATTATTTTGGTATTTTCGGGATGTTGCATGTGGTATCAGAGCTTATGTTCGAACTCTAGGCCTGGAAAAAGTCCAAGAACACGCAACAGAAAATTTTATTACAGCAGAAAATCTTACGAATTAAAATTTAAACTATTGTGTTATACATAAAATATTTTAAGTTACAGGTATGGAGAACTCAGTTGAACATGTAGAAGACAGATTTCAACCAAACAGCCATAGCTCGAGACAGCACTATGCAGAAGAGGGCCATGGTGAATTGAATGACAATTCGTCAGAATTGTTACATGCATTTCAGGAATTAAAGGAGGAAATTAGATCTGCGAAACAAGACAATGAAAGAATTCTGAAAGCACAAGAAGAGTTAAACCAAGTGTTGTTTGAACAGTGCCCAATTGATGAGCAGGAGAGAGATACTGAAGATATCTCCAAAGTTGAGGATCTGTCTCATGGTAACAAAAGTAAGAAAATGAAAACCGATGATGTGAATAGCAGTTCAACATCATCAGGAGATGCTATTGAAGTACGTAAAAAGAAACATAACTATTCAAGCGATAGTAGTAAAGGAGATTACAAACCCAAAAAGAAAAGCCATAAAGAGTATGAATAGATTTCTGGGGAGTTCAAAAATATTAGACCTCCAACTTTCAATGGAGAAACTGAGAAGGGCAAGACAGCTGAAGCATGGCTGTCCGGCATGAAGAAATATTTTCATATTTATAACTATTCAGAATCCTTGAAAGCAAAAATGAATATATATAACTTGACCGGAAAAGCAAATATTTGGTGGCAGGACATCAAAAGAGTAAAAGGTATCAAGGATAAGGATGTAAACTGGAGTACTTTTAAACGATACTTCAAGAAGAAATTTTAATCTGAACAGTACTATGAAGAAAAATCCAAAGAATTCTACGATTTAAAGTTAGGAAGTATGAATATGAAGGAAATGAACAATAAATTTCTGAACTTATTGAGATATGTGCCATATCTCGTGGGAGAAACACCGAAGATTCAAAGATATTTGAGTTGTCTACCTTTCAATATTAAGGACAGAATCATATATGACAGTCCAAAAAACTTGGAAGAGGCTATGAGAAAGGCAGTTTTCTGTTATGACACTAATCGAAAAAGAGAAGGAATGTCAAACTGGAAAAGTCATAAGCCCAACAATTTTGAGCTGAAAATGAAAAATTACAGGTTCAGTGGGAATTCCGGTTTCCAAAAGAAAAAATTTCATAATCGGAATTTTCAAGAAAATAATTTCAGAAACAGTCAACAGTAGAATTCTACAGCACCCAGAAATGCTCCCAATAATACCAGGACCAATGAACAAAAGATACCAATCAAATGTTTCGAATGTCAAGGTCCTCACTATGCATCAGAATGTCCCAAGAGGAAGTGGACAGCTAACAACATTCACTCTATTTAGACTGAACCTACTGTTGGAGACATGGCGAGGGAGATGCCCAGAATCAATGCAGCACTCTATAACAGGCAAGCAGATCATCAAATCTCTATGATAGAGATTGAAGGTATGCTACAAAATCATCTTGTTACTGTTTTAATTGACCCAGGTGCTAGCTTAAGTTATATATCACCAGATATTGTGGAAAGTCTTAAATTAAAAACAGAAAAGTTCAGTAAATCTTGGTTAGTTAGACTAGTAACTGGAACAAAGAGAAAAGTATCAAATTTTATAGAAAGTTGTGCCTTATACATAAATCAGTTAAAGACAAAAATCGAGTTGAATATTCTACCTTTATGATCCTATGATATTATAATCAGAATGGACTGGTTAGAAGCCCATCATGTCATTCTAAACTGTTATGAAAAAAGTTTTACGTGTTTAAATGAAGAAGGAAAAACTGTAGAAGTAAAAGATATCCCAAGAAAGGTAACCCTTAGACAAATTTCAGCCATGCAAGTTTAGAGGGAAATTAGGAAAGGATGTCAGCTGTTTGCAGTAAACGTAGTAAATGATGAGTTTATTTGTAAAGAGGACAAACTGAAATTAGAAGACATACCTATCCTAAAGGATTTCAATGATGTTTTTCCTGAGGAGATTCCAGGATTACCTCCTAAAAGAGATTTAGATTTTACCATCGAGTTAATACCAGGAACAGTACCAAACTCTAAAGCTCCATATAGGATGAATATATTGAAATTAAACGAATTGAAATCACAGTTGAAGGAACTGATTGATAAGAATTATATAAGACCCATCGTGTCTCCTTGAAGAGCACCTGTTATAATTGTTAAGAAGAAAGATGGAACCCTAAGACTGTGCATAGATTATCGCCAACTTAATAAGATGACAATCAAGAATCGATATCCGTTTCCCCGCATCAACGATCTATTTGATCAGCTGCATGGAGCAATGATATTTTCAAAGATTGATCTAAGGTCAAGATATCATCAAGTGCGGGTTAAGGATGAAGATATTTTCAAAATAGCTTTCAAAACTTGATATGGACATTACGAGTTCGTAGTCATGCCATTTGGCTAAACTAATGCTACGGTTGTATTTATGTGTTTGATGAACAATATTCTACACAAATACTTAGATAAGTTGTTGTGTTTATAGATGATATTTTAGTGTATTCTAAAAACAAAGAAGAACATGATGAACATCTACGGATTATCTTACAAGTTCTGAGAGATCATCAACTATATGCTAAGTTTAGTAAGTGTGACTTCCACAAGGACAAAATTCAATATTTAGAACAAATAATTTCTAAAGAAGGAATCTCGGTTGACCCCGACAAGATAAAATCCATTAATGATTGGCCGGTTCCTAAGGATGTGTCGGATGTAAGATCATTTATGGGTATTACTAGATATTACAGAAAATTTATAGAGGGTTTTTCAATGATTGCAAACCCCATAACCTCCTTGCAGGAGAAAGGGAAGAAATTTGTGTGGGATTAGAAATGTACAGATAATTTTAAGAAGTTAAAGGAATTTTTTACTACAGCACCTATTCTGAGGATAGCGGATCCTACTAAAGATTTCATAGTTTGCACAAATGTTTGTAATGATGGACTTGGTGGAGTCCTAACACAAGAAGTGCATGCTGTGGCATACGAATCAAGAAAGATGAAAATACATGAGAAGAATTACTCTACTTATGATTTAGAGTTATTAGAAGTAATTCATGCTTTAAAAATGTGGCGTCACCACCTTATTGGCAGAAAATTTACCTTATTGACAGACAACATGGGTCTGAAATATTTATTAGATCAGACAAATCTGAACGCTAGACAAGCTAGATGGTTAACTTTCTTAAGTGACTATGATTTTGAAATTCAACATATTAAAGGAAAAGAAAACAAGGTTGCAGATGCATTGAGTCGTAAAGCAAAACTGAATTTTATTTCAGCTATCAGTACTTACTCAACAGATTTAGAAAATCAGATCCTTAAAAGGAGTGAAACGGATGAAGAATACAGAAAATTAAAGGAAAGGACAGCAAACAACAGTTCTGAAAATTCTATGGCAGATTACAGAATGAAGAAAAATGGACTATTGCTATACAAAAACAGATTGTATGTACCCAACATAACAGAGGTAAAAATTCTAATTTTAAATTAGATGCACAAAAGCCATTACTCTGGCCAGAAGACCATTACTATGCTAAGGAAAGAATATTATTGGCCCAAAATGAAAGATGAAGTTGCAGAGTACATAGCTAAATGTTTAGATTGTCAAAAAGTGAAAGTTGAACACCAACATCCCGCGGGATTGTTACATCCATTACCTATACCGAGTTGGAAATGGGAAGTGATAAGCATAGACTTTATTACTAGACTACCCAAAAATCAGAAACAAATGACTCTATCATGGTGGTAGTAGACAAACTAAGCAAAGCAACACACTTTATACCTGTGAAGACTACTCATAAGGCTCCAGACATTGCAGAAACCTTCATGAAACAGATTTTTCAACTACATGGTATACCGAAAGTGATAATTTCAGATCGTGAGTCTAAGTTCACTAGAAACTTTTGGAGGTCTCTGTTTAAAGGGTTGAATACAACCTTAAATTTCAACACAACATTTCATCCACAAACGGATGGACAGACAGAAAGGGGGAATCAATTTTTGGAAGACTTACTGAGAATGTATGTTAAACATCAGCTTGGTAAGTGGGAAGACGATTTACACTTAGCATAATTTACATATAATAACCATTATCATGCATCCTCCAAACTTAGCCCATTTGAAATTATTTATGGTAGGAAATGTGATACACCTGTTTCTTGGAATGACCCAGTAAATAGAATTGTTTTGGGACCTGAATTATTGCAGGAGTTAGAATTAATTGTGAAACAGGTACAAGGAAATTTAAAAGCTGCCCAAGATAGGCAAAAGAGTCAAGCAGATCTAAAAAGGACTCATAAAGAGTTCCAGGTTGGTGAACATGTGTTCCTCAAGGTAAGACCGAAAAAGAGTTCATTGAAATTGGGAACCTGTGCCAAGTTGGCACCCAGGTATTGTGGTCATTTCGAAATATTGTCCAAGGTTGGACCAGTGGCATACCAACTAGCTTTGCCACTAAATTTAAAAATACATAATGTTTTTCATATATCATTTTTAAAGAAGTATGTACACGATGCTATTCATGTTGTAAATTGGAATGATATACAAGTGGGACAAGACGGAGATTTTCAGGTGGAACCGGACTATATCCTCGAAAGAAGGGAAACACTGCTCTGAAATCGAACCATTGGGCAAGTGAAGGTGCAATGGAAGCACCTTAAGCCCAAAAGAGGCAACCTGGGAGTTGGAGAGTACTATGCAGGCAGCATACCCAACTCTATTTCAGGAACACTCAGAGAGTGATTGACCAACATCGAGGATGATATTGAGACTTAAGGGGGGGTGTATGTCACCTACCCAAATTCTAAAAATATTATTATTATTGGCAAAATACTTTATGTTAATTTTTAACTACAAAGTTTTGTAATTATGACCAATTTTGGTTAAGGCTGAATGTAATTACTGAATTATTATTATTTAATAAATTAAAGTAGGAGACAAACACCCAAGGGAACTATTAAATGAGTGTTCACTAACCCACTAGGAGGAATGGAAGTTGTTAGAAGGTATGGGATAGATGGCAGCAATTGCACTTCACCACTAACTGTTGGTTATGGGACAACTACCCCTACAAATTACTGAATTATTATTATTTAATAAATTAAAGTAGGAGACAAACACCCAAGGGAACTATTAAATGAGTGTTCACTAACCCACTAGGAGGAATGGAAGTTGTTAGAAGGTATGGGATAGATGGCAGCAATTGCACTTCACCACTAACTGTTGGTTATGGGACAACTACCCCTACAAATGTGGCATTATCCCCCAGGTGGAGAGAGTGAGCAGGAAGCTCATTTAATAACCAGTTAACAACTGAAAGGCCTAGGAAACCTACACAAGAAAAATTCGAATTGAGCAGGCAACTCTTACACAATATTTTCTACAAAAATATTCCTCATGTGAATCAGGTGATCACTGAGAGATTCGAATAGGGAGGCTATATGTGAGTGCAACTGTAAGTCTGCAAATTTATTTTGAGAAGAACCAGAGGTGCTGGTGCAAGTCCCTTTGATTGCTAAGTTTTAAAGACTGGATAACTATTGCTACTACAAGTTGAGGTCCTAAGCTTCTAAGTTTCTTCCTCCTGTTGGTTTAGTGAACAGGCTCGGGGGTCCTAAGGCAAGTAACTTGGTTGTATTCGGGAATTGGTTGGGTGGAACAGGCTCCTTGGGCTGTTTGTTTCTCTACAGCTAACCAAGTTTTGCTATTCCTATTTGTTTATAGTTTAATGTTTCTGTTTAGTAGAATTATCAAACTCTGTTTAGTAAAAGAATTTATTTTATTTTTTATTTATGTTGATTCTGAATGATAAAGTCTGTAAATTATTGATTAGATAATCATCTCTATATTTTTCCTCATGTTGTTCTCTACATAGTACTCTAGTATAGTGAAGTGAATTAAATGATAGATGAAAGATAGGCAAATTGCCATTGATTGGACAAATATTCACAGTGAGTAATATGTTTACTATTCTGTCTTATATTTAAACATAGTAAAAATTATTGTATAGCGTCGACAGTAATACAGAAATTTTTTGTTAATACATGAAAGAAAAAATTAGCCTAATCTCTGTATAGTCACATATTTTCCTCTTATTTCTATTCATATAAGATAGCAAGTAAATACAATCAATTTAAATATTTTATGATTTTCAAGTAATAGCATTTTACAGATTTTAGCAGCTGCAATTTATTCCATACAAATTTTGTTATGAGCAAACACTTTTAATTTTTCTCGCATGGTCATAATTTGTTTACAACACAACTGTATTTTCAATAATTAGTTTTGCAGCAATCTGATACAAATATTCACATTTTATTTTTTTATATTACTTATACTTTGTTTCAATATCGAAATTCTCAAATAGTACCAAACCCTATTTGTTTTTATTTCCAAACCTAGAATTATTTATACAGTCCTTCATTGTTATGCTCAAGCTTTTCATGGCTAATCTTAAACATTTCTTTCTCAAACCCTAGATAGATCCCTTATACATCCCTTATACAATAAGGTTCGTTTCTAAGTTCATCTCAAAACCCTACTTATCGACTCTCGACTTTTATTTCAAAAACTTTTAAACTATAGTAACTGTTTCTGTAGAATTCACATTTCCGAAACACAAACTTTAATTTCAGAATGAAGTCGTGGCTAAGGTTCTAATAACCCTGTCGAAGACACATTTTCAACATAGAACACATCTCTACTAGTTACAAGCTTGAATCACAAAACGCCCAATCTTCAAACTTAGGTTACAAATGCATAAAGTATCAAACTACTATATTATAGTAATTAATAGTGTCGAATACACAAATCAACACGGTGTTTGCAATAACCAAAACCATGTTTATTTCCAAGTCATGTGACTTTTAATTCAAACGAAGTTTTCTCATTGTATCATGGCAAAGTGCCATTACACAAAATAAACAGTTTACAATGCAGGCTTCAAGCCTCAGCAACACGAAAACTTGGTCTAAAACATTATCACTACCTACAGCTTAACCTAACTCAGAAGCAAGTAAAACAAGAACACGACTCCATTAAAGATCACTCAACAGCATAGTGAAAACATGACAGAGACTCTTTTATTTACCCATTTAAAGTTTTCCAAAAACACATTGGGTCCTTTCCCTCAAACAACCAAAAGTATTTAGACCAACTCGAAGTCGATTACAGTGCTACAGAAAAAACCTGCTAAGCTAAGCATTAAATGAATGGAGGATAAACCTCTTACATTTTGATATAAAAACAAGTCAAACTTAAAAATTCGCATTCAGCCATCATTGAAAAAGGACGAATGCTTCCAACTCTCGGATTACAACTAACACCATCCAAGGCACCTACGAGGTTTGTTGTGAACCACCAGAGCTTACCAAGAAACTGAAGTAACATTCCATTTCCTATTCTTCACTCAGCAACCTCTTTCGAATGGGTACCTGCCATAACATACGTTGAAAGGTCAAAACAAGATTTTACAGTACCAAATCAAGTATTACAGTATCATGTTGCAGTTTCAAAACACTTACCTTTAAATTTTGACGCTTCGGAGTATTGAACCACTACACCAGTAAAACAACGAAGCAAGTGGCGACTGACAGCAACCCCAAGTTCACACAGCAGACCAATCTCATTCTTAGGAGAATCAAACCCAGTCCGAACCACTTACATTACACTGGAAGAAAAAGCCTGTCACATTTTGGCATCATGGGTTAAGTGCAGAAGGCTTAATGCCTGTATCTATTAAGTAACTACCTCTCACAGGTCACAAGATCGAAACCCCTGAGAATCACTCTCATCAACCCTACATTTTGGTATCCTATCGGCCTCAATGCTAGCAAAACAATGAAGACCAGGAAGTTCAAAACCATTACATACAATGAGGTTTAGGGTTGTAAGATCAATGATCAAGATTCGATGAGATCAACGAGCATGGAGGTGCCAACATTGCTACGTTGGAAGCCAAGCAGCAGTGCATTGATAACCCATTAATTACATCAACCACATCAGTGCCAACACTTCCTGCCAAGTAAATATCACTGTGTGCAACGTAAAGGAGATACATTACAATAGCCTTGCCAGCTAGAACTCTTAGTTGTGCTATCGATCAAAGTTCACATGGGTGATCTACGTGGTTTGACAACCGAGCTTCTCATCATAAAGTTTGGTCATAACATTTAATACTTGACCGTAACTCTGTCAACCTATCAATTAACCATTTAATGCACATCAACTCAGTACTACCTTAACGAGGCTTGGGTGATTTCAAAACTTACGTTAATCATACTTAGGACAAAAGCTTAAGTTATGATGTGTTTCATTATAACATTTTTGACCTAGCCAAAAAGGTTTATTGTATTGTATTCAAGGTTTGTATATAATAAAATCCGACATTGCAAACATACAGTAAGGATTGCATATTTTAAACATATCATTGCAAATTGACAATCATATCATTGTAGTTTATGTGCATAGTTCATATGTAATTTATGTGCATAATTCATATAGTTCAAAGTTAGGCATCGTAATATTTGAACTACATGTCATTGTAGTATGTAAATGCATAGTAACTATAGCATAGAACTAACCATATAATTATATGGATAAACGTGATGCCAAGGGCATATTTTAAGTGATGACATTATAAATTATAATGCAAAGTTCATAACACTAGGCTATTCAAATACATTATCAGATTGTTGATAATCAAATAATGAATTCAGGATTTAGAATAATCCAAGTCGTGTAGATGCTTAGTTTAATGATAAATTCAAAGATGTTCATGATAAAGACAGGAATCTTACGATATTATTAAATACCATTATAACAATCAACTGACGAAGTGTTTTCATCGCACTGAAGAGTTTTGAAAGCCAGCTTACAAACTAGATTTAGAACAAGTATCCATACCTCTAGTCACTGGTGTCGCATAGAAGTACTTAGCATTTTACATTGACGAAGAATTGAAAAACATAAGTACTCTAAATATTATGCTGTCTTGTAGATCTCTTACCTGGGGTCTGCACATAGAAACATTTCAAATGCCTTAGCTTTTGCAGCTAAGTAAGCTCCAAGGTGCCTCATAGGACCCCTTTATTAACAAGCAAACAAACTGTCAGCAATCCATCAAGAATATTAAAGCAGTACAAACTGTATCAACATGTAATATTAACCAAGAACTTAACAAATTTGTAAACTGTATTTGTTTACGTAAGCATACAAAGATCATTCGTTAAAGAGGATTAACATCCGTTTATACCTGAAGTAGAAATTACAACCATGTTATCTGAGGACGATGACATGTCATCGTCATTAAATTATCTTAGTTATGATTTCGATTTAGCAATTTGGTGGAGGACGCTTTTGTGAGGAGACTCCAACTCTCTCTCTCCAATCGATTTCAACTCAAGGAGTTTGCTCTTGCATACTTTGTGATCATTGCAAATGATTTTGAGTTGTCTTGCATTACTTGATCTTTCTTTTGTGAATCAAATATAACTTACGGTTGTTTGTTTTGCAGGAGAGGGGTGCATTGGCTTCATTGGGGAAAATTGATTTCACTTGGAACTTCATGGATCTTGCTCAAAATTGTAACTAACGAAAAAGATCATCACTGTATTTGGCGGTCGCAATATTTCCAAGTATTTTCTTCTAAGATTTTTCTTGTTCTAGCTTCTATTACATTAGTCACTTTAAAATTTACAAGTCAAAACCCTCATTTTCTAGAAGTCTTAGAACATGTCACCTTTTGTTCTTAAAAACGAAAAACCCAAGTTGGGATTCATCTAAAACCCTTTGAGACCAAATTTGATTTTAATCCAACTCCATTTGCCCATACACTAGCACTAGGCCTCTTTGGGGCAATTCACCCTCCTTGGGAATTTGATCATTTGGCTTAGTTGGTGATCTGGGTGTTGCTTGATTTGCATGTAAAGTTCATATATTACATAAAGTAACTAATACGAGTGCCAATAATCCATTAAAACCCTAGTTTGTGGCCATTCTCCATTTTATTGCTTAAATCCTAGGTGGAGCAAATTGGATATTTCTTTTTTGGCACTTAATATCTCTAGATCTAGTTTGTAACTTTCACTGTGGGATAAATTTTTGTGGTTGATCATTTCTTACACCATTAAGCCTCGCAACCTGTACTTAACACTTCAATCCCACGATTATTTAATAGATCTAAAGTTATAAATTCAAGGCATTATTGTTTTGGTTTAGATCTTTTTCTGCGTGTCTTGTTTTGGTTCGTTAGTCTTCATCAGATAACAAGGGTCTCCCCCTTCATCTTGATTTTATCTTGATCTAAAGTGACAAGAGCTCGTCGGTGTGACAACAACTCCATTAGTAGTGGACAAGGGCCTTGCAGTGTCACTAAGTTTAGCTGCACCACATCTACCATGCCGGATAGGATACCCTTCATGGCAACTACAATCTAGGTGATAAAAGGAACTAAAGTTCATATATCGAGTTTACTCTATACTTATGAGTGCAAAATATAAGTAATAAACAACTAAATAGAAACACTATAATTCAACATCACAATTTTTTATACACAATCAATAAGTAGGGATAGTTCTCAAAACTAATCAGTGGTGTAGGTGACTATCATATTCGGCTGTTATAATTGACAAATAATAGGCAGTGATTTCAACACAACTCAAACCTGGGTTGTTTCCTATAAGTGACAGCTAGATGGTGTAGCTTAGACCCTCCTATTTGGCACACAAAAGATGAAGAGAACACAATGCAATTAAATCCTAGCACAACAAACACGCCCAACAATGAAGAGGTATTCCTTAGCAACTTACTTTGATGGAAGATAATGTTTTAGACTAAGTTTTGCTGCTTGATACAATGATTTTTCCCATTGCTAGTCCTTCTGTAGTTCCATGAATTAATTATGGGTGACAATGCTCCTCAATTCAAAGCTTGATGGATATAGAAACCTCTTGATAAGTCCAGGCTGTAGCTAGGGTTTTCACCCTAGCTTGTGCAAATGAGCACCTACTAAGGAGAAGGGCCTCCTTAGTAGCAGTTCAATAAACAGTAAATTAAACTAATAAAACAGTATGAAATTTAACCTAGCATGTGCATTAACATAAATAAAAAGACATGACAATATGATAAAGATTTTCTTTTTGTGTTAAATTTACCTCAAATGTTGAGGTTGGTGGAGCTCTTGCAGTAGTCCAGGAGGGCTGCTTCCGTGCTCCGATGGGTTCCTTCTCCTTCTCCAAAGTGTTTGGATGATGGGCCAAAAGGGGCACTCAAAGTGAGAAATTAGCTCAAATGGAGAGTTAAGGTTTCAAGAGTGATTTTGGCAGCGTGAGGATAGGGAAGATTACGGATATGAAATGGGGAGCCTCCATCACCTATTTATAGGTTTTTAGTGGTGGAGTGTTGACCCATGGTTTTTGGCACCATATGGTTTAGTTCAATTGTATAAGGTTTTTGCTTCCTGTTTTCCCTCTTTTTCCTCTATTTTAATATTTTTTACTCCCTTTTATTTGATTTTTGGGAATTTAGGACCCTTTTAGAGGGTTTTTGTTATTTTTGGAGCAAATTTAAATTATTTTGGGGGAAAAAGGGGTTTTTTGGCCTTTTCGTGGCTTTTTAATGGTTTTTTAACGTTTTGGAGGCAAATATGGTAGGAAATATGGACAAATGAGTCATGTAATGAGGGAGATGAGATGGTGAGCATTTTTTGGGTGTTAATAGATTTCCCCCTAATGTGTGAGGGAAAGAGATCATCGTATGGCGATAGACATCATAGGTCTTTTATGGTTTTCCTGGGATGTGGAGAGGAGAAGAAACGAACTAGAGCCCGGAATAATGGTCCCGAACAAACTGCAAAAACTTAAAATACAGGACTTCAATAATGAATGAGGAATAATCTCAACATATGGATGAGGCGGGCATACCCATGCTCGTATCAAGATCTATAACAATAACAATGAGGTCCAAAAATGGGGACCTGAAATATACATGACCTCAAAATAATGAATGAGGAAGAATCTCAATATATGGACGAGGCGGGCATACCCATGCTCGTATCAAGATATATAATAAATAACAATGAGGCCCAAAAATGGAGACCTGAAAGATACATGGAGAACCACTGTGTACATCATAAGCGTCCAAAAGGGGACACGAATCTGGGACATACTGCCGGGCTGACCATGTCTGAGCTGAAGAACTGAAACACTGGAATATCAAAAGTGGTGCTGAGTATGGTACCAGAGGAACTGATGAACTGGAAGATCATGATGACGGAGAGTCACACCCTCAATGGTATACTGAATTGGAGTTGAACTGGGTACTCGAGGAAGCATCTGAGTGAGTGGCTTCCGAATACAATCGCCAACGCAACCCGGATATCCATGGGAACATATAACTGGGTGTGCCGAGGTGACTCACCAATGTTCTAGAGTCGGGGGACATCCAGGGTCTTCGACCAATAACTGAAGGGATATATACCCTGCACGAATCTCAACGATGCGATCAAGGTGTTGAAGTCGAGCATGTGAGAAACAACCATTCGGAGAGGCACTGATGACTCCTCTCAAAATGGTCCGTAGGCACTCACCACAGATGGTGATGAGTCCAAGGCACAGGGACCTCTGGGTCTATCCTCTGGAATAGATGGGCTGTCGTCGACAAAGGGAGACCTGCAACTAGCAAGGCAATGATGTTTCCTTGATAGAAGCACGAGGTGGATAACCGAAGTGTGAGAGTACTGATGGTATGACTGACATACTGTGGGGGTGGCGAATAACTGAGCAAGTAGAGTGGGAGGACTCAAACTTTCTTTGTTCAGAGTATGATGGCGGGGATGATCGGGTAGCATATGAAACTGACTAGTGGGAAAGGGATCATAGCTTTAATGGATTAAGGATGGTGACTGGGATGAGTGATACTCGAGTTGGTGTAAGATGGAAGGGGACTGCAGAATACTCTCAACAAAGGCGACTTTATTGGGGGTGCCGCCGAGATGATCGATCATGGTGCCGAGAGGCACTGGGGTGGACTTCTTTATGGTGTTTAAGGAGCCAGAAGAAGTGTGCTCAAAATGGTACTATCGTGTGGATTTATACGAGCCCAGGACAGTTCATGCTCGTGATTGCTTTCAATTTTAAGGAGTCTGAAAGCGATAAGAAGACCGAAAAAAATAGAATGGTATCGTCGTGTGGATTTGTACGAGCCCAAGACAGTGCATGCTCGTGGTTGCTTTCAATTTTAGAGAGTCTGGAAGCAAGAAGAAGACTCCCGGGGGGTTCTTTTTCGTGTGTTAAGTCTCCAAGTCTCGAAAAAGCATAAAAGGATGCAATAAAGAACTCTTCTAGCCGGTGTGACTAGAGTATTCATTTTTCGTAATTAGTCTACTAGGTTCGGAAAAGGGGTAAACTTATACCAGATAGATGCCCTTTCAGGTACTTTAACGAGCATGAAAGGAAGCAAGATTGCTCGGCGATCTTCATTCTTTTATGAGTCAGAAAAGCGCTTAACAGAAACTCCCTAAGTGCCTTTTTCGTAAAGGACTTGTCCGGCAAGAGAAAGGGATAAAATTATACAGAACAAAAGGAATGGCCAAGCAAGGAGAGAGTGTTCAATCAAGGGACATCGATGAAAACCAAGAACGAGGGTGGGGGGGAACACTGGTGGGCCTCCTTGTGGGATGATGAATGGTGGCAAAATAACGAAATAATTGCAGTATGAATGGAGTGAATGGATCATGTAAAAATGTGTAACAATTCGATGGCTGTCGATGTGGCGCACAAACTGAGGCAGCAAGGTGTCAGGACACAATGTTGAAACTATTTCTGGTGAGACCGAGAAATGATCTCAAGCATCATCACGAGTGCGGAAATCTAACGAAATAATTGCAGTATGAATGGAGTGAATGGATCATGTAAAAATGTGTAACAATTCGATGGCTGTCGATGTGGCGCGCAAATCGAGGCAGCAAGGTGTCAGGACACAATGTTGAAACTGTTTCTGGTGAGACCGAGAAATGATCTCAAGCATCATCACGAGCGCGGAAATCTAAATCCTGCAATATAAAAAGTGTCAAAAATGGATAACAGCCGATGTGGCATGCGAACCGAGGCAATGGGGGGTGTTTTGGAAAAAATACCCGGAATATCTGAGGGTGAGAGCAAGAAATGATCTCAAGCATCATCACGAGCGCGGAAAAATGAATCCGACGACATAGAGTATATCAAAAATGGGCTACGGCCGATGTGGCATGCAAACTGAGGCGACGAGAGGTGTCTAGAAAAAATGCTCAAAAACGGTTCAAAAAAATAATAAAACGAGTCGACCATCATGACGATTTCATCGTGCTGAGCCCAGTGGTGGAAACGGTTTGGAGAATGGGCTCCGTATGGATCCAGAATGGCCGAAACAAGAAAAAGTCAACGGGCTATAAATAGTGAGTGGACCCACGGTTATGAGCTAGGCAAACGTGAGGGCCTTAGTGCTCTTAGGGGTTCTGAAAGTTAGGTCATATGCTTGGAGGATAATTACCCATTTAGCAACGTGACCTTACAGAAGTCGTCGGTTCAAGAAATAGACCATGGGGTTAGAGTCGGTCACAACTGTGGTATGACTGAGTAAAATGTAATGTCACAATTTTTGTACGGAAAAGACGACGGCAAGGGCCAACCTCTCTTCATACGGGTAACGTAGGGGTGGTCTGGACAAGTTATGGCTGACATAATAAATGACATGCTCCTAGCGAGCAACGTCTTCTTGGACAAGGACTCCTGGCGAGCAACGTCTTCTTGGACAAGGACACCTGACACGGCGTGTTCGGACGCGGAGACGTAAAGGATGAAGTCGTGAGAGAAATCCGAAGGGGAGATCAAAGGGGCTTGTGTGAGAGATTTTTTAAGGGCTTCGAATGCAGCTTGCACCTGGTCATCCCAAAGAAAGGGTATGTGAGTACGAAGCAAGCGTAAGAAACCATGAACTGTGGTGGCATAATCAGGAACTAAACGACGGAGGAAATTAGATTTCCCCTATAAACTCTGGAGCTGCCGGAGCGTGCGTGGTGCGGGAAGGTCTATGATGGCTTGGACTTTGAGGGTATCAACAGCGATTCCTTTATGGGAAACAATGAAACCCAACAACCGGCCTGCCGAAACGCAAAAGACACACTTGAGTGGGTTCAAGCGGATCTGATACTTGCGACAATGCAGAAAGACTTGCCAGAGGTCATTAAGGTGGTCTGATAGTTTCCTCGAACGTGTTGTGACGTCTTCAAGATAGACTAGTAGGATATGGACCAAGTCATGTAAACAATAAGTCATGGCCCGCTAGAAGGTGGCGCCCGCATTTTTAAGGTCGAAAGGCATGACATGATAGGCAAAGGTGCCCCATGGGGTAGTGAAGACAGTCTTATATTGATCTTCCTTGCGGATCTAAAACTGGTTGTACCCAGAGAAACCATCCATGAAGGAGAGGATCTCATGCCCCGCACATGCATCGATGAGTTGGTCAATAAATAGCTTGGGGAAGTTGTCTTTGAGACATGCTCGGTTTAAATCATGAAATTCAGTACATACTCGGATGGTGCCTTGTTTCTTGTTAACAGAGATGGGGTTAGAAACCCAAGTGGTGTATGCAATAGGATAAATGAATCCTGCTGTGCGAAGTTTCTCAATCTCTGCTTTAACGGCAGGGAGCTTTGATGGATGAATGGGGCGTTGTTTCTGGCGAACGGGGGGTACATCTGGCCATGTGTCAATGTGGTGTTCTATGATAGTGGGGTCAAGACCAGGCATTTCGGTATAGGACCAGGCAAAGACATCACGGAACTCTTGGAAAAGTTTTTTCTACTCTCTGTCACCTACCCAAATTCTGAAAATATTATTATTATTGGCAAAATACTTTACGTTAATTTTTAATTACAAAGTTTTGTAATTATGACCAATTTTGGTCAAGGATGAATGTAATTACTGAATTATTATTATTTAATAAGTTAAAGTAGGAGACAAACACCCAAGGGAACTGTTAAATGAGTGTTCACTGACCCACTAGGAGGAATGGAAGCTGTTAGAAGGTATGGGACATATGGCAGCAATTGCACTTCACCACTAGCTGTTGGTTATGGGACAACTACCCCTACAAATGTGGCATTATTCTCTAGGTGGTGGGAGTGAGCAAGAAGCTCATTTAATGACCAGTTAACAACTGAAAGGCCTAGGCAGCCTACATAAGGCAAATTCGAATTTAGCAGGCAGCTCTTACACAATATTTTCTGCATAAATATTCATCATGTGCATCAGGTGATGACTGAGAGATTCGAATAGGGAGGCTATATGAGTGCATTGTAAGTCTGCTAATTATTCTGAAAAGGAAAACTAGAGGTGCTGGTGCAGGTCTCTTTGACTGATAAGTCTTTAAGACTGGAAGAACTATCTTGCTGCTGCAAGTGATGACCTAAGTTTTTGAAGTTTCTTCCTCCTGGTGGTTCAGTGAACAGGCTCGAGGGTCCTAAGGCAAGCTATTTGACTGTTTTCAGGAGTTGGTTGGGTGGAACAGGATCCCTTTGGTGTTTATCCACTTGTCTACTGGTTCAGGTTCTATTCTTTATTTCTGTTTAATTTTGTTTACATTGAAATTGTTTTGTTTCTGTATTATAATGATGGAATGATAAAATGATAGAATGAAATTCTTCTCTGTGTTTTTCTACATGCTGGTTTCTGCACTATACTCCAGCACAGAGAATAGTGGTTTAGAGTAGATGAAAGATAGGCTGAATGCCATTTAGAAAGATTAATCGTTATACAGTGAATTATTATTTACATTCTGCATTGTAAACAGTTTATGCAAAATTCCAAAATATAGAACAATTCTGTATCAAAAACCAACTTCGAAATTATTGTATCAAAATAATAGAAGTAAAATACTTCTTGTTGCATAGAAAAATTTATAGATTAAGCATTTATTAGTTGCTATTATTGCACCAATTATCTAGGAAATTATAACAGTTGCATTTAAATCAAATAGCATCATACTGTAAGTCATTTTATTTCTTCCTCTTGATTTTTCTTTTATAGGCTGTAAAAAAACAAAAAAAATATATCTATCCTTTTAATAAAATCATTATAGGCATTCTAACAATGGAAACAGAGTTACAGTATATACATGGATTAGTATTTCAAAACAGTACTACTAACATTAGTATTTACTTTCTCTTATATAAGTTTTGAGTTTAGAACATTCTTTTATTTAGTGTCTATCAATTCAGAAATAAAGTTGCAAATCTCTGTTCCTATTTTTTTTTCCCTTACTATTTTTTTTAAGATTTAAACCCTAGATAGCTCCATTATACACTTAGAAACTTTTCCAAGTTTAAAAACCCCACTTATCGACTCTCGTCTTTTATTACAAAAACTCTCCATTTGCAGTAAACTTTATTTGTAGAAACCACATAACCGAAAATACAATTTCAAACTCAGAACAAACTTTGTTGCTAGGGTCCTAATAATTCTATCAAAGACTCATATTTTCAACATAGAATGAAGTTTTACCAAAAACATTTTTATCACTCTACAGACGCAGGTTCAAGTCGCATTCACCCATTCTTTCAAAACATCATAGCGTTTGCATCACAACCAAAACCAAGTTTTATTCCAAGTCTTATGACTTTCAAGCCATCCTCTAAATGTGCAAAACTATATTGGTGAAGTCGCCATCACATAAAATAAACGAAGGCATTGAAGCCTCGGCAGTGCAAAAACTAGACATTACTGCCTACAACCTAACTTAACCCTATTTTCTTTTACTGAGCAAGAACTTGTCAACTGCAGATGAGTCCAGGGATATGGATGAACCCAAGACTTATCAGGACAATGGAGTCCTCGGCGTCCTTCTTTCCACAACGATCAAGGCTGTTATTCCACACAAAGCCTGCACAGTATTCATGAGAAATGCAGTTAGATTCGTATTGTTGAATGGATAAATTTCATACAAGTGAAACATTGGAGAACTTCATCAAAACCTTACCTTCGATTTTCGACAGAGATGCAAACTGTAATCATTGAAAAGGATGAAGTTTGAAACCCTTGCAAAGACAGGTTATCACCTTCCTTCTCGCCCACACATAAGTCATAACATTGAAACTCTAAACAAACACTTGAAACCCTGAACGAGCACTCAAATTCTGGTGTATTAAGTTCAATACCACCGTTAAGACAAGCACCAAGGTTGTAGTTTCAACCCTAAGAAAACACGATGAACACCCTGAAACTTTTACCTCACAGCTATCATGAGCAAGGATTGGAAAACACCATTAAAATAACGCAGAGGTCGTGGGTTCCAAACTACAAACAAACTCTTCTAACCCTAAGACTTCACGGCCTGTCGACCTCACACCAAAAGACCAACAGCAACAATGAATTTAGGGTTTACACAGTGTAATTTAAGCCACCACTTGTGCGAGGTGTGGAAACCAAGGAGAAATCACGTGACACAAGCCAAGAGGGATGCCACCATTGCAAACCATCAAACGCTGAGTTATTGACATTTAATTCGTGGTGCGAACCAACCTGTACATTAAAACGACGACAAGCCCATACTTATTTCATAATAATCATAATTCCATTCAAACTTGGTTATCATTGCATAGCATCATAGTTATCATTCAAATTGTTTCAATATTAGTTTCGAAACTATATCCTTTACATATAATTGAAATCCCATATCATTGCAATGATAGTAATACTATCAGTTCGATTTATTACAATAATAATTTCAATATATTTCATTTTTGCTAGAGTCATCTTATAAATCATTTTACATAGGCTTGGTTTTGTTTATGACACTAATTATACACAAATCCTAATATTACTACATTTGGTTCATTGAATGAAGTTTAGAATGCCTTTGTAGTTTAGTTATTAATTTGATACTTTATTGTTATAAAGACTAGGGATAATGCAATTGTTACTACATGTCATTAATTGTCATGAGTTAAAGAGACTCATTAATTAAATTGTCTTATGCATTAATGACTTTATTATTCAATGCTACCATGATAAGCATTTATTACTTCCGCAATTGAAATGTTAACATTTTAATGCTGTTTTAAAAAAAATTAATTTTTTACGAAATTATCGGGATGTTACAATCCGATCTCGTACTCGGTGCAGGAGGCTCCTAACGTAATGAGTTCATGAGCACTGGATGGGGCAGAGATATCAATGTGGATTGTGGGTGTAATGTTGGCCATGTTACCTTCCTCGAAGGCATTGGTAGCAGGAATGGGCTCTTTAAACCAGTCGACTTTGGTGGTGAGGAAATCTTTGGACTCAACCGAAAATTGGGTGGCTATGGTGGGGGAAGGCTCTTCCGGGAGGAAATAGAAACGATGGTGCATATCCTACCAAGGGTAATCAGGTGCGGTAAGAGCCTCGAAAATCTTCTCATCATTGTGGAAAATTTGTGTCGTCAAATCGGTTAACAAGGGATCACTAGTAGTAGAGATCATATAAATGGTATTGACCTCTCCTGATGGCGGAGATTCTGGGGTGGACTTCTTCAATGGTGGGGGGAGTCGTCTTGAGGTCCAAGTTATTCATCTTATAGAGAGTGGCTCTGTAATCTGGGAGATCAGGGCAATGATGTGAGTAATGGCCGTAAATACCGCATATTGCACAAGAGTGATTGGTACATAGTGATTTATCAGGAGGCTTAGGAGTAGGGTCGAGTTGGACAACCGGGATGTTGGGGTCGTCGTCAAGCATTTGCATGTGCTCTTGTAATGCGGGTAATTGTGGACATTGATGGGTATCATGGCCCAATTCATCACACAAAGAGCATTTGGGAGGAGCGCGAAACATGGGGGGGTTTTAACCATTTTTGGCAGGGGTAAAGCAGTGTATGGTTGTGGGCCTCTTTCGCCAGTGTGCTTGATAAGAGGGGATGAATTGGTGGATGCGGAAGGAGTAGTGACACCGGGTGGTGGTTGACTAGTAGTGGTGATGGGTTGCACCAGTTGTAGGACGACATTTGGTGTCGGGGGGGAAACGGGAGGCGTGATATACCACACAGGTAGTCCTAAAGTTAACCCCGGGAGGCTGAGAGTAGCCATAACCGAGGCGCTTACTACTCCCGAAGGAGGGAATAGGAAGGGGATTGTGTGGATGGGTGTAACAACAACATGACTCACTACTACATTTTGACCCAAAATTCGACGGAAAAATCCGACGGCGCGTGGATTTATCTTTATAAACTTACCAAAAAACACAAGTGTACAATTTTTTTTTTAAATGTGGCAACAAGCGTCGGATATGCGACGGCGCGTTTAGTAAACGTCGGTTAAGCAACGTCTCTTTTAGTACACATCGGTTAAGAGACGGTTAAGAGAGCACGTTTAATAGGTCAGATATATGAAATATGTATAGCCGACGTGTACTAAAAGAGACGACGTTTAAATCCACGCATCCTAAACGCACCATCGCATATTCGACGCTTGTGGCCATTATTTGCAAACACTCATATAAATAGAGATGTAGGCCTAGGTTAATAATCTCACACACTCACTCTCACACAAATCTCTTGGACAAGAAATGCGAAATTCCTAAGGAGTATTAGGGTTTGGTTTTTGGCCTTGTGCTTTTGTGGGGATCTTCCCACTTGGTCTTGGAATTTGGTCTTGCTCTTTGGTGACTTCTCTCTTGAAGTATCTCTTGGTTAATTTCTTGGTTTAGGGTTTGGTTTTTGTCCTTGTGCCTTTGTGGGGATCTTCCCACTTGGTCTTGGAATTTGGTCTTTCTCTTTTTGTGACTTCTCTCTTGAAGTATCTCTTGGTTAATTTCTTGGTTTAGGGTTTGGTTTTTGGCCTTGTGCCTTTCTGGGGATCTTCCCACTTGGTCTCAGATTTTGGTCTTTCTCTTTGGTGACTTCTCTCTTGAAGTATCTCTTGGTTAATTTCTAATTGGTTTATCATTGATAAATCTTTCTTGGAGAAAGTTTGTTCTCTTGTGATAAGGTTTACCCTCACTAGTTAGGGTTTTCTCTTGTGGATTTGGCTTTGACTCTTGTGGAAAAGAAGATTCATCATATACTTGGTTTTGTTTTGAGTTAGGGTTTACCCTCACTTAGGGTTTGCTCTTGTGGATTTGGCTTTGACTCTTGTGGAAAAGAAGATTCATCATATACTTGGTCTTGTCTTGAGTACTTAGGGTTTACTCATGTGGATTTGGTTTTAACCATTGTGGAAAAGAGGACTCATCATATACTTGGTCTTGTCTTGATTTAGGGTTTACTCATGTGGATTTGGTTTTAACCATTGTGGAAAAGAAGACTCATTATATACTTGGTCTTGTCTTGAGTTAGGGTTGACTCATATATTGTGGATTTGGTTCTAACCCTTGTGGAAAAGAATACTCATCATATACTTGGGTTTGCTCGTACTTTGTTCTTAGGGTTTGAGTAATAAAATGCCACGTAACAATAATGTTACAGGTCATCAAGATCATCTAGAACAAAATCGAGAATTGCTTGCTAGGTTGTGGGATGGAGTGGAAAGAAGGGGTGATGGAAAATGTTATTGTCCTTGCAATCAATGTAGGGGCTTTAATAAGAGAAGGTTACTGAACTCAACAGCTAAAAAACATTGTAGGGAACATGGACATGTTGAGGGGGGGCATGAATATCATCCATTGGTAAGTCATAATTCATTACATATCATGCGGTCTGTTTGTGCCAGAAATTGTTTCCAGACCACAAAGAAACAAGCCAACACAATCTCAAAAATACAATAAAGTAAAAGTAGGTTATAGCGTTTTTTAATAGGTTTTCTAGTTATAAAGTTTGATGACTGAAGGGAATACATTCATGAGCCAAACAGGAACTGAATCACAAGCAAAAGAGAACAAAGATGCATAATATAATTACCAATATCCAACAGAATATGATTTTGAAATTCATTCATAAAAGACAAGCACTACCAGCATACAAACCATAAACCAACAATGAATTTATCAATTATGTAACTAAACAAGTTAAAAATGAAGCCAAAACACAGACTGAAGGGTAAAAAGGATCATATATTTCATAATTATGTTCAGCAAATACACATGAGAGTTACAGTACTTAGCTCATAAACAAGTCACAGACCTCCTTAAGCCAGCCAAAAATCGAACTCTGTTTCTGTCTTTCTTCTCACTCTAAATACTATTTTTTACAAAATTCGTTAGGGTCTAAACCCTAACTTCTTTCAACCAAATCCTCGATGGGTTAAAGTGAAATAAAGTCTTTCCTCTAGAACATAACTAAAAAACTAACTAATTAAAGCATCTATTAAAATCTCCATAAGTAACTGACTAACTGCCAACTCAAAGGTCTTTGGCAGCTTCGACTAGTAAGGCTATTCCATCCGAGATTTGAGCCCTTTTTCTAGCTCTCTTCTGCTCGGCTTCTATCTCTGCTAACTTCCTTGTAAGCTTTCCATTCTTCTGCTACAAGTCTTTGACATTCTGCTTCAATTCTGCATAATGCAAATCTGTGCTTCTCTTTCTCTTCAAGGCTTCTTTAGACACTGTTATTAGCTCTTGATAATTTTCATTCACTTCCTGTAAGTCTTCTCTTAGCCTTCTATTTGCTAAGACTAGGGCATCATTAGTCTCTTGCATGCATTCCATTTGATGCCTATATTGTTTGATGGTTCTTTGCAGATTCTCCATGTCTGAGTCAAAAACCTTTCTTTGCAGGTTCTCCATGTCTGAGTCAAAAACCTTCGCTGTTATGGTATTTTGCATCTCACTAGGCAGCCAAGGGACATTCAGTATTCTAAAAATATCCTCATCTTCCTGTAACAGCTCTAAAGATACACCATGAAAAATAGGGTTTTCCTGACTTCTTGTTTCAATGGGTGTAGTTTCATCTATCAAGTTCTGATTTTCAGAATAAGAAACCTCAATTTCCTTCTTTTGTTGTTCATTTATTATTTCATCTTTTAATTCCAGAAACACAACAGATAATTTTGTTTGAGTGAGACTAGAATCTTCTGCTGACTTCAATGATCTTTTTTCTTTTGTATGCTCAGAAACTGGACTGTTTATAACTGCTTCCTTCTTGATCTTGAGTTCTTCATCTGAAGATTCATCATCAAGTACATTTATCTCTTCTGTCTTCATTCTAGGGTTTAGCAACTTTTTCATATTCATCCTTAACTTGTTTTTAGATCTGGTTTTTGGTCTCCATTCTAAAACAAGTTCTTTTACCATCTTCAAAGTTTTTCCTTGATTCTTAATTGTGGCTAGCTCTATACCTTCGATTTTGGTTTTATTTTTCTTTGGCTCCTTTGTTTTATCTTCTTGACTGTACTTTTCTGTGTATTCCATCCCAGCTTCACTTTTGAGAGTGAACTCATCCTCTTCTATTAAATATCCCTCATCCTCAGATAGGACAGTGATGGGGCTTCTTCGTTGAACCTGAATTTCCTTTTTTTCTAGAACACCCTTTTCTGTGACAACAATTTTCTCTTCACTGAGAGTTTCTGCTGGCGCCATGTGTTTCTCAAGCTGATCTTCTTGTTGTGGAAACAATGAATATTTACCTTTACTGTCAGCTACAACCCTTTGAGGTTCATTGTTACCCTTCAAAGGTTCTGGTTCTTCTTCAAATTTAATCTCTTTTTGTCTTCAGACTTGCTCTCCTGACCTAGTTTTCTGACTAGAGATTGACCTTTGGCTACACGCTTTTTAGCTTGCTGCTCTTTTTGCTTGGTCTGAAAACCAGACCAAAACAAGAAATGCTCCCATGTCTTCCCTTCTCGTTGTAGAATTGTACTGATAATAAGCTTAAGCAGACCATGATGGAAGATGGATTGTGTAGTATGATCATGATGCCCCTTCATCCTGCTTGACATCTTTTGCAGACTTTTGAATAAGAAGAAAGGAAGGTTCATTTTGGATTCACCAATCAGATGTGGTAGAAATCTAAAATGGTATTTGAAAACATAAGCATATCTGCCTTCACAAGTGATATAGCTTTGTAGAATTTTAATGGGCTGCACCCATTCATCCCTGACCTTCTGGATTAATACCCCTTTGCGCCAGTCTGGAGTAATACCAGGTAAAAGGTACCTTTGATCATCAAAAGTGAAAGGCATTTTTTTGAACCACATTTCACCTTCATTCTTGACTCCTGTAGCTTTCAGCAACTAAATCCACAATCAGTTTAAACTTTAAAGTATCAAATACTATCATGTCCTCCTTATAGCTTTGGGCAAATTTATAAGAAATCTCAGTGTTATAGCCATTGATTTTCCTGAAGAAATCCAACCAACCAGCATTTTGAAAAAGCTTTGCACAATCTGGAAATTTGTCAATCCAATTTAGCTCAGTGGGTTCGATTCTATTTGTTTTACCACTTTTACCCATCTGCTTTCAACAACTGAAACCTATGTACTTTTGGAGTTCTATTGATGAGCTAACAGGCTGCTTTCAGATTTTGAAGAAGTAGTGGCTTAATGTATCGCTAAATTTCAAATTTCCACTTGTCACAGCGTCTCAAAGAACTCTTAAACTAATCTATTTTTGACAGGAGCTTTGTTTAGAACCTATATTCATGTTTTCCCTAATGAATTTTAAGAAAACAAGCTTTTCTGAGAAAAAACACCAATTTAGCAGCCGCTATCGGTTTAATGCGGAATACCCTATTCTCGCTTTGCTGTGGATGTTTAAATCAATTTTTTAGGTACCTGGTTGTTCAATTCCTCTGTGCAAGTGTCTTCGGGTCTTTAATTCGCTACCAACTGGCAAAACGAGCAAGCCCTAATTTCTCTATAACTGAAACTTCTGGCTTTCAGGCACCTGTCCTCTCTCCACCTATTTTCCAACTTCGTGATGTATCTGTGAAATAACTCCTTTCACGTCAAATTCGTCTAGCACCTCCTCCTGTCATGATATGCACTGTTCCAGCTAATAATCTCCACGATCTCTTCCACGATCCAGCAGCACCTGTTTTCATAATTACTACTGGAGCAACATGTATCAACAGCCGTCATTCATGTGATTAGTCACTTAGCAATGAAACCATGCAAAAATTTAGCTTAAAAAATAATGATTTCGGCTGGCACGATATTCTTGTAGCACCACTGTATTAACTTTTCATGATTGAGCTACAAGAATAATCTGCATTCAAATTTTGGCCCAATTTAAACTATTTTTCTAGTTTAAATGATAAACCACACTCTTTGAGTATGTTTGTGACATCCTTACTTAATATAAATCCTATATATCCCTTCAAATCCTAAAAGAAAATAATAAGAAATCTAAAAGCAAGCAAAAAATTAAAAATTTCATTTGAAAATCAAAAATTTCCTAAAGGAAGCAAAATGAGAAAAATTTAGCAAACAAGCAAAATTAAAATCAAAATCACAATCAAAATATAAAATTGAAGGAAACAAGTTCATGACTTAACACGGTCTTTATATTGAGAGTTTTTGTAATTGTATATTGTATGATTTTTATTTTTGTTACTTATTAATCGACATGACTAACGTTCTTTGTTTGATGTTTTAATTGTAATTATAAAGCAAGGGCCTCCTAGGGTTGTTCCGAACATGGAGAATGTGGTAATTGCGGAACAACTAGCGCAGGAAGAACAATATGCAGGTCCTTCGAATACTGATCATGATCAAGTTAATGATGATCATATGGAATTAAACGATGATCATGCCGATAACATAATTGAGAATGATGGTGCAAATACATTAATCAATGATGCATTTAATGTTAGAATGGACGATGATCAACATCATGCACCGCCAATTGATGACTTTGAAGATATTAATGATTTACCTACACTTGAGAAGGCGACGGAACCGCTTTTTGAAGGCTCCCGCATAAGTGTTCTCTCTGCTGTGTTGCTGATAATGAACTTGAAGGTTATGAATGGTTTTTCAAACACATCCATCACGATGGTGTTAAGGTACGCATGTGATTATATGTGATCCGTCGGATCTCAACTTTAGTGCATATACTCCAAAACTATGTCACGCGTTTCAATCAAAACCACTTTGATTTTATAATATACTCCAAAAAATAAGGATGTATTTGTTGTCGTCAATATTATGCTCTTCAAATATTTATATTAACCATTTTTTTTAAATTTGTTGTAATAGATTGATAGGTGAATATTTGTTACCGGCATCAAATAAATTACCTCGCACATATCGAGATTTAACTTCCATCATGAAATATGTTGGAATGGAGTATCAAGCAATTGATGCATGTCCTAATGATCATATTTTATATTATAATCAGTATGATCTTGCAACAGAATGCCCTATATGTCATAGCAGTAGATACCGAACAGATCAAGTAACCAAAAAGGTGTCTCGTAAGGTTATTCGTTATATTCCCATTATTCCACGCTTGCAACGACTGTTTAGGTGCAAAAACATAGCACAATTTATGGATTACCACGCACGGAATAGAAGTGGAGATGATATTCTTCGAATGCCTGCAGATGGTTCTGCATTTACAGACATGGAGGAAAAATGGCCACACTTTAAAGAAGAACCTCGTAATGCTAGACTTTCTTTGGCAGCGGATGGTGTCAATCCACATGCAGAGATGAGATCTACTTACTCGGTCTGGCATGTTTTTGTTATCAACAATAACATTCCTCCATGGATGTCAATAAAGAGGGAGCATATAATGTTGGCAATGATTGTTCCAGGTATAATTTGTACTTTAGAACAATGTTTTTTTAATGCATTAGTATTTAATTTGTCATGAAGATCAATATTGTTGCATATTCATGTCATATATATTTTTCATTTACTTATATGTATTGTATTTGTTGTTTTCTTTCAGGTAAGTACCAAGTTAAAGATATGAATGTATATATCGAGCTTCTTGTTGATGAACTACTTAAGCTATGGAATGGTGTCACTATGTATGTTGTCTCTAGACCAGTAGGGCAAAGGGAATTTCAATTCCATGCAATGCTTGCCTGGACAATTCATGATGCTCCAGGGCTAACACATGTTTGTGGTCTTCAAACAAAGGGAAAATTTGCATGTCTAGTTTGTGGTCCCAAGATGAAATCTCGTCATTCAAAGAGTTTGTCAAAGGAAGTGTTTGATGAGTATAGGCACTTCCTCTTTAAGAATCATAGGTATTGAACTACCGAAAAACATCTTTTTAATGGGAAAGAGGAGACCACATTAAAACCACAGAGAATGACACCTCACATATGGAAGTTGCAATATAATAGAAATCGTCAAGGTATGATTCAATTTGTCTATCTTATATATTCGTATTGATCATCTCTTATATGTTTTTAATGTTTTATTTTGGATTGTATTAATTTTTTTAACTGTAATGTACTACATTTTAATCTCTTTAACTTATATATTGATTACTAATGATCTGCATGAACATCATGAAGGTGTAAATGGGCTTCCACGAGGAATGAAAAGTTATCCGAAACAATTTAGTAGGCTGCCTTACTATGAGCACTTACTAGTTGTTCATTTGTTTGATACAATGCATATCGGAAAGAATGTAACTGAAACACTATGGCGAATATTAGACGGAACGAGTGACAAAGAAAAAATTGTCAAAATTTGCAGTGACATTCATGAATCCAATCATGCAATGAAAAATTCGTTAGGGTCTAAACCCTAACTGCTTTCAACCAAATCCTCGATGGGTTAAAGTGAAATAAAGTCTTTCCTCTAGAACATAACTAAAAAACTAACTAATTAAAGCATCTATTAAAAGCTCCATAAGTAACTGACTAACTGCCAACTCAAAGGTCTTTGGCAGCTTCGACTAGTAAGGCTATTCCATCCGAGATTTGAGCCTTTTTTCTAGCTCTCTTCTGCTCGGCTTCTATCTCTGCTAAATTCCTTGTAAGCTTTCCATTCTTCTGCTACAAGTCTTTGACATTCTGCTTCAATTCTGCATAATGCAAATCTGTGCTTCTCTTTCTCTTCAAGGCTTCTTTAGACACTGTTATTACCTGTTGATAATTTTCATTCACTTCCTGTAAGTCTTCTCTTAGCCTTCTATTTGCTAAGACTAGGGCATCATTAGTCTCTTGCATGCATTCCATTTGATGCCTATATTGTTTGATGGTTCTTTGCAGGTTCTCCATGTCTGAGTCAAAAACCTTTCTTTGCAGGTTCTCCATGTCTGAGTCAAAAACCTTCGCTGTTATGGTATTTTGCATCTCACTGGGCAGCCAAGGGACATTCAGCATTCTGAAAATATCCTCATCTTCCTGTAACAGCTCTAAAGATACAACATGAAAAATAGGGTTTTCCTGACTTCTTGTTTCAATGGGTGTAGTTTCATCTATCAAGTTCTGATTTTCAGAATAAGAAACCTCAATTTCCTTCTTTTGTTGTTCATTTATTATTTCATCTTTTAATTCCAGAAACACAACAGATAATTTTGTTTGAGTGAGACTAGAATCTTCTGCTGACTTCAATGATCTTTTTTCTTTTGTATGCTCAGAAACTGGACTGTTTATAACTGCTTCCTTCTTGATCTTGAGTTCTTCATCTGAAGATTCATCATCAAGTACATTTATCTCTTCTGTCTTCATTCTAGGGTTTAGCAACTTTTTCATATTCATCCTTAACTTGTTTTCAGATCTGGTTTTTGGTCTCCATTCTAAAACAAGTTCTTTTACCATCTTCAAAGTTTTTCCTTGATTCTTAATTGTGGCTAGCTCTATACCTTCGATTTTGGTTTTATTTTTCTTTGGCTCCTTTGTTTTATCTTCTTGACTGTACTTTTCTGTGTATTCCATCCCAGCTTCACTTTTGAGAGTGAACTCATCCTCTTCTAGTAAATATCCCTCATCCTCAGATAGGACAGTGATGGGGCTTCTTCGTTGAACCTGAATTTCCTTTTTTTCTAGAACACCCTTTTCTGTGACAACAATTTTCTCTTCACTGAGAGTTTCTGCTGGCGCCATGTGTTTCTCAAGCTGATCTTCTTGTTGTGGAAACAATGAATATTTACCTTTACTGTCAGCTACAACCCTTTGAGGTTCATTGTTACCCTTCAAAGGTTCTGGTTCTTCTTCAAATTTAATCTCTTTTTGTCTTCAGACTTGCTCTCCTGACCTAGTTTTCTGACTAGAGATTGACCTTTGGCTACACGCTTTTTAGCTTGCTGCTCTTTTTGCTTGGTCTGAAAACCAGACCAAAACAAGAAATGCTCCCATGTCTTCCCTTCTCGTTGTAGAATTGTACTGATAATAAGCTTAAGCAGACCATGATGGAAGATGGATTGTGTAGTATGATCATGATGCCCCTTCATCCTGCTTGACATCTTTTGCAGACTTTTGAATAAGAAGAAAGGAAGGTTCATTTTGGATTCACCAATCAGATGTTGTAGAAATCTAAAATGGTATTTGAAAACATAAGCATATCTGCCTTCACAAGTGATATAGCTTTGTAGAATTTTAATGGGTTGCACCCATTCATCCCTGACCTCCTGGATTAATACCCCTTTGCGCCAGTCTGGAGTAATACCAGGTAAAAGGTACCTTTGATCATCAAAAGTGAAAGGCATTTTTTTGAACCACATTTCACCTTCATTCTTGACTCCTGTAGCTTTCAGCAACTAAATCCACAATCAGTTTAAACTTTAAAGTATCAAATACTATCATGTCCTCCTTATAGCTTTGGGCAAATTTATAAGAAATCTCAGTGTTATAGCCATTGATTTTCCTGAAGAAATCCAACCAACCAGCATTTTGAAAAAGCTTTGCACAATCTGGAAATTTGTCAATCCAATTTAGCTCAGTGGGTTCGATTCTATTTGTTTTACCACTTTTACCCATCTGCTTTCAACAACTGAAACCTATGTACTTTTGGAGTTCTATTGATGAGCTAACAGGCTGCTTTCAGATTTTGAAGAAGTAGTGGCTTAATGTATCGCTAAATTTCAAATTTCCACTTGTCACAGCGTCTCAAAGAACTCTTAAACTAATCTATTTTTGACAGGAGCTTTGTTTAGAACCTATATTCATGTTTTCCCTAATGAATTTTAAGAAAACAAGCTTTTCTGAGAAAAAACCCCAATTTAGCAGCCGCTATCGGTTTAATGCGGAATACCCTATTCTCGCTTTGCTGTGGATGTTTAAATCAATTTTTTAGGTACCTGGTTGTTCAATTCCTCTGTGCAAGTGTCTTCGGGTCTTTAATTCGCTACCAACTGGCAAAACGAGCAAGCCCTAATTTCTCTGTAACTGAAACTTCTGGCTTTCAGGCACCTGTCCTCTCTCCACCTATTTTCCAACTTCGTGATGTATCTGTGAAATAACTCCTTTCACGTCAAATTCGTCTAGCACCTCCTCCTGTCATGATATGCACTGTTCCAGCTAATAATCTCCACGATCTCTTCCACGATCCAGCAGCACCTATTTTCATAATTACTACTGGAGCAACATGTATCAACAGCCGTCATTCATGTGATTAGTCACTTAGCAATGAAACCATGCAAAAATTTAGCTTAAAAAATAATGATTTCGGCTGGCGCGATATTCTTGTAGCGCCACTGTATTAACTTTTCATGATTGCGCTACAAGAATAATCTGCATTCAAATTTTGGCCCAATTTAAACTATTTTTCTAGTTTAAATGATAAACCACACTCTTTGAGTATGTTTGTGACATCCTTACTTAATATAAATCCTATATATCCCTTCAAATCCTAAAAGAAAATAATAAGAAATCTAAAAGCAAGCAAAAAATTAAAAATTTCATTTGAAAATCAAAAATTTCCTAAAGGAAGCAAAATGAGAAAAATTTAGCAAACAAGCAAAATTAAAATCAAAATCACAATCAAAATATAAAATTGAAGGAAACAAGTTCATGACTTAACACGGTCTTTATATTGAGAGTTTTTGTAATTGTATATTGTATGATTTTTATTTTTGTTACTTATTAATCGACATGACTAACGTTCTTTGTTTGATGTTTTAATTGTAATTATAAAGCAAGGGCCTCCTAGGGTTGTTCCGAACATGGAGAATGTGGTAATTGCGGAACAACTAGCGCAGGAAGAACAATATGCAGGTCCTTCGAATACTGATCATGATCAAGTTAATGATGATCATATGGAATTAAACGATGATCATGACGATAACATAATTGAGGATGATGGTGCAAATACATTAATCAATGATGCATTTAATGTTAGAATGGACGATGATCAACATCATGCACCGCCAATTGATGACTTTGAAGATATTAATGATTTACCTACACTTGAGAAGGCGACGGAACCGCTTTTTGAAGGCTCCCGCATAAGTGTTCTCTCTGCTGTGTTGCTGATAATGAACTTGAAGGTTATGAATGGTTTTTCAAACACATCAATCACGTTGGTGTTAAGGTACGCATGTGATTATATGTGATCCGTCGGATCTCAACTTTAGTGCATATACTCCAAAACTATGTCACGCCTTTCAATCAAAACCACTTTGATTTTATAATATACTCCAAAAAATAAGGATGTATTTGTTGTCGTCAATATTATGCTCTTCAAATATTTATATTAACCATTTTTTTTAAATTTGTTGTAACAGATTGATAGGTGAATATTTGTTACCGGCATCAAATAAATTACCTCGCACATATCGAGATTTAACTTCCATCATGAAATATGTTGGAATGGAGTATCAAGCAATTGATGCATGTCCTAATGATCATATTTTATATTATAATCAGTATGATCTTGCAACAGAATGCCCTATATGTCATAGCAGTAGATACCGAACAGATCAAGTAACCAAAAAGGTGTCTCGTAAGGTTATTCGTTATATTCCCATGATTCCACGCTTGCAACGACTGTTTAGGTGCAAAAACATAGCACAATTTATGGATTACCATGCACGGAATAGAAGTGGAGATGATATTCTTCGAATGCCTGCAGATGGTTCTGCATTTACAGACATGGAGGAAAAATGGCCACACTTTAAAGAAGAACCTCGTAATGCTAGACTTTCTTTGGCAGCGGATGGTGTCAATCCACATGCAGAGATGAGATCTACTTACTCGGTCTGGCATGTTTTTGTTATCAACAATAACATTCCTCCATGGATGTCAATAAAGAGGGAGCATATAATGTTGGCAATGATTGTTCCAGGTATAATTTGTACTTTAGAACAATGTTTTTTTAATGCATTAGTATTTAATTTGTCATGAAGATCAATATTGTTGCATATTCATGTCATATATATTTTTCATTTACTTATATGTATTGTATTTGTTGTTTTCTTTCAGGTAAGTACCAAGTTAAAGATATGAATGTATATATCGAGCTTCTTGTTGATGAACTACTTAAGCTATGGAATGGTGTCACTATGTATGTTGTCTCTAGACCAGTAGGGCAAAGGGAATTTCAATTCCATGCAATGCTTGCCTAGACAATTCATGATGCTCCAGGGCTAACACATGTTTGTGGTCTTCAAACAAAGGGAAAATTTGCATGTCTAGTTTGTGGTCCCAAGATGAAATCTCGTCATTCAAAGAGTTTGTCAAAGGAAGTGTTTGATGAGTATAGGCACTTCCTCTTTAAGAATCATAGGTATTGAACTACCGAAAAACATCTTTTTAATGGGAAAGAGGAGACCACATTAAAACCACAGAGAATGACACCTCACATATGGAAGTTGCAATATAATAGAAATCGTCAAGGTATGATTCAATTTGTCTATCTTATATATTCGTATTGATCATCTCTTATATGTTTTTAATGTTTTATTTTGGATTGTATTAATTTTTTTAACTGTAATGTACTACATTTTAATCTCTTTAACTTATATATTGATTACTAATGATCTGCATGAACATCATGAAGGTCTAAATGGGCTTCCACGAGGAATGAAAAGTTATCCGAAACAATTTAGTAGGCTGCCTTACTATGAGCACTTACTAGTTGTTCATTTGTTTGATACAATGCATATCAGAAAGAATGTAACTGAAACACTATGGCGAATATTAGACGGAACGAGTGACAAAGAAAAAATTGTCAAAATTTGCAGTGACATTCATGAATCCAATCATGCAATGAAAAATATCATTTAACATTTAAACAACGATGGAGACCAAATTAATATAAGGTCACTTCCATGGTTATTGACTGAGCAACAAAGCAATGCAGTAAAAGAAGTGATACAAAAAATGAAATTTCCCACAGGATTTTGTTCGAACATAAAGAATATCTTAACAAGGAAAGGTGATTTTGGCGGGGTAAAAACGCATGATTGGCATATCTTCATTAAGGTAATTATATTTTCGGTATATATATTGGTATATTACTATACTGCATGTTTTTTGTTAACTTCTTTTCTTAATGTTGAAAAATATATTGATGAGACGTGTTCATTGTTACAGTATGTTCTACCTGTATCTCTCCCAGACAACTTTGACAATAATGTCAAACAGGTCATATATGATCTTGGAAAATACATGAGGTAATTAGAAACAATATTTTTCACGCATCATCATGTAATTTGTTTAATTCGTTGTATAACTTATATGAATTGACATTTGTTTTAGTCAATCATGTAGATTTGTACTACAATCTTAAATTTTCGTCGTTAAATGGTATCATTATTTTCTTGCTTTACATGTAGATGGTTTTCATCGAAAGAAATCCAGAAAGAAGATATAAAGTATTGGAAGAGAGAAATTCCTCATTTAATGTGTCAAATGCAAAGATTTCTACCTTCGGCATTTTTCAATGCACAAGAACACTACCTCATACACCAAGTTGAGGAGATTGAATTGTGTGGACCTATATATGCAAGGTCCATGTGGATGGTTGAGAGGCACTTGAAATTTATGAAGGCTTTGGTTAGACAAAGAGCACGTCCAGAGGGTTCTATGGTGGAGGGATATATGGTATTTCAGGCCATGGTGTATATTGTTGAATATCTTCCAGGGTTGGGGTCTATTAAGACCGAATTAGATCGATGCATTGGTGATCCAAAGTCCACTAATAAATTAGAAGGAGAGTACCTGATGGGGAAAGGTAAATCGAGGAAAGTCAAAGGTAATTATTAAATGGTGTTATAGATTAATAATGTTAATACATTTTAATAGTATCGTACATAATTATTTCATTTTTAATATTCATTAATGATATGCATCATTAATATTTATAATGTTACACTGCGTTAAGTAATTATAAATTTTTGAGTTGATTTATGTAATTTTATTTTCATGCAGTTGGTCGCGAGTGGGATGCACTACATTTGTACGTCGCAAACAATCTTGATTGGATGAAGGTATGGATTGAACGATGTAATCAATCTGGTCGAGGACTATCATGGGAAGGTGTGGCTTCATTGGTTAAAGAAGCACATCGCAATGGAGATGTCAATCTAACAGAAAGGGAAATCGATTTAGCATATGGTTTAAAAGATAAACAGGTAAGCATGATATTATAAATATATAAGCCATAATATTTTCAATTACGTCGATATTCATGTTCATCTTGATTAATTTCATTTTATTTGCATACTTTAAGAACATAAAATACTTACTAGTTCATTATCAATTGCAGGTAAAAGACCACAAGGCTATGTGGTGCAACGATTGTAAATATCGCATTAAAAAGTTGGATGACACAAGGAAAACATGTGATTCTGGGATAAGTGCAGTCTTTGAGGTCACTAATGTTTCATCTAGAAGCGACAAACGTCCAGAATTGTCAGAAAATTGATATTATGGATATTTGGAAGATATCATTGACTGTGACTTTAAATCATTCAAAATAATTCTTTTTGTTGTGAAATGGTACAGGCTACGATTGAATCGATTTGATCCCGATAGAACTATTATTGAACATGCTAATGGATTTACCATGGTCAATACAAGGTCGATTGAGTCACGAACGTCAGAGCCCTATGTTCTTCCAAGTCAATGTGAACAGGTATTTTACTCAGAAGTTTTTGGTAGACAGGGTTGGTCGTTTGTTATTAGACATGATCCAAGAGGAAGACCGGTAAAGTATAATATTGTAGAGGAAGTTGATCAAGAGGGTGTTGAAGAAGAAGGTGATCATGTAGAGGATCAACATGAGTTGGATGTTGATGATCATAATGTTACGCAGGAAGATGTTGAAGAGTTAGTTGAAGCAGATGATGTTAGAGACAATGTTCATGATGAAGATGATATTGACGATCATGATCAATTTATTGAAACTAACAGCGACGACGATGATGATATAGCTGCCTCTAATCCTTATAATGTTGAATCTGGATCAGATGATACAGATGCGGACTTGGATGGAGAAGATGATCATGAAGTGCATTGAACATCATTCCAAGTGATGTGAGGGGGGGGAGGGGGGGGAAGATGAGCTTCCACCTTCACGTGGTTGTCCCTGTTGAGTAGAGAATATTAAGATATTCTTGAAACAAAGAGAAGCTCGTTAAGGTATTTTACTTAGAAGTTCCTGGTAGACAGGGTTGGTCGTTTGTTATTAGACATGATCTAAGAGCTGGAAGGCAGGTAAAGTATAATATTGTAGAGTAATGCTTTTACTAGTTTGCCTAAATACATGAAATAGCATTAATGTTCAGAGTTCTAAACAAAATAACAACGTTCAGAGTTTTAAACAAGGCCGAGCTCCCGGATTTATTGGCTAGTATCATGTGGATAAGACTTAGTGGGAGGATAGGTCACGGGTTCGACTCGTCCACCTTATTCATTTTGGCATAACAAATGTTGTTTTTAAATTATGGTTACAACCATATGCTACCCGCCAAAATGTTACTCTTTTACATATTTTAATACATAAAAGTGTTTAAACCCACGCCAACAGTAGCAGAGCTATAGGGTTTAAACAGTCCCATGCCAACAGTAGCATATCTATAGGGTTTAAACAGTCCCATGCCAATAGTAGCAGAGCTATAGGTTTTAAACCCACGTAGCATTCGTTCCTTTTCCTCCCTTGTTTACGCATAAGCAGTACCAGATGCGATGCAATATGTTGAGCTTTAATAGGTAGAATAGAGGTGGCTAGAGCTTGGGTAGGGGTTTAAGAAGAAAAGTAGGTAGCAAGAGCAGTCCGCCGTTTCGATTTGGAGCAGTCCGCCATTTCGTCGATTTGGTGCAGTCCACCATTTTGATTTGGAGAAGATTCAGTCCTCCATTTCGATTTGAAGCTCAGTCCATTCAGCCCCGCCATTTCGATTTGAAGCTCAATCCGCCATTTTGATTTGAAGCTCAGTCGATTCAACCATTTCGATTTGAAGCTCAGTCCATTCAGCCATTTTGATTTGGAGCTACCATTCCATTCCAAATGTCTTCAGTAAGTGACATTCTCATCCATAGCTTCATTTGCCTGATATGCACACTGTGTGGGACATTACATCTATAAATGTTCATTCTGTAGTCGGTCCAAGTCCTCCAACTAGAAACTTGGCTTATTGATGCAGGCACCACCTGCAATACCTAAGCAGACCCTTGATTCCCAAATTTTATGTACTGGAATCTTCACTTAATACAGTCCTTTACCGTTCTTCTCTTAGTTTTTCTTAGTTTCCAATTAACTCTGTGACAGAACTAAAAATAGATAACTGTCACTATACTTGGCAATTCTATCAAAATTCAGCAAGACTTCTCTATTAGCGAATTAAACACTTTACCTTTTGCTTAGCCCTCAACGGAATTTACTTTACACTCAAAGGTTAAATGCCACATGGCCATTCGTCATGACCTAAGCCCCAACGAAAAATCACTTATCGTACCAATTGTACCTTCTTTTCATTTTCCGCTTCCACCGAATGCACGACACGTATCTCTCAGTGGAAAACTCCACTTTGCCTCGAGCTTTGAATCGTCACTTTCCGTTCTGATCGTGATCGTTGATTTCTGACTTCACAACTCCGCTCTCATCCTGATCGTTAATCTCCTATGTGATCAGAACCATCCATTACTTAGCTCATAAATCTCCGCTCTGTTCTCGATCGTTGATCCCCAAATGTTATACATATGAGCGCCACTTATAGACTGTACATGTGAGATAGGGCTTCTGCACTGTGACAATTATGATGACTCACAAACCATTACAATATTCCATGGAATCGTTGTTTCCCTTAACGAATCAGATGTATACTCGAAATAGAAGGCTAATCAAATCCCACACGGCTGAACAGAATGTTAACATATATATAGACTGTATTTTACCCTAGGATATACACTGTAACATTTCCAATAATTCACACTTCATTTCACTATTCCTTAAACTCGATGCTTTCAGATGAAATAGATGAATCATATGTATCCAACCAATGATAACAGAAATATCACAACATATACAGATGAGATGAATCATATATACTGAGATTTTACACAGTAGAGAGGAAATTTAATGATTCTCCATCATTTTATTACATTTCACTGTATGTAATCAATCACACTCTACACCCTGCTCTCTCTTCTCGAGCTCTGTGAGCTAACCTTCATCTAGGCTAAGCTACCTATTCAAAATACTAAAGACTGCATTTATTTACAATGGATTTATGTTTCCAGATCCTATGATTAAGGAACAGAGTCCTTAATAACCTCAACTGACCCCTACAAGTCATCATTGACTCACTAACAATTAACAAACCCTATCTTATCTTTTACAAGTGGAAAGGATCTAGAATCCTTGACCATTATTCAAATTTTTCACAAAAATAACAATTTACACAAATGTGAGACCCTAGGTCTCTTTGAATTCTCTTGACCTTGATGAAGTCATGGTGACTTCTTTTTCATGAGCCTATGCTCCTGCATCACTTATGTCACCCTATACCGATGCCATCACATCCTTCCAAAATGATCTCTAAGGAATTTGTGACTAGTGCAGCAAAGTTGTGTTAGAAATCATGAGATAGAGGATCTGTGATTAATTCAATAAATACCCTATCCCAATCAGATAAACACAAGATAGATGTATCGCATACCATAAACACATATAAAGACTTCAAAAGAGTGTGCAATAGATAGGATGCCCTTGGACTGATGAATAATTCAATTGAATGAGATGATTACAATCCACAACCACCCACAGTTCCACCCATTAAGGGCCTCAATTACCCACCTAGTGGTTTGGCACATGGCGACAAGTGAATATTAGCCAAGATATCTCAACACCCCCCGCCCCTGATTTTCCCCGTGTATTGGTTTCAGTTCGAAATTAATGTTTTTAATTACTTTTTTGTAGTCAGCTGATCGGGGCAAGTCCCTAATGGAGCCTGAGAGGCCGACACCCCCCTACAGGCGACAGGTATATATACCACATTTTTACTTACCTGCTTCTTTAGAAAGTACATTTGTTTAATTATGATATCAACGTGGTCAATATTTAAATATGTTTTTAAATAATATTTTCCCCGTGTATTGGTTTCAGTGCGAAATTAATGTTTTTAATTACTTTGTTGCAGTCAGCTAATCGAGGCAAGTCCCCAATGGAGCCTGGGAGGCCAACACCCCCCTACAGGCAACAGGTATATATACCACATTTTTACTTACCTGCTTCTTTAGAAAGTACATTTGTTTAATTATGATATCAACGTGGCCAATATTTTGTTTGTAGGCTGAGGGTCGAGGTAGGAGCCCCATGACAGATGATATGTCGACAGATGTTAGCACGCCACGCTCATCGGGTCATGAGCAGGTATATAGCACGTTGTGAATTTCAGAAACTGTATTTATACATATTTATGTTATCTAATTATATTAATGATTTCAAATTGATATTAATGTTTTCTATTTTTATGTCGGATGATACTTATCTATAGATGGATCCAAAGGATATGGATTTGGGGCACATTCTTGATGATGTCGACCTCAAGAATTCAAAGAATATCCGGGATGCAGTTCAAAAAGCAAAAACAAAATTAAATCAGGAGGTCGTCAATCTGCTTATATCGAATACGCAAATGATGCAGGATGAGACTCAAGCAAAGATAGATCGTGTGTTGCTTAAAGTAAAGCGCTTGGATGTAAGCTGCAAACTCTTTCATTATAAGTCTATTCCAAATGCAATTTTTTTTCCTATTTGTATATGAGTAACTAAAATATTATTTGTTTCTACAGGAATATTTTTTCCCCGGTGAGAGGCATGCTGGTACCATTGAGCATGACACCCCCTTTGCCACTGATCATGTATCGTTGCCGTCTGGCCAGTCGAAAACACAAAATGAGACACCCCAGACAGAACATGAGAGTGTCGATGAGGATCAGGGACCAGTACATGGAGAAGAGCATGACTTTGATGCTGTCGTCCCAGCATTTCCTGGATCTTTCCGTGTCACTAGCACAAGAACATTTGAGACTACTTTTTTGGTGGACGAAGATCTCATTCACTACAAGATGGAGAAGATTCCAGGTACTATTTACAAAATGTTTTAACTATATATTATAATTTTATTGGAATGTAATTATGCATCATTCTTTTTACACTAATTAACACATACTCGTTTTTGTAGGAAATGATGTCTTTTATAAACATCTTAATGATTGGTCTTTAGAGCTGTTTGGGCCCACTATCCGCACATGGTGGAACCGGCAGAGTAAAGTTTTGAAAGATGAGCTTATTGCTCGCTTGGTTGGGTTTTTTGGTGCCGAAACCTTCAATCGAAAAAAGGTTCTCGAAAAAGCTGGCCAACATTTACATTATGTACGGGAGAAATATCGGAACAACTTAGCAGATAATCCAAAGTATGAGCGCTCTTCGATGATTCCAACAACGGAGTGGAAAGGATTGATGGATGATGCAAGGGAGAAAGCTGCGAAAATAGCGGGCAAGCCAGTACCCGAGTCAGCTAGAAGGTATGCAATACTTTCAGCAATGCAATTATATGTTTATTACACTTTATTTTCCATTTTTTTGCAATGTCTAATGTATTTAAAAATACTTTTATAGGCTACCAGATACGTCGAAGGCCACCCAGGCAAGAATAGAAAAACATGGGCAACACAAGCTTGGCCCTGGTGGATATTCCAACCTGCAAGCACGAATCATAAGTATGATCAATAATTATTTTATTGTATAGAAATTATAGATTGCATTTAAAATTGTTTTCATGATGATATAACAACAACAATGATGATCTAATTGAAAATTACAGGCTCAAAGATTCCACGATTTGCCAACGGAGGAAGACATGAGGATCGGCTACCAACGCGGGTTTTCAGGTTTTGTTGAACATCGAACAAGCAGCCGTGGTAGCCAATCAAATTCTTCCAGTGATCCATCCTACGAACAGGTAACTACAATAAACAAATTCTATTTAAGATTGATTCATTATGTTCTATATTCATTAATAAACTAGTACATAAAATATTGAGTCTCTTTGTGTTAAGCTGCACAATGAAAGTAGAGAAAATGCAGAGGATGGAGGAGAAAGAGATATTGAAGTTCATGTTGATCGAAATCCAGGTAATAAATATTCTTGTGTTAAAAAAAAACTAGCATGGATTAAAGTCTCAAATATTAAATTGCAAATACTATATTGTTGTAAGTGTTGATGTTTTAATGCAGAGGGTCTTCATGTGCAACTTGAGGCAACAGCAGAAGATCAAACGCAGGAAATTCATGTCACCCATGAGTTGGCAGGTACAAAGCACCGCTCTAATGTTTTTTTCTTAATGAAGGACTTACAATGATTATAATAGTAAAAACACGTCAAGTAATTAATATTTCTTCATTTTTCCAGTACATCCTGGCACCTTACAGCAGCCGCATACACGTCGTGAGCACACGACCCGTTGACAAACACGATCACAGTCAGCTACAAAGGGCATAGGAAACAAAAAACAATTGGTAGAAGAGGATGTCACACTTAGAGAATTTGTGGAGAGAAAAAAGCGTCAAAAAAAGTAGTGATTGTAATAAGTACACTATTACATTATTTTTTTATGCATTGTCCTCGGATATTATTTTTGATATTATGGAGTAATGTCTTCAACTATTTATTTTTTTCTATGTACGAATGAATGAATGAGTTAATTAATGAATGCTATAAACTAATTAATGATCGAATGCACGTAATTCCTTTAAGACAAGAAACTCACGATGTTCGCACAAAAGATCATTTATTTCCAAGCACGTGCATTGGGTATGGGGAATTGAGAATGATGTGAGGGGGGGGAGGGGCCATATGAGCTTCCACCTTCACGTGGTTGGCCCTGTTTAGTAGAGAATATTAAACTATTCTCGAAACAGAGAGGATCTCAATAAGGTAAAATGCATGCATTATTACAATGTTTCTTTCTTATGACCAGATACGTTGTTTCTTTCTTCTAGCTAACTATAGACATGCATGTTCTTTATACTGCAGAGTGAGAATCTTGATGGGCTAGAGCTTTCTGGTTTGGAAGATCTTCAAAGTCTCAGGATGAGGATCGTTGGAATCCATTATGTGCATCAATACCTCAACATCTTTTGCAAACTCTACATCCGGCTCCAAATCCACAAATATGAAGAGGTACCCATCCTTCAATTTAATTTAGGTTTTCTATTGATTTTTCAATGTGAAGTAGAAAAGAAGGGTTCAGTAAATCATTCCTAAGAAATAGATGAAATCCAGTGGATGAACAGCAGGCCTGTAGAAGAGGTATTGAGGTTTTATATAGTCTTAGTGTGTTGCAACTAACGAAGTTCCTAAGGTAAATTTCATGGTAGTTCTCACATTGATAATCTGGAATTGGTTTGCTAATATGATTAGTGGGTTGTCATTAGACATTCATCAGGTGGAGCTTGCAAATCTCAATAATGGTGATTTGTCATTCTTTAAACCATTTCATCTGTCCCAGGGTATAGAAGACCCTAGAATATCCTGTTAACCAGCACAAGGTCATGTTGTCAACAAACCCAGTGAGGACTTGTGATGATCGAGAAATACAATACGATAAGTCTTGTATTTTTGTCCTATTTTTAAATTAATAATTTAATATATGTGGTGGCTTTTATTGAAATTGCCCATAACACTGAATTATGCATAGCTGAGACCTGCTTTTGAATATTCTGTCATATGCAGTTATGTATGTAAGGGCTTGGTATGAATGGATGACATGTGTACTATATGTGTAGTATGCTTCCTCTTGCAATTGCTATGCGTGTAGAACTCTGTTGTTCCTGACCTCTGCTGTTGATATTCTCCTAGTTATAGCTGTAACAAAAGTGTATTTTCAAGGTATTTGAGGGAAGTTCCAACAGCTTCTCATGTTTGCAATTGGGATTATACCAATCTGGACATCCAATTGGAATGGGATCAAAGTAAGAATTTCTTATTCTTCATGTTTGTTTGAACATCATTCTTCATTTGTCCCACAAAGTTTAAAGGGATTGAAATGAGATGCCCCCCCCTTCCTCTTCTCAAATTCATGGGTGTTGTTATCACTCCGTAATTTCTTGAGGTTGTGTTCAAGAAACCCAAAGGTAACCTACAACCAATCTTTAGGATGACTGTCTAACTCAGCCAACCAGAGAGGGCTCTCTCTTTGTCACTGTATGATAAATGTATCAAGGAATAGGAGAAACAAGGCCAGATTCTCAAGGTAACAAGTGTTTTCAATGGTGATCAAGGTGTTGGGAAAGTTCAAGAGTAAAGAACATTGGGCAATGGAGTCAAGGATTAAGGCTTAAATCAAATGAAAGAGTAAATCAGGTCACAGAGGTTTAAGGCCTTTTGCACGCATTTGGCACAGATCATTAAACTTTAAAGGTGATAGCAGAAGGTAGAGAAGTGATTGTTTATTTTCAGGAGCATGTGACTATGAATTCCTTAAATAAACAGGAAAGACTTATGAAAGACAGGGAAAAGTAAATTATAATAGAGCACCAGAACACCAACGATGAATTCTATTACAGTTTATCTTTCAATGGTATTTACTGTAAATACTGTGGAGCATGGAAACATGAATTCCAAAGATTTAAATTAACAGTAAAGAAGAGGAAATAACACAGATGAATTAATTTCACATAGAAGACATTCTGCAACAAAACATGGAAGGAATCTTAAACATGAGAAAACCTGTATGTCTGTTCTTTCATTGAAGTTCACAAAATCCCAGATACACGAGTCTTTTCTTCTTTACAATATGAATTTCTTCGACCAAAGACCAACCCTCTCCCTATCGAAGTAGGGTCTATTTGTAGTTAATCTATTCAAAGGAGAGATGCAAAAAACTGGGAAACAGTTACATACGTGGGGATCATGTCCCAGCAAAATAGCTTAAATCCTATCTTCTAAAATAGATGGCATAGTGACCATTTATTACATAACCAACTCTAAAAATAGAAAAGACAGCTGTATGAATATTTATGAGGTAGATAATCCTTTTAGGATCAACAATATCCTATTCATTTCCAGGATGGAAAGAGATATCATTGATGTTTTCTGATAATTTTAGCCTTCAAAGGCGCATACTGTCTGAACAGGCTCGCTTGATTAACTTGTCATCTTCCTCTGAATATTTCCAAAACAACTGTAAATAAAGTATCTGTGTGATTGTTTCTTACTGTAGTAACTGCAGACAGCAAGCTAGCATCATGGACTCCCTAAAACTTCTTCTGCAGGATCTAAACTTTATAGTTCTTAGCAACAGTATCAAATATCTGACAACCTTGACTTACTTATGCTTCACAAACATCTAAATGGCACTTCCTGGACCTGAACTTGGTATAAGAACTCGTGATCCCACCCTGAATACTTCATTCCAAGCATCATCCTTTGGAACATAAGCATCAGATAATTCTTCCATCAGCACATCAAGCTCTGTTAAAAGACCTTCTGTAAAGACAGGCAATTTAGATTTAACCTCCCTGAAAAGTAATGGAAGTTCGAAGTCCTGCCTCATTTTGCTTACTACCACCATGCCTTTAAGTCCTTTTACCATATCATTAAATTTGCTATGGTCTGATCTGGCTTTAATCAAAATTTCTTTATATTCAGGCCATGCTATTAGCATATTCTCATCATCCCAAAAGGATGGTAAACCATAACCAATCAATGGTAAAAAGGCTTGCTTGAACTCCTGCACTTGATTTTTAATCTGGGACATCTTTCCTCTGACTGAATTCAACAGAGTATATTTCTGCAACACCCTCCTGGCATCTACTAGCAGAATAGTTATGTTACTCACCTTTAAAACCTGTAACTCAGAAGCAGGAGCTTTACTGAGGAAAATAATTGCGTTTTGAGCTACCTCTTGAATTCTATTAATTAACTTTTCCTCAGCTAATTTACATTTGTTGGATGCCACTCCCAATGCCTTCTCATGCTCCTCCACAATCATCAATTGAGGCCTGAAAGCATTGATATCTGCTATCAATTCATCCCAAAGCAAATGCTTTGCACCTTCCAGTGGCAGAACTCCCTTGGTTTTCTCTTTCAACTTATAAATCTTATCTTTCAGTTTATCATTTTCTTCTTTGAGCTTGATGATTTCCTGCTCTCTAGGATCCTGAGCTTTAATCTCTTCAATCTGCAGTTTAAGTTCAGAAATTGTGTCCTCTAAGTCTGAAACCTTCTCCTTGAAATTCTCAAGCTTCATGTACAGACATATCTGCAATGTCATGTATGATCTGGTCAATTGGTGACAAGGGACTAGTTCCCCTGTTTGATTTCAATTGTTCAATTTCTTGAAGCAATTTACCTTTCTCTTTCTCCAATGCCTCTTTCTGCTCCTGAAGGACTAGAATTTTGGCATTATCTTCCACAACCTTTGCATTCAAACCAGCTATCTCTTCATGCAACTTAACCAAATTAGGTGAAGGTGTAGTATCAACATTAACATTTACAGCTTTACCCCTCCTTCTAACTGTCTTAACAATTTTGACTTTGACTGTTCTCTGGGTTTCTGCCCCTTGTGCAGGTGGCAACTCTTTATATGAAGCCAGCTCAGTTTGTAAATAAGCCACCTGTGTAGACCATGCTTTGTTTGCAGCTTTCTCCTGCTTCAGGTGAGCTTCCAATTTTTCTATTTTCTGTACTGCATTCTTATGTGCCAAGGTCTCCCTAGTCAAGTCAGCATAAAGGACTTCACTGGCTTGTTTGTGGAACCAAATCTTGTCAGGAGCTAGTAATTGATCCATTTCTAAACGAATCTCAGAATCCTTTTCATCATCAGTGATGGCCAAACTTAAAGATCCAGTTGCTGAATCCCTCACTGTCATCAATGTTGTCTTCATATCAGATTTTTCTTTGAGTTCATTCAATTGTTTTTGCTCTTGCATCACAGATTCATTTCTCTGATCAATGTAATGTTTGAGGAGACTCTGCTTGTTTTGAAATTGACCTTCAGTAGCTGCAGCATAGCTATATTTCTTGTATTGCAGGACCGGTACAGGGGGTAGTTTACTGCTTTCTTCAGGGTTTGCAGTAGTATTTTGAACTCTGGTCTGTGATACTTCTTCTTGAATAATAGTACGGGTGATAACTAGCTCCCTTATCATATCAACATCAATGATCTCTGTATCCATGGCAGTTTTCTGCTTTTTAGATGTCTCAGGTTCCTTTGTATCCATCTCTGTGGCCTCTGGTTCTGACCTTTTCTTGGTAGATATCTGCTCCACTTTTCCCTGTGCAGTATTTGACTATGAAAAATCTATATGATCTCTAGCCTCTACAATCTCCTTTAAAGGCTCACTGATACAGATCTGATCATATATAAGAGAATTGGCCTCTCCCATCCAAGTTTCAGCCTGACTGTGCTGAAATATAACTCTGCCATACTCCTGTCTCCTTTGTGAAATAACATGTTTAGGGTCATATTTTACAGGTGGTACTTGAGGGAAATCAAGCTGCTTCAGAACTTCTTTAATAATGGGCAATGTTGCTTCCTTCTTTAAAATGAAACTTCCCACAGTCATAGGATATTTTATCCATGAACTCCTTTTCAATGATGGGGCAGTGAAATGTTCTTTATCTGCAGAGATCCTTTGCCTCGTTACTTCTAAAGCAAATACATTGGTAGTTAAAAATATAGGCAACACATATGGTGATCCAGTGAATCCAAAGACTCTGACAAGGGAGAAGTTTTTTGCCAGGAACCAATCTCCAATCAAATCAGGGTTTAGGATTTCTTTCAAGTCATTTGAAATTCTGCTGATCTATGGATTAAACACTCTGAACAGATTAAGTACGATCAAATCCATGAATTTGGCATAAGACCAGGCATGGTAAAATGGTGAAGAAGGAGGCCATTTCTTGAAGGTTTCTGAGTCAGTAATGGATAGTGCTCCTAACTTAGCATGAATTATCAAAGCATATAAGTATGCCTGATACCTGAAATGATAGATTTTGGAGAAATTGGACAACTGAAAACACATTTCTTTGGCAAAATATTCATCAAACCTAAGGGGTGATGTTCCAGGTCTATCTAGGTATAGGAAAATTCCTAACATTGCTTCAGTTACCTCCGAACTAATGTCTGACCCTAAAATTTGACTTAATAGGGTTACAGCAGCAGCAATAACTGGTAAACAAAGTTTAGATGAAAAAGGAACAGACAGGTTCTCCACTGGTTTCAACAAAACCTTCTGATACATTCATTCTTTATCCTCACTAGAAACTTTCTTGTAAATCTGGGATATTTCAGCTTCATTAAAAGAGATAGAAGTTGAAACGAAATCAGCAGAATATTTCAGGGTTTCCCTAAGGGTTTGAGGGTCTACTTTGCAGATAATTCGGTCACCCTGGTAATTCATAATTACTCCCTCTGAGGTTGAAAAATGTTCAGCACATAAGGATACAAATTCCGGGCAACTAGGTAAAGGATACAATGTAGAAGGGATCAAAGTACTGTACAATTTGGTATGGAAATCGGAATTGTCAAGGGAAACAGTACTGAGGTCATTGTGACTGGTAATGATATCAAAGGGTTTTGAAATTGGGTCATATACATCCCAGAAACGGTCAGAAATCAGGTCTTCGGAGGAATCTAAGGTTTTTACAGTGGTAAACATGGTGAAAGCAGGTAATTCAACAGAGGAATACTCAGAAATTGTGTACCTGAGGGTAAGGGCTGACTGTAGTTACTCACAGTTAAAATGTTGATAGTATATCTAGTATCTGTAGCAGCCGAACCAATCGAACCTTGATCTCCGAGCAGAAATGGCGGAAACAGTCTTTCAGCGTTCTTTGACGGTAACATGTACGGTGGAGCCTCCTTAGTTAGTGCCCTGATAGATTGGGCTGAGTACTATTGTTGGACCCCGCATGCATATCAGAGAGTTATAGCACCTGGCACTCCTTTGTCCATAGGATCCTGTGAAACCTAGCCCCTGCAGCCAGATTACTTAAAAAATTAATACCCTAGACCAGGATACCAAATTTTATGAATTCTGTCAGCATAGTATTACTCAAGGAGGATTAATACTCCGATAGGAATAGTACTCTAAAAAAGAGTTCAGGTCGTACCCACACCCTTCTTGGGGCCTATCTAAAAATATTCCTCTTGTTGCACTAATTGTAGTGGTACCACTCACAAATAACCTATTTTCAATGGACCCACTCCTACCATTATGAGTGACCTATATAAAAATACTACTGGAAAGACGCCATGGAGTACAAGCTCAATAATCTGGAAACCAAACTTGAACAAAGCTTCACCACATAGGTCACCGAGAGTCATAATATGCTCCTGCAATAGATTGTATCCCTACGAGATGTGATTATGAAAGATAACGGTATTTATCAAAACCCCTCGAAACACATGGATAGAGGTTAATCTTCCTATGGGGGAGGTTCATTACATGGTTCCCACTTTCCTGAGACTCAATATAATGTGTGGCATCAATATACCAAATTTGACATGAATAAGTTTTATGGTTCTGACCCCACTGGATGGGTGACCAGATGGAACACTACTTTTATCCCAGATTACTGATGATCTGCTCAAACTCAATGCGAGTTAACATGTTAAGCTAGACCGCAGCGGAAAATAGGATATCGTACATTTCTGCACGGGTATCCATTTTCCGCTTCCACTCAGCGACAGCCACGTAGCACCCGTCACATCTCAGTGGAAAACGAACTTTCTTTAACCTTCATGATAGATGTATTATCCGCTGAGATCTAAGCCATCAGATCTTGGCGGAAATTAGCGTTGCATCTACAGCCCTTGATCTGTTATGGCGCTTAACCTCCGTCGGGCCCACTGTACTTTATAGTGGAGATTTGACCGCTCCGTTATTTTACTTCATTCTTTGGGTTTTCCGACAATTCTCTTGCCAAACTAACAGCTCCTCCAATGTTTTAAGACCTCCGCTAAGCACAGAAAAGCATTTCTTCACAGAAATTTTCCAAATGAGAGTCTTTTTTTAATGAACAGCACTATTTTTTCCATCAACCTTTGCCAGAAATTTATATTGTGATAATAGGTGCCTTGTGTTATCACTCCGTAATTTCTTTGTGGAGTAGGAGGAGATGGAAGAGGCTCCTGTACCCTGCCTAGATGTAGCAGCTATTCAACTTGGCAACCTTTTTTATGTTTTTGCTGGATACAAAACTATTGATATTGTAAGTTAACAAGCCCATTATCTGAATAGACTGGTTAATAATCTGTTTAGACTCTTAGATGTCATATGCGTGTGCATTAGCTTTATGAGTTGGGAATATGACTTTTTTTAATGTTTTTCTGTACATGGCACAATTGACTTTGAAGGTGAGCATTGCAACAAACTAAGTAAACTGAGTAGGCTAGGAAATATTTTTATAGAATTCCCTCTCTTCTAGCTTTTTTTCTCTATTTCAAACACCTTTACTACTTCATGTCCAATCTCACTGTGTTTGAAATTGGGTTACAAAAGTTGTTTGTGCCAATTGTTTGAATGTTTACATCTTGAAATTTAATACATCATCATGTGATTTTGGTTGTAATATATCCAATAATACTTTCTCTTGAATCTGATCTACAGAAGTTTCAACCAATAGTTTTATTTTGGCAACCTTGAATTTTGTATTCCACCATGTGATTCTTGATGTCTAATATCAATATATTCTTGAGAATAGGTTAGAGAAGTCATTTGAGCTAATATTTTCCTTTTTCACACCTTGAACTGTCATAGATCACCATGCACTTCTTGTTTTACAATAATTAATGTTGGGAATCCTCCAATGTTGAAGAAGAGCATACCAAATCTAGATGAGGAGTCAGTATTGAAAATTGCACTCTCAAAATTCAATTTCATTGATGGCTTATCAAGAAAACTAAAAAAACATTCTAAAAGGAAGTAATGAAGTGATCATCCATAACTTTAGTCGGAACCAATTTGTTAAAAACAAGTGATAGATCATCCATCATACAATAAAAGATATGAAATCTTCATTGGGTTATTTCACCTAAAAGATATTCCAATGGCAAGAAAAGAAGATTGATTAAATTTGTAGACTGCCCGCCATTTACACAACTTTCAGTGAGGACATCCAAAGAAAAATATTTAGGGTTTGGAGTTAATGGGGACTTGAAAACACAAAGTAGCCTCGACATAACTAATTCATTGGAGCACATAGCTCTAACCATTCCAAAAATGGGTTTGCACCTCGAGAAATTTGATCTAGAGCAAATATTAGGTCTACAGCAAATATGTGTTTCATAGTTCTATTTTTCTGCTTTGAAGATTTCTCCTTTTTAGTGATGGTACACATGTTTAAACTTTAAGCATTTACCTGCAAGTGATTGAACATATGGAGGTATCATATCATCATTCGGCTGTTCTCATTCTGTGTAGGTTTGTGTTGCCTCATCTTTGTATATCTCTGTAATTATCATGCCTCACCTTTGTGTTGCCTCATCTTTGTGTAGGTTTGTCGTGCCTCATCTTTGTAATCATGCTGTTGTTCTCATCTCTTGGTCTGGTACAGGTACTCTGTATCTCTTCTCTGGTCTGATCTTCATTGTAATACTGTACAGCTCTGTCCAGATGATAGGGCCATCAATGACAACATATAGATCTGTCATCAACAATATATTTCTATGGTTGGCTTTGTATTGTAGTATATTGTTAAATTTCTCACTCCTTAAATTATGATTGTATCTGTAATATGTACATTTGTCCTGTCCTGAGAACACAGAAGATAACTGCTTTTGAGAGTGGAATATATGGACTGCAGCATACTGAGTGAAATATTTGTGGTGTGTAGAGTTAGGAATTCAGTTGACATTTCTACAAAAGATACAGAAACAACAAAAGGCAGAGTGTCTCCTAGGTCAAAAAACATATCAAATGGGTCTCCTTCGGAAAGAGACTCACAAATCATTGACAAGATCACAAAAGTTGATATAACAAGCAAACAATCAAGGGTACAAATTTGCACAGAGAAAGATGAAAGTAGCAGCAGCAGTGAGAGTGATGATCATTCCTCTGACATGGATATTGAACCCAGCTTTCAGAAGGTGAAGAGAAACAAAAGAGAGCGTGAGCCTACTGTAGATCAAAATTCTTTACATCAAACATAATCTAAGGTAGTGCAAATTTATCTATTTCATGAGTATTATTACTTCTCCTAATCTCTGGAATTGTAGCACTATCTTTAGACAAATATTTTAGAAGTTCCATGGTTTGTCTTCATAGAAATGTTGACTTGCTGCTTTTATACTTTCAGGTGGACTTGCCTATTCAATATGAAGATTTTTCTTTTGAATGTCTTGGTACCATTGATCCTCGGCCTACAAATCTGTGCATATATTTATTAATTTTTTTTTTAAAAATGTTTACAGCATGTCGGTTAACCGACACCTAGAACATCTACAGACTATCGGTTAACCGACACCTAGAACATCTACAGACTGTCGGTTAACTGACACCTAGAACATCTACAGACTGTCGGTTAACCGACCACTAGAACATCTACAGACTGTCGGTTAACCGACACCTAGAAAATCTATAGACTGACGATTAACCGACACCTAGAACATCTACAGACTGTCGATTAACTGACACCTAGAACATCTACAGGCCATCGGTTAACCGACGCCTTGGAGCATTTGATCGATGGTAAGAAGCCGTCGGTTTGTTTTTTTAAATTGTTCTAGGCGTCGCTGGATTTGCGTCGGTTAACCGACACCTCTCCAAGGCGTCGGTTAACCGACGATATGATTAACCGTCGCTGAACCGACGGCTTGGAGCGGTGTCGGACAACCGACGAAAATCCAGCAACACCTAAAAAAAACATAGTGTCGTACATGCGACAGGGAAATGTCAAAAATCCGACAATACAGCCGTCGAATTTTGGGTCAAAATGTTGTAGTGACTAGGTACTAATGGTGGTTGGGGTAGTAAGGGAGGTTGATGGTTGGGTGTTTTTGTATTGTGGGAAAGGGTACATAAGTCAGATATTTCAGTCGCTGGTGACGAGGGAAGAATGGATTGGAATGTTGAGGTCATTGGCGTATCTGATTAAACTCCCGGTCCCACTGAGGAAACCAACGAGGTAGATGCACCACAAATAGGTTGTTCAACCATGGGGAGAACATTTTTCGTAATAGGTGAGTTCATCAACCTTGACCACGCGTCCGTCATGGGGGAACATCATGGTACGAAAAACGGATAAGGCAACGGCCCGCATGGCGTACATGTAACTGCGTCCAAGTAAGAGGTTATAATCAAGTTGGGAGTTGATGACCTCTATGTCAATAAGCACTATTTTACCAGCCAACTGGACAGGGACATTAGCTAAGAGACCTTGGGGTTGAGCCGAACGGCCATCGTAGGCTCGTAACGCAGTGGGGGACAACTGGAGAATAGGGGATCCCAACTTCTTCCAAATGAATGTGGACATAACGCATGTAGAGGCACCTTCATCGATGATGCACCGATGGATGACAAGATTTCGAATGGATACAGGAACGCTAATGTGGAAGGGAGTCGTGGTTCGAATTGGTCCAAATCAAAGGCCATCATTCATGAATCGGTTGGGTCAACGGCACCAATGGCTGAGAGCAAAGTCTTTTGCTGTGTAGGACAGTTTTTTAAGACTTCTAACGTAAACATGGCTGCAGGGGACTGAGCTAATTCGTCCACAATGTTGTAATTAAACGCAGTGCGAGCATTGGGGTTATTGTTGATGCGACGAAGTGGGAAGCGAGGGGCTTTGGAGGCGTCATCTAGTGGAGCTGGAGGTATTCGTAACGACTAATCGGTGGGAAGAGCGTTGGTGTTTTTGTCGACGGGACGGGCTTAAGGGGTGGAGCCATATTGGTTTCGACGAGTTTGAAGGTTGACATCGACGGATGACATCATTAACAAGTGATGGGTACCTGATTCTATCATGGGTTGATCACGAGCGGCATAAGTGATTTGTTGTTGTGGTGGTACGTTTCCTTGAGGGGGAGCCAACGATTGAGTGTTCACCACACCTTGGGTTGGTAAAGGGTTTTGTAACACCAAGGATTGAGTCTGAGGTGGTGGGGGGTTGGGCGGCACCTGAGGCGCCGCGTGCCCTTGGCGGTGGGCATCATCAGTCCAGAGTTGTCAAGCCCGCTCCAAATGTGGGCAAGCGTGTGTGCAATGGCCATAGACCTCGCAAATAGAACAAGGATGGTTTGTTCGCAAATTAGGATTTTTGGCTTGCTTGGGCGGCCTGTCGAGGTTTTGGTTTGCAGGTTCCGCGTTATTATTGTTTGGGGGATTTGGGGGCTGGCCTCCTTGGTCTGGAGGAGGGTTGTTCCCGTGGTTACGTCCTTTGCCGCGGTTTTGTTGTCCTTGTTGGCGTTGGTTATTTTGGTTCTGCTGCGGATTCTGTTGGGCATACACTTTCCCTTGGGTAGCAGGTGGGTTCTAGGGTTGTGCTGGTGCGGGAGCAGGCTACGGTGGATAATAAGTGGGGGGAGGTGGTGCATGTGCTGAACCTTGTGGGGGTTGCTGATACGTCTGTGTGACGGGTTGTGGGTTTGCCGCAGGTGCTTCCTGTGGCAGATAATAAGAAGGGGGGTTTGAGAGGATACAGGGGCTTGCGCGACCTGCGGGTGGTAATATGGCTGAGGTGCAACCGGTGGGACGTAAGCGGGGGATGTATGGCCGAAGCACTGAGGTGGACATGATGGTCCGTGGGAATGGTGGTTATGATCTACGGGAGCATATGAATTGGTTGCTCCGGAGTGGGATGTAGCCCACGAAAGGTCGGGGCCATGGCTAGTGCGTGCTATGGAAAAGGGCTAGTTATGCAATGCGATATGACCAATGATGCCATCGACGGCATGGGATGCCCCCAGCGCGTCGTTGCGGAAGGAATCGCCGCGGGGGGCGTCGGGTATAATGGTATATAGATAACCAGACTGTGCGTAAATAAGGTCAAATTGTTGGGCTTTTAGGATGGCCTCTTCTTCGAACTGGGGTCGCTCGAATGCCGCATCCTTGGCAATGATGGGAAGGAGAGATTCTAGAAACCAATCTAAGAAGATACGGTCATCTAACTTGATTTTGCACAGGCTTCGGCGTCAACGCCACTCATGAATATGATCAATCATGTGGGTGGTCGTATTCTGTCTGCAAGACAGTAGGATCTCAACTCCCGCGTCATAGCGGACAGGTAATTGAAAGAACTGCAGGAAGGTCGAGGCAAGGGAAGTAAAGGTGGCATGGGTCCCATGGGGCTGCTCGATGTACCACTTAGCTGCAGAGCCAGTGAGGGTGCTTTGTAACAGACGGAGTCAAACAAAGTCGTCCACTATGGAGTTGGAGGAACACCACAGATGGAAGGGCATAATGTGGTTTTGGGGGTCTTCACCTGCCTCGCCCTCAAACTTAGGGATGTTTGATGGGAGCTTGGTGGGCATGTGAAGCCACGCAGGGTCGTGTCTCATGGGATCGTTGGTCAGTCTGGCCAAATCAGGAAGGTTGAGACTAGCCATGAATGGCAAACTAGTAGAAGGATGTGACATACTGGTGGTCGTGACCACGTTGGGGCCAATGCCCCCAAGTGTAGGGGTTGGGTTCAAGTTGGGGATGTTGCCCCAGGTGGAGGAACGAAGTTAGTATGGGATGGTCCTGCGCCGCCAAGGGTAGTGTGAGTCATTAGTGGGGTTGGGTTAGGTATGCTAGCCACTGGAATGGGCACAGTGATCGGAATGGTGGGTGTGGGCCCCATCTAGGGCATACCCAAAGCGGGTGTGATAGATGGGGTTATGGTGTATGCTCCACAAATGGTCCCTACAAAGAAAGGGTTGGATTTCGTTCCAGCCATGGGGCTGGTTGGTGCAGTGTAAGTGGGGTTTTCGGACTCTACCTTAGAATCAAATGTCAAATAAGGGGAGTCCGGGTCGGGTGACAGAGCTCTATGTCGTCAACAAGTAGAGTCAAGTGACGAAGCTCGAGGTCTTTAACGAGTGGTATCAAGTGATGAAGCTCCGGAACCAGTCTGGCTACTTCAACCCTCCTAAGGGAGAGGCCCTCTGATAAACTGGTTGTGACCGTGCCAAAAAATACTAGGGGATTTTGGTTCCCTAATGGACAACAACTATGTCTCAAGTGTAAGCGACCGAGGGGTGTTATTTGGATGCCTATCCCCCCTGTCCTACGTAACTACAATATTCTTATATGTTCCCCAAGTGGGGTTATAATGTTGGTTGTGTTAAGTAGTATTTTAAGGCTCACTTGAATTAGGTGACACAGTGTGTGCGTGTGAGGTAATGAACCCAATCAAAAGTGCCACGGGGTGGGCAACTTTCAACCAATAATAATAATGCAGAAATTAAACTTGTAATGCAAAATTTTCTTTTTTCAATTGAAATGCTTAAACTTTAAAAAACTCTGTAAATGGAACAGAAAGCAAACTACAAAAAAATGTTGTAAGTAAGTATGGCTGCAGACAAAACAAGTGGTTGTGCAGATGCAGAAAATATTGCAGCAAAGTTCTAGGTTCAAAAATGGATAAAACAGTGCAGAAAACAGATCGCGGGTCTGTGGCGAAACTGCGCGGCCGGATCGCGGGAAATGGGCTGAAGGCCGCGGGGAGATCACAGGAAACAGCCTGAAAGCCGCGGGGAGATCGCAGGAAACAGGCTGAAAGCCACGATCGGATTGCAACTGTGAGGAAAAAATACGCGAATTCCGGTAGTAAACCCAACTACCGAAAAGGACAGCCAAAAGGAGAAAACAAAAAAATTCTTGCAGAAAATTAAAAACTTTTTAAAATTATAACCAGTAACTCAAAAACTGTATCAAGGGTTTTCACCCTAGCTTGTGCAAATGAGCACCTACTAAGGAGAAGAGCCTCCTTAGTAGCAGTTCAATAAACAGTAAATTAAAATAATAAAACGGTATGAAATTTAACCTAGCATGAGCATTAACATAAATAAAAAGACATGATAATATGATAAATATTTTCTTTTTGTATTAAATTTACCTCAAATGTTGAGGTTGGAGGAGCTCTTGCAATAGTCCAGGAGGGCTGCTTCCGTGCTTCGATGGGTTCCTTCTCCTTCTCCAAAGTGTTTGGATGATGGACCAAAAGGGGCACTCAAAGTGGGAAATTAGCTCAAATGGAGAGCTAGGGTTTCAAGAGTGATTTTGGCAGCGTGAGGATAGAGAAGATTGTGGATATGAAATGGAGAGCCTCCATCACCTATTTATAGGTTTTTAGTGGTGGAGTGTTGACCCATGGTTTTTGGCACCATATGGTTTAGGTCAATTGTATAGGGTTTTTGCTTCCTGTTTTCCCTCTTTTTCCTCTTTTTTAATATTTTTTACTCCCTTTTATTTGATTTTTGGGAATTTAGAGCCCTTTTAGAGGGTTTTTGCTATTTTTGGAGGAAATTTAAATTATTTTGGGAGAAAAAAATGGGTTTTTTGGCTTTTTGGTGGCGGCTTTTTAATGGTTTTTTAAGGTTTTGGAGGCAAATATGGTAGGAAATATGGACAAATGAATCATGTAATGAGGGAGATGAGATGGTGAGCACTTTTGGGGTGTTAACACAGGCTCAATATTTCTTCTTCTCACAAGGTTGCGCCCTTCCCTTTGGGCACATTGGTTTCTAGTAAACTCAAGATAGTAAGCTCAGCCTCTTATTAAAAGCCCTCCTCCAAGGTAAACAACAAATAAACAGTGGTTTGAACTATCAGTGCACCACCCAACCTAAACAATAGTTTACACTGAAATAATGGAGTGTGCAAACCCCACAAGGGGACCCAACCTCCCAAGAAATTGTAGAGTTCTCTCTCGACACTGTTACAATATGAACTAGCATTAAAGTATCCAAGGAACAAATGCAAGATAAAGTGACCACTCTCACCTTAGCCACTTCCCCAACTTCTTCGGAGAGTCAAAACCTCAAAGGGGAGGGCCCTTCTGTAATCTAAAAAAAAATTTAGATCCTATGTCTTCTAAACAACAAAGTCAATGATCAATGCCTTCACCAATATGAATGAGGAAGACACACTATGTAGGGATGCAAGTTGTAGACATCAAACATAGAACGTTAGTACATTCAAATTAAAGGTCACACATCAAAAGATTAGTCAACTATCATAAGTTATCATAGGTATAGATCATCACTTGAGAGTATGTATCAATTACGAAAGAATGTGATCACTACAAATAATCATGTACTAGTGTAATATGACCGTCAAATATGTATGATAAATCCAGTTTAAACAACAGCGTATGACAACACAAAATTCAATGTTAATAGTCAAACAAATTATCTCAAGATAAAGTCCAACACTCAACCACTTTAATAGCAACCAAATAAAACTTGTATCGGATCTTGATGAGAAGATATCAGCAACAACATAGCAGTGTTATCACTATCAGCTTGTTACAATCGCAAAAAAAAAGAACAAGCAAAGTATGAGCAATACTTTGAACTATGCTTTACCAATAACTTTAATATATTTGATTGCAAGTTCATCATAATTATAGTAGTAAGGAATATATGTTATATTGACAGCAGTATGGTAATTATGAAAGAAAGTCATCTAAGGAGACCAGGACAAAAAGGTACTATCACTTACACCTCTAAAACCAATTTCAACATCCATTTTTAGGCATCAAAATAAGGTCAACATGTTTTGATGTAAAATCAACTTTCAGACCTTCTTATGAACATCAAACAACCTTCAATTACACTTGCAAATACCAATGATTAACCCTCTTTCTTACTTGTGTGCACAGGTATAGGACTTTCACGGACAGGGTTGCCTTATGTTGATGGTCTACAAGTTTATGTAAACTTATTACAACAAAGAATAAGGTCTACAAAACAGGTGTTACAACTCTTGATAAGTCTCCACAGTGTAGACCAAGGGCTTGTAGGTGAAGCATAAGAGCTTGGGCTAACCTAAATATGAAGACCGAACCCTGAATGAGGAAGAAAAGGGTTGAGCGAAGAAGAGAGAAGAAGAGATAGAGAAGGAAAGAGGAGGATGGAAAAGAAGGAGGGGCTAAAGAAGGAAAGAAAAAAGGAGGAGATGAGGGAGAAGGTAGGATGGGGAAGAAAAATAAAAGGATAAAGAAGAATAGGGGTGAAGGACGAAAAGGAGGGCAGCGAATGGGAAAAAGAAGAGGGCGAGGGTCCTAAAGGAGAGAGGAGAGGAAGGCGAGCTTAGGGAAGCAAGGATCGAAGGTCAAAGAGGGGAAATAGGTTGTCTGCTAGGGATAAAGGTAGCTTCTACTAGGGTTTAGCATCTAGGGTTTTAGGTTTTCTTTTATGAAATTTTATGTACAAAATTATTAAAAATCAGAGCTAATTACAAAAATATAAAAAAATCTAAGCTAAAGATAATATGCACAAATTTACAAATTAGGGTTTTTTAGGTGTATAAATGAGTCAACATAGGGTTTTAATGGCTATTACCCCAAACCCTAGCCTTAGAGCAAGGTAACTAGCCTTCCTCTTAGAGGGAAATTCTCCTTGTCACTAGATTAGGGCTTCTTGAAACAACCTCAAGAGTTGGTTTCAAAACCCTAAACTAGGGAAAAGTTGAAGCTCCAAATCTAAATTATGCAAGAACCTCCTCTTGGAGGGCATTTATATTATGCTAAGGAATATACAAATAGATAAATGGACATATTCAAAGATAATGCATCCCTAGGGATACCATTCAATCTTTCAAAATGAAAAATCTACCTACCATTCACCAAACAAACCTTCAAAAGAAAAAGACTTACTTGAGCATGAGTTGTTCCAACTATTCTAGCATCCACATAGAATTTGCAAGACAAGAATGCATCCAACTTTAACCAAGAGACAAATAAAACTTTCATTCAAGATGTGCACATCACTCCAAAAAGACCCTTCTAGGGTAAAAAAGTAACATAAGAAGTTTTATCTCATAAGTTGTGTGTAAAAACTAAATGAGGAGATTGTATTTATATGATCTCACACTCACTTTTTAAAAAATAACCAAGCCTACATGCCTTAAAATGTCAATTTAAAATTATAACATGTCAACTTAAAATTATAACATAGAATAATATAAAATAATCAAATTAGTGGGTAACTTGGGGCATTTTCCCCAGAGTTTATCCAAAAGTGACTAAAATGACAAAATGAGTAAAATACTCCAAACTGAAGGCTGGAGTAGGCAAGGGGGGGACCTCATGCCCCGGCTAACCCCCCCCCCGGAAAATGCAGTATGACCTGGTGAAGATGATGACGTCATCCTAAGAAGAGGCCCAAGGAGAGAGAGTGTTATGATGCAGAGCGACCAAGAGGGTGTATGTGGTGACCAGGAAGAGAGGCAAAAACCTCAGAGATGAAAGAAATGTCATCGGACAGGTGGGGTGTCATGTGACCCAGTGACCCACCCTTAGGATCCCGGGACACTAACCTCGAGGCTTCAATCCCTTTAATGAGGCGCTCAACAAAGCCACTAAGCCATAGTACTTCTAAGAGAAGGACCAAAAGGTCTGGCCATAATCTCTGTTACATGGTACCAGTACCAACGCAACTTCAGATGTCCCCCAGAGAGAGGATCATTTTGTTTACCAAGAGGGGTGTTTTCTAGAATTTCTAAGTGGAGGTTATGGCCATACCCTGTGTTTCTTCTCCTGTGAGTACAATGGCTTAGTGGCATTTCTGACCACATCATGAAAGGGATTGAATCCCTGAGGTAGGTGTTCAAGGCTCCTAGGGATGGGTCATTGGGTCACATGACCCCCCACCCATTTTATCACTCAGATGACATTTCTTTTAGCACTGAGGCTTTTATCTCTGTTTTAGGTCACCATCGACACCCTACTAGCCTCTTTGCATCACAACACCTATCTCCTTGGGTTCCTTGTCATGATGACGTCATCCTTTATACCAGACCACATTGCTTGATATGGGGGGGGCATTAAGGGATTTTCACTACTGTTGGGGTTAGATGGGGCATGACGTCCCCCCTGCCTACTCCAATCTTCAGTTTGGAGTGATTTGCTCGTTTTAGTAATTCTGATCATTTTTTGGTAAGCTTTGGAGAAAATGCCCCAAGTTACCCATAGATTTGATTATTTTATATTATTTTATGTTATAATTTTAAGTTGCCATGTTTAATTTTAAATTGTCATTTTAAAGCATGTAGTCTTAGTTATTTTGTAAAAAGTGAGTGTGAGATCATATAAATACAATCTCCACACTTCATTTTTATACAAAACTTATGGGACAAAAATTCTTATGTTATTTTTTTACCCTGGAAATGTCTTTTTGGAGTGATGCACATCTCTTAGAGAAAGATCTTTTTGTCTTTTGGATGAAAATTGGATGCATTCTTTGTCTTGCAAATGCTATGTGGATGCTAGAGTAGTTAGAATCATTCATGCTCAAGTAAGTATTTTTCTTTTGAAGATTTGTTTATTGAACGGTAGGTAGATTTTGCATCTTGAAGTATTAAATGATAGAACTAGGGCTGCATTCTCTTTGAATATGACCATTTATCTACTGTTTTATCCCTTAACATGGTAGAAACACTTCCAAGAGGAAGTTTCTACATAGTTTACCTTTGGAGCTCCAACTTTTCCTTAGTTTAGGCTCTTCAAACTAACCCTTGAGGTTGTTTTAAGAAGCCCTAATCTAGTGACAAGGAGAAATTCCCTCCAAAAGGAAGGTTGGTCACCTTCCTGTAAGGCTAGTGTTTGGGGTAATAACCATTAAAAACCTAAGTTGGATTATATTTTATATCTAAAAATCCCTAATTTGCATTTTGTACATATCATTTTCGGTCAATTTTTGTAATTAGGTCTGATTTTTGTTAATTTTGTACATAATATTTTCTAAAATGAAATCTTAATTTCTAACCCTACTTGAAGCTCCTTTTTCTTTTCCTAGCAACCTCTTTATCTCTCCTTTTTTAAGGTTCGGCCTAGGCCTCTGAGGCCTCGCCTTCCCTCTATTCCCTCATTTCTACCTTTGCCCTACTTCTTTCCTACCTCACTACTTCTTTTCCTTTTCCTTTGCTCCTTTGTTGCCCCTTCTTTTCCACGTGTTTTCCTCCACTTCTCCCTTCATCTTCCTTCCTCTTGCTTCACCATCCTTCTTCCCCTATTTCTCCACTTCGCTGCTCCTTTCTCCTCCATCCTTCTACCCTCCTCTCCATTCTTACTCATGTTTTCCTCCTCTTTTATTCGCTTCTCCACCTCCCTCTTCTTCCCTTCTTCGCTCACCACTCTTCCTTCTTATTCAGGATTCGTTCCTCATCTTTAGGGCTTCCCGAGCCCTTTTCCCTCGTATACATGCCATAAACCTTCCTTATTGGGCCTTACTAACAGGTTGCCGCACTCTTTTTGCAGACCTTTTATTCTGCTGCAACATGTCTGCATAAATTTGCAGACCATCCACAACAAACATCATCCCCCCAAGCCTTGTACCTACACAAGCAAACAAGAAAAAAGGTTGATCATTGAAGTTTACAAGTGCATTGAAGAATGCTTGATGTTAATACAGAGGTCTGAGAATTGATTTTACATATAGCATGCTTATTTTACTTTGATGCAAAACTGTAGATGGTGAAATTGGCTTAAGTGAATATCATCATTCTAGTCTTTATCACTTTGATTGACTTGCATCCATCTTAGCACAACTGTTATACTGTTGTTAGTATTACCAACATACATGCTGCTATAATTTTGATTTATTTACAATCTGTTGTATGCAAGTTAGAGAACGAACTAGTTCAAAGTACAAGTGATATTGCTCATATTTCTATTATACTTTTAGACTACATTGTAATTGTTACAAGTTGATACTACTAATATTGTCATACTGCTACTAATATCTTTCTCATACAGATCTGAAACAACTGTCATTTAGTTGCTATTAAAGTAGTTAAATTTTGGACTTTATCTAGAGATCATTTGTTATACTACTAGCATCAAATTTTGTGCCACCTTACACTGTTGTTTCAACTAACGTTATCATACAGATTTGACTATCATATCATTTGAGTACATGATTTATTTGTAATGATCACATTCTTTCTTCACTGGTAGTTGATAGTTAACTAATCGTTTGATGAATGAATACAATGCCATTGATTGTGAATGCTCTAATGTTTTGTGTTTGATATTTACAACTTCCACCCTCATATAGTATGTTTTCTTCATTCGCATAAATATATTGCTTAAGGCACTGTCACTGACTTTGTTGTCTAGAAGACATATATTTCTAAGTGTTTTTGTAGATCACCGAAGGGCTTTCCCCTTGGAGTTTTCAACTCTCTGAAGAAGTTGGAGAAGTGGCTAAGGTGATAGTGGTCGCTTTCTATTGCATTTGTTCATCGGATACTAGCCCTGCCAGCTCATCCGGTAACAACTTCCACTCAAAAAATGTTGCATAGCATCCCTCTTGGTCTGAAAAAAATGACCCCCTCTCTTTTGGGCCACATATGAAGGTGTGCTAGTACTGGTACCACGTAACAGGCACCACGATTTCTCCTGAAGGTAAAATACAAAACTAGTAATGGGTTGAAGTGAACTTGTCCCCCTCTTCTCGTGAGAGTAACAACTGCCGCTAAAAGTAGATGAAGTCATACTTCCTCAACAAATGCGCTCTTCTTTCCAAAGTGCTGAAAACTAATAACTTTTTCAAATATATGGCAAAATTTCAATAGTAATGTATGCCATTGAAGATTAGTGAATAAATCTAAGTGATATCTTCCTGAAAATCGACTAGGGTGAATGGTTTTACCACCAAAATCGATATTCACTTCTAAAGATTACGTACCAAGAGTAATCGTCCATTAGAGCTCACCAAAAGTCTTTTTTGAAAATAAGAATAACATGAATGAATGAGAGAGAGTGTCTTCTTCCCCTTTTATCTTCATTTTGACCATTTTTGGCCACTTTTACTTTTTTCTCATTTTAATTAATAAAGTGACTTTTTCAATAGTCACTTTATGAGTTCATTACTCAAAGTCACTTTCTATAAGTACATTTTCTCCTAGTGACATTAAATAATAAATTAATTCCCTCACCTGTCGACTATAGTCCATGGGAATCAAATTGACTAATTTGTGGTCCTATAGAGTGATCAAGTGGAAAGCGACTTGACAATTTGCAATTGCTTGAGAACAAGCAATCTCAAGAAGGTTGAACTGTCATGTACCTTTCTGAAAAATCACCAGAGGACGACTTATTAGCCTATTCAGTTCCCATAGGATATTTTCGATAAAAAGAGAATTAATTAATGATTAATGTCACATGAACCAAAAGTAGATTATTAAGTGGCATTGAATAATTAATTCATAAAGTGATTTTTTTTTAAATCACTAAAGTTAAAAGTGGCAGAAAATGGTAAAAATTGGTTAAAAATGTAAAATGGGTTTAAAAGAAAAAATAGGTATATTCTCTCATTCATTCATGTTATTCTCACTTTCGAAAAAGACTTTTGGAGAGCTCTTGTAGCTTGTTGCTCTTAGGATGAAAACCCTAGAAGTGAATATTGATTTTAGTGGTGAAACAATCCACCCTAATCAATCTTGAGATCACTCAAATTTCTTCACTGAACTTTATGGCCATACAATAATTTGGACCATTCATCTAATATATAAAGAAGTTATCAGTATTTATGTGTTTGGAAAGAAGTACCCATTGGTTAAGAAGTATGCTTTCATCTATTGTGGTTGTCAAGTTACTACCAAGAAAAAGGAACGAGTTCACCTACACTCTACTTCCATGCTCTGCGTTTTCCTTTAGATGAGAAATATTTTATGCTAAAGAGTGTTAGAAACCCGTGTAAACCCTTCTCTTTACTTTGTTAGTATATTGTTGTTGGACGCATATGCTTTGTAAGTCGTCCCGTAGCATTTGTTGACCCATAGTTTGTATTATCCCATGGTATTGACCCATAGTATTGGACGCATATGCTTTGTAAGTCATCCCGTAGTATTATATGTCCCATGGTATTGACCCATAGTATTGGGAACAAACTTAGTATATAAGTGTGTGATGAGGCAAACGAAGGTACCATGAAGTTATTTGTATTGAGCGTGCTCAAAGGAGGTTGCCCCCTCGATGTGGCTTGCAATCAATAAAATATTCTGTGATCTCATATATTGTGCATTTTATCAATTAATTTGTCCAGGTTCCTCACAAAGAGAAGGTCTTTGTTTCTATAATGTTGAGATCAAACTAGTTAGTGAAGATGATACGTTGCACTGTTAACTGTTTTCTTCATTTTGGGAACTAAATTGTGGGATTAATGTGAAGAGCAAGATACCACAAAGAGGTCATATTCGTTCCATTCGATGGCCGCACTTGTGGGAAGAGACACTTCACCTCTGTAGAGATTGAGTTTGGGAGTTTGTAACTCCCTTTATGTAGTTAGGCAAGTTGGGGCCTAACCTATCTTCATTGGATTTCACGTCCACATCCAGGGAATCTTCATAGTATATTATATACATCTTGTGACACTACATCCAAGGCATCTTCAGAGTGTATTATATACATCTAAGCTTGGGAAGTCACTACAGTCAAAATTAAGGGGCTAACTTACATTGGACACTCATGGCCATACTTTTGGACCATTTACAGTCATTGGAACAACAATAACAAGAAAAACCTCTTTCTTCGACACTTTCCAGGTTTGAGATTTAATGTAAACCTCATTTCTTTAGAAATTAAAATGGTTGTTATAGTTGGTTTGAATTGACAAGATTTACAAGCAGTCCACTTATGTTACTGTCATCATATGTCATTGTTAATTGTTTACATGTAAATTGTACCTTCACTTCCTAAGCAAGAAAAGCTAATAAATCAATTATGGGTTTGTTTATTCCAGTGGAATTGTTGTGTGAAACCAAAAAAGAGAACCATACACTATTACTAGACCAACTTGAAGTGGGGACAAATCATATTTGTGTATTTCAGTGCTAGTATAGTGGAGTAATCTAAAGTGTTTGACGAAAGTTGAGTCAAACAACAAAGTAGTTAATCAAAATTATTAACTCAGTCTTGCTTAGGGACATTACAGTGGTATCAAAGCTTATGTTCCTGCCATCATGTCAGTTGCATGCAATTTTATACATCCAGGGTACAATGAGCATATGACTTATAAGAGAAGAAGAAGGGAAGAGCCCGTCTTTTTATCGAAGTTTGAAGAAAGGGAGCAGGTACAATCATAAGAGGAGGAGCAGTTAGAAGAGGAAGAAGACGAGAAACTAGGAGAGGAAGAAGCAATGGAGGATAGGAATGAGCTATTTGGGGGCAGTAGGAATGGCACAAAGAAAGGGAAGGCATGTGAGGGTAGTATCATTAATATCCTAAATGATCTAAGGAGAAGACAACAACAATTAGTTCAGCTCATGACCCAACTCATTGTGAATACTCAGACAAACCAAAATGATGGGAACAATAATGGCTCGAGGGGTACTAATGGGCATAACATGAATCATGCATAGGGGAGCAATACTAATGTTCCATCCCGTACCAACACATGGACCACGAGTAAGGGAAAACCAAGGCCACTTTTTCTCCAATTTGTGGCAGAGCAGCCAATTGGCAATCCAACGCAACATATTCAAGGTGACCATTTTACAGACTATTTGAGGGAGTATTAGGACCTTGGTGGAGAGTTTCATGCTGCGATGTCTTTTCGGGAGTTCTGCAACATCAAATCCAGGAACAAACCTCAGGACTTCAACAAGGGCCAATTGAAATTCGATCTGCAACATAAGGTTGGAAAGTTGAATATTCCATCTTTCGATGCACCCAAAAAGTGCACAGCGAAAGCATGGGTAGAGAAGTTGGATACATACTCCCAACTCAATCCTACAAAGGAGACTAAGACAATCAGACATGCTACCCTACATTTAGAGGGATAAGCACATGAGCAGTGGTACCATGGATTAGTTACATTGGAGCATGCTAATATTACCTCTTACTTTGACTTCACGTAGAGACTGATCAACATGTTTAACAAGAATGATCCAGACCTACACTTCTGAGAGCTGACGCAGTACAAGCAGACAGGAACAATAGACACATACATCAGAGAGTTTTAGAGGCTAGTGGTCATGGTGCCAGGTATTTCAAATCCTAGACTTATCACGTTATTCATAGAGAAATTATCTAAATCCATTGCGTGGTTGGGGTAAGTCCTTCAAACCAAGAACATCATAGTGTGTCATCATTTGCCCACAGGACATGAAGTACACAGTTCCAAAGAAAAAATTCTAGTCCAAACCTTCCATTCCTTAGAAAGGCAAGGACAAAAAGCTCTTCCAAAAGGAGAGAATAAGGAAGAACAAGATGGACGTGGAGAACAAGAAGGAGCTTAAAAGAAAGAAACTATGATTCAATTACAAATAAATTTGGTTACCAGGACACAAATGGATGGGCAAAGGAAAGGTTCACGTCATATAATTACACTCAAATAGCAATGAGGAGAAGGATGTGGTGGAAGAGCAGGCTCAGGAAGAGAAGAAGCCACAGGAATAGCAGCCATAGGTATTGTTATCACATTCATAGTAGCCAGGGCTACGATGTCTTCAGACCAGATTCTAGTACTTTTTTTAGCCATTCCTTTGCTATGATATGCTAGAGATCAGCAGTTGATGAGCAGCTATTCTATGATCACTGATATTTTCAGCAACCCCGGAGCAAACATTATATCCTTATGCCATGACCGAGCCTCATGACCTCGGATTTGATGACTAATGTGGCCATTTCCTTCCATACAGAGAAGTGTGATAATGCCCAGAGTTATGTTAGCAGGTGTTTCAGTGACAATTGATGGTTCAAATGATGGATACAAGTATATGACCCACCAGGTATATGGTTGTGCATTGGATAACTATATGGTGCCCTTTTACTTATCTTAGTAGGTTGACTAGGTATTAAGTGGTCATGATCTGGCGATATATATATATGGATATGGTTATTGGTTGATTGTTTAGAATTAAAGTTGTCTAATTACTTGGAATCAGAATTTCTTGTGTATACTCGTTGGTCTTACCCTCTTCAATAGTATGGACTTGGTCATTCCCACCATTTATGGCTTACTAGTTATGGAATCAACTATCACCTTTCCCAATCCATCTGTTATCTTTCGTATTTGGTTTTATCCTAACTTACACTTCATCCTATGATATGGAGGACTTCCCCACTTATGCCTTTATGTTGGATAGACTCCCTGTTGTTTTGTGTCTCGGCTCTAAGTTTTGAAATAGAACTTACCGAAGCCTTGATCCTTCTAGTCTAGGAGACCCACTGGTGTTGGTTCCTAAGCTTCGGTGAGTTGGATTTGAAGCCTTGACCTCTCTGGTTGATTGCCCCCGATGTTTGGTCCTAATTGTGGATGATCCCCCTAGTTGCTTGAGTTGTGTCAGCTAGACTTGAAGTAAATTGTACTACCATCATTACATGCGTATGTGACTCATTGTTATATCTTCTATCCAAGCCCATGGTTATAAATTAAAACTGTGCTTTTAAGAACAATGAAAGAGGGCTATGAAATGAAATGCAAAGCACCCTGGATGAAAGCCGCAACTAGTTGTGCTTCTAAGCACATGCAAAATTCTAAGGGTCATTAGGCCTAAAAAGTACTGGTTAAATGTATGCTAAATCTAAAGACTATTGTCTATGATTGAAATGTAATGATTAATTCCTCACGGAGCCTACAGGTTGGGATGTGAGATGGAGTAAGGTACAACTAATTCTAAGTGTCCCCTAGAACCTCAAGTTACGATTAGCTGTGCACCTAGTCATGGTGGTTCTAAAAAAGATCATCATGGAGCTTGATTCAAGTTTGGATGTGAGCTGTAGACATTTTTTAGAGTTGAATGGGCACTCCTCAAAAACAACTTATTCCATTTGTGAGACACCACCATTCCTTATGTGTTTTCTATCCTACATATGCTTAGGCGGTCTCCCTTTCCCCTTATCCAAAGTGTCACAGTGTTGAAATTGTAAATTCATTCCCTTGTCTTAGCCTTGCCTTTTCCACCTTCACCTATTTCTAGCAAAATGTCCACGTCCATAAAATGAGTATACACTTGAGGGTATTTTTCATAGTAATTGATTGCTTTAACCTAGACTTATATTTAATGTTTTATTTATTTAATCGCCTGTCAATGACATTTTATAGTTTAGTCTTGCTATTGAAATAATTAGAGAAGCATAAAATAGACTCACGTGGTTCTTTTGAACTCACATGTACAACTGAAGCCCCTAGAGAGCTTCATCTTATCTCTCAAACTCAATCGGTTCAGGAAACTATTGAGGTTGAATATTTGCCTACAGAAGAGTTCGTGAGACCCTTCAACCCTCTAATAACTGGGCCTAACGACCCTTTGTTAGAAAGAGTTGTCTCTTTAGGGCTCCCTAAGTTAAGCGCATATAGGTTTACACCTGGTCTTGCTATGGATAACATAAGGGATGCATCAGGAGTTATTATGGATAACATAAGGCGCGTTGACATGCGTAATGTCTATATCCTATTGTAAAGCCTTGGGTTCTCCTGACTTAGCCCCTTCCATTATAATACTTACTGCTTTTGACGGAATATCTTTATGTTTGCATGGAGTCTTACCATCATTCGAGATTTAGCTTGCCGATAAAGTAGTGTCAGTGGAGGAAGAAGTTGTGGATGCTTCTCTCGATTACAATCTGTTGTTGGATGTACGTTATGCAAGCCATTCTCTCATCTGTTTTTCGAGTACTTATGTTCCCTCATGAAGTTAAGGTCATCACAGTTGATCAACTATCCTTCACTTGGAAAAACAACACAACTCCGTCGGATTCAAACATCCCTTTGATTGATCAAGCTCATTCGCCCAGTGAGAGCTTAGGAGTAGGTATGTATTCATCTCTGATGGGCACATTTGACTTACCTACTCCTGTAAAATATATTGGTTCAATGAGTACCACCGACACATCGTCTCGGGAAGTTTTTACGGTTAGTCAAACAACTGATCCATGGATCCTCCCCACTCAACAAGAACCAATCATTCCCTTATCTGTCGCAGAAGTGGCCTACAAAACATCACAAAATGTTGCGATAGATTATATCTCGACTCCGTCAGTCTCAACAGAGTTAGATATTGATTATGCACCTGCATGGTCTGTTAACTCCACACATTCTTTTGATTGTTTATATATTGTTTTTCCTTCTGATGAAGCCATCCTGGAAGCTATGGTAGGTTTGGATCAGCCATGGGAACACATGCATCACAGATCCTATTTTCTTCTAGATCTGAACAAGATTGAGAATGGAAAGTTTTCAATGAGACTAGTGGTAATATTGATTTGTCCATCACTCCTTCCACGAAACAAACGATTTATGCTGAAGGTAATATGGTGAAACTTTCGACGACTATACCAATCAATATTTCCACCAAACATAACGTTGTGGAAAACATTTTCATTCGGGCAAATTGTTCTCCGCAAGAGATCGCTTTGTACACCAATTTACTTAAGGAATTACATGACGTTTTTTCCTGTTCTTACGAGGAGATCCCAGGAATCGACCCCTCTATAGTTGAACACATTATCACGACTTATCCAAATGCGAAACCAGTAAGACAAAAACTTCGTCTGGTCAACACTAGGAAAGTTGCGGCCATTAAGGCTGAAGTCGAAAAGCTCTTTAAGGTCGGCTTCATTTATCCTATCGACATGACGGAATGGGTTTCTAACCCGGTCCCAGTCGATAAAAATCAAGAGACCATACACGTATGTAAGGACTTTAGGTACCTTAACAAATATTGTCCAAAAGGTAATTATCCCACACCATTCATAGATCAAATTATTGAAGCGTGTGTAGGCCATGAAATTTTCTCTTTCATGGACAGTTTTTTGGGATATAACCAAATCCAAATTAAACCCGAAGACCAACACAAGACGACTTTTATTTGTCCCTCGGGTACCTTTTCCTATAGGAAAATGTCGTTCGGAATTAAGAATGTTGGAGATACTTTCTAGCGAGCCATGAACTTCGCTTTCCATGACATCAAACATGTAGTCGAACCATATCTGGATCATCTCCCTACGCGATCTCGTAAGAGACGAGACCATCTTGACCATTTACGACTCGTGTTTGAACGATGCAGATACTACAAGATTCGGTTAAACCCTAACAAATTTGTATTCTACATCGAGTTTGGACGTTTGCTAGGTTCCATTGTGTCTAGTCATGGCATTATGGTCGACCCCTTGAAAGTTGAGGCTATTATAAAGTTGCCTCGTCCTTGCACCATCAAACAACTTCAAAGCCTGCAGGGCATGTCTAATTTTCTACGACGATTTATTATGAACTATGCTAAGATCACGAAAGGATTCATGCGACTGCTTAAGCAAGACACCCATTTTTTATGGGATGAGGCTGCACAAACTTCGTTTGACACTTTTAAAAAAGCATTATTATCAGCCCCCTTGCTGAGTCCGTCAGATTATACTAAGGATTTCCTTCTATATCTCACGGTGTTTGTTTTCACGATCGGCATAGTCCTGGTTTAGGAGGATGAAAAGCTCCAAGAGCATGTCATTTATTATCTCTCTCGCGCACTTGTAACTCCTGAACTTAAATACTCTCACATCGAGAAATTGGCATTAACTATTGTCTATACCATTCATAGGTTACGTCATTATATTTTATTGCGGACCACCACAGTTGTTGCAGATGTTAATCCTTTTCAATATGTATTAACCCAACGTATCATCGGCGGGAAATTTAACAAGTGGATTGTCATTCTGCAGGAATTTGACCTAACATTTCAATCTGCTAAGTCAAAAAAGTCTTTGGTGTTCACAGAGCTTATCTTTGAGTTCCCTCGTGATGTAACGAACAATGAGGAAGATTCGTCATTTCCCGATGAACATATTTTTCTCATTGCGACCTATGATCCATGGTATGGAGATATTTTAATATATCTCCAGACATTCAAGTGTCCCCTGACTTTCTCCAGAGACGAACGACGAAATCTTAGGCGTCACGCCAGAAACTACCTCATTATTTCTAACACGCTTTATAGACATGGGGTAGATTCCATATTATGTCGTTGTTTGACCCTGGATGAAGATGAGTCGGTATTGAATGATGCCCATAGTGGAGCTTGTGGGGGTCGTATTTCTTGGTTGGAAACAGCCCATAAAATACTGCGTGCTAGGTATTTTTGGCCCACCATCTTTAAAGATTGCGTGGAAGACATGAAACACTGCCAACCATGTCGGTTTTTCACAAAGAAAATGCGAGCACACCCAGCTCCTCTTCACCTTGTTATCACGGCAGGTCCCTTCACCAAGTGGGGGATTGACTTTATGACTTGTAATCCAATTTCGGCTGGAGGACATCACCATATCATCATTGTCGTCAACTACTTTACGAAGTGGTCCGAGGCAATGCCTACTTACTTCGTTTTCAACCAGATCATTGCCACGTTCGGTATTCCTAAGGAGATCGTCACTGACCACAGTAGACATTTCCAAAACAGCATGATGATCGATTATACACTATGATAGGTTTTCGACAAGAACACTCGTCTTCGTTTCATCCGCAGGATAATGGGCAAGTCGAAGTGGTCAATGAAACTTTGAAAACTATTCTTCAACGTACCGTTAATGCTAGTAGATCAAACTGGCACATCATGTTGTATCTGGATCTTTGGGCGTATCGATCCAACGTTAAGACTGCTACGGTCTTTTCACCTTTTCAACTCGTTCACGAGTTGGAGGCAGTCATACCGGTTGGATGCGAGATTCCATCTTTGAAGTTGGCTATCCAGCTACTTCCCGAAACTTCTGCTTTAGAAGAGTGTTTGCTTCATTTAGAGCATTTAGATGAACAACGTCATGATGCGCTTACTACGAATGAAGCTCATAAAAGCCGAGTTAAACATCAGTATAATAAGTCTGTAAAACCAAGGGTTTTCTCAGAAGGAGACCTTGTTTTGCTCTATGACCAGGACAAGGATCCCTTGGGGGTAGGCAAGTTTAAATCCATGTGGCTCGGACCTTATATTGTTTCTAAAGTGTTGAAGAAGGGATCTTATGAGTTGACAGATTATGATGGTTATAAGTTTCTTGGGCCCAGAAATGGGCTCTACTTGAAAAAGTACTATGCTTAGGCCTACATGCTTTTTCTTGTACTATAATTGTACATTGTTGTAGAGTTAGTCTTTTTGGATTTCGCGTCTTATGTGTCTTTTGGATTTGTGCTCTCAGATGACAACCGAGTGCTTCATAGGATTCGTCGATGGCGCTAGTCGCCACACCCGTCAGTTGGCTTCAGCAGCCTGGGTTATTTACTTACCCTCTAACCAACTTGTTTCTTTGGGAGGTGCTTGTTTGCGCCCTACAACGAACAAGGTAGCTGAGTATAGTGCAGTTATCGAATTAATCTGAGATGCTATCCATCACAGCATTTCATGTTTGGAGGTACAACTCGATTCGCAGTTAGTAGTACTTCAGTTGACAGGTGAATATAGAGTTAGAGATCCTTCTTTGCTAAGTCATTTTTTCCGAGTTAGATTGCTTAAAAGACATTTGGATTATATTACATATCAACACATTTCAAGGAATTTCAATACATTTACTAATTCATATGCAAATTGTAGCTACAGTTTTTACCCTAACTTGTGCAAATTGGCACCTACTAATGAGAAGGGACTCCTTAGTAGCAGTTCAGTAAAAATGATAAAAATAAGACTGTAAATAAAGCAGTAAATTAAACTAACATGAGCATTGACATAAATAATAAAACATGAAAATATGGTGAAGATATCTCTTTTTTGTATTAAAAATTACCTCAAGTGTAGAGGTTGATGAAGCCCTTGCAGCAGTCCAAGAGGGTTTCTTCCAAGCTCCAATGTTGTTCCTTCTCCTTCTCCAAAGGGTTTTGGATATGGGCCAAAGGGGCACTCAAATGTGAAAATAGCTCAAAAGGGTGAGCTAGAGTTTCAGGAGTGATTTTGGTAGAGTAAGAATAGGGGTGACTGTGGATATGAAATGGGGAACCTCCATCACCTATTTATAGGTTTTTAGTGGTGGAGTGTTGATCCATGGTTTTGGGCACCATATGGTTTAGGTCAGTTGTATAGGGTTTTTGCTTCATTTTTTCCCTCTTTTTCCTCTTTTTTGTATTTTTTATTCCCTTTTTAGAGGGTTTTTGCTATTTTTTGAAGGAATTTACATTATTTTGGGGGGAAAAGTGGGTTTTGGGCCTTTTAGAGGCTTTTTTAATGGTTTTTTGGGTTTTGGAGGCTAATATGGTAGGAAATATGGACGAATGAGTCATGTAATGAGGGAGATGAGATAGTGAGCACTTTTTGGGTGTTAACAGATTACCCCCTGATGTGTGAGGGCAGGAGCTCATCGTATGGCCGATAGACATCATAGGTCTTTTATGGGTTTCCTGGGATGTGGAGAAGAGAAGAAACGAACTAGAGCTCGGAAACAACGGTCCCAAACAAACTGCAAAAACTGAAAGTACATGACCTTAATAGTGAATGAGGAATAATCTCAACATATGGACGAGGCAGAAATTCCCATGCTCGTATCAAGATATAGAACAATAACAAGGGGGTCCAAAAAATGGGGACCTGAAATATACATGGCCTCAAATAATGAATGAGGAAGAATCTCAATATATGGACGAGGCGAGCATACCCATGCTCGTATCAAGATATATATAAAACATAACAATGAGGCCCAAAAATGGAGACCTGAAATATACATAGAGAGCCACTATGTACATCATAAGGGTCCAAAGGGGACACAGAATCTGGGACATACGACTGGGCTGACCATGTCTGAGCTGAAGAACTGATACACTGGAATAAAAATAGTGCTGCTAAGTGTGGTACCAAAGGAACTGATGAACTGCTGGATCATAGTGACTGGGGGCATAGCCTCAATGGTACACTGAACTGGAACTAAACTGGGTACTCGAGGAAGCATATAACTGGATGGCTTCCCAATACAATCGCCAAGGCAACCCGGACATCCACGGGAACATAGAACTCGGTGTTCCGAAGTGACTCACCAATGTGCTAGAGTCAGGGAAAATCCAAGGTTTTCGACCAATAACTGAAGGGATATATACCCTGCGCAATTCTCAACGATGCGATCAAGGTGTTGAAGTCGAGCATGTGAGAAACAACCACTCGGAGAGGCACTGATGACTCCTCTCAAAATGGTCTGTAAGCACTTACCACAGATGGTGATGAGTCCAAGGCGCAGGGACCTCTGGGTCTATCCTCTGGAATAGATGGGTTGTCGTCGACAGAGGGAGACCTGCAACTAGCAAGGCAATGATGTTTCATTGATAGGAGCACGAGGTGGAGAACCGAAGTGTGAGAGTATTGATGGTAGGACTGACATACTGTGGAGGTGGGGGATAACTGGGCAAGTAGAGCAGGTGGACTCAAACTTCCTTTGTTCAGAGTATGATGGCGGGGATGATCGGGCAGCATATGGAACTAACTCGTGGGAAAGGGATCATAGCTGTAATGGATCAAGGATAGTGACTGGGATGAGTGATACTCAAATTGGTGTAAGATGGAAGGAGACTGCAGAATACTCTGAACAAAGGCGACCTCGTTGGGGGTGCTGCCAAGATGATCGATCATAGTGACGAGAGGCACAGGGGGTCTTCGTCATGGGTTAAGGAACTAGAAGAAGTGTGTTTAAAATGGTACTCTCGTGTGGATTGATACGAGCCAAAGACAGTTCATGCTCGGGATTACTTTCAATTTTAAGGAGTCAGAAAGCGATAAGAAGACTCTGAAATAATGGAATGGTACCGTCGTGTGGATTTGTACGAGCCCAGGACGATGCGTGCTCGTGGTTGCTTTCAATTTTAGAGAGTCTGAAAGCAAATAAGAAGACTCTAGGGGGGTGCTTTTTCGTGTGTAAGTCTCCAAGGCCCGAAGAAGCATAAAAGGATGCAATGAAGAACTCTTCTAGCCGGTGTGACTAGAGTATTCATTTTTCGTAATTAGTCTACGAGGTCCGGAAAAAGGTTAAACTTATACCAGATAGATGCCCTTTCAGGTACTTTAACGAGCATGAAAGGAAGCAAGATTACTCGGAGATATTTTCATTGTTTTAGGTGTCAGAAAAGAGCTTAACAGAAACTCCCTAAGTGCTTTTTTCGTAAGGACTTGTCCAGCCCGAAAAATGGATAAAATTATACCAAACAAAAGGAATGGTCAGGCAATGAGGAAGTGCTCAATCAAGGAACATCGATGAGAACCAAGAACGAGGGTGGGGGGGAACTGGTGGGCCTCCTTGCGGGATGATGAATGGTGGCAAAATAAAGAAGTAAGTGTAGTATGAATGGAGTGAATGGCTCATGTAAAAATGTGTAACAATCCGATGGTGGCCGATGTGGCGCGCAAACCGAGGTAGCAAGGTGTCAGGACACAATGTTGAAACTGTTCCTGGTGAGAGCAAGAAATGATCTCAAGCATCATCACGAGCTCGAAAAATTGAATCCGGTGATATAAAAAGTGTCAAAAACGTATAACGACCGAGGTGACACGCCAAACCGAGGCGACGGGGGGCGTTCTGGGAAAAATACCCGAAAAATATGGGGGTGAGAGCGAGAAATGATCTCAAGCATCATCACGGGCTCGAGAAAATGAATCTGATGACATAAAGTATATCAAAAACGGGCTACGGCCGATGTGGCATGCAAACCGAGGCGACGAGGGGTGTCTAGAAAAAATGCTCGAAAATTTTTGGTGAGAGCGAGAAATAAGCGTCATCACGGACACAGAAATATGAATCCGGCGGTGCAAATGGTGCGAAAAACGAAAGTCATAAGGACTCTGGAATGGCAAAGGAAATAACTAGGTTGAAAAATGGTTGCAAATAAAGGTGAGCCCACCAAGCCAAGGATACAGTGGTGGGGAGAAATGATTACTCGCGGGGGAAGAATACTCGGTGCATCAAATCAAATCAAATATGCAAGTGATATGTGACCTCAAAAATGGTTGAGATCACGCATGTGAAAAAGTGAGCAAGGTTAATGACCTGTCCCCATGCTATGTGCATGGGGTTTATGATTGTGGATCACATATGTGTTGGTGTGAACAATGGGGTCATTGAAATACTGAGATAGATGTGATGGGGAAGGTTCAAAATGATTGATCATGCCCCCTATCCCAGGGTCGAGGTAATCTATTATGCCCCCTAACTCAGAGGTGTCGATGTGGGGCTCTATGATGCGGGTTCAAGACCAGGCATTTCGGTGTAGGACCAGGCAAAGACATCGCGGAACTATTGGAAAAGTTTTTTGTATTCTCCGATCTCATACTCAGTGCAGGAGGCTCCTAAAGTAATGATTTCAGGGGCACCACCTGGGGCAGAGATATCAATGTGGATTGTGAGTGATATATTGGCCATGTTTCCTTCCTCGAAGGCATCGGGAGCGGGAATGGGCTCTTTAAACCAGTCGACTTTGGTGGGGAGGAAATCTTTGGACTCAATCGAAAATTGGGTAACTGTGGTGGAGGAGTCGTCTTCCGGGAGGAAATATGAACGATGGTGCATATCCTCCCAGGGGTAATCAGGGGCAGTAAGAGCCTCTAGAATCTCCTCATCATTGTGGAAACTTTGGGTTGTCAAATCTGTTGACGAGGGAGTGCTAGTAGAAGAGATCATGTAAATGGTATTAATCTCTCTGGTTGGCGGGGATGCTGGGGGGTGGATCTCTGCAATGGTAGGGGGAGCCGTCTCGAGGTCCAAGTTATTCATCTCATAGAGGGCTGCTCTGTAATCTGGGAGATCTGGGCAGTGATGTGAGTAATGGCCGTAAATACCACATATTGCACAAGGGTGATTCGTACGTAGCGATTTATCACGAGGCTTTGGGGTAGGGTCGAGTTGGACAACCGGGATGTTGGGGTCGTCGTCAAGCATTTGCATGTGTTCCTATAATGCGGGTAATTGTGGACATTAATGGGTAACATGGCCTAACTCATCACACAACGAGCATTTAGGAGGAGCACGAAACATGGGGGTATTCTTAACTAGTTTAGGCGGGGGTAAAGCAGTGTATGGTTGTGGGCCTCTGCCCCCAGTGTGCTTGATAAGAGGGGATGGATTAGTGGATGATGAAGGGGTAGTGACACCGGGAGGTGGTTGACTAGTAGTGGTGATGGGTTGCACCGGTTGTAGGACGACATTTGGTGGCGGAGGGGTAACGGGAAGCGTGTTGTACCATACAGGTAATCCTAAAGTTAAACCGGGGAGGCTGAGGGTAGCCATAACCGGAGCGCTTACTACTCCCGAAGGGAGGAATAGGAAGGGGATTGTATGGATGGGTGTAACACCAACATGACTAGGTACTAATGGTGGTTGGGGTAGCAAGGGTGGTTGATGGTTGGGTGTTGGTGTATTGTGGGAAATGGTACATAAGTCATATATTTCGATCGCGGGTGACGGGGGTGGAATAGCTTGGAATGTAGAAGTCATTAGCGTATCTGAGTAAACTCCGGGTCCCACTGAGGAAACCAATGAGGTAGATGCACCACTAACAGATTGTTCAATCATGGGGAGAACGTTTTCAGGTGCAGCGGGGGCATTGGGGTCGTAATAGGTGAGTTGATCAACCTTAACCACGCGTCCGTCGTAGGGGAACATCATGGTACGAAAAACGGATGAGGAAACTGCCCGCATGGCATACATGTAACTGCGGCCAAGTAAGAGGTCATAATCAAGGTGGGCGTTGATGACCTATATGTTAATGAGCACGATTTTACCAGTCAACTAGACGGGGACATTAGCGAAGAGACCTTGGGGTTGAGCCAAACGGTCGTCGTAGGCTCGCAACGCAGTGGTGGACTGCTAGAGAGTAGGGGATCCCAACTTCTGCCAAACGAATGTGGACATAACGCATGTAGAGGCACCTTCATCGATGATGCACCAATGGATGACAAGATCCCGAACGGATACAGAAACTTGGAACGCTAAAGTGGAAGTGTTAACACCTAAAAAGTGCTCACTAGCTCATTCCCTTACTCACATGACCCATTTGTCCACTTTTCCACCCTCTGAGCCTCTGAAACCAACAAAAGGTCACCAAAAGACCTTAATACACCCCTTTTTCCATTAAAAAAGATTATTTTTCCAAGAAAATCATAAAAAACCCTCAAAAAGGGTCCAAATTCCCAAAAATATTAAAAAGGGAATTAAAATATTATTTTTATTCAAAAAAGGAAAAAGGAGGGAAAATTACCTAAACCATGTTGGTCAATACCATTGGTTTCCACAAAACCACAAATGGTATTCCTCACCACCAAAACCTATAAAAAGGTGGTAGGGGCTCCTCATTTCACATCCTTCCATTATCTCATCCTTATGCTGCTGAAATCTCCCCTGAGCACTTTTAGCCATTGAAGCAACCTTGGAGAAAGAGACCTATTGGAGTTTGGAGCTACTAATCTTGGGAGTTGCTCAACATCAACCTTCACCATTGAAGGTAATATCGCAAGCACTTGCTTGTCCCCCACTTTTCAATACAAAAATTATTTCTTATGTTTCTTGTTCTTGATTTTGAAATGTTTACATTATTTGCTTAGATTCTTGTTTAGATCCATGAAAAGTATTGTTTATTTAGTTTATTGTTTTTAATTCTATTGAAACTGCTACTACTAGTTAGTAGGTGCCCATAGCACTAAGCTTGGTTGCAAAACCGAGCCAACAGTTTTTGGCGACTCCGCTTTGGTTTGAACTTTAGATCTCTAGCTTTGCCATTAAATCTTAGTTTTTATGAGTTTTTAACCTTTAGATCCATAGATCTGCCATCTTAGACAGCAGATCCATTGCTGATCTGAGATTTGGCCCCAAAAACAGCCCTAAATTTTCAATTTTCGGGTTCGTTTCTCGGTTTCCGTGCACGGCTTCCGCCTCGCGGCTTTTTGCCAGACAGTCGCGCGGTCCATCGCGACTTTTCTGCATTTTTCCGCGCGGTCCATCGCGGCCTTTTTCCAGACAGTCGCGCGGTCCATCGCGACTTTTCTGTGTTTTTCCGCGCTGCACACCGCGGCTTCGCGCCCTTTTTCCGCGCTGTCCATCGCAACTGTGCGCCCAAAACCTGCGCGGTCCATCGCGACTGTGCGCCCAAAACCTGCGCGGTCCATCGCGACTGTGCGCCCAAAACCTGCGCGGTCCATCGCGACTGTTCGGCCAAAACCCGCGCGGTCCATCGCGACTGTTCGGCCAAAACCCGCGCGGCCCATCGCGGCTGTTCGTCCAAAACCCGCGCGGCTGAATTTTTTCATTCGGCCATCCCGATTTTGAAAGATATTTTTTACTGTACTTTCTGCCCATAGCACATTTTTTACAGTACTAAATTCTGCATAGTTTACAGATTTGAAAATTTTTTTACTATTTAAAAAGTGCATACCTAGAAATCTTTTTAAAAATTTTCAAGAAAGTGAAAGAAAGACTCATTTTGCATTCTTTATCTAGATTCAAATTTTTTCTTGTTTTACTTCTTTAAAATCTTGCCCATAGCAATTTTTATTGAAACGAAGAAATCCATTTATTTCTTTTAAAAAAGAGTTTATTATTTGCTTTCATAAATCCAAGAAATCCTTTATTTTTTGAGTTATTTTTTGAAAAGCACATTAATTCCTTTTAGTGAAAAAAGTCTTAAATATTTGCTTTGTATTTTCGAAAAGTCCTTTATTTTTTGAAAATTTCCCTTAAAGCATTTAATTTTTTCAAGTTCAGTTTACAACACCTCACGTGCACTCACACGATCACTTAATTGAACTAAGACTTAAAACTTACCCTAATTTAAACACACTCTTAACCCCACTTGGGGAACACGAAAAGAATTCTTGTAGCTAGGTAGTATTGGGGGGATAGGTGTTCCAATAACACCCCTCAGTTCATACATCTGAGACATAGAAGTTGTCCAATTAGGGAGCTAAAATCTCTTAGTACTTTTTGGCGCGGTCACAACCGGTTTGTGGGAAGGCCTCTCCCTTAGGAGGGTTGAAGTCGCGAGGATGGTTCTGGAAGCCTGAGTGGGATACCGAAACCCATTCAGTAACCGAAGGGCTACCATTCGCAGTTCTCGGGATATCCCTGTATTGGGATATTGCGATCAAAGGACCAAACGGCAGATTTACCTTTTCTCGACGCGTCATGAACGGAGTATCCTAGTAGCCTGTCTTTTTAGGATTGATTACCCGGTGTCCCTCCCGGTAGGGGGATATCTAGCCGTTGTCTCTACATTCATATTGTCTGACTTGGATTTCATCACCTTGCAGGGGATATCGTCTGTTTGAGTCACAATACTTTTAGATTAGGTGTTTGCATGATCTTTACCACCTCTTGAGTCTAGTTACACCTATTTTTTCTAGGAGCCGCTTGCATGTTGGTATTCTGACCGGTTGTTGCATTCCTCCACTTATTGTAGCACAGCTGCTAGAATAAGTGCATTTTTTGAGGATTGATTTTTTGGCCTGTGAGCCTTCTTTTTTCACTCCCCTTTTTTGCACCCTTGGTTGCATTAGGGTTTTGAGTCTTTTACATATATATCACCACCTGATAATTAAAACAATTTTTAAATAAAAAACATATTCTCACCATTGAGAATTCTAGACGTTCTCGTCGTCTACGGGGCGAACTCCCAGAGTTTAGTCCACTTGGCTCTCCACGTCACGGACGCAGAGCATTATCCCTTGATTCGACACATCGTCGATCATCTAGACCGTCATCCGATTCTGACATACCCCACTTCACCTTTGATTTGGAGGTAGAATCCGAAAACCCCACAGAGTTACCACCAACCACAATTATGTCTGGAACACCAGATGATCCACAATTTACATTAACCATAGGTCAGACATCCGCAAACCCTTCTGCGGGAGTACCATCCATGGCAACATCCACCCCCTTGGGTATGCCCAATATGGGTACCACTCCACATTCAGGAATGCCTAGCACAGGACCACCACCTGTCATGGGCATGCCCAACATGGGGGTCATACCCCCTTCGGTTTCCACAAACCCTATCCCAGGAATCCCTAGTGCGATTCCTAACCCAAGTGTAACTCCTGTTGCACTTGGGAATGCGATCCCAGGAATCCCTAGTGCGATTCCTAACCCAAGTGTAACTCATGTTGCACTTGGTAGTGCTATACCAGGCATCCCTAGCGCGATTCCTAACCCAAGTGTAACCCAAGTTGCACTTGGAAGTGCTAACCCATATCAGGCCACACCTTTTGGAGGGCACATACCCTCCATACCTAGCATACCTATAGGCGCTACTGGACCCCTACACCATACCACAATGGCTAGGCAGGTCCCGGTTCCGGTCACCACATCCGCCAGTCTACCATACATGGCAAGTCTCAACCTGCCAAATTTAGCTAGGCTCACAAATGACCCCATCAGGCATGATCCTGCTTGGCCCCATATGCCCACTAAGCTTCCCTCTGACATCCCTAAGTTTGAGGGAAAGGCCGGAGAAGACCCCCAGAACCACATCATGTCTTTCCATTTATGGTGTTCCTCCAACTCCATAGTGGACGACTCTGTCCGCCTCCGTTTATTACAGCGCACCTTCACTGGCTCTGCAGCCAAATGGTATATCGAGCAACCCCATGGGACGCATTCCACATTTACCTCCCTTGCCTCGACCTTCCTGCAGTTCTTTCAGCTACCAGTCCGCTATGATGCGGGCGTCGAAATCCTACTGTCTTGCAGACAAAACACGGCCACGCATATCACTGACCATATTCATGATTGGTGGCGGCGCCGAAGCCTATGCAAGTTCAAATTAGACGACCGAATCTTTTTAGACTGGTTCCTTAAATCCCTCCTTCCTCTCATTGCGAAGGATGTAGCATCTGAAAGACCCCAGTCTGAGGAGGAGGCCATCCTTAAGGCCCAACAGTTTGATCTTATCTATGCCCAATCAGGTTACCTATACACCATCATACCTGACGCACCACGAGGTGACTCTGCACGCGGTGACACACCGGGGGCATCACATGCCGCTGATGGCATTATTGGCCAAATTACACCGCAAGCAAAACCTTTCAGTATGGTGAGCACCATGCCCGCCCCAGACCTTTCTAGGGCTACATCTAGTTCCGGAGCAACAACTTCTTATGCTCCACCAAACCAGACCCATCATGTTCATGGACCCTCTTGTCCACAACATTGTTATGGCCAAGCGCCATCAGCATATGTACCTCCTACATACTATGCTCAACCTACGGTACAAAACCCCATGCAGTTTCCACAACAGCCCATGCATTACCCACAACCGGTTGCACCGGCTAACCTCACACCTCCACCAGCTCAGGGGTACCAACAACCCCAACAGGCAACTGGACCACCTCCAGCTCCACCTGCATACTATCCACCGCAACCTGCTCCCGCACCTGCGGCTCCTCAGAATCCCCCCAATGCTCAAGGGCATGTCTACGCACAACAACAGCAGCCCCAATACCAAAACAACCAACGCAACCAGGGTGGGCAACCAAATCGAGGAAGAGGACGAAACCGTGGAAACAATCAAAACCGTAACCAAGCTCCACAACCTACCCATCCTCCGCAAAACAATAACGCGGCGCCCGCTCATCAGAATCCTGATCGGCCACCTAAGCAACCCAAAAGTGCTAATTTACGAACAAACCATCCTTGTTCCATTTGCGGTGTCTATGGCCACTATACCCATGCTTGCCCACATCTGGAGCGAGCTCGACAACTATGGACAAATGACGCCCATCGTCAAGGGCAGGCGGCTCCTCAGCCACCACCCAACCCCCCACCACCTCCACAACAACCTTTGGTCCTCCAAAACCCCTTTCCAACACAAGGAGTGGTGAACACTCAGCCGTTAGCCCCCCAACAGGGCAATGGACAACCACAACAAATTACTTAAACAGCTCCTGACCAACCCATGTTTGATTCAGGCACCCACCACTTATTAATGATGTCCACCGCTGACGTCAATATCCAAACCCGTCGGAATCAATACGGACCGACTTCTGAAACCCCCCCCGCTGAAAAGGATACTAATGCTAATCCCACTGATCAGACATTGCGTATACCTCAGGTTCCACTCGATGGCGCTTCTAAAGCACCTCGCTTCCCCCTTCGCCGAATCAACAACAACCCCAATGCACGGGCTGCGTCCAATTACAACATCGTAGATGACCTATCTGAATCTCCCGCAGCCATGTCTGCGTTAGAAGTCTTAAAAACCTGTCCTACTCAGCGCAAGACTTTACTTTCCGCCATTGGGGCGATTGACCCAAATGATTCGAACTTGATGACCTTTGATTTAGACCAATCTGAACCACGGCTGCCTTCTACCATAGCAGTCCAAGTTTCCGTTTCTATTCGGAATCTTGTCATCCATCGATGCATCATCGACGAGGGTGCCTCCACATGCGTCATGTCCACTTTTGTTTGGCAAAAGTTGGGATCCCCTGCTCTCCAGCAATCCACCACTGCATTGCGGGCCTACGACGGCAGGTCAGCTCAACCTCAAGGTTTATTACCCAAGGTACCCGTCCAATTATGTGGGAAAACCGTGCTCATCGACATAGAGGTCATTAACGCCCAGCTAGACTATAACCTTTTACTTGGCCGCAGTTACATGTACGCCATGAAAGCGGTCGCCTCCTCCGTCTTCCGCACCATGATGTTCCCCCACGAGGGACGCGTGGTCAAAATTGACCAACTCACCTACTATGATCCCAACGCCCCTGCAGCACCCGAGAATGTTCTCCCCATGATTGAACAACCCGCTTCTAGTGCAGTTACATCCTTTGTGTCTTCTGTGGCACCCGGACTTTATTCGGATACACCCATGACCTCTACATTCCAGGCCATTCCACCACCATCACCGGAGACCCAAGTCGCAAACCTCTGTACTCTTTCGCAGAATACGCAAACGTCCGGTGGTCAACCACCATTGATCCCCAATCACATTGGTGTTACACCCATCCACACCATCCCCTTCCTATTTCCTCCTTCGGGTGTAGTAAGCACCCCGGTTATGGCTACCCTTAACCTACCCGGGCTAACATTGGGATTGCCCGTGTGGTATATTCCGCCTCCCGTTCGACTACCGACACCAGACGTCATCCTCCAACCGGTACAACCTATTGTTACCACAAATCAACCTCCTCCTGGTGTCGCGATCCCTTCGTCGCCAACGACACCTTCTCCTAACCTCAATATTCCTTCGTCGTCAATGAAACCTCCTCCTGGTCTCACGATTGCTTCGACGTCAAAGGATCCCCCTCTCCTTGCTAAGCCCAATGGGGGCAGAGGTCCACAACCATACACTGGTATACCACCTCCCAAGGCAGCCAAACCCCCACCGGTGTTTCGAGCTCCCCCCAAATGTTCATTATGCGATGAAATTGGCCATCCAACTCATCAATGCCCACATTTATCGGCACTCCAAGAGCATATGAATATGTTAGACGATGACATCGGCATCCCAGTAGTCAGATTAGAGCCACCTCTACAGCCTCGCGACAAATCACTGCGCACTAACCATCCTTGTGCTATATGCAGTGTTTACGGCCACTACTCTCACCATTGCCCTGATCTACCTGACTATAGAGCAGCGTTGTACGAGTTAAACAATGCCGACTTAGAGATATCTCCTCCCCTCATCGAGGAGATTCACCCTCCACCATCATCCTCGTCAGAAGAAGTCAATACGATATATATGATTTCGACAACCTTCAAACCAGAACCCCTTGATTTATGGTCTGACTACTTCAATACTGACGAGCAGATTTTGGAAACACTCACTGCACCCGACTACCCTTGGGATGATATGCATCATCGCTCGTACTTCCTCCCGGAAGCATCTACCTCCACCGCATCCAACCAGCTGTCAGTCGAGTCGAAAGACTTCATACCCGCTAAGGTCGACTGGTTAAAGGACCCCATCCCAGCACCGGATGCCTTTGAAGAAGGGAACATGTCAAACATTTCCCCCACTATACAGATAGACATTTCCACAACACCACGGAAACCTGAGCTCATCTCGCTGGGCGCATCTTGCACTCAAGCAGAAACTCAGGCGTACAAAAAGCTCTTTCAAGAGTTCCGCGATGTCTTCGCCTGGTCCTATACCGAGATACCTGGTCTCGACCCCGCCATTATTGAACACCATTTCTCTTCCGCTTACTACCCCCAAGGAAACGGCCAAGTCGAAGCGATCAATAAAATCTTGAAGACCATTCTCCAACGCACTGTAGACAAGCACAAATCCAATTGGCATCACATGCTTTTTCCGGCACTATGGGCCTACCGCACCTCAACCAAAACCGCCACCGGTTTTACCCCTTTCCATTTAGTTCACGGTGTCGAATCTGTCCTCCCTATCGAGTGCCAGATCCCTGCTCTAACCATCGCCGTTGAGCTCCTACCGGATACTTCCCCGATCGAGCAACGTTTACTGCTCCTAGAGCAGACCGATGAAGATCGGCGCACCGCCATTCAAAACATGGAAGCTGCTAAACAACGATCGAAACTAAGTTACGACAAACGCGTCCACCCAAGAACCTTTTCGGAGGGAGACGTTGTCCTCGCTTACGATCAAGCTCATGATAAAACCGGAAAGGGAAAGTTCGTGTCTATGTGGCAAGGCCCCTACATCATACACACCTGCCTCGGGCAGGGGGCATACATTCTGACCGATTCAGAAGGCAACACCTTACGCAACCCACGCAACGGGTTGTACCTTAAAAGATTTTACCCATAGAAAATCTCATGGACACCATCATCCATTTTAGTATAGGCATACATTTTTCGTTCACAAAAAATTTTCAAAAAACCTAAAAAATTTGTTTTCTCTGCATGACCACAGATGGAGCCTCTTCCACTCTGCCATGTCGGTTTCGCTGATGGTGCAAGCTGTTGGTCTCCCAATCTCGCCTCCGCAGCTTGGGTAATATACTCCCCTTCACATGAGTTAATTCACATTGATGGAGTATGTTTAGGTGCCGCCACCAATAATCAAGCTGAATACGATGCCGTGACCGGTCTCCTGGCCGCTGCTCTCCAGATGAGTATACGTCACCTCAACGTTTTCTTGGACTCACAACTCCTAGTTTCCCAGCTCAACAATGATTACCAGGTACGCGATCCGTGTCTTTTCAGAAAATTCCTGCGCACTAAACAAATGGTTAGACAGTTTGAATCCATTACATTCACACATGTCCCAAGACACCTCAATAGTGTAGCAGACCATATGGCAAACAGTGTCCTCGACTGGCACACCAATCACATCATGTCATATCCATAAACAAAAATGCATCCATGTGCAAAACATGTGCCTCCACGGGCATATACAAAAAACCAATATTGCATCCACGTGCATAACATGTGCCTCCACGGGCATAAAAACAACCAAAATATTGCATCCACGTGCATAACATGTGCCTCCACGGGCATAAAAACAACCAAAATACACTGCATCCACGTGCATAACATGTGCCTCCACGGGCATATAAAAAAGACAATGTGCATCCACGTGCATACACGACAATAGATCTAAAATATATATCCACATATATATACAAATCAAATAGTCAAACATGTCATAAGTGCCCCCAGCACTCAATATACAAAAAATACATCTGTCATACAAAAAACGCTTCCCCATATGCTCATGAGCATTTGGGGGCACGTACAATGTCATCTACTCATCTGGATCCTCAGGATCCTCGGGCTCCTCCTCCGACTCCACCTCCGCCGGCCCAGCCGGGTCAGGACGACCCCGAACTCGCCGCTCTGCTGGCCCTGCTGGATCATCCCTCAAACGGATCCTCCCCTGAGCCGGCCCTGCCGGAGCATCTCCTCCACCACCCCCGTGCCTCGCCGCAAGCACCGCTGTCCTCAACAGGAGTGACTGCCACTCAGGTGGCGCACCAAGACATCCCTGCAAAACATCCCAATCCAAATCCCTCCAACCATCCTCAGGGAACCTAGCTAGGGTCCGGGCAAAGGTACGCCGGACACCATCTATGGCGTCACCATCAGGGCCAACCCCTCGCCCACGATCCGCATATCCTCCACCACGCGGAGGACGTACAGGTACTGGGGGACGAACGACCACCATCGCCCGCCCCTGCCGAGCCACATAGTCAGGTGGTGGCACTGGACCCACATCTGCACAAAGCACGTAAACCATTAGACACTATATAACAAAATCATCATAAATCAAACAACATATGATACATCATCAAATAAAACACAAAACATACCGTCCAAGCCCCAGGCCTGTCCTGGGGCACGAGGCATCTCCGCGTCACCTCTGTAATCCATGCCGGCGTAGGGATAATCCTCGATCACCAGAGGCATCTGCTCCCACTGCTGAAAAAAGTCCTCTGTGAAGTAGCCACGGATACCACCGCCAGCACGGGGCATCATCTGCCCCCACCTCATCATACGAGGCTCGCTCGGCAGACCAGCACGAACGGGTACATGTGGCCGCAAGGTCGGCACCCGCTCAAAGAAAAAACAGCATAAAAAAGAGGCGTAACAGAACTCACCTCCCTCTCTCACGGCCTTGTCCAGATCTCTCCGGACACCGGCCAAGAACATCTGAGCCCAAGCATAGTAAGTACCCCGTAGAACGGAGTCCACCATCATCGTCTGCCCCCCAGACATACGATGTGGTGCAGCAGCACCCAAAACCCTCAGAACACAGGCACCAACAGCCCGCATATCCCACTCACGTAGGAACTTCAGACTAATAGAACTGTTTACCAAAACAGCGTCATCCCCACAGAAGGTCTGTAAGAGGTCCTCCATATCCACACCTGGAGGCAACCTCGGAGAAATATCACCCACCTCACCCAAGCGAGGCAAACCAGTCAAAAAGTATACATCAGTGAGAGTAATCTCCAACCTCTCACCACCAATAATGAAGGCACCCTCTGCCGGCACCCACCACTGTACGAGCTTGTTCAGGAGTCTCCTCACTGAACGGATATGAGGTATCTGAGCGAACTTCAAGAGTCCGCTCATGGCTAGGGTCTGTCTCACCCCTCCATCATTCTCGATCCTCAACATAATCTCGGCATCAATCTCTCTCTCCCTCCACACAGACTGAGGTCTCCGCAACATCCTGCCCAAAAACAGAAGAAATTTTTAGCCCCAGCATAAATAATTTTTTAGAAAAATCCCATCGCGGCTTTTACAGAAAAAGCCGCGATGCCCATCGCGGCTTTTCCACAAAAAGCCGCGATGACCATCGCGGGATCCATGCAAAAACCCGCGATGAACATCGCGGGTTTTTACCAGACAGTCGCGATGAACATCGCGACTGTTACCCATGAACACGCGATGAACATCGCGGGTTCCGACCTCACAGTCGCGATGAACATCGCGACTGTGAGCATGAAACCCGCGCGGTTCATCGCGGGTTCTGCCCCGAAACCCGCGCGGTTCCACGTTGGAAAGTCAACGGGGAGTTTCGAGGCCTTCGGGGGCCCACCACCAAACAAAAAAGACATAATTGACAAGGTTAAGGCGAATAGAGTTACCTGCAACTCGCTAAATCGAAAACCAACGGTGAAATCTCCCGGAAATCAAGAAAAAGCTCTGACAGCTCTATCAAACTCGCACGTAACAATGACATGTCATATTGGGCCCCACGTCCTATTTATAGAAATTCCACAAATTTCAAACAACCATTGCGGTGTCATACGAAGTCCGTTTCTCAAACCGTTGGTACCGTTGGGATCAGCACAGCGAGAACTTCTTAGAGGTTCCTTCCGTTTCCCGTTTTCACGGGGTCCATTTTTTGACCATTTTTTAGCCCCTCTCATGGCCTCGGTTTGCGTGCCACATCGGCCTTTCTCCGTTTTCGACGTGCCTTGTATAGCCGGATTCAGTTTTCCGCGCTCGTGACGATGCTTGAGATCATTTCTCGCTCTCACCTTTAGATTTTTCGGGCATTTTTTCCACGCCTCCTCCTCACCTCGGTTTGCGTGCCCAATCGGCCGTTCTCCGTTTTCGACGTGCCTTATATCGCCGGATTCAGTTTTCCGCGCTCGTGACGATGCTTGAGATCATTTCTCGCTCTCACCTTTAGATTTTTCGGGCATTTTTTCCACGCCTCCTCGTCACCTCGGTTTGTGTGCCACATCGGCCGTTCTCCGTTTTCGACGTGCCTTATATCGCCGTATTCAGTTTTCCGCACAGATGGCGATGCTTGAGACCTTTTCTCGCCCGCATCAATCCATTTTTGTTCGGTATAATTTTATCCCTTTTTCGGGCCGAGCAACCCTTTTACGAAAAAGGCACTTAGGGAGTTTCCGTTAAGCTCTTTTCTGACTCCTAAAACAATGAAAAGATCGCCGAGCAATCTTGCTTCCTTTCATGCTCGATAAACGTATCTGAAAGGGCGTCTACCTGGTATAAGTTTACCCCTTTTCCGGACCTTGTAGACTAATTACGAAAAAGGTATACTCTAGTCACATCGGCTAGAAGAGTTCTCCATCCGCATCATTTTATCCTTTTTCGGGCCTTGGAGACTAAACTTACGAAAAAGAAACACCAACAGAGTCCACTTACCGTTTTCAGACTCTCTAAACATGAAAGCAACCATGAGCATGAGCCGTCCTGGGCTCACAAAATCCACAGGACCGTACCATTTCAGAGCATACTTTTATCCCTTCTTGGAGCTCATTAAAACCACGAAGAAGGAATCAATGGTGCCTCTTGGGGCTACAACACATCATGTCTACTCACATAGCAGCTTCCCCATTTTGGTCGCCTTTGTTCAGAGTACTCTGCAGTATGTCACCTTGACAATCCCTCGACAGCTACCATCAGCTTCACCCCCCCAGAGTCAGTACATACCCTTCAGTCCCTAAAAGATGATCCCCACACCTACAAGTCAGTTCCCTACGCTGCCAAGTCAACCATGTCATCATGCTCTGAACAAAGGAAGTTTGAGTCTACCCATTTTTGACCAGTTATTTCCCATCCCCACAAGTATGTCAGTCCTACCAGCAGTACTACATCACTTCAGTTTACACCTCGTGCTCCCAGCAAGGAAACATCATTGCCTTGTTAGTTGCTGGTCTCCCTCTGTCGACGACAACCACTTGATTCCAGAGGATAGACCTAGAGGCCCCTGTGTCTTGGACTCATTACCATTTATGGTGAGTGCCTACGAATCATTTCGAGAGGAACCCTCAGTGCCTCTCCCAATGGTTGTTTCTCACATGCTCGACTTCAACACCTTTATCGCATCGTTGAGACTCGCACAGGGTATTGGTCCGTTCAGTTATTTAGTCGAAGACCCCGGATACCTCCTGACTCCTCCACATTTGAGAGTCTTCCTATGGATAACACCAGTTACACTTGTCTATAGATATCCGGGCTGCGCATGGCGACAGTATTCAGATTTACACAGGTTCCATACTCCCTTGAGTATACAGTTACAATACTCCCTAGAGATGGCTCACAGTCATTGAGTCCATACAGATGTTGGACACCTTCAGTTTCAGCAGTTCAACAATTATTCCAGTGTATCAGTTATTGAGATCCGCCATGATCATGAGTATATCCCACAATCATGTCCCCTCTGGACCATTATGATGTACCAGTATATTTCTTTACGTATTAGATCCCCCTTCTTGGGACTAATTGTTTTGTATATGTCTTGATACGAGCATGGGAATGCCCGCCTCGTCCTATTCAGAGATTATACCTCATTCATATTGAGGCAATGTAATATTTTTTGTTTTTGCAGCTTCCAAGGGCCGTGGCTCCAGTCTCCAAACGGTCTCTTCTCTCCCCTAAAACCCAGAAAAAGGACAAAAGAACTATGATGTCTATCGGCCATACGATGAGCTCCTGCCCTCACACATCAGGGGGCAATCTGTTAACACCTAAAAAGTGCTCACTAGCTCATTCCCTTACTCACATGACCCATTTGTCCACTTTTCCACCCTCTGAGCCTCTGAAACCAACAAAAGGTCACCAAAAGACCTTAATACACCCCTTTTTCCATTAAAAAAGATTATTTTTCCAAGAAAATCATAAAAAACCCTCAAAAAGGGTCCAAATTCCCAAAAATATTAAAAAGGGAATTAAAATATTATTTTTATTCAAAAAAGGAAAAAGGAGGGAAAATTACCTAAACCATGTTGGTCAATACCATTGGTTTCCACAAAACCACAAATGGTATTCCTCACCACCAAAACCTATAAAAAGGTGGTAGGGGCTCCTCATTTCACATCCTTCCATTATCTCATCCTTATGCTGCTGAAATCTCCCCTGAGCACTTTTAGCCATTGAAGCAACCTTGGAGAAAGAGACCTATTGGAGTTTGGAGCTACTCATCTTGGGAGTTGCTCAACATCAACCTTCACCATTGAAGGTAATATCGCAAGCACTTGCTTGCCCCCCACTTTTCAATACAAAAATTATTTCTTATGTTTCTTGTTCTTGATTTTGAAATGTTTACATTATTTGCTTAGATTCTTGTTTAGATCCATGAAAAGTATTGTTTATTTAGTTTATTGTTTTTAATTCTATTGAAACTGCTACTACTAGTTAGTAGGTGCCCATAGCACTAAGCTTGGTTGCAAAACCGAGCCAACAGGAAGGCAGGCGTGGCTCGGATTGGTCCAAATCGAAGGCCATCATTCGTGAATAATTTGGGTCAATAGCACCAATGGCTGAAAGCAAAGTCTTGCGCTGTGTTGGACAGTTTTTTAAGACCTCTAACGCAGACATGGCTACGGGGGACTGGGCTAAGTCATCTACAATGTTGTAATTAGACGCAGCGCGAGCATTGGGGTTATTGTTGATGCAGTGAAGTGGGAAGCGAGGGGCTTTGGAGGCGCCATCTAATGGAGCCGGAGGTATGCGTAACAATTGATCGGTGGGATGAGCGGTGGTGTTTTTGTCAGCGGGAGGGACATCAGGGGTGGAGCTATATTGGTTTCGACGGGTTTGAAGGTTGACATCAGCAGATGACATCATTAGTAGGTGATGGGTACCTGAGTCTATCATGGGTTGATCAGGGGTGCATAAGTGATTTGCTGTTGTGGTGGCACGTTTCCTTGAGGGGGAGCCAACGGTTGAGCATTCACCACGCCTTGGGTGGGAAAAGGGTTTTGTAATACCAAGGGTTGATTCTGAGGTGGTGGGGGGTTGGGCGGCGCCTGAGGGGCCGCATGCCCTTGGCGATGGGCATCATCAATCCGGATTTATCGAGCCCGTTCCAAATGTGGGCAAGCGTGTGTGTAATGGCCATACACCCCGCAAATAGAACAAGGATGATTTGTTCGCAAATTAGGATTTTTGGCTTGCTTGGGTGGTCGGTCAGGGTTTTGGTTGGCAGGTGCCACGTTATTATTGTTCGGGGGATTAGGGGGTTGGCCGCCTTGATCTGGAGGGGGGTTGTTCCCACAGTTATGGCCTTTACCGCGGTTTTGCTGGCCTTGTTGGCATTGGTATTTTTGGTTTTGCTGTGGATTCGGTTGCGCATACACTTGCCCTTGGGAAGCAGGGGGGTTCTAGGGTTGTGCAGGTGCAGGAGCAGGCTGCGGTGGATAATAAGTGGGTGGAGGTTGTGCAGGTGATGATCCTTGTGGGGGTTGCTGATATGCGTGTGCAACAGGTTGTGGGTTTTCTGCAGGGGTTTCCTGGGGTGGATAATAAGCAGGGGGGCTTGAGAGGATACAGGAACTTGCGAAGCCTGTGGGTGGTAATAGGGCTGAGGTGCGACCGGGGGACGCATGACCAAAGCACTGAGGTGGACATCAGGGTCTGTGGGAATGGTGATGATGTGCCATGGGAGCATACAAATTGGTTGCTCCAGACTAGGATGTAGCCCACGAAAGGTCGGGGCCAGGGCTAGGACGTGCTATGGAAAAGGGTTGGTTATGGGAGGCTATACAGCCAATGATGCCATCTGCGGCGTGGGATGCCCCGGCGCATTGTGTCAGGAGGAATCGCCGCGAGGGGCGTTAGGTATGATGGAATATAGGTAACCAGACTGAGCGTAAATGAGGTCAAATTGCTGGGCTTTGAGGATGGCCTCTTCTTCAGACTGGGGTTGCTCGGATGCCATATCCTTGGTAATGATAGGAAGGAGAGATTTTAGAAACCAATCTAAGAAGATACGGTCATCTAACTTGATTTTGCAGAGGCTGCAGCGGCAACGCCACTCATGAATGTGGTCAGTGATGTGGGTGGCCGTGTTCTGTCTGCAAGACAGTAGGATCTCAACTCCCACGTCATAGCGGACAGGTAACTAAAAGAACTGCAGGAAGGTCGAGGCAAGGGAAGTAAAGGTGGCATGAGTCCCATGACGCTGCTCGATGTACCACTTAGCTGCAGAGCCAGTGAGGGTTCGCTGTAACAAACGGAGGCGGACAGAGTCGTCCACTATGGAGTTAGAGGAACACCATAGATGGAAGGACATAATATGGTTCTGGGGGTCTTCACCTGCCTTGCCCTCAAATGTAGGAATGTTTGATGGGAGCTTGGTGGGCATGTGAGGCCACGCAAGGTCGTGTCTGATGGGATCGTTAGTCAGTCTGGCTAGGTCAGGAAAGTTGAGACTATCCATGAATAGAAAACTAGTAGAAGGATGTGACATACTGGTGGTTCTGACTACATTAGGGCCAATGCCCCCAAGTGGAGGAGCTGGGTTTGGGTTGGGGACGTTTCCCCCAGGTGGAGGAACGAAGGTGGTATGGGACGGTCCTGCACCGCCAAGGGTAGTGTGAGTCAATGGTGGAGTTGGGATGAGTATGCTAACCACTGGAATGGGCACAGTGATCGGAATGGTGGGTGTGGGCCCCATCGAGGGCATACCCAAAGCGGGTGTGGTAGCTGGGGTGGTGGTGGATGCTCCACCAATGGTCCCTACAAAGAAAGGATTGGATGTCATGCCAGTCATGGGGCTGGTTGGTGCAGTATAAGTGGGGTTCTCAAACTCTGCCTCAGAATCAGAGGTAAAATAAGGGGCGTCAGTGGCAAAGGACGGAGCTCTACGTCTGCGATGAGTGGAGTCGAGTGATGAAGCTCTACGTCAATGATGAGTGATGTCAAGTGAACTGTGCTGCGGGGGCTCGCCCTAGAGGCGCCGAGAATGTCTCGGGGACTCAATGGTGACAGATGGTGTCAAGTATATGGGGATTGTGTTGAGTGAAAAACAGCTCAAAAACCCTAATGCAACCGAGTGTGCAGAAGGAGAGCGCAAAAAATATGACACTCAGGCCAACAACCAGCTCAAAATATTCACTGTAACAGCTATGCTACAAGAAGTGGAGCGTCAACAAAAATGGTCAGAATGCCAACAAGCAGCAGGTTTCCTAAAAAATAAAAATAGTGGACTCGCTAGACGAAAGGGAGGTAAGGGAGCATGCAAACACCTAGCTAAATAATATTCTGACTCAACCAGACATATCATCTACAAGGTGATGAAATCCAAGTCAAACAATATGGATAGTAGAGCCAAGTGGCTAAAGATATCCCCCTACCGGGAGGGACACTGAGTAGTCAATCCTAGAAGAAAAGAAACTAAGATACCCCGTTCATGACACGTCCAGAAAAGGTGAAACTGCAGTTTTATTCTATCACCGTTGTACCCCCATACGAGTGGTACACTAAGATTTACGAAAGGTATCCTTCGGTTACTGAATGGACTGCGATATTCCACTCAGACTTCCGGAACCAATCTGGCTACTTCAACCCTCCTAGGGGAGAACCCTCTGATAAACTGGTTGTGACCGTGCCAAAAAATACTAGGGGATTTTGGTTCCCTAATGGAAAACAACTATGTCTCAAGTGTAAGCGACCGAGGGGTGTTATTTGGATGCCTATCCCCCCGACCCTCCCTAACTATAATATTCTTATGTGTTCCCCAAGTGGGGTTAGAATGTTGGTTGTGTTAAGCAGTATTTTAGGGCTCACTTGAATTAGGTGACAGAGTGTGTGCATGTGAGATAATGAATCCAAGTAAAAGTGCCACGGGGGTGGGAAAATTTCTAACTAATAATAACAATGCAGAAATTAAACTTTGAAATGCAAAATTTTCTCTTTTCAATTAAAATGTTGAAATTTAAAAAAATTTGTAAATGGAACAGAAATAATACTGCAGAAAAAGGTTGTAGGGAAGTATGGTTGCAGGTAGGACAGATGGCTATGCAGGTGCAGAAAATATTGCAGCAAAGCGCTGGGTTCAAACAGGGAAAAAGTGCAGAAAATAGATCATGGGTCTGCGGCGAAACTGTGCGGTCGGATCGCGGGAAACAGGTCGACAGTCACGGACGAACAGCAGGAAAATGGTTGAAAGCCGCAGGCGGATCGCGGGAAAATGGCTGAAAGCCGCAAGCGAGTCGCAGGAAAATCGCTAAAAGCCGTAGGCGGATCGCGGGAAAATGGCCGAACGCCGCAGGCGGATCGCAGGAAAAGGGGTAAACAACCGCGGTTGGATCACAGGAAAGGGATAAACAGCTGCAGTCAGATCGTAGGAAACAGGCTGAGAGCCACGGTCAAATCGCAGGTAACAGACTGGAATCTGCGGGGAGATCACAGGAAACAGTCTGAGAGCCGCAGTCAGATCGCAGGTAACAGTCTGAAAGCCACGATCAGATCGCAACTATAGGGAAAAAATTCGCGATTTACGGCAGCAAACCCGACTGCCGAAAAGGACAACCGAAAGGGAAAAACAGAAAAATATTGCAAAAAACTAAAAATTTTCTAAAAACTATAATCAGAAATTCAAAAGAACACTAAGAGAGTTGCCAAAACTATAACTAGAGTTTTCACCCTAGCTTGTGCAAATGGGCACCTACTAAGGTGAAGGGACTCCTTAGTAGCAGTTCAGTAAAAATGATAAAAACAAGACTGTAAATAAAGCAGTAAATTAAACTAACATGAGCATTGACATAAATAATAAAACATGAAAATATGGTGAAGATCTCTCTTTTTTGTATTAAAAATCACCTCAGGTGTAGAAGTTGATGAATCCCTTGCAGCAGTCCAAGAGGGTTGCTTCCAAGCTCCAGTGTTGTTCCTTCTCCTTCTCCAAAGGGTTTTGGATATGGGCCAAAGGGGCACTCAAATGTGAAAATAACTCAAAAGAGCGAGTTAAGGTTTCAAGAGTGATTTTGGCAGAGTAAGGATAGGGGTGACTGTGGATATGAAATGGGGAGCCTCCATCACCTATTTATAGGTTTTTAGTGGTGGAGTGCTGACCCATAGTTTTGGGCACCATATGGTTTAGGTCAGCTGTATAGGGTTTTTGCTTCCTTTTTTCTCTCTTTTTCCTCTTTTTTGTATTTTTTATTCCCTTTTTAGAGGGTTTTTGCTATTTTTTGAAGGAATTTACATTATTTTGAGAGGAAAATGGGGGTTTTGGCATTTTGGAGGCTTTTTTAATGGTGTTTTGGCCTTTTGGAGGCTTTTTTAATGGTTTTTTGGGTTTTGGAAGCAAATATGGTAGGAAATATGGACGAATGAGTCATGTAATGAGGGAGATGAGATAGTGAGCACTTTTTGAGTGTTAACACAAATTATATACTAGATTGGCATTTGTACCATACACAATAACATTAACCATTCACACACATAAGAGAAACACATGTATATAAACCAATACTGTATATATATATATGAGGATCAAAAAATAATATGAGTTTGAGTCACTATCTATCGCAATGTCATAATATACAAAAATGGGCATAAACAACCTCAAAAATAATATGTCACTCTCCCTACGGAGAGGGAGGAGCCTCAGCTAGCTCTGTTATGGCCTCCTTATAATAGATGACTAGCCTAGCTACTATTCTAGGTAATTGGATCCACGTTGGGGGCACTCCTACCACATGTTCCTGCATATCGAGCAGCATCTGCTCTATCTTGTATGTAGGGATATCATGAGTCAATTGACTCATCTTCCCCTCGATGCTCCTCAGCATGGCATCTGCAGCACTTGGCTCGGTTGGTTGAATGAACACTCTAGGATGCTCAGTAGGTCTCACCATCCCCACATCTGCATAAGTTATATTATTAGTACTCATACTCATCATAAAAATTATATATACATAAGACATAAAAATTAAATAATTTTTCAAAAACATAAACACATTTTGGTACCTACCTCTCCCCAGGCTGACCCTGCAGGTAGCATGAGCTCTGGATCCCCTCGAAAATCCATGCCTGCATACGAAAACTACTCTAGTGTCGGTACTTGGTGACTCGACCACGCTAGAAAATCCTCGTCGGCATATGACAAGCTAGTCTCGCCACCACCCTGACACAGGAAGATATCACCCCACCGAGTCATCAGTGGCTCGCGGGGGTTCAACATTGGTAGTGCCACCCCCGGACTAAGAGTGGGGACTCCCTCAAAGAAAAAGGTACATAGTATATTGTCCTAACCAAAGTTATTTTTCTTCCTCGTCTTACACTCTGTCAACTGGTGCTTCATGTTCACCAGTAGCCCGAACACCAATCAAATATGACACCGCGCAAACAATATTCTACACCTATTTGCATATAGTTCCAAGAGGCTAAGTGTTGTGCAGCACCTCCCACAATCCTGTTGATTGTACTCAAGATCACCTTTAAAGGGAAACTTGCAATCTGCCCAATCGAAACTTGGCTCCCGCTTTTCTCGGTGCTAGGAGCATAGTAGGTGTTGATATAGGCTTGAATGGATAAAGCACCCACTCTCCTCTAAATGTCCCTTTGAGGTTAACTCCCTCACCTCGTTAGGATAGGCCGATGATGAAATATATATACTCTATAGTGATATCAAGCATCTCCCCTTGGAGATCAAACATGCCATGATCAGCATCTCAGTAGTCAATGAGCATTTGGAGAAAATGTGTTTGCGCACGCATGCTTGTAGTTCAGAAAAAATTTAGGGGGCCACACCTCCGTAATGCATTTAAGGTGAGAGGATCCCGCATGGAATCCCTGTCCATGGCATCATGTTCTCTCTCCCTCCAAGTTAGAACCATCCTGCATCACAAAATTCCATTTCTTCCATTAGTTTGGAGTTTTTATTTTTTATACTGCGACACCCGTGGCTTCCTTTTTCAAACAGACGCGCCTAACCGCAAGTCTCCCTATGGTAAAGTCGCGCACATTTCACATGCCCACGAATTTTACTCAGGCAGACCCGCGGGTACAATGCCCCAAATCTAAAATGCACATAAAAACCCGAAAAAAATCACTAAAAACTTAAAGAAATGGATGAAAAAGATAGAGGAGGTTGAGATAGATTACCTGCAAGTGACGGTGTATGATTCTGCTTCCTGGTTCCCCCGCAATCAACGCTTGAAGTAAGGAGGTTTTTTAACTCTCTCCAATGGTAAAATGGTTTGTGAATTATGTTTTCAATTTGGAACTGTTTATAAAAATTCTTTTTAATTTTTACCCACTTTGTATAGTTTCAAATTTCTTTTTAAATCTTATTTAATCCTAATGACCCTTTTTGAGTTGTTTTGATTAGGTAAAGCATTTAAAAGGCGCTTTTTACTATCAAATGCAAAAGGTGATTAATACAAAGGTTTGTTTCTTTTGACACATCAGTTTAGCTCAACACAGTATATCCGTCATTTTATGTCATTTTGAAGCTCCCCTGGCTCATTTTTTCAACTACCATTTTCTGTTATCCATTGTCGTCGATTATACCCATCACTTGATACGTCAGGAACTTATACATGGTATATATCTTTATGTTAAGTTCCATGTCCTTATAGAGTCTTTTTATGCTCTTGTTAGACTCTTCAAAACTTAACAAGATTGTCGAGCATGCTTGTCTTGTTCAAACTCGTTAAAGGACTTGAACAGATATCCACTGAGATATAAGTTTACCCATTTTCCGGAACTTTGTGGATTACTTACGAAAAATGTATACTCTAGTCATACTTGGCTAGAAGAGTTATTCTCTCATTGTTTTACACTTTTTCGGGTGAGGAGACTAACTCAACAAAAAAATGACCTTTTGGAGTCTTCTTTAGGGTTTTCAGACTCAAAATATGAAAACACCAACGAGCATTTACCAACTCAGGCTCGATGTGAAATCCACGAGTAGGTATATGGAGTTATTGTTTAAGTTTTTCAGACTCCATAAATATGAAAACACCGGCGAACACATACCAACTCGGGCTCGATCTTAAAATCCAAGAGTAGGTGTATGGAGTTATTGTTTAAGTTTTCTGGACTCCTTAAAATTGAAAACATCGGCAAGCATGAACAGATCTATGCTCGATATTAAAATCCATGGATCAGTATTATCGAGTACTAGTCTATTTCTTCTTCAAACTCGTTAAAACATGAAGAAGGTCCTGAGTTTCCCTCCCATGGACTCGTTAAATTACACATGGTTGGACTTATACCAAGCATTCTTCTCTCCCCTCCTCAAGCTTGTTTTAAAAATGAAGAAGAACTATTGAGTTTGCTTTATTGGACTCATTAAAATTTACAAGAAAAATATTATCTAGCTTTCTTTTCAATCTTTTCATGCTCATTAAAACTAAGAAAATACAATCTTTAATGAAAAGAGAAAAGGGAATGGAAATCTCCACTATTTCATTTCTTCATTTATGGAAGCACTCTATCCTTGAACATTGCACTTTTTTTAATCTTTCAAGCAAGTTGGGTTCTAGTTTTGAACTTAGGATAAACCTGATCTCAGAGTTTTTTTACTCCTCTAATTGGTTACTCTTCCAATCATATGGAGAACCTATTAAATGTCTCCTATATTGCAGATTTATATCATGTTCTCTTGTGTTCAAATCTGCCTAAGTCACTCTTGTGGCGTGCCCAATGTTCTAGGATACAACTTGTGTCGACCTTTCTACAGTTGCCTTGACCTCATGTGTCGGCCATTCCTTGATATCAATATGTTTCATCATATACTCAGTTCTACTCCAGATTAGATCAACCTTTGATTGCCTCTCGTGTTGGATGGTGGAGGATGCCTTAAGGCCTTCCTTCCAACGAACTTCGTCCCGTCGACTTCGACTCATCTTGCTCTGGGAATGAAGTTTAAAGTTTTCGGTGGTACCTTGGGGATTGCGGTCACCAGTGGTAATTTTCCTCACTATTGGGTAGTGGGAATACATCAATGTCTCCTACTCGATGGATTCTTCAGGTGTTCGACTTCAAGACCTCTTATTCACACATATTAGAATGTACTAGGTACCTTGGGCCCCATTTTCATTATTGGTGGGTGTCCTCGCGTTTGTTAACGGTTTCCATCATTGGCCGGTAATCAAATGGTGTCCCCCATGTTCGACATCAACTCATTTATTCGCATGGTTAGGATTCGTACCTTGAGACGGTTTGGATGAAGACCTTGGGCCTATAATAGCATCATCATATTTTGTTATTGCCCAAGTTGCGCAAGACTGAGCCACACCCATTTTCGGCTCTTGATGAGACATAGATCCAATTTGTTGTTATGGCTATGATCTCCTATTTTGACATGGATCCACTCTTGTATTTCAATGGTCGTTCTATATACATCTTTCTGTTATGTACTGGAGATCATGTTCTACCATTTTGAACATCTCATGATATCAAGATTGTAATTGATCGTTGACCTCGTTTTTGTTTCAGGTACCGTTTGTGATCTCATTTTGTGGTCTCTTTGCTCCTCCTCTTCGTGGATTGTAATGCATTCCGGTCATCATTTCCCTCTGACCTCATACATTAGGGGGCATATGTTATCGGTCAAAATAACACTTCTCCGTCTGTGACCACATTGCCCTGTCGGTCACACAAAATGACACTATGGATGGAAGAGCTCACTTGAACTCATATGATTTGGATCTAAACTTTGCAATCCTTTCCTCAACAAACATATTTTTGTAACTATTTTGAAGCATAACCACGACTTTGATATAAGCCAACACGTGGGTCACTTGCGGGTGTCTCTATAGACAACCCGTGGGTATCATCTAAAAAGTTGCACCCCCTAGCTACAAGACATAATAGCTGCAAGTCACTCGCTAATTGTCCAAAGGCATACTCGCGGGTATCTTTAAAAATCTCGAAAAAATATATAAAAACACAAATTATGGATTAGTTAGGGCAGTTATTCAAACTACCTTAACTTCCTAAGCCAATTGTCTTTCGAACCTGCCCTCCTAGATTTGCCATAAATACAAGGTGAGAGGCTTGTGAAAGGGGAGCCAAATTTGGATAAAGAAATGTTGGAGGAATAATTACTCAAGAGAGAGGAGCAGGAGCCTAGCTGTTATTTATGCAAATAAAATATGTCATGTTTCCAAAATTTCGCTATGGTCCAAGGGGGTAATTTTGGCCTAAGTCACCTAAGCAATAATTATTTAATTAATGAGTAAGTGTGGAAATTATCCTATGGAATATTCCTAAGGTTTTATTTGGGTATAATTGGACTATGGTGGGCCCCCTGAAGATATTAATTCCCAATTTTAATGACTAAGGAGGATTATTAATTAATGGGGAAATTTTGGAGCCATGCCTATAGTAGAATAATTATTTAATTATTTTAATGTTGGAGTGTTGGATTATTTAATTTTAATTAATACTTGTAATTAGAGTTTCCAATATGTGTGCAAGTGGGCCAAGAGGGCGCCCCCTTGAGAATAATGTTGCTAAGTTAGAACGGGAGGTCAGAAAATAGAAAGATGGCTAAAGCAATTTGTGGATTTAGAAAAAGAACAAAAGAATGAAAGGTGTAAGAGTTTCTAAAAGCAATAAAATGGAAACAACCAGAAAAATAGGAGGACACAGTTTCCAAAAAGGAGGTCAGTTTACAAATCAAGCCACTTTTACAAAGTAGGAAACATATGGAGACAAAGGGGGGCACAATTTCTAAAGAAGAAAAGCTTGTAAGAAGAAAGCAAGGAAAGTATGTCCATTCATGGGTGACATATTCTCACAGGTCACCAAACTCTTCAACTTGCTCAACAAGTCACCCTCAATTATATAAAAGAAGGATTCCAATTCCATTTCACATCTTTTGACCATTTGTGAATTGTCTTGAGAGCTCTGAGCTACTCATCTGTTGAGTGATGTGCCTCAACACTTCTTGGGAGATGTGCCCCAAGGTTTAATAGGTTCCAGTTAACAGATAAGATCCATATTGGTGATTTGTTGTTGATCATATCCATATCAGCCACCATTAAAGTTCATCCAGCTTCCAGAGAAGAGATCACCATCCAGAAGAGCTTGTGAAGAAGACATTGGAAGATCATTGCAGAAGGAGGCTCTCACTTCTGAAGGAGGAGATCAAAACATCTCAAAGAGTCCAGTGCACCCCCATAATCTGTTCTTCTTACTTGTAGCAACTCCTTATCAGTCCCATACTGATATCCAAACCATTCTTCTCAATCTCCGGTCAATCTCTTCCCTTGGGGGGGATTCTAGATTCTGGAGCACTAAGAGTGCAAATGAATGTAAAATATTCTCCAACCTTCTGATTTCGACCTGGAAGTGAATAATAATTTTTATCAGAGCCTTCCACACGTTAATTTTTTATATTTATAACAATCTTTGACTTCTGGCTTCATCAATGTTAAAACTAGCTCAATTACTAGCTTTGGAGAGGTTTATTGAAGGAAGGAAGTAATCAATTTGCAAGCTCTTCCTAAAATATTCAAATTCGACCCTCTGAACATTAATAAGTCATATCAGAAGCATTCATAATTGCATAACAGAGTATTATATTGTTTTACTGAGTTTTTACCCTTCAGAATTAAAGACTAGCTTAATAGGCACTTTTAACTAGCTAGTTTTAGCATATCTTACTGCATGATTTCCCTATGCTGCAAAGTAATGATCTAATGGTTCTATGATGTCCTTATAACACCCTTGAAGACCCCCATGCTCTGTTCCTAAGGTTTTGGGTGCATTTCAGCCTATTTGGAAAGGCTTGGAGACCTCCTGGTTGTGTAATCTCCAGTAGCGCCCTTGACTAGTTTTGCCTCCAAATCCACCTACAACCCTCCCAAACTCTTATGAACTCTCCTCCATTATGTTTTACTGAGTTTAATGACTGAAATAAGCCCTACTTCCATCCAGAATCAACTGCCAGTCTAAAATGCATATGTTGGAAACCTAGGAAGCTTCAAAGTAGGCAACAAACATATCTGTTGTTGAAAAGTGAAAGGTTCCAGTACCTTGTGCATAAGACTCACTGTTCAGACCTGACTTATCTTGTTTCTACACATTTTCCATACAAAAACCAAAATCAAAAGTCATCCCCATCATCCTTGATCAGTGAACCAGTACTCAGCACTTACACCCTGCTCACCATAAAAAATTGTTAAAAATTACTAGTTATAATTATGATTAATTTGGGGAGTTTGGAGTTCATATTCTGGCCTATCCTTGGATGGGATATTACAAAATCAGAGATTTCCCTCCCAATAGCATTTGTCTTTATATAAACTTAATGTTTGAATCCGTCATATGAATTTATATATGAGTTTCAATTTCAATTGTTTATCTTTATTTAGCCAAATTGCTTTGAGAAAGGTAGTTTGTTTGTTTGCAGGTTTATCGGTTGGAGCAGTGTAGCAGTGGATCGATAAGATTGGATTTCAAAATCTCGGATCAACCACCGATTATCCGAGTATGAACTTCATCTTGAATCCTATTTCTTTTATGAACAGAAAAAAGTGTTGAATGTTACATGTGTTTGCTTTTCTGTTTCTGCAATAAAATTTGATGTACGTTGGTGACCTCCATTTCCCAGTCATAGGTTATTAAACCGCACAACACCTGCTAAGTTCAATGTGGCAGAATCCTGGGATGTAGATACGGTAAGCCTTTGATTGCTCACTGTAACCCACAAATATTTTCTTCTTTCCTGAAGGCTCCAACTTCGATCTCTTCTCTTTTGGAATGTGAATAAATACTGGACATCCAAATATCTTTAAATGACTGACTTCGGGCTTCATACCAGTGAACATCTCTTATGGGGTCTTGTTTCCAAGAGCACAATGAGAGATTCTATTATGTACATAGACTGCGGTTCTAGCTGCTTCATCCCATAGGTGCATGGGTAGGTCTTGATCATGGACCATGGCCTTCACTGCTTCCATGATAGTTATATTCTTCCTTTCATCTACACAATTCTGTTGTGAATTATAGGGAATGGTAAGATCCCTCTTAATCCCTGCTTGTTTACATAAATCTTTGAAATCACCTAAAGTGTATTCCCCTCCATTATTTGTCCTTAGTATCTTGATCTTCTTTTCATAGAGGTTTTCTACAAGAGCCTTGTGTTAAAAGGTTAACCAGGGAAGTTGAGCTCTAGAGGGCATGAAAAAGTTTTGCATTGTCAGATGCATGCAAAAGTGAGTTTTGCATGCACTCACTTTAGGTTTTTGGTAAACCTAATTTACTAGTAAATTGATATAAGACAAGAGGTCTCTAACATCAATTACAGAGCCAACTGATTTGAGATAGATCCAGTTGAGAGGTGGGCAACTTTCCTGGGGAAGGAGGGTGCATTCTTGAGGAGAGAGAATTTTGTACTACTTCTGGTTGATCGATTGAGCAGCCGATACTCAAAGTATCCTTGTCTCGGTGATTGAGAAAGGACTGTGACGATCAGAGCTCAGATATGTTGAGATCTTATTCTGTACGAGCATTTGTTGTCTTGAGGGAGGGCGCAGTTATCCATGTAGAGGAGGGCACATTTAGATTTTGGCCTTCTTCCATAGCAGAGAATATCAGAGTAGTGCAGTGAGAAAGTCAGTACAGATAGAGTTACCTGCAGATAGATCGAGATCCAATTGACAGCTAGGGCACATTTCCTTTGTGCATGCATTAGTTGTTGCATGTAGATCTAGGGTTTTGACCCGATTAGGTTTGGTGTTCCATCTGAGGTAGCATTGTATTTGTACTCTTCTTATATTGCTCTGGGCTCAAGATAGAAGAAATCCCCACAGATTGTTGGTTTTCCCCATTTGGGGTTTCCAAGGTACAACTAGTGTTGTGTGTGATTGATTGAGTATTTAAGTGTTTCAGTGTTAAGAGATCTATAGCATTTGATTCTTAAGTCTTTAATGCATTATTGATTTAATGAGACTAAAACCATTTGATATCTCAGCACTATCCAGAGGGAATAATGATCTCTGGATACAATTAACACCTTGAACTCTTTAAACTTTTCAAAAAATTCATTCTTATTCTTTAGAAAATAAATCCATGTTTTGCGGGAGTAATCATCAATAAAAGAAGCATAGTAAACATACCTGCTTAATGAAGTGGTAGACATAGGTCCACAAATTTCAAATTGAATAATGTCCAATATGCCTTTAGCTTTGTTGTTACTGCTTGGAAATGGATTCTTCATGCTTTTTCCTTGTGCACATCCTTTGCACACTCCTTCATGATCAACCTAGATTTTTAGTAGTCCAATCACCACCTTACTCACTATTGATAAAGCCTTGTAATGTACATGAGCAAGTCTTCTATGCCATAGTTCACAGGGGCTCATGGTACTAGTCATCAGTGTTGAATCTACATGACCCTTAAGGTTATAGAGTCCTCCTTCTTCTACTCCAATAACAATTTGCATCATTGATAGTCTTCCCCTTCGGCCACATAACAACTTTGCCATCTACAAATGCAATTCTAAGACCTTTCTTATCTAATGCAAAAATATATAGAAGGTTCTTTTTCAAACCTAGAACATATAGCACTTCCATCATGTTCATGGACTTTTCAAAGTCAACTTGTAAGAGGCTTCTCCCATCCCTTTGATAGGGTATTGGTAATCATCTCCAAGCTTTACTTTGTGTGGAGACTCTTTCCGCATGAGATGTGAAAGAGACTCCTTGTATCCTGTAATGTGTTTTGAGGCTCCACTTGTTGATGTATATGTAACTTCGGAATGTATTTCACATATATGTATATTATATTCCTATAGAGATGGTATTATTCCTCTATAAGGAAGTGTCGTTATTTATATTGTAAGTGTCGTAACTTATACTTGATGGGTTATTAGACCACCTTGTTTGGGGTCGGCCCTGTAACAGTCATATGGGTCGAAGGGTTATTAGACCACCCTATTGGGGGTCGGCCATGTGGGTCAAAGGGTTATTAGACCACCCTATTGGGGGTCGGCCCAGTCAGCATTATATTATGTGGTTAAGTTCGAGCCTACATGAGTTAGGTAAAAAGGCAAGTCAAGTCAAGTATAAATAGAGTGTGGGAGACACTCTATTTACTCACTCACTTCTTACACATGCTCTCAAGGAGGAGAGGCGCACTTATGGAGGAGGAGGATTGCTGCTAGGTTATGGCTATCTCTATTGGTTGGTTGTATCATTGCTCTATCTATCTCTGAGGAAGTTATTGGGGTTTTTCACCTTTATGGTTTTCCCCAAGTAAATCTTTGTGTCTCTTGTGTCCTTGCATTATTGTCTCCATGATTGATATGCTGTAGATATGCTGTACATGTTGTTCTCTCAGTTAAGATCCTAGATCATATTGAAGTAAATTCAGAAAAGACAACATGGTATCAGAGCTAGCCTGAAAGAAGGCATGATATGGCATGTATGACACTTGTTGCATTTACGATGCTAGGGCTTGATATAGCAAAAACCAGTCATCGTAGCACTTTCGCTATAAATCCGTTTTGGAGAAGTTTTCGGATCTGAAATTGTTACATGCCTAAGCTAAGATCTCCAGGTATCTTGTGTCCAAAGGACAACCTCTAATTCGTTGTACTTTGTGATTTATGATCTGTACAATATAGGGTTTCTGCCTCTTCCAGATCTGAGTCAAAATCAGGTGACCTTGGGAAAAAGGTCATAACTTGGGCTAGGAAGCTCCAAATGAAATTTCGTGAAAAGTGACAGGTAGTACACAGGCCGAGCTATCTCAGAAAACTTTTTCAGAGGCCGAAGGTCAAATAGTGACACGTGGAACGCCGTACAAGTTCGCTCTCCTGTATTATCCCATAAACAGGTCACGTTGCGACACTTGGCATATCTCTCTCTCAGAGAATCCAATTGAGGTCATACCTATCAGGATGGAAAGATAACAGGCCGAGCTATCTCAGAAAACGTTTTCAGAGGCCGAAGGTCAAACAGTGACACGTGGCACGCCGTACAAGTTCGCTCTCCTGTATTTTCCCAAAACAGGTCACGTTGCGACATTTGGCATAACTCTCTCTCAGAACATCCAATTGAGGTCAGACCTATCAGGATGGAAAGCTAACAGGTCAGGCTATCTCAGAAAACTTTTTTTCAGACCCTGTGGATCAAAAATTTTGGAGTTACACCAGAAACAATCAGGTACATATTTCTGTCAAAACAGAATTATTTTTTGGTACCTTCATTCATGGCTTCCGGAATTTAGGGCTTTGAAGAAAGTTGGAATTTTTGTAATCGGAGACCACGGCTGGATGCTTCTCATCAAAATAGAAATTTAGAGACCAAGATCAGAATTTTTGGTTGGGCAGAAGGCCGGGCTTGATTAGACCCTAGTTCGGGACTTTGATCAGAAAAGTGGAAAATTAGGGCTTCTGTAAAAATGGGAATTTTTGAAATCTGTGACCACGGCTGGAAGCTCCTCAGAAAAATAGAAACTTAGAGCTTTGGATCAAACATTTTGATGGGGCAAAAGAGTGGGCTTCATGAAACCCCAGTTCAGGGTCACGTCCAGTGAATCCGGAAGTTTCAAAGGCAAAATTGAGGAGTGAAACTTTGCAGTTTTCAAATTCTGAATATACCAGTTTGATCAGTTCATCAAGGCGCATATTCCTATCCTATCGAAAGGTTGAAATTCAAAGTTTGAATTTTTGGGGTTTCTCTGACAAACCCATATCCAGCTCAAGGTCCAGTTCTTGCAAATCAAGTGGATTGGGTTAATCCTAGAAGAAGATGGATTGATCACCTACATAAGTGAAAGAAGTTCCTGTCTCAGAGGGAGATGAGGATAAGGCCTTACATAAGAAGATTACAAGCGATCTCGACAGGTATGACTCATCGAGGTATGTTTCGATATTTGTCCATGATTAAGTTTATGGTATGTTTGTCTTCATGTTATTACGGTTAGTACAATTTTGATTTTAGATTTGTTGTATCACCTTAACAAAATTATGAATGCATGATAGAAGATATTCATTGGTTAGGGTGTTGACACTTATGATTGTACTAATGCATTATGGTGTTGTATGAGGTTTATGTTGTCTACTAACATGAAAGGTACACTAAGAAAGACAGATCATGTTCTGGTCCAAGAACATATGATCATGATAACATGAGGACAAAGATTCATCATTTGCCATGGATCTCATAAGAGATCCATTCTCGAGGTATGTATAACTTGGTTTTATAATGGTTAACTTATGAGACATGCAGGTCACTAGCACAAGTCACTAAAGAGAACCAAAAGACATTATGCGGGTATGTTAGACATAAATAGCTAGCATGCTAATCCAGGTATGTTTTTCCTATATCAAGATAGAATCCTACCTTGGGATAGAATCTTATACTATTGTTGATAATGATTATTCATGAAGTCATAGGTTTGAATAATCATGATTGTATGCATATTATGTTTCTTACCATAATTAATGATATGACTAACCAGAAGAATCATGATGGTATAGGTTTGAATAATCATAGGTTTTATGCATTTTATATCTCTTATCTTGATTGATGATTCAACTAACCTGAAGAGTCATAGGCTTGAGTAATTACAGGTTTAGACATGTTATGTTTCTTATGATTTGACTAACCATAAGAATCCTTGAATGATAATGCTTATTATTTATGTTTGAAATGATCATGACTATACATGCTTGAGATTATTGTGTTTTAATAGTATACTAATGAATGTATGATTTTATATGAGTTCACAAGGATAACACATTCATGATACTAATAAGCATGCATAGGGACCAAGGATGAATATGAGTTCAAGAACAGGTAACTCAGGAAGCAAATATCAAGAGGGAGCACACTCCAGTTGCTCCTGCAAGAAAGCAAAGGAGCACACTCCAGTTGTTCCTGCAAGAAAGAAAAGGAGCACACTTCAGTAGTCTCTGCAAGGATGCAGATTTTCAGAGGGAGTTGACCATCTTTCTTCATTCCACAACAGAAAGGTGTAGAAGAAGCTACTTCAGATTAGGACTCTAACAGCTCCTGCAAGAAAGCGAAGAATCAGAGGGAGTCCACCCAACGAACAAACAAAGATAAGTATTTTAATCATCATTTCTTGCATATGTGTCTGTTTAAATAAAATTGTTCAATGATGTATATGCTCATGTTCTTAGACTTAGGATATGTATTGTGCATATTAGAATAATTACATTAATGAACAGTACACTACTAATATGCATGGGTAAGTAGCCTATGGCACTGTACAACATTCCATTGCTACTTATCTAGAATGAAACCTCTTTGCTAACATGTTTGGAGTTGTGCACACTCTTAACAATGTTCTGGTAGAGATTGGAAGGCATCTAGAAAGTTACGGGATATGGATAAATGTTGTATTGTAGCATTGGCTAAGATAATTGCATGACTGTATGGCATATTTCTTTATGTGTAAGAATTTCTTCTGAAAACTATGAGATGTTTTCTAATCATGCAATTTAACTTGTTGTGTAGGAAAGATCGTATGCCATCTCCTACAAAAGAAGAACTACAGCATTTGTTCAACAACAAATTATCTATTGAAGATATTGAAGTTCCCAGGATACGGGAAGAATGCCATGATCTGTCGATCATGAAGAACGATGTTTGGGATGCGGTCCCAAGATGTGAAAGGAAGTTTGTTATGACTTCCAAATGGAACTATCAGATCAAGCATGTTGCAGATGGCAGCATTAAGAAATATAAAAGTGATGAAATAGAAGATGCACCAGATGGATTTCAAGACAGCATGGTGCAGTCTTATATGTGTGTAGAACTTGGTGAAGATAGATTGATTGCCAACACGCAGCGGAATCTTGCTGCCAAGTTCGAGATGAAAGATTTGGGATGATGGATTGCAAAGCCATGGCCACACCTATGGCATCGAATCTGAAGCTTCTTTGTGATGCTTCATCTGAGCCAGTTGATGTTTCTATGTATTGTCAGATTATTGGGTCCTTGATGTACCTGACGAACACGAGACCAGATATTTGCTTTGCTGTGAACACATTGAGCCAGTTCCTGACGGATCCGAGGAGTGTTCACCTGGTTGCTGTAAAGCATGTTCTGAGGTACCTGAAGGGTACAGTGGATTATGGGCTCAGATATGAGGCGAATCAAAAGTTTAACCTGCAGGGTTTTGTTGATTCAGATTGGGCTGGCAGTGCTGCAAGACAGGAAGAGCACATCTGGGTGCTGCTTCAGTATGGGATCAGGTGTGATCTCTTGGTTTAGCAGGAAGCAGTCCTGCGTAGCACTGAGTACAGCTGAGGCAGAATATGTTGCAGCCTTCTCAGCTAGTTGCGAGGCAGTATGGCTACGGAAGCTACTGTCTGAGTTATTTGATCTCCCGTTGGAGGCTACTGGTATCTTCTGTGATAACCAGAGTTGTGTGAAGCTATCCGAGAACCCAGTGTTTCATGACAGGTCGAAACACATAGAGATCAAATATCACTATATCAGGGATATGGTGCAGAGAGGAGCTGTGAAGCTCCTGTATGTTGCGACGGACGAGTAGATTGCAGATGTGCTGACGAAGCCACTAGCCAGGGTGAAGTTCGAGTACTTCAGAGAGAGGCTTGGCATTCTTCAGATCGAGGACACTTCGAGGAAGAAGTGATGGACACATTTGCTGAAGCCATTCCAAGCATGTTGGAAGGAGGATCCTTCACATGGCTGTGGATGTAAGCGCTGGATGATGAACATCAGGATGATGTTCTGGTTTCTGCTTGGATATGATCAGCTGGATCATTTTTATGTATGTATGTACGCATCATGTTGGATGCTTGGATATGATCAGTTGGATCATTTTTATGTATGTATGTACGCATCATGTTGGATGCTGGATATGATCAGTTGGATCATTTTTGTATGTACGCATCATGTTGATGCTGGATATGATCAGTTGGATCATGTATACGTATTTTGTATATGCATCATGTTGGATGCTTGGACCATGTATCTGTATATGTATCAGGTGGATACATTGTATGATCAGGTGGATCATGTATGGTGATATGTATCATGTATTTGTATTTGTATCAGGTAGATACTTGGTATGCATCAGGTAGATGCATTGATGATCAGGATGATCATAGATGACGAGCTTCAGGATGTTGCTCCAGATGACATGCAGCAGGATGTTGCAGTGATGATCAGGATGATCATAGATGACGAGCTTCAGAATGTTGCTCCAGATGACATGCAGCAGGACGTTGCAGTGATGATGATCAGGATGATCATGGATACATCAGGATGATGTATGGTGAGTATCAGGTTGATACTCTGTGGCCGTGGATCAGGTTGTGCAGATGAGCATGTAATTCGGTGCCCTGGGAGATTTGCAGATGGTCTTTCGAGGTTTTGCCTATGGCATGTAATTCGGTGCCCTGGGACATCTGGCAAATGCTCTTTCGAGGTTTTGCTCTGGGAGGACATGTAATTCGGTGCCCTGGGAGATCTGCAGATAGTCTTTCGAGGTTTTGCCTATGGCATGTAATTCGGTTCCCTGGGATATCTGGCAGATGCTCTTGCGAGGTTTTTCCATGACCACATGTAATTCGGTGCCCTGGGAGATCTGCAGATAGTCTTTCGAGGTTTTTCCTTTGGCATGTAATTCGGTTCCCTGGGATATCTAGCAGATGCTCTTGCGAGGTTTTGTGGTGAGGTCACATGTAATTCGGTGCCCTGGGAGATCCTATAGGTAGAGCTGTGTGCTCGTAACAGCCTGGGATGCTCTTTCGAGGTTTTGTGACGCACGTAAAAGTCCTGAGGATTCCACAGTATGGCCAGTGATGACGAAGACCTGCAGGTGGTGGGCCTACATCCAGTATGAAAAAGGACTGGCTCTGTAGAACTTCCTATGACGAGTAGATTCAGAGATTGATTGAGATAGCAGCAGCAGTGACGATGATGATGACTCGATGATGATTATCCAGTGACGATGATCCAGAGAAGATGACTTGTGCTAGAAGAACTATGCTGAGAAATACCTTCCTAGTTAAGAGGGAGTGTTTATGTATATGTAACTTCGGAATGTATTTCACATATATGTATATTATATTCCTATAGAGATGGTATTATTCCTCTATAAGGAAGTGTCGTTATTTATATTGTAAGTGTCGTAACTTATACTTGATGGGTTATTAGACCACCTTGTTTGGGGTCGGCCCTGTAACAGTCATATGGGTCGAAGGGTTATTAGACCACCCTATTGGGGGTCGGCCATGTGGGTCAAAGGGTTATTAGACCACCCTATTGGGGGTCGGCCCAGTCAACATTATATTATGTGGTTAAGTTCGAGCCTACATGAGTTAGGTAAAAAGGCAAGTCAAGTCAAGTATAAATAGAGTGTGGGAGACACTCTATTTACTCACTCACTTCTTACACATGCTCTCAAGGAGGAGAGGCGCACTTATGGAGGAGGAGGATTGCTGCTAGGTTATGGCTATCTCTATTGGTTGGTTGTATCATTGCTCTATCTATCTCTGAGGAAGTTATTGGGGTTTTTCACCTTTATGGTTTTCCCCAAGTAAATCTTTGTGTCTCTTGTGTCCTTGCATTATTGTCTCCATGATTGATATGCTGTAGATATGCTGTACATGTTGTTCTCTCAGTTAAGATCCTAGATCATATTGAAGTAAATTCAGAAAAGACAACACCACTATCCACTAGCCAAGTATCACTTCCATGAGATACTGAACTAATGAGGGCTGAGAATAGTACATATTCTTCAGTGGAGTATTCATTTTCTTTGGTTCTGACTTCGTCATCATACTCACTATTTTCGGTTGCATGAGCATGAAATCTTTTCTTTTGCTTCTTAGGTTGTCCAGATTTAGATGGAAAATTTCTTGCTAGGTGCCCTATCTTGTGACAAGAGTAACATTCAATTGAGGAGAGGTCTCTCTTGAACCTCTTGTTCCTTTGAGATCTTTGAGATCTTCCGGAAGAGTGGTCACAGGTACGTACATCAGTCATCCTTTTCCTTCCACCTTTGGCATGAGTTTCCAAGGCTTGATTTTCATTATCATTTAATTTCTCCTCTCTTACTGATATTATTTCTTCCTCTTGCACACACTCTTCCCATAGTTGTTTGAATTGGATTAGTTTCTTCCTAGCACATATGCCACGAACAAAGGGTTCCCAATCTCTAGGAAGACCATTCAGAGTGGTCATTACAACTTCAGCATATTCTACCATATCTCCAATAGCTTCTAATTGTTCTTTGATCTGGGACACTCTGGATAAGTATGAGTGCATAGTCTCAAACTTCTGGATCTTCACACCCTTGAGTTGATTTCTCAAGGTCATCTTCTTGTTAATATTCTTTCCTTCAAACAGGTTGGCCAATGCATCAAACATTTCTTTCGGAGTCTTCTTTGAGGATACTTGAGGGATCAAGTGATCTTTGATAGAATCAACTATGATCCTCTTAGCCTTGATCATATTCTTCTTGTGACTTGCTCTGGCCTCACCTCATTCTGGTTCTGTAAGTCTCTCTTTTATAAACCCTTCTAGGTCATGTTCTTCAAGAATGAGCATGACTCTATATTTCCATGCCCTGAAGTTCTCAGCTCCTTCAAGCTTCTAATCAAGCTTGGTATTGCTTCTCATTTTGATCAAATGAGAACCTCAAATGGAAATAGAATAAATGTAGGATTACCATTAAAAGTTGTCCTTCTGGAAACTACTTCTTCCTTGACCTAGGGTTTGATAGAGAAACCCTAATTTTCCAACTTCAGAATTTTGGAAAACTAATTGGATGAAAAGATGTGCCTCCTCAAGGCGAGTTGAGCAAAGTACTCCTTCTCCCGATTCTGTGAGTGAATGATTCAAAAACTTGATGCCCTAGTTTCTTCGGGCTGTAGTGGGGGACCCAAAAATGAAAATTCTCATAATTAAATTATGCTTCAACAAAAAGATACGCCTTAGTGAGGCGAGTTAGATGCACCCTCTTTTTCAGTTGATCTGTGGAGAGAGCTCCCGGAATAAGAAGCCCTAGTTCCTGCAGTTGCAGAGGCTGCACAATGTTTTATTTTAGGTCTGCTCTAATACCATGTTAGTTTTTCTACTTGTTTAGCATAATAACATTAAAAAATTCATTCACTGAAAGAAAGACGAGCACAACAAACACAAAGAACACAATATTTCTCTTGGGGAAACCACAAGGGAGAAAACCCCGAAAAAACTTCCTTAATATAGAATTCACAAGTACAAGATAAACCCCAAGAAAAAATCAGCTCCTCTCCTTCATTGGTGTGAACTTCTCTCTCTCCTATGCGAACTTGAGTGAGTGAGATGAGTGTTACAAATGAGAAACTCAATACCCTATTTATACTTTACAATTGACTGACCTTTTACTAATTAATTCGGATCTAACTCACCTAACTGGACCAACCTATACTTTTTACAATAAAATATTCTTTCTATATCTTTCCAGGCCGACCTAATCAATTAGGGTTTTCATTAACTCTTTCAACAAATCTTACATTATTAATTACATCAATGACATCTCTCGAAGGAGGAATACAATAATACAATAGACAAATACATTATGAATATCTTTCGCAGTTACATTTCCTCAACAGGATAAATGTATTCATGTGATTTTCACTTTTTCTTACACATGGTTGTGGAAAAGACTCTTGGACTATATCTTTTTCCAAGTCTTGAAGCATTGGGTGATAAGGTTTCCAGGCATCAACATGTGGATTGTATTTTTAGCTGTGCCAACCAATGTATACTCCTCAGCTTCAAACTGATGATGACGAACTTCGAGATGATGGGTTGTGCATGGAAGACAAATCCATTGTGAGGCTAATGATAATGATGGCCATTCAATTGGAATAACTATGGAAAAGGTGCAGAAGTTAGTACTCCAAACATTACACAAAATATATAGAGCTAAAAGCAAGGAAACTTAATGATGTGGATTTTGGAAGCTTATATCGAAGAGCAAATGAGAAGTTCACTGAATACATTAATGTTGCTAAAGAATTGTTGGAGCTCCATGGAAAAGAGAATGATTGGTTACAATCAAACCCTAATGAGTTTTAGTGCCATTGGCTTTAAAGAGGGTAAGACAAGTAGAGCACAAAAATGTTGAGTGCCAAAATGATCTACTTGTAACTTTGAATAATACCTGGAAATTGGGAAAAAATTAGAATATACCCCTTTCCAGGAGAAGTTAAGAAAGACAAGGTCAGTTCACTGAGCGCAACCTTTCAGTGTAGAAGGGACTTACCTGATCTGGAAACAAATAAGCCTACCCTTGCTTTCTGAATGGGGGCCTATTTGCTATAGTTAAAGCGGAACTTATGTCCCGAAGTGTACACCGGGAATGTCCCTAGTCTCTTTCACAGAACCCACATCACAACAAAGAGAAAGTCGTTCAATTCAAAGCAAAAATAAGATGCAGGCACTCATCAATGAATTGGAGGGTCGACGACAGGCTTCACCCACTGCTTGAAGCTCATATGTGTTGGACAATCTACTAGCAGTCGATTCTTCAAAATTCAAACCAATATCACTGCTCCAGCTGCCCAACACTCTTCTTGGTTTTACCTCAACCAAAGTAAACCTCAGCGAAAACAGAGCTCCAAATACAGAGTCTAAACAGTTTGAACTTTCAGTTTCAATGCAGGTGGTGGGCGGTAGGTATCTCGTATCAATGTAGAAGGTAGGCGGCCCACGGCAGTCAGCAAGATTCCTTACGCAGCACTCCATCACAATAAATTTTGCATTTACCTAATGGTTGACTCGCCACCCACCATAAATTAATAGCTCAAATTGACCCAAAATGATCAGCAACTAACCACGTTCTCGGAGAAACAATTTTCCGTTTCTGCATAAAACGTTGTGCAAAACAATTTGTTTCTTAAAAAAACGGTTTCTTCATTCTAGAAATGGGAACGGCGATAGAAAATGATCGTTTTCGTTTCGTCCCCATTTCTACTTTGTTTTTTTTTTAAAACTCACATCTCTATCACATTTCTGGTAACACAGGGTATCGACTCTAATTGGCCCATCAAGCACTGTACTTGTCGAATCCAAATTTTCCCGTGAAATCATAAGTCCTCTTTGCATGAAACACTTCTTTGTATTGCTCACTTTGAAATGTTTTATTCTTAGCAATCTTCTTGAGTCTAGGGTCTGTCTAAGTTGGAAATTATTATTCCCTAGTACCCTTTTACCCTTAATCCCGCTACGTCAACATCATTTCATTTCTTGATCTAGGGTTTCATCCAAGATACGGTGCGTTAAATATTCAATTGAGATTTGGTTTCCCGGTAAAAGATATGTCCCACGTGGATTGATCAGGATCTCCCCCTTAGCCCACTCTTAGTGTGGCTTAAAGCGAAGAGTTTCTAGCTCGATTTGACAACCAGTTATCTTTCGGTGAGCTTGATTCTCTAAGGTCGCCTCTTTACCTGCCTTCCCCCTCTACCATCCTGGATGGGATCCCATCTCAGGGAAGCTACAAGTTAAGTGATAACAATATCAAAGATGCTGACTCAAGTTTCAAATTTATACTCGATATGATACCAATCTCCCTAGGATCACTTGTTAATGAAATTGAATATGCCACTAAGAGTTGATGCCAACGACTGAAATGAATTCAACGTCAAACATATAGAGAATTAAGATGACGACTTCAATGAAAGATACAATGAAGGCTTTGAAATATGAAGTCTTAATGACTGACTTAGCTCACAATAGCGTGATATTGTGAATGAAGTTTAAACTTGCAAGTGATAGAAGACTGATGGTAAAACATTTGCAATTAGTGTTTGTCAAGTCTGTTGAATATGGATCTCAAAGTGACCCTCAAAAATTTAATATGAATCGGCAAAAACAACTCTATCCTCGAGATTGTAGCAATATGATGGATTCTTATTACAGCAATTTCCAAAAAATTGATAAAAAAACAACAGTCGTGAAGTTGATCGGCCTCCCGTAAATATTAACATAGTCTCACCACTTTAAAAGAATTTCATTTATAATACGAGACTAACCCCGAAAATTGTTCGATCTAGACCGTGGCTAACGGTTCTGGATGTGCAAAAGCTTAATATATGACCGAATCGATTTCAGATTTAGTGAGATCGGGTTCCAAAACAGAGTCATAATGTTTATCAAACAAAATGCAGCGGGTAAGGACAGCCCCAAGAGCCACTAATTCGATTAACTTTCTCAAAGGTTATAAATCCCGACGCCAATTTGCAACACAATTGTGATCGTGAGATATCAAAGTTCGAGTCTTTAACGTAGAGGTTTAAGATGATGCCAAGAATACAATCAACCTACGCGACTTGGGATTTGACACTCTACAAAGTGTAAAACAATGAAAGCTCTCTAAATACAGCCATCGAGGGTATGGACGATCCTGAAAACTATTGGATCGATCCACTTTTAACGAGATTCAGATCATTTCTATAATATCAAAGCCCGATAACGAATTCATAAAACAATTATAATATTAATATTTCGATTCATTTACGACCATACCAGGGGCTGGGGTTTACCGTGAGGGTTTAGAGAGATAACTCCAAGAACAAAATTAAATCGTGCGACTAAGATTTGTCCCTCCACGAGTTATAAATTGGAGATGTTTTAGACCAAACAACAATGAAGAGTAGCTCAACAAAAATTCCAAAACTTAACTATTGCCTAATATGCGAAAATAAAATACCCAAGCGATGCACTTGGTCTTCAGAACATGGAAGACAGAGATAAAAGTTTTATTTAATATTTGTTTAGGATGACTGTAGTGGAAAGAAAAAAAAGGCATGATAAGAGCAAAGTAATACTTACTTGGATCTCACGGGAAAGTCGAAATCGAGATGCTTGAATCCAACGTTTCGAATTGAGAAAAATGTGTGGTGCCTCTACTCTGTCTTTATTCCCAGATTCTCCCTAGCTTGCCAAAACACAATAACAAAGTTAATTATGTTTCAACAAGTAAGAGAAATGTTAACAGAACAAAAAGTAGAAATGCATGGGACAAGATCTACTCCCTCCTTGAGCCAAATTTGTGGAAGGGAAAGGGTTTCCCTCAATTGCACCCTCCTCCCAACTTGACTTCCTGCCAACAATTAAATTTATGATAGAAACCACCACAATATTTGCCACAATGATCGTTGAAAAACAATGTACAATGGCAGATTTTGAAATTCGAAGACAAGATACACAAGTGTTCTCACAAAAAAATTATTTCACTTCAATTTCCAGCCAAAAAGTCCCTTACAATAGAGGATCATCACTCTTAAATAGGAGGAGAGTGATGCCCACTTTCTAACCAACTTCATCCAACGGTTGAGATATAAAGATCATCAACGATTTAGATAAACTTTTATAACATTACATGGATCACTAGAAATTAGGGGGGCAAATTTCATCATAACACCCAAATATAAGATATAAAGTGATATAATACGACAATACATCAAAAGGGGTCTCACCTAGGGGCCACAACTTAGCCACCTAGGAGCATAATACATTATCTCAAAATGGTACAAGGTATAACAATGATAAAACCCATGAATATCAACCTCTCGCCAAAATATGATAATAAGTCATCCCACATCATTCCTTAGCCAACCACTAGCCAAATCAATTTTCTTAGTGTAGCCATGGTCACTTTTTAATGAATAAAATGCCGATATTTTATGTCAGAGGATAAATCTTCTTGTAACTGGATTTCCTTTGCCCAAATCCATAAACAAAGAACACCAATGGAATCAAAAACCTCTAATCCACTAATAGTGACTACTAGCACCACATGAATCCATCTAAATATGTGACTGGAATCCAACACCATGTCCAATAATAAAATATGGCCATAATAATAATAATAAACCATGAGAAACATGTGTCATGACCAATAATCCCCAAACCAAGCCTGACATGGTGTACTGGGTGCATGTATCCTCGGGACCTATATGTTGACCAAGTCAAAAATAGACAAACTGATGTCTGAGTTGGAATTTGAATGATCCTGCCATGCACAAGGGAAGATAATGCTTTCCTATTCATATTAAGAGCCAACTATCACATTAGTAACATGACAATGGTGATAAATCAATCAATCAACAAAGATAAGACATGTTTAGAGTAAATGCATTTTCCTTCATGAATCCCTTCCCATATGTTCACTTACAAACTTAACCAAACTGTTATGATGGGTGACATGGACAAAACAAGGCTAGGATAAGGGAATTTGACTTGTTAAACCTTGCCATTGTGATCTCTCAGAAAGAAGGGAAACAGGAATCCACTCAGATATGCATAGGATAGATATTACTAAGGGATAATAGTGTCTCACATATGGGTATGTTGAGCCCAGAATTGGCCCTTTTTGACCATCATTTATCACTGTCCCTTACCTTGTCTTACACCAATTACCTTGGCAATTCAACTTATTGTCCTTATATATTCCCCAATTTACCAAGGTATGGCCGATTATTGTTTTATTGTGTTAATACTTATGATTGTGATGATTAAAGCTGTTCATCTCTTAATCTGTGCTAACATGATGCGATTTATGAAGGTAGCAAGACAATAGACTGCAGGAAGAACGGAGCTGAACAAGTCATGAAGGAACGATCATCGCTTGTGGAAGGTTCCTTGGGGCTCAAATCGGCAATCAAGGCATAGGCGTGGCAGGGCAGCTGTAACCAAAGAACTATCTTAAGCATGTCGCTGCTCGAATCCAGCTGTGAGCTGGAAGGACCGTCACTCTTGGGACGATTAATACTTCTCTCATATTTGGATATTTCAGTTCTGCCACGCGTTGTAACAGCTAGATTATTTAGGGCGCCTGAAGATCAGAGATCTTCATGGCTGCCCAATTATAGGTTTAGATGCTGCAATTTGTATGTATAAATATGGGGAATTACCTCGACTGAGGGGTTGGACGGCAATTAATTAATTCATCTTGTATTAGCAGTCAAGCTGAAACTGTGTACTTATCTTTCTGTTAATATAAGGAGTTGCTTCTGAGTTAAAGAGAGTGTTGTTCAACCAGCGTCTCTGTGTGAAGACTGGGCCCGTCTTCCACAGAGATTGCTGTGTTAAATTAGGATTTCATCTTTCTTGTTGTGTGATGCTTTGTTCTTCCTTTTGTACGCAGCAGCAATATTTATCGTGTGAATTTTCAGTATAGTTAAGGATCATATTTCTGTGAGTTTGGTAGATGGTGTAGAATAACAGTCGACTGAGTAAGGCTCGCTTTATATACAAATCAATTACAGATCATACACACTTGTGTTCATCTTACAGCTGAGTTGCGATCCCCCTGGGTTCTTACAATTTATCGTTCTGATTGTGTGTTGCTTGATTTCCATTCTGCAATTTAATATTCTTAGAATAGTTAACTCAATTATTTCACAATTGGATTTCTAGATTACTGCTCAGTTTTTGCTTTACGATTTCCAGGTTGATTAGATCAGGCAAGTGATCGTTCTAGGATATAAAGGAGATTCTTTCCTATTGTTCATTAGATCTGATGTTAATCTTTAATTGATGCATGATAGAGAGGATTTGAATTATAGCAGTGAGAAGGCTTTGGATTGCTTAGAATTCTGGGGATGAACATGACTGATAGAATATAGAAGTATTTATTGCTAATGGTTTAGTGTTTAAGCATATATTGTGCACTTGTCCTTTGAAATAAAAAGACTTTCTCGGGTTGACAATAAATTTCATACGCTCTGTGTGTTGATATTTAATTATCTGCAATTAGAGTGCTTGACATTTTGGCGCCGTTGCCGGGGAAGGATGAAAATTAAATACTAGTCATTATTTGATCTGATAATTGCTTTTAGTCAGTCTTTTGGTTGATTTTGAAATGATCTGCTTCGCATGAATACGAGGGGGGTAAAACGCGATCACCTCCCGACCCCCAAAACCCCACAAATTACTAACAGTACAGGTGGTTCGGGTCGTGGTCGAGGTCCACCGCTGGGCAGAAGAACATTCATTGACGACCTTGTTGACAAAACTGATTCAGCTGTCAGATCTCGTCAACAGGGGACTCCTACCAAAAGAGGCCCTGCTGATCCTGGAACGTTAGCATCAGGATCTACAGTGGAAGATACAGGAGCAGCTGTGATTCCTGCATATACTCCTGCTAAAGAAGTAACAGCTGATTCAGCTGTTGCAACCGAAGAATACACAGCTGTTGCAACCGAAGAATACACAGCTGTTGCAACCGAAGAATACGCAGCTGTTACAACTGAGGTAAAAAACAAAGGAACAAACGAAGGAGAAGATACAGGAGAAAAGATGAGTAATAGACATGAGAATGAAGAGGAAGAAGCAGTGGTACAATACCATCATGAAGATAATTCCCCGCCAGAAACTATGGCTACATTGCAATTCCCAATACAGCAGCTAGAGGGGACAACTCCTATGAAAAACATTTCACCGTCGGTGTTACCCCCGCTTCCATGGCAGGGCGGCAGAGGATCCAGACGAATTCTTGTTTGAATTCGATATCCTCTGTCGCAGCTATGATTATATCACAGATGCTCAAAAGTTAAAGCTTTTTCCTGCCACCCTGAAGGACAATGCATTACGATGGTTCATGAGCCTTGGGGGAGGGACTGTTGCTAATTGGAATAAGATGAAGCAAGTATTCCTGGAAAAATATCAAGAATATTGTAACACCAGGGACAAAAGGGAGGAGTTATTCAAGATGGTACAGAAGGAGGACGAAAGCTTGGAGGATTTTGTAGAGAGGTTGCTGTACAATGTGCAGAGAGCTGGACAGACGAACATGGGACTAGATGTGCTTAAGATCATCCTGCTTCGAGGAATCAGGGACGATTGTTTAGACATGCTAAATTTATTAGGAAAGGGGGATATCTCTAAAGAATCTTTTGAGACAATTGTGGAATTATGTAAGAGATATTCCAGGGGATCTTCTAGGCATAATAAGCAGCATAAACGAAATAACCTGGAACGTGATGTCTTCGACAGAACTCAGAAGTCATCCAATGGGGGAGCTACACGTGCAGAGATAGGCAATCTTCTTGAAAACTTTAAAACAGAAATGATGAGCTCTATCTCTTCAGAGATTGACGTCTTGAAGGCCAAGCAAAGACAGGCAGTGGAGGATCTCACACTAGGGGTGTTTTGTCCCCGATGTAGAAAGACTCATCCACTGAAAGAATGCCCTCTTGACAAAGTTCAAGTATGTCAACTGTGTGAGCTGAATCATGATATGAAAGAATGCCCCACGTTGCCCCAAGTGAAAGCTGTTCTGCAGGCATCAACTCCAGAGGTGGATTCAGCCTACTTTATTGCACAGAAGAAACCCTGGCAGCCCCGGAATCAAGGTATGTCTCCCGATTCATTTCCATTTTTGAATAATTTGAATAATTGGAATACTAATATGCAAAACGTGAATACACAATTCCCTTCAAATTATGCTCAGTGGAATTCCCCTCAACCTGCGATGCAAGGTTATAATTCATGGAGTCCTTGGACACAGCCACCTCATCAACCTACTTCATGGTCTCCTGGATGGAGGAACTTCCATCCTGGGAATCAGTTTCCTCAACCACCTCCACCTCAACAGTTACCGTATCCTCCATATCCTCAATTTCAGCAATATCCTCAATACCTACCTCAGCAGTCGCAACTGCAGCTGCAAAATAATCCTGTGCCTAACATACCAATACGGCCTCAGCTGCCTTCCCAACCTAACCCTAACCCAAATAATAAAACAGTCCAGCAACTGGAAACTCTCAATATGCCAGCCTACTCTCTCTCCCCTGTACCTTGTAATGACATTCGCTTACGGTCTGGAAAGATAGTAGAACGTGTAACTTCAGAAAATATTCCACCTACTGTTTATGACAAAGGAGAGAGTTCCCAGCATCTATCTGATCCGGTTCCTATTATTGAAGACGCTGAGCATCCCTCAGAAGGGAGGGCTGAAACAATAAACGATGAAGTGGATAACACGCAGCCTACCCAGTTGGTAAGACAACCACCTTACCCTGAGAGATTGATGCTGCCACAAAGAGGGGGGCAACCTCAGTTCAATCTCTTAGGAGAACTGAAGAACCTTTATGTTAAGATTCCCCTTTTACAAGCTCTTCAAGATGTACCTATCTATGCTAGAACTGTTCGGGACCTGTGCACTAAAAGACCGGGAAGGAAACCCAAAGATCCTCCTACTGTCCATGTTATAGGGAATTTATCTGCTTTAATGACTGGAAAAACCCCTATAACCAAGTATGAGGATCCCGGCAATCCTACTGTCACTGTACACATAGGACAAACGCAGATACCCAACGTACTAGTAGATTTAGGAGCTGCGATCAATGTTATAACGATGGAGACTGTAAAGCAGCTCGGATTCACCAATATTAGACCGACCCCTACTATCTTAGAATTGGCAGACAGATCCACCATCAGACCTGAAGGGATTTTGGACGATCTCGTTATTTCAGTAGACTCGTGGGAATACCCTGCCGATTTTCTGGTATTACAGCCGAAATCACAGCTGGGGGGACATCCATTGATTTTAGGAAGGCCCTGGTTGGCTACAGCTGATGCTTGCATCAGCTGTCGATCAGAATCTATGACTATATCTGATGGCATGGAAACCAAAAATCTTACCCTGTACCCTCCAGCAAGGCCGAGTCTAGAGACTGAAACCTCCCTTTGGATAGAACAAGAAGAAGAAGAAGATGTTCAGCCATTACTAACGATAGGGAAGGCACTAACTTTCAAAAACGAAACAGAAGACGATGCCATTAATAACTTCATTAGCGAACCTGCTTCTGTAGACAAGGAAGCTTATCAACTTCTGAACAGTACCCTCGGCAAAGAAGAACAAGAACAGCTTACGGAGGAAGCACTAGCCAATGACACAAATATAATCCCAGTATTGAAAAGCTCGAGAAGTATTCCTATTGAGGTAGAGCCTGGAAGAACTTTGAACATCAATCCTGCTCTCTCCTCAGAAGAACAAAAGCGCCTAACCAATCTCTTGAAGGAACGTAAGGGGGCATCCGCCTGGGAGTATACAGACATGAAGGGTATTCCTTCTAGTCTGTGCACTCATCATATTTATATTAAAAACGACTCCCAACCTGTATGTCAACCCCAACGACGCATGAACCCCAATCTGAGGGATATAGTGAAGGAAGAAATCCAGAAACTCTTGGAAGCAGGATTCATCTATCCTATTTCAGACAGTGAGTGGATTTCCCCACTTGTAATTGTACCCAAGAAAAACGGTAAATGGAGAGTCTGTGTCGATTATAGGGAGCTGAACAAGGCTACACAAAAGGATCACTTTCCTCTGCCCTTTATTGACCAGGTACTTGATAACTTATCTGGGAAGAAGTTCTTCTCCTTCCTGGACGGATTCAGTGGGTACAATCAAATCCAGATTGCTCCAGAGGATCAGGATAAGACCACCTTCACCTGCCCTTGGGGAACGTTCGCCTACAGGGTGCTTCCCTTTGGGTTGTGCAATGCACCTGCAACGTTCCAAAGAGCTGTGATTGGCATATTTTCTGAATTGGTAAATGATAGCATGGAAGTTTTTATGGATGATTTCACTCCTTATGGCAGGGATTTTGATGAAGCGTTGGAAAATTTGAAGAAGGTTTTAATTCGCTGTGAACAGGCTCGCCTCTCACTGAGCACTGAAAAATGCCACATGATGATGAGTGAGGGGGTGGTATTAGGACATTTCATCTCTACTAACGGTATTCAAGTGGATCCTTCAAAAATTAAGGTGATAAAGAATATACCAACCCCTTCAACTCAGAAAGAGGTGCGAAGTTTTCTGGGACATGCTGGGTACTACAGGAGATTCATAGAAAACTTCTCCAAACTTGCTTCTCCTTTGTTTTCATTGTTAATGAAGGATGTGCAGTTTGCATGGAGTACAGCATGCCAGACAGCATTTGATAAGCTTAAAGAGAAACTGTCCACAGCCCCTATTTTAAGGGGACCTAATTGGACCATACCTTTCCACATTTCTTCAGATGCTTCTGATACCGCCATTGGAGCAGTACTAGGACAGCAGGATGGTCAAGTACCTTATGCTATTTATTATGTTAGTAAAAACTTAGCCCCTGCTGAACTAAATTATACTGTTACTGAAAAATAATTTCTTGCTATTGTTTATTCTATTAATAAGTTTCGGCATTACATTACTGGGTATCCTACATTTGTGCATACTGATCACTCTGCCATTAAGTACTTAATGAATAAATCTGTCACTAATGCCAGAGTAACCAGGTGGCTTTTATTATTACAGGAATTTGATATTACTATTATAGATAAACCTGGAAAAGAAAATGTTGTTGCTGATTTTTTATCACGATTTACTAACAGTGATGACAGTTCACCTGTTGAGGATGCTTTCCCGGATGAACATTTATTTGCACTCTCAGCTCATTCACCCTGGTATGCAGATGTTGCTAATTATTTGGCTGCAGGGAAACTTCCGCCACATATGTCTAAACGAGAGAAAAGAAAAATTATTCAGCAAAGTGCCAGGTATTGTTGGCTTAAAGGCCATCTCTTTTACACAGGACCTGATCTTGAAATTAGAAGATGTGTAAGGGAAGATGAGATCTTTCATATACTGAAGGCCTGTCACGATGAACCTTGCGGAGGACACTTTGCAGATAAAAGAACAGGACATAAGGCGTTGCGGATGGGCTATTATTGGCCGACACTGTTCAGAGATGCTAAAAAATATGTTCAGTCCTGCGACAGCTGCCAAAGGATGGGCCAACCTAATAAGACAGATCAGATGCCTTTACAGCCCCAAGTGGTACTAGAACCGTTTGATAGATGGGCATTGGACTTTGTTGGTCCTATCAACCCTCCTTCCAAACAGAAGGTTTACATCTTGGTGTGTACAGACTACATGACTAAGTGGGTAGAAGCTGTAGCTTTGGCTAAGGCAAACGACCAGGCGGTGATTGATTTCCTGTACAGTGAAGTTTTTACCCGTTTTGGAGTACCAAAGGAAGTAGTTACCGATGGCGGACCACAATTTATTTCACACCAATTTGAATCCTTGCTCCGGAAGTATCATGTGCAGCACAAGATAGCTTCACCTTATCATCCCCAGGCCAATGGTCAGGTGGAAAGCACTAATAAAGTTATCGAAGCAATCCTTACTAAAACAGTTAAAAGCCATCGAAGGGATTGGGCTGACAGACTTCCAAAAGCACTGTGGTCATATCGCACGACTTGGCGCAACACCACGGGCTTTTCTCCCTATGATCTGGTGTATGGTAAGAGTGCCATCTTTCCAATTGAATTTGAGATCAAGACCCTGAAAACAGCCATTGAAATGAACCTGGATGTAGCAGAAGCCCAGAAAAGAAGATTGAATCAATTGAATGAACTGGATGAGAAACGATTAGCTGCGGTAGACCAGACTGTGCTGCTTCAGCAACAGAGATCTAACTGGCATGACCGATTCATCAAAAAGAAAATCTTCCATGAAGGAGACTGGGCACTACTGTACGACTCTAGATTCAAGAAAGATTTCAAAGGGAAATTACGCACAAGATGGCTGGGTCCATATTTGGTTGACAGGGTATTTGACAACGGCACTGTTCGCCTGGTCACCATTGATGAAAACCGTATGCCATTACTTGTTAATGGCCATAGGCTGCGACTGTATCGGAAGCCCATTTCGAAAGATGCATTCATTTCACAGATTGCTGCTGATCCAAACTACCAATTGGCACCAGAGCAGGAACATTTTTCTACCTTTACCAAATCTTAAAATGAAAATCATATTTGCTGTACATAAATAATTTCTTGCTGTAGCGTATAGTTGTCGTTTTCTTTCTTTTTGCATTTGATCTCTTTGCTTGCTGTTGTCTTTTAAGAAAATTTTTTCAGGGAAGCGCCAGGAGAACGATCAGTTTGGGGCCCATAATGAAAATCTCTCTGTGACGTCCTTGTGTTAAAAAAAAAAAAAAAAAAAAAATTGGCAGCTGCAACATATTTTCCGGCAGCTGCAACATATTTTCCGGCGGCTGCAACATATTTTCCGACAGCCGTATATCCTTTTCCAGCAACCATATTCTCCATTTCCCGGTAGCCATAATGCCCTTTCCGTGAGCCGTCAATCTTTTTCGACTGCTGCAATTTCGGCAGCTGCAACATTTGCGGCTGCAACATCGGCGGCTGCAACATTTGCGGCTGCAACTCCAGTTTCCGCGGCTGCCACCTCATCGTCCCCATGGTTGCCACCTCATTCACCAGCTATTGCCACCTCATTCACCAGCTATTGCCACCTCATTCTCCGCAGCTGCCATTCCATTTACCAGCCACGGCCATTTCACTTCCCGGTAGCCGTAATGTTTTTATTTCCCGTCCGCCGTTAAATCTTTTCCGACAGCTGCAACTCCGGCAGCTGCAGTCCCGGCGGCTGTAACTTCGGCGGCTGCAACATCTTTTTCTCGCAGCCGCCACATCATTTCCCGGCCGTCACCTTATTTCTCGGCGGCCGCCACCTCATTGACCAAGTCACTTCCACACCACAGCTGTCATTTCTTTCCAGCGGCTGCGACATATTTCCCATATTCGTAAAATCTTTTCCCGCCAGCCTGGTAACTCCCGTGTTAACAGAAGGATTGTTCAACCTGCTAATTATGATGCTGATTCATCCCAGTCCTGCCGGCGAACTCATCATTTCAACCCGGAGGATGCGACGCCTTGTGTTTTACCGGCGAAGGAAATCAGTGCCTTATCCGAGTCATCATGATTCCACGTCTGACTGTGCACGCGTTCGGCTCTGTGACGTCACCAACTCCAAGCTCCACCAGTTTCCGCAGCCTTCCGACGCACAGTTTTATGAGGTATGGCTTTCATTTATCACGTGATTAAGTATTGATATCATGTAAACGAGATTGGCCGTACCTTCACTCGTACCACCATTTATATCCGATTGAACCCTTCCCTCGTACGACGTAATACTAATAACTGCCACCTTCCCCAATTCGGCATGAAAATTTTAAACTCCTCTCTGCGCTTAACTTTCCGAATTAGTTCATTCGCTCAACGTCTCCGCTCAACGATTCATGCATTCTCCGCGCTGCAACTTCTATTCTGGATCCTGTACTCTGTCGAAACAGCAGTTCTATCTTGCAGCCAGGACCATGGGCATTCCAGTTCGCCATGAACCTTTCAATACCCGGGAACTTAGACGGAATTTGCAGGTTCTGGCCATTTTTCAAGCTGCTGGCTGGGTCAAGTTCTTTGAACGATTGGATGGATTCGACCGGGACGCAGCCCTGCAATTCGCATTGAATCTTACTAAAACACACTCCACGGTGTGGGGGCTGTGTATAGATGTTTCGGAGGTCATTATATCCGAGGTTACAGCTATCCCGTTGGTGGGAAAACCTTGGTTTAACCGTCGAGTCCCTGCAACGGTTGCACGGGAACAATTTTTACTTCCAGGGGAGCAAGTTGAAGCATCCAGGAGAGGGATTGCATTGAAGTCACTGCCGCAGCCATGGGACCAGGTCGCTATCTTCCTCAAGAAATACATAACTTGCGAAGGTAGATACCAAACTGTGTACAACTCTGAACTTCCTTTGCTTTCTCATCTCCGTCATGGCATTTTGTTAAATATTCCATTTTATCTATTGCATGATTTGCGCCATATGGCAACATTCGTTCAATCTGCAAAGCACCCATTATCCTCCCTCACCCACCATGGCCTCATTAAGTTAATTATTAAAGGAACCCTGGCCCAACATAATATAACATGGGAGCAATTCATCACCCGGCCACAGCAACCTGTTCCCTTGAGGGTCATTCCATTACAGCAATTACCGGTTCCGCCACAACAGGAGGACCGGAGTTCCTCCAGTGAAGTTGGGGGGAGGGATGAAACGGAAGAAGAACCACAGAGGGCACAGGCAGGACCATCCGGGAGGAATGAAACGGAAGAAGAGCAACAGGGGGCACAGGCAGGAACATCAGGGGTTGACAAAACTACAGAAGAAGAACAACCCGAGGCACAGGCAGAGCCGTTTGAAGTATATGAATCCCCAGCACAAGCAGAACCAGTGGGGGATGACACTGCATTTGAAGGAGAGCGAGGGGAAGCTCAAACAGAGCTGCCAGGGGACAATGTAGATGAAACCCTCGCGGAAAACCTAGATAACAGGGCAGCTCCGACAGCAGAAGGTGAAATTGGAGCAGCATCAAAAGCTGCGACAATGGAACCTGAAGATGACGGAGCCAGAGCAATGGAGGACGACATTGAGCTGGTCACAATCGAGTCTTCACCGGAATGGGCAGGAGGAGCAGCTGTGATTGAAGAAGAACAGCATGGGGGGCAGGTAAATATTCCTTTAACTTCAGCTTTGCCTCCCTATATTCCAGCTCCACGAGAAGAAACACTACAAAAAGGAAAGTCACAAAAGAAACCCCCACAGAAAAGGAAGAGGGCCATCAATGAGTTTGATTTAGTGGCACCAATCAGAAAGAAACGAACTCGGTCAATCACAGCAGCAGAGGCAGCCAGAACAAAATGGGCAACCTTAGAGACACAGGTTGAACCCCCAATCCTTACACCGAAACCGAGGGATGCTCCACAAAGGCCAGTGGAGGAAGAGCCGGGGGTTGAGGGACTCTTGTATGAGAATGCAATGCTGAAAGAGGACCTCCAAGCACTTAGAAAGGAGCTGGAAACATGGAAGGAAATCTGCCAAAAGCAGGGTGGAAGAAAGATGTATACATTAATAGAGGCTGCAGACCAAGTGGAGGAAACAGCTTCTGCTGAAGCTGGAGAAAAGGATGAGCGAATACTCTGCCCCACCTGTGGGGAGATCTTTGAGGAAGCAGGCCATAAAATTTTACTTAGCACTTATTCAGCACAACAGCCTGTAGCCACAGAAGGGGAAGCAGTGAAGAAAAAGGATGCTGCAACACAAGAACCAGCACCTTTAAACATCCTTGCTGCAGCTGCTACTTCCCATGATGCAGAAGTTATAGAACAGATGGAAGAAGAACAGGGAGTGGAAGATGCCCTGGAAATTTATGAGGAATGTATGGCAATCCCAAATTGCTCCCACAATACAGAAATCATGGAACAGATGGGAGAAGAACAGGAAATGAAGGATGCTCTGGAGCTTATAAAAGAATATGGTGAGACTCCAGAATGTTCCCTTGATACAGAGATCATGGAGCCAAAGGATACCCTGGAGGATAGTGAAGAATTTTGTGCTGTAACCCCAGAACGCTCCCAGGACACAATAATTTTAGAAGAAGAAACGGAAAGGCAGGACATTGATAAGTTGGAACAGGATGCTGTAACACAAGAACCAGCAATCCTGAATTTGACCGCCCAACCGACTGAGCAGACAGGAGAAGAAGCTGGGACAGAGAATATTCTGGCATTCAACGATGAACTCTGGGTAGTGACTCCAGAAAGCTCTCATGATACAGAACTCATAGAAGAGAAGCTGCAGCAAAATAAAGATGAAGATGTAAGCCGGGATGTTGCCACACAAGAACCAACATCCTTGGATGCTGCAGCAAGAACCCCTGAACTGCAGTTGGAGGATAACCCGGGAGTAGAGATCATTCCTGATACACAATGGAGTGATGATGAACAGGTACAGACACCCTGCTCAGGTGACACTGAAATCTTGGAGGAGGAGCTGCAAATTGAAAAGGATATCCAATCTCAGCAGCCAATTGACAAAGAAGACACTGTTACACAAGAACCAGTGTCTCCAAAAGCAATAAAGGCAGCTGCTGAAGAAGGTTTAAGGGATGTTGCTGTTACACAAGAACCAGCAACTCCCTTGATAAGATTAGATGCGCTGGAAGACACTGTCCCACAAGAACCAGTGCTTCCACCTCCTACATGTATTATTGAATTGGATTCAGATTGAGTGTGTCTTTTCAACTTCCCCAGGCATAGCATAAGAGAACTGCAGATATTGGCAAGTAGCGGTGGAAAGGGGAACAATAAAGTTGGAAGATGCCGGGTTGCTCACAGAAATTTTTCAAAGGGATAGAGGGGATGCCTGATTTATCTACATTCTTTCCTTCTGCCTGGACAAAGTTCAGTACAATATTCAGATGCAGGTTGTCGCATGAGGACATGCAACAGGATAGTTGGGGGGAGATGTTGAGCCCAGAATTGGCCCTTTTTGACCATCATTTATCACTGTCCCTTACCTTGTCTTACACCAATTACCTTGGCAATTCAACTTATTGTCCTTATATATTCCCCAATTTACCAAGGTATGGCCGATTATTGTTTTATTGTGTTAATACTTATGATTGTGATGATTAAAGCTGTTCATCTCTTAATCTGTGCTAACATGATGCGATTTATGAAGGTAGTAAGACAATAGACTGCAGGAAGAACGGAGCTGAACAAGTCATGAAGGAACGATCATCGCTTGTGGAAGGTTCCTTGGGGCTCAAATCGGCAATCAAGGCATAGGCGTGGCAGGGCAGCTGTAACCAAAGAACTATCTTAAGCATGTCGCTGCTCGAATCCAGCTGTGAGCTGGAAGGACCGTCACTCTTGGGACGATTAATACTTCTCTCATATTTGGATATTTCAGTTCTGCCACGCGTTGTAACAGCTAGATTATTTAGGGCGCCTGAAGATCAGAGATCTTCATGGCTGCCCAATTATAGGTTTAGATGCTGCAATTTGTATGTATAAATATGGGGAATTACCTCGACTGAGGGGTTGGACAGCAATTAATTAATTCATCTTGTATTAGCAGTCAAGCTGAAACTGTGTACTTATCTTTCTGTTAATATAAGGAGTTGCTTCTGAGTTAAAGAGAGTGTTGTTCAACCAGCGTCTCTGTGTGAAGACTGGGCCCGTCTTCCACAGAGATTGCTGTGTTAAATTAGGATTTCATCTTTCTTGTTGTGTGATGCTTTGTTCTTCCTTTTGTACGCAGCAGCAATATTTATCGTGTGAATTTTCAGTATAGTTAAGGATCATATTTCTGTGAGTTTGGTAGATGGTGTAGAATAACAGTCGACTGAGTAAGGCTCGCTTTATATACAATTCAATTACAGATCATACACACTTGTGTTCATCTTACAGCTGAGTTGCGATCCCCTGGGTTCTTACAATTTATCGTTCTGATTGTGTGTTGCTTGATTTCCATTCTGCAATTTAATATTCTTAGAATAGTTAACTCAATTATTTCACAATTGGATTTCTAGATTACTGCTCAGTTTTTGCTTTACGATTTCCAGGTTGATTAGATCAGGCAAGTGATCGTTCTAGGATATAAAGGAGATTCTTTCCTATTGTTCATTAGATCTGATGTTAATCTTTAATTGATGCATGATAGAGAGGATTTGAATTATAGCAGTGAGAAGGCTTTGGATTGCTTAGAATTCTGGGGATGAACATGACTGATAGAATATAGAAGTATTTATTGCTAATGGTTTAGTGTTTAAGCATATATTGTGCACTTGTCCTTTGAAATAAAAAGACTTTCTCGGGTTGACAATAAATTTCATACGCTCTGTGTGTTGATATTTAATTATCTGCAATTAGAGTGCTTGACAGGGTAGAGTGCTTAGAAAGTATCAAGTAGGTTCTAGTGAGCATCATTTATAACATTCAATTAATATAGATTTTGTAACATTTCACATTCAACATTTATCTTTCTTTCACTAGACAGCCTCCAAGGGAAGGTGCCCTGGATAGCCTTGTGGGCCCCAGATAATGACTCGGTCTAACCTCCATTGCCCGCCACCGTCCATAGGTGAAATGGAGCTACCACCATGTTTCCCTAAAAGTGCAAATGGCCTTACATCATACGAAGGATGAGTGCTCATCCCTTGGCCACTGACTAGCTACATAAGCTTTATTTGATTTCATTTCAAAAAGGCCTAGTGTTTAAAAAAACACAACTAATCGCAACTGGCCTTGCATCCTTTAGATGTAACATGTGTCCTTCCAATGCATTTTTTAGGATAACTGGGCCAGAACACTAAAAGAGACAGTCTAGTGGACACACAATGTGCACCCACACACTCTAGAGTTAAGACACAAGTAAACATGGAGTCTATCCAACATAGAGGCCTGAGTGGGGGGGAAAGGTCCTTGATCTCACAAGTCCAGGTCCAAGTCAAAGGTCAAATCTCAAAGATGGAGGCAACGAATGGATGAAAGACATGAGAAGTGGTGTCATTCATAACAAGGGTATGGTTAAGCCTGTATAAGGTAGGAAATATCAATGAGCATAGGAAAAAGCCTTAACACTCAGGATCATTTATCCACTCACAACAAGTGCATAAAAACAACAAATAATGCAATCACCATGCTAAGTCAAAGCTAGTAATATCAGTAAGAAAGATGTAAGTAATAACACCCAAATGCAATAAGTATACCTACTCAACCATATGCATGTCTCTGAGTACAATCATGAATACCAACTCTGACTGTTCATGGGAAAAGGAAAATATCAATTGCCTTCTCTGCTAAGTGAACCATAGCTAAACCAAGTCCTCTCAATGGGGTCATGCAAGGCCAAGTCATGATATGGGATACTGTTAGACTGCTCTGTAGACTCTAAAGGAATCCACCACTGGATAAAAATGTGCTCAAATCAACCAAAGGACTTGCTCATGCCTCTAACAGGCCTGATTTGCATCATGGTAGCCCTGCTACTATGAATGTGACAACAGTTCCTATGTTCAACATAGGAACATAAGGTTACATTGGTTGTATGATTACACTTATCATTTTTATGTTCATATATTAAGTATAGTAGAGTAGAAGAAATAAGCCCTTAAGAGCGCTAGATAAGATGAACAAGCTCAACATGTGAACATTAGCTTTCATTCATGTTATCACTGGCATTGTTGGCTTATGTCCTTTTATTATAAAGGAAAATTTGATCTATTTAATGTAATAACTAATAAAATTTGCATGTGGTGTTTAGGGATGTGAATTAAGCCACCCTGCCACATTGTCTTACTGCTTCTTCCTTTTTGAGGTACTCCTCATAGGTACTTCAAAGGTTCTCATGCACTCTTCCTTGAAGAGAACATGTCCCCAAGTTGGAGCTAGTTGTTATCGCTTGTGCTGCATGAAGCTTGCACTTGTGATTTTCATCACAACATTTGTGAATTTTTGTCAGAAAGATCGAGCTTGCAGGATCACATTGCTAGATTTCGATGGAAAGTGGGTGCATTTCGGTTTTGGCTTAGAGAATATGCTAATATATGGATGATTTGATGTTGTCGTATGTGGGATTAAATGTTCTAATGGTGGTCTAGTGGATAAGATAGCATGATTTAGATTTTGATGATGTGATGTACCCTCCCTCTTTGGTAGTGTTGATATGTTTTTAGTGATATGTTCCCTAGCTTTGATGAAATTATTTAACACTTGGTGCATTTTATGGAGTGGGAACCCATCAACTTAGGGTATTCACGAGTTTCAAGTATTACGAATTTATTCTTAGGTGTGATGATGAATTAAAAGGAGGTTTTGCTATGGTTTCTAAGGTTTGAGTATTAATGTTCATGAAGATGGAGCTCCCTAACACTTCGACTCTTTTTGAAAGGTTCCAAGCATAAATTGATATGTTTTATAAGTGGTGGTCTCTAGTGTGAGTTCTATAGGTGTTTTTGGTTGGTTTAGCACATGTACCACATTTTTATATCATGTTTTATACCCCTGGTTTGGGTATCAGACTTGCACACACATGACGAGGCTAATTTTTGGTTATTTGACTTTGGTTTGACCACATGAAAAGCTTAGTGTGAGAGCACCCTAGCTCGTTTGGCTCCTTTCACACTTGGATGATGATTATTTCAAGACATATTATAGTTTGCAATGGATCCATCTCCCTCTTGGCACATATGTTGAGGCAAGCATGCATTAAACTAATATTTTATGGCTTGGAAGGTTGGCACACATTCCTAGGTTGCACCTCCTTGTGATGGTTTGGAGATAAACAACTTGTTGTTTGGAAGCTAAAACTCACAGTATCATCTCAATACACGTCCTTCTAAGATGAGTTGGTTATATTGAACATGGATCTAACCTCCTTGGCACTATTCCCTATGGTGCACTCTACTTGGAGGTTGCTAACTTGGTCAAGGTGGTTAGCATTGCACATTCACCAAGGGTGCCTCTCCTATTCAAAGATTATTTCTTGTTGATGCTTCTAGGTTGATTCAAAGGTTTGTTGACTATGATGGGTTGGTTATCTTCGACATGGATCTAACCTCCTTAGCACTATTCCCTAGGGCGCACTCTGCTTGGAGGTTGTGAGCTTGGTCAATGTGGTTAGCATTGCATATTTACCAAGGGTAGCTCTCATATTCAAATATTATTTTATTCTTGATGCTTCTAGGTTGATTCAAAGGTTTTTCGACTTATTCTGCATTAGTTCTCACGTGAGGATTTGTTCACTTGGTAAAGTGTGCCAAAAGTTGGTTAGCTCCACATGTGGATTCTCATGCTTAAAGGGCACACTCCACTTGATGGTTACAACTTGGTCAAGGTAGTTAACTCCTTGTTTCTCTCACATGTTTGGAGGTTGTTATATATTGAAAGAAGTGATTTAAAAGAGCCACACATGCCTCAAGAAGTTGGTTAGACTTAGAGCTACATGTATACATCGAGATGTTAAAAGTTTGTTAAAGCTCACACATGTGGACATTCTTGAAGATAGCACTTATCCTCTCTCCTTAAGGGTGAATGTTTGGAGGAGTTATTTATCATTTTATGCTTGGTCAAGCCTCAACTAATCCACCTTGGAGCCTCTCACATGAGTGGACATTCTCTCTCTCTTGAAGGATGTACTTTTGGAAGGAACTGTTTATTATTTCATGAAGTTTCTTGCCTAGTCAATCACTTAAAGGAAGGAGGTGCCCTATCTTGATGGCTATTATTGTAGTTGGTTCCTAACTAACTCACTATTTTAATATTGTTGAGTCGTCTCAAAGAGTTAGAGGAGAATTATTATTTTATTGTTAAGGAAGTTGAGTTAGACTCTATATAAGGAGTAGCCCTTCATCTTTAATTTTTCATAGTTGGATTTGGGGCTAAACCCTTGGAGCTTAGTTGAATATTTGTTGGATGTATTTGGAGGCTCAATAAAATACTTGATGGATGAGGATATCCTCTAGATCTTAATGCTTTATCTAATGTTGTTGGAATGACCTTAACATATGCTATGGAGTGTGAAATTGTTTACACCCTTCCTCTTTCCTCTATGTTATCAGTAGATTATGGTTTATAATTGCATGCCGTCTCTACTCTTGGTTGAATGCATATAAATTGATATCCATAGTCTTTATATGTATTAGGTTTCATCTTCTTTAGTAATCTCTCTAGTTCAATTTCTGCAATTTGGGACAACAATGTGATGGCTTGTTGTAGCTTGTACTCTTCAGTATCAATAACCATCACCCTTCATTAGGATAGCCTCCCATTTATCTTTGAATTGACTCCAATTCCAAATTGATAAGACACTAATCTTTGGTCAGCTCTTCCATTTTTATGTAAACTTAATAAATTGTTTTGTTGGACTTCATTTCACCTTGTAACCCATTGCCTAAAATTCTAGCTATCCTATCCAAGGAAATCCCCCCTTGTGTTGGAGGATAGCCAACCCATAGCATAGAAGAGAGTTGGTGAGGTGGCAATGGCCTCCCTCTCGGTTCATCCAAGACCTCACTTGAGCTTTTAGGACATTATCTCTCTAAAGGTGAAGGTTTGTGAGGTAACATCCACATGACAACATCTCTATCACACCGAGTGGAAGAACTAGAACCTTTCGACGCAATAATCAAAATAACTTATCCATCTACAACATATTTAAGAAAGGGTATAGATCTTGAGCTAGAGTCAAAGGTGAAAACAATTAACACTTCCTCACCTTGAGTTTTAGATGAGATATGCCAAAAAATAATAGTCAGTAGCTCCATAAAGGTGAAAAGGGGGATAAAAGAAACCTCAAAGACCATGGTGAGAAGAAGAGAGTGATAAAAAAATGGAATAAAGGTTACCACTTCTTCTTCTACTCCTATTTCCATGCAAGTTGTTAAAAGTGTTACAATTATACAAAATGTGCACTCTAGAGAAAGAAGATGGAAATATAGGATTTTAGAGACATCTTCTCATCACTCGTGTGATACAAAGAAAATATAAATAGCCCTATATCATCATATGTAAAGACTAGAAATCTAGACATGAGTTAACCCCCTTCATATTTTTCTATCTTTGCCAAAAAAATTAGTAACTCTAATTGCTTCTCGTCACCTAATTTTGGCTCCAACATGGACTTTGTTACCTCCTAACTTGTAGTTAACTGGAAAAGGTCTTGATCCACAAGTACAAACCAAATGGAAACCTTAGATTGATTTTCAGTCTCACCTCACAATCAATCCTTCACTTTTTAGTCCAACTCTCAAAAGCTAAAGATATTAAATAGAAATGTGTACTTAAGATGCCAAATGAATCCACAACTTAGAATATATAGTTAACTAAATACTTAGATTCAAATGCAAATACTTAAATAAGATATAACAAGAACAATGAGAAGCATAAAATAGACAAATTATCAACCCACGATAAGATATGAAGATTAACCATGCACTACGTGAATTGATAAAATGTCCAGGGCTAAAAACAAGGTTTAGGGTGAAACCCTGGAGGTTGTAAAGAGCTCAGGGATGATTAATCACTAAATGAATATTTCTTATATTTCTCTAATCAAAGAATAAAATTTGAACTAAAAGAATAAAACTAATGAAAGCACGATTCATATTTTGAAGAACCTAGTCCCGAATGCAGCTGTGGTAGACGAACAAGTCACCCATTATGGAAGCCACGTGGTTACAGCTACTCGGAAAGGTGGTGAGTAAATGGGAAAGGTGAAGCCGGACGTCGCATTGAAGGCTGGAGGCAGTGTAACATACCCGACTTCCTCGTTAGTATTTTGAGGAAATGGGGTATAAAATTTTCTTATACTTTATCCAATAACACATATGTTAGTCTTATAAGATTTAGGAAACATAATACTAAAAGAACTACTTAATAAGCTTATGATTCGAATCCTTTATTTTCATCAAACATATTTAAGAGTTATGTCCAAGAATTATGTCTATGTAATCATTTCATTAGGCCTATAAAAAATTATTTTGACTCTCTCTAATACATACATATAATATTCAAATCTATAATCTATTTGAGATAAAAATCCTTTTATGGTAATTAAACCTAACTTATTTTCCTCATACTCATACTTTTGCAATACATAATAAAGTTGCAAGCATAATATATGGCGACAAGTACTCACATCATTCTATTAGTGAGAATACTAATACATATCTTCAACATTGCTTAACATTAACATGCCTACTTACCCATATTTAAAAGCATTGTATCTTATGATAATAAATTTACCATTATGAAAATATTTCCATACAAGACATTCAATCCTCCCTTCTTTCTAAAGAACATATTTTATTTCTTTTTCAGCGGAAAAATCACCTTCCTGCTATTCCAAAGGAATCAAGGAAAGCTTGAAATACAATCATTACAATAGGGCTCAACAAGAGCATCATGTCACTTACAAGAATTGAACCTAGGTGGGGAGGGCAACAATCTTTCCTCCCAACCACCCAAGCTACAACCAATGGACTAAAACAACATATTTATGTAAAGGGGATAATCACCATAAATATATACATGTACCCTTGACATTAAATTTATTCTTTACTACTACACTAATTTCTCAGGTGCTCACTAACATATTGAGTCATAATAATAAAACATTTTTTGGATATATTATAATTCCATATAAAGGGAAAACCACCAATAATAAACAATTATAAGACATTGAAAAATAAACTTATGAAACCATGATGAATAATATCAGCACAATAATTTAGAACACTTACTTAAAAATAAAAGTAGACAAAGCGACTAAAGGCATGAGTGCAACTTTCCTCCCAACCATTTGGCTCTTTGTCCTGTGTATATTACTACCACCGAGAGGCCACCCCCAAGTTGGGCCATGAATACACAAGGGCTAAGATCACTTCTTCAGGAGCTCTCCCACTCTTATATATAAAAGGAGATTAATCTAATCCCTGTTCACACCCCAACCCTATATCTTTTGCAGAAGTGTTTTTAGTTTATTAGGATTAAATACAAAGAAGTTGGGTCTATGCCCTACCTCCACTTATATTTTAAATACAAGAAGGAAAATAATACATAAAGGAAATAGAACCAAGGTCGTGCCTTTTCTTGGTTCACTAATACATAAAGGAAATAGAACCGAGGTCGTGCCTTTTCTTGGTTCACTCACGCATTACTCATAATACATATCAAATCCATATTTATACGAGTCTAGAGCCCCGCCCTCATGGACTCACTCATTCAATGAATATGTGTTAACTAACACTTGAACACTATTAAAAAAAAAATCCAAGATTGTACTTGAATACTTACTTTTCTAAATCGTGGTTAGTTTAATTCCAAAGCATTTAAATAATGGACTGAACCTATGCTCAAGTCTAAGGCCCCCCATAGCATGTGACTTATCAAAAACAAAACATGAAGTACAAGGGCTGCGCCCTTCATAGTTTCTCATCCTGAAGAATAAAATACTAAGGAGAAGGGCCAAAAATACAAGGCGTTTGTTCTATCTATAGAGAGATTACTCTCAGTAAAGGTGTTAGATATATATATATATATATATATATATATATGGAGTGGGCTATTCTCTCGACCAAATGCACCCGGGGCCCACCGGGTGCCGTCGAGAGAGCCTCACGCCGTTTCCAAATCTTTCCGTCTCCGGCCGTCGTCTGAAAAACCCCATCGCAAGTTTGTGGGTCCCCACACCGTCAACTCTCTGACAAAATCCAGACTTTTTCAGCGGGCCGTCAGCATGTCAACATGGAATTAATGCATGGAAGATTTTGAATCTCCCACATCCTCCCGCGAACCCTCTGTTCTCTTCTGCAAACACTCTGTTCTTTGCGAATACTCTGCACCCGGGGTGCAGCTCCTCTTGAAGCTCTGCAGCTGGGTACCAGGTGCAATCGGTCGTATCTGCCTTTCTGTTCATGAATACTCAGGGATTGAGCATACCGTCCGGCCCATCGAAGCTCCGAAGGTTTCACATTATAAAAGACTGAAATAGTAATAGCCCCGGATTTGCATATAAGGACAAGCTCATCCAGACACCATTTTGATTCGGTATGGGGTTCTGGTTTGGACTTAGTTCTCTTTCAATGTTCGGTAGGTCGCTTCGGATTCTACTTTGGGGAGCTGTGGTTTTGCAGTTCCTTTGTTTTGGTCATGGAGAAAGCAGTCATGTACCGGGGTATAGGCTTAATTATGGTGTCCAGATGGTTATGGGGCCGTGTACTGGTTCAGGTGTAGTTGTGCATGCCTTTTCTCTCGCGATGGTCTTTGCCCTTGCCTATTTTTTGGTGTCTTCCTTCCAGAACTGGGGTTGTTTGTTGTTCGTCTTCATTGTCCCTGTAATTGGCGTCTTTTGTTTACTTTGTTGTCGTCGGTTATGTCCTCGGTTTTTTTGTTTAAGAGAGGTTCGGTTGGGGAACCCTTGCTCGTGTTATGTTTGTGGGCATTCGGCTGTTCATGGGCATACGGTTGTTCGTGGCAAGTTTTGTGTGGAATTTGTTGTTTGTGAGTGCATTCATGTGGCTTTCTTGTTCGAAAACAAGCTTTCGTGGTCGTCTTCGAATGTATGAATTGGAGCATTTCATTGGGTAAGTTCTGCATTCTTGTAAGAAGATGTTAATTATTTCGCATTTGTATGTGTGGGTTGCATTTTTGGTGTTTTCGGTCACAGGCATGCCTCTTTTATAGAGAGCTTGTATGGGTTTGACATCGTTCGGATTTCATTTTAATTTGTTTGGGGTGCTCAGGAAAAATGTTTCAGGAATTTAAATTTTCTATCTTCTCGATTGTTGTGCTTTTGCAATGTAGTAACTTTAACTAGGGTCCTGGATTATGTTTGGGTTTTCTGTCCATGCTCTGTAAAATTTTATATGGTGCATTCTCATATAGTCTGCGTGAAAACTCTGCTATCTGTTTCAAATTGGGAAATTTTGCGTTTGCCATCTTTTTGGTGTGCTAAAATTGTCATTGGCGATTGTGTGGATGGCGTTCGCAGATTTGCGGTCGTTGGTTCAAAGGGTTTCAGTTAAATTCATTCCCATTTTCTTCAGCCTTTAGATTTTTTTTTCCTATTTCACATTTTATTTGTTCTCTATGTATGCAATTTGTTTTTTTACATTTCTTTGCGGGTTCTAGTAGCCGGTACCGTGGGGCTCTTTTCCATCCTAGAATTGTTTTCGTCCTCATGCTTCTGTGCGGGTTAAAAGAGTTTGGGCGTTTTCTTGGAGAACCATATTTAAATGCTTGATGTTGGCAAGTGTCTAATGGTTTCGATGTGGTTAATATTTTCTTTATCTGTATCGGGTCTGGACATGCAGCCTGTCATTGTCTTTTGGATCTGTATGGTCGCCCGCATTGGGAGCCTGTGAAACTAATACACGTGTGTTCTTGTATTGACCTTCCTTTGCTCCACTATTTTTTTTGCACTTCTGATGGTTGTAAAGCACTTGAAAATGCAAGAGGAACACCATCTCTTTGTTCCTACATAGCAGACTGCATGAAGATTTTCGGACAGATTCTCTATATTAGCAGATTCAAAGGTTGTTTTAATCTATGTTTCTGTGTAGTTTGTTAGGACACATTGTACCTTATTGATGTTTTTCTCATCTCTCATGAGAGGCCAATAGAAAAGGTTTATGGCATGCTTGTTATCTCATTGATATAATTGATCCATGATTTTCAATATTTCCAAATACTCCTTTCAAATTTCTATTTAATAATCATTAAGGTATCAAGCACATCACATAAAATGGCAGCAAAGGCACACCAGTAAGAAATTGCAAAACCTTCAGAATTGGTGGTGTGTACTACAGAGTCCAAAATGCTATAATAACAGTTGTAACACCTATTAATGGAGGAATAACACAAACAATATTAAACATAAAGCATTAACCCCTGGTGAGCTAGGAAGCTCACTGTAAAAATTCCACTTGTGCATTGTAATGGTGGAATGTAGAATAGTTAATTCAATCAGTCAATCCTAAATTATGAAATATGGTTTATAATTTAGATGTCTTGGACTTAATGATTAGCATCACTGTTATTTTATTTTTTAAATGGGGAGCGATTTATGAGACTATATTATCAAGCTTTCATGACCATTACTGCAAGACTAGCTGAGGACAGCCTGCTAGTAAATGCTGATTATTTAAAAGAACTAAGAGTTAGGACACTTCGTCATCTTCTGCAATATGGTGCCAATGAAGTACATTTGAGTTTAGCATAAGATATGAATAACACAAATTATACAATTATATAAAATTATACAAATTATATTAGGACTTTTATTTCACATACGTTCTCCATGCTACAAATTCCAATTAAGTGCCTCGACTAAAATAAAATTTTGGATTATAGTTCACAATAGCCAACCATATATGCATCTGCAATGGAAAAAGAGCCATTTTCAAAAAGTAACTTTGGAGTTACACTCAGAGCTTCAATCCATGGCTTCACATAGATGTCTACTGAGAAAAATATTATTGTAGCCATAAAATCCATGTAGCACTAATTCAAATTTTGTGAGAAAAAATTGCAAACAAATGCAGTTCGCTACAAGTTAAATTACAATTCAATTCAATACAAACATGTGATAGCATAATACTTCTCAGAAAGCTTGTTCTTGACTTGTACACGACAAAATGCAAAAACCAAACCAGACATTGGCGTAAGGGTGTGAACAAACAATCTAAATCTTATACATCCAACTCTATTTTAAAATTACCACTTCACTAATAACATCCTCTACGGTGCAACCACTACCTCCACAAGATGATAGAATTCTACTAAGGAATCTGATAACAAAAATCTTAAAGCATACAAAATACATTGTTAAGAATATTGTAATGGAACCTATTGATGGACATGGATGGCTAGAAGTAACCTTGGCAAAGCAAGGCCAGAGTGGTCTTGTTATCACCTGAAAATCCAAAAAGGTCTTTAGACTTGGTTGTGGAAAATAAAGTTACACTTAAAATGCCATGGGGATTACAAGCTCACATTGATAAGGTGCAAATCGTCGAGAGAATAGCCCACTCCATCCTTATTGAATGAATTGATCAAAGGAATCACCGATCAATGTTAAACATGGACTAACTTATCAATGTAGGTTGATAGGGAGAGATATATGTCGTAGAAACAATTCCAAAATAGGTTGATTTTTGTCATATCCAACTTAGTAAGAGACATCTTTTAATAAAACATGTGAAAGGGACATTGTGAAGTACTACATGTGATAAGCAAATTTTAAAATCAAAGACATGGGAGTCAATCAACTAGTCAGATAAATAGCATACATTTAAATTGTGTTTAAATTCATCCACTAACCTGATTAGGGTTAGGATAGGCATAATAAATTAAGAAGAATTTATATGAAAAGGTACATCAAGTTATCAATAGACAAATCTTACAATTAATGACAAGAGAGATGATCGATTTGTTCGATATCGAATAAACATTTAAATTGCAGCCAATAAACATTTAAATTGTGCTTAAAATCATCCAACTAATCAGAACTGGGACTAGAAACTATTTTGAGCCATGGCAAGCTCTAGAGGCAGAGTTGATATAATGAAAACTACTTGAGAGTAACCATACAAAGGGATAGACTTGGCAAATAAAATTTAAGAAGATTTTATATACATTGGTAAGTTAGTCCATGTTTAACATTGATCGGTGATTCCTTTGATCAATTCATTCAATAAGGATGGAGTGGGCTATTCTCTCGACGATTTGCACCCGATCAATGTGAGCTTGTAATCTCCATGGCATTTTAAGTGTAACTTTATTTTCCACAACCAAGTCTAAAGACCTTTTTGGATTTTCAGGTGATAACAAGACCACTCTGGCCTTGCTTTGCCAAGGTTACTTCTAGCCATCCATGTCCATCAATAGGTTCCATTACAGTATTCTTAACAATGTATTTTGTATGCTTTAAGATTTTTGTTATCAGATTCCTTAGTAGAATGCTATCATCTTGTGGAGGTAGTGGTTGCACCGTAAAGGATGTTATTAGTGAAGTGGTAATTTTAAAATAGAGTTGGATGTATAAGATTTAGATTGTTTGTTCACACCCTTATGCCAATGTCTGGTTTGGTTTTTGCATTTTGTCGTGTACAAGTCAAGAACAAGCTTTCTGAGAAGTATTATGCTATCAAATGTTTGTATTGAATTGAATTGTAATTTAACTTGTAGTGAACTGCACTTGTTTGCAATTTTTTCTCACAAAATTTGAATTAGTGCTACATGGATTTTATGGCTACAATAATATTTTTCTCAGTAGACATCTATGTGAAGCCATGGATTGAAGCTCTGAGTGTAACTCCAAAGTTACTTTTTGAAAATGGCTCTTTTTCCATTGCAGATGCATATATGGTTGGCTATTGTGAACTATAATCCAAAATTTTATTTTAGTCGAGGCACTTAATTGGGATTTGTAGTATGGAGAACATATGTGAAATAAAAGTCCTAATATAATTTGTATAATTTTATATAATTGTATAATCTGTGTTATTCATATCTAATGCTAAACTCAAATGTACTTCATTGGCACCATATTGCAGAAGATGACGAAGTGTCCTAACTCTTAGTTCTTTTAAATAATCAGCATTTACTAGCAGGCTGTCCTCAGCTAGTCTTGCAGTAATGGTCATGAAAGCTTGATAATATAGTCTCATAAATCGCTCCCCATTTAAAAAATAAAATAACAGTCATGCTAATCATTAAGTCCAAGACATCTAAATTATAAACCATATTTCATAATTCAGGATTGACTGATTGAATTAACTATTCTACATTCCACCATTACAATGCACAAGTGGAATTTTTACAGTGAGCTTCCTAGCTCACCAGGGGTTAATGCTTTATGTTTAATATTGTTTGTGTTATTCCTCCATTAATAGGTGTTACAACTGTTATTATAGCATTTTGGACTCTGTAGTACACACCACCAATTCTGAAGGTTTTGCAATTTCTTACCGGTGTGCCTTTGCTGCCATTTTATGTGATGTGCTTGATACCTTAATGATTATTAAATAGAAATTTGAAAGGAGTATTTGGAAATACTGAAAATCATGCATCAATTATATCAATGAGATAACAAGCATGCCATAAACCTTTTCTATTGGCCTCTCATGAGAGATGAGAAGAACATCAATAAGGTACAATGTGTCCTAACAAACTGCACAGAAACATAGATTAAAACAACCTTTGAATCTGCTAATATAGAGAATCTGTCCGAAAATCTTCATGCAGTCTGCTATGTAGGAACAAAGAGATGGTGTTCCTCTTGCATTTTCAAGTGCTTTACAACCATCAGAAGTGCAAAAAAAAATAGTGGAGCAAAGGAAGGTCAATACAAGAACACACGTGTATTAGTTTCGCAGGCTCCCAATGCGGGCGACCATACAGATCCAAAAGACAATGACAGGCTGCATGTCCAGACCCCATACAGATAAAGAAAATATTAACCACATCGAAACCATTAGACACTTGCCAACATCAAGCATTTAAATACAAGAACACACGTGTATTAGTTTCGCAGGCTCCCAATGCGGGCGACCATACAGATCCAAAAGACAATGATAGGCTGCATGTCCAGACCCCATACAGATAAAGAAAATATTAACCACATCGAAACCATTAGACACTTGCCAACATCAAGCATTTAAATATGGTTCTCCAAGAAAACGCCCAAACTCTTTTAACCCGCACAGAAGCACGAGGACGAAAACAATTCTAGGATGGGAAAGAGCCCCACGGTACCCGGCTACTAGAACCCGCAAAGAAATGTAAAAAAACAAATTGCATACATAGAGAACAAATAAAATGTGAAATAGGAAAAAAAAATCTAAAGGCTGAAGAAAATGGGAATGACTTTAACAGAAACCCTTTGAACCAACGACCGCAAATCTGCGAACGCCATCCACACAATCGCCAATGACAATTTCAGCACACCAAAAAGATGGCAAACGCAAAATTTCCCAATTTGAAACAGATAGCAGAGTTTTCACGCAGACTATATGAGAATGCACCATATAAAATTTTACAGAGCATGGACAGAAAACCCAAACATAATCCAGGACCCTAATTAAAGTTACTACATTGCAAAAGCACAACAATCGAGAAGATAGAAAATTTAAATTCCTGAAACATTTTTCCTGAGCACCCCAAACAAATTAAAATGAAATCTGGACGATGTCAAACCCATACAAGCTCTCTATAAAGAGGCATGCCTGTGACCGAAAACACCAAAAATGCAACCCACACATACAAATGCGAAATAATTAACATCTTCTTACAAGAATGCAGAACTTACCCGACGAAATGCTCCAATTCATACATTCGAAGACGACCACGAAAGCTTGTTTTCAAACAAGAAAGCCACATGAATGCACTCACAAACAACAAATTCCACACAAAACTTGCCACGAACAACCGTATGCCCATGAACAGCCGAATGCCCACAAACATAACACGAGCAAGGGTTCCCCAACCGAACCTCTCTTAAACAAAAAAACCGAGGACATAACCAACGACAACAAAGCAAACAAAATACGCCAATTACAGGGACAATGAAGACGAACAACAAACGAACCCAGTTCTGGAAGGAAGACACCAAAAAATAGGCAAGGACAAAGACCATCGCGAGAGAAAAGGCATGCACAACTACACCTGAACCAGTACACGGCCCCATAACCATCTGGACACCATAATTAAGCCTATACCCCGGTACATGACTGCTTTCTCCATGACCAAAACAAAGGAATTGCAAAACCACAGCTCCCCAAAGTAGAATCCGAAGCGACCTACCGAACATTGAAAGAGAACCAAGTCCAAACAGGAACCCCATACCGAATCAAAATGGTGTCTGGATGAGCTTGTCCTTATATGCAAATCCGGGGCTATTACTATTCCAGTCTTTTATAATGTGAAACCTTCGGAGCTTCGATGGGCCGGACAGTATGCTCAATCCCTGAGTATTCATGAACAGAAAGGCGGATACGACCGATTGCACCTAGTACCCAGCCGCAGAGCTTCAAGAGGAGCTGCACCCCGAGTGCAGAGTATTCGCAAAGAACAGAGTGTTTGCAGAAGAGAACAGAGGGTTCGCGGGAGGATGTGGGAGATTCAAAATCTTCCATGCATTAATTCCATGTTGACATGCTGACGGCCCGCTGAAAAAGTATGGATTTTGTCAGAGAGTTGACGGCGTGGGGACCCACAAACTTGCGATGGGGTTTTTCAGACGACGGCCGGAGACGGAAAGATTTGCAAACGGCGTGAGGCTCTCTCGACGGCACCCGGTGGGCCCCGGGTGCATTTGGTCGAGAGAATAGCCCACTCCTATATATATATATAAAAGATACAAGTAAAAGCGGATAAAAAAAAACCACACAAAAAATAAAACCAGAGGCAGATCACCCCCTTCCATCTCTGCATCTACAAAGTGTGAAAAAGAGACAATAAGGATTTGAGTAGATTGCTCCCTGTACACAACAATCTTAAAAATAGTGATGGGTCAATTCTTTGATACAAAATGCCCTTTTTCTTGCATAGCAGATACAACAGATATACGTTTGAGACATTTTCCAAGGGAAATCACCCAGTTCAAAGAGCAATCAAAATGTAAGTTAAGGGGTGTACTGGGATCAAGCTCCCATACAGAATTCTTAAACGCAGTGTATATAGTTTTTAAAACAGAGGATGCAATATTAATTTAACCTGCATATTGTAAGAAAGAATAAACACAAGGGATCGAGCCCACAGGGCCGTCCCGACAAATATTAATGCAGTCTCAACGAGGTATAAAGTCCTAAGGGCTGTCCCTGCAATGGTTAAAGATCAGCATGCATTATACACAAGGGATCGAACTCATGGATGAATCGTCCTTTCCCACAACACGCTATGGTGAATATATCAACAGACATATAGCTTTCCTTGCAATAGATTAGGCATAGAAAAATACTGAACATGATTGGGATCAAGCTCTTGAAGAGCCGTCCCCTCCCACTGCACAACTGTACTACAATTAGATTTGTATCCAAAGACAGGCCGCCCCCCTTACGACTCTTTTGAAAAATGTATAAATAACAATCATTATCTATAAAATATCCCAATCAAGCGACAAGTGGCAATTTAGGGATTGGTGCTCCTTCTCTTCTAGGTGACAACACCCAAGAAATCTCGCAGTCATAGGAGCGGCTCCTTAATGGAGCTCGCAGTCTCCCCGTCCTTACAGTGGAGTCGCCAATTGCTCAAACAACACAACCCAAATTTCACGAGTTGTACCCTCGCCAATTGCTCAAACAACACAACCCAGATTTAACGATTTGTGCCCCCCTCCATGATCGATTGAGATACCCAGTCTCCCATGATGGGTCGCCTCAGTTTTGAATAGTTAATACAGAGGGAAAAATGGAAACGAGATCGCCCAAGATCCGTCCTCCTAAAGACTTCAACCGTATGATAGAAACAGTCGCCAAGTTTTCTCTTCCCATTGTTAGTTTACACTTAAATGGGTTCAATAATAACATGTGTTATTATAAATACATTAATTATTTCCCACTATATATAGATGTTTAACAATATAGGAGAAGTTAGAGCTTGAATGATTATCATAATTATGATAATCTAGTATTTATCTAAATGATTTTATAAAGGATAACTCATGGCCTATTGCACCATAACAACTATACATAGCTTATAGTAATAGATAAATAAATGGGTAAAAGATGATAGCTTATTTACTAGTTGGTGAATACTAAATCCTTTTTCGACACATTTACGATCAATCGTAACTTAGGACATCACATAAAAAAATTTAGGCTAAACAAGTGAACATCCATTGTTCACTTTTCGTCCCTTGCCTAGGTCACTAAGATGTCTTCTGCTATCAAGACTCTTGGCGTCCCATCCATTCCTCTCTTCCCCTAGTGGATTATGGCCCTCATCGTTAAGTTGCATCATGCCCTCAATCTCCCAAGTCTACAATTAGGAAATAAATAACAATACTTACAAGGTTTATTGGTGGGGCCTTGTCCTTGAGATCCTCATCAGAAACGAGTACATAGTTACATTTTTAATTACCAAAGAATAGGGCAAAAGAGGGATGTTACAGGCAGCGCGAAGTTAATGCACAAGAATAGAAGGTTGGCAAGTCTTATTGCAATGGGATTTATGGTACGAAGCCAAAGGGGTGGAAAAGACAAGAAGCAGACGAGTGGTCTACAGGGATGACAACAGAGAATGAAGATTAATTGGCACAGAAGGGGAGGAGACCTGTGGAATGTTCAAAGGCAAGAAAGGGAAAGGAATGACAAGAGTAGGAGCACTAATGGCAATAATGGGAAACGAAATTATGGAAGCGAAAGAGTTAAAGGAAATAATGGGAGCTTCAACGCTTCGTGGGAGATGGATCAGACCTTCATGGCGACTGTGGAAACCAACAGGATAAATAGCAGGTGGAGGAAAGAAGCAGAGAAGACGTAGTGAGAAGGAGAATAGAGTCTCTGGTAAGAAGACGCTATTTGGAAACTCGGTTGGCTAAGGTAGCAAGCATGCCCCCCACCAAAGAATGAGAAGTAGGCGAGGAGGTAGAAGTAGAAGAAAGAGGATAATTTTGGAAAATGAAGAGGAGAAGTGGTATATGAAAGGAATCCCGGATTATATGAAGGAAAGAATATTCGAAATGGAGGAAGACGAAATGGAAGAAAGGATGGAGCACCAGGAGGCACCAGTGGAGGTAAACCCATATTGGATCCTACGAAGGATTCTAGAAAAAATAATGTTGGGGAGGAAAATTTTTGGGGACGTGGTGCATCAAGTCCTCAATAATGTCAAAGAGGACCAAGGATGTAATATCATGGACATGGAAGGGGTCATGGGTTTGGCAAAGGCCCCATACGCTCGTCAGGAGGATCAAGGGGAACCACCGAGGAATGCTACGGAAATTTATGCTCAAGTGAACGAGGACCAACCGAAAGACCAATCTGGAAATGAGTTGATGGCACATGAGACTGCGGAGCTGCAGAAGGAAGCAGACAACCGAGCGACAGAGGAAGCACGTGGATCACCAACGGAGGAAAAGGCGACAAAATTACTCCCCTGAGTAATTCAGACTCCCTTTCAGTATCATTTTTGCAGAAGTGGTAATGTCGAATTTTCCCAATTTTGCTCTAATAAGCCTCACTATAAACATTGATAAACAAAGACCTTGGGGTGGGGCAATAATGGGAAAGTATAATGCTATATTACCAAGTGAGGGGTACGCTTGGGGGGCATAGAATGGTTTTTCTGAAAGATATGTTGTCATAGACTATATGTGGCATAGCTATATGTGGGGAACAAATTCTATAGGGGGAAGGAGGCTCAGCTATGGTGAGGCTCTCTGTTATTTTTTGGAACAATTGTGTAATATGAAAAGATGTAATGGGGTAACGCATGGTAGCGGAAATGAAGGGAATAGAAGCAATCATAGACTTGAGGAGGGTCATTTTGTAAATTTATGTACAGACAATTTCAAACAGTAATATAATTTTTATCTCTTACTTATAAAAAAAAAATTGAAGAACCCAAGCTAATAAGAATAAGAAGTAAGAATCTTTAATAGTACTTAGAAACTTGAAATAAAACTTAATCACCAATTAAATTAAACTAATTGCAAGAATGAAAAAATAAATAAGCATTGAATATTTGATCAACTATATTATTAAGAGCTAGGTGATTATGCTCACAAGGCTAAGTGATGAAAATCACCATAAAATTAGTGCTGAAAACCACTTTAAGTTTATATTCAATTAATGTAAATTAAAGCTTTCAAGAGAAACTTAATCATGAGTAAAAAAATAAAAATTTAATTAAATTCCAAAATTATAAAATCGTCAAATAAACCACAAACAATATAGCTTGAAACTACAAGTTATCTTAGTAAAAATATGCAATATTGAAGATGCTTGCTTACTGAAATTTATTACAGAAATTATTGTGTGCAACTCAGAAATCTCAATTAAATCTTTAAGCTCAACATGAGCTGCAAAAAATCTGGTTTATTTGCACAATTGTGCACATTCCAGATTGCAAAAAGTTGGACTTTATGCCAATAAATAAGACAAAACTTTGAAATTAAAGAACTTATTTAAGATGTAATCTATGAATACAAATTTCACATTCATTTAGTAGATTTAATCCAAAAAAAGGTCTTCAATAAAGAACAAGTAGATATAAATATTATGAAACCTAAATGAGATTTTTGTAGAGTTATTAGATTTCACCTTAAAAGAAAAAGAAAAGTTTTTTTATTTTTATTTTAAATATATAGATGATTGTAGGGAGAGATTAGTACCAAGAGATCCAAAGTCATATGGATTCACCCCAAACTTACCAAGAGGGCCTTGCTTAGAAAGATCACCAAGAGAAGAAGATTGATCTAGGGTAGCCTCAATCTATTTGATGCGTTGAAGGGAGCTTACACAAGATCACATAGGGAGAGAATAAAGGAGAGATTAGTACCAAGAGATCCAAAGTCATATGGATTCACCCAAAACTTACCAAAAGGGCCTTGCTTAGAAAGATCACTGAGAGAAGAAGATTGATCTAGGATAACCTCAATCTATTTGAAGCTTACACAATATCACGAAGGGAGAGAATATATCTCTCCTTTCTTTCCCTTGGGGTGCACTCTGCAAAGAAAATGTTAGTATTGCATAATCCAAATGAAGGCAAATATTCAAAAACAACTCTCTTCCCAGTAAAATAACAAATAAAACTATGATAGAGACTAACATACCATACACTTCTTCCAACTAGGTAGTAGTACCCTTTTAATGGCCGAGCAAAAAGGAAAGAAATGGCAATGCTATTGTCATATTATCTCCAACAAGAAGCAAGGGAGAAGACACAAATACACTTAAATCCCAAGATTTTTCTTTCCAAGCCTTTAGATTGATATTCAATAGAGCTCTTCTAATAATACAAGATAGACCAACAACAACCAACAAGACAAATGAGAGGGGAATTGAGACTCAACTTCCTCATTAAAATATTATTTCTTTGTCTAGAACCCTAGATCTATTCTAGAACCAAGTAACTAGATTTTTTTACGTCTAGGCATTTTCAAAAAAATAATAAAGTAAAGAGGTGGTTTCAACAAACACTTTGACAAGTCAAAAAGGAGGAGGCGCCTATCTTGGAAAAGAGATGAATTAGTTAAAAAAGAGGAATTCTCAAGAAGAAGAGACATTTGATCTTAGAAAGGGGATAAATCACAACCAAATCATGGAACGACATGCCAATGGGATAAAAGAAGGAGAACGACCCCCCACATGTGAGAGGATTGAGGAAACGACCCATAAATTACTCCACGTGAAAGAAAAAGGGAGGACAGTTGACACGTGTGAGTAAGAGGAGGTTAAAGCAGGGTGTGATTTGCTCAACTAGGAGGGAACTGGGGTTTACGAGGCCAAAAACATGTTAAAGTGCCCCATGTGTCATCTTCAATAGTCAAACAAGTAGAATACTAGGGTGAGGAGCATCCAAGTGGCATGCATGGGGATGTGTGACTACATAAAAATATGTTGAGATTCTAACATGAGGAAAGGGGAATTGGATTTTAAAAGTTAATTAAGAAAAAAGAATATTAAACCCAAAATTTGAGCTAGGGAAAGGCTCCTCTAACCATCCAACTTATGTTTAACAACCAACAAACCTTAATAATTATGAACAAGTGCAAGAGGAACTCCTAAAAGACTCTAAACTAACTAGGAATGACTCGACACATGTACATGGTGACTAAAAGCGAGATGTAATTGACCAAGGGATAAAGCAGCTCAACAACTAGGTCAAGTGTACTAGAATGTGCTCATGGCTTTGGCAGATTTTTCCAAGTGAAAAAACTTCGAAATATTTATATTACAACGATCTAAACCTTTCCCGATAAAAAAAACACCCCTAAGTCATTTCCTAGTACAACTATCATAAGCGAGTTTATTAAACAATATAGATTGGCCCTTTATAAATAATTACAAGTGTTATCTCACTTTTTGCAATATGACCATAGACAAACTAGATACAATAGTGATGAGAAGATTTGAAAAATTGTTTGTAAAAGTCTTGCAAGTATAGATCTTTGGTTCACCATCATCTTCAATCCACAAACTAACCCTCATGCAAACTAAGGGGTAACAGAGCCCAAGTCATTAACTTGTAAAAATTTATGGCAAGCCAACACCCACTCTATATAAGTTGGACATGAGGGCCACCAAGGTGAGAAGTTCTACTCGATAGCAATAGAGAGAAAAAGAAGGCATCAACATGTATTCTTACCCAAAATCCCTTGTGAGTCAACTCATTAAATAATTTTGCAAAAGAATTTACGTGGATAGTCATTCAGATTCCCACGGAAATAAAACGAGGTATCCCATCCCCATGGTAATATCCATGTAAAATAATGAATGAAAAAGAAGGCATCAACATTTATTCTTACCCAAAAACCCTTGTTACTCAACTAATTAAATAATTTTGCAAAAGAATTTAGGTGGATAGTCATTCAGATTTCCACGGAAGTAAAACGGGGTATCCCATCCCCATGGTGATGGTAATATGCATGTAAAATAGTGAATAAGCAAGTCACTTTTGCATGAAGGTAAAATACAATTGGTGTCTCCCTTAGAGAACCAAAGGAAGGAGAGAATTTATATATCATATTTTAGAGTTTAATGCTTCCTAACATATATATGTATGTATCTTGAAAAACGCTTTTAACTTGAATACAATGTGTTTTTTCAATAATAATGGGAAGAACAATGACTGTTTTGGACAAAACCAAAGTCTAAATTTTGGAAAGAATATGAATAAGTTATTTGCATTTAAAATGGGTAATAATGGGTTCCTGGTTACTTGATTATGGTTTACATAATTTTACAAATATGTAAACTATACAATTGACAATGCAATGTATTGACAATTTTTTTTTGGCCTGAGATTATTTTGTGAGAAAGGGAGAAGAGCACTCGGGTATTTTTTTCTCTATGTAAAACCCTTTTTCAAGACCGTTACAATTGTATTATGGCTATTAGATTTGGGTAAATCATGGTTTTACAAACCCTTTTTCAGAACAGTTACAATTGTATTATGGCTATTAGATTTGGGTAAATCATGGTTTTGCCTCCAAGTTTGGCCAAGAGAAGAAAATGGCTTTTGACATTTCACATGAAATAAAATAGAGATTAAGTGCTTAAATAGAGTGTAGCAAAAGTATTTCAAGTGAAGTGAACTAGTTATTCTTCTTTTCTATATACCTCATAAAACTATAGAAATGTCGAGTTGGTTTTGTCGGCTATAAGTTAGAGTGTCTTAATACCCAAAATTGACATCCTTTAACTAAGGTCAATACACACGCACAAGTGCTATTATTGTTAAAAATAACAAAAAAATCAATACAGTCAATAAACTGCGTATGAAAGCAAGTAACACACAATTCATAAAAAACAATAAGATACCTCATATAACCAGTTAACAAACAGCAATATAAATTACTTTTTTCATAAATTCATTTCCTTTATTTAAGGATTAAAAAGCATGTATAGCTCATATATGAATAGCCCTCTGCCTCATGAGGTTTTAGAACTGCTATATCAAAACCTAGATTGATAGTTGTTTTTTTGGGGGTGTGAAACCTTTTCCCTAAAACCTCTTTTTACCACTTTATTTCATAAAGAAAACAAGGCTCACATTAAATGGACATGGAGCTTATACACACGCATTATGTAGTAAGGCTAACCAAAATCCATAAGAAAAAAAAAAAGACAAACTGCCTTACCATGGCCCTGGAAAACGTGTAGCTACTGTGATACCCGCCAAAACATCAACAGTCTGGCAGTAATATGTTCGCCATTAGCTTGTCTTCCTCGCCTATTTCGCAAGCACTCCAAACCCAATTCATCGTAGGTTGGGGTCTCTTCTCGTTTATACTCCGAAAATCACAAAGGCAACATGCAAAACTCTGCGTCTACCGAGATTAGCACAACATAACCCCCTTCCTCTCCACACACCATAACACGGCTCAACAATTTGCACACTGTCACTGCTTGGGCAGACGAAATCACTGCAAGAAAAAGAAAGATGTATCAACCTTAAAACTTTAATCCTCCCCAACCCTTCCATTTAACACAATGTAAAATAAAACGAAGAGAACTTGTTTACCTGAAAAGTGGCTGAGCGATGTGCTCCGGAACCATTAGCTCGGTTCTAAGATCTTTAGTGGGACAGCATACCAGCAGGTGCAGATATGTGTCTCTCGACTTGCAGAAATTGGGGAAATTTGCTAATTGAGGAACAAGGGCGCTAGCAATCCAGAAACCCATTCCAGATAAACATAAAGAAATCGAGTAGAAATAGAAATTCAGAAACAGAAAATGAAGACAAACGGAATTGAAAGCAAACAGCAGCGCCGCACATAAAACGATCCTCATTCAGAGAAATCTTAAAACACATCATCGAAATAGACATACACAAGTTACAACACAAAATAGCCATTCGCCATTATCCTTCCTCGGTTTTGCTGCGACACACAGGCAGAGAGACGGCAGCTTTGACGGTGTTACACATACTTCTCGTTTCCGTCTGTTCGCTCTGTTTTTCTAATTTGTCTAACTTCGATGCAACAACTCCATCATGTCCAGTCCACGTCATAAAAAAACAAAATGTATCTGTGTCTCCATCTCACTGTCAGTGCATCTCACACATATATCTTTCTGTCTATCCCTCTCCGTCATGTCACTACATCTCATACAGAGAGAAAGATCTCTCACACAGAGAAAATCATCGCTACTCAATCCCGAGTAACATCAATATATTTTCTGTCCATCCCTCTCCATCATGTCACTGCATCTCATCTCATAAGAGAATATTTCTCGCACAGAGAAAGATCTCCATCGATACTCACTCCCGAGTACCATCACTCGTGAGTACCATCAATCCTCCATCGCTAGCGAAAATAATATTGTAGATTTTAAGACATTTTAAAAGGTCAGCCTTACTATAAACAACGAGTAGCCAAGAGTTTTTAGTTGGAATGGATTAAAGTGTCGGATGCATGGATAAGTAGTAAAGCCTAGTTCGGTTGAAAAAAAAGTAGCAAAGCCTAGTTGCAGAGCAGTCAATCTGTGTTTGTATGTTGTTATTTCTGTCATATTTGTGTCTTAGAGATTAAAACACCCATCAAACATAGATCTATAGCGGTATAGTTCATTGTCCAACTAAATTACCCTTTAAAATTCCAGCAAAACCTTGAAAACTACCCGATTAGCGTCGGATTCTTTGGAACAAGTATCACAAAGTCAGCATCATCTTCTGTGTATAGACGTTATCCACTGTTAATACAAATGCAAATGATGGCAGCCCATTATCTAAGCAATGATATTTCAATGCTCCTTGGAAATAACGTAGCATAACTAGGTAATAGTAGAAAAAACGCCAGTGATAAGACGAGCATACGATGTGCTTGTACCTCGATCATTTAGGTAAAGGCACTTTTACCAACACTGGTACAAGGGATTTCGACGGTGGATTATCATTATGCCAGTAAACAATAATACCTATGCCCACAGTTTCCTATGCCTGGATTTGGCATCTATTACACGTGCAAGCATTGTGATAGATGGTATCACCCGCTCAAACACGTATAGGACAACCGTGTTGTGCTTTTTAGAATTGTGAAAAGGGATTTCGATGGTCAAGTTTTATACAGATGTGGAAGCATCAAATTGTCCATCGATGGTCCATATTTCCTTCTGCGTGTACTTATTGGGTTTTTTGGGAGCAATAATTGCAAAATAAACATAAGAGTCAAAGCACTGAACTACAATTGAAGGTTGCCACATTAGAGGGATACAAATTAAGGTTGCTCTTTATAATTTTTAGCCATGTCACTTTGTCCCCGGTGTTGTTGCATGTATGACAACATTGAAGGCAAGTTTGAAGAATCTAGAGTTGGTCATGGGTTGTTTTTTTCTTTCTCGAGGATGATTCATTAGCTAGTAGCGTTATATCATGATGCAGTTTCTCTAAGTGTAGGGTACAAACTCAAATAACATGGAAGTACGTAAATTTAAGAAGAACTTACAAGTCAATAAACAGATTTAAATTAATGATGAAAGATTCTACACTCAATCTTGGTCAACTAAATGGGCATACAAGCGTCAAAACCGCTTATCATTATACAAGGGACGCAACCCATGTTCTCCTCTACTAAAACAAATTAAGTTAGATAGAAAATTCAATGAGTTGAAAAATCCCCATCTCTCAATCCATATCCGCCTTTTTATTTCTCCCAACTACTCTAATTCCCCCCTAAAAGATCTCTAGATGTTCTCTCTCCCCAAGACAAAACCGACTTCATAATTATTGCTTTTAAATTTAGAAGCAACAAATCCATGAGAATTTTGAACTGCGTGTCGACAATTTGTTATTGAATGCTCTACATCTTACTCCCCACCTTGAAAGAAAATATGAACTTCATCATTCATAGTTCTTTTCCTATGTTTTCTCCATTGATCAAAATAAGATTCAAATTGCACATTGTCTGATTGCTTTGTTTCGAACAACCAATTCATCAATCCTTTCGCAAGAAGCCTAGCACCTTGCCATGTTCTTCACTCTACCCCTGTTGAATCTTTCGATTGTCCAATCATGCTTTGAATGGGGTATTGCTCCTTTATAGCCATGCATGGCTCTAGAGTGACCAAAACCATCTCAACATGGCAAACTGAACTAAATACACTTGGCATTCTCGCTCTCATGTGTATGGGAAGAAATCTACTTCCCATTTCTGCTACCAACACCAATCCCCTTTGGCACACAATAGCATTACTGTGTGGAAAACTTATATGCTCCACTTGGTTGCTGCAAAGTTGGTCCAATGCCCTGTCACACATAAGTGCATACTGCCTGGCTGCCTTAATATCATATTTGTAATGTTGGTATACCCAATCAAAAACACTAACTTGAACGTCCTCTTGCATGTTTGCATGCATTGTGACATCGTGGCCTCCATGATGTACCTCCTCAACCTGTTGTTCATCTAAGTCGTCAGTGAAAACTCCAATATTATCATTAACAAAACACCCCGATTCAATCTCTTTGTCAACATTTACATCAAACTAAGCTTCCAACTCACTATCCCCGTCTGGCAAACACTCATTTTCAATCTCATTTTTTCTATGTAGGAATAATATGTAATTCACTGTCAATGGATCTCTCTATGACACACTCTAATTCAAGCCATTTGTCTGCATTTAATCACAAACAAAGGTTCATGGTCACATGCATCGTCCTCATTTTCCAAGTTATAGGATTGGCATTTGCAATTCTCTTTTAGCTTGTTCTCCTCACTCACCACACTATGTGTTTCTTCTATATCACAACTCACGTCAACTAAGGTCAATGATTCAAGTTCATGTCCTACTAAAATACTCTGAGATTCAACCGTGTAGTTCTCATTAGTGAAAAAATGGAATTATGCGTCTACAATCTTCCTCTTTTCACTTCTATGGTTTTCTTCTTCCTCCAAGGCCCTTATCCTTCTTCTTAAGGCTTGGACCTCTACTTTTCTATGCAATCTTTCTTTACACTCTTTGATCAGTTGCCTAATTGCTTGTATCTATGTCGTGATCCATTCTTTCTGTTATTGAAATCCCATTTCTCCTTCACCATTTTTAACTTGTTGCAATTTAACCAGTAATATTAATGCACTTGTGTGCAATCTAGTGCTCCTTCGAGCACAGTTAGTTCTCCTCTCAAACTAACTCTTCATTTTCATCAGATAGTTGTAAACCTACAACAATTGCTCTCCTTCGGGCCATATTCTAAGGAACAAGTTACTCTAATACCAAAATGATGTAGTCTCTCTAACTGCGGGGCACACACTCAAATATGAAAAACCACAGACTACAAAAAATAACAAGGAAATACGTAAATTCAAGAAGAGCCTACAATTCAACAAATAGATTTAAATTAATCACAGAAGATTCCACACTCAAATACATCCCTCTCCTTAGCCAACTAAATGGCCACATGGGCCTCAAAATTGTTTATCATTCTACAAGGGATGCAACCCCTATTCTCCTCCACTAAAATTAATCAACTCAGATAGATAATTCAAAGAGAAGAAAGCCCCCCCTGCTCTCATCCCAGGTCTGCCTTTTTATTTCTCCGAACTACTCTAATTACCCCGCAAAAGATCACTAGATGTTCTCTCTCCCCAAGATGGAAAATTTTAAGGATCCATAATTTTCTTAAAGTGCATAAACCTTGGTGAATCTTACTAATTTTTAAATTTTCAACCATAAAATGTTTGGCAAATTTTCGAAATATATTATAATTTCTAAGGAATTTATATAGTTTTTGGACAATTTTGGCGATTTTTAGAGTTTAAAAAAAATTATCCCATAGAATTTGAGCGAATCATTTTAGAAAAAATGGAAAATGGTGAATCTTTTCTTGGAAAAAAACATCGAAAAATAACCCATGGGATAAATTTCGCCCCTATAATTTTTCCTGATCCCCAAGACAAAACCAACGTCGAAAATATTGCTTCTAAATTTAGAACATGGAAAATTTTAAGGATCCATACTTGTCTTAAAGTGTAGAAACCTTGGCGAATCTTACTAATTATCAAATGTCCACCTTTAAAATGTTTGGCGATATTTTAAAAAAATATTCAAATTTCTAAGGGGTTTATCCAGTTTTTGGACAATTTTGGTGATTTTTAGAGTAAAAAATTTTAATCCTATGGATTTTGGGCGAATTATATTGAAAAAATAAAGAAAATGGAAAATATTTTTTCAAAAAAAATCTTCAAAAATAGCCCATGGGATAAATTTCGCCCCTAAAATTTTCACTGATTTAGAAGCAATAAATCCCTGAGAATTTTGAATGATAGGGACGTGTAGGTAGGTTGTTACAAAATGCTTTACAACATATCATTAGAGGTTGATGCCAAGTTTCACCCACATCAAGCCAACTTCAAATTGGTTCTTCATCATACATTCTAGATGATATCCATACCTATGTTCCAAATCCTTGTGCAAAGAAAAAGTAGCAGCATGGCATAGGGCAATGATTATTTTAGTTTCAGAGTTTTATTAGAACGGTTCCCAATTGAATTGATGGAATTCATATCATTGCAATCATTGCAATTAATGATATGTTTCACCATAAGATCAACCTTTGAAGTTTCGTGTAGCATCCATGATTTACAAGGTGATCAACAAATATCTTCACTCAAAGAAAATATCATTCATATATCTGCAGTCAGATTTGGAAATTGGAAAAACTTGTGACAAAATTGGCCTCAAATCCCTCTTGGGAATGCTTCTCATTGAAGGAAATGGAATCTACTACAGTCAATTTCATCCTAGGTTTGTGGCTTGCCAACCCTTCCTCTAACATCATGCCTACACACTATCAAGCTTAGAAAGAAACCTTTTGGTTGGCTCGGTTCTATATAAATAGAAATGTATTTACCGACAAGTGTGAAAAAAACCTTGTTGAGGAGGAGGAAATTGCTAAGAAGAGAACCTCTCCCAAACCCTTGTAATTTGTTCTAGTTGCCAGGGAAAATCCCCCAAACCCTAATATATATTGGATGGATGCTTAACATTGATGCAAGGAATGTAGGGTGGGAAGGGGTCAACCTGTTGGGGAACAATACATTTTCTAAATTGGGACCAACATTGGATGGTGGTGGGAAGTTGTCTAAGGAAGCAACCTTTGTTGAGTGATTCACATCGAATAAAGTGAAATTAACACTTGGACTCATTGTCGAAGCCAGACCACCATATAAACTCTAGAGAAATGATGAAGACGGGTTGTTTCTTATACATCTCGGAGAAACCCTACTCAATTACTTTGAATTGAATTATATATACACACACATTTGATCATACTTGAATTGTTTAGATGCATTGAACAAAACCTTCTAGATGTAACTGCCTAAGTGCTTCTTCTAGCTTCTTCTTCTTGTAAGTAGTAGTAATTACACTTTCCAACACTCCCCCTTAATTAGGACTGCTAACATTTATACCACTAACATACTACAACAATGTATTTTTGAATGCATGTGTGGGCCTATAAGACAATAGATTTTCTGACACTGCTGGTATCAGTCTCAACTAGGCTTACATGGATTCAAAAATGACAAATAACACTTCAATTCTATTTATTCACTGGTGCAAGATCTTGTTGTTGATTCTTCTTCTACAAGTTTTCTTTTTCTTCTTTTGACTCCAAACTTTGAACTCAACAACTTTTATTATATTCTTCCTCATCTTCAACTTAACTCCGGGTTTACTTTTCTTCATAATTTATTTTTTCATCCTCAATATTTTCTCAGGTTCCTTGGACCTTCTATCACTAGCTTCAGCTGCAAAAATCGTTTCCATCTGTGATTCATCATTCAAATGTTGAATGCCCATTACACTATGGGCCACAATCCCAATATTTATTTCGAAATGTTGTAGTCTGGGCATAGGAAGATCCTACCCACTGTGGGATTGAGGTATGAAGAGTACAGTCTTGTACTTGTGGTTTTGATTTGTATACTGCTGTATTAGTCCTGCATGACAAATCTATGCCAGAAATCATATTGTGGATAAATTGGTGATTATGTTAAGACAACGATTGAGCTTATATGACTTGTTTTTAAGAAGTTAGTTTGGAAGAAGACAAATTGATGAGTACCGGGAAGCATCTTGGAAAAAATATATCTGTAGTGTACTTGAGGATATATTTGAATGAATATAGGGAGAAAATTTTTTACTTAAGGGTTTGTGTAGACAGTTCATAGTTGACGATCCTACTTTGATAATGACAACCTTGATACAGAAAGCAAGTTGATTGAGTTCATGACAGTAACAAAGTGATAGCATGTGACATGATAGTGATCAGTATGTGAAGGCAAGCTGATTCTTGCACCATGAGGTTTGGATACCTCACATCTTCTTAGTTGGATCTAAGAAAACCAGGCTAGGCCCTGTTGTTAGATTTGGTGCTTTTTAGTCAGTTGGTGCTGATGTAATGGGGAAGATTGAATTCTTCATTGTAATTTATATCAAATTATAAATCAATTTTACTATACTTGTCTTGTGATGTGTCTCGTATGATTTATGTTGATGACATGCTTAATTGATGAATGTTGATGTACTTAGTAACTTAATGTGAATGATGAACTCTGCTTAAGTTTTGAGAAGTACTTAGTAGATTAATGTGAATGATGAACTTTGCTTAAGTTTTGAGAAGTGAAAATTGTTAAGGGTCCTAGCACACTGATTCACCCCCCCCCCTCTCAGTGTGCCATTGTGTCCAACAATTGGTATCAGAGCGGGCCTTCACCACAAGCTTTTCCAGCTTGAAGGATATCTATGGACACACAATGGAAGGACAAGCAGAGTTCTCCAATGATGAGGTTCCAGTATTTGATGTGACAAATTACTTTGGATAGATAAGCAAGATGAAAGCTTATCTGAAGAAGTTTGGTGCTTGGGAGATTGTGATCAATCCACCCATTCCGTTCAACAAGAAGACCAAGACAACTGCGCAAAAAGATGCCAAGAAGGACCACCATTGTCTTGAGATTTCTTGTAGATGGACTCTCAAGCTCTGTCAAAGAGAATGTAGGAGAATACACTTCAACCAAATACCTATGGTTTAAGCTGGAAAGTGATTACCAAAGAGGAAACCAAGACACAAAGATGGAAACAGAACTCAAGCCCACTGAATATGTGAAGCAAGAAGAAAAGGAAGTGCAAGCATTAAACATCATGGAAGGTAAGGATCATTCTGATTGCAATAGATTTGAATGTGGTGATGTTTAAAGTCTACTTGCAGAAGATGATAAGGAAGACTTGTTGAAATCCAATCATGCACTTGCATATACCCTAATGGATATTGATCTCAAATACAATCTGAGGCTCAAAAAGAAAATTTTGAGGTCCTTCAAAGAATACCAAAAGGAGACAATGGTATTTCTCAAGAAACTGAAACACAAGAACAAAGAGTTACAAGATGAGCTAAAACACAAAAAATATGAAGTTGAAAGATTAAATGCCAAACTGATCAGTCAAGCAGAAAAACAAGAAGATCCTAGTGAAAATTCATAAAAGATTGAAGAAACAAGGAAGGATAATGTTGATTTGAAGATTCAACTTGAGGAAGCCAAAATGATAGAAGATGTTTTGAAAGACCAGTTGGATGAAAAAGAGAAGACTTGTGAAAATCTTGAAATGGAAGTGGTTGATATCAGGAAGAAAAATGAAAATTCAAGTGCCTATGTCAAGTTCGACAACAACTCTACCATTCTAGATGATATCTTGAGTTGTCAAAGATCACCTTTTGACAAGACTGGTTTGGGTTACAATAAGAAAGCAGAAAACTATGAAGATAGCTCAAAGACTCCTAAGAATACTAAAGCAAGCCCATCATCCTCCAATAGTGAAATCCAAGATGCCCCTCAGATACTTGCAAAATACATCAGAAAATTTGGAGGACATCAAGGAGTTTGTCCTACTCCTCAAAGCAAGTTCAGAAAAGAGACATCCTCAAGGTGGAATCAGGCATCCAGGTATGAAAATAGTTTCAATGGTCATTGCTACTCATGTAATGATTTTGGTCACAGGGCATTGGATTGCATATCTCATTCAAGAAGTGTTGGGCCTCCCAACAATATGGTTAAATGTTGGACATGTAACTGTGTTGGCCATATTGTTGCAAATTGCCACACCATGAGATGTTACAATTGCTATGGATTTGGTAACAAATCCCAAGACTATGCAAGTCCAAGAAAACAACCTATGATGAGTCCCTCATACACATCATCTATAAGAACCTATGAAACATGGAAGAAGAATAATGCAGGAAGAATTGAAGCTCAAAAGACATGTGCTCAAATTCAAGGACACTCTTAGGTATGGATGAAAAATAATGTATTGTTGAATGTGAATGAAGTTTATCAGTGTAAAAAAGATGGATTCCATGTGGCAATCCAAGCTTGAGGTCTTTCAAAGACCTTAACACACCTTGAGTTCATGAAGTTTGGAGGATGGAATCAAGGGTAAATGATGGTTGCTTCAAGCAGTGGAACAAGTCCAAGGATCGTAGCTACAATTGGCATGTTGACAGGGGGAGCAGTATGGTTAGTTTTTGTCATCAATGATAAAGAAAAGAAAAAGAAGTAAAGCAACATGGTGATGTTTGGAGGATTGTCCTTGATGCATGCTTACCTTTTATGAATTTACTAGATGATTGTTGATTCATTCCTTGTAGCATCCATAAAGTGTACCAATGACTCTCTCTAGCTTTGGATATGATTGGCAAGAATGTCTTCAAGAAACACTTGTTGTTGGTATCTGATTGTATGCCATATATTGGGAATATAGTTGGTTATAATCCAACTGGTTATCGAGATTTTTATCATTGTATGAAAAGCAACTGGGAGCATCCAATGAATTGCAAAATTCTTGAAGAACTACAGCTTATGATTGGATCAATTTTATCTGTAGATCAATCACTGAAACAGGGCACTTATATAGTGCAAAATGGACCAATTTTGTGAAGGCATCTGAATTCACATCTACAACAAATGTTGAAAGACTCTAAACTCTAACCTTGGGTTACTCAAATACAAAGCCAAATTCTTGAAGGCACATGTAAGATCATTCACCATAGAAGACATAGAGACAATCTTGTAAATAAAAGATGTCTTCCTCCCTCGAAGAGGCCCTTGTTATTCATCTCAGTTTTTCATTATTAAGGTGTGGATTACTTTCTTCTTGTTTATTTGTTGACCAACACGACCTCAGTCGACAGGGGTTCGCCTCACTGTCGATGCATACCACAGTCTCCCTGGGCACTGGCCCGGGCAAGTTTGAGCCCACCCAGCAACACCCGTAGAGCGGATGAGGTCTCACCCGAGGCGTCCAGGAAGAGCAGACGAAACCATGTTTCCGCCGAGGGAGGAGGAGAGTTGTGGATGCATGGACTGATTCTATTGCAGTATTTTAACCAGAAATATTAAACATTTGGCAAGGAATTATAACATATCACTTCATCGCAGCATTCAAGGACTTATACCATCGCAGCATTTATCATCACATTCTACATACTACTTAATCGTAGCAATTATCATCATAGCAATAACAAGCAGGCATTGCATTAAACAACATTCATACACTGCGTCATTACACAAAGTTTGTACCAAAACATCATTGTATTACTGTCAAGATCATACACCGACAAAACAAAGATCGCGCATCCAATTTGTCTTCCCTATCTCATTCCTCACTCTCCCTCTCCCTCTAACACTTACAACTCTCATGTATTTTAAGGATTTTGCCCTTACAATATTTTTCCACTTACAGCTAACTCCCTAACTGTCTCTATGGACAATTGACCCAATATCTAACTAACTTGGTCCAAATTACCCCAAAAACCCGCATACCGCGGTATACTAACTCTCTATTACATAATGTATGGTCCAAGTGACCCAAAACTCGCCAACTGCAGTATTCTTTGGCACAAAATACTCCTTTCGCGCTCTACTCTAGCGTGTCGCGGTGTCAGTGGTACCGTGATCTTTCCCCATCAAACCGCCTGCCAACAGGCCCCCAACACAATCTTGTGGCTTTCCCTCGAGCCATGTTAACTGCTGGACAGAGTGCAATTCGAACTATGTTATGGTAATTGTTCTTGTTGTCTGGATCATGCTGTGTTGTCCTACTCTTTCTGCTACACTGATAGTCGACGCATGGTCAGGTTTGTCTATTAGTCATCACCCGAATTGTTGTCATGTACTTTTCAAACTCATCCTCCAGTCTCTTGGAATGGTACCGACGGGAAGGAAAAGAGGACGAATAGTACCCAGATGCGAACTTCACAGATGACTCTGGCACATCTATTTCGCACCGACAATCGGCTCCTTTTATGGTCGGGGAGTTCCGGTCCCAACCACCTCATTGTTCGAGAAAAGCACGATCCTTCGAACAACTATTACGTACTTAAACATGCTGAACCAGCCCTCGACTGGGGCATAACATAGTGTAAGTGCACCCACCATCTCAAGGCGCTCAGGGACACTCGTCGTTCGGGCTCGCAAGGCCCCTGGGGTGCTTCCACGGGAAACAAAGTGAAGCATTTCCACAGCTTCCTTGGAATTCCTCACAACTTAACTCACCAATTGATCAACCAACATAACCACTCTATTTTAGAATAACTTCATTGGAGCAAACTACCAGCTGCCTCGGCTACTTATAGCCGGACCATGCCAGGGTTGCGACAATGTGAACGATGTCCCACTATCTCTCATATGTGTGTGTGACCCCATCAACTAACGCAACCATAGGGGTGGCCATACTGTCATCGAGGATCCTACGTGCCAACGTGTGAGCAATCTCCTCACATTGTGATGATCGTACCGGCCCAGCGTGCCATGTGAAAAACATGCCGTCGTCTTGTGGTTATCCGGCTGACTCGGCGAGGTGCAATCAGGTATAGGGATGATGGGAAGTGGTGACAACACTGCCCCGTACCTCCAAATCCTCCGTAATCATTACAAAAAAATCTGTCGTTGGTCATGATCGTAATACTGTCATGAGTCTCCGAGTGCTCCATACTTGCGGTACAAGCCTCCCTACTGTCGCATACCTTCTTCTGTTGGTGTGCCATCTGCCACCAAGCAACCTACAACAATCATCATCATGTTTTTTTTTTTTTTTTTTAATCAATGCGACTTAGACATCGCATTGCTCCAAGCCCGAGCGATAGGGCTTCAACCTGTGACCATTTACCAGCTTGGGGAGCATCCCCCCATCCAGTCGCTGCAACTGAACCGCTCCTCCTGAAGTAATACTATTGATGTGATAAGGACCTAGCCAATGCATCTGCAACTTGCCTGGATGTTTCATAAACTTGTTGTTGTATAATAACACTAAGTCGCCTTGCGAAAACTATTTTTTTTTTATGTGGCGATCATGCCATGCCTTCTGGCGGTCCTTCTCTACCCCTTGGTGAAAGCCAATGATAAATCGATCCTCTTCAAGATCCACCAATTGTGCTAGACATTCGTCTAATGCTGCAACATCATCCATGCTCGTAACAGCTGCAATGCGGAGACTGGGAACAATGTACTCCATAGGCATAATTGCTTCCTTCCCATATACCAACTTGAAAGGGATCTGACCAGTCAACCTTTTACAGGTGGTGCGATATACCCACAATACCGCTGGAACTTTCAAATCCCAGTCGTCTCAATTCGCATTGCACACCTTTTTCAACGCATGCTCCAATACCTTGTTAAACACCTCCACCGTTCCATTCGCCTGTGGGTGATAGGGTGTAATCTTCTTATGTTGTATCTGCAATTCTTCCGTCAATGTACTGATAGTGTGATTAAGACAATGGTTGCCTTGATCACTCAGCAATATCTTAGGGAAGCCGAAACGAGTGATAATGTGGTCAAACAAAAATCGAGCAGCCGTTGCGGTGGAGCAATCAACTACAGTTGCTGCCTTATCCCATTGGGTCAAGTATTCTGTCGCTATGATAATGTACCACGCACCTGTGCATTTCCCTGGTGGATGGATCGGTCCTACAAAATCCACAACCCATTTTTCGAACGGTTGTAATGTTACCTGAGGTAGTAGCGGCATCTCGTCATGTCTGGATGGCTTGCCAATTCGTTGACAAACATCACAAGACCACGCGTAGTCTGTCGCAACATTATGTAACGTGGGCCACCAAAGCCCTGCACGCAGTATTTTTCGAGCAGTCGCCCGGCCACCATAATGTCCTCCTGCTACTCCACCATGTGCCTCAGCCAATATTTGCGCTTGCTCATGCGGCAAGACACATCTGCGCAATATCTCATCGGCACCCAATTTATACAACTCTCTCGTGATCAATTGAAATTCAGCAGCTTTGATGACCAATTGCTTCTTTTGAGTAGTGGTAAAGTCATCAGGTGCGGTGCCAATCGCCAAGAACTGAAGGATGTCATCAAAATATTGATCAGCAGCTGCAAACGTGAAATAGTTGGGCATCCGGCAATCCGTCTTCAATATTAGTCTGTTCCTCCCCTGTATAAATCCGTGACAAATGATCTGGTCTAGCATGCAACCGCCCCGGTTTCACAATGACTTCGAAATCAAATTCCTGAAACAAAAGTAGCCACCGACAGATCTTCCCCCCCAACATAGGCTTACTGACCAAGTATTTCAGTGCAAAATGATTAGTGAACATTTTAAAGTGGCCACCCAACAAATAATGCCTGAATTTATGCAGCGCATAAACCATGGCCAGGCCTTCGTGTTTTGTGGTAGTGTAATTGCGTTCTGCAGAAGACAGCTTCCGACTGGCAAAAGCAATGGGATGATCAATGTCGCCTTCTCCTGGTTGAGCCAATACAACCCCTAGTGCAACCGATGAAGCATCAACATGGACATGGAATTCCTTACTCCAGTCCGGAAAGACCAAGATTGGGGCCAACGCCATCTTCGCTTTGAGCGTTTCAAAACTATCCTGACATTATGGGTTCCACTGGAATGCCGCATCCTTCTTCAGCAACTTTTCCATAGGGGTAGTAATCGCAGCATACCCCCTAATGAACTTGCGATAATATCCTGTGTGACCCAAGGTCGCGCGCAACTGCTTAATGGTGGTCGGCGGTTGCAACCCCAAAATAAGCACAATTTTTGCTGGATCAACCAGCAATCCCTGCTTACACACAATATGACCCAGCAATATCCCAAATGGTGCACAGAAAATACATTTCTTCAAATTCAGCAATATCTGGTGCTGTCAGCAGTGCTCAAGCATTAACCGTAGATTGGCCAAATGATCACGAATCAATCCATAAACGGTCCAATCATCCATATATACCTGTAGAAACTTCTGAATAAAATCTTTGAATGCGGCAACAACGACCTGGGAGAATATCGCAGGTGCATTCTTCAAACCAAACGGCATGACCGTGTACTGAAAGCAACCCCATTCAATAACAAAAGTTGTCTTATGGCGATCTTCCTTGGAAATGCGAATCTGATGGTAGCCAGAGAATCCATCAGTGAAAGAGTACATCTCTTGGCCACCCACTCCTTCAAGTACTTCATCAGTAAACGGGGTCGGAAAAGGGTCATGCAAGTAGGCATCGTTCAATTTCCGCAAGTCGACACAAATGCACACTTCGCCTGTTTTCTTGTCCTGCACCACCATAGGACTGATCCATTCTGACTCTTCCATAGGTTTGATAATACCATCATCCAACATCCGATCAAGTTCCGCCTTGACCTTTTCTTTATGTAGCGGATTTAGCCGATAAGGTCGTTGTCGGACTGGCTTAGCATTTGGTTTTAATGGAATCCTCATCTCTCATAAGTCACCCAGGATTCCCTTCATTTTGGAAAACTTCATGGGAAACACGTCCTGAAACTCATGCAGTAACTCGGTAACCTTGCTCATCATCTCATCATCCCTATAATCCCCAACATTAGCAAACTTTGGAGTAGCTTCGGTGCCGATATTCATCTTGTGAAGCTACAATGGTTGACTGAATGGATTGCTTGGCGCAGTAGGTGGGACTACATCGCGACTTCCTTCAGATTCGGGAATGTTAACATTCCGGGGATCATCATCATCCTCCGGGCCACCACTTATATTGAATCACTCCATGAGAGACTGCATCTGACAGTGGGTGTGCGGGTCGACAGGGCAGGCCATGGGAACAACCTGAAATATCACGTTGCGAATGAGCTGCAAGGCGTTATGGACATCATGGTTGGCATCCACAAAAGTGAACGTATGAGTGAAACAGATCATCAACTCCCCCAATGTTGTAATGTCACGGCGCAACTCGGCTACAGTGTACCATGAGCGCGGTATCTCATCCAATGTATAGACAAAAGCATGGACCCACTCATCTCTGGGTCGCGCTACCCACAATCGTTGGCACTCCATCACATGATCGCTGGGATCAGTCCGGCCATCATACTTTCCAGTGTGATAAACCTCAGTATCGCCAAACCGAACCATCATCAACCTCCGACACTGTGACCAATCTTTAATGAATTGCTTATGTGTCGCCCACCAGCGTGCTGGAGTAGCCTTCAGTGCTTCCTCCAAGGCCAATAATCACTGTGGTTCTGGGATGTGGTCTTCAAATTCTGCTACAAAGGTGTTTAGTCCAAGCAACCCCTCATAGACAGGCAATGTGATCGTTTCTGTCGCAACATGACATAAAGATTGCGTAACTAAACCACATTTCCGGACGGATACTTCATGCATTCGATTATGCCAATGCTCCAATGCATCATCAGAGTCGGAAGACACAGAGCTCTCACTGTGCCACTCCAACTCACCGTAGGCGGTAGGATGAATATAATCTTCAGAAATGTTGAATGCATGGTCCCATCTAGCGGGATCGTCATATTTTACAGGCTCCACATATCGGCATCCTTCAGCCAGATCCAAAGGAGCGATAACTCTGAAATCACGATTCTCAAAGGTCATCATGCGCTTCTTAAAGTTGATTACAGCTCCACTGTCGTTAGCCCATCCGATCCCCAAGAGTGCTGGATAAGAGATTCCTCCCTCAACCACTTCAATAACGTCAAAACCAGCATAAGTCTTCATGCCCTCAATACCAATCATGAGCCGCGGAACTCGCCCAATGGGTGTTACCTTCGCATGGTTAGCCAACCGGAGCTGCACAGGAGACCAGCTCAATGGGGGACTCCCCATCTTCTACCACGCCTGCTTGGTTAAGATGTTAACATCCGAACCAAGGTCAAGAATCACAGAGTCAACATCATAGTCACCAATCTGAATATTCATTCACATTTCCTTGCCAGTCTTCCGTCGCTGTAAGGAGTTTACTGCTGACTCCTGCCGTCCTTTCGAAAATCGCTGCAACCATCCCTCAATCTCAACTAGGGCAGCCGGGTCTCGTGCCAATGATAGACAGCTTTCAAGGAACTTCTGCAATGTCCCTGGTGGTGGTCAATTGATGTCTGCTGTGGCATCAAAGACATGCGGCATATCGCAAACAACAGCCTTACCACAGTATTTCTCCAAAGTGCGACGCGCCTCCAGGAATGTCTCTCGCTCCGTATCAATGTCAAAGGGTACCATCTTCTGACCAGCTAACCGAATCAGTGGTCGCGAACCATCTTACCCAGTTGTCTTTCCTCCATGAGTGACAACAGCCACCGAAGCATCTTGTGGTCGCGGTTCTGCAGAAATGGTCGCAATATTTGCGCCCCGCGTCTGGTTCTACTGCAAATTCCCTGTTTGATTGATATTTTGATTGGCATTCGACGGTGGTCGCGGGGGCTGGTTCTGAACTGGTTATTGTACCGGGTTCTATACTGGTTGCTGTGGCTGGGCTTGATTCTGTAGTTGCGGAGCGTTCCCATCCTACCATCGTGCAATCAACTGCGGACAATTCTCAACCGTATTATCATTACCAAAAAAAACGTACAGCGATTCTGTAGCAGTGGGCAGTCGCGCTGATAATGCCCCCATACCTCAAAGTGGTAAATTGAACAGGTCCACGACCACCTCGGCCTCCTCCTCCATGACCAAATCCGCCACCGCATCCACCCTTATAGCCGCCCTACTACTGGTATTGTTGCTGCATTGGTGCTGCTGGAATCCCTTGCCCTTGTGGTGCATACTATGGTTGCTGTACATATTGTGGCTGTGGGGGAGTTGTCTGCATTGGGGTGTATTGCAGCATGAACTGCTGGGGTTGTTGTTGCTGTGGTGCAAACTGCATCTGCGGTTGGGCTACATGCGGTTGCAGTTGTGGTTGTTGCACCGCGCGCTGATCATCCTTGACGTAGAATGCATCATACATCCTCTCTTGTAGCAACCCATATGCACGGCAATCCTTGTCATCGTGACCCATAGTCTTGCAGAATGTGCAGTAAAGATTTCGCGGGGTTGTGACCATTTTTTGCATATATGGGTAATTATCGTGACTGTGCCCAAACACTTGACAAACGCAATACCACGGCATACTGCCGCCATTCAACGGGTTTGGTGCACCTGACACCAAATAATTATAGAAATACGGACAATTATCCTTCGTATGCCCTTCTCTTCGGCATCGCGTACACCATATTTCATCACGCTGTTCCTTGTTCTTCTTCAAATCTTGCAACTGTATAGTCAGGTTGGCAAGTTGTGTCTGTATCTGCGACATCTTGACTGCATTATCTCCGATCGGTGATGCCTCCAATCGCATTGCAATCTCTAGAGCTTCGCTAAGCGTCGATATGTTTTGTTGCATCAGCGACAGCCGAATGTGGGGTAGCAGTGCCGCAATGAACCATTCTTTATGTTGGACAACGCTCATATCGAAACTAACCTTTGCCATCAGTGTCTTGAATCGCTGGTCGAAATCCCATACCGTCTCATTGGGATACTGCTTAATTTCCTTCAATTCAGTAATATATTGAGCCTCCGACTTAGGCCGTCTAAATTCAATAATCAGTCCATCTCGAATCTCATCCAGTGACTTCTCCGGGGCCCCCGTAGGGACTAAAATAAACTTCATGAACCAATCTAATGCATGACCTCGCAGATTCATGGCTAACTGTCCTTTCTTAGCATTGTCATCAGTGATCTGTTTCATGGTCCAAACCACTTCACACAAAAACCAATACTATTCTTGGTTGTCTATTGCACTTCCATGGAAAAACGGTAGCTTAGTATCATCACCCGCCATCTTAGGCTTTCTTCCTCCTGTTGTTGTGCTACTACTACCAATTAACTTCTGCGGTGTCGAAGTAGTGTTCCTTGCTGACTGAGAGTTAGTGAGCGGAGGTGTGGGTACATTGGTACTGGGGTTTGGTCCTGCCTCTATCCTGGGCGTAGCCTAGTCGTTCCTATCAGGACTATGAGGTCGCTTCATCCCGTGTGGTCTTCCTTCGCATTTTTGTGGTTCGATCGCAGTAGGACCTTCTCCCGTCCTCTGCCTCTTTTCCTGTCGAAACCTCACTCCTCCTCTTGTAAGACCACTTTCTTCCTCGGCTTCGCTCATAGTCTCCTCATGGTCTGCACCCATCTACCCCTTTACCATTCTATGTACCATTCCCTAGCAGTCGCGGTACCCACGGCCTCCGCCCACCAGGCTGTCTATTGATCAAGGTGCATCTTTAATATACCTTTTTCGCAAATTAGCATCTTAATCAATAGTTGGAGCGACAGCAGAAACCTTCCCCTTGGTCCTCAGAAGAAGTATCTTTTGGCTTCGCTATAGGATTTCTTCGTGTCGATCGCAAATTCAGTGATATATCCTTCCAAGATGCTATCAAGCCAAACTTTGACTGCCCGCGATGCCTTATTATCGACTTCCTGCAATTCCTGAATCAATTCCAGGGTCTAAGTCGTCAGCTCACCACCCTGGAAGTTCCTCTTCTGGAAGGTCAGCTTTGACAACCATTCATACAGAATGACCAGAAATTCACAGAAAAACCATTCATGCGGACCGTCGTGAATATATCTTCCCACCCAGTGATCTACCGTCAGTCGCGTATTCCAACTTTCTTCTTTAGCAAACTCCTACAACTTCTTATAGAACCATTTTTGTATCTCCGGCTTCATCGGGTGCCACAACATGACCTCCTTCTACTCTGCACACGGTCCCGGCAACGGAACCATTTGTTGACCAATGCAACCTCAGTCGACAGGGGTTCGCCTCAGTGTAGACGCATACCGCAGTCTCCCTGGGCACCGGCCCGGGCAGGTTTGAGCCCACCCAGCAACACCCTCAGAGTGGATGAGGTCTCACCCGAGGCGTCTAGGAAGAACAGATGGAACCATGTTTCTGCCGAGGGAGGAGAGTTGTGGCTGCATGGACTGAATCTATTGCAGTATTTTAACCAGAAATATTAAACATTTGGCAAGGAATTATAACATATCACTTCATCGCAGCATTCAAGGAGTTATACCATCGCAACATTTATCATCACATTCTACATACTACTTAATCGCAACAATTATCATCATAGCAATAACAAGCAGGCATTGCATTAAACAACATTCATACACTGCGTCATTACACAAATTTTGTACCAAAACATCATTGTATTACTATCAAGATCATACACCGGCAAAACATAGATCGTGCATCCAATTTGTCTTCCCTATCTCATTCCTCGCTCTCCCTCTCCCTCTAACACTTACAACTCTCATGTATTTATAGCCTTTTTCCCTTACAATATTTGTCCACTTACAACTGACTCCCTAACTGACTCTATGGACAATTGACCCAATATCTAACTGACTTGGTCCAAATGACCCCAAAAACCCGCATACCGCGGTATACTGACTCTCTATTACATAATGTATGGTCCAAGTGACCCAAAACCCGCCAATTGCGGTATTATTTGGCACAAAATACTCCTTTCGTGCCCTCCTCTAGCGTGTTGTGGTGTCAGCGATACCACGATCTTTCCCCATCAAACCGCCTGCCAACACTATTTATGCTATATCTAGGACTTGGTTGCATAACACATTTCTTAGTACATTATGTAAGATTATGGTTTTCCTCTTCATCCCCTTCACCAACTAGTGTGTCGCTGCACTCACCTTCAAAATTGTTGTAGTCAAGTATTAATGTTGATAATAATGGTGGTAACAATGTTGGTAATTTAGTAGAGTTTGGAAATAATGTTGCACCCACGAGAGGATCCATGAGCAGGAAACCAAGTGGAATTGAAATAGATATTGGCTTAATGCAAATATATGATTTTGCAACATGTTTGCACAAATTTCATCTCTTCACATCCAAGTAGTTACAAACTACCATCTCTAATCTAGGATTGCACACAATGTAGAACATATTTGGTTGTCTATATTCAATGACTTAATATTTTAATGTTAGCGTTGGCATGGTCACAAAGGACATCTACTTCCAAGATTTTAAGTGCACTCTGCAATGACGTCTTACATATGTGGTCTACTCCAATATTATGAGCAAATATATTTTGTTTCATGAACACAATGAACCAATAGTAGGATGTACTTGCATTATAAGTTCCCCAACAAGCCTACCCATTATAGAGGAAGATGTTCTACTGACCTAACATAATATTGACATAAAATCAATAATAGTTTTTACAATGTATACAATATCATAATTAATATAATTGTTTTGATTTATTTTTACATAAATTGCAAAAAAAACAAAAAAAAAACAAAACATGGAATTGGCATTGAACACCCACATCTTTAAGGAGTAATTGTTTGATGTGATTATGGTATAACTTAATGGAAGAATTTTTTCGTAGTTTAAATGTCAAAAGTATCTACATGCTTTGACCCACATACCTACAACATTTAACATGACATATCAACATAAGAAATAATGTTGGTTGATCACCCCAATACTAACGAATTATCATTGTGATGGATTCAGAAATAATGAATTATCATTGTGATGGATTTAGAAATAATGAATTATCATTGTGATAAATTTAGAAATAATGCTAGCCAAATAACCAACAATAACAAATTATCACTATAATGGAAACAATTATCACTGTGACAAAGTTAGAAATAACACTAGCCAAATCACCACCAACAACTATTTATCAGTGTGATAGGTTTAGATATAATGGTATCCAGATCACCAACAATGACATATCATTGTGATAGATTTATACTCACTTATATACGATTCCCACTATGGGTGTTATAACTTCTATGATTATTTTTTTGGAACAAGAATCCATGACGATGGATGATGTTGAGCAATGATTTGATTAAGATTATGATCAAAGGAAATATGTGGAAATGGGGAGGATAAATTTAAATTTGCATTTAATGTTTGTAGCTATTTTTTATGATTTTTATATGATGATGCTCTTATTTTATTTTAACACCCTCTATGTTCTAAGGGTAACTGGTGATGGGATTTCCCTTAGTTATGATGCCACCTAGGCAGAGATGAGAAACCAAATCCAGGGTAGAGAGCTATGCATTCTGAACACAACTTGCTTCTTGGTAAAAGAAATAAAATTCCTAGATCACATATAACATCGTAGAATGTGTGTAGTGTTGAATTACTAACTTAGTAGTATAGTTTTCATCTCTTTCAAATTTATTTCATAATTGATTTCATCCCACAATTATGCTTGAAAGAAATATCACCATTCATTTGCAATGGGAATAACAATAAGGATCACTGAAAGATAACCATGCACAAGAGACACAAATATTTATCCTGGGAAACCCAATAGGGAGAAAACCCAACAACTTCTCTTAGAAGAATTAATCAATCCAATTCAAGTACAATACCAATTATAAAGTTGAACCCTAGCACAATAGAGGTTCACACTCCTTCACAAGAAACCCTAGCAAGGGTAGCAAATCTTCCAAGAGAGAATAAGATCCCCAAAATATTTATTGCCTTTTGCTAGGCCTTCCTAGGAGGTGCGCACAAGTGGAGAGAGAAGAATGTGTGATGAGTGTGTGAAAATAAAGTGTGATAAACACTTTACTTATATTCTTTAGTTTACTAGAACTTTCCTCAATTGGGGGTGACTTGTCTTTTCTCCATTGGGGTTGACTTGTACTTTTTCTCTCCATCTTTTATTTATCTTCAAGCCGACTTGTCTTTATTTTCATCTGAAACTTCTTCAATGCTATCTAGGACTTATTCAATGGTTTGTCTTGACTTCTTGGATATTTCTTCATCATAGAAAAGTTATATTCGTTGATGTCCATTTCCTCACATGAAAATCAAATTCACACATAGAGATCTAATGTTGATTTAACCATACTCTAAGAAGTCCCAGACACTTCTTAGAGACAATGTCAGATGCAACAATAGATTAGATTTTGTGTATTCACAAGGGGATAAATCCCTTATATTAATACAAGTCAACTCACTCTAATTAGAATATATCACTCCCGTTATGGAGCACTCCCTCACGTAATGATGCATGTGACCACTAGCCCCAATCACATTTAGCCATTTCACATGACTAAGTGAGGCTAAGCATCTCGAGCCTTATAAACACATAGCCACCTCACGTGACTAATAAAGGCTAATATAGGGCCACCTTCCACTAGCCATTGACCACCTCACGTAACCTCTCTGGGAGAATGTCTATAGAATGTTTCCCGATGTTGCAATCCATGGAGAAACATCAACACGTAGGAAAGTAGTGACAAACAAGTAAAGTGGTACAAGGATATGGCAATGGGAACCACTGCCTCTAGCAAGAAACTATGCACCACAACTCTCTTTAGTAGTTTCGACAAGTTATTACAGATGTATCTGTATATCCCCAAGAAGCATAACAAGTTTCAAGTCTATATGGAAAGAATCAGGATAAGGCAATAGTACTTTTTTATTATTATTTCTTGTCACCATCTTAGAGAAGGTTTCTTCGAATGGACTCCTCCGCAACAATTCCAAACATATATTGTACTACTACTATATAAACTAGGTGGTAAACTAGTTAATATTTATACTATTGTACTATTTGTATATATAAAACATAATTTGGGCATACTATAATGCATTTGATTGTTTTGTTGTTGGCATTGTTAATGTTATGTTAAACTAGTGTTTCATGTTTATGGAATAAATCATCCAACAATGATATTGATGTCACTGAGTCACGGACTACACGATAATAGCATTATTATTTGTTTTATTTATTGTTATGCTAGTTTAAATTTTAGTTTGTTTTATTGTTATGCTTTATATAGACATTTCAAATTGTCATAGTTTACTTTTATTTGTTTTTTTCAGTCATAAAGTAGGTTTTTTTTGTTATGCTCCATATAAATTATTGAATCTCTTAAATTGATAGTTTGTTTTTGTTGTGATGTTAGTTTAAGTCATAGTTTGTTTTAAAGTTAAACTTGTGATGTTGTGTTCTATATAAATTATTCAAATTGATATAGTTCGTTTTGCTGCTATTTTTCGTATAACCATTCAAACTATTATAGTTTTAGTTTGTTTTATTGTTATGTTCGATATAAATCAAAATATAAACTATATAAACTAATACCCATTTATATGAATGAAAAATATCTTCCATTCTTTTCTAAAACTCAATTGCGGCATTTTTCAACCGAAAAGACATCACCTTCCATTGGTATTGATCATGTGGAAACAACAAATGCAATCTAGAATCTATCTTTCTTATCAATTCCAATATGGTAAAAACCATATTTAAGATCAAATTTATTGGGGCATTTGTCAACCGAAAAGACAATAGTTTTAGTTTGTTTTATTGTTATGTTCTATATAAATCAAAATATCAACAATATAAACTATATAAACTAATACCCATTTATATGAATGAAAAATATCTTCCATTCTTTTCTAAAACTCAATTGCGGCATTTTTCAACCGAAAAGAGATCACCTTCCATTGGTATTGATAATGTGGAAACAACAAATGCAATCTAGAATCTATCTTTCTTATCAATTCCAATATGGTAAAAACCATATTTAAGATCAAATTTACTGGGGCATTTGTCAACCGAAAAGACATCACCTTCCATTGGTATTGATCATGTGGAAACGACAGATGCATTCTAGAATCTATCTTTCCTATCAATTCCAATATGGTAAAAACCAGATTTAAGATCAAATTTACTGAAAAGTGTGTTTCCAACAATTCTTTGGATGAGACTAGTTTTATCTGGAAGGGGAATATCTAATAGGTTGTAAAACTTTATTTGATGCCTTGAAATTAACTACTAATCTCGATTTCCCTCTTTTAATTCTAAATGATTATTTACAACAAAAGCTCGACATGCATAAGGCCTTTTAGAAGGTTCTATTAAATTTCTGGACAACTTCACAAAATTTTGACCCCGAGGGACTCATCAGGGTTGTTGAGGATTTCTGACAAATTTTTTTTCTCTAGTATAGAAAGCATTGGGACTTTCTTAAGTGCAACCCTTGTCAAATTTCTCTGAAATACTATGCAAAGCTTTATCTTTACACATTTCTGCATAAGCTATACACCTTTCCATTTTGTATAGGCCTACAAGGGGAACAAATTGTACAAAAGACAAGACTTTACAAAAGGATTTTGACATCTAGACAGACTAGAATAAGATAGGGGCAACTTACCTTCTTACTGTTTAACATACAACTAAATAAAATTTATTGTAACTGGACTAACTCTATGTACAAACTCATAACTTAATATACAATCATCCTTCATATTATCAATCCTGTTAAGAGACACGACATCTAACTGGCCTTGAATATTTACAGGGAAATCTGGGACTTTTCCCAAAACTTCAACATGCTTACCATCAATTGCAGTTCCATGATCCAAAGTTTGTTCCCAGTAGAAGCCAAGAATTGCACTTCCTTTTTCCATATTCATCTGACATCATGAATCAAGAATGCAATCACGCTGATAAGATTTATGTTTTGGTGGGAAGAACCAAGCTTTTATGTACAACTTCGGACTTGTGAATTGTCCAAGAGAAACATCTACTTTTTATTTCTTTTCTTCTTCCTCTTGCTCACTTTATTCATATTCTTTTGGAAAGAGACTTGGTCTTTTTCTGTGGTACGAATTTCAAGTGCTCTATTGTATTCGTTGGATAGTTCTTCACCTAATGGATGGTCTCTTTCTTTCATTGTGATTTTCAAAGCTCTTTTAAATTCCTCAATTTCCCTTATAATTTTTCTGAGATTGAGTTGATTTTCTTTTATCTACAGTCTAAGCATAACTTCTTTATATTTCCTGAACTATTGCCTATCTTTATGAATGTTAGGATAATTTCAGTGTAAGTTTGTTGGTGTGTAGAAAGCCACATTTTTCTATATTTTTTCTAGTTAACCTTATTTACTAGCTTTCTATTTCTTTTTGGGTTTTAATCTGAGCCAATCTCATTTGCAGAGAAATCTTTGGCTTGGAAAAATAAGAGGATGAGGAAATCATTCCTAAATAGAATGAAGGGAGAGAATACGTTGCTTCGCATCCTTCCAAATCTGGAGATTCTAAATATGAAGAAACAAATTGAGGCAAATGAGGTACATTATCATACTCATCATCGAAGGGTAGGAAAACAATTTCTTCGTCTGGATAGTCTTCAAAATCACAGTAAGCTAAGTCCCACCAAAAAGGATCTAGCTCTTCAGAAAACATAGTTCCTAACCTCGTTTTTAGTGTTTAGTAGGCCATTTGTTCGCCCAATGGCCTTTCTTTCCACAAATAAAGCATTTCTCTTTATCAATTGGAAAAGACCTTTTCTTAGCATAAAGTTTCATTTTGTTGAAATGCTTCTTCTTTTGGCCTTTATATAGCTTCATAGGCTTGTATGCACCAATCCTTGTTTGACTAGAATAAAAATGTTTTTTCTTTTTTCTAGTAGTTGTAGGGCTTGCTACTCAGATGACCCCTGTTATGAGCACCACATCTCCAGTCGGGAATATCTACTACATTTTTACAAAACCCTGGGGTGAACATAGATTCATGACATTTAAAATCTTTGGCTATACGGTTTTCTAAACAATGTTCTTCCCATACAGTGACTATATATGCATGTAATTGGGCGAAAAATAAACCTTGTAGAGCAGTTTTCTTATCTTTCAAATACCGCTCTACAACATTGGGGACATGTCCTGGAAAGATGCGAAGGTAATATTTCAGATAGGCCGGCTAATCAGCATTTCTAGATGTTATAAGCAAATTCTGCATATGGCATAAATATTCTTCATACTGCGAAAGATTACACAACCTTTCATACATAAGGATAGAGCTAAGCTGATCATAGTCCTGGTCATCTTCTGGTCCATAAAATTCTCGACCAAGCGCCTTCATGATTTGGTCATTAGCATCATTAGATCCTAACACTTCATTTCTAGTTTCTTGGGGAAGCCATCTCCACCATTCAACAACTAAACCAGAAAATCTTACAACTATATGGACTGCTAACTGCAACTATCTAGACTGCTAATGAAACGAGAAAATCGTTTCTTACATGAATATCCAGTGTAAATAACACAGATGATCCATAAATGGACAAATAATAGAATAAATAATTGATAAGATGATGAATATGGAAATTAAAAATAAGGGTTTGTATATATACTCATGTAGTGTCTCATTTCGTGAAGAGGCATAACCTTTCATCAAGGTATCTCTTCATTAAGTGTTTAATTATTGATTTATTATTATTATTAATTATTTATGTTATTTATATATATTTTGTTCATTACATTGCCTTCCCCTTAAGATAATCTTTGTCCTCAAATCTTATTGACGACAAGGCTTACGTATGATTTTACGCTTGTAATGTCATCTCTCGACCTTTTGTGTTAGTCATTGTGACACTTGACGAAACAAGATGATATGAGTTATGCACTCCAAGGAAAAAAATTGCATCGTTTATGAGGTGGCCCATCCAAGATCTATCTTCATCGGAGCTGATTGTTGATCGCCTTGTTGGATAAATCTTCCCATTTTCTGCTTAGGTTGTAGATTTTGTGTTCTTTCACTTCTGAAGTCATAACTCCTTTGTTTATGTTCATTTTGACCCCGTCGTTGGTTAAAATGCTTTTTATAATTTGGGTGTCGATAAGGAGTTTTTTTTTTTTTTGCTGGATTGACATCCTTTTGGACTGTGACGGGGACAATGTATTTGTTCTTCTTCCTCAACTTGAATTTGATTTTCGGAGAGTCTGGATGCTTCCTTCTGGATTTGAACTAATTTGTTATCTAATATATTATTATTATTCTGAATCTTCTCGAACCTTTTGTCTTGCGACTTTTTGTCCTCTTTTAACTTCTTGATTTGTTCGTCTAGTTCTACAAAGAAGAAAAGCGTCTCAGGGCTGGAAAAGATTCCTTGTATAGTAGAAGGAAATGTGAGGTTTGGTTGGACGGAAGATCGAGGTTTGGTAGACGCTTCTATCCGTTTTGGATGCTCTGGGTTTTATAGAATATATTGTTTCAAATGGGAAGCTGCCGGTTTGCTCACAAATAAAATTGAAGCTGCTTTATGTATACCTGTTATGAAAAAGGCCGTCAGAGGGCTATTAATCCAGGGAAACCGACCTTGCTTCTCCGCTATTATAACCCGAGGCTATCATCTCGGCGAGTGATGGCGTAAAGGCAGGTCTTCTTGGTCCGGTTCTCGCTGGGTTATTTGGATATAAGCTTGGCTTTAAATATACAATTTTTTATAAATCCTTTATAATTAATAACTTTGTTAGTCAGGTAAGAATGTGTTGCAGATATTGTAGATGCTAGTGAGTTTTTTTAGCTCATCATTTATTCTTCTTTGATAGAAGATATTAGTTTAATAAAGATTTTGAAAGCGAGGAGGCATTTGAAGTGATTTGTCTATAAAGATGCATTCTCTAGTTTCAATTTTTTTAGTTCATCATTTATTCTTCTTTGATAGAAGATATTAGTTTAATAAAGGTTTTGAAAGCGAGGAGGCATTTGAAGTGATTTGTCTAGAAAGATGCATTATCTAGTTTCAATTGTTGGAGTGGTATTGTTTAGGCATAGTTTAGCAATTTAAATAGCATCGGGAAAACTAGCTACCAAACTTGCATAACCTGAGAATTATCCTGCACGTAACATTACCAAGGAAAATCCTCTCTTTAGGTCTCCTAAATCTCCTAAGGAAAATCTAGATTAAGCACGGGAAATGTCCCCAGCTAGACTTTCTAAGGTACTAACTAGAGTTTTTCACATGCAGTGCCTAAGGAAAACACTACAATGTGGGCTAGCTTTATCAAGTACCCGTCACGCTGATTTATGAGGCAACTAAGGATAGTTATCATGCCATGCCTAAAGAAAACACTACAATGTAGGCTAGCTTTATCAAGTACCAGTCAAACTGATTTATGAGGCAATTAAGGATACTCAAGAAAATGATAGAAGTTAAATTCAAGTTCCTAGTTAATTTAGAATAATGATGGTATGATTTCCTAACAAAGATTCAATGAACTATAATCAAAATATTTATCTAAAGGATCATTTGACACATTGAATAAATTTATATAACATATGATAGAATTTTAATTCAAGTTCAAACACAACACGTGTTATGCAATGAAAAACATCAACAAATCAAAAGGTACAACTTATATTTCATATCTATGATGAAGTTACCCAAGTTTAAAAGCCAAGATTAAAGTGAGAAGATTAACCCAATTGTTATAAGTGCTCCCTTTGAGATATCCTCGAGGTACTCATAAGTTTTTCTTCTGAACGTCTAACCACATTAGGAAAATGAGAGCTATTCAAAGACATCTCTTTTAGATTTTCCTCTCATGCAAAGACAGAAGTGTCGGCCTTATGCACATGAACCCTTTGCTAAAGGTTAAGATTAAGATCTTCTTTGTCCTGAGTTGGAAGTAATTTGGGTGTTGAAATGTTTTGGTTAACTAGCAGCATGTAAAAGTGAGCATGTAAAGAGCAAATATTATCATAAAAACTCCAAATTAGAAATACACAATACTAGTATAGTTTTAAATGGCATTCAACACTTACATAAGTGAATAAATTAGAACAAGCAGCTGAAAATATTTTTAACTCTAAAAATAGAGTCATTAAAACTTCACAAGTTTGTTAGAATGAAAATTACAGCAGTAAATAAAATAACAAACTTAAAATGACTTAAAATTTATAGGATTACATAGATTAAAACAACAAACTAATTATGGCTTCAAATAGTGAACTAAAGCCATAAAACACTTCATAAAATTGTTGAAATAAAATATAACACTAAATAATATAAAACAACAAGTTAAATCTAATAAATTGAAGTAAAAAACTAGCATGCACATACTAAGTAACCAATGTAACAACTAAACAATGAGAAATTCAACCATGGTTTACTATATGATTAAGGTTGATTTTATCTAATTCTTAGAAATTTATAAGTTTGTTGTAGCTTTCTTAGTTAAATGAATTAAATTTATAAGTTTGTTGTAGCTTTCTTAGTTAAATCTTGTAGTTTAGATGCATAAAAGGAAGCTAGAAGCTAAATCTCAATGACTATATTCTCTTTTAGTTACAAAGCATATAAACTCTAAAATAGAGGTAAAAAGTAAGAAGTGGAATGAGTGAAAAGTGAAATGGTAAAAGAATAAGGGGAGAGACTGAGTGTCTTATATCTAAAAATGTTGGGCCAAGGGTGTCTATAACATCCTTTCTAGTAGGAAATCCACAATTCTTGAAAATATGGAAGGCTCCTAAGAATCCCTTCTTCTTCCCCACTTGAGCTAGGATCAATCTTCTTGCTCCACTTCTTGGAGCAATCCTATAAAAACAAAGGAGACCACTAAACCTAAATCCAAACGGAGTTTCACAACAAGGTTCAACAATCTAAGCATATATTCTAACTATTGATCAATTAAAGAAGTTATTAGCAATCAAAGGTCTTTATTTACCTTAACTAAGCAAAATATGAAAAATATTACCTCAAGTTTTGTTGAACAAAAATATCATTACTTTAGAAAGAAAACATGAAAACCTAGAAATCCAATGATCTACCACACATGACATTCAAGCACAAAGACACAAGTTTGATCTCAAAAATAATACCCAAGTCTCTTAGTATTCCAAATGCTCAACACCCAACCCCTACAAATGAAGTCGATCTCTCCTATTATAACACAAGAAGAGTTTGAATACAATGAGTACAAATACCATGGGTGGTACAAAACCATGTGTAAATAAAAAACCATGAGCAAAAACCATGGGTGGCACAAACCATGTGCATATACCATTAGCCATCCTCAAAACCATGAGCAAATACCATCAACTCAACTAACAAATGCGCCTCCCCCACACAAGTGTGCCATCCAAGATGAGTCATCACGTGGGCCATGCAAGCAAAAGAGTCAATGCACCCTTCTAAGGTAAATATATTTATCCATACATGTGAATAAATAATTAGTATATGCCACTAAAGAATTCCATTGATCACCTATAAGCAACTAGGAAGTCTCCACATAATCCCCAAAAGTGACTCATCATGCCAAATTATCATTGAGAATTTCTTTCAATGGCTTAATTATTAACCAAACTATACCTTGGCATTTTTAAATGTAACATAGAGAATTTTTTTAATTAAATATCATTAATCCAAAAATGTATATAGCCATGTGAACCGAAAATGGAAACTGCCTGTGATGAGTCCAAATATCCTCTGAAGATCTTATATACCCGTGTCTCTACTCAAATCACCCTAGAAATGCTTATGTAGTTTTGATCAAACTAATGTAAATCAAACTTAGGCTTTTTTAATTAAAACTTTTCTAACTTAGGAAAAATTTAATTAAAAGTAAATTAATCAAGAGGAAAAGGGTCAAAATGACTCTCAGAGTCAAGAACATTGCTAACTGATGCTAGCACCTCTCTGACTAACATGTTCCTCTATTGGGTTAACCAAGTCAAACTATTGATAAAGTCGAACTTGGTCAATCTGGAGAAGTATTTTGCAATATGACTCAATAGGTTGATAGAAGAGCCAAATGGGTATCCAAATCCATGAGTAAATTTGGAAAACGTGTGCAGGAAAACCATGTACGGTCATGGAAATTTGTTTGCAGAACATTGTGCAATGGGTCCACCACCCTACAATAATGATTGGTCTATAGTAGTAGTGACCAATCGGGTGGCATATACATAGATAAATGGCCAAATGGGTATCCAAATATGTGCTCATAATGCATGGATCCCATGTACAACAAAATATTGTCAATCATGTTCCTTAGTGGCAAGACTAGTTACACACAGAATGACACCAAATCACAGAATCCAATGAATATCTCTGATGGAGGAATGGGGATGTCTCTATATGTTTGAAAATATGGCATAATGTTGTACAAATGCGAAGAAATGTCACAGGTGGACTAGTAGTAGTAGTGTACATCTACATAATCAATGTGTGTGATAGATATAATGCATTTAATTGTTTAAGTGTGAGTAGCCATATAGTGTAGTCATAAAAACATGATGATATACCCCATAAGTATATTCAAATAGGTTCATTGGATTAATGATCCAACAAGACACTAGTACCATGCAAATATATCAAAGTTTTTATGAAAGGACTAGTTCTTTGGGGTGGAGATGGATAACTCATAAGAGGTTTAGGAGTGGATAGGATTTAATCGACATTTTGATTCAAGGTAAGGGGTTCAAGGAGTCCTTTTTAGTCTACACCAATCAACAAAATAGCAGTAGCATGTGTCAGCACAAAAGGGGTTTGTTATGAGGTACCTTTCCCTTGATCCCAATAGCAATATTTCCCTTTATTATGCATTTTCTTTTGTCTATTTTCTTTTTGCAAAGGATTAACATATTGGAAGATATTGGTCCTGGTTTTACATCTTTCAGATACTAGTGATGACACATCCTTAGCTCTTTTTCCATCGAGTGTCCATATCCCTAACGAAGTTGCCACAGTAAAGGATATGTATACAAATAGGCATAGCCTTGCTGCCAGTGAGCATCCATAGACCCGACAAGGATTACCTATTCTTCCAAATGTTAACCATTTTATAACAATAACATAGGGAATTTTGGATATTAGGAGAAGACATTACTCAATTGTAACTCTTTCTTACTATTGATAGTCGACCACAAAGGCATACCCAAGAGATTCATGTGCTGAAGATTCACTACAACACAACAACCCTTAGACACAATTATGTAATAATAAAGCACAAATGGTGACAAATCCACAAATGGTGAGAACACAAGTCAATAAATCAACTTCAAGCCAATGGGATGCGAATAAGAGATGGATTCATATGGGTGATATGATAGAGGCTAAAAGATGTAATCAAAGAAGGGGGAATAGTCCTTAGAAATACCAATTTAATAGTAGTCATGTTGGTGCATGGTATGTCAATAAATCAATAAATTTTCACCATTGTGAACTTATGCAATGTACTTCTATCTATACTCATCAAAACAATCAAATATGGGATGGTGCAGTGTAATTATACCCACTTATGACGCATTAGTTGCAATGGAATTCTTGAAAAACAAAAATCGAATCATTAAAATGATTTTTTAGAGGTACCTACACAACTTTTTAAATTATGGTGTAAAAATATGAAATGTAAACAATCGGATCACCTTCCGGAATATATAACTTTCATTTATGGAAAATAAGTATAACTAAAAAAAATAACATTCTTCTAATATTGGCATGTTATTTTTTTTCTAAAACATAATTCATATGTTCGCGTTAGGCCCTGGGTTTGGTATGTAAATCGTCTAAGTTTGTGAAAAAATTTATCTAGAGTTGTAGATACTAGGCGGTTCTTGTGCAGCGCTATTTTTCCAAAATTTTCAAAGTTTATTTTATATACTTTTTAAATTAAGGAAGTCAACAAAGCCCTAAAATGACAAGGTCGAGCGTTAGGCCCTGATATGAGGGTCTTAACCTAATCAATCAACAATCCTTTTTTTAGTGTGTAGGTCTTTGTATATACTTGTGCGGGTTCTTTCTCGTTTTCAAAATAGTTGAGCTAATTAAAAGTTATAGCGAAAATACAAGACCTATGTATTTTAAAAATTTAACATATGTGCAAATAAAAATAAATAAAAAATAGAAAAAAATGTTTTATTTATCGAAAAAAAATATATTTAGAATGTGCACACAGAGCTCTATAAGTGTATGCAGTTTCATTCGAAATGAACACCTGGAGGATATGTGGAATCGTCATTGAAAAACAAGGAGCTCAAGAAATGGATGTGTTTTGGTTTATGCGGTCCGAACAAAGAGGTTTATCAATCCAAACCTAAAACCAAAGTGACCAACTCATCCACCACATAGATGAAGAGAGGTTGTCCTTCCTTTTTATTTGAATTTGTAGGAACACACATGCACTATCAAAACGTGCACGCATTATCAAAACGTGGTGTGCGCGCTTTTATTATATGTTAGCATGCCTTTACTATTTTTGCCATAACTTTGATCAAGAATTCAGATTTTGATGCTTCTTATACCATTGGAAAGGTATTTATGAGCTCTGCAAATTTTTTGTTTTAGGTTTGCTATGATTCTTCACCATTCTTCTATTATTTTTAAAATAATATTATGAATATTTTGACCAATAGAATAAAATGCGTCCATGTTTTTGTTACATAAGAACATGCCTTCACTGTTTTTGCCATAAAATTTGATTGAGAACTTAGAGTTTGATTCTCCTTATACAGTTGGAAAGGTATTTATTAGAACTACAAATCTCTCTCTCTCTCTTTATCTTTCTCTCACCGTCCCTTCACCCCCCCTCTCTCTATCCCTGCATTAATATCTCTCTTTCCCTACCTTAGTCATTCCCTCCATCCATCCCTCTATATTTACTTCTCTAAATCCCTCCTTCCCTCCCTCTCTTTCTCTCCCCGTCATTTTCTCTATGTTACCAGAAAATCTAGCAAGGCTAGTGTCCAATAGAAAAATGTAAGGAGAGTGTGACCATTGTTATCTCAACCACACCTCCAACTTCTTAGGAGTGTCGTAACATCCAAGGAGAGAGCCCTTTAGCTATCCTACAAGGCACTTGGACAAACAACTATATCGTCTACACAATGATATTAGTGACCAGTGCCTTTAACAAACCAACTTCAAAATGAAGAAGTACTATATGTTGAACAAGTGTATGAGTATCTCTCACAAAGCATTGTTCATGTAACATTCACTATAAGTATGTAATAATTCATTCAATAAACAACACGATTATACTCTAATGGAAGATAACAATGGCATTGATTTTCCAATAGTAAAAGTCCCACTGTCATTCAACCATTTAGGCATTCATTCACCATTAGCACATGAGTATTGTAACTGCTTATGATGACAATTTACAACAGGATTTATCAAGCTAAGAAGATGTATTTAAACAAATATTTTATGCACTTAATATGTACCAAACCAACTTCACATAGAAGCACTTTTCTTGCAATATAAACAATTCACCAAAGTCTGATATGTGAGTTTTATAGCAGGTAAACAGTGTGAAAATAAGCCCTTTAAATCAACAATATTCAAAGTAATTAATGTGAAAACCCAGACCTTATATCAACTTTTATTCAATAGTAGTTAAGACCACTGTTGACTAACCTTTAATGTTGTTTGCGATGTCTTTTGTTACAGGTTTTAGGGCTGCAAAAGAGGTGGTGAGGGGCTGCTATATTGCAAACCTAAGGAGAATGGTTTAAATGCATAAAAAAAGCTGTTATAGCCTGGTAAGAGGTTTCCAAAAGGTAATCCAAGCTTAGGAGAGGCCTATAAGAGGGAAGGCGAGGGTCTCTAGGGCAGCAGTTAGGGTTAGGATTGTTTTTAGGGTTTTTTTAAGGATTTTTTTTTTTGGTTTTTAGGGATTCCCAAAAATTTTCCCTAGGGTTTTTAGGGATACAGAAGGAAGAACAAATTTGTAGGAGGGCGGGACGAAATTTTAGGGAGGCCAAAAATTGAGAAAAAAAATATTTTTATTTTTAGGGTTTCACACATAAAATTACAGACCTAGTTCTAACCCTAATTCTACCATGGAAATGCAAAATTACACATGAAAATGCAAGTGGAATTTAGTAAAAGTTGATAACTAGGGTTTTTTATGGATGAGACCCTTAACCCTATCCCTAGAGGAAGGTGACCAACCTTCCTCTTGGAGTAATTTCTCCTTGTCTACTAAACTAGGGCTTCCTATAACAACCCTTAGGGTTAGTTATATGACCCTAATCTAGGGAAAAATTGGAGATCCAAGGCTATACTTAGGAAAACCTCATGTAGGGAGCGTTTTCCACCATGCAAAGATGATAGAAGGCAGACACAAATTCCCTAGTTATAAAAAATGCAGCTATAAGGCCACCATTCAATCATTCAAGAAGCAAAAATTCACCTACCTTTCACCGAGCAAGGCTAAAAACTAGACTTACTTGAGCTTGTGTTCTTCCAACAATTCCTAACATCCATCAAGCATGAGCAAAACCCTATAAGTGCATCGAATTTCATCCACAAGGCAAAGAAAAGAAAACTTCAAGAGGTGTGCATCACTTCCAATCGAGCTATCTAGGGTAAAAGAGTAACATTATGAATTTTTTTCCATGAGTTATGATTTGCAAATGAATTGAGGAGTTTAATTTATAGTGTTCTCAACTCACTTTACAAAAATAACTAGGCCAACAGGCCAAATAAATGTCAATGTAAAAATATAACATGAAATAATATAAAATAATCTAAAGATGGCCTAAAGTAGTCTTAAAGTAGGCTACCTGGGGTATTTTCCCCTAGGTGCCTAAAAACTGCTAAAAATGACTAAAATTGAGAATAAAGCTTCACTCTGAAAGGTGGAGTGAGCAGGGGAGGGGATCGTCATGCCCCATCTAACTCCAATAATGTTGAAAATCCCTCAACGTCTCCCGTTAATAAGCCCGTGGGCTTGGTGATGAAAGGTGACATCATCAAGGGAACTGGTCCAAGGAAGGAGGACGCTATGCTGGAGAGGGACCATGATGGGTGCACAAGGTGACCGAAAGGGGAGGAAGAGCCTCAAAGTTGGAATACTGTCACCGGTGTTGAAAACAAGAAGGAGTTCATGTGACCCAGTGGCCCACCCCTAGGAGCCCCAAACACCAACCTCAGGGCTACAAGCCCTAGAATAAGGCAATCAACAATGCCACTAAGCCATAGTATTCCTAAAGGAAGGACCAAAGGGTCCATCCATAACCACCTCTCCGAAAGTACTAGTAACACCCATCATGGTCCTGAAAAAAAAGAACCCCTCTCCTTGAGAAAACATACGAAGGTGCACTAGTACTAGTACCACGTAACACTCTCTATACCTTCCTCTCTCTCTCTCTCTCTACCTCCATCCCTCATTCTCTATATCTCTCTCCCTCCTTCTCCCTCCCTCCCTCACTCTTTCTCTCTCTCCCTCCTACTCTCTCCCTCTCTTTACATTCCTCTCTCCATATTTATCCCACATTATCTCACACTCCCTCTCTCTACCTTGCCCCCTTTCTCTCAATTTCACCCACCTTTCGTCCCCCCCCTCTCTCTCTATCTCTCTCTAAACCCCTAACCTCTAATCCCCAATCTATTTCTATCTATCTGAACCCCTAACCCCTAACTCTCTCTCTCTCTCTCTCTCTCTCTCTCTAAACCAATAAGCTCCAATATCTCTCTCTGTAAACCCCTAACCCCCAATATCTCTCTCTGTAAACCCCTAAATCCCAATCTCTCTCTCTCTGTAAACCCCTAACCCCCAATCTCTCTCTTTATCTCTGAACCCCTAACCCCCAATCTCTCTCTCTCTTTGAACCCTTAACCTCCAATATCTCTCTCTTTAAACTCCTAAACCTCCAATCTCTGTCTCTCTATAAACCCCTAACCACCAATCTCTCTCTTTATATATATCTCTCTCTAAACCATTAACCCCTAATATTTCTCTCTGTAAACCCCTAACCTCCAATCTCTCTCTCTCTCTCTCTCTCTCTCTCTCTCTCTCTCTTTGAACCCCTAACTCATAATCTCTCTCTCTCTCTCTCTCAACCCATAAACCCCAATCTCTCTCTCTAAACCCCTATCCCACAATCTCTCTCTCTCTCTCTCTCTCTCTCTAAACCCCTAACCCCCAATATCTCTCTCTCTAAACCCCAATCTCTCTCATTGTAAGCCCCTAACCTCCAATCTTTTTCTCTAAATCCCTAACCCCCATTCTCTCTCTCTCTCTCTAAACCCCTAACCCCTAACCTCCAATCGCTCTCTCTCTAAACCATTAACCCCCAATATCTCTCTCTAAACCCCTAACCTGCAATCTCTCTCTCTCTAAACTCTTAACCCCCAATCACTCTCTCTCTCTCTAAACCCCTAACCTCCAATCTCTCTCTCTCTCTCTCAACACCTAATCCCTCTCTCTCTAAATTCCTAACCCCTAATCTCTCTCTCTCTAAACCCTTAACCCCTAATATCTCTCTCTCTCTAAACCTATCACCCATAATCTCTCTCTCTCTCTCTCTCAACCCCTAATCCCCAATCTCTCTCTTTCTATCGCTCTCTCTCTCTCTCTCTAAAATCCTAACCCCCAATCTCTCTCTCTAAAACCCTAACCTCCAATCTCAATCTCTCTCTCTCTCTCCATATTTCTCATGCCTTCTCTCACACTCCCTCTCTCACTCTCTCTTGAACTCACCCACCTTTCATCCCTCTCTCTCTTTCTCTCTCTCTCTCCGACACACACACACACTCCCCCCCCTCTCTCTCTCGCGTGCGTGCACACACATTCTCACGCTCCTTCCCTCACTCTATCCCTACATCCCTCTTGATGGGCCCCTAAAATGATACATTATTTGGTCCATCCTGGATATACCTAAGGAGATAAAAGTTATCAATTTGTGTTATTCATGGTGAACTTATGATAATCTCCATTAAAGCATATGCCATGCTTGTTTAATGAATATCTTGACATTTGATGAGTAATGATTGCTTAATTTTCTTATTCCTTTGATTTATTTATTAAGATAATGATCTAATATTTGTCAAAGTATTATTCATTTGTGATGGAGCTGTAGGTGGAGTTTATCTAAAATCTAAGTGAAAGAGATCAAGTCACCAAAATCAGCTCAATCTCCTTCAATCAGCTCACTAGTTAAAACTAGAGATTGGTGGAGTTTTTTAAGGGATTATGTCCCCTCATGATTCTCATAAAATTCCAATGCATAAAGAATGACTGATGTCCACTTAAATATGAAATCATTAAGTCCAAGTCGAATTCCTAAGAGGGTGAATCAATCCCACAAAAACAACATGCAGTTAATTGACATAATTTCCTTAAATCAAGGAGCTAATTAAATGACTAGTTTTCTCAAGTGCCGATTATTCTCATGATATGCCACCACATGGAAGAAGAATTCAACATCATTCCAAGTCAAAATCATGGAGGCCAATTCGAACTCCTAAAGAGGCAATTGATCCCACCAACTTGCATGCAAAGTTCTATTTAATTGGGACAGCTTCCATAAATCAAGGAGCATATTGCATGGGCAGTTTTGAGTTGTTTTGTATAAATGCTAGTAAATTTGATAGCATGGAACAAATATTCTATTATTATTCTTCTCTTTATCACTTCATTTTAGTCTCCATTGCTAGTCAAGGTGAATTTGTAAGAGGCAGCTTGTTGCCCTGTTTTAATGGTAGACTTTTAATTAATAAAAACTACTTTCAATTTATCTTTGAATTAGTTAGTTTAGCGAGGGTTCTAGGAGCTCCCTTAGGTTGGGCCCACTCAAGGGAAGGACTATGGACCATTACATACATTTCCTTTCAGTCGTACATTTCATTTTGTAATTTTTAAATTCGGATTACAATGACTGTAGAAATTCTGCAGTTTCTGCAACAAACTGTAGAAGTTCTACATTTAGTATGCAGTTTTCTGTAGGACAATTTATTTCAGCATTTGCTTTTGCACAACTTTGCTTTCTTTATGATTTTAGGAGTAAATCAGGTTTCCTTTCTGTTTTATAATAGACTTATTTCATGCTTATTAGATTAACTTACATTTATGTCATTTATTCTATAACATGAAATCTTACCATATGAGCTTGGTGAAGCATTGTAGTTCTAAGTTTGATTTATTACTTACTCAGAAGTTGGTGTAATCAGATAGATAGACTTGGTGTGTGAATGGTAAGGTAGATCAGGGGTTTTCCTCAAAAGGTTTGCCCAAAACTAGGCGAGGAATGTTATGAAACTTGTCCATGAAACCACTAAAAAGGGGAATAGATGCCTAGTCAAATGAAGGATCCATGTCCCTTGCAACCTATAGATCATAGATTAAATTTCCCTTTTATTTTTACCAAACAGTTGTTCTTTACTCGTTTTGCTTGATTATATTAGACTTCATTCCCAATTTAGAGTAGATATCATCTGTTGTTTTTTAGATTAAATTTATTTTATGTTGTTATAATAGATTTCATTTTTACTACTAGAGGAATTATTCTTTTGCAACTGCATATATAGTGCACGATACCTCTTATGTTTGTCCGAAATCCCAGGTTGAAATTTAAGTAAGGAGCCAAGGGATTCAGTTTTATAACTGCAATTCATTGGCCTGTCGCTTTTTGGCGCCGTTGTCAGGGAGGTGCTAAGGTTGTTTTAGGAATATTTTTGAAATTTTATTGGAAAATTAAATAAAAATAGTTTGCATGCATCCATATGATATATATGTATCAAACCCCCAATTTTGTGGTGTATGTTGAAGCAGGAACTCATGGCTAGCAAGATGCTAAAGAAGTTGTTGAATAAAGGAGGATGAATTGGTAAAAATATTTTCTCAAATCCATGTTGTAAGCCAAGAGCTACAAACAGAGATAGATCCACATCCCAAGAAGCCATAAAAGAATAAATTAATGAGCAAGTTCCACAAGAAGAGGAGGACAATTTTCCTTTGTCTTTATATTTCAATGAAGTGGATCATGGAATCCATGAAGAAGATGTTTTTCTCAACCATCTTCCCATGCAAGTTATAGAGAGCGAAGATCCATGCTTTTCTCTCATCCATCCTTGCATGCATACAAAAGAAATTGAATATCCACGGAGAAAACTTGATGGGGAGTAGACATTAGAGCCCGAATTTGAGGAATTTATAACATGCTTGTCACCGTACTCATTATGCATTCAAGAGAGAAATGGACAAGTCTTAGAAGAACATCTTTACATAAAGGAGGACTATTTTCAAGTCATTATCAAAGCACAAGAGAGACATAGATATCATGACTACATTGAGTCATGGTTTCAAGAAATCATTAACGAACAATACCACTCCAATTTTCAACATTCCTTGGCACCTTATCCACTTGTGCATTTGGTCCCTCATATCCTTGCATCGATCGAGGTAAATTTTTCAAACCCAGATATGAGTTTCACTCAAGATTTTACTACGCAAGTTGATGCATTGGAATTCCTCCTACACTTGAGAATAGAGGTAATCTTTTGCAAGTAGGGTACGATAGGTAGATTTGTTTTTGTCAATAAAAAAGAGAAGAAAGAATAAAAAAATCCTATGGTGAAAACCTTTTTGAGGTTCCTATGATAGGTATTTGCTTGAAAACCTCATTTGAGGCAGGTAAAGGTTTGTAGAAAATAAAATTATTCCTCATGGTGAAAACCAATAATGGCGCCATAAGGCAAAGCATTGATGAAAACCAGAAATGGTGCCCTTTCTCTAAGAAAAAATGAAAAAGAAAAAAAAAATAAAAATGTATTTTTACAAGGTACTCTTCACACTTGCTCCCACGGGTCATGTGTGCAAAAGGATTAGAGAAGCTCCATCAATGAGTACAAGCAGTGCATTCAAGAATCAAGAAGCGGTATGGTCCCAAGGTCTTGCATATTAATCCAAAATGGTTCCATATTAGAGGATAATTTTTTAAGGGTGTAGAGGACATATTAATCTATGTCCCCATTCAATTTCATGAGCAATGGATGAGTTTAAGGGCGATAAAAAGTTCAATTACAGTCATCTACCAAAAAACTTGCAGATTTCAGGACATCTTTGACATAGGTACGGTGTTATTCTTGTTACTCATTAAAAAGTTGGAATAAAGGTCTAATTTTTTTAATGATGTAGGGTACATATTTCTCTATCTTCACATTTATTTTCACTAAAAAATATTAAGTTTACGTGGGATATAAAATTCAATTACAGTCATGTATAAATCACCATCTGTTTTGACAAAGGTGCATTCATTTTACTCATTCTCACTACTGAAAGATGGTATGAATTTTTTACAGAGAATAGAGGACATCATCCTATACCTCTATATAAAATATCATAAAAAAATAGTGAGTATAAGAGGGTGAAAAAATTTAAATACAGTAAGGTACTGAAAGCTGGAATATTTGGAGGCTAATTTGCCATACCTTCGGTATTTTCTCATAGATTCGATTCAAGATCTGATTTTTTTATAGAGAATATATTACATCAACATATACCTCTCCATAAAATTTCATCAAAAACAAAGCTTTGTAAGTGAGCGAAAAAATCAATTACAGTCCTACATCGGAAAAGGAGTACTCTGCCTCAAGTAGAACACAATCACCAAGCAAAGGCAAAGGTTTTTCAATCTTATGAGGGAATGCAACCAAATTTTCAAAAATATTAATGAATCTCATATATAAGGATCAATCATTTGAAATTAAATCTCTTTCAATCAAGTGAGTAAGTATTTATCCAATCAAGCGAGCCATATTCTATTTAATCAAGCAAGCTGACCTTTATTCAATCAAGCGAGCCAACCCCATATGATCAAACAAGCCAACACAATGAATCAAGCGAGTAGTAAACAATCTCATCAAAAAAAATAAAATAAAAATGTATTATAAGAATGTTACAACTCCACAAAAAAACCACAGATCAACTAAAATACACTAAAGCTCCAGCTCTTGGACCTGCATGCACAAATAAAAAGAGTAAGTAGATGAGGTAACATTCTAATTTTCTGTCATTTTATTCATTTTTCAATGCATGAAAAGACTTAAAATTCAAGTTCCTATTTCTTTGAAGGAATAAAAAATCAATCTGGGGGGAAGCTTTGAGATGAAAAAAAAGAGAGAAAAAATTATGCATACAGTGAGTTAGTGGAGCTTAAAGGGTTACAATGATTAAGGTTCTCAAGTTGGTATCTCATAAAAAAGGTGTTTTGTAACTTATGTATATTTAATGATCATGCAAAGGAAATAAAAACATTATAGGAACATCATGAAAACACCTACAGGAAATCTACATTCTACAAGACAAAAACAAACATATGAAAACACCCACAAGAAATCTAGATTCTGTAGGGCATAAATTGAGCAGTTCCAAAATTTCTACATCTAGTTTTGCAATTACAAGGATTGTGCCAAGTTTACAATCAAACTATCAAAAAATTTCATCGCATTAGCTTTAGAAGCATATTGCATTTTTTTTAGATGACTAATGTATGCATGCAGGGGAGAAATGGAAGCAAGAGACAAACTTTTGGAAGAGCAGTTTTTATTGCATGAGGACAATGTGGAAATCCTTAAAGTTGGGGGGTATGACAAGCCCTTAAAATGGCACAGTATTTGGCCCATATTGGAGATACCTAAGGAGATAAAACTTATTAATTTGTGTTATTCATGGTGAACTTATGATAATCTCCATTAAATCCTATGCATGCTTGTTTAATGAATATCTTGACATTTGATTAGTAAGGATTGCTTAATTTGCTTATTGTTTTAATTTATTTATTGAGATAATGAGATAATATTTGTCAAAGTATTATTCATTTGTGATGGATATGTAGGTGGAGTTTATCTAAAATCTAAGTGAAAGAGATCAAGTCACCAAAATCAGCTCAATCTCCTTCAATAAGCTCAATCTCATTCAATAAGCTCACTAGTTAAAACTAGAGATTGGTGGAGTAATTTAAGGGATTATGTATCCTCATGATTCTCATCAAATTCCAATGCATAAAGAATTCCTCATGTTCATCTATAGATGAAATCATTAATTCCAATTCGAATTCCTAAGAGGATGAATCAATCCCACAAAAATCAACATGCACATTTCTAGTTAACTGGTTGAATTTCCTTAAATCAAGGACCTGATTAAATGGCTAATTTTCTCAAGTGCTGATTATTATCATGATTTTCAACCACATAGAAGAAGAAATCAACATCATTCCAATTCGAAATCATGGAGTCCAAGTAGAATTTCTAAAGAGGCAATCGATCCCACCAACTTGGATGCAGAGTTCTAGTTAACTGGGACAACTTCCACAAATCAAGGATTTGATTGCATGGGGAGTTTGAGTTATTTTTGTATAAATGCTAGTAAATTAGATAGCATGGAATAAAGCTTCTTTTATTATGCTTCTCTTTATCATTCCATTTTAGACTCCCTTGCTAGTCAAGGCATATTTGTAAGAGGTAGCTTGTTGCCCTATTTTAACAACAGACTTTTAATGAATAAAAAATGGTTTTAATTTATCTTTGAATTAGTTAGTTTAGCGAGGGTTCCAGGAGCTCCCTTGGGTTGTTCCCACTCAAGGGAAGGATTGTGGACCCTTGCTCACATTTCCTTTCAGTCATGCATTTCATTTCTTAATTTTTAAATTTAGATTACATTGAATGTAGAAATTCTGCAGTTTCTGCAATAGATTGTAGAAGTTCTACATTCGGTAAGCAGTTTTCTATAGGACATTTTATTTCAGCATTTGCTTTCACAGAGTTTTGATTTCTTTATGTTTTTAGGAGTAAATCATATTTCCTTTCTGTTTTATAGTATAATTATTTCATGTTTATTATATTAACTTACATTTATGTCATTTATTCTATAACATGAGATCTTATCATATGAGCTTGGTCAAGCATTGTAGTTTTATGTTTGTTTTATTACTTGCTCGGAATTTGGTGTAATCAGGTAGCTGGATTTGGTGTGTGAATGGTAAGGTAGATCATAGGTTTTCCTCAAAAGGTTTGCCCAAAACTAGGTGAGGAACGTTCTGAAACTTGTCCATGAAACCATTGAAAAGGGGATAGATGCCTAGTCAAATGAAGGATCCATGTCCCTTGCAACCTATACTCGTTTTGCTTGATTAGAATAGACTTCATTCTTTATTTAGAGTAGATATCATTTCTTGTTTGTTAGATAAAATTTCTTTTATGTTGTTATAATAGATTTCACTTTTACTACTAAAGGAATTATTCCTCTGCAACTGCATATATAGTGCACGGTACCTATTAAGTTTGTACGAACTCCTGGGTTGATAATTAAGTAATGAGTCAAGGGATTAGTTTTATAGCTGCAATTCATTGGCCCGTCACTTTTTGGCAGAGTTGTTGGGGAGGTGCCAAGGTTTTTTTTAGGAATAGTTTTTGAAATTTTATTGGAAAATTAAAAAAAATAGTTTACATACATCTATATGTTTTATATGTATCAAACCCCCAATTTTGAGGTGTATGTTGAAGCAGGAACTCATGGCCAAAAAGATGCTAAAAAATTTGTTGAAGAAAGGAGGATGAATTGCTAAAAATATTTTCTCAAATCCATGTTGTAAGCCAAGAGCTACAAACAAAGATAGATCTGCATCCCACGAAGCCATAAAAGAAAGAATTCATGAGCAAGTTCCACAAGAAGATGAGGAAAATTTTCCTTTGTCTTTATATTTAAATGAAGTGGATCATGGAATCCATATTCCCATGCAAGTTATAGAGAGCGAAGATCCATGCTTTTTCCTCATCCATCCTTGGATGCATACAAAGGAAATTGAATATCCATGGAGAAAACTTTACGGGGAGCAGACATTAGTGCCCGAAGTTGAGGAATTTATAGCATGCTTGTCACCGTACTCATTATGCATTCAAGAGAGAAATGTACAAGTCTTAGAAGAAAATATTTACATGAAGGAGGAATATTTTTAGGTCATTATCAAAGCACAAGAGAGATAGAGATATCATGACTACATTGAGTCATGGTTTCAAGAAATCATTAACAAACAATACCACTCCAATATTTAGCATTCCTTGGCACCTTATCCACTTGTGCAAATAGTCCCTGATATCCTTGCATCGATTGAGGTACATCTTTCAAACTCAGATATGAGTTCACTCAAGATTTTACTACGCAAGTGGATGCATTGGAAGTCCTCCTACACTTGAGAAGAGAGGTAATATTTTCCAAGTAGGGTAGGATAGTTTGATTTGTTTTTGTGAATACCAAAGAGAATAAAGAATAAAAAATTCCTATGGTGAAAACCTCTCTGAGGCGTGTACGACAGGTCTTTGCTTGAAAACCTCCTTCGAGGCGGGTAAAGGTCTGTAGAAATAAAAGATTCCTCATGGTGAAAACCAGCAATGGCGCCATGAGGCAAAGCATTGGTGAAAACAAAAAATGGCGCCCTTTCTCTAAGAAAAAATGAAAAAGAAAAAATAAATAAAAATGTATTTGTACAAGGTACTCTTCACACTTACTCCCACAGATCATGCGTGCAAAAGGATTAGAGAAGCTCCATCAATGAGTACAAGCAGAGCATTCAAGAATCAAGAAGCGGTATGGTCCGATGTCTTGCAGATTAATCCCAAATGGTTCCATATCAAAGGATAATTTTTTTTGAGGGTGTATAGGACATATTAATCTATTTTCCCATGCAATTTCATGAGCAATGGATGAGTTTAATGGCGGTAACAAAATCAATTACAATATCTACCGAAAACTTGCATATTTCAGGACATCTTTGACAGAGGTACGTTGTTATTCTTGTTACTCATTAAAAAGTTGGAAAAAAGGTCTGAAAAATTTTGAGGATGTAGGGGAAATATAACTTTATCTTCACATTCAGTTTCATCGAAAAATATTAAGTTTAAGTTGGGTGTAAAATTCAATTACAGTCATGTATAAATCAACATCCATTTTGACAAAGGTGCATTAAGTTTACTCATGCTCACTAATGGTTTGGAAAGAAGGTATGATTTTTTTACAGAGAATAGAGGACATCCTCCTCTACCTCTCTACAAAATTTCATAAAAATAGAGTGATTATAAGAGGGTGAAATTTTTTAAATACAGTCAAGTACCGAAATACGGAATATTTGGAGGCCAATCTGCCATACCTTCGGTATTTTCATCATAGCTCCATCATAGATTCGATTCAGGATATGAATTTTTTTACAGAGAATATAGTACATCATAATATACCTCTCCATAAAATTTCATAAAAAATGAGCTTTTTAAGTGAGCGAAAAAAAATCAATTACAGTCCTACACCAAAAAAGGAGTACTTTGCCTTGAGCAGAACAGAATCACCAAGAAAAAGCAAAGGTTTTTCAATCTTCTGAGGGCATGCAATTTTTTTCCAAAAATATTAATGAATATCCCTTTATCCCCCACTTTCTATACATATCTCTTTCCCTTTTCCTCTCCATTCCTCCCTCTCCATCCCACCATCCATATCTCTCCTCTCTCTCTCTCTCTTTCTCTCTCTCTCCCTCTCTCTCTCTCTCTTTCTCTCTCTCTCTCCCCTCTCTCTCTCTCTCTCTTACCACTCCCTCTCTATCCCTCTCCTAGTCTCCCTCCCTCCCTTGACTCTACTTGAGAGAGGCAAATGAAAAAAGAGTCATAGATTTAGCTTTTTTGAAAATATGAAATACACGATGCTAAATCATGAAAAACATATAACTACAAAGTTGTAGGTCTTGAAAATACTTTTCCAATGGTATAAGGAGCATCAAAATCCAATTCATGATCAAAAGTTATGGCCAAAATACTGATTTTGTTCATTTATGTAATCAAAGCACGCACACGTTTTTAAAACCGCATGCGCATTCTTAAAAGCGCGTATGCATTCTTAAAAGCACGCACGCGTTCTTAAAAGCATGCACGTGTCATTAATAACATATGTGCATTAATAACGTGTGTGCAGTTTTGTGCCAACATGGATGTGTTAGTGGAGGTTCGGCAATTTCTGAACCAAAAGCGTGTGCACAGTGTTGAGAGCGCGTGCACGCTTATGAATTTTATTGCTCATGCACTTCTATTGCAATTCTTTTGGTATCATCTTTGTGCAAGCATGCATATCATGAAGTAATATATACAATATAATACAACATCATACACCATCATCATCAAACATGGCACATTAGTAGAATGAGGCAGACATATAACATCATCTCATGGTCATCACACCACCCCTATCACATAGAAAACCCATAGTCAGAAGAATGGGCCACAACAGTTTGGAAAACATCAACAAACTGGAATAGAGTGAAGCAAAAATAAGACATAGTTTTCCTATACAATATATGGCATAATGAGTGCTCAATGGCAAGGTCAACTATCCATAATGGTTAAGGAAAAGCAAGCACACAACAATCTTCAAGGATTTGTGGGATGGAATTTATGAAGGAGAATATGGCATTGCATTTGAAGAACCTAAAACAAATAAAGAGCTTGCAATATGGAAGAGCAAAAAAAAAAGGAAAATGCACCGATCATAATTATAACAAGTGAAGAGGTGAGTCGACATATATTATTTGCTAAAACTTCTTATGATGCTCTAAATAAATTGAAGGATTTGTATGGAATTTATAATTGGAGCTAATTTAGTTCACGCCGAAGCTCTTCAACCTAGAGTTGAAGGATAATGATCCCATGGATTTAACTTCTGAGATGAAAGACACCATGCATGAAATTAATGCCACTAGTGTGAAGGTAGACCTTCCTCTCACTACCTTCATCAAGGTCCTCTACCCTGCCTATCCCCACTATTTTGAGTCACTTCAAGCTAGTGGCCAACTAAAAGACTTCAAATTTGACACTCTAGTGGAGAAAATAATAGAATGAGAGAAAGTCTTTAGAAAGAAAACAATTCAACCCACTTGAGAGATTGTTTGCCTTGCTTGGAAAGGGAAGAATCAATCACATGATTTTTCTAGAGATGGCAGCAAAAGAGAATGTGGAAAAAAATAATTTCAGAGGTAGAGGGGGTAGACATTACCATGGTGAGAGATTTGATCTTCAATGTGTCCATTATGGAAAGAAAATACAAGAGGCAAAAACATGTTGAATTCCATGGTAGAAGATCACAAAGAAGAAAGAGCAGAAAGTAGTAAGAGGTAAAAGTATTAAATTGGCTCATTTCATTGTTGCACATTGTAGTGTTGGCACAAATGAATTTCTTTCCAATACTTCATTTGCATCTGGGAGAGATACTTAGCTGCTTGACATTGGTGCTACTTGCCACATGAAATTTAGAAAACACTTTTTAGAAGATTAGAATGGCACATATAGTATAATGTACTTTGAAAATAAGTCCAACCTCAAACATAAAGGAATTGGCACCATCATGCTTAAATTATATGGATTTCCTAATTTTGTGTTGTGTAATGTTCTATTTCTTCTAGAGTTGTAGAGAAACTTGTCTCTTGTGCACATTCAAAAGCAATGACATTCCATCCAGATATTTGATGTGAAAGTTAAGATAAAGAGATGCCCTGAAAACCAAGCCATGATGACTAGAAGGGAAGATGAGAAACTGCAGGAGTTGAAAGGGACACTTATCAGAGCTCAGAATGTTACATACTACTCTCAACATGAAAAAGGTACTTTGTCATCTAGTCTCATGGCATGCTCGATTATGATAGTCTTAGAATGTCGATGAATAATAATGTCTTTGGTTTTCCCACCATTACAAAGAAATTGAAACACTGTGATGTTTGTATTCTTGGTAAACATAGTAACCAACCTTTCCATGGTTTAAATTCTAGAGTATGCAAAAAAATAGAGTTAATATACTCAGACTTGTGTTGCTCCATGCCTATCGCTTTTGCAAATGCTAATAAATATCTCATGAATTTTATTGATGATTACACCAAGACGTCTTGGGTTTATTTATTGATGCAAACATTTGAGACAATTGAAACATTTAAAAAATTTCATGTATGGATTGAAAATGAAGCACAATTTGACATTAGCACTCTTTGTAGTGATAAGGGAAAATAATATACCTCTAATGAATTTGAAAACTATTTTTGTCAACATGGAATTATGCATTAAACCATTGTTCCATATAATCCTCAATAGAATAGTGTAGCAAAAAGAATGAACGAAGGCACTCTGGAATATGGTACGCCCCATTGTAATGTCCCCATTTTTGGGTTTTCGTGCTCGACAAGTAGAGATGAACTTGGGTGTTGCATCAACCTAATCTGACAGAAATAACTAATTATTTAATGTCACTAGGCCAAAGTAACTTTATAAAGTGGCGTTGACTAATTCATAAAGAGACTATTGAAAATTCACTTTATTAATAAAAATGAGAAAAATAAAAAAAAGGTCACATGGAATAAGTCAAAGAGGGAAGATATAGAAGGATTACTAGAGAAATATAAAAGGAGGATCAAAGCCTCACTTTGAGCATGATCTTTTCATTTGATCCCTTGTGGAGTGTTCTTATGAACCAAGTTTTTGTTGGAGGGTTTCCAAAAGGTCCAATCCTCTTTTATTGCAAGTCCATGGTTTAGGAGGAGTGTCAAGTAACCCTTGGAGTGAGCCATGAGTTCTGTGAAGATTGATAAAACTTTGGAGGGTGCAACTAGCTTGGAGGAGTGTCGAAAGTCATTAGAAGGGACATATTTCTCCTAGAGTAGAGCAACATCATGTTGGGCAGAATTTTGGAGGATAAGAGAGCCCATGGAGAGGACTCTTCAATTAGTAGAAGAGACACGGTGATAATCCTGATTTTTTGTTGGCATTTTGTGTGTGTTTTGGTGATATATTGTAATTGCTATAGAAACCAACAGAGACTTGTGTTGTTCCCATCATAATAAAAATATTTATGTTGTCTTTCTCATTTCTTGTGTATTTGGAATATTTGCAATATATTTGACAAAATGTGTTCATGAGCATGTATACAAATTATTTGTATATAGTCCTAAATAGTTGTCATACAAACTATTTGGCAAAATCATGCAACCATAACTAATATCTTAAGCCTAACATAGTTGGGGATATTAAAGTGGTATTAGAGCTAGTGATCTTGCCAACTTGTGATTGCACAAGAAATTGATGGTTAAGGGGCATGGTGGAGTACCTTTCCCAGGATCAGATTCATCAAAAGAAGAGGTGGATATTGGAGACATGCGAGATATTCCAGAGGAGAGTGTGCTTAGGATACTGAGTGAGTTGGCCAAGGAATCGAATGAGACGACTATGTACCAGCAACAAACCCTTGATTTTCTCACACAGTTAGTGGGCCAACAAGGGAACCAGATTGATGCAGGACATGTTTGATCCAATAGATCACATGGAGGTGACAATGCTCATATAGAGGGTATCAATACCCATATTCCAGCACAAAGTGTCCCACAATTAGGGAGAATAAGAATGCCTAGGTCATTATTGCCATCATTCCTTAAAGAGAATCGCTCAGAAGCACATGAGCAACAAGGTTAGGATGATGATTTTACCACCTAATTTAGGGAGTTTTAGGAATTAGGAGAGGAAATATGTACATCCTTGTCCTTTCAAGTTAATTCCACCATCAAGTACGGAAGTTAGCCCAAGGATTTGGATGAGGATTCCTTAAAAGGAATAGGGAATAAATTGAAGAGACATAAGCAAGAAGGACAGGTGAAGGAGCCTGCATCTATCCATATTGAGGATTTATGCATAGAGGAAGACCAAACAACAACATATGAGGCAGCATTGGAGCTAACCGATGAGGTTGATGACGTCGGTGTATTGGATGGGTATATCTATGATGAATTTTTCAAATCAAATGATGAGGATGCAACATATTGTTGAGGGTCCAACATCCTTCCTTGTGTATGATGCTGATGGTTCAAGCAGGCTAGCACCTAACTATGACATGGATTCAACACCTCATCCTATTTATGACATTTATGATGATGCATGCATGATTGTACAAGGATATGAGAAATTTTGGGAGCTATGCGTGTATGAAGACAATGAAGGGGATGGATTGGTGGATGAGAACTTGTATAATGATGATATTCCACATGAGGCCCATCACTACACGATATCAGTTAGTGAGTTAGTTGATCCCTTGAGTGACAACCTACACCATGTTGATGAAATAACATTGCATGATTTGGAGAATTGACTATTGGCCACAAAGGAGAAAATTGTGTAGGTGTTGATGAGGGCTGATGGTGCTCATAATTTTATCAAAGACCTTATGTGGAAACCCAGTTGGAGGGGAGGCAAAAGGGAATTGCAGAAGGATTCACTAGTACCCACTTGCACATCATGAAAGAAGCACTAGAGAAAATGAAATCCGATTACTTGCAGTTGTTCATGGTTAGGGACCTTGGTCTTAAGCTCATTAATACAAGAAAAGGGAGGTTGAGGAGATTTGTTACCAGCTGATTTTGGAACACTCTTCATAATTGAAAACAATAGAGACTCCATCATCTATGGAAATTGTGACACATGAGGGAATGAGTGGCACTCATAGTGGCACTCATGGTTTGAGGGAGGAGCCTCTCGCGACAATCCCACATGAGGAGCATTTAGAGTTGCAGGTTCCGGAGGAGAGGTTTGACACATAGGTTTTTGACCATGTGCCTATTTTGCATTGTGGGGATCATGAGTCGCCTCTGTTGGAGAGGCCGCTAAAATATCAAGGCTTAACTATTGAGGATATAGTTGACCACATTCCTTGTGGACCAAGACAGAAGGAAATGTATGCATCCATGGATTGTGTAGATGGGTATATGATAGACATAAGCATGCTCTAGGATATAGGTTTATATGACATCAATAGAGGGATGGATATCGTAGCACCTACATGATATAGAATGGTACATGGAGATTCTGTGACATCCAATAATATGCAGGGATATTCATTGGCATGCGGTAGTGTACATTGGAGTTTTAGAGAGTTTCTTCTAGGGATACCTCCTGATAGATTCCTCGAGCATACCATTGAGTTGAGGTTACTCAGGTTTGGTGAGGGGATGGGTGAGATTCAGAGAGTAGTATATACCTCAATTATCGACCTTCATATGGGATATATTTAGATGAGGGGCAAGGAGCAATATATTCACAGGTTTTCTCCCTGACGTTAGTATGAGTTCTTGTTCATACCCTTGGGGTTGAGCTATGCACTAGTCACTTTCTAGGCTTGCAAGAATTTATTTGATTCCCTCATGGTATACAACAGGACAAGAGAGGGTCACTGGAGCCAATCATATGAAATAGGGATTTGTGGCCATGAAATAGGTATTTCATCTGGACCATGTGATTAGTGCGCAAAGTGCACAGGAGGAGTCCAGGCTCTGTTGGATCGGTTCATAGAGATTTCAACTAACATTGGGAGTGGTGGAATTCCAAATTGGTGGTGGGCTCCTAGCATTCATCGGAGTGATAGACTTCTTCAGATAATGAGGATGATTAATAGGATTGTATCAGTGATTGGTTCGTGTCATTGTGGGGATTATGTGAGAGGATTTGTTGAGCTTTGTTCTATATGGCATGGTAGACTTTCCCTCACGATACCCAGGATCGATTCTATCCATAGGTTGGCATACTTTGAATTCACTAAGATGCTTTGGAAAGACATGATCCAGGATAGTGATTTCAACTTAGGGGTCTAGGAGAGTAGATCACAGTATGATCATGGTGATCATATGATCGTGATCAGAGGAGTGCAATATCAACATGGTGGTTCCCATCATAGACTAGTTTGGGACTTGGGAACTACAGTATTTGACAGTGTTGTAGCCAATACAAATGAGACGACCAGTTTATTTCTATAGTTTACTCTTGAGATGATAACGATTGGACACGTGGAGGAGTGGTATTTTGAGGATTTGATTGAGATTGTGCAGTTTATGATTTCCTGGCTTATTAGAGGCAGTCGAGGGGATTATTGGGTTAGCACCTTGCAGATCAGTGCTAGGAGCAGAGAGTGTTTCACATCATCCAGGTAGGCCCTATAGAGGTTTGTATGGATGGGCTTCATAGATGATGTAGGGAAGATATGGGGGAGTGTAGTGTTAGGATATTTAGACACTTAGGAGTTAGTTAAGATCAACTTGTGTAATATATCCGTTAGGGATAGTGTGTTTCTTTAGTATGCATTAGTATGCATTTGTAAATACTTAATCCGACGGTCACGATATGTTTCCGACATAGAGTGATCCGACGGCTCAACTTCTCTTAGATCAAACCTAACCTTGATCCGTGGCTTAACACCCGATTGGTCCATGATCTCTATTTAAAGAGCATGGAGGGTCATTGTTTAGTTGATCGATTATGAGAAGCTCATTTGTAACTTTCTTTCTTTGCATAATAAATTGTCCCGTAGAAGCTATTTGGCCGGGGCCGTGGAGTGTTTCCCTCTCGAGGGTTTAAACCACGTCAAAACATCGGTGTGTTGATCTGTGATCTGTTTGTGTGAAGTGGTTTCTCTTGGTGTTCGGTCCTTTGGTAGTACCCTATGTACCCGAACATGGTATCAGAGCTTTTATGAAGTGCCGCTTCCGGTTATGATCTAGATCTTGAACTGTTGTTGCCGAAACTCGAAAGGGTTTCTAGTTCTGGTATTTCTGTGCATTTCTGGGCTGTGGGAGGTGTTCCATTGCGTCCGGAGCGTCGTTTCCATTGGGAAATAGTTTTCGTTTGATCGAAAACGGTTCCCGGTTGCTCCAGAAACGCGTTTTTCATCAGATCTGAAGGTATAATGTTACAGTGACGCATTTTTTTTATTTCGTTTTTGAAAAGAAAAAATCTCATATTTCATTTTTTTTTACTGTTAGATTTTTTTTGGTTCGGATTGTTGCTTTCCCGTCTGCGTATGCTCTTTGCCGTGCACCTTGAGCGATCTCGGCAAATCAGAAACAGAAAGGGAAAGGGTTTTTTTCGGCTGCGTATGCTCTTTGCCGTGCACTTTGCGCGATCTCGGCAAATCAGAAACAGAGAGAAAACGTAGACTTTCCGGGCAAGCTAACAAGATCTAACTCCACAAGTGTGGAAATTTTTTTTTGTTTCGTTTTGTGGTTTGTTTTGCAGGAAAAAGGGCAAGCACGCAAACCGAGCAAGAAGAGTAAAAAAAAAAAAAAAAAAAAAAAAAAAAAAAAAAAAAAAAAAACCCTTCCTCATTTCCATATTTTACATACCTTTTAAACTAGCTCACTTGGTCCAAAGTTGCTTTATTCCTTAATAGGTCTTGAGTTCAAGTCTTAGGAAGTTACTTTTAAAAAGAAAAGTGCATGCAATTTCTATTTTCAAGTTACTTTATTGTAAAAGTGCATCTCACTTAAATAATAAAAAAAAAAAATACAAGTGAGTCACTTAAGCTTTTTATTTATTGTTGCACTATTTAAAAGTAATATCATTGTAAAAGTGAAATCACTTATTTTACAAAAGTGATTAACTTAAAAGCAACTTTTTTGTAAAGTGATTGTCAAAAGGTTCATCTTGGGAAGAGGGGGGTTCTTTTTTTTGCTGGACATTCTCTAGCTGCCACGTCACTATTGGAGACATCTTCAACAGTTTTTTTGTTCAAGCATAACTTCATCATACAGAGTCCGTTTTCAGTGCCGTTTTTTTTGAAACCGCCTATTTTTTCGAGCTCTTCACATCCAGACTATTGGTTTATGCTTTTACAGCCATTAATTTACAAAAATGGCCGTCCCTTGTGATATTCTACTTAACAGTTCCAACTATTTCTCATGGAAATCTCGTATGGAGGATGTTCTACGAAGTAGGGGACTTTTCAGAATTACAACAGGGAAAGAAAAAGAACCCACTGATGATGATAAGAAAATAAAATGGGCAAATAGATGTGATGAAGCTCGTGGATTGATTGGGATGTCAATCTCTACCGATTTGCGATTCCACATATCTGGAATTGATGAACCTAATGCTGCTTGGGACAAGTTGGAAACTGTGTTTGGTAAACACAATGAAATTCGAGGTCACCAACTCGAAAATGAGTTGATTTCTCTAAATCCAAGTGACTTCTCATGCATTCAAGATTATTTATCTAAGTACAAAACTCTCAAGCTCTTATGTGCAGAATGTAAGATTGAGAGGGAAGACAAACAATGCATTTATCATATTCTTTCCAAACTTGGACCTGCATATTCTGTTTTTGTATCTACATTTTACTCCATGAAAGCGTCATTGAATGCAGCTAGCTATCAAGAGCCTAGTCTTGAATCCTTTTGTGATTCCTTGATTAGGGAACAAGATAAACTCATTCATCTTGGAATAATCAACAATGCAGATACATCTGGGAAAGCCTTATTGTCCCAACAGAAAGAAAAGTCCAAGCCTCCCAAGAAACAAAATTTTCGCAATAATAAGTCAAACAAGGGTCCAAAACCCTCTCAGTCAACTCCTTCTTTAAAAAATGACAAAGGATCCAAACCAAAAGGCAAGAAGACTGAGCGTCATTGCAACTATTGCGGGAAAGATAATCATGATGAATCAAAGTGTTTCAAGAAGATGGAAGCCTTGGAAGCAGCAATGAAGAAGCACCACATCAGCCTAGATTCGCCATCAGAATCTACCTCTCATGGACATGCACTTTGTGCTTCTGGTTATTCTTATAATGCATCTTCTTCTTCTACTTCAAATGAATGGCTCATTGATTCTGGAGCATCTTATCATATGGCTAAGGATCAAGCCATCTTTTCTACTATGCATGAATGTAACACCAAACAGATATTTGTTGGTGATGATAGATCTCTAAGTGTTGTAGGAGCTGGAACAGTTCCAGTAGATAATGGTCATTTTAGTGATGTACTATGTGTTCCAAGAATTTCCTGCAATTTGTTATCAGTCTATCAGATCACTCATTCTGGTGAAGGTAAAACTGTGACCTTTACACCTCACCAAGTTGTAATCAAGGATTTTAAAGATCCTCAACAGGTTCTAGCTACCGGAATTGTTGATGATATTACCAGGTTGTACAAGTTTAACAACTTTGGGTCATCACCTTTCCCTTCAGTTTTTGTTGCTCATAGTGATAACTTGAGCAAACTTTGGCATGAGCGATTTGGTCACTTAAATTATCGCTCATTGCAACAACTATGTAAAGAAAATATGGTGACAGGTCTTCCGATGGTATCTTGCAGAGATGGTGTTTGTTCCGGTTGTGTACTCGGAAAACATCATCGGGACAGTTTTGACAAACGTGCCTCTTGGCACGCCTCGGTTCCCTTGGAGCTTGTGCATAGTGACTTGTGTGGTCCTCTTCCATCTGCTTCCTTTTCTGGTTTCAAGTATTTCTTAACTTTCATTGATGATTACACCAGACGCACTTGGGTTTATTTCCTAAAACTTAAGAGTGAAGTATTTAACATGTTCTTGGCCTACAAGGCCCTTGTTGAAAAACAATCTGGTCATCAAATTATCAAGTTAAGATCTGACAATGGAGGAGAATATGTTAACAAACAATTCACTACTTTCTGCACTGAACAAGGCATCCAACAACAACACACTGTTCCATATACACCACAACAAAATGGTGTAGCTGAGCGGAAGAACCGCACTTTAAAAGAAATGGCAAATTGTATGATCCAATCTAAGGGACTAAGTCTTCAATTTTGGGCTGAAGCCATAAATTGTGCAAATTACATAGTTAATCGCACCCCCACAAAAGCATTACAAGGTATAACACCAGAAGAAGCATGGAGTAAAGTTAAACCTGATGTAAGTCACTTTCGTGTGTTTGGTAGTGAAGCATGGGCTCACATTCCGGATGAAAAACGGAAAGCATTGCAGCCTAAAAGTGAAAAGTGCATATTTGTTGGATATTCTGAAGATGTAAAAGGCTATAGACTTCTTCAACCACATTCTCATGCTATAATCATTAGAAGAGATGTTAAATTTGATGAAAATATCTTGGCCTGCGAGCCTAACTCGGCGAGTGTGCCATCTTTGGCCTGCGAGCCTGATTCGGCGTTTGTGCCTTCTTCTTCTTCTTCCAACTTCCTTGACAGGTTTCCAACTCCAGTTTCTGATGATGACAGTGAGGATGAAAATCCACCTCCGCCTGCTCATGTTCCTCCAGTTGCACCAGCACAAGTGCTTCCTCGATGGGTCCGTTCAACATGTGAAGCAGCTGGTGATCTTGCCGGTGATCCTAGAGATCAACGTCGAACACGTTCTCAGTTTCAGCGAGCCTCTTCTCTTTTGGCTCAAGTTTCCGAGAATCATGATCCAGAAACTTTTGCAGAAGCTTCAGGGAATCCAGATTGGGATGCAGCCATGGATGAAGAATATCGTTCCTTAATGGCGAACGATACTTGGGATCTTGTACCTCTTCCAAAAGGAAAAAAACTTGTCAGATGTAAATGGGTCTACAGAACTAAGTATGCATCAGATGGAAGTGTTGAAAGACTTAAGGCAAGGTTAGTTGCCAAAGGTTTTTCTCAAGTTGAAGGGATTGACTACAATGAAACCTTTGCTCCCGTCGCCAAAATGAACTCCATCCGCCTTGTTCTTTCCCTTGCAGCCTTACACAACTGGGAAGTCCATCAAATGGATGTCAAGTCTGCCTTCTTACATGGTGATTTACAGGAGGAAATTTACATGGAACAACCTCCTGGCTATGTTCAGAATAACTCTAGCCTTGTCTGTCGCCTTAAGAAATCCTTATATGGCCTTAAGCAAGCTCCCAGAGCTTGGTATGCCAAAATGGATAACTTTCTCCTTGACACTAGTTTTTCTAGATGCCATTCTGACCCCAATGTCTATACCAAGAAAGTAGGAAACCATCTCATCATACTTGTTCTATATGTTGATGACCTTATTCTTACTGGTAGTGACCCTAAGCTTATAACCCATGTGAAATCCAGTCTTAAACAAACTTTTGAAATGTCAGACTTAGGACATTTGCATTATTTTCTTGGTCTCCAAGTTCTGCAAACCAAAGAAGGAATCTTTCTTTCTCAGTCTAAGTATGCTTGTGACCTTCTTCGTCGCTTTCACATGGAAGATTGTAAACCAGCCCCTTCTCCCTTCCAGTCTGGAGTCAAACTTTCTGCCACTTGTACTTCACCTGAAGTAGATGCCACATTGTATCGTCAGCTTGTTGGTAGTCTTTTATACTTGACTCATTCCCGTCCTGACCTTTCCTTTGCCGTTGGTCGAGTTGCCCGTTATATGCAGACACCTCATGAAAGTCACTGGAAAGCAGCTAAAAGAATACTTCGATATATTCGAGGTACAGTTCAGTTTGGGATTCATTACAGTACAGGGGGGAAACCTTTGTTGGTTGGTTTCACTGATTCAGATTGGGCCGGCGATCCTGATGATCGAAAGTCTACTGCAGGTTATGTTTTCAGTCTGGGATCTGGACCTATTACTTGGGCTTGTAAGAAACAACAAGCTCTTGCTCTTTCTTCAGCAGAGGCAGAATATCGAGCAGCCGTCAATGCCAGTCAGGAAGCTTTATGGCTTCGACATATCCTTTCAGAGTTTGGATTCGAACAGCAGCAGCCTACTCCACTTTGGTGCGACAATAAAAGTGCCATCAAGCTTGCCAAAGATCCAGTTCTACATCAACGCAGCAAACACATTGAGCTACATATGCACTTCATCAGAAATCTTGTTCATGATCGTGTTCTCGAAGTGCTCTTTTGCCCTACAGATGATCAAGTTGCAGACATCTTCACCAAGTCTCTTACAGAAGCGAAGTTTTCTAAACTTCGATCTATGTTAGGAGTTCAGGAACTTGTCATTAAGGGGGGATAGGCTCTAATGCCTCCTTCCTTCTCCTAATAGTGTCACTTTTGTAAATCCTTCAATCCTATCCCAAGTTGTTCTTAAGGGGGGATGTTAGGATATTTAGACACTTAGGAGTTAGTTAAGATCAACTTGTGTAATATATCCGTTAGGGATAGTGTGTTTCTTTAGTATGCATTAGTATGCATTTGTAAATACTTAATCCGACGGTCACGATATGTTTCCGACATAGAGTGATCCGACGGCTCAACTTCTCTTAGATCAAACCTAACCTTGATCCGTGGCTTAAAACCCGATTGGTCCATGATCTCTATTTAAAGAGCATGGAGGGTCATTGTTTAGTTGATCGATTATGAGAAGCTCATTTGTAACTTTCTTTCTTTGCATAATAAATTGTCCCGTAGAAGCTATTTGGCCGGGGCCGTGGAGTGTTTCCCTCTCGAGGGTTTAAACCACGTCAAAACATCGGTGTGTTGATCTGTGATCTGTTTGTGTGAAGTGGTTGCTCTTGGTGTTCGGTCCTTTGGTAGTACCCTATGTACCCGAACATGTAGGACTTGGTAGCAGAGCAGTTCGGAGCACACTCATCCTAAAATATTGATTCATTCTTTGACCACTTCTTGGAGGAAGTGGGAGAGTATGTTGGAATATTGCGTCACAGGTTCACCAAGGGTGTAGTTGGAAAAGAGTATGTATGTAGTGATTGACTATTTCGCACACTTCCCAATGATTTATTTGGACTATGGGGGAGCACATGTGACATAGCTATCTAGTGGTGAGATGATTAGAGTCCATGAGCAACTCAGATTCGTTTCCAATGATCAAGACATAATTCCTTTTACGATATTTGAGATCGAGTATGGAAGTAGTTTTGTAGGCATGACTTCACTCGGATGCCTATATCGGCCACTATTCAAGGTGATAGATTCAGTCCTTATAGGTATTTCATATTGGAGTTCCAAGAGAGGAGGATGTAGACTGGGCATAACAGTTGGACAATTATGATCAAATTTGCACAACATCAGCATGGTCGTCCCTTTCTGAGATTAGCTTGGCACCTTGGGATTTCACTATTAGAAAGTTCAGAATCTGACATAGAGGCAAGAGCCAAATTTTTCTTTCATGATATTGGTTCCCTAGTAGAGCAGTTCTCTCAGGGTTTGATCGAGTTGTTGCAGTATTGGGTTTCTCTACTTATTGGTAGTATTCATGATTTTTCTTATGTCACTACCTTGCCAGACCGCATATCGAGCAGAGGACGCTTCACCTCTTCTCGATTGGTTTAGGACCCTAGTATCATTTCTAGTTTCAGTCTAGTTAATTCAATGGAGCATTAGGTTATGGTGGCATTGCTTAAGGACAAGCAATATTTGGGAAGGGAGGACTATAATGTCTCCATTTTTCGATTTCCATGCTTGGCAAGTGGAGATGACCTTGGGTGTTGCATCAGGATAATCCGAGGGGATTAAATAATTATTTAATGTCATCAGGCCAAAGTAACTTTATAAAGTGACCTTGAGTAATTCATCAAGTGACTATTCAAAACGTCACTTTATTAATAAAAATGTGAAAAATAAAAAAAAGGGTCATGTGGAATAAGTCAAAGAGGGAAGATCTAGAAGGAGCACCAGATAAATATAAAAGGAGGAGCAATGCATCAATTTAAGCATGATGTTTTCATTTGATCTCTTGCAGAGTGTTCTTATGAACCAAGTTTTTGTTGGGTTTTGGAAAAACCCTTCCTTTATAGTTCGGTTTCAGTGTTGCAGATCCATCGTAGTTAAACGTGATAAAATCCATCCGAGGTTTCCATTAGAGCTTCATATTTCAGTTTGTCTTCAGTTTCTTGCTTGGGATACTTCCTTGAGGAGTTGAGCAGCTTTTTACAGGTCCATGGGCATTGGATGAATCCATGAGGGCTTTGTGAGAGGGCCATAGCACTTAGGAAATTCATGGGGTTTTGTTGGAGGTCCTGATCACCCTCTAGTAGATTCATGAGGCTAAGGAAAATCCTTGAGGGAATTTTGGATCCCATTTATCCATTTGGTGGATCGCTAGGAATTTAGAGGAGGCCATGAAGCATTGGAGGAGGTTAGGGGCATCTACATCGGCCGGGTTTCTCCTTGTGAAGGGATTAATCCCTTATCTTATGATTATGTGGTTTTAGAGGCCGTGAGTGTTGTGTTAAAGGGGCCAACCCTTGCATTGTTGACCCATGTGCTAAGAGGATTTATGTGTCTCTCTTTAGGAGGAGGTCGAAAGCTTAGAGGGGCCGTAAGGGCATGTGGAGGAGCGTGGAACTTGGGCATTGAACTGAAGGGTTTCCAAAGGGGCTAATACCCTTTTCTTGCAATTCCTTGGCTTAGGAGGAGTGTCGAGTCACCCTTGGAGTGAGTCGTGTACTCTGGGACATATTGAGAGCACTTTGGAGGGTGTTGCTAGCTTGGAGGAGGGACAAAAGTAATTAGAACGGATATATTTATCTTAGAGCAGTTGGGCAGAGTTTTGGAAGCTAGGAGAGCCCGTGGAGAGGACACTTCAATTAGTAGAAGAGTCACGACGATAATCCCAATATTTGGTTGGTATTTTGTGTGTGTATTGGTGATATATTGTAGCTGCAATAGCAACCATTAGAGACTTGTGTTGTTCCCATCCATAATAAAAATATTCATGTTGTCTCTATCATTTCTTATGTATTTGGAATATTTTCAATGTATTTGACGAAATGTGTTCATGAGCATGTACAAAAACTGTTTGTAGAAAGTCCTAAACAATTGTTTTGCAAACTATTTGACAAAATCACACAACCCGAACTAATATCCTAAGCCTAGCATAGTTGGGGATATTACACCCATGTTATTTTTCAAGAATGTGAAATTAATGTTTTGGGGTGATGCAATTTTGTGTGCAATATATTTGAGAAACATAAGTTCATCTCATGCTCTTACCAACGAGACTCCATATGAAATATGGTATTGCCACATTCCTTTGTTGAGGCATCCCAAGGTCTTTGGTTCCACCCTATTATGCCCTATTCCTTAAGGAGGAAAGAAACAAAGTTGGTGCAAGGAGTTGTAAATGCATATTCTTGGGGAACTCAAATACCACCAAGGTATATGGTCTTTGCAATGAGGTAAATAAAAAGTTTATTCTTTATAGAGATGTGAATTTTCTTAAAATGAATAAAAATGGCAAGTCTATGGAGAGACGGCTTGATCATCTAGATAAATTTACCCATGTAAAAACAAACCATGAATTTGAAAATGAGATTCCACATATTGAAGGAGGGATCCCTATCTGGGATCAATATTTGGAATATATTTTTGCAACACCATCTCCTCTTCATGAAGTTCCTACCACTTTACTAGAGTTGAAGGTTCAATCGAATGATGTGATTGAGAGGATTCAAAGATTGAATTTTGAAGAGAATAAAGCACCACCAACTGAGCAACCAGGATTGTCACAAAAACTTCGAAAATGGGTCATGAAAACACTTGAAATTGTTCATCCCAATGAGGTTGGAAGTACAAGAACTAGAAGTTCGACAAGACATGAAAATGGAGGTGATATAGATTATTCAAATTCATGTAGATGATATGGATGTTTCATATGATTGTGAATTGAATTTATCTGCTAACCATGAACCAACTTCCTTAAAAGAAGTTGATTCTTATGATGAGTGGAAAGAAGTTATCTAGAAGGAGTATGAGGCTATCATCAAGAATGGAACAAGGAAGTTGGTGGACCCTTCATTTGTAACCAAACCAATTGGATACAAGTGGGTTTACAAGAGCAAGGAAAAATAAGATGGTTCACTTAAGAAGCATAAGACGAGGTTTGTGGAAAAAGGTTTTGCATAGAAAGAAGGCATTAAAGAGATATTTTCCATCACAACAAACTAGGCTACCATTCATACTCTATTGGATTTTGTTGCACATAATGGATGGAAAGTTCATCAAATGAATGTGAAAATTACCTTCTTGATAGGAGAATTGAAAGAGAATGTCTTCATGTCTTGGTTGGAAGGTTTTGTTGTGAAGGGACAAGAACAAAAGGTATACAAACTCATCAAGTCTTTGTATGGTATGATAGCTAACCGAGAATCTTCTGAAATTAAATTTTAAACATTTTAATCTTGATGATGCAACTCTAGTTGCCAAGAAAGTTGGAAGATCCATTGTATATTTTGTGATGTATGTAGATGATCTGTTGAAGACATGGAACAATAAAAGCTACATTGCATCCATTAAGAAGAATTGAATAAATACTTTGAGATGAAAGATTTGGGACATCTTCACTACTACTTGGGTATTTAGGTGACTTAGAATCCAAAGTATATAGTCATCTCCCAAAAGTACATTGGAGAGTTGTTGAATAGGTTTGACATGACAGAGTATAACCCTCTCTCTACTCCAATGGAACAAAATTTGAAGCTCACATCAAAAGAAAAAAATGACTTTGAAGATGCAACCAAGTACATACATCTTATGGGGAGTGTTATCTACCTTACCACCACCATACCAGATATTTCATTTGTTGTTGGGATCCTTTCCAAGTTCATGCAAAAATCCTGTGAAGGACATTAGTCTACTGCAAAGAGAGTTCTAAGATACTTGAAGGTGACTCAAAACCTTGGACTCAAATATTCTAAGGTGGATAACTTCAAATTGATTGAATATTTTGATCCAAACTTTGATGGAGATAAAGAGAATGAAGTGTCTACTTCAAGCTACGTTTTGAGTCTTGGATCAATAGGTATCTCTTGGAGGTCACACAAACAATCTAGTCTAACAGATTTCACACTAGAGGCAAATTATGTAGTTGCAACAAAAGCAACAAAGGAGATTGTGTGGCTTAAGAAGATACTTGATATTTGCACGAGAAACATGTGAATTCTACTCCTCTTCTGATTGACAATATTTTGACATTCAAGTTGGCCAAGAATCTCAAATTCCATGATTGAACTAAGCACATCAACACAAAGTAATATCTAATTCAATACCATGTAGAGTCCAAGGCTATTTATTTGAAACATTGTTCCACAATAAAGAAAATTGCACAGATCTTCACCAAAGCGCTTGGACTCACAAACACCCCTTGGAATCAAGGGGGTAATGTTGGATACTTAATTCTAAGGGATTATTTGTATATTTTGTAAATATTAGGATATAATTTTTAGTTACCAAATAAAATTGAAGGGTCATTGAGAAGTCCATAGGACCTCTTGGGAAATGAAAATAAAGGCCAGTTCTCTATGTATTCAGTAAGATTCACATTAACAAAGATGTATCCACCATTGGAGTTATCCCAAGCCTGCCATCATTGACTATACACATTAATCCATACTTATCTCTAAAGTTGTTTTACCATACAAAGAGCCCTAAAAAGAAATTTGATTACAACCTCAATTTGTTGATTGAACAAGTATAGATTCTCATCTCTGTTTGATATATATTATTTCAATGACTATCCACATTAATCCATGCTTATTTCTAGAGTTGTTTTACCATACAAAGAACTTTATTCACAATATTTGTATTGAAAATATTTAATTTGCTATAAACTGAAACATTACTACCCAAAATCAATAAACATATATTGTAAAATAACCTTATGTTGTGGGTCATGATGATAAAAGTTGGTGCATAATATCAATTTCAAATAATTTGCAATTCAAATGTAACCCAAAATTCATTAGGTTTGTAATTGATGAGGAATTTACCCCAAATATAAATTGAATTGCATCTCTTCACAAAGAAGGATCCACAACTAATTGTATGATCTTTGGAAGAGAGGGAAACAATTGTTCAATTGAAACCAGACCACATATTCCAACAAAAATATATTTACCTACAATGGTTCAATGCTACCTAGTTTCCACATCTTTCACAATGTAAAGTTAGTTATCCCTAATTAAAATGCTTGTCAACACCATGCAACTTTACCATTAACAATGAATATGCAAAAGAAACATAACACAAAAATTCTCATTGCATTTCTCAGTTCAGATTGTTCAATCACAATAATAGATAAATGGAAAGTTATGAATGAGGAAGCTCCACTAAGTGATTACAACTTGAAATACATAATCCCGTGACCAATGTTTTACATCCTATAATCTTGCATTCTATTCCTTTTCATTGACTTAGTTATCCAGCTTTGTTTCCCCTAACTATAATAAATATAACTAAAGGTTTACTCAGGTGCGCCTTCGTGATTGTAGGAATTTTACCTTCATATTAATGTATTAACATCACTTAAATAGTAACTCCCAAAAGAAGAGCACCAATAATTTTCTTCTTCTTTGATTCTGATAAAATAGGATGTTGAATTTTTTTTTTTAACACACGGATGGTCAGTAATATGCGACTGAAGTCAGTCAAATTCATAGATTTAGATGCCATTTGGTGTAGAAAATAATGCCGGCCATGGAACCATAAAATCAAGCAAAATGGCCTTGTTATGGAGATGTGTTATCATTTGAAAATTAGTTTCAATTAGATGATTGAGAATTCACCCTACAATTATATTAGAACATATGCACATTTGAAAACATTTATGTAACCTATGCCACAAAATGGACCGTAAGTACCTTTCCGTGAAAGCTATACATATATTTAAAATCTTTCAAGGACACCCTAATAAATGGAGTTAGACGCTGTAGCTCTGCTCTCAGTGAAAATTAAATTATTTCTCTAAGCTTGATAATACAACAGTATTAGCTCTGGTAATATGTATTTAGGATTTGGGAAAAATCAAAAGGCACTAGAAGCAACATCATATACATGCACCTGGCACATGCATAATATACAATATATATAAATTTGAAAGACTGCAATTTTGAATTTTCAGTAATAGTACTTTTGAATATAACTTTGAAAGACTATGCAACATTGAATTTTTAGTGACAGTACTTTTGAATCCACAAACAAGGCAGAGAGAGGGGGCATAGGGCAATAAATTGCACACTGAAATCCCCAACATTGAATTTTTAGTGAAAGTACTTTTAAATCCACAAAAAAGGCAGAGAGAGGGGGCATAGGGCAATAAATTGCACACTAAAATCCCCAGGAACCCATTCCCACTAGTGGATTATGAAACAATTGTAGACATAATTTTAAACAATTAAACTAAGGATCAGTACACCACATAATAGATCCTCAGTGCCCCTTAACTATTTATCTACTTCAATTTGCTATGAGAAGCATGAAACATGTCCACTACATCCCAGAAAGTATCCAACCAATAGTCAAAAGTCATGGGAATCCAATCCATTCTCAAACATATCATAGCATCATTATTGTGCTTCAACATTATGCTTGCAGAAAAATTATAGATTAGAAATTCTTATGGATGCAAATATTGAAGAATCCTATATAACTCTTACAAATATTCATTGCTCCTCACCTTGTTTACAATGTTGTTAGATATCCAATCCAAACCTTCATACAGTTCTTTACCAGAAGTAGCATATGTACTCTGGATATATCTGAAAAACAATACAAATACAAATATAAAACATACGGTTTTAAATACCCGACACAAAGTTGTCCTCCTTAACTACTATATGTTTAAGTAAAGACAAAAGGTCATTCCCATAGAACAATGGAATAAAAGTTGGGAAACATGCTACAACCAAAATGGGATGGCAATAGCCCAGAATCCTAAGCTTAAAATAACAATAGCTGTCAAATCCCGTTAGTAAGGTTGGTTTTGATGGGTCTTGTTCCGTATGGAAATTCAAGTTTGAACTCCGCAAGGTAGCTGAGATGAGACACTAAAAAATCTAACCATGCTAAGGATTGTTCTGGCCTAAACAAAGTGCGATCCCCATGTGATTTTGACGACTTAGATACCCTTGGATAATAATTTTTTAGACTACATATTAGTCTCACAAATCATAAAAAAAACTAAAAAAAAACAATAATAAATTGTTATTTGCATACCGTTATTCCTATCCCATCAAATCATTGCTAAACATCAAACCAAAAATGACAACCACATAAGACAACCATGTTCTATCACAAAAGTGGATGAGAAAATAAGCCATGCTTCTAGGTTAAAAAAAAAAACATAATCCAGAGATCACACGTTGAGAACATGAGACGGAAAAAATGTCTATTCGACAATTATATATATAAATATTTCAAATTGATAAAATTAAAGATGATGAATACAATAGAAAGGCAAGCACATAAATATGGTGCTTGGTACCCTTTCGTATAAATTGTGACTCTTCATTTAATTACTTAATTATTCTCTTACTTTATTTATTGTCTTATTTACTTATTTATTTCTTTTTAATTTTTTTTTTCTCTTTATATTTTATTTATATATTTATTATTTAATATTTACAAAACATTTTCCTCTTCTTTTGAAGTGCTTTGTCGTCAAATCAAAGGTAATGAAGGAAATTGTTGATGAAATTTTTCAGCCTCCATGATGCATCTTTTTTCTGGAATATTTTTTTATTTAATGAGATACTCTTTAATTATCCATGAGCGGAGTCGCTTTTCCCTGATGGAAAGAATAGCCTATGATTCAAAACTAAATTTTTCTTCGTCATCCAAAATAATAAGTATTGCTTGTGCTGACCGATGTTGACCTAACATTTTCTTGAGACATGACAAATGAGAAACATTGTGGACACAACTATTATCTGGAAATTCCAATCCATAGGCTACTTGACTGACCTTCCGTTAATCTATCAGGAGAAGGATGATTTGAAATCAGAGTATCAGAAACCCCACTTTTTAAAGGGACCGACAACGACCCTGTGTTCACGGCAGCATGCAGTGTGGCTTCGGCTCAAGCAAGTAAAGATAATGTTGATCGTCTCGTGGAAGAAGCTAAGAAATACAGGGAATTATGTTTCAAAGTAAGAAGTAACATGCAGAAAGAGGTGTTAAAATGAAATGAGTTAAGGTTGAAGTACAAAGAGCTTCAGGAAGAAAATAAAGAAATAGCTTTGCAAATTCTACAACTCGAAGGTGAAAAGAGCGCACTAGAGGTGTAGTTGGCAATCTCCGAAAGCAAGAAGAAAGACCAGGAAGCTCGCATAAGTGAATTGGAGAAGCATGAAGCCAACATCGTGCAGCAAATTGAATTCTTCAAGCCTCAGTTTGAAAGGCTGACGCAAGAAAAGGAGCAACTATTAGAACAGCTCGAGGTTTCAAATGAGAGGAAGCAAGACCTAGTTGCGTTCCACGAGCGAGCCTGCGACATACAAGGAAAGATTCATCAATCACTAGTGCTGATCGCGAAAGAGGTCTGCAAGGTAAAAGGAATAATAACAAGGATGACAACGATTGAAGTTGAGGTGTTGAAACTTAAGAATAGATATGTGCACCACTTGGGAGAGATGTATGAGCATTTTGAATGGAGGAAAGGGAAATTTGGATTCCCAGAAAACCTGCGCGTTAAGACCGCTGATGAAGTAGACTTGGATGCAAGATTCTTAGAGTTTGGTAGAGATTGTGGTGCAAAGTTAAGTGCTGAAATCCGAAAAACCGTCAAGAACTGTCATGCTTTCTACTCAAAAATCTGGGACACTCACGAGAAATGTCAAATGGTTTCACCACAAACTATTTATGAGTTTCCCGAAAGAGAGCAGCGTTTGGCAGACTTGCAGGGTGATCTAGATGCAGAATTAGAATACTTGAAGAAGATAAAGGTCCTAACTCCAGAAGACCTCCACCAGTTCATTGGGCAAACTGCCATCCATGCCTACTTCCTAGAAGATATTGCTCAAGCGACTCAAGCTGGAGTAGTAAGCATCAAATCAGACTGGCGTAAGCATGACATAGCGCTGTGAATGATGGTTTCTGTAGGTGGGAACACCATTCTGCGAGAAATCATCCAGTGGGCCAGCTATATTAAAGAAGAAGACAAAGCAGTTGAAGCGAGCATGCCTGCTGAAGTGGGCGCCTCAATAGAAATAGAAAGACTGGTTGAAGTGGCAGGACCATCTGGGCTTTAATTTGTTTTATTGTAAATTTTGTAAAAGACAGCTGGAATTATTTTATTGTATAAATGTTTTGTAAAACAATTGGAAATTGCTTTTGTCTCTTTAGGCACTAGAAGACAAAATTTTGTGTCTCCCTAGAGGTTAGGTTTTGGGAGGAGACAAATTTTGTAAAATCCATAAATATAGAGATAGAAGGGATGAAAAGGGACTTTTTGGCAGGTGAAAGGACAAACTAATTTTGTACGTGAATTACTTTTCTACATGAATGAAGAAAGCTCTATTTTGTGTGGGAAAATCCTGCACTGCGTTTTGCTTTGGAAATGTCTTGAATGTTGGCCGAATTATTTCTGCATTATTCATACATTGACTGTGAGACCATTCTTAACTAATCTGAATTATTTCACTGTTATGAATGCTTTCACTTTCCTATGCAAAATTTGTGTAAAATGAGTAATAGAATGTTTATCTCTATCAAAGCTATCTTTGATAATCTTTTGCTTTTTGCTATAAGTGCATCTATTAATTGGAACAACTATTTGTGAAATTCTTGGTTGCAATTCCAGTTTATTACTCATTCTTTCAATTTGCTCCTTGCAAGGATAGATTAAATTTGCTTAAACTATTTTAGATCAGATTTGTTTAATTAAATGCATTTAGATTACAGCACTTGCATATCATGTTTAAAATAAAATACATAAACAGTGGATCGGGTCGCAACCGAAGAAAATAAAACAAATTTTTAAATCTTACACGGTAGCCGGGCCGTTAACCGGATGGATTCCCCACACCAAACGGTGCACGATCTAATTGGGCTTGCTTACCGGGGAGAATCCCTTATTGATTGATGCTACGATTTTCGGGGCATCAACAGAATGAAAACGAAAATAATAAAGATAATGAAAGTACTTACATGATTCTTGTAGAGATGCCGAAGAAATGACAATTTGTATTGCATAGATCAAATAAGAAGAAGTGAATACACTATAGCTTTGAATCCAAATGCCCAAGTGACTAATTGTTCCCTCTTGCCAAACAAACAAGAAAATGTCAATTTGTTATCTAAGAGAAAGAAGCATTTACAAACAAAAAATACCATGAGAACATAAATGATATAAGACACAAATACAAATCTCGGATGATTCAACAAGTTTAGAGAGAGCTGAGGGGTTTCCCCACTAATGCACCCCTCTCCATGTTGCTGCTCTTTATATGCAAATCGATTTCACTAATAAAATGTTAGGAGTTGCAACCACACTCGTCTATTGCAAATGAAAAACAACATGTAAACATTCTTCAAACACTCAACACACGAAACACAAGTTTTCTATTGCAACAACTCTCTATTTCTCCACTCAAGAGACAAAGTCCATAGCAATGAGCAACTCCTCCCTTGTATAGAAATGGAAGAGAAAAATCCCTAGCCTCTTCAAAATGTAGGGCTGAGACTATAAGATACAAATATGATCCAATGACTGAGATTTAAACTCAATCGATACATGAGACAAAAAGGGGGGGGTGATTTTCCCCTAGGGCTCCCAAGTACAATGTGTAATGATAAAATATGAAAGTACAAATGATAATGTGTTCCTATGGGGTGTCTAGGGGTTGTTTTATTCCCCTAGCACATAGTACATCAGCACTAAACAATAACCTGTTAATTTTTGAACATTAATTCAATATACTCTAGGATCTTTACTAAGAGAACAACATGTACAGTATGTCAATGCATATCAATCATAAAAAGCATGTCAATCATCACAAGAATCAAAAGCATGAGAGACAATAGACACACAGAGTTTCCTTGGGGAAAACCCTAAGGTGAAAAACCCCACAACTTCCTCAGAGATAGATAGAGCAATAGCACAACCAAAGTACAACCAAAGTACAAGAGATAGACTCCTCTTAGCAGCTGATCCTCCTCCTCACATTTGCACCACTTTCCGAGTGAAGGAAGTGTGAGTTCTGAATGATCCAAATAGAGATCTCCCGATCTCTATTTATACTTGTCCTGTTTTCCCAATAACCTTATGGGGTCGACTTGTCTATCTAGGTACAATAACTTCATATTACATTAATCTGGGCCGACCGCTTACAAGGTGGTCTAATAACCCATCGGCAAGTTAACACACTTGCGACACTTGTAAATACAAATGACGACACTTCCGTATAGAGGAATAATACATCTCTATAGGAGTACAATAAATATATAAATGAAATACATTCCGAAGTTACATATACATCAACACTCCCTCTTAACTAGGAAGGTATTTCTTGACACAGATCTGCTAGCACAGGTCTTCTTCTTTGGATCATCATGGATGCATCGATCTTGAATCATCGTCATCATCACTGCTGCTATCTCAACCAATATCTGAATCTACTCATCATAGGAAGTTTTACAGAGCCAGTCCTTTTTCATACTGGATGCAGGCCCACCACCTGCAGGTCTTCATCATCACTGGCCATACTGTGGAAATCTCAGGACTTATTACGTGCATCACAAAACCTTAAAAGAGTCTCTTGACTAGCAAGAACCCTAAAAAGCATCTAAGGCCTTTTTCATCCTATCCAGATCTCCAGGACTTATTACATGTGACCCCACCACAAAACCTTGAAAGAGAATCCCAGGAATGATTACGAGCACATGGCTCAACCTATCGGATCTCCCAGGGCACAAATTACATATGGTCACCACACCTCGAAAGAGCATCCCAGGACTGATTACGAGCACATGGCTCAACCTATCGGATCTCCCAGGGCACAAATTACATGTGGTCATGGAAAAACCTCGAAAGAGCATTCCAGGATTGATTACAAGCACACGACTCAACCCATCGGATCTCCCAGGGCACAGATTACATGCCATAGGACAAAACCTCGAAAGAGCATTTGCCAGATATCCCAGGGCACAAATTACATGCCATAGGAAAAACATTGAAAGACTATATGCAAATCTCCCAGGGCACAAATTATATGTCCTCCCAAGCAAAAATTCGAAAGAGCATTTGCCAGATATCCCAGGGTACAAATTACATGCCATAGGAAAAACCTCGAAAGACTATCCGCAAGTCTCCCAGGGCACAAATTATATGTTTATCTGCACAACTTGTTCCATGGCCACAGAGTATTAACCTGATACTCACCATACATCATCCTAATGTACACATGATCATCCTGATCATCATTGCTGCATTGTCCTGATGCATGTCATTTGGAGAAACATCCTGAAGCTCGTCATCCATGATCATCCTGATCATACAATGCATCCACCTGATGCATACACAATATCTGTCTGATACATATTATCATACATGATCTACCTGATCATACAATGTATCCAGCTGATACATATACAAATACATGATCCACCTGATCATACCTGATACATATCAACATACATGATCTACTTGATCATACAACGTATCCACCTGATACATATACAGATACATGGTCCAAGCATCCAACATGATGCATATACAAAAATACATACAAATGATCCAACTGATCATATCCAACATCCAACATGATGCATACATACATAAATGATCCAACTGATCATATCCAGCATCCAACATGATGCATACATACATAAATGATCCAAATGATCATATAGAGAAGAAACTTGAACATCGTACTGATGCTCATCATCCAGTGCTTACATCCACAACCATGGAAGGATCCTCCTGTCACCATGCTCGGAATGGCTCCTGCAAATGTATCCATCACTTCTTCCTCGAAGTGTCATCAATCTGAAGAACAACAAGCCTCTCTTTGAAGTACTCGAACTTCACTCTGGCTAGTGGTTTCGTCAACACATCTGCAATCTGCTCATCCGTCGCAACATACAGGAGCTTCACTGCTCCTTTCTGCAACATATCCCTGATATAGTGATATTTGATCTCTATGTGTTTGGACCTGTCGTGGAACACCAGGTTCTTAGATAGCTTCACACAGCCGTGGTTGTCACGAAAGATACCAGTAGCCTCCAGCGGGAGATCAAATAGCTCAGACAGTAGCTTCCGAAGCCATACTGCCTCACAACTAACCGAACAGGCTGCAAAATATTCTGCCTCGGCTGTACTCAGTGCTACGCAGGACTGCTTCCTGCTAAACCAAGAGATCACACCTGATTCCATACTGAAGCAACACCCAGATGTGCTCTTCCTATCTGCAGCACTGCCTGCCCAGTCTGAATCAACATAACCTTGCAGGTTAAACTTTTGATTCACATCATACTTGAGCCCATAATCAACTGTACCCTTCAGGTACCTCAGAATATGCTTTACAGCAACCAAGTGAACACTCCTCAGATCCGTCAGGAACTGGCTCAATGTGTTCAATGCAAAGCAAATATCTGGTCTCGTATTCGTCAGGTACATCAAGGACCCAACCATCTGACGATACATAGAGACATCCACCGACTCAGATGAAGCATCACACAGAAGCTTCAGGTTTGATGCCATAGGTGTAGCCATGGCCTTGCAATCCATCATCCCGAACCTCTTCAGGATATATACTGTATGCTTCCCTTGTCCAAGGAAGATCCCATCTGCACTCTGCGACACCTCCATACCTAGGAAATAGTGCATCATCCCCAAGTCCTTCATATCGAACTTGGCAGCAAGCTTCCTCTTTGTATCGGCAATCAGTCTATCATCTCCTCTTACAAATAGGTCATCCACATATAGGAGAAGTATCACAGGATTTCCTTCCCCAACCTTGAAGCAAAGGTTGGAATCCGCTTTACTCTTGGTAAATACCAAACTAGATAGGAAACTGTCCATCCTACCATACCAAGTCCTAGGGGCTTGCTTCAAGCCATGCAAGGCTTTCTTCAATCTGCACACATATGACTCCCTGTCATGTGTTTCAAAACCGAGTGGCTGCTCCACATACCCTTCCTTTTCAACTACACCATTCAAGAAAGCAGTCTTGGCATCCATCTGGTGTATCTTCCATTTCATTGATGCAGCCAGAACAAGTACTGTTCTGATGGAAGTGTACCTGGCTACATGAGCAAAAGTTTCTTCATAATCTATTCCCTCTTTCTGAGAGAAGCCACGAGCTACGAACCTTGCCTTGTATTTCTCTATGCTGCCATCTGCAGCATGCTTGATCTTGTAGATCCATTTGTAAGTCACAACAGACTTCCCTTCAGGTCTTGGGACAACATCCTAAACATCATTCTTCATTATTGATTGGTATTCCTCGACCATGGCATCCTTCCATTCTTTCTTTTCCGCTGCTTCTTCATAATTGGAAGGTTATTTGTTCATGATATCACAGAGTAAAGCAACATAGCTGGTATGAGATCTAGTTCTCTTCTTTGCTCTGTGTTCTTCTTTTGGAATGCCATATCTTTCTGCATCTTGAATGAGCTCTCTATCCCATGCAGGTTTCCTCTTGTGAGAGTTATTCTCACAGGGTGGATCTATAGGTTCTTGCAGATCTTCAATTTCATGATCTGCATCTGGAATTGCTTCAGTCATAGTAGTGTCTTGAAATCTAGTTTCCTTAGGTTCTTCATAATCTTCAATAGGTGTCTTTCTTGATTTGATGAATGCTGAGTTTTCATCAAACGTCACATCCCTGCTGACATCAATATTCTTGAACCTTGGAAAGTATATTCTGTAAGCCTTCGAGCTTTCACTATAACCCACAAAGATACCCTTCTTTCATGAAGGATCTATCTTGGTCCTCTTTTCCTTTGGGACATGAGTGTATACTGGACAACCAAATATTCTACGATGGATGACTTTAGGTTTCTTACCAGAGAAGACCTCTTCTGGTGTCTTGTTGTCCAATATCTTATGGGGTGTTCTGTTCTGCACATATACAGCTGTCTTAGCTGCTTCTACCCATAGATGCATATGTAGATCCTGGTCATGTAGCATTGCCCTTGCTGCTTCCATGATTGTTCTATTGTTTCTTTCTGCAACTCCATTTTGTTGTGGATTGTAAGGAGCAGTCAACTCCCTCTTAATCCCTGAATCACTACAAAGCTTCTTGAAGTCACCTGAGGTGAATTCTTCACCATTGTCAGATCTGAATGTTTCGATCTTCTTATCAGTTTGGTTCTCCATCAAGGTTTTGAATTCCTTGAACTTATCAAATACTTCATCTTCGTTCTTCAAGAAGTAAACACAAGTCTTCCTGGAGAAGTCATCAATGAAAGAGACATAGTAAACATACCCACTCAGAGAACTGGATGACATCGGACCGCATACATCGGAGTGGATAATTTCCAAGATACCTTTTGCCTTGCTTTCACTGCTTGGGAATGCCTTCTTTATGTTCTTTCCTTTTGCACATCCTTTGCAAACACCTTCATGCTTGGTCTTGATTTCAGGAAGACCTTCTACAGCCTTACTTGCAATTGGCAATGCTCTGTAGTGCATATGTGCAAGTCTTCTGTGCCAAAGTTCACTTGGCTCCATGGAATCATGTACCATGGTATGTTTAGGTTGTTCCTTCAATTTATACAATCCTCCCTCTTGCTCTCCAATCACCACTGCATCATCAATAGTTTTACCCTTTGGCCACATTAGGACTTGGCCATATACAAATGCAACCGTCATGCCTTTTGCATCCAATGCAGAGATGGAGAGTAGATTCTTCTTGAGCCCGGGTACATAAAGAACTTCTTTCATCTTCAAAGACTTTCCAGAGTCTAGGTTGTAGGAGGCTTCACCACTTCCTTTGATAGGGTATTGATAATCATCCCCAAGTTTCACCTTATGGGGTGATTCATGTTCAGATAAGTTTACAAAGGATTCTTTAAACCCAGTCATGTGTTTGGAAGCGCCACAGTCAATTAACCAATCATTACAACCATGAGAGATAGTACCTGTGAGAGCAGAGATTAGAACATAGTCTTCTTCGCTTGATGAGTCATCATCATCACTTTCTGCTCTAGCCTTCTTCTTTGGAGGCTCATCATCCTCAATAGCATGAGCATGATATATTCTTTTGTTGTTGTTTTTCTTCTTGTTGAAGTTGTTGTTGTTGTCTTTCTTCTTCTTGGGACAGTCTGAAGCAAAGTGTCCCTTCTCATTACAATTGAAGCATCTGAGATCTTTCTTATCTTTATGAAAATGATGGTGTGAGAATTTCCTGTTATGATATGATTCCTTCTTGGACTTTCCTTTCCTGGCATGTGCTGTGAGTGCTTGATCTTCATTTCCCATCTTTTCTTCTCGGGCCACAAGCCTAGCTTCTACTTGAGAGCATTTATCCCACAGCCTACTGAAAGAGATCAATTTCTTTCTTGCACAGATTCCTTGAATAAAGGATTCCCATGACCTAGGTAGGCCATTCAGAGTGGTCATAACAACTTCACCATTGTACACTACTTCATCCACAACTTCAAGTTGTTCCTTGATCTAAGAGACCTTGGAGAAGTAAGATTGAATGGTCTCTCCATTCAACATCTTGAGCCCTTTCAATTGATTCTGCAGAGTCATCTTCCGATTTATGTTCTTCCCTTCAAATAACTTGGTCAGGGAGTCAAACATCTCCTTGGGTGTCTTTAGAGATGACACATGTGGTATGAGATGGTCTTTGATAGAATCAACAATGATTCTCTTTTCCTTGACCAAGTTCTTCTTATGCAAAACATTAGCCTCTTCATCCTTTGAGATAGGGACCTCAGAGCTGATGTAGGAGTCCAATTCATTTTCTTCCAGGATTAACCCAATCCTATACTTCCAGGCTCATAAGTTATCAGCCCCTTCAAGCTTATCCTCAAGCTTGGTGTGGTGAGACATCTTAAAGAGTACTTCAAATGGAAATAGAAAATATTTAGGTCTTACCACTTGCTTTGCTGAAAACTGGATCTGGTCGCGGATTGGGGTTTGTCGAAAAAACCCTAAAAATTCAAAAAGTGAATTTCAACTTTCTGAAATGATAGAAAGATGTGCCTTGATGATCTGATCAGCCTGGTGTATTCAGAATTTGAGATCTGCAAAGCTTCACCCTTCAGAAATTCCTTTTAGTCTTCCCGGGTTCACTAGGAGGACCCTGAATTAGGGTTTGAGTTTCCCGGAGATTTACCTAGCCAAAAATATCGATCCAAATCTCTAAACTTCGATTTTTCCAAGGAGCTTCCAGCTATATCTTCAGATTTCAGAAATTCCTATTTTTGAGGAAACCCTAATTTTTAGGGCCAAAACTGAAGATGCTCAGAATTGAATTCTGATTGGAGATTTAGATTCTCCTTGATGAGTAGAGTCAATCTACTATACTGCTTTTCCAAAATATGTGGAGAGAAACCCAATAAACAAGAAACCCTAGTTTCCGTCACTGCACAATGTCTTCTTCTCAGGTTAGCTCTGATACCATGTTAATTTTTGAGTGTTAATTCAATATACTCTAGTATCTTTACTGAGAGAACAACATATATAGTATATAAATGCATATCAATCATAACAAGCATGTCAATCATCACAAGAATCAAAAACATGAGAGACAATAGACACAGAGTTTCCGTGGGGAAAACCCTAAGGTGGAAAACCCCACAACTTCCTCAGAGATAGATAGAGCAATAGCACAAATAAAGTACAACCAAAGTACAAGAGATAGACTCCTCTTAGCAGCTGATCCTCCTCCTCACATGTGCGCCACTTTCCGAGTGAAGGAAGTGTGAGTTTTGAGTGATCCAAATAGAGATCTCCCGATCTCTATCTATACTTGTCTTGTTTGCCCAATAACCTTATGGGACCGACTTGTCTAGCTAGGTACAATAACTTCATATTACATTAATCCGGGCCGACCCCTTACAAGGTGGTCTAATAACCCATCGGCAAGTTAACACACTTGCGACACTTGTCAATACAAATGACGACACTTCCGTATAGAGGAATAATACATCTCTATAGGAGTACAATAAATATATAAATGAAATACATTCCGAAGTTACATATACATAAACATAACCAAATTAAAACATTATGTGGCTGCCCCACCAAGTGCATCCTCCTCCATGGGTCGATTTGACTTGGGAGAGATAAATCATTGAAATGGGGTCCAAAACATCTAGAACAGTGTCCAATGTGCCTCAAATGCATAACAAAATCTATCAATATTATTTCCTTGCCTACATTCACCATTTGAGATGCATTTTAAACCATGGCCACTTTTAATTGTTTTAATTAAAAATATTGATACAACCTGAAATTGATATAATATGTCGTGGGTAAGGAAATGATATTGGCATATTTGTTATGCATTTGAGGCACATTGGATATTTTTTTATATTTTATGGACCTCACTTCATGTATTTGGGTCTCGCTATCCAAATCGACCCATGGAGGAGGACGCACTTGGTGGAGTAGCCGCTTAGTGTTTTCATTTAGCTAGTGTTTGGTGTTGGTGTACTATGTCCTAGGGGGATAAAATAACTCTTAGACATCCCCTAGGAACACATTATCATTTGTACTTTCATATTTTATCATTACACATTGTACTTGGGCACCCTAGGGAAAAATCACCCCCCTTTTGTCTCATGTATCAACTGAGTTTAAATCTCAACCATTGGATCAGATTTGTAGCTTATAATCTCATCCCTCCATTTTGAATAGTTAGGGATTTTGCTCTCCCATTTCTATATAAGGAGGGAATTGCTCATTGTTATGAAATTTTTCCTCTTGAGTGAAGAAATAGAAAGAAATTGTTGCAGTGTAAAACTTGTGTCTCTTATGTTTAGCGTTTGAGGAATGATTGCATGTTGTTTTTACTTTGCAATAGATGAATGTGGTGCTAGCTCTAGCATTTTATTAATGAAATTGATTTGCAAATATAGAGCAGCAACTTGGAGAGGGGAGCACTAGTGGGGAAACCGCTCATCTCTCTCTCTAAACTTATTGAATCACCCAGAAGTTTGATTTATGCCTTGTATCAATTATGTTCTCTCATTATTTCTTGTTTGCAAATGATTCTTTCTCTTAGATAACAAACTAACATTTTTTTGTTTGCTTGGTAGGAGGAGGGTGCACTTGGTCACTTGGGCGTTTGGATTCAAAGCTAGAGTTTATTCACTTCTTCTTATTTGATCTCTGCTAAAAACAATTGTTATTTCTATGACATCTCTACAAGATTCATGTAAGTACTTCCATTACCTCTCTTATTTTCATTTTCATTCCATTAGTCATCAAAATTTATTCTCTAGTTAAACCCCCATAACAATTCGACAAGTTATTTACTTAAAATCTTAAGAATCTAGCAAGTGGGTATTTTTAGCCACAGGATAAAACCCTTAGAGACTGATTTTCTTGTTCTTTTGACTCCATATACCCTCTATATTAGGTGTTGGTCTATTTGTTAATTTGCCCCATTTAGATGGTTGATTGTGGTTTTAATTTGTAACTTGTTTCTTGCTTATGTTTGCGTCATTTTTATCATCATTTTACTAAATCAACATATTCTAAGTCTTAGGACAACCATATATGTCTCCTAAAATTCCACCTTAGACATTTGTAATTTGTTGAGTTAAATTCCCCTTAGGGCAATATTTTGTTCATACATCTTTGACACTTATTTTCTCTTAGATCCATGGCCAATTTCATCAGTTACTAAGAATCATAAATATGATTTTATTCATTACTATATCCTTTATACTCAAATTGAATTCGATAGTCACCATCTTATTAGCCTGCTTTGTAGTCTAGGGATAAGCCACTAAGATATCTTTCTTTGTTTTGTGCGTGTGATCTTTGGAGGTGTCTTGGATTTTGTTTTGATCGGTCATTCTTTAGTGAATGAAAAAGGGTCTCCCCCTTAGCCTTCTCTTATAGTTGGCTTAAAGTGATGAGAACCCTATCTGGTATTACAACCATTATATCTGTGGTGGATAGAGTCCTTGTAGTGTCACAAATTTAGTTTTTTCGTGCCCTCTAATGTCCTGGATAGGATAGTCTTTTGTGGCAACTATAATATGTGTGATAATGGTATATGAGTTGTAGGGAGAGGTATATGGAGAATGACTTCTAATGCTTGTGGTTGGTTGCATTAGAGAGGATAGGGAGGAAGTTAGGGCCAACCTTTCGAGATGGTTGGGGTATGCTAGGGGTAGTGTACTAGTAATCAAATACTTGAGTAAATAGTAGCCGTTGGGTGACTAGATGAGACCCAAATTCTGGATAAGGTTGATGAGGTTGCAATAGATACTAGAAGTTGGGAGAGCATCCAACCACAGAGACTACCCGTGAAGACTTCTGATTTGTCGGAAGTTGGGATAGAGGAATAGAGCGAAGACTTCCTGTAAAGAGTTTCGATGTCTATTGTATGATCCACAGATATATTACAATAGAGGACTTATTCCATGGAAAGTGGGACCATCCAGAGTGGTGGCATGGATGGTTATGGAGTTTGATCGGATGGTATGATTCTTAGGGAGAGAGTGAGTAAGGAATGGGAGAGTTTTGGATTATTGTGCTTTATGTTATTTTATTTGAGGTTGTCCATTTATTGAGACTTTATTTTATTTTATTGTTTCTGTGACATGATTGATGCATAACTTGTATGAATAGATGCATGCTAGATCCCGAGGAATTAATCAAGAGCATGTCGTAAACTAGGGCATCTAATTGTATAGTGCAAGAGGAAATTTTTGCGTGCTAGCCACATACACGAATTTTCATCTTCACAATAGTACTAAATATTTACTATAAAAATTAATTAAGTCTTGTATTGTGTTATGATACAATTTTGTGTTATTAATTTAAGTTCGAACTTGTTCCTGCCGTGGGGAGTATAACTTCGGGGAGAAGTTTCTTGAAAGGGGGGAGTATGTAACACCTCCGAAGTTTAATTGGGAATAGTTAAGTATTATAAGAATAGATTAGCTATTAGGAAAAAATAATAAATTGGATATTATTTACTTTGAGAAATACAAAAGTTAACATTAACATTAACAAGTAAATCTTAGTTCAATTCATTAAAAGTGATTATAAAAAAATAATGTGCATGGAAGCCACTTGACAATCATGCAAAATAACTCTATTTTAATAAATTATTTGAATTACTTGCATAAAAAAGGGAATTGAGGAAAGATTTGGGAGTCATGCTAGTTTTGGTGAGGTATGGTTGGATTTGGTTTTAGTGTTGGGTTATGTTTGTTGACATTGGGTTTGTTGGTGAGTGTTTAGTGATTTCCAGAGTGTGACGTTCTTCTCTTGATTATTTTTTTGGACTGAGTTTCTAGTGTGGAGTATTGTTGTATGGAGCATTGAGGGCTAAGAGGGGAGGTAAAAAGTTTTGCATAACATTATCTATTGGGGGCTTGAAGGCCTCGGCTACTAGTTGAAGGTTGGTTGGAAGGAGAGTGGCCCCCCCACATGTGGTTTCTATGTTGTTGATGCTATTGGTTGGCCTACCTTTTCCATACAATCTGTAAGTCCATTATTGTAATCTAGCTATGTCTCCTTCCTTACCCCGTTGGTTATTCATTCGGTTTCATGGTTTACATGTAAATTGGTTATGGTTATAGATATTATTGTATTTCAAATGATAAATTGGTAAATTTTGTTTGTAAATATATTATTTACAGTTATCGTTACATTCGTATCAAATTTAGCAATGCAAAAAAAATCTTAATTCTAGTGTATAATTCTCACTTATTATCCCCATGTTTATTGAGGTTGGTTCCTACAAGGGTAGTAGATCCTTGATTTACTTATGTACCATTGAGCCTAGATAATGTTTGAGTATCTTGCACAGATTTGTACCCCCTTCTCTGGGTCCTTAGTATGGCCATCCACCATCAATTTACAATTAAAAAATCTAGTAGTGCAGGGGTATATATAATGTCTAATGTAACAACTTCCTAAACCTTATTAGGCATGCATAAAATCTGAATATACAATAGGATCCAACCTTTTTGAATCCTTGATTAATCGGGCGCATTTGGCTAGTAACTAATAGCATACCTCATCTTTCCGAAGCGAAATAAAATCTAAAACATAAATACTTTCTTGATAAAAAACATACCTGCAGCTGAGTTTCCATAGCACAAACAAAGCACCTATCTGAAATCAATGCCACAAGCCAAAGAGTGAATCCAGTATCAAGGATTAGCCATCTTCAAGTGAGCTTTTTTCCAATAATTTTTTTAAAGAATAGCTCAGGGTGATTCTCCTCCACAAATCTCCAACAATCTATAGAAAATATACAGTCCCAAAAGATGTGCTTAATCGTCTACAGTATCTGGCACACAAACATAACTACTTTCTTGATAAAAAAATATACATGCACCTAAGTTTCCATAGCAAAAATAAAGCATCTATCTGCAAGTAATGCCACAAACTAGAGAGTGAATCCCATACCAAGGAATATCCATCTTTAGGTAGAGCTTCTCTCCAATAACGTTTGTTTAAGAACAACTTAGGGTGCTTCTCCCCCACAAATCTCCAACATTCTTTGGCAAATCTACTATTGGTTGTATATCACCTTCTTGAGGTTTCCAGTGTAGACCTAGTTAATTCACGGTTCAAGGAACCAACAAAACCTCTATTCACCGACCCTTTTGGCAACAGACTGTGCGTAGCCTGAGGTCTCACCCGAGGCGAAGTTGAGGGGGTGGTTGCGGAATCAAGTTTCTGCAACCTGGTGATGCGAAGGTAAATGGAATGACAAGCGGCACAACACTATCCAGGTTGTTGCGGACAAACAACCGCGCAGAGTCTCTACTTCATGTTGGATACTTCAGCAAGCAGAGGCACTTGTGAAACCAGCGGATCCAAAAATTGTGCGGTATGTGGCTGTTTCATGCGTCACGGCGATAAGCTATCAACAGATTACCTAGCAGCACTCTCAAGGGGTCAGCGCGTCGACTAGATCGCGCGTCTACTCGGGATTAGTTCGACGTCAACCAAGACTTGACGACCTTTATCCATTCATAATGCTTAGCTTACTTGATGTATGGTGCATGTAATTGAATAAACATACAATACTGCGTGCTCCAACGCTGTGCTTAAATTCAATGTTCAACTATGTGACTAATCGGCAGATTCATACATTCACAGACTTGTAGTTGCCGAATACTTAACATTCCTCCATGCATGTGTTCGTCTATCAACCAATACATTCACCATATGAAATACTTTGCATCCATCAACCATTCATTCATGTAATACTTAACATATTATTCCCATCTTTCTCCTATGGAGAATACCTATAAAAGCATTAACATATAATTGATAACTGGAATTCAAGCATACATGTAAACAAACACATAATTGCAAACAACAAATTTAATCACACTACACAGAAATGTAACGTGGTTCACCCCTCGGATGGAGTCTACGTCCACAAGAACGGTTGTTAATATTGCTATTTATGGGAAGGGTACAACCGTTCTTAGTCTGTGCACTTAGCTGCAGACTCTCTTCTCTCTCAGATAGGTCTCTGCACACTCAACTGCAAAGCCTTTACAATAGCTTCAAGCTCAATTGATTTTACAATGTTCAATAACCCACAACGAGAGTTCAACAACCAACCCTTTCCCATACAAAATCATGCCTATTTATAGATTATGCCTGTAGGCATATCTTTACAATTCGTAAGCAAAAACCATTAGGTCTACAAAATCGGCATGGCCAACTACTAGCCTGACTGTCACCGTCGATAGCTTACTCCGCATGCTCCAAGCCGTCCAGCTAGACCACTCGTGGTTCACATGTTTCTCTGACAGTCGCAGTCCTCAAAACGGTTACACTGCATCATGGCCTGTCCCTTTCTACCGTTTCCGCCTTCCTGTCACCGTCGACATTGTGGCCTAGCTTCTCAACTGCTTGCCGCCACTCGCTCTGACAGGTCCTTTCCATTCGTCTCCACGTCCCAAAATAGGTCGCTTTCTCTGCTCTGACCTTTCCTTTCATTCTTTCTCCAGAATGGCTGTTGCGCGTGAACCGCGCACCAGCATATTGTGCAACCTTTCCTATTCCTTGCCGCTGCACGAACATGCGCAATTTCTCAAAACTGCTTCCTCTTCCTACCGCAACACGCAATGTGCAATTATCAAAACTTGTATATTTTTCCAACCCATTTGGGCCCCGCCCAACAGCCCCTAACACTCACCTATGGCTCGTCGCGAGCCACTTCCACTTGTGGACTCTGGTGCCGCATCTTCCGTCGTACCGAGCTTTTATGTAAAGCTTTGCAGAGTTCCTGCTAACTCTACAACTATCACCTTGGTTTTTTCTTCGAAACTGTGAAGAGTCTCCAGAGTTTCCTGCGAGACCTTCTCCCTAGCCACTTGTTCTCTCATAGTTCCTTCTGCTGCCTGAAGTTCTCTGAACTTTGCGTCAAATTGCTACATCAATTCGAGGCCTTCCTACTCAATAGGTTGCATCCTGTCCGATGTAGCAGCCTCTTTCTCCCTTAGTGTCTCCAACTCTTTCTGTAGGTCCTTGACCTCGTTAAATTTCTGCACTTTCTCCCTTGCCGGTGCATTCCTCAGCTGCACGGTTGTAGCATCTACCTGCTGCTGCTTCTGTTGTAATTCTGCTCTTACCTGCTGGAGTGCAGGATCCTCACTCAACCTGGTGACTGCTGTCGTTATCTATTCAAGTAAGTCTTGGCATTTCATCACTTCTGCGGAAATGCCATCCATGGTCTCTTTGATGTCCTCAGCTGGAGCTTGGCACTGATCTGGTGGAATGACAGGGTGCCTAGCCTCCAGCTCTGTGATCTTTCCTTTATAAGAGGCTTCCATTTGTATTTTCTCAGAGGTAAGGGACTCTACCTTGGCCCCAATTTTTTTTATCGTGTCCTCCATATCATCTTCTTCTTCGCATTCTTCTATTTTTGCGCACACAGCTGAAATGGTTTCTTCAGCTTTCGGCCTTTTTCCTTGGCTGTGCTCAATGCTTGCTTGCTGTTATTGGATTCTTGCCTTAACTGATTGATATCTTTAGTTAACTGTGCACACTTATCATATGAGGTGAGGCCTCTCTCATGAATTTCTTCTGCAACTCTAATGTGCAACTCATTCAGGTCCTTTAGGGGTAGGGCCCCAATGTTCGGGTCGAGGCACCTAGTCTTTATTGCCTCCTTAATTGCTTCATTTGGGTAAATAAGGTAGCCTGGGTCAAGGTTCAAGATGTGCGGATATTTACTTACAGGAATAGGCGATCTTCGTTGCACTCTTGGTCCCCCTGACTTCTCGTTAGAAGATGAACCTGGCTGCCCTAACCCCATATGGGATACCATTGTCTTGACCTCCTCCATAGCTTGGATTATGGTCAACTGCAGTTGTTCTTGCTTGGCTTCTGTTTTAGCGCGATTCTCTTCCCATACTTCGTGCACTTTTGTTGTGATGACCTCACAATCATTTGGATGTAGCTATGGCCCAAAATCAGGTTTTTCAGCCTCCCTCTTTGTGCGTCGGATTTTCTATTGCGAGGGGCCTTCAGTGGCCTTTCTTTTGTTCGCCAACATCGCTATATGTTGACTCTACGTGTCATCCTCTTCCTCAATGGGCGTGCCTGTAGGTAGGCCACCTTTCTTTTCCTTCTTTGTTGTTGGTTCTTCACTATCTCCTTGAGTGTCTTCTTCATCTGAACTTTTGATGTCAATCTTGGCCGTGGAGATAGGTGGGATGTTCTACTCATAATCTGATGCATCATCTGGCGAAGAGGGAACTTTCCAGTCGGCATCCCAACGTTCCATCATGGCATGTGTCCTCATCGAGTCGGTAAAACCCTGGATACCATAATCCTTCTTGCGCATCAGCCCTTAGTTGAATGTGTGACTGGTGTCTTCTCATGCTAAACCTCATGATGCATGTATACTTGTTGGTTAGTGGTTGGGAAATGTGCGTCGTTGCCATAATCGCCTCGCGCAACTGGTTATAATAGGCATAAGAGACTTCGGCGGTATGCCATTGCCTTGATGCCTTTGAGCTCGCCCATAAGTTGGTAAAACATGTTCCGCATGCCTGTCCTGCCAAGGTTGGAGCTCCTTGATATGCGTCTGGCTCTTTCCAGCCTATAAAGGCTATCAGCACTACTAGACAGCTAAAATGGAATGGTTTTCCATTATCCTGTGTTTCTTGAATATCTACCAGAAGCTCATTCAGTAGGAACTGGCACCAATTATAATGCTTGTCGCACAATGTGTTAGATGCTGCCTTGATTGCGACCGCCAATACCTTCGGTGGTCTACACTTTCGCAAAAGCTTCCCTGCAAGCAACTGGGTCGTAAACTTTGTTGCGCAGTCATTGGTGTCGACCATTGGGAACCCACGTCCCTTCCGCACTACGCCAAATTCTTTAGCAACTTCAATGCTCAGGTTTCTATCCTGCGCCCTCTTTATGAGGAGGTCAGCAGGGTCCTTGCCTCTTTTGCTCAGGCCTGTAATGTGATGGATCATATCAATGATGATATCAATGCGGGTATCTAGCCATAAGAAGCCTTCATGTACGCAAGTGAGTAACGTGCGCACTACCGCGGAAAACTCGGGGCTCTTAGTAAAGTGTGGCATTTGCAGTAAATTTAACAAGCCTGATGGTCGGATGGGCCTTAGCTAGTCTTGGACTACCAGCCGGTCATCGCCGGTCTGTGTGTCCTTTATGCGGTTGATATATGCGTTCGATCTAAATTGTGGGTAAGTCTTCGACGTTACCAACGTATTTTCAAGTAAGTCCAGGTCGTCCATCTTGCAACTTGGTACACCACCCATCAGATTCTCCTCAATTTTCACCCTAGTAGAGATGGTGGGCATTGGGATTTCATACTTGAAATTCTTTTCTGTGTGGATTGGTGGGGCATTGAGCTTCCGTGGAGGGATGTATTCGGGCACTGGATAAATGGGTAAGTTATGAGCCGAAGTCGACTGCTGCATTGGTACTTCGGACCCCCCCTGCTTTGAAGCTGTCTCTTTGCCCTTGCTGCTTCCCACAGCCTGCCGTGCTGAAATTCTAGATGCACCAACCTTCGTCACCGTCATTGCTGCTGGAATCCATGCTTGCTCAAATAACCAGGAGATATATGCCAACTCAACCATCTCACTCATACAATGCTCTGGTCACTCCGCTCTCAAATAGTTCAAATGCATCGTGAACATGGTTAAGTGGTCGAGTGAGGTCTATTTATAGCCGTTGTTGGTCTGCAACGTGGCCTTCTACAGTTGCCGAGGCACTAAATGCCATATTCATTGTCAATTCATGCGTATGATCTTAGCCCTTTCTGCTGATCCTTCTCGTCATGCCAATGCTGTTTCCTTAAATGCCAAAAGGTTACTTGGCAAGCTAGCCTGTCACCTCCGTCAAATCAACGTTAATGGCTCAGCTGCAAGCCGAATTTCGATGCTAACTGAGCATGTCGGTCTTTAATGGGTTCTAAAATGTCACATCCGCCCTTAAATTTTAAACTGCCCAAGTGCCGCCAATTTGGTTAACGGCCCACTAACTGGCCGACATATGTCATGGTAATGGTTTCCGTCATAATGTGCTGGTGCTCTAACAGGATGTTTACTTCAGGATGCGCACTTGGTGTTGTCTTCTACGTGACTGTAGTTCTGTCTTCTCTGCACGATCAGTATTTGGACTTGTTCTGCGCAGCTGCTCTCCTTTTTTTTTTTTTGCGCAACCTCATCAGTGTTGCGTGGTACACCCTGAATCATACAGAACTCTGTGCAGCCAGACTATCGCGGTAAAGCTTTAGTTTGCTACCATTTACCAAACTTGGCAAGGTATCTTCGGTCAACGTAGCTAACTGGACTGCGCCACTGTTAGTAACATACATTATAGTATGTGGGCCAAGCCAATTCATCTTAAACTTTCCAGGAAATTTCATGAATTTGCTATTATATAGGAGGACTAGATCACCTACCTGAAATCTCTTGTTCTTGATGTGGTGATCATGTCATGCTTTTTCGTGCTCTTTCTGTACTTGTTGGTGGAAGCCTGCAATGGAACGATCTTCCTCTAGCCCAACCAAGTGTAGGAGCCTTTCTTCGAGTGCTACGCGATCTGCCATGCCTGTAAACGCTGCTATTCTTAAGCTGGGAATGATGTACTCCATTGGAATTATTGCTTCTTGCCCATAGGCCAACCTGAAAGGTGTATGGCCGGTCAGTTTCTTGCAGGTAGTCCTGTATGACCATAGTACAGATGGAATGCACAGGTCCCAATTGTGCTGATTGACGTTGCATATCTTCGTTAGTGCATTCTCCAACACTTTGTTAAATGCTTCAACAGTTCCATTCGCCTGCGGATGATAAGGCATGCTGCGTTGATGATGAACATGGAACTCTTCGGTCAAAGCCTCAATGGTCTTATTCAGAAAATGAGTTCCTTGATCACTCATCAATATCTTCGGGCATCCAAACCATGTAAGGATATTTTCATATATAAACTCCGCCGTTGTAGCTGCGCTACAGTCTTAACTGGCTTTGCTTCTGCCCATCTGGTGAGGTAATCGGTAGTGGTAATGATATACCTCGCACCAGTTCTTTTCCCTGGTGGGTTAATAGGACCCACAAAATCAATGGCCCACTTCTCAAAGACTTGCAATGTCAGCTGTGGATTTAATGGCATTTCATCTCTGCGTGATGGCTTCCCTGTCCTCTGACAGACATCGCAACTCTGGCAATGTTCCTTCAAATATTTATGAATTGTAGGCCACCATAGCCCTGTGCGCAATATCTTCTGCGCAATAGCTCTCCCTGCATAATGGCCTCCTGCGACTCCTGAGTGCACATCAGCTAGTATGAATGGTTTCTCATGTTCTAGCACACATTGTTAGGAACCTATGTAAACCCTTCTCTTTACTATGTTAGTATATTGTTGTTGGATGCATATGCTTTGTAAGTCGTCCCGTAGTATTTGTTGATCCGTAGTTTATATTAGCCCATAGTATTGACCCATAGTATTGGACGCATATGCTTTGTAAGTCGTCCCGTAGTATTATATGTCCCATGGTTTTGACTCATGGTATTGGGCATAGACTTAGTATATAAGTGTGTGTTGAGGTCATTGAAGGCACGGTGAAGTTAATTGTATTGAGCTTGCTCAAAGGAGGTTGCCCACTCGAAGTGGCCCGTGATCAATATAAAAGTGATTCTGTTTTATTATTTCTGCTATTTCGCATATTCTTAGTAATTAATTGTTGTAGGTGCATCACATCTGGTATCAGAGCACTTTCTTGGGCTCGCTGGGTGAAATTTCTGCCAATTTTTTTTTTTTCGCATCTGTTGCAGGTTCGGATTTGGGAATAATCCCTATCCGCTTAACTGTGGGAAGTACTTGGGCATAAGCCCTAAAACTCATTGTGAGGAGTACCATAGGAACCCCGAAGTAGCTGGCCCATTGAGAGGACCTGCCAGCGAAAAGGGCAACGACCCCTACCTGATTGACTAGTTCCCACCCGTGAGGTAAACCAAGAGCTGTCGTTTGTGGCAAAGCGGTTATCAGTCTTACCTGAGCCATGGAGTGAGGGGTACTGCCCCAATACGCAAGCCGTTAGACAGCATTGGTGGCCGAGTGAAACCCCTGAACTGTTAGGAAGCCGCACATACCTGGGGTCCATATCTATTTTCAGTTGAACTGTTGCCGATCACTTCCTCTCCAGATCTAGCCGTTTCAAATCTATTCTGAAAGTCGTTCCAGATCCAGTCACCGTTTCAGATCCATCCGTTTTCGATCCCTTCCGTGCCGTTGCAGCTCCATCTGTTGCGGATTCCTTCCGCGCTGCTGTTGCCGTTCCATTTCTCTAAAAAAAAAAAAAAAAAAAAAAGTATAAAATTCAGTTTTTTCTCCATATCTCCCTTGTTTTCAGTCTGTTTCCCTTGAAATTTTTGGGGAACCCCTGTCATTCCATTCTGCATCTTTCATTCCTGAGAACCCTATCCCCAGTTCCCCTTCCCAAAGCCCGAAATCCCACATTTGTCTATTTCTAGGGTTTGCCATAACTTCCTCAGATTTCACCCAATCACCTTCAAATTTTACCACAGAATTCCTTTTTGAATTCTGCTTCTTTGTCCCTCTCTGCCAAATTTTCTCATTCTATCACCCTGCTTTTGAGATCCCCCTTTTTGCTTTCTTGTCCTTTCGATAGTGTCCAAAATCTAGTCAAACCCCAATTACCCATCAGATTGTTTCCCCAATCCAAATTTCCCTTTACTAAATCAGCTTCTGTTTGTGTTTTTCTACCCATTCCACCCCCCCCCCCCCAAAAAAAAAAAAAAAACCTGGTTATGGTTGTCACCCGTGCAGGAGCAAACACCATGGAGGAAGCACTTGCAGCCATCCAAACCAAACTCCAAGATCTGGATGAAACATTTCTCAGCCTCCATCTTCAGCATTCAGCCATGAACAATAACCGACAGCCAGAATCTTTTGCAGCCACCGGGTTCTCTTCTTCCAACAATTTTCGTGGGACGAAGCTTGATTTTCCTCGCTTCAATGGTACTGATCCGACTGGATGGATATACCTAGCAGAACAATATTTCAGTCTGCATAATACTTTTGATGTCCAGAAAGTTCCACTTGCATCCTTTCATTTGGAACAGGAAGCCATTCAATGGTACTGTTGGTACATCAAAGCTCATCCCAAGCCAAACTGGACAGATTTTTGCCAACTCATTTTGCCACGATTTGGTCCTAGTGCTTTTGATGATTTCACAGGAGCACTCACTAAACTTCACGAAATTGGCACAGTGAGAAAGTATCAGATTGAGAAATTGGCCAATCACACAGAAGGATTGTCGGATGAATTCTACAGGAGTTGTTTTATCAGTGGTCTCAAGGATGAAATCCGCTCAGAGGTCAAAATGTTTTGTCCCAACAAAATGATGGAAGTCCTAGGGTTGGCTAAGCTGGCCGAGGACAAGATTGCAGCTCAACAACGCTCCAAACCCACCCTTGTTCCCTTCAGAAATATGGGTTCCCAACGACCTCCCATCACGCCTTCTCCTCAACCAACTCCTATCAAGCATTTGTCTGAAATAGAAATGCAGGCACGTCGAGAAAAAGGGCTTTGCTATAATTGTGATGAGAAATTCACTCGGGGACATAGATGTGTTCAACAAAATCTCTATCTCTTGGATGTGGATTCTCTGCCTGCCTTAGAACTTGGTGAAGAAGCTACATATACAGTGGATGATCGGATCGACATTCAACACCCGCCTGTTGACACCCCATTTCAGGACGACCCACCTGAGATCTCTCTCCATGCTGTAACCGGCGTCACCACCCCACAAACAATGCGGGTCAGGGGATACTTCAAGAAGCTCCCTCTTACCATACTCATTGATTCTGGTAGCACTCATAACTTCATTGACCCTCGGATTGCGAAACAGGCTGATTGTTTTGTCCATCCTTGCTCCAACTTTGAAGTCATGGTTGCCAATGGGGGCACCTTACCTTGCAAGGGGAAGTGTCACAATGTGCGTATCTCTATGGAAGATTATAACCTACACTCTGACATGTTTGCCTTGTCCTTAGGCGGATGTGATGTGGTTTTGGGTGTTCAATGGTTACACACACTTGGCCCCATCTTATGGGATTTTGCTGAACTTTGGATGCAGTTTAAAGTCAACGGGGCACAACACAAATTTATGGGCTTACAACCAGGGTCTCTCTGCATCATCAGTTCACATCACCTGGAAAAAATCCTTAAGAAGAATTCACATGGTGTCATCACTCAGCTCAATTCCATTCAGATGCACCCATCAACAGTCTCCACTACTTCCTTGGATAGATATGCAGGTATCTTTGCTGAACCAATGCGCTTGCTACCTTCACGAGACCTTTTCGGTAAGAATTTAGCCACATCTACCTCTCAGCAGGAAATGATGGCTATTTTGCATGCAGTACAGAAGTGGCAGCCAGACCTATTAGGGAATTATTTCTGCATCAAGACTACTCCCCCTAGTCTGGAAAATTTTCTGGAACAATGGGTCTCCTCCCCAACACACCTGAAATGGGTTATCCAACTCATGGGTTATCCCTATGTGATCACTTACAAGAAGGGTAAGGACAATATGGTGGAAGATGCTCCTTCTTTCACAATTGATGACCTAGTTTCTCTTACAACTCTTTCTCTACTTGTTCCAAATTGGGTGCAATATGTTCAACAGGGCTCTCTCTTCTATGAACTCCATGCTTCTTCATCAACATGGCACTCTGGGTTCTACAACATGTATGACTGAGAACAATGTAACTTCTTTTGGCAGGGACTACAAATGACAATTCAACAGATGGTGGCTGACGATGATACTTTCCAAGTCAACAAGGGTGAAACGACACTCCTTTCGGGATTGCTCAAACCCTTGCCCATCCCTACACAACTTTGTCCAACTATTTCTATGGATTTCCTAGCAGCGCTCTGGTGGTACAATACCACATCTCACAGGACACCATATGAAGCGGTCTATGGAAAAACACCGCCAGTTCTTCTTCCATACACCCTTAGCAGCTCCCCAGTTCAGGCAATTGACTCGGTTCTTCGAAACCGTGATCAAATTCTTCTCATTTTGCAGGACAATCTTCACATGGCCAGAATTCGCCCGAATCAACAAGCCGATCAGCACCGTTCTGAGTGCATTTTCCACGCAGCTGATAGGGTTCTTCTTCATCTACAGCCTTCCAAGCAATCCTCCTTGACACTCCAAAGGCGTCAGTGGCCTGAAATGCAACCCGAGGATGCTATCGGGGAACCACTCTTCAGCTTCTGCAGCAATTTCTCCAACCAAATCTTTGAGGACAAAGCTTTTTCTAAGAGAGAGGGGATGTTAGGAACCTATGTAAACCCTTCTCTTTACTATGTTAGTATATTACTGTTGGACGCATATGATTTGTAAGTCGTCCCGTAGTATTTGTTGATCCGTAGTTTATATTAGCCCATAGTATTGACCCATAGTATTGGATGCATATAATTTGTAAGTTGTCCCGTAGTATTATATGTCCCATGGTTTTGACTCATGGTATTGGGCATAGACTTAGTATATAAGTGTGTGTTGAGGTCATTGAAGGCACAGTGAAGTTAATTGTATTGAGCTTGCTCAAAGGAGGTTGCCCCCTCAAAGTGGCCCGTGATCAATATAAAAGTGATTCTGTTCTATTATTTCTGCTATTTCGCATATTCTTAGTAATTAATTGTTGCAGGTGCATCACACACATCTGTGCAGTACTTCATCCGGTCCCAGCTCGTATAGTTGACCTGCAATTATAGTGAAGTCTGCTGCGCGCACTACCAAATGCTTCTTCTGCTGCGTAGTGAACTCTGTGGGTGTGAACCCTGTATTTAAAAAATCAATGATGTCCTGATAATAAGCGTCAACAACCTGTATGGCGAACAACTGCGCATCAGGCAGATTGTCCTCTAGATTCGTAGGCTCTTCTCCTGACTCAATTCTTGACAGATGATCAGGTCCCAAATTCAACCTTCCCAGCTTAACAACAATTTCAAAGTCGTACTCCTGAAATAGTAGTAACCATCTGCATATGCGCCCCCCCAACACTGGATTATTGACTAGGTATTTCAAGGTAGAATGGTCAGTGAACATGGAGAAGTGCACACCAAGCAAGTAGTGCCTGAACTTTTGTAGTGCATATACCATTGCGAGTCCTTCTCTTTCAGTAGTGGTATAGTTCTTCTTAGCGGATGATGACTTTCTACTGGAAAAGGAAATGGGATGATCAATACCTCTCCTGGCTGAGCAAGAACAATGCCCAATGTGATACACGAAGCATCAACATGGACATGAAATGGCTTCTCCCAGTCCAGAAAAACTAGGATTGGCGCAGTGACCATTTTCTCTTTCAATGTGTCAAATCCTTTCTCGTAGTCCTCATTCCAAATGAATGGTACATCTTTCTTCAGCAGCTTTTCCATAGCTGCGGTTATTTGTGCATACCCTTTTATGAACTTCCTGTAATAACCGGTATGCCCCAGTGTAGTGCGCAGCTGCTTAACTGAGTTAGGTGTAGGCAAGTTTACAATGACTGCGATCTTAGCAGGGTCTACCATCAAGCCTTGTTTGCACATAATGTGTCCCAACAGAATTCCATAGGGAACATAGAAGACACACTTCTTCAGATTTAATGAGATTTGATGTTGTCTGCATTTTTCCAGCATCATCTTGAGGTTCACGGCATGGTTCTTCAATAAACTGAAAATGGTCCAATCATCAAAGTGAACCTCTAGAAACTTATGTATAAAATCCTTAAATGCTGCAACGACCACTCTAGAAAATATGGTGGGTGCATTATTCAGAACGAAAGGCATCACTGTGTACTGGAATTACCCCCATTCTGTAGCAAAAGTGGTCTTATGCCTATCTGCACAATCGATCATGCTCTGATGGTATCCGGAAAATCCATTAGTAAAATAATAGGCCTCATTTCCTCCAACATTGTCTAGCACTTTGTCTGTAAAAGGTGTAGGGAATGGGTCATGCATGGAAGCGTCATTCAGCTTTCTTAAATCTACACAAATCTTGATTTCACCCTTTGTCTTTTTATCCTGGATAACCATTGGCCTTATCCACTCGGATTCTTCAACTAGCTCAATGATCCTTGCATTGAGCATCTTATCGAGTTCTGCATTAACTCGTTCTTTGTAGCGTGGGTTCAGTCTATATGGTCTTTGTTTCACAGGCTTCGTGTCAGGTCTAAGAGGAATTTTCATCACTCCTAAGTCTCCCAGTATACCTTTCATCTCTGTGAACTTGGTCGGGAATAGTTCTCGATATTCCTGTAATATACCCGCGACCTCCTCAACTGTGTCTTCGTCCTAGTAATCTTCGATAGCTGCGAACTTTGGCTCTTTGCTGGTACCAATGTTTACTTTCCTTGTTTTCATGGGTCCACTCATATCTGGAATTTCCATTGGAGGTCCTTCTACCTCACGTGATCCCTTTGACTCAGGTATCCGTATATTGTGCGGGTCCTCCTCATCAGTATCTGCTTTATCCTTGGTTTCTCCATCGACGTGATAAAAATCGAGAGCATGTTCTAGCTGCTCCTCCCATTCAGGTTATAGGCGCGTAGGTATGCTTTCTGTGCCAAAGAATTCTTCTAGTGTCATGTTGCCTTGTGTACAGTCTGGACTGAATATTTTTTCTTTAATAGATTGCAGCACGTCATTGATACCTGGATGCTCATGTTCGAAACTGAAATCTTGCTGTAACGTCGCAGTCAGGCCAGACTAGTCCATTGTGCCGTTGCGCAACTCCTGGTCTAGGTACCACTTCTTCAGAATCGGTTCTTCTAACGTGTGCACAAATAGATGCACCCATTCTGTCCATGGCCTCTCCTTCCATGCTTCGGAACAGATCTGAATATGCTCTCGTGGATCTGTCTGTCCATTATATTTCTCAAAGGATAAGGTAACCTTATTAGCAAACCTGATTTGCATCTTAATTCTACATTGATCCCATGTTGTTAGTGTCTGCTTATGCGCGGCCCACCATCTGGCAGGTGTATCGCGCAACGCCACATCTAATGCTTGTAATCGATGTTCGTCTGCAATTGCTGCAGTATATTCATTGATAAAAGAATAAAAATTAGAGAACCCATCATACCCAAGGATTGGGCTTACCTCCTTTCCGATCCAATGCAATGACTTCGTGATCCGCGCGCATTTCTTGGCAGATACTTCATGTAACCTGCTTTGCCAGTTTTCTAGTCCTGCATCAGAGTTTGAGATGCAAGAGCTATCACAGCGCCAACTGAGTGTGCCATCCACAGTTGGATTAATGTAATCAGCAATATTGGTTGTCATCTTGTAAATACGGTCCAAGTCTTGAGCTTTGGATTCCTCTTGAATCGGTTCAACATATCGTTCACCCTGCGAAGGGTCCAATGGCACGATGACCCTGATATCATTGCCTTCAAATATCATTTTCATGGTCTTTAAATCAATAATGACAGAGTTAGTTATTTCCCAATTGATACCCAGCAGCGCTGGATAAGGATGGATTTATTCCACAATCTCAATCACTTCGAAGTCTACGTAGCTGCGCACTCCGTCGATGTCAACAATGATGTTGGGTAACCTTCCCAATGGTATAACTATTCCTTGATTAGCCATTCTCAACTGTAGAGGTGACCACTGTAACTTGGGTTTACCCATCTGATGCCATGTCTGCATGGTTAAGACATTTACTTCGGATCCAAGATCAAGAATGATCTCATCCATCTCATAGTCCCCAATCTATGCAATAAGTCTCATTTCCCTTCCTATTCTTTTAGGACTCCTAATATTATGAACTGGGCCGTTGGCAGCCCCCCTCTCGTTGTTCGGTTCATACCACCTTAGTATCTTTTCAAATTCTGTGTAAGTGTCTGTGCTCTTCAGTAATTTCATGCAGCTCTGTAAGAACTGTGCAATAGAGGTCCCTGTATCTGTTGTGGTGATTGTTTGTTCGAATGCTTGCTTATTTTTCTCTAATTCCAGACCCAGTTCTTTTACCGGGGCTTTACTAATCCATACTGGCTCACTAGGGTTCTACCTAGGATCACGTGTTTCAGAGGTCGAAGCTTCTACGCCTCTGTCCCTTCTCGTATCAACACCACTGCGCGTTACTACTTTTACACTTGGATCTGCAGTTCTGCGATCAACTGAATGTTGGGATTCGGTGGTTCTGTCCTCCTTCGTTTCGTTTCTGCATTTCCACCTCTAGCACAGGACAGTCTTCCATAACATGCTCAAATGATTTACAGTAACTCCATGTTGTGCATGGGTTGGTAAAATCTCTAGAAACGTGACCTGGCTGACCACAGTTATAACAGATTACCTGACCGCGGCCTCTTCCTTCTGCCAGGCTGACATTTCTTCCTCTCCCGCGGTATCCACCACCATGGCCTCTATATCGTCCTTGATCATATTGGGTGTTTTCTTGTTTCGACTGATTTTCTTCTTGGACGTGGTACATTCCAGTACCTCGCATCATTTCCATATCGCGCTTTCTTTCATTCATCAGCTCATATGCACGGCAGTTGGACTCATCATGTCCCACTGATTTACAGAAATTACAATACAAGCTCTTAGGTGTCTTTACGTATTTCTGTATGAGATAAAAATCCTCGGCCCTATGTCCTCTGCTTCTGCAGATTTCACACCATGGCGCCTGATTATGATTCATATTTATTGGATTCAGTGCGCCACTGTCAAGATAATCTTGAAATAGGGGGCAATGTTCTCTGGTATGGCTCTCTCCTTTGCATCCGGTGCACCAAAATTCACATCTGTGTTCATATCTTTTTTTTTTCCATTCTTCATACCTTGGAATTCTGACGTTAGGGTAGTCAACTAGTTCTGAATCTGTGACATCCCTGTACTACTCTCACCAATCAGTGAAGCCTCCAACTTCATTGCGATCTCTAAGGCCTCTGCCTGCGACGCAACCTTCTGCTGCATCAATGGTTGTCTGATGTGGGGCAATAGCACAGCGATGAACCATTCCTGGTGTTGTTGCGGAGCTATCACAAAGCTCACTTGGTCTAACAATGTTTCAAATTTTTGGTCAAATTCCCAGACCGATTTGGTAGGCTTCTGCTTGATTTCCTTTAATTCTGTTATGCACTGCGATTCTGACTTCGGCTTCTTAAACTCTATGACAAGTGCAGCCTTATTATCTGTTAGGGTTCTCAGTTGTGCCTGAGAATATTTCATAAACTAGTGCAAGGTGTGGTCTCTGAAAGTAGTGATGAGTTGTGCTCTTTTCACAGCATCATCTTGGATCTGCTTTAAACTCCATACGACTTCACATAGAAACCAGTGTTGACCAGGGTCTTCTAGACCCGTTCCTTTGAATATCGGCAGTTTTATATCGTTATTTGTCATTCTCCTTCCCAATTGTGTAGCGCTCTGGGTAGTGTTGACTATCTGCGTGGAGAAAATAAAGGGAATATTTAGACTAGTGGTATTCTGTGGAATGGGCTACACTACACTTGCAGCGGGTGGGTTTTGATATAGGGTGGCGCGATTTCTCGGTGGATTCTTAGGTGTAATAGGGTGGATAGTGGTTGATGGCAGCACGGTCTGATTGTTAAGGTCACATGGGATTTTTGTATTCACACGGAGTCCAGGTCCTCCGGGATTCCTTTCTTTATTAAACTTATATCTCTTTCAACTTCTCAGATTATGTGTCTCTTCGTCAGAATCACTAAAAATGCTATTGACCATGACAGACGTAAAAATATTACTGCATTCTTAAAACGCCTTTCTTAGCTAAAAGCATTTTAATATATAGACTTAGATTGTTCAAGAACTTACCTCTGAATCCTTCGAAAAAGTATGCTTCAGCTTGACTATAGGACTTCAGTGTGTTTATAGCAAACTCGGTCACAAATCCTTCAAGTATGCTATCAACGCAGAAGTCAACTGCTCGCGTCAGTGGGATGTCTATTGCTTTGAGTCGTGCTGTGAGATATGGGGTCCACTTTGTAGGTACTCCTCCTTGAAAACATGTTTTATTTTCTGCGAGTCGCGAGATCCACTTGTGCAACTCATTTCCAAAGGAAGCCCATAAAATCTCATGAATCTCTCCACAAATATATGTTCAACCACTGTATGTCAGAGAGACGTGGATGTATGTTTTCTTTCTTTGCAAAATCTCTTTTGATCTTGTCACACCAATCCCATATCTCTTTCTTTTCAAGATTCCAATTGTCTGAACCCAACGAGAACTGGTATTCTTCTTCACACATTACTTTCCAAACACAATATCGCATCACTGGTCTTAGCCAAGCAACAGAACCATTTGTTGGTTGTATATCACCTTCTTGAGGTTTCCAGTGTAGACCTAGGTAATTCGCGGTTCAAGGAACCAACAAAACCTCTATTCACTGGCGAAGTTGAGGGGGTGGTTGCGGAATCAAGTTTTCGCAACCTGGTGATGCGAAGGTAAATGGACTGACGAGCGGCGCAACACTATGCAGGCTGTTGCGGACAAACAAGCGCATGAAGTATCTACTTTGCGTCGGATACTTTGGCAAGCAGAGGCGCTTGCACAACCAGTGAATCCACAAATTGCGTGGTATGTGGCTATTTCATCCATCACGGCGATAAGCTATCAATAGCTTGCCTCGCAGCACTCTCAAGGGGTCAGCGCGTCGACTAGATCGCGCGTCTACTTGGGATTAGTCCAACGTCAACCAAGACTTGACGACCTTTATCCAGTCATAACGCTTAGCTTACTTAATGTGTGGTGCATGTAATTGAATAAACATACAATACTGCGCAGTCCAACGCTGTGCTTAAATTCAATGTTCAACTATGTGACTAATCGACAGATTCATACATTCACAGACTTGTAGTTGCCGAATACTTAACATTCCTCCATGCATGTGTTCGTCTATCAACCAATACATTCACAATATGAAATAATTTGTATCCATCAACCATTCATTCATGTAATACTTAACATATTATTCCCATCTTTCTCCTATGGAAAATACCTATAAAAACATTGACATATAACTGATAACTGGACTTCAAGCATACATGTAAACAAGTAGAGAATTGCAAACAACACATTTAATCACACTACACAAAATTTAACGTGGATCACCCCCCGGATGGAGTCTACGCCCACAAGAACGGTTGTTAATATTGCTCTTTAAGGGAAGGGTACAACCGTTCTTAGTCTGCGCACTCAGCTGTAGACTCTCTTCTCTCTCAGATAGGTCTTTGCACACTCAGTTGTAGAGCCTTTACAATAGCTTCAAGCTCAATTGATTTTACAATGTTCAATAACCCACAATGAGTGTTCAACAACCAATCCTTTCCTATACAAAATCATGCCTATTTATAGATTATGCCTGTAGGAATATCTTTACAATTCGTAAGCAAAAACCCTTAGGTATACAAAACCGGCGTGGTTGGCTACCAGCCTGACTGTCGCCGTCGACAGCTTACTCCATGTGCTCCAAGTTGTCCATCTAGACCACTCGTGGTTCACACGCTTCTCTGACAGCCACAGTCCTCAAAATGGTTACACTGCATCATGGCTTGTTCCTTTCTACCGTTTTCGCCTTCCTGTCACCATCGACATCGTGGCCTAACTTCTCAACTGCTTGCAGCCACTCGCTCTGATAAGTCCTTTCCATTCATCACCATGTCCCAAAAAAGGTCGCTTTCTCTGCTCTGACCTTTCCTTTCATTCTTTCTCCATAATGGTTGTTGTGCGTGAACCACGCACCAACATATTGCACAACCTTTCCTATTCCTTGCCGTTGCACGAACATGCGCAATTTCTCAAAACTGCTTCCTCTTCCTACCGCAGTGTGCAATGCGCAATTATCAAAACTTGTATATTTTTCCAACCCATTTGGGCCCCGCCCAACATCTACAGTCCCAAAATGTGTGCTTAATTGTCTTTGTTCTTTGGCATGCAGGGAACAAACCATCCAAGAGGCCAAAATTAGCCAATCGGAGCTTAGACAAAAGCCCCTGATATATACCAACCAAGCAAACACTCATAGCTTACACAAAAGCTGCACCAACCAAACATCGTGTAACTGATGAATCCACTGCATCTATAGATATGACAAAATCCATCTCGCCTTGAGTATCAATGAAAGGAGATGATGTTTATGAAGAGATGCATAAATACGACAAGAATCACGCTACTACATCGAGATACCAGGGTTTCATTGCCAATCTCTCCATAAAGGCCCTAGCATACCAATGTTCATTTTGAACAAATATGACATTGGGAGATAGGATTATAGTTCCATGATCGTAGGGAGATCCGAGGATACCGAAACTCTTGATCGAGCGATCTCCATGGCTTCCATGAGTGATCCTCAAAATTCCAAAGACCCTGCCAATGAAAAATATTGTTTCAACTATGTCGTTGCTCTTGGAACCTTGGAAGAATTGCAATGCAGACCCCCTGGTCCTGCCAACTCTAAATTAATTGAGATGCAATGTCCCACCCAACTTTGCTGCCCTTCCGCTACTACTGAACCAAACCATCCACCAACCTCCATGTCGTCCAATTACTCCTAGGGATAACATAGCCCCCAACCTAAAATAGATAGGGTGAGGAGATGATGTGACATAATCCAAATTTTCTCTGTATCCTTCCTTGGTGTTGATCTATCAAAATTCAGTGTTGAAAGAGAACCTGCCATGGTGTTGTACCCTCAAGACATCAAACCACCCACTTGGCTTCCAAAATACTGTCATGTGTGGCCACATCATCCAATCCTAACCCCCTCTCATCCTTTGGGATACTGCAAACATCCCAAGAAACTAGGGGAAAACCTTTAATCCCCTCATACTTCAACCAAATATAAGCAAGCATAATCTGCTCCAATTGTCTGAACTGAGCCCGTTTGGAAAACCAACAACACACATAATACACATGAGAGGCTTGGAAAATGCTGTCAACTACTATCAGCTTCCTTACGTAAGGAATATCCTTGTGATGCCATACATACAACTTACTATCCCACAGGAACTAGTCCTACATAAACACTAAGGATAGGCTTGTCCTAAAAAGAATACCATGATATCTAATAATCACCGAAATTCAAAGAAAGGACCAACCCTCAGGAATCCATGCTGGGGATGAGTCAATTCCAATCAACCAAAACTATGTTTTGTGAAGAATGACGATGGCACTAAAAGCTTGGTAAAAGGCATCAAGACAAGACAGTGCCTTGTCCACCAATGCCTTCTCGATACTAACAACGAGAAAGGAGTTGTTTAAAAAATGGTTATTGATCATTTTTGAACTACTTGGAAAGGAAATACCTCTAATCTGTCCACCAACTTGTGAAGCCTCTAGCAGGTACCCCAAACCATCTGCTATCAACTCATATAAGTATAGAGCCAAAGTGAATCCCTTCATGATAGAGAAATATAGAGTGATCTAAGGGGACAAAGCCTTGTTGACAACAATAAGACAAAGGCATTGGAGAATAAAGTGTTCACCATGCCAATGCACTAGTAGCCAAACCCCAAACATGTCGACATCTCTGCAATGAATGACTAATCTACTAAATCATAAGCTTTGTCAAAATCAATCTCAAGCATCATGCACTACTTCTCTATCTCACGAGCCGTAGGACCCTTGTCCTGGTTCATCTATGATTATAAATAAATATCTATATTACCCTTGTTTACATGTTGTTTCAAGTCTCTATTTTGTTTTCCAGTTTATGTTAAAATTTCATATCCGTAAAAATCTAAAGTTTACATTTACAGGTTTGAATAGCTATAGGTGCTGTTTAATTGTTTCTAACAGTTACTATCTTGCAGGTGCATCAGCATATATAATATGTGTCAATTTACACTAAATTAAATTTTCATTAATTCATGAAATAGTAAATATTGACAGAGTTAGAATGGATTGTATACCTGTAGGAAAAATACCTTTAAATAGCTAGTAGACCCCTTTGCTGCTCCTTTTTCCCTGTTGTATGCCCTGCAACCAAAAGATTTCCCAACCCTGGAAACTCAACTGACCAGACAACCTCGCATGCCACCCTGCCAACTAGCGAGGTCTCGTTGACCACCCAGCTCCAAAAGTTCTCCTTTGGACCCCTGAGCCCAAACTGAGTACAAGCCAACCAGTTTTTCCTTCTGCAAATTCTACAACAAAACCCCTTTTTTTCTCCTTTGCAAATTTTCTATGCTCTCCCTAAATCCCAAAACATGCCTAGCCCCCTGTCTGCCCCATCTCTTCTCGACCTTATCCCCTTCCATTGTTGACTCTTTGCTTCTCATTACTACCCTTATCTCCCTCATAAATTTCTAACCACTATGTCAGTCATTGTTTCTCTTTTTTTCCTCCCTCGATACATGATCCCATTTATTAATACTCAACACTATATTTATTAATTAATTAATTTGCTTACCATTTAAATTAATAATTAATTTATTTTTTTAATTCTTGGGGCTAATACCATATGTAAAAGTCAACCTAATGTATTAACGCGGTTCCATCGCCCTGTCACCATATCAAATATGTCAGAACCTTTTATTAATGTATATTAAATTCCAAATTCCAAGATAATAATAATAATAAAGTATTCTCGAATAGCCGGCCACATTATTACTTATTTGTGACATGATAATATATACATGTATTTACATATTCACCTAATTAAGTTTTAACCATGAACATTATAATTCAAGTTTCAAAATTATAAGTAATATTTTTATTAATTAACTCAATTACAATTTAACACTTAGTCTATAAATTGCATATGGTAACTTTTACCACATTCAACAATTGCATTTTAATTATAATCAACCCTAATTAATTACCACATTCCAATTAATCATAATTAATCCTAGTTAATTATAACTAATCATGATCATAATGGATGGAACTATTATAATTCATATTTTAATTAACATTTATTAATCTAGTTGTTAGTAACGTGATTAACAATAATCAAACTCATTAATACTTATTATATGACTTAATAAATAAGTCTTTATTCAACAAATTATTAAATCAAGAATCCTTATCAACCTCGTTAATCATTGTTAATCAACAATAATTAATCATTAATCGACATTAGAACTTGATCATCATTCATTACCACCTAAGTCACTCAATTATCCTATTCAATTATTAAACCAAAACTTATTAACTCGGCGTATTAATTTAATCTTATGGTTAGATAAGTAGTAATAATGTAATTAATGCATAAACATTACAGTTAAGTATTATTTCACGCAATTGACACATATGTAGACGAGTTATGTAAGTGTAGCTACAACTTACATACCTTGTGTAGGCACACTAATAGTACTAAACCACACAAATTTCTCAATCAATTAAGTTACGGTTTACTGACGCATTCTTAACATAACTTGACTGTTGGATCATTCACTTAATTGCATAAAATTAAACGATGGACAATAATACCAGTTACTAAGTTACGACACATGACTCTGCAAGGTCCTCAACATACACAGTTAATCTAGTCTTCCCTCCTAACATCATGGTACACCTATCTACCTACTATGTCTATCTAGTTCATAACTAACTTCCACATCCTATCCTTCCTCTGTTGGACTACCATGAAGTGTCAAACCATGACCAACTCCAGTTAAAACCCGTAAGCGGAAGTGTCGATTACATCGACCAAGCTTCCCCAGCAGGAAACCACTAGTCATCATCACACACCTTGGGGAGCACGTCGTAGCACAACCCTCCCATGAATATGGGTTTCAGGGATAAATGGTTGATAAAGCCTCCACCCCCCTAATGGAACAAGGGACTATGTCTACACCGACATAATAACTGCGTTGCACTTGTACTCAATTTGTCATTGTATAACCAATCTGAGCAGTTGAGTTTCCGGAAACCCTACCCCACCCATACATCATGATAAACAACATAATAATCATGCAAAAATAAATAATGCATCACTTGCATACCATTTATCTTCCAGAGTCCATGTCCCCAAGGCACTCTCACCCTGTAGGATCCAACTATCACTTAGCCATTTTAACCTGTAAGTTAGTCTCCAACATACAATCTAGAATATCGTGCACAAATCCTTGACATGTACACGTACATTTCATCATTAACAACAATAATCAATTCATTTATATTCACCATGTGCCTGGTATAACATCCATTCATTCAACATATAACTTTAACGGTATCCACGTACCCATATTTTTGTAATTTGCATATATGCGACATAATTAACACATGATATATATATCTAAACATGACTACATACCATAATACTAACATCACACACACACATATATTTCGGCAAAACAATAGAACCATATGTCCACAGTGTCTTCAAACCGGCGAAGTCTCATAATCCTGCAAATACAACATACAATAATAGTTCAGGTAATAATGTCAAAACGGGGCGTTACACAAGCCTACTCCATATCCTCCCAAACCGATACTACTGTATCCAGAATTAATTTCCCCTACACAAAACCTGTCTGCTCTTGACGCACCATGTGCCTTGCCACTACTCTTAACCTCAGCACCAAATCCTTGGCCATAATCTTATATGCTATCGATAGTAGAGTGTGAGGGGACGCCAACCGCTAATAGAATAATGCACCCCATTTTTGGGATTAGCTTAATCAACCCCTCATTAAGTATCTTTGAGAGTTAGCCGGAAGAGAAAACTTTAATTTACATCCTTGGTCAAAGGTTGATGAAGTTGACTTTTATCTCCCCTTTTGTGTTATCAATGGCTAGTGTTGACTATTGTAAAATGTGTCGTAGACTTGACTGTGTCCTAGAAATTTCTCTAGCTAGGGATTCTGGTGGGATCGCGACCCGTGGCATTTTTCCTTTTCAGTCAGGATGACATATAGAGGACTACTCCTCTACTAAAACATGAATTGGAAAAGTAAACAGAAAAATAAAAAGAAAGGGGTAATTCAAAAAGGTAATATAAAGAAAATAGTTAAGTCTCTTGGTTTGGAACTATGGGGACTAGGCATCGTCGAGGCTATTGACGCTTGACTGCCACTGATCGTTGAAATCCCTAATATTTTTTGTGGATGCTATGCCACTTTGGAATTATTTAGTGGAAGCTTGTTGGACTTCCCATGATTGGCATATCATCCAAATCAATGAGCTCCCCCTATTAAATAAGGCTACATCCAACTAAAGAGTGGATCTCTGTGACACTTGTCTTTGTGATACATATGGATTTTATTTGTTGATTCCACTTACATAAATAACCTTGGAGTTTATCCTTTTCCATTTACACCTTGAGTCAACCAATTAATCTTTTGACCAATAATATCACTTGTCTAACCTTGGTTTGTCCATCCCATACACCCCATTGAATAGCATGGTCCTTGTAAATATTTCAATGTTATCATGGATCTGTACGTAAATCTTGCTTTACAGAAACTTGTGGTGTAGGTATATAATTATGTATACATGACTAGTTGTATGATGACTCAGTTTAATGGTTAATTACATATTTTATGTATTTTTTCGCATGGACAACCTTTGTTGCAGGTCCAAAAAGTGATACTAGTACATCTTTATCAGTGATATAAAGAATTCATCAAGTCTCCTTCAAAGTTTCATAGTTTGCAGAGCTAGAATATCAATCTTTGAGGTTAAAAGGTGGGAAATCCATATCATGAGTTTCAGAAGGTATCTTAAACATGTAAACACATATCTGGATATCCATTCGGTCACTTACTCAAGAATATGAAGTCAGATTGATCATTACTGACTCCGATCTATCATTTCCAAAAAGGTGGCAACCTTCTCCCATTAGAGTCAATTGGAGGTCTAAAAAAGGCCTTCTAAAGAAAATATTAAAAAATATGTCACATTCAAAAATAATGTATTAATGATTGACTATATCACTATTTTTTATATATTTAATAACTATTGAATATATATATATATATATATATATATATATATATATATATATATATATATATAACTTGGACATTATTCTTGGCAACTATTTGACCCTTAGCATCAATTTGACAAACTATCATGAATATGGCCAAGGGGCTTAGGCCATTGTGACCTAATGCAAAATTTTGGGACATGAAAATTAATCATACTGCCATTGAATGCATTTACAATCAATGTCACTTGCCAAATATAGGTATAGAAAGATAGAGACCATCCAAAGAGTGATCATAAACAATTTTGGCTTTAAGCTTTAAAAATATGTAGCAATTACATTATAGAAAAACATGTATTTGATTAATATAAATATATGTAACAATTATATTATATGCCGCCCAATTAGTATGAATTTATTTGCTAAAATCCTCAACACATAAGTGACCTACTTATGATCACGTTTCATCACCTTTGTTGCAAATTCTATAAGATGCATAAGGATTGGATCCATTAGTCAAGTTCTCGTAAAAATATAAAACAATGGAAGTCAGAGACTAATTTCTTAGTCTTTTTTTAGACCCTCATTTTTCTTGAGTGAAAAATCTACGTTCTTTTTAAATCTACTTTAACATGACTTTCTTAAAAATCTACCATTGGCTTAGGCCTAGTTCCATCATGCATTTAACATACCTCTTAATATTTTTTTCACTTTGTATGAATTTTTTTTTAAACAATGGATTTTTTTATGTCAACATTAAAGATTTCATACATTAAAACCTCTTTTGTTTTGTTGTAAATGGACAATATCACATATTCCTCAATACTTACACTTTTACTTCAAGTGGATCAAGATATTGAACCATATCAAAAGAAAAACCGCTAAAAAGTACATGGTATTGTTGAAAACAAAATAGGTCTAGAGGGGGCAAACCAAATTGACTTATGGGAAAAGAAAGAATTTTTCCTATTTGATTCTGAAACAAATTTGCATCCAGATTTCATAAATATAACATCAAGATATTGAACCATATCAAAAGAAAAACCGTTGAAAAATACATGGTATTGTTGAAAACAAAATAGGCCTAGAGGGGGCAAACCAAATTGACTTATGGGCAAAGAAATAATTTTTCCTATTTGATTCTGAAGCAAATTTGCATCCAGATTTCAGAAATATAACATGATTAGTAAAGTTCTTTTGTCATAAAAACAAGGTTTGTTAGGGTTTTGTGAGAATTTAAAATGAAACTTTACAGAACTTAATGATATGAGCAATTATTTGGAAGTGATGAATTTTATAATTCTTGAAATAATTAACCAACTTTAAAACAGTAATACCACCTGTTATCACCCAATATTTTCCTGGGTTGTGGCAGAAAAGACCATGGGGTAACTGTTGCAAACCAATCCTTAGTGGATGGAAACTAGCATTTCCAACCATAGGGAGGGATCTCTCTTTGGGGCTTCCAGCAACAGGATGCAGCTTAAAATGGGCTGGGATATCGGTCGAAGTGGTGGCTAGACCTTCAAACAATGAATTGAAAGGGGTTTTTGGGTTGGTTGGAGTTAAGAACAAGAGGACAGTTGGGCATGGAGTCAACTTCGGTGGGTTACTATCATCAATGGCAGGTTTGATCCGCGATTGCATGTGCAGGAGGTAAGGTAGACATGGTTCTTTCACGTCGAAGTAATCAGCAGGTGAAGGTAGAGGAAGGAGGCAAGTTCGGCCACAAGGCTAGAGCATTTAAGAATGAATTCTAACATGCAACTTCAAGAGGAAAAGGGTGGAATACCTAGTCATATGCATTTGGAGCATGTGCGCATGAATTCCATACCATGTAATCTTGATCTTTAGGTATTGCAGAAGTAAACAATTAATGGAAATACAAAGCAAGAACACATACAAAGTAAATAACGGACATCAGAACACACATCGCAGGAATCTCAAGCTCCAAAATTGGGTCTGCTCATTGAATTAGGAGGTTGAGTTTAATACAGCGCAGAGAAATAATCTCTCTGAAACAAAAACATCCAACATTTTGGTCTAATTCGGACCTTGCCTTTATAGGATTACAAAACAACAAAATATCTTGACTGATTCAAAACAAACTCGGACTGGTAATGATGAGGTCGTTCGAGTTGAGCTGCTCGAATCAACAACCTCTGCTCCTGTCATCCGCAAAGGAGAAGAATCCCCTGTCCTGACAGTGCACTATTGGGCCATGGAAGCCCCCTGCTCGTCCATCGGATCCGGCCGTTCATGTTTGATAATATCAGGTAACAGAAATAGGTTCCTTCGCTGCTCTCAGACACGTCGTTTCTCTGTGAAAATCTCCATTCCCCGCGACTACAATTTTCTCTTCAAAAATTTTCTCAATCCACAATCACCCTTCCGCAATTGCCCTTCCGCAACAATCTTTACGCAACCCTCAATTCGCCACGTGGCATGCAGGGATTGGAATTTCGACCTCATGCTTTTCTAGAGAATCACCTTTCCGCAATCCGCAATGTGGAATGCGGAATGCGTAAATTTACTTTTTTCCATTTGGAAAACTGTCATTCTGCAATCCGCAACACAGGTTGCGGAATGCAGAAACTTATCTTTGTGTTCTTTGGGAAATTGCCTGTCCACAATCCGCAATCCGTAATGCGGAATGCAGGATGCAGAAACTATATTTTTTGCCCCCTTGGTAGATTGCTTTTCTGCAATCCACAATCATGCGGATTGCGGGAATGGAAAAACAGCTTTGCGGAACGCCATTTTAACTGTTGATCTGATTCGCTCCTTGATCCAAACCGTCCAATCTTATTTGGTTGTGGAAGAAACTCCTATTGCTAGTTTTTTCTACGGAAAAGCCCTCCAGGCCTTGTACTTTCCCATTTTTTCATCGTGGCTCGGTCATTTGGCTTGGATTTGCTTGACACTTAACCATTTTTGGGTTTCCTGATTATTTACTTGATGCAACCGGCCAATGGATGACCTTTGGGTGGGGGCTTTCCTTCACCTTCCCCGGTGGAAACCATAATAAGTGTTAACACCACCATAAGAAATAAAAATATGGCCATACGAAATGAAAATATGAATTTGTGATATCGATGAAAGAAAATGATAAGAGATATGCTTTATGAGAAATGTCAATTAATTAAAGAAATTAATAACACAAAAACTAAGTTTGATGCTATGACAAAACTATGGAATAGGGCAAAGAGAGCACCACTTTGATGAAAAGTTCCACCAAAGAACATTTTTTGTGTTTCATTACTGACATTTAATAGGAGTGTTAGGAAGAGAAAGGTTTATGCTTTGAATTATCTCATAAAACTAAAGAAGGTAGTAGAAAACCAAGGAGATCAAAACTTTGACATGTCTGCTGCAATTAACTCGATGTTTAAGAAAATTGACATTTTCTCTATGATCAAAAAATCATGTTTTAGTTCTATTATAGAATCTCTTGTTAATAAACTGACAAGTCAAATGTCAAAATTCATCAATATAGATGAAATTCAAACTGCCTGTGAAGATACTGGTATTAGTAAAAAAAAATCGAACATTATTTAAATATTTAAAAACGATAATAATTAATGCAAGAATTTCTAAGATTGTAATTCCTTGATTCTTTTATATAGAAAAAACTCGTGGAAAAATGAATGAAGGGCTTGTTGATATTTTAGGTGATATGTATCATATAGAAACAACTAGAAAGTTTCGATAGAAGGTTGAAAGGAAATGAATTCATAGTGAATTGATCACATTAAACCTTTAAAATAATATATTGATTGACTTAGAAAAAAAAATTATAGGCATGGTCAAATTTTATGATATTTCTATAGAAGAAATACATGAAAATTTGGTTTTTGGCATTAAGTTAGATGAGATAGAACTTGTTAATTATTAAAAATGTGAAAAAAAGTTTATATCACATTAATTAATCAAGTCATGGATCAAAATATCAAAAATACTGATAACAACATTGTAGTAATATTGGATAATCACATTTGTTGGTTGGCAGTATTCTCACGACTCATTAAAGTTGATTTTGCATAAAAAAAATCAATATTTACAACAATTTTCTAAAGTTAGATGAGAAAAAATTATAGGTTGAAGGTTATGCATCATATAAAGTTCAATCACATCTAGCAAATGACCTCAAAACATTAAAATGCATGTACAATATAAGTCATGGTGTTAATGCAAATCATAATTGTATATATTGCATTCATACAACAAAAACATGTGGATAGTCAAATATGATTATGTATTGTGACAATATATCAATCGAAACAGAGAAAAGTTAGAAAAAAAACATTAATCTTATACTACCTATACCACTTAAAAGAGTATACATGTGTACATTTCTATTATTTTTTTTTGGAATAAGATCCCAGAAGAAAGTGTTTAAAAATCAATTGAGGCAATTGAAAAGATTCAATCTAATGCCGATTTACAAAGAAGAAATGTGAAAATTTATAAAGTTGTATAGAACTTGGAGTAATGTTCTTTGCAAATTATTTATGGGTGGAATTCAGACACATCACTTTATTGAAGACTCAAATAAGATGTTAAAAAGTTAACAAAAATTCTATAGTGACTTTATTGATTCTGAAAATGATCAAACTAATAAAAAATTCCTGCAATAAGACGAAAAAAAAAAGGTGTGGATGATGATTTATGTTTTGCATATTTACATGGACAAAGGGAAATTTGATATAGATGATAACATGACATTTACTAAAGCAACTGTATTTTACAAAAACAAATGGTCAAGGCATGGAAAGAAAACCATATTACACATTACATGGTAAATATCATTTTTTTCTATTTATATTATGTTATGTTTTTTGTTTATTTTGTACTTATATTTTAAAAAGTTTCATCTAACTATAAATGATTAATTTATTGTTTATTTATTGCAACATATATTTTATGTCCACGGTCCTTTGTTTTCTAAAAAATATGGTAATTTGACAATTTAGAACACTCAAGGAATGAAAAAATCTTATAAGCAAACAATGGTGGCTTATAAAAAAATCAATATGTAGGATGTCCATCACTTTCAAACTCACTTGTTCAAATGTTTCAATGGTTTTATAGATGCATACTATCAAAATTTATTGTAATAAATATGGAATGTGATGAACTTATTAATATTTTTTAAGAGATGCATAAATAAGATAGATGTGAAATATTTAAACAATCCAATGGTAGAAATACTTCTGTTGAGTTGCATTAAAAAATAAAAAGATAAGATAATAAATAAGCTTTTAAAAATATACTAACAAAACGTAATTGGACAAAATAGACACTCAATTTTTTTTATCCATGTTAGTATGACATGTTTAATTTTGTGTGCTTGTTCATTAAGTAGAAAACTAAGAACAAACGAAAAAAAATGAAGCATGTCACACTTACATGGATAAAAAATTATATAATAAATTGTATCTATCTTATCCAAATATGTTTAGTAAGTATCTTCTTCCAAAATCCATTTACTACTTTCTCTTACTTTTTTTAAACATCACTCAATGAAAACATTTATATTGTTAGATTGTTCAAATATTTTACACCTCCACCTTATTTTTGCATCTCTTATAAAAATTCCAGTAAGTTCATTACAATATTATATATTTATTGTATGAAATCTTGATAATATGTGTCTATAAAATTATTAAAACATTTGAACAAATGGGTTCTAAAGTGTTGAACATACTCTATGTCGAATTTTTTTTATAAGTCATCATTGTTTGCTTGTGAAATTGTTTCATTCATTTGGTGTTTTAAATTGTTAAACTATCATATTCTATAGCAAACGAGAGAGCATACGCGTAAAATATATGCTATAACAAATAAACAATAAATTAGCTATATACATTTAAATGAAACTCTTAAAAATATAAGCACACCATATATAATAACAATAACAAGCATAATATAAATAGAAAAGAAAAATAGTATTTACCATGTAATGTGTAATATGGTTTTCTTCTTATACTTCAACCATTTGTTTTCTAAAATATGTATTTGTTTCAGTAAATTAAATGATAGATGATTACCTATATCAAATTTATTTTTGTTCATGTAGGAATGTAAAACAAAAATATTATCCACACTTTTTTTTTTCCTTTTGCAAAAGTTCTTTTATTGGTTTGATCATTCTCAATATCAATAATATTATTATAAATTTTTTTTTGACCTTCTAACATCTCATTTGAGTCTGCAATAAAGTCACGCTTTAGCCTCATCCATAGACGGTTTTCAAAGAACATTATCTCGAGTTTCATACAACTTTATCTTTACATATTTTAACATTTCTCACATGGAAACCAACATTAAAAAGAACAATTTTCATTATCTCAAATGATTTTTGAACATTTGTTTAGCGCTTATTTCAAATAGATAGAATAAAAAAGTACACAAATTTATCTATAATCCTTACAAATATATATAATGTACACGTGTACTTGTGTAAGTCGTATAAGTAATATAGGATCAATGTTTTTGTTTAACTTTTTTTAATCCGTAGATATGTCTTTTGTATAAGACATGTGTCACGTCCCCTCCCATTTCACCAGCTAGATGGAGAGGACCGTGAGGTTAAACCGGGCATCCAGCCCCATACATTATTAAACAAACATTCAAATTAAAATGAAAATATACATATACAAGTGCATAACAGACGTGATGCTGAACTGGGCGTCTAGCCCCATGAAACTTTCAACCATAAGCATTCACAGAATATAAAAGAGACATATGGAAATGTATGATTTTAATAAAATCATAGCAGAAGTAAATTCATTTAACCCATCCACATACATTCATAATATTCATCAAATGGTAATTTCAAGAATATACAAGAGAATACTTATCTTAATGAAGTAGTCCCTGAACAACCAGTTACGCTTCTGCAACGTTCCACCCAACCGTAGGCCAGTGTGCTCCTAATCTCTCAGCACCACTGCCACCCCCGAGCTGAGCATGATCTCCACAAGGAAAAAGGGGAAACAGGCTCTCACATAGCCAAAGATATGCCAGAATCAGCCAAGCCAACTAGCAGTTGGGTTTCTCAGGCTGCTAAGAGGTGGGCAGAGGTGAATCACTAGGCTAGTGGCTCAACCATGGAGCTATGGATATATCATTGGGCTCATCAAGCCAAATCTGTCCTCTTCCACTCTTGAAGCTCCTGCTCACATGTTCAAATCCAAAACGGGATGCACTGAACAACAAAAACCTCAATCACTGGGCATGAGGAAAACGCTTTCCACGGTGGGATGCATGAGATGGGGTTTCAACTCACTCAGAAAAACGTGGGAACACCCAAAAATGAAATGGGAAGATGGGGAACAACCTTGGGAAGCCCATCCGTTTTTAGAAAAACGTCCTTGGACATTCGAGGGCAAAAACGACCTCCATACAGTCCCCAAATCGTGGCCCTTCTCTCCCAAGCTACTGTATATACAAAAACGAACTCCCAAGCATGGAAAAATGCAGGATTTGGATGAAAAAGGTGTATGGAGAGACCCAGCTAGCTCCAACTACGTGAATGAGAGAAGACTGACTGTTCTGAATCCCTTTGGGCACCATTTCGTGGGTGTTTTCTTGCCCAACAAGCAAAAACACGAATTTCCAGGTTGATGGCTTGCCCATGCACGAAATTGGCTGCCATACTTCTTCATTTCCAAGGCATTAACTGCCTTAACCAATTTCTTGGGAGAATTAAATGATTGGTCCATAACCCAAAATGGGTAGTTGAGAGTTCATGGGCTTTCTCATTGACACATGGATTAAAACCATTGGCTCAAGGGTTCGGTTATTTTCCCTCCCTCTTCCTTGTAAAGATCATGCCCCCATCTCTTTTGTTGCCTTGCGTAGCTGGTTGTGGGTTTTTCATTAAAATTGCGTATTTACATGATGTCCAATTTTTCATTGTGCACTACTTAGCACCAGAACCATATGCATCTATTCTAATTGCTGATACATAAAACGATAAGTCAGTGGCGGGGCCTTGGCCTTGAGCTCCTCGCCATGACTAAATGACAATATTTACATTATTTACAATATTAATGCAATAGGGTTAAGCTGGGGACGTTACAACATGATCTCATTTAACCAACCGCCTAATAACAACTTTTTGGTGTGCATGTAATATATGCAATTATGCTTTGCATTAACACCATGACCTATCTTATACATACATTTTAATGTTTTTAGGTCATCTTATAGATGCCATTCAACTTCATATGATCCATAATAATCAACATATAACTTTTCTCCCATATCAATATGAGGCAATTGTTGTAGGTATTGATATTCGATGAAAAATCCACTTTAACGAGTTATGAGATTTTTTGTCGATAAATAATCCCAACCACCCAATGTATTTCTTAAATTGGATATAAAAAAAAATTTATCAGTATTTTTGATATTTTGATTCCTGACTCCATTCATTAATGTAATATAAACTATTTCATATTTTTTATCATTAACAAATTTCATTTCATCTAATTTAATGACAAAAATCATTTTTCTCTATACTTTTTCTATAGAAATATCATAAAATTTGGTCATAGTCTGTAAAGTTTTTTCTAAGTCGAGCCATATGTTATTTTTTGGGCTCAATATGATCAATTATGTATGAATTATTTTTCTTTCAACATTTATTCCAAACTCTCTAGTTGTTTCTAAGTGATGCATATAACCCATAATATCAATAAGTTATTTATTATTTTTTTCCAAAAGCTCTTTTTATATGGAAGGATTGAGGAATTACAATCTTAGTAATTACTGTATTCATAATTACCCCCTAAATATTTAAATAATATTTGATAAACTCTTTTACTAATATGTAATGTACCTAATATATAATGTGCAATTCAAAAAATCCTACGAGGGAAAAGATGAAATTGGGGCTCCAAGAAGTGCTTGTCTTCAATGGTTGAGCGTTGGATTCTTTTTTCTCTGTCAGGGTTGCGCTGAGCATTGGGCCATCTATTTGATTGTCAACGAAATGGTGAGACCGTAGGGGAGGGGCCTCTCCCCTCCTTTGATGAAGGACACTGCGCAACAGACAGTGGGATCGCCATTACAAACGCAAGAAGAAGGAATCGGAGGAGAGGGTCGGAATCCTCAAACGGAGAAGTCTGAGGTGGGAAGAGGGGACGCGGGACAAGGGATCTATATACCCAAATAAACCAAAATCCCGACCATTTCAGTAAACCCCAGACAAATTAAGGAAAAAATACAGTATATAATGGACCATGCACTGATAGGGAAATTTATGGGTATATGGGCTACGGAGAAAGCATTGACCTGGTGGATTCACTCGACCTGGAAACCGAAAGGACATTTTGAACTACTGTTGGGATCAAAGGGTTTCTTTACGGTGGTTTTCCTGAATGTGGAGGACAAGGATAGGATATTTGAAGGAGGCCCTTATTTTTACTACTATGTTGGTCTATTCCTACGAATTTGGAAGGATCATTTCAATCTTGACAAGGAAGATCTCTCAATCGCTCCGGTTTGGATTAGACTCTACTCACTTCCAATGGAGTACTGCGATCCAGAGATTTTAAAATCTATTGGAGGAACTCTGGGGCATTTTGTCAAGATCTCTAATCAGACCAAGCAAGGAAGGTATGTTTCATATGCTCACATTTGTGTCTATATGAATATTTCCAAAACCCTTCCTAAGTGGATCACTCTTAACTGGGAAGAATTAGAATGGTTTCAAACTCTGGATTATGAACATATCCCTTTTCGATGTCGGCGGTGTCACACCCATGGCCATCTAGCTAGGGATTGTCACCTTAATCTTCCAGCGGATATCCCAGGTAGTAGTAATCCGGAGTAGGATGATAAGGATGGTTTTGTTAAAATCACAAATCGCAAAAGGACAGGGCGAAGACACAATGGCCCCGCAGTGGGGAAGAAGGAGGTGAACCCGAATAGCTTTGCTGCTCTTGCTCCTGATCTGGAATAAAACCCTTCTCCTGTGGTTCTGGAGGAATCCACTCAGCTTGAAGAGCTACCCTTGTTAGCAGCCCCAGAATCTGGTCAAACACACAAATTTGCTAGTAAGAACCGTGTGGAGTTTGAGCGTAATGAGGAGGATTTGGAAGAAATGGAACTCGGGGACCTGGACTTGGATAATATTGAAGAGACCTATAAAAAAATTGAGGTACATTCCATTCTGGATAATCAGCTATAATTATTGAAGGAATCCATTCTAAAAACTAAGCCTACTCCTAGTCTGGGGATAGGCCCCTTGAAGCTAAAAGAAAACAAATTTGTTTTTAAAGAAGCTAGCTCTAAGCGAGGGAAGCGGTCGAATAGGGATAGGATCGGGGAGATTGGAGCAAGACTGGTCGACTCTGGGCAATATCATACCATCCAGGAATCACTCCTCTCAGCATGATATAGTGTTTGATGAAATTATTATCTTGGAATATTCGAGGTACCAATGGGCATCACAAATGTAGAACCCTTAAGAATAAGATCATGAAGGAGAAACCTACTATGGTTTTGTTATAAGAAACTAAATGTTTTGGATCCCAATTGGAAGCTAAGGCCTCAACTATTTGGAAACAGTGTAAAATCATGGCATTGGATGCTACTGGTCACTCGGGAGGATTGACGGTTTTATGGGACCTTAGGAAAGTGTCTCTATACAACTTTTTGTCTACCCCTTTTAGCCTTTCTGCGGAATTTCATATCATTGGATCCAATGTGAGAGGTATGCTTACTAATGTCTATGGGCCTAGTAGCTACCCTGAAAAATGAAACTTCATTAAAATTCTGACCAATCTGAGAAGGATCTTTGAGGGAACCCATTAGATATTGGGTGGGGATTTCAATGTGATCAGGTCTCTGTTTGAGAAAAAAGGTGGTCGCAGAGTCCTTACCCTAGAAAATAATTTGTTTGACGAATTCATTGAGACTAGTAAGCTGATTGATGTTGATCTTGGAAGCTCGATGTTCACCTGGAACAATAGATGTGGAGAGGAGCATTTGGTGGCATCCAAGCTTGATAGGTTTCTTCGGTCTGAAAATATCATTCTCCTGGGAGGCACCTTGACTTCCCACCCTCTTGCTTCATCGGGATCTGATCATTGGCCGGTTTCCTTATTATGGAGAAATATAGGAATGAAAATGACCAAGCCTTTTAGGTTTGATAAGTTTTGGTTAACTGACGAATATTTTTCAGCCCGTGTGGAAGAATGGTGGCATTCTATTATTCCATCCATTGGAACTAAGACATATTGCTTTCAACAAAAACTGAAGGTCCTCAAACAGAAAATCAAGAGATGGAATATTGATGTCTTTGGGAACATTCAGGCTGGGAAAGCTAAGCTGGAGTCTGAGATGGAGCATATCCAGGAGTGTATTATGCAAACTGGTGTGACCCTTGAGCTAGCCTTAGAGGAAAAATATTTGACTGACCAACTCTCCAATCGTCAAAGACAAGAGGAGATCTTATGGCAGCAAAAATCATGTAACCTCTGGTTGCAAGACGGTGATTAAAATACTAAGTTTTTTCACAAAGCTACCATCCAGCACAGACAAAACAACCAGATATGTAACTTGCGGTCATGTGATGGGGAGGTAGTGGAGTCTTATGTGGAAATTGAATAGGAACTGGTTAATCATTTTAAGGAGGTGGTAACGGAGCCTCCTGTGGACCGAACCGAGGCTTGCAGGGAAATCAAAGTTGTTATTCCTAGGCTTATCACTGTGGAATAGAATGAGATGCTTATTTGACCTAACGAATTTCTAGAAGTTGAGATGGCCATCACTCAAATGGAGGATGGGAAATCACCTGGGCCGGACGGGTTCACTGCGAATTTCTTCCATGCCTTTTGGGATTTGATAAAAAATGAAGTGTGGCTGGTGGTGGAAGAATCTCGGAAAATGAGAGGAGTTCTCCCGACCTTAAACTCTACCTTTCTGACCTTAATCCCTAAAAATCTGATGGCTGAGAAAGATGAGCTATTTAGGACAATTTCTCTCTACAACATTATTTACAAACTCATAACTAAAGTCCTGGCCAATCGGTTTAAACCCCTGCTTCCCTCTGTGATATCTGTGGAGCAATCCGGTTTTGTGGAAGGCCGTCAAATTATGGATGGTATTATCCTGGCTCAAGAGGTTCTTCACTCTTTAAAGAGTACTAAAAAGGCTAGGATGCTGCTCAAATTGGATTTCTCCAAAGCCTATGATAACCTTAATTGGGTTTATATGAAATAAATTATGAGCTCTTTTGGCTTCAGCGATGTTTGGATTCAATGGATTGCCAACCTGACTTCCTCGACGTTCTTCTCCATTTTGATTAATGGGCACCCTTCCTCTACCTTTAAACCATCCCGGGGTATTCGGCAAGGTGACCCCCTCTCTCCTTTCCTCTTTGTGATCATGACTGAAGGACTTGGCAGACTCATATCCCATTTAGTTGATTAGGGTAACATTAAAGGACTTCAATTTCCACCCTATGAGAAGGCCATTCCACTAGCAATTTGTCGATGACACCCTGCTTATGGGTCACTTTTCAGTCCAGGAAGCTAGACAAATCAAGAAATATTTGAACACTTTCTTACGAGCCTTGGGGCTTAATATTAATATGGCTAGGTCTCTGGTTTTTTTCTTCAACACACCTATTATCAGCCAGAGGAATATTATTAGAATTCTTGGTTTCCAAAAGAGCTCCCTTCCAACCAAGTATCTCGGGGCTCCCTTATCAGAGGGAATTTTAAAAAAGGTTTCCTGGGAGGATCTTTCAAGTTGAATGAAGGAAAGGCTCTCTAATTGGACTCTCCGATCATTGAACCTCCTTGGCAGAGTGGTTCTGGTGAAATCAATGCTTCAAGCTATGCCCCTGTATTTGTTCTATGTTCGGGCGGCTCCCAATTCTATTATGAAGGCGATCAAGCAGCCGCAACGAACCTTTTTGTGGGGGGGCACGGTGGACCATAGGAAGTGGCCTTTGGTTGGATGGGAGACACTGTGTAAACCTAAGCAGGATGGAGGGTTAGGTCTTCATGATCCGGAGAAACTTAGTAGTATTTGTGGAGCTAAAATTTGGTGGAGATGGCTTACTCACTCTAAGGAACAATGGGCCAGTTTTTGGGGCAAGAAGTATGCTTCGACTACTGATCAACAGGATTGGGTTCAGGAGAATGGACTGGAAAATGGTTCCCATATATGGAATATGGCGCGGGCTAGTAGTGATCTAATCCGTAAACACAACTGTTGGGAGATATGTGACTGTAATTCAGCGAACCTCTGGATGGATGCATGGAAACAAGAGCCCTCCCTTTCCTCTCTGGTGACTGGTATCCCTGTTGACTCACCTTTTATGCAACATAATTGGAGGGTGGTGAACCGATATTGGCAGGAGGACTCCAATTCCAGGGGTTTTCGTGTCTGGATTCTGCTTTCTTGGTGGACAGACACCTATGGGGTTGATTTTGGAGGGAAAATCTATAACATTTTGACGACCCGTATTATTAAAACTCAGAGGGGTAAGGATATACTTCGTTGGGGTCATCGCCCCAAAGGTATGTTCACTATAAAGGAAGCTTATATCCTGTTAAATACCCCAATGACTCAACAAGGGGACAATACCTGAAAGCATTTGTGGGGAGCTAAACTATGGCCCAAAATCACCTTGTTCCTCTGGTTGGTCCTGAAAGGGAAAATTTTAACTTGGGATAATATCGTGAAGCAGGGCTTTGAAGGACCTTCCCAATGTGTCCTCTGCGGAAGCAACGACGAAACCATTGGGCACCTGTTGGATGGTTGTTGTTTTACGTCAACTTTGTGGGATGAAGGAGCAACGAGATTTCGCATGTCGAATAGAGTCAGGAATGCACCAGATGAAACTGTGGAAGGCAGAACCCTTTCAAGGGAGACTCCTTAGTAGGGTATGGCAGCTCTTTCCTGGATTTCTCCTATGGGAAGTTTGTAAGGAGCGAAATAAATGGATTTTCACAGACAAGATCAATACATGGAAGATGGTGTGGGAGCATATTCAACGTGGCATCAATGAAACTCTAAAATTAACCCCGTGGACCAAACAGGATTTGAATATCTCTGAAAATGAGTTAACAATTCGTCATACTTGGGATATTATTGCGCTCCCTCGCCATATTGGTCGTATCCAGTCTGGTTGTAGACCCCCTCACAGCCCGACGGTTTGGTCTCCGCCATTACAAGGGTGGATTAAGCTAAATTTCGACGGCGCGTCTAAGAGTAACCCAGGGCTAGCTGGGTATGGAGGTGTCCCGCGTGATGATCATGGCAGGGTTATGTTCTGCTACTTTGGGCACTTGGGATGCGAAACCAACAACGTTTTCGAATGCGAAGCCATGCTGCAAGGTTTATGCATGGTAGCCTGATGTGGCTTCGGCAACTTGATTGTTGAAGGGGATTCCAACATGCTGATTCAGATGGCCGTCAAACTTAACCATGGGATCCGGGCTGCTAAGATAGCGTAGTCATGGAGGCCAGCATGGCAATTGACGTGTCTCAACTAACTCATCACTTCCTTTAAATCTGTCACCTTCCAGCATGTTAGGAGAAGTGCCAACTATCTGGCTGATGCATTGGATAATCATGGTGCCTGTAACTATAATGATGGTTGGGAAGGGGATGCCATGGAAATACCATCAGTTAGGTGTCGTCAGTAGTGTTTCATGATTGCTAAAAGCGATAGGGGTGGTGTGGCGCCTTTAGGAGGCAGTAGGAGAATCACTAATCCCAATGGGCTTTAACAAGTGGTACCATCTGCAAGGTGGTATGGACAGGTGGTTTTTGGGTATCCTTATTAATTGTTCCATGGATTGGTCTTCCCTAGATATCCCATCGTCTGCTATTGTTATGGTTAGTGATACGGTGCGTGCGAAGGTTAAGGCGCTCGGCCTCTCACGTTTTTTGATGGGTAATTTGGAGCCGGTGACTGCTACGATGATGAAAGCGCAGGACAGTTTGATTTATTACACAGGGTGGCTAGTTATGCTGGATTTAATGGATAGAGGTGGTGGCTTTCCTTTAAATTCTGCATTTCAGGATGGCATTAGTAACTGTGGCAATATTCGTTACTCTGCTGGTGTTTGGTGGTATTGCTTTGATTCCAGCAGTGGGGTGATGAGTGAGAGTAAGGTTATCAAGATCATGCCGCCGAGAGGGAGACCTACCAGCAGAGGTAGACAGGATCATGTGGATTCGGATAATGGGGATAGGGGGAATGGTGCCCAGGTCGGTCCTAGTCGGAAGCAGTGGAATGCTGCCGCAAATGCTCTCTTTTTCTGTTGTTACTTTCCCCAGGACATGCAGCGGGTGGTGGAGAATTTGGAAGATACTCTGTGGAGCAGGGTGGGTGCGCAGGAACTTCCTCCAGAGGCGGTCGCTATGGCCTAGTGGATTCACGATCCGGTAATACCCGGGGTCGTATGGATTTTTACAATCGGGCTGTTGTAATGCTATGGGTGACCAAAACTCTCATTTCCCAGGTAATGGAAACCCAAGCGGACATTTTGTCTAGTTCTATAAGGATGACCCATTTGGAAGACCTTTGCAAGGACTACACTGAAGAATACAAGTGGATTCATATGAAATTGGACGCTATCGTGGATGATATGGGGATTCCATTCCTTACTAGGCCTAAGAAAGTAGAAAACTCGTGACAGATCAACCTTTGTGGCAATGTGGAGGCTGCTGACACGCCTCCGGTGGTGATTATTGAAGACGAGGCTAGTTCGTCGGCTTAATTCCTTCTATACCTATTTCCTTGCCTGTTTGTTGTTGTTTCGGCTTGGTGACTTTGGACTGGCTACGGCCTCGGCTCTATCTTCTGTGGTTATTGGCCTCTGTCGTTATGGTATTTCCTAGTTTTGGCTCTGATGTTGGTCACTTTTTCTCTGTCGGATGTCTGTCTTCGCGACATCAGTTTTGTAATGGGGGTCTAGGGTTCACCTTTAGCTTTTTGTTTACTGTTTAATTTCCTTTGATGAATTGTAAATGTATCCATTTTTTTACCGTTGATAAGGTATGTAATACTGCTGCTCTCTGGTTATGGTTGAGGGAATATGGGGATAGTGCTACTACCGTTGATCTTTGGTTTTGATTATGGGATTATGTTGACAAATTCTGGTATGATATCTAGGGTGGCAGCTTTATCCCCCAATTTTTTTGTAAAGATGACTATTGTACTATTTATCCTACCTTAACAGAATGTTGTTCCTTTTTTTTCTTTAAAAAAAAATAGGTAATGTACCTTAACAAGACTTAGGCACACTAACTCGAAAGTGACTAGTTTTGGACTAGAATTTTCAGTTTTTCCCCAAACACCACTAAACCTTCATTAATTTTTCTATACAAGGGTTCAAGAGCATTCTTAGACTCTCGAAAACTATATCACTACACAGTAAGTTCACCAGCTTAATTCAATGCTTTGCTTTGACGGATGCATTTTTTCTGGGTACACCATGCCTGGGTAGACTCATTTAGCTAAACCAAAGGCTTCAGGGCAATGGTTCTAGGACTTATGTGAAACCCAATGGCTTCCAATACAATTATGGAAGCAACTAGAATTAGTAAGGATATATACTTCATATTTTAACACATATGATCAGCTTCAAGACACCAATTCGAATCAAAGAGAAACTATTTTGAATTTAACTATATAAAGGAAAATTAGCTCAAACTATACTAGATAAATTGGCTGACTTCCATCTCTCTCCAAACACACTGAGATACTCCCAATTTTGACCACAGAGACTCAGCTTCGCATTAAAACATCCAAATCAGGATAAACAACCTATAAACCAACGTCGAATACTTTTTATGAATGATTTATAGACACGATTTAACGACTACTCAACCACAGGAAACATAACAACACATAGTTTCAACTGTAACAGGTAAATATGAATACAATATGAAGGAAAAAGCTCTGAAACTTTATTATGAGCTGATTAAAAGATAAATAATACTTATTACATTAACATATATCTCTTAATCAACTCGAAACCTAAGAAATGCAAAGATAGAAAGGGGAAGGTGCATTCTTCAACACTAAAACCCTTGGCTCTGGTGAAAATGGTTGTGTATCTTGATCATCCAGACACCTTTTGGGATGAAACAAAAAAAATTATCTTACTGGAAAAGACCATCCAAACGCAATGGTGTAGATATCACAACCCAGAAATGTTAAAACAAGAACTTCCATTTCATCCTTTCAACATTGTTTCCACTGATTGAAGGGATTGAATCGCATAGCAAGAACACCAACCATTGGATCTGATGAAAGGGAGTTAAGAATAATTTTTGCAGCTTCAAAATGAAACCTTCTCATCTTCTAATGGACACTAAACAACTGCTTTGAATCTCTATAGAGAAATCTGTGTGATTCCTCCTCCAAAAATCACCTGCAATGAAAAAGAAATGAGAGATCTAGATGATCTCTCCTCATAGCTGCAAGGGGCACATCTCCAAAGCTATGAAAATATACAAGAAATATCCAAGATCATAAGATAAAAATGTCAAAAGCTATGAAATAGAGTGTTCAACTTCTTTTTATAAACTTCTGATGGATTTTCCTTCCTTCTAGACTTCTCTCATGAAAATAATAAATTAATAATTAACAATTTTTAGGAGAGAATATTTTTGATGAGTTGGAAGCCTATTTGGAAAGTCTCTCTTGCATTGGACCCACTTTCCTCCACGAATGAACCTTCATTGGCTAAAATTAGCCTCTATAGATTTACTAAACCCTTTTGCTTGTTTTCTTGTGTTTACCATTCCTTCTTGAGCCTTATCTTCAAAAATTAGGAAACTTCTGTCTTCTTTGATTTTCTACTGCTTTTCCTAGATTTCTTGCTTTTGGTTGTTTTCTTTCCAGATTTTTCCAAATGGAGACAACTCACATGCCTCATCCTCTTCATATGCACCATCTTGAGCGACCTAAACCATTTACAAAGGTCATAAAAAATATTAGAAATATTAAATATAACAAAATTATGATCCACCATCCTTTTATAATTTTATTTAATTACAAAACTATGGCCAAAATTAACTCCCTTACTAGTTAATTTAATTTTTTAACTAGATCCCATGGGAATTGAATGGGTTAATGGTTTGACCATATAGTCCTCAAGGAGGGTACATTACATAATACCAATATCATCACAAACAATTTGAATTTCATTTACATTGATGTATTTTGGCATTGGACTTATCACTTCATCAACGAGAGATTTTTTAAAAGAATTAAGACATGGTTTCTTTATCATGGAGAAAATGTCATATTTCTTAAACATTGAGTTGATCATAGAAGACATGTGAAAATTTTGATGTCCTTAGTTTTTTATTATCTTCTTTGGTTTCATGAGATATTTCACAACGCAAATAATTCTCTTTCTAACACCCCCATTATGTGTCAATGATGAAACACAAAATGTTCTTTGTTTGAACTCTTCCTCTAAGTGGTTTGTCTATTCTAGTATTAGTTTGATTTCATCAATATCATATAAATTTGAGAGGTTTTTCCTTTGATATGGCGCTATATCTTGATCCAATTGAAGCAAATGTGTAAATTATTGTCTTTGAATTAATAAATTGTGATATTCTCATTCATCTACAACACAACGGAATAGGATTTAAGGTATGAAATATTTTAATGTTGACATACAAATCTATTATTAAAAAAAATACCATAAAAGGTGAGAAAAATATTGAGAGGTATGATAAATGCAGTATTTAACCAGGCCTACTCTAGGCATAAATTTTCAAGCAAGTCATGTTGAACAAATTTGAAAAAAAATACACCTAGATTTAACACTCAAGACAAATGAGGGTCTAGACAAAGCCTGAAAAATTAGCATTTGATTTTTCATTGTTATACATTTTTATGATAACTTGAGTAATGTAGAGAATTCTTATGTACCTTTTTGAATTTGCAACAGGAATGATGAAACGTGCTCATAAGTAGAATGCTTCTATTATGAGGATTTTGGCAGTGAGAGTTAAAATAACTTCACGACATATAATGTAATTGCTATAAGGTTTCATACTAATAAAATAAATGATTTTCTATAATGTAATTGCTATAGGTTTTTAAAGCTCAAAAGCAAAATTGTTTATGATAACTTTTTTGGATGGTCTCTCTATTTTTATGCCTATATTTGGTACAGGTTGTAAAAAAATTCAAGTATCGTAATGATCATTTATGTCGCATATTCTCAGTTGGTATTTCTTTTTCTTTCATTCTAAGTAGCATGAATATAATATAACAATGTGTAGGTGCTATCATTGCATATGTTGAGTGTATTCATTAGCATAAGAACATAAAATTTTCTAATTTTGTGACTGATTGACAGAAACAAAACATGTATATAAATTGTTATGAGACACTTTTAAACATTATTGAAATACATAAAATATATTTTTTCCAAGATCATTAGTAGTATGAATAAGTGTTAAAGGCAATCAATTCCTCAACCAACAAAAAATGACCACATTTACCTACAAAAAAAACATGACGACAGTGAAAACAAATAGAAAATCCACATAGCAAAATAGATGAGCTAACAAATTTCCAACATTATTTGTGGTGTTTCATGTGGCATGTGTTGATGGTAATGATGAGTTTCTTCTTGAGACAATTTCATGTAGCATAGTCTAACAACAAATCATTGATCTGATTTGAGACAATGATATGCCGTATCCATTTGAATATTGCTTGAGATAAATCTTATATCATTAGCTTAATATTTGTGAGAAGCTATGAAGATCAATGCTAGTGGATGTAGTTGTCCTGACTGAAAGCACGTAAATGAACTAATAAAGATTATCACATGAGAAAAAACATTGATCCTTGCATTTGTGGAAAGATGCATTTCCAGTATGAATATAGACATAAACTTGGCCTAATTTAATGAGCACTTTGCCCAGGAAGTATCCATAGTTAAGTAAAGACTCCATTAGAGAAGAAGCACCTAGTTTGCAAAATGACAAATGAACATATTAATTGGGGCTAACATGTGCCCAAAGATACTTAGGCTGACCTATGTATTAGGTACATTTTGCAAGAATGACCTATACTTAGTCTAATAAATGAATTCACACACACACACACACACACACACACACACACACACACACACATAGTGATATAATGTGCATGCAATGACACCAAATCCTACAGAAAGTTGATAGTAATAACTCCCAAATTCAATTAATTCATAATCCAAAGCCTTTATTTATACATAAGATATGAGACTCTTGGACTTCGGATTCCAAGAGATCTGTTGGAGTCTCCAAGACTCCTTATCTTCCATAAGTGAAACTATTTACGTTTTTTACAATAATTTCATAATCCCAAAGGATTCCAACATTCCTCCCTTAATCCGAATGGGTATTTGTAAGTCCGAGCATAGTTCTAAATCTTTCTAACTTTTCTTGTCGAAGTGCTTTAGTGAAGATGTTAGCAATTTTCTCATTCATGGAACAATGACGTAAATGAACTGTCTTGGCCTCTACATGGTGTTGAATCAAAAGATACTTCATGTTGATGTATTTGGTTTGATCATGGAATTTGGAATTCTTGTCCAAATTGACTGCAGAAGTGTTGTCAATCAAAAGTGGAGTGGAGTTCTCTTGCTTCTTCTACAAATATTGAAGTATCTTCCTGAGCCACATAATCTTTTTGGTTGCTTCAACAGTAGCTACATATTCTGCCTATATTGTCAAATCTATTGAAAATAATTGTTTGCGTGATCTCCAGGAGACAATTGTTGATCCAAGACTCATCGTGTATTCAGAAGTGGACACTCATGTTTCTTTGTCACCATCGAAGTATGAATCAGAGTAGACAATGAGTTTGAAGTCTTCCACCTTAGAATACTTGAGTCCAAAGTCTAGAGTCCCTTTCAAGTATCTTAGAACTCTTTTTGTAGCAGACCAGTGTCCTTCACATGTTTTGTGCATGAACTGTGAAAAAATGCTAACAACATAAGAAATATTTGGTTTGGTGGAGGTAAGGTAGATAAGGCTTCCTACAAGTTGTCGGTACTTGGTTGCATCCTCAAATTCTTTTCCTTCACTTGAAGTGAGCTTTAGATTTTGTACCATTGGAGTTAAAAGCAGGTTGTAGTAGTAGTGAAGAATATACTTTTGAGAGATGAATATATTTAGGATGTTGAGTCACTTCAATTCCTAAGTAGTAGTGAAGATGTCCCATATCAATCATTTCAAAACCTTTTTTTAAATTTTTCTTTATGGATTTTATATAACTTTCATTGTTCCCTGTCATCAAAATGTCATCTACATACACTAAAAGAAACACAACAGATCTTCCAACTTTCTATACAAACAATGTTGTGCCATCAAGATTATAATGTTTGAAATTCAGCTTTAGAAGATGTTCAGTTAGCTTTTCATACCATGCTTGAGGTGCTTGTTTAAATCCATACAAGGACTTGACAAGTTTGCATACATTGTGTTCTTGTCTCTTCACAACAAAACCTTCTGGTTGAGACAAGAAGACATTTTCTTTCAAGTCTCCATTCAGGAATGTTGTTTTCACATCCATTTTGTGCAGTCAAGGAGAGTATAGTGTGGATGGTGCCCCATTTTTCCATGGGGGGGAATGTTTCTTCATAGTCAATTTCTTTTTTTTGTGCATAGCCTTTCTCCACGAGCCTTGATTTGTGCTTTTCAAGTGAGCCATCTGATTTGTATTTTTTTTTCTATACTCGGTTCCAATTGGAGGGTCAAACAGCTTCCAAGTTCCATTATTCATGAGTGCATCATACTCATTATGAATGACTTCTTTCCACTCATCACGAATAGTAGCCTCTTCATAATATGTTGGTTCAAAGTTAGTAGAAAAATTCAATTCACAATCAAATGAGACAGCGATGTCATCACCTAATTTATCTGCATTTCCTTCATCGTCTTGTCTGGTTGAGATTCTCGTTCTCATATTTCTAACCTCATCTGAATGGACATTTTCAAGTGTCTTTGTGGCCCATTTAGGAATCTTCCTTGATGGCCCATACTGATCAGTTGGTGGTGCTTCATCATAGTTAAGTCTCATGTTCAGTTAAGTCTTCTAATCCTCTCAATCACATCATCTAGTTAAGTCTCATGTTCAGTTAAAGTGGAAGGAACTTCTTATTCAAGATTTTATTCATGAGGGGGTGTTGGTGATGCTTCAAAATGAAGTTCCATAGATTGATCCAAGATAGGGACCCCCCCTTCAAGATGTGGAATTTCGTTGTAAAATTCATAATATGTCTTTAGATGGACAAACTTCTCCATACGACAAAGTTGTATTTCAATAGACTGGTATTTTTATTAGTTTCAAGAAAAATGGCATCCGTGGAAACAACAAACTTTTTGTTTACCTCATCATAAAGATGATATGCCTTGGAAGTTTCTGACTACAAAAAAAAATGCATTTTTGACTTCTAGCACCAAGCTTATTTCTTTGCTCCTTTGGTATTAAGGCATAGCAGGTGGAACGAAAAACCCTGAGATGCTTAATCGAAGGAAGGTGGCCAAACCAAATTTCTTGTGGAGTCTTATCTTCAAGAGCATGAGATGAACTTCTATTTATTAGATATGTTGCACATATTATTGCATCACCCCAAAACATCAACTTCACATTCTTGAAAAACATCATTGAGCATGATATATTCAATAAGGTTATATTCATCCTTTCTGCTACACCGGTTTGTTGGGGATTGTAGGGAACTGGATTTTGATGTGTAATCCCATGTTTGAAAAGATAGTATTCAAAAGCATTAAAGTATATTATTTACCATTATCAGATCGAAATGTACCAATATGTGCTTGTGCTTGATTTTCTATCCATGCATGAAAGTTCTTAAAAGTTTGAAACACTTTATATTTTGTCTTCAACAAGTATACCCAAAACATTCTACTATAGTCATCAACAAAAGTCATGATGTACTTATTACCATTTACAGAAGGAATTAGCATGGGGCCACATAAGTCAGAGTGAACCAGCTCTAACTTTCTACATGCTCTGATTTAGATTCTCCAAATGGTTGCTTACTATGTTTGCCTAATGTTGTTAGGAAAAGTGGTCTTATAGTAGGGGAGAGACTACCAACATACTGGGGTAAAAGATATACATACAAGGTTTTGCAAGTACTATTATTAAGCAAAGAGATTAAGGTTTAGGAGAATGTGTACCTTATTTAGAAGGTTGATCCAAGCTTTCTCCTCTCGTTCTTCAATGCAACAACCTGCAAAACAACCATAAACCTTCCTAAACCCAATTTAACTACAAATAAAAGATTGATATTCATAAGACAATGAAACATCAAATTGTAATCATATTTGCAACATACATGAACAAATCTATTTGGAAAGGGAAGAATGTCCAATCTTTATTAATAAATGCAGCAAGTACATGAAATTATACCTGTCCTGCACCAGCACTGTCGTAACCAAACCCTGGGCTCCTGCTACTGTCTCTTGAGTATGAATTCCTCCAACATTTCTCTACCAAAGTTGGCTCTCTTTCACATGCCTCTCCCCTTGTATTTATGTCAAGGCTAGGAGGGTAGGGGTCAGGTTCGAAAGGCAGTTGGCTTGGGAATTTAAGGTAGTTTGAGTAATTGCTCTAACTAATCCCAATACGTGTTTTTTAATATATCTTTTCAAGATTTCTAAGGATACTCGCGACCATAGATTAAGACAACCAACGAGTGACTCGCAGCTATCTTGCCTTACAACTAGCGGGTGCAACTTTTCAAATGATACCCGTGGGTTGTCAGTGTAAACACCTGCGGCTAACCCACGTGTTGGCAAGTATAAGAGTCGCAGTTATGCTCTAAAATAGGCAGAAAAAATATGTTTTTGAGGAAAGTACTACAAGGCTCAGTTCCAACTCATCTAGGGTCAAGTAATGTCACGTCTCTTCTACGTGATTTTTTTCTTTTTTGAGAAAGATCCTAACCAAACAAACAAATGCGGAAATAAACATACTAGCTATCGTCACAACCTACTTAGTAATAATATGAAAGAGTGTACATTAAACATCATTATTATTCTGTCGCTTTTTAAACAAGTGCCAACCATGGTAACGTGCTTATAGTTCACTGCGTTAGTCACCAAATCAAATATATACCGAAATTAGAATGGCTACAGTCTGCACACTTGCGATAATATGAAAATTACATAGACAACATTAATACTTCAATTAATAACTATATTAATGTCATTAATATGTTACTAATTATTAACTATCACTAGTACAGTATTAATGTGAATATAAATTTAACCTACATAGTTATATGTTGTACTTTAAGTAATAACATTCACCCTATGCATTACTATTATACTAAGCCCTAACACTGACATTGTGCATACTAGGCTAAATGCTAAATGCCAAAGTCACTTATATTATAACCATGCTTAAAACACAATTGATAATAATAAAAGCAAATGCAATGCAATACCAATTTAATACAATGTAAACTATATATATATTACAACCCTATAAATATATATATATATATATATATATATATAACATGAGGTGTAGTAACTATATACAAATGTTATAAATTAATACAATATAAAATATATATATTATAACCTAATATATATTTATATAATCCAATCTCTTTAAAGGTTGACCATAGTCTAACCACGAGCTAATACAACAACCTAGCGCTTACACTATAGCACTTAAGCACTACTACAAACCTCATATCCTATCGTAGCATATGGAATTGCCATTACAATGGACTTAGGATAAAATGAATCCATTTCGATATAACTTATGGCAATTGCATTGTAATATATTATGACATGAGGTTAAGTGCATGGCTTGGCCAACTCACGTTGGACCTTGTCATATGCGAACCCTGCCACATGTCACTACGTGCTATCAACCGGCCCAAACCTTGGCCTTCGTGGTGGGGCTTACGACAACACATAACATATAATGTAATGGTTTGTAGCACATGCAGTAAGGTTCAAACAATGCATACGAATAGAATGTGGTGACTATGTCTGAATTGTACTCTTGCCATGCAGACTATGCAACGCTTGAACCGAAGTTTTAAACGTTGCGGTTCCTTCTTTCCAGGTGGTTCCACATGGCAATGATTTGGTTCAATACTCAGCGCAATGAATACACATGCTCGTACTCCATCTATCCATGTTGGATTTCGCACGAGGATTCCAACTCCAAAGCTGGCTGCATTAATGTTTGACTGCTGGTGGAATTGAATGAAGAGTGAGTCGTGACCGTCGGTCATGATCCAGATCGCTAGCTTGGGAGTTGTGAGAGCATAAGCGTTGTCGATCTTAACTGTGGTTGTTGGTCCACATGATCATTAGAAATCAATTTATCAAATTTATACTATCAACTAAGTAAACTGAAATAATACTTAGCAAAATATAATAGGGGTTCAATGTCCAAAATTAGGTTATTACATTTCCCCTCCCCTTAAGTTCACCGTCCTCGGTGTTAAATAGTTTTGTAGAACAACAAAAAGCATTATAAGTAAATTCAGTTTGTGCCAAATACTTATTTGAACAGGAAATGGTATCTTTCTCGCATTTTCCTTTCCATTTCCTAGGTAGCCTCTTCATGCTTATAGTGCTCCCATTGCACTTTTACCTGGACAATTGTTCGATTCCAAAGTACCACCTCTTTCTGATCTAGTATGCATATAGGATCTGTCTGGAAGTCTCCTTCTGATTCCACCTGAATCACATGGCAATTTACAATATGCTTAGGATCATATACATATTTCTTCAGCAGTGAAACATGAAACACATCATGTACTTTAAAATTTGCTGGTAAAGCTAACTGATAAGAAACAGGTCCTACTATAGCAAGTCTTTGGAAAGGACCACAAAATCTTGGTGCAAGTTTGGAAACCTTGCCCAAGCTCAAAGAACTTTTCTTTGCTTTCACCCTTAGGAATACATGATCCCCAACTTCAAATTCTTTATGTTCTCTATGCAGATCAGCATAGCTTTTCTGCCTGTCTTGGGCAGTTTTAAAGTTTGTTTTTACTTTCTGCACAATGTTTTCTAGTTCAACTAACATTTCGGGACCCATCACAATACGATTTACTGGATCATCCCATGTCATAGGGGTTTTGCATTTTCTACCATACAAAACTTCGAAGGGACTCATTCCTACAGAAGTTTGGTACCCATTGTTGTAGGCAAATTTAGTTAAGTGTAGGTAGTTTTCCCACTGCTTCGGATTGTCCATGACATACAAGCGAATCATGTCCTCTAGGACTTGGTTCACCCTATCGGTCTGTCCATCTGTTTGAGGATGATAGAGGGTACTAAAACTCAGTTTAGTCCCCAAACCTGTAAATAAAACCTTCCATAAATGTGAAGTGAACTTTGTATCCCTGTCGGATATAATCACCTTGGGAATTCCATGGAGTCGAAAGAATTATTTCATGAAAACCTCTGCAATGTTTATTGCTTTGAATGTGGATTTGACTGGTATGAAGTGAGCTTCCTTAGTCAGCTTGTCCACTACAACCATGATGGCATCATGTTGCTTATTATTTTTAGGCAACCCTGTGATAAAATCCATAGAAATTATCTGTCATTTCCATTTTGGTACTGGTATAGGATGTAACAAACCAGCCATATTTTCATGTTCCACTTTCACCATTGACAATCCATGCATTTTGTGATGTACTCAGCGATCTCAAATTTCAATCTGGGCCAATAGTGTTGTTTTTTAATGGCTATTATCATTTTCTGATAACCTGGATGACCAGAATATGGTCTTTTGTGAAACTCATCCAGAATTAATTGTTTTAATTCTTCCTAATCCGGTATGTAAAGTCTGTTTTTAAACAGTAGCAGTCCATCCTTGGATATGTTGTAATTTGTCACTTGCTGTTCTGAATTTCCTGCAAGACACTTTTGTCTTAAATTAAGATATTTTTGGTCTTTTTGAGCTGATGTTAAGATCCGCGACATTAAATCCGATTGAAAACTGTTAACTGAAGCCATAGTTAGTAGGTGCATGCGTCTACTAAGTGCGTCAACTATTTTATTTTCTTTGCCTTTGATATGCTGAATTTCAAAGTCAAACTCGCTTAAGAAAGCCTTGCTTGCCTTCCATTCAGATTTGGCTATTCAAAAATGTATTTCAGCCCAATGTGGTCAGTTTTAAGAACAAACCTTTTTCCAAGAAGGTAATGTTGCCACATTCTTAAAGCATGAATTATGGCAGCCAATTCTAAATCATGCATTGCATAGTTTACTTCATGCGTCTTTAACTTTATAGATTCATAACTGATTACCAAACTATCTTGCGTTAGCATGCCTCCCAATCCTTCCTTGCATGCATCCATGCATACCACAAAGTCTCCATAGGGATATGCCACTTTTAGAATAGGGGCGGAAGTAAGTAATTGTTTTAGCTTCGCAAAACTTGCTTCACACTTGGTTGTCCAAAGAAACTCGAATTCCTTTCTCTGAAGGGATGTGATAGCATGAGCCACTTTGGAAAATCCCTCAATGAATTTCCGACAGTACCCAGATAATCCCATAAAAGAGCGGACATCCCTTACATTTTTGGGAGTAGGCCAGCTCATTATGGCCTTCAGTTTGTCAAGATCCACCGCAATACCTTGGGTTGATATATAATGTGACCCAAGTATTGTATTTGGTCCTTGTAAAAGTCACATTTGGATAACTTTGCATAAAGCTGATTTTCTCTTAGAACTTGCAGCACCAACCTTAATTAGGTGTTCCTCATGCTCACTTTCGTTTTTCGAATAGATGAGTATGTCATCAATAAGTACTACAACAAATTTATCCACTTACTTGCTGAAAACATATTCACTAGGCACATAAACGTGGCTGGTGCATTCATCAAACCGAATGGCATCACCACAAATTCATAGTGTCCAAACCTAGTACAAAAAGTTGTCCTATGCACGTCTTCTTCTTCAATTCTGATCTGATGGTAACCTGACCTCAGATCAATCTTCAAGAAGACTGTAGCACCCCCAACCCGATCGAACAGATCATCAATCCGTGGTAAGGGATACCGATTTTTGATAGTTACCTTGTTCAGCTATCTATAATCTATGTACAGCCAGAATGTGCCATCTTTATTACGTACAAAGATCACCGGTGCTCCCCACGGGGACACACTCGGGCGGATATAGCCTTTTTCGAACAGCTCCTGCAATTGTGCTTTCTACTCTATCAATTCAGGAGTACTCATCCGATAAGGTTCCTTAGAATTTGGTACTGTTCTCGGGGATAGGTCTATTGTAAAATTTAATTCTCTTTTAGGTGGTAACCCATGAATCTCCCCAGGAAACACATCCTCGAATTCAGCCAAAACAGGATGTTTTGTGAAATCTGAAGTTTCACTTTTCTGATTTTCTGTCATGTGGATAGCATAAAGTTTACACCATTTTCGTGCATTTCTTTTTAGTTGAAGAGCAGCAATTTCCCTTAATTTCACTATTCTTGACACTCCTTGAATATTTTCAGGTTGTCCAACATCATTCATAAAAGTGACAAATTTTTTATAGCAATCTACGACAACACTATGTTTTTCCATCCAATACTTAATGATAAGCAAATCATACGATCCCAATGGCAAAACATTTAAATCTGCACTAGTGCACGATTCATTCAACTTCAAAGGACATTGATTCACTACTTCAGAAAATTTTCTTTTTGCCCCCGTGGCCATTTGAACCAGGCAAGGCTGCATGTATTTGTTTTTGCTAAGTTTGCATGTCTCACAAAGTTTTAGGTCTACATAACTTTTACATGCGCCAGAATCAATCAAGATAGACACATGTGTCCCGGAAATCATACCTTCAACCTCTATTATAGAAGCTTAATGTTCTGATTGATGGTTGTTCAATGCAACATAGATTTTTAGAACCCTTGCTATATCTTAGACTGCAGAAGCCTCTTGAAGGTTTTGCACTGATCTGTTTTGATCTTTCTTGTGAGGAAAGTCATGCCGTCTATGGTTTCCTCCACAGCACCAGCATTGGAGTGGCAACTTAGATGGTGTGGCTTCCGGTTTTCTGGTGCCTACAGTGCTAAAATTCTTAATGGGTGGAACAAATTTGGATTGTGGCTTGCTACCCTCAAACCTGTTGCCGAAAGGTTCCTGCGTAACTTGGTTTCTAAAAAGATTGGGCTTATGACCCTTCTGCCTACTTTCAGATTTGGTTTTCTTCTTTTCATTCCACCGCTTAAATACTTCAGCCCTGTTCTGACCTTGTTCAAAACACAACCTATCCTTTCTGAATGCATCTTTGAAATGTCTTTGGATCATCAAACTCTATCCGGTCCTTGTAACCAAACGGTAAACAATTTAGGAAACGCTAAATTCTGACTTTTTCATCTTGGATATATGGAATGTACTTGAGCAATTACATAAGTTTGTTGATCAATTCCTCCATGGTTTGTTGTCCCAGCTTTAGGTCGTAAAAGTCTTTTAATTTTCTTTCATAATACCTTTCGGACAGGTATTTCTGTTTGAAGAATGTTGAAAAGGCTTTCCACTTCACCTTTTTCTCATTGATAGATCGGATCAGCTTGAGATCATCCCACCAAGTCGAAGCTTTTCCTTGCAGATTGAAAACAACAATCCTAGCCTTTATGATGCTGGAATAATTGAATATGCATAAATATTTTTCCATTTCCCTCAGTCACAGTTCTGCTTCTTCTTCGGTTTTAATTTCTCCATTAAAAGTATGAGGCTTGATTTTTCTCAATTCTGAGTGTAGCGTATTTACTTTTCCAGATTTATTTTTCTTCTTGGCAACATATTCTTCAGAATCTTTGCCATGTGACTCTTCATCGCTGGCATCCATATTATAGCTTGCAGAATTTCTTGGAGGTATAGTTTTAAACTTTGAATTTCTTTTTCTACATGTTGTTCCTCTGGTGTTGGGAGGTGACTGTTTTTCTTTTCAATCAACTTTTGCAGCAGAATGGCATTTATTTCTCGTTTTTCTTCAAATTTTTTAATGTTGTCTTCTTTAATGATGATCGGTTTAGCCTTCATAATTTTGATTGTTTTCATCATCTCGTTGGATGTGGTCGCTCCTTGTGGAGAGTTCTGATTTCTCTCCTTCCTACTGGCCATTTCGCCTCGCAGACTGGATGTTTCTACAGCCAACCGTACTTCCTGTTCCATAGAATTCATTTCTTCCACTTACCTTTTCAGCCATTGTACTGTCTAAGTGTGGTCAACAACTGTTTGTTAGAAGTCATAAAAAACAATGTAATTAAATCATAAAAAAATTATAAAATAGTACTCTATAGGAATTTTAGTTATTTATCTCAATAAAACAAAGCATTAGTGCAAATGAGCGTAAGGTCCTAGTGTAGCGACCGTGCTCTGATACCAATTTGTCACATCTCTTCTACGCGATTTTTTTTTTGAAAGATTCTAACCAAAAAAAGAAATGCGGAAATAAACATACTAGATGTCATCACAACCTACTTAGTAATAATTTGAAAGAGTCTGCATTAAACATCATTATTATTTTGTCACTTTTTAAACAAGTGCCAACCATGGTAACGTGCTTATACTTCACGACGTTAGTCACCAAATCAAATATCTACTAAAAGTATAATGGCTACAGTCTGCACACTTGCGACAATATGAAAATTACATAGGCAACATTAATACTTCAATTAATAACTATATTAATGTCATTAATATGTTATTAATTATTAACTATCATTAGTACAGTATTAATGTGAATATAAATTTAACCTACATAGTTATATGTTAATACTTTAAGTACAAAAATACACCATATGCATTACTATTATACTAAGCCCTAACACTAACATTGTGCATACTAGGCTAAATGCTAAATGCCAAAGTCACTTATATTATAACCATGCTTAAAACATAATTGATAATAATAAAAGAAAATGCAACGCAGTACCAATTTAATACAATGTAAACTATATATATATATAACATGAGGTACAATAACTATATACAAATGTTATAACTTAATACAATATAAAATATATATATTATAACCTAATATATATATTTATATAATCTAATCTCTTTAAAGGTTGACCATAGTCTAACCATGAAATAATACAACAACCTGGCGCTTACACTATAGCACTTAAGCGCTAATACAAACCTCGTATGCTATCGTAGCATTTGGAATTGCCATTATAATGGACTTAGGATAAAACGAATCCATTTCGATATAACTTATGGCAATTGCATTGTAATATATTACGACAGAAGGTTAAGTGCATGGCCAGGTCAACTCCACGTTGGACCTTGGCATATGCGAAACCTGCCACATGTCACTAAGTGATATCAACCGGCCCAAACCTTGGCCTTCATTGTGGGGCTTACGACAACGCATAACATGGAATGTAATGGATTCCAGCACATGCACTAAGATTTAAACAATGCATACGAATATAATGTGGTGACTGTGTCTGACTTGTACTCTTTCCATGCAGACTATGCAACGCTTGAACCAAAGTTTTAAACCCTGCGGTGCCTTCTTGGTAGGTGGCTCCACATGGAAACGACCTGGTTCAATACTCAACGCAATGAATACACAGTCTCGTACTCCAAATAGCCATGTTGGCTTTCGCACAAGGCTTCCAACTCCAAGGCTGGCTGCATTAATGTTTGATTGTTGGTGTAATTGAATGAAGAGTGAGTCGTGACTGTTGGTCATGATCCGAATCGCTAGCTTGGGAGTTGTGAGAGCATAAGCGCTCTCGATCTTAGTTGTGGCCATTGGCGCCAATCCTTACGAAGTAATATGTAATTAAATAGGATTATGAACGGGTTCAAAGGCTGCCACTCCCACCGGTATCATATTGTTACACCAAAACCCTCCTCTGCTTCGACCATGGCGTTCACTCCCAAACCAGGGAGGAGGGCTCCCAAAATGCTCCAACACTTGCGTGAGGTAGCTACTGATAGAAATTGCTTGGGTTGCACGTCTTAAAGGTAATAAGGTTTGACTTTTATGAATTTACAACTTGTTACTTCGTTGTTCTGTTGTGAGAATATTATGTTGTTATGTTTTAACTTATTGCGATTCCATTTGAAGGTATGGTGCAACTCCAGCTTGGGCTTCGCATTGGATGACCCAATGGTAAGTGGTTACACCATCGTTACTTTGTTATCGAATTTACTTTTACACAGGAAATTATTACCACTATCACAGTTAACTACTACGCTGACCCTCTTGACACAGGAGCTACGAGGTTGTGGTGTGTTGGGTCATTCGGCGCTGCTCCCACGACTTGGAACGAGTAACCGACTGCGACGTGGCCTGGTAACCCGTCATCCTTGGGTCCTTTGAGTGGAACTACCCCGTCGGTTTTGGATGGGTCACTTAAGAGTCTTGGTTCACTTTGTTTGCTCACACTGCAACACGGCTTTCAGCCAACTTGTTATTGCATGCGACTTTGGTAAACGTTGAAGGATTTCTAGCCTATAGGTGAATGTAATATCAACTTGGAACTTGTATGGTGAACAATGCTTAATTGAACTCGAACCTGGGCGTGTTGGCCACACTGGGCATCACCAGTTAAGAACTGTCTCGCCTTGGTCAACCCATGCAGGGATTTTAGTATGTGAAGAAGAGTGATAGCTCTCTGGACTGTAATATTTAGTTTGTAAATAATGAATGCATTTGAATGAAATGTTTATGCGTTAGTTTGTTTTTACACAGCGATGAAATGGTTATGGCCACTCTCGGCCTCTGTCCCTCTTTTGATATATGAACAAAATCATTGTTATATTTAATGTTTGCATATAATTATAACTGGATGCGCTTAGTCCCAGGGATGTAATCCCATGCGAATGTGAATTGCTAACGAATACGTTTTAACTTGCAACTGTGATTTTAATAACCTTTTAGCTTGCAAACAGAGATTTAATAAAACGCGTATCTTAGTAAATGCATAATGTATTTTATATAGGGTTTCACCATCACATGTCGAGGTCGAACCTGCAACCAACGAGCTAGGGTATCCATGCCCGTGAATAAGGCACACCCACATAACGATTTAACACGATCTACCTGGCGTATCGTGATGAAACTGAGACGCCATACGAATGGGTCTCCCATCTGTACATTCGACTTGTTTAATAACATGTTTAGCAGGGCATCTAACACGGTTACAGGACTTCTTAACAAATATTAATGGTCAAACTGTAAACAAGGCCCCGAGACTATACTTATATATATACATAATATACTAAGCATGCGCTTTGTCTTAGATGCGGTAGCATTAATAAAATCTCAGCCATCATCTCAGCCATCCAAGATCCTTGTGGAAACCAGGGTGTAACCCTTGCCTGCGTTGAGGCCATCCGCGCCAACCTCTGGAAACGCTTCGGCATTGAAGCTGGTTAAGACATTAGCATCGTGAATGGTTTCACGATCAGGGTTAAGTGTTGGCTCATGGAGCTCGCTTTATCATACAGAAAGTTGAGGCATATATATAAAATAATCGACCCAAAACTAACCAGAATGCATCTCGAAGTTAGTTCAACATATAATGTTTACAATGTGTTATGCAACCATATGAATCCAATTCTGGATATAAAACATTATTTATATAAATGACATTCGATTATAATGTAACTCTATCAATGGACTTAAACCCATTCACGGTAGATTTAATTCATAAACATGTTTTATTCGTTTGTCCAATAAATAGAGATAGATCTGGTTACAATAATCTCAATGTCTTATCTATAATATATAATGAAAGACTTATAAATTCAAATGGCTTGACATGTAAACCCTAGGGTATGCTAAGAAAATGATCTGTATTATATTTAAATACCTGCACCACTTTCTTAGGGTTAGTATAAACTATGATCATTCAAATCTGCCTCTCTCAGGCTTGTACATCAATAATCATAATATAACCAGTTTGTTTACTGCATACAGAATATGTCATTTTATTTCCAACAACATTATGAAAAACTGAAAGTATAGCATTAAATCATAAATCTACCCAAAATGACAGAGACATAAAAGTTTGTTCATGATCCATATACAACATTTAGCTTAATAAGACATTAAAGCTCAGATCTGGTAAATAAACAGTAAATCAGAGTTATGCATAATAAACTCTAGCAAATGTCCATAAAAACTTATACAAATAAAGCAGAGACACTTATTTGTATTTCTGCAAACTAGTGGAACCAAGCACAAACCTCCCACCCTTTGACCAGCAAGAACACCTTGTTTTCAGGTCACCCCCGAGTTGAGTTCACAGTCCCCCAGGTTTAGAGTATAGGTTTTAAATTACCCTTAACTTGTTCTCCAAGTTGTTTAGGTTATTTTAGTGGAAGTAGGAAACCCAACATCCAACTCAGTACTCCTGAGCTCCACGGCCTTTTAAGCCTCAGTCATTAAGAGAATCAATTTAAACACAACCTATTCAGAGTAAATGCAGTGCTCCTGCAAGCTTAGGGTAGTTCTCCTACCTGCACACAATTAAGAGGTCAAGCCAATACCCAGTTGTATGATTCCTCTTAATCTGAACCAGTTTGGTACTCCCAAATCTATCATCATTCATTTGTCTCTGCTTTTTGTGTTCTTTCCAGTTCCCATTTCTCTTGTGTGTCTGTGATCACGAGAATGTGTATAATGAATTGAATGTGTTAAGGGTTTGAATGAGTGTCACTTTTTATTTTCTTGGTGTAAAATTCTCTCATTTTGTTATTTCTTTTAATTCATTAGTCTCTCAAATCTTTTCTTTATGGTTTGTCATTTTCTCCAATAATAATTTCTCATTATTATTATAATTGGTATTTATCGTCCAACCCATAAGGGACTGTGACTCCCATCTCATTTATGTGTTGGTCCACATGGTCATTAGAAATCAATTTATCAGATTTCTAATGTCAACTAAGTAAACTGAAATAATACTTAGCAAAATATAATAGGGTTTCAAATTCCAAAATTAGGGTATTACAAGTAAGCTATTCCATCCATAGTATCATTTTGTGTGACCAACAGATCAATGTGGTCACGGATGGAGAAGTACTAATTTGACCGATAACACCTAGAATGCATGCATCACATTTGTTTTTTGTTTAGGAATGGTGGAAAAACCAAATACACCATTCTTTCTTAACAAAAGAAGATTGTTATAATTTAGATGATCGAATCTAGCATGCCATAGTAAACTAGATGACATATTACCTTCTTCATGCTGAGAGAGATGGGCAAGAGCCTCTCAACTTCAACAATTGTCCATCTTCAATCTGCACTAAGGACAACAAGCTTATCTGCAACTCTGGAAGATAGGGAACATTCTTTAACATAAAATCAAGGAATCGAGACATCTTAGGCCTGATTGAGCTAATTCCATGTGGTTTGAGGCTAGATTTGTTTGCAAAGTACACTATGCCATATACAATGTCATTTAGTTATTCAAAACAATATTTTCTAAAAGTCATGTCATGTCCCAAATTTGGAATTGGGTCACAATGGCCTAATCACATTAGCCATATTCATTAGAGTTTGTAAAATTGATGTTAAGGGTCAAATAATTGCCAAGGAGGAAAATTACTAGTTTCCTAGGTTTGGGGTGGAAGCTTTGGGATTTGGAATAAGGGGGATAATAAATGATGTTTAGACATTAAAAGGGTTCAAGTATTTAATAAATAGAGTGAATAAAGAAATTCAAGAGAAATCCTAAGTGACAAATGGTTTTGGAGACATATGGAGGATGTGGGACCCACACTAGCTTGATTTTTCATAATACATGGTATCTCTCTTTTGCAAATTCGAATTAATGGGAATGTGAACACTCTTGGGTGAGTTGGTAAGTCATAACACATGTCATTGAGCATATTAGGTCGAATTTGGAAGGATTGGTAACCTCCATGGAAGATAAAGAGTCAAAGTGGAAGTTTGTGGACACTTGGGCTAGATTCCCTAGCCCCTATGACACCAATGATGGAGAATCTATGACAACTATGACAAATTGCAGACCTGACCTCTGACATCTGACCACTATGACATGTCAGCCCCAAAAATAGGCTCAAAGAAGGCGAATTTGGGAGTTGGAGAAGCCAAAGAGACTCAAAATCGAATTTGGGAGAAGATGGAAGGTTGGAACTAGGAGACAAGTGGCAAATGTGGAATATTTCCTAAATGAAAATCTATTGAATCTATTGAGAGGATTTCGACCCTTATAAGGCTAATGTTGGTTATAAAATGTAGAAATGAAGTATGAGAATAGTTTTTGATCATTTGTAGAATTTGCAATTGCATTTGTGAAGAGGGAGAGCTAGTGGATGACTAGTTTCTTGCCTTATCCAATTTCGAGGGTGAAAGATTCCCATCCAAGTTGGTAATTGGAAAGGCCATTCAGACCTTTCATTTGGAGCTTTAATGGAGTCTTTATTTGCAGGTGTAAGCTACAGGGCAGCTCATGGTTTCTTCTATTGCAGCTCACTCCTTCAACCATTTCCGGTTTTGATGGCATATTCTTGATCCTTGAGGGAGAGTGTTTTTGGTGAGCTATTGTACTCTTTGGGGAAGCTTTTAATGCCCCATTTCTTTTTTAATATGAAGTAAATACTCTGTTCTTCATCTCCAAAAAGTTTCAGGTCGAAATTCCAAGTAGAAATGTATAAATCTCATTTTTAATGGAAGAACAATGCCATTTCCCCACTACCTTGTTGTGAACCAATGTATTGATGATGATTTCGAATGAATGGATGATTCTCTGATGAATTTGTGATTAATGGAATGCCATGGATGTATTTTACAAGTTTCATGTACTGTACTTGAGCATTTGAAGTATTTTTACTTAGTTTAATTGCACTGGGAGAAGAAATAGTGCCATTTCCCCAAGGGTCGAATTGGTGATTTTTGCAGTTGAATGGGAGAGGGTGAGAACAGTTGTAATAAACCATTAATGGTGCATATGAGACATTAATAACATACTTAACACATTACATACCTCTGTTCATAAATTTGAGTGGGTTTGGAGGCATTTGGGAAGCCATTTTCAGTACTTACCTCAGGGGGATTTGAACCCCAAATTACTAGTAAAATTGCATACTTGGTCCAGAATATTAAGAGAGTTTGCAGAGGTCTTTTGGTGGCCATATGTCACCCCTAAACATCATATTCAAGTACTAATATCATTCATACACCTTCCTTGAATATTTGAAGGGATTTGGAGTCAATTTGAGATCTAGAGACCAATACTAGTCAAAGGGAAATCACTAGTAAAGTTACCTACATTGACCAGAATTGAAAGAGTATTTGAAGAAGTGTTTTAAAGGTACAAAGGCATCCATGAAACACATATTTATGTTCTAATATCATTCATATACCTTCTCATAATATTTGGGATCATTTGAGGCAAATTTGGGACCTAGAGATCGAAACTAGTCAAAGGTCGAACCAAGGAAAAAAGTGGAAAATTGCAATTTTAATAAAATTCCTAACAAGGGACATTACAAGTCATATGAGACGTTTCACTTGTATCAAGTATCCAACAATATTTGTAAGATGAAAGAGAGGTTATTTCATTAATTCCAAGATTACAATGTGCAATAATACAATGAGCAGAATTGGGGGCTTTAACAGCCTCTTGGTTTTTATTCTTGTCTTTTTTATTCTGATTATGTATTCCTTTGATGGAGTCCCAAGAAGCCTAACACTAATCTGCATTATGTTTAGTCTAACCACAATTCTTGCACTTCAAATCTAGTCTTTTACTTAAGTTGTTTATGCCTCCATTGCCTCTAAAATTTATTCTTTGTCTACCTCTTTTGTTGCATTCTCCCTTGGAAGGGTCTTTGGGCTTATTCTTTTCTTTATGAGCAAAGCAAAGAAATTCTCCAGTATTCTCATTTGTCTTCTTTTCAAATGTTTTCTCTGTGTCTACAATCTTCTCTACTAGGGTGTCAAAGGTGAGGTCTTTGAACTTGCCACTTGCTTGCAGAGTTTCAAGATAGTTGAAGTGTGTAGGATAAAGGGACTTTACAAATGTTGCAAGTGGAAGGTATGGTTTCATACCAAAGGCTTGAATCTTGTGCGTGATTGCTATGATCTCAGATGCAACCAACATAGGATCAGTATCCTTTACATCCAAACTAAATAGCTTTAACATTAGCTGAATCACTTCCATTTCAGAGCGTGAGTCATACAAATATTTTAAAGTATTTAAAGCTTTAAAGCATGATTTTGTAGGGAATATATGTTGGCTCACATTTTCACTGACAGTAGCAAAGATCATGGCTAAGGCTTTCTTGTCTCTAGTCTGCAATATATCAAGTTCTTTCTCCGATGTTGGAGGTATTGCATTTGAATTGACGATCGTGCCTTTGTCGGTGAGAATGATTTTTCCTTCAGAGATGCCTTCCCACATATCTTTTTAGACGAATGTAGCCTTGATCTTCCTCGACCATTATGGATAAGTGTCTTTGTCGATGAGGGTATCACCAACAATTGATGCTAGTGAATGCATCTTCTGCAACTTGGACTTGAACCTACAACTTTTAAGTAGATTATATGGGAGAAAATATATGAGGTTGTAGGTTTAAATTTCTACTTTCTTCTTTACAAAGTGTTTCTTAATATAATTTAATTATGCGGATCCTATTCTGCAACACTCCCTAGAATGTTGTTACATATACTTTGAGCGAAACAGTCATATTGAGATTCTCCATAACGCTGTGGAATGGCTCCGCGGATAGATCTTTATCTCATATGAAATAGCGAACTAAATCTCACTTGTTCTTGGTTTTCTCCTTCACCAAGAGGTTGTATATCTGAATTTTTATTACTATAACCATGTACATTTTATCTTGCAAGAGTTCAATAAATAATTCCTTTTTTACTTTGTATGCATGGACTCATAAATTAAAGTAGAAACTTACCAGGTAAGAGGAGTGCCTTTTAAATTTAACCATAGGTATGGAGAGGACTGGTTCAAGGGATCCATCCCTAATTGAAAATATTTATGTTAAACATCTCTTGCCCAAGGTTTTCCTTTTTTCCCTTCCAAACCTAAACCTAAGACACAACATTGGTGAAAACAATTGGCGATGATTTGTGAGAATTCTACGGGTAAACATTGAAACCTTACGAACGAGCTTAGGTTCTTATTTTGGCTCTGCAATATTACATCCAATATTTACCCTCTATGCTAACTCAAATATTTATTGAGGGAACATTGGTGAAAACAATTGGCGATGATTTGTGAGAATTCTACGGGTAAACATTGAAACCTTACGAACGAGCTTAGGTTCTTATTTTGGATCTGCAGCAATATTACATCCAATATTTACCCTCTATGCTAACTCAGATATTTATTGAGGGTGAATGTTACATTCTTCCTTTACAATAGTATTATTTACATTCTCATCGGACTCATAAAACGTTCAAACAAGGGCACATCATCCTTGTGTCTTCAAAACTGATTGAGGTCAACGCTCAAAAAAGAAACCAATGCACAACAGTCTTCAATGTCATTAATTTTTCCCAGTCAGTCTTCAATGTCATTAATTTTTCCCAGTCTCCATGATATGTTGTCTCACAATGAAGGCAGCACCAAAAAAAAAATATTGCAGGATTAATACAACATATGAATGAAGCCCAAACAGTCTTTATCCCATTGAACTTCCTCCATGTAGGAATTTAGGTTTGCAACAAATATATTAACAACTTTTTAACTCCACGAAAGCAGTTTTCAAAATGCGGAGAGGCAGTTCGAAGTCTCAACCCATGATCGTGGTCTCGGTCAACTATACAATACAGTCTCCCACACACCTCACATGCAGAGTTCTCCACGATGCAAAGGTCTCCACAAACCCAAACAGATCGCAGCAATCAATATTCAGAGTGCAGAGATTAATCCCAACACCTCCAGTCTCCAGTTCAAGAGAGAGCCCACGCAACATCATTCCCACGAAGTCACAGCAAAGGATCACAACAGCTTTTGTTTCCACTTCTCTATTGAGCACGACATACATAAAACGTGTACGCAGCCTTCATACACTATTCGCAAAGGTGGTTGCAGTTCTCGGGCTCACTAGAGCAGCATTTCGAGCAGCATTCCTTAATGAAGAGAGATATCAAAACGTAGTCGCAGTTATGATTCTCACTCATAAGGTGGACGCACTCTCAAATCGTGAGAGTCATATAGCTCGAATTCACCTCCACGCGGCAGCTCTTCGGATTTCATTCAAAAAGGAGGACGCAGCTCACGGGGTGAACATAGAATCATGGGGAGAGCCCACGCAACAGACACCAATATTAATCCACAAGATAGAGACCTTGACTGAGGCGTGTTAGCCTAAGATAGAAGAAATAGGGTTTTCGATAGATCGCAGTAACACTCAATACCATATTATATAAATATTCAGTTGGAAATTTCACAAGAAAGCATCTCTCGAAAGAATGGATGTCGTACGCACTAGAGGTGAGAAAATGAAGCATTGTTCGCACAGGAATAACACTTTTGAGGAGAAACGTTACAATATGCAGAGTCAGACTATGGAAATAGGAGGACACAGGTGCATAAGATGGCAGGCAGTGCCAGGTCACAGAGTTGGCAGGAGATGGCATGCAGAGAGCCATAACTGGGCAAAAGGGAGGAACGGATAGAACACTAACTACAGGAGTTATGGCAGGCATCGAGGAGTAGACATTCAAGCTCTGATACCAATTGATAGTAATAACTCTCAAATTTAATTAATCATAAGCCAAAGCCTTTATTTATACATAAGATAGGAGACTCTTGGACTATCCGTTGAAGTCTCCAAAACTCCTCGTCTTCCATAACTGAAACTATTTACAATAATGTCATAGTCCCGGAGGATTCCAACAAGCGTGATAAAAGTTATTAAGAGGTATGATAAGTATATGATGTAAGAAGGTCTAATTTAAAAATGTTTTCAAGAAGTAATGCTAAAGTGGATTTTAACTGAGAAATTAGCTATTGACTTTCCATTGTTTTACATTTTATGGAAACTTGACTAATGGAGGCAATCTTTATGGACCTCATAGAATTTGCAACAAAGGTGTTGACATATGTTCATAAATAAAATATTTCTGAGATGAGGATTATGGTAACAAAATTCAAAATAATTGGATGGAATATAATGTAAATGCTACAGGTCTTAATACTAATCAAATAAGTGGTGTTCCATGATGTAAGTGTTAAGGGTCTTTAAAATTCTAAGACAAAATCATTTTTTGGATGGTTTCTATCTTTGTATGTTTATATTTAGCAATACATGAATTGTAAAAATATTTAAAAATGGCATAATCAATTTTGTCAAATATTCTTCAATGTTTTCCATTTTCTCTAATTCTATGTAGCATAAATATAAAACAATAGTGTGTAGTTGCTATCATTGCACATATTTAGTGTATTCATTTGCATAACAGCAAAAAAACCTCTAATTTTGTGATTGTTTGACAAAAATAAAACATCGATAGTAATTGTTATGAGACACTCTCAAACATAATTGAAATACATTAACAATCTAGGTAAGTGTTGAAGGTACTAAATTATCCAAAGAACAAATAAAAGAGCCACTTTGACGTACAAATAGGACACACATTATAGTAATGAAAACAAATAACAATGTCCACATAACAAAAAACATGAATCAACAAATTTACACTTAAGACAAATGAGAGTCTAGAAAAAAGACTTATAAATATGCCTTTGACTTTCCATTGTTTTATAATCTATGATAACTTTACTAATTGATCCAATCTTTATGGGCCTTATAGAATTTGCAACATAGGAGGTTAAACATGTTCATAAATAAGATCCTTCTATGATGAGGATTATGGCACAGAGAGTTACTATAACAAGGTCGCATATAATGTAATTGTTACAAGTCTTTAAATCTCAAAGGTAAAATTGTTTATGATTACTATTTTGGATGGTTTCTATTTTTCTATGTTTATATTTGATAATACATAGGTTGTAAAAGCATTCAAGGATGGTATGATCAATTATGTCAGATATTCTCTAGTGGCTTTCCCTCTTCTCTTATTCTAGGTAGCAGAAATAAAAAAAAAAATAGTGTTTAGGTGCTACCATTACATATATTGAGTGTGCTCATTAGCTTAACAGCTAAAAAGTATCTAATTTTGTGATTGTTTAACTTAAATAAAAGATAGATAGAAACTGTATATGAGACACTCTCAAACATAATTGAAATGTATAAAATCTATATTTTTCAAGATCATTATGAGTCTAGGTAAGTGTAGAAGGTAATAAATTCTCCAATAAAAAAAGAAAGGACCACATTGACCTACAAAAAAATACACATGACAACAATGAAGACAAATAGAAACACCCAGCTAACAAAATACATGAACCAACAGATTTCTAACACTACTTATGACATTTCATATAGCATATGTTGGCATTATCTGCAATGTTTATCCATGCAGATTGAGAAAGAGAAAAAGAATCTACCAACATAGGAATTGGAGTAAAAACATATGACATACCTTGGAGAGATATTTGAAAAATTGCAATAACTTGGAGAGAGCTTTGAAAATTCACTTTGAAATTGCTTGGAAATACAACAAAGCCAAGAATTATCGATTAGGGTTACATAGTACTGATAAATTTTGATTTTAACTATCATGGAAAGAATTTTCTCTCCATTTTGGCATAAAATGAAAAACAATGATGCATTTTTACATTCATTGCAAAACATTTTCTGGATATGCTCTTTGTTCTTCCTTTCATCCATCATAGACAAATTTTATTAGTTTTGGTGTTGAACCAAAATATTCCAATCAATTCCTCTCCATTTTCGAGAGAAAACAAAATAATTCAACATTTTGTTCTTCCTTTCATATATTGTGTGAAAAAATTCCTTTTTTGGTGCTAAACCAAACTATCTGAACGAATTTCCCTCCATTTTGGATCGAAACCAAAAGAATTCAACGTGTTTTTCCATGAAACATTTTCTATATATGATCTTTGTTCTTTTCATTCATCCTGCGCAAATTTTTCATCGGTTTTGAAAAAAATTTGGCCGTTGTAAAAAATGTCCTTGTTTTCCACATAAAATATTTTCCCTTTGTTTATTTCTATCCAATAATATCAACTCTTTTTTTTAATTGAAGAATACATGTATACCATCCTACTTCTTTTATATATGTTAAATTGATGAATATATAGAGAGTATTATGATTTTAGTTTTTTTTAGTTTTAGATTTTATGAAATATATCTAAAAATTGTCATATATGCATAAATTTTTTTTTATTTTTAAATTATAATATAAAATTGTACATCATTTATTATGTGTGTACAATAATCTAAAATTTTCATTATTTTGTTCAACAATAACCTCTTAATTCTATAGTAACCCAAAAATATAGTCCATTATCATTAATGACAAAATATAAATTAAACTTAATATGGGTAACATATTTTAATTTTTTTAATGCGATACGGTTTTTTTTAATATTTTCTTTAGGAAACCCTTTTCAAACCTCAAATTAACTCTAATGGTTTGATACCCAAATATTTCTCACTTTGCTTACAAAGATGCCAATGGACAAATGATATAAAAAGGTCACATATCAAGATGACAATTAGCACAGAAAAATTCTTATATGTGAACACAAACTTTAGACAAATTTCCAAATTTGAATATTAACATTACAAAGCTAAATATGAGGTCGATTAGAGATCTTTAGTGTTGATGAATGTAGTTAGCTACATAACTAGAGTAAACATGTCTATACTAGCCATTAGATAACTAGGCCCAAAACACAAGGGTAGTATCCATCTTAAGAAACAAATCAACCCAGTGAGGTACTAAACCACTTATACTATGAAACAAGAACTCGACATAGTTCTCGTTTTTTCTCTCTCTTAATTTTAGTAGCTATTTTTAACTCCGTTTCAAAAAGGATTGATACTAGTATCACACATTTTCCTTTTGAGGCATTTTTGGGGGCCTTTGACACATCTTTGTTGTAAAGTATTTTTGATTTCTATTTTCAAGTGTGTGTTTTAGAAATTTAACAAAAAAACATACATTTAGAAGCTAGCTATAATGAAAAATACATACATTTTAGAAATTTATCTTTAAAATTTAATCATAAATAAGACATTTTTATGGAAAAAATAGTAAAAAAATCGAGAAAATGAAGACATTTAAACCTATTTTTAACAGATTTTTAGACATTTTTTGTATAAAAATGATACTATTTCACGTTATTTTCCATAATATTTAACCCCCAACCAATTATTATTAAACTTAAAAACAAATAACATTTAAAAAAATTACATTCCCCCCTCCTACCCTAACCATACCCCCAACAAACTATTACAAAGGCCCGAGATATACCATATTATGTTGAAGTAGCAAGACATCCATGTAACTAACAACACCATGTCTTTAAGATATTTCCTAGGATATACAAAATTATGTTGAAATGACAAGACATCCATGTAACTAACAGCACCATGTCTTTGAAATAATGCCCAGGATATATAAAATTATGTTGAAATGACAAGACATCCATGTAACTAACAGCACCTGTATTCCACATTGCATAAATATAAAAAGAACATTAGAGTTGAATCTTATATCATAAGCATAAACATAATTTAAATTGGAATGCAAGACAACAAAAATAAAAAAATAAAATAAAATTATTTGTATAAAATATATACAAAATAATAGAAAGCACATAAAATTTGATAACTCTCACATGTCATAAAGTCTTCTTTCCTTTGCATTATGCTAAATATCATAAACTCGATCCCAATCGACCATTGATATCTGAGGACCTATTAATGATATACGCATTAATGCATCAAGTGTATCAATTGATAGTCTTGTTCTCTTTATATATTTAATCAGATTTTGTTTAGAGAAGCCTCGTTCACATGCAACGGTGCTTGCTAGTATTACAAGCACTGCTTGCCATAATTTTAACATATTTGAATATCTAGAATGCCAATCTTTTGTTTGAGAAAATACTTTCCATGCATCTTTCATTGAGAATCTTTCTCCATTTAGATAAAGCACATCAATAAATTCATACAGCTCTTTTTTACAAGCTGCAATGTCAAACATTGGTACATTTTCAATTTCATTGCAAGTTTTATATTGCAAATGTGAAAAGAGCCTTTCAAGCCAATGCTTTGCACTAGTTTCTCTTAGATAGAGATTTGATGGATAATGGCAAGGACTAAACAACCTTGCTGCATTAAAGAGATAAAGGTCTGGAAACCTTTAATTGAAGCTCTCAACCAATGCTTGGACATAATCCCTTGTGAGTTGTATGCAACTTTCAAAGGAGCCATCGATGCAAGTTGTCATTGGTTGTGATGTTTGCTCATCTTGGATTGGAATATATAGCAAATCATGTCTATGGACAGTCCCCTCTTTGTCAATATTTTCAAGAAACCCATCTTTTGAATCTTCCAAGAATTTAGTAAAAGATGCATTGCACCTTCAGCAAAAGAATCTGTCCTACAAAAATATCTTTGAAGAGTATTTAATGTACGATCAATGGCTATTCCAAGCAATGTGGCATCCACATTATCTAATTTTTGTTGAGATTATTTAACTCCACTAAAACATCAGCTAGCATATTTAAACAAAACTGAACAGATAAAATCCCTATCTTATGATACCAAGAGTTCTTTTTTTCTTTCTTCTATAAGCTCAAAATTGCAGGCATCAATGTAACAAGTCTTTCAACTACTTGACCTCTAGATAACCATCTAATACCATGTATTTGAAGAACTTGTAAGGATTCTATATCCATTATCTCTAGTAAGTAATCATTTCATTATTTCTTTTCACTGAATTCCCAACCCAAGAGAACACTTTATTTGTTATTTTCTTAGCAAAAAAAAATTCTAGTATTTTCTTTGAAGCATCTGAAGTAGCAAGTGACTCACAATGTGCAATACAGTGTGTACCAATCGGATTTGATAGATCATTCTTTAGCAATGTGACAAATCCATTTTCACATCCAACCATTGATGAAGCACCATCAGTGGAAATTGCGATTAGTTTTTCATTTTTCAGCTGCTTTGTTTCCTTTAGATTGGTGACTGTATCATATATTGTCTTTCCTTTTCCACTTGGAACACTAATAATTTTCATGAATTGCAACATTGGAGACCCCAAACCTTTTGAGTCTAGATATGTAGAATGCATAACAAGGTGTTGTTCCAAACAACAGTCTGTGCTTTCATCCAACATTATAGAGAAAAATGGACTATCTGACATTTTTCTAACTTGCACCTCTTCAAGGTAATCTGATATACACTGAATAAATGCAGTGCCATATTTTCTATTTATGTAAGAAAAGTACTCCAATCTAGAAGGCATACTAGGTGTTTGCAAATGCATTTGAAGATGACATAGATCTTCATAATTAGCAATTGCAATATCCTTTTGTGCAATAAAATATGCTAACTTCATAGTGGTTATGACCCTTTCCTTGTTGGCCTCATTTATAATCACTATGTGCTCAGGAATGGGTTTTTCCAACCATTCAGTTTCATACAATTTTTTTTGAGCTGATGTTTGATGAATAAAATATTTTGAATGAGTTATTACAACATCGTATTGAATTGTGTTACATCCATTTCCGATACCCTATGGACCTTGAGCGTTGTACTTCTCACAAAATATTCACTTCATACGAGTATTTACAACAACAATATTGATACTATACACCCAAGGCTGCTTGATTTTCCACTCCTCTCAAAATTCACATTTTGAGGACTTCCTTCTCCTCGAACTACTCAATCCACCTTCTTTGTCATGACCAAGAATTCTTAAATCATCAAAAAGCTCTTCATCCATGTCTTGATGAGGCTCATCATTCAAGTCAAGGATATGTGAAATATCTTCGACATTAGAAGGCTTTGACATTACAGAATATCCATAAAATTTGTCCAAAGTTGATTGGTCTTTCTTTTTAGGAGGCATTTCTATTCAAACAATTTACCTATACACAAAACAATGACAATAAAAAAAATTTGAAGCTAGAAAAAGTACAACTTGCAACATATTAACCTAGTTCTATAAAACGGATTATATTAATGAAAAATAAAATTGTACAAATGTAAACATAAATACATAGTTATAAACAAAGAATATTAAAGCTAGAAAAACTGCAACTTGCGACTTATTAACCTAAACAAAGAATATTGAATCTTAAAAAAATGCAACTTGCAACTTATTAACCCAGCTCAATAAAACATATTCTATTAATGGAAAATAAAATTTTGCAAATGTAAACCTAAATACCTAGTTATAAACAAAAAATATTAACTAAAAGGTAATAATGTTGCAGACATGGTTGTGGAAGTCCACAGTAGGAACCATTTTAGCCCATGATGTATGTTTTTAATGGTTTATACATGTGTGTTGTTGCTGCAACCATATCCCCAAAATTTTCTTTAAATTGTAGAGCCCCTCCTTTTTTTTTGGTTTACTTAGAGTTTGGCTCATCCTAGAGGGTTTACTTTTTGTTACTTAGAATTGTTTCCTGAAAACAAGTAAAAGAGACAAGTTTTGGACAAAGTGCAACTCAACTTTTTTCGCCTAAACGGTCGGCGTAACTCGTCGAGTTGCGCCGAAACTGTTGGAGTCGCGATGGTTTTCTTAGTAAAAAATCATGTTTCGGAGTGACTCACCGAGTCACGCCGAAACAATCAGGGTCACGATCGATTTGCTCAGCAAGAAACCTGTTTCAGAGTAACTTGTCGAGTTTCACCGAAATGGTCGCCGGACAATTAAACTTTTTCTTTCAAAGTTTCGAGAGTCGGAGAAACTTTCCTAAAGGCACCAAAACGGTCATAACGTTTTAAAGAATCACATCGGACACTTAGAATTTTTTTTGCGAAGTCTTGCGAGTCGGAGCAACTCATCGAGTTGTCCTAGCGCATTTCAGCGTGAAAGTGTGAGTCATCGAAACACATCGACAAGAAACACAAAGGGCACCGATAGGACGTCGACGAAAGAATAGCTTGACGCGACAGTGGGAAGAGCCCAACGCGTTTCACTGCAAGATACGAAGTGACGCTGAAATGCGTCGATGGAGATTTCAGAAGCCTACCGGCAAAATATTGGAGTAATGGATGAGTCACTCTGAAATAGAATAAGGCCATTGAAACGTCGACACAAACTGTACAAAAGACACCAACATTGGCGTAGAATGGATAATGACGATGACGTGTGTCACTGTTAATAAGCGAGTCATGCCGAAACGTCGAAGGAAAAACTTTACGACATCAATTTTCACGCAAAAATAGACTCTATGATTTAATGACCCCAACAACGTTTCCCTTTTGCATTAATGACTAGGGTTCTCAATGTTATATAAAGGGAAAAAAATATTTTTTTTAACACTTTGCAAACGTTGTTCTCGCGAATTTGTCTCTACCAACTGTCGAACGCCCAACACTGTCTGTCCTCATGACCACTCTGCAATTGACAGGTAGGCCATTTCATGCCTTTAGGTTCCATTTTAAAATCACATTGTTTTTCATTGGGCATTTTTCCTCTTATATCAGACGTTTGTCTTTTCTCACCGTTGGTTTATCCATGTCGTGATATATTGTTTCTTAGGCAAACCGATTGGTTTTTTGTTGTTCAATTGGGCTTAGAGTCATTATTAGTATCCTGGTTCTATAAGAGGGGGCCTTGACTTCACATAGATAGGGTTATTCCTGTGTGTATAGTTACCCTGGCCCATACTTACCACCTAGTTGCACCCCTCGACAACCCTCATATTTTTTTTAGTTGACATAAATACGTGTGGGGTTATCTTGCCATGGATAATAGAGCATTTATGTGTTCTCCGTCTTATCACCGTAACCTTCACGCCCAACATGAACCTCACGAGAACAAGTGCCTTATGGGAAGAAGGATTGGGTTGTGTGTACAAGGTTTCTTTGGGTTTCTCATTACTTTCGCGCTTCTAACCACAAGGGTAGGTTGTCTTAAGTCGTCAGGTTAGTTATACACCATGAAGGCCAATACCAATTCTAACCCCATACAGTACTTCATGCGTAGACGAACTATCAATGGTGTTTTCACTCGTCGATTGTTATCCGTCACTCAGCCGAGAATGAATGTGCTACTCCCACAGAATAGTGAATAAAGAAACGTTTATTCCTAAACTAATCCATACTCGCTCATCTCGCAAGATTAAAACACTTTTAGAATAACCCCGAACCTTACGGTTCCCAGAGTCAGTCTCTTTCGGGAGCTCATAACCAAGCTTCACAGCCTCAGCTCCCTTTTCTTGCTAGATTGAATCTTTCAAAGCTCACGAATGATCCGGTGTGTCACGATCCTACATGGCCTCTAGTCCCCACCAAGCTCCCTTCCGACATTCCAAATTTTGGGGGGAAGAAGGGTGAGGATCCAGGTGATCACGTCACCACTTTTCACTTATGGTGCTCCTCGAATTCCTTGAACCATGACTCTATTCTTTTGAGTCTATTTCAACACACCCTCGCGGGGGCAGTGGCGAAATGGTATGTCGAGTTTCCTAGGGGTACATATAGAGGTTTTAACAATTTAGATTTGGTTTTCCTAGATCACTTCCAGTTTCCAGTTCGTTACGATACTGGTACAGAGATTTTATCCACCTTCCGTCAGGGCAAAGCCACACACATCTCTGACCATATTCAGTAGTGGCGCCAGCGAAAGAGGCTAGTGAAAGCCAACATTCCTCCAGATTTTTTGTTAGAATGGTTCCTTAAGTCTTTACTCCCTTAAGTTTTGAAGAACGTTTCAGTGTCTGGTATTATGACTGAAGAACAAGCTATTTTCAAATCTCAGCACCTAGACCTAGTTTATGCTCAGTCTGGCATTTATACGACATTATACCTGATGCACCACGGTCACGACATGATCCCAAGCCCATTTCTGGACCACATTCTAATGGTATTGTTGGATCCAGAAGTACTCGTCCTGTAGATTTGGTTATGAATCTGATGCACAATATGTCTATTAGACAATTTACCCTTGGACAGGCTCACGCCTCGTCCGTTTCCACCCAGTCGTCCGATGTTCACTCTATATAATCGACGAACCCATCAGGTAACCAGCAAGCTGGTGGGAAGAAGAAGGGGAAAAAAAATCGTAGGGGTGGGAATAATATGAACAATAACCCTAAGAACGCCAACCCTCCTTGAGATGGCGGAAATGCTGGTGGGGACCGCAAACCTAGACGTAAAGTGAAATTCCCTTGTAAGCTTTGCACGGAAGATAACCCTACACATTTGTGTCCTTGTCTTGAAGAAGTCGTGAAGAACAATGCATAGGGCCCAACTGTACTGAATGATACCCTTCCTCATCACCAAAATATGGCTTCGGGTGCTTCCATCGCCGGTAGTGGGACTAACGAAACTTCGACGTCCTCTACCCATGCTGACGATTACGGATGTGTTAACATTGTTCGCTCGAAGGTTAGTGTTTCTACTTGCTCTCGTTATTATGGAGCTCCAAAACCTTCGTTAGGGAATGAGCCCCCTCCACCTGAGACCCCTTTGCATTTACAGAAGCCTAACTCTATGTCGCGGATACCAAAAGGTGTTCTCAAGCGCTCGACGTACAATCCCAATGCTCGAGTTGCCCAGAACTACTCCATTGTAGAAGATATGGGCCAGAATCTGTGTGCCATGTAAGCTCTCGAGGTTCTCCAGGCTTGTCCTTCTCAAAGGAATACCCTTTTATGTGCTTTGGGAGTCTAGGATCAGTGTAGTCCTAATATTATCAAGTTCGATACTACTGATGTCCAACCTCGGTTGCCCTATCATGTGGCTTTCCAAGTCCACGTTAGGTTCCTACAAAATATCGTTAAATGTACCGTGGTTGATGAAGGTGATTCTACGTCAGTAATGTCGTTAGCTTGTTGGAAGTATCTAGGTTCCCATCCACTGTCGAAGTCTATGACCATGCTTACTGAATTCGATGGTCGTTCGTTTAGGCCACATGGTATTATCCCCTCCCTTGAGGTCCACTTGGGTGGGAAGACCATTCCAATTGAAGTCGAGGTGGTTAATGCACCCATCGACTACAACCTTTTACTGGGCCAAAATTGGATCTATGCTATGAGAGCAATCGTGTCCTCTGTTTTTAGAGTTATCTGATTTCCCCATGAAAACAAGATTGTGATGGTTGATCAGCTAAACTTCACTAGTTCCAATACCATTGCATCACCAAGAACGAAAGTTCCTCAGATCAAAAATTCTCAGCCGACAACTGGAAATATTGGTGTAGGATTGTATTCCTCTTTGATGGGATCTTTCGACTTTGTTGCACCAATCTAATTTATAGGAACCGTTTCCGATAGTGCCCCTTCCTCATTACATAATGTACCATTCCGGACATCATATTTTAATGATTCATGGAATTTACCTTCCACGAGTTCTTCGTATGGAAATATTTTGCACATCGGGATGGCTATGCCCTTGTTTGCAGCCGAGCTTGCTTACCGTGAGATTCAACAAGCCACTGCAGAGCCGGATATCTCCTCTTCATGGACATAAGAAGAAGATCCCATTATGTTGCTCGCGTGGGTAGTCGACTCATCTTGTTCGCATGATTTCCTTGATGGTACTTTTCCTTCAGATGAAGCTATTATTGTGGCCATGATTGGTAATGACAAGCATTTGGGGGATCTCCATTATAGATCTCATTTACTTCCCACCCTTGATATTATTTAACGAGATGAGTCTATCATGCAGTCTGCCATCCATTTGGATTTTGATCTAGTTGCAGTTGTGTCCAGCCCTGGTTCGACATTAAAGTCTGAACTTCCTAATGTTGAGTCTTTGGACTCTCCTATAGATCCGCAAATCGATGTTCCTGCTGAGGTTGATTCTAGAGCTTTCAACTCCCGTAATGCTGAATTTGTTCTTGCAGATTCTTCCACGTCCTTCAACTTTGATCTTCATCCTAATGTTGATCATTTTGATTGTAATCCCTCAGGCTTTAGTACTATAGAGTCTTCATTGGTGAACTCTGTTTGCATTATACCTTGGGCTGATAATAGTGAAGTTGAAAGTATGTCTACCATAGGGACTTGTATCGGATCCGTCTTTACATTTGTTTTAGATATGATTTTGGTACTAGTGTTTCTTGGAGACATGATTCTTAGCTGGACTTATGCTTGTTTATTGGTCGTTTTCGACATTCGCTTTGGTCACGGCAGGCATATTTGGAACCTTGCATATAGATTTAGGCTTCCGCGTTGTTATGATGCATTTGAACCTTTTTCCGTTTGAATTCACATACACCCTTGAGTGTCCTTATCTTGCTTATGTTCCTTGCACTATGCATAGCTTTGTTCCATGCGCTTGGAACTAGTCTCGCATGTCCCTGACACTCGTATGCTCCCATTACGAGCATTTTTCCACCTTTACTTCGAGCTCGTTAAAAATAGTAAGAAGGTCACGAGTTTACTTTTTCGGGATCGTTAAACCTTTTCGGAAAATATTTTTATAGAGCCTTTTTTAAGCCCTTGTTAGACTTTTTCAAATCAAACAAGATTTCCAAGTATACTCGTCATTTCAGACTCGTAAAAGGATTTGAAGCGACATTCACTTAGGTATAAGATTACCCCTTTTTCGGATCTTTGTGTATTAATTATGAAAAAGGTATACTTTAGTTATACGTAACTAGAAGAGTTCTTCTCTCATTGTTTTACACTTTTTTCAGGTGAGGACACTTTTTGAGCCTTATGCAGGCTCCCGGTTTTCGCAGTTATTAGCCATGTTCCTGAGCACTTTATCTTCCGAGCCAAGCGGAGCTTCCATTTATCTTTCGCAGCTTGATGACCCTTTACCTTGATGGAACACCCCCCCGAGTGTCCACATCTTGCACATGCTTCCTTGCATTGATCATAGGTATGTTCTAATACTTGGAACTAGTTTGATTGCACTTGACACTCGTTCCCTCACTTGTTGTACTATAAGCAATTTTATTATTTTACAAGCTTTCATAATATGAAAAAGACCAAAAAATCATATAACTGAAAAAGCCAGACGAAAAAATATTTACTACCTCTTATTGGCAACTGTCGTGTGGCCTTTGAACAGAGAATTCATATCCACTCCATTCATCATGAGTTGGGACATTAGTAGGACCTTAGGAGTTGTACTCATTTCTCAGACCTTATTCCACCGACTGGTTAAGCTTCCAGTCATTATGGAGCCTTTGTCGACGCCTCCTGCATCACAAATTTCTAGTATTATCTAGCACAAAGTATTACCATATTACCCCCCCTAGACTCATTGGTGAGGTCACCTTGACAGCGGAGGCACTCCAGGAGGTAGTTTGGGCAATTTCACACTTCCGGAGGCAGTCCAGAAATGGCAAAAATGGCTATAGAAGAATTCGATTTGGGCTATCGAGGCAAGGTTATGGCATGGGATGATCAGTGATGATGAGTGGGATGTCTTCCACACCTTCTCCAGTAGTTTCAGCTTCATCGGGACCCACACCCATCAATTATGGCACTTTCTGATGATTTCTGGAGCCTCTCAAGGCTCACGATTTGTCCATAGAGGCACGATTTGGTGTCTTATCATGATTATTTTTGGATATTGTGCCATGGGGATTGACCAAGGGTGTTAGAAATTACCCCTTGGACCCACCATGAGCTATATTTTATGTTTTTTCATCATGATTTGGTGGGATCCCCTCTTCTAGGGTGAGTTTGACCACTTATTGTTATATTTTATTATTAATCCATGTATTATATTGTTGAGCTCATCTCAACCATTGATTAGATCTTTTGATCTTTTAATCTTAGCCACTCATTTAAAAAGTGGTTAGGATTGTGGCCTCTCTCCAATCTATTTAAAGGAGAGAGCTTCTCATTGTAAAGGGGACTTTTGGCTCTGAATTATTGGAATAGAGAATTATTATTGCATCTATCTGTTGTGTTGTGGTGAATGCTTTTGGATTTCGTTCGTTGATTCTTCCTTTGCACTGTGTTCTGGAGATTTTGTCTTGCTATATTTTTGTACCATGTTTTTGCATCTACAGGTGGAGGCCGAATTCATTTGAGGAGGACGTATTGGTAGGGGAGGACCCTCCCTACTTCTTCCTTGTGTTTGTTCGTTGGTAACAGGGAGTATTACTGTCCCGGGACCTTCTATTTCATGTTATCATTGCATTTCGCTTGCATTTCCTCCATACTTGATCTGACTGATTGAATCGACTTTCCTTGGTTTGACAGGTAGAGGAAGTCGCACTTGTGGGCTAGAGCATCATTTCGGCAAGCAAATTCAACAATTTCTCATTTCATCTCCGCGGGAGTCTTCCTCAACAACAAGGCATCTCATTCCATCACTCAGGTAATTTCTCTTTCCATGATCTATCCATTTGTGTAAATGCTTCAAACCCTCATTTTACATTTTCTAAGATCTAGAAAGATTCACTTGCCTCTTGGGTATAAAATTTAAAACCCACCTCTATAGTATCCACGGCGATTCGGATCTATAGTTTGGTGTGGATTGGCCATCATTTGACCCATTTCCCAAGGCAAAGAAGCTTCTCCAAGGGAGGTCGCACTTCCTGGGAGAGGTGAGTTTGCTAGGATCTAGCACCTGGGTAGGTGAGATCCCACTTGATCCTTCATCTACACATTCAATAACCTACCCCTAGTGTGTCATTTCAGTGATTTTCACCTTGTGGGCCCCATTCCTCATTTTGAGGGTTGAGCCCCACTTGGGTCACTTTGTGGCACATTTCAATCTCAGATCTACTGAGATCTAGCCATTGGATTACCCTAATCTTTTATATCCACCTACCTCAATACCTCAACATTCAAGATCTACAATTTGGTGGACATCCGAATCTATTTGGCCCATTTCCCAAGGCACTGATCTTTCTCCAAGCCCATTCGAATTTCCTGGATTGTTGGGTTGGCTTGTGGTGTGATCCTTGTTTTGGCTACTTGAACCCCTTGACATCATCATATCTATCAATCAATTTCACTTTTGGTACTGGTTAGCCCCAATTCAATCCTTAACTACCCTGCATTGGACACGATTCCCAAGGTAGTGGATTTTCTCACAATTGACTAGTACCCTGATTCTGTATCTTATTCTAAACTTCATAAGTCACTTGCATAAACATGTTGGACCAAATCTACATTATCTAAACCCCTTGATCCAACCCATTACTTTCCTTGTGACTTCATCCATAGATCTAGAGTTTACCATACACCTTACGTATTTCAATATCATTTGACTTGATCTGGTGTCTTGGTCTGATCTCTCCGATCGGGAGTAGATCTGGGTCTCCCCCTTTGTTGTCTTGGGCTAGATAACATAAAGTGAAGATTGTCTCGATTGGCGTGACAACCATCCATTGGGAGTCGAGGCTATCTTGGTTGCACCTCTTTGGTTGCCCATCCCTTCTGCCATCCATTTTGGATTTACCTCTAGGGGCAACTACAAGTTTGGTGATAATAGTGCCTTCTCTGACCTGACACATTAGGGGGCATCTGTTACAGCGTATTTTTCCAACTTGTGAGCATTTATACTATGTGGCCTCTGTTATTCATTTAACTGACTCATAACTACTTTTTGCCCTCCAGGAACCTTGTTTTCCCTATTTTTGTTCCTGTACGCGAGCTGCATTACTGCAACTCGCGCATGCGCGGGGTATCCCACTATATCCTACGTACATCGAGTTAAATGGTAAATTACAGTAAAAAAACTCACTTTTTACTCCAAAAAGCGATCATAGGGTGACCTTTGGCCCTCCATGTATCTTGAAACGACTTGATTCGACCTTTCACCTACCTTTGGAAGGTTATATATTGAGCTCTTATGGTACATGGAAGGAGGAGAAAGAGAGAGCATCGAAACTCTATTGGATTTTTTCCATAGCTTGAGTCTACATCCATTGATACTAGCTATTGTGAACCTCTTATGTTCACCTACCAAACTCTTCCATATTGAGTTGTCCATTGCATGGGGGATTGAAGTGGTGGAGACACAAGTGGAGGGACCTAGTTCTCAATTTAAATGAGTTGCCGAAAAGAGTTTGTATCGTGTACTTCTTGTTACATTAATATAAATACTCATTTTCTCGTCCAATTGATCTTGTGAATGGTTTTTTATTAACATTGGGTAACATTTTCTTATTATATCATGGACCGTGCTATTGTTTATGCTAACATCTTTCATATATTATATGCACTTGTTTGTGTTTATTATTGAGACTAAGTTGCAGGTTCAAGTGTAGAGATTTGAAAGCTCAACGGGGATCTACCTTGAACATCCGGTTGAATTTTGGTTATTTATTCCACATCTTAGCATTTACATTTATATAGCATTGCATTGGGAATTGAGTTGATTTCTGGTAGTCATCTGTCTGTTGTGGTCTACCCCAAGCCATAGGAAGTTTTTCTCTGTAACACACTCACCGGGTGATATCTAAGCAGAGGCTAGAAAACAAAAATTTTGCATATGTATGCACACCCAAACCTCTCTGGGAAAGAATAGAAAACAAAGAAACTTGGGAGGAGGTTCAACAAGCCATAACATTTTTTGAAGAGGAATAAAGACAACACCTGGTGATTGGGCATGAGAGGAGAGATGAATAGGCCCAAGAGATGGATGTGGACCAAGAGTAGCAAGGCCTAGAACAACAATAGAAGAGGAAGAACCATCACTAGTGGATGCCACAGAGTCTGAATCAATGGAAATTCCCATGGAAATCACTGACCTAATAGAGAAGCCATATTTTTAAAGAAAGCCTCCAATTTAATACACCAATTATCCTTCTATAGATTTAACTATTCTTCAAAAGATACATGGCTCTTCATCTTCAGAACTAGTCCTTGTGAGGACAAACCTACAAACTAGATACATGAACACCAAAGAAAAGGGAATGAAAATGATGAAAGAACTAAGGAAAGACATCCCAACCACAGGGAGGAGTTTGATATCAGTGGAATATCACCAACAAGATCCCTTAATGTTTTCTGTTTAGAACCTAAGGTGGCTAATCCAGTCAAGCTTAGTGAATGGAAGGCAAAGGAACACATAATGAACCTAAAGGAGTTCAACAAGATTGACAAAATGGATTCATACAAACAAACAAGTGACATGATGTGTACAAATATTGTTAAATATGAGAAAGAAGAAAGGAAGTTGAGGCTGGCCCTTGAGAAGTTATATAATATGGAAAAGTGGAATACCATGGCGAAATAGATTACTATTAATTCATTGGATTCAAAACTGGTAGAATTAGCAGCACATCGATCTGATGGATCTCAAATCAAGTCACTCATGGCTAAAAAAGACAATGATATAGCCACACTAAAGAAGAAGCTGAATATGACCACAACTGAACCAGTGCAGACTGAGGAATTGAAACAGGTAAAGGAAGAAAAATAAATAAAATTATGCCAACATAATAGAATTCCAACAACTATCTGAGGAAAGGAGGAGAAAGATCGATGATCTGCATTGGCAGATTGCAAACTTGAAGTTTGAAGCCACCAAAATCTCCACTAAGGAGAATACCACAACATCCACTCCTACATTTCAAATAGAGAGTCAACCTCCAATACCAACCCCTACAGTTCAGAGTGAAATTCATCCTACAACAGAAGCCATAAGATATCAGTTTGCAGTAGCAGAAATAGAAGAGACTACAGATGAACCACATGCTACTCGTACAAATGTTATTGATCTAGATGCAATGGATGAGCACCATGCTAATTTGAGGTAAAGTCCTCAACCCATTGAGGAAGACAATGACCTAAATGCCAAAATAGATGAATCTAGAAAAGAACTAGAAACCAAAGATAATAGGGTCCTTGAATTAGAAAGTGAAGTCAGTAAGAGAGAAGATGAGATTTTAGAATTGGAGAGAGAATTAGGAGACCTCAAAAGTCAAATAAGTTATCTAAGATGAGTTGAATTTGGCCACTGAGGCCAATACATAGATAAAATTAGTTGTAAGACAACTGGGAAATATGCCAAAAAAGGCTTAAGAAGTTATAGATTATCTAAATAGTAGAACCAAGAAGGAGTTAACTGAAAAGGGCACATACAACAGAACTCAAATCATCAAAATTGCCAAGTCTATGATTATGAAACAAACTTATGCTTTTAGAATGAAGGATAATGTTAAACAATTAAATGATGAAATAGTTGCCTTTAAAGCCCTGTTCAAAGAAGTGTTGAAATTAGGGATTCCTTCCACATGGAATGGTAATGAAGATTCTTATCCCAAATAAACTTACCAAGGGAGTCTCCAAAAAAAGAAATATGAGTCCACTCCAGAACCACTGGAAGGGGAAATAGAAGGTCAACAAATAGTTGACAGAGTAAAAAATTGTTTTGAGATCTGGGTGGTGTTGAAGATCATTGCCAAGAAATTGGGACCCATCTCATATGGGAAACATACCAATGCTGAGATTTCTTTAGAATCTTTGAAAAATCACAAACATCCTTTGGGAAAAGAGTGGAAAATCGTTCTCCAATATCATAAAAATTTCTTGCCACCTAAATCAGCAGCTACATAACCTCAGGGACTTCAAGTGTACAATTTTATCAATCAACATCATCTTTAGCAGTTCAGGTGTCGAGTACATTTGCAAACCAGACACCTCCTATTTCATTTATGCAACCAGCAGGTCCAGTAAACATTCAAATGATGCATCAAATGAATCAAGTTGGAATCCCTCCAATGGAATCCATAGGCCATCCCCTTGGACAACCAAATGTCTATATGAGCGGAAAGAAGAAGACTTCCAGCAGAAGAAATTAAATGTTAAGCTTAACATCACTTGTTGGAAAAGAAAAAAATTGTAAATTTCTTTGTAAAAAAGTAAATTGACTTTCCTTTGCTTTTCTGTTAGAGTGTAATGAACCAACTTTGGTTATTTGCAAACCCTATATAAAGGGAATTGTAATCAGTCTTAAGGGCTAGAAATTTCTATCTAATTTTTGTAGAGTCGAGAGATAGTTTTAGCCATGTAGGTTTGATTTTTTAAGAGATTAAATACATAGCCATACTTCAGAGAGATGATTTTAATTAAATTGTTTATGGTGGCTTCTAGATTTGAATATTTTAAAGTTTAATGGTTGTAATAAATCTGATATATCCTGTTTGAAATCATGTCAATAGCTTGCTCATATCTGGTTGCATTTCATGCATGCATTTACCTTGCATGACATGTGTATTGGGGGGGCGATCTGCATTGTGTTCTTGCATTTCACTTTGAAAGGATGATTGTTATATTTTATTGGCTTTTGGCATGTCATCCTAGCCTTAGTTACCCTTATTTTGTTGTGCATTACCTTGATTCAACCTTTCCTTGGGTTTCCTAGTGACACTGGCCTTGAATTTGAGGTTGGGGACATCACATGTGTAATTCCGAAATGATCTTTTGTTTAAGTTAGGAGTTCTTACATATATATAAGCGATCCTTATATCATAGTGAATCATTTCTCCATGCAAAAGTGTTTGATACACTGGGATCATTTTGTAGCTTTTGAATGAGCGTCCACACAAATAGGACATTCTTCCCTTGCTACTCATACCCATTATGGTTGTATAATAGAAATCGCACAAAGTAATGCCTCAACATCCTCATCTTTTCTGGAGAGTGCCTATGCCACCACATTCTATTTCAATTTTTTATAGATGATTTCAAAGTCATATCCCAACATCTTGGTTACCCATTTTTGTTGCTCTCTTAATGATAATCTTTGTTCCAATAAGTATTTAAGATAATAATGATTTGTTTTGACTTTGAAGTGCCCACCTATCAAGTAAGGATGCCATTGCTTAAGTGCATGTAGTATTACCATCATTTTCTTCTCATAGATGTGTTTCTGTAAGTTCTTTCCCTTGATTGGCCTACTTTCGAAAGTAAGGGGTTGTCCTTGCATTAGAATAATAACAATGCCATTTCCTGATACATCACATTCCACAATAAAGGATTTTGTGAAGTCTAGTGTGGTCAAAACAAGTATTTTGCACATTGCCTCTTTATGTTTTTCAAAATCTTGAATTGCCTCTAGAGTCCAAAAAAAATCATTCCTTCTTCAATAATGTTGTTAGAGGTGATGTTATTCTTCCATAGTTCCAAACAAACTTGCAATAGTACCTTGTCAAAACTAAGAATCCTCTAAATATTATTCAAGGTTATGGGAATCGACCAGTCCATCATGGATTTAATTTTGTTAGGGTCTATCTTGACACCTTAATGAGATACAATATGACCCAAATAATCTACCTCTTTTACCCTAAAGAAACATTTGGAAGGTTTTGCATATAGGTGTTGCTCCTTTAGTAGTTGTAGCACCCTGTAAACATGTTGGACATGTTCTTCCCAAGACTTGCTAGAGATTAGTATGCCATGAAAAAATACTGACACAAATTTTCTAAGGGCAGGCTTGAAAATGGAATTCATCAAACCTTGAAATGTGAAAGGTGTATTCGTAAGGCCAAAAGGCATGACCAAAAATTCATAATGACCTTCATGAGTTTTGAATATTGTTTTTGGGATGTCTTCTTCCTTCATTCTAATCTGATGATACCCTAAATGGAGATCCAATTTTGTGAAGTAAACTACTCTATGTAGTTCATCTAACAATTCATCAATGACAAGAATGAGAAATTTATCATTAATGGTGATCTTGTTGAGCTCTCTATAATCTGGACACATATGCCATGAGCTCTCCTTGTGTACCATCTCCATTGGTGTAGAGTAAGAATTTTGGCTAGGACTAATTATGCAAGCCTCTAACATTTATTCAACCATACGCTCAATTTCACTCTTCTGGCCATGAGGGTATCTATAAGGTCTACTGTTAGCAGGAAAATTTCTTGGAATTAAGTGAACAACGTGTTCAAAATATTGAGTAGGTGGAAATCTGTTTGGAATATCTTCAAATACCTTAGATTGCTTATTAATGATCTTTTGGAGATCCATGGATATAGGAAGCTTAGATGTTTGAACATCTAGTGAGCATAATTGTGCAATTACACCTTCGTGTCCCTTCTTCAATAATTTTGTCATTCCATTAGAGATTATTACCTTGTGTGTTTCCCTTTGAAACCCCTTAACTCAATTTCTTTTCCTTCCCATGAAATTTTCAAGAAAAGTTCTTGAAAATTAAAAGCCAATTTAAACAATGATTGTAACCATTGAACCCCTAAGACAACATCAGCACCACCCATTGGGATATAAATCATTGTACTATTCAATACATATTCCCTTGTAGTTAGATTGATATTATGGTCTTTCCCTGAGCAATTTATAGATCCGCCATATGCTTTCTGATGTTGTATATATAAAGCAACTGAGAACTTTGGATAATTTACAATGAATGAAATTATGAGTACTACCAGAATCAATCAACACTATTAACTTTTTTCTTTTTGATATATCCTTCGATCTTGATAGATTGAGTCAATACATGACAATATATGGTGGGAGTAATACCTTTGGGAGTAATCTCTTCTATTACTTCAACTTGAGATAGTTCTTATTCTTTTGCTTCTTTCTCTTCACAAACTATGTAAAATGATTTATTCTCGCCACACTTATGTCCCCTACTCTATTTGCTATTACAATTAAAGCATAGAAATTTTTCTCTTCTTTCATCCAGGCGTTGAAGTGTCAACCTTTGAGGTTGGTAAGAAGAAGGAACAATACTATCTCCATATGTGTTGGAGGTGGTCCTTCTAGTATCCATCGCCATATTTTTACATTCAACTTTTCTTGCCACCATGAAAGCCTTCTCTAAAGATGTTGGTTCAAGGAAGCACACCCCATGTTGGATGTTATCATTCAAGGCTCCAATAAAGAGATCCAACAATGTATCATCTGGTATTCCCTCCACACTAAGACTCAAATTTTTAAATTGTTGATTGTGCTTGATTACGGGACCCTTTTTCCTTAGATTTATCAATTGGGTAAATAAGGAATTGCTCTTAACATCATCATGATATGATATCAATTCTTCTGTAAAAATGGACTAAGAGATAATGGAGTTTTTTTTGCATTCACAAAGCCATTGGTACCAAACAAACTGCTCAGGTTCTAAAAAAAAGATGCAATAGGTACCTTTTGGATATTTAGCACTTGATGTATATTAAAGAATTTCTCCATCTGGAATATCCATGTTATGGGGTCCTTGCCATCAAACTTCTTCATGTCAATCTTGGGGAGTTAGATACTCCTTCAGGACCATCCCTGATTACTTCCATTATTATAATCAAATCCTTGTGGAGAATGCTTATTAATGGAAGGTTTCCAAACATGGACCATATCTTTATCTTCTTGGGTACCTTGGGACATATAATCACCTGTAGGGAGATTTTCCTTTGGATTTTGTATGATCTTAGAAATCATTTCCATATTATTATCCATGCATCCCATCATATTACTCTTCGTCTATACCATACTTCCATTCATCATATGTCTCATCCTTTCCTCCATCTTATTCTCCAAATTAACTAAATCAATTGTTCTCATAATCCTTTTAATGGGATCTTCCAACTTGGACACCTGAAAAGATATATCTTCACTTTCATTGTAGGTCGAGGATGAATCCTTTGGTGGTTTGATTGGAGTGTGTATTTTTACACCACCTTTTGGTGCCATGTGGAACAATAAAAATAGATATCTAAAATATTTATTACACCTTTGAGATCACCCAAAGTATATCGTTCTACTAAATTTATTCAAATTTAAAATCGAGCACCTTTTTCAAACCCTAATTTGGAGACTGATTTCTTAGCCATCCTTCCAACTAAGGAAACTCTGAAATATCAACCCCTCTAAGTATAGAACTTTTTTTTGTAGTAGCTTTATATGACTCCTCTTCAATACCGTAGGTATGGCCTAAGTTTGATGTGCCAATAAAAAGATATGGAAATTTTCCCAACACTTGTGATTTTTGTCCCTTTCATTAGAGAGAAAGTGTACGGCCTACCTCATGTCCAAAATTTCAGATCTAATTCTAAAATTGATACCACATATGTTTTGCTCTGCCTTCTTTTTGATGCAATAGATCTTACTCAATTTGTTTCTCGTATGCTATGGATATAATCGTTTTTCCCATAACATCTATTTTATACTAGTTTTTGGACTACTCAAAAATCTAAGTTTGTCCTCTACGTCCCTTGTAAGTTTCAGGATCTGAAACCTCCTAGGAAAAAATTATAGTGAAAACGATAGGATGACTCATGTTGGAAGCATCCAAGCTCTAATACCAAATGTTAAGTAAGAAGTTCCCCAAAAGAGCATTGAAAAAGCATAAATAGACCAGAAAGTGTAATCCACATGTTAATAAAGAAGAAAAGAAATGAATAGCAAGCCTCTTTGATGGGGAAACCTTCTTATACAATGTACTAAATACACATGACAAGTCAACAAGATGCTTCAAATGAAAAGGTCTCCTTCATATATATAGGATACAAAGAGTTACAATTACAACTAATGGAACCAAGTCAACATCAATAATATAATAATACTAATGACAATTAACACTAATAGACCCAATCCGACATCAATAATATGACAATATTAATGTAATGTTCCATAATACAGGGGATAATGTGCCATCATTTAGGGCTTAACAACAGTGAAAATGATGATTCATTAGTGCATAAGGAAAGTATTCTAACTACCAATATGATCGTAATGAATTGTGTGAACAATTAGGTAATGTCAATAGTTGCAAAGTGTTACCACATGAACTAGCACCCCTTTGGAAAGTAAGGCAATGTAGACCTAGTGCTAGTGATGGTAAGACCTTGAGGGGTTAAACGCAATGTCACCACAGTCTAATTTATCAACACTTCAGGTAACTCTACAACCCCGGTGCAGACCGTAACCAATGAAAGATACCTGCAACCATCAATAAACCACAAATAGTTTCCACCAAGCCCTTATGAGTGGCTTATCGGAGTCTTAAAAAATTAAACAAGATACAATAATCATATGATAATGGAGTTTCCTCTTTATCACAATTCCCAAGAAATTATTACAAATCCCAAGACAATTCACACTTCCCAAGGCAAGTCCTTAGAAAGGTGCACTCCCTAGGGTTAGAATATCTCTATAGTAGGGTTCACCTGTATGATGAACCGGAAATACTAAACAAGTAATTATTGATTTAAGGAAATTTCATGTATCCCAATGCACTTGCTTAAAGGAGGATGACCATTAGGGTTTATGAAGAAAAGCCTAAGGTGAATTTGTAGGGTGGACAAAAAAACAAAATCTCATATATTTTTTTTATCTTTTGAATTTATTTAAATTTTTAGGGTTTTCCTAGTAGTATACTATTTTTGTATTTTTTGGCATAAAATAAAAGCATGTAAAATTCATAAAGAGAGGGTTGAAGGATAGGTTATTAGATTCTTGTATCAAACCATAGTGCTATGAGAGATAGAGGCTAACATCCATCTTAGGATGGCAATTCAATACTTGCAACTAGGGATAAACTAGCAACCTCAAGGGTTAGGTAGTGAAACACTAATTAGGGAAAATAGAGAAATCCAAGGCTTGATATGGAGAGATCTTTTGCAGGATGGTCTCCTCAAGCAAGTTGAAAAAATATTAGCAAAGAAACATTAACTCAATCTAAAGCACTTCAAGAGCAATGTTAAATTAGGGTTAGAAGAGGAACTTACCAACATTAGTTAAGTATGAGCAAGAAAGTGTGCCTTAGGTCACCCTTGAGCATAAGTTATTACAACTAGTCTTAGCATCAACTTGTCATATGCAAAATCAAACTTTAGAAGACATTAAATTCATCCTTCAAGCAAGAATAGGCATCCCAAGAGAGGCATGCACATCTCAAGTAATCCAATATAGCAAAAAAAACCCAAAAAGATCTCATATTTGAACCTTATCACACGAAGATAGCAATAGTCATTCAAAGTAGAATTTGGAGGTTGAAGGCTAAGTGTTTGACGGAAACCATAACCTAAACAAAAACCACATAACAATAGTAAATCCCAAATTATACTAGCAGATTTGGGTAGGGACAGTACACAAGTCAATAGAGTGAACAAATATTGTATGTACTCAATCCACCTCTCATAAAATAGACCCCCTAAGAAGACAATCCAATGCACTATAAGAGTGAAATCCTAATGGTAAAATATGACGCTCACATCTGTATTAGATGCCAAATTGTTCAACCATTACATCCAAAGGTCCCAAGCTATGTCCAGAAAGGACCCACCCGTTTATTGGAATATTCTCACCATCATTTTTATATTTGCATGCATCCAGTCATCAGTATGGTAGTCTCCCAGCACCTAGTCCCCAGGTTTTCAGCTTGAAGAGCCCGTTTCTGCTTAGTTCTATCCCTCCTAGCCACATATGTGCCCTTGTTTCCATCACTGGAGTACAACTGCGCCCTCTTCCACCTATTTAGGAGTTACACCAGTTAGTTCCATGATTAGTGGATCAGTTCCTTGATTTGAGGACTGATTGCTTAATTAACTGACTGAAACAATTAGATATACACCTACAGAGACTATTTTAGCTCTACTGACTACTGACAGCTCCTCATGCACCCACATTCAAGAGTCTCCTTCCCTATATTTGTGCCACATGCACCAGTTAGACTCAGTTAGACTCATTTGACTAATATTTGACTACTTGTGACTACTACCACTGATTGGATGATGTCTCCAATGTCATCCAAGCCACACATTGAGGAGAATTTGAATGACCTTAGGAGTAATTCGAGTTCATTTGATTGTATTCAGTTATTATTCTACTTTCACAGTGCCAGCTTACAGCTGATGTATGATTAAAACAATTTTTGTCATTTCTTGTGTTAATGAGTGATTATTGATTCAATTCTTTTTCTTCTTCTCTCTGCAATTCTTGAGTGATATTAGTGAGATTTACTCTAGTTGTGTGATCTATCCTGTAAAATATCACATGGTATCAGATCTGGAGTCAGCTATTCGAATTGCAACAACAATAGTTGCAACAATTCTTTGAGCAGCTGTCTTTGATTGAGCACTAGAAGCCTCTGGATTTCCACAACAATTCCTGGTGCAATTGTCTTGAATTCACTGGAGCAATCCAGTGAGGTCTAGCTAGGTGTGAAGGATCCATTCAATTCGAATTTGCAGCAAATCTCCATCAACAATTTCATTTTTTTATAGGTTATCTCCATCATTCGAATTCATCTTCAATTTGAGTTCAATAGCTACCAATGGATCTAAAACTGAATTCATTCAATTATTTCGAATGGAAAGCCAAGATGGACATCTTCATGAAGTCCAAAAGCCTTTCTAGAGTATTGAATGGCACTGCAGTCGAACCCACTGGTGCAGTTGAGAAATATAAGTACTTGGATAAACTTGATGAAGCAGTAGGACTGCTGCTCCTCAACATTTCTGAAGACCTCCATTTTCATGTCATAGATCTAACAACTCTAAAAGAAGTTTGGGACAAGATCGAATCTCTTCTTGGATATAAATATGACTTGAAAGGTCACAAATTGGAAAATGAGCTCATCTCTGACCAAACCAAATTCCATTTCCTTGCCTCATTTTCCCAAATCGATTTCCTTAGTGACCATTTCTTGCATTTTTTATTGTCGGAATATCACCTAAAAAATAATAAAATGCCTGTAACTCTCTCCAAGTACCCGGGTCACCAATCTGACTGAACCAAAATGTTTGGGAGTATGGTAATATGGTAATAATGAGTGGTTGGACCCCATACTCCCTCTGCAACGCCTTGGGAGAACCAAAATGATATCAAAACGTGCTGACAGGCCATTTTATATGGCAAATATGAAATAAAGTGATAAACTGACCATTTTCTCATCTGTATGTGACCACCTGAATAATAATCTCTAAGCTCAACCACGTTTGAACAATATACAATAATGGTCTGTAAAAGATAATAATAATAATAATCCACTAGAACATCATATCAAACCTCTGTTTGATGCATGGTAACATCAAATGGGCACCATAAGACCACAAATAATCCATCTCGAACATCATTGGTCCAACTCATCTCGGATCCTGCGATTGACTCGGTCAAACTGGGTTGACCAAGTCAAAACTAATCAAAATAATGACCCAGGCTCAAACTGACTGATGCTGCAAGTGCAAGTAGATAAGATAGGCTCATTTAATTATTTCAATAGCAAAACTAAATTACAAAGTCGCATTTCACTAGCGATTAAGCAACAACACATCAAATATAAGTCTAGATAAAAGCAGCCAATTACTGAGAAAGAGACCTTCAAGTGTATACTCATTTTATTGACGTGACCATTTTTCTAGATATGGGTGAAGGTGGAAAAGACAAGGCTAGGACAAGGGGATGACTTTACAACTTCAACACTGTGACACTTTGGATAAGGGAACCGGGGGGACCATCTACACATATGCTGGATAAAGAAAAACACAGGGGATGGAGGTGTCTCACAAATGAGTAGAGTGATGAGAATGCTTCCAATAGAATCTAGAAAAACAACCTTTTAGAAATTTATTTGTCATCTTTTGCAGTTGAGATTTCACATTTAATTCACTTTATATATTTTCACTAGCCAGCCTCCAAAAGCATGTGCCCAGAAAGCCTTTTGGGCTTCAGTTATGACTTAGTATGACCTCCATTGCCCGCCACTGTCCATAGGTGCGATGGAGTGACCACCATGTTTCCCTGTGGGGACAAACGACCTTACATAAAACAAAGGATGAGTGCCACTAACTAGATAATATAAATATAAGCAGTAGTGTTTAATAACACATTTTTTTTGTTGACTTAGCATCCTTTTTATATAGCATTTAATTTCTAATGCTTTAGTGTTTAGCAACATTGTTGGTAGGAATAATTGGTTTCGAAGACTAGAGGAGAAAACTCACTATGACTAGAATCACACACTCCAAAGCTAAGACACAATGCAAACAGAGAGTCTATTCAACACAAATTTCTAGGTGGAGGAAGTCTTCCATATCACAAGGTGAAGTGTGAGTCGGGACATAACCAAATACGGAAGATAACGGATGGACGAGGATAGTGGCAAGTGAAACCATAACTAGCAAGCCATAAATGTTGGGAATGACCAAGTCCATACTACTAGGAGGTTGAGATCAATGAGTATACACAAGAAATTCTAATTCCAAGTAATCAGACCACTTCTATTCTAAACAATCAACCACTAACCACATACATATAAATATCGCCAAATCATGACCACTAAATACCCAGTCAATCTACCAAGATAAATAAAAAGCACACATAGATATCCAATGCAAAACCATATACCTGCTACGTCCTATACCTGTATCCATCATCTGAACCATCAATTGTCACTGGAACACTACTGCTGCATAAATATGAGGCAATATCACATTGGTCTGTATGGAAGAAAATGGCCACCTCAATCATCAAATATAAGGTCATGAGGCTCAGTCATGGCATAAGGATGACAATATATGCTCTCGGTCTACTAAAAATATGAGTGATCATAGAATAGTTTCTCATCACCTGCCGATCTCATGCATCTTATAGTAAAGGACTAGCTCAGAAAAATACTGGAATTTAGTCTGAAGACATGGTAGTCCCGACTACTATGGATGTGATAATAGGTCTCTGTAACTTCTATTTGTGGATCATTAGTAGCATGTATTCATATAACTTGATTTGCAATTGGACCTGCCAACACTTCTCCTTCCCTAGTTATGTTAGAGCCACTCCTAAGCACAACTTTTTTCCTTTTACTAAAACAATAATCTCCAAGTAAAACGACAACATCTTCTCCAAAGTCAGTTGAATCTTCAACTATGGAAACGAAGAGTTCTGCAGTGTTGGCAATAGGTAATGGATGACTGATAGTGATGGTTGCTACTTGATATGGGTCTTGAGGAACTGATGGGATGGCTTGAGTAGAATATGTTAAGGGAAAATTTTATATCGGAGGCTCAATTTGGATGAGGAGAAGGTGACTTCATTTTAGAATGTGGAAGGATAGTATGAATATTGACTTGAGCTAGTGGAGTATCTTGATGAAGAACTTGTGGTTATTGTGAGGCTAGAGAATCAGTTAGAGGGTATACCACATCCTTAGTAATTTGTTGAGTGGAAGGATTAGGAATTTGTGAAACTAAATCCACAGGATTTGTGTGAGGATGTGAGTGACAGGGTGAATTGTGAGTGGACTAAGTGATAGGGTCTTCAACAGAAGGAATTTCGGACAAGTTACCATCTGGAGAGGGGTGATGGGTAGGACTATTTTAAGTAGCATTACCAATTTGAGTATCTTCTAGAGAAGGGGTTTTGTTCATGTTATTGGACTATTGGAGTTGGATGAACTACTTCTACAGGTTGTTCCTTCTCCAAATCAATAAAATTATCAGTAGAGGGTTGAGAGGGAGGCTTCACAGTTGGTTTTTCTTTATCCTCATTTTTTACAGAAACCAAAGGTATTGACTTAGGAGTGAAAACAAGAGTATGTATAGATTCAGAACAAGGGATATATTTACCTTGAAGAGATTGCGTTTGTTGAATCAAGGCATTGAGATTTTGGATAGGAGTAGAGGGTTGAGTAGTTGATATGGGTTGCTTTCCCTATTGTTTGTCCAATTGTTCATGTACTATAGAATTAGGTGGAAATAATTCGCTGACCACTATGGATTTGATGGCTACTTCCATTGCCTCTTTAGCAATTTTTTGTTGTTCTTGAAAGAGCCAGTCTCTTTCCTCTATTACCGTGATCTTTTGTTGTTTCTGAGATTCATGTGTAAGGATTCTTTGATCTGCATTGGCTATCCTGCTCAAAACTTTTTCAACACTGAATGCACCTCGATATAAAGATTCGTCTAGTTGTTCTTCATGCACATATAAGCTTTTTAAGTGTGCCTACACAAAATGATATGCTACAAATCCCTTTAGGTCATGCATCATTTTCAGTACAAACCCAGATTGCAACTAATTCAACTCTTTTGCTAGGATGCATCCATGCATTGCATTCTGGATAACTAGCTATCCCATATGCAAAGGAAACTTGGGCCATTCTCTTATTTTCTAGGAATGGCATTCTCCGTGGACTCCATCAAACACTGTTTGAAAAGCTACTTCTGCAAGAACAAGTTTGTTGGGGACGAACTTGGGTAACAAATGTATTGATTTACTGCCCCATATCCTGAAATTGGTAGAGAATTCTCCAACATACCAGATATCCATAAGTACTATCAAAGAAATAACATCCTCTAAAATCCTTGGAGCATTCTTCTTGGAAATGATGAAATAAACAACACTAATGAAGTTATCACAAATATCATAAATGTAGGATTTATAATTGTCTTCCCAAAGAATTCAACAATAGATATGGATTGGAGGTTTTTCTCTAGTACAGTGCCATTTCAAGGAAGGATAAACAAAGGAAGCACACATAATTTCCACCAAGTATGCCGATAAATAAAATTTGGTCTTCTTGGTAGTTGGAGCCTTATGTGCTTGAGTGAGTGCATCCTCGAGGGTTATAGAAAAAAATTGTTCCCAATTGAATATCTTCCCCGTAGTTGCTACATGATGAGCCAAGGGGGGGCATTCCAACTTGAAATAGGAACAATTGTTAACAACATAGAACCTACAAAGCATGGCCACGAGCAATCTATAAGGTTATCTAAGCAGGAAAAATGGGTACTGCCAGTTCGGTTTGAGTATAAAACGATCAGGGTTGGCCATCCAGTTCTTTACAATAACTTTTGGCACAGATTTATGCTCAAATGACTTTATAAAGTCCCGCTTTAATAGTTGTTGTGGTGTTTTCAATGAATAAATTCCGGAAAATGTATTTGGCTTAAAAATGTGTATGGCATAACAGTTGGGCACGCATAGATGGCATGGAGTTGCGACCGACTGATGTTCTTGAGAATGGAGACCTCGTCCCTAAACTCTGAAAAATCATCGTTGTCGAAGATGCTGTAAATTCTAGCCCAGTGCAAACAGAGCATGTCAGAAACCCGTGAGTTGGTGTCTAAGTAGATGCCAAAATTGGGATCTTTTAGTTTTAATTCATCTACTGTGGCCTTGGACCAAGTTATCCTAGCCATGGTGTCTAGAATTAATACTACAATGCATGACAATGCAACATAAGCTAATTGAATTGTAAAAACAATTAGAACAAAATCCAAAAAAAACATTCAATACCTAGGATAATCTTGAAACAAAATCACTATAGGAAAATGCAAGCTTCGTGCTAGTGGAAAGATTGCTACAACTGTGAAATTCAAATTCTCTGTATCATAATGTTAGAGCGATTCAAAATTTGATTAAGTACAAATTCTAATGAGACCAAATCCAATTAACATTAATTGCGAAAATGCTAGCCAGAAATTAGTAGTTATATAATAATTAGCCATTAATTGCATTTAATTTGACTAGTTTCTCGAGATGCTTTGGTGCATGTGACAAGAATACTAACTTTGGAAACCTATAATTCACAAACTTAAAACAAGTTAAGGTAGATCAAATCAACACAAACATTTTTTCAAAACACTATATAGAGCAACATTAGTTAGACAATCATCAAACACTTATAGAAACTTAAACCTCATCTTATGTCAGTAAAATCATCAAACAATCCTCAAACTTTAAATAGAAGACTAATAGTCATTACACACTTTAATTGATATTAATATAAACTTTTCAAAATTATTAATAAAATTATATTATATTAAAAAAAAAAATTAAAAAACTTAAATACTATCTTAAATACTTTATCACAATATCATACCTATAAAACAAAGAGTTATAAAAAATTGAATTTATTAAAACATTATAAAATTGAATTTTTTTAAATGAATTTATCAAAACTTTATTAAAAAGTTGAACGCAATATCATACCTATAAAACAAAGAGTTATAAAAAATTGAATTTATTAAACATTATTAAAGCATTATAAAATTAAATTTTTTTTAAAATGAATTTTTATCAAAACTTTATTAAAAATCTAAACACTATATAAATATGAATTTATTAAACATTATTAAAAAAATTAAACACTATATAAAATTAAATTTGTTAAACATTATTATACTCAAAATTTATATATAGAATTAAATTATTAAACAATTTTAAATTTAAATTGAAAGCAATATTATAAATAATACATTGCACCAAACTCTAAAAAACCAAAAATTGACATGTTCCATTTAAACAACAAGACAAACACTATTTATACTTCATCTCCCGTGCTATAAGAGAGTGAGATTTGCTTCTCCTGAGGATGAACCTGCTTGAAATGTTCAAAACTGTCGAGTTTTAAAAATTCTTCCGCAATCTTCCTCCCATCACTAATTATAAAACTGTGGGGTAAAGATGAACAACCAGAAAAATACAGACGTTGAGACGGGACTGCCCAAGATTAAAGAAAATTCAGGAGTCTGGTTTAGGGATAAAATTTATACGCAAAGAACAATATGCCGACTTCTGATATCCGAAGTGTGAGATTTTTTGAAATTCTCATAGAGATCTAGAGAAAAAGATAAAATTCACACTAAGTCTAACAGAGATAAAAAGAATCGAGCAGGAAAAAAAGAGAAGGAAAAAAATGTGTTACAACACAAGAGAATGAAGAACAATTGGAAAAACTTTCATTACCTCTATTATTCAGTAGAATGTGTACATAAATAATACATCTCCAAAGGAGAAATTCGTGAGCCTAAATAGGTAGTTGGAATCCACACAAGTGGCAAGATTAGTTTGCAATGGAACCATCTCCCAATGAGGTCTAGTGGCCATCGATGATGAATGGCTAGTCAATTGAGGTGGACTGGCGCATGACTGAGTCATTGGGGCTAGAAATTAGGGAAGGATATTACTAGGAGGCGCAATACTGACTTGTAGTGGTTAAAATAGGCGCTCCTACACTCAATGGCAATGAAACTAGGTGTAACAATCAGTTAACTAGTCAATTAAGGGAACAAGGCAACCTAAATCATGGAATTGACTGTGCTAACTCCTGAAATCATGCATGAGGGCGCATTTGGACTTCAATGATATAACCAAGGCGCTCTGAGTAGATAAGAGGGCTAATGATGACCAAAGTTAAGCTCTAGGGGGCCTAAATTAAGGACTATGTGCTAGGAGACTCAAATACCAATGCATGGATGCAAGGAGTGTTGCATGGAATTCATGCATGCATGCAAAACCAAGATGCGATGGTTAGAATATTCCAACACGAAGTCTATATGGGTGGCTGACGTCGGTATTGGCACGTCAGAAAGAAATGAGAAATAAGTGTTGCCTAAGGTTATTTCACTTTTATCAAAGCTACCTTAGATATATATTTTATATTAAAATCAATTTATGAGGACGAAGTTCGATGTAATGTTTTCATTGAAAATAAGGAAAGAAAATTAAATACGCAATGCCAACTTAAAAGTTATTGGGTCGTGTATTACCTAAAATATGGATGTGTATATTAGTTACTATTATATTTAATTATATATTATAAATTGGTTATGATATTAGTTAAAAGTTATTGGACCCAACTTTTGACGGTTATTATAAAATATTAATTGTAATATAATATTATTATATATTAGTTGTAATATTAATTACTATTACTATTATATATTATATATTGGTCACATGTTACCTAAAAGATGGATGGATATATTAGTTATGATATTAGCTAAAATTTATTGGACCCTATTTTTCATGGTTATTATTAAATATTAATTATAATATATTATTTGTAATATTAATCGCTATACTATTATATACTATATATTAGTAACGTATAACCTAAAATATGGATGTGTATATTAATTATGATATTAGTTATTATTATATATTATTTATACATTATATATTAGTTAAAAGTCATTGGACCCAACTTTTGACGGTTATTATAAAATATTAATTATAATATAATATTATTATATATTAGTTATAAAATTAATTATTATTACTATTATATATTTACCTAAAATATTGATGGGTATATTAGTTATGATATGAGTTAAAAGTTATTTGACCCAATTTTTTACGGTTATTATAAAATATTAATTATAATAGAATATTATTATATATTAGTTGTAATAGTACTTCGTGGAGAACGAGTTATACTCATTTATTAGAATCAATGAAGAATGGGTTAAGATATTAATTTCATTTTGGTATCCAAGACAATTTGGGGAATCCCAGGGAGAGATTATTTCAATATCCCAGAAATTAGAGGGCACGGGTAGAGAAATTATATTATTAAAATAATCCATTATTTTGGGATTATATAATAAAAAAGTGTTTAAGACCTATACGATGTTTGAATTTTAAAGTAATTTGATTGTTGCAATACATGATAACATGGAATTTGAATTAGGGTTGAAAGGCCCATTTTAAGTTGAAATTTCCTCTAATGGGATAAAAAAATACGACTAATTTAGTCATGGGATAAAAAATATAACTAGAGGGCCTAAGTTAATAATTATATAATATGTCCATTGTTAAAAGTTACGAAATTGTAATAATTTTATTACAATTTTTGGCAAATAGCGCCTAGGTGACCCCTCTTCACTGGTGCGTATTTCAAAACAGAGAGACCCTTAAGGGGGTCACTAAATCCATCTGCAACGTTAAAGTTTATGAAATTGTAATATTGTATTGTCAAAAATTGCAATTATCCAGTGCTTGTCCCCTTGTTTTGAAACACACACCAATGAAGAGGGGGTGCCTAGGCACTCCTTCCCAAAAATGGGGGATGCCTGGAGACCAAATAGAGCTCAAAAGGATAATAAATTAGGGAATATGCGGTGTCTTTGTCTGCTAGTGGTGTTCAATAGTAATGATAATATTAAATTCTTAAATTAAAAGTGGTATTTTCTTGATCTTTCATTTTATATCCGTTTACTTAAATTTTTAACATTATAATTAATTGTTTTAGTATGTTTGAGAGTGGTTCCAACCTCATCAAAGTTCATATGAAAAACGTAGAATTTTAGATCCCATTCAAAATTCAACAGACTTAACAATTTTCAGGATTTCTGGATTGCAATGTTTCCACTGAATTCTATCATGTATGAGGTTAGGGGATTTGCATTTTATCAAGCACATCAACATCTCTATGTACCTTGATGTTGATGGTTCCAATTTTTTAACTCCTCTATCATGACCGTAATCAAAATGTACCCTTTAGTCAAGCAAAATCACTTATTAAGCATGGGATTTTTTTCTTCTAATTCTACCTTATTTTAATGCTTGGTTTAGGAAGTTTCATCAAAGATGTAGGTTGTTAAGTAATATCCTTCGATGACCAACTTTGATATTTGAGGTAGGGGTAAGGGATAAGATCCTAGAGGAGCAGGGCACAGGGTTCTATTGATGAATAGGATCCCAATATAGGATTAATAGTTTACTCTTGCATAATTGTATGTTGGAATTCAAAACCTCAAATAATGTGATGCCCTCTGGAATCATGAAGAAAAAAGGTCCTCAGCTCACATTTCCACATTACAACAACTATGCCATGGATTCACACAATGTTGAAGTGTGTCAAATCATTGAAGAATTAGAATTATGTTTTTTCTACTTTTACAAAAACATCCATGGTTATGCATGTTATGGTTGCTAATGTACATGAGCCTCTCCAGCAACATCTTTTTTCTCTTTCTCCGCATGACCCATGCTCAACAAATCCCCTTTGTATCCAATTTTTTTGAGTTTACGTGTCAGATACTCAAGATTTGTTTCTCCCATCGCAATTATCATTCCTTCCATCATGTTCATTGTAATAGAGTTTACTAAAATAGATTAATTGTAGCATTAATAAACTAATACATAATAACAAATAGTAATATAATCTTAACATCACAACCTAACTAAATGATAAAAATATGTTTTCACTACATATGCCATAAAAGTAATGACAATACATGCCTTTGGATCCTGCAACAGCCTTCATGGCCTTTATCTTCCTCCTCTCGTCTTCCAGAGGTGATGCCTCTGGACCCCCTTGGCTGCCTTTGCTTGTCAATCAAGCCATTTGAGGTAAATGTCAAGAGCCCTCTTAATGAATGAAGCCATACCATTGCAATCAGGGCTTCTCCAATAGGAACACAAGCGCCTCAACTAGGGATAGCTTCAAACCCAATTGCAATAACAAAACAAGAGATTAAGTATAAAAAAAGAAATAAATAAGCAAAATAACTGAATTAATGCATTCAATTAACTCTGGTGAAAGACTAATATTAATATAATATGTTTTTAATACGTTTTAATATTAATATGTTTTAATAATAATATTAATATGTTTTGATAATAATAGTAATATGAATATGTATTAATATTAATGTTTATTATGAGAGAATGATCTCTGCGTTATGTGTTAGGAAATGCCCAACACTTGATCCAGACTAGGATCATCATGAGGAGCTCAGAGCCGGAAAGTAAGATGAAACCAGGAATTGAGAGTTAATATTAACATGTTTTAAAAATTATATTAAATACATAATATAATAATATTAATTTATTAAAAAAGATTCATAAGGCGGGAATGGGAGCAAATAAATTGGGGTCTTTTGGGGGGGGATTTTGCCTTTTTGCATTCATATTATCTTCCACTATAGAGGATCTATAAATTGGCTCATCACTAGGTGAAGAAGGTATGGATTCCTATCTCCCTTTATTTGTTTCTTAGTATCCATGTTTGTGCTTTCTGTACCTTGGTTAGTTATTGATTCCCTTGAAATGGTAAAACTCTCATCCATTCTAAATTTGTCTTGCAAATCAACTAGATTAGAAATATGTTGCTACGGTTGTGGCCATTTTCAATCCCCTGCTAAAGAATGTTCTTACGCACTACTAAACCAAAAAAAATCTTTTGGAGATTCAAAACATTCTGCACCAGAAACCTTTATTTTCAGAAACCTTCTGATAACCTATGCGCCTGCACAATTTCCATGGGTGCAACAAATATACACACTAGGTGATTCCATGAAGATGGGTAACTATTTTTGGCCAAATATGACGATGAAAAACGTGTTAGGATATTTAGACACTTAGGAGTGAAAAACGTGTTAGGATATTTAGACACTTAGGAGTAACTATTTTAAATACTTAATCCGACGGTCATGATATGTTCCCGACATAGAGTGATCCAACGGCTCAACTTCTCTTAGATCAAACCTAACCTTGATCCGTGGCTTAGCACCCGATTGGTCCATGATCTCTATTTAAAGAGCATGGAGGGTCATTGTTTAGTTGATCAATTATGAGAAGCTCATTTGTAACTTTCCTTCTTTGCATAATAAATTGTCCCGTAGAAGCTATTTGGCCGAGGCCGTGGAGTGTTTCCTTCAAAAGGGTTTAAACCACGTCAAAACATCGGTGTGTTGATCTGTGATATGTTTGTGTGAAGTGGTTGCTCTTGGTGTTCGATCCTTTGGTAGTACCCTGTGTACCCGAACAAAACGGAAATTTTACCCATGTATTAAATTGAAGCCCTCGAAACTCATATTTTCCACATGAATTTTGACATGCGGTTAAACAACGAAATGTAGAGAATTATGTTGGATTTCCAATGATATTTTTTTCGAAATATACCAGTCATTTATCATGTCAAATTTTCATTCAATGAAACATGTGTACTTAAATTTGAAGAGCAATTCATAAGTAGTCTGTGTGTGTGCACAATAATTTAATGTTAAAGTAATAATTTAAAAAAATGAAATATGTGAACATGATCTAGACAGAATGCACTAGTGCTTACATATTTTTCTTTTAATTTTTCTCAAAAAATTATATTTATTATTATTTTTCGAAACTGACCAATGAATATTTCAGCCGCATTTTGCACACGTGTGTGTGTGTGTGCACCAAATCTTTTGATTGTTTACATAATTTGCAAAACTAAAAATACCCTTTTGAAGAGGACGCACTTATCTAGTGCTTGTGTATTTTTTCAATTTTTTTGGATGTGTATTTTGATTGTTGTTAATTTATCTTTGAGCTCAATTGAAGTTGTCAACAGGGTTTTTTAGGACAACTTTTGGTAGAAATTTAAAAACAAAAGACATACGAGGATAAAAATTCATAAATTTTATGTATATGAATAGAGAATTCATTGATGAATCCAATGGTATCAAGTTCACCCATTAATGTGCATTTAATGACATAGTTTAAGCCTCTGAAAGGCAGACAAAAATTTATTTCTGTAGTGAAAAGGGCTTTCAGCCTGTTTTTTTAGGCCCTCGATCGAGGTATTTGGTTAATCGATGTATTTAAAATACCTCGATCGAGGGTTAAATATGACCTCTAACTAGGTTTTTACATAGACCTCGATCGAGGTATGTTCAAGCCCTCGATCGAGCAAATTGCTCGATCGAGGTCCTAAAAAACAAGTCGCGAACTTTTTTTTTATTTTTTTCAAAAGCTAGATCGAGCTTTTGAAAGCTAGATCGAGGTCTTGTTTAAACCCTAGATCGAGGTCTTGTTTCAACCCTTGATCGAGGATCCGCAACACAAATTTTTGGCACTTCACTCACCAAAAATCGTGAACCAACTTCATGGATCAACCCCGCTACAAAGGCCCCCACAATTTATTTCTCCCACATGTTCATTCTCCGCGAATTTAAAGATATAGTTCAATGATCTCTCTCATAACCAATTCTCTTTGCATTTTGATCTTCCTCAAAAACATTGATCTAAAGTTGATTTGTCTCTCTTCTTAAAGATTTGTGTCCTTCAAAGCAAGCACAAATTCCGAGTGGAAATCGAACCTGTGACTTGCGAGATTTAAACTCCCTCTCCATCTGTTGTCATAAGCGAAGCAACTCAAATATGATATGACTTGTATCCAACCTCAACGTTAGCGATATACTACAATTTTCTGTGATATGTAGTACTAAGTGATTGGCCATACGAAGATCTTCAGGGTTTTTTTTCAATGATCTGATCTAATAGTGATCTGTGTTCTTCTCTATTATTGACTCGATCTTCCTTCACGCAGATATGTGCCTGACTCTATGATATGCCTCAGATATGAGCAACAAAGTCTCATGAGTCTTGGTAAAATAATTACAAGATAGGATATTAGAAGATAATTCATTCCACCAAGACCCATAGTTAATTGAAATATTAACTAGAATATATTCCCAAGTGCGGTCCTAACTGATGGTTAGGGCTGGCAGTTAACAGCTACAACACGCCCAGACTAACCTTGACTGGGCATACATGAGCTTGGAAAGTATGGAAACATTGGTATCTGTTCACTGCAATCGGGATCGCATTGGCATACCCGGGAGAGTCTCGTGAAGCATCAATGTGGACTGGGTGTTACCTACACTTCCAGTTGCACTGTAAGATCCTATGCATTTAACTGGAATGCCACTCGAAGTACACACTACATGTTTAGTCGCAAGGCATATTCTGTTTTTTTTGAAGATAGGTCACATTGGTTCTCGTTTAGATATGAACATATGCAACAATCGATGCTAGTAGAGCATAAGCAGGTTATAGCCAAGCACACCATGGCTTATCAGGGTTCATACAATTATCATCGATTTGAATTGATAACATAGTAATAATTCACTAATTATTACTAATTATCACTAATTATGAATCTAAACCGTAATGTGTTCATAAAACCGATACTCCAAATTTGGACCACATTAAGGGTGAACAGAGTAAAGCGAAATGTTATCCAAGTCTATGGAGTGAGGAGCAGTTATACTGGTTTCTGGTATTCTAAGATCCAAGGTCCTATCACACACAGACCCAAGCACATGACCAACTCGAACCGCAGGTCTAAGCGTGATCTACACGTGAGACCTACCCCACCGTCCTCCACAATGTGGATATGAACTGGTTTACACCCCCTCTATGCCGAGACCTTTGAAGAGTAAGCGGCTGCCATGTGTATAATACATCTATAACCCTAACACTGGACTTTCAATCTTTAACTATGGGTCTTGGTGAAATAATTAGAACATAAGATATTTGCCAATTAGGATTCTGAAAACAGATTTGAATTGTTGTACCTTTGCACAAGAATTGAAGGATACTCTGATAAAAAGAAAGCACCCGATCTGTTGCAGGATCATGAAATAACTTTTGAGGAGGTGACAACAATCTACACATCTACGATTTGGTATGAACAATAATTCGGCATTGGAAGTAATTCTGAGACTGGTATAATCAATAATTCGGCATGATTGTGGAAGCTAAACATCCACAGGTATGTGATTGTTAATTTACTCATTTATTTGAAATTTTGAGCTGTTAGTAAGTAGTAACTTAGTTGTAGTCTTGTAGAGTCTAGGAGTCTAGACTCAATGACTCATTTATACTTTCTTTTAGCACTAGGAGTGGGGTTGATGCTATTGCTTATCCAACAAGAAAGAGGCCAACTTCAAGAAGTCCAATGGATAGGATTTTCCAACAAGAGGCACGAGAAGAGGTAGACCTCTCCATTGCATTTTTCTTCTACCTCAACTTCATCTCATTCAATGTTGCACAGTCACCATTGTACTTTGAGATGTGTCGATCTATAATGGAATGAGCTCCAACTGGTTATGTGCCTCCTAGTTCAGAGAAGCTTAGAACCACATTGTTGGTTAAGGCAAAGAAGGAGGTGGATAAAATTATTGATCCAATTAAATCAAAATGGTCCACATGGGGTGTTAGTATTGTTTATGATGGATGGACGGATCTAACACGCCATCCACTCATCAATTTCATGGTGTCTTCCACAAATGGATCGATGTTCTTGAAAGCGATGGATGCTCTTGGGAAATACAAGGATACACAATATATGGGTGATTTGTTCATCAAAACCATTGAAGAAGTAGGTGTTGATTCTTGTGTGCAAATCATCACAGACAATGCACCTATTTGCAAGGCTGCTGGCATGATTGTGGAAGCTAAACATCCACAGGTATGTGATTGTTAATTTACTCATTTATTTGAAATTTTGAGCTGTTAGTAAGTAGTAACTTAGTTGTAGTCTTGTAGAGTCTAGGAGTCTAGACTCAATGACTCATTTATACTTTCTTTTATTGATCTTACAGGTATTTTGGACACCTTGCATTGTCCATTCTTTGAATTTAGCACTGAAATCTATTGTTTCAGATGTGCCATGGATTGGCAAACTTATTGAGGATGCATGCCATATCCATAACTTTGTACAAAACCACACCAATGCCCTCACAATCTACAAAGAGTACACACATCTTTCATTGTTGAAGGTTGCAGATACTCGGTTTGCTTCCTCATTCATCATGCTCAAGAGATTGAGAGAGGTAAAAACCGCTCTTGGGTCCATGGTGATTTCAGAGTTTTGGGATTTTTGGAGAAAGTCGAATCAGAATGCTTCACAAAAGGTGAAGGACACAGTATTAGATGATGGTTGGTGGGATAGGGTAGTCCTTAGCATCAAGATCATGGAGCCAATCATTTCTTTGTTGCGGTTTGCAGACACGGACGAGCCCATCCTAGGAGATGTTTATGAGGGGTGGGATTCCATGATTGAGTCCATGAGGACCATTGTTATGGAGAATGAGTGTGCTGATTATGAGACATCGGCAGAGAACTTATGGTCCATCATACAAGGCATTCTTATCTCCAGGTGGGATAAGAATTGCACACCTTTGCATTGCTTGGCCCACTCATTGAACCCCAGGTTCTACGCTCAGGATTGGCTCAGTGGTGGGTTGGGGCCCTCATCCAGAGTCCCTCCTCACATGGATGGAGAGATCTCAAAGGGGAGGAAGATAGCATTTAGACGGCTACTTCAGGATAGAGACCACCTTGAGGTGGTGGAGGAGGAATTTTATGAGTTTTCTAGTGGCACTGGGAGATTTGGAGGATATGAGGTGGTTAGAGACATGGGGGTTAAGAAACCCCTTGTTTGGTGGACAACTCATGGGGCAACATGCCCTCTTCTGCAAAAGATAGCCTTGAGGGTCCTCTCTCAAGTTACTTCATCCTCTTGTTGTGAGAGGAATTGGAGCACATATGGGAACTTGTACAATGTGAAGAAGAGCAGGCTTGAGCAGTCCAAGGCAGAGACGATGGTGTATGTGCACTCCAACCTTCGTCTTATTTACAGGAAGAGGGAGGAGTGGGCGAAGGGAAAGACACGGATGTGGGATGTCTTTCCTGATGAGATGGGTTTGGACAGCAGTACTGAGTTGGCATTAGCCAACATGGATCTTAATGATCCAGTGCTAGAGCCGGTCAATTTTGATGAGGGTGATCGTATGGAGGGGTCATCCTCCACACCAGCAGATGCAGTTAGTCAGATTGGCAGAGAGGAGGAGGAGGATCAGGGCAGTGATGAGTTTGTTGATTCAAGCATGGAGGAGGACTATTGAGTCATTGACAGATGGGATTCTTCCATCTTGATCCACCCCTTTTTTGTATTTACTATTAGACTATTAGACTGCCAGTGCCCAGTGGCATTCCGACATCTATGTAATACAATTTGATTTTGATGACTTAATGAGACATTTGGTTCCGAGTCTCTGACATGCATCTATGTGTCTCAATGTTTCATTGTGATTTGTGATTGTGAATGACAAATGTGTTGTACTTATGATTTGTGAATGATCTGATTTCTATTGAATATTTCATATTTGTAATTGTAAATGTAATTTCTATTGAATATTTGTAATTGTAAATGTTAAATTTTATTGGATCTATATGTCTATATTTTTAAATTTTAATATATTTTAAAAATATATATATGTATATAAAACGTGTCCTACGTGTCCTGATTCCGGGGGTCACCGTGTCCCGTGGGGACACTCGTATTTTGGGGACACTCGTGTCCCGTATCCTCGTGTCAGGTGACTTAGCTATGAACTTATGGGAGAAAACAAAAAGAATTGAAATAGTGTGCATTACAACCTTACAACATCTCTCAGGATAAAGCTCAATATGTAACTATAACACGACAATACAAGAGCACGCCAGCAATAAAATGTAACAGGCACATCAAAATTTCTAATAAAGAAAAGAGAAAATTACAGTCAAAACCTAGCACGCTCATTACATTCAATTAACAATCTATTCACAAAATTTCATGTATTACCAAATAACTCCTGCAAAGTTGAAGCAATGATCCACCTGAGATATAAACAACTTTGATGTTGCAGAGCACATTGGGATATGGTGATGATGGAGAACTGCAATCATCCAACTGCTTTAATATTTAGATAACATCTGTCAAAGGTTGAATCCATCACAATGACATCCAAATAACATTTTAGTTCCATTTGAGGACACAAATATGGACCTGATTCACCTAATAATGTTCATCATTTGTGCTAACAAAAGCCATATGATGAACAAATCTAGAAAGGAATACTTAGTTTTGTTTTCGTATAAACTCTCTACTAATAGTCAAATCCTAATTGGTATACCAATGGCTTTGATACCAATTTATAATTTATCACACTACATAGCAGAATACAACAGAATTATGACAGACTGATAATACTTTTGGACAAAGCACTAGGACCATTAATTGAAACCAGCAAAGTTGAAGTCTACTACAAGGCTTCTGGACACCACAGCATATGCAGACTAGTATATCAATCGTAGCATAACACACCTAAGACACAGAAGATAGAACGAAAATATCGAAGATATGAACCAAACTTTTCATGTTAAAATAGAACAACATAATTACAGGATTACAAAGAATATTAGAACTCTCGACCTTGATTTTCATATGTCTTACAATTAAAAATGCTTCACCCTTTATAATAAAATGAGAGCATCTCGAGGAAGCTAGAAGCTTCAGGAGTGACATGACAATCTATCCGACAAATCTTGAAAAGCGATTACAATCTACGGAAAATATTCAACAAATCACATTGTGGATATTCTTTTGGGAAAGAACCGACGAAAGAAATGACATAAAGAGAAGAAATAAATGGCCGACAAACATGATGGGTCATTGTGATTGTACCAAAAATTACAAGGTGGAGATTCTTCACGAGAACCCACGAAAGACGCTATTCGGGAGGACTATGATCAGAATCAAAGTACTAAGAATCAAATCCATCATAGTTATTATTCCTGTCGAAACTTCTTTCTGGATATACATGAAAAATCGTATTAAGTCTTGCAGAACCATATGGAAAAATATTCTCCATCCAATGTGGAGGAATTTCTCGGAAACAAGCAGAAAATGGTGACAGCCGGAAATATCCCTAGCAAAAGTATTCAGGAATAGAAACCTCACCAAAGAAGTTATTCTCTATAACAAAATCTAACTCTTGCCTAGTGTTTATGTTAGGTTTAATCACTGCAAATTTCCACAATAAGTCAAACTGGAACACACTAAAAGCAACAGCACCTTCTTCTAATTCATGCTGTAACATTGAAATGAACCAAAATGGAGAAGCTTTCCCTAATGCAGAAATTATTGGAACATATAAGAAGAACAAAAGATTCATCCATGAACTCCAGATCATGTAATTATTTTGAATGTCTTCACAATAGAAGCATATAGTGATTTTGCTATGTATTCGAGCAACCCGATGAAGAGCATAAAAATCTATCCACCGGAGGGATGGATCAAAGATGTAGGCATAAAACTGGATCTCTTTTGAAAGCAATGTGTAATGACCAATAACTATATTTACATGTTTGATTAACATGTTGTAATTAATTTCATAACTACGTCTCCCTTCAAAAGAATCAACTATGGCTTGTAGGAGTCTCTGCTGAATTTCTGTTGGAAGACTCTTTATTCGATCTCCAAAAAAATCAATGCAAAAATGCAGATGGAACTCATGGCAAATTTGTACAGAAAATATATTTCTCCCACCACCCTGAGAAGAAGAAGATTCACCCTGGGTGAATACCTTGATATCACGAACTGGAGCACATTACCTGGTAAGCATATATGCTAAAGAGTTTTCTTTACCTGCTTTGTACACAATATCAAAGTCGAAACCTTGGAGCCATAAAGCACATCGTAACACTCTAGCTCTGCCTTGTTCAAGCAATTTTTTATTGTTAAGCATTCCTTTCATGTGCTTGAGATTAGTTCTAACTGTAAAATGTACATTTTTAAGGAAGAGTCGGAACCTTTGTATCCCTTTCTTAAGTGCTAGGATTTCTTTATGTGAGGAGGGATATTTGATCTCAGTGTCAGAAAATGTACCTGAGGTATAAGCACATACTTCTTCATGTTTAGAATGCCTTTGCAGTAAAACAGCTGCCCATACCTGATCAGATGCATCTGTTTCTAAAATATATGGCAGATCTTGATTTGGAAGTGATAAAGGAGGAAGCTATTGAATGTGAGCTTTTATCCTTTCCACTGCACTAGTCATTGTATCTGTCCATTCTATACCTGTTTTAACCTCCATTGAAGCAACTTAGTATCTATTGCTTGATTATGATAAAACTGTCTAATGTAGTTCATACAACCAAGAAATCGCTCAACGGATTTCACAAATGGCAATCTGTTTGGCTTCAGTTCAACAATTTTTTCAGAACATGTGGTTGGAGTGAAACTTTTCCTTGGGATATCTGCAGACCTAAAAATTCTAACATAGTCTGAGCTATGAATTTTTTTTTAGGTGATGAGGATAAAACTATACCATGCTTATATACATATGCATAAAATTCTTCTAGATGCATTTTATGCTCTGCAATATCTCTACTAAACAAAAGTAAATCATCAATATATAAAATGAAAAACTCTAGTGCCCTGAAAATGTCTTCCATCCTTTTTTGGAATTCTGATGGAGAATTATTGATCCCGAATGGAATGACAGTCCACTGATATTGTCCATGAGGAACGATGAAGGTTGTTTTTAACCGATCTTCTGGAGCTATTCCGATTTTCCAAAATTCGCTTTTCAAATCAAACTTGCTATACACATTCGCCTTGGATATTTCTGATAAAAGAAATTCTTTATGAGGTAATGGATACCTAACAGGCTCTAATGCTTGATTCAGAGCATCATAATTTACAACAATCCATTTCTTACCTCGTTTCTGTTCGGAATGTTTATTCACATAAAAGGTTGGAGAGGCCCATGCACTCTTACATGGTTCAATTAACTTTCTTTCCAGAAGCTGTTGTATTTCTTCTTTGCAGGCTTTCTGTTCACTAGGACTCATTTTGTTTGCAGAATCTTTCTGTGGTTTGATCACTGCATTTCGCTTATAAGGAAGATGAATTTGATATTTTCACGTGTCCAAATTGCCTCAGGATAATCTGAAGTGCAGTGTTCTTTTATCCTTTTAGTAATATATGCCAATATATCTTGACCATGGAGATTAGCATGCTTAAATATCTTTTTTTATCTTGGTCATGTCCTCAACAGATTCTTCAACAATGTCTGGCTTATCAACAGATATTTTGATTATGAATTCCGTCTTGACTGGGACAGAAACCTTGGCCCCTTGAATTGTGAATTCAATTGAATTGTCACTCACTGCCATTGGCAAATGTTTTTTAACAATATCATGTCCAAGGAGGACATTTGCTCCTGTATGAGAATCATAATTCTCTTCAAAATCATGGATTAAAAATCCTTCATCTTCTAATTCCAATGACCGAACCAAATCCCACTCAGAGGTATCATACTTTGTACTGAATAATTCAGGGATTTTATGTTGCAATTTTGTTTTCTTTTCTGTACAATTGTTTTCCCAATGGCTTGTATTGCCACAAACATAGTATGAGGATTTCTTCAAAGGTTTAGACCTTTTCTTGAAAACAAATCTGCTAGGTTGTTATTTCTTCTTGGAAGAAAACTTGGAAGATTTCCTTGTAAAAGATTTGGACAATTTGGAAGAATGTGAGAGGGATCCACCACACTTTCGAGTAGAACACTGACAAGTGGAGGAGGAAGCCTTGGGAGGCTTAAGATTAAAACATCCATAATCAGTAGCAGTCTCCCTAAACTGGTGACAAGCTGAAGAAGAGAGGAATACCTGTTTTTCAAATTCTTTTGTGTCTTCATGGCGACACATTCTTTCTGGAGAGTTGTGAGAACATACTGGTGAAGACCTGCTAGGGAGAGATCTTCAATCTGGATGCGGTTGTCACTGAGATATCTGGTGACAAGATCTGGAATCTTACCAAACAGTGATGCTAAATAATGCCTCAAATAGGCAATGTTTTGATGATCTGTGATCTTGTAGAGCATGGATTGCATTATGCAGAAATATTCTTGTAACGAATCAATATTGCACAATTTTTGGGACATAAACATTTGAGCATGGTGCGAAGCATCTGGAGGTCTTGATCCAATAAATTGATGAGGAAGAGCTTGAAACAATGTTTCAAGAGGATCAACATCCTCAAGAATATGTTCTTTTTCTATTGCTGAAAGATTTTCCCACCAAAGCTTAACAATTCCTGTGAAAGCCTAAGTTAACTGAGTAGTTGTATCTTTCCATGTAGACTTGGTTTTTGCTTTCTTCTGTAATGCCCAAGCATTGATTTTCTGAAATAAATTCAGAACTTCATTATGATTCATGCAATCCAAATTAATGATCAAAGTATTTCCAAATCTTTTGGAGAGATATTTGGAAACAATTTTAACTTCAACATTTTTAAGTTCATTAGTCCATCTGACAAATAGACTCCTGTCTCTATCCTGACTGACATCTTGACATTTAGTCTTTCGAGCTTGATTCTGAAAGAAAATTGTTTCAGCTCTAGACCTTTTACCAGGGTTAGGAGCAGAGGAATCTCGCATCTCTGAATCAAAAGAAATTTGTAATGATGCCATTTTAATTTCTTGAATTTCTAGTTCAACAGTTCTCTATTTCATTAATTCAAATTTTTCTGTGGATATTTCAGCGCTTTGTTGAATCCTTTGCAACTGATGAGAACTGAATTGCTTCAAATACTTTTGAGAACTAGAACCGTTAGGATGATATCTGAATTTGTAGCCTTCCTTATCAATCTGACTATACCTTGGAGGTGAGGGAGGCTGAGGAATAGCTGATGGGATATTGTTGATAGCTTTAGCTATGATGTTTAATTTAGACTCAATGTCAACCAACTTATTATATCTTTCTGTATGATCATCATTTAAATGATCTATTGAAGCATGCAAGGTTTGTAGATGCTCTTTGAACTCCAAGACATCTCGAGTAACATCATCGAGGTTCTGAGCAATGCAAACAGACTGGAAGTTTGCATAGTTCTGTAACTTGACTATTTCTGATGATTCATGATCTACTAGACTTCTGAGTTTAACAAATTGCAGATCTGCTTGTAAAATCCATTCTTTGAAAGTAGGAGTTGAGTTGCCTGTGTCAAGTCTTCTTTCAGATAGTCAAAATTTAAACATTGGTAGCTCATAAATTTTATCAACATCTATTTTGGTCAAAGACCAATTGGGTTGGGGATCATATTCTTGTGACACAACTCTGGTATCATATAGGGAATCAAACCTAGTTTTGTTTAATTACTTGTTTAACCATGACCATCGTTTTGTATGTTTCTCTCTACGTACATTTGCAGATTCAGGAAAGTAGAAACTGTTGTAGCTGGAAGAATCCATTTTGTAAATAAAAGATAAGAGGATTGAAAAGATGAAACCTAGAAATTTCAAAGAGTCGCGGCCTAACACAAACTACCTTCCGCCAACGTCGATGAGAACCAGAATTTAACGCCACAATATCCTTCCACCTAAAAAGGGAAAGAAACACATCGATAATTGCAGAGAGGATGAGATGATCGGGAAGAATCAGAACGCACGCTCTGATACCAATTTACCAATTTAGCCTGCGTTCTGATTCTTCCCTATCATTTGTTCCTCTCTGCAATTATTTTTGTGCTTCTTTCCCTTTTGAGGCGGAAGGATATTGTGGGATTAAAGTTTAGTTCTCGTAGGCGTTGGCGGAAGGTAGTTCGTGTAAGGTGCGAAGTAATTCCCATTGAAGGCGCAGTCAGTTGTGTTGAAAAGCAGCGCAATGTGTTATTCCGAGGCCACAACTCTTCAAAATTTCTAGGTTTCAGCTTTTCAATCCTCTTATCTTTGATTTATGAAATGGATTCTTCCAGCAACAACAGTTTCTACTTTCCTGAATCTGCAAATGTATGTAGAGATAAACATATAAAATGATGGTCATGGTTAAACAAGTACTTAAACAAAACTAGTTCTGATTCCCTATAAGATACCAGAGTTGTGTCACAAGAATATGATCCCCAACCCAATTGGTCTTTGCCCGAACTGGATGTTGAAAACATTTATGAGCTACTAATGTTTAAATTTCGTGTTGCTCAATTATTCTGGTTCACTTCAATTAATATCCCAATCACGGTAGGACAGCCTGTCTACCAGGTTCCACTTATCAAACAAGATGATATTGAATGGGGACTAGAAAATGGTTTCAAGTATATCCATATAGGTTTAATGCAGTTTGGTGTCAATCCACTGGTCCGACCCGGACTTAATACTTCATGTTTAACTTGTGTTCTTGATTCTAGATTGAATAAATTTGAAGATGCTTTGTTAGGCGGCTTTCAAAGTCCCTTAAACAATGGTCCAGCTTGGTCATTCCTGGTCCCCAGATACCAAGTCTCACTCATTGATCCTTACATCAATGAGTTTCTGCAAGTCTATATCCAATTCAATGGCTTTGATGTTGCTCCGCAATCTCAAATTGCCTAATTGCATTCTACTATATGTATTCGGTTTGTATCCACTACCATGCCAGCCATTAATCCTAAGCTCACGAAACATGCTCTTCAAGAGGGGGTAGTAGTAGGCTCTGGTAATACTACACCCTTACAGCTTGTATTCTCTCAGGTCACATTACCCGAAGAATGGAACAATACCTACCAACCATTATCTCGGAAGTATCCTGAGTTACACCATTCTGGTTCCAAACAGCTAAGGATAGTTAAATCTACTGATGGTAGCACTAGTCTTCGTTTTGGTCCTCTTAGTCATTTGGTGTATCCACTTCTTCTCCTTCATTTCTTTGTAGAACTATGTCACAACCTCCTAGTTTTCCAAGAAGAATTCCACCATGTATAGAGGTTCAACCATATGATCCACATATGCATCAACATCTCACTAGTCATAGTTTACATCCATCCCCGTCATGCAACTTTTGTAAAGCAAAGAATACTCAAAAAAAACAAAAAACATTTTAGTCAATAGATGGTCTTGCAACCAGTATCTCTGTACATAATGGTCAACACTCAAATTATCTTGAGTGTTCATCTCTCCTTAAAGACACCAAAAGTTTCTCTTTGCTAAGAGAAAAACCAAGACAGTTAGCTCGACTGTCTGAAAGAAGACTTGACACAGGCAACTCAATTCCTACTTCCAAAGAAAGGAGTTTACAGGAATATTTGCAATTTGTTGAAATCAGAAGTCCAGCAGATCCTGAACCATCAGAATTAGTTAAGTTACATAACTATGCAAACTTTTCAGTTTGTTTGCATTGCTCAGAATCTCGATGATGTTGCTCGAGATGTCTTAGAGATCAAAGAGCATATGCAACCCTTGCATGCTTCAATAGATCATTTTAATGATGCTCAAACAGAAAGATACAATAAGTTGGTTGACATTGAGTCTAAATTAAACATCATAATTAAATATGTCAACAATCTCCGATAAGCTATTCCTCAACCTCCCTCACCTCCAAGGTATAGTCAGATTGATAAGGAAGGCTACAAATTCAGATATCATCCTAATAGTTCTAGTTCTCAAAAGTATTTGAAGCAATTCAATTCCCATCGGTTGCAAAGGATTCAACAAGGCGCTAAAATAGCTGGAGAAAAATTTGAATTAATGAAATAGAGAACCGTTGAACTAGAAATTCAAGAAATTAAAATGGCATCATCACATATTTCTTTTGATTCGGAGATAGGAGAGTTCTTTGCTCCTAACCCTGGTAAAAGGTCTCGAGCTGAAACAATTTTCTTTCATAATCAAGCTCGAAACACTAAAGATCAAGATGTTAGTCAAGATAGAGACATGAATCCATTTGTTAGATGGATTAATGAACTTGAGAATGTTGAAGTTAAAATTGATTCCAAAGATCTCTCCAAAGGCTTTGGAAATACTTTGATCATTAATTTGAATTGCATGAATCATGATGAAGTTCTGAATTTATTTCAAAAAATCAATGCTTGCACATATCAGAAGAAAGCAGAAACCAAGTCTACATGGAAAGGCATAACTACTCAATTAACATGGGCTTTCACAGGAATTGTTAAGCTTTGGTGGGAAAAGCTTTCAGCAACATAAAAAGAACATATTCTTGAGGATGTCGATCCTATTGAAACATTTTTTCAAACTCTTGAACAGTGTCAGGGTTAGGTTTAACCACTGCACCTTTCCACAATAAATCAAACTGGAACACACTGAATGCCAGAGCACCTTCTTCTAATTCATGTTGTAACATTAAAATGAACCAAAATGGAGAAGCTTTCTCTAATGCAGAAATTCTTGGAACATATAAGAAGAAGTATGTGCTTATACCTCAAGTACATTTTCTGACACTGAGATCAAATATCCCTCCTCACATTAAGAAATCCTAGCAGTTAAGAAATGGATACAAAGGTTTTGACTCTTCCTTAAAGGTGTGCATTTCACAGTTAGAACTGATATTAAGGACATGAAAAGAATGCTTGCCAATAAAAAATTGCTTGAACAGGGCAATGCTAAAGTGTTACGACAGGCTTGATGGCTCCAAGCTTTTGACTTTGATATAGTGTACAAAGCAGGCAAATAAAACTCTTTAGCAAATATGCTCACCAACGAAGTTGCTCCAGTTCGTGATATCAAGGTATTCACCTAGGGTGAATCTTCTTCTTCTCAAGGTGGTGGGACAAATACATTTTCTGTACAAATTTTCCATGAGTTCCCTCTGCATTTTTGCATTAATTGTTTTGGAGATCGAATAAAGAGTCTTCCAACATAAATTCAATAGAGACTCCTGCAAGCCAGAGTTGATTCTTTTGAAGGGAGACACAATTATGATATTAAATATATGTTAATTAATCATGTAAATATGGTTATTGGACATTTCACATTGCTTTCAGGAGAGATCCAGTTTTATTCCTACATCTTTGATCCATCCATCCGGTGGATAGATTTTTATGCTCTTCATCAGGTTGCTCGAGCACATGGCAAAATCACTATACGCTTTTATTGTGAAGACATTCAAAATAATTACAAGATCTGAAGTCCATGGATGAAGCTTTTGTAAGGGGTCTCTAAATCTATCTGCAGTGTTAGAAATGAGTAAATTATAGATCACCTCATGGGTCACATGAACTCAACTATATATATTTGACACCAAATTAGCTATAAAGCTGCTATGGCTTCTATATTATATCATCATCTTGAAAATTCCCTTAGGAACTAATTACTTTGAACTAAATCCAAGCATGGGAATTACTCCATATAGTCAATTTATATTAATAGACTTTATATTGCACAATATTGAGATATTTAATTTGGGGATCAACTAATTAGACAATTGACACCAAATTAACTATATATATATATATATGACACCAAATTAGCTATATACATATATATATATATATCATGATGACGTCAACGTAGCTTATAGAAAGCTTATGCTTATTATATATATCAACATCTTGAAAATACCTTAGGAACGTCTAATTACCTATGAAATGCAAGTCTTTTTTTTTTTTTGATAGCAAAAATGAACAAAGTGCCTCAACTTTCTTTCTCCAATTTAACCAAAAGACTAGAAAGTACTATTTCAGTAATCCAACAAAAAATGAAAATAACATACCAAATCGAAAAATATTTTTTTCTTTTTCTTTTCAACTTAAGCAAACCTATGAGCAAAAATGAAAAGACAAACTTCTGTTTCGAATGCAATAAATCTAATTCTGAAAAGAGAATCAAAATAAGTTGAGAGAAAATAAAAAATATAAGAGCTTTCCCTAACTTTTGGAATACTTTGAGAAGGCTAAAATGTGCTTAAAATTTTCAAGGAAATAAAAAGGAAATTTGTTTTAAAACCAAGAAACCGAGCATTGATATTTTCAGCTTTTTCAAAGGTTCTTAAACGATTTCAAAACATGAAAAACTCTTTGCAACCATTCCAAGTAATCTGCTTAGAATGAAGATAATAAGGAAACTTCTGATTTTCACACTAATGTACTCAATGAATTTGAGAATTATGCCACTCTTTTAACCTTAATTCAGATAACTAGAGAATATTTGCTACTGCAATCTTCAATCAATTATAAATTCTCAAAAAAATTAATCACCCAAGATCTCGAGACAACACACAAAACCACACCAAATTTGCAAAAATCACAACAACTAACTGTTAGAGGGATGAGCAGTAAGAGTGAACAAAGCAGGTAAACTGAGAGGGAGTCACAAGACCTACGCTGTTGGGAGCGGGAGCGAAGTGGAGAGTGGGAGCGGGAGCAAAAAGCGAAATTTTCAAAAGCTTCCGTTTTGGGAGCATTTTTTTATATAATATATATTTTAATATATTTTGATACATATAAATAAATAAAAAACATGTATTATGCCAAATTAGCTATAGAAAACATGAAAACATAGAATCTAGATATTCATATAACCATTTAGTACACATTGATATAACATTAATCATCTATATTCTAGGAGCTATAACTTATAACATTGTCATTAAATGATCATCATCAAATCATCAATCATCAATCATCAACAACATCAACCTTCAAATTTCAACATATAATATTTGCCATCAAACTAGGCCATAATGTTTACAAAATAAGCCAACCACCAAAATAAACATGAAGATGAAATACAAAGTACTATGAATCTACTAAGCTTTCCGCTTGCCACGAGAAACTTCCAATTTCTTTTCTCGTGGTCTAGTTGGAGTAAGTGCGGGTGGAAGTGATCATGGAACATGAGAAGAAGATGAATGGCCTCCACGGGATGAACTTGGACATTGTGAAGCTAAAGGAAAAACTCCTGCATCCGGAAAGCTGCTTCTGCTTGGGGGTGGCATCTCTGTACGGGTACCTGTAATTGGATCATCACGATCACCCAATAGTTCATCCTCCAAGGGATCTAATGCTATGGCTCCATCCTCCACATTAGCCTCCTCTGGATTGTTGTCCCAAGTCAAAAATGTTCTATCATTCTTGGTCGCCTCACAATCATGGGACAACCACCTCAAGTTGTAGTGCACATAAACCAAGCTTTCTGTGCGATCTACATTCAAACTGTTTCTCTTTACACTGTGGATGAAGTTGTAGGTGCTCCAACACCTCTCTGCAGAAGAACTATTAACAACCTGTGATAGCACCCTCACCGCCAATTTATGCAAATATGTGGCTCCAGAACCATGCATTTTCCACCAAAGGATAGGATCCAATCTGTCTCAATCTTTGGTTGCAAACAAGGAACCAAAGCGTCCATGCTCACTTATGTATTCGCTCAATTTACTCCGTACTTGAGAACACTCTTCCTCATCAGGGACCAACTTGTCTAATGCTTGCATATACCCTGCAGCAACCTCTGGATCTGTGTGGGGTTTTTTCCTAACTCCACCCCCAGGTGCAGGTTGGGCCAACCAAATTGGAGAATAGTATTTTGGGGTGAGGACATATGCAAGGGCATGGAGTGGAACATTTAGATTATCCCACCTTTTGACCACATGTTTATGAATATGGCCATACAAAATTGCATCTCTTTGCTCAACAATGTCTTTCATTTGACCAAGCATGCTATCCATCTACTCATATACCTCCGCAATCACCGACTGATCTCTATCTGCAAAACAAATCATGTTATAAACTGGCTTGGTGAACTGCAAAACATACCTCACCTGTGACCAAAAATGACCTTCAAGAATGGTGTCCTTCACCTCCTGAAAGTCACTTCTATCTGATGTGCTTGCAGCTCTGTCTTTCAATTCCTGCCATAGATCACTTGAGACCATACTAGCCAATGCCTCTCTTAGCTTAAAAAGCCTCCTGAGGGTGAGGTAGCAGCTAGCAAATCTAGTCTTTGCAATCTTCAATAGCTGCAAATTAGAGTGATTGCGAAAAATGTGGTGGGCCATGCTATGATTGGTAATAAATTTGATCATTTTCTTACCTCTCTTGTACAAGGCACCAATCCATTGGTAATTAGGGTCCTTCATCTTAACAATATCATGCATCAAAAGGTTCAATGTGTGAACCAAACACCCTGACCAAAATATGTTGGGATACTTATCCTCAATGATAGCTCCTGTTTCCTTACAATTAACAGCGTTATCAATGATGACTTGAATGACATTGTATGGCCCAATCTCCTGAATGGTTTTAAGTAAAGGTTGTGCAATATTAATAGAGGTCTTGTAGCGATTTGAGTAGTCATGGGCTGGAAGGAAGACCGCACTGCTAGCAGAAACGCGGAGAATATTTATCAATGGCTTGCCTTTAACATTTTTCCACCCATCAGATACAATGGATACCCCATAGTTGGACCAATCATTTGTGAATTTTCCAAGAGCACTATTGATTTTGGCTCTTTCCCTATCAAGTCCCACGGTTCTAGCTTTGTCATACCCAGGGCTTCTGTATCCTTGAGGGCCACCATTGATGGCTTGTACCATTCCATTCCAATAGGGTGAGCGAAGAACATTGAATGGCACACCACATGCATACAGAAACCTATAAACTTTTGAATCCACATCATCTCTACAACCTTGGTCAAGGAAATCGGATAATGTTCTTCGCATAGGCGAGACTCCATGGGGAGATGAGGCTCCCAATCGATCCAATGATGATCCAACTCCACTACCAAACATTCTCTGTGGGGATTCAGAATCAACGCTCGATCTCTTGGAGTTGTTTTGAGTGGCCTCTTCTTCCATCTTGTATTTCCTTCTCTCTTCAGCTCCCACTTTGTCATGATTTTTTGACTCCATGAGACTTATCTTCATCGCATGGAATAACCCCACACAAATGCTTTCTCACCCGGGTATATGAACCTGTGTATGTTTTATTACAATGGGGGCATGCAAACTTTGTTGTTCCACCCCCTCTCCCTCACCCTTGCCTTGTCACATACTTCCACAAAGGTGTTGTGTTTTTTGGTTTTTGCCCCACATCACCCTCATTCACATCATCATAACCCTCTTCCCCTCCATCCTCTTCTCCTTGGTATGCATCACTCTCTACCTCTTCCCCATCATCACTACCACCACCATATCTACTTCCCAACACCATCATAATGAGAAGAAATGGAATGAAAAACCAAAACCACATACCTATCATGTTTCTTGATTCAATATGAGAGTCACTTGTTCCCTGCAATAGAATGATGGAGAAGAAGAAATTGGAAAGAGTAGGAAAAGAGAAGTAGAACATTGCAAGTTTTCCATTTTTTAACATAGTGAAAAAAATTGCAAAAACAAACAAAGATGAGTTTTTAGAGCCTACCTTTTAGCTCTTCAATGGTGGTTGAATGTCTCTATGGAAGCTTCAATCTCCATTGCAAGCTCTCCCCTTCAATCTCCCACTCAAAGCTCAAAGCTCTCAAACAACTAGTAAACTCACTCCAAGCTCAAAGCTCTTCTCAATCAAGCAAATGAGTAATGGAATGAGTCCAAATGGACTCATTCACCCTTTATTGGCCCAAAGTAAACTAGCCCATAAAACCCCCCCCCAAAAAAAATACAAAAATCGAAATTTTTTTGCCTTGAATCTGCCGAGCCCGCAAATCGTTTTCGGGTTCGATTTTTAAGGGAGGAATCGATTAGGGTTCGATGAGGAATCAACGATTCCGGGTCAATTCCTCATCGAACCCTAAAAAACCAGGGATCGTTTTTTTCGATGGAGAAGTTAGACTTACGGAATCCATTTCAGACGGAATCAATGAGGAATCGCGATTCCGGAATTGATTCCTCATCAATTCCGTCCGGAGCGCGGATTGGGATCGATTCGTAGAGGGGAAAGCAATTCCCAGTAGCGTAGCACAAGACTAAATGTACTCGTGAGGGATTGAAATTGCCCACGACCAGAGTGACAATCGCTTGACTAGCTAGGACTCAAATCAAACTCTAAACTTCACCAACACTCCAAAGACAAAGCACATTGTGTTTAGGAGATTACATGGCCGTCAAGGACAATATACAGAACTCAACAAACCAGGCCAAAATCAATTTGGGAGATTTTTTAAACCTATGCACCAAGTTTTGAAGGGCGACGCGCCCTGCAGGTGTACACCAGAGCATTGGAAGCCCAGTGACACGCTTTGCACACACGGGAAGTGCATCAGTGACACAGGTTGTAAACGGGAAAAAGGAGTCAACGACGCAGGATGCTTTAAGGTAAAGTGCGTCAAAGTTATAGTGACGCAGGCATAAAACTGCCTTGGTGCGTCAGGCAAGACTCAAGTATGGAAAATAAAAAATCTCAACAATAAAAAAGATAAACGGCTTAATAAAACATCTCAATCAGAGTCTGGATCAGCCAGAATCTCTTTGATAAGTAGATCCAATGAAAAAAGAGGCAATTAAGAGGCTAATCGGAAGGAAATCAAGAAACCAAGAATTACAAACAAATCAAAACCTATGGGCTATCTATCCCCAGTACGGTCGCCAATTTTGTTTGCGGACAATCTGTAAGTGCGGACACAAACGGATCTCCCTAGTCGAATGGATCAGATCTAAAACAAAAGAAGTACACAATACATATAACTTTCCTAGATTGATCAAATTGCAAAGTAAGTCAGGACATAACTCACCTTATGAGCGCAATTCCTTTCTCTTTGTTTGATTCAACTCCTTGATCTCCAGACCTTTAGCTGCAAAACAACATGAAACAATTGAAAACAAACAAGTAGTGATAGCATATAATCATAAATCAATCCAAATTAGAGGTCAAAGAAGCCAATCCTAAACCTTATAATGACAAGATGTTTATGGAAAAAATTTGCATTAATGTAATTACAGAAAGTACAAAGAGAGAGGTTACAATCGAGCTTTGACGTCGTAACACCTTCCGAATGATTCTAGCCTCAAAGATCAAAGCTTTTGCCTCCTATGGTTGAAAGGGATCTCCTAGCAGAATTTCACTAGCTTGTAAGTACTCTATCATTCCTCCTCTTGCATGTAAGCACATTATCCTTCCTCCTCTTAGCCATGGAGAGGAGGTTCATATTTATAGGCCTAAAGAGACAGGAGAGGTTGAGGATTTGTGGGAGAAGCTTAAAGGATCATTCCACTAGGTAAGGAGAAGTCGATGAAAACATCATGGCCCTCCTTCGATGGGTTTATCCTTGTCGACTTCAACACATCATCCAAGGATTACACCTAGAAATCAGTCAAGTACCTTGGGCCTGCATGCGTCAATGGTAGGTTACCTCTCTTTCAACAGTAAGTTCACATCATTGACTTCTGATTAAAAGATTCCATCGAATGTTCGACCTCAACTCATTGATTCACATTCGGCGATATGTACTATGATACCTTGGGGATCATTGACATCAATGGTAATTTCCCTCGTACTTGTTAACGGTATACATTAATGACCGATAATTAAGTGGTTTTTACCATGTTCGACTTCAAAACATCGTAATCACATCGTTAGATTCGTATCATTACGAGTTCGGCTTGAAGACCCTGAGTTAACTTATGTATCTTACCCAGGCTGCGATGGAGATTTTTTGAGTCATCAAACGGATCCACTATTGTAGTAGTCGTGGCTGTGTAATTATCTCATCATGGATCTACGCTTGTGTCTAGCATCCATGATTGTGTTCAGTCAGTTTATGCTACCATGGATCCCTAGCATGGTTTCCAATTTTGTTTGTAGACAATCTGTAAGTGTGGACACACACAGATCTTCCTAGTCTGAATGGTTTGGATCTAGCACAAAACAAATACACAATACATATAACTTTCCTAGATTGATCAAACTGCAAATTAAGTCAAGATATAACTCACCTTGTGAACGCAATTCCTTTCTCCTTGATCTCCAGATCTTCAGCTGCAAAACAACACGAAACAAGTGGAAACAAACAAGTAGTGATAGCATATAATCATAAATCAATATAGATTAGTGGTCAAAGAAGCCAACCCTAAACCTTATAATGACAAGATGTTTATGGAAAGAATTTGCATTAATGTAATGACAGAAAGTACAAAGAGAGAGGTTACAATCAAGCTTTGATGTCGTAACACCTTCCGAATGATTCTAGCCTCAAAGATCAAAGCTTTTGCCTCAGATGAAAGGGATCTCCTGCCAGAATTTCACCGACATGTAAGTACTCTATCCTTCCTCCTCTTAACCATGGAGAGGAGGTTCATATTTATAGTCCTAAAGGGATAAGAGAGGTTGAGGATTTGTGGGAGAAGCTTAAGGGATCATCCCACTAGGTAAGGGGATCGAGAGCCACCTTTACTAACATGTAGGGATAAGCGTCCATGCAATCAAAGGTTCGAGAAGTTGCTCGAAGATTCTCTTTTTTCCATTTTAACCAACAACGACGCACCTTGCACAAAGACAATACATGTGATTGAAGGGTGGTGCTCCTTATACAAAGGTAGTTGTTGTCACCGACGCACTTTGTTAATGCGCAGAGCGCATCACCTAAGGTCTGACGCACCTTTACAACGAGCAGGGCGCGTCGGAGTGACAACAAAAGGCTAAAATGGTTAACATCAACTCTCCATTTAGTCATTAAGACCAAGTGCTTTACAAATTAAGGCATATAGAGGACACATAACTCATGATGACGAGATTTTGGTGTAACAAATTTGTTGTTTGGGATGGTGCCCCCCATGTCCGAAGTTCTTATGATGGCAGCCTGTAATGTTGCGGGTTTGAAAACCTTAACCCAACCACGCAGTGGCCCAAAAAAATCCCTCAGTGAACAACATAATGAGTAGAGACTCTAACACATTCACTACCATAACTGTAAGCCTTTAAAACTATGAATTGCAGGCATCCAATGCACTTATCTGTTCGAGTTGTGCCAACTTCCTGAAGAGCAGGTCTGAATCTTTCTTGTCAAACCTATCGATCAGCCTGAACGTGAATTCCAAGTAAGAAGTAACACTAGCATGCCCCAATGTAACCAATCCATGGTATCACCACTCATGTGCCTCTCCCTCTAAATGTAATGTGACATATCTTATCGACTTGGACTCCCGCATGGGATCGAGTTAGAAATATTTATCCAACTTATGAACCCACGACCTCCTTGTGCACTTGTTGGATCCAACGAAGAATGAAATAGTCAACTTTCCAACATTCCACTGCAGGTCGATGTTTGGTTAACCCCTATTGAAGTCCTAGGGTTTGTTCCTATACTTGATGTTGCAGAAATCCTAAAAAGACATCACGACATGAAACTTTTCAGTAAGGTCTTGATACACACCCAAATAGTCTGTAAAATTGTCCCCTAGTAATGGATTCCCCAGATTGACAACTGGATGCTCCTCCACAAACTAAGGGAAGAGAGGTCTAGGTGTCATTGTAATAGTCGCTCGAGTGTTCTGCTAAGTAGCAACATTAGAGTTGATTCCCTTTGCATTGTTCCCATTGTTCTGATTGTTGCCATTATTGTTTTGTTTGCCATTTATATTAGTAACTAGTTTCCCCTTGCTAATTCAAAATGTTGATGGGGTCACCCTTAGGTGACTCTCTCCTGCTTGTCTTATTTCTGCTACACTAAAGTGGATCAATCTTGACTCCCATTTCTTCTTCTTATGTTTCTAACAACTCCTCTTTCGTTGACTCTACTTGATACTCTTCTCAAAATTCTGATATAAACACATTCACAGGCTCTCCCCCCCGCCTTCTTCTCCTATAGGTTGGCTTCTCATTGTTTTCGGGATTCATAAAATTGCATGAAATCGATAAACTGGCAGAAGAACCAACTTTGATACCACTATAATACGAGCCCTTTGTCATACACTGATTATGGTTTTACTTTCACTAATTTAGCAACTGTCCTTTTTTGAGTAGTTTGTAAAACACTTTGGAACACACCATTCTTGACCTACTTCTTGGTTTAGTTGTATGGAATTAAAGTTCATATGTCGAGTTTACTCCTTATTTATGAGTGCAAAATAGAAGTACTAAATAACTAAATAGAAACACTATTGTTCAACATCACAATTGTTGATACACAGTGAGTAAGTGAGGACAATTCTCAGAACTAATAATTGTAGGTGACTATTATGCTCAACAGTTATAATCAGCAAATAACATGCCCAAAATACATAGTGATTTCAATAAAACAAAAACTTGGGTTTTTTCCTGTAGATGACAGCTAGCTAGAGTAGCTTAGCCCTCTTCTTTGGAACACAAATGGTGAAGAGAACACAAAATTTCCTCCATAGCAACTCGATTTGATGGAATATAATGCCTTAGACTAAGTTTTGTTGCTTGATACAGTGATTTTGCCCGACGCTGATCCTTATGTGGTGCCACGAATTAATTATTAGTGATAATGCTTTTTAGTTGAAAGCTTGACAGTGGTCCTGTTATCACATATATAGTAGCCGGGTTACCATACATTTTTTTATTTTATTCTAGTACACTATTCATCCAGTTCCCTTGCATTGAAATGTTGAGATGAACATCTACTATGGATCATTATAAGATTTTGGACAACAGTTTTATTCCCCATGCCATGACTGAGTCTCACGACACTCAGAGAGATGACCGATGTAGCTATTTAGCCATTTGTACAGAGCAGTCAGTAGTGCCCAGAGTTACAGCAACAGTTTCAGAGGACAAATGATGGTTCATATGATGAGCATTCAAGTATATGACTCAGCAAGTATGGTGTTGTGGTTATATTGCTTTTATTTTCATTCTCGTAGCATGTCTTAGCATTTAGTATCATGATCTGGCGATCATATAGATATGTGGACCTGGTTGTACTTATATATATATCTTACTTGTCCCTACTCAGACTTAGAAGTTCTTGGCCTATACTCATTGGTTTTACCCTCCTTAGGGAGAATAGAGGTGATCATTCCCACCATACTTTGGCTTGCTAGTGTTGGTTTCATTATTCATTGTCTCCGTCCATCCATGACTTGCCCAGTTTGTTCATTACCTTGACTTACTGCTTGACTAGTGGCATGGAGGACCTTCCCCCACTGTAGCCTCTATATTGGATAAGCTTCCCTGTTTATTATGTCTCGGCTCTGAGTTGGTGACAAAACTTACCTATGGTGAGTTGGATTTCCTTGTGAATTCCCCCTAATCACTAAAGATGTTGTTGGCTAAACCTGAAACTTTTAGTGCTGCTATTAATGCAAAGTATGGAAATGAAATGTTATATCTTGTATGAAAAGCCCATTCATGCAATGTGTTTCTAAACACACATGAATGAAAGGCAAGCCAAATGAAAATGGCTATGAAATATCAAATGTTATATCTATTGTAAAATGTAAATACCTAGGTAAACAAGCTGTCTATGACACACCTAGAAGTGCTCAGGTAAACAAGTGCCTTGAAAACACACCTGCAGCATGAAGCATAAATTAAATGTAAATCTATGCAATGTGTTTGTAAACACACATAGATCAAAGGCTATGGAAACTCTAAGCCCAAAAAGCAATGGAACTTAAATGATATATCAAAAAGATTGCTGGCCTCATTTGTATTAGGGATTGTGCGCATCTGTGTAAGGTGAATAAACACTATTTGAACAACTTATCCATTTGTGAGACACCGCCATTCCCTGTGTTGTTCCTTGTCCATTATATGCTATGGTGTGTATTCCCTTTTCCATTTCCAAAGTGTCACAATGTTAAGTCAGTAAGTAATCCTTTGACCTAGCCAATTGTTTCTTAGCCTTCACCCTTCACTAGCAAATTGATCACAACTATGAAGTGAGTATGACCTTGAAAGTCTAGTATGAGTAATAAATAATAATTATGACTTATTATATTTGGATTTAGATCGCCAGTAATGATTACTTCTTGTTATAATTGCTAACTAAATGGATTGTAAAGCATGTCTTCACCTTGGACACCTTACAGCATCTTGATGACAGTTTGAGTCATATTTTGGTCATGTTTACTTGGTCAAACCTCAGTTTGACCAAAAGTTAACCACAGGACATGAGGTGGCAGACCTTGGATGTTACAGATAGATGATATATGGTCTGGTACAGGTCACCATGGTGGGCTTATGCAGTGGTTTCAGGCTTATGATGATGATTTGTGCTTTTTAGCACTTTTACAGATTATTATTATCTAGTCTACCGGATATGATGAATATTTATTTTGGACCATGCAGAGGTTTATATGGTGTATGAGTAAACATCTTAGATGGATTTGGCCCTTCTGAGTCCAATGAGACAGTCTGTTTTCAGTTCTAGGCAATTACAGTGATGATTGAGCCTCAGTTGGCTATCCTAGCGCAATTTTGGTCTGTTGGAGGCACTGTCGGAGCAGTGATGAGATTTACTTAGTTCACCTAGGGCGTTGTGCATGGAGGGGGTGGTCCACCCACTTGTTATTACCATATTACCCCCCTCCCAAACTCATTGGTGAGCTCACCTTGACAACGCAGGCACTTCAGGAGGCAGTTTGGGTAGTTTCACGTTGCCCAAGGCAGTTCAAAAATGGTAAAAATGGCTACAAAGGAATTTGATTTGGGCTACTGAGGAAATGTTATGGCATGGGATGATCAGTGATGACGAGTGGTTTGTCTTCCACACCTTCTCCAGCAATTTTAGTTTCATCAAAACCCACATCCATCACTTATGGCACTTTTTGATGATTTCTGGAGCCTCCTAAGGCTCACGATTTGGTACTTTGATGATTATTTTATTGATATTGTGCTATGGGGATTGACCAAGGGTGTCTAAAATTACCCCTTGGACCCACCATAAGCTAGATCTATTAGTTTTTCATCATGATTTGGTGGGATCCCCTCTTCGAGGGTGAGTTTGTCCACTTATTGTATTATTTTATTAGTGATCCATGTATTGTATTGTTGAGCTCATCTCAACCATTGATTAGATCTTTTGATCTTTTAATCTTGGCCACTCATTTGAAAAGTGGTTAGATTGTGGACTCTCTCCCTCCTATTTAAAGGAGGGAGTTTCTCATTGTAAAAGGGTCTTTGGCTCTTGGAATCTTGATGTAGAAAAATTTTCTTGTGGAAATTATTGTGGTCTCCTTTGCATCTAGTGTTCCTAGATGGTGATTGGAAAGTCTATTGCATCCTAGCATTTGGGTATTTGTGGTAAGATCTATCTTTTTGGGAAACTTTTGTCTTGTCTACAGGAGGGCGATTTCACTTGGGCGTTTTTGCAAGGCTTCTTCAACTCGCTCCACTTGGCATTCGCTTGTATCAGGGGGTTATCATTGAGATCATTGTGATCTATGCTATCTTTCTGTTATTTCTCTTGTGGCATTAGTATTATCTCTTGTTTGCAGTAAATCTGATATTGTTGACGTTTATTGTGCAGGAGAGAAGGCACATTGGCTTCCTTGGGCAATTCAACTTCATAGAAAACTACCTCAAATCGCTCCAAATTGATCGGGTTTGCATATATCATCATCATCAAGGCATCTACAAGGTTATCCAAGTAATATCCACAGGTTTGTTCTTCTTGTCTTGGCTCCAATCCATTGACATAGCTACTTCATTAATAGAACCCCTAATTTACAAACCCTCATTTTACATTTTTTCAAATCTAGTAAGATCCACTTGGACTTTGGGTATAAAATTTAAAACCCACCTCTACAGTATCCACGGCAATTCGGATCTGTAGTTTGGTGTGATTTGGCCTCCATTGGACCTACTTTCCAAGGCAAAGAAGCCTCTCCAAGGGAGGTCGCACTCCTTGGGAGAGGTGAGTTTGCAGGGATCTAACACCTGGGTAGGTGAGATTCCACTTGATCTATAATCTACACATTCAATAACCTACCCCTAGTGTGTCACTTCAATGATTTTGACCTTGTGGGCCCCATTCCTCTTTTTGAGGGTTGTGCCCTGCTTGGGTCACTTTGTGGCATACTTCAATCTCAAATCTACTGAGATCCAGCCATTGGATGAACCTGATCTTTTAGATCCACCTACCTCAATACCTCAACATTCCAGATCCGTAATTTGGTGGACATCCGACTCCATTTGGCCCATTTCCCAATGCACTGATCTTTCCCAAGCTAATTCGACTTTCTTGGACTGTTGAGTTTGTTTGTGGTTTGATCCCTGTTTTGGTAGGTAGATTGAACCCCTTGCCTTTGTCATATCAATCAATCAAACTCACTATTGGTATTGGTTAGCCCCAATTTAGTCCTTAACTACCCTGCACTGGACACAGTTCCCAAGGCAGTGGATTCTCAATTGACTAGTTCCCTAATCCTGGATCTTATTTTAAACATCATAAGTCACTATTCCACCCATAATAGACCAAAGATACACTGTTTAAACCCATTAATCCAAACTATTATTCATCTTGTGACTTCTTCAATAGATCTAGGGTTCAGCATACACCTTACGTACTTCAACTATGCTTGACTTGATTTGGTGTTTTGATTTGGTCTCTCCTGTCGGGAGTAGATCTGGGTCTCCCCCTTTGTTGTCTTGGGCTAGATAACGTAAAGTGAAGATTTCCTCGATTGGCGTGACAACCATCCATTGGGAGTCGAGGCCATATTGGTTGCACCTCTTTGGTTGCCCCTCCCTTCTGTCATCCATCTTGGATTCATCTCTAGGGGCACCTACAAGTTTGGTGATAACAGGTCCTTCTCTGGTTCCAAGAATTAATGGTTTGAAGTAAACTTGTCCCCCTCATCTCTTGATAGTAAAATTTCCCCCCACAAGTAGATGAAGTCATACTTCCTCATCAAATGCACCCTTCCTTCCAAAGCACTACAAAATATGAACTTTTTTACATCTGTGGCAAAATTTCAATAATATTATACGACCATGAAGCTCAGTAAATAAATATGAGTAATATATTCTTCAAGATTGACTAGGGTGGATGGTTTCACTACCGAAATTGATATTCACCCTTAGGGGTTTTGTTCCAAGAATAACTAGGTACTAGAACTCTCCAAAAGTAATTTTTAATAATAAGAATAGCATAAATGAATGTAGGAAAGTGACTTCTCCTCTTCTTATCTTTATTTGACCATTTTATGGGCACTTTTACCTTGTTCTTCTTTTAATTAATAAAGTGATTTTTTCATTAGTCATTGTATGAGTTCATTACTCAACGTCACTTTATATAAATACATTTTGTCCTAGTGACAATAAATTATAAATTAAATCTCTCACTTGTAAATTGTCGTCCACAAAAATCAAATGGACTAATTCGTCATCCCCTAGAGTGATCAAGCAGGAAGGGACATGACAATTTGCAATTGCTCAAGCACAAGCAATCTCGGAAAGGGAGGATTGTCATGTCCCTTTCATGATAACCACTAGAGGACGACTTATTAACCTATTCAGATTCTCGTAGCCTATAGTCGACAAAAAGGGAATCAAATCATTATTAATGTCACTTGAGCCAAAAGTAAATTATTAAGTGATATTGAATAATTAATTCATAAAATGACTTTAAAAAAAGTCACTTAAGTTAAAAGTTGTTGAAAAATGTAAAAATGGGACAAAAAGATCAAATGAGTATAAAAAGGGAAATGAGCTCATTATCTCATTAATTCATGTTATTCTCACTTTCCAAAGATATTTTTGGAGAGCTCTTGCGGCTTATTGCTCTTGTGACTAATGCCCTAGAAATGAATATTGATTTCGGTAGTGAAACCATCTACCCTAGTAAATCTTGAGAAAAATATCACTCATATTTCTTCGGTGAGCTTCATGGCCATACAATAATATGGAACATTTGTCTTAGATATGAAGAAGTTATTAGTATTTCAGTGTTTGGAAAGAAGGACGCGTCGGTTAAGAAATATGTCTTCATCTATTGTGGTGGTCGAGTTACTACCAAGAGAAGGGAACGCATTCACCTTCACTCTACTGCCATCCTCTACATTTTCCTTTAAAGGACAAATATCTCATGCTAAAGACAAGGGAATTTTCACCTTAATGCTAAGGCCAAACTCCTTGGTGAAGACTGTATGTTGCACTGTTGATTGTTTTCTTAATTGTGGGAACTAAATCATGGGACTATTTTGAAGAGCAAGATACCAAGAATAGGACGCATTCCTTCCCTTTTGTTGGTCACACTTGTGAGAAGAAACACTACACTCCTGTATAGGTTCAGTTGGGGAATTTGTAACAACCTCTTTGTACCTGGGCACATTGGGGCCTAACCTCTCTTCATTGGATTTCACCTCCACATCTAGGTCATTTCAAAGTATATTATATACATCTTGTGACTGTTGCACATAGTTCTGAGCTTGGAATTTACGCTATAGTCAATATTAAGGGACTAACTTACTTTAGACACTCATAACCATACATCTGGTCCATTTATAGTCATTAGAGCAACAATAACAAGAGTAGTCCCCTTCTTAAACACTTTCTAGGTTTGATATTTAATGTAAATCTAATTTATTTAGAAATTAAAGTCATTGTTACAATTGGTTTGAATTTACTAGATTTCATATCCCATTGTTAATTGTTTAAATGTAAACTATAACTTCACTTCCTGAGCAAGCAAAGCCAATAAATCAGTTCCGAGTTCGTTTATTCATGTGCAATTGTTGTGTGAAAGCAAAAACAAGAACCTTGCATTATTATTTTACTAAATTGAAGTGAGGACAAATCAAGTGTGTCTTTCAGTGCTAGTATAGTGGAGTAACTTAAAGTGTTTAGCGAAAGTTCTAGGTCAAACAACAAAGCACAATTAATAATAAAATTTAGCTCAATCTTGTTTGGGGACATTACAATGACATCGGACCTGATGTTCTCGCTAGCCTATCAGTTGAATGCAATTTTATAAATCCATAGGATAGTGAGCATATCACTTATAGGAGAAGAATAAGGGGAGAACCTACACACATCTTTTTATCAGATTTCAAGGAAGGGGAACAAGTAGAATCAGAAGACGAGCACTTAAAAGAAGAAGAATAGGAGCAATTAAGGGAAGAAGAAGAGATGCAGCATAGGAATGGGCTATTTGGGGGCAATGGAAATGACAAAAATAGAGAGGATCCACATGAGGGTAGTACCATGAATACCCAAAATGATCTGGCAAGAGGAAAAAAACAATTAGTTCAACTCATAACCCGACTCATCGTGAATAATAAAGAAAACCATAATGATGGGAACAACAGTGGCTCAAGGGGTACCAATGGGAATAACGAGAATCATGCAAAGAGGAGCAACACTAATATTTCATCCCAGACCAACACACGAGCCACTAGTAAGGTAACATTGAGTCCACGTTTTCCCCAATTTGTGACAGGGAAGCCAGTTGGCAATCCAAGGCAACCTATACCCAGTGACAATTTTACAGACTATTTGAGGGAGTATCAAGACCTTGGTGGACAGTTTCATTGCACGATGACCTTTCAGGAGTTCTACAACATCAAAATACAAGAACAAACCCTAAGACTTCAACAGAGACCAACTGAATTTCAATCTACAATGGAATCTTGGAAAGTTAACTATTTCATCCTTTAATGGCCCCAACAAGTGCACAACGAGAGCATGTGTACAGAAGTTGGATACATACTTTGAACTCAATCCTATGAGGGAGATCAAAACGATTAGATATGCTACCCTACATTTGGAGGGAGAAGTGCATGAGTGGTGATACCATGGATTGGTTACATTGGGGTATGACAATAGTACTTCCTACTTGGAATTCACACAGAGATGGATCGATAGGTTTAACAAGAAGGATCCAAAGTTGCACTTTCAGAAGCTAGTACAATTCAAGCAGACAAGGATAGTAGATGAATACATCTCGAAGTTTTAGAGACTAGTAATCATGGTGACAAATATTTTAGAGCCCAAAATTATATGTTCACATAGGGATTATATGGGCCACTGTGTGGTTAGGTTACGGACTTCAAACTAGCTACATTTCAGGATGCCAACATTCGCATGTTAGACATGGGGGATGCAGTCCCAAAAAACAAATTCCAATACAAAACCTTTCATTCCTCAGAAAGGAAGGGACAAAAAGCCCTTCCAGAAGGGGGGAACCGGGAAGAACAAGATGGACAAGGAGACCCGAAATGAGCCGAGGAAGAAATTATGCTTCATTTGCAAAAAACCTTGGGAACAAGGTATTTTTTAAGGATTATAATAGTATACTTAAGTATAATATTCTAGGTGATTATTTTAGATTTAAAAAAGCATATATATAGAGTGGTATGTGAATATTAAATATAAGAAATACAATTTACTACTAAAACTTGTAAATTTTAACGAATATTATAATTAAAAAAACATATTTTATGTAAATATAGGCAATATTAGAGACTAAAAATGACCAAATAACGAATTTATTTTTTGAAAAAATGCCCAAAAATAGCCAAATGGCGAAATTTCGCCCTTAATAATTTTCCTACTTGGGAACCGAGACACAAATTCGTGGGAAAGGGTAAGGTTCACTTCGTAAAAGTACACTCAGATATCAATGAGGAGCAGGATGAGGTGGAAGAGCAGGCTTAGGATGAGGAGCAGCCACAGGTAGAAATACAGAGTGGAGCAATTGCTTCCTTATCCGATATTCCCAGATTCAACACATTTTGGGTCAAGAGAGTTACACAGGGACAGCGAGTTACGATCTTGATAGATGATGGGACCACCCATAATTTCATAAACTCAACATTGGTGACCAAAAGAGGCATCCCCACAGAGGAGTTTGAGGGATTTTGTGTCGAGGTAGTTGGAGGACGCATATTGCCTTCTGTGCGAAAGGCTCCACAATTGACGGTGATAATGGGGAATTACAGCATGATTGATGACTTCTATGTGGTTGATTTGGAAAAGAAAAAAATTAGTTTTGGTTGTCTAGTGGCTTACTAAATATTGGGTACTATTTCACAGAACTATAAGACCATGGAATTGGGATTCAATACAGCAGATGGTAGAAAGGTAGTTTTGAGGGCCATGTTCAATGGCGAGCCAAGAGTGGTTACTGTCAATAGAATGGAAGCACTATTCAGGCATGATGATATAGCTTATGCAGCATAGTATCTGATCACATCTCAAAGGACCTCAAACAACAACCAACAATATCATGTGGAGGTGCAGGCCTTATTGGGGAAACATGACATGGTTTTTGGAGAGATTCCTTCAGGAAGACCTCTTGACAGGGGATTTGAACCAAACTAGTGATCACCACTCACAACAGGGACCCGAGGAAATTCAAAGATGAAATTTAGAGAGCCATAAAGGAGTTGTTAGTTATGAGACACATCAGACCCAACTCCAGTCTGTTTGCATCCTCGGTAGTTTTGGTCAAGATGGATGGAACAATAAGAATGTGCATTGACTACATGGAATCAAGAACATGTATTATATTCCCGGATTGATGAGTTGCTAGATGAGCTGGACGGAGCAGTGTATTTCTCGAAGATCGTTGTCCGATAGGGCTGCCATCATATCAGATTCCAAGAACAAGATGTGCACAACACTACCTTCATGTGCCATTATGGGCACTATGAGTTTTTGATCATGTTGTTTGGGTTGGCTAATGCACCTGCCACTTTCCAACCGTGCATGAACCATATTTTCAAGAAATAGTTGAGAAAAATTTTGTTGTTGTTGTTTGGCTATCTTTTTATATATAGCAGGACTTGGGAGGAACATGTGAGACACTTGGATAAGATTCTGAGGATTATGGAGAAGCAGTACTTGTATGCCAAGGCCTCCAAATGAAAATTCAGCCTTACAAAGTGTTACCCACTAAGTTGTACTTAATTGGACTTGCAGTTGAGCCTCCAAAGTGTGAACAAGTCAATTGTTCATCATCATAGTTCAGAAGTCCATGCAAGCCATTTTTGGCCATTTTTCCAATTTTCGCATGTTCATACCCCCTCGAGGGAATTGTCATGAATGACGTAGCATGATGGATTTTTGTAAAATATTTAGCTTTCCTAGGACTTAGTCATCAATCCAATCACTCTCGAGTGTTTTTTTCGTGTTAAGTATACGTTTCTTTTCATCGACTTATAATTTTCGAGTTTTCCACTTAATCATCCAACATTGGAGTAATCGTCTTGGTGGTTAGGCATTAGGAGATTATTAAAGCCTAGTATCAATGTATATTACCATGCTAGTCATTATTTTTGAGTCATATGAACATGTGCTAAGTCCCCTCTTGGTGTTTTTAATTTTCTGCTACAATAAAAATTTCCCATTAAAAAATGAGATATTTTAATTGTAAAAAATTAAAATAGCATAAAAGTGGTACGAGAAGGATTTATTTTCAATGGGGTTGCTCATTTTCTAACCCAGAGCACCCACTTTACCCATGTACCAACTTTGAGAATCAAATTAGTGATTAGTGTTGGATTTTGTACAACTTCGGAAGATATTATTCATTATAATTTATTGTACCATCATTGTACTTGTTTATACCTCCTAAGGGAGAAGAACCTTATGTAAACACATGAAAGAATCAATGTAAGCCTTGGGGTGCAAAAGGAATTAATAAAAAGATTAAAAATAAAATATTTATTTCCCCCAAGACAAGTTGGCCCCATAAGGGATTTTATGGTTTCAACACTTGTATAAATATGAGGTTAGTGTTCCTCATTCTCTTATTATTCTCACACTTGAGAGTGGCGCATCACTTGGGAGAGGAGAATTTCGCATCACCTAAAGGAGGAGGCTGATTTCTAGGGTTTCTATTTGTGGAAAACATTTCCGAACTTTCTATTTTCTCATTTGTACTCTGATCTCAGAATTATCATCTCTCTGCGAAGGTTGCTGGGTTTTCTCCCTATTGGGTTTCCTGGGGTAAACTCTGTGTTGTTGTTTTGTGCTTTGTCTTACTTCTAGTGATCTTGGTAATGCATTTATTTTTTATGTTATGAATGTATGAAATTTAACATGGTATCAGAGCCATTCTAGAAGAAGCCATTGCCGAAGCATTGTCGAAACCCTGCCGAAATTAGGGTTTCATCTTGTGAAGTCTCCAACCATTATTTTGGAGAAAAGAAGCTATAGGAATTTCGTTTTTGTCAAGGCGCATCTATTGGTGAAAACAGAATTCAATTCCGCGAACTTTCAATTTTTGACCTAACTCTTTGGCTGCAGCAGAATTAGGGTTTCAGTTTTAACTCATTTCTCTCCACAGATTTGGACCATCCCACCCTCTATTCAACTCTCCTTGGCAAGGCGAATTTATCTGTGGGTTCAGTTTTTCAAATTATTAACTTTCGTTTTTTACCTAGCTCTTGCTAGGGTTTCTGAACCAGATCTGCAATCAAGATGATTGGGATGAAAGTTGAAGATCGTTTGGAAGGAGCCTCCAACTTTATCTCCTGGAAGTCTAGGGTTCTTCTATTCCTAGAAGAAAATGACCTCTTGCTATATGTAAATGAGAAGGTCCCTGAACTAGAAGCCAAAGAGGATAAATCCCGTTGGAGGAAGAATGATGCTAAAGCAAGAAGGATTCTTGTGGATTCAGTGAGAGACCATTTGGTTCCCCAAATCTCAGGAAAGAAGAATGCTAGGAAAATGTACAAGACCATTATGAAGCTGTTTGAACACACTAGCCTAAATGTATCCATGACTTTGAAAAACCAGCTCTCAAATATGAAGATAGCAAAGTCGGAATCCATTGCCTCATACTTTATGAGGATCGCAAAACTCAGAGACAAGCTCAGCACCAGTGGAGATTCTATTGGCGATAAGGTGCTTGTTCTCCACACTTTAAATGGTCTTCCACGATCATGGGAGTCCTTCATCCAAAGCATAAGTGGTAGATCCAAACTACCAAAGTTTGACAAGCTTTGGGTAGATTGCTCTCAAGAGGAGACCAGGATTGCAGCACGTCAAAGACTACATGGCCATGGCACTCAACCTGAGGAGAACCAAGCTTTTGTTTCTCATGCCACGAAGGGTAAGGGAAAAGGTAGGAAGTTCCATAAACACAAGCACCAAGATAGGAGACCAAGTCCTCGCCCGTATCAAAAGGAGAAGAAGGACATATCTCAAGTTCAATGCTATAGGTGCAGAAAATATGGACACTACGCAAATAGCTGTCGAAGTTCAAGTAAAAGAAAGCATGAAGCCTCAACTGCTGATGTAGAAGAGAATCATCATCACAAGAAGCAAAGGGATGATGATCATTCAGAGTTCCTCTTCTAGAAGATCCAGAATGCAAGAACATAGATCTCTTATGGTTCCCACAAGAAGGCAGTGGGGGGCCACACACCAAAACGATAAGGATAAGTATTTTGTTTTCTTCCTTACATAGATCTGTTTTTGTCTTATATGCTTTTTATATGCAGATCTAATGTATTAAGCAGTTGATATAGTTTACCCTGTTATATTATGCATATGAGCTACACAACATTTCATGAAGTTAGTCTAGATGATATCTCCCTCCTACATGCTTAGGGTAGTGCACACTCTTGATGGCATAGATAACATACATATAGATACTTCCCAGAAGTGTTTGTTGGACATGTTCATGATTGTTGTGATAAAGTATTAGTTAAGATGCCTGTGTAAACTATTTGTTTTTCCATTTGATTATAAAATGTCACTGATCATCAGTCGGGATTTGACTTGTAGGGAAAAGACCATGTGATTTGGCCTACAAGAGAAGACTTGTTCCGATGGACATATGAATCCCGTTGATGTTCAGCAAGAAGCTTCCTGGAATATGACTCTCAGCTTAGAAGGATGGCCTCGGAGGAAGCTTTCACAGAAGTGAAACCAGAAGTAAGCCACCTTCAGATATTTGGTTGTCCAATCTTTATACATGTGCCCAAGTTGGAATCTTCAGGCAAGAAGGGAACCATTGTGGGATACAGTGAGTCTTCAAAGACTTGCAGAATCTACATCCCAAGGTCCAGACAGATTGAAGTCAGTAGGGATGTGACCTTTCAAGAAGAATTAGCTATCGCGAAAGGCAAAGGATCAAACATGGAGATCGATGATGAAATGATAAAACTAAAGAAGATGAGAACATCTCCCCCTCTAGTTCAAGAGGGAGTTAGCAGAAAAGGATGAACCTATCGATTCCATTGATCCAATTGATATCCCCAGAAATGTTGTAGTAGGTCGGAAAAGACCGAGATGGGCACAACAGACTTAGCATGGAGCATATGGGAAATGCAAGGCCGGATTTGTAGCCAGAGGATTCTCTCAGAAAGAGGGAGTTGATTATGATGAGACTTTCGCTCCTGTGGCCCGATATACTTCCATCAGATCCATTATTGCAATTGCTTCAGCTATGGGATGGAAGTTGCATCCGATGGATGTGAAGACAGCCTTTCTCAATGGTGCTATTGAGGAAGAAGTTTACATCGAACAGCCAGATGGGTTTATTGTCCAAGGAAAGGAGTCTCATGTTTGCAAATTGAAGAAGGCATTGTATGGCCTTAAGCAAGCACCTCGTGCTTGGTATGGATGAATAGATGGATTCCTAGTGAGCTTGGGATTTTCCAAGAGTGATGCAGACCCCAACCTCTACTACAAGTTTGCAGATGATGAGCCACTGATTTTTGTATTGTATGTTGATGACTTGTTTCTCATAGGAAATGAGAAACTCATTGTATGGTGTAAGAAGAATCTCGCCTCTGAGTTTGGAATGAAAGATCTTGGATTGATGCACTACTTCTTGGGATTAGAAGTATGGAAGAGGCAGAAAGAGATTTTCCTAGGACTAGGAAAATATACCATTGACATATTGAAGAGATTCGGGATGTTGGAATGCAAGTCCATGACTACTCTGATGGATGCGAATTGGAAGAAGTTGAGAGATTCTACTTCAGATTCTAATTTGATTGATCCCACCATGTATCGCCAGTTGATTAGGTCATTGATGTATCTGACCAACACCAGACCAGATATATGTTTTGTTGTGAATGCCCCCAGTCAGTTCATGTTCGAACCAAGGCAGATTCACTGGATTGCTGCAAAACATGTGCTCAGATACTTACGTGGCACTATGGGATATGGTTTGAAATATGCTTCAGATAGTGACCTGAGATTGCAGGGGTTTATAGACTTAGATTGGGCCGGATGTGTTGCAGATCAGAAGAGTACTTCCAGATGTTGCTTCAGTTTGGGTTCTGCGGTTATTTCCTGGTACAGCGGGAAATAGAACTCGGTAGCACTCAGTACTGCAGAGTCCGAGTACATGGCTGCTAGCATAGTAGCTAGAGAAGAAATTTTGCTTCGTAAACTCCTGGCAGGATTGTTTGGCCAGATTCCAGAGTCAAACGTGATTCACTGTCATAACCAGAGCTGTGTGCAGAGATGTCAGTGAATCCTATATTTCACGACAGGTCGAAGCATATCAAGATTCGATATCACTTCATTCATGATATGGTGTAGAAAGGTGCGGTCGAGTTACAGTACGTGCCGACAAACGACCAAACTACAGATGTTCTCACCAAGGCTCTTCCCAGGATGAAGTTCGAATACTTTCGCAGAAGACGTGGAGTCAGAGAGAACATATCCCTCCTGGAGAGGGAAAGATGACATTGAGATGCTTGCCCTACTTTTCCTTGGTGCCTTCTGCAATCCAGTTACTCAGCTAGATATGGGAGAAATCTCATAGGTAGATGAGTAGGACATTCAACAGTTGGTCAGGCTCACCCAAGAACCTTCTGCAGTCCAGTTATTCAGCCAGATATGGGAGAAATCCCATAGGCAGATGAATAGGACAGTCAACAGTTCGTTGGGTTCACACTGGTGCCTCTACAGTCCGGTCACTTAGCCAGATATGGGAGAAATCCCATAGGCAGATGAGTAGGACAATCAGCAGTTGGCCGTGTGGTTGCACAGGTTCCTCTACAGTCCAAATACTCAACCAGATATGGGAGAAATCCCATAGGCAAAAGAGTAGGACAGTCAGTAGATGGCCGTGCCCTTTTGCTCGTTTGAGATCTCAGCTAGGTATGGGAGGACCCCATTGGCAGATGAGACAGACAAGTAGAAAATTGTATAGCAGAGATGGCACAGCTGATTATCTTAGATATCCAGGATTGAGTGATTCTCCTGGATCTAGGATCGAGTGATTCTCCTAGACTCACCGAAGGACTGGTGAGGATGTCACAGATATTCAGGATTGAGAGATTCTCCTGAAATCTAGGATTGAGTGATTCTCCTGGACTCACCGAAGGATTGGTGAAGATGATACATTGAGACTGTGTGGAAAACCTTCAGTATACATAGAGATGATGGAGACAGAGTAGAGTACAAGATGAAACCCAAATGATCGCGATGCTTATGAAGACCAAAGAATACCTTCCTCGTTGAGAGTGAGTGTTGGATTTTGTACAACTTCGGAAGATATTATTCATTATATTTTATTGTACCATCATTGTACTTATTTATACCTCCTAAGGGAGAAGAACCTTATGTAAACACATGAAAGAATCAATGTAAGCCTTGGGGTGCAAAAGGAATTAATACAAAGATTAAAAATAAAATATTTATTGCCCCCAAGGAAAGTCGGCCCCATAAGGGATTTTCTGGTTTCAGCACTTGTATAAATATGATATTAGTGCTCCTCAGTCTCTTATTATTCTCACACTTGAGAGTGGCGCATCACTTGGGAGAGGCGAATTTCGAATCACCTAAATGAGGAGGCTGATTTCTAGGGTTTCTATTTGTGGAAAACATTTCCACACTTCCTATTTTCTCATTTGTACTCTGATCTCAGAATTATCATCTCTCTGCGAAGGTTGTTGGGTTTTCTCCCTATTGGGTTTCCCGTGGTAAACTCTGTGTTGTTGTTTTGTGCTTTGTCTTACTTCTAGTGATATTGGTAATGCATTTATTTTTTATGCTATGAATGTATGAAATTTAACAATTAGTAATCACTTAAAATGATTTTCTCTTGAAAATGACATAAAAAGACCAAATAAATGCAAAAAATTAGCAATCCCATAAATGAGGGAACATATTTAGGACATCTTTTAGTCATCCGAAGTGGTGGCAATTGATTCTTGAGTTCAAATCAAGTTAAAGGAGGCCAAGCTTTGTGTTGATTGATGTGATTGGTATCTCATTTGAGAGGTGGCGCAATCTTGTGGAAGAGAGGGGTGCATCCATGGATGAGGGTGCATATCTAGAGAGGGTGTGCCTACCTCAAGAGAGGTGGTGCCTCTCAATTAAGTTTAACTCCATCTCTCTCCCTCAAATCGCTCACTGAACTCCTTATGTGACTCTGTTGAAAATGTAAGCTTGACCCAACCGACAAGTAGCCACTGTCCAGCCGCAGCCATCCAGGGGTTCAGCCGCCACCGTCCAGACCAGCCATCCAACCGCTCAATGCCACCGTCCAACAGCCATAACTACAGCAACTAGTTTTTGTATTCTATTGCATTTTAAAGCTATAAATAGATCATCTCATAGCTCCAAGTGATAGACTTGAGGATGTAACTTCTTCTCCATAATAATATATTGAGCAGCAGCTCATATCTTGGTATTTAATTGCATTTTCAAGTTCTCATTTTAGTTTTCTCTCTTGCATCCTTGTCCTACAAATTGGTATCAAAGACTGGTTAGTGCAGAGGCTTGGTTGTGGAAGTGCAAGGCTGCTAGCGGAAGTGCAGAGTTTGTGGAAGAGCAGAACATGGAGTTGATTTTTATTTTTTTTGGTAATCTTAATGATGAGGTAAAAGCATGATATATGTAGTGTAAATGTTGAGATAATTGTTGCACACCACTTTTGTTCTATGATTTGCTCATAATTTTATTAAACGGTCATTGGGACAAAGAAAATTACTTTTTGTATGATGCTATATTCGGTTTCAATTGGTTGTGCCAAGTTGTTTTGAGAAAGTGTTGTGAAAGTGCTATCTTTTGTTGAAATTAATTAAAGTATGGCAGGTGTGAGTAGCTGTAGTCTCACTCAACCCCAAATTACACAATTTAATGGGAAAAAATAATTGGAGCATTAAGATGAAGACTTTATTTTGTTCACAAGAATTATGGGACTTGGTTGAGAATGGTTTTACAGAGCCTACAGATCAAGCAACATATAATGCTTTATCACAAGCACAAAAGGATCTTCTCAAGGAGAATAGGAAGAAGGATGCCAAGGCATTGTTTTTAATACAAGCAGCAATAGAAGAATCGATTTTCCCATGGGTTGCAGCAACTACAAGGTCCAAGCATGCATGGGACACTCTACAAAATTCATATCAAGGTACTAGCAAAGTCAACTTAGTAATATTGCAAATGCTTAGAAGAGATTTTGAAAATTTGCAAGCGACAAACTATGATACAATCAAATAAAGTCTCATGGTGATAATTTGAATGATCAAAAGGTTGTAGAAAGGATTTTGAGAAGTCTTCCTATTAGATTTGACCCAAATTTTGTAGCGATTGAAGAATCAAAAGATTTGTCTCAAGTTTCTATTGATGGACTTGTGGGCTCTTTACAAACCCATGAGCAAAGACTCAATAGATCAATTGGTTCCTCCATGGAAAATGCATTCAAATCACAAGTTCAAGTTAGCAGCAGCAGAGGCGCGAGAGGAGGGAGAATTGCTAATAGAGGTGCAAGAGGATTTGGAAGAGGAAGAACTAGCAACCGCAATGAAGGTGGCAGACTGGGCAACTCTCATGAAGAAAGAATAAATTCCAATTTCTTTGCAGGCAGAAGAGGCAGAGGTGGCAACCATTCTCATGAAGTTCATAGCCAAGGACAAAGGTATGACAAATCACAACATATCCAATGCCATTATTGTCAAAAATTTGGACATCATGCACCTGAGTGTAGAAAGAAGCAATTTGATATGAATAGGCAGAATGCAAATTTTACAAGAGAAAATCACTCTAAAAATAGTGATTCAATGTTTATTACTTGTAATAGTGCACAAGAAAGCTCAAACAAAGTATGGTTTTTACATAGTGGTTGTAGTAACCACATGAGTGGAAACAGGGATATGTTTGCAAACATAGATGAATCTATGCAGTCATAAGTAAAATTGGGAGATGATAACAAAGTAGTTGTCATGGGTAAAGGTAGCATAAACTTTAAAACTAAGCAAGGAGAAAAGAAACACATTCCAAATGTGTATTTTGTCCCTAATCTTAAACACAATCTAATTAGCATTGGGCAACTACTACAAAAGGGATATAAAGTCTATTTTGAAGATAATGCATGTGAGATACTTGATACACATGGAACACTAATTGCAAAAGTCCAAATGACACAAAACAAGATGTTTCCTTTAAGGCTGCAAAATGATTTGTCCGTTGCTTTCAAATCAGTCCTCTCATATCAGTCTTGGTTATGGCACTTAAGATTTGGTCATTTAAGCTTCAAGGGTCTAAATTTGTTGCATAGGAAAAACATGGTGAATGGTTTGTCGTTGATTGAAAAACCAAACAAAGATTGTGAAGGTTGCATCCTTGGTAAGCAGCATAGAGAATCATTTCCTATTGGCAAGTCATATAGAGCAAGAGCTCCACTTGAAATTGTCCATTCAGATTTGTGTGGGTATATGCAGACACCTTCTATTGGCAATAGCTTGTATTTCATAACTTTCATAGATGGTTATTCCAGGAAAACTTGGGTAAACTTTTTGAAACACAAATCAGAATCTTTTGAAAATTTTAAGCAGTTTAAAGTCATGGTGGAGAAGCAAAGTGGGTACTACATTAAAATTCTAAGAACAGATAGAGGTGCAGAATTTGTTTCCAATGATTTCTTGGGTTTTTGAAAAGTAAATGGGATTAGAAGACAACTTACAACTAGCTATACACCACAAAAAAATGGTATTGTAGAAAGAAAAAATAGAACAATAATGGAAATGGCAAGAAGCATGATGAAAGCTAAACATCTAGCAAATGAGTATTGCGCTGAAGCTGTAGCTTGTGCAGTATATATTTTGAATCGTTCCCCCACAAAGAGTGTGAAAGATAAAGTACCATTAGAAGGATGGAGTAACAAAAAACATAATGATTCTCATTTGAGAGTCTTTGGGTGTATTGCATATGCACATGTTCCTAATGAAAATAGGAAGAAATTAGATAATAAAGGAGAAAGATGTATTTTTATGGGTTATAGTGAGCAATCAAAAGCATACAAGTTGTATAATCCCATCACAAAAAGAGCTATAATCAGTAGAGATGTTAAGTTTCTTGAAGATAAAATGGATTTGGAATGAAAATCTACATCAGCAACGACAACTTGAGATGAAAGATTTCAGTGTAGATCATGCTCCCAACAATGGCTCTAGTACACATATTACAACATCAACACCACAATCAACTTCAAGATATCAGTCAACACCTAGATATCACTCAAGTGATAGTTCAAGTCAGATGGCACTCCAATGAAGACAAGAAGTCTCAAGGAAATATATGATGCAACTCAAGGTAATGATGATGATGATTTAATTTCTGATTTTGCATTATTTTCTGTTGTTGATCCAATATGTTTTGAAGAAGCAATTAAGTATGAAAGTTGGAAAAAGGCAATGGATGAAGAAATTGAAGCAATAGAGAAAAATCAAACTCGGCAATTAGTAAATCTTCCAAAAGGAAAAGATGCAATAGGTGTGAAATGGGTCTATAAGACAAAGTTTAATGCTGATGGAATTGTTGTGAAGCAAAAAGCAAGGCTAGTTGCAAAAGGTTTCTTCACAACAACCCGGGATTGATTACAATGAGACTTTTGCTCCACTAGCTAGATTAGATACAGTGAGATCAGTGTTAGCAATAGCAGGGAATCATAAATGGAAAGTTTATCAAAAGGATGTCAAATCAACATTTTTGAATGGGATATTACAGGAAGAAGTGTATGTGCAGCAACCACCAGGTTATCAGATATTTGGGTCATGAACATAAAGTTTATAGATTGAAGAAAGCTTTGTATGGTCTCAAACAAGCTCGAAGAGCTTGGTATAGCCGCATTGATTCATACTTCTTGAGCCATGGTTTTAGCAAATGCAACAGTGAGCCAACTCTTTACATCAAGGTAAATGATCAAGGTAAGGTCTTAATTGCATGCCTATATGTTGATGATCTGATATTTACAGGAAATTTTTCAATTGAGTTGTTTAAATCAACAATGAAAAAGGAATTTGAGATGACAGATTTGGGCTTAATGAATTATTTTTTGGGCATAGAAGTAAGTCAAACAGATGATGGAATTTTCATTTGTCAAACAAAATATGCAAATGATGTGTTGAAGAGATTCAAGATGTTGAATTGCAAGCCAACATTTACGCCTGTGGCAACAGGATTGAAATTGAGTAAAGAAGACAGGGGCACAAAGGTAGATCCAAGTTTGTTCAAAAGATTAGTAGGCAGCTTGATGTACTTGACAGCAATAAGGCTTGACATTATGTATTTAGTCAATTTGATTTCAAGGTTCATGGAGACACCAAAGGAGTCACATTGGCAAACAGGGAAAAGGATTTTGAGATATGTTAGTGGAACAAGATATTATGACATTTTATATTCAAGGTCAGATAATTTCATACTAGTTGGCTACACAGAAAGTGATTTTGCAGGTAGCATTCGCGTCAGAAAAAGCACATCTGGATATATTTTTCATCTTGGTACAAGAGCAATATCATGGGCTTCCCAAAAGCAACCCATTGTTACTCTTTCAACTACAGAAGCAAAATATGTAGCAGCAACAACAGCAACATGTCAAGCGGTATGGATAAGAAGAATTATGTCAGATTTGATGCAAGATCAAAAAGGTGCAACAAAAATTTATTGTGACAATAATTCAAGAATAGAACTATCAAAAAATCATGTATTTCACAAAAGGAGCGAGCACATTGATACTACATATCATTTCATTAGAGAGCTTATCAACAATGGTGAGATATATCTTGAATTTTGCAAGTCCGAAGATCAGTTAGCAGATATCTTCACAAAGTCATTAGCAAAGGAAAGATTTGAACATCTAAGAAACAGTTTGGGCATCATCAGAAAGTCAAGCTTAAGGGGGAGTGTTGAAAATGTAAGCTTGACCCAGTCGATAAGCATCCACCGTCCAGCCACAGTCGCCCAGCCGTTCACCCAACCGTCCAGCCGCTCAATGCCACCATCCAGCAGCCATAACTACAACAACCAGTTTTTGTATTCTATTGCGTTTTAAAGCTACAAATTGATCATCGCATAGCTCCAAGTGACAGACTTGTGGATGTAACTTCTTCTCCATAATAATATATTGAGCGGTAGCTCATATCTTGGTATTTAATTGCATTTTCAAGCTCTCATTTTAGTTTCCTCTCTTGCATCCTTATCCTACAGACTCGAGCTCACTCCAACTCTCTTCAGTTAGCTCTCTCTTGGGAAATGCACCCCCTGGGATCCCTTTTCTTATTTAAGCAAAGATTTCTCTCATTCTTATGGGATGGTTGGAGTACAAAAGTCCTTCCCAAGCTTTGAAGCTTTGTAATGTAATATTTTGGTGTGGAATAAAAATCGTTTGGAGGTCCATTTGTGGTGTGTGGCTCTATATGTGTGGATGTACTGTCAATAGTATATGACATAACCATAGTGTAGTTATTTATAGTTGTTGCATTTGTTGTTAATCTGGCTTTTGAAGGACTTTTACTAGTGTTGATGCCCCGAAATTCGCAGCAACAACAATAGGGATTCTCCCCGGTAAGCAAGTCCAATTAGATCGCTCACGGTTTGGTGTGGGGAATCCGTCCGGTTAAAGGTCCGGCTACCGTGTGTGTGATTGTTAAAGTTCTTTACCGGTTGCAGCTCGGTTCATTGTTTATGTGATTTTATTTAAGTATGAGATGCAAGTGCCCTAATTCAATGCATATAACTTGGAACTGATAGGTAGGGGCCTCACAAAGTGATGCGCAGGTTCTTACCTCTCATCTTACCACACCCACCTTATCAATTCGCTTTATTTTCTACCCTAAACTAAACTAAATATCCTATCCTATCGCTGCAGGGAGCAAATTTGAATTAAGAGTAATATACTGGAAATGTAAATACAAGTCTAACAGATAGTTGTTTCAACACAACATTTTCATTTACAGCAGAAAGAATACCAAAGATAGCTCTGATATAATTAAAACAATTATTACTCATCTACACATAAACCTTTGCATAGAAAGTAAAATCATTCATCACCAATGAATTAGTTCAAGCAAGTTAGAACGATCTCACAGTATGAGTTATGAATACAAGAAGAAATAGTTCCACATTAAGCATTCCACACATTTCAGGAAAAAATCTATGTGTTGCTTTCCCCAAAAAACAGATCCTTCTTATTAGCAGAAAAATAGTTATCTTACAAAATGGTCCAGCTTCTATTATGCTAGCAAAAGTCTCCCATCTGTATTCTCCTCCTCTATTTATCTTACAAAAGAATTTGTCCTCGAATGACTCTTCGTTTACCCTAACCCTAGGAATTCCCAAAATTTTGTCTTCTAGTGCTTACATTAGAAAATACGAAAAAGATATTTACAATTCAGATTTGTGTGGGCCCAGCTAAACTAGAAGAATATTCTCCCCACGCATTAGTCCCTTCAGTTATAACATTAAGCTTGCTAGGCTCCAATACTTGTAAAGAGACTTCATGATATGACAGTTGAGTCTCAATGTGCGCCAACCCTTCTTCTGCGGCCTTGCAGCTATCTTCCAAGAAATATGCATGTATGGATGCTTTCCCTACAACGTGGTGAATGTATTCTTCTGTGAAGGAGTCCAACTTCCTAATGTATTCTAACTCCCCCTGCAACCCACTCTGCAGTTCCGCTATGTGAAAATATTTTGAAGGGAGTTCGTTCATGTTTGGGAGAGGAGAGTGATGACACTTTTCATGAACGTGCTGGATTTTCTCATAAAAATCTTGACATTTCTGAATAGTCTTTGGAATGTCATTGTTTAATTTTCTGGCAACCTTTCTGCAAAATTCCAGAAGCTCCATTTCCGACTTCAAGTTTGTTGCTGTCTTCGGAGGCAAATGGTCAGGGTATTCAGATTTGGTTTCTCTCCAGACCATTTGGCTCCTGACCTTTTCGGCAACATCAAGCAGCCTTTTCAAGAATGCTAGTGACTCCGCAGCTCTTTCATCCATCCTTGCCATTGCCAACTTTATCTTGAATATTTTATTAGCGAGAAATTCTTGGGAATGATATATTCATTCATGAATATTGCAAGCTTGATCACAAAATGGACTTACGTCTAGCCTTTTCTTGTCTGCCAACTCCAGTTGTTCTGCCAAAGATTCTTTCTCCTTAACCAACTCCTCCATCTAAGCTTTTAATCTTTCGACCACTCCGTCAGGCTACCTGTCACTAGTGCAGTGGTTGGGCTTGTAAGTGAGCCTGGCGGTGAGCTATTTCGCATCCTGTGACTAGCGGTGGCTTAAGATGCTCCAACGAAGTTTCTTTTGCTTTTGCAAACAAAAATAAAACCCCCGTTTTCTATATATAAACGAATAAACCGACCATAAATGCGAACGGCGTTGGTGGGTGAGGTCATTTAATGATTCTATCCATCGCCTTTAATGCCCCCTATCTCAATTTTTGGACCATTTACTAAAATGACCTCCCCGATTGTTTCGACGAACTTACCTCAGTCGTCGCGAAACGATCAACGAGATTCCGTCAAACACCCCGACACGATCGGCAAGACTTGCTAAAAACAGCGACGCGATGGCAAGAAGCTTTCCCCAAGGCAGTGAAAAAATGGTTGGCGAAAAATATTTGATCGGAGTGAAATGGTCGGGGCAATCTCACCAGATGGCAGTGAAACGGTCAGCGCTTTGCTCACACGGAAACGAAACGTCGGCGAGAAACTGACTAAAAAGTTGCGACAAATACTGGGGCAAACTCGTCAAAACACAATGATGGGTCGACGCTTATTAACCAAAACGCTCTGAAACGTCGGCGTAAAAACCGTCGGGAGGCAGTGAAATGGTCGGCACTTACTCGCCAAAAAATCCAAAATGTCAGCGAAATTTGTCCACATCGCTACGATTTGGTCGATGCGAACTCATTAAAATGCTGCGACTATTTCGGCGAACCAAAAAACCTGAGTTGTACCTAATCTAAAAAACACTTGTTCTTCAAGATTTTCTAAGAAAATTCTAGGTGTCAAAAGGGGAATGTTCCAAGAAGCAAAAAAATCTAAAAAATAAAGGAGGGGCCCTACAATTTTTTTGAAAATTTTGGGGATCAAGTTGCAGCAGCAACAACCAGTTAGTAGGATAAATGAGTTGGGTTCAAGTTCATTTATTTTTTATTTCTGCATAGAGATATGGGATTTGTATGTTTTATTTGCTTATATGCATACTATTATAATCTATGGTATAAGAAGCATCGGATTTTACACTCTTGTTGAAAGTAGTTGTAGGTGTGCTATCTAGCTTGAAGAAGTGGTTGATCTGTCTAGACTCTTCCATCTTTCAATCATTTTCAGAAAAACACAATCCCTCCACTTCCCACCCACAAATTCCATAGATCTAACATTCCAAGCATCAAGTTGCTTCGTATCTCCTTCCTTCACTTTAATTCAAATATTTCTTTGGTTACTTTTTACATGCTTAAACTAACTAGCATACCCTCAAAGCGGGGGAAATGAAACGCTGAAGAGAACTTCGATATGTTGTAAAATGAGAGAAAGTTGTGTGTCTGTAGATAATATAATTTTATGTGTTGAAAGAAACTCTAGTGAATCTATGGTAGGCATATTAGTTAATGAAGTTGAAAAGAAAAAGTTGTTGCAAGTACAAATAAACAATAAATAAAAACCCACTGTAAAATGAAATGTACATTAATTTGTCACACAAAAAAAATACATATGTGAGTAAGACAATAAACAGCCATGTAGAAGTTTGAATCTAATTATGTTGACAAGCAACATATCCACAAATCAATTCCAAATTGTAAATTGATATGAAATGTGAACCTATAATAAATTGAGATATTGTAATTTAATATACATGACTGACATCATCCTATGTCAACTTTCTTAACAATTTAGTTAATTCTGCATAATAATTATTGTTAATTTAAAAATGTTAAGAAACCATGATAACAACTCACTAACCATAAGACTCAAACCCGTACAAAAATGAGTTAAATGACTATGTCTCATATATATATATATATATAAACCATAACATGCTCAAAAGAGTTAAATGACTATGTTATATATATATATATATATATATATATATATATATATATATATATATATATATATATATATCAAAGCCATAACATGCTCAACTAATGGTTGCAGTTTATTTAGTTCTGACAACTTCACTTTGTAGTTGTGCATATGTGAATTCAATCCCAACAATCACATTTCATTCAATTAAATTTTGAATTTGGAATAGTAATGATATGTGTGCATAAATATAGTGTTGGAATAGTAATGACATGTGAATAAATTTAGTGTTTTGTTAATCTATGGTTTAAAAGTCACTTTGGAAATCACATCAGATTGGTCACTTGAATTTTGATCACAATGAAATGTATCTACCTTGTAAGTCTTTTTTTGCAAAGTGATTTAGGGAAGTGGAAATGTTAAGTGGGTTACCAAGTTTCTTGATGTGCTTGGATTATGGGCTTACCTATCACTACTAAGGAAAGAAACATATCATTTTTTAATATGTGACCTAGGCAAAATCTTATTTTATTAAACTTAAAATGATTTTACAAGAAATTTTTATTAAATATGAATTCTTTTTAACATACTTATAATTTAATTTAAGCACATAAAGTAAAATTTGTAGATTTACGAGGACTTGGAAAATAGCTTTTAAACCAAGCAAAGAGGTAACAACAATTATAAGGTTAAAAAAAAACAACAACAAACTTTAATTGAAAACTTTAAGAAAAAAATATTGAAAACTTTTCCAAACAAATAAATAACCAAGGAAAATGATTATAAAAATGAGAGATATTTTATGATAAATTTTTAATTTTCTTCTAATCAAAATATAATAATTCATTTTAGTATTAAATAAACATATATATACAATATTTATTCTAATTATATAAATTTAAAATTAAACAACAAATAAATAATTTTTTCATAAATAATCTAGATTATTTTTTAATATAAATTATCCTTACAATGTCACAATATTTCTTTAATATAAATTATTACTTTAACTTTAATCGCCTATTATACAAAACCATGGCTTTCTAATCATACAATATTCTTTTTCTAGCGAAAAAAATCTACTATTGATATTCGATTGAATCAAATAGTACAAAGAGGTTCATGATTCAGAGTCGGAATCAGTTACATAACTTTACAAAATTGATCAGATGTTCCTAAAAATTATCAAGACCCAATCTGATATTTAGAACAACCTCAAAAAGAAGGTCAGCCCTCCAAAATTGAACATACTAACAAAAAAAACACACCATACAGTGTGGTTATCTAGCAGACTCACAATACCCTGAGATCTTAATCAAAAAAGAAGATGGAACCCCTATCTAGCATGCAATTTTCACACCATTCCTCCCATGCAAGAATACCTTCCGGATCTGACAGTGCTTGTTTTGATAACTTATCTGCAAGAGAGTTATGCTCTCTATAAATATGCTCAAACATAATATTTTGTTGCTTTGATATTTCATTATGAGCACGAGAAATCCAATGCCTCAGATTTGTCACATTCAACTTGAATTCACCAACTACCCACTTGATTGTAACCCTGGAGTCACCAAAAACTTTAATATTGACCAAACCAAAGACATTGGCCACTTTCAAAACACACAAGAGAGCCATAAGCTCCGCTTTCATATTACTACCAACACCACAATTGAGCCTGACTGAGAAATAATGAGAATCATTTAGATATATCACACCCCCTACTGCACATATCCCATTTTGTGCAGCACCATCAAAGAAAAGAACAAGCTGATCCACTATAAGAGAGAAATTTCGATCTCTGACAATATTCTGTTTATGATCATTAGACTCATATGCTGTAAACATCTTCTGAGCTATCAGACTGCATCTCTGTTGTGGAAAAAATGCACCTATATTTCAAGGGAGAAACTACCAACTTACGGTGGTAAAGATAGACTTACAAGCATTCTGCAAGTACAACAAATAAATGAAGAGATTAGGGTTTAGAGATGTAGGCACCTCATTCAGAAGGTTGATCCTAGCTTTGCCTCCCTCGCTCTTCAATGCTTATCCAGTGTCGCAATGCCCAGACCTACAAAACAACTTGATACATTTCTCAAATACATTTGACTACATATATAATACTGATATCCATAATGGAAAGAGACATCAAACTATAATCAAACAGTAATCAAATCAGAGACAGACAAGAATAGGTCATATTTGGAAAGGAAAGAACGTCTGATCTTTATTGATGAATGAAAGCAGGTACATATATTTATACCTTCCTTCAAGCTTGGCACTCCACGAAACCTAGATTCAAGGTCTCCTGCTTCTGTTCTCCAAGGATTCCAGCCTCTAATCAACTGTGCTGGTGTTTACCAAAACTGAAGCACAAGAGAGGGGGATGAGGGTCTTCGTTCCTCCAGCATAACTTTGTAATTGGGCTTGGTCCACTCACATGGCCCTTCTACCCTCCTTATATAGTTAGTGAAGGATAGGAAAAGAAGTTATAACTGAGTAGGAGGTTCCCCAACCAACTTAACTTCCCAAAATTTCGAGATTTTGACCAAAACAGGGGTGTATGCTACTCTACAATAGACAAAGTAGCATACATATGGAGTTGAGCGCTACTATTTCAACAGTGGAGTCGTGCTCAGAAGGTTTGAGCGCTACTATTGTACACTAGAGTAGGATACACACGCTACTATCATGTCTGTGTACCAGTGCTCATGTTGAAAAATGGCCATAAACAGGCTTTTCGGCTCATTTTTAGGAGATGGTTTGGTTTGGAAAAATGTTCCTAAAGGTCATATACATCAAATGGGTCAAGAATGAGGTAATTTCAACCATTTTTAGTGTCCAAAATGACTTCCCCATCCACAAATATCCTGTTGTGTGACTGAACTTGATCTCAAGAAATGTCATCATGCGACCAAGGGAAGCAAGTGTCGTCACGGACGGAGAGGTGTCATTTCAAGCTATAACAAATGCCCCTTAATGTATGAGGTCAGAGGGAGTGCGGGAAATGATGGCCGAAATACATTATAAATAACAAAGAGTTGAATCATGGAGGAACAGAGAAACCAAGAATCATAGGCTCAAATGAAGTACCTAAAAGCAAAGGCAATGTCAGACAAACTTATTCTTGGGGTAACTGTCCATATTCAAATAGTGGAACATGACCTCCAAGAAGATACAATAATGATCCAAAATACTGATGCATATATCATGGCCACTAAAATACAAGCGTGGATCCATGAGGAACATAAGTGTAAACATAGCCACATAAATACAAGGTGGATCTATGTCAAAAATGGAGATCATAGCCATAGAGAACAAGCTAGATCTATGTCTCATCAAGATCCAAAAAGAGTGTGGCTCAGTCTTGCGCAACTTGGGCGATAACATAAATGAGGTGATGCTATCGAGGATCCCAAGGTCTTCATCCAAAAAAATCCAAGGTACAAACCTATCCATGCGAATAAATGAGTTATTGTCGAACATGGGAGGTATCGTTTGATTACCGGTCATTGATGTATACCGTTAACAAACGCGAGGGTGTCCACCAATAATGAAAATGGAACCCAAGGTACCTAGTACATTCAAACAAGTGCGAATAGATGGTCTTGTCGTCGAACACTTGAAGAATCCATCGGATAGGAGACATTGATGTATTCACATCTGTCCAATAGCGAGGGAAACTGCCACTAATGACTGCAATCCCCAAGGTACTAACCGAAACTCTAAACTTCATTCCCAGAGTACAATGAGTTGAAGTCAATGGGAAGAAGTCTGTTGGAAGGGAGGCCTTAATTCATCCTCCATCATCCAACACGAGGGACACTCAACAGGTATGAGCTGATTTGGAGTAGGACTGAACACATGATGAAACATACCGACACCAAGGAATGGCCGACACATGAGGTCAAGGCAACTGCAGAATGGCCGACATAGGTTATATCCTTGAACAGTGAGCATGACACAAGAGTGACTTAGGTAGCTTTGAACACAAAGGGACCACGACACAAGTCTGCAATGTAGGAGACATTAACAGATTCTCCATATGATTGTAATATTAACCAAACGGAGGAATAAGAACTCTGAGATCAGGTTTATCCTAAGGCCAACACTAGAACCCAACTTGTTTGAGAGACTCAAAACAGGTGCTTTGTTCAAGGAGATAGTTGACTTGCTGCCATCATATTGAAAGATATTTTAACATTCTTCCCTTCCCTTTCCTTTTTCATTTTTTAATGAGCTTGACAAAGAACTAAAGCATGCTCGACGGTATTTTCATATTTAAGGAGTCTGAAAAACTTAGAAGAGATTTTATATCGAGCCCGGATTGGTCTGTGCTCGGTGGTGTTTTCTTGCTTATAGAGTTTAAAAACTTAAATAGTCCTCTATACACCTATCCGTGGATTTTATATCAAGCTCGGATTGGTATGTGCTCGGTGGTGTTTTCTTGTTTATAGAGTTGAAAAACTTAAACAGCTCTCTATCAACCATCTCGTGGATTTCACATCGAGCCCGAGTAGATGAATGCTCGCTTAGTGTTTTCACATTTCGAGAGTCTGAAAACCCTAAGGACGACTCCAAAGGTCCTTTTTCGTAAAGTTAGTCTCCTTCCCCGAAAAAGTGTAAAATAATGGAAAAAGAACTCTTCTAGCACATACCAGAGTATACCTAGAGTATACCTTTTCCGTAAATTATCCACCAAGGTCCGGAAAAGGGATAATTCTATACCTAAGTGGATTTCGGTTCAGTTATTTTAACGAGCCCGAAAAGACAACTATGCTCGGCAAACTTTTCCTATTTAAGGAGTCTGAAAAGGGCTTAAAAGAACTCCATAGAGATCTTTTCCATAAAGGTTTAACAAGTCCGAAAAAGTAAACTCATAACCTCCTTACTATTTTTAACGAGCTCAAAGGAAAGGTGGAAGACTGCTCATAACCTACTTACTGTTTTTTAACGAACTCGGAGTGAAGGCAGAAGAATGCTCATAACCTACTTACTGTTTTTAACGAGCTCGAAGTAAAAGAAGAATGCTCGAAACCTACTTACTGTTTTTAACGAGCTCGAAGTAAAAGAAGAATGCTCGAAACCTACTTACTGTTTTTAACGAGCTCGAAGTAAAAGAAGAATGCTCGCAACCTACTTACTGTTTTTAACGAGCTCGAAGTAAAAGAAGAATGCTCGAAATGGGAGGAGACGAATGTCAAGGACATGCAAAACTAGCTCCAAGCGCATGGAACAAAGCTATGCCTAATGTAAGGAACATGAGCAAGATAAGGACACTCAGGGTGTGTCTCCTCCAGGTAAAAGGTGTCAAATTGCAAAGGCAAAATGATACAGGGCTTAGCAGAAATGAGATCAGAGATGGAGGCTTATATAACGAGCTAAAAGCGTGGAAGCCGGCTTCAGGCTCATTAGTGCAAGCGGGATCATAACAGATGCATATGCAATTTGAACACAAAGATGGGAGCCTTATCAGGGATGGCCATAAATATGAGGAAGAAAGATATGAGACTTCTTCTCAAAGTCATGGTAAATCTAAATAGGCTCCCGAGCCTATGAGAAAAACTCAGCATGGGCACCATAATGGCATAAGGGTGCTGAGTAGGGTGACCCATGTTAGGTAGGCTCTGCTGTCGGACTGGTGCACAATGCATAAAAAGATGGCTAACACACCAATATCCAACAGGTTCGACCCTATGGCGAATTCGGATGGCAAAATGTTCAAATGCAACATAACAGCGGGGAAGCATAAACCTATATGCAAGTTTCCAAATATACCTGACATGGTCGCACAAGGTGTCGAAAATGACCAGTAAGAAAGTATACATCCAGCTAAGAATCCTGTCTCCAAGAAACATTAGTACCAGGATCATATCTAAAACATATGTAAGGAAAGACCCGATACAAGTCACTATGGTAGAAATACTTTCAACTTCACTATCATCAACAGCAGGCATAAACAAGGCAGAGTTTTCAAATGAAGACTCTATGGTACATGAGCCCGAGGAAATACTATCAACAAGATCGACTTCATAATGAAAATCAAAGTTGAAGGACATGATGGAATCTGCAGAAACAAATTCATCATCACGGGAGTTGAAAACTCTAGAAGTAGAATCAAACTCAACATGAACACCGATTTGCGGATCTATAGGAGAGTCCAAAGACTCAACAGTAGGAAGATCAGACTTTAAGGTCAAACCGGGGCTGGACATAACTGTGACTGGATCAACATCCAAATGAATGGCAGAATGTACTATGGACTCTAGGAAAACTTCATCGGAAGGAAGTATATCATCCCAGATAGAACACATATCTAAACATTCAGATGGAGGTGTCACTTGGTCAAAAGCTGGGACCAAGTCCCGAGAAGGTAAACATGAACTCAGAGACTTCTTCTCAGTAGCAGTTGAACTCAAGGAAAAATATGCCACCGAAGTCCCATGTGACATAGTAGTGCCTAATGACGAGGGATCTAACTAGTCTACAGTTGGGTAATAAGGAGGATCAACGAATGCAAGCTGGTCGATAGTGACGATGCTTTCGTTATGAGGGAAATGCATCACACGAAAGAGTGTAGACACCACAGCATGCATAGCATAAACGTAATCACGCCCAAGGATCATATTAAAATCCACAGGGTCCTTTAAAACCATAAAATCAACTAAGACTGTTTTTCCACCCAAAGTAACAGGTGCCTGACGGAGGAATCCAATAGGTTCACTAGGTCTTCTATCAAAGGTCAACGGTCAATTAGCAGCTGGAATAACATTAGGGAAACCCAAATCTCTCCAAGCATAAGCGGATAAGATACTAACAGAAGCACCTTCATCAACAATGCATCGATCAACCGTATGGTTCCCGATATCAACCTTTATCTAGAAAGGTGTCAAAGAAGGAAGACGAGGCTCGGCTAAACTATTCCAATCAAAGGAAACAATCCTAGGGATTGGTAGGGGTTCACATGGCAGAGATGAAGTGCCCCCTTTTTCAAGAACATCCAAACTGGTAATGCAGAATACTTCAGCAGTAGGTGCATCAATCTCCGAAGGACTGATGGGATCGGTCGAAGATTGCATCGATTCGATCACTTCACTCTCCGAAGGAAGAGTGGGGTCGACCAAAGATCGCATTGGTTCAACCACTTTATCAACCAAAGTTTGATCTGACTGTAGGGAATCTATAGACAACTCAGGAACAGAGGTTCCTTCAGACATGGACCACACTCTTCTTGCCTCTAGAATGGCAAGGCATCGGTGAGTAAGGTGATCTCCCTTACAAAGTTTACAAGGGAACTTTGGTTTCCGTCCTATAGGTTTAGACTCCTTTACAACGTCAATACTCTCATCAGCATGACTAGCATTGGCTGACAGCTTGCCCCCAATATGACTCACAGAGGCTGGTTGCTCAGAAGCATCAGACTTTTGAACTAAGGACCACACTCTTTGCACTTCTGGAAGTACAGGGCACAAGTAAGTAAGGTGATCTCCCTCGCAAAACTTACAAGGGAACTTAATCTTCTGTTTGTTTGGTTTGTCGACAATGTCAAATCCCTCAGTATGACTTGCAATGGTTGATCTGGTGTCTCCAGTATGACTCACAGGAACTGGTGACTTGTCATTAATATGACTAGCAGTGATCAATGACGTGTCCTCAACATGACTGACATTGGTTGAAGACAAACTTTCAGTATGATTTTTAGTGACTAAAAGTTTTCTTCTAGCATGACCTCCAGAGGCTGGGTAAGTGTCCCCTGCATGACTTGCAGAGGAAGGGTGCTTGCCCCCAGCATGACATACAGAGGTTGGGTTGCTGCCCCCTTGTTTTGGCATCTTCTTCCCATTCTTCCTCCGTCTATTCCTTTTAGACTGCTGGCTACTAGTATTGCTACTTTCGCCACATGAGGTAGAAGGAAGAGGAGAATATGTTACTGGCAAGGGAGGCACAGGGTTCTGATGCTCTTGATTTGAGGTGCTCACAAAAGAAGCGTCAGGAGCATGCAAGGCATTCAGAGTGGAAAACAACCAAACCGGCAGCCCAATAGTGAATCTAGGAAGATTCAGAGTAGCCATTTAGGGAGCACCAATGTTTCCAATGAATGGAACAGCACAAGGATCCCCCGGAACAGGGGTACCTTGATTGGCACTCGCCGGAATGCTAGACATAGTTTCTTACTCAAATGAACAAGAAGTTCTCTAAGGCAAACTAAAACAAGTAACACAAAGAGCACACCACTAAAAAAGGTCCTAGGTAAATCAAACCAGGCAAACAGATGCCTTCCGGAGAAGAGTCTGGGATGATGAGGACCCAGAACAGATCAACGAAGGATGAAGAACAGTTACCCGGGGTCCACAATACAATGACTAAGGGTGCAAGCGTTGGAATCACCCAACCGCCCTCCCAAAGACCTGCAAGGGATTTCCTCCCACGTCTGTCCTAGGTACAGTAGATATACCCTCCGTTGTCACCTGTGTATGAACCTATGGTCAGATACTAAGGATACCACAACACCGAAAACTCCCAAGGGAACAGTCGCTGGTCGAATCAGAAGGCGTGGGCAAGGTAACTGAGCCCAAAACTCAAAAGAGTCCCCAAACGCGATCTAATCCTGGTATATGCTCGAAATAGAAAGTAGGAGGAGTATTCCCAACAATCTGATCTCACAAGACCTACTGCATAGATCCCAGGCAAGCTTTGAATGAAGTGGGTTTACCTGCGATAGTCGAACTACGATTTTTGTGTAATGTGTGATCTTGGGTGGTTTAAGGTGTTTTAAACCCAAGATCCTAACCAAGACTAGTTGGTGTAGTGTAACCTAGAAAAGAAAATGTTACTAGTACATTTTATTAGGGTTCATTTTAAAGGTTACTTGCTTACTCAAAAAAGGTAGTGGGTGTGTGAGAGTGGTTATAATAGAGATAGAGTACTGAAAATGAAATGTTTACCACCAACAAATCTTTTCTTTTCAATGCAAGTCTTAAAATTCTGATCTAGAATGCATATGCAAATGCAATTTTTAATCTTTCGAATGCAAAAAAGGTAAACATAAAGTCTAAACTCAAAACCTAAGAATGCAGCTACTTAAACAAATAGGTATGCAAAATAAAACTTGTTCTTTTTTATGCAAAGCACTCTAAAATCTTTTAAGCCACTTGCAAGGTACACTATTCAGAAGATAAATCAAAATTCTTTATGCTTTCAAAGGTAAGAAACAAAACTGAAACTAACCTATTATCAAAGCAAAGCAAAGAAACTTTCAGGTTCTCTTTATGAAATAGTAAAAGCTACCAAATATGACTTTCAAATTATTATTGATGTAAGCATGCCAACCATTGGGAAAATAGTACAAAAACTACTTTTAGACCCAAACGAAGCAAATGACCTACGAAGAAGTATGGTTTGGTAAAGTCAGGTCTGCATATAAACAATGCAAACAAGGTCTTGAACAACAGCCAAAACACTTGAGCTTTCACTACAAAAGAAAAACTAAAAGCATAAGGGAGGATAAGAAACCAACCTAAAAGAGAAATTTCACTCAAATAGATACAAACAGGGTCAAGAAGACTCAAGAGGTTTCAAATCCAGTGGAAATGGGGCAAGCAAGTTCAATCAGACTCAAATTAGGGTACAAAACACCAAACAGGTCCACAACCCCCCAACTTGGATCAACAAACCCCAAAACTCTCCAAACAAGCCCAAATTCATCAAAAGAGGTTCAAATCATGAATGTAGGATCAATACAAGGATGGGAGACCACTTACAGTGGTTTAACTCAGGCCTAGGGTCATCAGGGACCCCAAAAAATGCAGCCACAACCCCCAGATTTAGGTCCACAACCCAAAAGCTCAAAAATTTCAAACCCAGATTTTGAGCGCTACTGTGTATGAGGCATACCAGCGCCCATAGTAGGATGGGTGGTACTGTGCAGAGGAAAAGTAGCGTATGGGCGCTACTTTGTTGTACAAACAGTAGCATACAGGTGGAAAAAGTTGAAAAAATGGGGTTAAAACCACCACACCTAGGTCCACAAGGGTTTGCAAGGGCTGGGAAGGGTCTGTAAGAGCCAAAGAGGGTCAAATAGAGCCTAGTAACTGATCCTAATCAATAAAATGAACAAAGACCATCAAACAAGATTGAAGAAATGACCTTGGATACCCCTAAGCAGTTAGGCTTTCCCCAACGGAGTCACCATTCTGTTGTGGGGAAAATGCACCTATAGTTCAGGGGAGAAACTACCAACTTATGGTGATAAATATAGACTTAAAAGCATTCTGCAAGTACAACAAAGAAATGAAGAGATTAGGGTTTAGAGATGTAGGCACCTCATTCAGAAGGTTGATCCTAGCTTTGCCTCCCTCGCTCTTCAATGCTTATCCAGTGTCGCAATGCCCAGACCTACAAAACAACTTGATACCTTTCTCAAATACATTTGACTACATATATACTACTGATATATCCACATAATGGAAAGAGACATCAAACTATAATCAAACAGTAATCAAATCAGAGACATACAAGAATAGGTCATATTTTGAAAGGAAAGAACGTCTGATCTTTATTGATGAATGAAAGCAAGTACATAAAGTTATACCTTCCTTCAAGCTTGGCACTTCACGAAACCTAGATTCAAGGTCTCCTGCTTCTATTCTCCAAGGATTCTAGCCTCTAATCAACTGTGCTAGGGTTTACCAAAATTGAAGCACAAGAGAGGGGGATGAGGGTCTCCATTCCTCCAGCATAACTTTGTAATTGGGCTTGGTCCACTCACATGGCCCTTCTACCCTCCTTATATAGTCAATGAAGGATAGGAAAAGAAGTTATAACCGAGTAGGAGCTTCCCCAACCAACTTAACTTCCCAAAATTTCGAGATTTTGACCAAAACAGGGGTGTACGCTACTCTACAATAGACAAAGTAGCGTACATATGGAGTTGAGTGCTACTATTTCAACAGTGGAGTCGTGCTCAGAAGGTTTGAGCACTACTATTGTACACTAGAGTAGAGTACACATGCTACTATCATGCCTGTGTACCATCGCTCATGTTGAAAAATGGCCAAAAACAGGCTTTTCTGCTCATTTTCAAGAGATGGTTTGGTCTGGAAAAATGTTCTTAAGGGTCATATACATCAAATGGGTCAAGAATGAGGTAATTTCAACCATTTTTAGTGTCCCAAATAACTCCTCCATCCACAAATGTCCTGTTGTGTGACTAAACTTGATCTCAAGAAATGTCGTCATGCGACCAAGGGAAGCAAGTGTCATCACGGACGAAGAGGTGTCATTTCAAGCTATAACAATATCAAGATATCTGGGGGAATATTCTGGAACAAAGCACAATTTCTAGTGTACGAAATTTCCCAAGTAATGCATATGGAAATATTAAAAAACTGTTTGCAATGCCTGAACCAATTCAGAAGGCAAACATTGAAGTCACCAACATCCCATTGAAGAGAAATATTCAGGTTTTTGGTAACAAAACTCCAGATTTTTTGAGTGAAACTGCAGGAAACAAATAAATGCTGCTTTGTTTCGGCATCATTGAAGCAAAGATAACAGCAACTAGGGCCAATCCATCCACGTTTGCTCAAGTTTCCCCAAGTCTTCAATTTGTCCTGAAGAGCTAGCCATATAAAACATTTTAATTTTAAAGGTATAGACCAAGTCCATAAACCCTTATACCACCAATCTAGGGGAAAGATATATTTGTATTGAATGATTCTCCTACATGCAGACTTGGCTGTCACAATACCTGTAGATAGATTCCCTCTCCAAACTAATTGATCAGCTTCGTGGTTTAATTTTACACTAGCAGCATTAAGCTTCATGATATAGTTATCCCAAACCCGAGCTAAGAATCCTGAAAGACTGAGATCTCTAGCAAACATCCATATAGAAGTCTCATCATCACCATGCCTGTTCAGTTGCAGCTTATTTAATGTAGACAGACCGATAACCTGTAAATACCGAGGGATGATAGGAGGAAGGAGGAACGAGTCATCCATCCCTAGTATGGGATCTAGACCAACACGGATTTTCACACCGGTGCCAACCTGCCAGAAGAGGTCATTTTTTATCCAATTGAATATTTTCATAAAGCCCCTTCAGATTGCAGAAAAGTTCCAATTGGATAATTTTGGATTTCTTATCCAAATATGGACATCCATATTTAAATATTTGCTTTGAATGAGTCGAGACCAGAGTATTACCAAATATACCCCGCCACATACTTTTAAGTCTGAGAGTTGAATTGAATACTTCAAGATCTTTAATATCCCAACCACCAAACCTATAAGGTCTTGCAAGAGCCTCAGCTGCAACCATAGGAATCTTTGCATTTTCTGTTGATCCCGACCAGAGAAAATTAAAAAAACATTTCTTGATGGCTTTGATTATGAAAGCGGGCACTTCAAGTAATGAAAACCAGTAGACGGGAATGCTCGTGAGAACAGATTTAACAAGAATAAGTTTGCCCCCAATAGATAATACTCTGTAAGACCAATGAGTGACTCGAGATTCAATTTTCCTCAACAGCCAATACCAATCCTTGATGAGATGGTTATTGGGCTTTAGGTTAAAACCGAGATATTTAAAGCCTTGACCAAGAGGACAACATTTGTAAGGAAGCATAGCAAAAATATCCCTGAGATGTTCGTCATTCATAGATAAGTGATAAAAATTCGACTTTGTAGAACTGACCTTCATGCCAGAAGCGTTGCAAAAGGTCTGAATTAGTTCACTATACATATGTCATTCCTCCATAGAATCCAAGCCAGCCACTAAAACATCATCAGCAAATAAGATGTGTGTGATCACACAATCCTTTGTCTATTTGATACCTTTAATCAGACCACGGTCCACAGCTTGCTTTATTAATCGGCTAAAGCCATCCATGACTATAATGAATAGAAGGGGTGAGACAGGACACCCCCGTCTAATCCCCCGGGAGCAACTGAAGAAATTGGATGGTGAGCCATTAACCAAAACATCAATATTCATGGATGTGATACAAGCCATTATCCAAAACATCAATATTCATGGATGTGATACAAGCCATTATCCACTTAATGACCAGCGGGGGCACACCAATTCTGATAAGAATTAAACGAAGGAAAGACCAATTTACTCTGTCATAAGCTTTTTCTAAGTCCATTTTGAGCAAAAGGGCCTTTTTCTTTTTAATCTTGATGCTATGCATGAGTTCCTGAGATATGCCAATCGCGTCATGTATATGTCTACCAGATAAAAAACCAAATTGTTCAGCCGATATGTGTTCAGACAGAGCACTCTTCAATCTATCAGCAAGAATCTTGGAGATAAGTTTATATAAAAGATTGCAAAGAGCTATCGGACGATAATCCCCAAAAGATGTGGGCTCGTTCTTTTTGGGAATTAATGAAACAAATGTGGAGTTAAGACCTCCAGACATGTAGCCATTAATTCTAGAATAATTCACTAGATCCTTAAGTTCAAGGCCCATAATATCAAGGAAATGTATGTATAACTCCACCAGCCATCTGGACCGGGAGCCTTATCTTTGGCAAAGAATTTAAATATAAATTATATCGCTGGAAGTGAGTCGTTAATGCCTTAATGATAAATATCCTTCGTTTGTGGACAAATGCTCTTACGTTTTGGTTGATTATAATAAAAATATAAATTATATAGTTGGGAGTCCGTCGTTGATGCCTTCTTTCTCAATGATAGTTGATAAATACACTTCCTTTGTAAACAAACCCTCTTATGCTTCGTATGGTTATAATAAATATTCCTCTATCTCGCGCTTAATAAGGGGCCTCTACGAGAGATGGATTAACTAGCCTTGTGAGCACGACTAGCCTCAAGTTTAGATGCCCTTTTGTTGTTCCTTGAATTTATGGACCCCACGATGGCCTTTGGATGCTCGTGAATTTCTGGATGGATGGAGGACCCCTCGAGTTCTGATGGGACTAGGCATGTCGTTTTCTGATTGTTAGTTTCGATGAGAACATGTGCATGTTTTGTTGCCGTTGGGAGCTCTAATTCCAGTCGTGTGAGTGTTTCTGTTTATTTGTGTTGGTGTTAGAACCGAATAATGATGCCTTACCACCTCGTTGTTTCCCTATTATATTATTTAATTTGTGCACATAACAAAGGAGATATTTTATATTTTTTACTTCATAGTGATTTTCATACTATGGATGCTTCTAAATTGAGAAAATGGTAATTCCATGTAGAGTGTGGAATACATTTATTATGCTATGCTACATGTTGATTTGAACTTTCTACCTCTTGTCACTCAATCTACACGTTAATCTAGTGAGAAAATGGTAATTCCATGTAGAGTGTGGAATACATTTATTATGCTACATGTTGATTTGAACTTTCTACCTCGTGTCACTCAATCTACAAGTTAATCCAGTCTTCACTGACTCAATTTATGAATTAAATTGCAATTACAAGTCGAATTTTGCACATTACGGGGATGCCCCCACCTCTATCACAACATTCACATTGCAATCAATTTGTATGAATCTCAAGTATTTTTCCATAATCCTTTTATAAAATGTACCGTGTAGCATATTCATAGAGTTAGCTCTATTATAATAGCAAAGCATAAAAATGAAATTAATGTGCTGAACTTCACCCTAGTTGTTAAAACAATCGTGGTATGCTAATTGGCCTTATATTCCAATAACAACTTTTCTTGTGCCCTTCACGAGGCATGCAATGCTAAAAAACAATACATTTAAAGGAATTAAAGGAAATCTAGTGATAGTTGTGTATAGGTTTTCAACATAAAACTACCTTCACCACTCCTTGGGGAACCTTTGAATAGCTCAGAATGTCATTTGGCCTACTTAACATTGGTGCAATCTTCCAAAGGGCCATGGATTGCGTTTTCAATGAGCTAATCAGAAAAATCATTGAAACTATACCAAGATGACTTTACATTTTTTTCTAAGGAAAGAACTGATCACATTAGCCATTTTAGACAAGTCTTTAAAAGATGCAGAAGATATGGTATATCCTTGAACCCGATTAAATCAGTGTTGGGAGTGGATAAAGGAAAGCTATTAGGCCACATCATCTCCAAAGATGGTGTCAAGATCGATCCTGAGAGGGTAGAAGCAATAGAGAAAGTTCCTTTGTCTTGCAATAAGAAAGCCCTGCAATCATTCAACGGGAAAATTAACTTTATCAGAAGATTTATTCCTAACTTAGCAGACTTAATGAAACCCATTCAAAAATTACTAAAGAAGGACACTAAGTTTGAATGGAATAATGAGGGAAAAGAGGCTTTCAAAAGTATCAAAGATGCCATTTACATATCTCCAGTATTGATTAGCAAGAGTTTTGTTGCAGAAGAACAATGATGGTCAGGAGCAACCCATTACCTTTAGGAGTAGAACCTTACAAAATTCCGAGCTTAAGTATATCATTATGGAGAAACAAGCATATGCACTAGTCAAATCACTTTAGCATTTCAAAATGTAGATCGGGTATTCAGAAGTTGTGGGTTATGTGTTTCATGCGGTTGTTAAAGACATATTATCATAGTAAGATTGTCTTGTTATAAGGGACAAGTAGGTCTCAAATATCTAGGAGTATGATTTGGAAATCAAGCCCACCATGTAGTTACATGGCAAGGCTTAGCTTGCATGATGGTTGAAGGAAACGGGCAAGCATTGGGAATGGTATTCCATAGCAGCAAGTCCATACAAGTTAAATCAGTCGAGCTTCAACGCCTTGAGGAAGATCCTTGGTATTCATACATCATTTACTTTTTAACTAACCTCACTTGCCTAACTCATCTAGTTGACCATAAAAGAAGGGCTTTGAGATTGAAAGCTACAAAATATTGTATCACCCAGGATGGGTTGGGATGGAAGAACCCAGATGGTTTAATTCTTGGATACATCGATGAGCCACAGTCCAAAAGACTCTTGGCGTATTTTCATCCAAGATTCGCTGGAGGACATTATGCGACCAAGACAACTTCCCATAAAATACTCAGAGTGGAATACCACTGGCCCACTTTGTTCTCATATGTTCACAAATATGTCAGAAGTCGCCAAGAATGCAATTTTTTCACCGGAAAACAAAATCTAGCAGCCTTGCTCCTAAAACTCGTAGTTTCCCAAGCCCCTTTGCAGCAGTGGGGGCTTGATTTTATTGGCCAATTTAAGGATAACTCGAGCAATGACCATGCATGGATCCTTACTGTTAACACCCAAAAATAGTTCACTAGCTCATCTCCCTAGTCACATAACCCATTTGTCCACTTTTCCTATCATTTTGGCTTCCAAAACCCTAAAAAACTCTCAAATGGTTACCCAAAAGGCAAAAAACATTATTTCCCTCATCATATTAATGAAATTCCTTAAAAAAATGTCAAAAACCCTAAAAAATGGTGGAAAATTCCCCAAAAATAAAATAAAAAGAGAAAAGGTAAAAAATAATTTCAAAAAGAAGGAAAAACCCTAAAACCATTTACCAATACCATCCTAAAACTATGGGTCAATACTCCACCACCCAAAATATCTATAAAAAGGTGATGGAGGCCCACCATTTCACATCCATCAATCACTCTAACCTTATGCTGCCGAAATTCCTACTGAACCCTAGCCTACCACATTGAGCTTGAATTCACCATTCTAGTTGAGTTTTAGCTACCATTGAGCATTTGGAGAAGAGAAAAGGACTTTGGAGCACTAGTGCACTGCTCCCGTACTGCTGCAAGGACTCCAACAACCTCATCATTTGAGGTAAAACCATTGCAAACTCTTGTTTGCTCATTAATACAAAAAAATCCATTTTATTTACTGTGCCTCTCATGTCATCAAATTCATCAACTACAAGGATAGGATCTTCAATAACCTCAATTTTATTTACGCTCTAATAGTAAAAGGAATTCTTTCTCCCCTCCTAATGTCATCAAATTCATCAACTACAGGGACAGGATATTCAATAATATTTTCTTCATCATTTGTTTGCTCAAGATGATTTTCACATGGGGGAATTGGTTCCAGGACTTGATTTTGTCTTGTTATATTACTATCAATAAGTGCATTCATTTCCATGACAGATCTGGGCAAACGCTCACCTCCTCTTATATCACTTAAGCCATCATCAACTTCTTCAGATGTTTGATTTTCGATGATTTGTTCTTCATTTATTGCTTTGTTTTGTTCTTGAACCCGAGGTTGATTCTCATTTCTTCTCATTTCATCTATTTCTTCTGAAAACTCATTTCTAAGTAAATCCAAATTTATCCTTCTAGCAAGTTCAGTTATCTACTCTTCTTCCCAAGAGGAATCAGAATCTTCCATAACCATGAACATATTTTCAATTTGATTATCTTCCCGAAGTTCATTTTCATTTTCAACAAGGTTAGCTTTTGCATTATTCAACAACTCATTACCATAAGTGTTTTTTATCCCTCCATCAAATGATTCTAAATGCTCGTTGTAACAAGGTTCTCTGTTTACCCTAATCAAAGCTCCATTAGAGTTGGGAACACAAATATACGATAAATCCATCATAAGGTATCCACCTAAACCAGCTGCCCACTTCCTAGATAAAAGCATTCCATATGCTGGGGGCAAATCAATGACAACTACATCCATCATAGTAGAAATGTCTGAACATGCAAAAAGATCAGCTCTAAGGTTTTTGATCAAACCATAGGACTGCACTCAACGGGAATCCATAAGTTCTGGGAGATCTATGGTACAACATGAGGAGCTAGGTTCTTCAATTATTTCTTCTTCTTGCTCCCGTGGCTCTTCCTCTAGAAGGATTCTTCCAAAATCTTCATCATAAGATAAGTCATTAATAAATTTGATATTGTCTGGTTGATCATCAGGGCTAATGGTGTCGTAAGGTTCTTCTTCTGTTTCATCACACCAATTAACATTCTTCTTCTCAGAATTTTCTGGGTACTCAGGTCGTCGCCTCTCTCTATCCCCCTCAGGCCTTCTATTGTTGTTCAAATAAGGTTTAGGGCCATAAGGGTTCCTATGTCTCTCAGGATCATTCAAGCTTGCTACACTTTTAGTTAGGGCAGTTACTTGTCTCATCATTTCTTGCATTGTTTCTAACGTGTCCTTTGATTCCTTTGGGTCACTCACAGGTTCCTTGGGCTTTCGGATTCTAGGGTCAGATCTAGAAGTGGATGGGGTAAATTGATCAAAAACGTTTTGCTTCCCCATAGATGCTGCATTCTGCTTAGCCATCTTTGCATTGAATTTGGCGGTCTTTAAGTCATTTGTGTTTTTATCCTTCAAGTGATAACCAAGCCATCCTTCGAATGCATTCAAGTAATGAATAACAATCACTTGATACTTTGGTTTAATCTCTTCAGGGATAGCAGCCACAATCTTATCAAATCTTACATTGAATTCATGGGTTGATTCATTTTCTCTTTTCTTAATGTCAAATAATTGATGTAAGAGAAATTTCCCATCTAACTTACGAGACCACTCACTATTAAGCCTATTAACAATGTTATCATACCCATCAATGGATGAGGCAGGCAACCTGTCAAACCACTTCCTAACATCTCCTTCTAAAGATGCCAGGAGACCCCTCATGAAAACATCTTCCTCAGATGCTCCATATGCTTCCACGTGTTCCCATATTTTATCAATATGATCTTCAATGGAGATAGAAGATACTCCATCGAATCTGGGAACCTTTTCAAAATACTTTTCAGGCATGTCATGGGGTGCACCCTGGATTTGGGAAAAGTCTAAAGGAGATGGCTTAGCCTTTCTTCCGAAGATCCTAGGATTTTGCGGAGGAGGAACATTCTGGTTAGTTCCAGCCATTGGATTTAGTGGATTTATGATCAAGTTTGAATTAGGACATGAGGAAGGAACCGAATTAGATAAAGGAGATCCCAATACACGGTTTGGAGAATCTCAATTAACAAGTTTCCAAAAGAAACTAGATGATTGGGCTTTAGGATATCTTTTGTGATAGGTAAGTGGGGTTCCTTCAACTTGATTTAAGTTTGTTTTACTTCTGATATTGTAAGGATGCAAATGAGTAGGCTCCTCAACAGAGTCACGATTCAAAGTCGCCAGGTAGACTTTAAAACTCTTCTACCAAGATATATGTCGTTTAAAATGCAGGGAGTGTACGTGACAGATACTATGTCGAACCTAGGTAGGCTTCTACCCTCCCCGGCAACGATGCCAAAATGTTGGCAAAGAGAACGAGAATAGGGCTTGAAAATATATGTCGAACTAGGGTAGCCCTCTACCTTCCCCGACAGTGACGCCAAAATGTTATCACCAAACTTGTAGGTGCCCCTAGAGATGGATCCAAGATGGATGGCAGAAGGGATGGGCAACCTAAGAGGTGCAACCAAGATAACCTCGACTCCCAATGGATGGTTGTCACGCTAATCGATGCAATCTTCACTTTATGTCATCTAGCCCAAGACAACAAAGGGGGAGACCCAGATCTACTCCTGATAGGAGAGATCAGACCAAGACACCAAATCAAATCAAATGATGATGAAGGACATAAGGTGTATGGTAAACTCTACATCTATGAATGAAGTCACAAGGTAAGTAATAGGTTGGATCAAAGGGTTTAGACAATGTAGATTTGGTCCAGCATGTTTATGCAAGTGACTTATGAGGTTCAGAATAAGAACCAGAAATCAGGGTATTAATCAATTGTGAGAAAATCCACTGCCTTGGGAACTGTGTCCAATGTAGGGTGGTTAAGGACTGAATTGGGGCTAACCAGTACCAAAAGTGAGCTTGATTGATTGATATGACAATTTCAAGGGGTTCAAGTAGCCAAAACAAGGATCACACCACAAATCAACCCAACAATCTAGGAAAGTCAAATGGGTTTGGAAAAAGATCAGTGCCTTGGGAAATGGGTCAAATGGAGTAGGATGTCCACCAAATTGTAGATCAAGAATGTTGAGGTGTTGAGGTAGGTGGATCTTGAAAATTAGGATCATCCAATGGCTAGATCTTAGTAGATATGAGATTGAAATGTATCACAAAGTAACCCAAGTGGAGCTCAACCCTCAAAATTAGAAATGGGGCCCACAAGATGAAAATAACTGAAGTAACACACTAGGGGTAGGTTATTAAATGTGTAGGTGAAGGATCAAGTGGGATCTCACCTACCCAGGTGCTAGATCCTAGCAAACTCACCTCTCCCAGAAAGTGCGACCTCCCTTGGAGAAGCTTCTTTGCCTTGGGAAATGGGTCAAATGATGGCCTATCCACACCAAACTATAGATGCGGATTGCCATGGATGCTATAGAGGTGAGTTTTAAATTTTATACCCAAAAGCCAAGTGGATCTTTCTAGATCTGAGAAAATGTAAAATGAGGGTTTTGAAATTATAAGGGTTTGAAGCATTTAGACAAATGGATAGATCATGGAAAGAGAAATTACCTTGAGATCATACCTGAGTGATGGAATGAGATGCCTTGTTGTTGAGGAAGACTCCCGCAGAGATCAAATGAGAAATTGTTGAATTTACTTGCCAAAATGATGCCCTAGCCCACAAGTGCGACCTCCTCTACCTGTCAAACCATGGAAAGTCGATTCAATCAATCAGATCAAGTATGGAGGAAATACAAGCGAAATGCAATGATAACATGAAATAGAAGGGTCCTGGGACAGTAATAATCCCTGTTACCAAAGAACAAACCCAAGGAAGAAGTAGGGAGAGTCCTCCCCTACCAATACGTCCTCCTCAAATGAATTCGACCTCCACCTGTAAATGCAAAAACGTGGTACAAAAATATAGCAAGAAAAAATCTCCAAGAACCCAGTGCAAAGGAAGAATCAACGAACGAACTCCAAAAGCATTCACCAAAGCACAACAGATAGATGCAATAATAATTCTCTATTCCAATAATCCAAAGCCAAAAGTCTCATTTACAATGACAAGCTCTCTCCTTTAAATAGGATGGAGAGAGGCCACAATCCTAACCACTTTTTGAATGAGTCGTTAAGATTAAAAAATCAAAAGATCTAATCAATGGTTAAGATGAGCTCAACAATACAATACATGGATCAATAATAAAATATAACAATATGTGGACAAACTCACCCTAGGAGAGGGGATCCCACCAAATCATAATGATAAAACATAAGAAATAGCTCATGGTGGGTCCAAGGAGTAATTTCTAACACCCTTGGTCAATCCCCATTGCACAATATCCAAAAATAATCATGATAGACATCAAATCGTGCCTCTCTGGAAAAGTCGTGAGCCTTAGGAGGCTTCATAAATCATCAAAAAATGTCTTAAGTGATGGATGTAGGTCCCGATGAAGCTGAAACTATTGGAGAAGGTGTGGAAGACATCCACTCATCATCATTGATCATCCCATGCCATAAACTTGCCTCAGTAGCCCAAATCGAATTCCTTTGTAGCCATTTTTACCATTTCTAGACTGCCTTGGGCAGTGTGAAACTACCCAAACTGCCACCTGGAGTGCCTGGCTCTAAAAATAAAAATCACCAGCCTGTCTAGGAGTGGGGTAATATGGTAATAACAAGTGGTTGGACCACCCCCTCCAAAAATAGTGCTCTAGGTGAACCAATCATATCTCTGCTCTGCTCTAACAGGGCCTCCAACAAGCCAAAACTGCACTAGGATAGCCAACTCAGGCTAAAAATCATTGTAATTGCCCAGAACTGAAAACAGACTGTCTCATTAGACTCAGAAGGTCCAAATCCATCTAAAGTGTGTACTCATACACCATATAGTCCTCTGCATGGTCCAGAATAAATACTCATCATATCCGGTAGACCAAATAATAATAATCTGTAGAAGTAGCTAAAAGCACAAATCATCATCATAATCCTGAAACCACTGCATAAGCCCACCATGGTGACCTATACCAAAACGTATACCATCTATCTATAACATCTGAGGTCTGCCACCTCATGTCCCGTGGTTGACTTTTGGTCAAACTGAGGTTTGACCAAGTCAACATGACCAAAATATGATTCAAACTATCATCAAGCTGCTGCAAAGTGTCAAAGGTTAAAACATGCTTTACAATCCATTCACATAGCAATTATAACAAATAGCAATCATTCCTGGCGATCTAAATCCAAATATAATAGGTCATTAATTATTATTTATTACTCAGACAAGACTTTCAAGGTCATACTCACTGAACATAGTTGTGATCAATTTGCTAGTGAAGGGTGAAGGCTAAGAAATACATGGCTAGGCTAAAGGATGACTTACTGACTTAACACTGTGACACTTTGGAAATGGAAAAGGGCATACACACCATAGCATATAGTGGAAAAGCAATAACACAGGGAATGGCGGTGTCTCACAAATGGATAAGTTGTTCAAAGAGTGTTTATTCACCTTCACAGATGCGCAGAATCCATAATACAAATGAGGCCAGCAATCTTTTTGATATAGAGTTTAAGTTTCATTGCTTTTTGGGTCAAAGGTTAAAACATGCTTTACAATCCATTCACATAGCAATTATAACAAATAGCAATCATTACTGGCGATCTAAATCCAAATATAATAGGTCATTAATTATTATTTATTACTCAGACAAGACTTTCAAGGTCATACTCACTGAACATAGTTGTGATCAATTTGCTAGTGAAGGGTGAAGGCTAAGAAATACATGGCTAGGCTAAAGGATGACTTACTGACTTAACACTGTGACACTTTGGAAATGGAAAAGGGCATACACACCATAGCATATAGTGGAAAAGCAATAACACAGGGAATGGCAGTGTCTCACAAATGGATAAGTTGTTCAAAGAGTGTTTATTCACCTTCACAAATGCGCAGAATCCATAATACAAATGAGGCCAGCAATCTTTTTAATATAGAGTTTAAGTTTCATTGCTTTTTGGGCCTAGAGTTTCCATAGCCTTGGATCTATGTGTGTTTACAAACACATTGCATAGATTTACATTTAATTTAGGCTTCTTGCTGCAGGTGTGTTTTTTAAGGCACTTGTTTACCTGAGCACTTCTAGGTGTGTCACAGACAAGTTGTTTACCTAGCTATTTACATTTCACAAAAGATATAACAGTTAATATTTCAGAGCCATTTTCATTTGGCTTGCCTTTCATTCATGTGTGTTAAGAAACACATTGCATAAATGGGCTTTTCATACAAGATACAACATTTCATTTCATACTTTGTATTCATGGCAACACTAAAAGTTTCAGGTTTATCCAACAACATCTTTAATGACTAAGGGAAATTCACAAGGAAATCCAACTCACCATAGGTAAGTTTTGTCACCAACTCAGAGCCGAGACACAATAAATAGGGAAGCTCATCCAATATAGAGGCTACAGAGGGGAAAGGTCCTCCATGCCACTAGTCAAGTAGTAAGTCAAGGTAATGAACAAACTGGGTAAGTTATGGATGGATGAAGACCATGAATAATGAAACTGACACTAGCAAGCCAATGTATGGCGGGAATGATCACCTCTATTCTCCCTAAGGAGGGTAAAACCAATGAGTATAGGCCAAGAACTTCTAAGTCTGAGTAGGGACAAATATGATATATATATAAGTACAACCAGGTCCACATATCTATATGATCGCCAAATCATGATACTAAATGCTAAGACATGCTAAGAATATGGAAATAACAGCAATATAACCACAACACCATAATATACTTGCTGATTCATATACCTGAATGCTCACCATCAGCACCATCATCAATCCTCTGAAACTGTTGCTGTAACTCTGGGCACTACTGACTGCTCTGTACAAATGGCTAAATAGCTACATCGGTCATCTCTTTGAATGTCCTGAGACTCATTCATGGCATGGGGAATAAAACTATTGTCCAAAATCTGATAGTGATCCATAATAGATGCTCATCTTAGCATCTCAATGCAAGGGAACTGACTGAATAGTGTACTAGAATCAGAAAAATAGTGTATGGTAGCCCGGCTACTATATATGTGATAACAGGTCCCTTCAAGCATAGTTGTTGTCTATTTCAAGCTTGTGTAAAAATGAAATAGATCTCCCTCCCATTAATTCAAGTATCCCACTAGGTTTAGGACTTGAACCTTCATTTTGTCTACCTGTGTCACTTGATCCTCGTTCTTCCTACCCCCTGGTGAACATATTCATATTAGTAACCAGGATTTTAGTTGGGCAAGAAAGAAGAGTGGTCAAACGAAACGAACCTTGGGGGGGCATGTTAAACCACTAGCAATCATGCTGGGGGCATTTACCAACCTCCGGGTATAATTTTGGGAAGGAACCCGTCAATGGGCCTTAACCATGAGCATAGTTCCCTTTCTATGTCAAACTCGTTAAAAAATCAAATAGGTTCTGATGAGCATAGTTCCATTTCTGTGTGAAGCTCATAAAAAAATGAAACAGGTTCCCATGAGCTCAGATTAGTCTCTTCTTCCAAGTTCATTAAAAAATGGAATAGACCCCCACAAGCATAGTTTACCTTTGTTTTCAAGCTTGCATAAAAATGAAACCAACTTCATGAGCATAGTTCCCTTTCTGCGTCAAGCTCTTTAAAAATGAGACAGGTCATGAGCAGAGTTCTATTCTTGTGTCAAGCTCGTTAAAAAATGAAACAGATCCTTTTCCATTGAGTGGAGTTTTCCCATATACTTAGTACCTGAACCTTCTTTTCATCCTCCTATGCCATTTTGATCTTCGTTTGTCTCTGGTGAACATATTCATATTAGTAAGCAAGAGTTTTATTGAGTGAAGATGTAGATTAGGAGAATGAAATGAATCTTGGGGGGCATGTCTTCAACCTATGGATATTACGTTAAAATCAACTCGATCGCCTCTCCACACCAAGTTGGAGTTACGTCACTTACTTCTAGCAATCATGCTGGGGGCATGTACCAACCTTTGGATATCATGAAGGGAAATAATCCACCGATGGGAATATTTTCGAGCATACTTTCTTTTGGGTTTCAAGATCGCTAAACCATGAAATAATTCCGAGCATGGTTCATTTTTTGTTACAAGCTCGCTAAAAAATGAAGCAGACATCATGAGCATTCTTTTCACCTATCTTCGAGCTCATTAAAAACAGTAAGATGGTGTTGAGCTTACTTTTCACTTTTTTCGTGCTCTGGTTGAAACATGAAAAGTAGTTTGAGCTTACTTTTTATTTTTTCGTGCTCTGGTTCAAATATGAAAAAGATTCCAGGTGCTTTTGATACCATTGTCGTGCTCGTTAAAAAAATTTGAGTAAAAAGGTGTGTCTAACGAGTATAGGTTTATCACTTTATCCGACCTCGCCAGACTACTTACGGAAAATGAACTGTGCCGAGTTTACTTTTTCCCTTGTCATACTCGGTCATCAACCATGACAAAGTACGTTGATGACAAAGTTGTTCTTGGAGTCCTCTTTAAGCTCTTTTCAGACTCTCTAACTAGGAAAAGATCGCCAAGCGAACTTGATTCTTTCACACTTGTATAAGCATTTGAAAGGTCGTCCTTCTGGTGATAATTTACCCCTTTTATCGAACCAGGAGGTACTCTTTACGAAAAATGAGCACTCCAACCAAACATGGCTGGAAGAGTTCTCTCTCGCATTGTTTTACCATTTTCCGGGGGAAGAGACTAAATTTACGAAAAATGACCTTTGAAGTCTTCTTTAATTCTTTTCAGACTCTCTAAATATGAAATGACACCGAGTTTACCTTCTATGGACTCGTTAAAATATGACATTGAAAGGCCCGTCGTGGGACGAACCCCTCATATCCTATGTTCGTAAAACATTTGGGATTGGACTCATCCATGGGATGAGATATGTCAAGCATCTATTTACCCTCCTCAAGCTCGTTAAAAAACAAGTGAGGCACTCATCAATCATGATGGGGAAAAAAGAAAGATTTTGTGTTACATTTTAATTACGGCAGTACATAGTCACTCTTGAACATGGCACTAGTTTGCATTTGCATTTAGTACTTGGGTAATATGTTTGTCTTCGAGTCCTGTCAATTCTATGAGTCTTGTCACTCCTTTGGGTCATCCAAAGTTTGCTTCCACCATCAGTTGCATTAGGGGTTGGTATCATTCTCGTTATGTCAATACTGCCAAGTCATGCCATGCCCATGTTCAAGAGAAATTTCTTACTCATTATCTGCAGTGAGTACACCTTCAATCATGTCGATCTACCTTGAGTCAGTCTTGCACATTAATCTACCGTTCGATCTACTCCAAACATCTGTTATTGAGTTTCGTGTCATTGATAAGGGATTCATCATGGCCCTCCTTCGACGAATTCATCCTTGTCGAATTCAACACATCATCCGAGGACTGAATCTAAAAACCAATCAAGTACCTTGGGCCTACATTCCTTAATGGCAGGTTACCTTGCTTTCAACATGAGTTTACATCATTGAATCTTGATTGAAAGATCCCATCGAATGTTCGACTTCAAGTCCTTAATTCACATTCGATGGTTGGTGCTGTGATACCTTGGGAATCATTAACATCAATGGTGACTTCCCTCGCGCTTGTTAATGGTATACATTAATGACCGGTAATCAAGTGGTTTCTACCATGTTCGACTCCAAAACATTTTAATCACATGGATAGATTCGTATCATTGCGGGTTCGGCTTGAAGACCCTAGGGAAAATCATGTCTCACCCAGGTTGCGATAGAGATTGTTTGAGTCATATTACACAGATCCACTTTTGTATTGGTCGCAGCTATGTTATCATCTCATCATGGATCTACGATTGTGTCTAGTAGCCATGATTGTGTTCACTCAATTTTTACTACCATGGATCTGCAATGTATTGGTCGGAAGCAATGTTATGTGTCATGAGAGACATGTATCTCAGAGTCAGTTGTACTGTAGCAGCATCTTCCAACCAACAGGTCCTTGCCATCCATCTTTCAAAGCATTTCACATGACTTACTTTGCCAGCTTCATGCTTTGGGGGGCATTCTGTTACACCTAAATCTCGTCACCATGAACCGTGTGTCAACTTTGTGCCTAATCCCTAAAGTTCCCTTAGCTAAAGTGCATTGAGTTTGGGGTTTTTCCTAGCCTTTTCCTTCTTTAAGTACAACGACGCTCTTTCCCTTCAGACAAGGTGTGCCGACACACTTTGCACACTGACACGGTGCGCCACGGGCGCTCTTTCCCTTCATGCAAGGTGTGCCAGCCCTCAGTGGCACTCTGTCTCTTCATGCAAGGTGCGTCGAGGGTGTTTATAAGCTAAAACTCGAGGCTTCGAGGACCTTCTCGAAGCTTGATGAGGTGGAGGGTCATCCCTAACTTCTAGGTGAGGTGGAAATTCGGTTCGTAACCTAATGGGATGATCCCTTATACCTCTCCCCCTAATCATTAACCTACTTTGTCCCCTTTAGCCTTATAAATACAACCCACCTCTCCATTAAGAAGGGGGAAGGTCTATAGTACTCTTATGCTGGTGGATTTCTAGGTGGTCCCTATCATCCTTTGGGAGGCATCATTCTTTGGAGGCTTGGCATTTTTTGTTGGATGGAAGGTTGCAACATTGAGGCTTAGGTTGTAACATTCTTTTCTCTATGTAATTTTCACTTTTATACAGTAATACAAAACTCTTTCCATAAATGTCTTTTTGTTCATTGATATTTATAGTTTACTTCCTTAACCGTTTACTTAGATAAGTGATTGTGTAGATGTACTATTACTACTTGTTTGTCTCTTGCATGTTCTGACAGGTCTCGCAGCTACGAATCTGACGACCGTGGAGCTTGGAGCGATAAAGGAAGAAAAGATCTACAACTCTGAAAGGTAAGATGTTTACATCACTTAATCTCTAATTTGATCTAGGAAAGTAGATTTGTATTTTGTTTGATTTGTTCTAGATTCGCATTGAACTAGGGAGATCATGTCTTCGGTCCGCTTTCGGTAAATTGTCCAGTAACAAATTTGGCGACCATACTGGGGAAAGAACATAGATTTGATTTCATAGATTCAATACCATTTGTCTTTGATTTAATGTCTCTTTATCAATCCTTTTTCTAGCCTCTTGAAGCCCTCCTACCCTTAGATTTTGTCTTTAAATAGTTTCTTGGGTCCCCCTGATTCTCTTTGGGATCAGTATTAGGCCTCTTGCCCTTTTACCTTAGGAGATATAGCCATTTTACTGCTTGTTATTCGACATGCGCACCTGGGTTGAGTCTTCCCTGCGCCACTGTTTAGTTGGCTCACTTTATCTGAAGACAAACTGTGTCGGTGGCGCAGCTTTCCTGTGTACAAACTGCGCCGGATCCTATATGGTGCACTCTGCCTGTGTATAGGGTGCGTCGACCCCTTTAAACTTAGGGATCGACAGGGATTTCCTTCTTTTGGGGCTTTTGGTCTGATTGATTGTGGTTTGTAGGCTGTTTATTATAATCACACACCCCCTAGATTCAGCATTGCTTGTGTTTGGAAGTGTTTTTGTTGATTTTGGATGTTTCATTAATCAAGTAAGTGACTCGATTATCGAGGAAAATTTCAAATCCCCCACCAGTTGGTTCGATCTTGCCATCCTTGATCACTTTACCTTATCTTTTTAGATTTGTTCAGATCATTATATCTGATCTCCAAACCCTTCCTCCACCCAATCATTGAGTTTTGATTGCATTTGGTAGATTTTGAGCCTTTCTTGTGCCTTTGAGTTGTTTGGGTGCTGGTTGTTTTTCTTTGAGAATATCTGAATGATTAGGAGTGTTGTAGATATTCTCTCACTTTCTGTATATAGATATGAAAAGTGTTTAGTTATCAAGTTCCATTTTTTATACATACATTTGAAAATTGAAAGTGCTTCATTATTTTGTCTTATACATTGTTAAAATTTGTCGCATCTTTCATTCTCTTTGTGCTTTTTGGCTTATTATTGCAGAAAGTTAGAGTTATTGCACTCTAGGAAAGAATTCTTCTTTTCGTTACTACTTAAGTACTTTTTGGTTTGAAAGAAAGAAAAATCTCTCCTTACCTTAAGTAGTTTTCATTGAAAAGGAAAGGAAAATGTGTATCGTCATATAGCTAGGATTTCCATTTTTTTTACATTTCCTGTCTATACCTCATACATCCACTTAACCGCATAAGATAAAAATAACGCTAGCTTAGGTTAAAATCATTTAGTAACTTTGTGTAAGTTAGAGACATGTTCCGGCGTTGTAAAACATGGAAGCTGTCGTTATTTGCCTGCACTGCATTCTAGGGGTATTGCAGTTCTTCCACATACCAACCGGTATATTGAAGCTCTTTCACGTACCAACCGGTATATCGAAGGCTCTTTCCCGTACCTTAGTGTATATCGAAAGGCACTTCACGTACTCGGCGTATATGAAAAGGTGTTACACGTACTCAGTAGTATATCGAAAGGCTCTTGCCGTATAATTGTGCATTAGACAACACCACTACGGATTTGAGCTCCACGTACCTTGAGTATATCGGGAGACACTCCCAGGATTCCTTTGACCAACAGAGTTAACCATTTGGTCGTCTTCGCATCGCAATACATCAAGAACAACACTCAGGGAGATTACTACGCACGTGTCATCCAGGTAGTCGGGTATTCAAGCAAGGGTACAGTCCCAATCCTCTTTATTGCGTTTTACTGTTGGACCTTGCGGTATATAGCGAGTTGTGGCGCCTTGACAATCCTATGAGGATCCTGAATTTTCATCCACTCTTATTCACACAGTTTGCTTGTTGCTTTTAGACTTGAGTAGTGTTTGATTTGTGTGGTACTTCAGAGACTCTTAGGAAGTTTAGATATGGAAGACCCTCCTCGGACTAACAACCAAGAGACCCCTTTCCAAGGTATGTCTTTTGTAGCTCCCCCTTGTGTAAGTGTTGGTCCTCCCTTTATGGCCACATTGAGTCTTCCCGTATTGACTATAGGATTACCTGTGTGGTTATTCTCCAATCCTGTGATACCAAATGCAACGTTTGTGTCGGATCAAGGTCCTTCACTACATGAGCATCAGCCTCATGTCAACCCTTCTCCTTCTTCGTCGAATGTTGAATCAACTTCCCTTTCTTCCTCTTCGCATGTTGAAAACTATGATGTTAGTAAACGGGTGGATAAAAGGAAGACGAAAGGGAAGGCTAAGAAGAAGAACACTAAGCAGAAGGTCACAACTCCAACCTCTAACCATCATGTTGGGAACCCACCAGCCGTTGATCATCATGATAGGTGTATGGATGTACCTGTTTCGATTTTGCATAAACCTAAGTTCCCTTACAGGGTTTGCAAAGGGCCCCATTTTCTTAGGGACTGTCCTGGTCTTTCCACAGTATTAGAATTGTGGTCGCAAAATTCGGAACCACCTATGTCATCAATATTTGGTCTTCATGCTGATGATGCTCCTTCATCCAGTGACTGTTGTGAAGAGTCGGAAGATATTATTGTTCCCTGTCAATGGATTCCAACAGGTTATCATAGGTTTCCTATTGACCCCCCACTGGTTGACCAAGTGGTCGATTCGGTTTCATCCTTGGTCGATCCCACTCCTCCTTCCAAGAGTGAATCTAAAGTGGTCGATTCGGTTTCATCTGTGACTGATCCCACTCTGTCTTTCGAGAGTGAACATGAAGTGGTCGAGTCGGCCTCAACTACACTCGATCTCACTCTTTCATTGGAGAAAGTCCAAACTAAAGAAGTTACCATGACACAATCTTCGTCTCATTCTTATCTTCCAAGTGAGACTGAATTGGAAACCGTCGATGTTTTCCTAGTCGGTTTAGGGGAAATCCCGTCCATTTCCACAGGACCCCCTCCAAGTACTGAGGTCATTTCCTTTGGTTGGAATAGCCTAACAGAGCCTAGTCTTTCTTCGAGTGTTCCTTCAAATATCTGTAGGAGTTTCTGATAAAGAAATCTTTTGTACGATAGTTGATGAGGGAGCCTCTATTAGTATTTTATCCTCAACTGCTTGGAAAGCTATAGGTTCTCCTCACAGCATGTACCAGTCACTAACCAGGTTTTGGATTTTCAGAGAAGTCCTACTGGACCTTTGGGGATCCTTCCTCAGTTACCCATCACTTTAGGAGGGAAAAATGTTTGTATTGATGTTCTAGTAGTCTGAGGTTCTTCAGAATTTAATCTCCTCCTTGGACGTGATTATGTCTACGCTATGAAAGCTGTAGTGTCCTCACTCTTTCGAGTGATGTATTTTCCTCATCACAGGAATATGATGACCATTGATAAGCTTTCCTTTGTAACACCCACTCATCATATGACTCCTAGTCATCTGAATTCCCTGAATGTTCCACATATTTTAGTGGTTTCCTCTCGCTTGTGATGGGGGGTAGGTCTCCAGCTTCTAGGCATCATGCTGGAGTTGTTCCCCTAGCTTCTTATGCTGGGGGGAACCCTACCAACCTCTGAACATCATGTTAGGTAGGGCCGATTTTCAAATAGAGTTTCATTTTTGGTTTCAAGCTTGTCTAAATATGAAACCATTCCGTGTGAGCATAGTTTTATTCTCTTTCAAGCTCGTTAAAAAATGAAATGGCCCTTTTTGGGAGCATAGTTTTATTCCCTTTCAAGCTCGTTAAAAAATGAAAATGGCCCTTTAAGGAGCATAGTTCCCTTTCCGTGTCAAGCTCGTAAAAAAATGAAACAACTATCACGAGCATAGTTTATTTTCTGTTTCAAGCTAGTTAAAAAATGAAACAAACCCTCAAGCATAGTTTACCTTTGATTTCAAGCTTGCATAAAAATGAAACCAACCTCACGAGCATAGTTTCTTTCTGTTTTAAGCTCATTAAAAAATAAAATGGGTCCCCTCAAGCATAGTTGTTGTCTATTTCAAGCTTGTATAAAAATGAAATAGATCTCCCTCCCATTAATTCAAATATCCCACTAGGTTTAGGACTTGAACCTTCATTTCATCTACCTGTGTCACTTGATCCTCATTCTTCCTACCCCCCTGGTGAACATATTCATATTAGTAGCCAGGATTTTAGTTGGGCAAAGAAGAAGAGTAGTCAGACGAAACGAAGCTTGGGGGGCACTAGCAATCATGTTGGGGGCATTTACCAACCTCTGAGTATCATGTTAGAAAGGAACCCGTCAATGGGCCTTAACCATGAGCATAGTTCCCTTTCTATGTCAAGCTTGTTAAAAAATGAAATAGGTTTCTCATGAGCATAGTTCAATTTCTGTGTCAAGCCCATTAAAAAATGAAACAGGTTCCCATGAGCACAGATTAGTCTCTTCTTCCAAGCTGGTTAAAAAATGGAATAGACCCCCACAAGCATAGTTTATACCTTTGTTTTCAAGCTTGCATAAAAATAAAACCAACTTCATGAACATAGTTCCCTTTCTGCGTAAAGCTCTTTAAAAAATGAAACAGGTCATGAGTAGAATTCTATTCTTGTGACAAGCTCATTAAAAAATGAAACAGATCATTTTCCACAGATTGGAGTCTTCACATAGACTTAGTACTTGAAACTTCTATTCATCCTACTATTCCATTTTGATCTTCGTTCGTCTCTGGTGAAAATTTTCATATTTGTAACCAGGAGTTTTATTGAGTGAAGATGTAGATTAGGCGAATGAAATGAAGCTTGGAGGACATGTCTTTACTTCTAGCAATCATGCTGGGGGCATGTACCAACCTTTGGATATCATGATGGGAAATAATCCACCAATGGGAATATTTTCGAGCATACTTTCCTTTGGGTTTCGAGCTCGCTAAACAATGAAAATAATCTTGAGCATAGTTCATTTTTTGTTACAAGCTTGTTAAAAAAAGAAGCGGACATCATGAGCATTCTTTTCACCTGTTTTCGAGCTCATTAAAAACAATAAGATGATGTTGAGCTTACTTTTCACTTTTTTTGTGCTCTAGTGGAAACATGAAAAGTGGTTTGAGCTTACTTTTTACTTTTTCGTGCTCTGGTTCAAATATGAAAAAAATTCAAAATGCTTTTGATACCATTGTCGTGCTCGTTAAAAAAAATTGAGTAAAAAGGTGTGTCTAACGAGTATAGGTTTATCACTTTATCCTGCCTCGTTAGACTACTTACAGAAAAGGAACTGTGCTGAGATTACTTTTTCATTTGTCGTACTCGGTCATCAACCATGACAAAATTGTTATTGGAGTCCTCTTTAAGCTCTTTTCAGACTCCCTAAATAGGAGAAGATCGCCAAGCGAACTTAATTCTTTCACACTTGAAAAAACATTTGAAAGGTCATCCTTTTGGTGATGGTTTACCCCTTTTTCGGACCAGGAAGTACTCTTTACGAAAAATGAGCACTCCAACCAACCATGGCTAGAAGAGTTCTCTCTCGCATTGTTTTACCATTTTCCGGGTGAAGAGACAAAATTTATGAAAAAGGACCTTCGGAGTCTTCTTTAGTTCTTTTCAAACTCTCTAAATATGAAATGACACCGAGTTTACCTTCTATGGACTCGTTAAAATCTAACATTGAAAGACCAGTCGTGGGACGAACCCCTCCTATCATATGTTCATAAAACATTTGGGATTGGACTCATCCATGGAATGAGCTATACCGAGCATCTGTTTACCCTCCTCAAGCTCGTTAAAAAACAAGTGAGGCACTCATTAGTCATGATGGGGAAAAATGAAAGATTTGGTGTTACACTTTAATTACGGCAGTACATAGTCACTCTTGAACATGGAACTAGTTTGCATTTGCATTCAGTACTTGGGTAATATGTTTGTCTTCGAGTCCTGTCAATTCCATATACTAGTATGTATGAGTTTAGTCTTCAAATCCACTCATCAAAGCAAGTATATGCCATGGCAAGTACAGGGTTTATGGTTTATGCTCAGATGTGTATTTTTGGCTTATCTATTTATACTAGTACTTCAACTTAACATATGGTGACTTATTGGGTGATCCACTTTTGTGAGTTGATGCTTATAGACCCTTTGGAAATGGCAGCTTACCACTTTGGTTGGAGGCTCGCATTTATGCACATTGGTTTTCCCCCATTTTTTATATAGACTTGGCCATGTATTGCATTTTTACTAGCCTTGGTTTCACTTGTCACTATCCCCACTCATTTGACCCATATATGATTGGCTTCTTCCTTGACTAAGACCAAGATAGGTGGCCTTGAGGACCTCCCCCCTTTTACGTCTATGTACACTGTGACTCCATGTTTTATTGTGCCTCAACTATTGAGTGTGTAATTTACACCTTCAAACCTGGGATTCAGTCCTTTTTGGTTACCTTCGACGTTGTGATGCGGTATAAGATTGTCTAGATTCATCGAGTGTTCCTCACTTGTCCTTGAACCATGCACATTTGCCACCATTGCATACATTATGAACACTATTGTCCTACCCAAAGATAAATGCAATAAAGCCAAAGAGGCTAAATGAAATTCAAATCAAGCTACACAGGCTAAAGTGAAAGTTAATGATAAATGGCTAAGCGGATGAAGAACAGATGTGGCCTTGAGGACCTCGCCCCTTTAACGTCTATGTACACTATGACTCGATGTTTTATTGTGCCTCAATTATTGAGTGTGTGATTTACACCTCCGAACCTAGGATTCAGTCCTTGTAGGTTTCCCTCGACATTGTGATGCAATATACGATTGTCTAGATTCATTGGGTGTTCCTCACTTGTCCTTGAACCATGCACACTTGTCACCATTGCATACATTATGAGCAATATTGTCCTACCCAAAGATAAATGCAATAAAGCCAAAGAGGCTAAATGAAATTCAAATCAATCCACAAAGGTTAAAATGAAAGTAAATGATAAATGGCTAAGCAGATGAGGAACACATGTCATATCAAAATGACTACTTTGACACATAAATAAAAATCAAATGTAATGGTTAAATTCCTCACTAAGTCCCAATGAAGGATTTGGAGCTGAGATGAACAAAGGACAGTTAATTATAAGTGTTCCCTGGAACCTAAAATTTTGGTTGGTTGTTCACCTAGCACGACGATTCTAACAAAGATCCTCATGGATCCTAATGCAGGCTTGGATGTCAGCTGCAAGGTGTATGTTAAAAATTAGTGGTGGTTTCCCAAGCACTCTACCCATTTGTAAGGCACCTCCCTTCCCTAGTGTTCTTTAGTGTATTTATGTCACTCTGGTCCTTTAGTTTTTATGTTTATCCAAAAGGTTGCACAGTTGTGGTCTTAATCATTCCCTTTTGTCTTTCAAGCCTTGTTTTCCACCTCACCCATAACTAGTGTTGGGCCTGCCCAAGTAGGGCAATTTTGAGCAAGGACTTTTGGAACTGCGAAGCGGAGCGTAGTTCAGATAAAGTACTCTTTTGTACATGTTTTGGGGATGCTGCGAAGATGCGCACAACGCGGTAGAAGAAGTGTTGTGAGGATGCAGTACTACGAAGTGTCCAATCTACAAGGATCCAGCAGGGCAGAGTGTTGGACGGGAAGATGGCACGTATTCCGGTTAGATCGTCAGTGGTCAGTGGTCTATTTTTGGCAGAGATGCTCCAGAAATGCCAAGCGATGGGCAGGAGCAGATGGGGAAGAAAGTGACTGGTCGCACACGTGAAAGAAAGCACTACCTGAACCAGTCGCACGAGGTCGTTAGAGGAATAACGACTCGATGAAAGCGACTTGTTGGCACGCATGCGACAGGAAGGCCGATAGCGACGTGGGCATGCACGAAGGGCAGGCCACGATGGAAGATTCGCTACCAGGTGTTAGCTAGCTAGATGAGCTGGAAACTGTAACTGTTTTGTAAACCCTAAGGGTTTTTGGCCTGCGGAATGTAAAAGCATGACCTACAGGCATGATCTATAAGTAAGGCACGATTTTGTGAGGGAAGGGTTACTCTTCATTTTTGTCATTGTTGCATATTGTTAGAGTCTGTTGAGGTAGAAGCTATTGTAAAGGCTCTGCAGCTGAATGCGTAAAGACCTAGAGACCTATCTAAAAGAAAAGAGAGTCTGCAGCTAAATGCATAGAGACCTAGAGACCTATCTAAAATAAAAGAGAGTCTACAGCTGAGTGCGTAGACTAAGAACGATTGTACCCTTCCCTAAAAGATCAATACTAACAACTGTTCTTGTGGACGTAGCCTCCATCTAGGGGGTAAACCACGTTAAATCTTGTGTAGTGTGATTGTGTGTATGTGTTGTTACGTATTTGCTTATATTGAAAGTTGGATCTTCATTTACCAATGGTATATTAATGCTTTTGTATGTATTTTCCATAACAAAGAGAGATGGGAATAATATGTTGAGCATTGTATGAATTAATGGATGTTGAATGCCTAGTACTCAAGTTTTCACAAGTATCAGTTTATAGAACAATTACAGTTGTGTATGAAAGGTCGGATCCTATACTCTTGTGACCTACAACATAGGCCGTGCACAGTATTACATTGTTCGTCTACTTGTGGTTTTGGTAAGGTCACTTAGCCTAGGACAATAGGTGATTGCTTACGAATATTAAATAGAGACATTGAGTATTTGTAAAGTCTGGTGAGAAGGCGTGTAAGTCAGTCACGCTACCCCTTTAGTATCGTTGGGGCCGAACCACGCAGTCTTTGGACTCGCGGGTATCACAACAGTCAGTAAGAGTACTACGGACCGCGACGTAGTCTATTGTCGCGCTGTCCTTGGTTCGCAGCGCTAGTCCATTGGTGCGCTGCGCAGTCAGTCTAGTTAAACAACTCATCACCCACTGTGGAAACCTAGTTCCGCAGTGCCCCCATAGCTACACCTCGGGTGAGACTTCAACCTGTTCGCAGGTTGATGCCGGAAAGGCCGGTGCGAAGGGGTTTTGTTGGTTAAGTGAAACTGCGAAGAACCTAGGTCTATCTTGAAAACCCTTTAAATCAGCTTGTAAACCAACAACTAGCAGGATGGTCAAATCTATAAATATGCATAAATGTGGAGAATTCATAAGAGGTGGTGTGGTGGGCCCGCCTTTCCATAGACCTATTCTTTAGAAATTGTTTATATTGATCACCGTTGATTTGTCACTAGATATTTATAGTTGATGGACTAAAATAAATCATGAATCATTAACATCCTATATTGCATGCAGGAGCACAAAATTCAGTCATTGTCATCATTTGACCAAACCAAAATAGGGATCCCGGATAACTTTGAATTCAAGGTTGTCATTTTGGTTGTTTGACATCTATTGAGGTCTCATACAAGACCCCAAACATTAGTCCGCAAAAATATGCTGGTATTAGCGAGATTTAAATTATTAATGGCTAGTAGGGCCCTGTTTTAATTGAAAAAGCTTGGATTGAACCAAATTGCACATACTTGATGAATTATGGTCGTTAAAGTGACCACTATTAGAATATTTTGGTCTACAATTCCACTAGAGCAGTTGGTTCATGATTTCGGACAAGAGTAGTAGTTCAAAATTGCATTTTTTATGTTCAGCCATATAAACCGACAATAATTAAATGAAAAAATTAAATTTAAGTTATAAGTAAAACATTGAAATAGTAAATGTATAGGTAACTAAAGGTAAGGAGTTAATATTTGGTGTTATGAACTATAATTTTCATACCTTTCACTTGAAGTGGGGCCCTTAAATGACCCCGCTCCACTAAGAGGATGAATTGACTCCGAGATAAACGTTTTTCTCCATGGAAACACTGTAAGGGGCAAAAGGAGGCTAAGACAGCCCAGAGGCACTTTATTGGTGTGTCCACAACTTATTTTTCTAACATTTCATTATCTCCCTCTCCATGTGGGGCGCACATAGACAAAATCGTCCTTCGTGTATAACTATACAAAAATATAATCAATGAAAAGCTCAATCTCACCCATTGATTTCAAGTTTGAAAATCTGATCCCAGACATTGATCAATTTGGGCTAAATATTTTGTATTGAAGCTCATTATTTAAGTGAGACTTCAACTCATTGTAACTTTTTCCTGGACAATTTGGCTCTTGAATTTGCTAATAAATAAAGGAATTTACAGTTCTACTCTTGTGTCTTGGTATTGAATATTATGAATAGTGATTGCATGTTACTTTTCCTTTGCATTTGGAGAAATTTGTCACTGTCCATAGCAGAAATTTTGTGGTATTTAATTGCACGCAAGAGCAACAAATTGAGGAGGGCGCACCAGTGGCGAAACTAGTCTTTCCCTCTTCTCAAATTGTTGAGAAAATCAGGGAGTGATTTTTATATTATGTTATCAATCATTTTCTCATTTAAATATCTTGTTTATTACAGTTTTATTACTTGTGAAATTTACTAACTACTAGTTATTGGTTTTGTAGGCAAGAGGGTGCACTTGGCCACTTGGGAAAAACATGAAAGAACTGGGATTTTGCAAAATCACTCCAAAGTTGATCTTCGTGGAAGTAAATTGTCACTGTTTAGTCCTTTTATACTCGACCAAGTAATTATCTCCAGCCATTATTCTATTCCATGTTTAAAACACATAAATAAGATATTTTACAAATTTAAAATCTCTCAAAAAATTATATTTCACAATACAGTTATTAAAACAATTCTTTGTTCAAAACCCAAGTCCATTTTGGTATTATAAAATCAAAAGACCAGATTGCATGCGATTCTGAATCCATTTACCTCCTCAAAGCATTGGTTTTCATTGCTGGTATGTGCCCTCCTTGGGTATTTTTTGTCAATGTTTTGTCATAGTTTAAGTTTAAATTTAGTTTTCTCTTGAATTTTCATCATAAAAAACTAAGTTTTATGGTGTTAGAACAATCATAAATCGTTTGTTTTATTTTTACTTATAAACACTTGAGTGAATTTCAACCAAATCCCCATAGGAAGAAACTAAACCTTCACATCTAACACATAATTTTTCACTAGACTAATTTCCAACCATCTAATTAGTAAAAATTTGTTATTTTAATTTACATATCAGATCTGCAACAAACTACTTAAGTGCATTCATCACTAGCAAATTTCGGTAATCATTGGTTGGGCATAGTCTTGAGACACTAATGCACTGTCTCTATCCTTAATTGTTTATTTTGGGGTTGTAAATGTTTTATTTTTGTATATCAACCATTGTTGATTGTCAATGATCTCCCCCTTGACTTGGCATTGTGCCTTGTCTAAAGAAACAAGTACATTTTCCAGCGTGACAACCGCTCATTGGAGCGGTGGACTTGGTGCTTGATTTGTCACCAACCTTACTTCCTGCTCCTCTACCTTCTCGACTGAAATAGATTTAGTGGCAGTTAGTGTTTGCGTGATAACATTTTTGCATTAAATGTATCACATCCGAAACATTAGAGGAGACGCTAGAAAGTTGGTGATACTTCAAACACCAACTCCAGCACTCCAATTAACAGTTGTCACGCCGGACAAGATACTTGTCGCTTTATACAAGGCACAAGACCAAGCCAATGGGGAAACCTTTATCAACTAGCGATGATTGAGACACAAAAACAAATCACTTACACCCCAAAAATAAACAATTAAGATTAGGAAAAAATGTCATAGTGTTCAAAGACTATGGTCAACAAATAATCACTGAAACTTGCTAGTGATGAATGCATTTAAGTAATTTGTTTCAGATTTGATATGTGAATCAAATATCAATTTTTTACTAATTAAATGGTTGGAAATTAGTATAAGGAAAAATTATGTTCTAGGTGTAAAAATTCAATTTATGTCTAAAGGGAGATTTGATACTAGAAATAAAACGAGTGATTTGTGATTGTCATGGCACATTAAAACTTAATTTTTGCTAATGAAATTAAAAAAAAAAACTAAACTAAGCTTCTCCGAGTCCTCAAACTCAAACTGTAACTAAAAATTCACCAAAAATGGTCAAAAATAACACAGACCTGCAATGAAAACCAATGCTTTGAGGGGGTAAATAGAGTCAGAATCACTTGGAACTTGATCTTTGGGTTTACAATACCAAAATGGATTTGAGTTTTGAACATAAAATAGTTTCAATGGCTAGATTGTGAAATATGAATTTTAAAAAGGTTTTAAACATATAAAATCTCTTATTTATATGTGCTTTGAACATGAAATAGAATAATGGTTAAAGATACTTACTTGGTGTAAGTAGAAAATGTCCAAATAATGACAATGTACTCCCACGAAGATCAATTTTGGGGTGTTTTTGCAAAATCTCAACTCTCACATTTTCCTAAATGGCCAAGTGCATCTTCTTCCCTGCAAAAACCAACTAACAGTGAGTAAGATTCACAAAAAATAAAATTGTAACAAAGAAAAGATTTCAATGAAAAAATGATTGATAATATGATATTATAATCATTCTGTTTTTTCAACAGTTTGATAAGAGGGAAAGAGAGACTTCCTCACTGGTGCGCCCTCCTCAATTTGTTGCTCTTGCATGCTACTAAACACTACAAAATTTTTGCTATGGACAATCACAAATTTCACTAAGTGCAAAGGAAGAATAACATGCAATCACTATTCAACACAATTTATACTGAGACACAAGAGTTGAGTAGTAAATTCATTTCTTTATTAGCAAGTTCAAAAACCAAATTCTTGAAGAAAAAGTTACAATTAATAAACACTCACTTAAATAGAGAGTTTCAATACAAAATCTCTACCTCAAAATTATCAATGACTAAGATTAGATATTCAAACATGAGATCAATGGCTGAGATTGAGATTTGAATCAATTAGATTTTTGTATAGCTACGCAAAGGGGAGACAATTTTGGCCAAGTGCACCCCACATGCAGAGGGTGACAATGAAATAATAGGAAAATGAGTTGTGGGGACACCAAACGGGTGCCTTTGGATTGTTTTATCCCCCTTGCCCCTTACAATGAAGTTTAACATTAAATTTCACAAAAAATGAAGTGTTATCATGGAGCAAAACATCAATCTTGGAGCCAATTTGCCCTCTAGTGGATTTGGGTCATTTTAGAGCCCCACATCAAGTGAAAGGTATAAAAACTATAGTCCATAACATCAAATATTAACTTTTTGCCTTTAAATTACCCATACATTTACCACTTCAATGTTTTATTAAGCTAAAAAAGAAAATTCATTTAATTATCGTTGATATAATGGTTGGACATAAAAGAAAATGCAATTTTGAGCTGCTTCATTTACTCGAAATCACGAACCAACTACACCATTGAGATCGTAGACCCTAAATCCACTAACAAAAGTCACATGAACGACTTAAATCCATCAAGTATGTACAATTTAGCCAAATCCAAGTTTTTTCAATTAAAGTAGGGTCCTCTTGGACATAAACAATTTAAAATCTCATAAATGCCACCATTTTTTTGCGAACTGATACTTGGGGGCTTGTATGGGACCTTAATAAATGTCAAACAACCAAAACCGCAACCTTGAATCCAAAGTTTCTCGGGACCCTATTTTGCATTGGTCAAACAAGGTTGACCAAATCAAAATTGGTCAAATGATGGTATGGACTGAATTGTGTGCTCCTGCATGCAACATAAAATGTCAAGGTTTTCTTATTTATGTTAGTATATCAACTATAAACATCTAGTGACAAATCAACGAGTGATCAATATAAACAATTTCTAAAAAATAGGTTTGTGGCAAAGTGGATCCACCATCTCTTATGAAATCTCAACAGTTATGCACATTTATAGATTTTTCCATCTTGCTAGTTATGAAAGATGTGGACAACAAGGCTGGAAAGACAAAAGGGGAATGACCAAGACCATAATTGTGTGACTCTTTAGATAAACATGGGAAGCAAGAGACCACAATGACATAAATACACCAGAGAAACACCAAGAGAATGAGGTGCCTCACAAATGCGTGTACTACTTGGGAAACCATCACTAGCTTTTAGAATACACATTGCAGCTCACATCCAAGCCTGCATTAGGGTTTATGAGAATCTTTGTTAGAACCGTCGTATTTAGTACATAACCAATCGTAATTTGAGGTTCTAAGGGACACTTATAATTAATTGTCCCTTGCTTCATCTCACCTCCAAATCTTTCATTGGAACTTAATGAGAAATTTAACCATCACATTTCATTTTCATTCATGTGGCCAAGCAGGCATTTTGATATGAGATGTGTTCCTCATCTGCTTGGCCCTTTATCATTTACTTTTACTTTAGTCTTTTTGGCTTGATTTGACTTTCATTTAGCACTTTTTTCTTTATTGCATTTCTCTTTGGGTAGGACAATAGTGCTCATAATACATGTAATGGGGAAAGTGTGCATAGTTCAAGGACAAGTGGAGAATACCTGGTGAATCTACACAATTCTATATCGTATCACAACATCGGAGGCAGCCGAGCAGAAATAAATCCTAGGTTTGAAGGTATAAATTACACACTCAAGAGCCAAGACACAATAAAACATAGAGTCATGGTGTACATAGAGATCACAGTGGGAGGTCCTCAAGGACACATATCTTAGTATTAATTAGAGAAAGAGTCCATCATGAATGAATCAAATAAGTGAAGATAGTGACAAGTGGAACCAATGTTAGCAACATGTGACAAGTGGCCAAATCTATCCCAAGACGGGGAGAAGAACTAATGTGCATAAACGGGAGCCTCCAACTAAAGTGGTAAGCTGCCCTTACCAAAGGCCACAAATAAGTATCCAATCAACCAATTAGATCACCCAATAAGTCACCATATGTCAAGTTGAAGTGATAATACAGATAAACAAGCCATAAACATACCTATGAGCATAAACCATAAACCATATACCTGCCATGCCATATACATGCTCTGATGAAAGGATTTCAAGACTGAACTCTGACATATATAGGAAAGGGAGTGGCAAACAAGCTCTAATATATGTTGCCCCAATAAAATCATGGATAAGCAACCCATCTCAGTAGGATAATATAAGAGCAACTAAGACAATGGGGTTTGAAATGTTGCTCTATAATGTTTTGGATATGCAAAATGCAACCGTGCCATATCTTATCATAGTCATAGCTCAACTCAACTCATATCTGCTCTTGCTCACAAATGTCTCTGACAAATAGCTCTATATCATGGCATCCTCAGCTAGCATGGATGTGATAACAAGACCTAGCAATCAATCTCGGTATTCCAATGAGTTTTTTCCCTTGTTAATTATGCTTTGCGTTTTAGCATGGTATAATATTCGAGTTTTTCTCCTGCTCCTTTAAAGCTGGAATGCTCGTCTTGGTGGTTAGGGATTGGGAAGTTATTAAAATTCATGTGTCAATGTATATTACAAAGCTAGACACTAGTTTAGACTCGTATGAACATGTGTTAGGTCTCCCTATGATTTTTTTTAAGTTTTGGAAAAAATAAAATTTTCCATAAAATCGAGCTATTTCTTAATAGTTTGATTAAGAAAATTAAAAATCTAATAAAAGTGTGGTTAGCAGATGAAATTTGTCAAGTGGATGCTCGTTTTCTAAGCGAGAGCACCCATTAAACCCATAAACCCACTTTCTGAAATTTTTGAGTGATTATTTATCACTTAAACAACATTTGTTCGAAAAAGGCCAAAAAGACACAATAAAGACAAAAAAAACATTTCCTAAATAAATGGAAACATATTGAGCTTGTCCAAAGAGGTCCAAAGTTAACTGGAAATCAATCTTATGTCATCTCAAGCTTTGATATGGTTATTCCAATCTATTCCAGTTGAGATCCAGTTGCATCCCACATCGTGAGGGGTGCACTTCTCCATGCTTGGGCAACTTTGTAAGATGGCAGCCATCAAATGGCCATGATTATTCCAAGGTAAGGATGCACCTACTTCTTGATAGGTGGTGTAATCCTATTAGGATTTAACTCCAATCAATCCCAAATCAAATCCTTTCAAGTTCGAGTTAACCATTCAATCAAGTATGCGCCCTCTGTTGGAAATCGTGCCCCCCTTGCATGCAAATTTTTTATAAAATCAACCCTCTTCTCTCTCATTTGCATCAGAAGGTGGAACCTCTGCTTGCACTCTATTGTCACGTTTTTTCTTGAGAGTATTAATAAAAGGCTTTGGAGGCTTCTCTGGTTTGTTCTTTGGATGTTTGGATGTGTCATGCTCTAAACATATGAGGTAACTTGTATTATTTCTCATGCTTGTTCATTATTGGGAGTTTATCCGTCTTTTGAAGGAAATTATATTTCAGTAAGGGTAAGATGTAATGCTTTATAGATTGTTTCTATTGTCAATTGTAGAAGAATTCTAGAGATATAAGATTTCTTGTTTGAATCTATGTTTTCTTAGTTCTGTTTTATCAATTCACATAGGTATATTTGATCCCATTTTGCAAGTTTTGTGAGATTTTGCAAGTAATATAGGTTGGAAGGCATGATGAGCATGTTAGATATACCTCTCTTTCAGTAGATCCTAATATAGCATCACCCCTTCGATCCATCAAGAGGACGACTCCATTTCCTAATGCTTGTTGCTTAACCCCCTTGGGTTCTTGACTTCTCAATCCACTTTCTTTAATCTTTCTCGGTTAATGTTTCTGTTACTATTTAGATCTATATTCAAAGGCTAAAATTAAAGTAGATTTAAATCTTAAAAGTCTAGATGCTTTAACGTTTATTTCATGATCTAGATCTAGCAACTTTTTATTCTATCTTATATTATGTATTGTTCATAGATGATTTTTCTAGGAATTCATGGATTTATTTCATCAAGGCTAAAAGTGAAACTCTTGATAAATTTAAAGAGTTTAAATCCCTAGTTGAAAATCAAAAAGAAAAACACATCTTTGAATTAAGGTCTGATAATGGAGGTGAATTTGATTCACGTGCATTTAATGAGCTATGTAGTGATGCAATAATATGTAGATAGTTAACAATGCCATACAACCCTCAGCAAAATGGGGTTTCTGAAAGGAAGAATAGAACAATATGAGGTTGCAAAATCCATGATGCATGATCAATATATGTTTACCTCGTTATGGGCAGAAGCCACCTATACAACTGTGTACATCCAGAATAAAAGCCTGCATGCCATTCTAGATGAGAAGACACCAGAAGAAGTATTTATAGGTGAGAATACAAACATCTCACACTTGAGGATCTTCGGGAGCCCATTATACATTCATGTACAGAAAGAAAAGAAAACAAAGATGGAGCCTTCTAAAAAGAAAGGCACTGCTATCACATAACTTGTAGTTGCCCGTAGTGGTATCCCATCCGGGACGGTAGAGGAGATGGACAACTAAAGAGGTGACCCAAGAGATGCCACGGTTCCCAATGCAAGGTGGGAGTCACGTCAACCGAGGCAATCTTCGCTTTAGATCTAGATGAATCAAGACCTAGGGGGAGACCCTATTACCAATCGAAGATGATTGGACCCAAACAAAGGTTCCTAGGGATAAGTAAATGATGAGTTACGGAAACCAATGCAAGGTTAAGTGGACCTAGAAGTTAAAGTATGGTTGATGATGGTTTGAGAGATGATTAGTGTTTCAACCAATGTATGATTTAGGCCACATGATGAGCTAAAAAGACAAGATCTAGTACCATGTATTACACAAGTGAGACCTATTTTCTTGGGATATGTGAATGGTTCAATTGGGACCACAAGGTGAAATTAAGGGATGCAATTGGTACTAGAGGATATGTAATGAGTAGATCTATGGATCTAAATTGAAACTAGGAATACCCACATATGGGATCTAAGGTTTGACACAATTCCCAAGGAGTGCGACTTGCCTAAGGAGGACTAGTGCCTTGTTGGATGGGTTAATGGAGTCAAAAGATATGTCAAAGTGTAGATCGGGACACCTAGCATGCAACTCAAGTGGGATATTTGGAATGTAGTGGTTGGATCTTGCTAGATCTAGGATTTCATGATATGACCCTAAGTGGACCACAATCCCTTAAAACAAGGAATGATACCCCCAACGCAGATCGTCACAAAATGATACTCTAGACCTAGGTTTCAAGGTATGCCCATTCCAAATCCACAAAAATCTCAACTACCCACGTCCTCAAAGTGGGCAAACTCACTCACCCAAGGAAGTGCGACCTTGCTCAAGGAGGGATAAAAGGTGGATAAGGTGTGTCAAAACAAGTCCAATGGCCACCAAATTGTAGATCCAAGTAGTTTAGACAATGATCTATGTGGATCTAGAAAATCAAGACAATCCAAGGGTTAGATCTTACTAGATCTGAGTTTTAAGGTGCCAAGTAATCCAACATGGGGTTTTAATCCCTTGAAACGTGGAATGATGCCCACAAGGTAGAAATCACCAAAGTAAGAGTATAGGGGTAGATTATCAAGTATGTAGATTGCAAATCAAGTGGGATCTCACCTACCCATATGCTAGATCTAACCAAACAAGCCTCTCCCAAGGAAGTGCGATTTGCCTCAAGAGAGCTATATTGCCTTGAAAAGTGTGTAAATTTTAAATCAATCACCACCAAACTATAGATCCAACTAGGGGTGGATGCTATAGAGGTGGGTTCTTAAGATATTTTCATAAGCAAGGCTAGATCTAAGTAGATCTAAGAAAAACAAAAATTTGGGGTTTTGATTAATTAGGATTTGTGACCAATGAAGAGGGAATGGATGGAAAAAAACACATACCTTGTAGATCTTACCTCAATTGCTTATGGCCACCTTGCAAATTGATAGCATTCTCCTATGTGTATATTCAAGAGTGCAATTTTGATTCTCCAAGGCAAATCGTCCTCCTCCTACAAGACAAGATCAAAGGAAACAAGTCAAGTAAGATGATTATGAAAATGATAAAAAGATGTAATAGAAAGCATCAACTATGTCACGAATATACAATAATGATACTCCCTGTCATAAGATCAACCCAAGAGAGAATATGTGGATCTCTTCAACAATAACCCTCAAGAAATCGCCCTCCTCTCCACTAATTCGACTTCCCTGCAAGACAAATAGTTGTAGAACCAAAACCCACAATGATACATAGAAGAGATACTGTATACTCAAGACGCAAGAGAATCAACAAGACAAGAGAGATATGCTCCACAAAGAAGTGTTATATTCCAATATTCCAGAGCTCCAAAGGTGAGCTATACAATAGGGGGTCTCCTCCTTATATAGGATAATATAGACCAAAATCCTATACCACTTTACAACACTACATCAAATGAGTGGTTGAGATTAAAAGATCTCAATACATGATCAATGGCTAATAATGAATCATAACAATATATCACATGGATCACCCAATATAATGATGGCGCCCTAACTAAATGGTACAAAGTGAGGGTGACATCATCCACTAGAGGGGTAAAAGTACAAAAATTCACCTCATAATGACTAGGACATAACATAAGAATCAAATGGTGGGGCGAGGAGATATCAATCCTTACTAGCTCATCCCCAAGGCACAATAAAATAATAAAATATGTCCAATATAATATAAATGATCAAATTTGTCCTCAAAATCTGTGACAAACAAGCAGTAAAAGACCTCCTGTGATCTCTGTGGGCCTACCCACATGGTGAAAACTGGTTGGAAGATAGTGGGATCACCCTGGAAGACCTCTGTGAAAACCAAGTGCCAAAACCTTGCCCCAATTGCCCAAATCGAATTCCTTAGTGACCACTTTATCCCATTTTTTAACTGCCTCGGTAACTGTGAAAGTGTCAAAACTGCCTCCCAAGGCATCTACGTTGTCCAACTAAGCCCACCAAGATCTCCAGAAGGGGGGGTAAATGGTAATAACAAGTGGCTGGACCACCCCCTCCTCATACAGTGCCCTAGGTGAACTGGCCTCTCATGACCCCTGCTGCTCAGGCTGAGAAATCAGCCCCAAATCTGGTCAACAAGTGTAAAACTGCATCAATCATTGTCAGAAGTGCCCGGAATTGAAAGATAAGTGTCTCATTAGATCCAGAAGACCCAAATCCACTAGGAGTGTGTACTCATACACCATGGGTTTCTCTAATGGGCCATCTGTAGGGTCCACCATATATGGACAGTGTATAATCTGATGATCTGGAGTAATAAATAAATCTGCTGAACTCCATCAATCATCATCTGCATCATATATCCATCATATGGCACCATCATCAGGAGTATGTGGGTCCATCAATCATCATCTATAAGCGTATGTGGCCCACATCATCACGGATCCCAAGAAATGACCATAGTCAAACTAGGTTTGACTAGGTCCATATATATAACCAAGGAAAATCATATCAGTAGACTAAGACATGTTCCTCTAATCATTCTCATAGTCTATCTCAAAGTATAACATCCATTCAGTGGCATTAATCAAGTTAGCATATTCCTTTATTATATGAGATTACTTGCACAATAGTTCAAATGACAAACTCACCCATTGGACATGGTCAAACTGCTAGTGAAGGATGAAGGCTAGGAACAAGGTTGGGCAAAGGGGTTGACTTGTCTAATCTTAACTCAAAAATACTTTGGACTGGGAGAAGGGGGAAGCTACAAACTCTGTGTTGGACAAAATAACACGGAGAATGGCTATGCCTCACAAATTGATAAGTTGTTTAAAGAGTGCTTATTCAACTTAGGCATCATGTCTACATCAAGTTGATCCAGGTTCATTAAGATCATTCAATTTCATTTCATGGCCTTTTTGGCCTACATAACCATTTGGATCTCAGGTGTGCTAATAAGCACAACTAGTTGCAGCTTGCATCCAGGGCATGTTTTCATATATATATAAGGTCAGCAATTGTTTAGATATAGCTTTTAAGAACCATTGCTTTTTGGACCTTTCTTATACTCTTCGAGGAGTATTTTTAGCAGTTCATTGCTCTTGCCCTTTTTAGTTTCCATTGGAGAATTTATAAGTTTCCATAAGTAGTACATGAGCTTTCAGTTTTAGCCAACAACATCTAAAGTGACTAGGCGGAGTTCAAGCCAATGCCAAACATCGGGATAACCGACCAGATTTAAGCCTACAATCCAACTCACCAAAGGCAAGTTTTGTCACCAACTTAGAGCCGAGACACTAAACATATAGGGATGTGGTCCAAACACAGAGGTAGAAAAATGGGGAAGTCCTCAGTATCAGAAAGTCAAATGAGACAGGTCAAGGTTTAAAGTCAAACAAGGAAAGTCATGTATGGATGGAGTCAAGTGAGTATGGAGCCTACACTAGCAGACAACTAGTGTCAGGAAAGACCATATCTATTTAAGGTGGTAAACCAGTGAGTTTTGTCAAACAACCTAAATGTGCAAGTAAATGTCCATTTTATGATTTATAGTTCATTTTAAACAGTTTTCCACATCAAGAATAATATACCAAGCAGATGCTATGAACGTGACTAAATTAACAAGATAATAATCCACAGTCAATGATTAAATATCCATAGATCATATAACATCATCACAATAATAATCATCATATATCATCTGAAACACTGCTGCAATACATCTCTGAGCACTGAACTGAAACTGTATGGGATAAAGGGTCACATCGGTCATCAAATCTGAACTCTCAAGGCTCAGCCTTGACACAAGGTCTAACATAACTCTGAATAATACACTGCTCTGATCATGAGTGATCACAAAATATACAATCATCATAGCCATGCTCTGAATAATGGAAGCTCTAGAATGTGCAGATATTTGCTAAGCAAGAATAGCAGCCCTGCTACTATGGTGTGATAACAGGCACATTGTGGGTTATAGCGAGTCATCCAAAGCATACCGAATATATGTACCTAGTGAGCAACACATTGAAGTCAACCGAGATGTTACCTTCCATGATGAAACTGATTTCAAAAGATTGAAAGAGATTCATTGTGATTCAGAAATGGAGGATCCCGAGTCTAATTCTCTCCCTTCAAAGTTTGAGAGGGAGAAACCAGAAGATACCTTAGATTTGCTAGCTCCTGAAGAACCCGTAGAACTAGTTGAGAGGTCACCTAATGAACCTCCTGCTAAAATAAGATTTGCTTGATGCCAAGATATCTTAGAAAATGTAAATAAACATGGAGCACCAACAGGCTCATCCAAAATCACAAACACATGACATATATTCAGGATATGTTGCATTGATGAGTCACATCAGTGATTCAGAACCATCCTCATATGAAGAAGCTGCAAAGCAGTAAGTTTGGAAAGATGCAATGACATAAAAGTACAACTCTATAATGAAGAATGATGTTTGGGAGGTTGTTCACAAACCTGATGGGAAGTCCATTGTGACTTCCAGGTGGCTTTAAAAGATAAAGCATGTTGCGGATGGAAGCATCGAGAAGTATAAAGCCAGATTTGTTGCCAGAGGTTTCTCTCAAAAAGAAGGCATCCATTATGATGAGACCTTTTCCCCTGTGGCAAGGTACACCACAATCCGAGCAATGATTGCACTTGCATCTGTTCTAGGATGGAAACTTCACCAGATGGATGTGAAGACAACCTTCCTCAATGGTGAGGTTGAGTAAGAGGTTTATATTCAACATCCCGAAGGATTTGTCGTGCATGGGAAGGAGTCCCATGTTTGCAAATTAAAGAAATATCTATATGGGCTTAAGCAAGCCCCCGAGGATTGGTACTCCAGAATTGATAGCTACCTTCAGAAATTAGGTTTATGTCAGAGTGAAGCTGATCCAAATTTGTACTTCAAAATAGTGAAGAACCAACCGTTGATATTGGTTATGTATGTTGATGATTTGTTTCTCACTGGAGAGGAACATCTAATTGCTTGGTGCAAAAGGGAGCTCACCTCAGAGTTCGAGATGAAATACTTAGGTCCAATGCACTACTTTCTTGGCCTTGAGATATGGCAAAGAAAAGATGAAATTTTTTCTATCTCAAGGGAAGTACATTGTGGATATATTGCGTAGGTTTGGCATGATAGATAGTAAATCTATGACTACACCGATGGCTTCCAATTTGAGGAAAATTCATGAGTCAGGCTCTAAATCAGATCCAGTAGATCTCATTTTGTATAGTTAGCTGATAAGCTCGCTAATGTACTTGATACATTTTAGGCCTGATATATGTTATGTCGTGAGAATTCTAAGTCAATTTATGTCTGATCTGAGACAAAGACACTAGATAGCTGCTAATCATGTGCTTAGGTACCTTCGAGGTACAATTTCATATAGAATCAGATATGCCTCCAATGGAGGAGTCATGTTACTTGGATATATAGACTCAGATTGGGAAGGAAGCATTATGGACTGTAAGAGTACATCCGTATATTGTTATACCCTAGGATCAACCATGATATCTTGGTCCAGCAGGAAGTAGGGCTATGTAGCCTAGAGCACTACAGAAGCAGAATACATAGCTGCTAGTGTTGCCTTCCGAGAAGCAGTGTGTCTCAGAAAGCTACTTATAGGGTTGTTCGATTAAAAGCTTGAGCCGACAGTTATTAGGTGTGACAATCAGAGTTGCATTAAGCTTTATTAAAACACAGTGTTTCATGACAAGTCAAAGGACAATGAAATGAAGTATCACTTCATCTGAGACATGGTCCAGAAAGGTATAGTGAAACTTCATTACATTGCTATTGATGAGCATATTACAAATGTGTTAACAAAGCCTATGTCAGTGAGGAAGTTTAGGTACTTCCGAGACAAGCTTGGTATGGCAGAGAATGCCTCCCTTGCTGAGAGGGAGTGTTAAATATACAGCATCAGGAGACTTTATCCAAACCAATCTTGTGTAGCCAAGATTGATCCTCCCGTATAGAGGAGAGAACTTTGATTGCCTTCCATGTAAAGGTTTTTCCTCCCGTATAAAGGTAATTAACCAAAGTAATGATATTGTAAAGTCTTGTTGGACAAGGCTCCGACTTGTGTGTCAAGTCATGATTCTCGCATGAACCTTTCGTATAAAGGTATCCATGGGATGGACCTCTCATTTAGAGGTGGACCTTCCATAAAAGGTCATGCTTTACTTGTTAAAAGCATTTAATGTTATGTGATGTATTATTAACCATTATCACTAGATTGCTATTAAGTCTCATTTAGATATTGATCACTTCTAAAGTGAATTACTTAAGCATATGACCATTTGGTCTGAAATAATATAATATGATCACAGCATCCGATAATTCTTCTTAGTACAATGTAATGCGATGGATAATTAAAATTAGCACATATTGACCATACAGTAAGAGATAAAGAAATAAAAGATAAAGCATAGAAATCAAGAGAATTCAAAATTTCCCATGCAGACACTTCAGCTAATTAAAGGGAACTCGAATTGTTAAAGCTTCGGGTATAAAGCTTCAGTTAAAGATATCAATGTATGCCTCAATCAATGCTTCAGTTAAAGCATCAGTTACAGATATACCTCAGTTAACTATAAAACTCATAGTGGTCACTTCAAGTAAATCAATCGAAATGATTTCAGTTAACTAGTGTTAAATAAGAATGACTAGTTAACTAAAGTGTTTTCACTTTAGTTAAACTAAAAGATGACGCTTCGGTAAATCAAGGAGAACTCGAATTGATCATTACAGTGACGTTATCAATAAATAATCAGTTAAAGAGAGTTAACTAAGTGACAACAAATAATATCTAGTTAACTAAGTGTTATTGCATGATGACACTTATGTTAAACTAAAAGACTACACGTGAGTTAACTAAGTGTTAAATAAGAAGGACTAGTTAACTAAAGTTTTAAGATTCAATTAACTAAGTGTTAAATAAGAAGGACTAGTTAACTAAAGTGTTTTCACTTTAGTTAAACTAGAAGACGACACTTCAGTAAATCAAGGAGAACTCGAATTGATCACTACAGTGATGCTATCAAGAAAGAATCAGTTAAAGAGAGTTAACTAAGTGACAACAAATAATATCTAGTTAACTAAGTGTTATTGCATGACGACACTTATGTTAAACTAAAAGACGACACGTGAGTTAACTAAGTGTTAAACAAAAAATACTAGTTAACTAAAGTGTTTAAGATTCAGTTAACTAATTGTTAAATAAGAAGGACTAGTTAACTAAAGTGTTTTCACTTTAGTTAAAATAAAAGACGACACTTCAATAAATCAAGGAGAACTCGAATTGATCACTACAGTGATGTTATCAAGAAAGAATCAGTTAAAGAGAGTTAACTAAATGACAATAAATAAGATCTAGTTAACTAAGTGTTATTGCATGACGACACTTATGTTAAACTAAAAGACGACACGTGAGTTGCGACACTTGCATGTCAACACTTAAGTTATCCACCTAACTAAGTGGGAAAATGTTCAATTAAGAGGCAGGTTCATCCTAGGAGATAGTTCAATAAGATAAAGCACTGCATGGGAAATGGGGCGAACTTTCTTATGCAAGATTGATACATCCAGTCTGAGGGCGAGTTCTTCCAGAAGTTAGAAGAAGTCGGTGCTTGATAAGAATGTATAAATATGTTATACCGGATTGATGAATCTAGTGTGAAGCGGATTCTCTTCTCCTTTAAAGGCAAGGCACTTCTCTTTGTGTGCAAGATATTATTATTGAAGGCAAGGCGCTTCTCTGAATGATCTCTCTTCTCTATTGCTTTTGTATCTTCACCAAGAGTGTTCGGTGATATCTTATCTTTCGAAAGCAATCTGTTATGTTGTAAAAGAAAGACATTCTTTGTTATCCATTATATTATACTGAGAAGAGTTAATGGGGTTTTTGTTCTCATTCTTTTGAGGATTTTCCCCGAGGTATATCTTGTGTTATGGTTGTATAAATTTCATGCGATTGAATTTTCACATTGCTTCAAGTCTCTACATCTAAAAGAATTAAAGATCAAAGCATAATCAATTTTCAACACTACTATATACTCAACAAGCAATCTTTACACCTTGAAGATTTTATGGCAAGTTTATATTGTTGAAAGGATTCATTACATTTTGATTTCATCGCTTATGTTGACAAATCTTATAGAAAATCCCAACTACTATAAGCTACCCTTTTGGGTTACTCCTAACTATCACTATCATTAAATACAACAATCCCTAAAATCAGATCGGAAACTTCTTGAAGTGATACATTGTTGGAAGGTAGTCTTTTGTTGTTATTATTCACCAACATTTAAACAAACTAGGCCTAGAATAATATTATTCTTATTGTCATATTCTTTGAGGAAAGGTTAACATACAAATAATTTCTCGAGTTGTCTACTTAAAGGAAGTCTTAGTTTTGGTCATATAGGGTTGATCTTGGAACTCATTTAAACCTCTTTCGAATCTCCAGCAATTTGTGATTTGTCAATTATACTCATTTGAATTAAATATGAGTTTGAAAATAAGCAAATCATAGTCACTTGTCTGCTTATGGGATGGATGCAACAGTCCTCTTACTCTTCATTGTCACTTGGGAAATATCGTCCTACTTTACCTATTTATACTTGAAGAGTACTATTGGTTGGCTACAAGTAGCATTACAAAATTTAGCAATACTAATATGTTCATAAGAAAGATCATTGACATAAAAGATTTATTGGCATTTTGAACACTAAAAATGGTTGTATGGGCATCATTAAATATTTCTCTTAAGAGATCCCTCGAGTATTTAACATCGCAAGTAGTATTTCCAATTGGTCATTGAGCTTATTTCTCTGGTTTAAAGTCTGAATTACCATAAAGGCATTAAATGGTTGGAACTTTAAATACTAAAATCTTGAGCTAAATACGTCTTGAATGAGCTGTAGTATATGGGATTTAGACATTGCTTTATGATAATGATCCTGAGTAAATATTTTAGTCATATTGCCACCATAAATTTATGAAAAGTTTAGGTTCATGCATATGCCATTGAAATCACTCATAATGTGAATGCATTGAATGATTAATAGGCATGGTTATGACTTGGTGAATACCTTAACTTTTGCGTGACTAAGAGAAGTTTACAAGTACCTTTGAGAGTGCCAAAGACGACTCAATTAAGACTACCATTGGATCTCTAAATGCATCTAGTGATCCAAATATGAATGATCTTATTTGGTAAAATTGATATTTTGATTATGCTTGGTTAACCATAAGCTAATGCTAATACATTGACTATATCAACATATTGTTATTTGCTACGTCTTAATAGCTTGTTGGACATCTATTTCATTGAAGAAGTATTGTTTTTAATGTTACAATCCATGGATGAGTTGGTCATTGGATTGATGTAGCTATTGGTTTCATTGTCAAGAATATTGGAGCCAATGTTGCACCACTCGGACTCGGTAAATACTCAGCTGGCATATGACTCGTAGACTCGGAAAAGATTTGGGGCAAACTCGACAAGACTCGGTAAATAGGAAAAAAATAAAAATATTGTACATTTTTTGCACAAAAAATAGTAAAAAAGCATTTCCAATCCATATAAGCTATAAAATTACAATTTATGCAATACTTCATAACATTGTCTCATAAACTATGATTATACGACTTAACACAATCAATTTTTGCATGCAAAACCGAATTAAAATATATATAGATATATATATATATATATAGATATATATATATATATATAGATATATATATATATATATATATATATAACATTAAACAGAATTAAAAATATATATATATATAAACATAATATATATATATATATATATCAAAACAGAATTAAAAAAAAATATATCTATAACAGAAATAAAAAATATATATAAACATAGAAAAATATAGCAAAACAGAATTAAAATAAAATAAAAAATATAGAGATTTCAGATTAATTAAAATCAAAATAAAATATATATAAAAAAAGATAAATAAAAAAATATATCTAATAAATGTCAAATATTATATAATAAAAATAAATTTTAAAAAATTTATAACAAAACGAAATAATAAATATTACATAATAAAAAATACATAAATTAATTAAAATAAAAAAATATATATAAAAATACATTAAAAAAACACATAAAAACATAGTCTGTTTAAAATAAAAAAAATAAATAAAAAAACATAAAAAAAACCGCATAAAATTAAAAACATAGTCCGTTTAACTTTAAAATAAAGAAATATAAAAGAACTTTAAAAAAATTATAAATAAAAAATACATAAAAAAAACGCATAAAAACATGGTCTGTTTAACTTTAAAATAAAAAGACTTTAAAAAAACTTTAAAAAAATTATAAAAAATCTATTAAAAAAATTAAAATATAAATTAAAAAAACAAATTGGCATATTGAAATTTGATATAAGTTCATAACACGAATTGGCATATAAGTTTATAACACGGATTATGTAATAATGTATTGTATTAATACAATCGTTAATACAGCGATGCTGTAATACAGACATCGCTGTAATAATGATTGTATTAATACTATATTACAGTATTAATACAAATACAGTAATACAATATTAATCCTGTATTAAAATTTGATTAAATTAAAACAAAAAAACAAAAAATTACTAAATGCTCGAGCTGCTTCACAAACGTTGACTGCCGGAACTCCTCCACGACTCAGAACTCAGAACTGAAACTACTCCATGGTCGGAAATCCTCCACGACCCCGAAGTTCGAACTCCTCCACTTCTCAAATCTAAAGAGCAAGAATGACTTAGAACTCACAAGTCACGAGCAAGAATGACTGTTGGGAATGCTTGTCGGGACTATTTATAGCCTCCCGCACAGTTAGTTTCCCTCCAAAGTCACACAACGTGGGCCCCAGAAAAAAACTGGTGCCAAAAAGACTTCCCGTCCGCCCTAGCTTTCGCGGGAAAGCGCACGGCCGAGTCACCTGAGTTTTTCCCGAGTCTGTCCGAGTTCCCTGTTTTCGGCGAGTACTCGTGCGTGGCGAGTTTGCCCGCGATTCCATGGCGATTATGTGTTGTGGGAGCCCACTCATCCAGACTCGCGAGTATGGGACGAGTGGTGCTTCACTGACCAATGTTGCACCACTCGGACTCGGCAAATACTCGGCTGGCATATGACTCGTACACTCGGGAAAGACTCGGGACAAACTCGGCAAGACTCGGCAAATAGGAAAAAAATAATAATATTGTACATTTTTTGCACAAAAAATAGTTTAAAAGCATTTCCAATCCATATAAACTATAAAATTACAATTTATGCAATAATTCATAACATTGTCTAATAAACTATGATTATACGACATAACACAATCAATTTTTACATGCAAAACAGGATTATATATATATATATATATAACATTAAACAGAATTAAAAAATATATATATAAACATAAAAAAATTATATATATAATAAAACAGAATTAAAATATATATATATATATAACAGAAATAAAAATTATATATAAACATAGAAAAATATAGCAAAACAGAATTAAAAAAAAAAAAAATATATATATATATATATATATAACAGAAATAAAAATTATATATAAACATAGAAAAATATAACAAAACATAATTAAAATATATATATATATATATAGATTTCAGATTAATTAAAATCAAAATAAAATATATATAAAAAAAGATAAATAAAAAAATATTTCTAATGAATGTCAAATATTATATAATAAAAAATATAAATAAAAATAAATTTTAAAAAATTTATAACAAAACAAAATAATAAATATTACATAATAAAAAATACATAAATTAATTAAAATAAATTTTTTTATAAAAAAACATAAAAAAAAACACATAAAAACATAGTCCGTTTAAAATAAAAAATATATATAAAAAAACCACATAAAATTAAAAACATAATCCGTTTAACTTTAAAATAAAGAAATGTAAAAAAAAACTTTTAAAAAATTATAAATAAAAAATATATAAAAAAACATTAAAAAAAAAATCGCATAAAAACATGGTATGTTTAAAAGAAAAAAAATATTAAAAAAACCGCATAAAATTAAAAACATAGTCTCTTTAACTTTAAAATAAATAATTATAAAAAATCTATTAAAAAAATTAAAATATAAATAAAAATACGGATTGGCATATTGAAATTTGATATAAGTTCATAACACGAATTGGCATATAAGTTTATAACACGGATTATTAATACAGTATTAATACAATCATTATTACAGCAATGCTGTAATACAACATCGTTGTAATAACGATTGTATTAATAATGTATTACAGTATTAATACAATACAGTAATACAATATTAATCCTGTATTAAAATTTGATTAAATTAAAACAAAAAAACAAAAAATTACTAGCCTGGATGCTCGAGTTGCTCCACAAACGTTCACTGTCGAAACTCCTCCACGACTCAGGACTCATAAACAGAACTACTCCATGTTCGGAACTCCTCCACGACCCCGAAGTTCGAACTCCTCCACTTCTCAAATCTAAAGAGCAAGAATGACTCAGAACTCACAAGTCACGAGCAAGAATGACTATTGGGAATGATTGTCGGGAATAGCTGTCGGGACTGTTTATAGCCTCCTGCACAGTCAGTTTCCCTCCAAAGTCACACAACGTGGGCCCCAGAAAAAAAAAACTGGTGCCAAAAACACTTTCCGTCTGCCCTAGCTTTCGCGGGAAAGCACACAGCTGAGTCGCCCGAGTTTTTCCTGAGTCCGACCGAGTTCCCGATTTTCGGCGAGTACTCGTGCGTGGCGAGTTTGCCCACGAGTCCATGGCGATTATGCGTTTTGGGAGCCCACTTGTCCAAACTCGCAAGTATGGGACGAGTGGTGCTTCACTGATTGGAGCATTAAGATTGTCATTGACATTACATTGTTTTAATATTGGTTTACTAAATTCCTTAATTTGAATTATTTGTGAATTCTATGAATAGTTAGTTCTTAATGGTACATTGAAGATTTCATATGCAACAAGTATAGATTTGCGTATATTTGGCTCAAATTGGCAATCGTGTATTTTTGGTAGAAAACGTGTCAACATCTATAAAGAATTTCAGGAGTTGATGTTAGGCAGATAAAACTACGATCTAGGGGAACCATACTAGTACAATGACTAAAGTTGAGACATGTCTCCTTGTATCCATGCTAGGTGCAAGATGTCAAACATCACCTCCAACTTCGGTCTAGTATCCCTATTCGAGTAATACTGCAATAGACGACACTGAGCACAAAATTGGACCCCATGTACCTTGAGTATATTGAGGACCCCATAGGAATCTTGGAACCAACCTATTGGTCGTTTAGTCGTTATAGTGCACCGAAGACACCATTCTAAAATATTACTCTTCATGCATCTTAGGGGTCGAGTGGTGAGGCCAGGGGTACGGTCGAGCCTCCCTGGTTAGTGCTTTGAAATATTGGGACAAGCATCATCGTTGGACACCGCGGGTGGATTGAATAGCTATAGTAGATAAATAATCATGTGTGACTATAAGCCTTGGTTTTGGGTAAGTCTACTTCAAATTGCTCATATTGTCATTTCTACTGCAAGCACTTTTATTTTTCATTGTCTCATTTATTTTTTTATTCATAGCATTCTCACTGAATACTGAAATTGTGTCTTTTGAGTATCTTAAGCAGGCACATTTATCTCAAAATAGAAGCTAGGCTGATATTTGGGGTTACTTATAGGTTATCCTAAGTATCCATACATAAATATTGGCTAGGGCCTCTCCCTTGGTTAGTCTAAGTTTGTTCATTAGTGGACCTAGGAAACCTAAAAGAGGATTCCCTTCGATAGTGACACATTGGGTTGGGAATCTATAGCTGTGTTGATTTAGCAATCAATTAACTTGCCAATCTTGCGGTTGCTAAGTTGTGCATAAACAAAGACCTTGGCCTTTGATTTTACTTTTGGAGGCTTTCTTCATTGGCAAGTATTTTACTTGCTACTTGATTTTTTTTTATTCACTTAATCTTCAAGTTTTGACTATTGATTTGCATGATTTCATAGTTTATCTATGCACATTCACTCAATGCAACCTCACATTGAGTTAAAAATACCATATTATAAAGTGTTTTACCAAAACAAGTTGGAGTACTCAACCAACACCTCAACACATCATCTAGCCACCTCCCAATTACTTGCTTGACCATCTAGACACCTTTATCTTCAACCCAAACACAACACTAACAATATAGTCCTTTAGTGCGCAAAAAGGTTACAATCCAAGACAACAATTCCAATCGGGGAGACCAATGGATACTTGTGTAGTGCTATAAAATTTTCCAAGTCCCACACATTATAGTTTCACACATGGTTGTCTCATAGTATTCAATTTCACATGGAATGCAAATTCATAACACAAGTATAAATACTCATCCAGTATGGTTACTACTCTTAATCAACTCGATCATGACATACTAACTAATTAATGCAAAAATAAGATTCTAACAATCATTGACATACAAAAAAACATCCTTCCTTTATCATACCCTGCTGGGTGTTGTTCATATGCATGCATTCAAATGTCATCATAAACATATCAGTAAAGAGGAATTCCATGTAATATTTGATTAGTTGAATGATAAGTTGATTTGAAGGAGAAATCCCCAAGTGTATGTGTATAATTGTTTTAAGATTCTAATATTTACATTCTAGCTCTTGTGTGACTAATTGAAGAATTTAAATTTCTGCAATTAAATATCAAATTTGTTTAAATGAGAACATAAGGACTTCGACGATGATGAAGATAAGGGCAGCCAAGGATGTGAATTAATGGACATTACTTGTATCATGATCGGGACATAAATTGTTTAAAAAATTATGAGATCCTATCTATGATACCTGTTGTGATGTTTTTGAGAAAAATAATATATATTTTGAGGTCCTTGGACAACTAACGTAGAGGAGGCAAATTTAGAAAACTTGCATAGTATTTCCCAACTGTTGTGCAGAAAAATACCTTATAGTGGGGAGACGACACTACCAACTCGAGTGGGGTGACAAGTAAATACATTCATTGTCTTGCATTAGTTACGACAAATGGAAAGAGGTTAAGATTCTAAAAACCGTACCTTTTTAACGATGGCTGGTCCTAGCTTTCGCTTGATCTTCCGCAATGATGAACCTGCAAAACAAAGTTAACATTCCTCAGCGTATCTTGACTGTAATAAATATGATGAAATCAGAAACAACTTAACATCAAATACAATTAGATATTCAATCAAATAAACATTCCATCGAGTAAACATTTGATTGGGACGGGAAGGGTATTTCCACCTTTTATTGTCAAAGAAATGTAGATAAGTACAGATATACCCAATCTGCCCAGACACTTCTGCAACCGAGTCCTTGGCTCCTGCTCTTCACAATGACTTAGGAATTCCTCCAACGTAACAACATCTTATCATTCCTTCTAGGTCCCTCTTGCATGGCTTCCCCTTGTATTTATGGGACAAGGCAGGCAGTTGAATTTGAGAGATGATTGAATTGGGAGGTTGGAAAAATTGCAGAACCAACTTCAACTAATCTCAATTCGTAATCTTAATATATTTTTTCATTTCATCTTAAGATGTGCGCATGTTTCATACAAGTAGACTAGTGCACAGTATGCAACTTTTGCACTTGACAACCAGCATTTGCAACATTTTAAAGGATGTGCGCAAGTTGTCCTCGATAAGACCAGTGTTCAGAACGCAGGATCAGTGTGGCAATAGTAGCGCACATGTCATGAAAACTGTAGAAAAAATATGTTTTCAGCTGAAGAGTGTGATCTCAGCAATAACTCATCCAGGGTCAATCTAGCTCTTCCATCCATAGTGTCCTTTTGTGTGATCGACAAAGCAATGTGATCACGGACGGAGAAAGTGCAGATTTGACCTATAACACCAACCACATGTGCCTATTTATTATGCAGATTTTGGGAAGTTTGATGAAGTTATTTATGCAGATTATTTTCAACCATGTACTCTCATTTCTAGGGCATATTAGTTTCAAGGCTTTCATGGCAATCTAAAGTCATATTCTACCTTGTATGATGCACGTTCTTCTCAACGTGTAGAGTTGATTTGTGACTATCAAAACTAAGAAAACAACTAAAGATGGCATTTTGGAGGCTACTGAAAAATTACATGGGGTTTACTAAATTCCTTACTTGGAATTATTCATGAATTCTATGAATAGTTAGTTCTTAATGGTACATTGAAGATTTCATATGCAGCAAGTATTGATTCACGTATTATTGGCTCAAATTGGAAATTGGGTATTTTGGGTAGAAAATGTGTCAACATCTATAAAGAATTTCAAGAGTTATCGTTAGGTGGATAAAACTACGGTCTAGGGGAACCATACTAGTACAATGACTAATGTTGAGACATGTCTCCTTGCATCCCTGCTAGGTGCAAGATGTCAAACATCACCTCTAACTTCGGTCTAGTATCCCTATTCGAGTAATACCGCATTAGAGGACACTGAGCACATAATTGGACCCCATGTACCTTGAGTATATTTGGGACCCCATAGGAATCTTGGAACCAACCTATTGGTCTGTTTAGTCGCTATAGTGCACCAAAGACACCATTCTAAAATATTACTCTTCATGCATCTAAGGGGTCGAGTGGTGTGGCCAGGAGTACGGTCAAGCCTCCCTGGTTAGTGCTCTGAAATATTGGGCCAAGCATCATCGTTGGACACCACGGGTGGATTGAATGGCTATAGCGGATAAATAATCATGTGTGACTATAAGCCTTGGTTTTGGGTAAGTCTACTTCAAATTGCTCATATTGGCATTTTTACTGCAAGCACTTTTATTTTTCATTGTATCATTTTATTTGTTTATTCATATCATTCTCACTGAATACTGAAATTGTGTCTTTTGAGTATCTTCAATAGGCACATTTATCTCAAGATAGAAGCTAGGATGATATTTGGGGTTAGTTATAGGTTAGCCTAAGTATCCATAAAGAAAGATTCGCTACGGTCTCTGCCTTCGTTAGTCTAGGTTTGTTCATTGTTGGACCTAGGAAACCTAAAAGAGGATTCCCTTCGATAGTGACACGTGTTAATTTTTCAGAATTTACTTCAATCTGATCTAGGATCTTAACTGAGAGAATAACATGTACAGCATATCTACAGCATATTAATCATGGACACAATAATGCAAGCACACAAGAGACAAAGTTTACTTGGGGAAAACCATAAAGGTGAAAAACCCCAATAACTTCCTCAGAGATAGATAAAGCAATGATACAACCCGAGTACAAGAGATAGTCTTCTCCTAGCAGCAAAATCTCCTCCTCACAAGTGCGCCACTTTTCGAATGAGAGAAGTGTGTGTAATGAGTGATCAAATAGAGATATCTCGATCTCTATTTATACTTGTCCTGTCCTTCCCAATAAACTAATGGGGTCTACTTGTCTAGCTTAACCCATGGTTAACTTAATCCGGGCCGACCCCACACTTGGTGGTCTAATAACGCTTTGACCCACATGGCAGACCCCTAATAGGGTGGTCTAATAACCCTTCGACCCACATAACTTATACAGGGCCGACCCCAACAAGGTGGTCTAATAACCCATCAAGTATAAGTTACGACACTTACAATATAAATGACGACACTTCCATATAGAGGAATAATAACATCTTTATAGGAATACAAACACTTCCGTATAAAGGAATAATACCATCTCTATAGGAGTACAATATACATATGTGAAATACATTCCGAAGTTACATATACATCAACACTCCCTCTTAACTAGGAAGGTATTTCTCGACACAGGTCTTCTAGCACAAGTCTTCTTCTCTGGATCATCGTCACTGGATAATCGTCATCGAGTCATCACCATCATCACTGCTGCTGCTATCTCAATTAATCTCTGAATCTACTCGTCATAGGAAGTTCTACAGAGCCAGTCCTTTTTCATACTGGATGTAGGCCCACCACCTGTAGGTCTTCATCATCACTGGCCATACTGTGGAATCCTCAGGACTTTTTACGTGCGTCACAGAACCTCGAAAGAGCATCCCAGGATGTTACGAGTACACAACTCCGACCTGTAGGATCTCCTAGGGCGCTATTACATGTGACCCCACCACAAAACCTCGAAAGAGCATCCCAGGATGTTACGGGTACACAACTCCCAGGAAACAAATTACATGTGGTCACCACAAAACCTCGCAAGAGCATCCCAGGATGTTACGAGTACACAACTCCGACCTATAGGATCTCCCAGGACACAAATTACATGTGGTCATGGCAAAACCTCGAAAGAGCATCTCAGGATGTTAGGGGTACACAACTCCGACCTAAAGGATCTCCCCGGGCGCTGTTATATGCCATAGGACAAAAAACCTCAAAAGAGCATCCCAAGATGTTACGGGTACACAACTCCGACCTAAAGGATCTCCCAGGGCACAAATTATATGTCCTCCCAGAGCAATGTCTCGAAAGAGCATCCCAGGCTGTTAGGGGTACACAACTCCGACCTATAGGATCTCCCAGACATGCTCATCTGCACAACCTGTTCCACAGCCATAGAGTATCATCCTGATATTCAGCATACATCATCCTGATGCACACATGATCATCCTGATCATCAACACTGCATCATCCTGATGCATGTCATCTGGAGCAACATATTGAAGCTCGTCATCCATGATCATCCTGATCATACAATGCATCCACCTGATGCATACACAGTATCTGCCTGATACATATCATCATTCATGATCTACCTGATCATACAATAGATCCACCTGATACATACACAGATACATAGTCCAAGCATCCAACATGATGCATATACATATACATGATCCAACTGATCATATCCAACATCCAACATGATGCGTATGTACATACATATAAATGATCCAACTGATCACATCCAACATCCAACATGATGCATACATAGATAAATGATCCAACTGATCATATCAAGTATCCAACATGATGCATATACATATACATAGCAGTAACTGAAGCATCGTCCTGATGCTCATCATCCATGATCCTCTTGATCATCATAGCATCGTTCTCTTCAGATCATCTCATCGTCCACGAAACACAGCCCAGATGCACATCATCCAACACTTACACCACCGACATGGGAGAACACATCTACCACCATGTGAGAATGGCTCAGCAATTACATCACGACCATGGGAAAACACATCAACCATGTCAGAAAAGCTCATCTGCATCTACATCTTCCGGACTCATCATTTCCCTTTGGAAGGAACCTCGATCTGAAGTGCACCAAGCCTCTCTCTGAAGTACTCAAATTGCACTCTGGCCAACGACTTGGTCAATACATCTGCAACCTGCTCATCCGTCGCAACATACTCTGCTTCGGCTGTACTCAGTGCTACGCAGGATTGCTTCTTACTAAACCAAGAGATCACACCTGATCCCATACTGAAGCAGCACCCAAGAGTGCTCTTCTTATCTGTAGCACTGCATACCCAATCTGAAACAACATAACCCTGCAGGTTAAACTTTTGATTCGCTTCATACTTCAGCCCATAATCAACTGTACCCTTCATGTACCTCAGAATATGCTTTACAACAACCAGGTGAACACTCCTCGAATTCGTCAGGAACTGGCTTAATGTGTTCACCGCAAAGCAAATATCTGGTCTCGTATTCGTCAGGTACATCAAGGACCCAATCATCTGACGATACATAGTGATATCAACTGGTTCAGATGAAGCATCACACAGAAGCTTCAGGTTTGATGCCATAGGTGTGGCCATGGCCTTGTAGTCCATCATCCCGAACCTCTTCAAGATCTCTACTACATACTTCCCTTGTCCAAGGAAGATTCCATCTGCACTCTGCCACACCTCCATACTTAGAAAATAGTGCATCATCCACAAGTTCTTCATCTCGAACTTGGCAGCAAGCTTCCGCTGCATGTCGGCAATCAATCTATCTTCACCTGTAATAAACATGTCATCCATATACGAAAGTATTATCACTGGATTGCCTTCCTCAACCTTGTAGTAAAGGTTGGAATCTGCTTTACTCTTGGTAAAGCCCAAACTGAATAGAAAGTTGTCTATCCTACCATACCAAGTTCTGCACGTATATGACTCCCTGTCATGTGTCTCAGAACCAAGTGACTGCTCCACATACACTTCTTCTTCAGCTACACCATTCAAGAAAGCTGTCTTGAAATCCATCTGGTGTATCTTCCATTTCATCACTGCAGCCAGAGCAAGTACGGATCTAATGGAAGTGTATCTAGCTACAGGAGCAAAAGTCTCTATGCTACCACCTGCAGCATGCTTGATCTTGTAGATCCTCTTGGAAGTCACTACAGACTCCCCTTCAGGTCTTGGGACTGCATCCCAAACATCTTCATGATCGACTGGTACTCCTCGATCATGGCATTCTTCCCAAATCCCGAGAACTTCAATATCTTCAATATTTTCAATAGATAACTTTGTTGCTAAACAAATGTTGTAGTCCTTCTTTTGTAGGTGATGGTATACGATCTTTCCTACACAACAAGTTTAAATTGCATGATTAGGAAACATCTCATAGTTTTCAAAACAAATTCTTACACATAAAGAAATATGTCATACAGTTATGCAATTATCTTAGCCAATGCTTCAATACAACATTTATCCATATCACGTAACTTTCTAGATGCCTTCCAATCTCCACCAGAACATTGTTAAGAGTGTACACAACTCCCAACATGTCAGCAAAGAGGTTTCATTCTAGATAAGTAGCAATGGAATGTTGTACAGTGCCATAGGGCACTTACCCATGTATGTTAGTAGTATACTGTTCATTAGTGCAATTATTCTAATATACACACCCTGAGTCTAGGAACATAAGCATATACATCATTGAACAATATTATTTAAACAAACAAATATGCAAGAAATGATAATTCAAATACTTATCTTTGTTTGTTTGTTGGGTTGACTCCCTCTCAGTCCTTGCTTCTTTTCTAAAACTCCATTTTGATGTGAAGTGGTCAACTCCCTCTAAATATCTGCATCCCTGCAGAAACTACTGAAATGTGCTCCTTCTTGATCTTTGCTTCCTTGTAGGAACAACTGGAGTGTGCTCCCTTATGATTTTTGCTTCCTTGCAGGAACACCTAGAGTGTGCTCCCTCTTGATATTTGATTCCTGGATTACCTGTCCTTGAACTTATATCCATCACTATGCATGCTTATTAGTATCATCATTGTGTTATCCTCGAGGTCTCATACATAATCACACATTCATTAGTATAATCTTAATACTATCAAAACACAATAATCTTAAACATGTAAAGTCATGATCAGATAATAAACATTAGTATTCAAGGTTTCAGGGAAGTCTTCTTTTACTCATGCATATTCTTATTTGATCATGGGACTCTTCTGGTTAGTTAAATCATCAATCAATATAAGAGACATAAAATGCATGAACCCTTGATTACTTACATTTCTAACTTTACGAATAAACATAACCAACCATACCAAGTATACTTATATAAGGGATCCTAACACAAGGTAGGATTCTAACTTGATACAGGAAAAACATACCTGGATTGGTATGTTAGCTAGTTATGTCTAACATACCCAAATGATGTCTTCTTGTTCTCTTCAATGACTTGTCCTAGTAACCTGCATATCTCATAGGTGAACCATTATAGAACCAATTTATACATACCTCGCAAATAGATCTTCTAAGTGATTCATGACAATGGATGAATCTTTGTCCTCATGTTATCATGATCATATATTCTTGAACTAGAACATGATTTGTCTTTCTTGGTGTACTTTTCATGTTAGTGGACAACATAAACCTCATACAACACCATAATGCATTAGTAATATCATAAGTGTCAACACCCTAATCAATGAATATCTTTTATCATGCATTCATAATTTTATTAAGGTGATACGACAAGTCTAAATTTAATCAAGATTGTACTAACCATAATAATATGAAGACAAACATACCATAAACTTAATCATGAACAAATTTCGAAACATACCTGGATAAGTCATACCTGTCGAGATTGCTTGTAATCTTCTTATGTAAGCCCTTAGCCTCATCTCCCTTTGAAACAGGAACTTCTTCACTTACGCAGGTGACCAATCCATTCTTTTCTAGGATTAACCCAATCCACTTGATTTGCAGGAACTAGATCTGGGGCTGGATTAGGGTTTGTCAGAGAAACCCTAAAAATTCAAACTTTGAATTTCAAACTTCTGAAATGATAGAAAGATGCGCCTTGATGAGCTGATCAAGCCGATATACTCAGAATTTGGAAACTGGAAAGTTTCACCCCTCAAAATTGCCTTTGAAACTTCCGGATTCACTAGACATGACCCCGAACTAGGGTTTGATAAAGCCCACCCTTCTGTCCAATCAAAAGGTTCGATCCAAGGCTCTAAGCTTCTATTTTTCTGAGGAGCTTCCAGTCATGGTCACAAATTTCAAAACTTCTCATTCTTGCAAAAGCTTTAATTTTCCACTTTTTCGATCAAAGTCCTGAACTAGGGTCTGATCAAGCCCGGCGTTCTGCCCAACCAAAAATTCTGATCTTGGTCTCTAAATTTCGATTTTGATGAGTAGCATTCAGTCGTAGTCTCCAATTACAAAAATTCCAACTTTCTCCGAAACCCTAAATTCCGAAAGCCATGAATGAAGATGCTCAAAAATAATTCTGTTGACATAAATATGTACTTGATTGTTTATGGAGTTACTCCAAAATTTTCGATCCACATGGTCTGAAACTCCTACCTGTGGTAGCTCGACCTGTCATCTTTCCAACCCCATAGGTCTGACCTCAATTGGATTCTCTGAGAGAGATTTATGCCAAGTGTCGCAACATGACCTATTTATGGGATAAAACAGGAAAGAAAACTTGTACGGCATTCCACGTGTCACTGGTTCCATTTAGGCCTCTGAAAAAGTTACCTAAGAAAATACAGTCCATGTACTACATGTCACTTTTTACGAAATTTCATTTGGAGCTTCCTAGCCCAAGTTATGACCTTTTTTCCAAGGTCACATGTTTATGACTGAGATCTGGAAGAGGCAGAAACATTATATTGTACAGATCAGAAATCACAAAGTACAACGAATTAGAGGTTTTCCTTTGGATATAAGGTACATGGGGATCTTAGCTTCGCCCTGTACGATTTTCAGATCCGAAAACTTCGCCAAAATGGATTTATAGCAAAAGTGCTACGATGACTGGTTTTTGCTATATCAATCCCAAGCATTGCAAGTGCAACAAGTGTCATACATGCCATACCATGCCTTCTTTTAGGCTAGATTTGATACCATATTAATTTTTCAGAATTTACTTCAATCTGATCTAGGATCTTAACTGAAAGAATAACATGTATGACATATCTACAGCATATTAATCATGGACACAATAATGCAAGCACACAAGAGACAGAGTTTACTTGGGGAAAACCATAAAGGTGAAAAACCCCAATAACTTCCTCAGAGATAGATAGAGCAATGATACAACCCAAGTACAAGAGATAGTCTTCTCCTAGCAGCAGAACCTCCTCCTCACAAGTGCACCACTTTACGAATGAGAGAAGTGTGTGTAATGAGTGATCAAATAGAGACCTCTCGATCTCTATTTATACTTGTCTTGTCCTGCCCAATAAACTAATGGGGCCTACTTGTCTAGCTTAACCCATGGTTAACTTAATCCGGGCAAACCCTACACTTGGTGGTCTAATAACCCTTTGACTCACATGGCCGACCCCCAATAGGGTGGTCTAATAACTCTTCAACCCACATAACTTATACAGGGCCGACCCCAACAAAGTGGTCTAATAACCCATCAAATATAAGTTACGACACTTACAATATAAATGACGACACTTCCGTATAGAGGAATAATACCATCTCTATAGGAGTACAATATACATATGTGAAATACATTCCGAAGTTACATATACATCAACACCACGTTGGGTTCGGAATCTATAGTTGTGTCGATTTAGCAGTCAATTAACTTGCCAATCTTGCGGTTGCTAAGTTATGCATAAACAAAGACATTGGCCTTTGATTTTACTTTTGGAGGCTTTCTTCATTGGCATGTTTTTACTTGCTACTTGATTTTTTTTTATTCACTTAATCTTCAAGTTTTGACTTTGATTTGCATCATTTCATAGTTTATCTATGCACATTCACTCAATGCAACCTCACATTGAGTTAAAAATACCATATTATAAACTTGTGTTTTACCAAAACAAGTTGGAGTACTCAACCAACACCTCAACACATCATCTAGCCACCTCCCAATTACTTGCTTAACCATCTAGACACCTTTATCTACAACCCAAACACAACACTAACAATATAGTCCTTTAGTGCACAAAAAGGTTACAATCCAAGACAACAATTACAATAGGGGAGACCAATGGGTACTTGTGTAGTGTTATAAAATTTTCCAAGTCCCACACATTATAGTTTCACACATGGCTGTCTCATAGTATTCAGTCTCACATGGAATGCAAATTCATAACATGAATATAAATACTCATCAAGTCTGGTTACTACTCTTAACCAACTCAATCATGACATACTAACTAATGACTGCAAAAATAAGATTCTAACAATATTGACATACAAAAAAACATCCTTCCTTTATCATACCCTGCTGGGTGTCGTTCATATGCATTCATTCAAATGTCATCATAAACATATCAATATATGCATTCATTCAAATGTCATCATAAACATATCAATATATGCATTCATTCAAATGTCATCATAAACATATCAATAAAGAGGAATTCCATGTATTATTTGATTAGTTGAATGATAAGTCGATTTGAAGGAGAAATCCAAAGTGTATGTGTATAATTGTTTTAAGATTCTACTATTTACTTTCTAGCTATTGTGTGACTGTTCCTAATTGAAGAAATTAAATTTCTGCAATTAAATATCAGATTTGTTTAAATGAGAACATAAGGATTTCGACGATGACGAAGATAAGGGCAGCCAAGGATGTGAATTAATGGACATTACTTTTATCACGATTGGGACATAAATTGTTTAAAAAATTATGAGATCCTGTCTATGATACCTGTTGTGATGTTTTTAAGAAAAATAATATATATTTTGAGGTCCTTGGACAACCTAATGTAGAGGAGGCAAATTCAGAAAACTTGCATAGTATTTCCCAACCACATGTGCCTATTTATTATGCAGATATTATGCAGATTTTGGGAAGTTTGATGAAGTTATTTATGCAGATTTTTTTCAACCATGTACTCTCATTTCTACGGCATATTAGTTTCAGGGTTTTCATGGAAATCTAAAGTCATATTCTACCTTGTATGATGCGGGTTCTTCTCAACATGTAGAGTTGATTTGTGACTATCAAAACTAAAAAACAACTAAAGATGGCATTTTGGAGGCTACTGAAAATTGCATAGGGTAGCCACAGGCAGAAAGTTTTTACAGGAAATTTTTTGTATTTTCCAACCATATGTGATAGTGGATGTAACACGATTTTTTGAGCATATGGCACCGTTTTTGGTTGACTTTGCAGACTTTGTCGTTATCCCTTTCTTATTTCATGCATAAATTTCTAGCTGAAATATATATGTTGAGGGCTGAATATTGTTTAAGGAAGCACGTTTTTCAGACAGTCATATCTTGCATAAATCTCAAGCCTTGTGCTATGGTAAAAATAGAGAATTTTGCAGAATATGGGGCAAGTTTAAATCTGAAACTTTTCTCTTGATTCATGTGCATGTGTGACAGAGGGCACCAAATTTTCCTATTGCAGATTTTTTGAGCCGCCTAAACCCTTTTGGCTTGAGGGGAGTAATGATAAAGTTGTAGGGGTTGATGAGGGATTGACTCATAATGTTTCCATCCATGTTGATGTTTACATCAATGCCATCCACCTTTCATAGAAAATTATGCCAGCCTTGACATAATTTTGTCCTCCCGAGAGTGCATGACCCTACGTCAGATTTTGGCCGAGTAACGGAGATCCCAGTATATGTTTTCTCTATGATGGATGTGTCATTGTTTTGCTTTGTGACCAAGCACGAGGGAAAGCATCATGGGTTGATGAGATCATGTTCTTATGTTTGGCATAGGAACAAAAGTTTACATTGGTTGTATGATTACACTTAGCATTTTCATGTTCACATGTTAAGTATAGTAGAGTAGAAGAAATAAGCCCTTAAGAGCACTAGATAAGAAGAACAAGCTCAACATGTGAGCATCAGCTTTCATTCATGTTATCATTGACATTGTTGCCTTATGTCTTTTTATGATAAAGGCAATTTTGATATATTTGATATAATAATTAATAAACTTTGTATGTGGTGTTTAGGGATGTGAATTAAGCCAACCTTCCACATTGTCTTACTGTTTCTTCCTTTTTGAGGTCCTTCTCATAGGTACTTCAAAGGTTGTCATGCACACTTCCTTAAAGAGCACATGTCCCCAAGTTGGAGTTAGTTGTTACCACTCGTGTTGCATGAATCTTGTACTTGTTATTTTCATCAAAATATTTGTGATTTTTTGTCAGAAGGATCGAGCTTGCATTTGGGTTTTGCCTTAGAGAATATGCTAATATATGGATGATTTGATGTTGTCATATGTGGGATTAAATGTTCTAATGGTGGTATAGTGGATAAGATAGCGTGATTTAGCTTTTGATGATGTGATGTGCCCTCCCCACTTTGGTAGTGTTGATATGTTAAGTGATATGTTACCTAGCTTTGATGAAATTATTTAACACTTGGTGCATTTTATGGAGTGGGAACCCATCAACTTAGGGTCTTGCTGAGTTTTAAGTATTAAGAATTTATTCCTAGGTGTGATGATGAATTAAAAGGAGGTTTTGCTATGGTTTTTAAGGTTTCAATATTAATGTTCATGAAGATAGAGCTCCCTAGCACTTTGATTCTTTTTGAAAGGTTCCAAGCATAAATTGATGTGTTTTATGAGTGGAGGTCTCTAGTGTGAGTGCTCTAGGTGTTTTGGTTGGTTTAGCACATGTACCACCTTTTCATCTCATGTTTTATACCCCTTGTTTGGGCATCAGACTTATACACACATGCTGAGGCTAATTTTGGGTTATTTGAATTTGGTCTTACCACATTCAAAGCTTAGTGTGAGAGCACCCTATCCCATTTGGCCCCTTTCACACTTGATAATGTTTATTGCAAGACATATTATAGTTTTCAATGGATCCCTCTCTATCTTAGCACATGTGTTGAGGTAATCATGCATTAAAATAATATTTTATGGCTTGGAAGGTTGGCACACACTCCTAGGGTTGCACCTCCTTGTGTTGGTTTGGAGAGAAACTCACAGTATCATCTCAATACATGTCCTTCTATGATGAGTTGGTTACCTTCAACATGGATCTAACCTCCTTGGCACTATTCCCTATGGCACACTCTTCTGAAGGTTTCTAGCTTTGGTCAAGGTGGTTAGCATTGCACATTTACCAAGGATGCCTCTCCTATTCAAAGATTATTTATTGTTGACGCTTCTAGGTCGATTCTGTTGACTATGATGAGTTGGTTGTCTTCAACATGGATCTAACCCCCTTGGCATTATTCCCTAGGGTGTACTCTACTTAGAGGTTGTTAGATTGGTCAATGTGGTTATCATTACACATTTACCAAGGGTGCCTCTCTTATTCAAAAGATTATTTTATTCTTGATGCTTCTATGTTGATTCAAAGGCTTTTGACTTATTCTACCTTGGTTCACACGTGAGAAGTTGTTCACTTCATAAAGTGTGCCAAAAGTTGGTTTGCTCCATGTGTGGATTCTAATGCATAAAGGGCACACTCCACTTGATGGTTACAACTTGGTCAAGGTATTTAACTCCTTGTTTCTCTCACCCGTTTGGAGGTTTTTATACATTGGAAGAAGTGCTTTGAAAGAGCCACACATGCCTCAAGGAGTTGGTTAGAGCTACATGTACATCGAGAAGTTGCAAGATGGTTAAAGCTCACACATGTGGACATTCTTGAAGAGCACACTTATCCTCTCTCTCTCTTGAAGGGTGCATTTTTGGTGGAGTTATTTATCATTTCATGCTTGGTCAAGCCTCAGTTAGTCCACCTTGGATCCTCTCACACGTGTGGACATTCTCTTTCTCTCTCTTGATGTAATTTTGGAAGGAACTATTTAGTATTTCATGAAGTTTCTTGCCTAGTCAATCACTTAAAGGAAGGAGGCACCCTATCTTGATGGCTATTTTTGGAGTTGGTTCCTAACTAACTCACTATTTTAATATTGTTGAGTCATCTCAAAGAGTTAGAGGAGAATTATTATTTTATTGTTAAGGAAGTTGAGCTAGACTCTATATAAGGAGTAGCCCTTCCTCTTTAATTTTTCATCGTTGGATTTGGGGCTAGACCCTTGTAGCTTATTCGAAGATTTGTTGGATGTATTTGGAGGCTCAATAAAATACTTGAAGGGTGAGTATATCCTCTAGATCATAATGCTTTCCCTAATGTTGTCGGAATGACCTTGACATATGCTATGCAGTGTGAAATTGTTAACACCCTTCCTGTTTCCTTTATGTTATCAGTAGATTATGGTTTATAATTGCATGCCTTCTCTACTCTTGGTTGAATGCATATAAATTGATAGCCATAGTCTTTATATGTTTTAGGGTTCATCTTCTTTAGTAATCTCTCTAGTTCAATTTCTGCAATTTGGGACAGCAATGTGATGGCTTGTTGTAGCTGGGTACTTTTCAACATCAATAACCATCACCCTTCATTAGGATAGCCTCCCATTTATCTTTGAATTGACTCCAATGACAAATTGATAAGACAACAATCTTTGGTCCACTCATCAATTTTTACCTAAATTTAATAAATTGTTTTGTTGGACTTCATTTCACCTTGTAACCCATTGCCTAAAATTCCAACTATCCTATCCAAAGAAAACCCGCCTTGTGTTGGAGAAGAGTCAACCTACAATGTAGAAGAGAGTTGGTGAGGTGACAATGGCCTCCCTCTTGGTTCCTCCAAGGCCTCACTTGAGTTTTTAGGACTTTATGTCTCTAAAGGTGAGGGTTTGTGAGGTAACAACCACGTGAGAACATCTCTATCACACTGAGTGTTAGAACCAACACCTTTCGACACAATAATCAAAATAGCTTATCCATCTACAACATATTTAAGAAAGGGTCACAAATCTTGAGCTGGAGTCAAAGGTGAAAATAATTAACACTTCCTCACCTTGAGTTTTACATGGGATATTCCAAAAAATAAAAGTCAGTAGCTCCATAAAAGTTAAAATGGGAATAAAAGAAACCTCAAAGGGCATGGTGAGGAGAAGTGAGTGATAAAAATAATAGGATATAGGTTACCACTTCTTCTTCTACTCCGATTTCCATGCAAGTTGTTAAAAGTGTTACAATTATACAAAATGCACACTCTAGAGAAAGAAGATGGAAATATATGATTTTAAAGACATTTTCTCATCACTCGTGCGATATAAAGAAAATATAAATAGCCCTATCTCATCACATGTAAAGACTATAAATCTAGACATGAGCTAACCCCCTTCAGATTTTTCTAGCTTTATCAGAAATTTCAATAACTATAATTGCTTCTCCTAACCTAATTTTGGCTCCAACATGGACCTTGTTACCTCCTAACTTGTAGTTAAGTGGAAAAGGTCTCGATTCACTAGTACAAACCAAATGGCAACCTTAGATTGATTGTCAATGTCACCTCCCTATCAATCCTTCAATCTTTAGGTCAACTCTCAAAAGCCAAGGGAAGCTTTCACTGACGGAGAGATTTTGCTCAAAATAATGAATTAATTATAACTTAAGTACTCTAAAGATATGAAATAGAAATGTGTACTTAAGATGCCAAATGAATCCACAACTTAGAAGATATAGTTCACCAAATACTTAGATTCAAATGGAAATACCTCAATAAGATATAACAAGAACAATGAGAAGCATAAAATAGACAAATTATCAACCCACAATAAAGATATGAAGATTAACCATGCACTATGTGAATTGATAAAATGTCCAAGGCTAAGAACAAGGTGTAGGGTGAAACCCTGGAGATTGTAATGAGCTGAAGGATGATTAATCACTTTATGAATAATTTCTTATATTGCTCTAATCAAAGAATAAAATTTGAACTAAAAGATAAAACCAATGAAAGCACAATTCATATTTTGAATAACCTAAGCCAATAAGAATAAGAAACAAGGGAGATAGAAGCAAAGCTTCAAGTCCGTGCCAAAACTAAAAGCAAAACACGGGAAAATTGCAATGCAACTGGCAAAACTATATATGTGTGTTCAGTAAAATGGCTTGCATTTGACTTAATATTTTTCTTTTTTATTCTTGAGAATCGATTTAATTGTCTCGACTATGTATATATGTTGTATTAGTTGTGTGATATACGATGCTTCACTTATCATTTGAATAGAACTGAATTCATCATATTGGTCTTTAATAGAAAAGCCAACCTCGAGTTTTTGGTCAGGTAATACTGTTATAATTATCAAACACAAAGTCACTAAAAAGAAACTCAAACAATATACAAATTGCTTTGAATCATAAATCATGACAATAGTGTTGAAAGACACATGGAACCATATGACATGACAACAATGTTGAAAGACACATGGAACCATATGCCATGTTTGTAAGTAATATTGAATAGTATTATTTTACTAAAAAAATTGAATTTATATATTAAAGTTTTTTGTTTTGGAATAACTCCACATGCCGACAAAACGGGCTCTTGAATGTGTTTTTCCAAATCAATGTATGAAAATTCTACCCCAAAGCAGTCATGTTTATGGTGATTATGTTGTTAGCTTCTATATAATCATTTTGATGCATCACATTGTTATGAGTGTGGGATGAGTGAAAGAGCACGGCGAAGTAGTCACAAACAGCACAAACAATGGCTCGAGTTCAGGCCTTCACTAAAAATTAACTATAAATGGTTGTTCTAGACATATAGAGAATGCATAGTGCATTAACCCCGGTTACCAGGTGTCCAGGCTGCCTCGAAAAAACGCCGAGTCTGTCTTTATCTTCATTGTGAGCACCTTAGTTCTCAATAGAAATGTTCAAACAACCTCAAGACTTGGATTTCTTCTCCATCATTAATGAGTTTTTTTGAGTTTGCCACCGCAATGTTGGAGAGTCTTGAGTTTCTCCGCCACAATGACGATGAGTTTCCGTCTTCTCTCCATAATTGTGGAGACTTTTCAACTTTTCGCCTCAATGTCGATGTTTTTCTACCATCTCACTGCAATTGCGATGCCTTTTTCCCATCTCGCCGCAATATCAACGTATTTCTCTGTCTTGCCGCAACAACGATGACTTTCTGTTGCCGCCTGGTTCCACACCTGCGGAAAACACAGCAGAAGTCTTCAAGCTGTTGGTGTGGCCTTGAGGGCATGTCAGAGTCAACTGCTGTCACTTGAGACTCGACTCCTTCGTCTAGGCTTTCCTAGCGAAGCCAAGGGGGGTGGACCCTAAAAATAAAAACTAAGGTGTCTAATCTAGGAGTTAGAAAAAATATTTTTGATAACCAAGATAAAGCAACATATACTTATATAAAGCAGGACAATCATTCATCAATACATCATTTGCTCCCATTCACTATTATCATCATTTATTTGCAACATTTGTCAATAACATGAAATATTATCAATATAGACCAGTGCCTTATAATGGAGTCGAAATAGATGCATGAGCAAAAAAGTGAATGTTGTGCAAGTGTTCTTGGTTTATTTTATAATTAATGTGAAAGAGATCTTTTTATTATGGTTGGTGGGTTCCCAATAAATGCAAAGGTACGGGGAACATGTCCGGAATTTTGATGTGTGGCTTCTATCTCAGACTTGGGCTGAATCAGAGTCTCAAAGAGGTGTTTAGATGATGTACCAAGGAGGGCAAGCCTAACGATTTCCAAGAGGTCACTACTCATTTTTATCCCAAGCCTTCTGAGAAATTTCCCCACGACAACAAAATACTCCGGATGTGCCGGATTTTCACATAATGGTTTTTTTATTCGGGGCGGTGTTAGATCCTATTACTAGCCATCTCCCCCTTTCTGATGCGTACCAACTGGATTAGACTCAGCTGCGAGTTGGCCACAGAGCATACAGGAGAAGACCTTGATATTTTAAAAAAAAATTATGAACCAAAATTTTATCTTTTTAAACCCCAAGAGTCTCTTTTCAGGCACGTACTCGGGCCAACCCTTGTACAGAAACCCTACTTCGAGAAAGCAAGGGGGACGTTTGAGTTTGTAAAAAAATAATAAAACTATGTTTTGAGTGAACTTGTGGCCCGCCAATGGAACGGACCAACAAGGTTAATTTTAAGCCTAGTTTGATTTTATTAAGTGCAGAAATGAAATCTAAACTAAAAAAAATTGCAAACCTCAAAAATTGAGTCGACATAGTTTTCCCCCCTGGGGGGATGGGGTGTGGGTGCTTGGTTAGCGCACTTGCTCTCGTTTAATACTTTAGTTACAATGCAATAGAAATGCCCCAGTCTTAATTGACTCAATGACTTACACAAATTGGAGAGAAAAATGTACCCGATTTGCAAAAATTCAATAATGGTCCTTCGGATTACCTGGATCTTTGAAATTTTGGTAACACCTCCTCCTACCTGTTCGTCTTTTGCTGCAAACCAGCAAGCAAACGTTAGTATAAGATGCCCAAAAACAATTTAAGAGTGTCTTTGGAACACCTCCTAAAAAACCCAGAAAATACTAAGTGTAAAAACTAGTTAAAATGACGGAATTTAACCAAGTAAAACAAGCATTGGGGCCTTGTTACTTGGGATCTTTGCAAGCTTTTAAGGGCTGCAAATTATCAGCTCTTTAAATCAGCCAAATGAACTTTCAAATCAGATCTAACACTACTCCTCAAAACTTTTAAAGATTTGACAATTTTTTACAAGTTGAGAAAAGTAAAATGCTTGATAAATGAAAAGATCTAATCTATTAAAGATGAACATTTTGTAAATGGAATAGATCAAACATTTAGAATAATAAATCAAAATGTAAAGTTCAGATTGCAAACCACTATTACTCTTTCAAAAAGTAACCAGTAACCAAGGTGAAAGTATGAAGTAGAAGAGGAGATATGGAGAGTTTTTATCAATTTATCAAATTTTTCCTTGAAGAAGCCTTGGAGCCTTCTTGGTGGAGAACTGAGGGGTTACGTCTACAAAAAGATGTTAGAAAAGTAAAGGAAACAAACAAGATCATCCACTTATCCACTTGAAATAACCTGCAAATCACATCAACTTGAAACCAAATGATCAAATCTAGAAATATACATATGAGAAATCAAAAGGAAATCCTCATAAACAAATGGCACATTTAAATCAGATCTCTACACTTGCATAGATAAAAGATTAAATAATAAACAAATTATCTAATCCTCCTTATAAATCAATACTGATCCTTCCCAAAGCTAGATTTAGATGTAAAAAAAAACAAGTAGCTCAAATACATGTTACCTCAATGAAAACCATGACATTCACCCACTCATCAAAAACACTACACCAAGCTTGACCTCCAAAGTCTCTTTATTCATTAAGCAAAATGACAAGTACGAAATCGAATTACAAGTGCTAGCTCTAACTCCCAAACTCCAACTAGAGAAAATGGAGTGGGCAGCCATGCTTAAATAGACAAAGATGGAGAGAAATGGATGGAATGAGTGGCATAACTCGTGGAGAAAATGGGATTGCCCACTCCCATGTAATGGGCTGCCAAAATCAGCCCCAAATCAACTAAAAATCAGCCATGTGACGGCCAAATAAACATAGCTACAAATTCCATGATTGAAGGGGCCCAATTTTGGGAAATATGCCCCCCTCAAGTGAGGAAATAATCCCATTAATATAGCTGTCTGGAATCTTTTCAAAATCAGCTCTTACAACTCCTAAAACATAGCTGAAAAAATTCTGACTTCCAATCCCATAAAATTTGGAAGTTAATTTTTTATATTTTTTACTTTTTTGCATTTTTCATTTTTTTTTACTTTTTTGAGCATAAGTGAAAAATTAATGACCCAAACATTATAAAAAGTGGGTTTAGGGGTTAAGGGGGTGCTCTGAGTTGGAAAACAAGCACCCCTAAGGCAAAAAAGACCCCTAGATGCTACTTCTAGGCCAATTACAATATTTTTTAATGAAACCATTAAAAAATGGCTCATTTACTGAAAAAATAAACTTCGCCGAAAAATAAAAAACTACCTAGGGGGACTTAGCACATGTCCATATGACTCAAAAATAATGTCTAGCATATTCATATACATTGACCCATGGACTTTAACAATCCCCTAAGGCCCGTCAGCCTCCCCAGGCATTCCAGCTTTGGAGGAGCAGGAGAAAAACCCAAAAATTATGTTATGCACTAATACAAGACATAATTAATAGGTGAAAAAACTCCTTGGAATACCTGACTTAGCCAAAAAGCCCTAGGGAACCAAGTCCTTTACAAAACACTATGCTAGTATATTTTATTACAAACCCCGTAGGACCATGGACATGTGGAAAAAAAATTAAAATGGGGCCCTTTAAAAGGCCTGCTAGACATCAAATCATAAAAAATAAACATGTAACATATTCAACTTTGCCTGCTCACTTGATAGTCCAACTAAGTACAACTTAGCTGGCAACACTTTCTAAATTTTGTCGCAACATCCATAGGTTTTCACAAACTCACTGCAACTGCTTCTTACTTGGCTCTTTTTTTAAGAGGGCCTTCTCCGACATGCCTATGTTCTCTCCTCAACCTTCTTCTTCGCGACTTGGGCTCCATTTTGTCGAGAGTGTCTTGTGGTCTCTTTGCCATGAAAATCTCGCCATAAAATTTTACAATCTTTCAATACACTCATTTTCTTGCAAACAATAATAGCCAATAGTTAACCTTATTTATTCTTCAACCAAAATAAATAAAATATAAAATTTTAAAATAAAGCAATATTAATTAAGTGAATAAAAGAAAAGAAATAAGATTAATCTAAAAGAACAAAGAATAAACAAATATTAAACTAAGTAACCCAAGCTACCATCCTTTGAAGACTTTATTCAATTTATTTGAAATGTAATAATACTAAAATAAGCAAACACACAAATTAAATTAAATAAAACAAAAGTAAAAACAAAACAAATAAACACTATTGTTGCAGCCGAAACTGGTAAGTCAAAGCCTCCTTTTTTAGAGCAAGTTGATGAGTTTGGTTATAAGACACATTTCCGCGGGTTTGACTACAAACTAGACACATAGAATTATTACAGAACTCATATTTAAAGTTCCAAATATACAATATATACTATTTATTAAAATCTTTTTATGGCAGAGTTGTGCTTCACTTTTGCTTTCTGCATATATATAATTAAAAATTACAAAACTCATATTTAAAGTACCAAATATACAATATATACTATTACTTTATTAAAATCTTTTTATGGCAAAGTTGTGCTTCACTTTTGCTTTCTGCATATCCATAATTTAAAATCAAATTTTGTTAGGTAGTAATTCATCGAAAATACCACAATGGAATCATGGTAAAACATGCCCAACTTTTATGGCCATGCATGTTTCATAAACTTTTAACAATTGTTAAATTAATAATATAAATAAATAATTTCAAATGTTTGAGTAGGGTTATTTAAATGAAATGTGACGTACACAATTGGCGATGAATCACAAGAAAGTGGTGAGGACAATATCTTAATTAAATTACTGGTTTGTTTTCTGCAATAAAATTGTTGAATTGATCCTGTATGTACTTAATATTAGAATTGCTTTGAATCCTGTGGCTTTCCAAGTGTGTGGCACCATTAGTCCTACACTAAGTTTTTAGTGTTTTTAGTGTTTTCTATACAATGTACATTCTCATGTTCAGATAACTTTCAAAACCAAGCATTAATCTCCTGTTGCACCATTATATTCAATTCAACATAACAGCTATGCTGCCATTGAAATCCCAAACTCTCTTATAACTTTCAAATGAAGACCCTGCAGTAAGATTCCGGAGGGTGACATTGAGGTGTATATGTGGCTGAGAAAAATAAAATTGGCCTTCCAAGTGGCATACATAACCAAGAAGATAAGCTAAGCATTGCCCTTCAGCACCTTAGTAGAAGGGCCCCCATATACATGGGGAGAAATATGGATAACCAAACATCCCAAAGGATATTTAGTGCTTGGCATTTGACAACTCAAATTCATCCGGCCATAATAATCATACCAGTTTTGAAAACGTACATACGATAATTGTCTTGTTACTGTAAGTTGTCTTGATACAGAATCAATGCTATTGAAAATTATTGTTTCCCTAACTTCTGGCATATTATAACATTTACAATATTCACAACATTTACAGCAATACAATTGACAATGCTTCTACAGTATTCACAACAATGCTTCTTTGGGCTTCAGACTTTGTATTCAAAATCCTAGTTGCATCGGTCATCCTCACTTTCACTCTAAATCGTTATTTTCTACATATTTGCGGCGCACCAGGATTCTAGTACCCTCGCGAATTCTCAAGATGAGACGAACCAACATTAACTTGGTCAATGACTCAATTTTTAATGTCAATACGATCGGTTGATTGATGACAGTAATTACAGGCAGCAAAAAACCATTGATCCGCAGAATAATAAACCATTTATACATGTTCTAATTTTTTGGGGTTTTTCAATTTCTTTTACCATTTGAATCGTCATTGATAACATTTATCTTAGGAATCGATTTTACATGTTCTCCTATTTGGGGTTTTAGTGCATGTGGAAAGGTGAATCCCCTCAAGCAGCCAAAGAAGCATAAAGCCGAGTATGATGAGGTGTGTTCATTTATATTTTTAGTTTCAAAATTTAATTATATCAGTCAGGTTTCCATTGAAGAACCCCGACCATAATAAATATAGCCTTGAAAAATTCTGGCCACTTACCTGCTGATCAATATCGGAAACATAAACCGTTCTTCTCACGCTGTCCTCCGGTTGAGCTCTGATGTTCCTACGGTTGGGCCTCCTTTTACCCTAATTGAAATTGCTTTTCTTCTGATGCACCATGAAGTAGTAGAAATTGTCAACAAATTAGCAGAAAATTCAATATAATGTGAGAGATAGAGGATAATTAAAAATAATGTAACAGGTAGAAGATAGTTATATTGCCACATTACGAAATGGGCGATTTAGAGAAGGGCGCACCCTTTGGAAGGGTATATTCATTGTAGGACGCCATCACTGTCTGAAGAAGGGCGTCTTCTTTACTTGCTGGCCGTGATATTCAATGAGAAGGTTACCTTTGTCCTGGGCCATAAAATGCTGGACGGGCTGAGGTGGGCTACAAGTTTGTCCTGGGCGCAAGGGTTCGTGCCATAAAATGCTGGACGGCTGAGTTGGGCTACAAGGTTGACTGCATGCAATTGCTTGCATGCAGCCTGCCACGCAAGGGCTACGATAGATGTAGGGCTCGAGGCTTGGAGGATGACAGCGAACTTGTATGTAATTGCTTGCATGCAGCCTATTGTTGATTGACTGGAAGGGAATCACGCTCATGGAACTCAGGTTAAAATGCTATGTAATTCGTGTCAGGTTAATAGAAATAAACAAAATCGATTTTTATAGTCCTTGCACTACTTGCCGGCAGGAACTAATAAGAATTTTTAAGAGAACTTAGAAACTTGAAATAAAACTTGATCACCAATTAAATTAAACTAATTTCAAAAATGAAAAAATAGATAGACAGGCATTAAATATTCAACGAACTATATTATTAAGAATTAGGTGATTATGCTCACGAGGCTAAGTGGTAAAAATCACTATAAAATTAGTGGTGAAAACCACTTTAAATTTCAGTTGAATTAATATAAAATAAAGCTTTAAAGAAAATTAAATTATGGAAATTATATGAATAAAAATGCAGAAACTTAATTAAATTTTAATTAAATCTTTAAGCTCCTCAACATGAATTGCAAAAAAAACTGGTTTATTTTAAAGTTACAAATATTGGCGCGGCGCGGAAATCGGCAGGGTCCAGGAAACATCGTCTCGTGATATCTCGACAGAACATCGACAAAAATCGACAAACTTAAAAAAACACAAAAATATTCATTTTTTTCAATTTTTTAAACATCTAATGCAACAATAACATCAAATAAACACATTGCCACATGAATATGGAAAGAAAACTGATATATAAGATATATAAGATGTCTAGAGAATCAGAGATACATCACATATCAAAATGGATCATATCCCAGTCCTACTCCTGAATAGTGAATACTGAATGTCTGAATCATCAAAAATATAAGTTATAACTTATAACAAATGTATCTCATGATCATCATCATGACTCATGAGTCATCTACAGTGAAAATAAAGTAAATAAACTATGGATTCCCTCTACCCCTTTTACGGGAAAAGGTAATATATAAGATGTCTAGAGAATCAGAGATACATCACATATCAAAATGGATCATATCCCAGTCCTACTCCTGAATAGTGAATACTGAATGTCTGAATCATCAAAAATATAAGTTATAACTTATAACAAATGTATCTCATGATCATCATCATGACTCATGAGTCATCTACAGTGAAATAAAGTAAATAAACTATGGATTTCCCCTCTACCCCCTTTTACGGGAAAAGGTAATCACTGTGGAAACAGCCCTTGCCCTTCCTCTAGGACTAGGTGCCCTCGAGGCTTGTCGGCCTCGTACTGGTATCTGACGTCCTCTAGAAGAACTAGAAGACCCTGCAAAATGATCATGATGTCCTCTAGAACCTGAAGGTGGCTGAAACTGGTGTCCTGAAGAAGAAGAAGGAGCTCGAGGAGGTAGTCCTACAGCTACTCCTCTACTAGTAGCAGTGCTACTATCGGGTCTATCTCCCTCTAACCCTGCCTGTGGCTCTGGATCTAACTGTGGCACACTTCCAGACTCAATGTGAAACTCCTCTGGAACTGGATCACCCTCATATGGAGCCTCTGTAACATCATCATGATCATGATCATCCGCTAGCCAATCAGGGGCTACCTCCATAGCAGTCTCCTCACACTCCGACCTCCAAGCTGCAGTGGTGTCGATCTGATCTAATGAAATGGCCTTTGCATCAACTTTTCTCTGATATTGCTTCACCCACAACCTGAGATTGTAGTGGACGTAGACCAAATCATTAAGGCGCGGAGTATCCAACCTGCAGGAAGATCATAGAATTAGATATTAAATTATAAAGTTAATAATTTCAATTTGTAATGCATAAATTAGAAGGCAAAGGGGCATAATGATAAATGATAAAATTATAAACTAGAATTCAATAATTTATATTTTCTAATGAATTTGAAAATTCTCTAACCTGTTGCGCTTTTTGGAGTGTACTTTTTCAAATACACTCCAGTTGCGCTCGCAACCGGAAGAACTACATGTCTGGCTGAGCACTCGAATGGCAAGCTTCTGTAGAATAGGTATGCAACCACCATAGTTTTCCCACCAGGTATCTACAACGAATTAAAGAAACATAAGAAAAAACAATTTAATTTAAAAAAAGAATTAGAAAAAGAAAACGAAAATTTGAAACAAGGTGAAGCTTACTTGGTTGGTCCTGTCATGTACTGTCAAATGAAACCCAAGTAATCCTGCAGCTCTCTTATACACTTCCAACTCTTGGGAAAGCTCTGCACGATCATCTGCAGACGGCACCATCCTATGGACACACTCGTAGAATCCAGCCATAACCTCTCCATCAAATCTGAAGCCACAGGAGTAACCAAACGTAGGGTTGAGGTATAATCCTGCAGCATGAATGGGGCGATGGAGTGTGTTGTTCCATCGCTCATCAATCATCCCCCATATAATCTGTTGTCTCTCCTAACCCCGATCTCCCTTGTCCTCGTAATAGGCACGAATGGACTCTTTGGCCCTATCCATGGCCTCATACAGGTAGCCCATTGCAGGCTTATCTCCATCAACCAAGCGGAGAACCCTTACCAAAGGTTCAGTGACGGCACAAACCTCCCTCACGTCATCCCAAAAGGTCTGATGGAAATTCACTAGCCTGCATATGGCTTGCCCCTCTGGTCTAGTGCTAAATGATAAAGCACGCCACTCAGGTGAAAGGAACATCTGCTGCAAGTCCCACATAGAATCCAAGAGGGACTGGAGAGAAATAAAGCTAGTGGCAAAGTGTGTGATGGCAGGACGCACCAACTCTCTGTCACCTGTGAAAGTTCTCATCAAGCTAAGCACCGCTGCATGATTGTATATGAATTTTGTGATGCCCCGTGCTAAATCAATGGTATCCTTGATCCAATCAATCTTGGCTAAATCCTCTAACATCAAATCAAGGCAATGGGACGCACAAGGAGTCCAGAATAGTGAAGGATACATGTCCATAAGCATCCTACCAGCAGACACATAGTTCGCAGCATTGTCCGTTATGACTTGGACAACATGCTGCGGGCCAACCTCTTGGATGAAGTCATCCAACAAGCGACATAGTAAACCCGCATCTTTGACATGTGCAGATGCATCCACGGATTTCAAAAACATAGTGCCCCTTGGACAGTGAACCAAAAGGTTGAGAAGGGTACTACCCTTCATATCAGTCCAACCGTCTGACATCACTATGCATCCTGTTAACTCCCATGATTTTCGAAGATCCTCCAACCTGTGAGTGCATTCGGCCTTTTCATTCTGGAGGATGGGCCCTCTCAACTCCTCATAAGTGGGGGGCTTATACCCCGGCCCAACAACAGCAGCTGCCTCAAACATGGACATATAAAATGGGTTATTGGCAAAGTTAAATGGAATATCACTCCATAGCAAGCATCGACCCACAAGTGTATCTGCGTCTTTTTTCTCCTTTAATTTCAGCATGGACTTTACAAAAGATTGTCCACCAGCTTAGCATCTCGACACAAAGGCACCCATTGGTGATGCAGTCGAAGGTGAAGGCATTGTGGACTGTTGCGTGGAGAAGGTTTCCGGACTCGTCCCACTAGCCCCACTCCGCATCCGGACCCGGATCTTGAGGCAATTTGATGTCTCACGGCCTCCTTGAATTGTTTCTTTTGCTTAGTTTCCTCAATTGCTTTTTTGGCCTTGTCAATGTGATCCTCGTTTGCTGCAGTACAAGGAATCACATCATGCCCCGATATTTGTGCAATGTGATATTTCATCCTGCTTATCCCTCCCGCCATTCTTTTCCCACATAAATTGCAAATGAGCGTTTGTCGATTTTCTGGATCAACGACTATGCCAAATTCCCAAAATGCATCCAATTTCGACATCTTGTATATGGAAGAAATGAAGTTTCAACTTCAAGTAAACCTAGGGCAAAAAAAAAAAAATTAGCATGCTGCAAAATTGCAAATAACAAAACAGTAAAAAATTAGCATGATGCAAAATTGCAAATGAAATATAATTTTAAAAATAAAAAATAAAAATAAAAAATAGGAAAATTACAATATGTTTTAAATTTTTAATAATTTAAAGAAAAAAGTTTAAAATATATATAATATGAGTTTATATAATTTTTTTCCTGGAGAAAAAATTCGTAATTTTATTCCTTTCAGAATAAAATTACATCAGTTAGATTCTCTGAAAGCATTCAGGTAAAAACTGCCTTTTCAGGCCCACAATGAGAGACACATACTCCATATCAGACTTCTCTCGGAGCCCAATATATATATATATATATATCGCACATATACATTTGTATTCTTGAATTATATGGCAAATTTCATTGCGAGGGCAATTTTATTGTTGTGAAATTCAAAGTTAATTTCACATTCTTCCTTGTCTGTCACCCTATTTTGGGTTTTCCTCTTGTAATTGATTGTCTACTTCTATTTCAAAAAGAAAGAGGCATATTTTCACACTGTAACTGCTATGAATTTTTTTCTACACCACTTAGTAACTTACATATAAAATATACAGGTGTATAATTTCAAACATGGACACGAAAACTGTGTGAGTCGTGGACAGTTTTAGTGTATAATTTCATATAATTTAAGACTGTATATTTAATATAAATTAGGCATATTGTAGGCATATTTTTATTTTTTAAACCTACACTAAAACTGTGTGGAAGCCGCAAACTGTGGATTCGTGGAAGCCGGGGAGTGTGGAATGTGCACCGTGCAGGGGTTTGTGAGTGTGAATCGGCACTTTGCGAATTTGCAGTGGGTTGGGAAGTGATGGGTCAGCCGTGTGTGAGGTTGTGAGCAGCAGACAGAGGAGGGGCACGATGTGGAAGCCGCGGACTCGCGGATGGAGTGGGTTGTGCGAGGAATGTGGAAGCGGGGCGCGGAGAGAGGCACACGGTGGAGGCATTCAAAATTTTAAATGAAAAAAAAAACGTAACATTTACAGATTTACTTACCTTCAGTTGCACCCTAATCGCCGGCTCTCCTCTCGACCTCTGTAGCGACCAAATGAGCAAATGAGCCCTAACGGAATGGTTCCCGCGGGCATAAAATGTTAAAAAATGAACTTTTTTTCACCCTGTCAAGAAATCGCGAGTCGAAGGCGATTTTTCCCGATTTTTCAGTAAAAAATCAACGATATTTCGGCTCGAAAATCGGCCCCGATTTTCTCTTAAAAAATCGCCCTTGCCAAAATATCGCGATTTATCGGCAACTCGCGATTTCTCGGCCGATATTTGTAACACTGCTCATAAACCTAGTTTCCTCCTCTAACCTCCTCATACTCACATGTGTGGACCATCCTTTCTTTTCTCATGTGGAGCAATATGTGGGTCATTTCCCTAATCCTTTCACATGGGGGAGTCATTCTCTTTCTTTTATCTCATTGGCACGCCATTCCATGATTTGGTTGTAATTTATCCCTTTTTAAGCTCACATGTGCCTCTTCTTCTTGACAATGACTCTTTTCTAACTAATTCATCTCTTTTCCAAGCTAGGCGCCTCCTTTTTGACTTATCAAAGTGTTTGTTGAAACCACCTCTTTACTTTATTGATTTTTTAAAAATGCATCAAGAAAAAAAAATCTAGTTACTTGGTTTTAGAATAGATCTAGGGTTTTAGACAAAGAAATAATATTTTAATGAGGAGGAAGTTGAGTCTCAAATGCTCTCTCATTTATCTTGTTGGTGGTTGAGTCTCAAGTTGTCTATCTTGTAGTATTAGAAGAGCTCTATTGAATATCAATCTAAATGCTTTGAAGGACGAATCTTCGGATTTACATGTATGTGTGGCTTCTCTCTTGCTTCATGCTTCTTGTTGGAGATAATATCACAATAGCATTGCCATTTCTTTCCTTTTTGCTCGGTCATTGAAAGGGTACTACTACCTAGTTAGGTAGGAAGAAGTGTATGGTATGTTAATCTTTGTCATATTTTTATTTGTTATTTTATCGGGAGAGTTTTTTTTTGAATATTTGCCTTCATTTGGAATGCAATACTAACCTTTTTTTAGTTTTTTTTGAATATTTGCCTTCATTTGGATTACCCAATACTAACCTTTTCTTCGTAGAGTGCACCCCAAGGGAAAGTAGGGATCTTTTCTCTCCGTTTGTGATCTTGTGTAAGATCCAGTCTCCAATGCATAAATAAATTGAGGTTAGTCTAGATCAATCTTCTTCACTTGGTGATCTTTCTAAGCAAGTCCCTCTTAGCATAAAGTCCTATGTTTTATGATCCGGAATTTGCACTCTTGTGCAAATAAACCAGTTTTTTTTTTGCAACTCATGTTGAGGAGCTTAAAATTAGAATTTAATTAAGTTTCTGCATTTTTATTCATATAATTTCCATAATTTAATTCTCTTTAAAGGTTTATTTTATATTAATTCAACGGAAATTTAAAGTGGTTTTCACCACTAATTTTATAGTGATTTTCACCACTTAGCCTCGTCAGCATAATCACCTAACTCTTAATAGTATACCTAACTCTTAATAATATAGTTCGTTGAATATTTAATGCCTGCCTATCAATTTTTTCATTCTTGAAATTAGTTTAATTTAATTGGTGATGAAGTTTTATTTCAAGTTTCTAGGTTCTCTTAAAGATTCTTATAAGTTCCTGCCCGCAAGTAGTGCAAGGACTATAGAGTCCTACGTTTTGTGATCCGGAATTTGCACTCTTGTGCAAATAAACCAGTGTTACAAATATCGGCCGAGAAATCGCGAGTTGCCGATAAATCACGATATTTTGGCAAGGGCGATTTTTTAAGAGAAAATCGGGCTATAAAATCGGGCCGATTTCCGAGCCGAAATATCGCCGATTTTTTACTGAAAAATCGGGAAAAATCACCGTCGACTCGCGATTTCTTGACAGGGTGAAAAAAAGTTCATTTTTTAACATTTTATGCCCGCGGGAACCATTCCGTTAGGGCTCATTTTCTCATTTGGTCGCTACAGAGGTCGAGAGGAGAGCCGGCGATTAGGGTGCAGCTGAAGGTAAGTAAATCTGTAAATGTTACGGTTTTTTTTCATTTAAAATTTTGAATGCCTCCACCGTGTGCCTCTCTCCGCGCCCGACTTCCACATTCCTCGCCCAACCCACTCCATCTGCGAGTCTGCGGCTTCCACATCGTGCCCCTCCTCTGTCTGCTGCTCACAACCCCACACACGGCTGACCCATCACTTCCCAGCCCACTGCAAATTCGCAGAGTGCCGATTCACACTCACAAACCCCTGCACTGTGCACATTCCACACTCCCGGCTTCCATGAATCCACAGTCTGCGGCTTCCACACAGTTTTAGTGTAGGTTTAAAAAATAAAAATATGCCTAATTTATATTAAATATACAGTCTTAAATTATATGAAATTATACACTAAAACTATCCACGACTCCACACAGTTTTCGTGTCCATGTTTGAAATTGTACACCTGTATATTTTATATGTAAGTTACTAAGTGGTGTAGAAAAAGATTCATAGCAGTTACAGTGTGAAAATATGCCTCTTTCTTTTTGAAATAGAAGTAGACAATCAATTACAAGAGGAAAACCCAAAATAGGGTGACAGACAAGGAAGAATGTGAAATTAACTTTGAATTTCACAACAATAAAATTGGCCTCGCAATGAAATTTGCCATATAATTCAAGAATACAAATGTATATGTGCGATATATATATATATATATATATATATATATATATATATATGGGCTCCGAGAGAAGTCTCATATGGAGTATGTGTCTCTCATTGTGGGCATGAAAAGGCAGTTTTTACCTGAATGCTTTCAGAGAATCTAACTGATGTAATTTTATTCTGAAAAGAATAAAATTACGAATTTTTTCTCCAGGAAAAAAATTATATAAACTCATATTATATATATTTTAAACTTTCTTCTTTAAATTATTAAAAATTTAAAAACATATTGTAATTTTCCTGTTTTTATTTTTAAAATTATATTTCATTTGCAATCTTGCAGCATGCTAATTTTTTACTGTTTTGTTATTTAACTTATTTGTTATTTGCAATTTTGCAGCACGCTAATTTTTTTTTTTTTTTGTTGCCCTAGGTTTACTTGAAGTTGAAACTTCATTTCTTCCATATACAAAATGTCGAAATTGGATGCATTTTGGGAATTTGACATAGTCGTTGATCCAGAAAATCGACAAACGCTCACTTGCAATTTATGTGGGAAAAGAATGGCGGGAGGGATAAGCAGGCTGAAATATCACATTGCACAAATATCGGGGCATGATGTGATTCCTTGTACCGCAGCAAACGAGGATCACATTAACAAGGCCAAAAACGCAATTGAGGAAACTAAGCAAAAGAAACAATTCAAGGAGGCCGTGAGACATCAAATTGCCTCAAGATCCGGGTCCGGATGCGGAGTGGGGGCTAGTGGGACGAGTCCGGAAACCTTCTCCACGCAACAGTCCACAATGCCTTCACCTTCGACTGCATCACCAATGGGTGCCTTTGTGTCGAGATGCTCAACTGGTGGACAACCTTCTGTAAAGTCCATGCTGAAATTAAAGGAGAAAAAAGACGCAGATACACTTGTGGGTCGATGCTTGCTATGGAGTGATATTCCATTTAACTTTGCCAATAACCCATTTTATATGTCCATGTTTGAGGCAACGAGGCAGCTGCTGTTGTTGGGCTGGGGTATAAGCCCCCCACTTATGAGGAGTTGAGAGGGCCCATCCTCCAGAATGAAAAGGCTGAATGCACTCACAGGTTGGAGGATCTTCGAAAATCATGGGAGTTAACAGGATGCACAGTGATGTCAGACGGTTGGACTGATATGAAGGGTAGGACCCTTCTCAACTTTTTGGTTCACTGTCCAAGGGGCACTATGTTTTTGAAATTCGTGGATGCATCTGCACATGTCAAAGATGCAGGTTTACTATGTCGCTTGTTGGATGACTTCATCCAAGAGGTTGGCCCGCAGCATGTTGTCCAAGTCATAACGGACAATGTTGCGAACTGTGTCTGCTGGTAGGATGCTTATGGACATGTATCCTTCACTATTCTGGACTCCTTATGCGGCCCATTGCCTTGATTTGATGTTAGAGGATTTAGCCAAGATTGATTGGATCAAGGATACCATTGATTCAGCACGGGGCATCACAAAATTCATATACAATCATGCAGCGGTGCTTAGCTTGATGAGAACTTTCACAGGTGACAGAGAGTTGGTGCGTCCTGCCATCACACGCTTTGCCACTAGATTTATTTCTCTCCAGTTTCTCTTGGATTCTATGTGGGACTTGCAGCAGATGTTCCTTTCACCTGAGTGGCGTGCTTTATCATTTAGCAATAGACCAGAGGGGCAAGCCATATGCAGGCTAGTGAATTTCCATCAGACCTTTTGGGATGACGTGAGGGAGGTTTGTGCCGTCACTGAACCTTTGGTAAGGGTTCTCCGCTTGGTTGATGGAGATAATCCTGCAATGGGCTACCTGTATGAGGCCATGGATAGGTCCAAAGAGTCCATTCGTGCCTATTACGAGGACAAGGGAGATCCGGGGCAGGAGAGACAACAGATTATATGGGGGATGATTGATGAGCGATGGAACAACACACTCCATCGCCCCATTCATGCTGCAAGATTATACCTCAATCCTGCGTTTGGTTACTCCTGTGGCTTCAAATTTGATGGAGAGGTTATGGCTGGATTCTACAAGTGTGTCCATAGGATGGTGCCGTCTGCAGATGATCGTGCAGAGCTTTCCCAAGAGTTGGAAGTGTATAAAAGAGCCGCAGGATTACTTGGGTTTCATTTGACAGTACATGACAGGACCAACCTGATGCCAAGTAAGCTTCACCTTGTTTCAAATTTTCGTTTTCTTTTTCTAATTCTTTTTTAAAATTAAATTGTTTTTTCTTATGTTTCTTTAATTCGTTGTAGATACCTGGTGGGAAAACTATGGTGGTTGCGTACCTATTCTACAGAAGCTTGCCATTCGAGTGCTCAGCCAGACATGTAGCTCTTCCGGTTGCGAGCGCAACTGGAGTGTATTTGAAAAAGTACACTCCAAAAAGTGCAACAGGTTAGAGAATTTTCAAATTCATTAGAAAATATAAATTATTGAATTCTAGTTTATAATTTTATCATTTATCATTATGCCCCTTTGCCTTCTAATTTATGCATTACAAATTGAAATTATTAACTTTATAATTTAATATCTAATTCTATGATCCTCCTGCAGGTTGGATACTCCGCGCCTTAATGATTTGGTCTACGTCCACTACAATCTCAGGTTGTGGGTGAAGCAATATCAAAGAAAAGTTGATGCAAAGGCCATTTCATTAGATCAGATCGACACCACTGCAGCTTGGAGGTCGGAGTGTGAGGAGCCTGCTATGGAGGTAGCCCCTGATTGGCTAGCGGATGATCATGATCATGATGATGTTACAGAGGCTCCATATGAGGGTGATCCAGTTCGAAAGGAGTTTCACACTGAGTCTGGGAGTGTGCCACAGTTAGATCCAGAGCCACAGGCAGGGTTAGAGGAAGATAGACCCAATAGTAGCACTACTACTAGTAGAGGAGTAGCTGTAGGACTACCTCCTCGAGCTCCTTCTTCTTCTTTAGGACACCAGTTTCAGCCACCTTCAGGTTCTAGAGGACATCATGATCATTTTGCAGGGTCTTCTAGTTCTTCTAGAGGACGTCAGATACCAGTACGAGGCCGACAAGCCTCGAGGGCACCTAGTCCTAGAGGAAGGGCAAGGGCTGTTTCCACAGCAATTACCTTTTTTCGTAAAAGGGGTAGAGGGAATCCATAGTTTATTTACTTTATTTCACTATAGATAACTCATGAGTCATGATGATGATCATGAGATACATTTGTTATAAGTTATAACTTATATTTTTGATGATTCAAACATTCAGTATTCACTATTCAGGAGTAGGACTGGGACATGATCCATTTTGATGTGTGATGTATCTCTGATTCTCTAGACATCTTATATATCTTATATATCAGTTTTCTTTCCATATTCATGTGGCAATGTGTTTATTTGATGTTATTGTTGCTTTAGATGTTTAAAAAATTGAAAAAAAATGAATATTTTTGTGTTTTTTAAGTTTGCCGATTTTTGCCTATGTTCTGCTGAGATATCCCGAAACGATGTTTCCTGGACCCTGCCAATTTCCGTGCCGCGCCGATATTTGTAACTTTGTTTATGAGATCAAAAACATGCTAAAAATGCCCCACATGTCATCTCAAATAGTCAAACAAGTAGAATGCTAGGGTTAGGAGAGTCCAAGTGGCATGCATGGGATATGTGACTACATAAAAATATGTTGAGGTTCTAACACGAGAAAAGGGGAATTGGGTTTTAAAAGGTAATTGAGGAAATGAATATTAAACCCAAAATTTGAGGTAGGGAAAGGATCCTATAACCATCGAACTCATTTTTAACAACCAACACACCTTAATAATTATGAACAAGTGCAAGAGGAACTCCTAAAAGACTCTAAACTAAATAGGACTGACTTGACGCATGTCCATGGTGACTCAAAGTGAGGATGTAATAGACCAAAGGGCTAAAGAAACTCAACAATGAAGGAAAGTGTCCTAGAATGTGATCATGGCTTCTGAAGATTTTCCAAGTGAAAAAATATCAAAATATTAGACTACAACGGTCTAAACCTTTCTCAGTAAAAGAAAACACACATTAGTCATTTGCCTAGTACGACTGTATTAGGCAAGCTTATTATACAATACAGATCAACCTTTATAAACAATTACAAGTGCTATCTCACTTTTTACAATATTTTACAATATGATCATGGACAAAATAGATGTAATAGTGATGAGAAGAATTAAAAATTTGCTTGTAAAAGTCTTGTAAGTATAGGTCTTTGGTTCACAATCATCTTTAATCTACAAAGAGACCCTCGTGTAAACTAGGGGGGTAACAGAGACCTTAGCTTGTAAACATTTATGACAAGCCAACACCCACTCTATATAAGTTGGACTTGAGAGGCACCAAGCAACGTGAGAAGTTCTACTTGATAGAAATAGAGAGAATGAGAAGACATCAACATTTCTTCTTAACCAAAAACCCTTGTTACTCAACTCATGAAAGAATTTTGCCAAAGAATTTAGGTGGATAGTCATTCAAATTTCCATATAAGTAAAACGATGTATCCCTTCCTCATGGTAATATACATGTAAAATAGTGAATGAGCAAGTCACTTTTGCATCAAAAGTGAAATAGAATCAAAGGAATGAGAGTTTCTATGTATTATAATTTAGAGTTTAATGCTTCCCAACATATGTATCTATCATTAAAAACACTTCATATGTATCTATCATTAAAAACACTTTTAACTTGAAATATTGAGTGTATCTCCAAGAATAATGGGAAGAACAATGAATGTGGGGGACAAAACCAAAGCCTAAATTTTGGAAAGCGTATTATTTTTTTTCATCATCAAAAAGCGTATTATAGTTATTAGATTGAGATTTTGGGTAAATCATGGTTTTGCCGAAGAAAATGGCTTGTGACACTTTCAATCAAATAAAATAGAGGTTAAGTAATTAAAGATATTGTAGTAAAAGTATTTCAAGCATAAGGAACTAGTAATTCTTCTTTTTTACATAATTAATAAAACTAGACAAATGTAGGGTTTTGTCCACTCTAAGTTATAGTCTCGTAATACTCAAAATTGACATCCTTTAACTAAGATGCAAGATGCAAGTGCAATACAGAGGCACAAGTGATATTACAGTTAAAAATAACAAAAAATAAATAATAACACAATCAATAAAGTACATATGAAAACAAGTAACACACGGATTCATGAAAAACAAGTTACACACGGATTCATGAAAAACAATAAGATACCTCATGCAACTAGTTAACAAATAACAATATAAATTACTTTTTCATCAATTCATTTTCTTTATTTACACATTAAAGAGCATGTATAGCTCCTATATGAATAGCCCTCTTTCGCATGAGGTTTTAGAAGTGCTATATCAAAACCTAGATTGATAGTTGTTTTTTGGGTGTGAAACCTTATTTCCTAAAAACCATTTCTACTTCTTTATTTTACAAAAAAAAATAGCTTTTAGTTTTTTGCATAGAGTGAAACGAGGTGCTTTACAGCTTAGTATGGGGGAGTATGGGGAGATGTTGTGAGTCGAGTGTTTGTCGAGTAACAAAATAATAACCAAATAATAAAAATAAAATATTGTAACGTCGGCCATTAATAAAAATAAAAAATATAAAATCCATGTTGACTCGTAAAATAAAAAAATTATGAACTTTGTTTATAAAATAAAAACATAAAACTTAAATTCAGATGTATAAATTAAATAAATTAAAAAAAAAAAACACATCAAGAAAAATTAGATCCCTCTAGATGCTTGATAAATCAGGGTTTAAGATGAATCTACGCTGGTTATTTCAAAAAGAAAACAAGGCTCACATTAAATGGACATGGAACTTATACACGTGTTATGAGTAAGGCTAACCAAAACCCATAAGAGAAAAAAAAGACAAACTGCCTTACCGTGGCCCTGGAAAACGTGTAGCTGCTGTGATACGCGGCCAAAACATGAACAGTCTGGCAGTAATATGTTCGCCTTTAGCTTGTCTTCCTCGCCTATTTCGCAAGCACTCCAAACCCAATTCATCGTAGGTTGGGGTCTCTTCTCGTTTATACTCCGAAAATCACAAAGGCCACGTGCAAAACTCTGCGTCTGCCGAGATTAGCACAACATAGCCCCACTCCCGCTTCACACACTATTACACTATAACCCGGCTCAACACCCTGTACACCGTCACCGTCACTGCTTGGGCAGACGAAATCACTGCAAGAAAATGAAAGATATACCAACCTTAAAACTTTAATCTCTCCAGCCCTTCCATTTAACACCATATGAAATGAAACGAAGAGAACTTGTTTACCTGGAAACTGGCTGAGCGATGTCGTCCGGAACATCGTTAGTGGGACAGCATACCCGCAGGTGCAGATATGTGTTTCTAGGCTTGGAGAAATGGGGGAGAATTCGCTAAATGACGAATAAGAGCTATAGCAATCCAGAAAAACATCCCAGAGAAACTTAAAGAAATGTAGTCGACATAGAAACTTAGAAACAAAAAATGAAGAGAATGGAGCTGAAAGCAAAGAGCAGCGCCGCACATAAAACGATCCTCATGCAGAGAAATCCTAAAAAACATCATCGAAATGGACATACCTACACAAGTTACAACACAAAATAGCCGTCATCCTTCCTCGGTTTTGTGTCAACTTCGATGCTGTAACTCCATAATGTCCAGTCCACGTCATAAAAACACAAAATGTATCTCTGTTTTCCATCCCACTCCGTCTTGTCACTGCATCTCACACACACAGAAAGATCTCTCACACGCAGAAGGATCTCCGTCGATACTCACTCCCGACTCCCGAGTGCCCGTCAATCATTCATTGCTAGCCAAAATAATATGTGTATTTTAAGACATTTTAAAAGGTCACCTTACTCTATGCAACAAGTAGCCAAGAGTTTTAGTTGGAATGGATTAAAGTGTCCGGATGCATGGATAAGTCGTAAAGCCTTCAAATCATTCACAAGCGAGTTGCAGAGCTGTAATTCTGTCTTTTGAGAGAGTGAATGTGTGTTTTGATATTAATCATCAAAACCATCAAACATAAATTATAGCGTTATAGTTCATTGTGCAAAATATAATAGGTTTATTGCTTGTCCTTCAAGTATTCAGATCTAAGGACCAGCAATCATTATTCTACCGGCAAGTTGATTAATGATGGCAGAAAACTACGCCCCCCGATTAGACTGATTATCTTCTTTATAAAATGTAAACCTGTAAAGTTATTTTGATGCAGATCCATCTTTACTGTGTTGGTTATCGAATTAAGCTCTACGGTTGCTACGCTTATCTTACACGTCTAAGCCACAAAGCCAAATTTCAAATATATAAATTGGGAATTATTATTTTTCTTAATCATATAGTTTAAGTACAAGTTTCTCTGCGTCTCATCTTCCACCTCAGCAATGTTAGATGGTACCCAGACTAGGCTTGAAGAAGACGCCAATGTAGGTTGTGACAATTCGGTTTTTCTTCCAAGTGAGATGATACAGCATCTCCGAGGTCGTGGATTTTATACACTAAATCAGCGTGGGGACGATTTACAGACAGACTTGTAAATGGTGGAATGTCCACATAAGGCTTTGGGGGAGTTTTTAGTGAATGGTGGAATGCCCTTATTATAACTTTACCAAGCGGCCATGTCCGATTGGGGTAAGACCAGGATGTCTTAGCTTGGAAAAGAAGGTGGTTACTATACAACAAATTTAGTTTATAAAGTAATTATTCTGGTTGATGAAGACGAACCTCGTTGGTGGTGGTCCAAGGCTTGGCAGGTTCAAGTGTCAAAAAAATAAGGCTTTTCTATAGCTAACTATGAAAGAGGGTAAAAAGTAATAAATTATATTATGTCGACCATTAATAAATTCATGTCAGCTCATAAAATAAAGAATTAATGAAAATATTTAAAAAAAATCCATGTTGGCTCATAAAATAAAATATTATGAAAAGTATTTAAATGTTCATTTATAAAATAAAAACTTAAAACGTAAACCACGGTCTATCAATCAAGAGATATCAAATTTCTTGAGTTTAAATTTAAAAAAAGAAATACACCTCAAGAAATTGGATCCCTCTCGGTGCTTGATAGATACAGGGTTAAGATGGATCTATGCTTGTATAAGAAAAACAAATATGGTTGAAGTATTTGTTATATGTGTAGGTAGGAGGAATGAAGAGGAAACTGTGTCTCATATTTCAGGTAAATTTCATTTTACTTTGCTAATTTAGAGAGATATATGCAACTAAACAGGTTTAAACATTGCGTTGTAAAGGAACAGCTGAAATTATGCTTTCAAAAACCATAAACAAGTTACAAAACAATTTAGAGGAGTCCCACACCTCAATATTTGGGGCATCATGGGATTATTTGAAGATTCATCACCTTTGACAGTTCAAGTAACATCTTAGATATGTGCGGTTGCTTAATTTTATAAAACTCAAGGTACCCTTGACTAGCTTAGAGATAGGAGAATTTGGGACGAAACCCACACTTGGGGTTTCTTTGATAGAACGTGTTAAGGGGAGGTGCCGGTGTGTGGAGTGTGAGGGGTACTTTTTCTCCATGAACAACGCTTTTTAGAATTAAATGTCAATGTAGGTTGGGGTGGGTTGAACTACTTGCTCTTTGAGCACTTAAGAAACTAGCACAACAAAATCATATCAATCATCTAAAAATATTTAGTGATTCCACTTCTATAATTAAATGAATGAGGAATGGATAGGTTGTTCTGGATTTAGCTCTACGGACATTAGCATCTCATTTAAAAGAGGTAGCTACCACCCTTACATAGATCATCCACATATACATGGAATTGAACAAGGTCTTTGATGCTCTTTCATAGGTAAGACTGAAAAACGCAACAAGAATCTTGAATGTCAAATAAGTTCGAGAAGGTATTACTATAAAATATTCAGTGGCTCTTGAACAAAATCACAAACTTTACTTATGTATTCATCTAATTATCGAGCAGATTTTGAAAATACTATATAGTTCATATTTAGAATTTGAGGATTGTAATAAGCACTCATAGAAAATTGACAAAATTTCTTCATAGATATATGTTTTTATAACATGATTACAAGTCACTATGCTAAAGCACCTTAAAAACATATTTTATATTTTATTATGAATTAAAATATATTTTTTAAGAAAAAATCAATAATGACAAAAGGATTAAAATTAATGTTTTCAAACAATATCATATCTTAAAATAATGGAAAACATTATTAATAATTTTTAATTTAAAGTATTTAAAATTAATGTTTTTAAGATGAACTCACATCCTAAAAGTGATGGAAAACACTATAGAATGAATGTGTTCTAAGATGTAAAATCTGAACTAGTTATAAAATTTACTTAAATGATGAAAAACACTATAAAATGAATGTGTTAGGAGATGTAAAATCCGAGTACATTATAAAATTTACTTGACTTTGTTTTTTAATTGTAATTATATAAAATAATAAATAAATAAATTTTTTTAATTATAATTTTATAAATTATCAAATAAATAAATTTTTTAATTGTGATTTTATAAAATAATAAATAAATAAAAAAGACCAAGTATTTTTTTTGAGAATTCGAAGTAATTTCAAAAATAATTCTTCCTTGTTTTACTTGTTTTTATTGTGGTAATGTGATTTGTAGGTTGTATTGTGTTATTGTGGTAAGATGAAAATAATTATTCCTTGTCTAACTTGTTTTTATTGTGGTAAGATGATTTGTAAGTTGTATTGTGTTATTGTGGTAAGATGATTTGTTGGTTATATTGCATGGGATGATAACTAAGAAGCTTATAAAAGTCATGAAAGTTAAGTAGGAAAATTTAAAACTATATTATTATTTTTGGGGTGTTTTTAAAAGTGTAAACCATTTTTAAATTTTGATAATAAAAAGTTTTATTTATTGAAAAAACACTTATAAATATGAAGGAGATGTATAATTTTGGGTTTATTATAAGGTTCATAATGTAACATTCTTTTAAAGAAAAAAATATTAATGTATACTTCAAGTAAAAAGAAATTTACTAACTATTCTTTGGAAAAAAACGCTCCAACAAAGTAGACTTCAAGATCACATGTTAGGGTTTGATTACAAAGACAGTGTCCGTTTCGGGAGGGGAAAGGCTACCACCAGCCTTGGAAGAAAATGCTTTCAGATTGTTGGTCCAAACTTTGAAAAAATTCTATGTTAGAACATAACTGTCGAGATTTATCTTGAAACTATCTGAAATTCCTGAAGTAGTCCTTTCTACATCTGCGACCAAACATAAGGCACTAGCACTATCAGAGAGAGGCCTTATTGGCCAATTTACTAGAATTTGGTCATCTTCTAGATCCATGGATATATGGACTTAGAAAAATTGGATAGTGTTGATCTCAAGGAGAATGATGCATTATATTTGTTGGAATTTTTTCTATGCATATCCGCTTGAATTCAAAGAAGACGGAGACATAATATTTCGTAGTGGTCTGTATTTTTTCAGCAACAAAGGAATGCATTTAAATAGATGGACATCTGACTTTGACCTTGATTCAGATATCCCCTAAGTAGCTCCAGTGTGGGTGAGGCTACCTCATCTTCCACTCCATTATTGGGGATATGAATCTCTGAGAAATATTAGGAACACTGGTGAGGGAAATTCATAGATAAGGCAGAACCGAAGCAGGGAAAGTTTCAATGTGCTAGAATTTGTGTGGAAGTAGATCAAGAAAAAGGAAATACTAGAAGCAATTCATCTGGTTCTGGATAATTGGAGCCATTATCAGCATCTTGATTATGAACAATCACCATTTAAGTGTAAGGTATGCCACACTTATGGTCATTTTTCCAAATATTGCAAAAAAATAGGGGAGACAGTAAATGCAACTCATAAACCTAAGGAACAATGGAAACAAGCTCATAAGAAGTCAACACATGTAATAAGTTTTAAATATATTGGTATTCCTTCCTCGTCTTTGCTGGCAAATTTGCAAGAATCACCAAAATAATCTGCAACGACTCATTTTCAAGAATTTGGAAATAGATTTACATCTTTATTCCAAAAAGATCAACATGTATCATATAAGGAATTTGTAGCACCAACAGTTAAGGAACCTGGATAAGTACTTCCTCCAAGGATACCAAATATTCTCTTAGAAATGGATGTTGACATAGCAGGAATCAGAAGTGTTCAAGAAGAGGATGAGAAAGCTCAGGAGGAGTAGGAAGAAATAAAAAAACTTAGTCAATTGACAATCCCATAATTTCAATCGAGGGAAAGCAGTCAGGACGAACTTGGTGTTAATTTGTCAACACCTTTTTTCAGGAAAAAAAACTAAGAGTAAAGAAAGAGAAGATGAATTGAATAAGCAAGTGAGAAAAACAAAGAATGAGAAAGATAAGTAGGCAGTTGTTACAGGGGTTCAAACAAGAAAGAAAGCTCTCCAAGGGACAAGCGAAGCGGAGAAAGAAATTGTGGAGGGGGAGGAAAGATCCTCCATAAAGGTAGGACGAAAACCGTCTAAATAGGTTAGGGATGAAATAACGAATAAGGAGAATATGCTCGATATTCAATCTACTTTGGATAAGAAATATGATCTTGGGACAAAAGAATCAATTACACAAAGGTGTAGGGATCATGCTTACACTAAGCGAGGTAGGCTCTAAAACTCCTCCAAGTAAATAATGAAGCTGGTATCCTGGAACAACAAGGGAACGTGGAGTACGTTGAAAGAGGAAGATTTGAGATATTTATTAAAAATGAAAAAACCCCTCAATTATCCTTCTCTAGGAGACGAAGATGCGGGATAAGGAAATGCAAAGGTTAGGGGGGAAACAATGGAAAGGAATTCAAGGGATAGCTATGAGTTCTCGTGGAGCATTGGGTGGGATGAGTACGCATTGGGATAGATCTCAACTAAAATTGGTTGACTCAAAGTTAACCCAACATTGGATATACACAAATCTGGTAAGCAAATTAAATGGATCTCATTTAAAACTATTTAATATATATGTTCCAACTCATTACAAGGAAAAGTAAGAATGCTAGCAAACTTTGGCAAAAGAAAGAGAATTAGTAAGACAGAGGCAATGTATATTCGCAGGAGATCTAAATACTGCATTATTTCAAGATGAAAAAGAGGAGGCAGTATAGTGAAGGACAACTCAAGAGAAAATTTTGAAGATTTGATATATGAATGGGACTTAGTGGATATCAAACCGAAGCAAGGGAAGCATACATGGTCTAATAGAAGGTTGGGATCTGCACATATTGCTGCAATATTAGATAAGTTCCTAATAAACAGTAAGTTCCTTAAAGAAAATATAGAAATTACCACTACAATTATTTCCTTTGCTTCTTCAGACCATAAGCCAATTGGTCTTAATCTGCAAAGCAAAATAAATTTTGCACCTTTACCCTTCAAGTTCTTATCAACTTGGTTGCAATCAAAAGAAGCTATTGAAATTGTCAAGAACAATTGGAGGAAAAAATGGAAGGGTTCCCCATATAAATATGTGAATCAAAACTAAAATCAGTCAAATAGGGATTTAAAAAGTGGGAAAAAATAAGTTACAAAGAACCTTTTGAAGAAAAGAAGCAGATTCAAGTGCAATTAGAGTGGATTCGGGAAAAAATGGAGGATGGAGAACCATCACTACAGCTTCGAACAAAAGAACAAGAAAATAATTCGAGGATGCTATCAATTCATGGAGTAAAGGAAGAATATTGGAGAGTCAAATCTAGAAGTCTATGGTTGAAGGCGGGTGATACAAATATTTCATTTTTTCATGGACAGGAAAAAGCAGGGCAACTCATAAATAATTTTATGGAAATCAACACAAAAGAAGGAAAAAATATCATATATAACGAGGAAATTGAGAAGGAGGCTTTTATTCATTTCAGGTATATGTTGACACAGCAAGGGATAGTGGATCATGAATTTACCAATGCTTTGCTCATAAATATTCTAACAATTGTATCACTAGTGGATAATCTTGATCTAGAAAGGGAAGTGGAAGAAAATAAAGATATCGAGGCAATATGAGAGCTGGAACCAGATAAAGCTCCTGGCCCAAATGGTTTTACACTACATTTCTATCGATATTGTTGGGAGTTAATCAAGATGGATTTATATAAAATGATTAAATGGTCTCTAAGAAAAGGTAAGCTATGAGGCAGTACAAATTCCACATTTCTAGCTCCCATCCCCAAGGATAAAAATACTACCTCACTTTCCAGGTTTAGGTCGATTTCTCTATGCAATACCTTATATAAGATTATAACTAAGATTTTGGCAGCTAGATTAAAGTCTTTTCTACCGTTGATAATTTCAGAAAATCAAGGAGAATTTATTGCACAAAGATAGATACTAGATAACATCATTTTAGTGTAGGAAGTAATACACTCCTGTAAACTTAGAGGTGAAAGAGGCATGGTTATAAAAATGGATATTCCCAATACCTTCGATATAGTAAGACATTCATTTCTCTATTCGGTGATGGAGAGACTTGGTTTCTCTCAAAAATTCATCGGTTGAATTTGAGCATGTATAGCCTCTCCTTGGATAGCTCGTTTAGTGCATGGAATACCAACGACCTTTTTTCAAGGAACAAGAGGGCTTAGATAGGGTTTCCCATTATTTCCTATCCTATATATAATTATGGTTGAATCGTTGAGTAGGAAGTTGGAATTTGAAAGGAATGTTGATAACTTTCCAGTTATTACAATAGTTCGAGGAGTCAGGGCGATCAATCATTCCCAATATGTTGATGGCATGCTTCTTTTGGGGGGATCCTCCATGAATATAGAAAAAATATTCAAGGGAGTTATTCAGGATTATCTTCAAGCCTGGGAGGGGAGGTAAACAATCATAAGTGTTAGATTTTGGGTGGAACTCATCTCAAAAAGATTGGAATTCATTTATTTTAATTAGGCATCCCAATCTTCCTGGGAAGACTAAAAGTAGTGGATTGGGAGAAGATCATGGGAAATTTTTTAAAAAAAATGGCCCAATGGGGATCCCAATAGCTAAATATAGCAGGCAGAGTTGTTCTTATAAAGTCATTTTTATCTTCTCTTGCCATATTTCAGAACTCTATTCTTCTAGCTTCGGTTGGGGTAACTTCTCAAATAGATTTACTTCAACGTAATTTTTTGTGGAGAGGGGGGGAATCAAACTCGAAAAAATAACATCTAATCAATTGGAAAACCATGATAGCTCCAATGGAGAATGGAGAGATTGCATTAAGGGACTCAGGACTAATGAATAGAGGTCTAGGAGCTAAAATTTTATGGAAATTTATCTACACAAGAAGAATATTGGTGGAAAACTATCTTACATAAAAAAATATAACCAAGTTGATAGAAATAGAATAATGGATGATGAATTTTAAAATGGTCCCTATACAATTATCTAGAATCTTTGTAAAAGTTTAGTTGATATATTGAGATCTATTATCACATGGATGCCTGGGAATGGAGCCAAAACAAAATGTGGGAAGATAAAATCATGAATAAGCCTACGTTAAAGGAAATCCCTCAGCTTTAACAGTTAAAATTATGGATGAATGATAACAATTTACAGCTTTTAGAGGATATTGTGGAATGGGATAGTAATGGGTTCTGGAAAGGATGGCCATTTCCTTTTTTGCCTAAAAATATGGTACATCAATGGAAAGAGCTAGACAATTGCTTTCATGGTTCTGTGCCTTTAGGTCACTATGTCCCTGATAGTAGGGTTTGGGGAATAAAGTGCAGAAGTTACTTGATAAAAGAATGTTATTATTTGCAAAATCGTCTTCACTGTACCCTCCCTCAAAACTCGGTCTGGAAAACTATATGGACAAGTGATGCTTTACCTATAGTGAATATTTTTAACTAGTTATTAAATCATGGAAGAATCTTGAACTTTGACAAACTCCAAAGACGAGGAATACATGGGCCATCTCAATGTCCTATTTTTAAGAAGGAAGGAGAAACTATAAATCATTTGTTTTTAACTTGTAATTATGCTATAAAAGTTTGGGGAAAAACTATGGTTGAATTAAGTATTAGATCATTGGTACCTATGAACCTTAAGGAAGCTTATTTAACTTGGAACATAAGATATTTGAGGAAATTTATTGAAATCCCTTGTTGAAACAAATATGGAAATCTCTCCCCAATTATATCTTTTGGAAAATCTGGTTGGCAAGAAACAAAAACATATTCAATGATACAAAAGTTCATACAGGAGTGATAATGAATCGGGAAAGGGCAATGTTAATGGAAACCATTAACGAAAAAAGGATTGAAAAACAACAATATAATAAGCTGGAAATTTAGGAAAGGAATTGGTCACAAAGTCTCATTTTTTTTCTAAGAATCTGTCAATTCAATCAGTTGTCAAGCCAAGGGTAAGTGGATTTGGGAAATGGAGGCTGATATTGGAGTTGGGAACATGGAGGGAATGGATCATATAACAACGCAAGTATTACCTCTTCTTTATTGGAGCTTCAAAGAACAATCCAGGGTTGACAGGTGCTGGGGGGGGTTGCTCTTTGACCCCAGAGAAAACACTTAGAAAACTTATGCATGGGGATTGGGAATAAGGACAAACAATCAAGTTGAAGCCCTGGCTTTGTGGCATGGATTAAGGCAGGAAAATGGTATGGGTATTCAATTTTAAAATTTTATTGGCGATTCCATGGCCATAATCTGCCATTTGCTCTTTCAAAATACTCCAAAAGATTTGATCCTAGATCGATCGTTCGAGAGAATTAGACGGGAGATAAGAAGGATAAGTGAAATAAAATTCTTCCATGTGCTAAGAACTCATAACAAGGAGGAAAGTCTGTAAGCCAACGTGGCATGCACCCTTCCCTTGGGGGACATTAGGCTAGATAGAGGTGGGCTAAGCCAAATAATTGTACCTTAGCTATGAATTAGAAAATCGATAACGATATGAATAATTGGAGGTAGGGTGATCTCATTGCAGGATTTGAATTTCATAATGATTTGAGGGATATGCGGGGTGAAGAGTGTATTACATCAACTCAAACATGCTTTAACAACATGGAAATTATGCTCACAATGAAGTCTTGGGTACGTAAATTTCATACTCATGATGACAGTTGTCTACTCTACAAGCTTGAGCTCTTTTCAGTTGGTGATTTGATTGTTAAAATAGGGAGTGTATACGGTAAAGAAGGCATCTCTATTCAGAGGGAAGGGGAAAATTGTGGAAGTATCCATGAATTTTTATGGAGAAATCAAAGCTCATGAACTCTAGAACATGTAAATTTGAGTAGTAAGTTTATCAGGGTCAATGATCTAGGAAAGCACTATTACTCTTGCCCAGATCTTGGCTACGAGGGGAGAGCTTTGAAAAGGGTGGGAGTTCAATTTCAAGGATTCCAGCGACACTGAAATGAAGGCGAATTCTTCTGCTGGGAGATAACAAGCCATCATCATTGGAATTGTTTGGAGGTAAGCAATAACGAGTTAGACAATTTATTCGATACTACTCTGTTTATAATCTTGAGCTCTTGGTATTTGGGTGAGAGGAAGTATCAGTTTTAGTCAAAGGAAAGGTGGTGAATTGGGTAGTATTATTGAATTTCTCGGGTCGTCTCTTCTTGAAAGATTATTTCTTTTGTTGTATGGTGAAAATTGGTCCAACGTATTGGGTTTACTCTCTGCTTTGGAGCATCCTTATCCTTGTGGCATCCTTGGGAATTGTCATGATTGTAGTTGTTTATGAGAAAATCTATTAAGCTGGGGAGGTTGTCAATGGGTCGAGGGAAACAATTGTTGCACAAGTCCGCCTATTAACCTTGAGCTCAAAATTTTGCATGCCTTCAATTTCATCCATTGGAGTTGTGAAGCTCAGTTTGAATTTTCTTAGAGGCTATTAGATCCAGATTATATCTCTTGGTGCAATTGTTTGGAGACATTGTTTTAGAGGCATTCTACCCTTTAGGTAATTTTTGGAGTTTCTATCAGGATAATTGTTGCTTGTGGATTGAATTGCAAAGTTGGGAGGCTACTGCAATTGGAACAGACCAAAGCTAGTTATTGAAGACATAAAGAATACATGTTTGTGCTAAGTTGTGTCTTGGGAATGTAAATAATAGTAATATATGAACTATCTCAATCTATTGGGTTAGAGGGTATTAGGGAAGGACCAGCTTGAAGCATTTGATTATGATTGGATTATGTTATTTTACCATGGTAGAACCTCAAGGAAACATAGATAATAGGGAGCAAAGGAATGTTATTCCTCAAGAGAATTAAAACATTTCAATTACTAGAGATAATAACAGTATTGAAAATTGGCAAAGACAATGGGAGTTGAATTATGAATGGGATCAATTCATAACCAAGACTCAAATTGATCTACTTTGGTCTCAAATGAAGAATTTGTGATATAAACTTATTATGGTTGGATTGGAGATTGAATTTTAGAAGAATAAAGTGATTGCACGGGAGGATAATAATGCAATGTCTCAAGGGGAGATTCAAAGAGTAGATCAAGAATAGAATGATAATCTTGACATAAAGAATTGGATGGTAATGTCGGAGGTTCCTGGAATCATTGAGAATAACGTTGAGACTGGTCTTAGGGAAGCTTCGTCTCCTCATTTATTCTCTCAAGAAACTCAGCAGTAAATTGTTCCGACATGTTAGATCCAAATTTTGCTATAAGGTTTTCATATGCAGTACTAGCATTCTCTGTTTTTAGGATAGTTTAATCGTGTTTATACAATTAGGCACTAAAGTGGCAGCAAAATCAATTTTTTATTTAATTATTTTGGACTCTTCTTTTTGTGTATTTTAGAACTATATATACTACAGGGCTCATCTTAAATAGAGCTAGTTTGTAACTATAGGTTGTTTGGTTCAGTCGAGACATTTTTTTTATAAATATTGAAAGTCCCTGTTTTTACAAGAAAAAAATCAAATGAATTTCAATCTATAAAATACTAAAATACATAAGAGATTGTAAGTAAATAATTCAAAAAAAATTTAATAAATAATTTGAATGTATTTATGCAATAGTTTCATGTCAATTGGGTTTAATTTTGGTATGGAGGAATGCTTGTTATCCTCCCTACTTGAATTCTTGAAAATAATAGTCCTTAAAATTTTCACCTATGCTTTGTTGACCGCATTTTTGGTCAATGGACATTAGTCAACAAAGAGTTTCCAAGCTTTCCCATGAATTGAATTTTTGGCATAATCCAAAAATTTACCTCACCGAGAAGTCTTCTTGAACTCTTAAGTTTATGATCCTAGCCTAGGTCCCTAACTGGCTTGACATCGTTTTGGGGTTTCCATCATTTAGGGTGGTCTTCGAACTTGGTGAAATAATGGCTAATGACGTACAAGTTGATGTTTAACTACTGATATGGCTATGATGGTATAAGTGGTGGTATGCAAGTGTATTTAGAAGGTTTTATATTAAAAAAATGTTTTGATTTGCACTCAATGATATTAATGTAGGCCTCCAACGTTGTGTTAATTGGTGATTGAGGGCTCTCCTCTTCCTCTTATCTTAACCCATAATATTGCATACATTTAACCCCCTAATTCACCACTTTATTTTTTAATGTGGTTTGCTGTCCCAAAACTGGTCGGAACACGCTACATCCACGGGAATAATTCCAAGGGGCCCACCCAAAAGGGTATCACCTTGTCGGCACTAGTTTTTGGAGCCTGACCCCGAAGGACCTAGAGAATTAAACCCTCGACCTCGACCTAGTGATGCCTTGGCCATAGAATCTCCAACCAACTGAGCTACCCCACGGGGCTCCCTCATTCACCACTTTAATTATTGAAAGATATCAATTTACATTTTGCTTTCATATGTTATTAATCTTTACCATTTGATTATGCTCAAATTATAAGAGAAAAATATTTCCTTGCCTATTTTCTATTCCATTTTCAAACAATACTTTAATGGTATTTCATGCTAAAAGTTGGGTTGGGGCTTTGAATTAGCCCTTCCATTCATTTTTAATTGTATTTCATAACAATACTTTATTGTATTTCATGCCGAAAATTGGGTTGGGGCTTTGGCTTAGCCCTTACATCCATTTTTCTATTTTATTTTTATTGTATTTCATGCCAAAAATTGGGGCTTTGGCTTAGCCCTTCCATTCATTGATTTATTCCAAGAGTTGTTCAAAACACCTCATACACCAATATGCCATACCAAGTGTGAAAGCCATTACCAAACCTGTGTGCCAAGTGAACCCCAGGTAGCCTAAGCCAAACCTTGTGCACAATGCGTCAAAGAAACCATCCAAGCAACTTATTAATAAACAAGTAATATGACTCCACACCATGCATAAAGAATAACTCGTCTACAAGTGGATTCAAAATTATGATTGACCATTACATCATTGTATTCAAAGAATTATGGTGACAACCATGACAATGCATTTAAAGAAATAATAATAGCAGTTTCAAAGTTTGAAAACGCAATAGAGGGGAAATGGAAAATCCAACACAAGGTGCACTTACTCAAATGGTTATTCGTTGATGCAACATAACACTAAATAATATTGACATGCAGGTTGCAACCAAGGCTTCCAAAAAAACCAGAGGTTATCAAGCCTTTGCATCTTGATTACGAGGAAACAAGCCTACATATAATCCTCAATATACCCTGTTGTTTAAGCACAACCCATGCAATTGACCATATGTTGTGCCCCTAGCACGAAAATACCGATGCAACTCATTGTGTTGCAAAACTCAATTGTGAATCAAAACTAAAGAAGCAATCAATATGATGGTCTCTACCAGACTTTACATATGATATCGAGGCATTTTCCATCTCATATATTCCTAACTATTAACCGCTCGATAAGAGGGAAATATAACACAAATTCATGCACTGACTTGGTGACTTCTACGTCAATATCTATTTTCAGTCCTCCATCAACATAGGTGCTAAGATAATCATAATTAAGCATATCTATTATGATTGGAATTCCTTGATGTTTGTACACAACTGGTTAAAAACATTCCAAAGTTGCACATGTCTTACCTGAGGAAATATAATTATTCTCACTAAATACTTGTTCTAAATAATCCAAAAAAAAGTGATCCACTCCATTTCCTCATACTTGGGTTGCAGAAAACCAAGGGACAACCAACATCAAGAAGACTCAATCCTTCTCTATGCTTCTTACTCAATCCTTTTTTATTTCCATATTTTGCATCACCACCTAAGAAACCTCCTTGAAACTCAATCTCATATAATATCTTAAAATGATTATGTACATAGGCCTATAAACTTGTAGTGGTACACCTGTTTTTGAGATTTGAATCCTTCACCCTCCAGTTAGTACCGGGAGACCATAAATTAGACAATGACTAATAGGTGGGATGATATTTAGTACCAAATAGCTAATTGTATATACAAATCCACCCCAACTCATGGATTTTCCTAGAATTAATTGTTATCCATGCTTCAATTTAATTATAGAAATTTGTACATTATTATATTTCTTGAGAAGCCCATGGAGAGAGATCGAAAGTTTGCATCAGTCACATAAAACCACCAACATTTCTACTTCAGGTATGTTGGAGCATGCAAACAAATTCGACACCATGTAAAATAACTTTGAAGATGTTGAAGCTATAGTGAGAAAAGGTTCCATCGAATATGTCCAGAAGATGCTAGATGATTCAATCCTATGGATTGGTGGGCAAAGTATGGTCATTGTGGTTGTATTAAGGAACATGTTGTTACAGATGGGGCCATGAAGGTTATTTTTGATGGGTTTCTTCAACAATGTGATATTTTTTACATGAACTTGGACAAACATGTTTATCCAAAATTACCAAAGAAACATTGCTAGCCATGTTATATCTATAGAATTCGGCCTTTGTTATGTCATTTAATTCGAGAAAACCATTTTGCAACCTTGACAACATTATGTTTGTTTAAGGGTTATGTAACGTCCCCTTCACCCAATCCAACCATCAGGAGGGGACATTAACTAATTTCGGGCTCTCAAATTTCGCCTCAAATCCATAATACAAATTTCAACATAGAAAATGTGTGCATAAATGTAAATAAACATATACAACAGAATTAAACTCTATCCACACACATCTATCATGCAAATACAAGCATAAACATTTCAGGCATTAAATAAAAACGTTTCAGATTCAAATGCATGAGAATACTTATCTTTATCCAACGTAGATCCAAGCAATTGGCTTTGCAAGAATGATTTTCCACCAAACCATAGGAACTCTGTCCAGCATATACTCTTTCTGCTGAGAGGCCACCCCCAAGATGGGCTATGAGACCAAATGGGAGAAGGAAATACCTACAAGCTTCTATCTTGTATCCCACAACCAGTTCTTCTCTTTGTGCTTAGCTAAATGCTCATATAGAGCTATACATGGATCTCACTCAGTTCTCGCAGCCTTGCCTTCCACAATACCTGCCCCACACAACACCCTTCTTAGCTCAAGCATCCCCTTCATTGATCCATGGTTCTCTTGGGCGATCCATCTTGCTTGGTGCTTCTAATGTGTGCATAAAATAAGTCCAATCTAATATATGCTTCTATAGAACCACCTGTAGCTTCAATTCATCACTTTTGAAGCACCTATGAGAAGAAAATCTCAATGTGTAAGGGTTCCTAGCTTTCCCAACCTCTCTACTCACCTACAACCATAATTTTTCCCTTCCAAATCTGCAGCATTGTCTCCAAATTCAAATTTATGGGTTATACACAGTCTGGTAAGGTTATGAACAACAATACAGAGCTCTGCCTAATGTAGATATGCATGAAAGAATGAGAGAATGAGAGTTGACTCCAAGGGATATGAGAAAATGGTGAAAATACAACTACCATAAATTCTAACCATAGAAGAAAGGATTCCTAGCAGCTGCATACTGGCTTCTGTCATGACAGAACTATCTCAAAATTGCAGTCAGTCCCATGCTTCAATAATTGCTTGAGGTGACTTTTCCCACCAACTTAACACATACATTCAATGATTCGAGAATAGTAAAAAAGGATACAATTGGCTTCTTCAGGTACATGACATACTTTGGGTGAGTTCTAAGGTTGACACTTGGCAGCAAGGATTTAGTCTCCCATAGACCCCCTTTCCTCTTCCCGTCTGGTGGAATCATAGCCCCTTTGGTGCTGTTTACACAGGCATTCTTGGACTATTTTATTATTTATGCACATAATATTTACATATATTCTAAAGCAGCATGACAAGCCAACCACACAGTCCAAATAAAATTATATACATCATGCATGCCTAGTCATTCACTAGTTGTTCCTTGGCCTTGAGCTCTGCACTAGCATATTTACATCATTTACATAATTTTGGTTAAATACATTCCAAGTCAAAACTGGGGGGTATTACAATCCCCTCCTCCTTGGAATAACACCATCCTCAGTGTTTGCTCAAAATTAGAACAAAAATGGATATGCCTCTCTCATGGCATCTTCCAACTTCCACGTAGCCTCATCGGGACCGAAGTGTTTCCATTGCACCTTTACTTGTCCAATGGCTCGGTCCTGGAGCAATGTCACCTTCCTGTCTAGGATGCATAGTGGCTCAGTTTGGAAATCTGCCTCGAGTTCCACCTAGATCACATCCCAATCAATCACATGGTTAGGATCATGTACATATTTCTTAACCAAAGAAACATGAAAAATATTATGAGCTCTAGTGTTAGAAGACAATGCAATTCTATATGCAACTGAACCTATTATCTCAAGCACTTCAAATGGCCCACAATATCTCGGTGATAGATTGGCACAACTTCCAAGCTTCAAGGAGATTTTCCTTGGCCTCACTATGAGTTAAACATGATTCCCAACATGAAACTCTCCATGCAATCGATTCTTATTTGCATAGCTTTTCTGTCTATCTTGGGTTGCCTTTAAATTTTGCCTAATATTTGCAACCTCTTATTCCATTTCCTTAAGCAATTATGGCCCAAATACAATTATGTTCACTAGATTATCCCATGTAACTAGTGTTTTACACCTTCGTCCATACAAAGCTTCAAATGGACTCATGCCCAATGATGCTTACTTCCCATTGTTATATGAAAACTCTACCAAGTGTAGATAATCCTCCCACTTGGATGGTTTCTCCATCACATACATGCATAGCATGTCTTCAAGCACTTGATTTACTCTTTTTGTTTGTCCATTTTTTTGTGGATGATAGGTGGTACTAAAGTTAAGTTGCGTACCCAAATCAATGAAAAGGCTTTTCCATAAATTTGAGGTGAATTTAGTATCCCTGTTTGAAATTATTGCCTTAGGAAATCCATGTAACCTGAAAATTTGCTTCATAAATATTTTTGCAATGGCATCCATTTTATATGTGGATTTAACTAGGATAAAATGTGCTACCTTTGATAATTTATCCACAAAAACCATGATATAATCATGTTCCCTCACTGTCATCAACAAACCTGTAATAAAATCCATGGAAATCACTTCCCATTTCCATTCCAGGATGGGAAAAGGATGCAACAAACCTGCTGGGTGTTGATGCTCAACTTTTACTTGCTCACATTTCATGCACTTAGAAATATACTTAACAATATATTTCTTCATCCCTAGCCAAAAATATTGCTTCATCGATGTAGCAATTGTTTTTTTGTATCCTGGGTGACCGAAATATGTCATTTTATGAATTTCATCCATAACAATTATTCTCAAGTCTGCCACATTTGGAATATAAATTCTATTTTTGTAAATAAGAATTCCATTATTCTCCAAATGATACCCTTCATACCTATTTTCAAAATTCTGTTGTTGTAATTTGCCTTTTATTTGCACATATTGTTCATCTTCAGCAATACTATTAATAATATGTTGCCTTAAATCTGATTGGTAGGTACTAATGGATGCCACATGCATTTCATGTACTTTTCTTCTAAGTGCATCAACCACCTTATTTGCCTTACCCTTTATGTGTTTGATCTCAAAATCAAACTCACATAAGAATTCCAACCATCTTGCTTGCCAAGCATTTAATGTTGGCTACTCAAATAAATATTTCAGACCACAGTGGTATGTCCTTAGCTCAAATATTTTGCCCATTAAATAATGCCTCCACATTTGCAAAGCATGCACTATGGCTGCAAGTTCTAAATCATGGGTAGCATAGTTCTTCCCATGCTCTTTCAACTTCCTTGACTCGTCACATACCACACGGTTATATTGCATAAGAACTCCTCCAAGCCTGTTTACACGCATCTGCGCACACCACAATATATTTTTCTAGGTCTGCAATTTTTAGAATTGGAGCACTTGTGAGAAGCCTCTTCAAAAGTTGGAAGCTTTCTTCACATTTCAGTGTCCACTCAAACTTTATCCCCTTTTGTAAAGAAGTGATTGGGCGTGCAACCTTGGAGAATCCTTCAATGAACCTCCTATAGTAACCAACAAGACCCATAAAATATCTCACATTTGTCACATTTCTTGGATTAGGCAAATTCATGATGGCTTCAATCTTCTCGAGATCCATTGATATTCCTTCCTAATGAATAATGTGACCCAAATAATGAATTTTATTTTTATAAGAGTCACATTTGCTTAGCTTTGCATACAACTTATGCTCCCTTAGCAATTCCAAAGCCATTCTCAAATGATATTCATGCTCTTCTTAATTCTTAGAATAGATAAGAATGTCATCTAGAAATACGAGAACAAACTTGTCCAAATACTTGTTGAAAACACTATTCATGAGACAAATGAATGTAGGTGGTACATTGGTGAGACCAAACGGCACCACCACAAACTCATAGTGCCCATACCTTGTTCTAAAGGTTGTCTTATGAATGTCCTCTTCCTTGATTGTCACTTGATGGTAACCATACCTCAAGTCAATCTCTGAGAAAACCTTCTCCCCTCTCATTTGATAAAAAAAGATCATCAATTCGAGGCAAGGGGTACTTGTTCTTCATTGTAACCTTGTTAAGTTTCCTATAATCAATACATAACTTGAGCGTTCCATCTTTATTTTTCACAAAATGTACGGGTGCTCCACATGGAGACACATTTGGATGATTGTGCTTATTTTCCAACAATTCTTGTCATTGCATTTTAAGCTCTAATAATTATGGTGTAATCATCCTATAAGGTGTCTTGGACATTGGTGAAGCTCCAGGAACAAGATCGATTGTAAAATCAATGTCCCTCTTTGGAGGAAGTCCTAGAACTTCATCGAGAAACACATCCCTAAATTCTTGTAGCACATGATGGTCTTCCAACTTAGGAATTTCATTTTATGTTTTCTCCAAAACATGTGTTGCGGGGAATTGGAAACTTTTCCTACATAATTTATTCAACTGCATGGTTGAAATTTGCCCAACAGAAACTACCTTTGGAATTCCCTTTACATCCTTTGGGTTTTCTTCTTCATCAATGCATTCAAAAGTCTTGATGTAGCAATCAAGTTTAAATCTATGGGCTTCCAACCAGTCCATTCCAATGAGAATATTATAGGAACCAAGTGGAAAAATTTTCATGATCCGGGCCGTGTCCAGGAAGCACAAGGGGGACAACAGATCGACTGAAAGAGTCGGATCTGTTATGGCGGAAGCTTAATAAACAGAATGAGCAAAAGCATGATTACACAATACCGATAAACACAAATACACACAGACAATATGTAGGAATGCGAATTGTTCTTGTATTAGATGTAAACAAATAGCTTGATTGCTAAACTGATGTATGTTACAATATTATACATGCTTATATAGATTCTAAGACGCTTGGGTGCCTGCCTGTTACATTTAGTTACAAAGAAGAAGTTATAACGGTTCAACTGTTCAACCGTTATAGTCGACTGGAAGACAGAGAGACAGTCTGTCGAATTTCGACAGTCGTTGGTCGCATGTCAACGCCGCTTCTCGATGCCGCAAACTGTGAGGTTACTGAACATGTCGAAGGTACGGAGCATGTCACAATATGTCGAAGTCGAGACTCGTCGGAGTTGTGTCGAATTCGGAACCTGTCGAAGTGCTGAAGTTGTCGAAGTCATGTCGCGTTGAAACTTGTCGAAGTTGTATCAACAACGATGACTGGTCGAGGATGTGTCGAAGTTAGCATCCGACAATAATTCTAACTACGATGTGGATCAGTTCAAATTTACAAAAGTGGATAGTCCACCCATTTCCAATGGACATTTCTCCACCATTTCACTAATTTTTTTCTTAGTTCCATTGTCTAGTTGGACTAACCATGATTTACTATGCTTTGATTTCTTGAAAGCACAAATGTCAACAATTTTAGGAGTAACATAACTATGAGTAGATCCAGGTTCAATCAAAATAGAAATATATTGCTTAGAGATATTACCTTCAACTTCAACCACAGTTGATTGTTGGTTTGCTTGGAGGTCCTCTAATGTTGCATAGATTCTAGGGACGGTCCTTGCTACTCGACCCATAGTTTTAGCCCCTTGGATGTTGTGAACTTTCTTTGTACTCTCATTCTGATGTGGACAATTCCTAAGCATATGGTCCTCTTCACATCCCCAACATTGACGTGGCTCCCTTGGATTGTCTCCCATCATCCTAGTTGGCTTAGTCACACCCTGTCGTGGTTTCCTTGGATGATTTATGAATTGAGGAGGCTTGAACCCCTTCTTCCTTTGGTCAAACTTCTCATTTTTCTTGTCCTTCCATGCCTTATGGAATTTGGGATTTCTTTTTTTTTTATCATAACAATACTTGGCCTTTATTATGGCCTCCGCTAGAGTTCGAGGTTCATCAAACTCAATTATTTCTTTATATGATTGGGGCGACCCACTTAGAAAACAAATTTTTACCTTATCATCCCTGATATATTTGACATACCTTAGCAGCTCTAAGAATATGTTTGCATGTTCTTCCATAGTCATTTGTCCCAATTTCAACTCATGGAACTCTTTGATTTTTCCATCATAGTACCTATCAGAAAGGTATTTTTCCTTGAACTACTTCCACACAATCTTCCTTTCATTAATCCTCTTCACGTGTTGAAGGTGATCCCACCATATAGATGCTCTTCCATTCAGATTGAATATGGTCATTTTTGCTTTCATATTTCCTAAATAGTCTTGGACTTGGAAATACTTCCTCATCCCAAGAAGCCAACCCTCATATTCTTGACTAGATTTCACCTCACCATCAAATGTAGGAGGTTTGGCCTTCTTAAATTCTCCATGTGAGTAGTTCATGGAAGACATATTCCTCTTGTTTCTATGAGATGAAGAGATTGAACCTCCAATAGATTCTTTAGAGTCAGATGACTCACCAGAAGATATTTCTGGAGTATATGTCTTGTCTCTAGAAACCCTTCTTGAACTATGGGAACTCTTGTGGGAATGCCTCATTGAGTTGAGCCCACTCTTTTCCTGATTTTCTGAATTCTTCCCATGGTTAATTTTCCTTTGAATATCTAAAGCATAGCTGCATTCAATTGATTATGTTCTTCTTGGTATCTAATCAGCCTTTCATTGTCTTCTCTACAACTATGTAGTTCCACCCTTAGGCTCCTCATGGTTTTTGCAATGTCTAGGGGAGTTGTTTGGCTTCTTCTACCATTGGATTATGTCTCTGCATTCCCAACCTGTATATTCTCTCACATTGCATCTGCCTCAACTTCATAAGGATACTGTGCATCATCCATGATGATGATATTCTTGGCCCTACCAAGACCAAAGATTTCCCAACTGCACTGTACTGAATGTTGACCCTTAACTTTCAATCATATGATTTTGAATCTGCAAAAGTGTTTATAAACACATTTGTTAGCTGCATTATATTCTCAGAAAATTATAAATTTTGTTTCATGCATTATGGGAACAATCCATATTGACAATTTATATCAAATCACATAATTTTCTCATAATCAACGATGTCTCAGGGGTACGACGGGAGTCAATGGGGCTTGCGCCCTCGTTTTTTTTTTGTAAATATTTTACTTTCACGCAATTTGGTGCATGAGATCACTGTCATTTTTCGATCTCGGGCACCCAAATATCAATCGTGAAAACCCTACTCTTTATGTGATATGTTCCCTTTAGATGCCACCCACATTGCCTTACCAGTTGTCAGTCATAATCAGTTTCAGGCTCCAGGAAGAGTGGTTTCCTGAACTTGCTTTTGTGAGCCTGAGTGCATGAGAGGGTGACACGTCGACAAGGAAATTTACCACTTCAAGCTCATGTTGATCGGTTATCTATCATGCAAGTTTGCGGGCCTAAATAAATCCTGGTCGTCAATCATATTTGCACAATCTTCCACAACTGACATGACTGATGAGGATCCCATCACCCCTGAAACCTCCACACATCATGTTTGGACCCCACATTCAATCATTGCCTGCCGGGCCGAAAGTGTTTCGAGGATCAGGGACCCACTTTTGTGAGCCTGAGTGCACAAGAGAGTGACAAGTCATAAGGCAGTTTACCACTTCAGGGTCATACTAATTGGTTAACTCATGTGCATCTTCAAGGGCCTAAAGCATTGTCAACCATCAATCTTGATCTCCACCATCCAATAGTCAAATCTATTATGCCTACGCACTCCATCACCTGCGATCACTTGTGCACATGGATATGATGTGGTTGGTCCACATCACACATTTCACCCACATGGACCTCTTGCCCACGTGGATCCTCCACGTCACCCGTCCACATGGCATGGGTGGGGCCCAACTAAAATTTTCCAAATTTTTAAAATTTCATAACAATGAGAAATTTTAATTCGCCAATAAGGGGATTAATTCCAAATTAATTCAAACTTAATCCAAGCCCCTTAACTGCCATTTAACAAAAATTGATTCCTACAGAACCATTTTTTATTCTTTTTCCTGTAAACCTAATGTTTAGCCTATACAACTTTGGTATCACAACCAAAATCTATGATACCACTCTGTAACGCCCCCTTCACCCAATCCGACCATTGGGAGGGGACATTAACTAATTTCGGGTTCTCAAATTTTGCCTCAAAGTAATAATATGAATTTTAACATAGAAAATGTGTGCAAAAATGTAAATAAACATACACAGTGGAATTAAACTCTATCCACACACATCTATCATGAAAATACAAGCATAAACATTATAGTCATTAAATAAAAACATTTCAAATTCAAATGCATGAGAATACTTATCTTTATCCAACGCAGATCCAAGCAATTGGCTATGCAAGAGCGATTTTCCACCTAACCATAGGCACTATGTTCAACATATACTCTTTATGCTAAGAGGACACCCCCAAGCTGGGCTATGAGGCCACCACGATGAAGTAAACACCTATATGCTTCTATCTCTCATCCCACAACCAGTTCTGCTCTCTGTGCTTATCCAAATGTGTCATGTCCCAAATTTGGAATTGGGTCACAATGGCCTAATCACATTAGCCATATTCATTAGAGTTTGTAAAATTGATGTTAAGGGTCAAATAATTGCCAAGGAGGAAAATTACTAGTTTCCTAGGTTTGGGGTGGAAGCTTTGGGATTTGGAATAAGGGGGATAATAAATGATGTTTAGACATTAGAAGGGTTCAAGTATTTAATAAATAGAGTGAATAAAGAAATTCAAGAGAAATCCTAGGTGACAAATGGTTTTGGAGACATATGGAGGATGTGGGACCCACACTAGCTTGATTTTTCATAATACATGGTATCTCTCTTTTGCAAATTCGAATTAATGGGAATGTGAACACTCTTGGGTGAGTTGGTAAGTCATAACACATGTCATTGAGAATATTAGGTCGAATTGGGAAGGATTGGTAACCTCCATGGAAGATAAAGAGTCAAAGTGGAAGTTTGTGGACACTTGGGCTAGATTCCCTAGCCCCTATGACACTAATGATGGAGCATCTATGACAACTATGAAAAATTGCAGACCGAACCTCTGACATCTGACCACTATGACATGTCAGCCCCAAAAATAGGCTCAAAGAAGGAGAATTTGGGAGTTGGAGAAGCCAAAGAGACTCAAAATCGAATTTGGGAGAAGATGGAAGGTTGGAACTAGGAGACAAGTGGCAAATGTGGAATATTTCCTAAATGGAAATCTATTGAATCTATTGAGAGGATTTCGACCCTTAGAAGGCTAATGTTGGTTATAAAATTTAGAAATGAAGTATGAGAATGGCTTTTGATCATTTGTAGAATTTGCAATTGCATTTGTGAAGAGGGAGAGCTAGTGGATGACTAGTTTCTTGCCTTAGCCAATTTCGAGGGTGAAAGATTCCCATCCAAGTTGGTAATTGGAAAGGCCATTCAGACCTTTCAATTGGAGCTTTAATGGAGTCTTTATTTGCAGGTGTAAGATACAGGGCAGCTCATGGTTTCTTCTATTGCAGCTCACTCCTTCAACCATTTTCAGTTTTGATGGCATATTCTTGATCCTTGAGGGAGGGCGTTTTTGGTGAGCTATTGTACTCTTTGGGGAAGCTTTTAATGCCCCATTTATTTTGTAATATGAATTAAATACTTTTTTCTTCATCTCCAAAAATTTTCAGGTCGAAATTCCAATTAGAAATGTATAAATCTCATTTTTAATGGAAGAACAATGCCATTTCCCCACTACCTTGTTGTGAGCCAATGTATTGATGATGATTTAGAATGAATCGATGATTCTCTAATATATTTGTGATCAATATACTGCCATGGATGTCTTATACAAGTTTCATGTACTGTACTTGAGAATTTGAAGCATTTTTACTCAGTTTAGTTGTATTGGGAGATGAAATAGTGCCATTTCCCCAAGGGTCGAATTGAGGATTTTTGCAGTTGAATGGGAGAGGGTGAGAACAGTTGTAATAATCCATTAATGGTGCATATGAGACTTTAATAAAATACTTAACACATTACATACCTCTATTCATAAATTTGAGTGGGTTTGGAGGTATTTGGGAAGCCATTTTCAGTACTTACCCCAGAGGGGTTTGAACCCCAAATTACTAGTAAAATTGCATAATTGGTCTAGAATCTTAAGAGAGTTTTAAGAGGTCTTTTGGTGGACATATGTCATCCATAAACATCATATTCAAGTTCTAATATCATTCATACACCTTCCTTGAAGATTTGAAGGCATTTGGAGTCAATTTGAGACCTAGAGACCAATACTAGTCAAAGGAAAATCACTAGTAAAGTTACCTACATTGATCAGAATTGAAAGAGGATTTTCAGAAGTATTTTAAAGGTCCAAAGGAATCCTGAAACACATATTTATTTTCTAATATCATTCATACACCTTCTCAGAATATTTGGGATCATTTGGAGTAAATTTGGGACCTAGAGATCAAAACTAGTCAAAGGTCGAACTAGGAAAAAAAAGTGGAAAATTGCAATTTTAATAAAATTCCTAATAAGGGACATTACAGTGGTATCAGTGCATGGTCCTTGCACCTGTGTATTAGGTACATACATTCAAGAATAATTGGCAGCCATGTCTTACTATTATGATGAATCCTATGACTACAATTCTTATGAGGAATATGCAGATGCTTATGAGCAATATGAAGCAGAATGTGAATGGTATGAGGAAGAGGTGCCATCATGCAACACTTCTTACAATTTCAAGAGAAATGAAGATTATTCTTATGAATTTAAATATGATGAATATGATTGTGTCACACCAACCAAGGATAATTCTATGAGTGAGTTCCAAAGATGGAGAGCAAAATATAAAACCTTGCCCCAACAATATCAAAAATATCAAGAATATCTTGCTTTTAGCAAAAATACACAAAATGCCATGTATTTTGAGTACTATGCTGAACATGTTTTTGAAAATAGGCCCAAAAATGAAGATGTGGAGTTAGTGAAGAAAGGTTTATGCCCTTCTTGTAAAAACCCTTGGAGCGAGTATCATATATGTGTGCATGAAATGATGTCTTCCTTGAGGAGAGCTTTTGAGATTTATTCAAGAAGAGATTCCAAATATATTGATCCTAAGGAAAACAAGGGGAAAAATGCATCAGCTTGCTTTAAGGAGCAAAAGGAATAGACATCACAAGAGCATGAAGAAGATTCTATTGAAAATATGGAAGATCATTTCGAGACACCTTCTAGCTTAGACATGAACCAAAGAGCATCTACTGATGGATGCTTAAACTATGAAGGAGTACCTACTGATGGGTGCTCACACCTCTATGTTGGTGACATAGAGATCACTTTTGAAAGTGTTTCTACAAGTACAAGTTTCATTAAGCATGATAATGAAGACCTTGTAGGAGTTGAAGAAGAACCAAGATCAACTTCCCCATCACCACTTGAGCTTCATGAAGTTGGTCCAAGCAAATTGAAGAAGATGAGGAGGTTCATTTGCAAGAGCCTCATTTTCTTGAAGGGTCCTTAAAGATGAATGAAAATAAGATCCAAGAGTCCCTCAGCATTCTCCATGACACTCAAGCATTGGTGTCAAATTCTTGTTGGAGAGCTACTTCATTGGAGGAAACATCCTTCCTTAAAGACATGGAGCCACATCAAAGGTAATTTCATGTCTTTGATTTTTGATAGAAACCATTTGTTTGAGCTTAATGAATTGTTACATGATGCATACTTGAAGAATAATGAGGATATTCATAATCTCACAATTGAAAATGAACAAATTCTTGAAAAGTTGCAAGATACTTGTTTTTCCTCCTATGTTTCAGATTGTCAAATGGTAGATTGTTTGGAGGATTCTCATGACATGGTGGATCATGAAAAATGTGGAAATTTGAATGTGCTTAATGTGTTTGAAGATGAACTTGAAGAGATCTAAACACTTGATGTGGTGGAAGAGGAACTTGAATTGTCTCTTGATGAAGCTTATGCAATTTTTAAAGAAGAGCACGATTCCTCTACATGGGAACCAATCTATGACAAAGGTTTTCCACTTTTGAAGGAGCTGCATGATACTACCCACATGGATCCTTCCCATGATGAAACTTCTGCACTTTTTGATCATTTGGGTGAGTTAGTTCATTCTCCTACATCCTACAATTCCATGTTTTGCAGTATTAGTCTCAATGAAGTATGGGTGAAAGGGTTCTTTTTTATGGTGCCACATGAGGAGTATGGAACTCCTAGATTTACCTTTTATGATGACATGGTTGGAGCACATTCTTATTCACATTTGCAGCAACATTATTTGTCACTTTATGATGATGCAAATCTACATGGATGCACCTATGATATGCATTTGAGTCACTTGAAGACTCATGGTTTTTCTTGCTCAACACTTGGTTCATTTGATGTTGGAGGAACTTCATCCAACACTTGGGTGAATAGATTTATGATTGGAGAACATTTTTGTTGCAAGCCGCATACTTTTCTATATCTTTATGACTCTCACATTCAGGGATGTATGGGTGAGACTTCTTTGAGTCATTTGAAGTCTCCTTGTTTTTTCTGCTCATTATTTGGTTCAGATTTTAGTGGAGATTCTTCATTCACTTCTTGGATGAAAGAATACATGGCTGAATATTTTGATGCATATCACATCCTTTTGGAGTAGCGTTATAGGACATGGGATCCTCACCTATGTCATTGGAGCATATTTGATTGGTCACTTGAAGCTTGTATGCACTTGGAAAATGGTGGTCTACTTGCTTGGAGGTATAAGCACCTCCTTGATGTACATTTTCATTATGTAGTTATGTACTTTGATGATATATATTTTGTACTCATGATGCTTGGAAGAATGCATACAAGAAAATGGGATCCAGGAATCATCTTATCTGATGGTATGGGTTGGAGAGCACTCTTCATTGTTGGGGTGCAATCAATACAAGCAATGGGACCCTGGAATAATTTTTATCTCATTGGTTTCAAATTTTTTGGGGAAACAAGCAGTATGGGAGATGGATTTCCCACTTTATAAAGTGATTTTTATCAGAGTAGTACAGCAGCAATCATGGTGGTTCCACTCTAAAATCTTCATGGAAACTCAAAGACTCAAGGTTGGACAATTCAATGGCAACTTCAAAGAATTATACAAAAAGCAGGTTCTTCAACACCCATGTTTGAAATTGCTTGAGGACAAGCAATATTGGGAAGGGAGGATTTGTCATGTTCCAAATTTGGAGTTGGGTCACAATGGCCCAATCACATTAGCCATATTCATTAGAGTTTGTAAAATTGATGTTAAGGGTCAAATAATTGCCAAGGAGGAAAATTACTAGTTTCCTAGGTTTGGGGTGGAAGCTTTGGGATTTGGAATAAGGGGGATAATAAATGATGTTTAGACATTAGAAGGGTTCAATTATTTAATAAATAGAGTGAATAAAGAAATTCAAGAGAAATCCTAGGTGACAAATGGTTTTGGAGACATATGGAGGATGTGGGACCCACACTAGCTTGATTTTTCATAATACATGGTATCTTTCTTTTGCAAATTCGAATTAATGGGAATGTGAATACTCTTGGGTGAGTTGGTAAGTCATAACACATGTCATTGAGAATCTTAGGTCGAATTGGGAAGGATTGGTAACCTCCATGGAAGATAAAGAGTCAAAGTGGAAGTTTGTGGACACTTGGGCTAGATTCCCTAGCCCCTATGACACCAATGATGGAGCATCTATGACAACTATGACAAATTGTAGACCTGACCTCTGACATCTGACCACTATGACATGTCAGCCCCAAAAATAGGCTCAAAGAAGGAGAATTTGGGAGTTGGAGAAGCCAAAGAGACTCAAAACCGAATTTGGGAGAAGATGGAAGGTTGGAACTAGGAGACAAGTGGCAAATGTGGAATATTTCCTAAATGGAAATCTATTGAATCTATTGAGAGGATTTCGACCCTTAGAAGGCTAATGTTGGTTATAAAATGTAGAAATGAAGTATGAGAATAGATTTTGATCATTTGTAGAATTTGCAATTGCATTTGTGAAGAGGGAGAGCTAGTGGATGACTAGTTTCTTTCCTTAGCCAATTTCGAGGGTGAAAGATTCCCATCCAAGTTGGTAATTGGAAAGGCCATTCAGACCTTTCATTTGGAGATTTAATGGAGTCTTTATTTGCAGGTTTAAGATACAGGGCAGCTCATGGTTTCTTCTATTGCAGCTCACTCCTTCAACCATTTTTAGTTTTGATGGCATATTCTTGATCCTTGAGGGAGGGCGTTTTTGGTGAGCTATTGTACTCTTTGGGGAAGATTTTAATGCCCCATTTCTTTTGTAATATGAATTAAATACTTTTTTATTCATCTCTAAAAAGTTTCAGGTCGAAATTCCAATTAGAAATGTATAAATCTCATTTTTAATGGAAGAACAATGCCATTTCCCCACTACCTTGTTGTGAGCCAATGTATTGATGATGATTTCGAATGAATCGATGATTCTCTGATATATTTGTGATCAATATACTTCCATGGATGTCTTATACAAGTTTCATGTACTGTACTTGAGCATTTGAAGCATTTTTACTCAGTTTAGTTGTATTGGGAGGTGAAATAGTGCCATTTCCCCAAGGGTCGAATTGAGGATTTTTGCAGTTGAATGGGAGAGGGTGAGAACAGTTGTAATAATCCATTAATGGTGCATATGAGACTTTAATAAAATAATTAACACATTACATACCTCTGTTCATAAATTTGAGTGGGTTTGGAAGCATTTGGGAAGCCATTTTCAGTACTTACCCCAGGGGGGTTTGAACCCCAAATTACTAGTAAAATTGCATAATTGGTCCAGAATCTTAAGAGAGTTTGAAGAGGTCTTTTGGTGGACATATGCCATCCATAAACATCATATTCAAGTTCTAATATCATTCATACACCTTCCTTGAATATTTGAAGGCATTTGGAGTCAATTTGAGACCTAGAGACCAATACTAGTCAAAGGAAAATCACTAGTAAAGTTACCTACATTGATCATAATTGAAAGAGGATTTGCAGAAGTATTTTAAAGGTCCAAAGGAATCCATGAAACACATATTTATTTTCTAATATCATTCATACACCTTCTCAGAAGATTTGGGATCATTTGGAGTAAATTTGAGACCTAAAGATCAAAACTAGTCAAAGGTCGAACTAGGAAAAAAAAGTGGAAAATTGCAATTTTAATAAAATTCCTAATAAGGGACATTACAAAATGCTTATACAGATCTCTACAGGGATTTCACTCAACTCTCACAGCCTTGGCTTCCACAATACTTGCCCCACGCAACACCCTTCTTGGCTGAGGCATCCCCTTCACCGATCCATGGTTCTCTTGGACGATCCATCTTACTTAGTGCTTCTAGTGTGTGTATAGAAGAAGTCCAATATGTGTTGCTATAGAACCAATTGTAGCTTCAATTTATGGCTTCTCAAAAACCTATGAGCAACATAACTCAATGTGTAAGAGTTCCTAGCTTGCCCAACCTTTCTGCTCACCTACAACCATCATTTTTCCCTTCCAAATCTGCAACATTGTCTCCAAATTTGAATTTTTGGGTTAAACACAATCTGGTAAGGTTATAAACAACAATACAGAGCTCTGCCTAGTGTAGATCTGCATGAAAGAATGAGAGAATGAGAGTTGACTCCAAGGGATATGAGAAAATGGTGAAAAAACCACTGACATAATTTCTGACCATAGGAGAACGAACTCTTGGCAACTACAGGCTGACTTTTGTCATGACAGAATTGTCATAAAAGTCGAGTCAACCCCATGCTTCAATAACTACATGAGGTGACTTTTCGCACCAACCTCACACATGCATTCAATGATTGGAGAATAGTAAAAAATGAGATAATTGGTTTATTCAGGCACATGGCAGAATTTGGGTGAGTTCTAAGGTTGACACTTGGCAGCAAGGATTTAGTTTCCCATAGACCCCCTTTCCTCTTCCCCTCTGGTGGAATAATAGCCCCTTTGGTTCTCTTTACACAACCATTCTTGGACCATTTTATTATTTATGCACATAATATTTATATATATTCTAAATTAGCATGACAATCCAATCATATAGTCCAAATAAGAATATATACACCATACATGCCTAGTCATTCACTAGTCGGGCCTTGGCCTTGATCTCTACACTAGGAATCCGCACTAGCATATTTACATCATTTACATAATTTTGGTTAAATACATTCTAAGTCAAAACTAGGGGTATTATAGGTTATTCTCAACATTGTGGAGATGATTTTAAAGCCTAATATTAATGTAGTTCTTCATAGTTGTGGGTTTTAGTTGCTTTATGAACTTTGTGTGGATAAGTTAAATGATGCATGGTATGATTGATCTACTTTGTTGTGAGAAGTATGAGTTCTTTCAAAGAACTTGGATACACTTCCAAAACACAACAACAATTAGGTTCTTCGTATTAGTGATCTCCAAGAGAGCATGGCTTCTTGATCCCCTTGCACTAGAGTTATGTGCAAGTGATATGGATGTGATTTCTCATTGTGAAATCTATAGTCATATGATTTCATGGTTCTTTCTCCCAGATTGTCTTGGTGATAGTAGATTGCTTTCTCCAACCTCTAAGATTGAACAAACCTTAAACAAACCAACAATATTTATAAGATGAAGGTGCTATAACTTCTTGAGGTGATTCAATTTTGGCCTCCTCAAACTATTATCAACTTTCCTAAACTAGTGCTGAAGTTTAAAGATGCTTTCTTGGTGGACGAGACACTGGGAAATTTGAAAATAATAGAGAAGGGTGGAGTTTATTATTATTTCAGAGAGGGCGTATCAGTTGATTGATCTTGCTGCTTTTTGGGGTAAGCTTTGGTAGGAATATAGGTGGTCTAGAATACTAAGAAGACTACTTAGATATCTCATTATGCAGTTGTTGTTAATTAAATATCAACCTAAGTTAGTTAGGGTTTTCATCTCAAAGACTTCTTGATATATTATAGTGAATTTTAACTACCTAGTACCTCTTTAAAAGGAGATAGACACAACTGAGTAGCAGTTTCTAATAGAGGCCAGTGGGAGGTATGCTTGAGTATTCTTCAAGTTAATGTTTTTATTAATTTTGCATTAATTTTCCATACATTCTTTTTATACGAGATTTAACAATTTACTTGATAGCAAGGAGCTCTTGAAATTTGCAGGGAAATGGAGAATTGAGCATTCATTTGGTCTTGCTCAAGGTAGATTGCTCATCTTGTTACCATCATTAATTGGAAGGTCCAATTATATTGGTGTTAATCAATGGCTATGTAGGTAGGTAGCAATCATTGAGCTACACTTATTATTTTTTTCAAGTCCAAACTATTACCTCTCCCATTCTCTCTGCAAATTTGATCATATTTGTATGGACTTGTTAACGTTAATTATGGTTTTGGAGTTGTGTCTAGTCCAAAGCTTCGGTGAGCTTTGAAAGAATTGTTTCATTTTTTAAATAAATGGTATATGAGATATCTCAATAACATAATATAAAATAATATTTTATGACTCAACCTCCTATCATTATTTAATACATTTATTTTGCCCATTTTATTTATAATATTATAAAAATGCTCATTGTTTCTTGTTTGGCTTTATTTCAATTTATTTTGATTAAATTGTTTATTTGTTTATTAAAGAACCTTTTTTTTCTTTCCTTTTTATTCATTGTAATAATTGTCTTTTTACTTGCATATCATCAAGAAATAAAATAAATAAATCACTTTGAATTATCCATTTACTTTTTTTCGTTCTTCGTATTTTCTGGTTAGATTTTTGTTTACATTTAGTTAGTGTAATTTACGACTGCACATGTTTTATTTATTTAGATTTTTACGTTGTTTATATTGTAGAAATAGTTTCTTTATTTTAGCATTTATTTTAAAATTTACTTTTAACTTGAAAATATAAAATAAGAAGTATAAAATAAGAAATATAAAAAAAATCAAAAGAGAGAACTATATAAAGGTAGTTAGCCTATTTATATTTGCACATTATTCAAGACTGCCCTTTTACTTCACATACTTTCTCAAATTATTCAACGAAGTAAAGGTTGTGATAATACTCGTATCTCACACGCTTTGTCAGATTCCTTATGAAGGTTAAAGTTGTGATGGCCAAATTACAGCGTTAAACCTAAGATACCATTCCCGCCTCTTCTTGATTAGCCTCATAGGAGGTAAAGTTGTCGATTGCGAAACTTTCTCATTTTTTCGATCAACAACTTTTGGAGACCATGCTGGGGAGGAATGTTCAATAGTTCTTTTCTAGTTTTGATTTAATTCTTTCAATTTTATTCAATAGTGCACTTCATTACACTGCATCATCATGGCCAAACCTAATTTTGATTTTATTATTGATTTCTCTATGGTCGACAGTCCTACTTTTGAAGGTAATTCTTGGAAATCTGTTCACGACCATCTTGATAAATCTCTTCAATTTTGCCTATATGCAGGGGTTCATGATGCCCCTACTTTCGTGGAAAAGCAAAAATATCTTGGTATCCTAATCTTCTATAGGGAGGTATCTTTGCAAAGTTCTTAACTAACATTCCCCATTCGTTTATTCCTAAATGCTTCAAATTTCTAACGATTAATGCCTCTACCCCTCCTCGATATGATTTTGTTGATGGATCCCATGATCAATCAACCTGTAGGATACCGTTAGAGTCCAATCAACAACATGTGGAATCAAGTTCCTTCCTCATAGATCAAGATGATAGTGCATTATCCCGTGACTCACTTCCGAAATATTCAAGAGTTTGCAAGGAGTTATGTTCTAATGTGACCCTTCATGATGCTTTCCCTTTCAAAGATGATTTTTTTTAGGCCAATGTGACACATGACTTTAATCCTTGTTTATACAAACCAATTTCCGTTGACCTTGAGCCTATACCTCATATTTATTACCTTGAGACTTCCAGTCTCTGTTCTAATGACCCCTTTCTTCAAACTTTACTTGATGAGACATTGTTAGGGGATGAATCTCATGAGAAACCAGTTTTGGTTTCAGATCGTATTGTCATTCCCAACTGCTCTCTTTCTGATGATTACTTGAATGTTAAACCATTTTTTAATGAGGGTAAATATTTAGGACATGATCGGTTTCCTTCCAAGCTTCACATTGATGACATAATTGAATATATGTACCAACAATCCTCTAATCAATGGATCACCTTTACCCAATAATGTTAACCTAGGATATTGAGAAGTCAAATCTAATGTCCTTGTTGATAAATTTGATCATGAATCTCTAACTATTTCCCTTGAACATATTTTCAAATTGCCACTTCACGATTAACACACCAATATTGATTTAGGCCCAGCCTTTGATGAGTATCTTTCTAAAGAGCATGAGGCCTCACCTTATAAAGATGACTGTGATGTTCTAGAAATTAATGAAGAGGATTGTTCTCAACATGCACTTGATATTTTCCCAATTCCCTTTATTAAAGGAAATTAGTACAAGAACCTTTGTACATTCTTCAACCCCTCTTCTCAACCACAATTTCATTCTTTTGAGGGTGATGGTCCTAGTTTTAATGTTGAAACCATGGATTTTACCATTCATGAAATCCATATAGACCACTTGAGTGAAAGCATGAAGGTGGTTTGTGTTACCCCTAATGATTAAAATATCCTCGATGTCCCCTCTCATTCCACACACAAACCTTCTCTCATGATCCCCATTGGAACCTCAATTCAAAACCCTATTCATGGTTGTGCTTGGATATGAAATGCAATGCAAATTTTGTTGGTTTCCAGATTATGTGAGACAATGATCATTTTTTCTGGATCCTAAATATAATTTTACATACCTCGCATAATCTTGTTGGTTGGTAGGTTAGACGGTGGTCCTTGCATGATGTTTTTTCACATCAACAACCTTGTAGCTAAGGTTGGAGATGCATTTCTGCACACAAAGTTTCATCCACCTTGAATAGATGCATGCTCTTTCCCCAGTTCTACATAAATGAAATAAAAAACAGAAAAAAGTAAAAAAAAAAATGATTGCTTAGATTTTTGCTTTCTTTCTGTTGGCATGTCTTGGTTTAATTTGAACTAGATTTGTTTTGCATTATTTCAACTACTTTTTGTTGATTTTCTTTTTACCTTTTGTCACTGCCAATTAGACTTAAAAAGGATCAATAATTTGTGGATTAAATGATTTATGCATACTTATCTATTGATTAATCTAATTATGGTGGATACATGCATACATATGACTAAGTTTCCTTGTTGTCTGTTTATGAAACCTTACTTTTTTCAGCCCTTTGTTCATGGAAAAGCAATCGTCCCTTGAAACATTCAAATATTCCCCTTCTCTTCCCTTTTCCCTTGCTTCAGTCCCTAAGTTCCGATCTCTAGCATACATTCCATGGATGCTCAATGTTGTTTAAATTCTTCTTTCAACACACGTCCATGGTGAACACCCATTTTTCAAACCCTACCCAAGTTCTTCTGATCAACATCCAAGACCTTTATTGCTCTTTTGACGTTTGAGACTTACGATCTTTTGACTCTCATACATCTAAATCCTTTAATATATGAAATTAGAGCTTTTATAATCTTGCATGTCATTGTTAGTGACACATATTTATTGGTTGGAAAATGTTAACCACATTTTTGGTCAATGGACATTAGCCGGAAAAGAGTTGCTAGGATTTCCCATGAATTGAATTTTTTGGCATATTCCAAAAATTTACCTCATTGAGAAGTCTTCTCGAACTCTTAAGTTTACGATCCTATCCTAGGTCCCTAACTGCCTCAACGTCGTTTTAAGGTTTCCACCATTTAGGATGTTCTTTGAATTTGGTGAAATGATGGCTAATGGTGTACGAGTTGATGTTTAACGACTCCTATGGTGATGATGGTACCAGTGGTAGTTTATAGATGTATTTAGAAGGTTTTATACAAAAAGATGTTTTATTGGCACTCAACAAGATTAATGTTGGCCTCTAATGTTGCGTTAATTGGTGCTTGAGGACAATCCTCTTCTGCTTATCTTGGCCCCTAATTTTGCATACAATTAACCCCCTCATTCACCACTTTCATTATTGAAATATATATATTTACATTTTTCTTCAAATGTTATTAAATCTTTTCCCATGTGATTCTGCTCAAATGATAAAAGAAAAAGATTTCCTTGGCCCATTTTCTATTGCATTTTCAAACAATATTTTAATTGTATTTCATGCCAAAAATTGGGGCTTTGGATTATCCCTTCCATCCATCCATTTATTCCATGATTTGTTCAAAACACCCCATACACCAATATGCCATACCAAGTGTGAAAGCCATTACCAAACCTATGCAGCAAGTGAACCCTAGGAAGCTCAAGTTGATCCTTATGCACAATGTGTTGCAGTAACCATCTAAGCATCGTATTGATAAATAGGTAATATGATTCCACACCATGCATATGGGATAACTCGTCTACAAGAGGATTCAAAATTATGAGCAACCATTACAACAGTGTATTTTGAAGAAGTTTGGTGACAACAATGACAACGCATTTAAATAAATAGTAACAACAATTTCAAATCTTAGAAATACAATAGAGGAGAAAGAGAAAATCGAACAAAAGGTGCACTTACTCAAATGGTTAATCCTTGATGCAATCTAACACAAAAGAATTTGGACATGCAAGTTGCAACCAAGGCTTCCACAATAAACCAAAGGTCACCAGGCCTTTACATATTGATTACCAAGCAACAAGCCTATATATAATCCTCAATAGACCGTGTTTTTGAAGCACAATCCATGCAATTGGCCATATGTTGTGCCCCTAGAATGAAAATCCTAATGCAACTCATTTTGTTGCAAAACTAAATTGTGAATCAAAATTGAAGAAGCAATCAATACGATGGTATCTACCAGAATTTACATCTTATATGGAGGTGTTTTCCATCTCATAGATGCCTAGCTATGAACCACTCTATAAGAGGTTAGTATAGTACAAATTCATACCCTAACTCGGTGACTTCTACATCGATATCCTTAGTGACTTCTAGGTGTTGAGATAACCATAATTAAGCATATCTGTTATGACTGGAATTCCTTGATGTATGCACACAACTGGTTAAAAATATTCCAAATTTGTACATGTCCTACTTGAGGAAATGTAATTATTCTCACTAAATTTTTTTTCTAAAAAGATCCACAAAAAGAATGGTTCACTTCATTTTTTCATACTCGGGCTGCAGATAACCAAGGGACAACCAACATCAAGGAGACTCAATCCTTCTTTATGCTTCTTACTCTGTCATATTCTTTATCACCACCTAAGAAACCTCCTTGAAACTCAACCTCATATAGTATCTCAAAACAATTATGTACATAGACCTATAGACTTGTAGTGATACACCTATTTTTGAGATCTGACTCCTTCACCCTCCAATTTGTACTAGGAGACCATAAATTGGACCATGACTAATAGGCAGGATGATATTCGGTACCAAATAACTAATTGTATATAGAAATCCATCCCAACTCATGGATTTTCCTAGAAGTAATTGTTATCCATGCTTCAATTTAATTCTAGAAATTTGTAGTGCTACTGTCTTTCTTGAGAAGTCCATAGAGAGAGATTGAAAGATTGAAGTAGTTGTGGAAAACTACCAACATTTCTAATCCAGGTAAGTTGGAGCATGCAAACGAATTTGACAGTATGTAATATAACTTTGAAGATGTTGAAGTTGTAGCGAGAAAAGGTTCCATCTGTGTCTAGAAGATGCCATATGATTCAAGCCTATGGATTTGTGCACAAAGTATAGTCGTCGTGGTCATATTAAGGAACTTATTGGTACACACGGGGTGATTAAGGCTATTTTTGATGGGGCTATTCAACAACACGATATTGTTTACATGAACTTGTATAAATGTGTTTATCCAAAATGACTAGAGAAACATTGCTAGCCATGCTATATCTATAGATTTTGGCTTTTGTTGTGTCATTTAATTTTAGAGAGAACCATTTTGCAATTGTAACAACATTATAGTTGTTTAAGGGTTATTCTCAACATTCTGGAGATGCTTTCAAAGCATAATATTACTGTAGTTCTTCATAATTTTGGGCTTCAGTTTCTTTATGAACTTTGTGTGGACAAGGTAAATGATGCTCGATATGATTGATCTACTTTGTTGTGATAAATATGAGTTCTTTCAAAGAAATTGGATACACTTGCAAGTGAGCAACTTCCAAAACACAACAATAAATAGGCCCTTGTATTAGTGATCTCCAACAAAGAGCATGGATTCTTGAGCTTCTTGAGCTTGGGTTATGTGCAAGTGACATGGATGTCATTTCTCATTGTGAAAGATTTTGTCATATGATTTCATGGTTCTTCTCAATTTGGCCTCATTCATATTAAAGCTATTTGGCCTCTTCTTAATTTTGATGGCTTCCCTAATAAGCTTTGTTAATGCAAATATGATTCTTTGTTTTGTTCTAGTGTTCATCTAGTGCAGAAGGTCAAGCATGATTATGTTTAATATATGTTGCATGTGAGTGCCTCTACCATAGTATGGATTGTTTAATAACCATATCATCATCAAATAATTATCTAAGAGATATCAATAGTAAATGGGAAGTACTATGATGATTAACAATTTATTAAGAAAGATATATTTAATAAAATGGCCCCAACTAGTTGCATTTCAAGCCATTTTGACTCCAAATCGATTGTTATATCCTTATTTTAGGCAAGAAATAACAGGTCAATTTGCATCATTACCAGTAATTTACATACTTATCTTAGCATTCCATGTTGGATTGCTAAAGCCAATAATTTACAAATATCACGAGGTAACTCTGATTTATAGAGGATACTTTGCTATAATTGTTTCATCATAGGTAACCAAGATAATGAAAACAATGTTGTTAATATAATAGAATTTATGTATATTTATGGTACGGGATCCAAGAGAGGCATTAGTAGATAGTAGTACTACAACATAATAGTGCATTTAATATATAGTTAGGTTTTATTATTAAAATAAAGGGGATAACATGGTTAAAGTAATTACCTCCATATTGAATCTTCCAATAAAGAAGACACTCACTATGTAAGAAATAGGTTTTTGGAGATGCTAGAAGTCTCATTTCTACACTCCCTTTTGCATCAAGCCTCCAATGCCTTGACATGGATATGGTCCCTACAACCTTCAACAATTTTTTATTGATATGAACACTTTTAAGATTATTCCACAACATCAACAAGAACTTCATGGATCCTTATAAGAATTCCAATCAAGAGGATGCTTCTCTTGCAGAAGCATCGATGCAATTTTTCTAGCAACAACAACAAATTATTCAACATCGAAATCAACTTCTCTAAGAGCATGCCTAGGTGATACATGATCTAGCTACAAAACTACAAGATTTGAATCTCAACAAGATCACATCTCAGCCAACCTATAGACTGTGTTGGGACTTTCAATTAACCTTGCCACGATTTTTTGGTGCATTTGATGGAAATTGAAACATGTATTTGAATAATATATTTTATAATTTGATGATATCATTACAATGATAGTTGGACGATTTATATAAGGCATGATAGTTTGAAAGAACATGTATTTTAATAGGCACATCATATAGTATTTAACAACTAATTATTGATTAACTTAATACTACTAATAAAATAATATAAATAATAATGTTAATATAATTTTAGATATATTACAAGTCATCTTGCCTTGAAAAGATTTGTGCTCGAAGATTGGATTTGGATGAACTAAGTGTGACTTCAGGGAGGATTCTAAACTTGATGAGATACTTAGTGACAAGTGAACTTTGTTAAATAACTTATCTCGAATGATAGTATCACGATTCAATAGTTTTTAAAACAACTGGTCACATTTCCATTCATATTTATCCATGCACGGTGTGCACAAGATTCCATTGATAAAAATGCAATGACTATGTGGCCAATGATTCTCACAAGGATGCTTGCAGGGGATACCCTTTTGAATTTCCAATTTGGAATTTTCATGATGAACTTGCATCATCATGTTGATCTTTGATATTTTTGCATGCTTTTCTATGTCAGTATTCTCTAGTTGAGATATGGATTCTTTAATTATGACTGATGGATCTTCAAATGATCTAGGAGGATCTCCCAAATGACCAAAAATAAAATTCTTCAAATGCTGAAAAGGAACACACCGTTTCATAGATCTCACTGATATATTTTCGGTGACACTCGTTTCATAAAAAACGGACTCCGGATGCAAAAGATATCGCGTTCTGAAATTTTTGTAAATAGGCAAAAAGGCAAAAATGCGGTGCCACGTGGCACCATTAAAAGGGTTACACTTGTCCTGTATGATGCTGATTGGCACACCCATAGAGCGCCATGTGGTAGGTTGCAGGTGACTTGGCAGATGAGTTGGAGGCTACGTGTACCTCTCACCATGTGACACTTGGAAGGATTATTGTACATGTGGCAGGAATGTGGACCAATCAAAGGCCACCATGTGGTAGTCCGACTGGCCACACTATGGTTTTTGTTATAAAAAAATATGGTGGGTAGGGGGTTGAACCCCTGACCTCTCGCTGGCTCCAAATCTCTATTTCCAACGTCCGTACCTTTCCCTCGCTATGTTACTTATTTAACACAGAATCCAATATCCTATATAAAGGTGAAAGGTTTATAATTTGGATAGAGCGGTGGGCCCTCAGCCCCATGATATGTTTTTCTATATATATTTCAATCCACATAGCCAACAGTGGGTCCAAACTAATATCCATGGAACTATATAATCAAACCATATGTTATATGTGGTATGCCATATATATTTTCCACAAAAAACGGAGGCCCGTGGGTTAGATCCCAGGACCTCCGTCGAAGCAATGCAACATGTTACCAATGGGATACAACCCTATGCCTTGAACCATATTCTGTTAATATTTTTAAAAGTTTGAAATCAAATTTGAATCCAAAAATGGGCGTGCTCCACGAGTGCCAAAACAACCATGCCCACGCTATTCAAACCATGGTTTTGGACCTCGACTAGTATAGTTAGTGGCATGCATGAATCCCAATGTCTCCATAGTTCCCAAGGAGGGAATCCATATAGCCCTCACAACGTAGGAAGGATTGATCTCGAACTACGTGCCAGGGGAGGTCCCAGGAAAAGTATCGGGTGTTTATACTCAAAATTCATAATTTTCCCAGATAGATGCAATGGTGTAGTTTGCTTTTGTAGCAAACAATCATACTTCCAGAGTGTCCTCAACATTGATGTAATTTGCATCTTTTGAAGAAATTAATAGAAATGGTATCAATGGAAGGGGCTCAGAGACGTAGTCCTTTATGGGCGAACTCCATTATCAGTTGTTGTCTTCATATTATTATTTGCATTATTTTTACTTATGTGCTCTTTTAAAAAACATTGTCATTTTGAATCCTTTTTCAATAGTTAAAATATTGAAGCATTCATAGATAATTCATGGTTAATTGAAAGATCCTACAAAATTCATATCATGTTTGGTATTAGAGCCAAGTTAATCAAAGAATTGTGAGTGTGAATGATTACTAGGGCTAAGCTTAAAGTAGGTGAAGGAGAGCTTGTGCCTTTCAATCCAGAGATTGGACATGCAACTTGAAGGAAGAAAATGGAAGATGAAGATGCTCATTCAGAACATGATAAGGATTTCCATAAATATTTCTAGTGGATGTTAAATATGGTAGAGAAATTTTTTGCATATTATCAAGAGAGATCGGAGAAGAAGGAAAAGAATAAGGCAAAAGCTGAGGACAGTGCTTCAGTGAATCGGGGAAATGGAGGAGGCCTTCCTGAACCTCCATCTTCACCTTCAAGTCAGGTTCAAGTTCTAGTTTTGCTGCTTCTTCTCATTCTCATCATTCTAAAGATCATCATAAAGATGTTGCTAATATGCCATTATTAAATCTTGATGTAAAATTTGATTTACCTATGTTAACCAAGAACTTAACGTTGAAAAATTGGATAACTGGATTAGAAAAATTGAAGTATATTGCAAGATCTAGAAACTTGTAAGTGATGAAGCAAAAATCCAGTTGGCCACCCTCTACCTTTGTGGCACCACTCTCATATGGTGGGAGATAAAAACTCAAGAGGATCTTATTACTAAAGGTAAAATTATTTCCTCATGGTATGAATTTACTGTAGCTTTGAAAAAATAGTTCTATTCATTGGATTATATGCAGCAGGCTCTGATGGACTGGCATAATTTCAGACAAGGCAAGGGTCAGAATGTGCAAGAATACACACAAGATTTATGGAAGAGGTCCTTAGTGCTAGGTATACCTATTTATACTCAAGAGACACTTCTTAAATTCATAGGAGGATTGCATAGGTACTTAAGACATACAATTCTTATGTTCAATCCGACTAACCTGGATGAAGTGTGTGTTCAAGCCACCGATATCGAATCTAGGGGGAAGAACAATTTTGATAATTTTTCTAAGAATTTTCAAGCCAAGTGGAAACAAGTTCAAAGGTAAATGGAAAGGCAAGCAGACAATTACCGTGAAGAAAAGAGGAGATAATCCCACATGCACGCATTGTTAGAAAAAGGGTCATGATGTATCAAAATGTTGGAAGCTTCATCCAGAACCCAAGCTAGAAAATTTTTAGAACAAAGATCAGAAGACTACAACCACTCTCCAACATGATTTGGGATTAGACTCTGGAGATGAGACAAAAATTGTAGCCATGGGATTACAAGGTAAATCTACTTCTGATTATGTCTCAAACGTTGAACATGTTCATGATGAAAATAAAAGGAGTGAGTTATTTCACAAGGGTGATTTATAAGCATACTAAAATTGATACTTTATTTGATAGTGGATCACAAGCTAACTTGATTTCAGAAGAGATATTTAAAAATCTTGGTTTTCAAACTAAGTCACACCCAAAACCATATCCACTTGGTTGGGTATGTGAAAATGCACAACTACAAGTTACTAAGAAGTGTAGATTTAGGTTTGCAATAACTTTTGGATTTATGGATGAAGTTGATTTGGATGTGGTCCCATTGGATATCTATGGTATTGTATTAGGTAGCCCTTATATTTATGACGTGAAAACTGTTGAAATATTGTAACTTCAAAGAATATTATATTTGTATATTATTTATTCCGGAGATGTTCCATACCTCCGATGTGATTATACTATAAATTCGGAGATGTTTATTCCTCCGAGTTGGGTGTGGTAACTAGGGTTATTAGACCCACCATGTGGGGGTCGGCCTAGTCAGTTATAATGGGGTATTTAACCTAATGGTTAAATACGAGCCTACATGTACTTGTGTAAAATACATATCAGAGTAGTGCATAAATAGAGGAGGTGTGTTCCTCATTTGATACACTCACACACTTGAGGATAGCGCACTTGTGGAGGAGAGGTCTGCTATTGTGGAGGAGGAGATCATGTCTCAGGGTTTCATCTTTGTATATTGCTGGTCATCTATATTGAGGAAGCTTTGCTGGGTTTTCTACCCCATGAGGGTTTCCCAGGATAAATCTCTGTCTCTTGTGTTTATGCTATGCTTGTTGTTTCTTCAGTGATCCTGTATATGCTATTATTGTGAAATGGAATGTAATGCTGCTATTTTCTGTCTTAGCATATTGAATTTTAACATGGTATCAGAGCTAACCTGAAGGAAGACAAGGTATGGCACTAAAGACACTTGCTTTACTTACGACAATTTGAAGGTTAGGGTTTTACATAGCAAAAACCAGTCATTGTAGCACTTTCGCTATAAATCCGTTTTGGCGAAGTTTTCGGATCTGAAATTGTTACAGGATGACGATTAAATCTCCAGGTACCTTGTGTCCAAAGGAAAACCTCTAATTCGTTGTACTTTGTGATTTATGATCTGTACAATATAGGGTTTCTGCCTCTTCCAGATCTGAGTCAAAATCAGGTGACCTTGGGAAAAAGGTCATATCTTTGGCTAGGAAGCTCCAAATGAAATTTAGTAAAAAGTGACAGGTAGTACACAGTCTCTACTATATCAGAAAACTTTTTTAGAGGCCGAAGTTGAACCAGTGACACGTGGCACTCCGTACAAGTTCTCCCTCCTGTATTATCCCATAAACAGGTCATGTTGCGACACTTGGCATAAATCTCTCTCAGAGAGTCCAATTGAGGTCAGACCTGTCAGGATGGAAAGATAACAGGACGAGCTACCTCAGAAAATTTTTTCAGAGGCCGAAGTTCAAAAAGTGACACGTGACACGCCATACAAGTTTGCTCTTCTGTTTTATCCCAAAACAGGTCACGTTGCGACATTTGACATAGCTCTCTCTCAGAGAATCCAATTGAGGTCAGACCTGTCAGGATGGAAAGATAACAGGTCAGGCTATCTCAGAAAACGTTTTCAGACCTTGTGGATTGAAAAGGTTGGAGTTACACCAGAAACAATCAGGTACATATTTCTGTCAAAACATAATTATTTTTGAGTACCTTCATTCATGGCTTCCGGAATTTAGGGCTTTGAAGAAAGTTGGAATTTTTGTAAACGGAGACCACGGCTGAATGATACTCATCAAAATAGAAATTTAGAGACCAAGATCAGATTTTTTGGTTGGGCAGAAGGCCGGGCTTGATCAAACCCTAGTTCGGGACTTTGATCAGAAAAGTGGAAAATTAGGGCTTCTGTAAAAATGGGAATTTTTGAAATCTGTGACCATGGCTGGAAGCTCCTCAGAAAAATAGAAGCTTAGAGCTTTGGATCAAACATTTTGATTGGGAAGAAGAGTGGGATTCACCAAACCCCAGTTCAGGGTCACGTCCAGTGAATCCGGAAGTTTCAAAGGCAAAATTGAGAAGTGAAACTTTGTAGTTTTCAAATTCTGAATATATCAGTTTGATCAGCTCATCAAGGTGCATATTTCTATCCTTTCGGAAGTTTGAAATTCAAAGTTTGAATTTTTGGGGTTTCTCTGACAAACCCATATCCAGCTCCAGGTCCAGTTCTTGCAAATCAAGTGGATAGGGTTAATCCTAGAAGAAGATGGATTGGTCACCTGCATAAGTGAAGGAGTTACTGTTTCAGAGGGAGATGAGGCTAAGGCTTTACATAAGGAGATTACAAGCGATCTTGACAGGTATGACTCATCGAGGTATGTTTTGAGATTTGTTCATGATTAAGTTTATGGTATGTTTGTCTTCATGTTATTACGGTTAGTACAATCTTGATTTTAGATTTGTTGTATCACCTTAACAAAATTATGAATGCATGATAGAAGATATTCATTGGTTAGGGTGTTGACACTTATGATTGTACTAATGCATTATGATGTTGTGTGAGGTTGATGTTGTCTACTAACAAGATACAGGTACATCACAAAAGACAAATCAGGCTCCATGACCATGAAAACATGAAGACAAAGACTCATCCATAATCTTTGTTCTACTTACGAGGTATGTATGACTTTGTTATATTATGCTTAACCTATGAGACATGCAGGTTCTGGCTCAGGATCTCTAAATCATTGAAGAGATTGTTTAGGTATGTTGTACATAACCAAGTAGGTATACTAATCCAGGTATGTTTCCCATGAATCTTACCTTGTGTTAGGATCCCTTATATAAGTATACTTGGAATGATTGGTTATGCTTATTCATAAAGTTAGTAATCAAGGGATTATGCATATTATATCTTTTATCTTGATTGATGATATGCATGAGTAAAAGAAGACTTCCCTGAAATCTTGAATACTAATGTTTATTAATCATGACTATACATTTTCAAGATTATGTTTTTAGAATATACTAATGAGTGTATGTTTGTGTATGAGATCATGAGGATGACTCTTGAGCATGCACAGTGGTACAGAATGAATAGAAGTTCAAAAGACATACAGAAGATCAAGCGGGAGGCAGCCACACAAACATAAAAGATAAGTATTTGAGTTGTTATTTGAAATAGTAATGATATTGCCTGTAATAGGTTGTATGCATATTTGTATTCCTATAATATATCATGCTGAGTGTAAATATTCATAGAACATTGAACAATATACTACTAATATGCATATGATTGGTAAGTTGGACAAACATTCCATTGTTGCTTGTCTAGAATGAAACCTCTTTGCTGACATGCTGAGAGTTGTGCACACTCTCGATAGTATGTTCTGGTAGAGATGGAAGGCATCTAGATAGCCACTGTATGCATACAGGATATGGGAAAGTGTTGTGCCAAAGTATTGGTCAAAATAGTTGCATCACTATGTAAATGATATCTGTATGCATAATAGGTTATCATGTCAATATGATTTGATGATTATGAAGTATTACTAATCATGTACTTAATTTTGATTTGTAGGAAAGGTCATGAAGAATGATGGACACCATACAAGTGGTGGATGTTCAAACAAGAAGATTTACAAATCAAACAAAATATAGAAGGCTCATGGCTAGAAGATTCTCTTAGAAAGGGGAAGAGAATCACGACAAGATGTTTGCTCCAAGTATGGTGTAATTAAAGAAGAAGTGTGAATCAGGTTCTGTATAGGTACCTAGGATCGATAATAAATTGATAAGCTTAATGATCACCATGGGTGATGTGGATCTCAACCTTTGCTACAAGGTTGAATATGATTTCTATACACAAATGACATGGATGCAAGAAGGAACTCACCACAGAGTTCGAATGATATTAAGGCTCATATTAGTAGACCCATCTAACGAGATATGGCACAGATAGATATGCAGAAGGTCATTCAATGCAGAAATGAAAATGAAAGATCTCAAATTGACGCTTTACTTCCTAGGTCTGGAAGTATGGCAAGGCTCAGAAGGAATATTTCTCAACCAGGGAAATTATGATGAGAAATATGACTTGAGGTGTTGGAATGGCCACTCTTATGGATTCCAACTTGAAGCTGTTAGGGGATAACTCATCAGAGTTAGTGGATATAACTCTGTACAGTCAAATTATTGGGTCATTGATGTATCTAACATATACTAGATTAGATATATGCTTTGTTGTGAATACCTTGAGTCAGTATCTAGTGGAAACTAGATGTTTTCACCTGATAGTTGCAAAGCATGTGATGAGGCACCTAAAGGATACGATAGACTTTGATCTGTGCTATCTTGGAGATCATGACTTCAGATGGCTACTCAGATGCTGATTGGGCAGAAAGTGTATCAGACAAGAAGAACACATCAAGAGGATGTTATTGTCTAGGATTAGCCATGATCTCGTGGTTTAGCTGGAAGCAGTCTAGTGTGGCTCTCAGCACAAGCAGAATATATGGCTGTTTGCTCTGCTAGTTGTGAAGAAGTTTGGCTTCAGGATTGTTTGACTTAGAGATAGAACCAACCGTGATCCTATGTGACAAATAGAGTTGTATCAAGATGACATAGAATCCAGTGTTCCATGATAAGTCAAAGATCATAGGGATCTAACAAGATATGACACAGAAAGGAACTATAAAGTTTGAATTCGTAACAGGTTACCGATGTACTAACCAAACCTCTACCTCGAGTGAAGAAGTTACCAACATACTAACCAAGCCTCTGTCTCGAGTGAAATTTGAATACTTTCGAGACAAGCTTGGTGTAGCTCAAAAGGACCCTCCTCGAAAGGGGGAGTAGTATAGTCACTGATGATGAGATTGTCTCATCGAACAACAAGGTCGATGATGAGGTAACCTGTTCTCTACACCTAGATACTTAGAAATATTTAGATTTAGGACTCGTATACTTAGAATACTTAGTTTTACTTATACATGCTTTTGATGTTATATGTATTGGTGAGAATACATGCTTTTGATGATAAGATGTATTGGTAAGAATACATACTTTTGATGACACATGTATTGATTAATGTACGTGTATGGTTGAGGATACTTGTACTTGTATTGATGAGAATACATGTGGGGATTGTATCATCCTTGAACACATGTTCTAAAGTGAGCCGTAGACGTATGGTCTCCGAAAATGAAGTCCTTAGTGGACAAGTAGGGATTGTATCATCCCTGGACTTCGGTCCCTGAATAGATCCGTAGACGTATGGTCTCCGAAAATGAAGTCCTTAGTGGACAGGTAGGGGATTGGATCATCCCTGGACTTTCAGTCCTAAAGAGAGCCGTAGACGTGAGGTCTCCAAGAATGAAGTCCTTAGTGGACAGTTGAGGGGATTGGATCATCCCTGGACTTTCAGTCCTAAAGAGAGCCGTAGACGTGAGGTCTCCGAGAATGAAGTCCTTAGTGGACAGTTGAGGGGATTGGATCATCCCTGGACTTTCAGTCCTAAAGAGAGCCGTAGACGTGAGGTCTCCAAGAATGAAGTCCTTAGTGGACAGTTGAGGGGATTGGATCATCCCTGGACTTTCAGTCCTAAAGAGAGCCGTAGACGTGAGGTCTCCGAGAATGAAGTCCTTAGTGGACAGTTGAGGGGATTGGATCATCCCTGGACTTTCAGTCCTAAAGAGAGCCGTAGACGTGAGGTCTCCGAGAATGAAGTCCTTAGTGGACAGTTGAGGGGATTGGATCATCCCTGGACTTTCAGTCCTAAAGAGAGCCGTAGACGTGAGGTCTCCGAGAATGAAGTCCTTAGTGGACAGTTGAGGGGATTGGATCATCCCTGGACTTTCAGTACTAAAGAGAGCGGTAGACGTATGGTCTCCGAGAAGTGGGGATTGTATCATCCCTGGACTTAGGTCCCTGAATTGATCCGTAGACGTGAGGTCTCCGAGAAGTGGGGATTGTATCATCCCCGGACTTAGGTCCCTGAATTGATCCATAGATGTGAGGTCTCCGAGAAGTGGGGATTGTATCATCCCCGGACTTAGGTCCCTGAATTGATTCGTAGATGTGAGGTCTCCAAGAAGTGGGGATTGTATCATCCCCGGACTTAGGTCCCTGAATTGATCCGTAGACGTGAGGTCTCCGAGAAGTGGGGATTGTATCATCCCCGGACTTAGGTCCCTGAATTGATCCGTAGACGTGAGGTCTCCGAGAAGTGGGGATTGTATCATCCCCGGACTGCGGTCCCTGAATTGATCCGTAGACGTATGGTCTCCGAGAAGTGGGGATTGTATCATCCCCGGACTTCGGTCCCTGAATTGATCCGTAGACGTATGGTCTCCGAGAAAGCGATTTTTGATGTGGTTACTTGTATCGGTAGGATACTTGTATTGATGATGTGGTTACTTGTATCAGTAGGATACTTGTATTGATGATGTGGTTACTTGTATCGGTAGGATACTTGTATTGATGATGTGGTTACTTGTATCGGTAGGATACTAGTATTGATGACGTGGTTACTTGTATCGGTATGGATACTTGTATTGATGATGTGGTTACTTGTTTCGGTAGGATACATGTATTGATGGCATGATTACTTGTATAAGTATGGATACTTGTACTGATGATATGTATACTTGTATTGGCATGAATACTTGTACTAATGATGTGGATACTTGTATTGTTATGGATACCTGTGTTGATGACGATGCTGACGATCGTGTGATTACGATACTGATGATCGTGTGATGACGATGCTGATGATCGTGTGATGACGATGCTGATGATCATGAGATGATGATGCTGATGATCGTGTGATGACGATGCCGATGATCGTGATGACGATGCTGATGATCGTGAGATGACGATGCTGATGATCGTGAGATGACGATACTGATGATCGTGTGATGACGATGCTGATGATCGTGAGATGACGATGCTGATGATCGTGTGATGACGATGCTGATGATCGTGTGATGACGATGCTGATGATCATGTGATGACGATGCTAATGATCGTGAGATGACGATACTGATGATCGTGAGGATCCATATGTTGATGTTGTTGTAGTTGTTCGAGTGCTGCAGAAGATAAAGACTCAGTACTGAAGATGTTGATGTTCCAGTAACTGCTTGAGTTACTGATGATGTTGAGAAAGCTTCCAATGATTTATAGATGTATCATGTATGATGTTGATGACTCCTTGCTCGTGTAGATACTGTTATAATATCCTTCTCGTTAAGGGGGAGTGTTGAAATATTGTAACTTCAAAGAATATTATATTTGTATATTATTTATTCCGGAGATGTTCCATACCTCCGATGTGATTATACTATAAATTCGGAGATGTTTATTCCTCCGAGTTGGGTGTGGTAACTAGGGTTATTAGACCCACCATGTGGGGGTCGGCCCAGTCAGTTATAATGGGGTATTTAACCTAATGGTTAAATACGAGCCTACATGTACTTGTGTAAAATACATATCAGAGTAGTGTATAAATAGAGGAGGTGTGTTCCTCATTTGATACACTCACACACTTGAGGATAGCGCACTTGTGGAGGAGAGGTCTGCTATTGTGGAGGAGGAGATCATGTCTCAGGGTTTCATCTTTGTATATTGCTGGTCATCTATATTGAGGAAGCTTTGCTGGGTTTTCTACCCCATGAGGGTTTCCCAGGATAAATCTCTGTCTCTTGTGTTTATGCTATGCTTGTTGTTTCTTCAGTGATCCTGTATATGCTATTATTGTGAAATGGAATGTAATGCTGCTATTTTCTGTCTTAGCATATTGAATTTTAACAAAAACACTATTTTACAGAGAAGAGAACAAGTATCATCTTACTAAGGATGGTGTTTAGTACATTGTTCGAGCTCACCGTATGAAAACTAATCTATCTTTGGTTTTTGCAAGTCAAATGAAGAGATTAGTAAATGCTAGTAAATTTTTTTTTCTCATGATTGTTAAAGCTAAAGATGTTGATAAGACTGATGCTTTTAAAGGTTGTGATCCTAAGCTTAAAAATGAATTGGTTAAGGTTGTTGGTAAGTATGATGCAATATTACAGGAACCTAAAGGATTACCTCCTAAAAGGGAAATGCAACATGATATCCATTTGCAGCAGGATGCTCCTCTTCCGAATATTGGTATGTATTGATATTTAGTAATAAAAAATGCGGAGATCAAGAAGCAGGTTCAAGAGCTGCTCGAGAGAGGGGACATTCGACCAAGTTCCTCTCCATGTGGTTCACCGATTGTTTTGGTACCAAAGAAAGATGGTACATGGCGGATGTGTGTGGAATACAGAGCTTTGAACATAATCGCGGTAAAGAATCGATATCCTCTCCTATGTATTCATGATATTTTGGATCAGTTAAAGAATGCAGTTTATTTCACTAAGTTGGACTTGATAAGTGGTTACCATCAGATTAGAATCCATGAAAATGATATTTGGAAAATTGCTTTTAAAACTAAATAGGGTTTGTATGAATGGTTGGTTATGCCTTTTGGGATTTGTAATGCTTTTGCAACCTTCATGCGGGTTATCAATGATGTAATTAGGCTATTCATTGATGACTTTGTAATAGTCTACTTAGATGACATTCCCATATTCAGTCAAACTTGGGAAGACCATACCAAGCATGTTAAGCAAGTCTTAGATGTCTTAGCAAGGGAGAAATTGTGTTTGAAGATGTGCAAATGTGAGTTGGGGAATACATATTTGGTTTATTTAGGACACATTGTAGGGGATGGTTAATTGAGGATTTATCCCTATAAAGTTGAGGTAATTCATAATTGGTCCAAGACTAATAATGTAACATAAGTTAGAAGCTTACTGGGAGCAGCCCAATACTTGAGGAAGTTTATTGCTAAATTCTCATTCATTGCTTCTCCTTTATGTGCTTTGACAAGTGTGAAACGGGTCTTTCGATGGGGATGAAAAGAGAAAAAATCCTTCGATACTTTGAAGGAAAATATCAGTAAAAATATAGTACTTGCACTGCCATATCTACAACATCAATTTGAAATTGAAACTGATGCAAGTGGTTATGCCATGGGGGAAGTCTTAATGCAACATAAGAAACCAATTTTCTATCATTATGAAATATTCTATAAAGTAGTAACTAATTATCCCACATATGATAAAGAGTTGTATGCATTAGTACAAAGTGTGAAGAAGTGGAAACATTATCTAATGGGTAAAGAAACAATCATACATATTGATCATCAACCATCATAATATCTTCAATAACAAACTAAGCTACACAAATCAAGACATTTTAGATGGATGGGTTTTCTACAAGAATTTCACTTAGTCATCGATTATAAAAAGGGAATTCATAATAAAGTAGTAGACATGTTATCAATACCTCCAATCAATGCATCTGTTATCTTGCAAAATAGTCCATTGGATCATGAGTCATGACAGTTACATTGAACAATATGCTCATGATGAAGACTTCAAAGATGTGTATGAATCTTTAATGCATGGGACACAAACTGAAGAATTGGACCCTCATGTTCATGATAAGTTGTTATATCATCTTGGAAAAATTTGTATTCCACAAAGTGAAAGAGTTAATGTAATTAGAAAAGCTCGTACTTATATTATATCTGGTCACTTTGGTGTAGGGAAGACAATAGCTTAGCCTTAGATGAATGAAAATGTATCTAAATATGTAAAGGGATGTGTTATGTGTGCTACACATAAGGAAAGTAACATAAAATTGGGTTTGTACACTCCACTCTCCGTACCTTCTTGTCCACGGTAAAGTGTGTCTATGGATTTTGTGGGAATCATGGTTTCCTATGTTTAGGAAAGGTCATGATTACTTGTATGTGGTTGTGGATAGGTTCAGTAAAATGTGCATCTTAATGCCTTGTAAAAAGTAGGCCACAACAGAGTTGACTGCTCAGTTATTCTTCCATAATGTTTGGGTTCATTTTGGGTTACCCAATTCTATTGTATCTGATCGGGACTCCCGCTTTGTTGGGAAGTTTTGGTCAAATTTGTGGGAACTTATGGACACTAAGTTGAAAAGGAATAACACTTTTCATCCACAAACTAAAGTAATCAACAACATAGTGGTACATCTACTCCGAGGATATTGTTGTAAGCATCCTAATATTTGGGATGAACAATTGCATTATGTAAAACATGCCTACAACTGTGCCATACACTCTTCTACACAAAGGTATCCATTTGAGACATGTTTTGGATACTTGCCAAAGTCTCCTTTAGACTTTGTTTATGGGAATGATTATGTGGAAGATGGACAATTTTATGCCAACAAGGCATTGAAGTTCATCCAACAGATCCAGTTTGTACACCATGCAGTACAAGAACAATTAGATAAGAGACAAGCCAAGTAAAAGACAAGGCATGACAAGCATCGAGCGGATTATCATTTTCAAGACGGTGATCAAGTTTGGCTTCATATCAGCAAAGACCGACTTAAAGGTGAAGGTAAAAACCTTAAACCTCTCAGGTATGGACCCTTCACAATTTTGGACAAAGTTAGTAACAATGCTTTCCGATTAAATTTGCCTCCATATATGCAAATGTATTCCGTAGTGAATGTGGAGAACTTGAAATTGTATGAGCCTCCCATGATCATGGATCAAGATGAGAATGCACATGTTCCTTCTGTTGATGAATTTGCTCCTGAGTATCTTGATGAGTTACAGGAAGACATCATTCTTGACAGGAGGATAAGGAATTCATGAAGAGGAGATGTGGAATATCATCATGTGTGTCTTAAAGGAATGCATCCAAGCAAAGATCGATGGATAGAAACCAGAAAGGTGAGGGAGTTGTACCCTCACTTGTTTGTTGAGTAATTTTAGGCTTTTGGTGGTCCAAAATATTCCAGTGGGGAGGTTTGATCCAGGAGGATCTCCCAAATGACCAAAAATCATAGTCTTCAAATGCTGAAAATGAACACACAGTTTCATAGAGCTCTCCGAGAGCTCTCTGGCAACTATCATTTCATTAAAAATGGACTTCGGATGCAAAAGATATCGCGTTCTGCAAAAAGGAAAAAATGGGGTGAGATGGGACACCACTGAAAGTGTGACATGTGGCATGTACGATGCTCATGTGGTACAACCACAGAGTGCCATGTGGTAGGTTGCAGGTGACTTGGTAGATGAGTTAGAAGCTACGTGGACCTCTCGCCATGTGACACTTGGCAGTATTATTGTACATGTGGCAAGAACGTGGACCAATCAGAGGCCTCCATGTGGTGGTCTGATTGGCCACACTATGGTTTATGTTATAAAAAAATTTGGCAAGTAGGGGGATCAAACCCCTGACCTCTCGCCGACTCCAACGCCCTATTTCCAAAGTCCCTACCATTCCACCACCATGTTACTTGTTTAACAGAGGATCCAATATCCTATATAAAGTTGAATGGTTTATAATTTGGATAAAGGGGTGGGCCAAGGGCTTAGCCCTCAACCCCATGATATGCTTTCTATATATATTTCAATCCACATAACCAATGGCGGGTCCAAACTGAGATCCATGGAACTATACAATCAAACCATATGTTATATATGGTATGCCATATATATTTGCCACCAAAAACGGAGGCCCGTAGGTTTGACCCTAAGACCTTCGTCCAAGCAATGCAACATGTTACCAATGCGCTACATCCCTATGCCTTGAACCGTATTCTGTTAATATTTTTAAAAGCTTGAAATTGGATTTGAATCCAAAAAGGGGCACGCTCCATGGGATCCAAAACAACCATGGCCACGCTATTTAAACCATGTTTTGGACCCTGAGTGATACAGTTGTTGGAGGGCATGTATCCCAATGTCTACATAGTTCCCTAGGTGGGAATCCATACAGTCCGTACAACATAGGAAGGATTGATCTCAAACTACGTGTCAAGGGAGGTCCTAGGAAAAGTATAAGGTGTTTATACTCAAAAGTCACATTTTTGCGAGACAATCGTAATGGTGAAGTCTGTTTTTGTAGCAAACAATTAGAATTTCAGAGTGTCCTCAACATCGATGTAATTTGCAACTTTTGAATCAATTAATAGAAACGGTCTCACTGGAAGGGGCCCGGAGACGTAGTCCTTTATGGACAACTTTATTATCAACTATTGTATTCAGATTATGGTTTACATCTCTTTATTTGCATTCTTTTTACTTATATGATCTTTTAAACAAATTTGTCATTTTGAAGCCTTTTTCAAGAGTTAAAATATTGAAGCATTCACACAAAATTCATGGTTAATTAAAAGATCCTGCAAAATTTAGATCATCAAACATTGTTGAATCTTTAATTTCACTCGTCATGGTCTCCTTATCTAATAAGATCTTCTTCAATTGTTCCTTGGCATCCTTCTATTCTTGTGATTCTTGATCATATTGAGTTGTGATATTGTGTAGATCATTTATATCTTCACGTGTCTCATAATCTAATGGGTTTTAGTCTTCTACATTATCGCAATTAGGATCATCTTCACTACCTTTATTTACATGAGTGTACTCTTCTACAAATTCATCAATATTTTGTGCTTAATTATTATGATCCTTGAGATCGTCATCTTCTTTACAATTGATATGACATCATGTTCAACAATGTTCAATGCATCAGTATCTTTGGTTTCATTATTGTCATTATCATCAATTTCTTCTCCAAATTCACCTTGATATTTCACATTTTGGACTTTATTCTTGTCCTCTACATCTTTCTTTTCATTGTCATCAATATCGTCTTCCTTATAATGTTTTTTTATTTGGATTGGAATCCTAGTATGGCTTTTGATTCGTCTTTGCTATGGAGTTTCATTAGAAATTTTTATGGATTTTATAGCTGGATCCTTTATGCGATTTATTTCTATTCCTTGTAATAAATTGCACATAATAGTGATAGAATATTTATTGATTTTTGGTATGTGTGCATATTTATGACCTGGCATCGAATTTGAAGTATTATGTATAAAACGTTGGTTCATATGCCTCCCTGTATCTGAGGATGTGATACTTTTGTGAGGGGGAGTATAAGTATTTGGTTGTTATGATTTTTGCTTTTCTTATGTCCTGTGTTGTGGCGATCCTTTATTGAGGAGGGACATAAGTAGATGGTCTATATGGTTTGTCTTCTGGCTTCCTGTCTTCTACAACATTGAGTTGAGGACCCTTCAACAATCCAGTCACCATGTGATGAACAAAAAATATAATAAATAAACATTAATAATAATAATAAATTAATAATAATAAATTAATAATAATTAAATAAATTAATAATTAAATAACAAATAATTAATGAAGAGACAGCTTGATGAAAGGTTATGCCTCTTTATGAAAGGGCACCTTGCATGGCTATATATACAAGCCCTTATTTGTAATCTATAATATTCATCATATATTATTTCATATATTTTACTCATTTATTACTATGGCTTATTTGATTTTCCAAGTATTTTGGTAATCCGATTGTGAATGAACTATTGTTCGGCTCATTTGGTACCAGAGCGTGGATTCCGACTTCTAGCCAAAATTATCAAAGTTTCTTTGAATTTAGGTCTTTGACTTGGATTTGGATTTCAGCCAGTAAATTTGGAGTTCCTCTAAGAAAAGGTCTTTGACCACATCAAGGAAAAATGAAAAAGGGGAAAAAAGAAAAATAAGTAAAAACAAAAGAAAGATATTTACCCTCCTAAAAAAAAGACAAGAGAAGAAAAGAAGAAGTATAAAACAACATGTAGTTTTAAAGAAAACAACATGTAGTTTTAAAGAAAACAACACGTAGTTTTAAAGAAAACAACACGTGGTTTTAGAGAAAAGCAGCACTTGGTTTTATTTGGTGAAATCAAATCGTAAATTCAAGCACTATTTTGTGTAGATTCATAACACTTGGGAGAACACTAAATTAAGTGGAAGTAATATAATAAGAGGAATTTAAAAACATATTACGTAGAAGTAATATAAATAAGAAAAACATTTACAAAAGGATCCAAAAGTAAATTATTTAATAAAAAGAGTGATACAAGGAGAAGTTCAAGATTATAAGAAGTTCACTATTCCTGCCATAAATATTTAATAATAATTTATTATTAAATATTTTAATAATTATTATTATTATATAGTTTTTAATACTATTTAAACATATATAATAAGAATAATATTATTTTTATTCAACTTTTAATAATAGTAATAATAATAATTATTTTAATAATTGTATTTATTATAATTTTTATTTTATAAAAAAAATAGAGACAAAAGTCAACATCAAAGAATGAATTACAAAAATACCATTTATCGCCAAAGAATTCAAAGACCATTTGTCACTAAAGAAGACTATAACGTCCTCACCCCCCTCGGTTTCCTTTAGAGGTGATGGGGGAGCTCCTTAGAAACAACTTGCTAATTTTTTTTCCAAACCATGTACTTTCGCAAAGCTGCAATAACTTCAATCCACAATCCACAAGTCGAAAGTCGGAACTCAAAATACATAACGTTGAAGAAATACGCCTCTGACTTCCGCAATCCGCATCTGCAGTGCGGGAGTCGAATGTTGAAACTGCAAATACACAACATCGAAGAAATACGCCTTTGACTTCTGCAATCTGCATCCGCAGTGCGGTAGTCGGAAGTTAGAACTCAAAATACACAACTTCAAATATTTACGCCTCTGAATTCCACAAACCGCAATCCGTGATGCGGGAGTTGGAAGTTGGAACTCCAAATACACAACTTCGAAGATTTACACCTTTGACTTTTGAAAACCGCAATCCGCGATGCGGGAGTCGGAAGTTGGAACCCCCAAATGCACATCTATGGAGAAATCACCTCTATGACTTCTGCAATCCGCAATCCTCCTTTTGGGACTTGGATGTTGGAATCTCAAATTCACAACTTCGAAGATTTACGCCTCCAATTTTGGCAATCCACGATGCGGGAGTCGGAATCGAAACCCCAAATTCTTTGCTTCCCTGAATAACGCCTCTGAATTCCTCAATCCACAATCCGCGATGCGGGAGTCGGAAGTCGGAACTCCAAATTCACAGCTCCGTGCAAATTACACCTCCGACTTCCGCAATCTGCGATGCAGGAGTCGGAAATCGGAACTCCAAATTCACAATTCCCAAAAAATTACACCTCCTACTTCCACAATCCACAAGTCGCCTTGCGGGAGTCAGAAAGTCGGAACCCCAGTGTGTAACTCCGAAGAAATAACACCTCCGACTTCTGCAATCCGCACTGCGGGTTCGGAAAGTCGGAAGTCGGTCATATACCCCTGTCACTGCCAACTTCTCAGGCTGATAACTTCCTCATCCTAAGTCCATTTTTGGCAAACTTTGTACCGTTGGAAATTTCTCGGCGAGCCCTATGCAACTGCATGATCCTTGACCACACCCAAGGACTCTGATCATGTCCTTATTCCAACCCAAAATGTGGCCCCAAACTTCATCAAGGCCTCTTTACCACTCTGTAAGGGCTCTTATACTACTATGTCATGGCCCCTCTGTTCATCTGACCCACAGAGGGGCATGAGCACAACAAGGGATGCCTATTTCTCCCCCAAAGTCATGACTAACATTCTGAACATTTTGGGCTTGTACAAAACTTAGCCCTATTCATCAATGAACAAATTAATGGCAATTAAACTCATGTGTGTTGATTCATACTCAATTTAAACATAGCAAAATGCAACATCATCCACACACAATTGCATCATGCATTCAGCATATCAATAATAGTAATCAATTAGTTAAATCATTGCAGAGGTAAAACACATAGAATACTTATCCTTAAGATGAAATCACCAAGAAAATGGCTATGAACTGTAATGTTCCAACCCAACCATAGGTATCTACCCAACCTGTATTATTTCAGAACTCAAATACCACCCTCTAGTTGGGGCTATGTATCCACAAAGGAGGAACTAACAGGCTCACTCACATCCATGGTTTCACAGTCATTCAGGGTCATCCAACACACAGCTGGCTCTGTCAAGCAAGTGGGGAGACATGGAAGAAGGTTTCTAAGTCAATGAGCTCAACCACATAGCTACATGCATATCCAATTGGCTTTAGACAGTATAGGAACCCCCATCACCTCCCCTATCAGCCTGAGTAAGGTCCCCTTTGCTGCTACACAGTCCGTCGGGAACCCCTCCCCTCACTGCTAACCTTGGAAGGTATGGCTGGTCCCGAATTCTAAACCAAAGGTAAATGAACCCTCACTGACTCTACCATGAATTCTAAACCCCCTGGTCTCTTTCCCAATGCAATCCACTCTTGTATCTTCCTCCAGGTTGCGGTTGAAAGGTTCTGTCCTGCAACTGGGTTCTCGGCTATCAGACCCGAGTCTCCCAATGGATTTATGGGCATCCGCCCCTATCAATTTCTCCCTAAGGTTTGGGTCTATGGATCCCCCTATCAGATTTCACTTCCCACATGAATGTGTTGGGCGATCTTTGAACTTCCAAACACGGCTTCATCCCAAGTCACGATTTTCTGGTTCTACCTCCTTGCTGGGCTTGCATCCTCCATCAAAACACATGCCTCCCTTCTCCACCAATGGAATGGGGATGGGGGAAAACATCCTCCCATGAGTTGGAGTGACTTCTGGGTCAGCCAACTGAGCCCATACCCTGCATTACGAATTTCAGGGTTGCCCATACTCCATCACTCTCATGGATTGATCCCATACCAAACAAGTTGTGAATACCCACGCATATAATATTTTCATTGCAACATTTACAAAAGCCACTGAAGTGATCTCATAATTATAACATTCTATAATTCAAACACTATTAGCTATTAATATTTCAAATGCAATGAAATATGATCATTTTATATGCGTCATTATCACAATAAAATGCAATATAAAGTCACATTATCTATGCCATCAAATAAAACTTTAATGATCATGATTTCACAATCATATCCTTTCATACAACTATGTCCTCTCAACAGAGCATTTTGGTAGCCCATCAAACACAACTACGTTCTTCATGCAATTCTTTTCCCATAGCATCTCATGAAAGGATCTTAGAATTTTCAATAATTCCACCATTTCATCTATCAACGGATTGTACTGAAGTATACACCACAATCATGCATTCACACAATTCATCTTAACATGTGCACCTACACATATGCATGCACAAATATATGCACATGCACTACCACAACAAGACTATAAGTACTCACTTGCATTGGTTATTAAATTCATAACCAACATAAACAGATGGCATGTTATATTTTCATATGAATGCATCTACAATTCAAAACATCTAGATGGTATAAGAATCATTTTCCTTAATACCACATACCTCACCGTACCCAGTGGAATAATGTTTGCATGAATGCATTCATCAGCACATACATACCAATTTATGATTACTAAATATGGTTCAAGGGATTCTTACCCAATCCCCTTTTTGTATGCAATCCACATAAACAAAACATTACCTGCAAGGCTCCCATGAGCATATTATATGATGCTACCTGATCAATTTGGCCTCTTACCAAGGACTACATAGTCCTTCCACCAACCTCTTGAACATAGATTTTGTTATCACTCAATATTTTCCTGGGTTGTGGCAGGAAAGACCATGAGGTAACTGTTGCAAACCAATCTTTAATGAATGGAAACTAGCCTTTCCAACCACAGATAGGGATCTCTCTTTAGTGCTTCCAGCAACGAAATATAGCTTGAATGGGCTGGGATATTGGTAAAAAGTGGTGGCTAGACCTTCAAAACAATGGATTAAAGGAATGTTTTCATTTGGTTGGAGTTAAGAACATGAGGATAGTTGGGCATGGAGTCAACTTCGGTGTGTTTACTGTCACTAATGACAAATTCATACCACAATTGTAGAGGCAAGAGGCAAGGTAGATGGGGTTCTTTCAAGTCGAAATGATCAACAGGTGAAGGTAGAAAAATGAGAAAAGTTCTATTACAAGTTCAAAGCATTTATAAATGAATTCTAACCTGCAACTTCAAGAGGAAAATGGTGGAAGACCTAGTCATATGCATCTAGAGCATGTGGGCATGAATTCCATACCATATAATCTTGATCTTTAAGTACTGCAGAAGTAAACAATCAATGTAAATACAAAGCAAGAACACATACACAGGAAATAACACACATCAGAACACACATCACAGGAATCTCAAGCTCAAGAATCGGGTCTTCTCGTTGAATTAAGAGGTTGAATTCAAATACAGGCACAGAGCAGTAATCTCTCTGAAACAAAAACCTCCAACCCTTTGGTTATCTTCGGAACATGACTTTATAAGCTTACAAAGTATCAAAATATCCTAACTGATTTAAAACAAACTCGGATTGGTAATGATGAGGTCGTTCGAGCTAAGCCTCTCGAATCAACAACCTCTGATTCTGTCATGCGCGGAGGAAGGGAATCATTTGCGTTGACGAGGCACCATTGGGCCACAGAAGCCGCCTGCTCAGAGTGATGGTGGGATATTTCACGTGCTGGAAGTGCACCATTGGGCCGCAGAAGCCACCTGCGTGTCCTTCGAATCGAGCTGTTTTAGATTGATTAGGACAGGAAACTGAAACATGCCCCCTTTGCTGTTCTGAAACGCGCCACCTTCTTGTGAGAATATTTACTTCCTGGCAGTCACGATTTTCTTTGCGAAACCTTTCTTGATCTGCAATTCTCTTTCCGCAATTGCCCTTCCGTAGTGGCCTCTCCGCAACGACCTTTCCGCAATGACCTTTTTGCAATTTCCCTTCCGCAACAACCTTTCTGCAATCCGTAATCCGCCACGTGGAATGCGGGGTTTGGAATTTCGACTTTGTGCTTTCTAGAAAATTACCTTTCCACAATCCTCAATCCGTAATGCGGAATGCAGAAACTTACTTTTTCGCCCCTTTGGAAAATCATTGTTCCGCAATCCACAATGCAGAATGCAGGATTCAGAAACATACTTTTGTGCCATTTGGAAAACTGTTGCTCCGTAATCTATAATCCGCAATGCGGAATGCAGAATGCAGAAATTTATCTTTGAGCTCTCTGGAAAATTGTCACTTCGCAATCCGCAATGCGGATTGCAGGAACGAAAAAACAAACTTGCCGAACGCCATTTTAACCATTGATCTGATCCGATTGCGGATTGCGGGAACGAAAAAACAGACTTGCAGAACGCCATTTTAACCGTTGATCTGATCCGCTCCTCGATCCTAGCCGTCCAATCTTCTTTTGCCGTGGAAAAATCCCATTTAGTCCTTTTTAGTTGCGGAGGACACTTTTATGGCTGGTTTTTCTCATTCTTTTCATCGTGGCTCTATCCTTCGGCTCAGAATTGCTCGGCAACTAGCCATTTTTGGGCTTCCTGGCTCTTTCCTTGGTGGAAACCAAAATAGGTGTTAACAGATTTGTTGCACCAACCTTTCTTCATAAGGTTGTTGGTCACATGCAACCACATCATCAACATCTTTATCCATGTTTCTGTTGTCTTTGGTCATGCACAAACATCTTCACATGCACTGTGCACTGTTTATTAATCTACCAACTAGTGCATATTCACTTCACCCATGCAATCTCTTGCATTTTCATCATTCCTATGCCATAATTTTCTATATGTAAAGCTCATAAAATATAAATACAAGAGCAAGAGAGGAGTTAAGGAACTCTCCCTTTCAATCCCTCATCATAGCATGGAATTCCTCTTCCACATCACAGCTGATCCAATTTCATGGCCTCTCTAGCAAGCACACAAGGAATCCTTAGCTATGATTTTCTCACCAAGCAAAAATTCGATACACATACTCATGTATAACATTCTTACTTGGTACTTTCCAAGTAGACAATTCTAATTCTATAAACATAAATAGTTTAAGGTGAGAAATTTCCCTCTTTATCAACATTGCCCTTAGAGATTATTCTCCAATTTCAGCTGCAACCATCTTGTTAGCCCTATGTAGCTTTCCTTGATCACTGCAATTGCTCTCATTGCACTATGTTCAAATGATTTGTTGCTCATATTTCTTTCAGAGATTACGGTCAAGTCTAACTTGGCCTTCCTTGGGATTCCCTGCACTTATGAGCACTGCAATTTGTTCGATATTGATGCTATGTAAAGGGATAGATGTCTAGCTAGATCCGAATCGACCTTTCTATGATGATTAGATAGTCCCCGTTGGCTGTTGGGTCTCACTCACTCAAGGTGGATTCCAAAGGTATCAATCCTTTTTCCAGTGGAATTTCATGGACCAATCTTCCAATAGATCTCGCGCACTTCACCCAGCGAAATGCTACGCGGCCGTCGATCCTTCTTGGTCTCTGTTATTTCCGCATCTCTAACAAGCTTGTAAGCTCTTGCTTTGGCCCAAGCAACCCCAGTGATACAACCTTGGGCTATGATACCATCTGTAACATCCCTGGTCCCCTCGGCGCCCTTCAGAGGTGACAGGGGAGCTCCTTAGAAACAACCTGCTATTTTTTTTCCAAACAATGCACATTCGCACAACGTCAATAACTTTAATCCGCAATCTGCAATCCGCAGCCGTAAGTCGAAAGTCTGAACTCCAAATACACAACGTTGAAGAAATACGCCTCCGAATTCCGCAATATTCATTCGCAGTGCGGGAGTCGGAAGTCGGAACTCCGAATACACAGCGTTGAAGAAATACGCCTCTGAATTCTGCAATCCACACTCGCAGTGAGGGAGTTAGAAGTCGGAACTCCAAATACACAAATTCAAATATTTACGCCTCTGACTTTTGCAAATCGCAATCCGTATTACGAGAGTCGGAAGTTGAAACTCCAAATACACAACTTTGAAGATTTATGCCTCCGACTTCCTCAAACCGTAATCCGCGATGCGGGACTCGGAAGTCGGAACCCACAAGTGCACAACTTTGGAGAAATCACCTCTCTGACTTCCGTAATCCGCAATCCACCTTGTGGGAGTCGGAAGTCAGAATCCCAAATTCACAACTTCGAATATTTACGCCTCCAACTTCCGCAATATGAATCCGCGATGTAGGAGTCAAAAGTCAAAACTCCCAAATTCTTTGCTTTGCTGAATCATGCCTCTGACTTCCGCAATTTGCAATTCGTGATGCAGGAGTCAGAAGTCAGAACTCCAAATTCATAGCTCCAGGAAAATTGCACCTCCGACTTCTGCAATCCGCAATCTGCAATGTGTGAGTCAGAAGTCGGAACTCCAAATTCACAATTTCGAGAAATTACACCTCTGAATTCCGCAATCCGGAAGCTGCCTTGTGGGAGTTGAAAATTCAGAATCCCAACATGCAACTTCAAAGAAATCATGCCTACGACTTCCGCAATCCACAATCCGCATTGCGTGTTCAAAAAGTCGGAAGTCCACCATATACCCCTGTCACTGCCAAATTCTCAGGCTGATGAACTCCTCATCCTAAGTCCATTTTTGGAAAACTTGGTACCATTGGAAATATCTCTGCGAGCTCTATGCAACTGCATGATCCTCAACCACACTCGAGAACTCTGATACTGTCCTTCTTCCAACCCAAAATGTGGCCCCAAACTTCATCAAGGCCTCCTTAACACTCTGTAAGGGATCTTATACTACTTTGTCATGGCCCCTCCCTTCATCTGACCCATAGAGGGGCATGAGCACAACAGGGGATGCCTATTTCTTCCCCAAAGTCATGACTAACATTCTGAACATTCTGGGCCTATACAAAAGTTATCCCTATTCATCAATCAACATATTCATGGCAATTGAAATCATGTGTGCAGATTCATACTCAATTTAAACATAACAAAATGAAAATCATTCACACACAATTGCATCATGCATTCAACATATCAATAGCATTCATCAATTAGTTAAATCATTGCAGAGGTAAACCACATAGAATACTTATCCTTAAGATGAAATCACCAAGCAACTAGCTATGGAATGCAACGTTCCAACCCAACCATAGGTATCTACCCATCCTTTATTCTTTCAACACTCAAAGACCACCCCCGAGCTAGGGCTATGTATCCACTAAGGAGGAACTAATAGGCTCACTCACAGCCATGGTTTCACAGTCATTCAAGGTCATCCAGCACACAGCTAGATCTGTCAAGCAAGTGGGGAGAAAGGGAATAAGGTTTAAGTCAATGAGCTCAACCACATAGCTACTTGCATATCCAATTGGATTCAGAGAGTACATGCACCCCCATCACCTCCCCTCTCATCTTAAGTAAGGTCCCCTTCGCTGCTACACAGTCCCTCGGGAACCCCTTCCCTCAGCGCCGACCTGGGTAGGTATGGTTGGTCCTGAATCCTGAAAAACGATCCCTCACTGCCTCTACCATGAAGTCTAAACCCCCTGGTCTCCTTCCCACTGCGATCCTCTTCTGGATCTTCCTCCAGGTTGCGGCCTAAAGGTTCTGTCTCGCAACTGGGTTCTCGGCTATCAGATTTGAGTCTCTTAATGGATTCCTGGGCATCCGCCCCTCTTAATTTATCCCCAAGGTTCGGGTCTATGGATACCCCTATCGTATTTCACTTACCACACAAGTTTTATGGGCGATCTTGGCACTTCCAAACGCGGCTTCATCCCAAGTCGCAATTTTTTGGTTCTACCTCCCTGTTGGGCCTGCGTCCTCCATCAAAACTCATGGTTCCCTCCTCCACCAATGGAATGGGGATGAGGTAAAACATCCTCCCATGAGGTGGAGTGACTTCTGGGTCAAGCCAACCAAGCCCATACCCTGCCTTACGAATTTCAGGGTTTCCCATACTCCATCACTCTCATGGACGGATCTCATCAACCACTTCCTTACAATATAATTAAATGATAGCTAGGACAGTCAAAGGCGAGTTCTCAAGGTGACATATTGTTACACAGAAATCTTCCACCCTACGAGCATCAACATTCTTTGGCCTGTAGGATCCATTTCAGTGACTCAGATCCATTTTCATCCTTCAGTGATACTAGTTTATCTTATTTTTGTTCATACCTGCATGTTGCATCACTATAGCATGCGTACTCGCGAGTTGCATCCCTATAGCTCGCGAGTATCAAGTAAAATGGTAAAAACCACTATTTTATTACTTTTTACTCCCAAAAAGCGGTCATTGGGTGACCTTTGGCTCTCCATCTGCCCAAGTAACGTCTCGATGAGTCCTTTCACCTACCTTTGAGAGGACTATATATTGAGCACATATGGCTTATGGACGGGAGGAGGAAGAGAATAGTAAAGGCACTCTAGTGGATTTTTTCCCTATCTTGAGTCTGCACTCATTGATCCTTGTAGTTGTGAACCAGTTATGTTCACCTTCCAAACTCCTTTCTAGTTTGAGTTTGCCATTCATGGAGGATTGAAGTGGTGGAGGCACAAGTGGATTGATCTAGATCTTGGTTTAGATTGGTTGTCGGCAAGAGGTCGTATCACTTTGTACTTCTTCTTGTTCATTAATAGAAATACTCATATTCTCGTCCATTCATGGTGTGAATGTCATTTATTATACATTGGGTTGCATTTGCTTATGATATTATGGACCATTGTTATTGATGATGTTAATGTTATTCATATATCACATGTACTTGTTAGATATTTGTTGTCAAGACTAATTTGCAGATTACAAGTGCTTGGATGTGCGCGGATTGAAAGCTCCAATGGGGATCTACATCAAACGTTGGATCAAGGTTGGTTACATTTCTCCATTGTTTTAACATTGTCGTTTATAATAGCATTGTTTTGAGAATTGAGTAGATTTCTGGTAGTCATCTGTCTATTGTGGTATTCCCAAGCCATAGTGAGTTTTCTCCAATACAGAAATGGTGACTCCACCGGGGATAACATCCATGTTTGGAAAATTTTTTAAGCATTAGTCCATATTTAGAGTTGTTGTTTATCGAAGCTCCGTGTCACTGATTGGCCGTTGAGATACACTGTAGAAACTTGTTTTTTCTGAGCCTCTGGACTCTCTGTTTGACCATTTGATGTTTCTCACCCGTGGGCTAGCTTAGTTCTGCCCGCGTACACTCGCCTCTGTTTACACTACTGCTCGTGGGTACCCACAGGTATTCCTTCGACAGTAGCGTGTAACTCCGACTTTTGTTGGTTTATGGCTATTGGTTGTTGCTGGGTGTTTTGGTTGATTCCTGAGTTTTTGTTGGCCTCTTTCTTGATTGTTCCATGCCTTGGTTGTGACCAGATCTCTTTGTTTCTCTTGGTTGAGCCTTCTTGGTTTTTCACCATCTTTGGTTTTAACCTCTTGGTTTCTTCCTTTTGAGCTCTTCCTTTTGGCTAGGTCTTGTTGTTTAGGATCTGCCGGGTTGTCTTAGTGATCTTCTCGGCACTTCAGTGACTGAATAGTAGGATTTTGCTTGCATTTTTTCATTCCATATATATTGAAAAAAATACAAAATATTCATTTAGTTTTTGCATTTTCCTTTCTGTTTATAAGAGAAAATACAAAAATATTTTATTTCCATGTACTGCAATTTGCATTGAGTGCTTGTTGCCTTCATTTTAGGTTCTTCTTGTGAATTGAAAAGATAAAAGTTTGCATATTTATTTCGGAATTGTTGGTTGATTTTGCATATTAGTGTCATTGTTTTATTGGATAGTTGAGTCTAGGATTGGACGATGGTGCATATTATTGAGTCTACACATCAATAGTTTCACGACCATATCCCTTGAGTAATCACAGCCACTAAAATTAATGCTTAATCATAAAATTGATTAGACTTATTTTATTTATAGGCTACACCAACTAGCATAGGTTTAGAGTCTTGGAATAGATCATTGTGAGTTAACAATCCAAGACTACTGAACGAAACATTAGGTGTCTGACTAGGGAGTGGAGGAATCCATGGTATAGATCGGTGTTCTCAGGAAAGCTCTACTCAAACTAGAGTTAAGCACGAGGTCACGGGAGGTTGGTTGAGGAGATATCCCTCTGATATTGGCTGAATGTGGGAGATATATCCAGGATTTGTTCGTATCTAGGGGTACCGGAGGTTCGTCCTCTTGTGCTTCGGGCTTAGCTACCCTACCCATACAATGGGTCCCACCTGCGACTGTTCCCTTGAGCATTGGTTATATTGTGGTAGACATAGTTTCCTTACCTAGGTGCCGCACAGGGTACTTGCAGTGGTTATGCTGTTTGTGTCCTGAGTCAGATAGGGATTGGACAACACAGTTGTGTTCGTGCAGTGGACTTGACCCTGTCGACACAGTGAAGCCTGGGTGTCTCTATAACTGATTCTGTTACCTCCGGCTATAGTTTGGGAGTCTCAAGCCTCTCCTAGGCGAGACATACCGGCTCTAGTGTCGGGAGCTCATTTATCCACTCTATTTGTCTGCTCTTGGATGTAGATTCTCTAGGTGTGTGCTTTTGATTTACTATTTTTTGATCGATAGTTGGCCTTTAGGAGATGCTATGTCTCTCTCCGGAGAGAACGTGGTGCGGATCCCTACACTTCGCCGGTCCCGTTGTTTGGCTGGTTTAAAGCCAGCTTTGGTTACACAACGCATTACTAGAGGACGCCGGAGGGCTCCCTCTGAGTCTTCAGATTCTTACACGACTTACGTTGAGGATTACATGGCTACACATCCCGATATCGGGAAAGACCTTTCTACTCCTTCGGGTAGAGTTGAACACATTTCCAATCCCCACACTTCTCGTGAGGATTGGGGAGGTGATCCACCTGCGACTCAACCTGGTTCTATTTGGCCTAATCCACTTGACCGGGATCCGTTTGATCCTTCAAATTCGGATAATTATCTTTACGGGATGCCTGACTTACCCGAGGAGGAAGAACAGGACGAGCCTTTCGTTCCTTCATTTCCACACGATTCTAGATATAGGAGGCCTGAGACTCATGATGATTCCGGCCCTATGGTCAACCCCACGGCACTCTCTTTTGGTATGCCTAGTCACAATACTGTCGAACCTTCCACTATGGTTGGTACTCATGCTGGCACTAGTCAAAGTGTTAGCCATACTATACCCACAGGGGGCACTACGTTATCCACCCACTCACATAGTATGGGGACTAGTCCGATTCCTAACCATGCCAATGTTGGAATGCGACCACCTCCTAGGAATACTCAACCTAGTCGGAATGTTGTCCGAAACACGACTCGCCATCCACCACCTAGTACACATGTCGCTACTCGTCAACCTAGGATCACTTTTGCACATGATACCATTCCTCCCAACCACGGGGGTGGACACTTACTGCATACTTTTGCGTCCACTACCGCCGCTAGTAATAGTAATGTAGGGGGTGGGAATATTTCTTATCCACATGGACATCACACCACCAACCCTGCTACTAGTCACACCCATATTGGACCTGGGAATACTTCTAATGCTTATGGTCATCACATGATTGCTCAAGCTAATCCGAATATTGGGGGTGGGAACATACCATACCATTACGGTCAATACAACACGATTCCCACTATGAATAGTACATACATGTCCCATACCCATGGTGGCAACCCTTACTACAACACAGTCGGTGCTAGCCACCAGTATCACCCACCACCCCAATATGGTGTTCAAAATGCACATATACCTGCTTACTCTCAAATGGGTTAGGCAGGGGGAGGTTATCCATCTTATGGCCATGGGAAAGCTTATGGGCTGTTAGGTCCTCAGTATTAGCAGTTTAACCCTCATGGTCAATCTTTTGGTCCGTCGTACAACACAGTTCCATTCAATCAACCTTTTATGGGAGCTTATAATCAAGCTTTCCAGCCGCAGCTCCCGTTCCTTGCATGCTTGAATCTCCTGGATCTTTCGAAGCTCACGAATGATCCTGTGTGTCATGACCCTACTTGGCCCCCGATCCCTACCAAGCTCCCTTCGGACATTCCAAAGTTTGAGGGGAAAGGTGGTGAGGACCCGGGAGATCATGTCACAACATTTCACCTTTGGTGCTCCTCCAACTCTTTGAATCATGATTCCATTCGATTACGCCTATTTCAACGCACCCTCACGGGGGTTGCCGCGAAATGGTATGTGGAGTTGCTCGGAAACACCTATAGGGGTTTCAACGAGATTGCTTTGGTTTTATTAGACCATTTCCAGTTTCCGGTTCGTTATGATATTGGTACTGAGTTGTTGTCCACCTTCCGTCAGAATAAGGCCACACATATTTCTGACCACGTTCAAGAGTGGCGTCGGCGAAAGAGATTAGTGAAAGCCAACATTCCTCCATAATTTCTGTTGGAATGGTTCCTCAAGTCTTAACTTCCCTATATTGATAAGGATGTTTCGATGTCCGGCATTATGACTAAGGAGCAAGCCATCTTGAAAGTCCAGCAGTTAGATCTTCTTTATTCTCAGTCTGGCATTTTGTATGACATTATTCCTGACGCACCGAGAACAAGACATGAGCCCATGTCAGTTCCTGGACCACATGCCGATGGCATCATGGGGTCCGCATGCAATCGCCCTGTAGACTTGGTAGGTAATCAAATGCAAAATTTGTCGCTAAACCAGTTTGCACCCGGACAGGTTCACACCTTGTCCACTTCCACTCCGTTGTCTGATGCACACAATGTGCAATCAATGAAACCATCAGGTAACCAGCAACTTGGTGGTAAGAAAAATGGGAGAAATAATCGTAGAGGTGGAAACAATGGAAGTAACAATAATAGCAATCATAATACTCCTCGTAAAGAGAATGCCAACCCTCCTCGGGAAGGCGATAATGCTAGAGAGGATCGTGAACATAGGCGTAAGGTGAAATTCCCTTGCAAGCTTTGTGGGGAGGATCATCTTACTCACTTATGTCCTCGTATTGAAGAAGCATCGAAGCATTTGGCACAGGGCCCAGCTGTGTTGAAGGATCCCCTACCTCATCACCAAAACATGGCTTCGCATGCTCCCATCACTGGTTATGGTACTAATGAAATGACAATGTCTTCTTCCAATACCAGTGGTTACAGATGCGTGAATATGGTTCAGTCAGAGGTTTGTGTTGCTACTCGTCAACGTGATTATGGTGCACCACAATCGAATTTGGGGAATGAGCCTCCCCCTCCTCCTGATAATTCCTTGCACATCGAGAAGCCTTCTATTATGTCGTGGATACCGAAAGGTGTTCTCAAGCGCTCTACGCATAATCCTAATACTCGAGCTGCCCAGAACTACTCCATCGTAGACGATTTGGGCCAAAATCCATGTGCCATGTCGGCTCTTGAAGTTTTGCAAGCTTGCCCTTCTCAGAGGCATGGCCTTTTGAGTGCGTTAGGAGTTCAGGATGGGGGAAGTCCTAGTGTTATCAAGTTTGATACTACTGATGTCCAACCTCGCTTGCCTTACCACGTGGCTTTTCAAATCCAGGTAGTTTTCCTTAAGAGCTTCATCAAACGTACTATGGTTGATGAAGGTGCTTCCGCGTCAGTAATGTCGTTGACTTGTTGTAAAGCTCTTGGCTCTCCTCCTCTACTCGCGTCTAGAACTACACTCACTGCATTCGACGGTAGATCTTTTATGCCACATGGAATTATCCCTTCCCTTGTTGTCTCCTTGGGAGGTAAGTCTGTGCCTTTTGAAGTCGAAGTGGTTGATGCGCCCATCGACTACAACCTTTTACTGGGTCGGAACTGGATGTACGCTATGAAGGTTGTCGCGTCTACTGTATTTCGAGTTATTTGCTTTCCCCATGAAGGCAAGATTGTGATGATCGATCAACGGGATTATGTTGGCACTCCTTCCATAGCATCCACGGTATTAGTAGTCCTGCAAGTTTCTGATTCTTAGTCGGCAACTGGGAACATAGGTGTTGGAATGTACCCCTCGTTGATGGGAACTTTTAACCATTTTGCACCTGTGAATTTTATTGGAACCATTTCCGACAGTGCACCTCCTCCTTCGAATAGTATTCCATTCTGGACTTCCTATTGTGGTGATCAATGGATTTTGCCATCCGCGGATTCTATGTCTGGAGACATTGCGCACGTCGAGATGTCTATGCCTTTATCTGTAGCGGAGCTCACTTATGATCACATCCAACAAACCACTGCAGATCCGGATCTCTCTTCTTCCCAGATAGTTGACGAAGATCCCGTTACGCTTCCAGTTTTGGCAGCCAACCTATCTTGTTCACATGATTTTCTCGATGGTATCCTACCTTCAGATGGAGTTCTTTTTGAGGCCATGGGTGGTGATGACAAGCCATGGGGGGATCTTTATCATAGATCTCATTCCCCTCCTCCCCTTGATCTTATTGAACAAGATGGGCCTATAATACAACCTGCCATCCATTTGAATTTGGATCCATTCACAGTCTCGTCCAGCCCTGATTTGACGTTTGAGTCTGATGAGTCTTTGAGCTCTCCTATAGATCCTCAAATCGGTGATCCTGATGAGTTCGATTCTACTTCTAGAATTTCCAACTCTTGTGATGATGAATTTGCCACTGCAGATTCCTTCACATCCTTCATCTTTGCTCTTCATTTTCAAGATGATCATTTTGATCCCTCAGGTATTGGTACTATGGCACCTTCAGTGGTTAGCTCTACCTGCGTTATGTCTGAGGTGAACAATAGTGAAGTTGAAAATGTTTCTACCGCAGTGACTTGTATCGGATTTTTCTTTACGTATGTTTTAGAAATGATCTTGGTACTTATGTTTCTTGGAGACAGGATTCTTAGCTGGACTTATACTTGTTTACTGGTCCTTTTCGACATTTGCTTTGGCCATGGTAGGAATATTCAGAACCTTGCATATAGGTTTAGGCCTCCCCATTGTTATGATGCATTTGAACCTATTACTATCCGAATTCGCAGACACCCTCTAAGTGTCCTTATCTTGCTCATGTTCCTTGCATTATGCATAGCTTTGTCCCATGCGCTTGGAACTAGTCTCGCATATCCCTGACACTCGTTTGCTCTCATTATGAGCATTCTTCCATATCTCCTTTGAGCTCATTAAAAATAGTAAGGAGGTCACGAGTTTACTTTTTCGGGATCGTTAAACCTTTACGGAAAATATTTTTATAAAGTCTTTTTTAAGCCCTTGTTAGTCTTTTTCAAAATCAAACAAGATTGCCGAGTATACTTGTCATTTCAGACTCATTAAAGGATTTGAAGCGACATTCACTTAGGTATAAGTTTACCCCTCTTCTGGACCTTTGTGGATTAATTACGAAAAAGGTATACTCTAGTCATATGTGACTAGAAGAGTTCTTCTCTCATTGTTTTACACTTTTTCGGGTGAGGAGACTAAATTTACGAAAAAGGACTTCTCAGTTATATCATGTTGTGATTGCATTGCATCATCCTGATTGCCGCTTGAGCCTTGTGCCGGCTCCCGCTTACTCAATTGTTAGCCCGGTGCCTGTGCTGTTAGAAAAACAGGATCGCAGAGCAATAACAATAAACATAAATGAAAATATAATCACACATACACATTACAAGAGAGACACAGATATATCGTGGTTCACCCAACTTGGGCTACGTCCACACTGAATTTGCCAGTCCTGATTATTATTACCGTCCAGCAAGGTGAAGGGATACAACCTACAGCACAACCGCTGCACTTCCTCTTCTTTATTTCATAGTCTCTCTCCTGATCTCAGAGATCTTTACAATGCATAAAACCTAATACATCTTCATACCTAACCATATTACAATGTCTTTATTTTATAAGGGAAATACAATGGGAAAATACCACGGGATACCCAAAACCATGGGCCCGCAAAATAGCTGGAGAAAACAGCCCCAAAAATTTCTTTGGGGGCATTGCCCCCGAATCCCCATTTCTCGGGGGCGCTGCCCCCGGACCCCCCCAGCCAGGGGGGATAGTCCCCCCTGGAACCCCGTGGGGGGGCGATGCCCCCCCACACCCCTCCGCTGGGGTGACTGTACAGTCCACCTACATATCATATAAAACTGGGGTACAAACACGGCTGATACAATATCATCTATGAGACTAGAGGATCTGGCTCCACAACCAACAATCTCCCACTTGGAGACTGATCACAGCAACTCCACCGCTGCTGCACTTGCTGGACTTGGACTTGGAAAATTTCTCCTCTTCACCTTCATGCTAGAAGGCCAACTGAAACCGATCATGAACTCAGTTTCTCTCTGGTCACTACCTTTGTGAACATGTCTGCAGGATTCTGGCTAGTATGTATCTTTTCCAGCTTCAACAGTTCATCTTCCAGAACAGAGCGTATGAAATGGTACTTGAGCTGTATATGTTTAGTCCTGGAATGGAATGCTGAGTTCTTTGCAAGGTGAATGGCACTCTGGCTGTCACTATACAATCTGCTATCCTTCTGCTTCTTACCCACTTCCTCCATAAACGTCTGCAACCAAATCATCTGTTTACTAGCCTCTGTAATGGCAACATACTCTGCTTATGTTGTTGAAAGTGAAACAACCTTCTGTAGTTTCGAAATCCAGCTTACTGCTGTTCCACCTACAGTAAACACATACCCTGTGGTGCTCCTCCTGCTATCCTTGTCACCTACCATATCTGCATCAACATATCCCTGTAGAACAGTGTCTGAACCTCCAAAACATAATGCCTCAATGGTAGTACCTCTCAAATACCTGAGAATCCACTGTACTGCCTTCCAATGTTCTTTACCTAGATTGTTCATATATCTGCTCACAACTCCCACTGCATGTGCAATATCTGGTCTTGTGCACACCATGGCATACATCAAGTTGCCAACTGCTGATTGATAGGTAATCTTGGACATGTAATCTGTCTCTTCTTGTGTCTTGGAACACATTTCCTTACTTAGACTTAAATGGCTAGCCAAAGGTGTACTTACAGGTTTTGCATTCTGCATTCTGAACCTCTCCAACACCTTTTGTATGTACTCACTTTGAGACAATGTCAATTTGCGATTTTTCATGTCTCTCATTATTCTCATACCAAGGATTTGCTTTGCAGCACCCAAATCCTTCATCGCAAATGAATTAGATAACTTCCTTTTTAGTACATTTATAACCTGCATGTTAGACCCTGCAACAAGCATGCCATCCACATACAATAACAAGATAATATATATTCCATTGTCTAGCTTCTTGAAATAAACACAGTGGTCAGAATGACATCTACTATAACCTTGTTCTGTCATAAACCTGTCAAACTTTAGATACCACTGCCTTGGAGCTTGCTTCAAGCCATACAAGCTCTTTTTCAACCTGCATACCAGATCCTCCTTACCTTTGACCTCATACCCTTGTGACTGCTACATATATATTTCTTCCTCCAAATCCCCATGGAGGAAGGTTGTTTTTACATCTAACTGTTCAAGATGCAAATCTTCTACCGCCACTAGACTTAAGATAGTCCTAATTGAAGTCATCTTAACAACAGGAGAAAATATTTCATCAAAATCTATACCTTTCTTCTGTGCAAACCCCTTTACAACAAGTCTGGCCTTGTATCGCCTCTTACCTCCTTCTTCTTCCTTCAACCTGTAAATCCATTTGTTTTGCAATGCTCTTTTACCAGCAGGCAACTTAACCAAATCCCAAGTCTGGTTTCCTACCAATGAGTCCATCTCCTCATTCATGCCTTGCTCCCACTTCTTTCTAGTTTCCACCTGCATTGCTTCTTCATAACATTCTGGTTCACCAGAATCAGTCATCAATAAATAATACATTGAAGGAGAGTATCGTTCAGGGAGTCTACTTAACATGGTAGATCTTCTTACAGTTGCAGGAGTTTCAGGTACTTGCTGTTGCTCTTGATTTTCTGGCACCTTCGGAACTTCATTTTCTTTAACTTCATCAAGCACTATGTACTCTGTGTTTTCCTTTTCCTGTTTCTTTCCCTGCAACTGATCTTTATACATGACCTTTTCATTGAATATCACATCTCTACTCCTGATGATTTTGTTATTTTCATAATCCCATAAACGATAACCAAATTCATCAACCCCATATCCAATAAAGGTACATTTCTTGGATTTAGCTTCAAGCTTTGTTCTATTTTCTTTATCAATATGGACAAATGCTTCACAACCAAACGATCTCAGAAATGAGTAGTTTACCTTTTTATCTGTCCATGCTTCCTTTGGAATACCACCATCCAAAGCACTTAAAGGTCCTCTGTTTATTAAATAAACAACAGTATTTACAGCATCCGCCCAAAACTATAAGGGCAACCCTGCATGCAGTCTCATACACCTTGCACGCTCCATGATCGTTTTGTTCATCCTTTCTGACACACCATTTTCCTGTGGTGTTCCTGGGACTGTCTTCTCTCTTCGAATCCCATGGTATGAACAGTAACTATCAAACTCCTTGCCGCAGTACTCACCTTCATTATCATATCTGAGACACTTCAATCTTTTTCCTGTCTCATTCTCAACCAAAGCTTTCCACTTCTTAAAAGTAGCAAACACATCAGATTTCTGTCTAATGCAATAAACCCAAGTTTTTCTAGTTGAATCATCAATAAATGTAACATAATAATGAGAGCCACCAAGAGATTGTACCTGAGCCGGTCCCCATACATCTGTATGCACAAGCTCTACTTTTTCATTCTTCTTCTGTTTCCCAACCCTGAGAAATCTGACTCTCTTCTGTTTTCCATAAACACAGTTTTCACAGAATTCCAAACTTACCTGCTTCAAATCCGGCAGCAAATTCCTTGAGTGGAGAATCTGCATCCCGTTCTCACTCATGTGGCCAAGCCTATGATGCCACAATGCTGTATCTGTTCCTGTGGAAGCTAAAGAGATAGAATGGTCAGTATTATGAGGACATAAATACAACGTACCTACTCTGTCTCCTTTTGCTATCACCATTGATCCTTTAGTGATCTTCCACCACTTTTCTCCGAATGTAGATATACAACCGCCATCTCCCAACTGCCCTGTTGAGATCAGATTCCTTTTCATAGAAGGAATATGCCTAACTTCTTTCAACAACCAATCAGTTCCATTCTTAACTTTTATCCATACCTTACCCATTCCAACAATTTTACATGGCTCATCATCACGCAATAAAACATGTCCAAAGTCGCCAGGAACATACTCATGAAAGTATTTCCTATGGGGTGTAGCATGACATGAAGCTCCTGAATCTACTACCCAATAATCACTAGTATTATCTAATGCAAGAATCAAAGCATCTTGTAACACATCACCTGCTACATTTGCTTCCTGGGTAGTTTCCTTCTGTGCATCTCCTTTCTTCTTTAGAGATTTGCAGTCTTTCTTCAGATGTCCCTTCTTTCCACAGTTCCAACACTCTATCTTTCCCAATATTGACTTGGATCTGCCCATTTTAGACTTTCCACGATTACCTTGGCTCTTTCCTCTCTCCTTTTGTCTTCCCTTGCTCTCCATGGTCAACGCATTACCTGATGTCTCACCTGTGCTTTTTCTTCGCATTTCCTCGCTAAGAATAACACCAATAACATCATCAAATTTCAAGGTGTTTGAACCAAAGATAGAGTTACTTACAGCCATGACCAAGCTATTCCAGCTTTCTGGCAATGAACACAAGATTAGAAGAGCCCTAACCTCATCATCAAAGTTCACACTTACAGAACTTAGCTGATTTGTAACCGTATTAAACTCATTTAAATGATCAATAACAAATCCACCTTCAGACATCTTCATATTAAATAAACGCTTCATTAGAAATACCTTGTTGGAGGCCGAGGGTTTTTCATACAGCTTACCCAATGCGCTCATCAAACCCTCTGTTGTCGTTTCTTTTGAGATATTGAAATCCATCGACGAAGCCAGGCTCAACCGTATTGTTCCCAGAGCCTTTTTGTCAAGGACCTCCCATTCTTCGTCCTTCATAGCCGTCAACTGCTTTGCTTTTCCTCCCAACGGTAGGAATAGATCCTTCTGGTACAGATAGTACTCCATTTGCATCTTCCATAACCCGAAGTTTTGTCCGTTAAACTTCTCGACCTTAAACTTTCCTTCTTCTACCATTGCTCCCACTCGAACCAGAAACCCTAGCTTCCTGCGGGTTTAACTGCCAAATAGACCTTTGGCTCTGGTAGCAATTGTTAGAAAAATAGGATCGCAGAGCAATAACAATAAACATAAATGAAAAATATAATCACACATACACATTACAAGAGAGACACAGATATATCGTGGTTCACCCAACTTGGGCTACGTCCACACTGAATTTGCCAGTCCTTATTATTATTACCGTCCAGCAAGGTGAAGGGATACAACCTGCAGCACAATCGCTGCACTTCCTCTTCTCTATTTCACAGTCTCTCTCCTGATCTCAGAGATATTTACAATGCATAAAACCTAATACATCTTCATACCTAGCCATATTACAATGTTTTTATTTTATAAGGGAAATACAATGGGAAAATACCACGGGATACCCAAAACCATGGGCCCGCAAAACAGCTGGCTAAAACAGCCCCAAAAATTTCTTTGAGGGCATTGCCCCCGAACCCCCATTTCTCGGGGGCGCTGCCCCCGGACCCCCCAGCCAGGGGGGATGGTCCCCCCTAGAACCCTGTGGGGGGGCGATGCCCCCCCACACCCCTCCGCTGGGTTGACTGTACAGTCCACCTACATATCATATAAAACTAGGGTACAAACACGGTTGATACAATATCATCTATGAGACTAGAGGATCTGGCTCCACAACCAACATGTGCACTTTCCCTATTGAGCCCTGTAGAGCTTATACATTTTCCCTCCACAATTTTATGACCCTTTGACCCTGAGGGAACACACCCCCAAGTGTCCACATCCTGCACACACTTCCTTGCATTGAGCATAGGTATGTTCCACTGCTTGGGACTAGTCTGCTAGCTATTTGACACTCGTCCCCTCACTTGTTGTACTATAAGCAATTTTATTCTTTTTCAAGCTTTTATCAAATATGAAAAAGACAAAAAAAATCAAATATTCCAAAAAGCCGGACGGGATTATGGTCATTATTTCTTATTGGCAGCTGTTGTGTCACCTTTGAATAGAGCATTCATTCCACTCTGTACATTATGAGTCGGGACTATAGTTGGACCTTAGGAGTTGTACTTGTTTCTCAGTTTTCTCCACCGATTGGTTAAGCTTCCAGTCATTATGGAGCCCTTTGTAATGCCTCCTGCATTGCACAGTTTATGTCAAGTCTATGCTGCTTGAGTCTATCCATCTACTCATGCTCTTGTTCAAAGGAAGTCTCGAAACCAGTGTCGGCCACTCCTCAGATATCTTGACTATTGCATGTCAGCCATCTTTATTGAGTCAGTCCGTTTCACTTGAGATCTTCCAAATCTTTCAGCATTGCTGGTACCTCGTGCTGGTTTATGGGGGATGCCTTAATGCCCTCCTTCCAGCGAGTCTCATTCCGTCAACCTCAACTCATTTATTCTGGGACTTGAGGCTTAGAGTTCGGTTGAGTACCTTGAGGCTTGCAGTCATTAGTGGCAGGTTCTCTCGCCATCGACAGTTTTGGGAATACATCAATGTCCCCTGATCGATGGATTCATCCTAGTGTTCGACTTCAACCCATTTATTCACACTCTAATGATTGTGCTCTGTGCCTTGATGCCCATTTTCATTATCGGTGGGTCATCTCGCGTCTGTTAACGGTATACATCAATGACCAGTAATCAGACGATGTCTCATCAGGTTCGACCCCAACTCCTTTATTCACTTGATGGGACTTGAACCATCGAAGACTTGTGTAGAAGACCCCAGGCGATTGTGGCATTTAGTATGCTACATATGACTTTGACTTTACATCTGAGATATCACCTCTCAGATTTCAGCAGTTTGTACCTCCAGTTTGCACCAGTTGTCTTCTTTTCAGCAGAAGACCATATCTTACTGTAGAGGGATCCTGGCTATTGATCACTTATGACATGTATCTACTTATGTACTGCCTATTCATGGCCATTGTATCAGATTGTTGTACTATATCGACATGTATTCAGAGATACTATTGTATTATGACGAGTGATCCGTTCTTTCCACTTGTGTCTCCATCACTCCACTTCTGAGTTTTATAATGTATTTCAGCCATCGTACCACTTTCAGTCTCTGAACTCACACATTAGGGGGCATCTGTTACACAGAAATCTTCCACCCTGTGAGCATCAACATTCTTTGGCCTGTAGGATCCATTTCAGTGACTCAGATCCATTTTCATCCTTTAGTGATACTAGTTTATCTTATTTTTGTTCCTACCTGCATGTTGCATCACTATAGCATGCGTACCCGTGAGTTGCATCTCTATAGCCCGCGGGTATCAAGTAAAATGGTAAAAACCACTATTTTATTACTTTTTACTCCCAAAAAGCGGTCATTGGGTGACCTTTGGCTCTCCATCTGCCCAAGTAACGTCTCGATGAGTCCTTTCACCTACCTTTGAGAGGACTATATATTGAGCACATATGGCTTATGGACGGGAGGAGGAAGAGAATAGTAAAGGAACTCTAGTGGATTTTTTCCCTATCTCGAGTCTGCGCTCATTGATCCTTGTAGTTGTGAACCAGTTATGTTCACCTTCCAAACTCCTTTCTAGTTTGATTTTTCCATTCATGGAGGATTGAAGTGGTGGAGGTAGAAGTGGATTGATCTAGATCTTGATTCAGATTGGTTGCCGGCAAGAGGTCATATCACTTTGTACTTCTTCTTGTTCATTAATAGAAATACTCATATTCTCGTCCTTTGATGGTGTGAATGTCATTTATTATACATTGGGTTGCATTTGCTTATGATATTATGGACCATTGTTATTGATGATGTTAATGTTATTCATATATCACATGTACTTGTTAGATATTTGTTGTCAAGACTAATTTGCAGATTACAATTGCTTGGATGTGCGCGGATTGAAAGCTCCAACGGGGATCTACATCAAACGTTGGATCGAGGTTGGTTACATTTCTCCATTGTTTTAACATTGTCGTTTATAATAGCATTGCTTTGAGAATTGAGTAGATTTCTGGTAGTCATCTGTCTGTTGTGGTATTCCCAAGCCATAGTGAGTTTTCTCCAATACACATATGGCAACCTAGGGTTCAACCCCACAACCCCCTCACCTCTCCCTAGTGGATACACATATCCCCCTCATTTAGTTGCATCCATAGCCAGCCCCTTGGTATTTTTATTGCATGAGATTTGTTGACATCATTTGTACAATTCCCATGGATTAATAGCACATGGATAACAAAATATCAAATACTTGCCTCTTAAAGTTGAGCATTCACTAGCGGGGCCTTGGCCTTGAGCTCCATGCTAGGAATCATACATCACCTATGTAAAATATTAAACGCCAATATATCCTAAGGGTTAAAATGGGGGTATTACAAAGACAAATTCAAAGGTAGACCATTTATCAGAGAAAACTCGAGATCAAAAAATTATGGCCATTACAAAATCAGGAATTCAGTTGCAATTACAAGTAGTATTGGACAAGTTAGAGCAGTATAAAGCGACTAATAAATATCTTCAAGTCGATATTATGAAGCAAAATTTTCTTAATCTCTTAAGAGAACGGGAGAATCATAGCTTAATATATCAAAATCAAAGGGTGGAAAAAACTAATGAAGAATTCAAGAAAATGTAATCAAATAAGGATGAGAAAATATTACATTTAAAAAGTCACAATCAAAACCTTGAAGACAAAATCAGAAAGTCAAAGAATGATGAAGAATCACCTTATAGTAGTGATAACAAACTAGAAGAAGAATTAAAGCATTTAAACAAGCTCATCATGGACAAGGATAATGAATTGGCGCAATTCCAAAGAAAGTTAGAAAGTCATGAACCAGAGATATATCGACATCAACAACAGAAGAAAGAACTCCATTAGAAATATGATGACACTAAAAAGGCGCACAAGTTGGAAATGATGAAAGTCAATAACACGTTATCAAGCAATACTGAAGAAATATTTTGACTAAGAAACCATAACAAAACATTAGTTACAAAGGTCAAGAAATTAAAAAGAAAAAAGAAAAAAGAGCAAGTTAATGAAGACATTGCAGGGAAACTACTAGAAATGCAAGAAGAGAACCGCCACCTTACAAATCACAATCAAGAGTTGACTGAACAAATAAAAAAATTAAAAGATAAAAAGATAGAAAAATATTCAGCAATGGATGTTCAAACTATGGAAAAATAAACAATGACTGAAGCCATTGAAATAATGACATCATTAATACAAATTCAGACATTCGAAAAAGAAGCCAGTACAGACCCAAGCAATGCTCAAATTCCAGAAAACACTTATTTTGAAAAGGTATCGATCAATAAATCACTAGAAGCGCCAAAAGTTACTTATCTCCATCCAAATCATAAGAGCTATTACGACCAACAACATATTCAAGAAGGAAATAAACAACACTATTTTTACAAACAAACCAACTACAACATTGAAAAAGCGCAAAAACAAAACTGACAACTTGAAGAAAAACCTAAAGTGAAAAGTTCTATCCGAACAATCGATTAGAAAAAAGTTTCCGTGGAGATAGATCTCGGATGGACCACTTCACAAATGACGCAACATCTTTGTGCAATGTTTAAAAGAACACATTTTCTCCTCTCATCATGCGTTGTAGTTACTAAGACAGAAGATCACAAAAAATCATTACGAGCAAGAACATGAGATAAAATTCATCCATAATTATGCTTTGAGGACAAAGCATCTCTAAGGGAGAGGCAATCTAATGAACACAAAATATAATAAATAAACATTAATAAATATTAATAATAATAATAAATTAATAATTAAATAACAAATAATTAATGAAGAGACACCTTGATGAAAGGTTATGCCTCTTTATGAAAGGGAACCCTGCATGGGTATATATACAAGCCCTTATTTGTAATATATCATATTCATCATGTATTATTTCATATATTTTACTCATTTATTACTATGTCTTATTTTATTATCCAAGTATTTGGTAATCTGAGTGTGAGCAAACTATTGTTCGGCTCACACCATTGTGTTGTTGGGTGTTGAACTCGACCATACATTATGAACATCTAGGCATTTATCCATGGATGTTGCAGTGGGTTCACAAGAAGATTGTTCCTTCGGAGCGAGCCAGGTGGTATCTCTATCCACTAACTCATTTACGACATAGTATTCTTCAACATTTTCTCTCATCATTGGCTTGGTTTGAGAAATAAACTCTCCGAGGTTTGATCTTGCTATAGGTTCTTCCCCGGTTTCATCTTCGTTAATCGTTTCTTCTTGGTTGGTTTATTGTTTATTTTCATTTTCGTTGTCTTTCTCATTGTCTTTATGGAATTGGTTTCTTATTATTTCCTCGAGAAGTGAGAATATTTCTTCACATTTTTTCCACCTTTCATTTATTTCTAACATTCCTTCAAAAAAATTGTCCATAGGAGGTGACATTCCCATTTCCAAAGACTTGATCATTATAAAAATAAAATAAAAATAATGATAATAATAATTAGTATTATAAGAAATTAATAATGTGTGTGTCTATATATATATATATTTAATAGTTTGGGGGGATTTGAAATATTAAAATAATAATAATAATTGTTTATAATAATATTATTTTTCTTAAATGGAATGGTGGATTAGGATTTAAAATGATGGGAAGAGTTTGGAGCGTTGCTGAGTAATGGAGGGGTTGGGGCATAAGATCAAGGAATATTGGCATGGGTAAGATTGAAGTGAGAGGTGTCAATTGGGCATCACTGCAGGAGGTAAGGATAGGACGCAACGCATGTGGAAGGGAGGTGTGTAGGTTGTGTGGTTTGGAGGAGGAGTGTAATGTGTGGTGTGTAGTTTGAGAGGGTGGCGTGGGAAGTGATGATGAAATTTGGTGAGTGAGGAGTGTATGCGAAAGATGCAGCATTGCGTAAGGTATGGTTGGATTGGATTACGGAGCAATGACATGTATGATGGGTGGTAGTGTAGTGTGTAGTGTGAATATGAGGGCTTGAAATAGGGCACAAGAGAATAGGCACGACTGGTGCATGGAGTGAATTCGAGGGACAGACAAGTGAGAGGTTGGAAATGGGTGGAGGAAGGTGTGGGAGAGGGCATGTGAATGGGATGCAGTGAGGTGGGACGTGCTGAGTGGTATGGAGCATGTGGCAGCATGAGGGGATTGAAATGTGCAGATGTGTGGGGCGTGTGAGGTATGTGGGGGGGTGATACACAAGGGAGGCTGGAGATGGGAGGAGTGAATGGAGATGGAAGGAGAGTAGGAAGATGGGATGCAATGGGAGTGGGAGTGTTAGAGGTGTAGTGGGATGTGATGGGTGTGTGGAAGGTGTGAGGGCTAGATCTGGATCAACGGTGGAGGTGTTGTGTGGGAGAAGGGAGTGGAACATGGAAGAGAGGTGGGGAGGGAGAGAGTGATTTAGGGTTAAGGGAGAGAAGGAGAGGTAGAGAGTGAGGAAGTAAGTGCATGGAGGGAAAGAGCTTGGGGAGAGAGTGGAATATTTGGGGAGTGAAGGGGAAAAAAAAGGTGCAGTGGAAGGAGAGATGAGCATGAAGAAAATGAATTGAGAGTAATGAATGGTGTGTGTGGATTGAATCAAAAGCTTTGATACCACTTGCAATGAACTTTCTTGTAATATGCATTTGAATAATATATTTTATAATTTGATGATATCATTACAACAATAGTTGTCCAATTCATATAAGGCCTGATAGTTTGAAAGGGCATGTCTTTTACTAGGCACGCCATATAGTATTTAACAAATAACTATTGATTAACTTAATACTACTAATAAACTAATATAGTAACATACTTTTAGATATATTACATAAATCATGTCAAGGATTGGATATAATCCTTCTCTTTTTATTTCTAGCATCAAACCACACCGTTAGAAACAGACAAAACTCCACTAGGAAGCCTGCCATATACAAGGATTAGTTTCCCAATGTTGGTATCAACACAAACAAATGGGAAGAATTACAAAATCCCTTTGCACAGAATCCTCTAGTGGCATCAATACCTAAGACGATTCTACACTGCACTTCAAGAGTGTTTCTATCTAATGGGGTATGTAGAAAGCATCTGGCCACATTGGCTTCAAATCCATCATCTTTCCATTCAAACAATGCAATGATACATTAAAGTCTTCTACAAAATCGAGGGGTAGCTCTCCATTTCAAATTAAAAAAAGTACTGGTAATTAAATTTAATTCCAGTCTACTTCTTTCTCTCCAACATGAAGTTTCTCTGGTAAATAACTCTTCTCTTTAATTTGGTTTTCAACATGCTCTTACTGCTGAAGAGAATCTAGTGAAATGCTTTGTGCCCTTTCATTCTCTATCTAGGATCCCTCCTTCACCACATATCTCTTCAATGGGTAACCCTTCTCATATGGTGTCCCCAACCGCACCCTCTTTTAGGAAATATTGCACATTCCATAAGTCACCCTCTCACAACATTGTAGAGTATCATGCTTTACAGTTCTCCAGCTCTACCAATACCTTATTCTCTAACACTTATACACCACAAACCTCTCCATATGTTGTGATTGTTGTGGAAAACCCTACTACACCTGATCCATATCTTGTTCTAATGACACATCCAGTCTCTCTCACCGATACTATGCTCTTTACTCATAATTATCAAATTAAAGATCATCTGGATAAGATTATCATGGACAATGGTATCCAAAAAGACTTGGTCTTTGTGGCCCTTTTCAAATCACTAGCTTTGTTGATAACTACCCATCCTCATCCATACCATCTTAGGTGGGTGAATGAGGGTACTTGGTCCTTGTTTGTGACCTAACAATGTAATATCTCCTTTTACATTGGCCCTCATTTTCAAGACATAATGTTGTGTGATGTTACTCCATTTGATTGTCCTAGCTTTTTGCTAGGGTTACCTTACTAGCATGAGCTCTCTGCCACACATGATTCTCACATGAAAACTTATAATATCACTAAGGACATCTGACACTTTTGATTCCACTCATATGTGGTTTCCTCCCCAAAAAATATATCTAGTAACGATGGGGTACATCAAGTTTCCATCTATAAATGTTTACATATATGTATTATCTAGGAAGCTAAGCTTGATCAATCCTCTACTCCCAAAATATCAATGGAAGCCCTCCTCTCTGACTATCAGGATGTTTTCATTGAACCTACCACTTTGCCACCCCAATGACATATTGATCATACCATTGAACTTATGGTTGGTTCCCTCCTTCCCAATACCCAACCCTATTGTCTGACGCCTTCCAAGTCAATGAAATTGACAAATATATTCAAGCACTGTTGCAAGTAAGCAAGATTTTCCTTGGATCCTTACTTTGTGGTTTTCCTACCTTTATTATCCCTAAGAAGGAAACCCATGAATGGAAGCTTGTCATTGACTATAGATTTCTAAATAAGGTGACCACCAAGAAAAAATATCCATTGCCTCATATTGAGGATTTGTTGGACCATTTACAATGGACTTGTTATTTCTCAAAGATGTTTCCACTTCAGGATACCATCAAGTCAAAATGAAGGAAATTGATGCGTGTAAGGAAACATTCAAGACCATATCTAGGCTTTATGAGTGGTTGGTTATTCCCTTTGGTATCACTAATTCCCTTGCCACTTTTATTAGACTAATTAATGACATGTTCCATCCCAACCTTGGGAATTTTGTCATTATTTATGTAGTTGATATCTTAAATCTTAACAAGACTTGGGATGAGCACATATTCCATATTCGTCAAGTGTTGGATATTCTATGTGCCAATCAACTGCAAGTAAAATTCAAAACAATTATGTTTTTTCAAATATCTATTTCTTATCTATGATTTGTATTCATCTAACCATCCTAGACTAGCCCTTAACCCATATTACAACTGACCTTAAATTTTTTACGGGTGGTGTCAATTTTTATTTAAACTTCATTTTCAGTTTTCCAAGCTAGCACATCCTCTTATGTATTGTCCAATAAATTCATTTTTTATTGGATCCCCAACACATACACCACCTTCCATCACCTCAAGCATCTCTTATCTTTTCCCCCCATCCTTAGAATACCTAACTTCCAACAACCCTTTTGTGATAGAGTGTGATGCTTTCAATGATGCTATTGGTCTCATTCTAAAATAGGTTGGTCATATTGTAGCGTATCATTCAGAAGCCTTATCAACAACAAACCTAAAATACAACATATATGACAATAAATTTTATGTATTGTTTCAAAGTTTAAAACATTAACATTATTATTTGTCAGGTAAAGAAACAATCCTCCACACATATCCTCATCCATTGATATTTTTGAATTCACAATCTAAGCTTCAAGAAGAATGTCATTGCAAATGGGTTTCCTGTATCCAATAGTTTCATCTAGCGCTCACATATAAGAAGGGGTCACAAAATCAAGTAGACAATTTTTTGAGTCATACACCTATTCCAATGTTGCTACTTTTGGAGGTAAGAGTGCCCACTTTTGATAAATGGAAACAACAATATGTTATTGATCCAATGTTTGATCTGACTATATAGCCCTACAACACACTACTCCAGTGAACCATTCATCATTTATGGATTACACACTCCAAGAGGGTTGGTTGTACCATTTACAACATATTTGAGTGCCTACTTTTTAGGCCCATTTGCGACTGATCAGGGAAACACATTCTTCACTCTATGGGGAACACCTCGGTGTCCAGAATACTCTTTTGAATCTATAGAATTTTTTTTATCGGTCTTATATGTCCCAACAAGTTAGTAATTTTGTGTAGCATTCTGCCTTTTGTAGCCAAAATATACCTTCCAATCACAAGCTTGGATTGTACCGACCACTTTCGTTTCCTACATGTCCTTTGAGAGGATGTTTCTATGGATTTTATTTCAAGGTTTCCGCTAACACTCCAAAAACATGATTGTGTTTTTGTTGTAGTATATCATTTTTCAAAGATGGTCTTGTTCATACCCTATAACAAACAAATTACTGCACAACAAACAACAAACTTGTTTTCTTGCCATGTTTGAACCTCTTTTGGTCTTCCTTGCACTATCACGTAAGATAGGGATGCTTCTTTTCTTAGTCATTTTTGGAAGGTACTGTAATAAATAAAACATATATAATATTAAATAATAATAAACATATTAACATATAAATAATAAATAAATATAATGTAATTATTAATTAAAAGTCAAAAGACGTGTTCTTTATATTTGAAAAGGCACGATGAGCTAAATATAAGACCCACATATTGTAATGTATTATCATCATCTTCATATTATCAATATATTTATTTTATCCAATATGGATTACTTTTATTATTCTTACATATAGTTACTATGTGAATTGGGTTCACAACATTGGTATCAAATCCTTTTCTCAGGCATTCCACTCGTTCAACTTTTGGCCTCCAAGTTAGAGTTTCTCTAAATTACTTGGTCTTTGACCAAAACATTGGCATTTGGTCATTCGCTTAGTTGCAAAGAAATATAAAAGAAAAAGTTCAAAAAAAAAGAAAGAATGAAGATTAATAAAAAAAGGAAAGAATAAAGGAAAAATAAACAGAAAAAAAAATAGTTACATAGTAAAAAGATTGATAAAAAAAAAAGAAAGAAGAAGGAAAAAGAAAAGAAAATAATACATATAACTAACATATGGTTTTATCATAACCAAACCAACACACGTTTTTTATGAAATCCATACCAACACATGGTTTTATTTTCCAACCCCATTCGCAAAATATCCCCCATTCAAAAGAAGGAAAAGAATATAATATCAAAATATTATTATTAATAATATTTATTATTATATTTTTAAACCCAAAATCAATCCATTTCAAAAAATATATATTATAATAATATTATTTATTAATAAATATTATAATATATTAAATTTCAAAGTTATACTTACATAAAAGGAAAAGGTTATTAAACCTTGTCAAATGAAGATTTAAAGCTCCTTAAATAAGGTTTACATTGGGTATTCTTTACACTTTTTTGTGTGCAATTATTTTTGAAGAAGAAAAATAAAGAATAGAAGTTGAAGCGTGAACCATGGAGTTTAGAAATTTAGAAGATGATTAGTTCGTTATCAAAAGGAAAACATAAAATTACAAATGATGATTGATTTACAGAAATTTCAAATGGAATTCAAGGAAAATGCTTATTTTGACCAAAGTATCTTATGGAATATTTGCTTGCACAAATTAAATAAGTAGGGCATGAAGGGAAACTCAATTGGGAATTACAAAATAAATATATCAAGAGGAAATTTGACAAGAGTATAGTAGAAAGAGATGAAGATATTTCTCACCTAAAAGAGCACAATAAAAAATTAGTTACGCAAATCACAAAGTTAAAGGAGGCGAAGTAGTGAAATTAAAAATTAGAACAAGAAAAGCAAGATCTCGAAAAGAAATTATCCAAAAAATATGAATACAACTCTCGCTTAAGAAACCTTAGCCGTAGGTTGTTTGAGCAAATATAAAATTTTAAAGAGAGTTAATCAGTAAACCAAGACCTTAACGAAAAAATTGAAAAACCGGAGAACAATGATGAACTTTTACGCTTAAGGAATCCTAACCAAAGTTTACTTACACAAATTAAGAAGATAACGCATGATAAAAATACGTTACAAGAAAGGGTATATCAATTTACCAATAAGGAACCAAAGTTCAATAAAGAAATAATGTTTGATTTCATTGAAACAAAGAAGTCGTCAGAGGGAAACATACAGACATTAAAAAAAGGAACAAACACAGAACCAATCGAATTATTGGAAATATGAAAAGTCGATGTCTCCAACAAACAATCACAAGAGGTCAAAATATCTTATCGTCATCCAAATTATAAAATTTGTTATGACCAACGACAAGGTCAAAAGGAACATAAACAAATGAGTTATGATTTCATAAAAGAATGGAGACAAAATCGACAAAATTCATGAAAGCATAAAAAGAGAAGTTCCATCCAACATGTTGATTAGCAAAAGGTCCCAATGAAGGTTAACTTGGGATGGACCACTTCACAAATAATGCAACATTTTTACTTGGGAATTCGTACCTCATATTGTCTCATTTAATCAAGTGTCGCAGCTACCATAACAAAATATTGTGGGACAACATTACAAGTAAGAGTAAAGTTGTAAATCCTTTTCATTAATATGCTTTGAGGACAAAGCATTTCTGAAGAGGAAGGTAATGTAATAAACAAAATATATATAATATTAAATAATAATAAACATATTAACATATAAATAATAAGTAAATATAATATAATTATTAATTAAAAGTCAAAAGACATGACCTTTATATTTGAAAAGGCATGATCGACTATATATAAGACCCACATATTATAATGTATTATCATCATCTTCATATTATCAATATATATTTATTTTATCCAATATGGATTACTTTTACTATTCTTAAGAATATTTACTGTGTGAATTGGGTTAGTTCAAAATAGGTACTTTGGAAACTGTTGGAATATAAGCCACAATACTCTACTGCTTTCCACCCCAAAACCAATGGCAAAAGTGAGGTGGTGAATCACGCATTTGTCCAACTGCTCTAGGAAACCTATTCAACAAATAAGTATTGGGATAAGACATTACACATAGTGCAACATTGTTATGGCAGATAAATGCACTCTGTCACAGGATATTATCCTTTTGAAGTGTGGTATGGGTACATCCCTTTTGAGGTCTCAACTACCTTACTTGCTCCTTATACCTAGAAACAACAGTTGAATCTCCATAAGCAGGCTGTTGCATTGTGAAATACATATCCCATATTCATATGCAGGTATATAACACCCTTTAGAGTAACCAGGAATACATTAAGACGCTACATTATCACCATTGTATCCATGCATCCTTCCAGGTTAGTGATAAGGTATGGTTATATCTTCAAAAAAACTTTTTTAGGGGGTTAAACATCATAATATTCATCGAATTTGTTAATTACCCTATCATATTTTGCATCCAGTTGTGGTTATTCATTCAGTAGTGAATGTCTACCAGCTCAAGCTATATGAGCCTTACCAATTAAACGAAGACATTCCCATCTCTCATATAATAGATAACATTCAAGATTTCCAACCACCACTAGATAATGTTGTTTTTTGGAGGTGCACCACAAATCCACTCGTCGTGGAATTGTCCCTGCATACTTCATGGGTAGAAAGGGTAAAATACTTGTTCAATCTAAATGGTTTCTGTAAGGTGATTTTGCTAATTTCCCCCTCATCTTTGTTAGATTTTCAGAATTTACTTCAATATGATCTAGGATCTTAACTGAGAGAACAACATGTACAGCATATCTACAGCATATCAATCATGGAGACAATAATGCAAGCACACAAGAGACACAAAGATTTACTTGGGGAAAACCATAAAGGTGAAAAACCCCAATAACTTCCTCAGAGATAGATAGAGCAATGATACAACCAACCAAGAGAGATAGCCATAACCTAGCAGCAGATCCTCCTCCTCCATAAGTGCGCCACTCCTCCTTGAGTGCATGTGTGAGAAGTGAGTGGGTGAATAGAGTGCCTCCCGCACTCTATTTATACTTGACTTGACTTGCCTTTTTACCTAACTCATGTAGGCTCGAACTTAACCACATAACATAATGCTGACTGGGCCGACCCCCAATAGGGTGGTCTAATAACCCTTTGATCCACATGGCCGACCCCCAATAGGGTGGTCTAATAACCCTTTGACCCACATGACTTATACAGGGCCGACCCCAAACAAGGTGGTCTAATAACCCATCAGGTATAAGTTACGACACTTACAATATAAATGACGACACTTCCGTATAGAGGAATAATACCATCTCTATAGGAATACAATATAAATATATGTGAAATACATTCCGAAGTTACATATACATCAACACTCCCTCTTAACTAGGAAGGTATTTCTCAGCACAGTTCTTCTAGCACAAGTCATCTTCTCTGGATCATCGTCACTGGATAATCGTCATCGAGTCATCATCATCGTCACTGCTGCTGCTATCTCAATCAATCTCTGAATCTACTCGTCATAGGAAGTTCTACAGAGCCAGTCCTTTTTCATACTGGATGTAGGCCCACCACCTGCAGGTCTTCGTCATCACTGGCCATACTGTGGAATCCTCAGGACATATTACGTGCGTCACAAAACCTCGAAAGAGCATCCCAGGATATTACGGGTACACAACTCCGACCTGTAGGATCTCCCAGGGCGCTATTACATGTGACCCATCACAAAACCTGGCCGAAGCATCCCAGGCTGTTACGAGCACGCGGCTCTACCTGTCGGATCTCCCAGGAGCACATTACATGTGATCTCACCACAAAACCTGGCTGAAGCATCCCAGGCTATTACGAGCACACAGCTCTACCTGTCGGATCTCCCAGGAGCACATTACATGTGGTCCACCACAAAACCTGGCTGAAGCATCTGAGGCCTTTTTCATCCTGTCCAGATATCCCAGGAGCAAATTACATGTGGTCATGGCAAAACCTGGCTGAAGCATCTGAGGCCTTTTTCATCCTGTCCAGATCTCCCAGGAGCAAATTACATGCCATAGGACAAAACCTCGCAAGAGCATCTGCCAGATATCCCAGGGCACCGAATTACATGCCATAGGCAAAACCTTGAAAGACTATCTGCAGATCTCTCAGGGCACAAATTACATGTCCTTCCAAGCAAAACCTCGCAAGAGCATTTGCCAGATGTCCCAGGGCACCGAATTACATGCCATAGGCAAAACCTCGAAAGACCATCTGTAAATCTCCCAGGGCACAAATTACATGCTTACCTGCACAACCTGATCCACGGCCACAAAGTATCATCTGATACTCATCAAACATCATCCTGATGTACACATGATCATCCTGATCATCATCACTGCAACATCCTGCTGCATGTCATCTGGAGAAGCATCCTGAAGCTCATCATCCATGATCATCCTGATCATCACTGCAACATCCTGCTGCATGATCTACCTGATCATCAATGCATCCACCTGATGCATACCAAGTATCTACCTGATACATATCATCATACATGATCCTCCTGATCATACAATGTATCCACCTGATACATGATACGTATCACCATACATGATCCACCTGATCATACAATGTATCCACCTGATACATATACAGATACATGGTCCAAGCATCCAACATGATGCATATACAAAATACATACACATGATCCAACTGATCATATCCAGCATCCAACATGATGCATCCATAAATGATCAACCTGATCATATCCAGCATCCAACATGATGCGTACATACATACATAAAAATGATCCAACTGATCATATCCAGCATCCAACATGATGCGTACATACATACATAAAAATGATCCAACTTGATCCAACTGATCATATCTAGCAGAAACCAGAACATCATCCTGATGCTCATCATCCAGCGCTTACATCCACAGCCATGTGAAGGATCCTCCTTCCACATGCTTGGAATGGCTTCAGCAAATGTGTCCATCACTTCTTCCTCGAAGTGTCCTTGATCTGAAGAATGCCAAGCCTCTCTCTGAAGTACTCGAACTTCACCCTGGCTAGTGGCTTCGTCAGCACATCTGCAATCTGCTCGTCCGTCGCAACATATAGGAGCTTCAAAGCTCCTCTCTGCACCATATCCCTGATATAGTGATATTTGATCTCTATGTGTTTCGACCTGTCATGAAACACTGGGTTCTCGGACAGCTTCACACAACTCTGGTTATCACAGAAGATACCAGTAGCTTCCAACGAGAGATCAAATAACTCAGACAGTAGCTTCCGTAGCCATACTTCCTCGCAACTAGCTGAGCAGGCTGCAACATACTCTGCCTCAGCTGTACTTAGTGCTACACAGGACTGCTTCCTGCTAAACCAAGAGATCACACCTGATCCCATATTGAAACAGCACCCAGATGTGCTCTTCCTATCTGTAGCACTTCTAGCCCAATCTGAATCAACATAACCCTGCAGGTTAGACTTTTGATTCACCTCATACTTGAGCCCATAATCCACTGTACCCTTCAGGTACCTCAGAACATGCTTTACAGCAACCAGGTGAACACTCCTCGGATCCGTCAGGAACTGGCTCAATGTGTTCACAGCAAAGCAAATATCCGGTCTCGTGTTCGTCAGGTACATCAAGGACCCAATCATCTGGCGATACATAGAGACATCAATCGGCTCAGATGAAGCATCACATAGAAGCTTCAGATTTGATGCCATAGGTGTGGCCATGGCCTTGCAATCCATCATCCCGAACCTCTTCAGGATCTCTACTACATACTTCCCTTGTTCAAGGAAGATTCCATCTGCACTCTGCCACACCTCCATGCCAAAAACAAATAGTGCATCATCCCCAAGTTCTTCATCTCGAACTCGGTAGTAAGCTTCCGCTACGTGTCGGCAATCAATCTATCTTCACCTGTAACAAACAGGTTATCCGCATACAAAAGTAGTATCACTGGATTGCCTTCCTCAACCTTGTAGTAAAGGTTGGAATCCACTTTATTCTTGGTAAAGCCCAAGATGGATAGAAAGCTGTCTATACTACCATATCAAGTTCTGCACACATATATGACTACACCATGCTGTCTTGAAATCCATCTGGTGCATCTTCTATTTCATCACTTTTGTATTTCTCAATGCTGCCATCTGCAACATGCTTGATCTGATAGTTCTATTTGGAAGTCATAGCAAACTTCCCTTCATGTCTTGGGATTACATCCCAAACATTATTCTTCATGATCGACGGATCATGGCATTTCATTTCTTCATCCCAGATCCTAGGAACTTCAATATCTTCAATATCTTCAATAGATATCTTTGTTGCTGGAACAAATGTTGTAGTTCTTCTTTTGTAGGAGATGGCATACGATCTTTCCTACACAACAAGTTAAATTGCATGATTAGAAAACATCTCATAGTTTTCAGAACAAATTCTTACACATAAAGAAATATGCCATACAGTCATGCAATTATCTTAGCCAATGCTTCAATACAACATTTATCCATATTCCGTAACTTTCTAGATGCCTTCCAATCTCTACCAGAACATTGTTAAGAGTGTGCACAACTCCCAACATGTCAGCAAAGAGGTTTCATTCTAGATAAGTAGCAATGGAATGTTGTACAGTGCCATAGGCCACTTACCCATGCATATTAGGAGTATACTGTTCATCAATGCAATTATTCTAATATGCATAATACACAACCTAATTCTAGGAATATCAGTATATACATTATTGAACAGTATTATTTAAGAAATGACAATTCAAATACTTATCTTTGTTTGTTCGTTGGGTGGACTCCCTCTGAGTCTTCGCTTCCTTGCAGGAGCTGCTGGAGTCCTAATCTGAAGTAGCTTCTTCTACACCTTTTTGTTGTGGGATGTAGAGAGATGGTCAACTCCCTCTGAATATCTACATCCTTGCATGAACCACTGGAGTGTACTATGCATGCTTATTAGTATCATGATTGTGTTATCCTTGTGATCTCATATAAAATCATACATTCATTAGTATACTATTAAAACACAATAATCTCAAGCATGTATAGTCATGATCATTTCAAACAGAAAATAATAAGCATTAGCATTCAAGGTTTATGTAGAGTTCTTAAGGTTAGTCAAATCATAAGAAACATAACATGTCTAAACCTGTAATTACTCAAACCTATGACTCTTCAGGTTAGTTGAATCATCAATCAAGATAAGAGATATATCATGCATAAAACCTGTGGTTATTCAAACCTATACCTTCATGATTCTTCTGGTTAGTCATATCATCAATTAAGGTAAGAAACATAATATGCATACAACCATGATTATTCAAACCTATGACTTCATGAATAATCATTATCAACAACAGTATAAGATCCTAACACAAGATAGGATTCTAACTTGATATAGGAAAAACATACCTGGATTAGCATGCTAGCTATTTATGTCTAACATACTCACATGATGTCTTCTTGTTCTTCTTCAATGACTTGTGCTAGTAACCTGTATATCTCATAGATTAACTATTACAAAACCAAGTTATACATACCTCGTAAATGGATCTTCTATGCGATCCATGACAATGGATGAATCTTTGTCCTCATGTTATCATGATCATATGTTCTTGGACCAGAACATGATTTTTCTTTCTTGGTGTACCTTTCATGTTAGTAGACAACATAAACCTCATACAACACCATAATGCATTAGTACAATCATAAGTGTCAACACCCTAACCAATGAATATCTTCTATCATGCATTCATAATTTTGTTAAGGTGATACGACAAATCTAAAATCAAAATTGTACTAACCGTAATAACATGAAGACAAACATACCATAAACTTAATCATGGAAAAATATCGAAACATACCTCGATGAGTCATACCTGTCGAGATTGCTTGTAATCTTCTTATGTAAGGCCTTAGCCTCATCTCCCTCTGAAACAGGAACTCCTTCACTTATGCAGGTAACCAATCCATCTTCTTCTAGGATTAACCCTATCCACTTGATTTGCAAGAAATGGACCTGGAGCTGGATATGGGTTTTTCAGAGAAACCCCAAAAATTCAAACTTTGAATTTCAAACTTCCGAAAGGATAGAAATATGCGCCTTGATGAGCTGATCAAACTGGTATATTCAGAATTTGAAAACTGCAAAGTTTCACTCCTCAATTTTGCCTTTGAAACTTTCGGATTCACTGGACGTGACCCTAAACTAGGGTTTGATGAAGCCCACTCTTTTTCCCCATCAAAATGTTTGATCCAAAGCTCTAATCTTCTATTTTTCTGAGGAGCTTCCAGCCGTGGTCACAGATTTCAAAAATTCCCATTTTTACAGAAGCCCTAATTTTCCACTTTTCTGATCAAAGTTCCGAACTAGGGTCTAATCAAGCCCGGCCTTCTGCCCAACCAAAAATTCTGATCTTGGTCTCTAAATTTCTATTTTGATGAGTAGCATCCAGCCGTGGTCTCCGATTACAAAAATTCCAACTTTCTCCAAAGCCCTAAATTCCGGAAGCCATGAATGAAGGTACCAAAAAATAATTCTATTTTGACAGAAATATGTACCTGATTGTTTCTGGTGTAACTCCAAAATTTTTAATCCACAGGGTCCGAAAAAGTTTCCTGAGATAGCCTGACCTGTTATCTTTCCATCCTGACAGGTCTGACCTCAATTGGATTCTCTGAGAGAGAGTTATGCCAAATGTCGCAACGTGACCTGTTTATGGGATAATACAGGAGAGCGAACTTATACGGCGTACCACGTGTCACTGGTTCAACTTCGGCCTCTGAAAAAGTTTTCTGAGATAGTACAGACTGTGTACTACCTGTCACTTTTTACGAAATTTCATTTGGAGCTTCCTAGCCCAAGATATGACCTTTTTCCCAAGGTCACCTGATTTTGACTCAGATCTGGAAGAGGCAGAAACCCTATATTGTACAGATCATAAATCACAAAGTACAACGAATTAGAGGTTGTCCTTTGGACACAAGATACCTGGAGATCTTAGCTTCGGCCTGTAACAATTTCAGATCCGAAAACTTCTCCAAAACAGATTTATAGCGAAAGTGCTACGATGACTGGTTTTTTCTATATCAAACCCTAGCATCGTAAGTGCAACAAGTGTCATACATGCCATATCATGCCTTCTTTCAGGCTAGCTCTGATACCATGTTAGATTTTCAGAATTTACTTCAATATGATCTAGGATCTTAACTGAGAGAACAACATGTACAGCATATCTACAGCATATCAATCATGGAGACAATAATGCAAGCACACAAGAGACACAAAGATTTACTTGGGGAAAACCATAAAGGTGAAAAACCCCAATAACTTCCTCAGAGATAGATAGAGAAATGATACAACCAACCAAGAGAGATAGCCATAACCTAGCAGCAGATCCTCCTCCTCCATAAGTGCGCCACTCCTCCTTGAGTGCATGTGTGAGAAGTGAGTGGGTGAATAGAGTGCCTCCCGCACTCTATTTATACTTGACTTGACTTGCCTTTTTACCTAACTCATGTAGGCTCGAACTTAACCACATAACATAATGCTGACTGGGCCGACCCCCAATAGGGTGGTCTAATAACCCTTTGATCCACATGGCCGACCCCCAATAGGGTGGTCTAATAACCCTTTGACCCACATGACTTATACAGGGCCGACCCCAAACAAGGTGGTCTAATAACCCATCAAGTATAAGTTACGACAATTACAATATAAATGACGACACTTCCGTATAGAGGAATAATACCATCTCTATAGGAATACAATATAAATATATGTGAAATACATTCCGAAGTTACATATACATCAACAATCTTGTTTCGCAAGTGGGGACACTTGCATCTTCAAATGGGGATGAAATGTTATGCAGTCCAATAGAGACATTAGTGGATAGTAGTGCTACAACATAATAATTCATTTAATAGGTAGTTAGGTTTTATTATTAAAGTAGAGGAAATGGCACAATCGAGGTAACTCCCCCATTTTTAATTTGCCGATAAAAGAAGGTGCTCACTATGTAAGAAACATGTTTTTGTAGATAATATAAATCTCATTTTTGCACTCTGTATTTTGTTCAGATATCAATTTAGATCTACAAAAGTAAAAATGATTTCCCAATTGTTGCAAATGACATAAATATCCAAAAACAAAAGTATAGCAACAAGTCATACCAAATAACGATATAAACAATCAATAAAAATGATAAAGAAAAGACCCAACATGAAGAAAGGGAAGCTACTATAGTTTTATGACCATGAGTAAGAGTAGGTTGAAATAAAAGAGAGATTAAGGATTAAGAAAAAAATGAAATCCAAAAATTAGAGCTCCCAAAGTTCATTTCATGCCCGCTATTCCTTCTCCAAATGAATACTTGGGTTCCACTCTCCACTAAACTTGATACCCTCATCTTACAGTCGAGAGCCCTCGAACCCCAACCTGTAATCTATGCCAACAGATAAGTTCCCCTGGTAATTCCCTCTGTAAAAACTCTCTTGCTCTCAATTCCCCTCCTATCCTCTCTTCCTCCGAAACTCCGTATGTTTTCTTCTTCACTCAACTCCCCCCTTCAAATTTCCTTTGCCTTATGGATAAATCCACTTGGAATCCATGCAAGGAATCCTTGCATGGATGACAAGTGGGGGGGTCCTCCGTTAACACTATATATTTCATTATATATGTATTTATTTTATTATTATTTTTATTTACGCTTTGGACCATTCGATGATATTGACTAACAAGCTTTGAAATAATAGAATATATTTTTAGTGCATTTTTATTTAACTCTCAAACCCTATGTCACTTTAATTAAATGTACTTAGTTATGTTAATATTTAATTAATGTGTTTAATATATTTATAAAGGGCATTACAGACTTCCCCCCTTGAGAGAATTTCATCCTGAAATTGTTTTATTTTATTGGTAGCTAGTAGTAACTTATGATTTTGCCCACTATTAAATGATATGCACCTAGATATCTAGTACTATTGTGCAAGTGAGTAGGTTAATCATGTGGTCACCATGGGTAAATATTATACCTGCACTAATATAATAATATAAGAAAGATATCTCCCTAGAAAAATTGCATGTTTTTAGTTTAAATTTGCAATTAATTGTTTTAAATTTTATGGTGAGACATTACCTTTTAATTTTTACTCAATTTACCAAAAATACCAAAATCCTCACTCAGCCTCTCCCATAATCATACCATCTGGTCAACCTCTTAATGCCCCTCAACACTCCAGATGGTATCGCTCGCCACGGCACGAGCCTTCTTCTCCCACTAGTATAAGTGTCACCCATCGTGGTGTGACCACAACATGCATTAGTATCATCATAACTCCAAGGAGTTTCAAGTATAATACTTGCTCATTTCTGACTTCTGGCATCGATATAAGGCTTAAGGATTTCCAGACTTCTTTGGTATATATGCCCCTAAGGCCTCATCTGGAGGGTACCAGTCATCTGATCTAGTATGCTAACTTGTATACACCATGCATCTCGAAGGGTTGGCCCAGAAATCCATCCGCAATTGATGCAAGAACATCGACCTAAGTCTTGTTTTCTGATTGAAGCAATTAATGTTATTGCCTTGTAATAGTTCTAGAATGAATAGGGTTGGTTGATGTTTAATTGTTATTTAGATTTGATTGTAATAATGGCGAATTGCCACTGATATCCTCGAATCTTGCAAGAGGGTACTCGAGGATAGGATTTTTTATCTAGTTACTGTATTTGGGAGTCCCGATCATGCTTATCTGGATTTGGCAGGTTTATGGACTCTTATTTAATCTTTGCATGTAATTGTTAGAACTGTTGTTAATGAATTGAAGGGTTCTTGATGAAATGAAGAACATAATTCCCGGACTCTGCAATTAAATCGTGTATTGTTTCCTTCTTTCAATAATCAGAAGTGTGTAGATTCTCTGTACAAGTGTGAACTATGTTGATTAGTTGAATCTTCTTAAATATATGTTGTCAGATTCCCGTTTAAATGTATAGAGTGTTAAATTTTCAGAATTTACTTCAATCTGATCTAGGATCTTAACTGAGAGAACAACATGTACAACATATCTACAACATATCAATCATGGAGACAATAATGCAACCACACAAGAGACAAAAAGATTTACTTGGGGAAAACCATAAAGGTGAAAAACCCTAATAACTTCCTCAGAGATAGATAGAGCAATGATACAACCAACCATGAGAGATAGACATAACCTAGCAGCAGATCCTCCTCCTCCATAAGTGCACCACTCCTCCTTGAGTGCATGTGTGAGAAGTGAGTGAGCAAATAGAGTGCCTCCCGCACTCTATTTATACTTGACTTGACTTGCCTTTTTACCTAACTCATGTAGGCTCGAACTTAACCACATAACATAATGCTGAGTGGGCTGACCTCCAATAGGGTGGTCTAATAACCCTTTGACCCACATGGATGACCCCCAATAGGGTGGTCTAATAACCCTTTGACCCACATGACTTATACAGGGCCGACCCCAAACAAGGTGGTCTAATAACCCATCAAGAATAAGTTATGACATTTACAATATAAATGACGACACTTCCTTATAGAGGAATAATACCATCTCTATAGGAATACAATATACATATATGTGAAATACATTCCGAAGTTACATATACATCAGCACTCCCTCTTAACTAGGAAGGTATTTCTCAGCACAGTTCTTCTAGCACAAGTCATCTTCTCTGGATCATCGTCACTGGATAATCGTCATCGAGTCATCATCATCGTCACTGCTGCTGCTATCTCAATCAATCTCTGAATCTACTCGTCATAGGAAGTTCTACAGAGCCAGTCCTTTTTCATACTGGATGTAGGCCCACCACCTGCAGGTCTTCATCATCACTGGCCATACTGTGGAATCCTCAGGACTTATTACGTGCATCACAAAACCTCGAAAGAGCATCCTAGGATGTTACGGGTACACAACTCCGACTTGTAGGATCTCCCAGGGCGCTATTACATGTGACCCCACCACAAAACCTCGAAAGAGCATCCCAGGATGTTACGGGTACACAACTCCAACCTGAAGGATCTCCCAGGGCACAAATTACGTGTGGTCACCACAAAACCTAGCAAGAGCATCTCAGGATGTTATGGGTACACAACTCCGACCTGAAATATCCCAGGGCACAAATTACATGTGGTCATGGAAAAACCTCGAAAGAGCATTTCAGGATGTTACAGGTACACAACTCTGACCTGAAATCTCCCAGGGCACAAATTACATGCCATAGGACAAAACCTCGAAAGAGCATCTGCCAGATATCCCAGGGCACCGAATTACATGCCATAGGCAAAACCTCGAAAGACTATCTGCAGATCTCCCAGGGCACCGAATTATATGTCCTTCCAGAGCAAAATCTCGAAAGAGCATCCCATGCTGTTACGGGTACACAACTACGACTTATAGGATCTCCCAGACATGCTCCTCTGCACAACCTGATCCACGGCCACAAAGTATCATCCTGATACTCACCATACATCAACCTGATGTACACATGATCATCCTGATCATCATCACTGCAACGTCCTGCTGCATGTCATCTGGAGCAACATCCTGAAGCTCATCATCTATGATCATCCTGATCATCACTGCAACATCCTGCTGCATGATCCACCTGATCATCAATGCATCTACCTGATGCATACCAAGTATCTACCTGATACATATCATCATACATGATCCTCCTGATCATACAATGTATCCACCTGATACAAATACAAATACATGATACATATCACCATACATGATCCACCTGATCATACAATGTATCCACCTGATACATATACAGATACATGGTCCAAGCATCCAACATGATGCATATACAAAATACATACACATGATCCAACTGATCATATCCAACATCCAACATGATGCGTACATATAAGTGATCCAACTGATCATATCCAGCATCAACATGATGCGTACATATAAGTGATCCAACTGATCATATCCAACATCAACATGATGCATACATACATACATAAAAATGATCCAACAGATCATATCCAGCAGAAGCCAGAACATCAACCTGATGCTCATCATCTAGCGCTTACATCCACAGCCATGTGAAGGATCCTCCTTCCAACATGCTTGGAATGGCTTCAGCAAATGTGTCCATCACTTCTTCCTCGAAGTGTCCTCGATCTGAAGAATGCCAAGCCTCTCTCTGAAGTACTCAAACTTCACCCTGGCTAGTGGCTTCGTCAGCACATCTGCAATCTGCTCGTCCGTCGTAACATACAGGAGCTTCACAGCTCCTCTCTGCACCATATCCCTGATATAGTGATATTTGATCTCTATGTGTTTCGACCTGCCAAGAAACACTGGGTTCTCGGATAGCTTCACACAACTCTAGTTATCATAGACGATACCAATAGCATCCAACAGGAGATCAAATAACTCAGATAGTAGCTTCCGTAGCCATACTTCCTCACAACTAGCTGAACAGGCTGCAACATACTCTACCTCAGCTATACTCAGTGCTACGCAGGACTGCTTCCTGCTAAATGAGATCACACTTGATCCCATACTGAAGCAGCACCCAGATGTGCTCTTCCTATCTGCAGCACTGCCAGCCCAATCTGAATCAACATAACCCTACAGGTTAAACTTTTGATTTGCTTCATACTTGAGCCCATAATCCACTGTACCCTTCAGGTACCTCAGAACATGCTTTACAGCAACCAGGTGAACACTCCTCGGATCCATCAGGAACTAACTCAATGTGTTCGCTGCAAGGAAAATATCTGGTCTCGTGTTCGTCAGGTACATCAAGGACCCAAGCATCTGACGATACATAGTGATATCAATAGGCTCAGATGAAGCATCACACAGGCGCTTCAGGTTCGATGCCATAGGTGTGGCCATAGCCTTGTAGTCCATCATCCCGAACCTCTTCAGGATCTCTACTGCATACTTCCCTTGTCCAAGGAAGATTCCATCACTCTGCCACACCTCCATGCCAAAAAAAAATAGTGCATCAACCCCAAGTTCTTCATCTCGAACTCGGCAGTAAGCTTCCACTGCATGTCGGCAATCAATCTATCTTCACCTATAACAAACAGGTTATCCGCATACAACTATTCAAGAAAGCTGTCTTGAAATCCATCTAGTGTATCTTCTATTTCATCACTTTCATATTTCTCTATGTTGCCATCTGCAACATGCTTGATCTTGATAGATCCATATGGAAGTCATAACAAACTTCCCTTTAGGTCTTGGGACTACATCCCAAACATCATTCTTCATGATCGACGGATCATGGAATTCCATTTCTTCATCCCAGATCCTGGGACCTTCAATATCTTCAATATTTTCAATATATATCTTTGTTGCTGGAACAAATGTTGTAGTCCTTTTGTAGGTGAAGATATACGGTCTTTCCTACAAAACAGGTTAAATTGCATGATTAGAAACATCTCATAATTTTCAGAACAAATTCTTACATATAAAGAAATATGTCATACAGTCATGCAATTATCTTAGCCAATGCTTCAATACAACATTTATCCATATCCCGTAACTTTCTAGATGCCTTCCAATCTCTACCAGAACATTGTTAAGAGTGTGCACAACTCCCAACATGTCAACAAAGAGGTTTCATTCTAGATAAGTAGCAATGGAATGTTGTACAGTGCCATAGGCCACTTACCCATGTATATTAGTAGTATACGGTTCATCAATGCAACTATTCTAATATGCAAAATACATATCCTAAGTCTAGGAACATGAGCATATACATCATTGAACAATTTTATTTAAACAAACACATATGCAAGAAATGATAATTAAAATACTTATCTTTGTTTGTTCGTTGGGTGGACTCCCTCTGAGTCTTTGCTTTCTTGCAGGAGCTGCTGGAGTCCTAATCTGCAGTAGCTTCTTCTACACCTTTCTGTTGTGGAATGTAGAGAGATGGACAACTCCCTCTGAATATCTGCATCCTTTCATAAACCACTGGAGTGTACTCCCTCTTGATCTTTGCTCCCTGGATTACTTGTCCTTGAAGTTATATACATTCTCGATCCCTATGCATGCTTGTTAGTATCATCATTGTGTTATCCTCTAGGTCTAATATAAAATCATACATTCATTAGTATACTATTAAAACACAATAATCTCAAGCATGTATAGTCATGATCATTTCAAACAGAAATAATAAGCATTATCATTCAAGGTTTATGTAGGATTCTTATGGTTAGTCAAATCATAAGAAGCATAACATGTCTAAACCTATAATTACTCAAACCTATGACTCTTTAGGTTAGTTGAATCATCAATCAAGATAAGAGATATAATATGCATAAAACCTGTGATTATTCAAACCTATACCTTCATGATTCTTCTGGTTAGTCATATCATCAATTATGGTAAGAAATATAATATGCATACAGCCATGACTTATTCAAACCTACGACTTCATGAATAATCATTATCAAACAACACAACAATATAAGATCCTAACACAAGGTAGGATTCTATCTTGATATAGGAAAAACATACCTGGATTAGCATGCTAGCTATTTATGTCTAACATACTCACATGATGTCTTCTTGTTCTTCTTCAATGACTTGTGCTAGTAACCTGTATATCTCATAGGTTAACTATTACAAAACCAAGTTATACATACCTCGTAAATGGATCTTCTATGAGATCCATGACAATGGATGAATCTTTGTCCTCATGTTATCATGATCATATGTTCTTGGACCAGAACATGATTTGTCTTTCTTGGTGTACCTTTCATGTTAGTAGACAACATAAAACTCATACAACACCATAATGCATTAGTACAATCATAAGTGTCAACACCCTAACCAATGAATATCTTTTATCATGCATTCATAATTTTGTTAAGGTGATACGACAAATCTAAAATCAAAATTGTACTAACCGTAATAACATGAAGACAAACATACCATAAACTTAATCATGGACAAATATCGAAACATACCTCGATGAGTCATACCTGTCGAGATTGCTTGTAATCTTCTTATGTAAGGCCTTAGCCTCATCTCCCTCTGAAACAGGAACTTCTTCACTTATGCAGGTGACCAATCCATCTTCTTCTAGGATTAACCCAATCCACTTGATTTGCAAGAACTGGACCTGGAGCTGGATATGGGTTTGTCAGAGAAACCCCAAAAATTCATACTTTGAATTTCAAACTTCCGAAAGGATAGGAATACGCACCTTGATAGGCTGATCAAACCGGTATATTCAGAATTTGAAAACTGGAGAGTTTCACTCCTCAGATTTGCCTTTGAAACTTCCGGATTCATTGGACGTGACCCTGAACTGGGGTTTGATGAATCCCACTCTTTTGCTCAATCAAAAGGTTTGATCGAAATCTCTAAGCTTCTATTTTTATGAGGAGCTTCCAGCCGTGGTCATAGATTTCAAAAATTCTCATTTTTACAGAAGCCCTAATTTTCCACTTTTCTGATCAAAGTCCCGAACTAGGGTCTGATCAAGCCCGGCCTTCTGCCCAACCAAAAATTCTGATTTTGGTCTCTAAATTTTTATTTTGATGAGTAGCATTCAGTCGTGGTCTTTGATTACAAAAATTCCAACTTTCTTCAAAGCCCTAAATTCCGGAAGCCATGAATGAAGGTACTCAAAAAATAATTCTGTTTTTGACAGAAATATGTACCTGATTGTTTCTGGTGTACCTCCAAATTTTTCGATCCACAGGGTCTGAAAAAGTTTCCTGAGATAGCCTGACCTGTTATCTTTCCATCCTAACAGGTCTTACCTCAATTGGATTCTCTGAGAGAGAGTTATGCCAAGTGTCGCAACGTGACCTGTTTTGGGATAATTCAGGAGAGCTAACTTGTACGGCGTGCCACGTGTCACTGTTTGAACTTCGGCCTCTGAAAAAGTTTCCTGAGATAGCTCGGCCTGTTATATTTCCATCCTGACAGGTCTGACCTCAATTGGACTCTCTGAGAGAGAGTTATGCCAAGTGTCGTAACGTGACCTGTTTTGGGATAATTTAGGAGAGCGAACTTGTACGGCGTTCCACGTGTCACTGGTTCAACTTCGGCCTCTGAAAACGTTTTTTGAGATAGTACAGTCTTTTTACTACCTGTCACTTTTCACAAAATATCATTTGGAGCTTCCTAGCCCAAGTTATGACCTTTTTCCCAAGGTCACCTGATTTTGACTCAGATCTGGAAGAGGCAGAAACCCTATATTGTACAGATCATAAATCACAAAGTACAACGAATTAGAGGTTGTCCTTTGGACACAAGGTACATGGGGATATTAGCTTCGTCCTGTAACAATTTCAGATCCGAAAACTTCACCAAAACGGATTTATAGCGAAATCTCTACGATGCCTGGTTTTTGCTATATCAAGCCCTAGCATCGTAAGTGCAACAAGTGTCATACATGCCATATCATGCCTTCTTTCAGGCTAGCTCTGATACCATGTTAAATTTTCAGAATTTACTTCAATCTGATCTAGGATCTTAACTGAGAGAACAACATGTACAGCATATCTACAACATATCAATCATGGAGACAATAATGCAACCACACAAGAGACACAAAGATTTACTTGGGGAAAACCATAAAGGTGAAAAACCCCAATAACTTCCTCAGAGATAGATAGAGCAATGATACAACCAACCATGAGAGATAGACATAACCTAGTAGCAGATCCTCCTCCTCCATAAGTGCGCCACTCCTCCTTGAGTGCATGTGTGAGAAGTGAGTGAGCAAATAGAGTGCCTCCCGCACTCTATTTATACTTGACTTGACTTGCCTTTTTACCTAACTCATGTAGGCTCGAACTTAACCACATAACATAATGCTGAGTGGGCCGACCCCCAATAGGGTGGTCTAATAACCCTTTGACCCACATGGCTGACCCCCAATAGGGTGGTCTAATAACCCTTTGACCCACATGACTTATACAGGGCCGACCCCAAACAAGGTGGTCTAATAACCCATCAAGAATAAGTTACGACATTTACAATATAACTGACGACACTTCCTTATAGAGGAATAATACCATCTCTATAGGAATACAATATACATATATGTGAAATACATTCCGAAGTTACATATACATCAACATAGAGGTGGAACTGATTTATCCTTTGATCAATTTCTGCAGTTATAGACTGTAGAATTCATAGAACACACATTAAATGGTGAAGATCTGATCCGAGCAGGAAGATGGACGGTTCTGGTCTGTTTCTGCAAAACCAAGGTTTAAGTTGAGATCGGACGACCGAGATCGCATCCGAGTACAAGAAGAAAATCAACGGTGGGGAAAACTCATCACGGGACGAAGTTGTGTGGAAGATAGCGATCCGCAACTCAAGGTGAACGATCTAACCACAGATCGATGGTCAGGATGAGTTCTGCAAAAGAAAGGTGAAGATCTGCAATTGATCTCAAATTGACGGTCAGAAAGGAGTCCGCAAGAAATCGACGGCTGAAGAATTGCGGAAAAGGAAGTTACGGGAGTTCCACTTTAGAAAAGTGGGAAGGTGTATCCGCAATCCGCAACCCGAGTGCAGAAAGACCGTTGCGGCCACATAATTGCGGAAGTTCATTTTTGAATTTGTAAATTGCACACCAGCAATCCGCAATCTGCAATTGCGGAAAGGAGCCTTGCGGAAGACGCTTGCAGAAGGAACCTTGCGGAAAGAGCCTTGTAGAAGTAGTGTTGCGGAAAGAGAACTTAGCCGAACCGCTAAGTTTAGAGGTTCTACCAAATTTGGAGCCTAGCTACTCCTAGGAGGAAAATCGAATTAGTTTACTGGTTTGAATTTGGCGAATCGAATTAGTTTACTAGTTTCTAGTTTTGCATCAATTGGTATTAGAGCCGAGGAAAAGATGCCACCAAGATGAGGCCGCGCACGTGGAGTTCCAGTTGGAGGTGGTCGAGGAAAACAAGCTGCAGATGCAGACATAGATATGCAAAGAGAATTGCGACGACTTCAAGCCAGAATGGAAGCTATGGAGAGAGGAAATCCAGGGAGAGTAGATATTAGTGATGGAGAAGAATCTTCTGAAGAGGATCCGAAGGAGGTTGGCGAAGAAGTGAAGGTATTGAGGATGTTGGTGAAGGTTGGTAGCAAATCTAAAGTGGAAGTTCCCATGTATGAAGGTAACCTGAACGTTGAAGAGCTCATGGATTGGATGAATGCTTTGGAAAAGTACTTTGAATTTGAAGAAGTTGAAGAAAAAAAAAGGATGAAATATGCAGCAACCAGACTGAAAAGATATGCAGCCATTTGGTGGGATGAACTAAAGATCCACAGAGAAAGGAAAGGTAAGTCCAGAATCAAAAGTTGGGATAAAATGTTGGGTAAAATTAAAATTCAATTTATGCCTAAGTTTTATCAGTTAACTCTCATTAGGCAGCTGCAGAATCTTAGACAAAAAGGTATGATTGTTAAGGAATATACATAAGAGTTCTTTAGGCTGAGTATTAGAGCTGGACAGACACAAAGAGACATAGAGAGAGTGGCAAGGTATATAAATGGACTAAGGTATGAAATACAGGATGAGATCAACTTATTGAATTTCATAACTGTAGAAGATGCTTATCAAGCAGCCTTGAAAGTAGAAGAGAAGCTACTAAAAAAACAGAACTAGAAGAACAAGGGAAGTACAACAAGAGGGAAAGGATTTTCAAATAGAGGAAGAAAGTATCAGGCTTATAGGAATGAAGCAGAAGGTTCCAAAAACCAATCACCCCAAAGAGGAGGATTCCGGGGAGGCATATTTGGTGCTAGAGGGAGAGGTAGAAGTAGAGAAGTGAAATGCTATGCATGTGGTGAGGTTGCACACATGTCATGGGAATTCCCAAAGAACAAACTAGTAGATCAGAGGAATGCAAAAATTGCTAAGGTTAGAGAGGAGTCTCATGAGAAGGTAGAAATATGAAATTGTCCAGAGGAAGGAGAATCTCTTATGGTGAAAAGAGTTTTGGTGAAAACAGAGAAAGAAGTGCATGAACCAGCACAAAGAAAGAGTCTATTCAGGACTAAGTGAAAGTCACAAGGTAAGTGTTGTAAGGTGGTCATTGACAGCGGTAGTACATATAATTTGGTCTCCACTGAGATGGTAGAGAAGTTGGGATTGAAGAGGATGAAACATCCCACTCCTTATAAAGTGTCCTGGTTGCAGAAGGGACATCAGCTCTTGGTGAATGAGCAGTGTAGAGTGGAGTTACAAATTGGTAACTATGAAGATGTGATATTATGTGATGTGATTCCTATGGATGTGTGCCATATACTCTTAGGAAGGCCATGGCAATATGACAGAAAAGTTGTTCATGATGGAAGGAAAAACACTTATACTCTGGAAAAGAATGGAAAGGAGCATGTGTTGCTACCTTTGAAGGATGAGACAGTTCGAGAAGACACAGGACCTAGTGTTTTGCTAATGACTGGGAAGAGCTACTGCAAGAAGTAAAAAAGGATGAAGGATTACATTTTTCCCTTGTTGGAAAACCAAAGGTAATTTTAACTTCTACAAACTTAGTGATTTTCCTATTGAAGTTAGAATTCTTCTTGATGATTTTGCTGATATTATTGTGGATGTGTTACCAAATGATTTACCTCCTGTGAGAAGTATTAGTCATCATATTGACTTAATACCCGATGCAAGTTTACCAAACAAAGTAGCTTATATGTTGACACCTTAGGAGAATGAAGCGATTAAACAACAGGTATATGAATTACTAGATAAAGGTTTGGTGAAGGAAAGTTTAAGTCCCTGTGCAGTACCTACAGTTCCGAGTCCAAAGAAAGATGGTGCATGGCGTATGTGTATTGATTCTCGAGCAATTAATAAGATCACTACCAAGTACAAATTTCCCTTACCTCGTATTGATGATTTTATGGATTGTTTAAGCGGGTCCAAGTATTTTTCAAAGATAGATTTGAAGAGTGGTTATCACTAGATAAGAATTAGGGAAGAGGATGAATGGAAAACTGCATTCAAGACCAATAATGGGTTTTATGAATGGTTAGTAATGCATTTTGGGATTACTAATGCACCTAGTACTTTTATGATATTAATGAATGAGGTGTTGAAGGAGTACACTGAGAAGTGTGTGATAGTATACCTAGATGACATTCTGATCTTCAGTCAGAATAAGGAAGAACACCTGAGACATCTCAAATTGGTGTTGAGTACCCTACAAAGGGAGAAACTGTTGATAAATTTGAAAAAGTGTAGTTTCATGAAGCATGAGTTAATCTATTTGGGTTGTGTAGTCTCAGAAGAAGGATTGAAGATGGATCCAAAAAAGATACAAGCCATCCTTAGCTGGCCAATTCCAAAGAATTCTTTTGAGGCCAGAAGTTTTCATGGTCTGGCAAGTTTTTATAGGAAATTCATCAGGAACTTTAGTCATATTTGTGAACCCATAATAGACACCTTCCGGGAAAGTAGTCAATCTTTCAAATGGACAGAGGCAACAAATATAAGTTTCAATCTGTTGAAAAAGAAGATCACTGAGAAGCCTATTTTGGCTTTGCGAAGTTTTGATAAACTTATTCAAGTAGAGACAGATGCCAGTGGGACAAAAATTGGTGTTGTTCTGAGCCAAGAACAGAGACCAGTAGCATATTTTAGTGAGAAATTAAATGAAGCAAAACAGAAATATTCCTCATATGACAAAGAATTGTATGTTGTTGTACAGGCCCTTAAGAAGTGGAGGAATTATTTGATGCCCAAAGAATTTGTTTGTATTCAAATAATCATGCCTTATAATTTATAAATAGTCAACCAAAGTTGAATCAGAAACATGCTAAGTGGGTGGAATTTCTGCAGAATTTTAATTTTGTGATCAAGCACACAAGTGGGAAATCTAACAAAGTGGCTGATGCTTTAAGAAGAATGAATTTAATCCTAAAAGAGATTAAGGTCAGTACTTTGGGATTTGAAAATTTGATTAACATGTAAAAAGAGGATGTGGATTTCAAGGATATATATGCAGCCTGTGAGAATCCAGTTTCCCATAACAGAAGCCAATGGTTGGACTACATGCTACAAGAAGGGTTACTGTTCAGAAACAGTAAACTGTGCATTCCAAAAGGTTCTATGAGAGAAAACTTGATAAAGGAGAAACATAGTGGAGGTTTGTTAGGTCACTTTGGCTAGGACAAAACATTTGCTCAGGTGAGTACTTTTTATTTTTGGCCAGTAATGTAGCAGGATGTTAAGAATTTTGTTGAGACATGCAGGATATGTCAACATGCCAAAGGGAGGAGTCAGAACACTGGATTGTATCAGCCCCTACTTATTCCAACTAGGCCTTGGGATTACATCAGTATGGATTTTGTTCTGGGATTGCCTAGAACTCATAGGGGTAATGATTCTATTTATATTGTAGTGGATAGGTTTTAAAAAATGGCTCATTTCATTGCTTGTAAAAAGACCAATGATACAACAAATATTGCTAATTTGTTCTTCTCAGAAGTTGTTAAACTGCATGGTCTACCTTTGAACATTGTATCAGATAGAGACACTAAATTTGTTGGTCATGTTTGGAGAGCCTTATGGAAGAAATTGAGAACCAATCTTAGTTTTAGCTCTGCTTATCACCCTTAGACTGATGGCCAGACTGAAGTGGTAAATAGAATCTTAGGGAATATATTGAGAAGTCTTGTTTATGAGAATCCAAAACAATGGGATTTAGCTCTTGCTCAAGCTAAGTTTTCTTATAATGATTCACCTAACAAGAGTACATGTATGAGCCCATTTCAGATTGTGTATGGGATGCATCCAAGAGGGGTGTATGAACTCAGGAATTTGGGAAAGCTTGGGAAGAGAAGTGCAGATGGTGAATAATTTTCATATAGTATGCAGGAGCTACAATAAAATGTCAAGAAGAAATGGCAGGAGAGTGCTAGCAAATACAAAGAGCATATCTAGGGAGAAGGGAAGTTGACCTTCAGGTTGGATATTTGGTAATGGCATATATTAGGAAGGACAGGTTTCCTAAGGGAACCTACAATAAATTGAAACTCAATAAAATTGGTCCTTGTAAAATTTTGAGGAAGTTCTCTGCAAATGCCTATGAAATTGAACTTCCTTCTGATTTTGAAATTTCTCCAATTTTTAATATTTCATATTTGTATCCTTTTAAAGATTCAGGTGTTCAGAGAGAAGGGATGATTGCAGGTGAAGATGGTCAAGTGGTAGATTGGAAAGCACAGTTACCTCAGAAGGAGCAACCACAAATTGAAGCTATACTTGATAAGAGGATTTCAAAGAAAACCAGAAAGAAAGATTACTTTTAGTATTTAGTCAAGTGGAAAGGTCATCCATGTGAAGATGCAATGTGGATGACAGCAATGTATATTTCTAAGTTCGATGTGGACCTTGAAGACTTATTGAAGAATTATTTTTCTCCCCTGGAGTATGATGTAGGAGCATGACCTAAGTCTTGTTTTCTGATTGAAGCAATTAATGTTATTGCCTCGTAATAGTTCTAGAATGACTAGGGTTAGTTGTTATTTGGATTTGATTGTAATAATGGTGAATTGCCACTGATATCCTCGAATCTTGCAAGAGGGTACTCGAGGATAGGATTTGTTATCTAGTTACTGTATTTGGGAGTCCCGATCCTGCTTATCCAGATATGACAGGTTTATGGGATCTTATTTAATCTTTGTATGTAATTGTTAGAATGGTTGTTGACGAATTGAAGGGTTCTTGATGAAATGAAGAACAGAGTTCCTGGACTTTGCAATTAAATCGTGTATTGTTTCCTTCTTTCAATAACCAGAAGTGTGTAGATTCTCTATACAAGTGTGAACTGTGTTTATTAGTTGAATCTTCTTATATCTATGTTGTCAAATTACCGTTCGAACGTATAGAGGTGGAACTGATTGATCCTCTGATCAATTTCTGTAGTTACAGACTATAGAATTCATAGAACAAACATTGAATGGTCAAGATCTGATTTGAGGAGGAAGATCGATGGTTCTGGTGTGTTTCCGCAAAACCAAGGTTTAAGCTGAGATCAGAAAACGAAGATCGCATCTGAGTACAAGAAGAAGATAAACGATGGGGAAACCTCATCACGGGACAAAGTTGTGTGGAAGATAACGATCTGCAACTCAAGCTGAATGATCTAACCATAGATCGACGGTCAGGACGAGTTCCACAAAAGAAAGGTGAAGGTCCGCAATTGATCTCAGATTGACGCTTAGAAAGGAGTCCGCAACAAATTGATGGGTCTGAAGAATTGTGGAAAAGGAAGTTGCGGGAGTTCCACTTTAGAAAAGTTGGAAGTTGTATCCATAATCTGCAAGCCGAGTGCAGAAAGACTGTTGCGGCCGCATAATTGCGGAAGTTCATTTTAGAATTTGTAAATTGCACACCCGCAATCCGCAATCTGCAATTGCTGAAAGGAGCCTTGTAGAAGACACTTGTGAAAGGAACCTTGCGGAAAGAGCCTTGCAGAAGCAGCGTTGCGGAAAGAGGACTTAGCTGAACCGCTAAGTTTAGAGGTTCTACCAAATTTGGAACCTAACTACTCTTGGGAGGAAAATCGAATTAGTTTACTAGTTTGGATTTGGCGAATCGAATTAGTTTACTGGTTTCGAGTTTTGCATCAGCAACTCCCATCGTCTCACAACCCCAGGCATCAAAAGTAAAACATCACAACTGCATTGGAGAGCATATCCCTCATCAATTCATGGACTTTTGATAATTTTACGGGGAAAGGACTATTGGCATATATTAATAGTTGAGCTTGGAACCGTAGTGTTCGGTTTCCAATAAAGAGTTATAGATCATCCCTCATGGGTATGGGCTCCCACAAGATCATAGGATGAACTGACCTTCAAGGCCCCAAGGTGGATTTCCTGTCACTCCACCTCCCATCATGCCATCACATGGATGAAAAGAGGGGTGGTCCTCCATTAACACTATATATTTCATTATATATGTATATTTTTATTTTATTATTTTTATTTACATATTGGACCATTTGATATTATTGACTAACAAGCTTCGAAATAATCCAATATATTTTTAGTGCATTTTATTTAACCCTCAACTATATGTTACTTTAATTAAATGTACTTAGTTATGCTAATATTTAATTAAAGTGTTTAATATATCTATAAAGGGCATTACATACTTCCCCCCTTAAGAAAACTTCGTCCCGAAATTGTTTTATTTTACTGGTAGCTAGTAGTGAACTTATGATTTTTCCCACTATAAACGATATGCACCTAGATAACTAGTACTATTGTGCCCTAGAGAAGGTTACTTGTGTGGCCATCAAGGGTAAATATTACACCCGCACTAATACAATAATATAAGAAATATATCTCCCTAGAACAATCACATGCTACTAGTTTAAATTTACAATTAATTGTTTTAAATTTTACGGTGAGACATTAAATTTTTATTTTTATTTAGTTTACCAAAAATGCCAAAATACTCACACACCCTCTCCCATAATCATACCATCTGATCAACCTCCTAACACCCCCTGACGCTTCATATGGTATTGCTCTCCATGGAACAGACCCTCTGCTACAACTAGTATAAGGGTCAGCCATCGTGGTGTGACCAAAATAGGCATCAGAAGTGTCATCATAACTTTGAGGAGTTGGAAGTATAATCCTTAATCATTTATGACTTTTGGCATTGAATGAAGGCTTAAGGCCTTTCGTCGTTCTTTGGGATCTATGGCCCTAAGGACTCATCTGAAGGTTACCACGAATTTGGTCTAGTACACTAACCTGCGTACACTAGGCATCTTGAAGGGTTGGCCCAAAATTCCCTCCACAACTCCCATTGGGCCAAAAACCCAGGAATCGAAAGTCTAACATCACAAATCCATTGGCGAGTATATCCCTCACTAATTCACAGACTTTCAGTAATCAAACGAGGGAAGGATCATTGGCATATATGATTGGTTGAGCTTGGAACCGTAGTATTCAGTTGCCCATAAAGAGTTATACCATAGTGTTTTATAAGAATAGATCCTCCCTCATGGATCTATCCCATGATATCATAGGATGAAACGGCCTTCAAGGCCCCAACTTGGATTTCCTGTGACTCCACCTCCCATCATGCCATCACAACATTAGTAAATGATAATATTAGAGATACAATCACTAATATGAGTATCAAGGCAATGTATGCTACCTCATATCATTATGAAACATAATGCTAACATATAGCTATCACAATCATGTCATCATCATTAACATCATAAAATATATTTGTGCAAAGCAATGCAGAAAGTGTTGAATGCCGCCCGGTGAACGATATATCAAAGAGGACATAAATTCATCCATTATCCAACATGAATCATCAATTAATTGCATGTTAAATCCTACACAATGTCATATTTTATCACGTTAATAGTGAATAATATGTTGCTTACCATGCCTTTTCCTAAGATGCATAACATGGTTGATTCATAACATAATATAAAGCATTTCAATAAAGTCATCATAATAATCCCAATCCATAGTATAAAATGAAGCCCTCGTGATACACACATTTTTTTGACCAACTTCGTCCATTGCATATGGTGATACAACATAATATTGCCATGGAAAACTTAATTAAGAACATAATAATCATCATCATGATCAATTTAATCCAAGCATATGATGAAACAAAACTTCATCATCATCCGTTAATCCATAATATATGTGATAACGCAACATAATAACATCTTCGTGATCAATTTAATCCATGGCATATGATGAACCACATAATAACATCATCATAATCAACTAATCTATAATATGTAATGAAAATTCATAACTAACATTAGCATGACTAGTTTAATCCATAACATATGATGAAACAACATAATATGTCATCATAATCAACTAATTCATAATATGTAATGAAACATCATAAATAACATCAACATGATTGATTTAATCCATAAATAACATCAACATGATTGATTTAATCCATAGCATATGATGAAACAACATAATAACGTCATCATAATCAACTAATTCATAATATGTAATGAAAAGTCATAAATAACATCAACACGATCGATATAATCCATAGAATATGATGAAACAACATAATAACGTCATCATAATCAACTAATTCATAATATGTAATGAAAAGTCATAAATAACATCAACACGATGAATTTAATCCATAACATATGAGGAAACAACATGACAACCAACATCCAACACTCATATTATGATTTATTCATTTCACACATAGTAATTTCATAATCAAAATTATTACCAGGTATGTATGTGAGTATCCAAGAATTATATATATATATAGTCTACAAAATCATCATACCACTATACCATAGGATCATATTAATAGTCTATTAATTTACTCAAAAAGATATAGAAAATCTTGATGCATTGCTTCTGTGTCCTCCCGGGCAGTAGTTTACTAGGCTATAGTGATCCCATTGGACCTTAATTTGATCAAGAGTTTGGTTCTTGAGTTGGAAAACCCTGCGATCTAGTACGCAAGACGGTTCAACCTGAATGGCCCCCTCCTCGGAAACATGCAATTCTTCCAATTTAAATACATGAGATTGATCAGTAACATCATGCCTAAGCATTGAAAAATAAATACATGATGCATTTTGCTAAGATGGGATGGAAGCTCAAAATTATAAGCAATAGGTCTAATCCTTTTAAGGATTGTAAAAGGTCCAACAAATCTGGGGGATAGTTTAGTTCCTTTCCCAAATCAAAAGTTACTTTTAGTGGGTCTCACTCTAACAAATACTTCACTACCCTCCTTATAGCCTCTATCTATTATTTTTGCATCTGCATAAATTTTATGTTAGTCTCTAGCTTCTTTAATCCTTTGCTTAATTATGACCATTTGCTCCTCCATTTCTTGGAGCATGTCTGGTCCCAATGTGGTACGATCTTCTAACCGATCCCATCTCAATGGGGTCTTGCAAGGTCTTACGTATAGGAGTTCATACAGAGTTGCACAAATGGAGATATGGTAACTATTGTAATAGATAAACTCTACTAAGGGAAGGTTCCTTTCCCACTGGTTCCATTTATCCATGATGTACATATTTAGCATATCTTCTAATACTTGGTTAACCCTTTCAGTTTGATCATCCGTTTTGAGATGATACAATGTGCCGAAGTTAAGCTGGGTACTCGGAGATGCCTGAAGACTTTTCCAAAACTTGCCAGTAGATCGGGCATCTCTATCAAATTTAATTTTTTGAGGCACCCCATGCAAGAGAATTACCTCTCGGATAAATATTTGAGCAATGGTTGGGGCATCAAAGGTGTTCCTAGAAGGAATAAAGTGAGCGCTTTTAGTTAGCTTTACAACAATTACCATGATACAATTATGCCTCATAGGTGTCATGGGTAAACATTCAATAAAATCCATTGAAATAACCTCCCATCTAGTTTCTGGTATATCATAGGTTGAAGAATACATGCAGGGTGACGATGTTCAGCCTTAACCTACTAACATTTCAAACATTGTGCCACAAATTGCACGATATCTCTTTTCATCCATGCCCATAAGAATTTTTTTTTAAGATCAACATGCATTTTCTTAACCCCTCGATGTGCTGAGTAAGGAGATCTACGAGCTTCTTCGAATTCCAACCTCCTAACACCACCATTTTTAGGGACATAGATATTCCCTCTTAATCTTAAAAGTCCATCTCCTTCCAAGGAATATCCTTCAAACTTAGAACTTATGGGTCCTCCTTCTTGCAAATGGGACTTCACTTATCAATACCAATCATCTTGGGATAGGTGACTTAAGACTCAATACCTCAAGTCTACTTTTAAGGATATCACCGAGTGAATCTCGAGTCTTATGCTTAGAGCACCTGCCACTTAGTTCTCCTTACCCTTGATATAAGTTACTTAGAAATCATACTCACTAAGAAAATATCTCCATCGTTGTTGGCGAGTGCTGAGGACTTTTTGGGTAAATATATGTTCAAGACTCCTATGTTCCGTTTTCAACTCAAACTGGCGTCCCATGAGATAATGCCTCCATAACCTTAGGTCCATAACATCCACTACCAATTCCAAATCATGAGTGGCATAGACGATTTTGTGGCTCTAGAGATTATGTGAAGCATAAGCTATAACTCCTCTGTCTTGCATTTCCCCACGTCTTGTCCTAAAGCATCCGTATAGATGTAAAATTCCTTGTCCACGTCGGGCACTCTCAATATCGGGGCACTTTATAATCGTCACTTTAGTTCGATAAATTCCTCTTCACACTCCAATGTCCATTCGAATTTAAATCCCTTCTTTTGGAGAGAGGTAATAGGGTAGGCAATAAGGGAGAAACCTTCCACAAACCTTCTATAGTACTCAACCAACCCCATAAAGCTATGTATTTCCTTAGCATTCCTGGGGGTGGCCAATTTATTATAGCCTCAACCTTACCAGATCAACATCTATACCAGCCCCACTTATTATATGGATAAGATATTAAAATTCTTTTTGGAAGAAGGAACACTTAAAAAACTTCCCAAACAATTTTTGTTCCCTAAGACATAGAAGCATCAACCTTAGGTGTTCTTGATGCTCCCTCTCATTCTGTGAGTAAATGAGGATTTCATCCAAAAATACTTGGAAAAAGTGGTCTAAATACTTTCAGAACACAATGTTCATTAAATTCATGAATTTTGTAGGAGCATTTGTTAGACCAAATGGTACCAAAATAAATTCATAATGGCCGAACCTCGTCCTAAAGGCAGTTTTTGGTATATCTTCCTCCTTAATTCTCAAGTGGTGGTACCCCAATATTAGGTCGATCTTGGAGAATACAATAGCATCCTTTAATTGATCAAACAAGTCATCAATGCAATTCATAGGATACCTATTTCTAATAGTTTCCTTATTCAAATCCCGATAATCAATGCAGAGCTTGAGGGACCCATCTTTCTTTTTCACAAAGATCGTTGGTGCTCCCCAAGGAAACACACTAAGCCTTATGATCCCTGAGTTAATAAGCTCGACGAGTTGCACACTCAAGTCATTAAGTTTTGGAATGGTCATACAGTAGGGTGTTTCTGCTATTGGTTTTGTCCCCGATTTTAAGGGAATGGAGAAATTGAATTGTTGAACTGGCGGCATGCCAAGCAATTCCCTGGGAAACATATTCTTAAATTCATCTAATATCAGATATAGGTCTGAAGAAGGGATATTATTTTCATTGATTGCTTCCACAACACATATTTTGCATTGTTTTCTCATACATCTCTTAGCCTTATGAGTCGAGATGAAGCATAGAGAAACCTATCTCTTCATCCCCTTAATCACTATAGGATTCCCTGGATCATTGAGGCAGTAGACCTTCTTACGGTAGCAATCTACCAAGGTTCAATGGGATTCAAACCAGTCCATGCCTATTATGATGTCATAAGCTCCTAGAGGTGTGCTATACAACTTTATCCTACTCACACAGCCTCCTATTTTAACAATACAATTATTAATCAAGGATCCTACCAATTGCTTAACTCTAGACATCATTTCTACTTGAATGAAGTCATGTTGGCCTTGGGGTGCCAACCCAAATATAGCTAATGTACAAGGAGAGATGAAACTATTTTTATCACTTGGGTCTATTGAAATGGAAAGGGGAATATTTTTAATCATACTCATAGATTCCACCACATTAGCCTAACGTTCAGCTTGGCGGTTGATCACAACTACATGGATACGATGCCTTCTCTGACCTTGTACCTGCCTATCCTTTCCTTCACGTTGATTGGGATTGACCTAATAATCTAGGTAGGCTCTGCGATAATGGGGGTCCTTGCAATTCCAACATTCTATTTTGTTTGGACCAGCTACCAAACCGCGACTTGGATCACTATGACCTTTTCCTTTTACTCTTCCATGGTTGTGAAGTTGATTCCTCACCCTTGTGGGTGATGTACCACATGACACCGCAAAAACCTTGGCTACACCATCTTCCCTTCCTCAAAATCCATACCTTCATCCACTGATTTTGCTAGCCCCTCCTTGGAAAGGTCCCTTGAAAGGAACAAATCTCTTCCTTGAGAATTGTCTAGCCATACTAATCCTCTTCTAGAATCACCTTGCCAAACTTGTTGTTTCCACCATGCTGGTTGGTTTCCACATTGCTAACTCGACTCTAATTTTTGCATCCAACCCATGAAGGAACCTTTTTGCTTGTCTTTTATTAAAATTTGCCTTGTAATCTACATGATGGAGTAGAGAAAGAAATTCAACCTCATAGGCTTCCACAGATCTACCCCTCTTCATGACTACATGGAATGCACTAATCTATTGATGTTTGTACTCTTCCAAAAGGTACACGATTTTGAATTTTTCCTCAAACAATTCCCAAGTTACCTGCATAGAGGTAATATGCAACTTCTTTTCTTCACTAACCCACCATATTAAGGAATCATCTTTGAGTAGGATTATTGCTAATTGTGCTTTCTTGATGGGGGTATAGGGTTTGTAACTAAGTGCTCTCTCTACACCAAGCAACCAAGCCTCTGCTTTGCTACGTTCTTCTTTCCCTATGAATTTTGACAATTTGGATTTTTGAAATTCTTTCATGATGTCAAGGGGCGCTATTGTCGAATCAATGTTAGATTCGAGATCCCGATCTTTCTTTTACTCCCGCTCTAACTCACATTCTTGTCTCTCTCCCTGACTTGGATTTTGAGCTTGGCCTTGATCATGGGGGATTCACTAGAAGGAAATATAATATCATGTTCATTCATATTGCGGTATTAAATATTCATGAAAACCTAAAAATTATATTGCTTATATATTAAGGGGCAAAGGTGTTTTTTATTTAATGTAACAATACAAAAATACTTTGGGGTCTTTTTTATATGGGTGGGCTGACAAATATCCGTCAAATGGAGATGGCGGGATCACGACCAGATGAGAAATCGGGTTGAGGCAAGGCTTGGGCTTACCAGTAAGCAAGGAAATTGCGTCTTGAGGGATGCTTGAGGCCAGGGGTTTTGTGGTGAAGTGGGTTTCCAGTCGATCATAGTCGAGAGACAGTGGTCATTGACAGCCAGTTGTTACCAATAGCACAGATCCAGTTGTTACCAATAGCCTTGGAAGGCTCTAAGTCTCCAAGGCCTGTTATAGGCCCTCGATAGCCCTTGTGGGATTGAATACCCAACCACTCATGCCTATTACAGGCCTTGGGAGGTTTAGGCAGCCTCCTAGAGCTTGTTACAGGCCCCGGGGGCTTGGATACCTAGCCCATAACAGGCTTAGTCAGTGATTGGGGAACTGCAACATGCAATCTAAATGTTGTACTATTTGCATTGGCTCTAGTGACATACAAGAAGTGATCTCCTATCTCTTCATTAGACCATTAGATGTTGCAAATCTTAATGATATGTGGTTGAGTAATTGCATTTTGGGTGAAGTAATTTGCATTCACAATATACATCGAAAGAAGCAAGGTGCATTGTAGAATACATGTGGGGTCATAAGAGGGGTATCATATCAATATACTAGGTAGAAATATAAAGGGGTATAAAAAATGTTAATGAAAAAATTGATACATACAATATCAAGTGAAAATAGGGGTTTTTTAAAATTGGGGAGACATATTGGGAGGGGGGGTAAAAAAAACGATTTTGGAAGGCATTTTCCAATATTTAGTGAAATCAGGGGTATTGTTTCATATGCCACGAACGAACGTGCTATGATAGAATTTTATTGAGTGAAGAACTCGTGGCCTTGATTGGTCATCCAGGATTTGATTACAGAAGTCATCTTCCCAAGGGATCACAAAATCGCCTGTACACCTGAATTACCAATCTCTGAAGTGGCTTTTGGTTGCCTCCTATGCTTCGGGGCCATGATTACTTCTGCATCCAAAAGGACCCCAGGTCAAAGTTAGTTCTTTAACCTTGCCCCTTATACTTCCTTCCTTGAATCTACATCTGGTTTTGTGATTAATGCCTCATTTGTGGAAGTTAACTGTATATTATAGATGATGCTTGAAGGTCTCCTATAGTTAATGTGGCTATCTATGATTCATTTCTGCAAACTTCAAGATTGTTTTCTTATACAATTTAAGATGATAGGTAGCTTCTTTTCAAGTCAATTACATTAGGGTACATTAATATGGTGATCAATGTCGAGTGTGTGTGTGATGAGTGAGTTTGCATTAGTAAGATAATTTAAAACTTAATTTTAGAGAGCATAGGAAAAGTAGCAATTTTAATATCATCACACATTTTAGTGATTCGCATGGAAAAGCTAGAAGTTCACTGGTCTGATATTAGTTGTGAATCAAAATACCAGAAACAAATTCATAGGTATGTCCACCCAATTTATGTCAGTCATAGATACATGGAGATCAGTGGCACACGCAACACCACCTTAAGTCTATTCTAGGCACAATATGCTCTTGTCGACCTAGCCAATATGCTGTTAATCTCCTAATGACATCTCTCTCATACATATGTAGGCGTTCAAGCAACGTTCTCAATATATGTAGGAACTCGATGGTGGGACATAGATAGTAGATGGGAAATTATGTTTGTGGTAGCCACCGGTCCTTTATATCTTGTAGGGATCTGATATTTTTTTTATATTTCCTGACAATATTCACATAATATGCTTCAGTGATCCATCTGTATCTGTATGAGTCAAGGAAACCAACCATGTAACTAGGATGACATATTAAGTTTAAAATATAGCTCGAATTTTAATATGGTTAAATGGCAACATGTTATAATTGTGCCGCTTACACTTAAGAGTAGGTATATTCTTTGGAACTTCATAAGGTTTACAATTTCAACTTAATGACAACATCTACCCCATATGCTACTCTCAATGCAATGAAAATTTTCTTTACTATATTTTATTTATCTTACACTCAACTATCTCTATTTTAATCAAATATTTAGGTAACATAGCACCATTAAACCCCATTCCATCTTGTAAATTGTTAGGACATCCAAATATATAAACACCTTACACTCACCATATATTCAACTAATTAAACCATTGTATGTTGATAACCCTTTTGCCAAGCCACCATAAATACAACTTAGTATGGAAAACATGAGTGAGATCAAAATATATTAAAATATAGTAATCATCTCATAGATAAAAAAAGCATTAGTTTTTTTTTTCAAATTTTAGTGTTTAAACATCATGCCATTGATAAATTGTAAATATAACTTAAAAAATTAGGCTCATAGGCTAAATGTAACTATTTTATGTACTTTATAAAGTTATGAAATGTAAAACAGAGTAACAAATTTAATTGAAAAAATTCTAATGTTTTTGTTGTGCATTCTTTATTTGTTTTGTTATGCAAAATAAATAGTTACAAATAATAAGAATTATCATTGGATATGGTAAGTCTTAAAAGTTAAATTAATAGCATAGATAAATGTTAAACCTTCATTTGTCGACCATTAGCATTCACAAGAATAAAATTTATAGTTAATAGATTCGAGTTTGAGAATGCAAATATACTTCAATACCCATAGTAAAATTTTGCCAAGCATTCGGAATGAAATTTGTAGTTGATAGATTAGAGTTTGAGAATGTAAATATACTTCAATACCCATACTAAAATTTTGCCAATCTTTAAAAATCATGTAAATTGTTTTTTTCTGAAATCGTATTGATGCATTGATACCAAATTGTGCATGTATGGGCTAGTCGGTTTTTATTATTATTATTATTATTTTAATTTATTGGCACCGTCGAGTTAATAGTTTAAATGAAATCATATTGGCTGGTGGGGTGCAGTGAGGAAGCGATATGCACTCCAAGAATTGAACAACTACGCGAGCAAGATGAACTCGAACAACCAATTAGGTGTGAGGAAGCCAAGCAAATAATAGTGGAAAAGGTTGACATGTTAAATAATTAAATCCTAAAATGCTACAACCAATTAGCGGTGAGGAAGCTAAGAAAATAATTGTTGGAGAATAGTTTCAAAATTAGTTTTCAGATTGTTAGGGTTATTGATTGTCTCATTGTAATTTGTTGTAACAGCCTTAGATTATTATGTTCACCGGTGTTTAGTATTTACATCTCAGATTGTTAGGGTTATTGATTGTCTCATTGTAATTTGTTGTAACAGCCTTAGATTATTATGTTCACCGGTGTTTAGTAGTTACATTATTTTAGGGGTTTGTTTGAGGCTCACCTAGCCTACATATGTAAGCCTTCTTTCATGCAATGATTAAGGATCGAGATCCCTGTCTCTCTTGAGAGTGATTGCCCATTGTGGATGGTTGTCTTATGATTAATTCAATTTGGTATCAGATTTGAGGGAGAGGCCGTGAGTCCCCGTGTAAAGGGAGCAGCTGCTGGTGGAATTGAAGCTGCTGCTGTGCGTGGAAGAGATGATCCGTTGATCACTGCTACAATTTAAGGGCCACCAAGAGGAGGACAACGTTGTGGGGAAAATACAATTCTAGCCACATTCGAAGTGCTAGTGGAGGAGCCAGCCACCATCAAGGAGCCGTCATCTGCTAGACTGTTGATAAATAAGTTGTGAGGGAGGCTGCGTTGGGCGAGTTTCCTTGCTCGAAAGAGTTGTGAAGTTGTGAACTGAGGCACTGAGTGTGGAGAGGAAAGTGCCACTGCTATTGTTTGCAGAATTATTTGCAAAATTGTTGCTGCCACTGTTTATTAAAGAAGCCACCAAGAAGAGGATGCTCTGCTACATGGGATATGTGCACTGAATATCTTCCATTGTTGAATAGTCTAGCAGTTGTGCGTGCACCCTACCGAGAATCGCTGTCAAGGAACGAAGTCGAGCCGCCTAGAAAACTATCTTATTCGTCGACGTGTAGGAGAGACATATTCTCTCTGCTGTTTGATTGAGCTGCAGGAGAAGCTAACCTGTGGATCGCTTGCCTGGCTGGATAGAGGAGAAGCTAACCGAGTACTTTCTATTCATTTTTTTTTATCTATAAGAATTGTTGGATATAGCGTGATTGCCTGCCTTGTGAAGACCGCCAGTCTTGTTGCTTGGTATCTGTCATCATTCTATTCAGTTGTTGTGCATTTGGACAATCTCTTAACTGTTCGTGTGGATCTGTGTGAGAAAGCAAGAGAAGGGTATTTTTTTTAATTTGCAGTTGTAAAGCTGACGAACAATTTGGAGAATTCATACATGAATGAATCCAATAAGATGGATGGGTCCAATTACGTGAATTGGAAATTCAAGATCCACACATTGCTGGAAGCAGTAATGGCTTGGAACATTGTTTTGGGAAAAAGAAGACAAGCCTAAAGCCCTCCCCAACTCAGTTCGCCAACTAGGAGAAGAGAGAGAGCAAAGCAAAAGTACTTCTCAGAATGTCCGTGAAGGAAAATATCAACCCGCACATCAGATAATGCATGACATCCAAGGAGACATGCAACACCCTCAAAGGTGTGTATGAAACATCCAATTCAATTCAAGTCTTGTTCTTAAAACCTAAATTGCTTTCAATTAAGAAGGAGGAAAATGAAGATGTTAATAGTTATCTTTCTGGAATTAAAGACTTGAAAAACATGCTTGGTGTTATTGTTGAGAAGGTTTCCAACTCTGATCTGGTCACCATCACGTTAAAGTGGATGTTGGCAGAATATCGACAGTTTATTACAAGTCTTGCAGCTCAGGAAAATGCTCCTACATTTGAACAATTAGCAGGTATTCTGGTACAAGAAGAAGAACTTAAGAGAAACCTTAATTGCGGGACTTCAAGCTTAGATTTGGTGTTGTTGGCTAGGGGAAAGCAACCTTACACGAAGAATCCATGGGACACAAAGAAGGGAGGTATTCCATCACATGCATATACACATCAAGGTATGAAGTCATCAAAGCCAGATGCTCATAGGGATGATATTTGCTTTTACTGTGGTAAGCATGTACACATTTCTAGAGATTGTTTTAAAAGGAAGTTCGATGAGTCCAAAAATAGATGGCATGCCGATCATTTTGCTGAAGGAGAGGAAAGAATGAATGATGACTCGGCCAAGGATAATTTCAGGGGCGAAATTTAGCCCATGGGCTATTTTTCCATATTTTTTTCCAAAAAAAGATTCGCCAATTTTCATTTTTTGAAGCCCAGTTTCTTCCAATTTTGATCGGGTAAACTTTTTTCACTCCAAAAATCGCCAAATTATTATATAAACTATATAAAATCTTTAGAAATTGAAATAATTTTAGAAAAATATCGCCAAATATTTTATAGTTGACGAGTTGAACAAATTTCATAAGCATCTTAACCAGCTTTCGGAGGACATAAAGTTCACTATGGATATTGAAGAGGATGGGAGCATCCCCTTCCTTGACGTGCTAATAACGAAAAATAATGATGGAACCCTAAGCCATGGTGTCTACAGAAAGAAAACCCACTCGGAAAATTACCTTCACGCTCACTCACACCACCACCCTTCTCAGAAAATTGGGGTAATCAACACCTTAGCCATGAGAGTTTTCCGCATATCTGACAAGGAACATCTGGAAAAAAAGAAAGATCACTTAACCTCTGTTTTCAGTAACCTGGGATACAAGAATAAGGACATCCATAAGGCAATGAAAAAAGCAGAATATTGGACTCAACACACAAAGGAGAGAAAGACTCGTAAGGCATTCCTCCCTTACATCCAAGGAGTAACGGACAAAATTGCAAGGGTATTGAAGGAAAAAAGAAGTTTGGACTTCCTTCAAGCCTATGGAAACCATTAGACAAAAAATGAGGTTGGTGAAAGACAAGGTTGATTGGCACCAGTATAAAGGGGTGTATAAGGTAGACTGTTCATGTGGAAGGATCTATATAGGAGAGACAGGTCGTTCTTTTCAAACTAGATTGAAATAGCATGGAGCTGACATAAGAAGAGAGAGGACGAACACCTCCGCACTCACAGAGCATTCTCTCAAAACAAAACACCATGTCTGCCTGGAAAACACGGAATTGCTCGCGGTTGAGGACCACTACTACAAACGAAGGGTGAGAGAGGCCTTGGAAATCATAAAGCACCCGAACAACCTAAATAGAGACGGGGGACTTGAAATAAGCGAGAGATGACTACCTCTGATTAACAAGGAAGGTAATGGTTAAAACTAGGTATGTTTTTGTCACAATCACAATCTTTGGTCAGTATCACTAACCTAGCCTCCGACTCTTCTATCTTTTTTTTAGATTCTCTTATTACTATTTCATTATGCTTGTATAAGGACTATCATTAATTATTCATTTTGTTTGTATAAGGACTGTCATTAATTTTTAATGAAACCTTTGAATAAATAATAATTATTGATGAGACCTTTATAGAAATAATTAATATTATAAAGATTTATTACTTCCTATTGTAAATCATTAGTAAAGGTCTTATAATTATCTTTTGTTTTTTGATAATGATTGTTAATAATTATTATGCCTAACTTTGTTTATCTTTTTAAATAAGTTGATCTTTTAATTAAATAAGGATAGTTTATTAATTACACTTGTGTTGAATAGTCATATCTTTCTAGAATTATTTAATTAGGGTTTCATGCTTGAACTTTTTACATTTGTGAATGAATAATTATTGAAAGAATTGTTAGCATCCATTTTAAAAGATCGTTTTTGAAGATGAAAAGATGAAGAATTGGAAGATGAAAAGATGAAGGGAGAAGGGGATATGATCGGGCATCTCTAACTACTTATTCGCGGGTGAGCAACCTTTCCACACCATATTCTGTCCTGATGATGAATCCAGCTTGGGATTCGAAACGTCGACAACGAAAATGCTGACCGTGGATCATCCGAATACCCATTCAGACACTGCAAACCACAGAAACTTAAAATCCTTAAGGTTTATACACTTTTAAATAAGTATGGGTCCTTAAAATTATCCTACGAATGACTCTAATGCTTGTTTTGTGGATTTCTGCAACAAGGAATGGTTTGAAAATTACCATGCAACTAACAATGGTGCAAATGTATATCTTGGTGATGAACACTCACATCAAATTAAAGGATATGGTGACATATCTGTGACATTGCCAAAGAAGAACTTAATCTTTGTGTCCACCATAACATATCAGGATATGAAGGTTGAATTTGTAAAGTCAGGTTGTTTTGTGAAGGATATGCAAGATCATTACAAGTGGGTTTCTATAGGAGTTAGAGTTGGAGGACTATATAAGCTTGATGTGACAATGAAGGGTCATCAAGCAATGGCATAGACAACCATGTTGACAGAAATGCTATGGCATCAAAGGTACGGTCACTTGAATTATAATGGTTTGTTTCTTCTACAGAAACAAGGAATGGTGGAAGGGCTTCCATTGCTTAAGAATGAAAATATTGCTTGTGAAGGGTGTGCACTAGGTAAGCAACATAGGGAAGAATTTCCTACTCATACAGATAAAAAGAAAAGAGATATTCTTGAACTTGTGCATACAGATGTTTGTGTCCCCCTTCAAACAAGGTCACTTGGTGGTGCATCTTATTTCCTGTTCTTTATTGACGACAATACTAAGTATACTTGGGTATATTTCATGAGGAACAAGAATTATGTCTTTGAGTAGTTCAAAGTGTTTAAAAACTTGGTTGAGAAGCAAACCTGCAAGTACATCAAAATACTCATGTTAGATCAAGGGGGAGAGTACTCATCAAGGGCCTTCATTAGATACTGCAAGGACAATGGAATCCAACAACAGTACACAGTGCCACTGCATACTCCTCACCAAAATGGAGAATTTGAAAGGAAGAACAAAACCTTGGTTGAATGTGCATGGAGCATGATGAAATGTAAAAATATTACTAATGGATTTTGGGTTGAAGCAGTTAGCACTGTTGTTTATTTGAAAATTAGGAGTCCAACTAAAACTTTGGACCATAAAATTCCTTTTGAAGCTCTTTATGGCTATAATCCCACAGTAGGTTATCTAAGAGTATTTGGAAGTAAATCATTTTCTCATATTCCTAAATATGATAGGAGAAAGCTTGATGCAAAATCAATCAAATGCATTTTCATTGGTGACTCTGATGATCACAAAGCATACAAGATGTTTGATCCTAGCACACATAATTTTTTTCCAAGCAGAGATGTAATATTCCATGAAGATACAGATGAAGGATATCAGGTGGATAGTTATGATACATGGCTTCTTCGTTATATCATAGAAGATGCAGATGTGGAACATGAACACAAACATGATGAAGATTCACGCAACATGGACACTTCAAGCATTAAAGATTCACCAAGTAGCAGTGAAGATTCTTCGACAAGCAAAGGAATGTTTGATGGGGCTCCAACATGCATTGAAGCACCAAGGAGGTCAACACAACAGACTCAACCACCTTTAATGTTTAGAGACTATGCCTTAATGACTCGGGTAATGAATGTTGAAGAACCTTTGAATTTTGAACAAGCTAAAGATAAGAAAGAATGGATGGATGCTATGATAGAAAGAATACAATTCTATAATGAAGAATGACTCCTGGGAATTAATAGATCTACCTAAGGATAAAGTTCCCGTAGGTTCCAAATGGTTGTTTAAATCTAAATTCAAGGCTGATGGTAGCATAGATAAATATAAATCAAGATTGGTAGCAAAATGTTACTCACAAAAATAGGGTATTTATTATGAAGACATGTTTGCACTAGTAGCCAAGCTGAACACTATTAGAGTGATGATTGCATTAGCCACCAAGAACAATTGGAAGCTACATTAGTTGGATGTCAAGTATGCTTTCCTAAATGGGGAATTGAAGGAAGAGGTGTAGCTTGTCTAGCCGGAGGGTTTGTAAAGAAGGGACATGAACATCTTGTTTGCAGGTTGAAGAAAGTGTTATATGGATTGAACCAAGCTCCGAGATCTTGGTATGTGAAGATTGACACTTTCTTCACTCAAAAGGGTTTTGTGAAAAGCAAGAGTGACCCTAACCTGTATATCAAGATAGATAAGAAGGGACATTGCATTGATTTACTTGTATGTTGATAACCTCATCATAACAGGAGATGCTTCTACATTGTTTGAAGAAATTGAGCAACAATTGTCATAGGTGTTCGAAATGAAAGCTCTTAGAGATTTGCATTACTGTTTAGGCCTTGAAGTATGGAGAGAGATTGGTATGACACTAGTCACACAAAGTAAATACACAAGGGAGATACTTCAAAGGTTTTATATGGACGGATGCAAGGCATTTCTTAGTCTATTAAAACATAATGCTAAACTCTGCAGTGAGAATGGCACAAAGGAGGTGGATGGAACTCTCTATAGACAGCTAGTGGGTAGTTTGAACTCTCTTACTGCAACCAGGCTAGATATTGCATACTCTGTAAGCCTTCTTAGTCATGTCATGGTTAAGCCTTGTGAAAGTCACTAGAAAGTAGCCACAGGTTATGTATTCAAGATTGGTTCAGGGATCGTGTCATGGAGCAACAAGAAACAACCAATTGTTTCTTTGTCATCAACTGAAGCTGAGTACAAAGCCTTATGCAACACAACTTGTGAAGCGATCTGGTTGCAACGAATCCTTGAAGACATTGGAGAAGAACAGAAAGTACCAACAATTATCAAATATCATAACCAAAGCTCCATCAAATTAGTCAACAATCCCGTGTATCATGCTCGATCTAAGCATATCGAGATCCAACATCATTTTATAAGAGAAAAAATGCAGTCAAAGGAAATTGACTTAATCTATTGTAACACAAATGAAAATGTAGCTCACATTTTCACAAAGCCTCTTGCAAAGGTGAAGTTTGAAACATTTAGAAATCAGTTAAATATTATAGAAAACTCATTTCTCCATTAAAGGGGAGTGTTGGAGAATAATGTCAAAATTAGTTTTCATATTGTTAGGGTTGTTGATTGTCTCATTTGTTGTAACAGCCATGGATTGCTGTGTTCACGGGTGTTTACTAATTCCACTATTTTAAAGGTTTGTTTTAGGCTCACCTAGCGTATATATGTAAGCCTTCTTTCATGCAATGATTAACCATGGAGAGCCGTCTCTCTTGAGAGTGATTGCGCACTATGGATGGCTATCTTGCGATTAATTCAATAGCGTATATATGTAAGCCTTCTTTCATGTAATGATTAAGCATTTTTACCCACTACATTAAGTAATCATAATATTCCAATTGACAAGTCCACCATTATTCTACCAGTTCACTACCACCGTGAACATGTATTCTTAATAAACTAAGTTTGTCTTCTTTTGGATAAATTTAACATGAAATGCCCTAAAGGGCGATTCATTTGTAATCCACTTTCTTGGTAATCGTATGATCTAGAAAAGATTTCTTTGTAGACTGAAAATTAAATTCATGATAACATTTTGTTTCCCAAGAAGTTTATGGGACAACTTGTGCATTTGATTGCCTGTATTAAGCAGTTTGAAACCTTACAGTTTCAAGGCCTACTCCAGCTCGATGTTAGGTAGTGTTGAAGCCTTCAGTTTCGCCCTTGTTCTCGTGTTTGAATCTAACAATTAAGCTGTGTTAGGTAGTGTTGAAGCCTTCAGTGTGCAAAGTAGTTAATAGAAAGAGTAATTTATGCGGAGGGCGCTGAGAATGTTTGGAATTTACTGTTGTGAGGCCGTTTAACTCGACTGGTCCAAAGGGCGGATTTCATTCCAGGGGTTGATGGTCAAGTGAAGGTCTACCAATGGTTCTTGCTTGCTTTAGCAATGGCTTGAAATTATTTTGAAGAACAATGTTTTCACAACTGTAAAGACGACGGGCATGCAAATGCCTTTGAACGTGTTTTAACCCTAACTCGGATCCAGAGATTCAATCTTAAATGAAGGATCCCTTCATAGTGATTGAGGCTATACCCATATCTATCATGGAAACACTTTAATTATTCATCTATGCAAAACTTTTCAAAGACTACCCATTCCTTACCCTTTCAAGATATCGATATTATTTAACTCATTACTCAAAATGCCAGTGAAATCTGAAATTTTCCCCATGGTTTGATCAAAGGGTCTTATTTTGCAGTTTTGTCATTACTCAAAATGCCAGTGAAATCTATAGGCAGTTGTTTTTGTAGGCTTGTTAGCAAAAGAACTCATAAATCGAAGGCACACAATTATTACAGTATTTTTCTCACTCTATCAACTCTGTTGACTTGTTTTGGATCTCGTTTTTATTTACTTTGATAGTTTTTTTAATAATATTTCTGATATTCACATAAATAAAAAAAAACCAGAAGTAAAAAGGTGTATATACAATGGTATTTACATCCTCTCTCTTAATGCTACTAAACAATTCTGCCTAATGCTCTCAACGTTTTTAAGATTTGAAAAGATAAATATAGAAAAATAATGATGTACTAGTAATAGGTATTTGTGCAACCATTGAATTAATTGAGATAAGAATACCCCATGGTTAGGCTCAAAAAAATTTCCTCTACAAGATTATGCCACATAAGGTCCACACTATGGAGAGTCTCATCAAGGTGGGGGTTGTGATGAATTTTTATCACTGGGTGTTTTTAACCAGTAATTTTACTTAACTAAATTAAAAACATTACCATAAACGAAAAAAACCTAACATATAATTAAATGAAAATAATTATTAATGAATCTTTCAAACCTTGGGTTCTAATACTAGAACCAGATGGCTATGATACCAAATGAAACTAAATTCCTAGAGCATTTACTGGTGGTAAAAAAATGATTAACTCTCAACCAGAGAGGTTATATGAAAATAAATACTACAAATCAATTAGAATTTCAGCTATTACAAAACATATATAAACTAAGGAGGCTTACTTGTGGCAGTGTTCCTGGAGCTTTTGAAGTTCACTTCATGTCCGTTGTTCCTTCTCCAATTGAATATTGGGTTCCGCACTCCACCCAACCCGATCCCCTCAGCTTATAGCCGAGAGCCCCCGAGCCCCAATTCGTAATATATGCCAACCGATAACTTCCCCTGGTAAGTCCCTCTGTAAAAACTCAAAAATTTAACTTAGCAAATAAAAATGGAATAGTAAACTTGATTCCGATGGTTGTGGGTGAATACACTCGTCAAAGATTGGTGTAGCTGCCACTCTTTGCTGCTTTGATCCAGACATCCAACTGACCACTCGGTTGACCTCCCTACCAATTCCGAGAATACTCTCCTTCTTCCTGAACCTCAGAGCAATTGGGCCGTAGAGCTCATACACAAAAACCAGGGATCCAAAAGTGGGGTTCCCCCCACCAAGATTCCTTTCCAAATTCACAACAGAAGCAAATCAATGACTTATACTCATTACGGTAATCATCCAGTCATAGGGTGTCTTTCCCTTTCCTCTTGCCTTCCTTATATAGGAAAATTCTCTGCGACACATGTCGCTTCATGCAAAAATGCTTAATTTTCTAATTATTCAAATATAATTACCTCACCCAGCCACGTGTCTAATTCCTAGGAGAGTGCACCTACATTCCTAGATTTACTCAAGTTTGTCCCCCCTTATGCTTCAATCTAGTTCTATTTTTGTGGGTGCAAGTGGAATTGGCTATATGCTAATGTCTAGTATACCATTTTGCTCCTCAACAAATATTCTCTATTATTTTAATTAATAATAATCATTTCATGTGCAAATAGCCTAAATGCAAACTTGCATAATATTCCTCAATTATTTCTGTCTTGGGTCTAGGTACCACATCGTTGGGTCCATTCGTATATCATTTACGTTTATCGACAAGGTACCACATGATCGTCAGGTACTTTCGTCTATCATTTCCATTTATCGACAAGGTACCACATCGTTGGGTCCTTTCGTCTATCATTTCCATTTATCGACAAGGTACCACATCGTCGAGTCCTTTCGTTAATACTTCTTCGTTGCATCAGATTTGCAGGAACTTCATGTAGGGATTTAGGATTCGTTATCTTCAATCCTTCATCTACACTCTATTGGATACTAATGGCACCGAGGAGTAAGTTCGTTCTTATTGCGCGCCCCTCAACCTCGTACGTGACCAATTCCATCATGGTCCACTTCACACGAATTCACACTTCCCCAAGTAAGCAGATAAGTGCTTTTCAACTCGTGCGTGTAATCCGTAGGAAGTCGACATCGTCGTCGTTCTTCCGTGTGTGATTTATTTGTACTCTACGACCCATATATTTCCTCTGTGAGTCAGTTGGTTATGGTAAATTACCTGTTGCTGCACATATTCTCAAAGTACCCATCAGTAGTACTGCTCATCATAACTCATCAATGTACATCATGCAAATCAATCCATAATCATAATTCTCATTCATTTCATAAATCTGCTAATCATTAAGCAAAACATGTTTTCCATTCGTAACCATCATATATTTCGTAAATCTGCTAGTCGTTAAGCAAAGTATTCATTTCGTTCATAAACATCATATATTTCATAAATCCGTTAGTCATTAAGCAAGGCAGGCATTCATTCATCATTTCAAATAAAATATCTAATTCTATACGTATCATTCATTTCATCATTTTCGTTTATCATTTTGTCGTTATGTAATTTATCATGTGTTTCTCAATTGTTCAAACATCTTTAACACCCAATGGATTATTTTATTTAAGAATTATTCTGCTGGTTACTCGACAAGTGCTTCCAAAGTCTACAAAAATTCTAGGGGCATTACATACACCCTCCATCCCGAAGTTAATTTTTGTTCTCGTAATTTCAATGCTAGGCTTTACTTTAATTTTTTTTTTCCATCTTTTTGTCATTCTCTTCTATTTTTCTCAAACAATCATGGCCATAAGCATTAGTGATTCTAATCATTAGTTTTCTAGATCATCTAGTATGGTTCCACTACATCCTCAGGAACTCAATCGTAATTTTGCGTAATGAAACCCATTAATACCCTCATAATTGTCAATACCAACTTAGATTTCCTACAGCTCCTAGTCATCTACGAAGGTCTACGATGTCCAAATTATCTACAAGCTTGCGTCAATAGCCACCCAAAAGTTTATCAAATCATCATTCTGTATAACACATTTAAGCAAGGTTTCAAACCTATATGGTTATCCCTTCTCCAACTGAATATTGGGTTCCACACTCCACCCAACCCGATCCCCTCAGGTTATAGCCGAGAGCCCCCGAGCCCCAATTTGTAATATATGCCAACCGATAACTTCCCCTGGTAAGTCCCTCTGTAAAAACTCCCTTACTCTCCCTTGCTCTCAATTCCCCTCCTGTCTTCCTTCGAAACTCCGTCTATTTGCATACCTTCCTTTGCATTTGTTCTTAAACATCTATATATACTTCTCTTTTGCAAAAAAAAAAAGAAAAAAAGGATTGGGAGAACTCCAATGCTCAATGGTTGTTTCAATCAAACCTTGCTCTACGCAACCAAGAAAAGTGAGATCAATGTTTCTTGGCTCACTGGAACCAAGAAAATTTAGATCAATCTTTCTTGACTAATTATTTCATTCAACTTTTTGTATTCTTCTTTAACATTTTCACATTGCCAGTTACAAATAGTTTTTAGATTGAGATATATTTGGCACATTCATATCTGTAATTTTAATTCTTATATGCAAGGCATATGTCTTAACATTGCAATGGAACTGACATGAACATGGGTGAAAATCTAAATCCTTATTTACATACCCTATGTGTTATCATTACCATGAAATGGCATCATATAAGTTTCACCATATCTATATTTATAACTATTGCATGCTTGAAACTTAATAATGGATATTTTCCCCTCTCTTATAAAGATAAAAACAACTAGATATAACCCAAGGAAAGGTAACTAAATGTTGTTAATTCCCTTTCTTGCAAGAATAAATGCATAGGAAGTGGAGGCAATTCATTGCATCTTATGAATGAACCAAATATAAGCTATGTATATGATCCTATGGTGTTATTGGATTTAAGTAAGAGGAATTTTTCTATGTTCATTTGGGTTCAAACATCAATGATGTTTGTTTTTATAGGAAGGTAGGGAAGTCCATCCATGAAAGGGTTTCAATTTTTCATTTTTATCAAGTTTAACTTATTAAGCTTATAGAAAACATGAGCTCTCTATGTCGATACTTGTATTTACGTGATATAAAATTGGTAGATTGACAGGATGTGGTGTGAAACATCTACAATTCCCATCTTTTCTAAGCATTGCACTGACTATTGGACTATCAGCCTTTTACATTCTTTGTTACATTGATCTCTTGACTAGGTTTCCTTTTACGCATTTTCCCTTCCCCATTACTATTTCGTTGGGCCTACTACTATCCAATGATACAAATTGATCAGTTGCCCCTACAATCTCAGTGGGATCATTATTAGCATTATACTATTATTTTATTTAACATCTTGTTTGCTTATACTCAGATTCGTTAGGGATGCTATTTGTTACAAATTGATAATATGATATAAAGGGGGTATTAAAAATGGGTTGATAAAAATGGATACCTACAATATCTGGTGAAACTAGAGGTTTTATTAATTGGAAAGGTATATTGGGAGGGGGGTTCAATAATACAATTTGAGAAGGACTTTTTCAATATTTAATGAAATTAGGGATATTCTTTAATATCCTATGAACAATCGTGCTATGTAACAAGCTCACTGAGTGAACACCCCATGCCTTTGACACTAGGGACATTACATGTTATTGATTGCATCCATTTTCACTAACACATCGCCCAACAACAATACAAAAGATTATGTCAACTTAGGTTGTTTCAATAAACCCTAATGGGGATTGTCACCAAATGGTATAACTTCATCAAGTGCCTGTGATACCTTTGCATCCACTATGATTTCATCCTTGAGCTATATTCAATTACCAACCCACCATGACATTGATGTAGTCTAGATCTTTACTACATGACACCAAAGCAATGCCACCCACGTCACATACCATGTCCATGCGTGGCAACAATGACATGGATTGTGTAAGATCAACCTCGAAGACCCCTTCAAGTATTATTTTTGAAATCAACTACTTCTCATCATTTTCAAAGATGTGGTTGCAACCATGTCCCAAACTGAAGAATAAATAATATTAAAATCTTAACAATTTGACCTTATTTATGTAAAATCATGATACTTGTAAGTTGTCATCCTCGACATCCCTTAAAACCCTTCATATGGACCACCTATGACACTAATAACATTACATGTTATTGATTGCATCCACCCTAACACAATAGTTTGATAGCATGTCCATGTACCATGGATATACACTTTATGAGAACCATTTCCACTAACACGACCCCCTACCCATGATGGGAATATTATCTCTTATGGTGAACCTGATAATGTGTGTGTTGGCCTCAAGAATTCATATGGGCCTAGTACATGATATAGAGGCAATCCCCCTCAGAATCCACATTTCCCCTTTTATGGTCCTCCATAAGACTAGTTCCCTCTACCATCCCTTATCATCCTCCCATATCAACTTGGTCAACCCTTCCACTCTCATAAGATTTTTATATGAGATAATCCATAAGACCAAGTCAATCAAAACCTACCTAAAAAGGGTCAAGTGAAGTGAGACCACAACCAATACCAATGTAAAGGAGGCAACTAGCCCTATAACCCCAATAATGGTGGGGGAAACCCCATTCAAGATTTGAACCAACTTGTTTAGGACCAATAGAACCAAGGTCATGCCAACCAATTATTGACCAAATATCCCTATTCTATTTGTGAGACATATGGACACTACGCATATAATTATTCTGAAATGCCTAAGGTTCAATGCCTATGAGGCTTATGGGATAACCAAAATAACAATTTCCTCCTTGGAAATTTTCGTCCTCAACAAGGGTGCCCTAACCCTCTACCTATTGCAGCATTTCCCTTTACTTATCCATTAATATTTAGTGGACCATGATCAAGTTGTCCTACATCCATATCTTCATCTAGTACATGACAAGTTGGAGACCCTTCTTTGCAGTACATATACATGCACACCACCATCGAAGGCAGTTCTTCCTTTCAATCCATTTTATTGAGATGGGCCTTGGAATTGTCAAGGCCCCTCTTTGTTACTTGGGGCTTATCATGGTTCTTCTCCCTAAATTAACGAGTTCAAGGAGATTGACTACTTAGTCTTTGAGCTTAGAAAAATTGTTCAAATTAGGTTGATAGGATTGCATCCCTAGAAAGTACAATTGCTCCGTTAGCAAAAATGAAAAAAACAACTCAATCTATTGGTAAACCACTTCATACCCAATGAGGCCTATTAGTAAGAGAAGTGTGCGAATTCACCAAGTGGGGAAACTTCCACATATGATCAACAACACAATAAACAAATCTTTCAAGACAACTATAGCAATAGACCCTACTTTCAGGATAACAATATGTGGAACAAATACCCCAAATTAGATTTGAACAAACTTGATGGTTCTGATCCCATAGGTTGGGTTACTCAAATGGAACACTAATTTTCCCTCCATGGTATGATCGATGACTTGATAAATCTCAATGGATATGTTATTATTGGATGGGGAATGCTGGCACTGGTTATAATGGCATAAGAAAACTTATAGGGATACATTGCTTGGACCCAGTTTGTCAAAACCATCTATGCTCTTTTTGAAGTAGACACTCATAATTTTGGAAGATTGAATTACACTAAATAGGAACGATGGAAGGATTTATAGTAGTTTTAAAAAATTGGCAATTTGCAGAGATGGCATGACCAATTCATTTTTCAAAGAATTTTTTGTTAATGGTCTAAAAGAGGAGATTAGAGCATAGGCCTTCATGGCCCACTGTACTACTTGGTTGGATAATTTTTAATGAGATCACGAAGCATAGATGATGGACAATGCACATATGAAAATAACATCTTTCATTCCCCACTCATGCATCACTTTGATTCCTACAACAACTACCTCTCCCTCTCAACCCTTGTGGTTCAAAGGGAATAAATGTAATTTGAATAATAATTATTTTGAATCGATGTGTCCTAACATGAACACATGTTTAGAACTTAGCACAATCATCAAATATAAGTTTTTAGATTAACATAAACTTCAACAAAATTTATGCTCTAGAGTTTTTTATATATGCATATTCAAAGCCTGCACCTTCTGCTACTATAGGTTCATCATCTCTTTCACAATCCTCTTGTTTCCCTCTTCCTCTTCAATTTTTTTGTTGGTATATACAAAATAAGGACTTGATAAGTCTGAATGTTTCAAATTGAAGAAGAGAACTTGTATTGTACAATCTCCTTATCAAGAAGACAATGATGCTTCCATTGAGGTTTCTAGTGAAGACACAATATATCAAGAGTTAAGGGGACTTAGTAAGGTTACCTTGTTGCAACACTCTACTCCAAAAGCCCATAATAATTTATTATCACACTTACACATATTTCCCATGATTTCTCCATTACTTGTATCCTTATCAATGGCTCAAGAGAGAATTTGATTACCAAACCCATCATTAACAAGCTACACTTGCTAGTGGATCCTCATCTTCATCCTTATGCACTTAGGTGTAAGGATGATGCTTCCTCTTCCTTGATCATGCACACATGCATTGTCTCATGTTTTTTGGTCCTAAATTTGTGGATAGTCACTTGTGATGTCATCGATGGGGATTGTTGTGCTTTCTTTCTTTTCCAACTCTATCGATATGATATGAAGGTCTAGTATGATGTGTTAAACAACACCTACATACTACATAAGGATAACACCAAGTGTCTTACCTGCATTACACTTGAACTACCACATTAAGTTGTTCCTTTAATTAGAAGACACTCTTTAACCTTAATCATACAATACTACATAAAACAACATCATTCAATTTCAAGTTGGTAGTGTCATGTCCATTCAATAGTTTTGGAGGAATCTTATACATCTATAATGTTATGTCTTTCAAAATTTTATTTGCTTTCCCATGTCTCTCTTAATCAACCTCAATTGCTCGATACACTACCTCATGAGGACAATCTAAAAACTTTAGCATTTACCACTTTGTTACAAAATTCTCTCCTTTATTGGAAGTTCAGATTCGGTGGCCTATTCTAATTGGTTCATAATCTAGTTCAACCTCATTCATCACCTAGAGATTCCATTCAAGTCACAATTATTTCCATCATGGTCCTATGAATTAATTGGGCATCCAATGGCGTTATCAATAATTATCATGGATCAACAATCTTGATCCATCATCCTATAAATCAAGTTCTTGACATAAAGACTTGTCAAGGCTTCACTACATCCTACTTGGTTATTACACAAGTTTATCTTCCACAATAAGCTTGTTCGACGCCAACCACCACAACGTTTTCCCTCTCTCCTAAAAGACTTAGAGGCCAATGCCCAAATATTGTTGGGAGGAATAGGAAACTTAATTATTATACATTTCATTATGTTTGTATGTGAATATCAACATTGGACAAATATTGTGATAGGATGTCACATGTTTTCCTATTATTGTGTGTTGATTTTACTACTTTATGATCTAATAATTATTTCCCTTATGAAAATTATACACTAAAAGATTCAACCATATGTACTCCTTATATGTTTTATATAAAAGATAAATGACTCATAAAAATGAATGAATACAATACAATACATGGACCATTAAATAGGTCTCATCATCCCTTTCTAAATGTAAAAGGCACATCTTTTTACTCTTTATTTAGATGCTTAATTAATTAATTATTATATCATCGCCTCTCCCATGGTTTTATAAAACCATGGTATTGGCCCTATTTTATTTCTTTATCTATCCATTTTAATATTTAATTTATTATTATATCATCGCCTCTCCACGGTTTCATAAAACCATGGTATTTTCCCATGGTATTGGCCCATGATATTTTATTTCTTTATCTTTTCATTTTAATGTTTAACTTATTTTTCTCTTATTTCTATTTATGTATTTGCACATACCCTCAACTATTCGTTAATTATCATTTATGTATGCAACAAGATCTAGAAACTTAGTCTTCATATCCTAAGAAGGATTTCCATGAGATTGCTTCGCATGCACATCTATCCATGTCAGAAGAGATATAGTGTGTGCACCCACACTAGAGTAGACATGACCATTCCAACAAGGGTAGCTAATCCCTAAGAATGGGAAAGTCAAATCCACTCTATTATGACAAGGAATACCGGATCTAGGTAGGCATGTGATGGGTGACCCATGTCCTATACCACTTGATAAAGTACCATGATAAAGAAGGACTATACCAGGGCCTCCCAGAACCAGGGATTAGATATGCACGAATCCAAGCCTTCTACCACTTGGCCAAGCACCATGAATAAGAAAGGCTACATCTAGGGGCCTCACATACACCGATGAGTGAACCATCATCCTCCTCCATAGGTCAAATCAACATGACCCATCGAGCCAAGAACCATGGCTACATCCAGGAGGATGTATGCCCGAAGCTACCCCAAACATCAACACTCCCTCTCAGTGAGGGAGACATTTTCCATCGCACCAAGCTTGTCTTTGAAGTATACAAACTTTGCCTTGGACAGAGGCCTGGTCAAAATTTATGCAATCTGCTCATTTATGGATATTTTCTAGAGTTGAACCTCTCCCTTCTACACTATGTCTCAGATGAAGTGATATTTAATCTCAATATTTTTTGACTTGTCATGGAAGAATGGATTTACGAAAGCTTGATACAGCTTTGATTATCACAATATATCAAGGTCGCTTCCATCATTTGATCAAATAGTCTAGCAAATAAATTCTAAAGCCACACCGCTTCAAGACTTGCATCACTAGTTGTAATATACTCGACCTCTATTGTACGCAGTGCTACAGAAGTTTACTTCTAGATAAATCGAGAAACCATGGCTTTTCCCAAGCTGAAGCAACACCTAGAGGTGCTCTTTCTGTCTACCGCACTGCCTTCCCAGTCAGAATTTGTATCACCAGCCACACATCACCACCCGAGACATATTTGAGAAGATATCCAAGTGTACCACACAGGTACCTCAACACATGCTTTGCTACCACCCAATGCAACTTCCTCGGCTCAACCATGAATTGGAATAAGGTATTTACTGCAAAGAATATATCCATCCTGGTATTAACTAGGTACATCAAGGATCCAATAATATTCCTATAAATAGTGGGATCCACGAAATCTGAATTTGAATTAGAATCGACCAACTTCTTTAGATTTGTCACCATCGGTGTAATCATGGATTTGCAGTCCATCATACCGAATCTCCTTAGGATCTCAACTGCATAATTCCCTTGACTAAGGAGGATCTCATCTGACCTCTCCCACACTTCCAATCCCAGGAAGTAATGCATCAGCCCTAGATCCTTCATCTCAAACTTAGAGGCTAACTCTCTCTTGCGCTCAACTATGAGCTGCTATGCTCTTGTAAGAAACATGTAATCAACATATAGTACCAAGATCATAGGATCACTATTGACAACCTTGTAGTAAAGGTTAGGATATGCAACACTCTTTGTGAATCCCAAACTCATTAGGTATCTGTCAATCCTAGAATACCAATCCGTGGGTTCCTGCTTGAGTCTATACAATGCTTTCTTTAGTTTGCAGACATGGGACTCCTTCCCATGTATCATAAATCCCATAGGTTTCTCTGTGTACACCTCTTCCTCAATTTCACCATTGAGAAACACAATTTTTACATCCATTTGATGTAATCTCCATTAACCCATTACCGAAGCAAGTGAAATGATAGTTTTGATAGTAATGTACTTGGCCACCAGAGCAAACATATCCTTGTAGTCCACCCCCTCTCTTTGAGAGAATCCTTGGGCCATGAACCTTGCTTTTTGTTTCTCAATGCCACCATTTGTTGTATGCTTGATCTTGTAGATCCACTTGGAGGTCACCATAGACTTCCCCTCAGGTCTCAGAACAATATTCCAAACATCATTCTTCATGATGGACTGATACTCCTCCATCATGGCATCTCTCCAAACCTACTAATTAGTAGCTTCCTCGTAACTGAAAGGTTCAGTATCAATGATGTGACTCATAAGTTCTATGTAACTTGAGAATCCATGAGGTCTCTTACTTTCCCTGAAGGTACCACTGGGATCCGAATGCTTCTATGCCTTCTGTAGAGTGTTACGAAGCCATGCTAATCTGCTATTGACTACTACATCTTTTGGATTATCCACAAACTCTATTGACTGTACTGGCTCCTCCCTTTGTTCATCTGAAGGATGAATATCTAGAGTAGAGTGATCTATATCTCTGGGAACCTCCCGATCCTCATAGCCAATATCCATGTGAGATTCTCTAGATCTCTTGAAAGCTACCTCCTCATCAAAGGTGACATCCCAACTGACCTCAATTTGTTTGTGAGTATGGATGTATATCTGAAAATCCTTCGATGTCTCACTATATCCCACAAAGGTACCCTTCTTTCCTGAAGGTTCTAGCTTCAATCTCTTCTCCTTGCATACATGAATGTATATCAGGAAACCAAAGATCCTCAGATGACTGAATGTCGGGTTCATACCTTTGAATGCCTCCTCTGGATTCTTTCCCCCCAATATCTGACAGGGGCTCCTATTATGAACATAAACCACAGTATTGGATGCCTCTACCCATAAATCCATGGGTAAGCCTTGATCATTGCTTGAACTGGGCATCCTTTCAACCTATACAAGCATCCTGTCAACCTATACAAGCCTCCCTCTCAGACACTAATCACTTTAATTGAATCTATGCTTGAGTCCTTATGCCATACCAAAACCCGACCATCCATAAAGGCAACTCTAAATCCTTTGTCCTCCAAAATTGAAATAGATAGGAGGTTCTTCCTTATTCCCAGTACAAACAATATGTCATTCATATGCAGAGTGTCTCTTGATTCCAATTGGAAGGATGTAGATCCAAGATCCTTCACTTCATACCTAGAATCGTTCCTAAGTTCCTCATGTATTGAAGAATTTTCTTCTGACAAATTTGTGAGAGTACTCTGATATCCTATCATATGTGTGGAAGCCCCACTATCTACCAACTAAATCTCATTGTTGTTGGTAATGGATCTTGAAAGAGTAGAGATAAAGTAGTACTCCTTCCTAATACCATCACCAAGCTCATCAAACTGTGATTCTTTGGTCCTCTTATGTGATTGGTCCTATGGTTTAGTAACATATACATGTTGCTTCCCTTTTCTTTTCTTCTCAAGACATTTGTTACAAAAATGGCCAAACTTCTGATAGTTATAGCACCTGATATGAGAGAGATACTTTGTCTTATGTTCTTGAACTGGAGCATGTCTTTTCCCTTTGTTTTTTTTTCTATATGGAATTTTCCTTCCTTTCCCTTTTCTTGCTTGAGATGCAAGGGCTAAATTTTCTTCATCCTAATATTTTTGAGGACCACTTCGAGACATAATTATTCCTTCTTCTTGGACACAATCACTCCACAATCCATCAAGTGATGGAAGTCCGTCCCTATCACAAACACCTTGAATGAAAGGTTCCCATGAAGTGGGAATACCATTGAGAGCTAATGAGACAAGCTCTTCATCATCAAATTTTTGTCCAATAGCTATGAGTTGATCCCTTGTCTGAGTAATCTTCATAAAGTATGTAGCAACAATATCTGTCTTTGTCATGTTGATGTCATGGAGTTTATTTTTCTATGCTAACTTTCTGTTATGATTATTAGTTTCAAATAGACTTGTCAAAGCATCATTCATTTCTTCAGTTGTCTTCAATTATGCAATCTATGGGATCAAGTGATGTTTTACTGAGTCAACCAAAATCCTTTTTTCCTTAGATTCATTTTTCTTTTGCTTAGCTTTTCCATCATCACTTGTAGGTTCATGAATAAATTTGCTTACATAATCATTAAAAGATCATTTTATTCCAGGATGAATTGTATTATGGATTTCTAGGATCTAAAGTTCATAGCACCGTCAATTCTATCTTCAACCCTGAGCGTGGCCACCATCTTAACCCTAGTGCCCAACCATATATGCTTAATAGCTGCAAATAAAGTTGTTCTGGTACACTATTTAGGACCGCATCAACCTGATATGTCTTCAAAACCGAGATTTGAAACCTTGTTGTTATAATACCATGTTGATTTTACTACTTTCATATCTAATAATTATTTCCCTTACGAATTGTTTGCAACATATTTTTCATAACATATTATACACTGAAAGATTCAATCATATGTTACGCCTTAAATGCTTTATATAAAAGATGAATGATTGATAAAAAAATGAAAGAATAAAATATACATGGACCATTAAATAGGTCTCGTTGTGCCTTTTCAAATGCAAAAGGCACATTCTTTAAATCTCTATTTAGATGCTTAATTAATTAATTATTATATCATCATTTCTCCCATGGTTTCATAAAACATGGTATTTTCCCATGGTATTGGCCCATGGTATTTTATTTCTTTATCTTTCCATTTTAATATTTAATTTATTATTACATCATCGCCTCTCCATGGTTTCATAAAACCATGGTATTGCCCCATTGTATTTTATTTCTTTATCTTTTCATTTTAATGTTTAACTCATTATTTTCCCTTAATATTTATATTTATTTATTTGCACATACCCTCAACTACTCTTTAATTATCATTTATGTACGTAACAAGATCTAGAAAATTAGTCTTCATATCCCAAGAAGGATTTCCATGAGCTTGCTTCACATGCATGTCCATCCATGTCAGAAGAAACCTAGTGTGTGTGCACCCACACTAGAGTAGACTTGACCATTGCAACTGGGGTAGTTAATCCCTAAGAATGGGCAAGTCAAATCCACTCTATTATGAAAAGGAATACCGAATACAGGTAGGCATGTGATGGGAAACCCAAGTCTTATACCACTTAATCAAGTAACATGATCAAGAAGGACTATACCAGAGCCTCCCAAAACCAGGGATTAGATATGCAAGCATCCAAGCCTTCTACCACTTGGCCAAGTACCATGACCAAGAAAGGATACATCCAGGGGCCTCACATACACCAGTGAGTGAACCATCATCATCTTTCATAGGTCAAATCACCATGACCCATCAAGCCAAGAACCATGGCTACTTCCAGGAGGATGTATGTCCGAAGCTGCCCCAAACATCAACATTGTGGTTAGTTAAGATGTTAGATTTAACATATTTTATTGCTATAATAAGTTGATATTTTCTCTCGAAGCTTGTTTACATAAGTGTTAAAGGGAAAGGATGCTTTTTTAATGTAAATTTTTTTAAGCTTCTGATTTCTAAATGAAATTTCATTGAAGATTTCTTTTCATTCACACTTAAATATAGAACTATGGCCTTGAGAGGTTTCAATCCAAATCAAATGCCCTATTTTCGACTTTTACCATCTTTATGAATCTTTGGTTTTGATACCACTTTCTTTCAGTAAATAATATTCTAGAGTTTCTATATCCCATGAGGTTTTTCTCTATTTATATGTTACTTGTGCTTCTTGTGCTTTCCATTGATGTATAATAAATAAAGGAATACACCAAGAATAAATCTCACAGTTGCACTTTGTAGATCCTTTACTAGAAAATAGGAGAACTTTGTGATTTCTAACTTAGTTTCCAAAGCTAGAGCCATAGTTGTAATTCCCTAAACTGGACCATATCGACCTACTTTGTCTAAAATGATCCTCCATGTGGATGGATTTAGTATTAGTGTCCTTAATTTCATTAATAGAGTTACGGTGGAAGTATTTGGATGGTTATTACTCAATGGATGATCATTACTCAATGAATGGTCATTGTGAGAGTCAAAATCATATGAATCATTAATGATGAGCAATAAGGTACTATGGAAAGTGAAAAAGACCAAATAATTATCAAAGGGGAGGAATTTAGGTCCCCAACATGCAATCTTCTTGAGCATACCACAACAAGTCTTGTCTTTATAGTAGGATACACAACAACAATTAGTGCTTCTTTGGCATATGATAAATATGATGAGTTCATTGGTTTAATCTAACCTCGTGAGCATGGGATAACTGACTCAAACAAATGTTGGTCAATTTGGAAATAATATAGCAATATTGTTCATTAAAATCACTAACAACATTGTTGGATCAACACTCCCAAATTTTGTACCTAGTTTGGGAATAGTGAGTTCAACAAGCACCACCACCTAACTTGTAAAGTCGTTTCAATCATTGTATCATTAGAATGGAGACATAGATGGAGATAAACCATTTAATGGTTCACTTAATGCTGAGAAATTGGTAGATTGTTTGCATGAGCTTGAAGTGTACTTCACAAGTTGAGGGTTTTCAATTTCACAAAAGATTCAATGTACTCAATTAAATATGACAAAAGATTAGCATAAATTTTAAGAAATGTCTCCAAATCCAAAATTATAATAAAGGGGCAAAATTATTGATCATTTGTAAAAATGCAATGGCAATTTTATCAATAATTCATTGTACTTATGGAATTTCTTTCACAAATCTTCCACTAAATTATACAAACTTTATCAAATTTTGGTGAAAAAATATATAATAATAGGTGTATCTTTGATAAACATTAACAAGATCATTTGTCATTTTGATTTATTTTTATAAAATCTTTGCTATTATATTTTCCCCTACACGTTAATATAATATTTCCTTTTGTTACAAGCTTCAAACAATATTATATCTAATAACATAACTGTTTCTAGATAATTTAATCCAGCATACAATAATTTCACACTTATTCAATTTGGAGATCACTTTTAATAATAAAATATAAACACAATGAAAAAACAATCAAACCATTTTTAATAATAAAATATAGATACAATGAAAAGACAATAAAATATTTTCTAGTAATAAAATATAGACAAAATGAAAATACAATCAAATCTTTTATTCAACCACATTAAAAATTGACTTCAAAATATAATATTTATAATAAATAATCATATTAATACTATATTAATTTATTATAAATATACAAAATTATTCATATACATAATATATATTTAATATCTTTTCTTTGTTTTGAATTGGTATGCCTTATATATAAGTATAATATTTTTTTAATATATAATATTATAAAAATAATAATATATTATTATTATTATAATAACAATATATTATATTATATAATTATAATAATATAGTATTCTTTTAATAATAATATAATATTATATTGTGTTAATCGGCCACACTCTACTCATCTAAGATATTATATTATTACAATATATTATTATAATAATATAGTATAATATAATATAATAATATATTATATTACTACTATATTATTATTATATATAAAATATTATAGTGAAATATTGTTATTATATATATATAATGGAATAAATATATAATTTGTAATTAAAAATGTGAAAATGCATAAATATAATAATTATTTGTATTGTTTCATTTAAAAACTATGAAAATAAAAATAATATTATTTTATGGAAAAGTGTGAAAGGACTTTCATTATGAGTACTTTACTTGAAAATAATAATAATATTATTTTATTATGAGTACTTCAATTGAAAACAACAATAATATTATTTTATGAAAAGTATGAAAAAACTTTCAATATGAGTACTTTACTTTATGACTTCAAAGCACCCACCATGGTTAACTATGGGTTTTCATACACCATTGAAAATGCGACAAATATGTAACCAATGCCACCTCAACCATGGGGGATGATGTTATCCTCTAAAATGTGATTAGTTTGTTTTTAAAGTACATTTTCTTTGTTTTTAAACCCATTTTTTACCTCAAAATTTCTCTAATGGTTATTATCTAAAGCCAAATGACTTTATAAAGTAGATTTGGTTTTGGTCAGTTGGAAAAGTTGAGAAGAAAATGGGGTTCCAATGCAATAGGTGGATTTCCCAAGGAGGAAGGTTGACACTAGTTAGATATGTTTTGGAAGCCATATTGGTGTATTCACACTACTTAGCCCATATCCCTAATTGAGGAGTCCTGTAGTGCATTAGAAAATTGTGTTTCCAATTTCTATGGAAGGGAGGCTCAACTCAAGGATCTTATCATTTGTTCAACTGAAATACATTAACTCAACCAAAAGGTGACAATGGCTAGAGGTTTAATCATATTCATATGTTTGGTTATGCCCTTGTAGCCAAGAATCCATTAAATCTAATCAACGAGGAAATCCTATAAAAGTGCATTGTTATGAAGAAATATATGGCTCTGAGGTCCCTCTTGGATTGGATCAAGTTAGAGCGTAAAAGTATAAAGTCTATGTCAAACCAATGGAAAGCCATGGTGTTGGTCTTTCCTATTATTGGAAGGTTTCTCGCATGGAGAGTAGTGAATGGACGTAGTGTTTGAATCATATTTGATGCTATATTGGGATGTAGTGCAAGTGTCATACTCCCAGAGGATTTAATTCAAGCTTTACATGATAGAGGTTACTCCCTTTTGTCCTAGGTAGGAGACAAGAATACTACAGATATTTGGCAACAAGGCAACTAGCTATCAACAATTTTTAATGGATTGCTAAAACATCTAGGGATGGTTTGGACCTAATATGTGAATGAGCTAAGAAGAGGACACATTTGATTAAAAGAGGAACCAAACACCCTAGGTTGGTCCATGAACAAAATTGGGGGTTATTAAAGTGCAAAATTAGGCTATCGAAACATGAGATCTTCGAAGTCTCTAGAAACAAAATGGCGGTGGATCAAGATTTGGAAGGTGAAGGCCCCCCAAAAGTCTATTCTCCATATTTGGTTGGCAATGTGTAACTGAATTCTTGTTTGGGAAGTAATGAAAAAACAACAAGTTCAAGAAAAGGATGACTCTAAAAACTCTTTGCGACAGGCTAAGCCTCTCGTTATTGACAAATCTATTCCTTGGTCATCCTTCGATGGGGCTATTCAAGGTTAGGAGTATACATGTGGAATTAGAGGATTACTTTTCCTAATTGACTCACATTTCTAGAGTTTCAAAACTTGTGCGGGAACACATTCCAACAATTATGTTGAATTGATGTCTCTCCAAGAATTAATGAGAATTGCTTACACCAAAGGAAACAACAAATTGCAGGTATATGGAAATTATTCCTTGATGATAAAGTGGATGTTGAACAACCATTAAATACAAAATGTTAATCTTCAGGCATTAGCATTACAACTTAAGGATATTTCGCAGTGTTTTGAATACATCTCTTTTCCCCATATCTTTAGGGAGTTAAATGGCTCTACAGACTCTCTATCAAAACAAGGCCTACAATTGGAATCAGATGGCATCTCTTTGGAAAAATTTAAAAAAAGGGGGTCACCACAATGACTCACATGACATTATAACTATCTGTTGGGTCTATTAAACTACATCTTTGTTGATCTACTCTTATTTTTTATAAGTTTGTTGTATACTTATGGAGACAATGGTAGACATGATATTGTTTTGTATGGGGTTGGAGACATTGCACGGGTTCTTCACTCCATAAAATTCTATCATAGCACGTTCGTTCGTGGCATATGAAACAATACCCTTGATTTCACTAAATATTGGAAAATGCCTTCCAAAATCGTTTTTTTAAACCCCCTCCCAATATGTCTCCCCAATTTAAAAAAACCCCTATTTTCACTTGATATTGTATGTATCGATTTTTTCATTAACATTTTTTATACCCCTTTATATTTCTACCTAGTATATTGATATGATACCCCTCTTATGACCCCACATGTATTCTACAATGCACCTTGCTTCTTTCGATGTATATTGTGAATGCACATTACTTGACCCACAATGCAATTACTCAACCACATATCATTATGATTTGCAACATCTAATGGTCTAATGAAGAGATAGGAGATCACTTCTTGTATGTCACTATAGCCAATGCAAATAGTACAACATTTAGATTGCACGTTGTAGTTCCCCAATCACTGACTAAGCCTGTTATGGGCTAGGTATCCAAGCCCCCGGGGCCTGTAACAAACTCTAGGAGGCTGACTAAACCTCCCAAGGCCTGTAATAGGCACGAGTGGTTGGGTATTCAATCCCACAAGGCTTATCAAGATCCTATAACAGGCCCTGGAGGCTTAGAGCCTCCCAAGGCTATTGGTAACAACTGGATTCGTGCTATTGGTAACAACTGGCTGTCAATGAACACTGTCTCTCGACTATGATCGATTGGAAACACACTTCACCATGAAACCCCTGGCCTCAAGCATTCCTCAAGATGCAATTTCCTTGCTTACTGGTAAGCCCAAGCCTTGCCTCAACCCGATTTCTCATCTGGTCGTGATCCTGCCATCTCCATTTGGCGGATATTTGTCAGCCCACCCGTATAAAAAAGACCCCAAAGTATTTTTGTATTGTTACATTAAATAAAAAACACCTTTGCCCCTTAATATATAAGCAATATAATTTTTAGGTTTTCATGAATATTTAATACTGCAATATGAATGAACGTGATATTATATTTCCTTCTAGTGAATCCCCCGTGAGACATTGTAGGGTGGAGCTTTCTTTCATTTCACTTTGTGGTTTTCGATTTGCATCTCTTATGATATGTTATAAATTGTGCCTTCTACATGAATTTCATTATATATATTTAGAGAGAGGGGGGAGGGGTTCAAGTTGAGCATTTTTGGAATGAAGTGTTAACCCCTTGCGTAGGTTCTATTCATATAAGTAAAATGTTGACCTTGCAATGAATATATTGTTATAATGGCTTTCCATATTTGATCCAGATGGATATTGGTGGCCACCCACCTATTCTAATGTCTCAAAACAATTTTCCAGTTTAACAGTTTTCTAGATTAGAGGACTGCTCTAGATGGATATCGGCGGCCACCCACCTATTCCACAAGCTCAAGATAGTTTTTCCAGTTTGGAATTTTTTCAGGTCAAAGGAATACTCCAGATGGATATTGGTGGCCACCCACCTATTCCATGAGCTCAAGATAGTTTTTTTTAGTTTGAAAGCTTTTACGGATTTTCGTGTCCAAAACTTTTCGGGTCATTTTAAGGCCCTAACTGATGTTTTTTGATGATGCCATAGTCTATTCATAGCCAAATGAACGATTGGATGGGAAAAATATATACCGCTTGGTTGGACATTTCCAACGAGCTACCGAACGCTCTAAACCGAGATTGTATGCAAAAGTTATGCCCCGAAAAAGTTGCCACCCCAACTAACCACCTTAGGGCCCACAAACCTTTTTACGGTTCATCTCCTAGGGTTAGCTTTTTGGATGTTAGGGTTTTTTCCTTCATGCTTGTGATAAAAAGGCTCTTCATCCTCCTTCTATAATCATCTTGTCACAAATGAGCATAGCCAAAACATCTCTTCAAAGAGATATAACTACCACCATTCTAGCTGCTTTTATTGTACAATCTATTTTGTTTTATTCATTTAATATAATCTAAGTTTAATATATCATTGTGTTGTTTGCAATATATCTGTGTATTTTGTTATATATATGTGCTTTCATTTTGTTCTCACATATATCTGAATCAATGCTATTAGAGCAATCTGCTATCTGTGGTCTCTCAGTGCATGCCCCCAGCATGATCTAGATATCGAGAGTTAGGTCTTGAACTAGTCAAGCTTGGGAAAAACCACTCTTGTCAGCCAAAACTGCCTCCCATGGTTGAGGAAAATAGAGATGACAGAGCAGGAGATCCTATCAAGGTGTTGCTAAAGGAAGCTCTAACACGACAACAAAACGAGATGATAGAAAATTTTGCCCAGATCCTTCAACGGATGTCAGAGGCGATAGAGGGATCATCAAGCAGTCACTTTGGAGGACCCACACCCTTCAAGGTACAATTTAACTTTGATATTCATTTATTTGAATGCCATATCGATGTTGATGCCCTAAATAAATGGTTGAGTCTACTAGAAAGGTATTTCTCTGTCCACAATTTCTCTGACGGGGAAAATATCACCTTTGTGCTCCTTAAGGTTGTCCCCCATGTCAACAATTGGTGGGAAACTTATTGTGAGCAAACCTTAACAGAGGAATATGAAATGTTTGAGGCTAATCCTGTTTGGGTCTCTTTTATAATTGTCGTTAAATAACAATTTACCCTGCGGAAAACTATGATGACCAGTACACGAGATGGACCACATTGCGTCAAGAGAGGGACCAAACGGTTCCAGAGTACACCGACAACTTTCATACCTTGCACACAAAGTTGGGTATCAAAAAATCTGAGCGAAAACTGGTTATGAAATATCATAGTGGCTTACATTGGTACATCCGAACACAGATGGAATTCCTGGACATCTCTTCATTGGGATTTGCTTATCGATATGTTGTCAAAATCTAGCAGAAATATTAGCAAAAGAACAAGCGAAAATTTTGACTTGTGAATTTGTCGTAGAAGCAAGGCAAAGGAAAACCTGACTCGCAAAACAAATGACACTGTAAGGACAACCAAACCCAAGACAACCAGTCCCAACCACAAGCAACGAAGGGTAACAAAAAGACAAAGAAGGACACTATGAAGTGGTGTGAGTTCCACAAAATTCCCTAGCAAAACACTGATGAATGTCACTCAAAGCAGTCATTGGTGGCCGAGATCAAAGCTTTAGAATAAGATCCCAACTTTGATTATGATTTAGGACCCAACGTCATAGTTGTAGACTAGAGGAAGCAAATCATTGGTGCAGAACCCAGTGTCACCATTGCTACCATACATATTCAACTAGAGGAACTAGAAGGATCAGAGGCTGATGAGCAACTCTTCCACTCATAGATGTGGGTGAATGGAATCCCCCTACATTTTGTTGTTGACAACAGCATCCAAAAGAATCTGATCTTAACAGAAGTCATCAAGATATTGAATCTACTAACAACACCACACCCGCAGCCATACACCATCGGTTGGCTAAACCAAGGACGAGGTATCCGTGTTAGTCATCAATGTCGTCTACCATATGGCAACAATCCTTCCAAAGATGAGGTATTGTGTGATGTAGACCCACTTGAAGTTTGTGATGTTCTTTTAGGGAATCCATATATGTGGAAGCGTCATGTTGTGTATGAGTCATGACCTCATAGTGTCATTGTCACTTTGGGAGGACATCTCTATCGAATACTGGAAATAGTTGCACCTACCACAATATATTTGACCTCAACCAAGACGCGCAGAAAGATAATCTCCCACATTAGGAAAATTTCCATCTTCATAATTTCCTTTGAAGGTGAACATCAGATCAAAAAGGCCTCCACAACCTCTGAATAGAATCTCTCTACTTAGCAGAAACAAGAAGAACGAAAATGCATTGTTGCCTCGCCTATTCGGGTACCTCTACGGTGCAAGGCCACACATTCAAGGTGCTCCTCTAAAAAGGAATTTTCCACACAGTTTCAAACCAAGGATAAGGAAACCAAAATTGTTGAACGAGTCCAACACATCCATCAGCAACAATTACAACTCTATCATGCTGTCAAAGCAAGGTATCTTCTTTACCTCAGCAAATGTCTCACTAGGAGCTTAAATCAACAGACACTTTTTCATATGATGAGGGAATTGAATCAATGGAGACCATTGCTTCTTAAGGGGGAGGAATGATCTAGATGGATAGCGGTGGCCACCCACCTAATTCCACTGGCTAAAAACATTTTTTCTAGTTTGGCAGTTTTTCAGGTCAGAGGACTGCTCCAGATGGATATCGATGGCAAACCACCTATTCCACAAGCTCAAGATAGTTTTTCTAGTTTGGTAGTTTTTCGGGTCAGACGACTGTTCAACATAGATATCGGTGGCCACCCACCTATTCCACAAGCTCAGGATAGTTTTTCTAGTTTGGCAGTTTTTATAGATTTTTGTGTCCAAAACTTCTAGGGCCATTTTGAGACCCCAAACAACGTTTTTTTGGTGATTTCATATTCCAACCATATCCAAAGGTAGGAATGAATGGGTGAAATGTGTGCTTTTGGGATAGACATTTCCAACGAGCTACTGAATTCCCCAAACAGAGATCGTATGCAAAAGTTATGCCCGCGAGAAGTTAACATCTCAATTAACCACCTTAGGGCCTGCAAACCTTTTTACGGTTCATCTCCTAGGGCTAGGTTTTTGAATTTTAGGGTTTTTTCCTTCATGCTTATGATAAAAATTCCCTTCAACCTCCTTCTGTAATCAACTTGTCACAAATGGGCGTAGCCGCCACATCTCTTCTCAAATATAACTACCAACATTCTAGCTATTTTTATTGTATAGTCTGTTCCGTTTCATTCATTTAATACAATATGAGTTTACTGTATCATTGTGTTCCTTCCAATATAGTTTTGTATTTTGTTCTATGTATGCCTTTTCATTTCATTCTTGCCTAAATAAGAATCATTGTTGACCTAGCTTTGTGCCTTAAGAAATAGAAAGTTTACCTTAAATACCATCCTCAAAATAAGAAGAAGTGTTTCAGGATTTGCCTCAAAATCATTATATATACATTGGTAATCAATTTACACCATCAATTAATAAATATTAATACAATATGAGTTTACTGTATCATTGTGTTCCTTCCAATATAGTTTTGTATTTTGTTCTATGTATGCCTTTTCATTTCATTCTTGCATAAATAAGAATCATTGTTGACCTAGCTTTGTGCCTTAAGAAATCTAAAGTTTACCTTAAATACCATCCTCAAAATAAGAAGAAGTGTTTCCGGATTTGCCTCAAAATCATTATATATACATTGGTAATCAATTTACACCATCAATTAATAAATATTAATTAATAGTGCAAATTAATTGTTACACCTACATTATTATCTTATATGTGCATATAAATAAAAACCTAATTTTTAATTGAAGAGGAATTGAATTCCTAACATTTATAACCTTGCAATATATCAAATAAAACTTATGATCCAATTATTAAATTCCAAAATATCCAACTCAACTACAATCAAACCATTTATATAACACAATCAATAAATTACATTATATTATTAATTAAATTTTTTTTATTAAATTTTAATATAATTCTATAAAAAAAATTAAAAAATATTTCAATTATATTATAATAAATTATATAACAATATATATGAAAAGCATAATCTAATTATGTTTTTTAATATATACAATAAAATATTTTAAAAAATCCACTTCAATTACTCCATCATAAATCATAAAGCATGATAACTATCCATTAATTTATTTTGATTGGTACAATATCCTAGTTTTATTAATAAAACTTAAACTAACTTTTATTCTCAAATATATTTTATTTTATTATTATGTTTAACATCTTTAATTGATGTGAACTACTGTTATTAAAATCCAAATTAATAAAAAAATGTGAATTACAAATAGAGCGTAACTTTATTAAAAATATCATAAAATGTAAAAACTTATACATTAAATTATTACAATTAAATATAATAAAAAACATTCAAATTCAAAAACAAAAATGGCATTCCCAATTATGAAAAATGTTAATAATTGATCACAGTGGAAAAATGAAATTTGTTTGAGGAATAAGATCATGTACCAATAATATAGTGAAGGTTTTGGCTTTGTATTAAGGACTAAAAATTTTTGTAAAGAAAGAAATTACTGAAGTCATATTTCTTGGAGACTCTTCTGTAATAATAAAGATGTTTATTTGCAAAAATTTTCTTTTAGATCTGAGATTAACTAGAATTTTTGAAAGAAAATCTAAAATAATTGGAATTCGGGTGATTTCTAACTCTATTCCTTCACCAGAACAATACGGAAATAGAACAAATGGCCAACTTAGCCTCCGTCATGGCCTCCACCACACAAGAAGGTATTTTTCACCACACAAGCAGCAATGAAACTCACGATACAATAACTTAAGCAACATGCTCAAAGGAGGAAGGGTATAGAAAGAAAGTGATTAAAGTCTAAAGACAAGGGAGTTATGGAGCAAGCATATGCCTTGGGCCAGGGAGCTATAGTCAAGTATGTTTGGGAAAACCCTAATTTCACTAGATATCGATAAATACCTATCAATATCCTTTTGTTGATCCCCTCCCAATACGTCATTCCAATTAAAAACCCTATTTACTAAATATCCCCTAGTTTTACTATATAAACCTTTTTATATACCTCCAATAATTATATACCCTACACTCCTGCCCAAATACCTACAATATATTGACATTATTTTTCACAATTTAAAAACCCCCTTTATGAATGAATGTTTTAAGATATTGATTAACAAGGTGAATCCCTTGTGCCATCTCCTTTCAATCTAGAGTCAAACTTTCGGCCATTTGCACTTCAAAAGAAGTAGATGCCACCTTGTATCGCCAACTAGTAAGTGGTATCTTATAATTTACTCGTACTATCTTGATATTTCCTTCGTACCTATCTTGATATGCCATATCCAGAATATCGACACGAATAACATCAAAAAACATGTAAGAAAATTAACCTAACGAACCCATCAGGACATGGGCTCTTAGATTTTGCAAACCTTTTCGATACACTTTCAACCTCAATTTGAAGTTGTCTGAGCCTATGTACCATCTATGATTTTCATTTTTCACATGAATCAGTTCTTAACATATAAGAGCTTATTTTACTGTAATCTTGTAGACATCTCGACGGTTTTCTCCCGATTTATCATCGACCATCCGGAATTACTATCTTTTTATCATTATAGAGATTACAGTTTCTGCATGTTCAATGTAAATGGACTGTTAAATTTTGTTACAAGATTAAGGGGCTCAAGAGCATTTTGCTTTCATATCTTATGGTTTGTGATTGAGCACAGGTCATCTTGGCTCAGCAAATATTATTAACTGTTGATTCTTTTGGGTCGTCATCAATAAATAATTTTAATGCAGATAAGATATGAATTTTAATTTTCAAATCCACCATAGAAACTTCCCGTGGCACCAAAAATGTTACCGCATGCAGAAGACATCATTGCGGCCCTGACGAAGTGGCAGAAGAGGCAAGGCAAGACTCATGCGCTGTCAACGTTAAGGAAAGCCAATCCGCCAAAGGAAAACATGATATCCAAGGAAGAAATGATAGCACTCACGAATTTAAGAAAGAATAAAAACATAATGATCTCTAAAGCGGACAAAGGGAATGTTTTTAATGTACTTTGTTTTTAAAGTACATTTTCTTTGTTTTTAAACCCATTTTTTACCTCAAAATTTCTCTAATGGTTATTATCTAAAGCCAAATGACTTTATAAAGTAGATTTGGTTTTGGTCAGTTGGAAAAGTTGAGAAGAAAATGGGGTTCCAATGCAATAGGTGGATTTCCCAAGGAGGAAGGTTGACACTAGTTAGATATGTTTTGGAAGCCATATTGGTGTATTCACACTACTTAGCCCATATCCCTAATTGAGGAGTCCTGTAGTGCATTAGAAAATTGTGTTTCCAATTTCTATGGAAGGGAGGCTCAACTCAAGGATCTTATCATTTGTTCAACTGAAATACATTAACTCAACCAAAAGGTGACAATGGCTAGAGGTTTAATCATATTCATATGTTTGGTTATGCCCTTGTAGCCAAGAATCCATTAAATCTAATCAACGAGGAAATCCTATAAAAGTGCATTGTTATGAAGAAATATATGGCTCTGAGGTCCCTCTTGGATTGGATCAAGTTAGAGCGTAAAAGTATAAAGTCTATGTCAAACCAATGGAAAGCCATGGTGTTGGTCTTTCCTATTATTGGAAGGTTTCTCGCATGGAGAGTAGTGAATGGACGTAGTGTTTGAATCATATTTGATGCTATATTGGGATGTAGTGCAAGTGTCATACTCCCAGAGGATTTAATTCAAGCTTTACATGATAGAGGTTACTCCCTTTTGTCCTAGGTAGGAGACAAGAATACTACAGATATTTGGCAACAAGGCAACTAGCTATCAACAATTTTTAATGGATTGCTAAAACATCTAGGGATGGTTTGGACCTAATATGTGAATGAGCTAAGAAGAGGACACATTTGATTAAAAGAGGAACCAAACACCCTAGGTTGGTCCATGAACAAAATTGGGGGTTATTAAAGTGCAAAATTAGGCTATCGAAACATGAGATCTTCGAAGTCTCTAGAAACAAAATGGCGGTGGATCAAGATTTGGAAGGTGAAGGCCCCCCAAAAGTCTATTCTCCATATTTGGTTGGCAATGTGTAACTGAATTCTTGTTTGGGAAGTAATGAAAAAACAACAAGTTCAAGAAAAGGATGACTCTAAAAACTCTTTGCGACAGGCTAAGCCTCTCGTTATTGACAAATCTATTCCTTGGTCATCCTTCGATGGGGCTATTCAAGGTTAGGAGTATACATGTGGAATTAGAGGATTACTTTTCCTAATTGACTCACATTTCTAGAGTTTCAAAACTTGTGCGGGAACACATTCCAACAATTATGTTGAATTGATGTCTCTCCAAGAATTAATGAGAATTGCTTACACCAAAGGAAACAACAAATTGCAGGTATATGGAAATTATTCCTTGATGATAAAGTGGATGTTGAACAACCATTAAATACAAAATGTTAATCTTCAGGCATTAGCATTACAACTTAAGGATATTTCGCAGTGTTTTGAATACATCTCTTTTCCCCATATCTTTAGGGAGTTAAATGGCTCTACAGACTCTCTATCAAAACAAGGCCTACAATTGGAATCAGATGGCATCTCTTTGGAAAAATTTAAAAAAAGGGGGTCACCACAATGACTCACATGACATTATAACTATCTGTTGGGTCTATTAAACTACATCTTTGTTGATCTACTCTTATTTTTTATAAGTTTGTTGTATACTTATGGAGACAATGGTAGACATGATATTGTTTTGTATGGGGTTGGAGACATTGCACGGGTTCTTCACTCCATAAAATTCTATCATAGCACGTTCGTTCGTGGCATATGAAACAATACCCTTGATTTCACTAAATATTGGAAAATGCCTTCCAAAATCGTTTTTTTAAACCCCCTCCCAATATGTCTCCCCAATTTAAAAAAACCCCTATTTTCACTTGATATTGTATGTATCGATTTTTTCATTAACATTTTTTATACCCCTTTATATTTCTACCTAGTATATTGATATGATACCCCTCTTATGACCCCACATGTATTCTACAATGCACCTTGCTTCTTTCGATGTATATTGTGAATGCACATTACTTGACCCACAATGCAATTACTCAACCACATATCATTATGATTTGCAACATCTAATGGTCTAATGAAGAGATAGGAGATCACTTCTTGTATGTCACTATAGCCAATGCAAATAGTACAACATTTAGATTGCACGTTGTAGTTCCCCAATCACTGACTAAGCCTGTTATGGGCTAGGTATCCAAGCCCCCGGGGCCTGTAACAAACTCTAGGAGGCTGACTAAACCTCCCAAGGCCTGTAATAGGCACGAGTGGTTGGGTATTCAATCCCACAAGGCTTATCAAGATCCTATAACAGGCCCTGGAGGCTTAGAGCCTCCCAAGGCTATTGGTAACAACTGGATTCGTGCTATTGGTAACAACTGGCTGTCAATGACCACTGTCTCTCGACTATGATCGATTGGAAACACACTTCACCATGAAACCCCTGGCCTCAAGCATTCCTCAAGATGCAATTTCCTTGCTTACTGGTAAGCCCAAGCCTTGCCTCAACCCGATTTCTCATCTGGTCGTGATCCTGCCATCTCCATTTGGCGGATATTTGTCAGCCCACCCGTATAAAAAAGACCCCAAAGTATTTTTGTATTGTTACATTAAATAAAAAACACCTTTGCCCCTTAATATATAAGCAATATAATTTTTAGGTTTTCATGAATATTTAATACTGCAATATGAATGAACGTGATATTATATTTCCTTCTAGTGAATCCCCCGTGAGACATTGTAGGGTGGAGCTTTCTTTCATTTCACTTTGTGGTTTTCGATTTGCATCTCTTATGATATGTTATAAATTGTGCCTTCTACATGAATTTCATTATATATATTTAGAGAGAGGGGGGAGGGGTTCAAGTTGAGCATTTTTGGAATGAAGTGTTAACCCCTTGCGTAGGTTCTATTCATATAAGTAAAATGTTGACCTTGCAATGAATATATTGTTATAATGGCTTTCCATATTTGATCCAGATGGATATTGGTGGCCACCCACCTATTCTAATGTCTCAAAACAATTTTCCAGTTTAACAGTTTTCTAGATTAGAGGACTGCTCTAGATGGATATCGGCGGCCACCCACCTATTCCACAAGCTCAAGATAGTTTTTCCAGTTTGGAATTTTTTCAGGTCAAAGGAATACTCCAGATGGATATTGGTGGCCACCCACCTATTCCATGAGCTCAAGATAGTTTTTTTTAGTTTGAAAGCTTTTACGGATTTTCGTGTCCAAAACTTTTCGGGTCATTTTAAGGCCCTAACTGATGTTTTTTGATGATGCCATAGTCTATTCATAGCCAAATGAAAGATTGGATGGGAAAAATATATACCGCTTGGTTGGACATTTCCAACGAGCTACCGAACGCTCTAAACCGAGATTGTATGCAAAAGTTATGCCCCGAAAAAGTTGCCACCCCCAACTAACCACCTTAGGGCCCACAAACCTTTTTACGGTTCATCTCCTAGGGTTAGCTTTTTGGATGTTAGGGTTTTTTCCTTCATGCTTGTGATAAAAAGGCTCTTCATCCTCCTTCTATAATCATCTTGTCACAAATGAGCATAGCCAAAACATCTCTTCAAAGAGATATAACTACCACCATTCTAGCTGCTTTTATTGTACAATCTATTTTGTTTTATTCATTTAATATAATCTAAGTTTAATATATCATTGTGTTGTTTGCAATATATCTGTGTATTTTGTTATATATATGTGCTTTCATTTTGTTCTCACATATATCTGAATCAATGTTATTAGAGCAATCTGCTATCTGTGGTCTCTCAGTGCATGCCCCCAGCATGATCTAGATATCGAGAGTTAGGTCTTGAACTAGTCAAGCTTGGGAAAAACCACTCTTGTCAGCCAAAACTGCCTCCCATGGTTGAGGAAAATAGAGATGACAGAGCAGGAGATCCTATCAAGGTGTTGCTAAAGGAAGCTCTAACACGACAACAAAACGAGATGATAGAAAATTTTGCCCAGATCCTTCAACGGATGTCAGAGGCGATAGAGGGATCATCAAGCAGTCACTTTGGAGGACCCACACCCTTCAAGGTACAATTTAACTTTGATATTCATTTATTTGAATGCCATATCGATGTTGATGCCCTAAATAAATGGTTGAGTCTACTAGAAAGGTATTTCTCTGTCCACAATTTCTCTGACGGGGAAAATATCACCTTTGTGCTCCTTAAGGTTGTCCCCCATGTCAACAATTGGTGGGAAACTTATTGTGAGCAAACCTTAACAGAGGAATATGAAATGTTTGAGGCTAATCCTGTTTGGGTCTCTTTTATAATTGTCGTTAAATAACAATTTACCCTGCGGAAAACTATGATGACCAGTACACGAGATGGACCACATTGCGTCAAGAGAGGGACCAAACGGTTCCAGAGTACACCGACAACTTTCATACCTTGCACACAAAGTTGGGTATCAAAAAATCTGAGCGAAAACTGGTTATGAAATATCATAGTGGCTTACATTGGTACATCCGAACACAGATGGAATTCCTGGACATCTCTTCATTGGGATTTGCTTATCGATATGTTGTCAAAATCTAGCAGAAATATTAGCAAAAGAACAAGCGAAAATTTTGACTTGTGAATTTGTCGTAGAAGCAAGGCAAAGGAAAACCTGACTCGCAAAACAAATGACACTGTAAGGACAACCAAACCCAAGACAACCAGTCCCAACCACAAGCAACGAAGGGTAACAAAAAGACAAAGAAGGACACTATGAAGTGGTGTGAGTTCCACAAAATTCCCTAGCAAAACACTGATGAATGTCACTCAAAGCAGTCATTGGTGGCCGAGATCAAAGCTTTAGAATAAGATCCCAACTTTGATTATGATTTAGGACCCAACGTCATAGTTGTAGACTAGAGGAAGCAAATCATTGGTGCAGAACCCAGTGTCACCATTGCTACCATACATATTCAACTAGAGGAACTAGAAGGATCAGAGGCTGATGAGCAACTCTTCCACTCATAGATGTGGGTGAATGGAATCCCCCTACATTTTGTTGTTGACAACAGCATCCAAAAGAATCTGATCTTAACAGAAGTCATCAAGATATTGAATCTACTAACAACACCACACCCGCAGCCATACACCATCGGTTGGCTAAACCAAGGACGAGGTATCCGTGTTAGTCATCAATGTCGTCTACCATATGGCAACAATCCTTCCAAAGATGAGGTATTGTGTGATGTAGACCCACTTGAAGTTTGTGATGTTCTTTTAGGGAATCCATATATGTGGAAGCGTCATGTTGTGTATGAGTCATGACCTCATAGTGTCATTGTCACTTTGGGAGGACATCTCTATCGAATACTGGAAATAGTTGCACCTACCACAATATATTTGACCTCAACCAAGACGCGCAGAAAGATAATCTCCCACATTAGGAAAATTTCCATCTTCATAATTTCCTTTGAAGGTGAACATCAGATCAAAAAGGCCTCCACAACCTCTGAATAGAATCTCTCTACTTAGCAGAAACAAGAAGAACGAAAAGGCATTGTTGCCTCGCCTATTCGGGTACCTCTACGGTGCAAGGCCACACATTCAAGGTGCTCCTCTAAAAAGGAATTTTCCACACAGTTTCAAACCAAGGATAAGGAAACCAAAATTGTTGAACGAGTCCAACACATCCATCAGCAACAATTACAACTCTATCATGCTGTCAAAGCAAGGTATCTTCTTTACCTCAGCAAATGTCTCACTAGGAGCTTAAATCAACAGACACTTTTTCATATGATGAGGGAATTGAATCAATGGAGACCATTGCTTCTTAAGGGGGAGGAATGATCTAGATGGATAGCGGTGGCCACCCACCTAATTCCACTGGCTAAAAACATTTTTTCTAGTTTGGCAGTTTTTCAGGTCAGAGGACTGCTCCAGATGGATATCGATGGCAAACCACCTATTCCACAAGCTCAAGATAGTTTTTCTAGTTTGGTAGTTTTTCGGGTCAGACGACTGTTCAACATAGATATCGGTGGCCACCCACCTATTCCACAAGCTCAGGATAGTTTTTCTAGTTTGGTAGTTTTTATAGATTTTTGTGTCCAAAACTTCTAGGGCCATTTTGAGACCCCAAACAACGTTTTTTTGGTGATTTCATATTCCAACCATATCCAAAGGTAGGAATGAATGGGTGAAATGTGTGCTTTTGGGATAGACATTTCCAACGAGCTACTGAATTCCCCAAACAGAGATCGTATGCAAAAGTTATGCCCGCGAGAAGTTAACATCTCAATTAACCACCTTAGGGCCTGCAAACCTTTTTACGGTTCATCTCCTAGGGCTAGGTTTTTGAATTTTAGGGTTTTTTCCTTCATGCTTATGATAAAAATTCCCTTCAACCTCCTTCTGTAATCAACTTGTCACAAATGGGCGTAGCCGCCACATCTCTTCTCAAATATAACTACCAACATTCTAGCTATTTTTATTGTATAGTCTGTTCCGTTTCATTCATTTAATACAATATGAGTTTACTGTATCATTGTGTTCCTTCCAATATAGTTTTGTATTTTGTTCTATGTATGCCTTTTCATTTCATTCTTGCCTAAATAAGAATCATTGTTGACCTAGCTTTGTGCCTTAAGAAATATAAAGTTTACCTTAAATACCATCCTCAAAATAAGAAGAAGTGTTTCAGGATTTGCCTCAAAATCATTATATATACATTGGTAATCAATTTACACCATCAATTAATAAATATTAATACAATATGAGTTTACTGTATCATTGTGTTCCTTCCAATATAGTTTTGTATTTTGTTCTATGTATGCCTTTTCATTTCATTCTTGCATAAATAAGAATCATTGTTGACCTAGCTTTGTGCCTTAAGAAATCTAAAGTTTACCTTAAATACCATCCTCAAAATAAGAAGAAGTGTTTCCGGATTTGCCTCAAAATCATTATATATACATTGGTAATCAATTTACACCATCAATTAATAAATATTAATTAATAGTGCAAATTAATTGTTACACCTACATTATTATCTTATATGTGCATATAAATAAAAACCTAATTTTTAATTGAAGAGGAATTGAATTCCTAACATTTATAACCTTGCAATATATCAAATAAAACTTATGATCCAATTATTAAATTCCAAAATATCCAACTCAACTACAATCAAACCATTTATATAACACAATCAATAAATTACATTATATTATTAATTAAAAAATTTTTATTAAATTTTAATATAATTCTATAAAAAAAATTAAAAAATATTTCAATTATATTATAATAAATTATATAACAATATATATGAAAAGCATAATCTAATTATGTTTTTTAATATATACAATAAAATATTTTAAAAAATCCACTTCAATTACTCCATCATAAATCATAAAGCATGATAACTATCCATTAATTTATTTTGATTGGTACAATATCCTAGTTTTATTAATAAAACTTAAACTAACTTTTATTCTCAAATATATTTTATTTTATTATTATGTTTAACATCTTTAATTGATGTGAACTACTGTTATTAAAATCCAAATTAATAAAAAAATGTGAATTACAAATAGAGCGTAACTTTATTAAAAATATCATAAAATGTAAAAACTTATACATTAAATTATTACAATTAAATATAATAAAAAACATTCAAATTCAAAAACAAAAATGGCATTCCCAATTATGAAAAATGTTAATAATTGATCACAGTGGAAAAATGAAATTTGTTTGAGGAATAAGATCATGTACCAATAATATAGTGAAGGTTTTGGCTTTGTATTAAGGACTAAAAATTTTTGTAAAGAAAGAAATTACTGAAGTCATATTTCTTGGAGACTCTTCTGTAATAATAAAGATGTTTATTTGCAAAAATTTTCTTTTAGATCTGAGATTAACTAGAATTTTTGAAAGAAAATCTAAAATAATTGGAATTCGGGTGATTTCTAACTCTATTCCTTCACCGGAACAATACGGAAATAGAACAAATGGCCAACTTAGCCTCCGTCATGGCCTCCACCACACAAGAAGGTATTTTTCACCACACAAGCAGCAATGAAACTCACGATACAATAACTTAAGCAACATGCTCAAAGGAGGAAGGGTATAGAAAGAAAGTGATTAAAGTCTAAAGACAAGGGAGTTATGGAGCAAGCATATGCCTTGGGCCAGGGAGCTATAGTCAAGTATGTTTGGGAAAACCCTAATTTCACTAGATATCGATAAATACCTATCAATATCCTTTTGTTGATCCCCTCCCAATACGTCATTCCAATTAAAAACCCTATTTACTAAATATCCCCTAGTTTTACTATATAAACCTTTTTATATACCTCCAATAATTATATACCCTACACTCCTGCCCAAATACCTACAATATATTGACATTATTTTTCACAATTTAAAAACCCCCTTTATGAATGAATGTTTTAAGATATTGATTAACAAGGTGAATCCCTTGTGCCATCTCCTTTCAATCTAGAGTCAAACTTTCGGCCATTTGCACTTCAAAAGAAGTAGATGCCACCTTGTATGGCCAACTAGTAAGTGGTATCTTATAATTTACTCGTACTATCTTGATATTTCCTTCGTACCTATCTTGATATGCCATATCCAGAATATCGACACGAATAACATCAAAAAACATGTAAGAAAATTAACCTAACGAACCCATCAGGACATGGGCTCTTAGATTTTGCAAACCTTTTCGATACACTTTCAACCTCAATTTGAAGTTGTCTGAGCCTATGTACCATCTATGATTTTCATTTTTCACATGAATCAGTTCTTAACATATAAGAGCTTATTTTACTGTAATCTTGTAGACATCTCGACGGTTTTCTCCCGATTTATCATCGACCATCCGGAATTACTATCTTTTTATCATTATAGAGATTACAGTTTCTGCATGTTCAATGTAAATGGACTGTTAAATTTTGTTACAAGATTAAGGGGCTCAAGAGCATTTTGCTTTCATATCTTATGGTTTGTGATTGAGCACAGGTCATCTTGGCTCAGCAAATATTATTAACTGTTGATTCTTTTGGGTCGTCATCAATAAATAATTTTAATGCAGATAAGATATGAATTTTAATTTTCAAATCCACCATAGAAACTTCCCGTGGCACCAAAAATGTTACCGCATGCAGAAGACATCATTGCGGCCCTGACGAAGTGGCAGAAGAGGCAAGGCAAGACTCATGCGCTGTCAACGTTAAGGAAAGCCAATCCGCCAAAGGAAAACATGATATCCAAGGAAGAAATGATAGCACTCACGAATTTAAGAAAGAATAAAAACATAATGATCTCTAAAGCGGACAAAGGGAATGTTATATTCTCATCATGGATTCCAAGGATTATGATTAAAAAATGAAGGAACATCTTACAACAAGCCGTAGTTACAGGAACCCTAGCCCTACCTAGCCTTACAATTATGAAGGAAATCACGAAGGTCATCCAAAGGGCAAAAATTAACGAGCATGGACAGAGTAATGATTGTGGTTGCAGGTTCATTGTTTGCCATTAGATCTCAAGGTGTTGAAATCCAATGGTCACTAATGATACCTCATCCTGAGGTAGCCATCATTATTCTGCCAAAAGCTGGTTTGGTTAATGGTCGTCCATCCAAAGCTTCTATTTCAACAACCTATTGCAAATTTCCGAAAGACTATCAGGTCAAGTGGAAGATCCAGATATGGAAGGATGGCCAAAACTGCACGTCAATGTCGATATTAGGTGCATTGTTTAATACGGAGCAGATAGTTAAAAGCGGTGGTTCTAGATATTTTGGAACCCTTCAAAAGCATATTTTCGGATAGAATTTGCATATTTTCGAATAGAATATGGCTTTGGTTGGAGCCATGCCAGCACACTTCTTAACTGGTCTGTTGCTACCTTTTTAATGCCATGAATAATCCTCTTGCAATTTGGTGTTTTGCAGGCCTATAAGTCATCAAGTCTAAGGATCAGAAATAGTATTACTGTTACTGTAAAACGAGTCTGATTGCCCTATTGTTTTGAGGGTGATTAATTGCTGCATCTATGTCAACTGTTTCTTTTAATAGCTCTGCTGCGACATTATCTTCTTCTGAACATGAGCGTGATGAAGAAAGGTCCACCAGTGATAGAGGCGATGAATATCTGAGCAGTAAGTCCTCGCAGGGTTCTATTGATATGGATAGTGAAAGTGAGTCCACCATGTCTGGGGATGATGAATGTGTGGTTGATAAAATTGCTGCATCCTTCACGTTCAGGGCAGGCGCAGCAGAAAGCCAAGATCAACAAAGGATTCATCGCCAACCCCAACAACATGCCAACCTGGCAATATATTGATCTGTGCAATCACCATTAATACCATTTTATTCTGTTTTATTGATGTGCTTTTCTGTGTATTCACAGGTCTGGGAGGATCCTACAATAATATCAGATATTTCATGGACTGATGAAAAACATAGCTTATATCTAAATTCGATCGAGGAGGACTTTATTAAGAGACTCTACGAACGGGGCCGCTATGTATATTCTTGTCAAAGACAGGAGGCTGAATGGATAACTACCTCTGTGTCAAGCAAGGGTTTATACGAGGTTAGTAAACATCATACATTCATATAGGAGACTTTCTGCATATTTTCGTTCATACTCAGTGTTCAGATTTCATTTTGGTTTTCTGATTCATTGACGAAATATCTGTTCTTTTATTCTGAAGAAAATTGGGAATTGTGTAGGACTAATGACGAGTGCTCGCTCATTGTATATAGAATGCTGAACCGGGGATTTCATGTGATTACCAGCCCCTTAATCTATTTCTTCAGGAGAAGGAGACCAAAGCTCGGATGCGTTGCAACCAGGAAGAGATTCAGAATCGTAGAAAACGATCTAGGTTGGAGAGAATATGTATCAAGCAAGACCACAAAGCAGGAGATAAAAATGGTGGATCTCAGCTGTAAATTTTATAGATGGATGTTTAATTTTTTTCATGTTTTTCCTGATGGGGTGTCTAGATTTTCATTTGTGCTTTGTCTTTTTATTTGCATTCAACCTTGATGATGAAGCTCCATATATTCCATAAATGCAGAAAGGCTAAATAACTGCAAATCCTCGAAGGAACCAACTGGAGAAGGATCCGGAGAAACAGGAGATGTACCAAACGAATATACTCGAAAGATTCAAATACAATGTTTTAAAGATACTTATAATAAGCATGACCATGGCAGAAACAAAGACATGTCAGAGTGTTACATGCAAGAAGACCATGTAAGAGTTACATCACAGGCATTTCTTACACAAATATATTGGTAAACTGCACGAGATATTAATTGTGACAAGGTTAAGTATTTCTCATGTTTTGTTTTCAGGTGGTTCCATCCGTGGAAAATACCTCTCAGAACTTTCAGTAGGAGGCTGTATTATCTTCCTTTCTATGGTCGTCCCCACAAAAATCCCTTGAACATGTGCTAAATCCGAAAGTTTCTGGAACGTCTTTGATAGTCAAAAAGAAATATAATACTGAATTTTTGAATTGAAATAAATGATCTTTTCGACAAAAGACAATCAAGAAGGTTTTGAGATTAAAAATTATTGGAATTTAATAGATTATTTAGGGTGAATATTTGGATTGATATAAATATCTTTTTGATATAATAAGGAATCAAAGGGGTGAGGAAGGCAACAATCTTTCCTCCCAACCACCCAAACTACAACCAATAGACATATATATTTCAATTCTTATATTCAAATGTATAACATATATTTCAAATAAATATAAAAAAATATGATCTTAAATCTAATTATATAGAATATTTATTTGCAAGCTAAATTTTCCCATAGAAGAAGGTTAAAAAAATTGACTTTTAATTTAAAAAAAAATAAAACTACCATAAAAAAATGGTATAGATATGTGCCCACACTCTACCATCAAAAGTCTTAAAAGAGAAAAAATAAAGCTCTTATATGAATCACCTACAAACCCCAAGCCAAAAATATAATTATTCATATCAATTGTAGTATAACAATCATAACTTCGAAAGAGGAGATTTAAAATAATTAGAAGAACACCTTAAAAGGCCTTAAAAAGTTCCCTTTGAGAGCATTTGTCCATCCAAAAACTCTTCAAAATAAAGAAGGCCTTCAACTTATCCAAGAGTTTTATTCGACAAACCATGGGTAATAGAATTGAACTCTTTATAATAAATATGCTTGCAATAAATAATGTGCAACCTTTTTGTTTTGCTAAAATCTCTCTGACTTGCGCCATCAAAATCACAATCACCTGCGGATTGCACCCGACCTGGACCGTACCAGCCTTAACTTGACTAGGTTTTTGGATGTCACTTCCCAACTAAGTCACCCCTAAGGGGAATTGAACTCGGGCAAAATCACTTGTGGATTGCACCCGGCCTGGACCGTACCAGCCTCAACTTGACTGGGTTTTTGGGTGTCCCCTCTCAACTAAGTCACCCCTAAGAGGAATTGAACTCAGGTCGCCTTGCTGACAAGATCCACACCTTAACCGAGTGAGCTAAGAAGAATTGACACAAACTTGATTAAACCATTAAATAAATATAAATCATAAAGTCACATATATAATTGAGTAAATAGATTTTTAGTATGTATTTATAACATCAAAATTTAATTATATCTCTTACAAAGTGAGTTATGTTCTCCCTGGAATCCTTTAGTATGTAATTCATTAAGTGCTTTCATGGAAAGAAGTAAAAATGACTTTGAACATACAATTCAAGTTCAAAGGGTGAGAGTGCAATCTTTGGATAATATGAACAATGTAGTTCTCTTACAAGGTGGAATTTCAAGTTTTTCTTAAAATCCTTTGGTATTTGATATGGGATATATGAGATCCTTTGATATTTGATATGGGATATATAAAGTGAATTTTGGTTATGATAAGATAATAAAATAAATTATTTAAACACAATAAATAAATTTATAAAATAAAATATATAATTAACATAAAGTTTTTGTCTAAATATGTTTTCAAATTCTCATTAAAAAATACTATATAAAATAGATAACATAAAAATACTAATGTTAATACTGACTAATAATAATACTCCTAAAAAGAATAATAACAAATATCTGAAAAAACTAACAATAACAACACCAATCTAATTAGAATCCAAAGGGATCTTATAAATTATAATACATATTAAGAAAATATGAAACATTGGAAACCGTAGGTGTCTCCTTTATTTGCTCAATATATGAAACATTGGAAACCGTAAGTGTCTCCTTTATTTTCTCAGACTATAGATACAATGAATTTATTTTAATAATTATTCAAAGCTTTTTTATCTCAAAATATATTATATATATTATTTCCAAAACTAATACATTATATACATATTAATATAATTATAAATATAAAAAGTTAATTAATTATATTATATATATATTTTACACATCATTATTATTTTCCAATTTAATGAACAAAACATTATAAATCATATAAATTTATAAAAATATAAGTAAATTTATTAAAATATTAATTATGATGTTAATATAGTTTTTTTTCCATATATCATCTAAATCATATAAATATAAATACAAATAAGTTCAAAAAGAAATGAATTGCCTTTCTTATGATCTTAGCATAGATCTTTTTCCATAATACCATGTTTTATTTGTTTTTCCATAACAAAACTGTCTCTCTAATGATCTTCTTGGAGTCCTTCACCGGCACTCTGATTATATCCTTTTATATATGTGGGTACCCACTAAAAAAACTAAAATTGGCAACCACAAGAAAATGGTACAAAACTATTTAATCAACACAATTAAATGAAGTGGGTTGAGGGATCATCGAAATTTGAGCTAATGCGCTCTGTAGAAATTTTCTATGGATGATAAACTTTTGGGCTAATGGTTTATGATAAACATTGGTGAAAACAAAAAATCACATTATGTTGATGACATGATCATCGATTTCCAACTATATTCCTTCACGAGAACAATACGGAAGCAGAACAAATGGCCAAACTAGCCTCCATCATGGCCTCCACCATGCAAGAAGGGATTTTTCACTTCACAACACAATAACTTAAGCAACATGCTCGAAGGAGGAAGGGTATAGAACGAAGGTGCTTAAAGTCTAAAGACAGAGGGTATGGAGCAAGTATATGCCTTGGGGCAGGGAGCTATAGTCAAGCATGTTTGGGAAAACGTTCGATGTGGATAGGACTCTCGTCAAGATGATGTAACGATGGGACAAGTAAGGGAGACATGGTGGGGCTGGTGTTCACACGTGCCCCTCCACAATCGAGATAAATGAAAGTTGGTGGAAGGCTCTCTTGACTGTCTTGCCCATTATCATGGCGTCGAGTGGTATTAGGGTTTCGTATTGTAGAAATGACCAGGATTGTACTTTGCAACAAGTGCCATTTACATCTTAGGAATTCCAAGTGGTAATCATGCTCACTGGTGGAAAGATGGATTTAAAGCATATTATAAGATTGCATATCAAGGAAGGATTAAAGCTCAACCGAAGGTTGCGTCACTCTATTGCCTATTTGGGGCAGCAAAATTGGAATTCTAGGGTAAGGAACAATGGATTAGCGAAATAGAGCAAACAACGACAATACGGAAAATGAAGGCTAGAACGATGAGGAACAATGTTGCATCCCTTATGGGTTCAGGAGACTCAAGGTAAGTCATTGTCACCTGCGTCGTTCGATTCACAATTTCAAGCATGAGTTTCATGCTTTTGACCAACGAATGGAGCAATGGATAGAAACGGAGGATCAAGAGAATATTTACTAGTTAGTCATAATGAGGGTAGAGTTGGAGGTGCAACACATAGTTACCAAGTTCGAATTCGGATTCGGATTCGGATTCAGTTCGATACGAATAAAATTAGAGTAAATTTTTTTTAATTTGGAAAACAATTCCCCGGACTTTACATAATTCACCAACAATCATTATCAACTAAAAGGAAGTGACAGAAGTGACAGAAGGATCGTCCTCCCTCGCAGTGGATTTGCAGAGCGATTCTCAGGTCCATAGGGGCAATACCTAAAAGTTAATTTATGCATTTTCTTTGTATTTACTTATTACAACAGTGTGCTAGGATCTATAGTTTTCAACATAGGTGTACTAGGCACTGTCAGGAGTTAAAAACGCTCAACAAGACTAGATTTTTGATGAATTGCTAGAATTTTTTGGAAACAAGGCCTTGGGCCAATTTTGCTCTATAAATTGAGGGATTCTCCCTCCCTTTTTAATATAAAAACCACTACTTGTTTTTGTAAAAAAGAAAAAATTTAGGACGTGTCTACAGATTCATCTAACAAATGAATTATAAGATGACATTTTTCATGATATAGATGCTCTCCAAGATTAATGCATGGTGCACACATCTGCCATTTACCATTTCTCTTCATGTGTTGTGTTGCCATCTAGCAAGTTATTATCTTGTGGGCGATGGCCATATAGATCGATAATCGATCCCATTGTGGACATTATATTCCCAATGCATAATAGTTCATTTTTGCATTTGCTAAGTGGGTTTGGGTTGTTTGGTTCCTGTTCACTTCCTCATCCATATCCTTTTGGCTCAAAATTAAATGCAACAATTGCATATTTGGATTGTCAAAGCTTGCTTCACTACCCTATATGGAAGTTTCAACTCTAGGTCATGTACCAAAAAGACACTTGGATAAGATTTAAACCTTGAAATGATAATTTTTATTGTATTCATGAACAATGGAAAATAGTCTCTATTTTTGTGACACTATTAGATACTTCTGGACTCGCTAGCTGACTAATAAGAGTGATGTATATAGCTTTGCATGGGATAGACATGGGTCTTTTTTTATTCTGTATATGATTTTTGTAACTTTTAAGGCTTATTTGAGAGTATCTGCTACTAGGTTTTCCATCTCTACAAACTTGTTCTCAACTTCTAATATTCTATCTCTCCAAATTTGTTACCAACTTCTGAAACTTGATGATATTGTCATAAGTCTATCTCTTTATCTCAAATTTAAATCTTTGTGTCTTTTCTCATCAATATATTGTTCATCGTCTTTCAAAGGTTAAGACTTTGTTTTAATCAATTTAAGCCCACACAAAATTTGCATATCTTGAGAGGAAAATCTCTTCTCTGTCGTTATGAGATCAAATGTTCTCACCTTGAAGCCCTCGAAAAACTATTTATAGATTAATTGCCTTTATTCATTTTCCCTCCAAAAATCACTGTCTGTTGTGACTTATTCTTGTTTGAGAAATGTTGCACACAATCAAGTTGAATGAAAAAACATTGATGAGTATTGTTTTCTCCTTCCATGTAATATTGGGTTTGAGTTTCATTAGTTCCATTGGTATATCACTATTTCTAGGATTATAGTATGAAGTCATACAATTATATTTTGAATTTGGATCACTCTATTAAGAAAATCAAGTTTTTAGGTTTCCCAAGATACCCAGTATAGAAAGAATGGAAACAAACTCTTAACTACTAGGACAATTAATAGTTTCACCCATTTATATACCTCCATGTTTGAAGCTCGAGGCAGAGAGGGGTGAGCTCTAAGGATTATAGGTAGGAAATAATTATTTCAATGGTTCTTAATCAAAGTTGTATATATATATATATATATTATAAATTTCAAATTACATAAATAATTTTTTTTATTTAATTTAATAGGAATATAATTATTTTTCCATTTTAGGATATTTATAAAAAAGAATATTTTGAAATTTGTTTGGTACATACAATGGAATTTTTTTTATATTATGTTAATTTGAAGATGTAACAAATGTTTTATTTTTTTAATTGTTAATTTTTTTTTTGATATTTTTCTTTTATTTATGATTATTAATTTTTAATATATCAATCTCGTTTTTTTTAATTATCAACTTTTATTTTACAAATGGTTAATTTTTATTTTAAATACTATGATTAAATTTTGGATTGCATTTTGTATCTTTGCATTTTATGGATGATAACAAAACTCTTATGATATCCATTTATCTAGATATTACAAATTTCATATTATTAATTTCAAGCAACTCTTTGTTATTTATCTAATTTTTATTTTAAAAATCTATACTTTAAAATGTTATTGTATATATTTAATTGTTTTTTCATATAAATTGAAATATTTAGTAAAACAATATTTGAATTAAAAATTTAAAGATAAAAAATATTTATATTGATTTGTTAATTAATGCAAATTTTAAATTTTATTTATTTTAAAATATTTATATATTTTACAAAAATTAAAAAATATTTTTATTTTTATTTTTATTCAACATATAAAGACAAAATATATAATAAATTATGAGAAATTTCAATAATTATTCACAAATATAAATATTCATAAATTTAAACATATTTATAAAAATATTATTAAAAAAAATATTAAAATTATGTATGAAGAAATGATGTACTTTTATTTCAAATTTGTATTATTTAAAGTTTATTTAAAATTAAATTTTATATGTTTTGAATTAATAAAATTATAAATAGAATTTAGGTCTTAAAAAATAAAAATAAAATTTAGACTAAATATTTTATGAATTGATTTTTTGGCATCTTAAAATAAAATACACAAAGTGGTAATGTTCCTCACTTAAGGAGATGAATTGATTTTTTGGCATCTAAAAATAAGAACCACAAAGTGGTAATGTCCCTCACATAAGGAGAGCAAGGGAGTGATATTTTCGATGTGTAGAAAGTTACAAGGACAACCATCGGAAAAGCAAATGCAAAGGAATGTGAAACTGCAAAGGCAATAACATAATGTCAATTCACCTATCAATTAGATCAATGATCCAAAAGATTGTCTCATTGAGACTATCATAAAAGGACAAGCAATTAGCCATTAACTACAATCTATATTTTCACTAAGCATCAGCCAATAATCTTAAACAGAAAGAGATATGGTACATGGATACTAAAATGCAATGCAGACATGTTTCGTGCATGGATGTGCAAATGGAAAATCAGACTTCAATTTGTGTGGCTTGGAAGTGTTTGAAACATGCAACACCAAACCAAAGAGAAAGAAATTTATAAACTTGGCTTTGCACATTAAAAAATAAGGCAATTATGGCACAAAGGATTCAAATATTTATATTTGAAAAAAAAATGGTTAGAGCACTTTTACAAGTGTCTTTTTCCCTTTTGTTTTCATTACCTTCTTGTCTAGTTGTGCTATTAAAGCATTATAATAATAAAGTATTGGAGTATTAATAATTTCTTGTCCATTGCCTCGGTCTACAACAAAAAGAAAAAAAAAGGGTGAGCAACAGATCGACCAAAAAACAATGAACTAGGTACAACCATTCATTGATGTAAGTGGACATTGTTGAGCACTGGTTGTCATTGATGACACCCATTAATGACAAAGGATTGATAAGAGGATAAAGGAGGATGATGACATGGCAAGGACATTGGATGTGGGCACTGGAGCCATTTCAACACCTAATGGGCCAAATGACCCATTTTGTGGTCATTAGTGGCTTGATGGGGTCATGGAGCCCACAATACTTGGTTGCTTGTTGATCGTTTGCCCACAAGCTTAATGGAGGTAAATATGGTGCCTTGCACTTAGTCAACGTGGCTAATATTGATGATCACATGAAGATGAAGACCTTGATCAACTGTTAAAGTATTATGGAACTCTTGTACCCATACCCATAAGCTTGATGAAAGAGTCCATGATGAAATTCTTGACATGACAATCAAATGATGCTGTTACATATGATTGTTGTCCTTGGTGCTATGACACTTGCACTTGATGACATGGCTTAAAACAATTGAAGAAGTCCTTAAAGAAGCCATTTATATCTTGATAAAGTCAGCCCATCCCTTATAAATTGCAATATAAATATTAAAGGGGCATGACAAGTCGGCTCCTAAATCAAAAAATAAACGGCAAATTTAAAATTATAATTGCAAAGTCGGCTCAGAGATCAAAAAGAAAATTAAAAAAATATATTTAACCCTATGACAAGTCGGCCAGACTTATTTTTTTATCCACTAAATTCTATATAAAAAGGTAGCTCGCCTCATTTCACAAAAATTGGAAGAAAAGCTCTGAGAAAATTCGGGCTCTGAAATTCGTGGGTACAGAGAGGAGCTTTGATTCTTGGGTAGCAACAGAATTTGTGGAGCAGAAACAATAGAAGTCTGATATATTTTTGGTGTATGGAGTGAAGAATTTTGGGTGAATAAAGTGGACTTATGCAGCCTCAGATTCGAGGGTCTCAATAGATGGAGGTTCACATTATTTTGGGTTAATTCTTATGTTCTTTTGCTGCTAAGTGACAGTCCCGAATTACCTTCAGAGAAGAACAATATTTTTGGTTTAATTTCTTCTTGTTGCTGCTGGGTGAATAGTCCTGAGTTTAAAAGATAATCAGAGCATATACAGTCTGAGTCGACACACAAGTACACAGTACCTTGTTTTGGGTTCCTTCTCACAGTCTGAGGTCTAACTTTTTCCACAGTCCGAATTTTTGCAGCATCATACATAGACCCGAATTTTGGATCAGTCTCTGAGGAGGATCAAACTTGGGGTAGATGAAGTTTTAAGCAGAGACTTGAAAAGTCATGAGCTAACTTTGATGACTCAAGGAATCTTTAATGAGCAAACCTTAATGTACAGACCTTGATAGTTGGCAAAGATGACAGTGTGGACAAGTTGAAGATTTGAGCAGAGGACAAATCTGTGTATTATGACTGAGTTATGTGACAAGTGACATGATGACATGGCTATGATCAGAATTATGTGTTTGGGCTGAATATGCATATGTTGAATGCTGATATGATGATGAAATACATGGAAAGAATTTTGATGGACAGAATGATATGATAAAGACATACTCAATGCTGAAGATGATGGACAGTGTTGACAGAATTATTCTATGGCTACAGTATGCTAAAGAATGCTCAAGATGATGATATCTTATGTATGGTGATGCATAGAAGGATTGTGAGGATAATTATAATGTGAATATGGACAGCTAGATTGATAAGACAGATGTTATTGAGATAATGACATATATGCTGATCCAAAGACTTGTGATGAAGTTGCTGATGTGACAATGAATGATTGATGTAATTAATGGGATTTAAATGTGTTTAACTTACAAGCTGGGTCTTGTACTAAAACGTACTTGCAAATACAAGCAGGGTCTTGTATCCATTTTCTTGGCTGGGTCTAAGAAAAACTAGGTTGGGTCCTAGATGATGAGTTGGTGCTCATTGTTTCAGTTGGTGCTGAATTGCCTCACGGTTGTAGCCGTTGACTCATACAAAAACATTACAGTTATATCGTGTCTCTTGTGCAAAATGTTAATGATGATGTGTTTTATTTGATGAATGACATATGGATTTATAGTTAGTTTATTGATGAATTTGATATGCTGATATAAGAATTGGTAATTGAAGTTGAAATTGAATAAAATATAGGCTCATTGATTCACCCCCCCCCCTCTTAGTGAGCACTGTGTCTAACAATTGGTATCAGAGCAGGCCTTCTGCAGAAGCCTAACAAGCTTGAAGGAAATCAGAAGACACAATGGAAGAAAAGGGTTCAGATGTTAATGTTGGTAAGAATACTGAACTCAGTAATCTTGGTTATGATAACTTTGAAAATGCTCTTGAAGATGCTAAGAAGAATCTTCTAGCAGACCTTTTTAAGGTGCAAGATATCAAGCATGATCGGATGCTTAAAAGGAAGATTGAGAAGTTCATTGAAGAGTATCATGAGAGGTCAATGGAGCTGTCTTGTAAACTCATTTATGAGATAATAAGACTTCAAGACTCAACTGAAACTATGAAGATCCAACTAGAAGAAAAAGAGAAGACCATGGACCTACTCAATTCAAGCTTACAAGGTGAGCCAAATGATCAAAATCTTAAGGAGAGTTGTGAAGATCCTAACGAGCTTGAAGAGACAAGAAGAAATAATATTGGCTTGAAGACTCAACTAGAAGAAGCCAAGAAGATAGAAGGAGTATTGAAAAATCACTTGGATGAAAAGGAGAAGGAAATTCAGAAGCTTGAAATGGAGGTAGTTGAATTGAAATGGAAAAATAAAAAGTTTGACACATATGGCAAGTTCCAACACAGCTCAGCTATCCTAGATAAAATTTTAGATTGCAAAAGGTCTCTCCTTGACAAATCTGGCCTTGGGTACAAGAAAGAAGAAGAGAAATATGAAGATGATTTATTGTCTCCCGAGACTTCAGAAGCTGGTCCCTCAGTGACCAAGGATGCATCCCATATACCTGCACATGATAACAAAGAAGTTGAAGGTTCAAGAATGCATCAAGAAGCTAGGCCTAGTTTCCAAGGCAAGCCAGCAAAAGAAACAACTCCAAGATGGAGCCAAACATCACGGTATGAAAATGGTTTTAATGGCTATTGTTTTTCTTGCTCTAATTATGGTCATAAGGCTTTGGATTGTAGATCCTATGGAAGAAGAAGTGCTGGAAGTCCTAATGGCAAGGTTAGGTGTTGGGACTGCAATCATATTGGACATGTGGCTGCTAACTGTCACACTTTATGGTGCTACTCATGTAGTCAAAGGAGTCCACCTAGGAGGAGCTCTTCATACACACCAGCAAGAAGATCCAGTGATTCGTGGAAAGAAAAGAGTGCAAAAAGAATTGAAGATCACGGACACACCAAGGTTTGGGTAAGGAAGAACATTTTGCTAGACTTAAATCAAGTTGATCAATGCAAAATTGAAGGTGGCTACCATATGGAAAGCCAAGTTTGAGGTCTCTAAAAGACCTTGGATAGACCTTGAGTTCATAGTATTTTGGAGAATGAACTCAAGTGGTAAATGATGACTCTCCAAGAGCAAATAGGTCCTAGGATCGGATTGTTGACATTGACAAATGATATAAAGTTTGAAGTATGTATACAATGCATGCTATAAAAGATGAACCAGTTTCAGACCTCATGATGATGTCTTTCCACACACAACAGAGGTTGATGATTCATTGATGACATACTTGTAATCTTGATGGTGGTTTTTGGTATCCTTGAGACATACTCAGTTTGACAAACTCAGCAACGAAGTTGACCAGTGATGCACAGGCCACAGTCCTCATCCATAGCTTGAAGCATATGCACAGCCCTAATGCACAGGTCAAGGTTAATGTTTTTGCACAGTCTGAGTTTTTGGAGCAGCAGAAAGTTAACAAAGATTTTGGTTAATACTGTTTGGATGGATATAAGCCATTGTCCAATGCTATGAAAGTGGTGTATGTACAATGATGTATACATTGCATAGTGCTTTGAATAAATCAAACCTTGAAATATGCAAACCTTTGAATGTATAGTGATATGTGAATTGTTGTAGCTAAAGGCTAATATTGCAAATGAAAAAGAATTTGGCCTCTTAAGAAGATGTTCTGGCATGAATATAGTCCGAGACTGATTTGAAGTTTGCCTTGTAAGGCTACCAAAGCTGATGAGATTTTTATCATGGTATGAAGACACCTCCTGGAAATCATATGAAGTCTTGAGAGCACGGAGCAGCTTGAGGATTTTTGAAACAATATTCAAAAGCAGTGTGACATATTCCAGTTTTGAGCATCATGATTTTTGGATGGTGTATAGTATGCATAAGCAAGAGAAATGTAAAATGTACAAGTATGATTTAAAAAAAAAAAAGTGGCACTGTGATAGTGGGAGTAGACTCCGTTGGTGATTTGGCATGAGTGTGGCATGAGCATAATCAGAGTGTGGCATGAGCATAATCAGACCTATGTACTAAGAACTCATGATTGGTTCAATCATCAATATCTTCTCAAACATGAATATCAAGATGACAAAAGAGGATAGCAACAAAATCGGTGCAAATCTGACTAATGTGTTATGTAGGCTTTTGAAGAGCAGCAAGATTAAAGTATCATACAAAAAGATTGATAAAAAAAAAAAAAACTGATCTGACTTCAGATATAAAGCAGTACTATACAACATAGTTACAATGAAGAAAGTGATGAAGTTACAATCTAAAACATTGTGTTAAAGGACAAAGAAATCATAAAGATAATATATGACAACCAAGTGACATCTTGTTTTAACAAGTGATCTTCTTCACAATAATTTGACAGTAGTGTGTATTGACATGTGAAAGAGAGTGATGTGTTTTGACAACTTAACTTGACTATGATCAACATGACCAGACTATGGATTTCTCCCTGACATAATATGGACAGAACATTCCATAACTAGTGCCAGTGAATGACAATGCTTGACCAGCTATATTGAGCAGATTGCAAAGAGTGACATAAAGTTGTAGCTAATGATGACATAAACAATCTGAAGTAGCCCTTGAAATTGACAGTTATATACATACAAAGAAGTGGAACAATGATAGGGGGAGCAAAAAATCTAAAATCAAGCATCCAAGGTACGAGGAAGCTACAGCAAGAAATATTCAAAAGCAAGAATTGGTTAAACTTACCAAAAATTTGAAGCATTCACCTTGATCCTGAAGCAAGCAGTTCGGATGACAAAATTCGTGGTATGAAGAAACCCCAGGCATGAAGTTGAAGTTTGAGTAGCTGAAGCAAATGAAGAAAATATAAAAGTGAGTCAAGGGTTCTGATTAAAGGAAAGATTTCATTTGGTGACAAGATGCGTGCTTACCTTTTATGAATTTAAAATCATCCACTGGCTAAATGATTCTAAAATGACACTTAGCTGATTGTATGAGAAGAATGGCAGTTGGAGGATGAACTCAAGAGTAAATAATGGTCACTTTAAGGCATATTTAAAAGACAGTCCTGTGATCACAGAAAATAGGACATTGGCAGTACATGGGCAGCATCTTGACATGACAGTTAGGGGGAGCAATGATGAAATTGACATGGAAGAATTCAATAAAAAAATTTTGGAATATGTTTATGAAAAACTTAAAAAGGAGCAGACTTACATGAACAGTAAGACAACCAGTCAATGGATATGTAAAAGGTTTGGAGTATGATGGTACCTTTTATGAATTTATTGAAAATTTTGATCAACATAAGCTCGGTTGGTTAGGGGGAGCAAACAATCCATGGAAGATCAATTAGGGGGAGCATTTATGTGAAACTTGAAGATGGCAAGTGATGAGGAAACATGATAAAGCATTCGAAGAATTTTCTTTTGGACATTGTGAAGCTCTTGAAGGCTAATCAACCCTTTGTCATTAATGTCAAAGGGGGAGAAAGAAATTGGTTGGTTGCCATCAATGACAAAGGGGGAGTTTGTTGAGCACTAGTTGTCATTGATGACACCCATTAATGACAAAGGATTGATAAGAGGACAAAGGAGGATGATGACATGGCAAGAAGGACATTGGATGTGGGCACTGGAGCCATTGCAACACCTAATGGGCCAAATGACCCATTTTGTGGTCATTAGTGGCTTGATGGGGTAATGGAGCCCACAATACTTGGTTGCTTGTTGATCGTTTGCCCACAAGCTTAATGGAGGTAAATATGGTGCCTTGCACTTAGTCAACGTGGCCAATATTGATGATCACATGAAGATGAAGACCTTGATCAACTGTTAAAGTATTATGGAACTCTTGTACCCATACCCATAAGCTTGATGAAAGAGTCCATGATGAAATTCTTGACATGACAATCAAATGATGCTGTTACATATGATTGTTGTCCTTGGTGCTATGACACTTGCACTTGATGACATGGCTTAAAACAATTGAAGAAGTCCTTAAAGAAGCCATTTATATCTTGATAAAGTCAGCCCATCCCTTATAAATTGCAATATAAATATTAAAGGGGCATGACAAGTCGGCTCCTAAATTAATCAAAAAATAAAAGGCAAATTTAAAATTATAATTGCAAAGTCGGCTCAAAGATCAAAAAGAAAATTAAAAAAATATATTTAACCCTATGACAAGTCGGCCAGACTTATTTTTTTATCCACTAAATTCTATATAAAAAGGCAGCTCGCCTCATTTCACAAAAATTGGAAGAAAAGCTCTGAGAAAATTCAAGCTCTGAAATTCGTGGGTACAGAGAGGAGCTCTGATTCTTGGGTAGCAGCAGAATTTGTGGAGCAGAAAGAATAGAAGTCTGATATATATGTTGATCCAAAGACTTGTGATGAAGTTGATGATGTGACAATGAATGATTGATGTAATTAATGGGATTTAAATGTGTTTAACTTACAAGCTGGGTCTTGTACTAAAACGTACTTGCAAATACAAGCAGGGTCTTGTATCCATTTTCTTGGCTGGGTCTTAAGAAAAACTAGGTTGGGTCCTAGATGATGAGTTGGTGCTCATTGTTTCAGTTGGTGCTGAATTGCCTCACGGTTGTAGCCGTTGACTCATACAAAAACATTACAGTTATATCGTGTCTCTTGTGCAAAATGTTAATGATGATGTGCTTTATTTGATGAATGACATATGGATTTATACTTAGTTTATTGATGAATTTGATATGCTGATATAAGAATTGGTAATTGAAGTTGAAATTGAATAAAATATAGGCTCACTGATTCACCGCCCCCCTCTCAGTGAGCATTGTGTCTAACAGACATGTGGCTATTAAAATCCCCTCTCCATAAAAACGAGACGAAGCCTATCAATTAAAAAATAAATAAATATATTTTTTTTCATATCAAAATTTCAAATTTTTTTTCAGAAGAAAAAACTGAAACTTGTTATTTTCAGGTTGAAAATCAAAGTTACATAAGTATGTCAGGGCCTTCTCCAAAATCAAAAGCCCATACAGTCTAATCCCACAAAGACAAAAAGACAAAACATCTAAAATTCATGAAAGATCTGAAGGTAAAATGCACCCCACCCAATGTCCTAACACATTACAAAGGATGGAAACAGATCCTACAAAGCCCATACAAATCCTAAGTCCACCAGGGAATCATCCATAAATTCCTCGAAATGAAGAAGACCATCCAATGGCCCAATGGTTTCTTTTGAAAGTCTGTCAGCTTCGTCATTAACCTACCTATATATATGATGAAAATGAATCTAGTCAAAAGACTTAATCAATGATTCTGTGTTCTTGATCTAGGGATTTAGAGATATGACATTAATATCAAACTTCCTTTCAGCCCAATTAATAAGGACTTGTGAGTCACCAAAAATTCCCATCACAAAGATACCCCTACGCAAAGCATACCAAAGAAGGTTCCCGAGGGCTAAAAGTTTAGCCTTTGTATTGTTGCCAACACTGATGCCCATCTTGAGAAGGATTTTATGATTCAATTTAATGTAAAGAGACATTCCAACACCACAACACCCATTATTTGCTGCACCATCAAAAAAGCCAAAAGATGTGCCTAAAGTAGTCCTTTAAGGCTCCAATGATCAAGGAGCAAGGTAGTCCTTTAAGGCTCCAATGATCATTTTGTAGGTGCCAAAGAGTTCTCGAATATGAGGGCATTCTGACTCCTCCAAATAGTCGATATCACCAAAACATCAAAATCTATAAAAAAAATTGGTTGATGTACGACCCAACTAATATTAATGAAAAAAAAATTATGAAAGAAAATCCCCCACATTTTCTAAATTGTCAAAATTACAAATATTAAATTTTAACATTGCCAAATCAATCATTCATAATTAACATTTTAGGAAAGAAAACCCCACATTTTTTAAATTGTCAAAATTACAAATATTAATTTTTAACATTGTCAAATCAACCATTCATAATTATTATTTTAAAAACACTTTATTATCAAATTTTAATAATGATAAACCATAAAAATCAAAATCATAAAATATTAACTTTTATCATCAGAATATTATTAAGAAATTCACACTTGCCATTTACACTTCAATGTAAATTGATCACTTTAAAAAAACAACAACAAAAATACATGAAAAAGTAAACCATAAAGGATAAGATAAACTACGATCTGATTTATATCATATCTATATATTTACTTTGATCGCTTTAAAAAGAAAACAACAAGAATACATGAAAATAATACATGAAAAGTAAACCATAAAGGATAAGATAAATTTATATATCATATCTATATATTTACTTTACATAAAAGTGAAATATTTAAAATAATATATGATTTATTTGGAAAATTACATAAATTAACTTTAAATTTGTGTTTTTATAAAGTTAGGGTGATTATTACAAATTTTATATCTATTTAAACTTTAAAAAATAAAAATTTATATTTAAACCTGATGGAATATATATTTAAAAGTTTGAAAAATAAATTTCAAACTCTCTTTTCGATAGAACATATGTCTTCTCTTATGAGGGAATTTAACTTTTTTTTAAGAAAAATAAATTTCTATTTCTCTTTTGAATAAAACATGTCTTCTCCTACGAGGGGATTTAATTTTATTGTTTTTAATAAAAATAAAACTTGGTGTTCTTTATTAGAATAAGTTAGAAAATTGAAGTTAGGATGGTTTAAAAAAAAAATCATAAAATTCAATATTAATAATTATTATTGATTTTTTTTTTAAAAATTATAATTAATTAAAAAATATTTTAAAACATAAAAATGAAATGAAAATGGACTAATCTACCTTTTTAGATTAATTAATCAATAAAGATTTTAAAAAAAAATCATAAAATTCAAAATTGATAATTAATATTGATTTTTTTAAAAAAATTATAATTAATTAAAAAATATTTTAAAACATAAAAATGAAATGAAAATTGACTAATCTATCTTTCTAGATTAATTAATCAAGAATATTTTTTTTTGGAAGCATAGCCATACATCAATTATTACTTAATATATATGAATTATTTTTAAAAACATCTTTCACATGTTTGGAAATTTCAAAGATTTACAATGATATATTTTGAAAGTTGAGAAACAAAGTAATGAATGTTTATGTTTAAAAAAATGAATGGATATAATAATTTCCCATTATCAACTTGTTGACGCTTAGAAAAGTCCCAATAGAGGTTCTTTCTGGTGGGAAATCCCAATTAGTCTTCGAATCGTTTGGAGTGGGGAACATCTATGGATTATGCCTTGGCTATCGTTCACTGGTAGGGGCTTTTACTAGTTGCAGCCTGATCTACCGTTTAGGGTTTTCTTTTAAGAGATGAAATGTAGGATGCCCTAATTTAGGATGCAGTCCTGGATTATCCTAACCTATCCTAGCTAGGAGCGAAAGTAAACAAAAATGAATAGTAAATAAAGTTGAGATACATTTCAACAACGAACAACCACATGACATCAAATGTATAACAACTACACAATTAAATTAAATACCGAAATTATTATAGCATGAACACATTTTGAATTTACATCTCGTAGAAAGCAAATACAGTGCGAGAGTACATATGAAAAGGAAATCAGTTCCACATCAATGAACCATAAAAATAATCCAACAAGTAAACAATACAACCTTAATGCATATGAGCAACAGATGAAAAGGAAATCAGTTCCACAACATCCATCTACATAATAAACACAATCTCGATGCCAAAACTTGAGTCCAGAAGCTCTCTATTCATCCTAAAAAATAGTTCTTACAAAAGAGTGAGTAGCAAACGCTCCCATACTAAAAGTCCTTTATTGCCCCCTTCTATCTTTCTTTTATAGTTTACAAAATTACCTCCAAGTGATTGTTCGAATTCCCAAAGGCAATTATAACCTTTGGGCTCCTTATGCACATGTCACTTAGGGATTTACACTTTTCTCCAAAAGGAACCAAAAATGAAATTTAAATTATATAATTAAGAATGGGCGTTCCCTTGAGCCTTATCAACTCATCCCAAAGTTCACAATCATAAGATATAACATTTAATTGCTTGGGTTCTAATAAGCGCAATGGAACTTCATGAAGAACAACCCCCTTAGCCAATGTAGTCAATCCTTTGGTAACTGAGTTGTGCCCTGTGATCATGAATTGGATTTTTTGTGTGGGTGCCCCAATCTGTTCTTGTAGATACTGTGTGGTGACTTGTGTAATGCTTTTGACAGTTCCCAAGTCTTCATCTCTAATCGTCCTTAGCTCCATCAAGCATTGTTCCTTTGGAATAGTTTCTTCAAAAGTTCCTGGTAAAGGTAAGTGAAATCTTTTGAACACTCTTGCTATGAATATACATAAATCTCAAATAAAACAATACTGAAACTTAAAATGCAGAAAGTAAATCTAATCTACTAACATAACTTTGAAAAAGTTTCATTTTTATTGTGCAGGAAAAGAAAATGGCAAGTACTCAGAACTACACTACGAGATTCAAAAGCGAGCTTAGGGAAAAGACAGAAGGTGCGAGACTCAATGGCTGAAGACTAAACTACTGCCCAAGTGGGCTTATTCAGATCTACCTACTTTAACCTACCAAGCAAGGAAAGCACAGAAGTCCACACTAGGTGGGGTGAGGGATGTAATCCCTTAACTCCCTTTGATTGATAGGAAGTAATATACGTTGTCCACTACCAGTAGTTAAGAAACATGTCACTAAATCAATGCTCTACCGTAAAAGGTCCAACCCAAAGATCATTAGCCTGTCCAGATCTGATATGCAATAAGTGATTTGGAATAATGACTTGACTTCCCGTAGGAAATCTATTCCTATTGACAGATTCAGGAACAACCCCAATGTTACATATAGGCATAGGATGGATTTTAGCAAGGTTTTGCAGTTGCGGTGTGACAATCCTCTAGCTCCTCCTAGGAGGAACTACATCAACTCTGGGTAGACCACCATCAATAGAAATGGCTATCCTACCAACAAGGACTTCTCTAATCTCTCTTCTCGTCTCTTGGACCCTTTCATTTGGCTCATCCTCATGAGGAGACACTATATTTTTGACAACTTCACCGACAGTCCATAAATCTCTATGTTCTTCCAAGGGAGGTGGCGTATGGGATATGACAGCATTATGACTAGAGCCTTCCCCTGAAGGAACTGGAATGTGCATATTTTCCAATCTGGTGGAAATTACTTCTGAATGAAATACCGAAGCACTAGGAATGTGAGAAGGATCGTGACTGTGATGACTAGATGACTCGGGTGGTAGAAGAAAATTAGGGACAAGAGGATATGTAGATAAAACATTGTTTTGAGAATCTAAAGGAGTTTGAAAAATAGCAAGATTGTTTAAATTAAATTCTCCTTCAGGTGGATCATTAATTAAGGCATCCTCTTCCCAACTTAGAGAATTATCATGAATTTGATTTAGGTTACCATCTTCTAAGGATAAGTGAGACAAAGAATCAGCAACATCAGAATAGTGGGAAACATTGGATTCATCATTAGCTTCTACTATAGAGGCCATCTCAGGACGGTTTGCCCATGGGTAAATAGGTTCAAGCCCTTGGCTTTCCCTTTCTCTATTATGGTCAATTAAGGCAAACCACTCACTTACTGTTCTAGGAACTCTTTCGCCACGTCTAATGTCATCAAATTCATCAACTTCATGCACAGGGTTCTCACTAACTCCATTACCACTTTCTAAAACATTCAAATCATCAACTACTTCAGGTATTTGATTTTCAATAATTTTTTCTTGATTTATTATATTATTCTGTTCTTGAACCTGAGGTTGACTTTCATTTCTTCTCAATTCTTCTATTTCTTCAGTAAATTCATTCCTAAGTAACTCCAAATTTATTCTCCTAGCAATCTCAGCTATTTGATCCACTTCATCAGAGGAATTAGAATCTCCCATTACCATGAACATGTTTTCAATTGATCAGTCTCCCAAAGTTCATTTTCATCTTCAACAACATTAGTTTTGGCATTATTTAGCAATTCATCCCCATATGTGTTTTTAATCCCTTCCTCAAAAGTTTCCAAATGCTTATCATAGCAAGGTTCTCTGTTCACCCTAAGCAAAGCTCCATCAGAGTTTGGAACATCGAAATATGAGAGATCCATCATAAGGTATCCATCTAGACCAGCTGCCCACTTTCTAGATAAAAGCAATCCATATGATGGGGGCAAGCCAATAACAACCACATCCATCATAGTAGAAATGTCTGAACATGCAAACAAATCAACCCTAAGGTTGTTGATCAAACCATAAGACTGCACACGTCTAGAATCTATACCACAGACATTTCCATAAGGTCTAGTCACTTCCAATCCCATTTCTTTCATGACATGCAATGGCATAACATTCATGGCTGCTCTGGAATTCAACATGCAATTGTGGAGGAGCATATTTTGAATATGCAAAGTAAGGTAAAAGGAGGGTGACCACCATTCTTTCTTTCATATATGGCCGAATGGATGTTAATAGGTGGATCGTGTTCAACTTTTCTAGGTTGTGTTCCACTAAGACTCTGTATATGACAGGATTCCAAGACAACCTCAGGAGTCTTTTCTTGGCCAATGCCATCGAAGAACTCCTCTACTTGGCTTCTTACTAAGGGCACTTTCATCAACTCAGTGACAGGGATATTACACATTATTTTGTCTAACTCTTTTTTCATATCAATGTTCAAATTATAATCTTCTATGGAAAAATATCCTTCTTCCTTTTTATCTTCATTAATTTCTTTGCGTTTGTCTAGGAAAGAAGGTTGGGAATCATTTCTTCGTTTATAGATTTGAATCTTTGGTTGTTCATTAATTTCAGGGAGATTTATGGCACAACATGAGGAGCTAGGTTCATCATTCACATCTTCTTGCTCCCACGGTTCTTCTTCTAGGAGAGTTCTTCCAAAATCATCGTCATAAGATAAGTCATTTATAAAATTGATGTTATCGGGTTGATCATTAGGATAATCGGTGTCAGAAGGCTCCCCTTCTGCTTCATCACACCAATTCACATTCTTTTTCTCAGAATTTTCTGGATATTTAGGTCATCGTCTATTGTTATCTCCCTTCGGGCTTCTATTATTGTTCCAATAAGGTTTGGGGCCATAAGGGTTTCTATGTCTTTCAGGATCATGAAAACTAGCAACACTCTTTGTCAGGACAGTTAGTTGTCTCAACATTTCTTGCATGGTTTCTAACGTGTCCTTTGATTCCTTTGGTTCATTCACAGGTTCCCTAGGTTTTCGGAGCTTAGGGTCAGATCTAGAAGTGGATGGGGCAAAGTGATCGAAATGTTTTTGATTACCCATAGATGTTGCATTCTGCTCAGCCATCTTTGCATTGAATTGAGCGGTCTTCAATTCATTTGGGTTTTTATCCTTGAAGTGATAATCAAGCCATCCTTCAAAGGCATTCAAATAATGAATAACAATTGTTTGATCTTTTGGTTTGATTTCTTCAGGGACATTGGCTACAGTCTTATCAAATCTTATGTTAAATTCGTGGACTGTTTCATTTTCTTTCTTCTTGATATCAAACAATTGATGCAAGAGGAACTTCCCATCTAACATGCGAGACCACTCGTTGTTAAGCTTTGTGACAAAATTGTCATACCCATCAATGGATGAGGCAGGCAACCTATCAAACCACTTTTGGACATCTCCTTCCAAAGATGCCAGGAGACCCTTCATGAAAACATCTTCATCAGATGCTCCATATGCTTCCATATGTTCCCAAACTTTATCAACATGATCTTCAATGGAGATAGCAGACACTCCATCAAACTTGGGAACTTTCTCAAAATACTTTTTAGGCATGTCATGCCCCCCCCCTGGATCTGAGAGAAATCTAAAGGAGATGGCTTAGCCTTCCTTCCAAAAATCCTAGGGTTCTGTGGAGGAGGAACATTCTTGTTTCCACCAGTGTTTGTTCCGGCCATTGGATTAGATGAAGTTGAAGGAGATCCAAAAAGATGACTCGGTGAAGGAGGATTAGAAATCTTCCAAAAGAAATTGGATGAGTTCTCTTTAATTTGTCTTCGATTCCGAGTATAGGTTGTAGGGATTCCTTCAGGAATAGGATGTTCTAAGAACTTAAGATTAATACGTTGGGTTTGGTCCTCAGTAGAGTCGCAGAGTGGAGTCGCCAAGTGAACCACACAAGTAATTCACTGAAATGATATATGTCGTAGGAGAGGTGAGATGAGTGAATTAGGATGGTGATTGAAGTAATTATGGAATTTAGAAATGCAATCACCAAGGCAAAATACCGGATGCGATAAGATATGGATTAACGCACGGACACTCGTAGACACCGAAGGTAAGCCTCTAACTCCCCGACAACATCGCCAAAATGTTATCACCAAACTTGTAGTTGCCCCTATAGATGGATCCGTAAGAATGGTAGAGGGAATGGGCAACCGAAGTGGCGAACCAAGATAGCCTCGACTCCCAAATGGATGGTTGTCACGCCAATCGAGGAAACCTTCACTTGATGTTGTCTTAGCCCAAGACAACAATGGGGGAGACCCAGATATACTCCCGACAGGAGAGATCAAACCAACACACCAGATCAAATCAATGGAGGATGAAGTACGTAAGGTGTAAGGTGAAGTAAACCCTAGATCTATAGATGAAGTCACAAGGTGAAGTAGGGGTTGGATCAAGAGGCTTAAGAAGATATGAAATTGATCCAATGTGGAAATACAAGTGACTTATGAGATTAATTATCAGATCCAGAATAAAGGTACCAGCAAATGATGAAAATATCCACTGCCTTGGGAAGCGTGTCTAATGCAGGGAGGTTAGGAATAGGATTGGGGCTATCTAGTACCTTTGGATATACTTGTTTGACAGGTATGACAGTATCAAAACATTGAAAAATTGGCCAAGTAGGGAAGTGCACTAGGGTTTGGAGATTAGTGCCTTGGAGTTTGGGCCTTGTGGAATCACCCAAGCATGATGCCTAAGAGAACCCACTTTGGTTTTGGTCCAAGCTAAAATACCCAAATGTGGTTTGGCAATTGATCAAGGGATTTGATCCATGGAATTTTCCGATTATTTTAAGTGAGGGTTTTGATAGTGAAATAATGATGTCAATGGATTGGAACCAAGAAAAGAAGAACAAACCTGTGGATCTTACCTGGAAAAGCTTGTAGATGCATTGATGATGATGATTTATGCCTTCCCGATCAATTTGAGAAGATTTGGATGAGTATTCTATGCAAATCGATTTTTCCCAAGGAGCCAATGCACCCTCCCTCCTGCACAACAAACATCAACAATATCAGATTTGATGCATCAAGAGAAATGGACAAATGCTATAAGAGAAATAACAAGATGAAACCATAAATCACAATGATAATAATGATAACCCCCTAATACAAGCGATGCCAAGCAAGCGAGTTGAGAAAGCCCTGCAAAAATGCCCAAGTGAAGTCTTCCTCCTGTAGACAAGACAAGAATTCCACAAAAATATAGATCTCACCACAAATACTCAAATGCTGGGATGCAATAGACTTTCCAATCACCATCGAAGAATGCCAGATGCAAAGGAGACGCAAGAATTTCCACAAGAATTTTTTCTATTATCAAGATTCCAAGAGCCAAAGACCCTTTGCAATGAGAAGCTCTCTCCTTTAAATAGGATGGAGAGATACCAAAACCCTAACCACCTTTTGAATGGATGGCTAAGATTAAAAGATCAAAATGTCTAATCAATGGTTAAGATAAGCTCAACAATAAAGTACATGGATCAACTAAAAAATATAACAATACATGGACAAAATCGCCCTAGGAGAGGGGGTCCCACTCAACATGATAAAATACACATGAATAAAGCTCAGGTGGGTCTAAGGGGTAATGTCTAACACCCCTAGTGTGTCCCCATGTCACAATAACATCATATGACCAAGCTAGACACCAAATCGTGCCTCTCTGGGAAAGTCGTGAGCCTCCAAAGGCTCCAGAAAATCATAAAATGTGCCGAAGAGATGGGTGTGGGTCCCACTGAATGCTGGAACTGCTGTGGACGGTGTGGAAGACATCACACTCATCATCAAAACTCATCCCATGCCATTTCCTTCCCTCAGTAGCCCAAATCGAATTCCTCTGTAGCCATTTTCACCATTTTTAATCTACCTCGGTAAATGTGAACTGCCCAAACTGACACCTGGAGTTCCTGCGCTGTTTAACTGAGCCCACCATGCTCTTTGGGGAGGGGGTATAATGGTAAAATCAAGTGGCTGGACCACCCCCTCCTCATACAACGCCCTAGGAAAACCAGTCACATCCTCTCTCTGCTCTAACAGGCCATCTGACATGTCAAAACTGCACCGGAATGGTGAACTGAGGAAAATCATCACTGTAACTGCCCGGAACTGAAAACAAACTGTCTCATTAGACTCAGAGAGCCCGAAAATATCTAAGGTGTGTACTCATACACCCTATGGATCTCTGCAAGATCATATAAAATATCCAACATGTCCAGACAGATAAATAATAATAATCTTTAAATGATCAAATAATGCTGAAAACCACAAATCATCATCATAAACCTGTAACCATTGCATAGAACCAACTGGTGACCTGTAATAGACCACATATAATCTATTTGTATCATCCGAGGTCTATCCACTTCATGTCTTGTAGCTGACTTTGGTCAAACTAGGTTTGACCAAGTCAACATGACCAATAATATGACCTAGGCTAACATCAAACTGATGCAAGTGTTAGAGGCTAAGCATGCTTTACAAATCATTCAAGTAATAATAATAACAAGAAGTAATCATTTCTCTGGCGATCTAATAACCAATTATAAAGTGTTTTCAATATTAATTATGACTCAGACCAGACTTTCAAGACCATACTCACTTCATAGTTGTGACCAATTTGCTAGTGAAGGGTGAAAAATGAATGGGCTAGGCTAAGGGATGACTACTAACTTGACACTGTGACACTTTGGATATGGAAAGGGGATACACACTCTAGCATATGCTGGTCAAGCAGTAACACAGAGAATGGTCGTGTCTCACAAATGGGTAAGTTACTTTCAGAGGTGCTTATTCACCTTGACAAATGCTCATAATCCATATCAAATACAAGTGAGACCGGCAATCGTTTAGATATAACTTTTAAGAACCATTGCTTTTGGGGCCTTTGAGTTTCCATAGCCTTTGATTTGTGTGTTTAGAAACACATTGCATAGATTTACATTTATATAAGGCTTTATGCTCCACGTGTATTCAAAAACACTTGTTACATGGGCTTTACATTTCACATTTCACATTTCATTTCAAAGCCAATTTCATTAGGCTTGCCTTGCACTCACGTGTGTTCAGAAACACTTGTTACATGAATGGGCTTTCATAAGAAATACATTTCATTTCCATATACATTGTATTGATGGCAGCACTATTTGTTTCAGGTTTAGCCAAGACAACTTAGGCAACTCAGAGCCGAGACACAATAAACAGGGAAGCTCATCCAACAAAGAGGCTATAGTAGGGGAAGGTCCTCCATGCCACTAGTCAAGTAGTAAGTCAGTATAATCAACAAACTGGAAGGTAATGGATGGGTGGAGACAATGAATAATGAGACCAACACTAGCAAGCCAAGGATGGTGGGAATGATCACCTCTATTCTCCCTAAGGAGGGTAAAACCAATGAGTATGGGTCAAGAACTTCAAGTCTGAGTGAGGACAATATATATATATATATATATATATATATATACAACCAAGTCCACATATCTATATGATCGCAAGATCACAATACTAAATGCTAAGACATGTCACAAAAATGAATATAAAAGCAATATAACCAAAACACACAATAATACCTACTGGGTCATATACCTGTGCACAACAATCTGAACCATCATCTGTCCATTGAGAACCTGCTGCTGCAACTCTAAGCAATACTGACTGATCTATAAATGGCTAAATGGCTACATCAGTCCTCAAATCTAAGTGTCTTGAGACTCAGTCATGGCATGGGAATATACTGTTGTCCATAATAGAATAGTGATCCAATGTAGATGCTCATCTCGGCATCTCAAATGTAAGGGAACTGGCTAAAAAGTGTACGGGAATCTGAAAAATAGAATATGGTAGCTCGGCTACTATATATGTGATAACAAAAGCAAAGATTAAGAGGGAGTCCACCCAACAACCAGACAAAGATAAGTATTTGAATTGTCATTTCTTGTATATATGATTACTTAAATGATGTTGTTCAGTCATTACATACTTATATTCCTAGATTTAGGATGTATATTATGCATGTTAGAAAAGTTGCATTAATGGACAAGATACTACTAATATGCAAGTAATGGGTAAGTGGCCTATGGTACTGTACAACACTCCATTTGCTACTTATCTAGATTGAAACCTCTTTGCTGACATGTTGGAGTAGTGCACACTCTTAACAATGTTTTGGTAGAGATGGAAGGAATCTAGAAAGTTACGGGATATTGATAAATGTTGTATTGAAACATTGGCTAAGATAATTGCATGATTGTATGACCTATGTTTGTATGCGTAAGAATTTGTTCTGAAAACTATGAAATGTTTCTAATCATGCAATTGAACTTGACTTGTAGGAAAGATCGTATACCATCACCTACAAGAAAGACTTGTTTCGAAGAACAAGCGACGAAGAATCAACATACATCAGAAAACTACCTATTGAAGATATTAAAGAACCTAAAGTTCCCAAGATCATAAATACGATAATGAATGAAGTAAATCCAGAAGATCGTGAAGAACGCGAGATGGAAGACCCACAGGAACCTACAGATCCACCACGTGAGAAGAACTCTCACAAGAGGATGTTAGATTTTTAACTTTTAATTCAATATGATCTAGGATCCTACTGAGAGAATAACAAGCACAGCATAAACACAATAGAGACAAGAGACACAAAGCTTTTCCTCGGGGAAACCATAAAGGAGAAAACCCCGCAACATCCTCAGAGATAGAATGATCACCAAAATAGTATCACAAAGATAAACCCCAAAATAGAAAAGGTCTTTAGCAGCTTCTCTCTTCTTCACTTGTGCGAACTCCTCCTCTCTCTCACTAATGTGAATTGAGTGAGTGAGTAAATGATCCAAATAGAGAGGCACCCTATCTATTTATACTTTACTTTTCACTTGACTTTTACCTCAACTAGGTGGCCCCTAGTTGTACCTGACTGGGTCGACTTCTCTAGGAGAGTCTAATAACCCACTTACAACTTAACTCTAGGGTCTAATGCCCGGACATACAATGGAGGGTTAACCTCAATGACTTTACATGACTCAAATACAATAATGATTCTCCCAAACGGAGGAATAAACATCTCCGTTGGAGGTACAATAATTAATACAAATACAATATAAAATATACAAGTGAATATCTTCCGAAGTTACAAATACATTAACAGAGGAAACCAACATGGGTACGAGAGGCAATTCAGGATGCAGAGAGATATGGCGCTCTAGAAGGAATGCACAGAGAAAGCAAGAGAACGAGGCCATACTCCAGCTATGTAGCCTTGCTGTGTGACATCATTGACAAAGAACCTTCCAACTATGAGGAAGCAGTTGAGAAGAATGAATGGAAGGATTCCATGATCGAGGAGTACCAGTCGATCATGAAGAATGATGTCTGGGATGTGGTCCCTAGACCAGTAGGGAAGTTTGTTGTGACTTCCAAGTGGATCTACAAGATCAAGCATGCTGCAGATGGAAGAATAGAGAAACACAATGCAAGATTTGTGGCACGTGGCTTCTCCTAGAAAGAAGGGATAGACTATGAGGAGACATTTGCACCTGTAGCCAGATACACTTCCATCAGATTAGTACTTGCTCTAGCTGCAGTGATGAAGTGGAAGATACACCAGATGGATGTTAAGACAACATTCTTGAATGGTGTAGTAGAGGAGGAAGAGTATGTGGAGCAACCACTCGGATTTGAGACACATGACAGGGAGACTCATGTGTGCAAATTTAAGAAAGCCTTGTATGGATTGAAACAGGCACCCAGGACGTGGTACAGCAGGATAGACAGCCTCATAACTAGTTTGGGCTTTACCAAGAGTAAAGCGGATTCCAACCTTTACTACAAGGTTGAGGAAGGGAACCCAGTGATACTCCTACTGTATGTAGATGACTTTGTTTGTGACAGGTGATGATGGGTTGATTACTGACACGAAGAGGAAGCTTGCTGTCGAGTTCGAGATGAAGGACTTGGGTATGATGCACTATTTTCTAGGCATGGAGGTGTGGCAGAGTGCGGATGGAATCTTCCTTGGACAAGGGAAGTATGCAGTAGAGATCCTAAAGAGGTTTGGGATGATGGACTGCAAGGCCATGGCCACACCTATGGCATTGAACCTGAATCTATCGAGTGATGCTTCATCAGAGTCGGTTGATGCCACGATGTATCATCAAATGATTGGATCTTTGATGTACTTGACGAATACGAGAGCAAATATTTTCTTTGCTGTGAACACACTGAGCAGTTCCTGAAGGATTCGAGACATGTTCACTTGATTGCTGCAAAGCATATTCTGAGGTGCCTCAAGGGTACGGTGGATTATGGGCTCAAGTATGATACGAATCAGAAGATTAACCTGGATGGTTATGTTGACTCGGACGGGGCAGGCAATGCCATGGATAGGAAGAGCACTTCGAGGTGTTGCTTCAATATGGGATCAGGTGTGATCTCTTGGTTTCGCAGGAAGCAGTTCTGCGTGTCATTGAGTGTAGTTGAAGCACAGTATGTCGCAGCTTGTTCGGCTAGTTGTGAGGCAGTATGGCTAAAGAAGCTATTGTCTGATTTGTTTGATCTCCAATTGGATGCAACATGTATATATTGCAACAACCAGAGTTGTGTGAAGTTGTCTGAGAACCCGGTGTTCCATGACAAGTCAAAGCACATTGAGATCAAGTATCACTGTATCAGGGGTATGGTGCAGAGAGGAGCAGTGATGCTCCAGTATGTTGCGACAGACGAGCAGATAGCCGATGTGTTGACCAAGCCGCTAGCCAGAGTGAAGTTTGAATACTTCAAAGAGAAGCTTGGTGTACTTCAGATCGAGGTTCCTCCCAAGGGGAAGTGATGATTCCGGAAGACGCAGATGCACATGGGCCATTCTCGCATAGTGGTAGGAAAGTCCTCCTATGTTGGTAGATGTAAGGGCCGAGCCATTCTCACATAGTGGTAGGAAGTCCTCCTATGGTGTAGATGTAAGGGTTGAGCCATTCTCACATGGTGGTAGGAAAGTCCTCCCATGGTGTAGATATAATGGCTAGGCCATTTCGGCATGGTGGCAGGAAATTCCTCCCATGGTCGTTGATGTAAGTGTTGAGCCTTTCCCGAATGGTGGTAGGAAAGTCCTCCCATGTCGGTTGATGTAAGTGATATGTCTCACATGCTGGTAGGAAAGTCCTCGCATGTTGGTAGACTGGGTCTCGTATGGTGGTAGGAAAGTCCTCCCATACTAGAGACATTGTGATGTGCATCTGGGTTGTGCTCTGTGTGACGATGAGTTGATCTAAAGATGATGAGTTGACAGTAGGGTACATAGGTTTTACAAGGCATGTAATCAATCCTAGGATGCTCTTTCAGGTTTTGCAGAGGCATATAATCAGTCCTGGGATGCTCCTTCAGGTTTTGCAGAGGCATATAATCAGTCCTAGGAGATCTTGTAGGTTTCGCAGTGGCATATAATGAGTTCTGAGATGTACCTACTTGATGGCTTGCTCGCAGAGATGATGAAGACCTACATGGAGGCTAGGCCTACATCCAGTATGAAAAAGGGCTGGCTCGGTAGAACTTCCTATGACGAGTAGATTGGAGATTGATGGTCGAGATAGCAACAGTAGTGACGGTGATGATCCAACTTTGATGATGATCTAGTGACGAAGACTTTTGCTGATGACTGTGCAAAGAGAATACCTTCCTAGTTAAGAGGGAGTGTTAATGTAATTGTAACTTCGGAAGATATTCACTTGTATATTTTATATTGTATTTGTATTTTATCTTTGTACCTCCGACGGATTTGTTTATTCCTCCGGTCGGGAGAGTCATTATTGTATTTGGGTCATGTAAAGTTATTGAGGTTAACCCTCCTTTGTATGTCGGGGCATTAGACCCCAGAGTTAAGTTGTCTATGGGTTATTAGACTCTCCTAGAGAAGTCGGCCCAGTCAAGTACAACTAGGGGCCGACTTAGTTGGGTAAAAGTCAAGTGAAAGATAAAGTATAAATAGAGAGGGTGCCTCTCTCAATTGATTTGTTCACTCACTCATCAAGTTCGCATAAGTGAGTAAGAGGACAAGTTCGCACAAGTGGAGAAGAGAGAAGTTGTTGAAGACCATTTCTACTTTTGGGGTTTATTGTATTGTTGCTCATTATATCTCTGAGGAAGTTGCGGGGTTTTCTCCTTTATGGTTTCCCCGATGAAATTCGGTCTCTTGTCTCTTGTGTTTGAATTGTTGTGCATGTTATTCTCTCATATAAGATCCTAGATTAATATTGATTGAAAGTTAAAAATCCAACATGTCTTCCTCACTTTCTTCAAAACTATAGAGCACCTCTTCCCGCCTATTTTGATGAAATTGAGTTTATTGGGGGGAAATGCCTTCTAAGTGTTTGTCCACTCAAAATTCAGTTGCATCAAGAGTGTTGTCAGATCATTTATTTTATTACATTAATAGCAGTCACGTTTGGATTGGCCAAGACAAAGTCCTTTTCCAATTAATGAACTATGTCTTCCTCACTTTCTTCAAAACTATAGAGTGCCTCTTCTTGGACTACTTTGGTGAAATTGCATTTACTGGGGGGTAAGTCTCATAGGACCTTGTCCACTCAAAATGCAGTTTTATAACATGGACGCTAAGACATGAAGATCGAGAGGATGATTTTTTTAAGGGGAAACTCATAAGAAAGGAACATACAGAGTTTGATAAATGTATCACAAGTTATTATCTCAGATCCAACCCCTTAAAATTATGAATATAAACTAAAATCAGTGTCGTTTATCTTCTTCTATACCAAGAGTCATGCCGTCTACTGGCTGTTAGCTCATGGAAAGCTACTAACAGCAAAAAACCCACAAAATAAAGGATTTATGGGTCCCAGAAGAGGTGTACATTGATGGAGGGATAAATAGCTTAATGCCTTTTCCTAGGATGCATGACACCAAGCACCTAAGGCAGAACATTTTAACAGCAGCAATAAAAAACACAACTACAAGTTAAGTCACTGTTATACCTCAAATGCCACCTGCAAAAATAAGCACCAAAAGAAATGTAAGAGACCAATATTACGTATTCTTGTGAGAGATCATTTGTAATGGGTAGTGCTAAATGACATATAGGAGCACAGTTCCATTTATATTATATTGCAAGCATTGAAAAAGGGGCATATTTGGTTAAAAAAAGTATACTTCCAAAATAAAAAAAAGTAAGAATAAAATTGAAAAAAAAATCAGTGAAATAAACCTATGCCTCTACTAATGGAAAGCATTCCAACTATCAACAATAGCTTACCTGATATGAAAGAACATGCTTGAAATCCTTTAGGTTGTGAGCTTTGTTACCCTTGAAAATCCCTTTTCATTTTGAGGGATTTTCAATATCAGGTGTCAGACTTTTTTTAAGAATACTACTGCTGACTAGGGTAATTCTCCTTTTGGCATTATTGTAGTGGTCATAAAGGTGCAAGATGGCACAACTCATCTTTATCCCGGATCTGAAAAGGGCGTTTCTGAATGCTAAGGGGTGGCATATGGATGGATTAGAAGTTCTTAATTGCATTAAGAAAATCTTTCGAGGGATATCTAAATTTATGATTAGTAATCACAACACATGTATGAGAAAATGCATTTCTTCCCTACATATTATTCCAGGAGCAGTGCTGGTACAAGGGGATGGTATTTGTTCTTTCAGGCTATTGTGGTAATGAAGCTGTTGAAACCTCACAGAGTAGCAGCAGTAGCCCTTAAAATATGGTGATCTATTTAAAGGAAAGGTTCATTATATGTCTGGATATAGCAGAGGAAGCTGTTTTGTGGACCAAATATTGGAGTAGCAGTTCCAGAGCAGTTGTGACACATTCTAAGTCATACAAATCCCCAAAACATGGTAGTGAAGCAGCTCAATCATCTTCTGACTCTAGTTTGGAGCTTGACAAAGATTATCAAATGTATCTGACATAATAAATGTATCATGATACAAAGAAAAAAGTACACCATCATTGCAAACCTGTTGAAAGTAAGAGTATTTGTTGTAGTGGTCATAAAGGTGCAAGATGACACAGCTCATCTTTATCCCGGATTTGAAATGGGCATTTCTGAAGGATAAGGGATGGCATATGGATGGATTAGAAGTTCTAAATGCTGCGTTAAGAAAATCTTTTGAGGGATATCTAAATTTAAGATTAGTAATATACGCTGCATACACCCTCTAGCTATCCATATCATCATCTGAAATCATAACCATGCTCGGACAAATAAAAATAATGGTCTGTAAATAATAATAATAATTATATAAACCAAACCTGTGTCTGCTGCATGGAACCATCCAATGGGTATACAAGGACCATAAATCATCCACATCAAATATCACTGGTCCAACACAACTCTGATCCTATGATTGACTTGGTCAAACTAGGTTTGACCAGGTCAAAACTAACCAAAATATGACCCAGGCTTAAACTGCCTAATGCTGCAAGTGCAAATGGTTAGAGCATGCTCCTTTTAATCATTGTAATATCAAAACTCAAAGTATAAAGTAGCATATCACTGGCGGTTAAGCAATAATAACATCAAATATAAGTTAAAATAGTTAATTACACAAAAAAGAATTTCAAAAATATACTCACTTATGGTCATGATCATTTTGCTAGGAGTGGGTGAGGGTGAAAAATGCAAGGCTAGGCTAAGGGGATGACTTAATTGAGTCAACACTGTGATATTTTGGATAAGGGAAAATGGAATACACACTTAAGCATATGTTGGATAAAAAATACACAGGGGATGGCAGTGTCTCACAAATGGACTAAATTGTTTTGAGAAGTGCTTATTCAACAATGGCAAATGTCTACTACGCACATCCAAGCTGAAACAACTCCGTGAGGATCTTTTCTAGAACCGCCATGATTGGGTGCTCGGCTAACCGTAATTTGAGGTTCTAGGGGACACTTAGAATTAGTTGTCCCTTACTCCATCTCACATCACAACCCGTAGGCTCCGTGAGGAATTTAATCATTACATTTAATTTCATGGCCAACAGTCTTTGGATTTAGCATATATTTAACCATTGCTTTTCTTAGGCCTTATGACCCTTTGGATTCTTTGTGTGCTTATTGTTAAAATAATGTAACTGCGGAAGATATTCTATTTATATTATTGTATTCCTCCTACGGGAGTTGATGGTCATGTAATTAATAATGTAAAGGTCATTGAAAGAATCAATGTAAACCCTAGGACATGTGTCGGCCTAGAAAAGCCCCGAAAAGATTATTATATTATGTCATTCACCATCCAGTTAGACAAGTCGGCCCCATTGGGGAATTAGTCATCTCAACAGAAGAATATAAATAGGCGTCCTCTCTCTCATTTGTATCATCTCATTCACTCAAACAAGCTCGCATTAGTGGAGAAGAGAGTGGCGCACAAGCAAGGGAATAGCTGTTTTGTCTTGGGGTTATCTTGTACTTTGTGATTTCTATATTGAGGAAGGCTTTGCTGGGTTTTCTACCCGAAGAGGGTTTCCCAAGATAAATTGTGTCTCTTGTCTTTTATGTTGTGCCTATTTATCTTTCAGTAATTGTTTATATGCTATATGTTGCTCATATGATAAGTAAAAACTAACATGGTATTAGAGCTAGCCTGAAAGATTACATTGTGTAGCCCTCGTAACTGCAGAAACTAGGGTTTCTTATTTCGGGAGCCACCTCCACACTTTTGTTGGAAAAGAGAGTGAATCTACCTCGCCTCCCTAAGGCGCATTTTTCTGTGGAAGCAGAATTTCATTCTGAGCATTTTCATTTTTGGGTCCACCACTGCAGCCCGGGAGGATTAGGGAATCAAGTTTTTGGATCATCTGCTCACTGATTTTGGAAAAGGAGTACATTTCTCAACTCCCCTTGAGAAGGCGAATTTACTCATCCAATTAGTTTTTCAAAATCCTGAAGTCGAAAAATTAGGGTTTCTCTAACAAACCCTAGGTCAAGGAGGAGCAGATCTCAGAAGGGCAAATTTTCTGGTAAGTCTCAAATCTATTTCTAGTTCCATTTGAAGTACTCATTATAGCAAGATGACAAGCAATACCAATCTTGATGAAAATCTTGAAGGAGTTGAGAACTTTAGAGCCTGGAAGTATAGAGTCATGCTCATCCTTGAGGAGCATGAGCTAGAAGACTATGTGAAGGAAGGACTTATAGAACCAGAGGGAGATGAAGAGAAGGCTAGGCACAAGAAGAATCTCATCAAAGCAAAGAGGATCAATGTTGATTCCATCAAGGATCACCTGATCCCCCATGTGTCTTCCAAGAAGACACCAAAGGAGATTTTGATGCCTTGACTAACCTGTTCGAAGGAAAGAATATCAACAGGAAAATGACCTTGAGAAACCCCAAGAGGGTTTCCTAGGATAAATTGTGTCTCTTGTCTTTTATGTTGTGCCTATTTATCTTTTAGTAATTGTTTATATGCTATATGTTGCTCATATGATAAGTAAAAACTAACATGGTATTAGAGCTAGCCTGAAAGATTACATTGTGTAGCCCTTGTAACTGCAGAAACTAGGGTTTCTTATTTCGGGAGCCACCTCCACACTTTTGTTGGAAAAGAGAGTGAATCTACCTCGCCTCCCTAAGGCGCATTTTTCTGTGGAAGCAGAATTTCATTCTGAGCATTTTCTACCCCAAGAGGGTTTCCCAAGATAAATTGTGTCTCGTCTTTTATGCTGTGCCTATTTATCTTTCAGTAATTGTTTATATGCTATATGTTGCTCATATGATAAGTAAAAACTAACATGGTATTAGAGCTAGCCTGAAAGATTACATTGTGTAGCCCTCGTAACTGCAGAAACTAGGGTTTCTTATTTCGGGAGCCACCTCCACACTTTTGTTGGAAAAGAGAGTGAATCTACCTCACCTCCCTAAGGCGCATTTTTCTGTGGAAGCAGAATTTCATTCTGAGCATTTTCATTTTTGGGTCCACCACTGCAGCCCAGGAGGATTAGGGAATCAAGTTTTTGGATCATCTGCTCACTGATTTTGGAAAAGGAGTACATTTCTTAACTCCCCTTGAGAAGGCGAATTTACTCATCCAATTAGTTTTTCAAAATCCTGAAGTAGAAAAATTAGGGTTTCTCTGACAAACCCTAGGTCAAGGAGGAGCAGATCTCAGAAGGGCAAATTTTCTGGTAAGTCTCAAATCTATTTCTAGTTCCATTTGAAGTACTCATTATAGCAAGATGACAAGCAATACCAATCTTGATGAAAATCTTGAAGGAGTTGAGAACTTTAGAGCCTGGAAGTATAGAGTCATGCTCATCCTTGAGGAGCATGAGCTAGAAGACTATGTGAAGGAAGGACTTATAGAACCAGAGGGAGATGAAGAGAAGGCTAGGCACAAGAAGAATCTCATCAAAGCAAAGAGGATCATTGTTGATTCCATCAAGGATCACCTGATCCCCCATGTGTCTTCCAAGAAGACACCAAAGGAGATTTTGATGCCTTGACTAGCCTGTTCGAAGGAAAGAATATCAACAGGAAAATGACCTTGAGAAACCAACTCAAAGGTGTGAAGAGTATGAAGTCTGAGTCCATGCACTCATACTTCTCAAGGGTATCCCAGGTTAAAGAACAACTAGAAGCCATTGGGGATATGATCGAGGATGCAGAAGTTGTGATGACTACCCTGAATGGTCTCCCCCGAGATTGGGAACCATTTGTTCGTGGCATCTGTGCTAGAAAGAAACTAATCAAGTTCAGAAGTCTATGGGAAGAATGTGTCCAAGAAGAAGAAAGAATAGTCGTAAGAGAAGAGAAATTAAATGATGATGAAGATCAAGCTTTAGCTACCCATGCTAAAGGTGGGAAGAAGAGGAAGAACAACCCTCGTCCCCGAGAGGACTCTCTAAGGAGACCCCAGAAGAAGAGAAGGACCGAGAAGGATTTCTCTTCAATTGAGTGTTACTCTGTTACCGGACAATCCACTCGAGCGGGCGCGAGCAGGATCTCCCTAGCTCAATGCGAGTCTAGAACAAATAGAACAGACTACAAACACATTTCCTAGATCTACTTAAGGATCAAGTGCTAGATGTCTTACCTCTTTGATTCGCTATCTCCTGAATGTTGATCCACGTCCCACAGTCGTCAGATCCAAGCTGCAAGACCTATTAAGACACAGAAAAGAGAAACGAGTAAAGAGCATCTATACAATAAGAGATCTATGTAAACAGTTAAGCAGGTAAACAACACAACATCATTACACATAAGAACAATATTGGTGGAAAGCATTTGTATTACTGCAAATAGAGGAGTACATGATAGAGATATAGGACTACAACCAAAGACTTAACGTAGCAGCCCTTCTCCGACCGTATCAATTGCCATATCCTTTCAAGGAAGCATGAGTTCTCCAAGAGGTGAATGGAGTTCTTCGGAGAGATTTCACCAGCATGTAGATACTATAGCCTTCCTCTAAGCTAGATTTCACCAACGTATGGATACCTTAGTCTTCCTCCCTTTGGTATGGGAATGAGCCTCACTTATATAGGACTAAATGGATAGGGTGTGGATAGGATAGGTTGAAGAAGGGTAGGAGAGAGATAGGGGATCTTCCCAAAGAGTTAGGGGTCAAGTACCAGCTCTCTTAGAGGTCAGGGATAAGCCTCCAAATGAGCAAGTTTCGAGAAGGATCTCGAATAAGCTATTTTTGCCCATTAACAGACCTCGTCGCACCCTGTAGTGGTGCAACCTGCGACGTCGCATGCAGCTAGTGTGCAACCTGCGACGACCCTTCATAACCTAGCACAAATGGGTACAAACCCTCCCAGGATGATTATTAGTCCAAGTGCCTTCAGGGGTGTATACACTGAATCTGGTGATGAGTAGATTTTGGGTGTAACATACTCATGCCACAAGACTGGACACATTGCAAGAAATTGTCCAAACAAATCTGGACACCATGAGAAGTAGAAAAAGAGGTTTCATGCTCATGCAACGAAAGATAGTGATGATGATAACAAGACCAATGAAGACTCCAGTGAAGAATATGTTCTTATCTCAGCACTCACTGGTTCAGTATCTCATGGAAGTGATACTTGGCTAGTGGATAGTGGAGCTTCAAAACACATGACGGGATACAAAGAATCCTTGTCTCATCTCATCAAGAAGGAATCTCCACACAAGGTAAAACTCGGAGATGACTACCAATATCCCATCAAGGGTATGGGAGAAGCCTCTTACAAGTTGGACTCTAGGAAGTCCATGAATATGAAGGATGTACTTTATGTACCTGGGTTGAAGAAGAACCTTCTATCTATTTCAGCATTAGATAAGAAAGGTCTTCGAGTTGCATTTGTAGATGGTGAAGTTCTCATGTGGCCTAAAGGAAAGACTATTGATGATGCAATAGTCATTGGAGTAGAAGAAGGAGGACTTTACAAACTGAAGGGTCATGCAGATGCGACACTCATGACTAGTACCATGAACCCCTATGAGCTATGGCATAGGAGACTAGCTCATGTACACTACAAAGCCTTACCAATTGTAAGTAAGGTAGTGACTGGTTTACCAAAGATCCAAGTGGATCATGAAGGAGTATGCAAAGGGTGTGCTCAAGGGAAGAGTATGAAGAACCCATTTCCAAGTAGCGATAGCCAAGCGAAAGGTATTCTGGATATCATTCATTCAGACATCTGTGGACCAATGTCCACCACCTCTCTAAGCGGGTATGAGTATTATGCATCTTTATTGATGATTATTCTCACAAAACATGGATTTACTTTCTCAAGAATAAGAATGAAGTCTTTGAAAAGTTTAAAGAGTTCAAGGCACTCGTAGAGAATCTTTCTGAAAAGAAGATTAAGATCCTGAGGTCAGACAATGGAGGGGAATATACCTCAGGGGATTTCAAAGATTTCTGTAAGCAAGCAGGGATTAAGAGGGAGCTCACTATCCCCTATAATCCACAACAGAATGGTGTAGCCGAAAGGAAGAATAGAACGATCATAGAAGCAGTAAAGGCTATGATCCACGATCAAGACTTACCCATGCATCTATGGGAAGAGGCTGCCAAAACCGCAGTCTATGTACAAAACAGGATCTCTCATAGTGCTCTTGGCAACAAGACCCCTGAAGAGATGTTCATCGGGAATAAGCCTGAAGTCAGTCACCTGAAGATATTTGGATGTCTGGTGTTCATCCACATTCCGAAGGAGAAGAGATCGAAACTAGAACCCTCAAGAAAGAAGGGAATATTTGTAGGTTATAGTGAGCAATCTAAGGCTTACCGCATATACATCCCAGGATTCCGCCAGATCGAGATTAGTCGGGATGTCACATTTGATGAAGACACAGCCTTCAACAAGTCTAAGAAGAATCATGAGGATGAAGCAGAGCAAGAAGCTCCCAGAGTTACAGAATCAACCAAAGAACCAATTCAAAATATTTAAGAGGATCCTATTCCAGAGGATCATGACATGGCAGAACCTCAGAGACTTGAGGAGATACCTCATAAGGAGATCTCTCGCAAGAAAAGACCAGCCTGGGCACGAGAATTAATCCAAGATGCTGGAAAGTATGGTGCCCCAGAAGGATCCAGTAGAGAGAGCAAGAGACCAAGGCCAAACTCCAGCTATGTAGCCTTGATGTGCAATCTTGTTGAAGAAGAACCAACTTGTTTTGAAGAAGCAGTGAAGAAGAAGGAATGACTGGATGCCATGAATGAAGAGTATCAGTCTATCATCAAGAATGATGTTTGGGATGTGGTACCAAAACCGGGACAAATCGGTTGTCTCATCAAAGTGGATCTTCAAAACAAAACATTCAGCAGACGAAAGCATTGAAAAGTACAAGGCAAGATTTGTAGCGCGAGGATTCTCGCAAAAGGAAGGAATTGACTATGAGGAGACTTTTGCCCCGGTAGCCAGATATACTTCGATTAGAACCATTCTTGCCTTGGCAGCCAAGATGAAATGGAAGCTACATCAAATGGATGTGAAGACTGCTTTCTTGAATGGAAACATAGAAAAGGCAATATATATCGAGCAACCAAAAAGGGTTTGAAGTAGAAGACAATAAGTCACATGTATGCAAGTTGAAGAAAGCGTTGTATGGGTTGAAGCAAGCTCCCAGAGCATGGTATGGAAGAATTGACCGCTTCCTGATGAGCTTGGGCTTTACCAAAAGTAAAGCGGACTCTAATCTTTACTACAAGATTATGAATAATGAACCCATGAAACTATAACTGTATATGGATGACTTATTTCTGACTGGAGAAGACAAGCCTATTGTTGAATGTAAGAAGAGGCTTGCAGCAGAATTTGAGATGAAAGATCTTGGCAAGATGCACTACTTTCGAGGTCTTGAAGTATGGCAACTTCTAGACGAGATTTTCCTGAGTTAAGGAAAATACACAGTTGAGATCCTAAAGAGATTTGGGATGCTGGAATGCAAGGCCATGACTGCTCTGATGGTGACAAATTTGAAGCTCCTGAGTGATGCTTCTTCAGAGAAAGTGGATGTCACCATGTATAGACAGATTATTGGGTCATTGATGTATTTGACCAATACTCGTCCAGACATATGTTTTGCAGTAAACACTTTGAGTCAGTATATGGTGGAATCAGGAATGTCCACCTGATTGCAGCAAAACATGTGATGAGATATCTGAAGGGTACATTGGATTATGGACTCAGATATGCCTCAGATAGTGAGTTCAGGCTGTATGGGTACACAAACTTGGATTGGGTTGGAAGTGCTGAAGACAGAAAGAGCACTTCAGGATGTTGCTTTAGTTTGGGATCAGGTATGATCTCATGGCTCAGTAGAAAGCAACCCTGTGTTGCACTCTATACAACAGAAGCTGAATATGTAGCAGCTTGTTCAGCTTGTGGTGAAGCAGTGTGGCTTCGCAAGATATTGACAGGATTGTTCAATGTAGAGATTGATGCTACGGAGATACTCTATGATAGCCAGAGTTGCATCAAGATGACTGAGAATCCTGTGTTTCATGATAGATCAAAGCACATCGAGATTAAGTTCCACTATATCTGGGATATGGTGCAGAGGGGAGCTGTGAAGCTCGAGTATGTTCCTACAAAGGAACAAGTTGTTGATGTGTTGACTAAGCCTCTAGCTCATGTGAAGTTTGAATACTTTCGAGACAGGCTTGGTGTGGTCCAGAGGGACCTCTCTCGAAAGAGAGACTGATTGATGATGCCTATCCGAAAGGATAGATGCTTGTCCAGGAGGGACGGAAGATCAGTACTTGCTGACTGATAGAGTTCCTATCCGAAAGGATAGATGCCTGTCCAGGAGGGATGGAAGATCATTACCTGCTGACTGATAGAGTTCCTATCCGAAAGGATAGATGCCTATCTAGGAGGGACGGAAGATTAGTACCTGCTGACTGATAGAGTTCCTATCCAAAAGATAGATGCCTCTCCAAGGGTGAGGGAAGATCAGTACTGGCTGACTGATGGTTCCAGCTCTCACGAGCAGATGCCTATCCGTAGGGATGGATGCCTCTCCAAGGGTGAGGGAAGATCAGTACTGGCTGACTGATGGTTCCAACTCTCACAAGCCGATGCCTGTCCGTAGGGATGGATGCCTCTCCAAGTGTGAGGGAAGATCAGTACTGGCTAACTGATGGTTCTAGCTCTCACGAGCTGATGCCTGTCCATAGGGATGGATGCCTCTCCAAGGGTGAGGGAAGATCAGTACTGGCTGACTGATAGTTCCAGCTCTCACGCGTTGATGCCTCTCCAAGGGTGAGGGAAGATCAGCATTGGCTGACTGATAGTTTCAGCTCTCACGAGCTGATGCCTCTCCAGGGGTGAGGGAAGTACTGGCTGATTGATAGTATCAATACTTAGTTACTGATTGTTTGTTGTTGGTGTTCCAGCTGACGATGATGTTGTTCCAGCTGATGGTGTTGTTCCGGCAGATGGTGTTCCAGCTAACGATGATGTGGTTCCAGCTGGAGGTGCTCCTGATGGTGTTGTTCCAGCAGATGGTGTTCCAGTTGACGATGATGTTGTTCCAGCTGATGGTGCTGCTGATGTTGCTATCCCAGCAAATCATGTTCTAGTTGACGAGGTTGCTGACAGCAGAAGATGTTCCAACTGATGATGTTGCCGATGAGGATGTTCCAGTAGATGATGTTCCAGTTGACGATGTTGTTGTTCCAGCAGTTGATGATTGATTGATGATGATGCCGTTGATGATGATCATATTCGACAGATGATGATGTTGCTACTCCACAGATGATGCCCCAAGACAGATGATGATCCAAAGCCTTCCTACGACATATAGAAGTTCACAAGTCAGTTGTGCAGATGTTGTTACCCACAGAATACCTTCCTAGTTAAGAGGGAGTGTTAAAATAATGTAACTGCGGAAGATATTCTATTTATATTATTGTATTCCTCCTACGGGAGTTGATGGTCATGTAATTAATAATGCAAAAGGTCATTGAAAGAATCAATGTAAACCCTAGGTCATTGAAAGAATCAATGTAAACCCTAGGACATGTGTCTACCTAGAAAAGCCCTGGAAAGATTATTATATTATGTAATTGACCATCCAGTTAGACAAGTCGGCTGCATTGGGGAATTAGTCATCTCAACGGAAGAATATAAATAGGCGTGCTCTCTCTCATTTGTATCATCTCATTCACTCAAGCAAGCTCGCATTAGTGGAGAAGAGAGTGGCGCACAAGAAAGGGAGTAGTTGTTTTGTCTTGGGGTTATCTTGTACTTTGTGATTTCTATATTGAGGAAGGCTTTGCTGGGTTTTCTACCCCAAGAGGGTTTCCCAAGATAAATTGTGTCTCTTGTCTTTTATGCTGTGCTTGTTTATCTTTCAGTAATTGTTTATATGCTATATGCTGCTCATATGATAAGTAAAAACTAACACTTATAAGCACAACTAATTGTAGCTTTTTATCCAGGGTATTTTCATTTCATTTATTTTATAGCCCTTTTTTTATTGTGCTAAGAAGCACAGTTTTTAGTTTACTTTCATGGGCTTGCAAATATGATATAATAAAGTTTCCACATGCATGTAATGATGGTAGTACTATTTGCTTCAGGTTTTAGCCAACACAACTCATGCATCTAGGGGGATTATCTACAATCAAGACCAAACATCGGGGCAACCGACTAGAGAGATCAAGGTATCAAATCCAATTGACCAAAGGCTAAGTATTGTTGCCAACTTAGAGCCGAGACACAAACTAACAGGGATGCTATCCAACAAAGAGGAAAAAGTGGGGAATTCCTCCATATCACAGGCTAAGGTGTAAGTCAGGGTAAAAACAAGAAGTGGAAGAGAAACAGATGGATGGGGAAAGTGAAAGGTGGTGCCAAAACTAGCAAGCCATAAAAGGTGGAATGATCACGTCCATTCTCCTAAGGAGGGTGAAACCAATGAGTATAAACAAGAATTTCATATTCAGAGTAAATTAGACTATTTTAGATAATCATTGAAGCATACATATCCATATATATACCGCTAGATTATAACTACAAGATACCAAGTCAAGCTACCATAATGAGTAATATAGCAAGACATCATAACCAATACACATCAATATACTAGCTGGGTCATATACTTGCTACAAACCATCTGAACCATCCACTGTCACTGGAACACTGTTGTTGCACATCTGGGCACTGCACACTACTCTATATGGAAAAAATGGCTACATCGGTCATCAAATCTAAGGTCATGAGGCTCAGTCATGGCATAAGGTTGTACTGTCTACTCATGGGCTGCATGAAAACATAAGTGATCTTGGAATGAATGCTCATCAAATGTTGATCTTAAGCATCTCAATGTAAAGGACTGGATGAAAAAAGGACTGGAATTTGATCTGAATATATGGTAGCCCCGACTATTATAAATGTGATAACATGACTGTAAGTCCATGAACACACCCATGGAGATAAACCTTAAGAAGTTGAGTGACTCAGCTTCTGAGTCAGAATTGATAGATCCTACCATTTACAGACAATTGATCGGTTCATTGATGTATCTAGTTAACACTAGACCAGATATCTACTTTGCAATGAGTGCTCTCAGTCAGTTTATGTGTGAACCAAGACAGGTACATTGGGTTGCTGCGAAGCATGTGCTAAGATATTTACATGGCACTGTAAAATATGGACTGAGATATGCTTCTAGGAGTGACATGAGATTCTATGGATATACAGATTCCGATTGGGAAGGAAGTGTCATGGACAGGAAGAGCACCTCAGGGTGTTGCTTCAGTTTGGGTTCTACAACGATTTCCTGGTGCAGCAGCTGATCCCTAGGACTATTTTTTTCCTGTGAGAAATTTCTCTCCAGTATAAAGAGGACTCTTGTATAGAGTATATTTGATCCATGTATGGGATTTCGTCCTGTATTGACAATGTTGACAGTTTTCTTATGGTGAAGAGATGTACTAATCCAGCCATGACAATCAGAAGATGTACGAGTCCATCCATGATGATGCCGAGATGTACTAGTCCAGCCATGACAATCAGAAGATGTACTAGTCCAACCATGACGATCGGAAGATGTGTGAGTCCAGCCATGATGATGCCGAGATGTACTAGTCCAGTCGTGACGATCAGAAGATGACTAGTCCAGTCGTGATGATCAAAAGATGTATGAGTCCAACCATGATGATGTCGAGATGTACTAGTCCAGTTGTGACGACTAGATGATGCTTGATGAGTTCCAGCGTGATGATACCTATCTAGCTAAGAGGGAGTGTTGTTGTTATAGCTATGTGAGGCATCCTCACTAGCCCAACCGACCTACAGATGTAAAACAATCAACAAATGTAATTTTTATATTGCAAAAGGACAAGTCGGCCCAGTAAGGGAATTTTACAAAAGAAATGTATAAATACAAGTGCTGGCCCCCTCATTTCATCATTCAACTCAAGCAAGTTTGCTCAAGTGAAGTAGTTTGCATTTTCTAGGTACTAGAAGACAAGTGTAGTTGATTTCTTGGACATTGACTCATTTTGTACTTTTATTTTCATTGTAATAAATCTCAGAGTAAGAAACAGATGCTAGGTTTTTTCCCGAGTTTGGGTTTTCCCAGGGTAAAGTGTTGTGTCTATCTTTTTTGTGCATAGTTTTTCTTTCAATGGTCCTTTTTATTGATTATATATTGAAATTATGCTTCTATAAGTAAAAACATTAACAGGACTGTCTCCCATGCACCTCAAATCCCTGTGACTGCTCTGTTATCACCTACGATGTAGTTACCCCTATGGATGGATCCAGTCATGGATAGCAATAGGGAAGGGCAACTCAAAGGTGCAACCACGATCACCTCGACCTCCAAAATGTATGGTTGTCACGCCAGTCGAGGCAACCTTCGCTTTATGTTATCTAGCCCAGACAACAAAGGGGGAGACCCGATCAACTCCCGACAGGAGAGATCAAAACCAAGACATCAAATCAGGGTATTTCTTAGTGAAGTTAGGTGTATGGTTTATCCTAGACCTAAGGATGAAGTCACAAGCCAAGTGAGGGGTTCAATAGATGTAGCTTTGGTTCATAGTTGATGTGAGAGTGACTTATAATGTTTGAAGTGAGATCTAGGATGAGTGTACTAGGTCAATGTCAAAAGATCCACTGCCTTGGGAACTGTGTCCAATGCAGGATAGTTTTGAGGGATGTATTGGGGCTAACTAGTACATAAGACAAGCTTGACCATGATTCATGATAGCTTTAAGGGTATAGTTCACCATGCAAAAGTCAAACCACAAGTCAATCCAACAATCTAGAAGAGTTGGGTTGTCTTGGAGATAAACCAGTGCCTTGGGAATTGGGAAGTGGAGTCAAAGTGGGGTTGACTTATGGTTTAGGACTCCTACAACATGAGATAAGTGGGCAATATAGGTCTTGATGGTTAAATGTGTCTAGATCTAGGTTTGACCCAAGTGGACCACAATCCCTTAAAACAAGGAATGCAGTCCCCAAGGCAAAAATTTGACAAAGTGACAGTCTAAACCTAGGTTTTGAATTATTCTGGTTCCGGATCTGCAAGAATCTCAAGTACCCAGTTCCTCGAAGTGAGTGAACTCACTTCTCCAAGGTGGTGCGACTTTACCTAAGGAGGCTTCAATTTGGGTTTAGGTGGGTCAAATCATGTCGGATGGCATCCAAACTTTAGATCCGGGTAGATCAGTCAAGTAGGAGTGTGGATCTATAATTTCGTGGCAATCCACCGGTTAGATCTTCGTAGATCTGAGTTTTAGTGTTCCAAGTGGTCCAAAATGGGGATTAAATCCCTTAAAATGTGGAATGGGGCCCACAAGGTGAATTTCAAGAAAGGGACAACCTGGGTGTATGTTATTTGATGTGTAGATGTCAAATCAAGTGGAATCTCAAACACCCATGTTCTAGATCTAGGTCAACTTGCTCAAATGGTGAAGTGCGCCTTCCTTGGGAGAAGCTAAGTTGGCTTGGGAGAGGGGTCAAACGGAAGCCAATCCTCACCAAACTATAGATCCGGGATGCCGTGGATGCTATAGAGGTGGGTTTTCAATATCATGCCCAACAACCCACTAGATCTCAGTAGATCTAAGAAAATGCAAAATTGGGGTTTTAATTAATTAGGGTTTTAAGTGTTTTTTGACAATTGGATAGATCATGGAGATAGAACTTACCTTGAGATCATACCTGAATGATGTGGATGAGATGCCTTGATGTTGAGGAAGATTCCCGCAGAGATCAAATGAGAGATTGTTGATTTGCTTGCCAATTTGATGCCCAAGTCCACAAGTGCGCCTTCCTCTACCTGTCAAACCAAGGAATAAAATTCAATCAGTAAGATCAAGTATGGAAGAAATACAAGAGATATGCAAATAGTAACATGAAATAGAAGGTCCTAGGACAGTAATACTCCCTGTTACCAACGAAGAGCTCCAAAGAAGAAGTAGGGAGAGTCTTCCCCTACCAATACCTCCTCCTCCAAGCAAATCGGCCTCCACCTGTAGATGCAAAATCGTGGTACAAAAGATATGGCAAACAAGATCTCCAATAACTCAGTGCAAAGGAAGAACCAACGAACGAACACCAAAAACATTCACCACAACATTGGAGATAGATGCAATAATAATTTTCTATTCCAATAATCCAGAGCCAAAAGTCCCTTTACAATGAGAAGCTCTCTCCTTTAAAAAGGAAGGAGAGGCACCAAAACCCTAACCACTTTTTGAATGAGTGGCTAAGATTAAAAGATACAAATGTCTAATCAATGGTTGAGATGAGCTCAACAATATAATACATGGATCACACATAAAATATAACATAAGTGGACAAAGTCGCCCTAGGAGAGGGGAATCCCACCAAATCATGATGACAAGATATCATAAGAGGCTCATGGTGGGTCCAAGGGGTAATTTTATCTCTCCTTGGTCAATCCCCATGGCACAATAACCAATAAATAATCATGAATATACCAAATCGTGCCTCCAAGGTGAAGTCGTGGTCCTCAAAAGACCTCAAAAATCCACAGAAAGTGCCATAAGTGATGGATGCGGGCCCCGATGAAGCTGAAACTGCAGGAGGAGGTGTGGAAGGTCCCGATCTATCATCACTGATCATCCCATGCCATAACTTTGCCTCAGTAGCCCAAATCGATTTCCTCAATAGCCATTTCTACCAATCCTGAAATGCCTCGGGAAGCGTGAAACTGCCCAAACAGCCTCCTGGAGTGATGGCGCTGTCAAGGTGAGGGCACCAATGTGTCCGGGAGGGGGGTAATATGGTAAAAACAAGTGGCTGGACCACCCCCTCCATCATCAGCGCCCTAGGTCAACCGGATAAAAGTCATCTCTGCTCCGACAGGGCCTCCAACAGACCAAAACTGCACTAGGATAGCCCACTGAGGCTAAATCATCACTGTAAGTGCCCGGAACTGAAAACAAACTGTCCCATTGGACTCAGAAGGTCCAAATCCATCCAAGATGTGTACTCATACACCGTATGAATCTCTGCATGATCAAAATAAATATCCAATGTACCGGAACAAGGCCAATAATAATGATCTGTAAATGACCAAACACTGCTGTATCCCAAGAATCATCATCATAACCCTGTAGCTGCTGCATAGAATCATCCTGTATGTGTACATAGACCATATATCATCTATCCATATCATCATAAGGTCCAACATCTCATGTCCCATGGTCCTCCATGGTCAAACTAGGTCTAACCAAGACCAAATACAACTCAGACTATCATCCATAGCTGCTGCAAGGTGTCAAGGTTAATACATGCTTTACAATTTATTCAAATAGCTACTATAACACAGAGTAATCATGACTGGCGATCTAAATCCAAATATATAGTGTCGTTAGTTATTATTATTACTCAGACTAGACTTTCAGGACCACACTCACTTCATAGTTGTGATCAATTTGCTAGTGAAGGGTGAAGGCTGAAATAAATGGCTAGGCTAAGGGATGACTTGACTGACTTGACTTTGTGACACTTTGGCAAGGGAAAGGGAATACACACCATAGTATATACTGAATGAGCAATAACACAGGGAATGGCGGTGTCTCACAAATGGATGAGTTGTTTAAAGAGGGTTTATTCACCTTCACAGATGCGCACAATCCATAATACAAACAAGGCCAGCAATTGTTTAGATATAACATTTAAGTTCCATTGCTTTTTGGGCCTGAGGTTTCCATAGCCTTGATCTATGTGTGTTTACAAACACATTGCATAGATTTACATTTATTTTTAGGCTTTCTGCTGCAGGTGTGTTTTTAAGGCACTTGTTTACCTGAGCACTTCTAGGTGTGTCATGGACAACTTGTTTACCTAGGTATTTATTTTTCCAAAAGATATAACATTTTATTTTTCATGGCCATTTTCAATTGGCATTTCTTTCACATACAAGATATAGCATTTCATTTTTCCAGATTTTGTATTGATGGCAGCACTAAAAGTTTCAGGTTTAGCCAACACAACTTTAGTGACTAGGGGGAATTCTCAAGGAACTCCAACTCACCATAGGTAAGTTTTGTCACCAACTCAGAGCCGAGACACAATAAACAGGGAGGCTCATCCAATACAGAGGCTATAGTGGGGAAAGGTCCTCCATGTCACTAGTCAAGTAGCAAATCAGGGTAATAATCTAAAAGGTAGGCCACGGATGGATGAAGACAATGAAATGATGGAGCCAACACTAGCAAGCCAGAGTATGGTGTAATGATCACCTCTATTCTCCCTAAGGAGGGTATGTACCAATGAGTATGAATAGTGAACTTCTAAGTCTGAGTAGGGACAATATAATATAAATAATAGGTCAACCAGGTCCATGTATCTATATGATCGCCAGATCATGACACTAAGTGCTAAGACATGCTATAAGAATAAATATAAAAGCAATCTAACCATAACACAATAATATACCTGCTGAGTCATATACCTGAATGCACATCAACCTGTACCATCATCTGTCCTCTGGAACTGCTGCTGTAACTCTGGGCACTACTGACTGCTCTGTACCAATGGTATAATGGCTATATCGGGCATCTCTCTGAGTGTCCTGAAACTCAGTCATGGCATGGGGAGTATAACCGCTGTCCACAATCTGATAGTGATCCAATATAGATGCTCATCTCAGCATCTCAAATGCAAAGGAACTGGCTGAATAGTGTACTGGAATGAGAAAAATAATGTATGGTAGCCCGGCTACTATATATGTGATAACATCTGGCTCCGGCTGGGACAAGTGCTCTGCTGAAATGAGCGCTTGAGAACCTCAGAATCTCTGGTCCTCGAACTCTGCTACTCGAATCCACGATCCAACACTCTACCATTTTATTTCCAGCTTTATTCTTGCAACCTATTTTCTGCATTCACAAACATCTAAAGAAAATACCTCATGCCGCATGTGTGGGAAAACTATAAAATCAACTGAAATAAAATCTACTCTATGTCAGAAATATAAATGCATAAAGTATAAATGCAAAAAGTAAATTAAACTACTAACATAATTTGCAAAATTTGAAATTTATTGTGCAGGAAAAGAAAAAGTGACAGGTACTCAGTTAAACTAGGAGCTTACAAAGGAGCTTAGAGACTGAGAAGGTGCCAGACTCAATGGCTGAAAAGACTAACTACTGCCTAAGTAGGCTTATTTGGTTTCCTACCTACCCTAATCTACCAGGCAATGCAAGCGGAGAGATCCCAACTATGTGGGATCAGGGATGTGATCCCTCAAGTCCCTCTGATGGACAGGATATAAAATACGTCGTCCACTACCAGTGGTCAGAAAGCACATGCCATCAATGCATCGCTCTACTGTGAAAGGTCCAACCCATAAGTCATCAGCTTGTCCCGATCTTATATGTAATAAATGGTTGGAAATGATGACTTGACTTCCCGTAAGAAAACTATTTCTATTGACTGACTCAGGGATAACTCCAATGTTACGAATAGGCATGGGGTGGATTTCGGCAGGGTTTTGCGGTTGAGGTGTGACAATCCTAGAGTTTCTCCTAGAAGAAACTGCATCAGTTCTGGGTGGACCACCATCTAAGGAAATAGCAATTGTGCCAATAAGGATTTCCCTAACTTCCCTTCTTGTTTCTTGGATTACCTCATCTGGCTCTTCCCCATGGGGAGACACAACTCTTTTAACAATTTCACCTACAGTCAAGAAGTCTCTATGTTCTTTCAATGGAGGTGGCTCTCTGGATATGACAGTATTATGACTAGAACCCTCCCCTGAAGGAACCGGAACAACCATGTTTTCCAATCTGGGAGAAACTGACTCAAGATGATAAGTAGTGGAAGTAGGAATGTGAGAAGGATCATGAGTCTGATGACTAGAAAACTCAGATGGTAGGAGGAAACTAGGAATATGCGGATACATAGATAAAGCATGGCTTTGAGGCTCTGAAGGAGTTTGAAAAATAGCAAGGTTATTTAGATTATAGTCTCCTTCAGGTGCATCATTTATTAGGGAATCCTCTTCCCAACCTAGAGAGTTATCATGGACTTGAATAAGGCTACCGTCTTCTAGAGATAAATGAGATAAAGAATCTTCTGTATCGGAATAATAAGTGGCTTCAGGCTCTTCATTTGTTTCAACCCTAGTAGATGTTGCAAGATTGTTTTCCCATGGGTAAATAGGTGCAAGCCCTTGGCTTTCTCTCTCTCTATTGTGATCGGTCAAGGCAAACCACTCCCTAACAGTGAAAGGAATTCTTTCTCCCCTCCTAATATCATCAAACTCAACAAATTCATTTCCACCTGTTCTTGTTATTTCAATCATTTGCTTGTCTTCCCAAAAAGAATCAGAATCTTCCATGACCATACACATATTTTGATCAACCTCATATAACTCATCCTCATCTTCAACCAGGTTAGTTTTGGCATTATTTAATAATTCATCCCCATATGTGTTTTTCAACCCTTCATCAAAAGATTCAACATGCTCATTATATCAAGGCTCTCTGTTAACCCGAATCAAAGCTCCATCAAAGTTGGGAACACAAATAAATGATAAATCCATCATAAGGTATCCACCTAGACCAGCTGCCCATTTTCTAGATAAAAGCATTCCATATGCTGGGGGTAAGTCAATGACAACTACATCCATCATAGTAGAAATGTCTGAACATGCGAAAAGATCAGCCCTAAGGTTTTTAATCAAACCATAAGACGGTACTCGTCGGGAATCTATACCACAAACATTTCCATAAGGCCTAGTCACTTCAAGTCCCATTTCCTTCATAACTTGTAAAGGCATAACATTCATCGCTGCTCCAGAATCCAACATACAATTATGAAGGAGCATGTTTTGAATGTGCAAGGTAAGGTAAAAGGGGGAGTGACCACCGCTTTTTCTTTCATAAATGGCTGAATGGATGTTTATTGGTGGATCCTTCTCTGTTTCACTAGGTTGTGTTCCACTAAGCTTTTGGATATGACATGACTCTAGGACCGGTTCAGGAGTTTTCTCTTGGCCAATACCATTGAAAAATTCCTCTACTTGGCATCTAACAGAGGGCACTTTCATTAACTCAGTGACAGGGATATTACACATTATCTTGCTTAACTCTTTCTTCATATCAATCTTAAGATCATAATCATCTATGGCAAGATCTTCTTCTTCCTTTTTATCTTCATCAATCTTTTTATGTTTATCAAGGAAAGAAGGCTGGGAAGTACTTCCTCGTTTATAGATTTGATACTTTGGTTGCTCTTTAGGTTTTGGAAGCTCTAAGGCATGACATGAGGAGCTAAGTTCTTCAACTATATCATCTTCTTGCTCCCATGGCTCTTCTTCTAAAAGAATTCTTCCAAAGTCTTCATCATAAGATAAGTCATTTATAAAGTTGATGTTTTTCGGTTGGTCATCATGGTCAATGGTATCAGAGGGTATTTCTTCTTCTTCATCACACCAATTGACTTCCTTCTTTTCAGTGTTTTCTGGATACTCAGGTCGTCGTCTATCCCTATCCCCATCAGGCCTTCTATTATTATTCCAGTAAGGTTTAGGGCCATAAGGATTCCTATGTCTCTCAGGGTCATTCAAACTTGCCACATTCTTAGTTAGGACAGTTAATTGTTTCATCATTTCTTGCATGACTTCTAAAGTGTCCTTGGATTCCTTTGGCGCACTCACAGGTTCCTTTGGTTTTCGGAGTCTAGGGTCAGATCTGGAAGTGGATGGGGTGAATTGATCGAAAAAGTTTTGTTTCCCCATGGATGCTACATTTTGCTCAGCCATTTTAGCATTTGATTGAGCGGTCTTTAAGTCATTTGGGTTTTTATCCTTTAGTTGATAACCAACCCATCCCTCGAAAGCATTCAAGTAGTGAATGACAACTGCTTGATCTTTTGGTCTAATTTCTTCAGGGATAACAGCTACAGTCTTGTCAAATCTTATGTTAAACTCATGGACTGTTTCATTTTCTCTTTTCTTGATGTCAAAAAGTTGGTGTAAGAGAAATTTCCCATCTAACTTTCGGGACCACTCACTGTTTAGCTTGTTGACAAAGTTGTCATACCCATCAATGGATGAGGCAGGCAACCTGTCAAACCACTTCCTAACATCTCCTTCCAAGGACACCAGGAGACCCCTCATGAACACATCTTCCTCAGATGCTCCATATGCTTCCATGTGTTCCCATACTTTATCAATGTGGTCTTCAATTGATATAGCGGATACTCCATCAAATCTGGGAACCTTTTCAAAATACTTTTCAGGCATGTCATGGGGTGCACCCTGGATTTGGGAAAAGTCTAAAGGAGATGGTTTTGCCTTTCTTCCAAAAATCCTAGGAGCTTGTGGTGGAGGAACATTCTGGTTTCCCGGGTTTGTTCCGGCCATTGGATTTGGTAAGTTTGTGTTTAAGTTTGAACTAGGAGATGAGGGAGGAACAGACTTGATCAAAGGGGATCCTGAAGCTCTGTTTGGAGAATCGTTAACCAATTTCCAAAGGTAATTAGATGGTTGTGCTTTAGGATCTCTTTTACGATATGTAAGTGGGGTTCCTTCCACTTGATCTAAGTTTACTTTACTTCTAGTGTTGTAAGGATGTAAATGAGCTCGCTCCTCAGCGGAGTTACTATTGGGAGTCGCCAGGTAGATTTAACTCTTCTACCAAGATATGTGTCGTTGTATATGCGGGAAGGACTAGGGCAAGCTATTGCCTCCCCGGCAGCGGCGCCAAAATGTTATCACCTACGATGTAGTTACCCCTATGGATGGATCCAGTCATGGATAGCAATAGGGAAGGGCAACTCAAAGGTGCAACCACGATCACCTCGACCTCCAAAATGTATGGTTGTCACGCCAGTCGAGGCAACCTTCGCTTTATGTTATCTAGCCCAGACAACAAAGGGGGAGACCCGATCAACTCCCGACAGGAGAGATCAAAACCAAGACATCAAATCAGGGTATTTCTTAGTGAAGTTAGGTGTATGGTTTATCCTAGACCTAAGGATGAAGTCACAAGCCAAGTGAGGGGTTCAATAGATGTAGCTTTGGTTCATAGTTGATGTGAGAGTGACTTATAATGTTTGAAGTGAGATCTAGGATGAGTGTACTAGGTCAATGTCAAAAGATCCACTGCCTTGGGAACTGTGTCCAATGCAGGATAGTTTTGAGGGATGTATTGGGGCTAACTAGTACATAAGACAAGCTTGACCATGATTCATGATAGCTTTAAGGGTATAGTTCACCATGCAAAAGTCAAACCACAAGTCAATCCAACAATCTAGAAGAGTTGGGTTGTCTTGGAGATAAACCAGTGCCTTGGGAATTGGGAAGTGGAGTCAAAGTGGGGTTGACTTATGGTTTAGGACTCCTACAACATGAGATAAGTGGGCAATATAGGTCTTGATGGTTAAATGTGTCTAGATCTAGGTTTGACCCAAGTGGACCACAATCCCTTAAAACAAGGAATGCAGTCCCCAAGGCAAAATTTGACAAAGTGACAGTCTAAACCTAGGTTTTGAATTATTCTGGTTCCGGATCTGCAAGAATCTCAAGTACCCAGTTCCTCGAAGTGAGTGAACTCACTTCTCCAAGGTGGTGCGACTTTACCTAAGGAGGCTTCAATTTGGGTTTAGGTGGGTCAAATCATGTCGGATGGCATCCAAACTTTAGATCCAGGTAGATCAGTCAAGTAGGAGTGTGGATCTATAATTTCGTGGCAATCCACCGGTTAGATCTTCGTAGATCTGAGTTTTAGTGTTCCAAGTGGTCCAAAATGGGGATTAAATCCCTTAAAATGTGGAATGGGGCCCACAAGGTGAATTTCAAGAAAGGGACAACCTGGGTGTATGTTATTTGATGTGTAGATGTCAAATCAAGTGGAATCTCAAACACCCATGTTCTAGATCTAGGTCAACTTGCTCAAATGGTGAAGTGCGCCTTCCTTGGGAGAAGCTAAGTTGGCTTGGGAGAGGGGTCAAACGGAAGCCAATCCTCACCAAACTATAGATCCGGGATGCCGTGGATGCTATAGAGGTGGGTTTTCAATATCATGCCCAACAACCCACTAGATCTCAATAGATCTAAGAAAATGCAAAATTGGGGTTTTAATTAATTAGGGTTTTAAGTGTTTTTTGACAATTGGATAGATCATGGAGATAGAACTTACCTTGAGATCATACCTGAATGATGTGGATGAGATGCCTTGATGTTGAGGAAGATTCCCGCAGAGATCAAATGAGAGATTGTTGATTTGCTTGCCAATTTGATGCCCAAGTCCACAAGTGCGCCTTCCTCTACCTGTCAAACCAAGGAATAAAATTCAATCAGTAAGATCAAGTATGGAAGAAATACAAGAGATATGCAAATAGTAACATGAAATAGAAGGTCCTAGGACAGTAATACTCCCTGTTACCAACGAAGAGCTCCAAAGAAGAAGTAGGGAGAGTCTTCCCCTACCAATACCTCCTCCTCCAAGCAAATCGGCCTCCACCTGTAGATGCAAAATCGTGGTACAAAAGATATGGCAAACAAGATCTCCAATAACTCAGTGCAAAGGAAGAACCAACGAACGAACACCAAAAACATTCACCACAACATTGGAGATAGATGCAATAATAATTTTCTATTCCAATAATCCAGAGCCAAAAGTCCCTTTACAATGAGAAGCTCTCTCCTTTAAATAGGAAGGAGAGGCACCAAAACCCTAACCACTTTTTGAATGACTGGCTAAGATTAAAAGATACAAATGTCTAATCAATGGTTGAGATGAGCTCAACAATATAATACATGGATCACACATAAAATATAACATAAGTGGACAAAGTCGCCCTAGGAGAGGGGAATCCCACCAAATCATGATGACAAGATATCATAAGAGGCTCATGGTGGGTCCAAGGGGTAATTTTATCCCTCCTTGGTCAATCCCCATGGCACAATAACCAATAAATAATCATGAATATACCAAATCGTGCCTCCAAGGTGAAGTCGTGGTCCTCAAAAGACCTCAAAAATCCACAGAAAGTGCCATAAGTGATGGATGCGGGCCCCGATGAAGCTGAAACTGCAGGAGGAGGTGTGGAAGGTCCCGATCTATCATCACTGATCATCCCATGCCATAACTTTGCCTCAGTAGCCCAAATCGATTTCCTCAATAGCCATTTCTACCAATCCTGAAATGCCTCGGGAAGCGTGAAACTGCCCAAACAGCCTCCTGGAGTGATGGCGCTGTCAAGGTGAGGGCACCAATGTGTCCGGGAGGGGGGTAATAAGGTAAAAACAAGTGGCTGGACCACCCCCTCCATCATCAGCGCCCTAGGTCAACCGGATAAAAGTCATCTCTGCTCCGACAGGGCCTCCAACAGACCAAAACTGCACTAGGATAGCCCACTGAGGCTAAATCATCACTGTAAGTGCCCGGAACTGAAAACAAACTGTCCCATTGGACTCAGAAGGTCCAAATCCATCCAAGATGTGTACTCATAGACCATATGAATCTCTGCATGATCAAAATAAATATCCAATGTACCGGAACAAGGCCAATAATAATGATCTGTAAATGACCAAACACTGTTGTATCCCAAGAATCATCATCATAACCCTGTAGCTGCTGCATAGAATCATCCTGTATGTGTACATAGACCATATATCATCTATCCATATCATCATAAGGTCCAACATCTCATGTCCCATGGTCCTCCATGGTCAAACTAGGTCTAACCAAGACCAAATACAACTCAGACTATCATCCATAGCTGCTGCAAGGTGTCAAGGTTAATACATGCTTTACAATTTATTCAAATAGCTACTATAACACAGAGTAATCATGACTGGCGATCTAAATCCAAATATATAGTGTCGTTAGTTATTATTATTACTCAGACTAGACTTTCAGGACCATACTCACTTCATAGTTGTGATCAATTTGCTAGTGAAGGGTGAAGGCTGAAATAAATGGCTAGGCTAAGGGATGACTTGACTGACTTGACTTTGTGACACTTTGGCAAGGGAAAGGGAATACACACCATAGTATATACTGAATGAGCAATAACACAGGGAATGGCGGTGTCTCACAAATGGATGAGTTGTTTAAAGAGGGTTTATTCACCTTCACAGATGCGCACAATCCATAATACAAACAAGGCCAGCAATTGTTTAGATATAACATTTAAGTTCCATTGCTTTTTGGGCCTGAGGTTTCCATAGCCTTGATCTATGTGTTTTTACAAACACATTGCATAGATTTACATTTATTTTTAGGCTTTCTGCTGCAGGTGTGTTTTTAAGGCACTTGTTTACCTGAGCACTTCTAGGTGTGTCATGGACAACTTGTTTACCTAGGTATTTATTTTTCCAAAAGATATAACATTTTATTTTTCATGGCCATTTTCAATTGGCATTTCTTTCACATACAAGATATAGCATTTCATTTTTCCAGATTTTGTATTGATGGCAGCACTAAAAGTTTCAGGTTTAGCCAACACAACTTTAGTGACTAGGGGGAATTCTCAAGGAACTCCAACTCACCATAGGTAAGTTTTGTCACCAACTCAGAGCCGAGACACAATAAACAGGGAGGCTCATCCAATACAGAGGCTATAGTGGGGAAAGGTCCTCCATGTCACTAGTCAAGTAGCAAATCAGGGTAATAATCTAAAAGGTAGGCCACGGATGGATGAAGACAATGAAATGATGGAGCCAACACTAGCAAGCCAGAGTATGGTGTAATGATCACCTCTATTCTCCCTAAGGAGGGTATGTACCAATGAGTATGAATAGTGAACTTCTAAGTCTGAGTAGGGACAATATAATATAAATAATAGGTCAACCAGGTCCATGTATCTATATGATCGCCAGATCATGACACTAAGTGCTAAGACATGCTATAAGAATAAATATAAAAGCAATCTAACCATAACACAATAATATACCTGCTGAGTCATATACCTGAATGCACATCAACCTGTACCATCATCTGTCCTCTGGAACTGCTGCTGTAACTCTGGGCACTACTGACTGCTCTGTACCAATGGTATAATGGCTATATCGGGCATCTCTCTGAGTGTCCTGAAACTCGGTCATGGCATGGGGAGTATAACCGCTGTCCACAATCTGATAGTGATCCAATATAGATGCTCATCTCAGCATCTCAAATGCAAAGGAACTGGCTGAATAGTGTACTGGAATGAGAAAAATAATGTATGGTAGCCCGGCTACTATATATGTGATAACATCTGGCTCCGGCTGGGACAAGTGCTCTGCTGAAATGAGCGCTTGAGAACCTCAGAATCTCTGGTCCTCGAACTCTGCTACTCGAATCCACGATCCAGCACTCTACCATTTTATTTCCAGCTTTATTCTTGCAACCTATTTTCTGCATTCACAAACATCTAAAGAAAATACCTCATGCCGCATGTGTGGGAAAACTATAAAATCAACTGAAATAAAATCTACTCTATGTCAGAAATATAAATGCATAAAGTATAAATGCAAAAAGTAAATTAAACTACTAACATAATTTGCAAAATTTGAAATTTATTGTGCAGGAAAAGAAAAAGTGACAGGTACTCAGTTAAACTAGGAGCTTACAAAGGAGCTTAGAGACTAAGAAGGTGCCAGACTCAATGGCTGAAAAGACTAACTACTGCCTAAGTAGGCTTATTTGGTTTCCTACCTACCCTAATCTACCAGGCAATGCAAGCGGAGAGATCCCAACTATGTGGGATCAGGGATGTGATCCCTCAAGTCCCTCTGATGGACAGGATATAAAATACGTCGTCCACTACCAGTGGTCAGAAAGCACATGCCATCAATGCATCGCTCTACTGTGAAAGGTCCAACCCATAAGTCATCAGCTTGTCCCGATCTTATATGTAATAAATGGTTGGAAATGATGACTTGACTTCCCGTAAGAAAACTATTTCTATTGACTGACTCAGGGATAACTCCAATGTTACGAATAGGCATGGGGTGGATTTCGGCAGGGTTTTGCGGTTGAGGTGTGACAATCCTAGAGTTTCTCCTAGAAGAAACTGCATCAGTTCTGGGTGGACCACCATCTAAGGAAATAGCAATTGTGCCAATAAGGATTTCCCTAACTTCCCTTCTTGTTTCTTGGATTACCTCATCTGGCTCTTCCCCATGGGGAGACACAACTCTTTTAACAATTTCACCTACAGTCAAGAAGTCTCTATGTTCTTTCAATGGAGGTGGCTCTCTGGATATGACAGTATTATGACTAGAACCCTCCCCTGAAGGAACCGGAACAACCATGTTTTCCAATCTGGGAGAAACTGACTCAAGATGATAAGTAGTGGAAGTAGGAATGTGAGAAGGATCATGAGTCTGATGACTAGAAAACTCAGATGGTAGGAGGAAACTAGGAATATGCGGATACATAGATAAAGCATGGCTTTGAGGCTCTGAAGGAGTTTGAAAAATAGCAAGGTTATTTAGATTATAGTCTCCTTCAGGTGCATCATTTATTAGGGAATCCTCTTCCCAACCTAGAGAGTTATCATGGACTTGAATAAGGCTACCGTCTTCTAGAGATAAATGAGATAAAGAATCTTCTGTATCGGAATAATAAGTGGCTTCAGGCTCTTCATTTGTTTCAACCCTAGTAGATGTTGCAAGATTGTTTTCCCATGGGTAAATAGGTGCAAGCCCTTGGCTTTCTCTCTCTCTATTGTGATCGGTCAAGGCAAACCACTCCCTAACAGTGAAAGGAATTCTTTCTCCCCTCCTAATATCATCAAACTCAACAAATTCATTTCCACCTGTTCTTGTTATTTCAATCATTTGCTTGTCTTCCCAAAAAGAATCAGAATCTTCCATGACCATACACATATTTTGATCAACCTCATATAACTCATCCTCATCTTCAACCAGGTTAGTTTTGGCATTATTTAATAATTCATCCCCATATGTGTTTTTCAACCCTTCATCAAAAGATTCAACATGCTCATTATATCAAGGCTCTCTGTTAACCCGAATCAAAGCTCCATCAAAGTTGGGAACACAAATAAATGATAAATCCATCATAAGGTATCCACCTAGACCAGCTGCCCATTTTCTAGATAAAAGCATTCCATATGCTGGGGGTAAGTCAATGACAACTACATCCATCATAGTAGAAATGTCTGAACATGCGAAAAGATCAGCCCTAAGGTTTTTAATCAAACCATAAGACGGTACTCGTCGGGAATCTATACCACAAACATTTCCATAAGGCCTAGTCACTTCAAGTCCCATTTCCTTCATAACTTGTAAAGGCATAACATTCATCGCTGCTCCAGAATCCAACATACAATTATGAAGGAGCATGTTTTGAATGTGCAAGGTAAGGTAAAAGGGGGAGTGACCACCGCTTTTTCTTTCATAAATGGCTGAATGGATGTTTATTGGTGGATCCTTCTCTGTTTCACTAGGTTGTGTTCCACTAAGCTTTTGGATATGACATGACTCTAGGACCGGTTCAGGAGTTTTCTCTTGGCCAATACCATTGAAAAATTCCTCTACTTGGCATCTAACAGAGGGCACTTTCATTAACTCAGTGACAGGGATATTACACATTATCTTGCTTAACTCTTTCTTCATATCAATCTTAAGATCATAATCATCTATGGCAAGATCTTCTTCTTCCTTTTTATCTTCATCAATCTTTTTATGTTTATCAAGGAAAGAAGGCTGGGAAGTACTTCCTCGTTTATAGATTTGATACTTTGGTTGCTCTTTAGGTTTTGGAAGCTCTAAGGCATGACATGAGGAGCTAAGTTCTTCAACTATATCATCTTCTTGCTCCCATGGCTCTTCTTCTAAAAGAATTCTTCCAAAGTCTTCATCATAAGATAAGTCATTTATAAAGTTGATGTTTTTCGGTTGGTCATCATGGTCAATGGTATCAGAGGGTATTTCTTCTTCTTCATCACACCAATTGACTTCCTTCTTTTCAGTGTTTTCTGGATACTCAGGTCGTCGTCTATCCCTATCCCCATCAGGCCTTCTATTATTATTCCAGTAAGGTTTAGGGCCATAAGGATTCCTATGTCTCTCAGGGTCATTCAAACTTGCCACATTCTTAGTTAGGACAGTTAATTGTTTCATCATTTCTTGCATGACTTCTAAAGTGTCCTTGGATTCCTTTGGCGCACTCACAGGTTCCTTTGGTTTTCGGATTCTAGGGTCAGATCTGGAAGTGGATGGGGTGAATTGATCGAAAAAGTTTTGTTTCCCCATGGATGCTACATTTTGCTCAGCCATTTTAGCATTTGATTGAGCGGTCTTTAAGTCATTTGGGTTTTTATCCTTTAGTTGATAACCAACCCATCCCTCGAAAGCATTCAAGTAGTGAATGACAACTGCTTGATCTTTTGGTCTAATTTCTTCAGGGATAACAGCTACAGTCTTGTCAAATCTTATGTTAAACTCATGGACTGTTTCATTTTCTCTTTTCTTGATGTCAAAAAGTTGGTGTAAGAGAAATTTCCCATCTAACTTTCGGGACCACTCACTGTTTAGCTTGTTGACAAAGTTGTCATACCCATCAATGGATGAGGCAGGCAACCTGTCAAACCACTTCCTAACATCTCCTTCCAAGGACACCAGGAGACCCCTCATGAACACATCTTCCTCAGATGCTCCATATGCTTCCATGTGTTCCCATACTTTATCAATGTGGTCTTCAATTGATATAGCGGATACTCCATCAAATCTGGGAACCTTTTCAAAATACTTTTCAGGCATGTCATGGGGTGCACCCTGGATTTGGGAAAAGTCTAAAGGAGATGGTTTTGCCTTTCTTCCAAAAATCCTAGGAGCTTGTGGTGGAGGAACATTCTGGTTTCCCGGGTTTGTTCCGGCCATTGGATTTGGTAAGTTTGTGTTTAAGTTTGAACTAGGAGATGAGGGAGGAACAGACTTGATCAAAGGGGATCCTGAAGCTCTGTTTGGAGAATCGTTAACCAATTTCCAAAGGTAATTAGATGGTTGTGCTTTAGGATCTCTTTTACGATATGTAAGTGGGGTTCCTTCCACTTGATCTAAGTTTACTTTACTTCTAGTGTTGTAAGGATGTAAATGAGCTCGCTCCTCAGCGGAGTTACTATTGGGAGTCGCCAGGTAGATTTAACTCTTCTACCAAGATATGTGTCGTTGTATATGCGGGAAGGACTAGGGCAAGCTATTGCCTCCCCGGCAGCGGCGCCAAAATGTTATCACCTACGATGTAGTTACCCCTATGGATGGATCCAGTCATGGATAGCAATAGGGAAGGGCAACTCAAAGGTGCAACCACGATCACCTCGACCTCCAAAATGTATGGTTGTCACGCCAGTCGAGGCAACCTTCGCTTTATGTTATCTAGCCCAGACAACAAAGGGGGAGACCCGATCAACTCCCGACAGGAGAGATCAAAACCAAGACATCAAATCAGGGTATTTCTTAGTGAAGTTAGGTGTATGGTTTATCCTAGACCTAAGGATGAAGTCACAAGCCAAGTGAGGGGTTCAATAGATGTAGCTTTGGTTCATAGTTGATGTGAGAGTGACTTATAATGTTTGAAGTGAGATCTAGGATGAGTGTACTAGGTCAATGTCAAAAGATCCACTGCCTTGGGAACTGTGTCCAATGCAGGATAGTTTTGAGGGATGTATTGGGGCTAACTAGTACATAAGACAAGCTTGACCATGATTCATGATAGCTTTAAGGGTATAGTTCACCATGCAAAAGTCAAACCACAAGTCAATCCAACAATCTAGAAGAGTTGGGTTGTCTTGGAGATAAACCAGTGCCTTGGGAATTGGGAAGTGGAGTCAAAGTGGGGTTGACTTATGGTTTAGGACTCCTACAACATGAGATAAGTGGGCAATATAGGTCTTGATGGTTAAATGTGTCTAGATCTAGGTTTGACCCAAGTGGACCACAATCCCTTAAAACAAGGAATGCAGTCCCCAAGGCAAAATTTGACAAAGTGACAGTCTAAACCTAGGTTTTGAATTATTCTGGTTCCGGATCTGCAAGAATCTCAAGTACCCAGTTCCTCGAAGTGAGTGAACTCACTTCTCCAAGGTGGTGCGACTTTACCTAAGGAGGCTTCAATTTGGGTTTAGGTGGGTCAAATCATGTCGGATGGCATCCAAACTTTAGATCCAGGTAGATCAGTCAAGTAGGAGTGTGGATCTATAATTTCGTGGCAATCCACCGGTTAGATCTTCGTAGATCTGAGTTTTAGTGTTCCAAGTGGTCCAAAATGGGGATTAAATCCCTTAAAATGTGGAATGGGGCCCACAAGGTGAATTTCAAGAAAGGGACAACCTGGGTGTATGTTATTTGATGTGTAGATGTCAAATCAAGTGGAATCTCAAACACCCATGTTCTAGATCTAGGTCAACTTGCTCAAATGGTGAAGTGCGCCTTCCTTGGGAGAAGCTAAGTTGGCTTGGGAGAGGGGTCAAACGGAAGCCAATCCTCACCAAACTATAGATCCGGGATGCCGTGGATGCTATAGAGGTGGGTTTTCAATATCATGCCCAACAACCCACTAGATCTCAGTAGATCTAAGAAAATGCAAAATTGGGGTTTTAATTAATTAGGGTTTTAAGTGTTTTTTGACAATTGGATAGATCATGGAGATAGAACTTACCTTGAGATCATACCTGAATGATGTGGATGAGATGCCTTGATGTTGAGGAAGATTCCCGCAGAGATCAAATGAGAGATTGTTGATTTGCTTGCCAATTTGATGCCCAAGTCCACAAGTGCGCCTTCCTCTACCTGTCAAACCAAGGAATAAAATTCAATCAGTAAGATCAAGTATGGAAGAAATACAAGAGATATGCAAATAGTAACATGAAATAGAAGGTCCTAGGACAGTAATACTCCCTGTTACATACGAAGAGCTCCAAAGAAGAAGTAGGGAGAGTCTTCCCCTACCAATACCTCCTCCTCCAAGCAAATCGGCCTCCACCTGTAGATGCAAAATCGTGGTACAAAAGATATGGCAAACAAGATCTCCAATAACTCAGTGCAAAGGAAGAACCAACGAACGAACACCAAAAACATTCACCACAACATTGGAGATAGATGCAATAATAATTTTCTATTCCAATAATCCAGAGCCAAAAGTCCCTTTACAATGAGAAGCTTTCTCCTTTAAATAGGAAGGAGAGGCACCAAAACCCTAACCACTTTTTGAATGAGTGGCTAAGATTAAAAGATACAAATGTCTAATCAATGGTTGAGATGAGCTCAACAATATAATACATGGATCACACATAAAATATAACATAAGTGGACAAAGTCGCCCTAGGAGAGGGGAATCCCACCAAATCATGATGACAAGATATCATAAGAGGCTCATGGTGGGTCCAAGGGGTAATTTTATCCCTCCTTGGTCAATCCCCATGGCACAATAACCAATAAATAATCATGAATATACCAAATCTTGCCTCCAAGGTGAAGTCGTGGTCCTCAAAAGACCTCAAAAATCCACAGAAAGTGCCATAAGTGATGGATGCGGGCCCCGATGAAGCTGAAACTGCAGGAGGAGGTGTGGAAGGTCCCGATCTATCATCACTGATCATCCCATGCCATAACTTTGTCACCAACTCAGAGCCGAGACACAATAAACAGGGAGGCTCATCCAATACAGAGGCTATAGTGGGGAAAGGTCCTCCATGTCACTAGTCAAGTAGCAAATCAGGGTAATAATCTAAAAGGTAGGCCACGGATGGATGAAGACAATGAAATGATGGAGCCAACACTAGCAAGCCAGAGTATGGTGTAATGATCACCTCTATTCTCCCTAAGGAGGGTATGTACCAATGAGTATGAATAGTGAACTTCTAAGTCTGAGTAGGGACAATATAATATAAATAATAGGTCAACCAGGTCCATGTATCTATATGATCGCCAGATCATGACACTAAGTGCTAAGACATGCTATAAGAATAAATATAAAAGCAATCTAACCATAACACAATAATATACCTGCTGAGTCATATACCTGAATGCACATCAACCTGTACCATCATCTGTCCTCTGGAACTGCTGCTGTAACTCTGGGCACTACTGACTGCTCTGTACCAATGGTATAATGGCTATATCGGGCATCTCTCTGAGTGTCCTGAAACTCAGTCATGGCATGGGGAGTATAACCGCTGTCCACAATCTGATAGTGATCCAATATAGATGCGCATCTCAGCATCTCAAATGCAAAGGAACTGGCTGAATAGTGTACTGGAATGAGAAAAATAATGTATGGTATCCCGGCTACTATATATGTGATAACATGCTCCATGTACACCTCTTTCTGTAAGACACCATTCAGAAATATTGTCTTCACATCCATCTGATGAATGCTCCAACCCATCTCCGCAGCAATGGAGATCATTGATCTAATAGAGTAGTACTTATCCACTGGCTCAAATGTCTCATCATAATCTACTCCCTTTATCTGTGAGAAGCCTCGCGCCAAGAACCGAGCTTTATAATTCTCAATGCTACCATCCGCAGCATGCTTGATTTTGTAGAGCCACTTGGAAGTCACAACTGACTTCCCCTTTGGTCTTAGAACCACCACCCACACATCATTATTCATGATGGAACTGTACTCTTCCACCACGACATCTCTCCAAACCTGATGTGCAGCTGCCTCCTCAAAAGTAGAAGGCTTTGACTCACGAAGACTAGTCACAATAGCCATGTAGATGGAAAATCTCTCTGGTGCTCTACTCTCTCTGACCTCCCTCTTAGGTTTCCCTGTAGACTAGACTATGTAGCTTCCTTCAAAGTTTCTCTAAGCCATCTCAACTTTCTCTTCTTTGAAGTAGCTTCCTGTGGAGAGACTTCCTCCTGTACATCCTCACCTGACAACTGTCTGTTGTTGTAAATTGTAACTTCCGAAGATATTCCCTTGTATTTATTATTGTATTTTATTTGTACCTCCGACGGGTTTTTCCTCCATTCGGGGATGTCATTATTATGCTTAGTCATTGAGGTAAAATCCTCCATTGTAAGTCGGGGCAATAGATCCCCAAAAGGTCAAATGTAAATGTATTATTGAGTCTCCTAGAGAATTCGGCCCAGTTAGTTTTATTGAGGACGACCTAGTTAGTTAAAAGGTCACCCCAAAAGTAAAGTATAAAAAGAGAGCTAGGCTCTCATTTGGACACACACTCACTCACTCAAGTTCGCATTAGTGAGAGAGAGAAGACAAGTTCGCATTAGTGAGAGAGAAGACAAGTTCACATAGGAGAAAAGAGAGAGAGCTGCAAAAGACCATTTTGTTTTGGGGTTTTACATTTTGTGATATTGTATTGGTGACGATTCTATCTCTGAGGAAGTTGCGGGGTCTTCTCCTTTATGGTTTCCCCAAGGAAAATCTTTGTGTCTATTGTGTTATGTTGTGCTTGTCTTTCTTCCAGATAAGATCCTAGATAATATTGATTAAAAGTAAGAAATCTAACACTGTCTACTTGAAGAAGTAGCACCTAAGGTATGAGATCATGTAACTAGTGAAGCAGAACCAAGTGAATTTGAATCACATGAAAGTGAAACTGGTGAACCTATGACTCAAGAATCTGTACCTGGAGTACCTGTAGATTGTGATCCTGAATTTGAAGATCTCGTAAGTTGTGAACCAGTCACTCCTGATACCTGTCACCCTACACCCTGAACAACTGGACTCTGATATGTACTCACCTGTGATGCAAGAACTTGTTGCTCCCCCTACTCTGACTCTTAAGAGTTTCGAAAGGCTCACTCCTCCTCAAATCTCACCTTCTTCCTCACAACAACTCTCCTCTATGCTGGAAGTTATATGCGGAAAGCCTTGAAAGTCTCATCATATCCTACAAAGATGCCCTTGTCTACCATGGGCTCTAACTTTGTCCTCTTCTCTGAAGGGACATGTGAATATGTCAAGCAACCAAATATGCAGAAGTGGCCTATCTCAGGCTTCTTCCCGGTGAACATCTCCTCAAGAGTTTTACACCCCAAGGCTCGGTGTGGACTGAAGTTCTGAATGTATACAATAGTACTACATGGCTCGACCCAAAGAAAGAAAGGAAGACTCTAATCATGAAGCATTGCTTCGACTGCTCCCACTATGGCCCTATGTTAGATTGTGGTAACTTCGGGATGTCCTTCATGGTTCAGAATCCAGATGCCTTACATGGAGGTACATCAACTGCATAGGCATCATGATGGAGTAGAGGGTGGGGTACACTCTACTCAGTGGCATGAGTCCAGTGGGGGCTACATGCGGATCTTCCGGAGGGATTTGACCTTTGCATGCATGAGTTTTGCATGACCTGGCAGCATTCAGTGAATGCATGCAAAAGTGACCTTTTGCATGCACCGAGAATTAGGGTTTGGGAAAACCTAATTCATCGGTGAGATTATTTATAGAGGCAGGGGTTTCCCAGATGAGGTTACTCAGTTGCATTGTTGGAGAGAGATACTGCTAGAGTGAGGAGGGCGTAGCTGTCCATGTGGGGCGACTTTCTGAGAGAGAGAGGAGTTGCTGCAGGAGCTAGGAAGGTCAGATCTGAGCTAGATCAGTGACCTTCAGTTCCAGAGTTGCCAGACACCCATTACTGTGAGCTGAGAGAGCTCATCAGTGTGATTTCTGATTAGATTGGAGGAGGTCGAGTTCTCTTGGAGGAGGGCGCATTTCCCAAGGAGGGAGAAGCTCGTTGTGAGCTGGATTGACCGATTCAGAGTTTGAGACTTCCAGGATAGCCTTGCCTCAGCATTGGAGGAAGGTTAGGGACAATCAGAGCTCAAATCTGCTGAGATTCGGTCTGGTATGAGCATTTGACATCTGGAGGGAGGGTGCACTTGTGCATGCAGAGGAGGCCGAGTTCATCAGAGGGCTTCTTCAGTTTCAGAGCAGATCAAAGCAGTGAGATAGAGAGAGGGCAGATCAGTCAGAGGCATCTTCATATTACTCAGATCCAGTTTGACAGTTGGGACTTACTCATCTAGTGCATGCATCAGCTGCATGCATGCAAAGTAGAGTTTGTCCAGTTTTGGACCGATTGAGTTACCTGCTGAGGTAATCCTGTATTGTATTGTCTCTTTTATATATATGCTCTGGGCTCGAGAGAGAAGATAGCCCCACAGTTAGCTGGTTTGTCCCGAAAGGGTTCTAGGGTACATCTGTTGTTTATGTGTTTGATTGCATTTATATTTCAGTTGGTAAATGCAGATCTAGTTGTTTGAGTCTATATTTTTATGAGTATATACTGATATTGAGACTCATACCGCTTGAGATCTCAAGGTGATCCAGAGGGAGTAGTGATCTCTTGATCAAATATTTACACCCTATTCTTCCTTTCTGCAACTCCGTTCTGCTGTGGAGTGTATGGAACTGTTAACTACCTCTTGATGCCCTCCTGTATAAAAACGCGTCAAATGCATTGGAGGTATACTCACCCCCGTTGTCTGATCTGAGCACCGAAATCCTCTTCCCTGTCTGGTTCTCCACAAGAGCTTTGAACTCTTGGAACCTCTACAAGACTTCCTCTGATTTCTTGCTTCTTAGAAAGTAGATCCAGGTCTTCCTGGAGAAATCATCAATAAATGAAACATATCACTCATAACCTATTAATGAAGCAGATGACATCGAACCACATAAATGAGTGAATCAAATCAAGTACACCATCTGATTTGCTATCACTGCTTGAAAAAATATTCTTGGTGTACTTTACCAAAGCACACCCTCTACATACATCACTCTGCTTCATGCTGAACTCGGGAAATATTGTCACCATATCTCTCAACATCCTCAAAGCAAGATGATGCAAGTGAGCCATCCTCCTATGCAATAACTCACAAAGATCAAAACCACTGTTGCTGCTTGTACAGTGTTACCGGATGAACTAGCAGGGCTAGTGGCCAATGAACAAGTGTACGGAGCAAGTGACCTCTGTCACCTTAGTCACTCCTCCAAGCTACTTCGGAGAGTCGGAACCTCCAAGGGGGAGAGCCCTTAAATGATCTGCAAACACTTAAGACAACAGAAGCTATGTCTTCTAGAAGACCAAATTAAAGACAGTGCCTTAATCAATATGGTTTTGTGAATGAAGAAGACATACTATTACGTTTAGTGCATGTAGATGATAAGAATAATGTATGAGTTTATGCAACATAAATGGTATAAGGCATTCAATACCTTCCAAGCATATAAGAGATCATTCAACAAGGAACAACATCAACCATAGATCATCAAATGATAACAATAGCATGTGATGGGGTTATATACTTCCAATGTCAGGATTTTAAGGACTGATACAATTATAGAATAACGGTATGTCCACAGCCCTAACAACAATATTTAATTAGTTTAACAGCTGTATGACAGCCAACTAATAGCAATTGATAACAACAGAAATATAGCATGAGATAGGTGAAATAATGTGCACAATGTGTATTCAAACTCCAACCACTTTATATCATCAAATGTTGTGCAATAAATTCTAATTTTCAGGCTGTAAAAGTAGTAATTTCAGACCCTCTTTTATCAAATGTAACAACAGTAAGCCCTTCGAAGTGTAATAAATGCATTTCAAAACAACCACTGCAAATGATATCCTTTAACCACTTTTATGACAGCTCAATGCAACGAGTTTTCAGACTATAATTTCAAACCTCTTTTAACGTAATTGGGACAGCCTTTAAACAACAAGAAAGATGTAACCATTAACTAACTCTTGCGTGTGATTTTGTGTTAGGTGTAACACTGACCTTGGATGACTGTTACGTGTGGACAGTCTGCAATAATTGCAAATTTATGACAGCAGAGAAAAGCTCTGAAAAGAGGGAGCAGAGGGAAGGAGAAGAGAGGAGAGGGAACAGAAGAGAAGAAGAGAAGGGAAGAGGAAGAAGGAGAAGGGAAGAGGAAGAAGGAGAAGAGAGAGGAAGGGAAGAAAGAAGGGGGACAAAGATGGAGAAGGAAGGAAAGGAGAGAAGAGGAAAGAGGGCAGCGAAGGTAGAAGGGGAGGTTGTTAGGGTTTTTAGGGGAAAATGTAGGTCTGATTTTAGGTTTAGTTTTAGGATTTTTTATATTTTTAGGGGTTCCTAAAATTTCGGCATAGGGTTTTTAGGGCTTTAAATGGCAAGCCGAATTTGTAGGAGGTGTTACCGGGCAAATTAGCAGGGCTAATTCCTAGTAAACAAAAGTAAGATCAGTGACCCAATGTCACCTCGGTCACCGTTCTAACTTCTTCGGAAGTCGAAACCTCCAGGAAGAAGTATCCTTATGGAATCCTGTAAGACACTAGAACAACCAACCAACTATATTCTATGCAATCTTATAGTTAGACCAGTGCCTAAATGGAGTCAATAATATTATGATCGATGCTACTGAGTGCAAAAGATATGATCAAGATTCAAGACCAATAATCCACTTAAGACCATCCAATGAAATGTATAAGCGCGTACACATGTAAAATAATCAATATTGGATCAAAGACTATATTGATAACACACTAGTCAAATATACAATGTAGAAATGGTTGTCCAAGTAAGCATATAGCATGAGAATTTGTAACTAATTATGACTATTTAACTAATGAAATGTAAGAGTGCTATTGACAAGTTCAACATCATTCATTAGTTAAGAATATGTAAGCAAAAATCACCCATCAACATGTATTTTGAACCAATGCAAGAACGTAACAGTTTCAATCAGTAGCTTTCAAGGTCACTTGCAATCAGTTATTAGTTTTCACGAAGGTAAATCAGGCTCGAATGATATGGCAGTATGTCTGATAAGTGAGAAAGTAAGTGTCTAAAACCACCAATCAGGATATGTAACGCATATATCAGCGCCAAATGTATGTCAAATAAATAGTATTTATACTAACACTAACCTAACCAATCCAGAACAATACTACAATGTGTGTTACCTGCTGCAAATAGAGTTCTGGGTTATGTTTACACAGTAAAAATACACAGGAAAATGTCTCAAATATGTGCAAGGATCAGACCTTGTAATCCTACATATAAAATCACTCCAAACTACCTCTGAAATGCTCACAAATAACTAAATGTATGATTAACTTGCCCTTTGATTTGTGTTGTGTAGGTGGGGAGAAAGATATGGCACACAAGGTCTGCAATTTAAAATTGCAGGCCTGTGTAAGATGGAAGAAAAGGCTCAGATGGGGTGAGGGATGGCTTAGGTATGGGAAGGGAGCTCGGGTGGATAATGGAAGGAGAGCAGAGAAGGCTGGCCGGAGGTGGGAATAGGACAGAAGGCCCGAAGTTTTAGCAGGGGTGGAGCAGCAGGTTCGGTGGTGAAGAAAAGGGGCCACGAATTGACCAGATGAGGAGCCCGAAGGTCTGGAAGGATGGAAAAGGGGAGGCCGAGTAGCTGGTTAAGGAGAGCGAGGGTATTGGCAGGAGAAGGAGGGAAATCGGTGGGCTTTATAGATGACTGCAGTTAGGGTTTTTCCAGTAGAACTTTGAAAACAGACCTTAAAAGATTAGGTTTCAGCACTTGGAAATCAACCATTAATTACAAAAAACAAAAATTTAACCTAATGCAAATAATATTTACAATAAACAACTCAGAAATACTTATAACACAAAGACTAACTAGGGTTAGAATAATATTTACAAATCTACAAATCTCAGAAATTTAACTTTGAAAAGTAGATGAACAACTAGGGTTTAGTATGATAAATCAACCTAACCTAGGGTTTTCAAGAGGAACAACCTCTAAGGTTAGTTGTGAGAAATTTGGCTAAGACAAATCTAGGAGACCTAAAGCTCAAGCCTTCTTAGCTAGGGCAACAAAATACTGAAATTTGACTAGCCTAGGGCAAAAATGCAGCATTACAACCACCATTCAAACCTTAGACAAGCATGGTTTCAACATTTAGCAAAAAGACATCAAGAGAGAAAACTTAGATAAATTTTTGTGCATGTGTCAAGGAAACAACTCTTAGCAATCACCCAAGCAAAGTGCAAGAAACAAAGATGCTCCAAAGATAAATCTCCAAACTAGAGCTATTCATCCTCAAGGAAGTGTGCACCTCTCCAAAATGCCCAAGGAGGTCGAAATCAAAAAATTAGATTTTATCCCATGTGTTGTTATGTTTTGACGTGAGAAGGTAAATTTATACCCTTCTCACACTCACTTTACACAAAATAAGGTCAATTTAATATTTAAAAATGTCAACTTAAAAATATAACAAAAATAATATAAAATAATCAAATTAGTGGGTGAATTGGGACTTTTGCCCCAAAATTCACCCCTGTATGTCAAAAATGACTGAAATGGCCACATCGGAGTGAACTGAAGGCTGAGATGCGGAGGGGGGGTCGTCATACCCCTACTAACCCCATAAGATAGTGAAAAGCCCTCAATGCCCCCCCTCAAAGCAAGCATTCTACAGCCCAAGAGAGATGACGTCATCCTCTATGGAAGCCAAGGAGAGTAGGCGTTGGAGTTCTGGATCATTAGGAGGGTGCAGGAGATGACATGAGGCTATGGTATGAGCCCCAGTGCTGAAGAAAAGCATGCCACCAGTGCAAAAGTGATGGGGGAGTAATGTGGTCCAATGACCCATCCCTGAGGGCCCCAGACACCAACCTCAGGGCTTTAAGCCCTTTTGTGAGGCAGTCAACAGTGCCATTAAGCCATAGTACCCCAGGGAGGGAGCCAAAGGATCAGGCCATGACCCCACCTACGAAAAGTGGCTGTGTCGCACCCTCCAAGTGAAAAAATATGCCCTCTCCTTGGGGTACATCTGAAATATGTGTTGGTACTGGTACCACGTAACACTAGCTCCCGTTATCACATTTATAGTAGTTGGCCTACCATATCTTCTGATCAGATTCCAGTCCTTTTTCTCAGCTAGTCCTTTACATTGAGATGCTTGAGATCGGCATCAGATGAGCATTCATTTCAGGATCACTTATATTTTCAGAGCAACCCATGAGCAGACAACACAACTTTATGCCATGATTGAGTCTCGGGAAACTCAGATTTGATGACCGATGTAGCCATTTTTTCCATATAGAGTAGTATAGGTATATGACAGATGATAGTTCATATGGTTTGTACAAGTATATGACCCAGCAGGTATATTGATGTGTATTGGTTTTATATTGCTTTTTGGTCATGTTGGTAGCATGTTGTAGCATTTAGTGGTCATGATCTCCCGATATATCTATATATTATGTACATGGTTGTTATATTATATCTATATGGTCTAGCTTGCTCAGAATTATGAAGTTCTTGTTTATACTCATTGGTTTCACCTTCCTTACGAGAATGGAAGTGATCATTGCCACCATTATATGGCTTGCTAGTTTGACAACATCTTTCACTTTCCCCATCCATTCGTCACCTTCCAGTTTTAGTTTTACCTTGACTTACACCTTAGCCTGTGCTATGGAGGACTTCCCCACTCTAGCCTCTTTGTTGGATAGCATCCTTGTTTAGTTGTGTCTCGCCTCTGAGTTGCCTAAGTTGTGTTGGCTAAAACCTGAAGTAGATAGTACTACCATCATTACATGTATGTGGAAATTATTGTATATCTTATGAAATCCCATTGAAATGAAATTCAAAGCTGTGTTTCTAAGCACAATGTAAGAAGGGCTATGAAATGAATGAAATGTAAAGTCCCCAAAGAAGGGATATCAAAGTCCTAATAAAAGCAAGGGTTAAATGTATGTCAAATCTAAAGGCTACTGGCCATGGAAATAAATTGAAATGAAATAAAAGGCTTAATAAAAGCAGTGGTTAAATGTATGCTAAATCCAAAGACTGTTGACCTTGGAAATTGAATGTAATGATTAATTCCTTGCGGAGCGGAGCGTACGGGTTGGGATGTGAGATGCAAGACTTCCCTTGACTTACACCTTAGCCTGTGCTATGGAGGACTTCCCCACTCTAGCATCTTTGTTGGATAGCATCCCTGTTTAGTTGTGTCTTGGCTCTGAGTTGCCTAAGTTGTGTTGGCTAAAACCTAAAGCAGATAGTACTACCATCATTACATGTATGTGGAAATTATTGTATATCTTATGAAAGTCCATTGAAATGAATTTCAAAGTTGTGTTTCTAATTCTAAGCACAATGTAAGAAGGGCTATGAAATGAATGAAATGTAAAGTCCCCAAAGAACGGATATCAAAGGCCTAATAAAAGCAGTGGTTAAATGTATGCCAAATCTAAAGGCTACTGGCCATGGAAATAAATTGAAATGAAATAAAACGCTTAATAAAAACAATGGTTAAATGTATGCTAAATCCAAAGACTGTTGGCCTTGGAAATTGAATGTAATGATTAATTATTCACAGAGCCTATGGGTTGAGATGTGAGATGGAGTAAGGGACAATTAATTCTTAGTGTCCCCTAGAGTCTCAAGTTACGGTTTGCCGGGAACCTAGTCATGGCGGCTCTAGAAAAGATCCTCACGGAGCCGAGTCAGCTTGGATGTGAGTCGTAGACATCTTCCAAGGTTGAATAAACACTTCCCAAACAGCTTATTCCATTTGTGATATACTGCCATCCCCTCTGTTATCTTTATCCAACATATGCTTGAGTGTGTATCCATTTTCCTACATCCAAAGTATCACAGTGATGAGTTAGTACAGTCATCCCTTATCCTAGCCTTGTATTTGTCCACCTTCACCCATTACTAGCAAATTGATCACAACCATGAAGTGAGTATATCCTTGAGGTTCTATTCTAAGCTATTCTAAGCTATTAAACCGCCAGTGAAATGCTACTTTATGTTTAGAGTCTTGCTATTTGAATGACTAACGAAGCATGTCTTATCCAATTACACTTGCAACATCTTGAGGTTTTCGCATGGGTGATATTATTGGTCATTTTGACTTGGTCAAACCCAGTTTGACCAAGTCAACCACAGGACATGAGATGAGTTAGACCAGTGATGTTAGAGATTGATGATATATGGTCTTTCATTGCCCACCAGATGGTTCCATGCAGCAGTTACAGGTTTCAGATGATCATTTGTGATATTTTCATGATTTTGATCATTTACAAATTATTATTTTTTATCTGTCTAGATATGGTCATGATTATATATGATTATACAGTTATCCATATGGCGTATGAGTATGCATATCCAGTGCATTTGGACCCTATGAGTCTATTGGGATACTCGGTTTGCACTTTCGGGCATTTTCAGTTGAGATATTTTTCAATTTATCACTTCAATGCAGATTTAGCATTAAAAATGGCATGGCAGAGCGGTTTGACTTTTTATTTGGTTCACCTAGGGCACTACAGAGGGAGTATGGGGTCCAACCACTTGTTTTTACCATATTTCCATACTCCCAAACATTTTGGTGCAATCAGATTTGGCCCCGGGTGACCAGGCAGTGAGCTACATGCATTTTTATCTTTCATGGGTGATTTGTAGAGGAATAAAAAATGGTAAAATGGCTACAGAGGAATTCGATTTGGGCTACTGAGGCAAGGAAATGGCATGAGGTTGGTTTATATGATATGTGTGATGCTTCCCACACCTTTCAAAACAGGTTACAGCATCCAGTGGGGCCCACACACTCTATGGGCTTATTTTTATGATTTTATTATGTCTTTGTGGGGGCACGATTTGGCCATGTGGTCACAGTATTGTACTTTCATGATATTATTTCATGTTATTGTGCCATGGGGACACACTAGAGAAGGATGAGTACACCTCCTTGACCCACCATGAGCTTGTGTCATGTTTCCTAGTCACTTTTATGTAGGACGTCCCCCCTAGGGCAACTTAGCTAGTGCGCCCCCTCTATTTTTGAGTTGATCCATGTACTTTATACTTGGGCTCATCTTAGCCATTGATTATGACTTATGTATCTTTTGATCTCAACCACTCATTATAAAGGTAGTTAGGGTTTTGGTCTCTCCCATTGCTATTTATATGAGAGACCCCCCTCATTGTAAAGGGACTTTTGGCTCTTGGCTACTGGAATAAAATATATTTTTGCAAACTCTTGTGATCTGGTTCTAGGTGTTGGATATGTCAATTGAGACTGTTCTTCCATTGCATTGAGGATCTTGGTGATTATTTTGCACATCTATAATTCCACGTTTACTTGCAAGTGAAGAAGTCGAATTGGAGGAGGGCCGCACTGGCTGAGGAGACACTCCTTGTCTCTCTCTCTCTTCTTTTCATTTGGTTCAGGGAGTATCATTGTCTTCGTACCTTTTATTCTCTGTTATCATTTTTGTCATTTGCATTTACCTTCATTGTTGCTTGCTGATTGAATTTGTTTCCTTGGTTTCGCAGGAAGAGAGGAGCGCATCAATGGAATTGGGCAAAATCGTAGGGGCAAGATAAAGCATCAAATCTTCACTTGATCTTTGTAGGAACAATCCTTGACATACTAGCATCAATTTCCATGACACAGGTATGCTTGCAAGGTATGTAATTTATTCTTTTAACTTACCCATCTCTCATTCATCTTCAAACCCTAACTCAAAATCATTCGAAAAATTCTTTGGGTTTTATTTCTTGGTTTATTGGCAAACTATTTCTAGGTTTTTATTTTATGGCCTATCCCTAGGTGGGTTCTCAAGGGCATCATGCTCCGAGGACTCCATCTGCCCCTTTACCCTAGGCACTGGTCTTTAACCCTTGCGCCCTCCTTGGTTAGCTTGTTTTCCAAGTTGTATAACCCTTACGTTTCGAGCTTGTGTAATTTAATATTGTCAGATCTTTCTTTCAAGTTGTGCTAGAAAGCCAAACCCTTCAGATTTACTCCTTGGGACATTTTTTCCTGTTTTAAGGACACATTTCCCAAGGCAGTTATTTTTTATCATTTATCCTAGCACTTGAATCCTGGAATCATTCTTAATCATCAAGTCACTGTGTTTAAGCACTCACAATCTATTCTTATTTTTCCTAAGCCTCCAAAGTGACCTTGTTTCCTTAAATCTAGGGTTCACCACCCCTCACCTTATCTACCCTATTGTTATAGCTTGATTTGGTGATTGGGTTAGATCTCTCCTATCAGGAGTAGATCAGGGTCTCCCCCTTTACTATTTGTGGCTTTGATAGTGCCTCGATTGGTGTGACAACCAATCCATCTTAGGGATCGAGGCCCTCTCGTGTCACCTCTTTGGTTGCCCGTCCCCTCTGCCGTGCTGAATAGGATCACCCATTGGGGAAACTACGAGTTGTGATAACATTTCGGCGCCGTTGCCGGGGAGGTAGAGGCTTATCTTCGGTGTCTGTGAGTGTCCGTGCGTTATCTTATATCTTATCGCATCTGGTATTTTTGATTGGTGATTGTAATTTTCATTTCTTAATTATTCCAATCACCATTTTAATTCACTCATCTCACCTCTCCTACGACATTTACCTTTTTGGTGAATTACTTGTGTGGTTCACCTGGCAACTCCACCCCGCGACTCTACTGAAGACCGAAGCCAACATATAAATCTTAAGTGCCTTAATCACTCCTTATCTTGAAGATTCTGATCTTGAAACTAATATGACTATCAAAATGATGACTCAAATGATTATGCTAATGCAAAGTCTCTATGGAATAATGCTAAGTCAACAAGAGGAAAACAGGAGGCGTGATGAATACCTTCCTAAATTATCTAAAAATGTTTATACTAATGATGGTCCTCAATCTAAACCTATAAGAAAATCCTCAGATAATCAAGTAGTGACAAGATCTTCATCGAAAGGTAGTCTGAAAGCTCATGATAATAACAAGCCTCTTGTAAAGGAAAGTTCTCCCGTTCAAAGACAAGCTATTCGTAAATCAAATGATAAAATTCCAACTCAATCTTTAGACTCCCCTCCCAAGGGTATTTTAATCAATACTGATCAATCTCGAAAGACAATGCCTCGAGCCATGAAGGAAGCAATTAATCCTAATCCGATTAAGTCTCAAACTAGGGAAGTAATACAGAGAAAACAAGTCTGTCTACCTAGCCAAGAAATTTCTCCCATAGTGCATCAAAATCAAGAAAATTTGAACACAAATATCTTGGGAAAGCTATCAGGGTCATCAATTATGGTTTCTTTGAAAGAGCTAGTGGCTATTCCTTATTTCAAAGCACAGATTATTAATTTTTTAGGATTAAAAACAAGTGCTAAGGATATGGAAAACCCGTGTAATTTGAAGGTTGATTTAAATAGTTTTTTCTCCAAGCCTAATATTCCTATGCCTCTTGATGAACTCCTAAAGATTCCTTCACTTTTCAACCAAGCTACAGAATTCTTGGGTATTAAACCCAAGACTAAAACTCCAAAGCAATTGACTACGGAGGAAGACCCTCCTGTCATGATTCAAAGTGTAACAGACAACGTTAGTGGTCATCCTCCCTTTTATTAAGCTTTGGAAATAAACCGGTTGATTATGCACAATTGCATGTTAGATTCAGGAGCAGAAGTTACATCATGCCACTTAGAGTAATGGAACAATTACAGCTAAAGCCATCTCGACAGTTTAAAAATGTATGTGGGATGGACTCTAGACCAGTGACATCTAAGGGAGTAATTGAGAATCTGAAAATGAAATTAGCAGCATATCCAGAGATTGAAATAAGCATGAATGTTTTGGTTCTAGATATACCCGATATTTGGGGGATGTTGTTATCAAGAGAACGGGCTGCTAATCTAGGAGGGAGTATCCAAATGGATCTGTCATATGCAAACATCCCAATTCGAGGAAATGCCTACTTTAAGCTCTTAAATGAAAAGCCTATGTCTGAACATGTGGAAACTCTTGACCATCTTTTTGAAGAAGCTATGCGCCCCTCAGATGAGGTCAGAAATTATATGGTTTTGGCAAATTACTGGGAAGAAATTCGACAACATCCTTTTCCTCCTAGTCAAATCTGGAACATGCATTTTGATGGGGCCAAATCTCGACATGGTGCAGGTGCTGGAGTAGTTCTAACCTCTCTAACCTCTCCTTCTGGAGAAGAGAAAATATAATCTTTCCGCCTTGAATTTGACTTCACTAACAACGTAGTTGAGTACGAAGCTTTACTTTTAGGATTACAGGTTGCCCGAGATCAAAAGATTAAGTGTTTAAGCGTTATAGGGGATTCAAATCTAATTGTGTCTCAAGTTAAAAATCAATTTGCAGCTAAGAACAATCGACTTCGAGACTCTCGGAATGCAATGTGGGATGCCATTGAGATGTTTGATGCCTTTTCAATTAAAGTTGTCCCAAGAGAAGAAAACGGTCTGGTTGATGCATTATCAGTAACAACATGTACTTTTGAAGTCCTGGATCATCTTAAGAAGAAAGATTGCAAAGTTGAAGTTTTGTTCAGACCATCTGTCCCTGATAACCAAGACCATTGGAAATTTTTTGATAACGATGCCTGTTACCGGTAAAATTAGCAAGGCTAATTACCAGTAAGCAAAACTAAGAATAGTGACCCAATGTCACTTCGGTCACTGTTCTAACTTCTTCAGAAGTCGAAACCTCCAAGGAGAAGTATCCTTATGGATCCCTGTAAAGACTATTTTCTATGCAATCTTATGGTTAGACCAGTGCCTAAATGGAGTCAATAGTACTGTGATCAACGTCAGTGGGTGCAAGAGATATGATCAAAATCAATCACCCACTTAGATCATTCAATGAAATGTATAAAACGTGTACACATGTAAAGTAACAATCAATATTGGATCAAAAGACTATATTGCCAACACATTAACGAATCAACCATTTACCAAATATGCCTTAAGTGTTAGTTGTCAATGTCATTCATTAATCAGATATGAGACAATTCATAACACTTAAAAAGATTATAACTATCAACCAATAATGTACTGAAACGTAGTCTTCGGAGTTATTTCACTTGGTAAGATCAAAGCATTTAAGTGAAAGTGATGGGTATTATTTAGTATTCAAAAGATAACATACAACCTAGTGCAAGAGAGTATTAATATAACAATGAGATATTAGTTTTATTCATCAAATAGACTCACAGCTATATGTTATTGGCAAGGTGTCAAATCAGGTTCAGTATTAGATTTAGCAATCAATCGTCAACCGTGTAAGAGGATATCACCAACAACTAGCATTTACCAACCTCATATTAACATCTTCAAAAAATGAATGTATTTCCAATACAATACTTAGACCTATGTGTAAGGTTTCAGTGCAGCAGAGATTACACATGAAAAAAGTATAATAAAATCAGACCTCAGTTCAGAGCATAAAATTGGCCAGAAGAAGGAGTCTTAAACCAGAGAAAAATAACTCAGAATTTGCTAAATGAAATATTAATTTAACTCTGATTTTTTCTTTTGTTTTTTGAGTGAATATTGAAGGTGTTGGGGTATAACACACAGGGTCTGCAGTCTTTGATTGCAGACCTGTGTATAGGTGTTATAGTGGATTGGAATGGGGCAGCAAAGTGGATATGGAAGGGTACTGCAGGTTCGAGGTTTTGCTAGAAGAACCAACGAGGAAGGAGAATGGAACGGTGAAGGATAGAAGGAAATAGGAGAGAATGAGAGGGAGAGATAAGGGATGGTAATGGGAGATAAAAGGGCAACGAAACTCAAAAAACCAGACTTGGTTTTAGGTTTAAAATTAGTTTTTTAAAGTAATTAAAAAAGCACAAATAACTCAGAAATTTAGGGTTTTAATGCTTAAAGTTGACAATTAACTCAAAAATCACAGAAATAAAATTAATCTAACATAATATGTACATTTGCAAAACTCAGAAATTAGGGTTTTTTAGAGAGTTTTTGATAATTTTGGGATTTTTAGGTCTCCTAAAATTTCTCCCTAGGGTTTTTAGGGACAAATAGGGCAGGCCGAAATTATAGGAGGAAGGGACGAAATTTTAGGGAGGCGAAAAAATGCAAAAAAAAATAAATTTTAAATTTTTAGGGTTTTTATCATAAAATTGCAGACCTAATTCTAACCCTAATTCCACCATGAAAATGCAAAATTTTAACCCTAAATAATAATTACAAATGTACAAAACTCAGATTTTAGGTTAAAAAGTAGTTGAACAGCCTAGGGTTTCAAGAGAAAACTAGCCACCCAACCCTAGGGCATCAATGAGAGGAGCAACCCTCCTTGAGATGGTACTTGGCAAGCTTGGAAACTAGCGCTAACCTCAACAATCTCTAGGATTCGTTAAGGGAACCTAGCTTTAGCAAGACTTGAAGACCTAAAGCTCAAACTTGAATGCAATGGTGACCAAAGACGAAAATGAAATGCTAATCAAGACAAAATGAAGCAACAATGGCTTCCACTCAACCCTAACAAGCATCACTTTCATACAATTTAATAGAGAGACGTCAAACAAAAAAATATGGATACCTCTATGTGCATGTGTTAAGCAAACAACTCTAGCCTCGCCTTAGCAATGGCATGAACAATAGAAAAACTTCCAAGAAATGCTTCAAACTTGCAAAATAACCTTCCTGAAGGATTGTGTATCCTTTCAAAGAGCCCTAGTTAGGGCAAATAGCAGACATAATGATCTTATCCCAAAAGTTGATGTCTCAAAATGAAGTGAGAAGATTAAATTCAGACACTCATTTTACACAAAATAAGGTGAATTTAATATTTAAAAATGTCAACTTAAAAATATAACAAAAATAATACAAAATAATCTAAAGATGGCCTATAGTAGGCCACCTGGGGTATTTCCCCCCCTAGGTGCAAAAATATGCTAAACAAGGCCAATTTTGACGAAACTGAAGGCTACTGTGCAGGGGGGGGGTCGTCATGCCCCAACTAACCCCAACAGTGATGAAAACCCTCAATGCCCCCCCTTTTAGCAAGCAAACAGTCTTCCCAGGAGGATGACGTCATCCTCTAAAGGAGGGCCCAGAGGGAGGGCACTGTTGTACTGGAGGATCAGGAGGGTGTTGGAGGTACTCTGAAAGATAAGAGCGTGTCTCAGTGCTGAAACAACTGTTGCTGGAGTGTTGAAACAGGGTCGGGGTCATGTGACCCAGTGATCCACCCCTGGAAGCCCCGGACAGCAACTTCAAGGTTTCAAACCCTTTCGTGAGGCAGTCAATGATGCCATTAAGCCATAGCACTTCCAAAGGAGAAACCAGATGGTCTGGCCATGCCCCTACCTCAGAATGAGCTGGCTAAACACCCCTCCTGGTCAGAAAAAAGACACCCTCTCCTTGGGGCACCTTTGCAGGTACGCTGGTGCTGGTACCATCGTAATAATGCCCAAATTATCTCATTCTTGCATTATGTAGACAATTTTCAAAATTGCACTATTGACTTGGATGATAAAATAAAGGATTTGTCTGTGCAAGATATTGACATTATGAAATTATCAATTCCTTTAGAGAAAAACTTCAACATACATGATGAGTATAAAGGAAGGACATCTAAACCTATAGATGAAGTTATAGAGATTAACATAGGATCTCCAGTTGTACTCCTAAAATGATTAAGATTGGGAAGAATGCCTCCCCAAAAGAGAGAAAAGCCATTGAAAGTCTGATTAGAGAATATAAGAATGTTTTTGCTTGGACATATGATGATCTCAAAATTTTTGATCCTGCTATCATTGTACATACAATTCCTTTAAAAGAAGGGGCAAAACCTTATCGACAAAAGTTGCGAAATATAAATCCTAAGTTAGCCCCCTTGGTCAAAAAAGAACTCGAGAAAATGTTAGCAACTGGAATCATACGACCAGTTCGACATACTACTTGGGTATCAAATCCAATAATTGTGAGGAAGAAAAGTGGAGAAATACGGATATGCATAGATTTTATAAATTTGAATCAAGCCTCTTTAAAAGATAACTACCATTTGCCAAATATGGAAAACTTATTGCAAAGTGTCACAGGGGCTGGAATGATGTCAATGTTGGATGGATTTTCAGGATATAATCAAGTGCGTATTAAACAAGAAGATAGAGAGAAAACAACTTTCACAAACCCTTGGGAAACCTATGAGTATATAAGGATGCCTTTCAGGCTGTTAAATGTTGGGTCAACTTTTCAAAGAGCCATGGATCAAGCATTTAGTGACCTCATTGGGACAATCGTTGCTATCTCTCAAGATGACCTTACGATGTTCTCAAAAGAACGGGATGATCATGTAAAACATTTGAGGAAAATTTTCGATTGATGTAGGAAGTTTGGTATATCTTTAAATCCGAAAAAGTCCACTTTTGGAATAGACGAAGGGAAACTTTTGAGACATATTGTATCAAAGGAGGGAATTTGAATCGACCCTGAACGTGTCCAACCTATTAATGCCATCCCTCCACCTCATAATGTTGCCTCCCTTCAGTCTTTCTTTGGAAAAATAAACTTTGTCCGAAGATTTATTCCAAACCTAGCAAAGTTAGTGTTATCACATCTATGTTAGTTGGAGCTACCATACTGCAGACTGTGCGGCCGAGGACCGCACAGTACCTTTTTTTTCCAGATCGGAGATCAGCGGCCTTCAGATGAGGCATTTTTGTTCAGATTGCCCCTAGCAGACATATCAGAGGGGACAGACAGTTGGACAGTGTCACACACATTGTCACTTACCATCTACCATAGGGTAACCTTTCCCTTGCCAGGCTTTGACATAAGCCCATTCGAGACAGTTGCCTAGTCTTGTTCTGATCATGACTATCACAGTACATTGTTGGTTTATTATGATTGCCCGGATTTAGCAGAGATCCAGCTCAGAGATAGCTTCAGTAGCAGCAGGTATTATGTTTGATGATTATTGTTCATGTTGTAGATTAGATTTCTTTATACTTGTTAGTACACTAACTTTGCATGAGATGATATATTTGGTGATCTAGCTATTGTATGATGTGATTGGACCCTTAATGGTGTCAGTCCACCTCTCCTATTAGACTTATGTATATGTATGCTGAGTGATGTCCCCTACACTTGGCATAGACTTGATCACTTAGTCCCTCTCGGTAGCTGACTTTAGCTCCATTATCACTTTCCCCATCCATCCGACTCATCCCTAACACTTGTTCCCCAACCTGGATTCTGATTTGTGATCCCAAGGACCCCTTTCCCCATTGATCTCTGAGTTTGCCATGACTCCCTATTTATTGTGCCTCCGCTCTTTAATGTGTGAGATACACGGTTAGACCTAGGATTTGCTCCTGTCGGTTGCCCCCAATGTTGCAATGCAGTTAGGATTGTGTAGCCTCACCGGGTGTTCCCCATTGGTCATCGAAGCATGTATTGCTCACCCCCATTACCTTTGTAGTATGAGCACCATGTTTATATCTTTTGAGATATGTATGTAGCCCAAGAGGGCCTTGATGTAAATGAAGAAATGAAGAAATGTAAATCAGGCTAAAAGGGCCATTTTGTTGTAAATGTAAAATCTAGCCAAAAAGGGGCTAAGTATGAAACTCATTGTAAAATTCATGCAATGTGTTTATGAACACACATGGATTCAGGTCAGCCATACACGTCAGCATTTGTAGTGGTTATTCCTCACCTAGTCCCGTGGGGCAAGGAGGTGAGAGGGAGCAAGGGACAAGCTCAAGATTGTCCCCTAGAGTCTCAAGTTACGGTTTGCCGGACACCCAGTTTGGAGGCTCTAGAAAAGAACCTCACGGAGTCTTCGGATACGGATGTGAGTTGTGAGATACTTGTTAGATGGTGGTGGTTTCCCTGCACTATACCCATTTGTGAGGCACCGGCTTTCTCCGTGTTCTATAATGGCATACTTACCTCAGTGGACCCCGCTTTCCCGAGTTGTCCAAAGGGTCACATGATCTTCATCCTTGTCTTCCTGTGTCCTTTGCCTTGTTGTCCGCATCACCTAAAGTCAGCAAAGTGGTCAATTCTATAGATGTGCATAGCATTTTAGTCTTTTGGAGGTGGTGAGCCCACTTCATCGGGGCCTTGTATTATCTGAGGATTTAATGTATTTTTGATCACCATGTTATCATTATATTGCTTAGTAATGTACTAACTTGTATAATTGAGCCTTGTCACTTCATGCTTGCATACAGGTATTCAGCTAGCACTATTGTTGACCAGATTTGACTTGGTCAAACTGAGTTGACTAGACCAAAAATGGGCTCGAAAAAATGTTGCGATCGGAATTTCAATTTCGATCAATTATTATCCACAGGGATATCCCATATGAGCATGCAAGTGTTGGAATTTCAAAATACTGAAGCGTTTGAGAAATTTTTAATTATTGTTGGTCAACTTTGACCTGTTTTAATTAAAAATTATGGATGCTGGGCAAATAATGCCAAAGTGATGGATTGGAGTCGTTCGAGTGGTCATCCCTACTACTTTTGGGGTCCACGATCACATTGTAGCAGACGGTTCAGCAATCTGGGAAATAAAAGTGGGTCAAAAGCCCAATTTTCAGCTTCAGCCATATAAACTAGCAAAAATTACATGGAAAATCAAAATTTGACTAAGGCAACTATAGGCAAATGGCAAAATCAATGGTTAGCAAAGGTAAAGGTAATTTCTAAAGGTAAAATGGTAAGGTTTGATACATTATTGGCACATTGTGGGGCCCTCTCCATGGCAGCTCATCACTTGAGGTCGAATTGGCCCATAGGGGCGTTTTTTCTCCTTAGGGGGAATTCAATTTTGTTTGGTATGGGCATGTGGGCCCTTATTGTATGATGTTGTGGGGATAAAACCCCATATAGACACCCCCCAACTTGTTGTATTGTGGTATGGACCCCACATGGGTCCCCTCTTCTCCACATGTGCGCTTCTCTTGGGGCAATTCGCACCCCCCTTCATAGAGACATCTCCACCATTCGATCTGTGGATTGGGGAGATGATCTCAACCCTCCATGTTGGGGGGAAACCTATTTTGGTTTTGAGCCATCTCTATAAGAGAATGGACTCTCTCCATTGTACTTCTTGACATTTTTCAGATTTGTTATTGAGCTCTTGAGAGACATTTCTTCACCCTCTTGTGCATATGTGTTGTGAAGTGTTTTGATGTGGATTATTGGCGTATTGTTGGAGTATTGTTGAGTGATAGTGAGCTATTTCCATCTCTTTTCTTGTCCAAGCTAACTTGCAGGTGAAATCGACCACTAGAGGGAGGTGCAGCCATTGAGCCAGCAGCTCCACGTTGGGTTTTCTCTCCGGGTTTCTGCAAAAGGGAAGTAAAACTTATGTTATTATCTTGCTTTCCTTTATTATTTGTCGTTATTTGCTTGTATTTCCTTGCTATTTGCCTCAGTTACTGATTTGTGTCTCTCTTTGGCAGGTACAAGGGCGCACTTGGACAACTAGCTGCTCCAAAACGCATAAGGGAAAGGCATTGTTGCTCAACATTTGGCATCCAGCATTCGTTTCTTCATCAAACTCTTCACCTCCTTTGTTTCAGGTAGGCAATCACTGTTGATCTCTCTTGTTCTCATTTCTCTTGTAAATGTTAAGCTGCAAAAACATAATAAAACCCCCAAAAATCAATATCCTAACTTTCAACCGTTAAAACTCTTAGTTCTTTAAAACTCGCTAATGAAATATCATCAAATAACCACATCTAAAATTTCATTGCATTTCGACTCCATATGCCCATAGAACCAGGCACTAGTCCATCACCGATTTCGCCCTCCCTGGGCAAAACTGCCAATCACGCCTTTGGGTCTATTTCTGGGTTCTGGGTACTTGATAATCGGTTTTATAACATCTTTTTACGTTGGAATATCAAGTATCGTTGGCTGAAAGTGAGTTTAAACACCTACTTTTCACTGCCCTAGGTCTATTTGTCCACTGTTTAACCCATTCCCCTAGGGCTGCTCACTTCACTTCTTGCTGGTCCATTTTTCCTATTCTAAATCAGTCAAGTAATCACTCTATAATTACTAGAAGACGTGTTTAAATTGCTTGATTTGTTTCTGCCATGCTTGAGTACTCACCATATGCTTCATTCCCCCATAGGCAGAATTTTCAACCACTCTTCTAGTCATTCTCCATTTTCTGATTTAGTTTCCAGCCTTAAGATCTTCCACTTATTCATCATTATACTTTCTCATCGGATCTGATTTCATCTCTCATAGACTACCTTCTCATTTCAGGATCCCGATTCTACTAGGCTGGAAGAAATCTCACCTTTAGTCATCCATCATGTTTATTGTTTTGATTATCTTTTGGGTTTAGGGTGTCTGATCGCTGAGTCTCAACCTTCACTGGTTGAGTGGGTCTCCCCCTTGACTAGGTTTTGAGCCTTGTTTAAAGTGACTGTAGCCTTGTCCGGTGTGACTTCGGTCCCTTGGACAGAGGACCTGGCTACTGTGGCTTACACCTTCCTAGTTGTCCCTTCTACCGTCCCTATTGGGATACCTACCACACACAGCTAGAGATAGTGTGATAACAGTTACCTAAGCCTCTAAATGCTATCTTAAAGAAGGATTTAAAATTTGTTTCGGACAAAGCCTGTGATTTATCTTTTGCTAAACTAAAGAAAGCTATCTCAACTGCACTTGTCCTAGCATGCCTCGACTACAGTAAGGAATTCCTGATCTATTAATATGCATCTAAGGATACCATTGTTGGAGTGTTGTTGCAAAAAAACAATGAAAATCATGAGCAACCAATAACCTTCATGAGTAAAAATTTGCGAGATGCTGAGTTAAAATATACCACTACTGAAAAACAAGCTTATGCTTTGGTTAAAGCCCTTAAACATTTTAGAACTTATATTGGATACTCTAAGATTAAAGCGTATGTACCATATCAAGCAGTTAAAGATGTATTGTCACAAGCCGATGCCATAGGCATACAAGGAAATTGGATTTCACGTATCCAAGAGTATGATTTAGAGATCAAACCAATTAAAATTGTGAAAGGGAAAGGTCTCGCGCAGTTATTAACTGGAAGGGGTCACGAGAGTACAGTTAATCTTGTTGGTGAACAAAAACCTTGTATTTTACATATTGATGAGGAGCATGAATGGTATAAAGACATCATCTACTTTCTGAAAAATTTGTCTTGTCCTGATTACCTTGTTGATCATCAGAGAAGGGCTCTAAGGTTGAAGGCTAAAAAGTATGTCTTGACTCAAGATGGTCTTGGTTGGAGGAACCCTGACAGGATTATATTAAAATGTGTGAATCCTGAAGAATCGAAAACCATTAAAAAGGAAATGCATTCGGGGTTATGTGGTGGACACTATCCTCCAAGAACAACTGCTGTGAAAATCATGAGAGCAGGTTACTATTGGCCTACATTATTTAAAGATGTGCATATTAATGTTAGGTCATGTCAAGAGTGTCAATTTTTCACTGGAAAACCGCGGTTACCGGCTTTACCTTTGACCTTTGACCCTGTTTATAGTAGAGGCTCCTTTTCAACAGTGGGGAATGGATTTTGTTGGACCATTTGATGAGAACTCAAGTAATGGATATGAGTACATTTTGACTTGCACTGATTATTTCACGCATTAGGTTGAGGCCATACCAACTAAGAAATCCATGACAGAAGTATTAGTAAAAATTTTGGAAGAAAATATTGAATCCCGATATGGTTGTCCTCTAAAAGTGACCATTGATAATGCTACGACATTTTGTAAAATAGAAATGTCAACGTTTAATATGAATCATGGAATCATGTTATCCCACTCTTCAAATTACTATCCTCAAGGAAATGGTTTGGCCGAGTCTAGCAATAAAAACTTAACTAGGGGCTTTTGAAAAGAATGGTTGGAGAAAATAAGAGAAGTTGGGATAGCAAGTTAAAATACGCATTATGGGCTGACAAGACAACAGTTAAGAGAATCACAGGAAAAACACCATTCGAGTTAGTATATGGGCAAGATTGTAGGCTCCCAATCAACATGCAAATTCCAATATATGAGTTACTGCTACAATGCACCACAGACAAAGAAGCGATCCAAGCCAGAATTGATAAGTTAGTGGAGCTTGATGAGAAAAGAAGGGATGCTTTTGATAAAACAGTTATTGAAAAAGAAAGAGTAAAACGCACTTTCGATCAAAGCACTCGTAATGAGACTTTCGTTGTTGGAGATATAGTGTTGTTATGGGATAATTTTAAAGAGAAGCCGAGAAATCATGCCAAGTTGGAAAGATTATGGATGGGTCCCATTATCACATCATAGTAGCAGGGCTACTATTCTTGCTTAGCAGATATCTGCACATTTCAGAGCTTGGATTATTCAGAGCTTGGCTATGATGAGTTTATATTTTTAGATCACTCATGATCAGAGCAGTGTATTTTATTAGACTTATGTTAGACCTTGTGTCAAGGCTGAGCCTTGAGAGTTCAGATTTGATAACCGATGTGACCCTTTATTCCATACAGTTTCAGTTCAGTGCCTAGAGATGTTATTGCAGCAGTGTTTCAGATGGTTTATGATGATTATTATGATGATATGACATGACCTACGGATTTCTGATCATTGATTATGGATTATTATCTTGTTGCTTTAGTCATGTTCACAGCATTAGCTTTGTATATGATTTATGATGTGGCAAACTTTGTAAAATGAAAATGAATTATCTTAATGATGTTATAAAATGGACATATTACATGCACATTTAGGTTTTTTGACAAGACTCACTAGTTTACTACCTTACATAGATATGGTCTTTCTTGACATCATTTGTCCGCTAGCTTAGGCACCACTTTCACTTGACTCCATCCATCCATGACCTTCCTTATTTGGCTTTTACCCTTGACTTGCCTTGCTTGACTTTCTGATATTGAGGACTTCCCTTTTTACTACCTCTATGTTGGATCGCATCCATGTTTGTTTAGTGTCTTGGCTCTAAGTTGGTGACAGAACTTGCCTTTGATAAATTGGATTGTAGTCCTAAATCATTCTGGTCGGTTGTCCCGATGTTTGGCACTAGCATGAAGTCCCCCTAGTCACTTGAGATGTTGTTGGCTAAAACTGAAAGCTCGTGTACTACTTATAGAAACTTGTGTAAATTCGCCCATGGAAATTATAAACTCTAGAATGTGTTTCTTAACACACGTGAGTAAACGGCAAGAGCGATGAACTGCTAAAAATACTCCTCGAAGAGTATAAGAAAGGTCCAAAAAGCAATGGTTCTGTTATCACATCTATGTTAGTTGGAGCTACCATACTGCAGACTATGCGGCCGAGGACCGCACAGTACCTTTTTTTCTAGATCAGAGATCAGCCACCTTCAAGCGAGGCACTTTGGTTCAGATTGCCCCTATCAGATATATCAGAGAGGACAGACAGTTATACGGTGTTACAGACATTGTCACTTACCATCTACCACAGGGCCACCTCTTCCTTGCTAGGCTTTGACATAAGCCCATTTGAGATAGTTGCCCAATCTTGTTTTGATCAAGACTATCACAGTATATTGCTGGTTTACTATGTTGCCCGGATTCAGCAGAGATCCAACTCAGAGATAGCTTCACTAGCAGCAGGTATATGGTGCAGCAGGTATTGCATTTGATGATTATTGCTCATGTTGTAGATTAGACTTCTTTATACATTTTAGTACACTAACTTTGCATGAGATGATATATTTGGTGATCTAGCTATTGTATGATGTGATTGGACCCTTGATGATGTCAGTCCACCCCTCCTATTAGACTTATGTATATGCACGCTGGGTCATGTCTCCTACACTTGGCATAGGCTTGGTCACTTAGTCCCTCTCGGTAGCTGACTTTAGCTCTACTCTCACTTTCGCCATCCATCCGACCCATCCATGATACTTGTTCCTGACTTGGATTCTGATTTGTGATCCCAAGGACCCCTTCCCCACTGATCTCTGAGTTTTCCATGACTCCCTGTTTATTGTGCCTCGACTCTTTAGTGTGTGAGATACACTTTTAGACCTGGGATTTGCTCCTGTCGGTTGCCCTCGATGTTGCAATGCAGTTAGGATTGTGTAGCCTCACCAGGTGTTCCCCGTTGGTCATCGAAGCATGTATTGCTCACCCCCCATTACCTTTGCAGTATGAGCACCATGTTTATATCTTTTGAGATATGTATGTAGCCCAAGAGGGCCTTGATATAAATGAAGAAATGAAGAAATGTAAATCAGGCTAAAAGGGCCATTTTGTTGTAAATGTAAAATCTAGCCAAAAAGGGGCTAAGTATGAAACCCATTGTAAAATTCATGCAATGTGTTTATGAACACACATGGATTCAGGTCAGCCATACACGTCAGCATTTGTAGTGGTTATTCCTCACCTAGTCCCGCGGGGCAAGGAGGTGAGAGGGAGCAAGGGACAAGCTCAAGATTGTCCCCTAGAGTCTCAAGTTACGGTTTGCCGAACACCCAATTTGACAGCTCTAGAAAAGAACCTCACAAAGTCTTCGAGCACGGATGTGAGTTGTGAGATACTTGTTAGATGACTAGTGGTGGTTTCCCTGCACTATACCCATTTGTGAGGCACCGCCCTTCCCCATGTTCTGTCATGGCATACTTATCTCAGTGGACCTCGCTTTCCCGAGCTGTCCAAAGGGTCACATGATCTTTATCCTTGTCTTCCTGTGTCCTTCGCCCTGTTGTCCGCATCACCTAAAGTCAGCAGAGTGGTCAATTCTATAAGATGTGCATAGCATTTTAGTCTTTTGGAGGTGGTGGGCCCACCTCACCAGGGCCTTGTATTATCTCGAGATTTAATGTATTTTTTATCACCATGTTATCATCGTATTGCTTAGTAATGTATTGACTTATATAATTGAACCTTGTCACTCCATGTTTGCACACAGGTATACTATTGTTGACCAGTTTGACTTGGTCAAACTAAGTTGACTAGGCCAAAAATGGGCCCGAAAAAATGTTGCGACTGGAATTTCGATTTTGGTCAATTATTATCTACAGGGGTCCCATATGAGCATGCAGGTGTCAAAATTGCAAAAGATTGAAGCATTTGAGAAATTTTTAATTATTATTGGTCAATTTTGACCTATTTTAATTAAAAATTGTGGATCTTGGGCAAATAATGCCCAAGTAATGGATCGGGGTCGTTCAAGTGGTCATTCCTACTACTTTTGGGGTCCACGATCGCATTGCAGCAGACGATTCGGCAATCTGGGCATTAAAAGTGGGTCAAAAGCCCAAATTTCATCTTCAGCCATATAAACCAGCAAAAATTACAAGGAAAATCAAAATTTGACTAAGGCAACTATTGGAAATGGAAAAATTCAATGAATGGCAAAGGAAAAGGTAAATCCTAAGGTAAATTGGTAATGTCTGACATGGCATTTGGGCATTGTGGGGCCCTCCATTTGACAGCTCATCCTAGAGGTCGAATTGGCCCATTGGGGGCGTTTTTCCTCACTTGGCACAATTCGATTTTGGTGTATTTGGTGGTGGGACCTTGTTGTATTATCTAAGGGGGATATAACATGTTATAGACACCCCCTTAGCATGTATCTTATGTAGTGTAGGGGCCCCACAAGGGGACCCCCTCTCCACTAGTGTGCTTCCTTGGGCAATTCGCACCCCCTATGAGGAGCCATCTCCTCCATTCGTTTTGTTGATGAGGGATTAAATCCCAGCCCTCCATTTTGGGGGGGAACTTGTTGTGAGAGTGGCCTCTCTCTATAAGAGAAGGCACTCACTCCATTTGGAGCTCTTGGCACATTTGTACACTTGAGTTTTTGATGATATAGAGCCATTCTTCCACAGTTCTTAAGAGTTTATGAATAGATATGTGTTGCTTGACTGATATCTAGTTTTCCATAGCTTTGTTGAGTTGCTACTATATTGTTTCCACATTGTCCTTGGCCATTCGATTTGCAGGTGAAGAGCTCAGCTGGAGGAGGGCGCAGTTTTGGGAGTGGGAACCCCCCAACTGCTCGAATTCTTCAGAGTTTTAACAAGGGAGTTGTTATTGCATTTTTAGCCTTTCAATTCTCTCATTTTAGTCATTCTTACTTGTTGGTTTCTCTTATTATTTGCTGCATCACTGACTTGATCTTGTTTGTGGCAGGTACCTAGGGCGAATTTGGCCATTGGGAGCTCAAAATGCAAAGGGAACACGCTGTTGCTCGGCAACTAAGTTTAGAAAGCTAGTCTTCGGCAATCTCATCCATTCATTCATTCTCAAGTAGGTTATTCTTGCTGGTCTCTAACATTTTAAATTTAAATGTGTGTGTTGAGCAGAAAATTCACGTAAAAAACCCCTAAAATTTAAATACTTAAATTTGACTGTAGGATTTAGTTTTCCTTGAAAACCCACAAATGATATATGCTTAAACCTCCATATTTCAAATTTCATTTGATTCCGACTCCATCTACCCACTTATCCAGGCACTAGTCTCTCACTGAATTCGCCCCACTTGGGCAAATTGGCCAATCACGCTGTCTGGTAGATTTTTGGGTTCTGGGTACTTGATATTTGGTTTTAAAACGTCATTTTACCTCATCCTATAGAGTATCGTTGACAGGAAGTGAGTACAAATGCTTATTTTTCACTGCCCTAGTTCCATTTGTTCACTGCTTAACCCATTCCCCTTGGGCAGTTCACTTCACTTCTTGCTGGTCTGTTCTTTTTTGTTCTAAATCAGATTATTATTCAGTGTATGATTGCTAGAAGACGTGTTTAATCATCTAATTTGCTTCTGCTATGCTTGAGTAGTCACTATGTGCTTCATTCCCCATAGGCAGAACTTTCAGCCACTCTTCTAGTCGATTTCCATTTTCTGATTTAGTTTCCAGCCTTATAATCTTTCAAGAATTCATCATTTAACACTTGTAATCAAATCCGGGATCATTTCATTCAGTGCATTCCCTAATCCTTAATTTTGATCTCACTAGGTTGGAAGAAATCTCACACTCAGTCATCCATCTTACAACTTGTTTTACTTATCTTTTGGGTTTGGGTGTCTAACTGTTGAGTCTCAACCATAACTGGTTGAGTGGGGTCTCCCCTTTGACTTGGCTACGTGCCTCGTCTAAAGTGACTGTAGCCTTGTCCGATGTGACTTCTGTCCCTTGGACGAAGGACCTGGCTACTGTTGGTTACACCTCCCTAGCTGTTCACCTCTACCATCCCTATTGGGACACCTACTTCCAAACAGCTAGAGTTTGTGTGATAACAGGTTCTTAAACTCTATATCTAAACGATTGTTAACCTTATATATATATAAACATGCCCCTAGATGCAAGCTGCGATTAGTTGTGCTTCTTAGTGCACCTGAGATCCGAAGGGTTATGTAGGCCAAAAAGGCCAAGAAATGAGATTGAATGATCCTAATGAACTTGGATCAGCTTGATGTAGACATGATGCCTAAGTTGAATAAGCACTCTCTAAACAATTCATCCATTTGTGAGGCACAAGCCCTTCCCCGTGTTATTTGTCCAGCACAGAGTGTAGCTTCCCCCTCTCCCAGTCCAAAGTGTCTTTTAGTTGAGTTTAGACAAGTCATCCCTTTTGCCCAGCCTTGTTCCTAGCCTTCATCCTTAACTAGCAGTTAGACCATGTCCAATGGGTGAGTTTGTCATTTAAGCTATTGTGCAAGTAAATATAAATAACAATGGAATATGCAAACATGATTAATGCCACTAAATGATGTTATACTCTAAAGTATGAGTATGATTAGAGGAACATGTCTTAGTCTATTGATATGATTTATCCTTGATTATATATTGACCTAGTCAAACCCAGTTTGACTATGGTCATTTCTTGGGATCCGTGATGATGTGGGCCATGTATGCTTATTGATGATGATTAATGGCACCACATACTCTTGATGATGATGATATATGATGGACATATGATTTAGATGGTGATTGATGCAGTTCAGCAGGGTTTATTATTATTTCAAATCATTAGATTATGCACTGTCCATATATGGTGGACCCTACAGTTGGCCTATCAGGGAAACCCATGGTGTATGAGTACACATTCTTAGTAGTTTTGGGTCTTCTGGATCCAATGAGACACTTATCATTCAGTTCCGGGCAATTCTGACAGTGATAGATGCATTTTTCCACTTGTTGACTAGATTTGGGGTTGTTTTCCCAGCCTTACCAGCAGGGGCCATGAGAGGCCAGTTCACCTAGGGCATTGTATGAGGAGGGGGTGGTCCAGCCACTTGATGTTACCATTTATCCCCCCTTCTGGAGAGCCTGGTGGGCTTAGTTTGGCAGCACAGGTGCCCTAGGAGGCAGTTTCAGTAGCTTCACAATTACCGAGGCTGGATAAAAATGGAATAAAAGGGTCACTGAGGAATTTGATTTGGGCAATTGAGGCAAGGTTTTGGCACTTGGTCTTCCAGGGCGAGCCCCCCATCTTCCAGCCAGTTTTCATCAATCAGTGGGGTCCACAGAGGCCACAGGAGGCCCTTTTATTGCATGTCTCTCACAGATTTTGAGGACAGATTTTGATCATTTTTATTATTTGGACATATTATTTTATTATTATTGTGCCATGGGGATGAGCTAGTAAGGATTGATGCCTCCTAGCCCCACCATGAGCTTTATGAGTCATGTCCATGTCATATGAGGTGGGCCCATGTACTTTTGCCCCCTCTAGAGGATGACATCACCCTCACTTTGTATCTCTTAGATATGACGTCACCCTTATTTTGAGTGATCCATGTGATATTATGTTATGGTTCATCTTAGCCATTGATTATGTTGTGAGATCTTTTAATCTGAACCACTCATTTCATAAAGTGGTTTTGAGATCTAGCGTTTTGGTCTTTATTATCCTGTAAAAGGAGGAGACCCCCTCATTGTAAAATTCATCTAGAGAATTTGGCTCTTGGCTCTTGGAATAAAATTCTATCTTTTGGAGTACATGCTTGGATCTTGGAGTAGATGTTGGTTGCTTTGATTAATGCTTTTGTCCATTGCACTGGAGGATCTCTTGTAGCTATCTTGCATATTTTGGCATACTTTTGATTTACAGGTGAAGAAGACGTCTTGGGAGGAATGCATATTGGTGGGGAGGCTTTCCCTACAACTTCATTCCAATTCGTGGATCAAACAAGGAGTGATTTTGTCTTTGTACCAACTATTCTTTGCTTATCACTTTAATGCAGATTTGCCATTAAAAATGGCCTGGCAGAGCAGTTTGACTTTTTATTTGGTTCACCTAGGGAACTACAGAGGGAGTATGGGGTCCAAGCACTTGTTTTTACCATATTGCCATATACTCCCAGACATTTTGGTGCAATCAGATTTTGCCTCGGGTGACCAGGAAGTGAGCTACATGCATTTTTATCTTTCACAGGTGATTTACAGAGGAATAAAAAATGGTAAAATGGCTACAGAGGAATTCGATTTGGGCTACTGAGGCAAGGAAATGGAATGAGGTTGGTTTATATGATGTGTGTGATTTATTCTTTTAACTTACCCATCTACCATTCATCTTCAAACCCTAACTCAAAATCATTTGGAAAATTCCCTAGGTTTTATTTCTTTGTTTACTGGCAAACCATTTATGGGTTTTTATCTTACGGCCTGTCCCTAAGTGGGTTCTCAAGGGCGTCATGCTCTAAAGACTCCATCTGCCCCTTTTCCCTAGGCACTGGTCTTTAACCCTTGCGCCCTCCTTGGTTAGCATGTTTTCCAAGTTGTATAACCCTTACCTTTCGAGCTTGTGTACTTTAATATTGTCAGATCTTTCTTTCAAGCTGTGTTAGAAAGCCTAACCCTTTAGATGTACTCCTTGGGACATTTTTCTTTGTTTTAAGGACACGTTTCTCCCAAGGCAGTTATTTTTTATCATTTGTCCAAGCACTTGAATCCTGGAATCATTCTTAATCATCAATTAACTTTGTTTAAGCACTCACAATCTATTATTATTTTTCCTAAGCGTCCACAGTGACCTTGCTTCCTTAAGTCTAGGGTTCACCACCCCTCACCTTACGTACCCTATTGTTATAGCTTGATCTGGTGATTGGGTTAGATCTCTCTTGTCGGAGTAGATCAAAGTCTCCCCCTTTACTATCTATGGCTTTGATAGTATAAAGTGAAGAGTGCCTCAATTGGCGTGACAACCAATCCATCAAAGGGATCGAGGCCCTCTCGTGTCACCTCTTTGGTTGCCCATCCCCTCTGTCATCCTGAATAGTATCATCCATTGGGGAAACTATGAGTTGTGTGATAATAACTCCAACTGCGGGACAAGTGCTCCTCCCAAGGGTGCTCGAGAATCCAAGAATCATCTGGGTACCTGTAGACCTACACACATATCAAATAACCAAGGACATCAAACTACCAAGAGGTAGACACTTTGGTCCTGCCTTGTCCATAAACAAATGTTGAAATAAATAATGACGCAAATACTCATAAACAAATAATAAATAAACTAAACTAACTGACTAAGAAATGAAATAATAAATGACTAAATAAAACAACTAACGAATAATCAATCAACTAATGAAAACACACGCACAACATATCAAATCTCACCTGTAAAATACCTCTTCAGCAGTTGTCCATTAATTGGAAGAGGGATCATCTCGCCATCCAGGTAGTTTAGTCGAAATGTGCTTGGACCTACAATCTTAGTAATTTGATACGGACCCAACCATAAACTTTCAAATTTTCCATGCTTACCAGATTGTTCTCCTCTCTTGTTCCACAAGAGTACCAAATCAACAAGATGGAAGTCTCGTTGTAGAGCCTTTTTATCGAATTTGCCTTTAACCTTGTCTTGATGTTCTATCAGGTGATCGAAAGCCTTCCTTCTGTTCTCGTCCAGTTCTATCAAGTTGTTGATTCTTCTTTGTTACTTGTATGGATCGTCCATGCTCTGTTGGAGAATCTTGTACACGGGCAACTTCAAGTTGATTGGCAATGTAGCATTTAATCCATACACTAGCTCAAATGGACTCTTTTTGGTAGATTCTTTTATGGAGATTCTATCCGCCCATACTGCAAATCTCAGCTTACTATCCCATGATCTTTTGTTGTCTCTGACCGTCTTCTTTATGATGTTCATCAAATTCTTGTTACTTGATTCTGCAAGTCCATTCTCTTTAGGGTAATAGTTGGAAGAATGTGATTGATGCAGTATCTAACCTCCCTAGTGCGTCCCCATGGCACAATAATAACATATGACTCAACCAAGCACCAAATCGTGCTCCTCTAGGAAAGTCGTGAGCCTCCAAACGCTCCAGAAAATCATAAATTATGCCGGAGAGATGTGTGGGGGCCCCACTGAATGTTGAAACTACTGTGGAATGGATGGAAGACATCACACTCATCATCAAAACAATCCCCATGCCAATTCCTTACCTCAGTAGCTCAAATCGATTTCCTAAGTAGCCATTTTTACCATTTTTATGCCTTTGTAAATCCTCTGTAAAGTATAAAAATACCTGTAACTCTCTGCTGGTTCATCCGAGGCCAAATCTGATTACACCATAATGTCCGGGAGTATGGCATAATAGTAAAAACAAGTGGTTGGACCCCATACTCCCGCTGTAGCACACAAGGTGAACCAAGAAGATCATCAAACTGCTCTAACAGGCCATTTTTAATGGCAAATATGCACCAGAATGATAACCTGAGGAAAATACTCACTGTAACTGCTCGGAACTGAAAACCAACTGTCTCAATGGACTCAAAGAGCCCAAATCTACTAAAGGTGTGTACTCATACACCATATGGATCTCTACATAATCATATAATATCTCAAATATGCTCGAATAGATAAAAATAATAATAATCTGTAAATGATCAAATATGATAAAATACTAGATCATCATCATAAACCTGTAACTACTGCATGGAACCATCTGGTGACCTGTAATAGACCATATATCATCCATCTGCATCATCCAAGGTCTCTCCACCTCATGTCCTGTAGTTGACCTTGGTCAAACTGAGTTTGACCAAGTCAACATGACACATAAAATGACCTAAGCTAACATCAAACTGCTGCAAGTGTTAAAAGGTTAAGGCATGCTTTAAAAATCATTCAAGTAGCAATATAACATAAAGTAATCAATTCTCTGGCAATCTAAAATCAAGAATTAAATGTTTTCATATTATTATAATAGCTCAGACTAGACTTTCAAGAATATACTCACTTCATGATGTGATAATTTTGCTAGTGTAGGGTGAAGGCTGAAGACTATAAGGCTAGGCTAAGGGATGACTATACTGACTTGACACAGTGACAGTATGGATATGGAAAGGGAATACACACTAAGGCATATGTTGGACAAGCAAATAACACAGGGGAAGGCAGTGTCTCACAAATGGATAAGCAGTCTAGAAAGTGTTTATTCAACCTTGACAGATGTCTACAGCTCACATCCAAGCTGATACAGCTGCGTGAGGATATTTTGTAGAGTCGCCATGACTAGGTTCCCAACAAACTGTAACTTGAGACTCTAGGGGACACTGAGAATTAGTTGTCCCTTACTCCATCTCACATGATAACCCGCAGGCTAGTGAGGAATAGATCATTACAAGTGAGGCCAGCAATCATTAGATATAGCATTTATTAAACCATTATTTTTTGGGTGTTTCATTCATTTCCATAGCCTTGATCCATGTGTGTTAAAAAACACATTCTTGGATTTAAATTTATTACGCTTTTGATCTGTGTGTGTTAAGAAACACATTCTTGGATTTTTCATTAATTTCACATGCCTTTCATTCACGTGTGTTACGAAACACATTCTAGAATGGGCTTACATTTCATTTCCAGACACATTGTAATGATGGTAGTACTATCTATTTCAGATTTTAGCCAACAACAACCCAATGCGGAAGTTCCACCACTAAGGATGAAATCCAACTCACCCGAAGGCAAGTTCTGTCACCAACTCAGAGCCGAGACACAAGATAAACAGGCAAGCTCATCCAACAAAGAGGCCAAAGTGGGGGAAGGTCCTCGACATCACAGGTCAAGTAGTAAGTCAACGATAATATCATAACGGGAAGGTAATGGATGGATGGAGAAAGTGAATAATGAAACCAACAGTAGCAAGCCATAGGATGGTGGGAATGATCACCTCCATTCTCCTAAGGAGGGTAAAACCAATGAGTATAAACAGGAACTTCTAAGTCTGAGAAGGGATATAGATAAATAAATAATACAACCAGGTCCACATATCTATATGATCGCTAGATCATGACACTAAGTGCTAAAACATGCCACAAGAATAAGTATAAAAGCAATAATAACCATAACACATGATAATACCTGCCGGGTCATATACCTGTGCATAAACAATCTGAACCATCATATGTCCACTGAGAACCTACTGCTGCAACTCGGGGCAATACATACTGCTCTGTATATGGCTAAATGGTTACATCGGTCATCAAATCTGAGTGTCCTGAGACTCAGTCATGGCATAGGAATATACTGTTGTCCATAATCATAATAGTGATCCAATATAGGCTCTCATCTCTAGCATCTCAATGTAAAGGACTGGCTGAAAAATGTATTGAAATCTGGAATAAAACATCTGGTAGCCCAGCTACCATATATGTGATAACATCTGGCTCCAGCTGGGACAAGTGCTCTACTAAATAGAGTGCTTGAGAACCTTAGAATCTCTGGTCCTCATCACTCTGCTACTCGTATCCTCGATCCAGCACTCTAGTTCTGCAACAGCTACCAAAATGACACCTGCTATCTGCAAAATGTCCAGAGTTATACCAAACTCACAGACCAGCCGTCAAAACAATGCATGTATATACATAAATCTCAAAATAAAGCAGTACTGAAAATAAAATGCGGAAATTAAATACTAATCTACTAACATAACTTCAAAAGTTTTATTATTGTGCAAGAAAAATAAAATGACAAGTACTCGGGACTAAACAATGAGCTTCAATGTGAGCTTAGGAAAAGATAAAAGGTGCCAGACTCAATGGCTGAAAAACTAACTACTGCTCAAGTGATCTTATTCAGATCCTATCTACTCTAAACTACCAGGCAAGTCATTCAAGATTGATAAGAGGGAAATAATGTTTCAACATCCTCCCATTCACAGGCAGTTCAACTTCATCACCATCCAACGTTTCAAGAACAAGCGACCCTTTTCCGACTAACCTAACGATTATGTAAGGACCCATCCACAGTCTTTCCAACTTTGCATGATTTCCAGGTTTTTCTTTAAATTTATCCCATAACAGTACCACATCTCCAACATCAAAAGTATCATTACGATTGCTTTGATCAAAAGTGCCCTTTACTCTTTCTTGTTCGATGAGCATTTTATCAAGCGCATCCCTTCTTTTTTCATCAAGTTCAACCAATTTATCAATTCTAGCCTGAATTGCTTCTTTATCTGTGGTGCACTGCTGTAGTAAATCATAAACTGGTATTTGCAAATTGATTGGAAGCCCTAACTCGAAAGGAGATTTTCCTGTAATCCGTTTAACTGTTGTCCTATCAGCCCATACTGCATATTTCAACTTAGTGTCCCAACTTGTTTTATTTTCACCAACCATCCTTTTTAATAGTCTGATCAAATTTTTATTGTTGGATTCAGCAAGACCATTTCCTTGAGGATAATAGTTTGAAGAATGAGATAGCGTAATTCCATGATTCATGCAGAAAGTTGATATTTCCAATTTACTGATAGCCTTAGCATTATCGGTGGTCAATTTTAAAGGACAAGCATATCTAGACACAATGTTTTCATCCAAAAATCTTGCCACTACTTCTGCTGTGGCCTTTTTAGTTGGAATAGCCTCAACCCCACAAGTGAAGTAATCAGTGCAAGTTAACATGTATTTATATCCATTACTTGAGTTCTCATTGAAAGGCCCTACAAAATCCATGCCCCATTGTTGGAAAGGAGCTTCAACTACAACTGGGGTTAAAGGTAAAGCAGGCAGTCTTGGTTTTCCAGAGAAGAATTGACATTCTTGGCAAATCCTAACATATGCATGCACATCTTTGAATAATGTTGGCCAATAATATCCTGCTCTCATGATTTTTGCAGTAGTTGTTCTTGGAGCATAATGTCCACCGCCCAACCCTGAATGCATTTTCTTTATGATGGTTTTTTATTCTTCAAGATTGAAACATTTCAAAATTATCCCATCAGGATTTCTCCACCCAAGGCCATCTTGAGTTAAAACATACTTCTCAGCCTTCAATCTTAAATGCTCTCCTCTAATGATCTACAAGGTAATCAGGATAGGATAAGTTTATCAGAAAATATGCAATGTCTTTATACCATTCATGCTCTTCATCAATATTTAGAACACAAATCCTTTGTTCACTCACAATGTTAACTGCACTATTACCTCCCTTCTCAATTAAAAGTTGAGCCAAACCTTTTCCTTTCACAATCTTAATGGATTTGATTTCCAAATCATATTCTTGGATTCGTGCAATCCAGTTCCCTCTAACACCTATACCATTTGCTTGTGATAAGACACATCCTTTACTGCTTGGTATGGCACATACGCTTTAATTTTGGAATATCCTACATAGGTTCTAAAATGTTTTAGGGCTTTGACTAAGGCGTAAGCTTGTTTTTCAGTAGTGGTGTATTTCAACTCAGCATCTCGTAAATTTTTACTCATAAAAGCTATAGGTTGTTCATGATTTTCATTGTTCTTTTGCAACAAAACTCCAGCAATGGTATCTTCAGAAGCATACGAATAGATCAAGAATTCCTTGCTGTAATCAGGACATGCCAAGACAGGAGCAGTTGAGATGGCTTTCTTTAGCCTGGTGAAAGATAATTCGCAATTTTTATCCCAAACAAATTTCACATCCTTCTTTAAAAGAGCATTTAGAGGTTTGGCTAACTCTGCTAGGTTTGGAATAAATCTTCGGACAAAGTTTATTTTTCCAAAGAAAGACTGAAGGGAAACAACATTATGGGGTGCAGCAATGGCAGTAATGGCCTAGACACGCTCATGATCAATTCTAATTCCTTCTTTTGACACAATATGTCCCAATAATTTTCCTTCGTCAATTCCAAATGTGGATTTTTTCGGATTGAGGGATATACCGAACTTCAAGTTCTTTCTTAACCAAGGGGGCTAATTTAAGATTAACATTTCGTAACTTTCGTCGATAAGGTTTAGCTCCTTCATTCAATGGGATAGTATGCTCAATAATTGCAGGATCAAAAGTTTTGAGGTCATCATAAGTCCAAGCAAAGACATCCTTGTATTCTCTAATTAGATTTTCAATGGCTTTTCTTTGCTTTGGGGAGGCATTCTTTCTGATTTTAATCATTTTGGGAGAAACTGGGGATCCAATGTTGATCTCTATAACCTCATCTACTGGTTCAAATCTTTTTCCTTTATACTCATTATGTCTGTTAAAAAATTTCTCAAGAGGAATTGATAGTTTCATAACATCAACATCTTGCAGAGTCAAATTATTTATCATCTAAATCAACATTGCAATTTTGAAAATCGTCTGTGCATTGCAAGAATGAAATGATTTGAGCATCGTCATCAAAAATTGGCCAATGGTCTTGGTTATCAGGAATTGATGGTCTAAACAACACCTCAACTTTACACTCCTTATTTTTAAGGTGATTTGGGATTTCAAAGGTACATGCTATTACTGATAATGCATCAGCCAGAACATTTTCTTCCCTTGGAACTGCTTTGATCGCGAAAGCATCAAACATTTCAATTGTATCCCATACAGCATATTTATAATCTCTAAGTCTATTATTCTTGGCTGCAAATTGATTTTTAACTTGGGATGCAATTAGATCTGAATCACCTATAACACTTAAGCATTTAATTTTCTGATCTCGGGCAACTTCTAATCCTAAAAGCAATGCTTCATACTCGGCCACGTTATTCGTGCATTCAAATTCAAGGCGAAAAGAGAATAATTTCTCTTCACCAGAAGGAGAGGTGAGAACAACCTCATCTCCTCCACCATGTCGAGATTTAGCTCCATCAAAATGCATCTTCCAAACTTGGCTAGGAGGAAAAGGATGTTGTCGATGTTCTTCATAATAATTTTCCAGCACCATATAATTTCCAACTTCATCCGAGGGGCGCATGGCCTCTTCAAAAAGATGCTCGAGAGTCTCTACATGCTCTGTCATAGGTTTTTCATTCATTAATTTGTAAAAGGCATTTCCTTCGATAGGGATAGTTGCATATGAAAGGTCCATTTGGATGCTTCCTCCTAACTTAGCATCCCATTCTCTTGATAGCAACATTCCCCATGCATCAGGTATATCTAGAACCAAAACATTCATGTTTATTTCAATTTCTAGGTATGTTGTTAGTTCCTTCTTTATATTTTCAATTACCCCCTTTGACCGCACAGGTCTAGAGTCCATCCCACACACGTTCGTAAACTGCCGAGATGGCTTTAGCTCTAGCTGTTCCATTACCTTAAGTGGCATAATATTTACCTCTGCTCCTGAATCTAACATGCAATTGTGTAGAATCAACTGGTTTATTTCTAAAGCTATATAGAATGGAGGATGACCACTACCATTATCAATTACACTTTGAATCATGACGGGAGGGTCTTCCCCGATTGCTAATTGTTTAGGAGCTTTAGTTTTGGGTTTGATTCCTAAGAATTGCGTAGCTTGATTAAACAATGAAGGAATCTTTAATAATTGATCGAGAGGCACAGGAATATTAGATTTGGAGAAAAAACTGTTTAGATCAACTTTTAGATCACAAGGCTTTCCTTGGTCCTTAGCATTTGCTTTCAGTCCCAATAAATTCATTACTTGTGCTCTGACAGAAGGGATGACTATTAATTCTTTCAAAGACACCATGATTGAAGATCCAGAGAGCTTTCCTAATATGTTCGTATTTAGACTTTCTTGCACTATAGGAGAGGTTTCTTTGCTAGGCAAACTTACTTGCTTTCTTTCCATTGATTCTTTGTTTTTAGGCCTAGCAGGACTTGGACTCATTATCTTTTTAGTCTCTTGAGATGTTATCTTTCGAGACTGGTCATTATTCTTTAAGATACCCTTAAGAGGAGCATTGGGAGATCCGAGGAAAAAAAGAGGAGCATTGGGAGACTGTGAAGGAGCCTTACGAATGATATTCCTTTGATCGAGAGAATTTTCCTTTACAATAGGTTTGTAATTATCTTGATTTTTCAAATTATTCTTTGCTTGAGACCTTGTCACTACCTGGATATCTGAGGGATTCCTCATAGATCTAGTTTGAAGGTAATCATTGGTATACACATTCTCAGATAGTTTATGAATATGTTCATCACTTCTCATATTTTCTTGTTGTTGATTTAAAACCAAACCATACAAACTTTGTATTAGCTTGCCCATTTCAATCACCATTTTCATGATCATATCGTTTTCTGAGTCGTTCTCTCTAATGCAAGGCATGACTTTAGAAGTTAAGATTAATACGTTGGGTTCGGTCCTCAGTAGAGTCGTGGGGTGGAGTCGCTAGGTGAACCACACAAGTAATTCACTGAAATGATAAATGTCGTAAGAGAGGTAAGATGAGTGAAAATTAAAATGGTGATTGGGATAATTATAAAATTCGAAATACAATCACCAAACAAAAACCAGATGCGATAAGATATTGATAACGCACGAACACTCGTAGACACCGAAGGTAAGCCTCTACCTCCCCGACAACGGCGCCAAAATGTTATCACCAATCTAGTAGTTTCCCATAAAGATGGATCCGGAATGGATGGTAGAGGGGATAGGCAACCAAAGTGGTGAACCTCGAGAGCCTCGATCTCCAATGGATTGGTTGTCATGCCAATCAAGGCACCCTTCACTTGAGTTATCAAAGCCAAGATAACAAGGGGAAGACCCAGATCTACCCCGGACAGGAGAGATCAGAACCAATCACCAGATCAAATCAGATAAAATGAAATACGTAAGGTGACAGGTATGGAACCCTAGATTTAAGGAAACGAGACCACTATGAAGGCTTAGGAAAGGTATGAGTTGACAAAGATTAATTACACACATTGATTCAATGATTAAGTATGATTCCAGGATTCAGGTGCTAGTTCAAAATGACAAATTCAGCTGCCTTGGGAAACGTAACCCTTAAAACAAGGAATGTGACCCAAAGAGTGAATTTGTGGATTAGGGCTTTCTAGCACAGCTTGACAAGTGGATATGACAATGTTAAAGCAAACAAGCTCGAGGATAGAGATCAAACAACAGGTAAACAACCACTAGCACTCTTAGGAAAGTCATGAGAGTTCAAAGAGGCTAGTGCCTTGGGAACTGGGCCTATGGAGTCCTCCAAGTGTGAGGTTTTGGAGAAACCACTTAGATAAATGCAAGAACCTAAAAACCCAGAAATGGTTATGCTATTAACCAAGTCGTTTGAGCTGTGGAATTTTTCGAAGGATTCAACTTAGGGTTTTAAATGAGAATGACAGATGGGTAGGTTAGAAGAATAAATAACTTACCTTACAAGCATACCTGAGTCATGAAAATGTTTGCTATGATGTTGAGGATTGTTCTCGCAAAGATCAAATGAGAGATTGAAGAGTTTCCTTGCTTGTGTGAATTGCCCAACTCCACCATTGTGCCTTCCTCTTCTTAATAAACCAAGGACAATACGATCAATCAGCTTAATGCAAGAATGGAAGAAATACAAGTAATGAACATGAAAACAAAGAGTAAGAGGTACTAAGACAATGATACTCCCTGTCATCGACAAAGAGAAGAGAAAATAGCAGGGAGGGTCTCCTCAACCAATGCGCCTTCCTCGCCAAATCGACTTCTTCACTTGTAGATCAAAACGTGGAGAAAAATATGCAAAGGATCTTCTACAATACTCTCAGTGCAAAGGAAGAACAGTTTCAATCAACATCAATAGCATCCACAACCAAGAGACAAGAGTTTGCAAAGAAAATATTTTATTCTAGGAGGCAAGAGCCAAAAGTCCCTTTACAATGAGAAGCTCTCTCCTTTAAATAGGAAGAAGAGATACCAAAACCCTAACCACCTTTTTGAATGGATGGCTAAGATTAAAAGATATAAAATTTCTAATCAACAGTTGAGATGAGCTCAACATAAAGTACATGGATCAACTCAAAAATATAACATAATACATGGACAAAGTCACTCTAGGAGGACATCCCACTCAATATGACCAGAAAAACATGATAACCCGCTCATGGTGGGTCTAGGGGGCAGTATCTAACCTCCCTAGTGCATCCCCATGGCACAATAATAACATATGACTCAACCAAGCACCAAATCGTGCTCCTGCTGAAAATCATAAATTATGCCGGAGAGATGTGTGAGGGCCCCACTGAATGCTGAAACTGCTGTGGAATGGGTGGAAGACATCATACTCATCATCAAAACAATCCCCATGCCAATTCCTTGCCTCAGTAGCTCAAAACGATTTCCTAAGTAGCCATTTTTACCATTTTTATGCCTTTGTAAATCCTCTGTAAAGTATAAAAATACCTGTAACTCTTTGTTGGTTCATCTGGGGCCAAATCTGATTACACCATAATGTCCGGGAGTATGGCATAATAGTAAAAACAAGTGGCTGGACCCCATACTCCCTCTGTAGCGCCCTAGGTGAACCAAGAAGATCATCAAACTGCTCTGACAGGCCATTTTTAATGGCAAATATGCACCAGAATGATAACCTGAGGAAAATACTCACTATAACTACCCGGAACTGAAAACCAACTATCTCAATGGACTCAGAGAGCCCAAATCTACTAAAGGTGTGTACTCATACACCATATGGATCTCTGCATGATCATATAATATCTCAAATATGCCCGAACAGATAAAAATAATAATCTGTAAATGATCAAATATGATAAAATACCAGATCATCATCATAAACATGTAACTGTTAGTTTTTGTACCTGGGGAAGTGTTCTCCTACTAACTTTTTGCCTAAGTCACTTAGAAGCGGGAAAAAGTGACCCTCACATTAAATGACTTGTGAAAGCATTTAATGAGACTTTATAACCATAAAGTCACTTTTTGATAAATTTAAGTGGGTGAGTGAAATTAATATTTATGAGAAATAAATAGGAGCATTTAATTTCAACCGTCGACTAATCTAATCTCATCCATTAGATTTAGAAAACCCTAGGTTTTGAACAAAAAGAGAAAGGGAGGCAAATTACATTCACTTTTGAGAAGAGAGTGAGCAAGAGAGAGCAAGAGAGCACTGGCATGAATTTCGAGGAGGCATTTAGAGCAAGGTTTAGCTGGCACGCATTTCGAGGCAACTAGCTGTGCATTAAATGTACTAGATGGATTTTTGAACATCAACATTTCTTCAATATAGCATGCATCCTGAGGTGTACGGTACAGCAGTCATTTGGGCACGATCTTCAAGGTGAAACTGGGCATGAGTTTCAAGGAGAAACTGGGCACTATTTTCAAGACAGTCAGCACGCATCTCGAGGACATTCTGGGCACAAATCCCAAGAATTTTTTCACTGTTTTCGAGGTAGAATATTGGGCACAGAAACTGAGGTCTGCTGCATAGTTTTCGAGGCAGATTTAGGGCACAGTTTTCAAGACAGGTTGCACAGATTTCAAGGAGAACCGTACAGTACAGATTATGTACCTTCAGCACAGTTTTCGAGGCACCCGCAGGCACAAAAATCGAGGCTGCAGTTTGGCACTGATTTCGAGATATTTTGCTAGGTGAAATTTCATGGTGGAGATAAGTACATTTCTACTGTAAAATTTATGTACTGAGATTTACTAAAGAAATAATAAACTCTCTCTCTCTCTCTAACTAGTTTTCCCCATGGGGGTTTTTCGAGGGCTATTGGCCAAAAATTTCTAAGTCTGATTTTTTATGGTGTGCATGGTTAAATTTATTTTCTGCCTGTTAAAGTGTATTTGCAGCTTGTTTATTGTTCTGCAAATTTCATAAGTAATTTCCAGCCAAAGCAAAATCGACTAGGGATGAAAAACACTGAAAATTTGGCATAAACTAGCAAGCTGATTTACACATATAACTTACAGTAACCACTGCATGGAACCATCTGGTGACCTGTAATAGACCATATATCATCCATCTGCATCATCCAAGGTCTATCCACCTCATGTCATGTAGTTGACCTTGGTCAAACTAAGTTTGACCAAGTCAACATGACCCATAAAATGACCCTGGCTAACATCAAACTGCTACAAGTGTTAAAAGGTTAAGACATGCTTTACAAATCATTCAAGTAGCAATATAACATATAGTAATCAATTCTCTAGCGATCTATAATCAAGAAATAAATGTTTTCATATTATTATTATAGCTCAGAGTAGACTTTCAAGAATATTTATACACTCACTTCATGGCTGTGATCATTTTGCTAGTGTAGGGTGAAGGCTGAAGACTACAAGGCTAGGCTAAGGGATGACTATACTGACTTGACACAGTGACACTTTGGATATGGAAAGGGAATACACACTAAGGCATATGTTGGACAAGCAAATAACACAGGGAAAGGTAGTGTCTCACAAATGGATAAGCAGTCTGGGAAGTGTTTATTCAACCTTGACAGATGTCTACAACTCACATCCAAGCTGATACAGCTCCGTGAGGATATTCTCTAGAGCCACCATGACTAGGTGCTCGGTAAACCGTAACTTGAGACTCTAGGGGGCACTTAGAATTAGTTGTCCCTTACTCCATCTCACATGATAACCCGCAGGCTAGTGAGGAATAGATCATTACAAGTGAGACCAGCAATCATTAGATATAGCATTTATTAAACCATTGATTTTTGGGCCTTTCATTCATTTCCATAGCCTTGATCTGTGTGTGTTAAAAAACACATACTTGGATTTACATTTATTAGGATTTTGATCCGTGTGTGTTAAGAAACACATTCTTGGATTTTTCATTAATTTCACATGCCTTTCTTTCACGTGTGTTAAGAAACACATTCTAGAATGGGATTACATTTCATTTCCAGACACATTGTAATAATGGTAGTACTATTTGTTTCAGGTTTTAGCCAACAACAACCCAAATGACTAATGCGGAAGTTCCACCACTAAGGATGAAATCCAACTCACTCGAAGGCAAGTTCTGTCACCAACTCAGAGCCGAGACACAAGATAAACAGGGAAGCTCATCCAACAAAGAGGCCAAAGTGGGGGAAGGTCCTCCATATCACAAGTCAAGTAGTAATATCATAACGGGAAGGTAATGGATGGATGGAGAAAGTGAATAATGAAACCAACACTAGCAAGCCATAGGATGGTGGGAATGATCACCTCCATTCTCCTAAGGACGGTAAAACCAATGAATATAACCAAGAACTTCTAAGTTTGAGCACGAATATAGATAAATAAATAATACACCCAGGTCCACATATCTATATGATCGCCAGATCATGACACTAAGTGCTAAACCATGCCACAAGAATGAGTATAAAAGCAATAATAACCATAACACATGATAATACCTGCTGGGTCATATACCTGTGCATAAACAATCTGAACCATCATCTGTCCATTGAGAACCTGCTGTTGCAACTCTGGGCAATACATACTGCTCTGTAAATGGCTAAATGGCTACATCGGTCATCAAATCTGAGTGTCCTGAGACTCAATCATGGCATAGGAATATACTGTTGTCCATAATCATAATAGTGATCCAATATAGATGCTCATCTCTAGCATCTCAATGTACAGGACTGGCTATAAAATGTACTGAAATCTGGAATAAAACGTATGGTAGCCCGGCAACCATATATGTGATAACAAACACCTCGCGATTTCTCGCTCGATGTTTGAAACATTGATCTATACCTGTCACATGCGGGATTACATAATCCTTACGGCATCAAGTATAATCCTTTTTGCCTTAACATCCTTCTTGTCAAAGGCTTCCTTATCTGTAGCATTTGTAGGCATTGTAACTGGTTTGTACTGTTAACTATATCCCACAGTTCATTCTCTTGAAGAATTAGTACAATTCTAGCCATCCATGGACTAAAGTTGGCTGCTCCGTCCAACCTATCTTCAATCCTCAATCTAATAGCCATAACCCTTCTTTCCAAGTCTGAAATTTACCACTGATTTTATTTCTGCTCTTCAAAGTGCTTTGATAACATGTAAATTTTTCACATTCCCAACCCAGGTACAAGTTTTCAGTACATATAATTTAATGCCCAAACCCCATTCAATAAAGATTGCTGCAAATGAGATTTTTCATGCATAAAAAATACTGAACTTCAAACACTTGGAAATTTTACACACTTTTCAATCTCTAGAAATTTTAAATCAGTCACACCATGAAAAGTTTAAACTCAGAATTTAGCCAAACTTGGCTCAAGAAAAACCCCTAAGCAAAAAACTGTTGAGAGAGATGATTTTATTTTTCCTCTGTTGGTACCAGAATCTGCTCTGCCCCCATCAAAATCTTTAGATTCCGGCAACGCGCATGTAAAAAGGTACCCCAATTTTCGCTGTTGGAACGTCCACTAGCATTTTTTGCTAAGGCCTTGAATTTTGGTGTCAACCTGGTCAATTGCTTACCACCTCAAACTTTCATCTTGGTCAGTTCTAATGTATGCCTATGGCCTTGGTTTCTTGTTTGCCCAATGGGTTATCCATTTTATTAAACCATTATCTAAAGTGCTTAACCTGAGAACTATTATTTTTAAATAATTATTATTGTTTTAAGGAAGGATATTTTAATCCCTTATTAAAATAATATTTTTTATTAAAAAGACAAAAAGTATATTATTTTAAAACCATTACCTTCTTACATAAGTTATGCATGTTATGTCTTTGGGTAAAATAAAAGTCTTTGGGTAAAATAAAGGTCTTTTGTCCCTTCTTCGAGTTAGATGCCAAACCGCCATAAGTTTCCATGCTCAAGAACTTAAGTGTTCTGTCATTTTTGCAAAACTTTCTTTGGCGTTGATCTCCAAACCCATAACTTCAAGCGTCCAACCCAAGAAACCAACTATCAAAGTTTTCCTATGGTTTGTTTTGTTTTGCAAAAGTTTCTTTGGCGTTGATCTCCAAACCCATAACTTCAAGCGTCCAACCCAAGAAACCAACTATCAAAGTTTTCCTATGGTTTGTTTTGTTTTGCAAAAGGTTATGTGTTAAGTGTTCTGTCATTTTTGCAAAACTTTCTTTGGCGTTGATGTCCAAACCCATAACTTCAAGCGTCCAACCCAAGAAACCAACTATCAAAGTTTTCCTATGGTTTGTTTTGTTTTGCAAAAGTTTCTTTGGCGTTGATCTCCAAACCCATAACTTCAAGCGTCCAACCCAAGAAACCAACTATCAAAGTTTTCCTATGGTTTGTTTTGTTTTGCAAAAGGTTTTGTGTTGACCATTTAATTCAAGTCTTCAAACGTGGCCACCTATACAACACAACAGTTTCCTTAAGAAACTCGAGCTCACATTAAAGTTATATGGAGCATCACAAAGAACGCTCACAAGGAAAGCCCACGATCCCATAAATGTCCACAACGCATCAACCAGCAGTGAAAGCATTAGCATATATAAAGACCAATAGAACCATTGTGTTGGGAATGTGGGATATTGCCCCTGCATGCAAAACGAAGTACAGAGAACATAAGTGTCATATCCAAGTGCCGGTGAAGAGATCGCTCAAGTCAAAGTTTATTGTTCAGATCACTCACAGCTGTCAATGGGCTTTCCAAATGTTAAAATGTTAACATGATCAAGCCAAATGCCACGCATCAGTTATACTCAAGCTCGCTCCAGTGGTCAAGGAAAAGAGCCTGTGAAGGTTCATGATTGTCCAGGTGTTAAGAATCATTGGTGTCAATGAGAAGAGCATCTAGCCGGATCCCAGTTGCCACATAAACACTGCCAGCAGTAAACCTCAAGTGTCATAAACATGTGCGTTTGTGACAAACATCGAGAACCGAGCTAAGCCTAGATGTCAATAGTCCTCATGTATGAATGCAAACATAGCATTCACAAGTATCATAGGAAAACGCCAGTATGGAACGTTGATTAAGTTCTTAACGCTAAGATGGTAAGTATGTTTGATGACTGGGCTCGTATTTCTGATTCTCCTGGAGTGAATGATAAAACATATGCTGCTTATAATTCACAATTACAGCAACAAAGAAATATTCAAGGAAGCTGCAGTGGACTTGATTATAGATCTTGGGATATCTGAACATTTGTATCATTATATTTGTTTGGTCAATGCTGGAGCAGTAGAGCCTCTTGTGAAGACACAAGAGAGAGAGTGGAAGAACTTCCAAGTGTCAATCATCTGCACACAAAATATCAAATATCTAGCTTTCCAAAGAGTATCATGTGCAATAATGTCTATACAGGTGGCTTAGTATTTGGAGATTTCAGGGTACAGAGAATGGTTCCAGATTTGTACGCATAGGATCAAATCCAGAATCTCAGGCATTGAATCAGGATTCTAAAGACACAGATGGCAGAATAATTGATAAGAATACTCCAGATTGCAGATTTTCAGGCTTTATTTGGTATTGTGTTCCTCTTTTTCGATTTCAAAGCAAAAGAATCGAATAACTCCAAATTGAAAGCAGAAGATTATCAATTTCATAACCCACATTCTCAAGCAGTTGGTGAAAGGTTTATTTCCAGCACATCGAAAATATGATTGACAGGTAGCAGATGAGGAGGCAAAGTTTGTTTTGACCACATATTCCAGATTTGAAGACCATTGCTCGATACCAGCAACTTATCCAAAACCAATTTCTAATTTTAGATATTAGTTCATATCCCACATTCTCAAGCAGTTGGTCAAAGGTTTATTTCCAGCACCTCGAAAATATGATTTCCAGGTAGCAGATGAGGCGGCAAAGTTTGTTTTGACCACATATTCCAGATTTGAAGACCATTGCTCGATACCAGCAACTTATCCAAAACCAATTTCTAATTTTAGATATTAGTTCCTGATTGTTAGCAACTGTTTTTATCACTAAATTTTTATAAATTCAATCATGAATAATGTAAAGGAGGTGAACAGCAGCTCAATAGAGCTCTGTTGGATTTTGGTGTCTTAGACAGTTTGTACTGATTGTCTTATGATAATAGAAGGTTATCAGCTCTGTTTTGTGTGATATGTGCATTAGGAATTCTTGACAGTGAGTTATCAACAAGTGTGCTCTTCTTTGTTATTATCATGCTACTATTTCTTCTGATTTCTGAATGCAAAAGTTTTTGTGGAGTTTATTGAGCTATTGAGTATGGAGAGTTCTCAGTGAGGTAGAGGATCTGCTTTAACTGTCATCTTCTGTTCATATTCTTTGGATTCCATATGGATGTTATGTCTGTGAAGTTCTCAGCTAACCAGAGGATCTGATGATGCTGTCATTCACTTGCATGAACTTTTAGGAATCTTTGTTACATTTACTAGAGGATTTGATAAAATGTATTCTGCTCATGATGATCTAAGATAGATCATTATGTCACCCTTCTTTTGAATTTCTTCTGTTCATTCATCAAAACACATTTCCTATTGCTGGTAATTTGCTTGATTCGTCCTAATTGTAGTGTATTTCCTATATTCACCTAAGCCTGTCCTTAGAAAGCTTTTTCTACAGTTCTGAGAGCCATCCCAACCAACCACTTAATCTAAATCAATTATTTTTCCATGAGCATTAAGATGTGCTAGCCATGCCCTCTCTGCAGTTGGAGTGCATCTTTTAGCACTAACATCCTCTTTAGAAAGGTAAAGTACAGCAGTACAACAACAATGAATTTCAACTTATCTCAATCCAAAGATGTCTAAAAACTGTGTTGTGTTTTTCTAGTTTTTTGTGCAGCATTAACCTTGAAAATTGTGCCCTCTACACAGGTTGTATGAACTGCAAAACACACTGTTTCTGCTCCTCGAAATTCATGCTACTGTCAGACATGCTAATGCTACAGCAATAATAAATGTACAAACTACATTTATTATTGTATGGCCCTTGGAATTCATGCCACTATCACAACAAATGTCGAACTAGAAATCCATGCCTGTGTGAACTACAATTATTATGGTGGACTTGTCTTGGAATGCATGCCAGGTACAACAAAATTCTGCCTTGGAATCCATGCTCTGCTGCTGTATGGACTGCCTCGAAAAATGTGCCCCGTCTTAGAATTCAAGCTTGCTACTCAGCCTTGGAATTTGTGCAAGGGTTTCTTCTCTTCTCTCTCTCTTTCTTCTCTCTTGTTCTTCTCTCTTCTTAAAAAATCTCTTTTGGTGAATATGAACAATAATGCCTCCAATCCCTAATTTGTCCTTTTTATTCATGGTAACCACTTCTTTTAATCCAATGGTCAAGATTAGATCTAGATCTAGGGCTTAGATTAAATACTCATTATTTCCTCATTAAATGAATTTACTTCATTTTTCATTTAAATAATTAATGAGACATTAAATACTAAAGTCACCTTTATTTTTAATTAAACCATGAAGTCAACTTTATTTCTCATAGAGTGTAGTCACTTTTAATAAAGTGACTAGGGATCACATGATCACTTTTCCACTCCTAGGCATCAAAAAGTGGAAAACAATTGCCTTGGTACAAATTTTAACACACGCTTCCCAAGGTGAGTGCCCAGATTGGGATGCCCTTCAAAATCCATGGAGAAATCTACTAGGGCGAAATTGATGGGTGGACTAGAATTTCCAAATCACAAATACTTTTAGGTTTCTTAATTTATATGATTTTTTTTGGATTTTTTACAATATCTGACTTTTAGTGCTTTTTTAGCATAAAACATGCATGAAATAAAAAGACTTCTGGATAAATCCACTAAGGCACACTTGTTTCACGGATCAAATTTGCCAAATTTCCAAATGCTTTTTGAGTTTTGAATTTTCAAAATTTTAGGTTTTTTTATGCATAAAATTGCAGCAAAATAAATACAAGTAAAATGTTGAAAAGAAGAGTAATTTAGCGACAAGAAAAGGGGATATGATTTTTGTCTCAATCCCTAGGGCATTGAGAGATAAATGGTCAACGCCCCTCCTTTGAAATGTCCTACAAGCTAGGACATCACCTAGCAACCTCTAGGATTCGATAGGAGAGCCTAACTAGGGCAAATGAAGAAGTCCAAGGCCCCAATTATGGAAGGACGACATCATAGACCAAAGAGAACTCATATGGAGGAGGTTTCCCTCAATTATGGAAGGATGACATCATAGACCAAAGAGCTAGAGGAGGGGTTTCTCTATGCTGGAATGAGGTCCAAGTGGGTGGATGAGGTGTGCTACATAGGGGACAATAGCCCTTACAAGACGCAATCACCTCTGCATAACAAAACCAAGGTGGTCATGTGCCCCAATGGGTCACCCCTAGAAGCCTCAGACACCAACTGATGGGCTTAAAGCCTTGCATGGTGGGTACATCCACACATTGAAGGAGCAATCAGCTATGCCACAAAGCCAAGTACTTCTAAGAGTGAAAACAAGGGAGCATGCAATGACCAATCCAGGGGGACAACAACCCCTAATCCAAACATCCATACAATTTAACCTTCTTTGCCCTTTACAATAAAAAATTTAGACCCCTTGCTCTTGGTTTGGCCTTGCTGGAGCGTTGTTGCAGCTCCGCAGCGTAACACAATACAAATAAAAAATTTAACATTTTCTTATAAGAGGAAAACAACATTGCAGTACATTACAATGAAGTCAAATTCAAAAGCTCTCGAGTGAAAAATAGTCGAAACATTAGCCTTTAGGGATAAGAAGCGATATGAAATAAGAAATTTACAACTAAACATGGGATATTACACCTTCATATCACAATTCATAGTGAGATCCTTATGGAACGATGATGGTGACATAATTCAAGGTTCAACCTAGATGGTTACATTGGGCACCTTCATTTTCAACATAGAAAAAATTTAACATTTTCTTATAAGAGGAAAACAACATTGCAGGACGTTACAATGAAGTCAAATTCAAAAGCTCCGTCATCCAAAGACTTTAAAAGTATCCCAAAGGTGATATCTCAAGAAAATCAGAAGTCAATACAAAAAATGCAAAAGGAATTTGAAAAGGTTGTCGTTGATAAGGATGAAGAACTTTCTCACCTAAGAAACCATAATCAAAACGTACTAACCCAAATCAAGAAGCTAAAGAATGAAAAAAAGTAGCTACAGAACAAGTAAGAGAAATCTACCAGCAAGGAATCCTTAATTGATAAAGAAACAATGACCGACTCGATAAGAAGTCATCACATGTAAAAATCGAGACATTGGAGAAGGCAACCAATACTGATCCAATCAAAATCTTACCAAACAATAAATCATTAAAAGTATCCAAAGATGAGAGTTTTAAGAATATGACACAAGATACAAGGATACCTTATCGACATCCTAATTGTAAGAGTCAATTACTTAACCAATCAGGATATCAACATCAACAAAAGCAGATGGCCTATGTTTTAAAGAATACTCATACTGATACAATTCGATCTCAAAGTATAAGCCATCTTGAAAATTGCAATACAATAGGTATCCTTTAAGAACCCTATAAATGTTCAATTCCACAGAAGATCGAAATGGGTTGGGTAGACCCTTTCACAATTCGACAATTCTGCTCGACAATCGAAAGATCACATCAGTTTATAGCATCTACCATGACATGCTTAAAAATGAAAAATCCTGAGAAGATATTACACGCTAAAACCAAAACATAACTCTTGTATGCTTTAAGGACAAATCATTTTTAAGGGGTAGGGAATGTAATATATATATCTGAAACAAATAATAATAAAAATAAACAATAGTAATTAATTCATTAATGAAGTAACATGATCTAATGAAAAGACATTTATTCATCCACAGTGACTAGTTAGTGCTTATTTAAGCACACCGTCCCATGGTATTGTATCCTCATTTCATCTTTTCATATGGTATTTTATTCCTATTCCTATTCCTATGGATTCGTTTATATTGTCATATCTATTTTGGATATTTATTGTTCGAACTAGATTGGTTCACTCCATTTGAATAGGGCATCCACCATATGGAGGTTGATTTCACATCCATACTTCATGGAGTGTTTCAATATAAGATGTTGCTTTGGCCATTATCCTTGCTATTGTGATGAGGCATTTTGCATGTACACAACATCCTATGCTCTACTAGATGGAACATCCAATTTGGATAGGCCATCCACCATTTGCAGGTTGATTTGGTGTGTGTCAACTTTCAATATAAGATGTTTCTTTGGCCATTATCCTTGCTATTGTGATGAGGAATTTTGCATGTACACATCATCCTATACTATATTAGATGGAACATCCCATTTTGGAGGTTTTGTATGTCATATTTGAGAGAGCGTTCATCATTGGAAAGTATCTTCCACATTTAGCATACCTTTTGGGGGCTAGCATTCACTTCTTGGAAACTTGTTTATTGGTGCAACCCACTTTGGTGGTGTTTTGGTGATGTTTGATTCCAATTGGAGCTAGCATCCAACCTTTAGAGGGTTTCTTGCACCTTATTTTATGCTTATCTCATGGAGCATTTCAAGGAGTATTCACACTTTTATGATGGGTCTGTTGGCAGGTGGTTTGGCAAGGAAGAATCACAGCATCCCCGATGCTACGACACGTCATAAGAGGTCGCGGAAGGCAGTAGGATGGATTATTTTATGTATTTTTGAGTTGATTGTACCGCGGAATGCGGGTTTTTGGGTCATTGGACTATATGATATGTAATTTTGGGTTAATTGTACCGCAGTAGGCGGGTTTTTGGGTCATTTGTCCAAGAGTCGGTTAAGAAGTTGTTAGTAAGTGGACAAGCATTGTAAAGGCGGAAGCCTATTTATAGACATAGAGTCATATGTGTTGGATACCTTGATCTTGATCCGAAACTTGAAGTGATATGCGTCTGTAATTGTGATCAAGAGTTATCTGTGAGGTCTGTGTTTTTGTAACAATATTGTATCAAGGTTTTGCTGAAGTAATATGACATGACGGAACTGTTTGGTGAAATTCCCTGTGTACCTTTTGATGTTGATGCATGTTGCGATCTACAATTGATGCTATGAGTTCTTGCTGCAGTTAATGCTTTAGTGTTGTATTTATTGCGATGAATGTTCCTGTTGAATGATGCTATGAATATGAGTAATGTTAAACTTGAATGCATAGATCTGTCTTTGAATGTCGCAATAAGTTAAATAACTAAGCAGGTATTGCCGCAATCATCCTCCTTCATTCGGCGGGAACATGGTTCTGTCCACTCTCCCTTGATCGCCTCGGGTGAGGCCTCATTTGCTCTGCAGGTGTTGCTGGACAGGGTAAATCCTGTCTGGGTCGGTGCTCAGGGAGATCGCGGTGGGTTGGTGTCGACAGTGATGGGAACCCCTGTCGACTGGGTTTGAGTCAACAAATGGTTTCGTTGTCGAGACCGTGTGCGAAGTGAAAGGAGGACATGTTGTGGCATCCAACACAACCGGAAATACAGAAATGGTTCGATCAGAAGCTGCAGGAGTTTGTCGAAGAAGAAAGCCGAAACAATTGACTGACAGTAGATCAGTGGGTGGATAGATATATTCACAACGGTCCGCGTGAATGGTTCTTCTGTGAATTCCCGGTCCTTTTGTTCGAGTGGTTGGCGAAGTTGACTTTTCAGAAGAGGAACTTCCAGGGTGGTAAGCCAACGACCTGGACTGCGGAGCTGATCCAAGAGCTACAGGAAATCGACAATAAAGCATCACGGGCTGTCGAAGTGTGGCTGGATAGCATCTTGGAAGGATATATCATGGAATTCGTGGTTGATACAAAGAAGTCCTACAGTGAAGCCGAAAGATATTTCTTTTGCGAACCCCGAGGAAGGTTTCTGTTGTCCCTTCAACTATCCACTAAAATGCTTTTTTGCGAGAAGGGTATATTGAAGATGCATATAGATCAGTAAAAGGCCTGGTGGGTGGAGGCCGTGGGTATCACGACGGTTGGGGGGCGGTACATGGTATGATAAGGGGTAGATGGGTGCAGGTCATGACGGGACTGTGAGTGAAGCCGAGGAAGATAGTGGTCTTACAAGGGGAGGAGCGAGGTTTCGACAGGAAAAGAGGCGGAGGATAGGACAAGGTCCTGCTGCGATCGAACCGCGAGTTCACGAAGGAAGACCACACAGGACGAAGCGCCCTCACAGTTCGGACAAGGATGCACAAGCTACGCCCAGGATAGAGGCAGGACCTAACCCCAGCAGCAATGTACCCACACCTCAGCTCACTATCTGTCAACTAGTGAGAAACACCACTTCGACCCCACCGGGTCAACAAAATTTGATCGCTAGTAGTTCAGTACCTGCAGGAAGGAAGCCCAGGATGGCGGGCGATGATGTTAAGTTACCATTGTTCCATGGGAATGGGACAGATAACCCAGAACAGTATTGGTTTTTGTGTGAAGCGATATGGACCATAAAACAGATCACTGATGTTCACACCAAGAAAGGACAACTGGCGACAACTTTGCAAGGTCGCGCCTTAGATTGGTTTATGAAATTTGTTCTAGTTCTTACAGGAGCTCTGGAGAAGACCCTCGACGACATCAGGGATGGTTTGATTGCGGAATTCAAAAAACCCAAGTTGGAAGCACAATATATTACAGAATTGAAAGATATTAAGCAGTATCCCAATGAGACAGTGTCGGATTTTGATCAGCGATTCAAGACGCTGATGGCGAAGGTCAGTTTTGAAATGAGCACTATCCAACACAAAGAGTGGTTCATTGCAACACTGCTACCACATATTCGACTACCACTGATGCAACAGAACATATCGACGCCTAGCGAAGCTTTGGAGATTGCAATGCAGTTCGAGGCATCGCCAATTGGAGAAAATGCAGCTGGGATGTCGCAGATACAGACACAGCTGGCTAATCTGACCATACAGCTGCAAGATTTGAAGAAGGGCAAGGAGCAGCGTGAAGAGGTATGGTGTACGCGATGTCGAGGAGAAGGGCATACAAATGACACTTGCCCCGACTTCCGCAACTATTTGGTTTCAGGAGCACCAAACCCGTTCAATGGTGGTGGCATGCCATGGTGTCGCGTTTGTCAGGTATTTGGGCACCGCCATGAAGAATGTCCATATATGCAGAAGATGGTCACTAAACCGATGAATCTGTATTGCACTTTTTGCAAATCAGTGGGACATGATGACAAAGATTGTCGGGCATATGGGTTGCTTCATGAGAGGACGTACGACGCATTCTATGTAAAGGATGACTAGCGTGCCGTACAGCCGCAGGTAGCCCAGCCGCTACCTCAACTGTAGGTCCAGTTTGTACCGCAGCGGCAACCACAGCAATTCGTGCCGCAATATGCTTCGATGCAAATGGCTCCACAGCAGCCACAGTACGTTCAGCAACCGCAGTATGCGCAACGAGGGCAAGGTATGCAACCAACACCAATGTAGCAACAATACAATCAACAGCAATACCAACAGCAGGGTGGATTCCGTGGGGTATTCTGGGGTGGATGCAGCGGAGGATTTGGTCGCGGAGGAGGATGAGGAGGTCGCGAACCTGTGCAATGCTATCACTATGCAGTATGGGCACACTATCAGCGCGATTGCCCACTGTTGCAGACGCAGTGTACATTTTGTTTCGTTGCAGACCATACCATAGAGAACTGCCTGCAGTTGATTGCACGATGGCAGGCAGGGAATGTTCCACAATTGCAAAATCAGAACTAGGTGCAGTAGCTAGTACAAAATCCGGTGCAGCAACCAGTCCAAAACCAGAACCAACGCCCAATTTAGAATGCTAATCAAAATGTGAACCAGCCGGGAAATCCACCGCAGAACTAGAATCCGGGTGCGAATGTTTCAACAATCTCAGTAGAACCCAGACCACATGATGCAGCCGTTGCGGTGATCACTCAGGGACGTGCAAAAACGGGAGAAGGTGTCATTTGACATTAATTCAGAGCGTGATATGTTCCACCAGGCATGACGGGCGTTGGATAAAGGCAAGGCTATCGTCTGTGACATGCCCCTTGTCTTTGATGACACGTCAGACGCTGGTCCATCAGCGCAGTCTGGAACTTTGCAGAAATTCTTGGAAAAGTTGTTTCTTGTTGGCAAGGGATCCTGCTACGCTTGTCGAGATTGAGGGGTTGTTGCAGAGATTGCCAAAGGGACGCCAGGAATCAGCGATGAATTCCTTACAACGGAGGAAGACTGGCAAGGAAATGCGGATGAATATTCAAATTGGAGAATACAATGTCGACTCAGTTATTCTGGATCTTGGTTCGGATGTCAACATCTTAACCAAGCAAGCATTGCAGAAAATGGGGAGCCCTCCGTTGAGTTGGTCTCCTGTACAGCTTCGGTTAGCTAATCACGCTAAAGTGATGCCAATTGGGAGAGTTCCCTGATTGGTGGTGGACATTGAGGGCATGAGGACCTGTGTTGACTTCAATGTCATCGAGGTTGTTGAAGGAGGAAGTTCATATCCCGCGTTGCTGGGGATCGGATGGGCTAACGACAGTGGAGCGGTCATCAACTTCAAGCGCAGGATGATGATTTTTGAGAACCGCGATCTCAGAGTCATAGCCCCACTGGATCCGGCTGAAGGTCGCAGATAAATTGAGCCAATAAAAGACGACGAGTCCAGTGGATGGGATCACGCATTTAACATTTCCGAAGACTATATTCATCCAACTGCCAACGGTGAGCTGGGATGGCGCAGTGAGAGCTCTGCGTCTTCTGACTCCGATGATGCGTTAGAACACAGGCAGAACCGCTTGCATGAGGTGTCGCTCCGTAAGTGTGGGTTAATCATGCAGCCACTATGCCGCGTCGCGACTGAAACCGTCGCATTACCAGTCTATGAAGGACTGTCTGGTTTGTCTGATTTTCTGGTGGAGTTCAAGGAAAGAGTTCCAGAACCACAGCGATTGCTGGTGTTGGGTGAAGCACTGAAGGCTGCTCCAGCACGCTGGTGGGCGACACACAAGGCATCAATTGATGGATGGTCGACATGTAGAAGATTGTTGACAGTTCGCTTCGGCGATATCGAGGTTTACCACACAGGGAAGTATGATGGTCAGAACAATCGTGGAGGCCATCTAATGGAATGTCTAACATTATGGGCATCGCGGCCACAAGATGAGTGGGTCCATGCATTTATCCATACCTTGGATGAAATGTCGTGGTCATGATATATTGCAGTTGAATTAAGGGGAGAAATCACTACTTGGTTGGACTTAACAATACATTTTACTCATACGTTCAGTTTTGTTGATCCCAACTCGGATGTCCATAATGCCCTGCAGATCATCCGTGATGTGGTTCTAAAGGTTGTTCCCGTGGCGTACACGGCAGATCCGCACACGCACTGCCAAATGCAGTCTATAATGGAATGTTATAATATCACCGGTGGACCCGAAGATGGTGACGATCTGCGGAATGTCAATATTCCGGAGTCTGAAGGAAGTCGCGACGTGGTTCCACCTAGTGCACCAACTGATCCGTTCAGTCAACCTTTGAAGCTTCGCAAGATCAATATTGGGACAGAGGGCACTCCCATGTTCGCAAATGTAGGAGATTATTGGGACGATGCGATGATGGCAAAGGTCACTAAGTTGTTGCATGAGTTCCAAGACCTCTTTCCTACGAAGTTTTCTGAAATGAAAGGTATTTTGGGTGATCTAGGTGAGATGAAGATTCCCTTGAAACCAGATGCTAAACCGATCAGGTAGCGACCTTATCGTCTAAATCCACGACATAAGGAGAAGGTCAAGGCAGAACTTGATCGCATGTTGGATACTGGTATCATTGAACCGGTTGAAGAGTCAGAATGGATCAGTCCTATGGTGGTACAGGACAAGAAGACTGGTGAGATACGCATCTGCGTTGATTTGCGGAAGTTGAATGATGCCTACTTGCATGATCATTTTCCGACCCCGTTTACTGATGAAGTACTTGGGGGAGTAGGCGGCCAGGAGATGTATTCTTTAACGGATGGGTTCTCAGGCTATCATCAGATCCGTATCGCAAAAGAAGATCGCCATAAGAAACTTTTGTGACAAAATGGGGATGTTTTCAGTATACTGTAATGTCGTTTGGGTTGAAGAACGCACCTGCGATATTTTCGCGGGTTGTTCTTGCTGCATTCAAGGATTTCATCCAGAAGTTCTTACAGGTATACATGGATGATTGGACAGTCTGTGGTTTGATCCGCGATCATCTGGCCAATCTGCGGTTGATGCTGGAGCGCTGTCGCCAGCACCAGATATCGCTGAATTTGAAGAAGTGCATTTTTTGCGCGCCATTTGGGATACTGTTGGGTCACATCGTGTGTAAGCAGGGGTTGTTAGTCGATCCAACAAAGATTGCGCTCATTTTGAGCTTGATACCGCCGACCACTATTAAGCAATTGAGGGCGACATTGGCGCATACTGGGTATTATCGCAAGTTCATCAGGGGATATGCAGCGATCACCACCCCTATGGAGAAGCTATTGAAGAAGGATGTCATATTTCAATGGAGCCCTAAATGTCAAGATACTTTTGAGCAGCTCAAGGCTAAGATGGCTTCAGCACCGATATTAGTATTCCCGGACTGGAGTAAGGAATTCCATGTCAATGTTGATGCCTCGTCAATTGCACTCGGTGTGGTGCTAGCGCAACCAGGGGAGGGGGATCTTGATCACCCTATTGCTTTCGCTAGTCGGAAGCTGTCATCTGCAGAAAGGAACTACACCACTACTGAGAGGGAAGGCTTGGCGATGGTCTATGCGCTGCAGAAGTTCTGACACTACTTACTGAGCGGACACTTTAAGATGTTCACAAACCACTCTGCCTTGAAGTACCTAGTCAATAAGCCTGTGTTGGGGGGGAAGATATGCCAATGTTTACTTCTTTTTCAAGAATTCGACTTTGAAATAATTGTCAAGCCAGGGCGGTTGAATTGTGGCCCCGATCATCTATCGCGGATTGACACAGGAGAGGAGCCAACTAACATTGAAGATGGGTTGCCTGATGCGCAACTATTTAGAGTTGAAGTAGCCGGTGGCTATTTTGAAGAAATCATTCAGTTTCTGGCATCCGGTACCGCACCAGACGAATTCACCACTAGTCAAAAGAAGCAGTTGGTGGTTAAAGTTGTCAACTTCCAGCTCATCGCAGGTGAGTTATACAAGATGGGTGCAGATGAGATATTACGACAGTGTGTCTTGCCACACGAGAAAGCGCAAATATTGGCAGAAGCACATGGAGGAGTGGCTGGAGGACACTACGGCGGTCGGGCGACTGCCAGGAAGGTGCTTCGTGCGGGGCTTTGGTCGCCCACGCTGCATAATGATGCGAAAGACGATGCGCGGTTCTGTGATGTGTGTCAGAGAACTGAGAAGCCATCCAGGAGGGACGAGATGTTGCTGGTGCCTCAACTAACACTGCAGCCATTTGACAAATGGGTAGTGGATTTTGTGGGACCGATCAACCCACCGGGGAAGCGCACTGGGGCAAGGTACATCATTACAGCGACAGATTATTTGACAAGGTGGGCGAAAGCCGCACCAGTTGTCGATTGCTCTACGGCTACAGCCGCGCGGTTCTTGTTTGATAACATTATCACTCACTTCGGCTGCCCCAAGATATTGTTGAGTGATCAAGGCAGCCACTTTCTCAATCGCACCATCAGCGCATTGACGGAGGAGCTGCAGATACAGCATAAGAAAAATACGCCATATCATCCGCAGGCAAATGGCACGATGGAAGCTTTCAATAAGATATTGGAACATGCGCTAACCAAGGTATGCAATGCGAACCACGATGACTGGGATCTTAAAATCCCACCAATGTTGTGGGCGTATCACACATGTAAAAGGTTGACGGGACAGACACCATTTAAGTTGGTGTATGGACAGGAAGCGATTATGCCAATGGAGTACATTGTTCCGAGTCTGCGCATAGCGACAGTGACAGGTATGAATACAACAGCGGCATTGGAAGAACGTCTAGCGCAGTTAGTCCAACTGGAGGAAGATCGCTTTATTGCAGGTTTCCACCAGGGTGTAGAGAAAGATCGCCAGAAGGCTTGGCATGATCGCCACATCAAAAACAAGCAGTTTCAACAAGGCGACTTGGTGCTGTTGTACGACAGCAAGTTTATGAAACATCCAAGAAAATTGCAGATACATTGGTTTGGTCCGTATCGTGTCAGTAGCATCACTTCAGGAGGCGCAGTACAGTTACAACAGTTGAATGAAGCGATGCTCCCCAAGTTGATTAACGGTAGCAGGTTGAAGCCCTATCGGTCGAGCTTGGAACAGCGCGATGCCTGAGTCGTATTAGCTAAAAAAAAAAAATTGCAAGTGGATCGGTGGCAGGATGGCACACCAACAGGAACAGAATGCGGAAGCAGGGAGGCTTGTGTCGCAAGTTAGGAGCGGTCCGTGACAAGTAGCAGGGTCGCGACCGGGTCAAATCAGCAATAAATGCCAAAAGTGAAAACAGTAAATTAATGGCGTTTGCTCGAATGATGGGCATTAATGGCGGATACGGCCAATCGACTGACAGGATCGCTGACGGATTTGCGTCATTAATACGGGATTTCGGTTGAGTTAATGCAAGATTTAGTGATGATTACAGAGGATTCGACTGGACGCTATAAAAACGAGTAGAAGTTGGTCGGAAGGCACCGAGATTTTAGTTGTTAAGTGCTTGTGCAGAGCTGACGAGTATTGTTATAGCTTGGTGGGTGCAGTTGTGCATTGGGCAAGGTTCAGTTGAACTTGCAGAGTGTCGTTAGGACGGGGAAGCTATCAGTTGAGAGCGCTGGGTAAGGTATGCCATGAGAGCTAGAGCCAGTTGAGATTAGCAGTGAGGTTGAGCCTCCTTTCACCGGGATTGTAATTGAGGAAGAAGTTGAGTCTGCGGGGGACGTCAATTTTGAGACAGATGTCGCAAACATGCCGATCAGGACGTCAGTAATCGCCAAGAAGCGTCGAGGGGGTCAGCATTCTGTGTCCCCACAGAGCAAGAGGCAACTTAGATCATCCGCTACGGTAGTAGGAGAAGCTCAGGTGCAGGTAGGGCAGTCCAGTCGTCGTGTTGACGAGTCTGCCCCATGGGAGGGGCCGTCGGCTGTTGACATCCCTGGGTATATCCCTCCCAGTCGACCGGATGCAACCCCGTGCAAGCTGAACCCGAAACAGAAGTATGGTGTGAAGATGCCGGCACTCCCTGCTGGAATGGAGTGCTCTGTTGATATCGGGTCGACGTTGATGCGCCTACGATACGATGATCATGATATGGTGGCCTACCCAAAAATTGCATCGGACCCATATGTGCCCGGGTCACAACTTACCGCAACGCCGATTCTACAGGATTGGGCACGAGGATTGAAACAGGCCGGTTTGTTAGGGCTCATTAACATGCCGCATTTCGGGCGGATGGCGGAAGTTAACGCGTGTGTGAAGCAGCTGCTTGCGTGCTTCCATGGTGGTTCCTTGTGGCTGGACAGAGAAATTCCGGTCACTGTTGATTTGATTTCGCACATTACCGGACTGCCTAAAGATGGAGTTGACCCGTCGCAGTGTTTCCGAGGCAAGGAGAATGATAAAAAGTTGGTCGCGCATTTGGTTAAGCGCTACAAGTTGGAGAAGGATGGTCGGGGCTACCGCACCAGTAGCATCAATGACCAGGTGGTGCTCACTGGCACCAAGATTTTATCCTGCAAGGTGGTCAGGGGTGGTCGTCCTAACCAGTGCAACTCAGGGATTGTCGCATGTGCAGTACAATGCACAGAGGGTGTCCAAATGAACTGGTCCTTGTTTCTATTAAATCAATTAGTGGAGGATGTTGTGGCAGTTCAATCAGGTAAGGGTTCATTCACATATAGTTGGCTTCTACTATTGATTGCATTCGTGGCTTGGAAGGAGCTTGACACATACTAGGGCATGGAAGTTGCGGCTGCAAAAGAGCGGCGGGGTGCGCGCTATCAGAAATTATGGTATGTACGGGAGCCAAAGCGACACAGGGATTGCCAATTGCTATTCTGGCTCTATTGGGAGACGCTTTGTGATGCAGCAACAAAGGTACCGTGGATATCTGAAGACACTACAGCAAAGTTTAAGTCGATCATGGAGTTTGCGGTTCGGCCGCATGCTATTTATGTGCAAGCAAGGCGTGACCTCAGTCAGCAGTGGTTGCTGACCCCTTACAAGGTAACGATGGAAGCACTAGATGCCATTGTGAATGATTGGCCACCGAAATGGCATGAACCTGTGGTGTTGGCCGAGATTGAAGCTGGCAAGACGCGAAGGGTCCAGATGATCGTATATCGGCACAAGACCCGCACAATCATCATGATTTCGATCAAGAGTCCATTAGAACACCGACGGATGACGACAGTGACCGTGCCTTGGAAGAGAATAGAACGAAAGGGCACTAGGACCCTGCGACAATCAATGTGTTGCCTCTAACGATGGAAGCACAGTTGGGCCGATTTATAAAAGCAATCAGTGAGGTCTCCACCGCAGCAGCTCAGAAGATGACTAGGGTGACAGATGAAGGATTCCATGCACTCACTGCTCGTATGGACTCTTTGTGTGACATGGTGTCGCGGAGGGCACTTGAAGAAGCAGTACCACCAGAAGTTAGCACAATCAGCAAAAAGCAATCATTGAGGTCTCCACCGCAGCAGCTCAGAAGATGACTAGGGTGACAGATGAAGGATTCCATGCGCTCACTACTCGTATGGACTCTTTGTGTGACATGGTGTCATGGAGGGCACTTGAAGAAGCAGTACCACCAGAAGTTAGCACAATCAGCACTGAGCCGCGGGTCAGGAATGTGGAGATTCCCTCGATTGCGATTGTGACTGAAGATGAGGCCGTGACCACCTTGCTGCGGCAGTTGACGAAGGTGTCCATCAATGTTAACGCATTGTCGACGCAAGGGTTGACAACTATGCAGACAGTGGCTAGCAGAGGAATGGCTGACAGGATGCATGAGATCAGTGTTAAGTGCACGACGTTGCAGGAGCGCGAGGCAGCTGCACAAGCAGCTATTGCAGAGTTGACGGGACGGGTCGCTGCAACACGGCAGGCTGTGGATGAGCTCGAGGAAGACATCAAGAAGGAACGAGCTGAGAAGGCTTGTGAGATTGAAGAATTGAAGAAAGAGAAGGACCGCCTCATCGTAGAGAAGGCCCAGTTGTGGGACGATAGTGTGCGCGTAGACCGGGCTATTGCAGAGGCTTATCACCATGTGTCGGAGCCCACTGAAGAGGTGGATATGCTTCAATGTGTGCAGAAAATGGGGGCTACCATTGTCCAGTTACGGCACGAGAACCAGGAGCTAACGGCTCAGGTGAACCCCAGCACCCCTCAAGCAGAAGTGGACGGCCGCAAACGCGCCATTGAGGAGATAGCAACGCAGCTGGCGGAGCTGGAAATAGCAGCAACGAGGCTCATAGCTGACACTGTGCAGTTTTGGGCCGGATCATTCAGGATGAGCAGGTTGAACAACTGATAAAGGTTCGGCAGGAAGCAGAAGGGCAGTTGGCAACACTCAAAGCGGCAATGCGCGTGATGCCACCCATGGAGCAGGTTGCCAAGTCTGTGGATTTGAAAGATCTGCAGCAGCGTGTCGCCAAGGCCGATGAGCGACAGAAGAAGCTGGAGGAGTTCTAGGATGCTGGTGGCCAGTTTATGACAAAGGCTGGCGAAGTTCTTCAGGCAGTCCATGGACATCATCAACAAGTGGCTGCAAAGCTGATCGAACACCCATTGCCCCAGGATGTCGACGACAGATAGGTGGCAGCTACGGCAGTGAAGGAAATGATGATGACAGTCGGGCAGCAGTATGAGGACTTCAAAGTCAGGACCACAGAGTACACCATGTCCAGTTGACATGGCTAGAGGGCGAACCACAAGATTGTGTTGGGGGCCTGTTGGCAAGGAAGAATCGCAACATCCCCAATGCTGCGACACGTCAGAAGAGGTCGTGGAAGGCAGCAGGATGGATTATTTTATATATTTTTGAGTATATTGTATCGCGGAATGCGGGTTTTTGGGTTATTGGACCATATGATATGTAATTTTGGGTTAATTGTACCGCAGTAGGCGGGTTTTTGGGTCATTTGGACCATGTCAGTTAGATTTTGGGTCATTTGTCCAAGAGTCGGTTAGGAAGTTGTTAATAAGTGGACAAGCATTGTAAAGGCAGAAGCCTATTTATAGACATAGAGTCATATGTGTTGGATACCTTGATCTTGATCCGAAACTTGAAGTGATATGCGTTTGTAATTGTGATCAAGAGTTATCTGCAAGGTCTGTGTTTTTGCAGCGATATTGTCTCAGGGTTTTGCTGAAGTAATATGACATGACGGAACTGTTTGGTGAAATTCCCTGTGTACCTTTTGATGTTGATGCATGTTGCGATTTACAATTGATGCTATGAGTTCTTGCTGCAGTTAATGCTTTAGTGTTGTATTTATTGTAATGAATGTTGATGCATGTTGCGATCTACAATTGATGCTATGAGTTCTTGCTGCAGTTAATGCTTTAGTGTTGTATTTATTGCGATGAATGTTCCTGTTGAATGATGCTATGAATATGAGTAATGTTAAACTTGAATGCATAGATCTGTCTTTGAATGTCGCAATAAGTTAAATAAGTAAGCAGGTATTGCCGCAATCATCCTCCTTCATTCGACGGAAACATGGTTCCATCCACTCTCCCTTGATCACCTCGGGTGAGACCTCATTTGCTCTGCAGGTGTTGCTGGACAAGGTAAATCCTATCTAGGCCAGTGCTCAAGGAGATCGCGGTGGGTTGGTGTCGACAGTGATGGGAACCCCTATCGACTGGGTTTGAGTCAACAGGGTCCACTTTCGAAATGATTCTGCATGGCTTTTAAGGATGGTGATTCATATTGGAGTAGATCTCCAGGGTCAAACCCTAGATCTAGGGTTCTTCCTTACTTATTGGACCATTTCTTTGGAGCATTATCCTTGGGGAACCTTTTGGAAGCTAGGACATGTGGCTTTGAACACCATATTTCATGGATTTGGTTAGAGTTTGTTGGCACATCTTGCCCCGGCCCCGTGTGTGGTCGACCCCATGGTACACCTATCATATCGTGTGTACACCTGTCATATTGTGTGTAAACCCCTGTCATATACGGATATACAGTGAGTATTTTGCTTTGTTTACTCCATCTTAGACTAGATATAGGGTTTTATTTTCATGGTATTATAGGAGGAAGATGAGTTGAAACTAAAAGCTATATAAGGATTTTCTCTCTCTGTCATTTCTCATGGTTGGAGTTTGAGAGTTCTCTCTTTTGGAGCATAGTAGACATGTTATCACATCCATAGTAGCCGGACTACCATGTCTTCAAACCAGATTCCAATACTTTTCTGAGCCATTCCTTTACACATTTTGGGAGATCAGTGGATGATGAGTAGCATATCGGTGATCACTCTCATGTATTCAGTGGATCCAGAGCTTATATTTGACAGTCTCATGCCAGGACCGAGCCTGATGACCCCAGGTCGATGACTGAGTTAGCCATTTTATATCTTCCAGAACAGATTGATGACAGTGCCCATGATATATTCAACTATATTGTTTCAGTCTTTGCTGCGTGGGAGCGCCCCTCACCCCCTCGCTCCCGCTCCCAAAGCTCGCTTCCTTCAGAAGCTCGATCCCAAAACGCTCCCAGTTTTGGGAGCACACTCCCAAGGCGTTCCCTATCTCTTCTATACTAAAAGCTCCTATACTAGGTTGCTCATTTGATGGCAATGTTATGCTACCTCACTTCATTGCCAAGCTCATATAAAAGTAGTTATGTTCGTCATTTGATGATAATGTTATAAGTTACAACTACTGGATGATTGAAGTTATATGTTTTAATCCATATTTTCTATAGCTAATTCAACATCCGACATGGTTTTTTATATATAAATCCATCAAAATATATACTATATAAAAAACGCTCCCAAAACGGGAGCTTTTGAAAATTTCGCTTTTCGCTCTGCTCATGCTCCTCGCTCCCCATTCCCGCTCCCAACAGCATAGGTTTCAGTATGATTCAGATGTTCAAGTAAGAGACCCAGGTATATGATCCAACAGGCATATGGTTTGTACATTTGGATTGTTGATGTGCTCTTGCTCTTATCTTGGTAGTATTTGATTGGGTATATGATGGTTGTTTGCTAGCTATATTTTATATTATTCTTACTTGCTAGAAGTGGTTGGTTACTATGAGTAGGAGATTTTTGTGTATACTCATTGGTCATACCCTTACCTTATAAGTACATACTCGGTCATTCCCGTTGTAGGGCCCTTACTATCCATGGCATCACCAATCACTTCTCCATCCATTCGTTATCTTCCAGTCTTCCCCCACCTAAACATCTATGTTGGATAGACTCCTTGTTTACATTGTGTCTCAGCTTTGGAGTGTGATTTTAGTCACATTGATTGTTCTCCTTTAGTCCTCGAAACCAAGTATTCCTATCAACAACGTTGCTAAACACTAAAGCATTGGAACTTAAATTCTATTAGCTAGTCAGTGGCCAAAGGACGAACACTCATCCTTGTTTGATGTAAGGTCGTTTGTACCCACAAGGAAATAGGGTGTTCACTCCATCGCACCTATGGACGGTGGCGGGCAATGGAGGTCATACCGAGTCATATCTGAAGCCCAAAAGGTTTTCAGGGCACCTGCTTTTGGAGGTTGGCTAGTGAAAATCTATAAAGTGAATTAAATGTTAAATCTCAAGTGCAAAGCTAACAAATAATTTGCTAGAAAGGTTGCTTGTCTAGAGTCTATTGGAAGTAATCTCATCACTCTACCCATTTGTGAGACACTGTCATCCCCTGTGTTATTCTTTGTCCAACATATGAGATTATGTGGTCTTTCCTTGATTCCCTTATCCGAGAGATTACAATGTTGAGGTTGTCTAGCCTTGTTCCTTCACCTTCACCCATGGTTAGCAAATTGGCATGGTCTGTAAATAGTGGTTGGTTACTTTGATCTGGACTTATTATTATTATTATATTTACATTATCATGCCAGTTAAACATCATTTTATGCTTTAGTCTTGCTACTGATATAATTGAAGGAGCATATGTCATCCAATTGTACTTGCAGCAACAGTTATTTATCATCTAGATCATTATTTTGATCAGTTTTGACCTAGTCAAACCAATTTGACCAAGTCAACAGTAGGGTCCGGGATGAGTTTGCACCGACAGTGCTCAAGATGGATTCTTTATGGCCCCTATGTGCCCATTAGATGTTTCCATGCTTCAGATGGCAGTTTCAGATGATGGTTTGATGGATTTTTATTATTATTATCATTTACAGGCCATTATTTTATTATTCCGGGCATGGATGAGCTTACAGAGGTATTGCTGGATGGTCATATGGTGTATGACTACTCATGCCTAGTGGATTTGGGCATTCTGAGTCCATTGGTGCACTTACTTATCAATTCAGGGCAATTACAGGTGATTATATGGTCAAATTACCAGTTTTCTCCAGTATGCCATGTAGAAATAGCCTGTTTAGCACATTTAGAAATTATTTGTGTTCTCCTAAGGTGCTACAGAGGGGATATGGGTTCTAGCCAATCATTATGACCATATTACCCCATCCCCAGACATTTTGGTGCAGTCAGTTTTGTGCCCGGGCCACATGGAAGAGAGTTACAAGCATTTATGTACTTTCAGAGGTGGTTTTCTAGCAGTAGAAAGGCTAGCAGAAGAAATTGATTTGGCTTAGTGGGGCAAGGAAATGGAATGAGATTGGTTTTGGGACTTCATGATGATATTTTCCACACCTTCCAGCATGATCTTCGCCATCAGTGGGGTCCACACGTCATCCCATTTATTATTTCAGGGGTTTATTATTGTATTTTTGGGCATGCGTCCTAGTGTCTTCTGACACTTTATCACATGATGTATTGTTTTTTATGTAGATGGGGCATTAGTCTAGTGAATGAATATGCGATCTCCTAGACTCCCCCACCATGTTATGATGTTATGTTGTGTCCCTAGTCATGTTATGAGGCTCATGTTCCCCCTAGGGCGTCATTAAGGGAGGATGTCCCATTTATTTTGAGTGATCTATGTTTTATTTGTTCTGGCTCATCTTAGCCGTTGATTATCATTGTTGTATCTTATAATCTCAACCACTCATTTAGAAAGTGGTTAGGGTTTTGGTCTCTTTCATTCCTATTTAAACGAGAGACCCCCCTTATTGTAATGGGGCTTTGGCTCTTGGAATTTTCATAATAGAAAGAATATTTGCAGAGACCTGAGGATTTTCTTTGTGGGATGTTCTTAGATTGTGACTGGAAAGTCTATTTCTCTTAGCATTTGAGATATTGTTGTGGATCCAAAATATTTTTGTGGAAACAGTGTTTAACTGCAGGAGGGCAATTTCATCTTGGATGTTTTTGCAAGGGCTCCTCAACTCATTCCTTTTGAAGTTGCTTCATATCAGGGGGTTTTCAATAGCATATTTGATCCTTGATATTTATCTTGCTTTTACAGTCAATTTATTCTGAGCATCAAATCTTATTAAGGTAGTTTGATTGTGCAGGAGAGAGGGGTGTGCATTGGCTTCCTTGGGAAAATCTTTTTCACTTGGATACTCAATCAAATCATCTCAAATTGATCGAGAAGGGACAGATCATCACTCTCAAGGCATTTGCAAGACTTTTCGGGTAAGATCTACACTTAATCTTTTTGTTTGAAGTTCTAAACCATTGGCCATTGGTAAAAACTGCTAAAACCCTAACTGCTACTTTATCAAAAAAATCTCTAGCTCATTTAATTTGGAATCTTGGCGAAATATTTCTGGGTTTTTCTCTTTAGGCGTAGCCCAAAGTGGGTTCTCTAGGGCATCTTGCTCCGTGGACTCCTTCTAGCCCAAATCCCTAGGCACTGGTCAATTACCTTTGCGCCCTTCTTGATTTTGCCTTGTTTCCGAGATGTTTGAGTTTTGTTTTGGCTTGTATGCTTAGATATTGTCAAATCCTACATCAAGTCTCATCAAAAGGCACTAGAAATCCTCATTGTGATCTAAACCCTTCCACTTTGGACACGCTTCCCAAGGCGAAAGAAATCTTTTTCATTTGCTAGTGTCTTGATCCTGGATCTAGTCTTTATATTTGTAAGCCACTTGTACTTTCACATTGGGTCAATATTTACATCCTTTAAGCCTTTTGGTCCAAGCTTAACCCACCTTGTGACTTCATCCATAGATCTAGGGTTTATCATACCTTACACCTTACATACTCTAGAAAATCATTTTCACTTGGATACTCAGTGAAATCATCTCAAATTGATCGAGAAGGGACAGATCATCACTCTCAAGGCATTTGCAAGACTTTTCGGGTAAGATCTACACTTAATCTTTTGTTTGAAGTTCTAAACCATTGGCCATTGGTAAAAACTGCTAAAACCCTAACTGCTACTTTATCAAAAAAATCTCTAGCTCATTTAATTTGGAATCTTGGCGAAATATTTCTGGGTTTTTCTCTTTAGGCGTAGCCCAAAGTAGGTTCTCTAGGGCATCTTGCTCTGTGGACTCCTTCTGGCCCAAATTCCTAGGCACTGGTCATTTACCCTTGTGCCCTCCTTGATTTTGACTTGTTTTTGGGTTGTTTGAGTTTCATTTTGGCTTGTATGCTTTGATACTGTCAAATCCTACATCAAGTCTCATCAAAAGGCACTAGAAAGCCTCATTGTGATCTAAGCCCTTCCACTTTGGACATGCTTCCCAAGGCAAAAGAAATAATTTTCATTTGCTAGTGTCTTGATCCTGGATCTAGTCTTTATATTCATAAGCCACTTGTACTTTCACATTGGGTCAATATTTACATCCTTTAAGCCTCTTGGTCCAAGCTTAACTCACCTTGTGACTTCATCCATAGATCTAGGGTTTATCATACCTTACACCTTACGTACTCTAGCTGTCTAGTTTGATTTGGTGTCTTGGTTAGATCTCTCCCATCGGAAGTAGATCTGGGTCAACCCCATTGCTATCTAGGGCTTGGATAACATAAAGCGAAGAGTGCCTCAATTGGCGTGACAACCAATCCATCTGGGGATTGAGGCCCTCTTAGGTCACCTCTTTAGTTGCCTATCTCCTCTACCACCCTGAATAGGATCATCTTCAAGGGCAACTACAAGTTTCGTGGTAACATTTTTGGCACCGTTGTCGGGGAGGTATAGGCTTACCTTAGATGTCTACGAGTGTCCATGTGTTATTCCATATCTTATCGCATCCGGTCTTTTACTTTCGTGATTACATTTCACATTGCTTAATTGATCTAATCACCATCTTAATTTCGCATTACTCGATGAATTATTGTTGTGGTTAAGCTGGCGACTCCACCCCGCAACTCTACTGAGGAATGAATCCAACAAATAAATCTTAAGTTCCTAAATCGTTCATCAAATCCTGAAGGAAATTTTCGGAATCCAACCCCTGCAACCTATACTCAGAATCGAAGAAACCTTAAAGAGAACTCATCCAATTTCTTTTGGAAGATCTCTAATCCTATTGCTTCACCGAGTCATCTTTAGGTTCTCCTTCTTCCACATCTCAATCTAGTCCAATGGCTGGTATAAATGTTGGTGGAAACCAAAATAATCCTCCACAAAATCCTAGGATTTTCGAAAGAAAGGCTAGAGCCTCTCCTTTGGATTTTTCTCAAATCCAGGGAGCTCTTCATGATATGCCCAAAAAGTATTTTGACAAAGTTCCAAAGTTTGATGGAAACTATGCTATAACCATAGAAGACCATATAGACAAAGTTTGGGAACACAAGGAAGCATATGGAGCATTTGATGATGTCCTCATGAGGGGTCTCCTAACATCTTTGGAAGGGAATGCTCAGAAGTGGTTTGATCGTTTACCTGCTTCATCAATTGATGGATATGATAATTTTGTCATGAAGCTTACCGATGGATGGTCACGTAAATTAGATGGGAAATATCTCTTACATCAGCTGTTTGAGATCAAGAAAAAGGAAAATGAAACAGTCCACGAGTTCAACCTTAGAATTGACAAGACTGTAGCAAACATCCCAGATGATATTAAGCCTAAAGACCAAGAAATCATTATCCATTATTTGAATTCATTTGAAGGATGGGTTGGATATCATTTAAAGGATAAGAATCCTAATGACCTAAAGACCGTACAAATAAATGCAAAAACTGCTGCATCAAATGCGGCATCCATGGGGAAACAAAACGTTTTTTATCATTATTCCCCTTCCACTTCTAGATCTGAGCCTAGAACCCGAAAAGCCAAGGAACTTGTAGTTAAGGACACAAATGTTAATTTTATCCAGAGATCACTACTCCCTCTGGATAGCCCTGAGATCTCAAGCGGTTTGAGTCTCTATAAAAATCAATAATACTCTAAAGATTTAGGAATCAAATGCTATAGATCTCTTAACACCTCTATAATGAAAAACGCAATCAATCACAAATAACACTAGATGTACCTTGGAAACCCCAAACGGGGAAAACCAGCTTGAAGGGTTTATTTCCACGGAAAGGAGTCCCATGTATGTAGATTGAAAAGGCACTATATGGGCTCAAGCAAGCACCTCGTGCTTGGTATGGACAGATAAACGGATTCCTGGTGAGCTGGGGATTTACCAAGAGTGATGTAGACTCTAACCTTTACTACAAGGTTGTGGATGATGAGCCATTGATTTTAGTACTATATGTGTTGGCACAGGGTTAGACCGCATAAGTGCGGAAGTCGACAGCAGCGAAGAAGGACCATCCGCGGAAGAAGGACCATTCGCGGAGAACAAGGAGCCGACGGAAGCGCAAGATTAGTTTAGTTAGTTAGAATGGGTCATTTGGACCGTCTTGTAACCGCCTTAGTTAGCTATAAATAGAGTTATGATTGTAAGCCTAAGGGCATCGGTTAATCAAGCGACAGCGGATGAATTGTGTAATGTTTTTTCTCTGCCTCCGGCAAGTGTTGTATGGATCCGCAATAAGTGTTTTGAACTGTTTCTGCGAAGGTTGTACCACAGGTTTTTGATGAGTTAATGCATGAAGATGTTCGGCTATGTCCATGTTTATGTTGAATGATGCCTCTTTCTTGTGTTTTTGTTGCATTGAATGATGTATGCGATTCAGATAATGTGTGCTTAACTTCTGTTGATGCGATCGTTGGTTTTATCATATTAGTACGAATATCAATTATCCTCTAAATGTGCGAATGACAAATGTATGTTTGAATTAAGGAGCATGATGCGAAGGTAGAATCTTTGGTTTCTGTAGCGAAAGAGTAAGGTTAGATGCATGTCCTGCAGCCCCCTTAACCATCTCGGGTGAGACGTCACTTGCCTTACGAGTGTTGTTGGAAAGGGTAAAACCTTTCTAGGCCGATGATTAAGGGTGTTTAGTTGGTGTTTGTTGACGACAATGCGAAGTGAACCCCTGTCGACAAAACTGTGTCAACAAATGGTTTCATTGTTGGGAATCTAAAGAAAAAAGAAGAGGACATGCTGTGGCATCCGACGAAATCGTAGATTCAAGATTGGTTCAACAAAAAGATAGAAGAATTCATAGAAGGCAAAAGGCAGAACCCTGGGTAGACGAACAGTTGGTTGCAAAAACATATCTATTCTGATATCCACGAGGTATTTTCTGCAAATTCCTGGTATTGTTGCACGAGTGGTTGGCGCAACTAACATTTCAGAAGAAAAATTTCCAAGGAGGTGAGCCCGAACATTGGACCCAAGAATTGATCCAGCAGTTGAAACAGGTTGACAATAGGGTATCAAGGGTTGTCAACTTCTGGGTAGACAGTATCCTAGAGGAATACATAACAAAGTTTGTTGTCGAAACTATCAAATCATAAAGCAACGCAAAAAGAAAATTCTTCAAAGGACCTAGAGGGATATTTCTACTATCGTTGAAGTTGTGGATTAAGATGCTTTTCTGCGACAAGGGTATACTAAAAATGAACTCCAACAAGTAGAGATCGGTGTGCGGAGGTTGTGGGTGCCGCATGAATGTGGGTCTAATAGAAATATGCGGAGTAGATGGACATGAGGGACGATGAATTTCTGAGGGAGGCTGAGGAAGATTGTGGTACCTTGAGAAGTGGGGCGATATTCCGACAACCAGAGAAGCAAAGGAGGATTGAGGGAGAGTCTCCTGAGGCGGCCGAAACAGAAAACTACAAAACAGGACTGTTATCACACCATAGTAGTTGGGATACTATTCTTGCTTAGCAGATATCTGCACTTTCCAGAGTTTTGCTTTTACAGAGATCAGCTATGATGAGCAGCATTATCTGAGATCACTTACAGATCAGAGCAGTGTATATCAGATATTGAGTAGACCTTGTGCCAAGGCTGGGCCTTGAGAGCTTAGATTTGATGACCGATATGACCTTTTGTTTTATACAGTTTCAGTTCAGTGCCTAGAGTTCTGGATGTTATTATTGCAGCAGTGTTTCAGTTGGTTATGGATGAAGGGCTCAAAACATACAATGATTTTGATGTAATAGAGATTGTCGACAACACGAGCCCTTATTCAGTGCTGCTAGGGATAAATTGGGCAATGGAGAATCAGGATTGTTGCCGTTTAATACACACCTGAGGGGGACGCGGCAGGAAACTTTCAAGCCACTCGGTGTGTCCTTAGGGGCAAGTGAGAGTCAAGTGATGTCACCTGATTACTCAACTCCTCTGTCTAGGCTTACTCCTAGCGAAGCCAAGGGGGGTGGTCCCTATGAAAAATAAACAAAGGCTTTTAATCTATAACAAATAAAAAGTCTGTTCTAGGAGTTAAAAGATGATGAGATGACAAAATTAACAACTAATCACTGCTTGCAAATTAAATCAATTGATTAACACAACACAAGATAGATAAGCATTCACGACATTTATGATTAAAACTTAAAACATGGAAAATTAAAGACCACTGCCGAGAATGTAAAAATGCTTGCAATCGCTGCTGTGTAGGGTTGCTTGTGTAGTCTAAGTGAAAGTATTGGAGTGTCTCAGTTGGTAAATTTTATGATTATTAAATCAGTGGATTAAGGAGTGGGTTGATTCTTGGTTTGGCCCAAAAGAAACCTAACCTTCGAACTGAGTGCTCTAGCAACCTTACCAAGTGTCCAACCAGAGATCAGCAATGATGAGCAGCATTATCTGAGATCACTTACACATCAGAGCAGCGTATATCAGATATTGAGTAGACCTTGTGCCAAGGCTGGGCCTTGAGAGCTTAGATTTGATGACCGATATGACCTTTTGTTCTATACAGTTTCAATTTAGTTTCTAGAGTTATGGATGTTATTATTGCAGCAGTGTTTCAGTTGGTTATGGATGAAGGGCTCAAAACATACACTGATTTTGATGTAATAGAGATTGTTGACAACACGAGCCCCTATTTAGTGCTGCTAGGGATAAATTGGGCGATGGAGAATCAGGATTGTTGCCACCTAATACACACCTGGGGGGGACGCGACAGGAAACCTTCAAGCCGCTCGGTGTGTCCTTGGGGGCAAGTGAGAGTCAAGTGGTGTCACCTGATTACTCGACTCCTCCATCTAGGCTTACTCCTAGCGAAGCCAAGGCGGGTGGTCCCTATGAAAAATAAACTAAGGCTTTTAATCTATAACAAAGAAAAAGTTTGTTCTAGGAGTTAAAAGATGATGAGATGACAAAATTAACAACTAAGCACTGCTTGCAAATTAAATCAATTGATTAACCCAACACAAGATAGATAAGCATTCACGACATTTATGATTGAAACTTAAAACATGGAAAATTAAAGACCAGTGCCGAGAATGTAAAAATGCTTGCAATTGCTGCTGTGTAGGGTTGCTTGTGTAGTCTCAGTGAAAGTATTGCAGTGTCTCAGTTGGTAAATTTTATGATTATTAAATGAGTGGATTAAGGAGTGGGTTGATTCTTGGTTTGGCCCAAAAGAAACCTAACCTTCAAACTGAGTGCTCTAGCAACCTTACCAAGTGTCCAACCAGGCGTGAATGAACCGGCTTAAGAACCTGCTGACTCTGTGAATTCAGTCCATGCAACCTCCCAAGTTCTTAGGATTCGATTCTAATGGATTGTCCTATTAAAACTAAGTACCTTGCACGCGTTTCTGATTGAGCCAACTGTTCCAACAAAGCTACAGTAGTTAAGAGCATACTCCAGGTTTGGGGCGTTGTTCTTTTTATTAAAATGTGTGAGTGGATGATTAATCTACACTAAATCCCAAGAATAAAGCAAGGGGGGTTAATTTTAGGATTAAATTTTAAGAACATAAGTACTGATTGAATAAAACACAAAAGCATATAACAAACTGATAAACGGGTCATCGGAGGACGTTTGTGTGCTTGAGTGAGTTGTTTAATTACTACTGCTCAAATGAAACTAATCTAAAACGAAAAAATTAGAAAAAAGTTGCGAAAAATTAAAAAAATGAAAAAGGTGCGAATCGCCCCTAGGGGGATTGGGATCAGGCACTGGAATTGCCTGCTATGCTCTTTTTATTCTTTGTATTACAAAATGAAACTTGAAATAGAATACTGCTTGCCCTTTATGCTTAGGGAACAAGTCAGTTTACAATTTAAGAGACAAACGAAATAGTGCTTGAAATTGAGTCTCTGGATTATTCTAGAAGTTCCAAATGCAAATTTTTATGTGTTTTCTTACTCCAACCTGTTATGAAATCAAAACAGATCAGCGAACGATGTTGGCTATAAAAGGCAATAGTGTTCTGACAATGCTAGAAAATGCAAAAATTTAAACTAATGCAACTAGTATGCAAAAAAACTTGTTTTTTGGGCAATTTTTTGAGTTTTTAACTAACTTTCAATTAATTTTTTATGTGCAGAACCAAAAGACCAGCGCGAACTCTTTTTATCATAAAATGGCCAAAAACACTTAGAAAGTGATTTGGCCACTTATGTAAAATATGCCTAAAAAGACTGATGCAAACTATCTAAACTAAAAAGAAATAAACAACTAAGTAAGGCAAGCTATAAAGCTTGCCTTCTTAGGATCTTTACTTGCCTCTTTAAGAAATAACAAGTAAATGATTTAGGCACTTGAATTGCTTGGTAAAGGACGTTGTAAAATGAAATACTCTATTATGCTTTGGATCTACTTCAAAATTGCAAAATAAAGAACTTAAACAACCTAGATCTAGATTACCAAAAAATGTTGAAATTATTAGGTTGCAAATTTGATTTTAGATCTATCAATCAATGAAACTTTTATAATGCAAGATCTAAAAAGGAAATAAGGAAAGAGAAACCGATTTAGATGAAGAGTTTTGGATCTTGAAGCTTGAACCCTAGGGGGTTTGAGCAAATGAGGAATGGGCCTTGGAGTCGACTTCTTGGTGTACCGATGAGATCTATCAATCTGCCTAAGTTTGTTGAAAGAACGATAGATCTAACATGTTCATCCGTTCATCCGTTCATCCAGCTTGAAGCAACCTGTAAAATCACAAAAGAGACTAGCAAAGGGATTAAAAGAACCTGTGTAAATAACCAAAAGAAAAATAGAGATGATAGATTCAAACAAGAATGTTCTCTACCTCTAACATTCTAATGAAGTTTACAATAGATAAGATAGACTATAAAGCACTACTCACTATTCTTAATGAAAGTAATTTCTCTTTAAAGACAGATGAATCCAACATATATTAGCATAATGTACGATACAGATTTACCTCATAAGATGCAAATAACTGAAATCCAACACAACAAACACACCAAGGTAGCCTCCAAAGCCTTCTTTTATTACTCAACACTTGGAAAATATTACAGAGAATGAAAGCAGAGGTTCCACCTTCCAGATCAATAATAATGGACCTCAACTCCTCAATTTATAGCAAATGGCAAGCCAATGGGTGCCAAAACCCTAAGGAGACAATGCTCCTTGATTGTAGAGCAAGCAAACTAGATTGTAGCTCAAGCAAAGCTTACTACCAATGGAGCTGCACCATTTCATGGACAAAAACTTTTCGAAATTGAAGCTGCCCACTCGTGAAAGTTGCTCACGCGTGAGGCAAAGCATGCTAACTGTGATGTTTCCTTGCTTTCGTAGCTTTCTGGTGATGAGCAACGATTGGTTGTTGTAAATAGCAGCATGTCCAAGTGGGTGTGCCACCTCTCAATGGTGTAAGATCCCACGAGTCAGACTTATCTTCAAACATCCGTACGCTGCGTGGAGTGAGATGGCCCACGTGAAGGTTGGCTAATTCGTATGGCATTTGAAACTTCACCATATGACCAATTAAAATATTACCTTGACTCTTTTAATGCAACAGCCCATCCAAACGAACTTATGCCATGTCACTTTGCTGCCCCACCACTTGAAACTCGCCCAATAGCAAATCCGTACAGCACATATGAGGAAAAGGCCCACGTGAAAGTGAGGAATGCACATGCCTTCTTTAACATATTTATATTTGACATTTAATTATATGCTTCAAGCCTTAATCATTAAATCGGCCAAACTTATGAGATATGCCATGTCTAACTGCTCACGCGTGGATGGATGGCCCACATGAGGAATGAGGCCGTACGGATTTGAAATTTAATGCCTCAATCTTTAAATTGGCCAAAAATGATATGTTTTAATACTTTAGTAATGTCGCTCACCTTATTTGCCTAATGCCATGTCAAATAGCATGTGCCAAAATTCCATTTTTTGAATAGTTTAATTATTTGGCCATGGTGCATTTTGATGCATCTTTAGCATTAAAGTGTTGCTTTATAGCTCTGATAGGCAAAACTGCTCCACGGGGGTTTTTGGTCGCCCGAAATGTAGGAAAACTGGATACTGAGATAAAGAGGATGCTCTGAGCTTGAAAACGAGCATCCTTGCGCCAAAATCCAACTCCGGATCAAACTTTTATCACCTTTTGAAATTTTTTAATTAAACCATTAAAAAATGGCTTAAAAATGCGAAAAAAAAAATATTTTGTCGGAATTGACTGAAACTTCAGGGGGACCTAGTACATGACCAAACGACAAAAACTTAGCGTCTAGCATGTTTATAAACGTTATGAAATGTGCTCTAATAATCCCCTAAGGCCTAACCCCCACTTTGGGCATTCCAGCTTTGAAGGTGCAGGAGAAAAACTCATCGATTATACTCGACTAATGGCAAAGCATAATCGACAAGGAAAAAAACTCCTTGGAATACCTTCTTTGGTTGTTAAGCCCTAGGGAACCGAGTCACTCAAAAACCACCATGCTAGTACACTTATTACAAACACCGTGGGGCATGGTCATGCATTACAAAACAATAAAAAAAAGGGGCCCTGAACAGGCCAAACTTGGAACTTTTGAACTCTGAAAAAGGCACAAGTAAATGTGCAAACACTGGCGGCTCGCTGAAGTCCAACTGTAGTGCAACTCAGTTCGTAACAACGCTATCATTAACTTCAAGAAAAGAACCATGTCGTTCGAAAACCGTGAGGGTAGTCGCACCTCTCGATCCGACAGAAAGGCAGAGATATGTTGAACCGACGAGGGACGAATTCGCTGAGGGATGGGATAGTCTCTACAACATCAGAAGACTACATCAATCCTACCGCAAATGGAGAGTTAGGATGGCGCAGTGACAGTTTGGCATCATTCGGACGAAGCACTTGAAAATTGGTAGAATCGGCTGCATGAAGTATCATTTAGAAGGTGTGCAAGGATCACCCAATCACTGAGACGAGTGGCTACAGAAGTCTGCGAACTGCCAACATATGAGGGGTTTCCTAACTTGACTACATTTATCACTGAGTTCGAAGAAAAAGTGGCAAAACCATAGCAACTACTGGCCTTGGAGGAAGCCCTGAAGACTACACAGACGCAATGGTGGGAAGCGCAAATGGAGAGTTAGGATGGCGCAGTGACAGTTTGGCATCATTCGGACGAAGCACTTGAAAATTGGTAGAATCGGCTACATGAAGTATCATTTAGAAGGTGTGCAAGGATCACCCAATTGTTGAGACGGGTGGCTACAGAAGTCTGCGAACTGCCAACATATGAGGGGTTTCCTAACTTGACTACATTTATCACTGAGTTCGAACAAAAAGTGGCAAAACCATAGCAACTACTGGCCTTGGAGGAAGCCCTGAAGGTTACACTGACGCAATGGTGGGCGGCGCATAAGTCAAACATAACAAACTGGCCACTATGTCGACACCTAATGGAGATTAGGTTCGGCGACAGTGAAGAATACTTTGGAAAGAAGTACAATGGCAGAGGAGATCCAAAGGGAGCATTTGAATGAATGTCAGAGTAAATGGGGAACAAGATCGGAACAGGAATGGGTCCATGCATTCATTCACACGCTGGATGAAGTACCGGGAAGTTGGTATGTCGCAGCAGAACTGCGACGCGGAACAACCTCATGGGAACAGTTGACTATTAGCTTTAGCCAAACGTTTAGGTTCTCCGACGAAAACCCCTTCATCCACAGCGCGTTGCAGGAGGTCTGCGAGAAAGTATTAGAAGCAGTTCCAACAGAAAAACCTATGGAACTTCAGTGGACTGCGACACCGGAAATGTTGATGGAATGCTACAACATAACACAAGGAGAACCAAACAATGGGGACGATCCGCGAGCTACGTATATACCAGAGTCAGAAGGAAGTTGCAATGTCAAAGCACCAGATATGTCGTTCGACAAGTTTCAACAGCCATTGCGAATCGAGAAAGTGAATTGTTATCACACAACTTGTAGTTGTCCCTAAAGGTATCCCATCTGAGACGGTAGAGGAGATGGACAACTAAAGAAGTGACCCAAGAGATGCCACGGTTCCCAATGCAAGCTGGGAGTCACGTCAACCGAGGCACTCTTCACTTTAGATCGAGATGAATCAAGATCAAGGGGGAGACCCTACAACCAATCAAAGATGATTGGACCAAAACAAAAGTTTCTAGCGAAGTGTTAAAGGTGGGTTACAGAAACCAATGCAAGGTTAGGTGGACCTAGAAGTTTAAGTATGGTTGAAAGAGGCTTAGGAGATGACTTATGTTTCAACCAATGAAAGATGTAGGCCATGAAATGAGATAAAATGACAAGATCTAGTACCATAAAATACACAAGTGGGACCCACTTCCTTGGTATATGGAAATGGCACAAATGGGACCCACAAGGTGAAGTTAAGGGTGCAAATGGTACCAAGGGGTATGTGAAGAGTAGTTCTATGGATCTAAGGTGAAAATAGGGATACCCACATATGGGATCTAGTACTTGAAACACATCCCAAGGAGTGCGAATTGCCTTAGGTGGACTAGTTCCTTGGTGGATGGGCTAATGGAGTCAAAAGAGATGTGGAAATGTAGATCGGGACACCTATGATGCAAATCAAGTGGGCTACTCAAGATGTGATGGTTGGATCTTACTACATCTAATGTTTCACTATGTGATCCAAGTGGACAACAATCCCCAAAATGAGGAATGATACCCCCAAGGCAGAACTTCACAAAGTGAGATACTAGGTAGGGGTTTCAAGGTATGCTCTTTTCAAATCAAGCAGGATCACAACCACCCATGTCCTAGAAGTGGACAAACTCAAACACCCAAGGAGTGCGACTTTGCCCAAGGAGGGCTAAATGCATGGAATAGTGTGTCAAAACAAGTCTAAAGGCCACCAAAGTTTAGATCCAAGAAGTTTAGGCAAGTATCAATGTGGATCTTGAAAATCATGGGCATCCAATGGCTAGATCTCCATAGATCTGAGATTGAACATGCATCACCAAATTGACCCAAGTGGGGCACAACCCTCAAAATGAGGAATGGGGCCCACAAGGAAAAAATCAAAGAAGTGAAGCCCTAGGGGTAGGTTATCAAGTGAGGAGAGTATGAATCAAGTGGGATCTCACCTACCCATCTCTTGGAAGTAGCCCAAATAGCCTCCCTCAAGAAGTGTGACCTCCCCTCAAGAAAACTAATGTGCCTTGGAAAGTGTGTCAAATGAAGGCCAATCCTCACCAAACTATAGATCCAAATTGCCAAATATCAAATGAAGAATTTTTGAAGCCCTCTTGCCAAATCGATTTTTTTCCAAGCCACATGTGTGTCCCTCTAACCTATCAAAACCAAGGAGCAAAGCATCAATCAGTTTAACATGTTGAAGGTAGATATAAGCAAGAAAGAGATAAGCAAAGAATAGTTGGTACAAAGACAAAACCACTCCCTGGTTAACCACAACGTCCTCCTCCAAGCTTGAAGGGCAAGCCTCCCCACCAATTCGCACTTGTCAAAGAAGTCTTCTCCACCTGTAAAAAGATATGGCAAAATATGAAAGATAGCTACTATAGATCCTCCAGTGCAATGGACAAAAGCATTTACAATCAAAGCAACCAACATCCACTCCAAAACCCAAGTATATACTCCAAAACATAGAAATTTTATTCCAAGAGCCAAGAGCCAAATTCTCTAGATGATTTTACAATGAGAAGCTCTCTCCTTTAAATAGGAGGGAGAGAGACCATAATCCTAACCACTTTTTGAATGAGTGGCTAAGATTAAAAGATCAAAAGATCTAATCAATGGTTGAGATGAGCTCAACAATAAAAATACATGGATTAATAATAAAATATAACAATATGTGGACAAACTCACCCTAGGATAGGGGATCCCACCAAATCATAATGATAAAACATAAGTCATAGCTCATGGTGGGTCCAAGGGGTAATTCTTAACACCCTTGGTCAATCCCCATAGCACAATATCAATAAAATAATCATCAAAGTACCAAATCGTGCCTCTATGGACAAATCGTGAGCCTTAGCAGGATCCAGAAATCATCAAAAAATGTCATAAGTGATGGATGTGGGTCCCGATGGAGCTGAAACTGCTGGAGAAGGTGTGGAAGACATCCCACTCATCATCACTGATCATCCCATGCCAAAACTTTGCCTCAGTAACCCAAATCGAATTCCTCTGTAGCCATTTTTACCATTTCTGGGTTGCCTCGAGAAGTATGAAACTACCCAAACTGCCTCCTAGAGTGCCTACGTTGTCAAGGTGAGCTCACCAATGAGTCTGGGAGGGGGGTAATATGGTAATAACAAGTGGCTATACCACCCCCTCCATCCACAGCGCCCTAGGTGAACCAAATAAATATCATCACTGCTCTGACAGAGCCTCTGACAGGCCAAAACTGAAGTAGGATAGCCAACTGGGGCTCAAACATCACTGTAACTGCCCGGAATTGAAAACAGACAGTCTCATTGGACTCAGAAGGTCCAAATCCATCTAGAGTGTGTACTCATACACCATATAGACCTCTGCATGGTCCAAAATAAATACTCATTATATCCGGCAGACCAAATAATAATAATCTGTAAAAGTGTCAAAAAGCACAAATCATCATCATAAGCCTGAAACCACTGCATAAGCCCACCATGGTGACCTGTACCAGACCATATATCATCTATATGTAACATCTGAGGTCTGCCACCTCATGTCCTGTGGTTGACTTTTGGTCAAACTGGGTTTGACCAAGTCAACATGACCAAAATATAACTCAAACTGTCATCAAGCTGCTGCAAGGTGTCTAAGATTAAAACATGCTTTACAATCCATTCAATTAGCAATTATAACAAGAAGTAATCATTACTGGCGATCTAAATCCAAATATAATAAGTCATAATTATTATTTATTATTCAGACAAGACTTTCAAGGTCATACTCACTTCATAGTTGTGATCAATTTGCTAGTGAAGGGTGAAGGCTAAGAAATAAGTGGCTAGGTCAAAGGATGACTTACTAACTTAACACTATGACACTTCGGAAATCGATAAGGGAATACACACCATAGCATATAGTGGACAAGCAATAACACAGGGAATGGCGGTGTCTCACAAATGAGTAAGTTGTTCAAAGAGTGTTTATTCACCCTGACTGATACACACAATCCATAATACAAATGAGGCCAGCAATCTTTTTGATATAGAGTTTAAGTTCCATTGCTTTTTGGGCCTAAAGTTTCCATAGCCTTTGATCTATGTGTGTTTATAAACACATTGCATAGATTTACATTTCATTAGGCTTTTTGCTGCTAGTGTGTTTTTAAGGCACTTGTTTACCTGAGCACTTCTAGGTGTGTCACAAACAGCTTGTTTACCTAGGTATTTACATTTCACAATAGATATAACATTTGATATTTCATAGCCATTTTCATTTGGCTTGCCTTTCATTCATGTGTGTTGAGAAACACATTGCATGAATGGGCTTTTTATACAATATACAACATTTCATTTCCATACTTTGCATTAATGGCAGCACTATCCGTTTCAGGTTTAGCCAACAACATCTTTAGTGACTAGGGGGACTAAGCCAACTCACCAATGGTAAGTTATGTCACCAACTCAGAGCCAAGACACAATAAACAGGGAAGCTCATCCAATATAGAGGCTACAGTGGGGGAAGGTCCTCCATGCCACTAGTCAAATAGTAAGTCAAGGTAATGAACAAACTGGGTAGGTAATGGATGGATGAAGACAATGAATAATGAGACCAACACTAGCAAGCCAAAGTATGGTGGGAATGATCACCTCTAATCTCCCTAGGGAGGGTAAAACCGATGAGTATAGGTCAAGAACTTCTAAATCTGAGTAGGGACAATATGATATATATAAAGTACAACCAGGTCCACATATCTATATGATCGCCAGATCATGATACTAAATGCTAAGACATGCTATAAGAATGGGTATAAAAGCAATATAACCATAACACCAGAATATACCTGCTAAGTCATATACCTGAATGCTCATCATCTGAACTAACATCTGTCCTCTGAAACTACTGCTGTAACTCTGGGCACTAATGACTGCTCTGTATAAATGGCTAAATGGCTACATCAGTCCTCTCCCTGAGTGTCCTGAAACTCAGTCATGGCATGGGGAATATATCTGTTGTCCATATCTAATAGTGATCCATAATAGGTGCTCATCTCAGCATCTCAAATGCAAAGGAACTGGCTGAATAGGTGCTCTGGAATCTGAAAAAGAATGTATGGTAGCCCGGCTACTATATGTGTGATAACATGAACATTGGGTCAAGGAGAATCCCAAGTTCGCAAGCATCGGAGATTATTGGGAGGACTCAACTATTGCTAAGATGACTGACCTATTACATGAGTTTCAGGACTTGTTCCCGACAAAATTCTCAGAGATGAAAGATATTTCTGGGGACCTAGGCGAGATGAAAATCCCACTGAAACCTGATGCGAAACCAATGAAACAGCGACCTTATAGGTCGAATCCGGGGTACATGGAGCGCGAAAAACTTGAACAAGAGCGACTCTAGCAAAGGGCTGGTGCCGCAGAATCAACTCTGGCATGAAAAAAAAAAGTCACAACACAAAGACAAATTGGAAATAATAAGGATTAGCATCTGTCGACAAGATAATCGCAGACTACAAAGAGAAGCGGCAAGTTTCGGCATGTCGGAAGCTTCCACGATGCGGAAGGGTCAAATCCAGTCATAAATGAAGCAGTTAAACCATGACGGACGGCAGCAAAAAAAAAACAAAAAAAAAAACACAATTAATACTCGACGCATGCGGCGGATTTGGTCAATCAATGTTGGATTTGGTTGATCAACACTGGATTTGGTAATCATTAACCAAAACCGAGGGGATGCGACAAATTAACACTATAAATGTAGGCCAAGGGAATAGTTTAACGCACTGTGTGTTAAGCAAAAACTTGCAAAGAAGCGTATGGAAGTTTATATTTCGAGCACAAGCACCGAACGGCCAGAGCCAATGCTGATTACACAGGAGCAACCAAAAATCATGTCTGGAATATCATTCAAGAAGAAGTGGAGCGCTAATAGGCCTCCAGACACCGGCCAAGCGCCGAAGAAAGGGACTTGGACTTCAGCACGACTGGCAGAAGAAGACGCAGGCACTTCAGGCGCTGCTCAATAGGCAACAACATCACAAGGAAGGCATTCTGGCCCGACAATACCAGGGTATTTACCGCCACGCCAGAAAGGGGCACCAGTGGTTCGGATAAACAAGAACGAACGGTATACCATTATGATGTCGTCGATACCGAAAGGAGTTCCTCAAGCCAAAAATATTGTGGAAATTTGCAGAAGTTACAATACAATGACCACGACCTTGCGAACTTCCCGGAGAGCACAGAAGCATACAACAATGTCAGCCATGGTGAAGGAGGCCCGACCACAAAGGAACCGGCGGACTGGGTCGTGGGATTGGAGCGATCGGGGTTGCTCGGGATCGAGGTTGCTCGGCCTCACCCAACTACCGCACTTCGTAAGATTGGCGCAGTTAAACGCATGCGTCAAGCAGTTATTGGCTTGTTTTCATGGTGGCTACCTATGGATGCATGAAAAGATTACGGTCACAGTCAACCTGATCGCAAGAATCACCAAGCTACCCATTGACGGAAAAGACCCTTCCCAAACTTTCTAGGAGAAAGGCAATGACAAGAAGCTCATAGAAAGGCTGAAGATGAGGTACGAAGTGGAGAAAAACTCCAGAGGATACCTAATCAACATGATTAAGAACCAAGCCGTCAGGGTTGGCGCAAAGATATTAGCAGTTAAGCTGGCGCGGAAGAACAGGCCGAAAGAATGCACTTCGGGCATCATCACCTCCGTAGAACTATGTGCCGCAGGAGTGCGGATGAACTGGTCGAAATTTCTACTAAACCAGTTGAGGGAGCACACATTTGACGCACAGGAGAAAGGGAAGGCGTTCACATATTCATGGCTCCTGATGTTAGTCAAATTAGCAGGATGGAGGGAGCCAGAACACTATCAGGGCATGGAAATAGCAGAAGCTAGAGTACGCGAAGGGGCGCGGTACCAAAATTTATGGGCAACAACTGACAAAGAACGACAAGTATCCAACATTGTACAATTCTACTTGTTCTTAGACACAATACGGACAGATGTGCAAGCAATACCGCGGATAACCGAGCAAGCAGCAAGGAAGTATCGACCGATCGCAAGGCTATTGGTCGAATCCCAAACAATTTACATCCAAGCACGAGCGGATAAACAGAGGCAATGGTTGCCAACGCAGTACAAGCTCACCAAGGAGGAGCTGGACGCCATTATTGATCGATGGCCAGCAGAATGAAAAAATTCCAGCTGTAGAAGAGGAACTATCGAATTTAGAGAATGGACAAGCAACAACTCGACCAAAGCAGCCAGTAGAAGAGAAGGGCTCAGCCAGTCGTAGATGTCCAGGCATAACGGAGCCTCATCGGCCACCCCGACGGATTCCGAAGTAGAGGCACAGCGCAAAGAAACGAGGACAAAGCACAGAATGGACCGTGGAGAAGGAAGCACAAGTGGTGGTCTTCCTGAGGAGCAAGTTAATAGGCTCCTGGAGAAACTAACAGAGGTCGTAGAAGAAAACCATGCAAAAGTCACACAGCACACAACAGAATACTTCCACCAGGTAACCCAACTTCTATCCACACTAGCTAATGCAATCATAGAGACAAGGGTACCATACGGGGAAGTCCCATCAAGTTTGTCGACAAGAAGGGTCGAAGTAGAGGTCGGCACAAACCCCAAGCTAGTTCAAATTTTACCAAATGCGATGATGACAGGAAATGAAGAGTTGGATGTGGAACTAAGAGAATCCAAACCGCAGCAAGTAGATCCAAACCGGCACAAACCCCACGTTAGTTCATGGTAGATTTCAACCTACTACCGATGTTGACACTACAGAGAATCGAAACCGCAGCAAGTACAGAAATCAGTGATCGCAAGGCCGCAATGCATGACAAGATGGTGAGGTACAAGCAACAGGCGCACATCAGCGAGACAGAGGCACAGCGCCTCCAAGCCCAAACATTAGCTGAAAAAGAGAAGGCCATGGAGGATAGAGATCGATTGGAGAAAGCGATATCCAAAGTATGTGAGAAATCCCCTGAGGTAGATCAGGATATAGTACCAGAAGCGAAAGCCATCTTATTAAGTGTACTTATCGATGGGCTGCGGAAATAAAATGACGTTGCAGGCAAGAGTGGTACCAAGCACACCACCGGAACAAATTCAGGATAGGCAGAATGCGATCGAGGAAGTCGTGACAGAGATCACAGAGATGGAAAAGACAACTTTGACAGTCGCCAACGGTGTCACGGAATCTTGGGGAAGTGTAGTCCCGGATGAACAACTAACCGAGCTAAAGGCGCATCTTAGCGAAGTCGAAACACAGCTAGAATCCTTGAAGGGATCGATTAAAGTGATGCACCCACTCATACAGATGTCGAAGGCGGCAGAACTAAAAGGAATGCAGCAGCGAGTCACTAAGGCACGCAAAAGGCAGCAAAGAAGGGTCACACATCTTGACGAGCTTCAGACAAAAGCAGAAGTCCTCGCAGAAAGGCAATGGACACAATGAGACAGGTCAAGCAACAACTGGAGGAAGCGCAGCAGAAAAGTTGTGAGCACCCAACAGAACAGCAAGTAGAATAATGCACACAACTCAGAGCATCAGCGAAGGAAGTGGTCAACCAGATCAAAGATGCATACGGCGATTTTAGACAGCAGGTGAATGCACCAGAGGTGTCCAGCTGAGATGGCTCGAGGGCGAGCCACAAGTTTGTGTTGGGGGACTATTGGCACCGGGTTAGAGTGCATAAAGTGCGGAAGCCGAAAACAGCGAAGAAGGACCATTCACGGAGAACAAGGAGTTGCGGAAGCGCAAGATTAGTTTAGTTAGTTAGAATGGGTCATTTGGACCGTCTTGTAACCGCCTTAGTTAGCTATAAATAGAGCTATGATTGTAAGCCTAAGGGCATCAGTTAATCAAGCGACAGCGAATGAATTGTGTAATGTTTTGCTCTGCCTCCGGTAAGTGTTGTATGGATCCGCGATAAGCGTTTTGAACTGTTTCTGCGACGGTTATACCACAGGCTTTTGATGAGTTGATGCATGAAGATGTTCGACTATGTCCATGTTTATCTTGAATGATGCCTCTTTCTTGTATTTTTGTTGCGTTGAATGATGTATGCGATTCAGATGATGTGTTATGCTTAACTTCTATTGATGCGATCGTTGGTTTTATCATGTTAGTGCGAATATCAATTATCCTCTAAATGTGCGAATGACAAATGTATGTTTGAATTAAGGAGCATGATGCGAAGGTAGAATCTATGGTTTCTGTAGCGACAGAGTAAGGTTGGATGCATGTCCCCCCCCCCCCCTGCGGAAACCTGGTTCCTGCAGTGTTAGAGTAAGGTTAGATGAAGCCTCACCCTTAACCATCTCAGGTGAGACTTCACTTCTGTTGATGCGATCGTTGGTTTTATCATGTTAGTGCGAATATCAATTATCCTCTAAATGTGCGAATGACAAATGTATGTTTGAATTAAGGAGCATGATGCGAAGGTAGAATCTATGGTTTCTGTAGCGACAGAGTAAGGTTAGATGCATGTCCCCCCGCCACTGCGGAAACCTGGTTCTTGCAGTGTTAGAGTAAGGTTAGATGAAGCCTCACCCTTAACCATCTCAGGTGATACTTCACTTGCTCTGCGAGTGTCGCTGGAAAGGGTAAAACCTTTCTGGGCGAATGATTAAAGGTGTTCGGTTGGTGTTTGTTGACGATGGTGCGAGTTGAACCCCTGTCAACAAAACTGTGTCAACAATATGTTGATGACTTGTTTCTCACTGGAAATGAGAAACTTATCGTATGGTGTAAGAAGAAACTCACCTCTGAGTTCGAAATGAAGGATCTTGGATTGATGCATTATTTCTTGGGATTAGAAGTATGGCAGAGGTAGAAGGAGATTTTCCTAGGTCAAGGAAAATACACCATATATATTCTGAAGAGATTCGGAATGTTGGACTGCAAGTCCATGGCCACTCCGATGGGATGCAAATTTGAAGAAGCTGAGAGATTCTGCTTCAGATTCATATTTGATTGATCCTATTATGTATGAAGGTCCTTGATGTATCTAACGAACACCAGACTAGATATATGTTTTGTTGTGAATGCTCTCATCCAGTTCATGTGCGAGCCGAGATAGATTCACTGGATTGCTGCAAAGCATGTGCTCAGATACTTGCATGGCACCGTGGGATATGGCCTGAGATATGCTTCAGAATGTAACCTGAGACTGCAAGGGTTTACAGACTCAAATTGGGCCGGATGCACTGCAGATAGGAAGAGTACTTCCGGATGTTGCTTCAGTTTGGGTTCTGCAGTGATTTCCTAGTGCAGCAGGAAGCAGAACTTAGTAGCACTCAGTACTGCATAGGCCAAGTATATGGCTGCTAGTACAGCAGCCTGAGAAGCAGTATGGCTTCGTAAACTCCTTACAGGATTGTTTGTCCAGATTCCAGAGCCAACCGTGATTCACTGTGATAACCAGAGCTGTGTGCAAATGTCAGTGAATCCTATATTTCCTGACAGGTCGAAGCATACAGAGATTTGGTATCACTTCATACATGATATGGTGCAGAAAGGTGCGGTCGAGTTACAGTATATTCCGACAGATGACCAGACTGCAGATGTTCTCACTGAGCCTCTTTCCAGGATGAAGTTCGAATACTTTCGCGAAAGACTTGGAGTAGAATAGAACGTGTCCCTCCTTGAGAGGGAGAGATGATATAGAGATGTTTACCCTGCATTCACCCAGGTGCCTCTACTCGTCCAGGTGCTCAACCAGGTATGGGAGAAATCCCATCGGCAGATGAGTCAAACAGGCAGTAGAGGTTCACCGAGGTGCCTCTACATCCAGGTGCTCTAGCCAGGTATGGGATAAATCCCATCAGCTCTGACAGGCAATAGATGGTCGGGTTCACACAGGTGCCTTTGCTCGTCTAGGTTCTTAGCCAGTTATGCGAGAAATCCCATCGGCAAATGAGACGGACAGGTAGTTGACGGTCATGTGATTACACAGGTACCTCTACTCGTCCAGGTTCTCAGCCAGGTATGGGAGTATCCCATCGGCAGATGAGACGAATAGGCAGTAGATGGTCGTGCACATCTTCTCGTCCAGGTTCTCAGCCAGGTATGGGAGGATCCCAGGGATAGATGCGACGGACAAGTAGTAGATGGTAAAAGTCTATCTCTAGAACATCCAGGCAGGATAATGGAGATGATGGAGACAATATAGATGTACAGATGAAACCCAGATGATCATGACGCTGATGAAGACCGAAGAATACCTTCCTCATTGAGAGGGAGTGTTGGATTTTGTGCAACTTCGGAAAATATTATTATTGTATTTTTATTGTACTTGATTGTACCTCCCAAGGGAGATGAACTTGATGTAATTAATTATGTAAAACCCTTGAAAGAATCAATGTAAACCTTGGGATGAAAAGCAAGCAAAAGAAAAATTAAAAATAAAATTATTTATTGCTCCCCAAGAGAAGTCGGCCCAGTTAGGGAAATTTCTAGTTTGGCACTTGTATAAATAAGAGGTAAAGTTCACCTCATTATTCACTCATCCACTCCACACAAGTTCGCATCACTAGGAGAGAGATTCGCACCTACAGAAGGAGAAGAATATATTTGGGGTTTCTATCTTTGGAAATCATTTCCATCTTTTCTCTCTCATCATTGTACTATGTTCTCAGAATTATCATCTCTATACGAAGGTTGTTGGGTTTTCTCCCGATTGGGTTTCCCAAGATAAACTCTTGTGTTATTGTTTTGTGCTTTGTCTTTCTTCTAGTGATCCTGTTTATGCAATTGAATTATTATGCTATGAATGGATGAAAAACTAACAGACTCTGCAGAGATTGTGGAGGACGACTTCCAGAGAGGGAGAGGGGCGCATTAGCAAAGGGGAGAAGAGCTCATTCAGAGTCTGATCTATTGATTGAGCGTCTGACACTTTCAGAGTAGCCTTGCCTCAGTGTTTGAGGAAGGTTTGTGATGATCAGAGCTTAGATCTGTTGAGATCTGATTTTGTACGAGCATTTGACATCGAGAGGGAGGACGCACTTTTCCATGTAGAGGAAGGGCGCATTCACCAGTTTAGCAGTTGGCTTTCTTCCATGGCAGGGCAGATCATAGCAAAGCAGTGGAAGAGGCAGTACAGTCAGAGCTACCTGCAGACAGAGAGAGGAAGGGCGCATTCACCAGTTTAGCAGTTAGCTTTCTTCCGTGGCAGGGCAGATCATAGCAGAGCAGTGGGAGAGGAAGTACAGTCAAAGCTACCTGCAGACAGACTCAGATCCAGATGCACAACTAGGGTACATTTCCTCTGTGCATGCATCAATTGATGCATGCAAGATCTAGGGTCTTGACCCAGTCAGGATTGAGTGTTACATTTGAGGTAACATTGTATGTACTTGTTTGTTTCATATATTGCTCTGGGCTCGAGATAGAAGAAAGCCCCACAGGTTGTTGGTTTTCCCAGATCTATAGCATTTGATTCTTGAATATTTAGAGTATTATTGATTTATAGAAACTCAAACCGCTTGAGATCTCAGGGCTATCCAGAGGGAGTAGTGATCTCTAGATAAAAATTTACAATCTCATGCATGCATGAGGCAAAACACCCCAGAAGGTCCGCATGCATCCGCCAATGGATTCATGCCACTGAGTAGAGTGTATCTAACCCTCTACTCCATACTGATTCCTATACTACTGATGTGTATCTCACCCTCTACTCCATACCGATGCCTATACTGCTGATGTACCTCCATGCAAGGTATCTGAATCATGGAAGACATCCCGAGATACCACAAAATCTAACAACAAAGAATACATTGGAAAGTATGCAAGAAATGATGAGACAATTGACTATCCTGACCAAAGATGTAATGAGGACTAAAGAATCTGAACGATATAGAAATCCTTTGGCCCTAAGCCTTATTGGAATAATAATAGGAAGCCTAAGGGAGAAGACAATAGGGAATAATAATAATAATAACCTGATCCTGATGACCAACCCGAAAACATCAACTTGATTGAAGATCTACCTTACAATGATGATTTTGGAAGGATTATCCTTGAAGAAGATGAGTTAATTGAAGAACAAGAATCCCCATGTTGTGCAATTAATCTTCCAAAGCCCAAAGAACAACCCAAACTCCATAAGCCACCTCCTTTCCTCGATAAACGTAATAGTGCTAAAGAAGATAGGAAAGAAGAAGAGAAACTAACCTCCTTGTGACTCAACTTGAACATTGATATGAAGGACTTAAGTAAAATTATGTGCAACATTCCTGTAACCGAACTAATGAAAGTCCCGTCAGATAGAAGGCAAATAGAAGAATTCTCTGAAGGCATACACCAAAAGAAGGACTCTAAGGTTGCTTATGAATCCTGTCATATTCAAAGTCTTAGTGGGAATGAAGTTAGGAAAGTTGAAAAGGATCCCCCTATCAACATCCAATCTGCTATTTATGAGCAGAAGAATCGAGGTCACCCTCCCTTCTACCTTACTTTGCACATTCAAGATATGCTCCTTCACAATTGCATGTTAGATTTTAGAGCCGACATGAATGTTATGCCTTTACATGTCATGAAGGAAATGGGTTTAGAGGTCACTAGGCCTTATGGAAATGTTTGTGGCATTGATTCGAGACGTGTACAGTGTTGAGTGTGGGTGTCATTGATGACAATCCATTAATAACAAAGGAGTAACAAGGTTGATGACATGGCAATGCAATGTTCCCTTTTTTATTATAGTGGAATTTACTAAGGATTGATGCCATATACACCTTCAGAGGATCTTGAGCATGATTATTAGATCACCAGTAGGTAGACAGGGGCCACCTACATGCATGACATCGGAGCAGTATTTCATAATGCATGCACCTGATTGAGTCTCCAGGCACCTGCATGCAAGTCAACTACGAATTAGAAGATAAAGTGACCTAGTTAGGTCAGAAGTTAGGTTTTTGGTAGTTGAATGTTATAAAAGAAAGGTAAAGTGAATGGAGAAGACACATTATTGATTATTGATTTGAGTATTCGGTTTGGAGAGCTCGGCGAGCTAAGTTGGGGTTGAGTGCATGCTCAGCTAACTGGTGTATTTCGGCAGTAAAATCTATCTTCCCTAGTTCATCATCAGGTTGGATCATCCAGATTCAGCACTGTTCTTCATCGGGTATTATCATCATTCAGTATTCAACATAGTTATCTTTTATATCCTTTCGTGGGCTTGCTCTCCCTTGCTTCGGCGCATTCCCCAGACAGTCTTCCATTCGTGTTGCAGCATCCAGAGGTCAGAACTATTGCATGCAGCTTCTATCGTCCTCAGAGCATCCATATTACCCTTCCCCTGGAAGAGGGGCTTCTCTGTTGGACTCTTGAGAGAGTTATCATCATTTAAATCTATTAGAGGATGTTTGCATGCTTGAGGGCAAATTACTTGGGAGAGACATTCACGTTTTGGGCTATTAAGCCATCACATCTTCTGCATGCAGCTTCTATCATCATCAGAGGGGCACTATAACCCTATTGCACCTTGTCTGGGTCATCATCAGTTAAGTATCATATAATATGGAGCAGTTATATCTTTGAGGGCGCACTTATCCCTAGGAGGACGATTTGCCTTATCTCCTTATTGATCCATCATTATTCATGCATGCGGGATTCATCATCACCGACATCAGCACAGCTATATACTGGTATGTGCATGCATTAATTCCTCCTACTTTCTAACATTTCAGTATTTTCTAGGGCACAGATCTGCATGCATGCAGAGATCAGGGTTTACTTTCATATGCTGTGAGATATAAACCTACTAGCCATCTACAGTACACAAAAAAAGAAAAAATATCAGTTTGGGATATTACAGTGGTATCAGAGCATGTTCCTCGCCAGCTGTGGGATCATGCAGTTGTTAACAGATAAATGAATACAGAGTTTCAGATTGACAAGAGTAAAAGAAAAAGAAAAGAAACAATGGCAAGAAATGATAGAATAGCTTTCAGTAGCCTCATATCCACTCTGAAGGAACTAACTACTGGACAAGAAGAAATGATGAGTGCCTTAAGGCAAATGACAGAGGAAACTGGGCTCACCCCACACAGTCCTATGTCTCCCAACAGTGATAGGGTATCCACAAGCAACAATGGGGAACAAGTACATACCAATCTGCAGAGACACCCATATATCCCTAGTAGGTCCCTCCGACCTACCCTACCACAATTCATAGATAGCCCAACCGTAGTATCCATGGTACATGTAGAGCCAAATGAGCCAATGGGGGCATATTTGAGAGAATACAGAGCATTGGGAGATGACTCCAATCAGCCATGACCTTCATTGACTTTTGCTACTTTAAAAGTAAGAGCAGACCTAGAGCATACAATAGGCCTTTCAGACAGACATATGAGCATGATATATAGGTTGATAGTAAATTGGATATAGAGTTGGCAATACATGAGGAGGATAGTACATATGATGCATTTATCAGATCAGCCATCGTCGAGGATTCATCATTCCCCATTAGTTGCAGTACTTATGTGGATCAGGGGGTGTTAGCACATAGCTGTGACATGGATATGATATGGAGTGATTTGATCATACAGGACGAGATAGAGGAGCTCACCTATGAGCCTATGGTTACTAGAGATTCCTTGAACAGCACTCAGATTGCTCTTCAGGAATCAGATATGCATGTAGATGAGTTGGAGTGGACACAATCTTCATCATCTACTGCGAGAGCCGAGACATCCATGATAGACGAGATCCATGAGGAGAGACATAATTGGGGGATGGTTGATTCTATACCTACAGGGCAGTATGGAGGTTACGAGTCATTTATTGTGGAGGAGCCATTAATGGTTCCAGCTGTAGTTATAGATGTGTTGACAGGAGACACACTCCAGTATAGCACAGGTGTGTGGGATCCAGGCTCAAGTGACACTAGTAGAGTGAGTGCACAGGAGGATACCGCAGCACACATAGGATACAGTGCAGTTGTAAAACATGAGGAGCACTCAGAGTTGCAGATGACTGAGGAGAAATCCGACACAGATAGTTTGGATCAAGCAGGGGATCATGAGCCATCTCTATTAGAGAGAGATCTAGCCCGGACACTAACACCAGGAGAGCAGCTTGTGATGATTCGGCATGAGGAGCACTCAGAGCTGCAGTTGACTGAGGAGATATCTGACACAGAGAGTTGGGATCAGGCTGGGGATCATGAACCATCTCTGTTAGAGAGAGGTTTATCCATGACAGAGATAATTGAGCACATTCCCTATGGATCAGCCAACAGGGAAGATTATACATACAGAGGTTGTATGGGCAGATGTCTGGCAGATATAGAGATACATTGGATCACAGACTTCATTGATAGTAGTGGAGTACTGGCTACAGTATAGCACATACAGGGTACTCAATGGCTCAAGAGAGTACAGGAGTATATATCAGTCTAGAGGAGTACATAGGGGCACACGATGAGATCCCATGGAGTTTTGGGGTGTTACCTCTTGGGAGACCACCCGACAGAAAGCATGAGCATGCCCTTACACCGAGAGTCCCCAGGATTGATGAGGGGAAAGACACGCTTCATCGGGTAGGAGAACCCTTGATAGCCTATCTCGGTCAGGGATATCATCCAATGAGGATCAGAAAGCATGATGCTCACAGGCCTACTTCTAGACCTAGTTTTCAGATTGTGGTCATGGTCGTGGGGTTGACCGACACACTAGTTACTTCCCAGCCGCATCTGCAAGAGCAGAGCTATTTATTGCTATTACACAACCAGACTTGGGAGTTTCACCTGAGATAGTTAGATGAGGTGAATAGCATCTTGGCCACAAGAGTGATCCTTCGATTAGACCATGGGATTGGTACACTCAATACACAGGGAAGATTAGACTGGTTCACAGGATTTGCAGTTGAGAGAGTAGAGAATGACATCATCTCCTATAGAGATTGCCCATGTACTGACCCTAAGACATCACTTAGGGAGAGGATCATGAGGGCTATCTGAGATTTGCAATTGGTGGATTATTATTAGTATCTGCATGAGTACGAGGCACCGCAGCAGACGGGGCTATTCTCTAGAGAGAGGCTTAGACTCAATGGATTATTGGAGGACATAAACAGTGAGCGGGTTAACAGATGTATAGATGCAGTTTTACGAGAGCTGATTACATTAGCAGGAGCAGAGTCAGTTATTTGCACTTGGTATCTACTAGAGGATTACAGGGAGACCTCGATGACTATCAGCACGATGTGGCAGTAGTTCGTTGGAGTTGGGTTTGGCGGACCCCTTAGTTGGTGGTGGGATCCAGGTATTCATCTACACGATGGATTGTTTCATATGGTAGAGGTGATCGACAGAGTTGTGAGGATGATAAGTTTGCCATATTTATGGGATGACAAAGGAGGAGAGATTGAGACTTCTTTCTGGCAGGGTTGACTTTCTTTCCTGGTATTCAGGATTGAGATTGACAATGGAGCCACTGCAGAGGAGATGGCCAGCTTTCACTTTCAGGTATTTAGTGGTAGGCTACTTAGGGTTGGATGCATGACAGAGCAGTCATCTGAGGAGTTTGTGCAGCTTATGATGGCTTGGTTCTTTAGGGGCAGTCAGATGTATTCTGGGGTTAGCACTAGGCAGACCAACACTCCGGGTAGAGAGTGCTTCACATCACCAGTGGGGGACTCAAATGAATTCACCTTTTTTAGACAGACTTGAGGTAGGTGTGCATGGAGATACGAGATGGATCTTATTGCATTGATGCAGCCTTCGACAGATCATGAGCAGCCATGCGGAAGCCTATTTTTAGATTGCATCACAGGTATACCAGGGATGTAGAGGGCCAAATATATATGTGCAGAGACTCACCTGTTATCAGAATTCTTGCAGATTCCAGTGATTTCCTCAGAGTATGGGACAGCACAAGTGATAGTGCTATCTATTGGGGAGATGATTAGAGTTCATGACCAGCCCAGAGTCGTTATCATTGACCGGAGCAGAGTTCCTTTGTCGATACTCGAGGTCAAGTATCACGGCAGAATGGCAGACTTCACCTAGTTGCCTATACACTACACCGTTCATAGTGATGGGATTCTCCCCCCCAAAATTTTTGTACATATTGGGGCCCCTCCATTATTTTTCTGGAAAGGCTGCTGTAAGAGGCCAATTCTCCTTTTTTACTTTGTTTTCAAATGAAAATCCTCCTTTGAAAATTCCAAGTTTTTCTGCTAAAGGATAAAATTCGTGAAGTATTCCTAAAAATCGCGGAATCATTTGAGAAAACCCCGCAGTTGCGGAAGTATTCGAATTTCCCTCCCGAAACGGCGGAAACCATTTGTATAAACTTCTCGAAAAGAACTTAGAAACTTTTTCGAAGTTTGCGGAACGATTTGAAGAAAGCCCCGCCGTTGCGGAACCATTCAACTTATCCTCCCGAAACTCCAGAGTCATTCACCAATCCGTTCCGAAACTGCGGAAGCCTTCAGGTTATCTCTCCGAAACCCCGCGGAGACTTAGAAATTTCTCGAGTTGCGGGAGCCTTCAGCTTATCTCTCCGAAACAGCGGAGCCATTCGCCAATCCGTTCTGAAACTGCGGAAGCTAATTGCGAAAGCTTTCCGCAACTTCGGAAGCACTCTCGAAGCCCGGCCGAGACTTAGAAAATTTTCAAGTTGCGGAAGCCTTTTGCGAAAGCATTCGCGAAACCCTCCCGAAACTGCGGAAGCGTTTGCTTTATCCTCCCGAAATCCCACGGAATGCTTTTCAAAGAAAACTTAGACTTTTTGTTCGATTTGCGGGAGCCATTCGCCAATTCCTTCCGAAACGGTGGGAACATTCGCAGAATCATTCCGCGGTTGCGGAAGCCATCGGCATATCTCGGTCGAAATTACGGAAGAGAGAGCCACTATTCTCCCGAAGGTGAGTCTCCAAAGGTCGCATTGTGGAAAGATTCATCAATCTCTTCAGAAATGTCGAAGGAGTTCAGCATAACCTTCCGCAATGGAGGGTGGAATTCATGAGTCCGTCCCGCAGATGGCGGTCGCCGCGCGCATATCGAGACTACTTGATGTGACAACGACGTACAAATATTAAAGCCTCATTTTAAATGCACCAACCACCATATTAAACCCCGCACGTGCCCAACTCGTTTAAATAAACGGTGGGGGTTCGAGTCGACCGCATTATTGTGTTGTCGATTAACAAACGTCGTTGGATGCCTCGCCAAACGGCTCCAGCTCAGCTCGCTCGTCCACGTCCGCGTCCACCTCATTCAGCCACCTCGTCGTCGCCAGGTAGGTTTCTAACCGTTAATTTTGTCTCATCTACACGTCAAATTGCCTTTGAGTTTTTTATTTTTCGTCTAAGACATGGCCGATAGGCGCTAGTCGCATACATCGTTATTTCAAGCCGCCGAGGACCCACGGGTTTCTCGTGCTACAAAAAATCAAACCAAACCTATGACCACCCGAGTTTTTCTTTTCACCAACCATACTCCAGGCGTCGTCACCCTAGTTCAAATTCCTAGCTGGCCATAGAGCTTCTCGTCTAGTGCTATGAATAACCATGGCGGTCGGCTGGATCCCTCGCCTGTTCATCAACGTGGAGAGCCATCCCTGGCTTCGTCTTAAATTTATCTCAACCCAAGCTAACCCGCCATTAACCATTTGAACCGCAACAATGAAGGACACCCTCTCTCCTAGGGCTAGATGGGAAGCAGGTTGTTTCACGTCGGATGTGCGCCCTTTCGGGGACATTCCAAACTTTGTTCCTTAGGATGATTAAGTCTATTTTTCCTTGTTTGGAATGGTTTATTGTGCTTAACAAGCAACATGCAGCTTCATAATTTATTTATATACCTCATTAGCATGTTGAAATGGTCCTTCTTTTGTTAAAATCTCATAACAGGTTGCACATGTTTATAATGACTTATATTTGGTTGCTAGCAGGGATAAGTCAAGATGCCAAAAGGTGGTAGGAAGAAGGCTAAAATGATGGAACCACAGCCAACACCCCTTCGGACTGAGACTATGTTTCAAGATACCAGGTGCACCACCGGTATTCCTCCCGAAATCCACTGGGGCGACATTTACAGGATGATCAGGACCAAGATATCCCAAATATGTTGCTAGAAGACAGGCAGATCTATCTCAACATCGAAACCTCAGGCATAGTTAGAGCTGCTACCCCGCCCTAAACTGTTCCCATGTTCTGAAGTAATCGGGTGGATACTCGAACATACTGATGCGGAGACAAGAGTAATACATGACAGCGAGAAAATAGCCATCGCCTCATTGCACCCAGGATATCTTGCTGCAACCTATAAATTCCCACGTCCCCAGCAAGCCCTGAGTGATGAATGGCTGGGCCAGATGAACAATATTGAAATGGCCAAAAAAATTATTGGTCGCAGCCAAGCACTTAAGAAAGAGAGGTAATGATGAATATGATGTGCAGAATCTAAGACCTCCTTTCAGGTTAATCGCCCTGATGTTGTGCAGAATCTTCGGCATGCCCGATGGCACCGTATACAAGATTCAGTGAGTTCCCATCATCCACTTCGTGGCGTTCAAAGGAACTGTGTTCGACTGGGCTACTCTCCTGTCAGATAGTTTGGCATCAATGGTAGTTGCTGCAAGAGAAGGTCTGGCCTTAAAAAAGGAAGAATTTTACATGTCTTCATATCTTATTGATTGTGTTTTGGCCAAGCTATCTTATCCCAGCTTAGGCTGCACGTGGGACAAGGACAACATCCCGGTTTATACCGCTTTCAGGATGTTGTGGGCTCAAAATTACAAACCCAGCTATAAGCTCATCTGTGAGGGGTTCATCATGCCCCTATATGAGCAGATATTCAAGGAAGAGCCCAACTGTCTGTCGGAGAACGCTATGGAGGTCCTTGAAAACTATGGAGATTTTTATTTTTCAGAGCAAGGCACCTACCTCAGAATGTTTGGAGGGACTAAAGCTCCATATATCTTGCCGAGGTATGCTACAGACTATGTGGTCCTTAAGGAGGCAGTAAGACAAATTTTCCTGGACGGAATTGGAGCAGTGCTTAACAAACAGCATAAGGATTCTTTCCCGCCTTTGCCCTTCTGCATAGGAGCATACAAATTCTCAGGGGTTGCCTCAGCCGAGGAGTTTATTTAGGAGCTGAAAGCCTTCCACTTCGGCGAGGTAATCTTCCATAGGAATGACAGGAAGGGAAAAGTTGTCGAGCATTGTAAAGAAATTTATTCTCATTTTGAGTACGCTCGTTATTATGATGCCGAGGAAGAGGCATTCAGAGGCATCAGCAACATGGCTGAGCTGCGGATCTGTCGCCAAGGCAGTGGAGCAAGTTCTAGCTCTACCAAGGCCTAGAAAACCAGCCAACAGAAAGACAAGGAAGCAGATGATGCTCGAGCCCAAGAAGAACAAAGGTTAAAAGAGGAAGCAAGGTTACTGCAAGAGGCTAAAGTTGCCAGATTGCAGCAGGAAGCTGAGGTGGTGAGAGTGCAGCAAGAAGCAGAATGGGAGAGGCTACAGAAAGAGGCTGAGGAAGCCCAGCAGCGGAAAGAGGCTGAAGATGAAAGATAGCGGAAAGAAACTGAAGATCAGCCGCACGCTGAAGGAGAAGAGAGAAGGCAAGAAGCTGAAGTAGGGCGGAAAGCGGAAGAAGAACTCAAAGCAGTTGAAGATGCCCAAGAAGGAGACCCCGGCGCCCAGGATATGGAGATAGACATACCTCAAACGGGTGTCTCCAGCACTCAAAATGTGGAGACGGGCACAGCACAAGCAGGTGTCTCTGGTACCCAAAATGTGGGAACAGATCCATCTCAGGTAGTCCAGACCCCACCCGCGGAAGCAGAGATAGATATTGTAGATCTCCCAATCATCCCGAATACTCCATCGGAAGAACATACCATGTCCAAATGGAATGAATTTGTCTATGATAAGAAAAGGAAGGCTATGGTCCTTAAATCGGAAGAGAGGATAAAGAGACTCTTCCAGGAGGATATTGTTACTCACCGGGAGACCACAGTAATGCAGAACACAAACAAGGATCCTTTAGCAATGGCATCCGCCTCTGTAGAGACAGCAAAAGCAAGGCTGGACAATGTAGCTGATATAGTTAAAGAATCTGAGTCGATTAAGAGGAGAGCTCGCATGCTACAACATACTGTGGCTAATGAGCAAGCCTACAGGGATCTCGTGGTGAATAAGTATAATCGCCTATCTGTTGAACATAAAGAATTGTCGGACAAGTATAACCAGCTAGAGGAAGAAAAGGAACAACTGACAGTCCAGATGATGATTGTAGAAGCAGAAAAGAATGATGCAGGAGCCAGGGTGTCCCATCTAGAAGCAGACAAGCTAGCATTGGTTGAACAATTGGAGCAGGCAGAGAACAGAACGATAGATATATCCCCCTTCCATGAGCTGTCCTGCAGCATCCTAAAACAAATGCATGACACTCAGGAGCTAATCACTGATGAAGTATCCAAGCTCAAGGCCATGATGGTCAAATTAAAAGAAGTTAATGTAGAGGCCAATAGGCTTAAAGCTAAATATACTCGAGTTAAGGCAAACGTCATGAGCCAAATAGAATGGAGAGAAGGAAAGGGAACTGGCTCAATAGTGTACTGGAATGAGAAAAATAATGTATGGTAGCCCGGCTACTATATATGTGATAACATCTGGCTCCGGCTGGGACAAGTGCTCTGCTGAAATGAGCGCTTGAGAACCTCAGAAACTCTGGTCCTCGAACTCTGCTACTCGAATCCACGATCCAGCACTCTACCATTTTATTTCCAGCTTTTATTCTTGCAACCTATTTTCTGCATTCACAAACATCTAAACAAAATACCTCATGCCGCATGTGTGGGAAAAATAACAAAATCAACTGAAATGAAATCTATTCTATGTCAGAAATATAAATGCATAAAATAAAAATGCAGAAAGTAAATTAAACTACTAACATAACTTGCAAAATTTGAGTTTTATTGTGCAGGAAAAGAAAAAGTGACAGGTACTCATTAAACTAGGAGCTTACAAAGGAGCTTAGAGACTAAGAAGGTGCCAGACTCAATGGCTAGAAAAGACTAACTACTGCCTAAGTAGGCTTATTTGGTTTCCTACCTACCCTAATCTAACCACTCATCACAAATGTTAGGTAAAATCATAAATCCAGTGCAACCATTCATCAAATAAGTTAATAGTTCTTCTTTGATTTTTGCTTAAAGAACGAGTCAAGGCTAGATTAAGGATTAATGAAATAGATAGCACAACTTTCCTAACTTGTTCAAAAATTGAGAAAGGAGTTGAATGGTGCAAAATGAAATTATGCAAAGGGAAAGACTGATTACTGCAAACCTCCTCCATCCAAGAATTGATAGGGTCATAAAAATTGTGCAAGTTATTATTCAAAATATATGGATGAAAAAGATGTGATAACAAATTTAACTCCCCTTGTTTCAAAAGGCTTTCCTCATCTACCTGACCATGATATTTAATTCTGAGAGCTCCAGGAATGATGCATAAACCAAGTAGGGATAAATTGTGGAATAAAATTAAGATTGAGATTAGCCCCACTTGTTGTTTAAGGATGGAAAATCGATGAAATTGATCTTCATATACCCCTTCCAGCCACCAAGAAGATTTAAAAATGTTATTTGTTAAAGATAACTGAAAGGGAAAAGAAAACTCTGTATCTCCATTTATGCGACAATACCTAGACTCTGGTTTGAAAATTTCAACATTCAAAGATTTACCAAACCACAAATTCAAAGTAGACTTAGAAAAATTAGATGGGGGGGCGGATTGAAAATTTATTGACCCAATTTTTTTAGAAAAAGGACAGAACTTATTGCGAGCACCCCACCCCAACAATTGAAAAAGACAATCCTTAATAAAAATTGAATTGGAAAAATTATAACCATTGGATGAGTTAAGTGAAGGATTATTTCCGAGCTTCCCATAAACATTAAGATATTGATTTGAGGATTTGATTAAGGAAAACTCTTGATTAGTTTGATTCACCAACCCATCATCATGAGACTTCTCTTCAATTGATTCATCACTAAATTCATATGACGATAATTTATCAGGAATAGCATTGACCAATTGATTAACAACCATTTGAACATTTTCATAAAATTGATCTTTAAAAACAGGATGATCATTGGCTTCTAAAGAAACTTGGTTGTTGTCCCCACTTTCTTCTTCAGTGTCATGGTAAGAAAAATCATCAATTACACAAGGATTATGAAAAGGGATCTCAACAATATTTTCAAAAGATTCACTAATGGAAGACTCAACCATGGATGCTTCTTGATGGAAATCATTGGAATCATCCTCTTCATCTGAAACTTCTTCAGGTAATGATGATAAAATTCTCATAAGTTCCCCTCTTATGTCAATATTAAGGCAATAATCCTGAGGGGTTGAAATTTGCTCAGTGTCATACATTACCTCATCATGGGACTCAATTGGTTCAGGAGAAGAGGAATTACTTTGATAAGAACAATCGTTAGTTAACTCATTATCGTAATATTCATCATCTTCATCAAGTTGATTTTCATCAATACATTCATCGTCTGATTGCCCTTCCATAGATTCACCAATTGTTTCTTTCCATTGACTTACTAGCAACTGTTGGAACATGTCATACGCGGTGATGGATCCCGGTGCTAGATAATCAAACCATATCCGAGCATTTCCCTCTAGAGATGAACCCAAGGCCCTCATTAGAACATCCTCCTCGGTTGTTCCCAAACTATCCATATAATACCAAAGATCATACAAATGATTTATAATTGAAACACCATCGCTTCCATTGAAACGAGGTAATCTTTGATTAAAATTGTTTGGCATAGGATGAGGTGCCCCATAAATTTTAGAGAAGTCAAAGGCTTTTAAACGACCGAAAGTTCTAGGTCGCTCAGAAGCAGCCATGGATAATAATTTTATTTTTTATTTTTTTATATTTTTATATTTATTTTTAAATTCAAGAACCTGAAAACAAAATGATGCACCCCATGGATTCTAGATAATGATAAGATCTGTCTAAATTCTAGTGTTATAGGGATGTAAATGAGCTCGCTCCTCAGCGGAGTCACGATTGGGAGTCGCCAGGTAGATTTAAACTCTTCTACCAAGATATGTGTCGTTGTATATGCAGGAGAGAGTGAATGATGACTACTAGTTTGTCCGAGGTAAGCCCTATCCCTTTCAATACCAAAATGTTAGGCAAAGAGAATGGGAGGGCTTTAAGAAAGGTATGTCAAACCAGAGTAAGCTATTGCCTCCCCGGCAGCGGCGCCAAAATGTTAGGCAAAGAGAAAGGGGAGGAGAGCTTTAGCAAAAAAATAATATATCGAACCAGGGTAAGCCTATGCCTTCCCCGGCAACGGCGCCAAAATGTTATCACCTGAGCTGTAGTTACCCCTATGGATAGATCCAGTCATGGATGGCAATAGGGAAGGGTAACTCAAAAGGTGCAACCACGATCACCTCGACCTCCAATATTGGTTGTCACGCCAGTCGAGGCAACCTTCTCTTTATGTTATCTAGCCCAGACAACAAAGGGGGAGACCCGATCTACTCCCGACAGGAGAGATCAAAACCAAGACACCAAATCAGGGTATTTCTAAGTGAAGTTAGGTGTATGGTTTATCCTAGACCTTATAGGTTGAAGTCACAAGCCAAGTGAGGGGTTCAATAGATATAGCTTTGGTTCATAGTTGAAGTGAAAGTGACTTATAATGTTTAAAGTGAGATCTAGGGCTAATGTACTAGGTCAATGTCAAAAGATCCACTGCCTTGGGAACCGTGTCCAATGCAGGGTTGTTTAGGGGTCAGATTGGGGCTAACTAGTACATGAGACAATCTTGACCATGGTCCATGATGTCTTCACAGGTAGAGTTCACCATGCAAAAGTCAAACCACAAGTCAATCCAACAATCTAGGAGAGTTGGGTTGTCTTGGAGATAAACCAGTGCCTTGGGAATTGGGGAGTGGAGTCAAAGTAGGGTTGACTTATGGTTTAGGACTCCTACAACATGAGATAAGTGGACAGTATAGGTCTTGATGTTTAAATGTGTCTAGATCTAGGTTTGACCCAAGTGGACCATAATCCCTTAAAACAAGGAATGCAGTCCCCAAGGCAAGATTTGGCAAAGTGACAGTCTAGACCTAGGTTTTGAATTATTCCGGTTTTAGATCTCCAAAAATCTCAAGTACCCAGTTCCTCGAAGTGAGTGAACTCACTTCTCCAAGGTGGTGCGACTTTCCCTAAGGAGGCTTCAATCAGGGTTTAGGTGGGTCAAATCATGTCGGATGGCATCCAAACTTTAGATCCGGGTAGATCAGTCAAGTAGGGGTATGGATCTATAATTTCGTGGCAATCCACCGGTTAGATCTTTGTAGATCTGAGTTTAAGTGTTCCAAGTGGTCCAAAATGGGGATAAAATCCCTTAAAATGTGGAATGGGGCCCACAAGGTGAATTTCAAGAAAGGGACAACCTGGGTGTATGTTATTTGATGTGTAGATGTCAAATCAAGTGGAATCTCAAACACCCATCGCTTAGATCTAGGTCAACCTGCTCAAATGGTGAAGTGCGCCTTCCTTGGGAGAAGCTAGGTTGGCTTGGGAGAGGGGTCAAATGGAAGCCAATCCTCACCAAACTATAGATCCGGGATGCCGTGGATGCTATAGAGGTGGGTTTTAAATATCATGCCCAACAACCCACTAGATCTTAGTAGATCTAAGAAAATGCAAAATTGGGGTTTTAATTAATTAGGGTTTTAAGAGTTTTTTGACAATTGGATAGACTATGGAGATAGAACTTACCTTGAGATCATACCTGAATGATGTGGTTGATATGCCTTGATGTTGAGGAAGATTCCCGCAGAGATCAAATGAGAGATTGTTGATTTGCTTGCCAATTTGATGCCCAAGTCCACAAGTGCGCCTTCCTCTACCTGTCAAACCAAGGAATAAAATTCAATCAGTAAGATCAAGCATGGAAGAAATACAAGAGAAATGCAAATAGTAACATGAAATAGAAGGTCCTGGGACAGTAATACTCCCTGTTACCAACGAAGAGCTCCAAAGAAGAAGTAGGGAGAGTCTTCCCCTACCAATACCTCCTCCTCCAAGCAAATCGGCCTCCACCTGTAGATGCAAAATCGTGGTACAATAGATATGGCAAACAAGATCTCCAATAACTCAGTGCAAAGGAAGAACCAACGAACGAACACCACAAGCATTCACCACAACATTGGAGATAGATGCAATAATAATTTTCTATTCCAATAATCCAGAGCCAAAAGTCCCTTTACAATGAGAGGCTCTCTCCTTTAAATAGGAAGGAGAGGCACCAAAACCCTAACCACTTTTTGAATGAGTGGCTAAGATTAAAAGATACAAATGTCTAATCAATGGTTGAGATGAGCTCAACAACATAATACATGGATCACACATAAAATATAACATAAGTGGACAAAGTCGCCCTAGGAGAGGGGAATCCCACCAAATCATGATGACAAAATATCATAAGAGGCTCATGGTGGGTCCAAGGGGTAATTTTATCCCTCCTTGGTCAATCCCCATGGCACAATAACCAATAAATAATCATGAATATACCAAATCGTGCCTCCAAGGTGAAGTCGTGGTCCTCAAAAGACCTCAAAAATCCACAGAAAGTGCCATAAGTGATGGATGCGGGCCCCGATGAAGCTGAAACTGCAGGAGGAGGTGTGGAAGGTCCCGATCTATCATCACTGATCATCCCATGCCATAATTTTGCCTCAGTAGCCCAAATCGATTTCCTCAATAGCCATTTCTACCAATCCTGAAATGCCTCGGGAAACGTGAAACTGCCCAAACTGCCTCCTGGAGTGATGGCGCTGTCAAGGTGAGGGTGCCAATGTGTCCGGGAGGGGGGTAATATGGTAAAAACAAGTGGCTGGACCACCCCCTCCATCATCAGCGCCCTAGGTCAACCGGATAAAAGTCATCTCTGCTCCGACAGGGCCTCCAATAGACCAAAACTGCACTAGGACAGCCTACTGAGGCTAAATCATCACTGTAAGTGCCCGGAACTGAAAACAAACTGTCCCATTGGACTCAGAAGGTCCAAATCCATCCAAGATGTGTACTCATACACCATATGAATCTCTGCATGATCAAAATAAATATCCAATGTACCGGAACAAGGCCAATAATAATGATCTGTAAATGACCAAACACTGCTGTATCCCAAGAATCATCATCATAACCCTGTAGCTGCTGCATAGAATCATCCTGTATGTGTACATAGACCATATATCATCTATCCATATCATCATAAGGTCCAACATCTCATGTCTCATGGTCCTCCATGGTCAAACTAGGTCTAACCAAGACCAAATACAACTCAGACTATCATCCATAGCTGCTGCAAGGTGTCAAGGTTAATACATGCTTTACAATTTATTCAAATAGCTACTAAAACACAGAGTAATCATGACTGGCGATCTAAATCCAAATATATAGTGTCGTTAATTATTATTATTACTCAGACTAGACTTTCAGGACCATACTCACTTCATAGTTGTGATCAATTTGCTAGTGAAGGGTGAAGGCTGAAATAACTGGCTAGGCTAAGGGATGACTTGACTGACTTGACTTTGTGACACTTTGGCAAGGGAAAGGGAATACACACCATAGTATATACTGAATGAGCAATAACACAGGGAATGGCGGTGTCTCACAAATGGATGAGTTGTTTAAAGAGGGTTTATTCACCATCACAGATGCGCACAATCCATAATACAAAGAAGGCCAGCAATTGTTTAGATATAACATTTAAGTTCCATTGCTTTTTGGGCCTGAGGTTTCCATAGCCTTGATCTATGTGTGTTTACAAACACATTGCATAGATTTACATTTATTTTTAGGCTTTCTGCTGCAGGTGTGTTTTTAAGGCACTTGTTTACCTGAGCACTTCTAGGTGTGTCATGGACAACTTGTTTACCTAGGTATTTATTTTTCCAAAAGATATAACATTTTATTTTTCATGGCCATTTTCATTTGGCATTTCTTTCATATACAAGATATAGCATTTGATTTTTCCAGATTTTGTATTGATGGCAGCACTAAAAGTTTCAGGTTTAGCCAACACAACTTTAGTGACTAGGGGGAATTCTCAAGGAACTCCAACTCACCATAGGTAAGTTTTGTCACCAACTCAGAGCCGAGACACAATAAACAGGGAAGCTCATCCAGTACAGAGGCTACAGTGGGGAAAGGTCCTCCATGTCACTAGTCAAGTAGCAAATCAGGGTGATAATCTAAAAGGTAGGCCACGGATGGATGAAGACAATGAAAAGATGAAGCCAACACTAGCAAGCCAAGGTATGGTTGAATGATCACCTCTATTCTCCCTAAGGAGGGTATACACCAATGAGTATGAATAGTGAACTTCTAAGTCTGAGTAGGGACAGTAATATATATATAATAGGTCAACCAGGTCCAAATATCTATATGATCGCCAGATCATGATACTAAGTGCTAAGACATGCTATAAGAATAAGTATAAAAGCAATCTAACCATAACACAATAATATACCTGCTGAGTCATATACCTGAAAGCTCATCAACCTGTACCATCATCTGTCCTCTGAGACTGCTGCTGTAACTCTGGGCGCTACTGTCTGCTCTGTACCAATGGCATAATGGCTATATCGGGCATCTCTCTGAGTGTCCTGAAACTCAGTCATGGCATGGGGAATATAACTGCTGTCCACAATCTGATAGTGATCCAATATAGATGCTCATCTCGGCATCTCAAATGTAAGGGAACTGGCTCAATAGTGTACTGGAATGAGAAAAATAATGTATGGTAGCCCGGCTACTATATATGTGATAACAGGCATATAACAATTATTCCACCACAACCTAAGGTTAACCAAACAGCGGCCAAACAGCCAAACGCTGACACCATAGTTCAAACACCTAAGGTCACAATGAGCAAAACAGATCATCCAGCCCGAATTGGGAACGAGTCTGACATAGGATATGACATTATTGAAGATATAAAGAAGGTCAAAGCAAATGTGTCGATATTTGATATGTGCAGCTTGCCCCATCAATGAGACAAGCTGCTGCACGTTCTGCAACCCCAAACCAGCACTCCATTAACGGACTCTCAAGAAAATCCTGAAATTAATGAAGCTAGCATCGGAGGGAAGTCTAAATCTCAAACATTGCCATTCCTATTGACCTTTGAAATTTTTAATCACAATGTTCACAACTGTTTGGTAGATTCTGGGGCATCTTCAAACGTCATGCCACTGTCCATTTGTAAAAAAATTAACGGGCAGCCTGTGCCATCTCCAGCCCAAATTATCCAATTAGATAGGACTGCTGTCAAAGTAATTGGGGAGATGAAAGATGTTCTCATTAGATTATCAGCTGACCCTCGAGTCTGTCAGTTTATTGACATAATGGTGGTTGATATTCCTGAAGCCTATAGTCTGATCTTAAGTAGGGACTGGTCTACCAAGCTGAATGGCTACTTTGCCACTGATTGGTCTCATTTGTGGTTGCCTTATCAGAACAAGCAGAATCAGCCAACCTCGGAGATCGCAGCATCAATCAGAAAGGGATTCTCCCTGATAGATTATCCCAATTAGATTATCTACCGTTTGGTATGGGGAATCCGTCAGGTTAGCGGTTCCGGCAACCGTGGGTTTGGAGTTTTGTTCCAATTATACCGGTTATGGCCCGATCCACCGTTCTTTTGATTTTATATTTTATAATGATATCCAAGTGCCTAGTCTAAATTTAATCTAAATGCAAAACTGGAAAAACAGATCTAAGTCTAAAACTTAAATAAATCTAACTATCCCTGCAAGGAGCAAATTTAAAGCATGAGCAATGAGCTGTAGGAATTATCTTAAAGAATAAACAAACAGCCATTAAATCTTAAAAAGAAAGCTACAGCAAAGATAAAAGATATCAGAAGATAGCTTCTAATTAAATATAACACATTTCATTTACTCATGAAAGAGAGAATTCATTTGCAAAGAGAGAAGCAAGATCATTTAATACAATGAAATAATTCAAGACAGTAATAAAGATCTCACAGCAAAGTATAGCAGACACAGGAATAATCCACAATGCATCCAATCTCCATTCTCATGCAAAAACGTCCCCTCCAGGCTCTTATTAGAAGATTTTATCTTCTTGAAACATGTGCAAGATAGCTCGTACAAGTCTAGAAAATAATTCCCTGCCAAAAAGTCCTTTACATTCCTTCCTACTTTCTATTTATAATGTTACAAAATGCCCTTTGGGCTGCCACCTGGCCTTTTACACTTGTCACCTACAGACTTTTCCCCTTATAATAAACAAAAATGTGACCTCCCTTTTAAACAGAAAATTATTTAAAAAAGAAAAGGACAGCTGTCCCATAGCTCCACGTTTTATACATATGAAAGCCCAAAATAAAATATAAGAATTAATGCTCTAATATCAGCGCCTTCACTCCTAAGCATGCGCTTCAGTTGGAAGAGAGGCACTCAAACTAGATGTTGATGCTGCTGCTGCTGGGGGAGGAGAAAACGAGCCAGTTGGGATTTCTGCTACTGCTGGGAGAGAGGAAATCGAGCTAGCTGCTACAGCTGTTGCTGCTGGGAGAGAAGAATCCGGGTTTGCTGTCACAGCTGCTGCTTCTGCTTTCTTCTCCTCTTCTGCAATGTAACTATACCATACACCAGTGTCCCTTATAACTACATTTGCTGAGGCGGAGAATAAGATTTGCTGGGACGTTACATGTTTACCAAGCTCTGTCCCAATACTTTGAATTTCTGCTACTGCAGCTTGATGCATTTCTTTGAGCAGATGACCGTGTATTGATGACATTCCAATATAATGTTGGAGGTCATCAATGGCTAGGACATCAATCTTCTTCACATATTCAGTTTGGATGCCCAGCTCTTCCTTCAGCTCAGACAAACGTTGTTCTTTGCCTGGGAAATCATCAAGGGACTCAGGGAAACTCAACTTGCACTTGTCATGCACTTCATGGATTCTTTGATACAGACCGTTGCTCTTATCCATTGTCCCTCGGTTCTTGGCTATTAGCTTAATGCTACAGTTTCTGCAAAATTCCAAAAGGGCTATGTCTTCATTGAAGCCATCTACAGATTTGAATGGGAGATGCTTGGGGAAATCCACCTTTCCTTCTCTCCATTCTATTTGGCTCATGACGTTTGCCTTAACCCGAGTATATTTAGCTTTAAGCCTATTGGCCTCTACATTAACTTCTTTTAATCTGACCATCATGGCCTTGAGCTTGCATACTTCATCAGTGATTAGCTCCTGAGTGTCATGCATTTGTTTTAGGATGCTGCAAAACAGCTCATGGAAGGGGGATATATCTATCGTTCTGTTCTCTGCCTGCTCCAATTATTCAACCAATGCTAGCTTGTCTACTTCTAGATGGGACACCCTCGCTCCTGCATCATTCTTTTCTGCTTCTATAATCATCATCTGGACTGTCAGTTGTTCCTTTTCTTCCTCTAGCTGGTTATACTTGTCCAACAATTCTTTATGTTCAACAGATAGGCGATTATACTTATTCACCACGAGATCCCTGTAGGCTTGCTAATTAGCCACAGTATGTTGTAGCATGCGAGCTCTCATCTTAGTCGACTCAAATTCTCTAACTATATCAGCTACATTGTCCAGCGTTGCTTTTGCTATCTCTACAGAGGCAGATGCCATAGCTAAAGGATCCTTGTTTGTGTTCTGCATTACTGTGGTCTCCCGGTGAGTAACAATATCCTCCTGGAAGAGTCTATTTATCCTCTCTTCCGATTTAAGGACCATAGCCTTCCTCTTCTTATCATAAACAAATTCATTCCATCTGGACACGGTATGCTCTTCCAATGGAGTATACGGGACGATTGGGAGATCTACAATATCTATCTCTGCTTCCGCGGGTGGGGTCTGGACTACCTGAGATGGATCTGTTCCCACATTTTGGGTACCAAAGACACCTGCTTGTGCTGTGTCCGTCTCCACATTTTGAATGCTGGAGACACCCGTTTGAGGTATGTCTATCTCCATATCCTGGGCGTTGGAGTCTCCTGCTTGGGCATCTTCAACTGCTTTGAGTTCTTCTTCCGCTTTCTGCCCTACTTCAGCTTCCTGCCTTCTCTCTTCTCCTTCAGCTTGCGGCTGATCTTCATTTTCTTTCCGCTGTCTTTCATCTTTAGCCTCTTTCCGCTGCTGGGCTTCCTCAGCCTCTTTCTGTAGCCTCTCCCTTTCTGCTTCTTGCTGCACTCTCGCCACCTCAGCTTCCTGCTGCAATCTGGCAACTTCAGCCTCTTGCAGTAACCTTGCTTCCTTTTTTAACCTTTGTTCTTCTTGGGCTCGGGCATCATCTGCTTCCTTGTCTTTCTGCTGGCTGGTTTTCTGGGCCTTGGTAGAGCTAGAACTTGCTCCACTGCCTTGGCGACAGATCCACAGCTCAGCCATGTTGCTGATGCCTCTGAATGCCTCTTCCTCGGCATCATAATAATGAGCGTACTCAAAATGAGCATAAATTTCTTTACAATGCTCGGCAACTTTTCCCTTCCTGTCATTCCTATGGAAGATTACCTCGCCGAAGTGGAATGCTTTCAGCTCCTGAACAAACTCCTCGGTTGAGGCAACCCCTGAGAATTTGTATGCTCCCATGCAGAAGGGCAAAGGCGGGAAAGAAGCCTTATGCTGTTTGTTAAGCACTGCTCCAATTCCGTCCAGGAAAATTTGTCTTACTGCCTCCTTAAGGACCGCATAGTCTGTAGCATACCTCGGCAAGATATATGGAGCTTTAGTCCCTCCAAACATTCTGAGGTAGGTGCCTTGCTCTGAAAAATAAAAATCTCCATAGTTTTCAAGGACCTCCATAGCGTTCTCCGACAGACAGTTGGGCTCTTCCTTGAATATCTGCTCATATAGGGGCATGATGAACCCCTCACAGATGAGCTTATAGCTGGGTTTGTAATTTTGAGCCCACAACATCCTGAAAGCGGTATAAACCGGGGTGTTGGCCTTGTCCCACGTGCAGCCTAAGCTGGGAAAAGATAGCTTGGCCAAAACACAATCAATAACATATGAAGACATGTAAAATTCTGCCTTTTTTAAGGCCAGACCTTCTCTTGCAGCAACTACCATTGATGCCAAACTGTCTGACAGGAGAGTAGCCCAGTCGAACACAGTTCCTTTGAACGCCACGAAGTGGATGATGGGAACCCACTGAATCTTGTATACGGTGCCATCAGGCATGCCAAAGATTCTGCACAACATCAGGGCGATTAACCTGAAAGGAGGTCTTAGATTCTGCACATCATATTCGTCATTACCTCTCTTTCTTAAGTGCTTGCCTGCGACCAATAATTTTTTGGCCATTTCAATATTGTTCATCTGGCCCAGCCATTCATCACTCAGGGCTTGCTGGGGACGTGGGAATTTATAGGTTGCAGCAAGATATCCTGGGTGGAATGAGGCGATGGCTATTTTCCCGCTGTCATGTATTACTCTTGTCTCCGCATCAGTATGTTCGAGTATCCACCCGATTACTTCAGAACATGGGAACAGTTCAGGGCGGGTAGCAGCTCTAGCTATGCCTGAGGTTCTGATGTTGAAATATATATGCCCGTCTTCTAGCAACATATCCGGGATATCTTGGTCCCTGATCATCCTGTAAATGTCGCCCCAGTGGATTTCGGAAGGAATACCGGTGGTGCACCTGGTATCTTGAAACATAGTCTCAGTCCTAAGGGGTGCTGGCTGTGGTTCCATCATTTTAGCCTTCTTCCTACCACCTTTTGGCATCTTGACTTATCCCTGCTAGCAACCAAATATAAGTCATTATAAACATGTGCAACCTGTTATGAGATTTTAACAAAAGAAGGACCATTTCAACATGCTAATGAGGTATATAAATAAATTATGAAGCGGCATGTTGCTTGTTAAGCACAATAAACCATTCCAAACAAGGAAAAATAGACTTAATCATCCTAAGGAACAAAGTTTGGAATGTCCCCGAAAGGGCGCGCATCCGATGTGAAACAACCTGCTTCCCATCTAGCCCTAGGAGAGAGGGTGTCCTTCATTGTTGCGGTTCAAATGGTTAATGGCGGGTTAGCTTGGGTTGAGATAAATTTAAGACGAAGCCAGGGATGGCTCTCCGTGTTGATGAACAGGCGAGGGATCCAACCGACCGCCATGGTTATTCATAGCACTAGACGAGAAGCTCTATGGCCAGCTAGGAATTTGAACTAGGGTGACGATGCCTGGAGTTTTGTTGGTGAAAAGAAAAACTCGGGCAGTCATAGGTTTGGTTTGATTTTTTGTAGCACGAGAAACCCATGGGGCCTCGGCGGCTTGAAATAACGATATATGCGACTAGCGCCTATCGGCCATGTCTTAGACGAAAAATAAAAAACTCAAAGGCAATCTGACATGTAGATGAGACAAAATTAACGGTTAGAAACCTACCTGGCGACGACGAGGTGGCTGAATGAGGTGGACGCGGACGTGGACGAGCGAGCTGAGCTGGAGCAATTTGGCGAGGCGTCCAACGGCGTTTGTTAATCACGGTAGTTTGGGGGGAGAATTATGTCGATACTCAAGGTCAAGTATCACGGCAGAATGGCAGACTTCACCTGGTTGCCTATACACTACACCGTTCATAGTGATGGCCAGCTCTTACAGATCTTTATACTTGGAGTTACAGGAGAGGTGGATGTTGATAAAGCATGACGGACAGTTGATGATGATCAGAACGGCTCAACAACTACATGATGGTCTCTTCTTCTGGGTAGTGGGGAACTCGGAGATTGCAGTAGTGGACGGTACAGCAGTTAGCACGAGGACGAGAGTCGACTATCACTCTCAGGAGGTTTCATATCATGGTACCTCGCAAGACCATACCTTGAGTAGAAGGTACTACAGATCTCCTAGGATGATTTGGGACCCTGGGATTCAGTTGGTTCAGCTCAATTGATTATGGAACTGTGTTGGTATTGCTTGAGGACAAGCAATCTTGGCAAGGGAGGACTGTAATGTTCCCATTTTTATTATAGTGGAATTTACTAAGGATTGATGCCATATACACCTTCAGAGGATCTTAAGCATGACTATTAGATCACCAGTAGGTAGACAGGGGCCACCAGAGCCAAAGGCCACCTGCATGCATGACATCGGAGCAGTATTTCATAATGCATGCATCTGATTGAGTCTCCAGGCACCTGCATGCAAGTCAACTGCAAATTAGAAGATAAAGTGACCTAGTTAGGTCAGAAGTTAGGTTTTTGGCAGTTGAATGTTATAAAAGAAAGGTAAAGTGAATGGAGAAGACACATTATTGATTATTGATTTGAGTATTCGGTTTGGAGAGCTCGGCGAGCTAAGTTGGGGTTGAGTGCATGCTCAGCTAACTGGTGTATTTTGGCAGTAAAATCTATCTTCCCTAGTTCATCATCAGGTTTGATCATCTAGATTCAGCATTGTTCTTCATCAGGTATTATCATCATTCAGTATTCAGCATAGTTATCTTTTATATCCTTTCGTGGGCTTGCTCTCCCTTGCTTCGGCGCATTCCCCAGACAGTCTTCCATTCGTGTTGCAGCATCCAGAGGTCAGAACTATTGCATGCAGCTTCTATCGTCCTCAGAGCATCCATATTACCCTTCCCCTGGAAGAAGGGCTTCTCTGTTGGACTCTTGAGAGAGTTATCATCATTTAAATCTATTAGAGGATGTTTGCATGCTTGAGGGCAAATTACTTGGGAGAGACATTCACGTTTTGGGCTATTAAGCCATCACATCTTCTGCATGCAGCTTCTATCATCATCAGAGGGGCACTATAACCCTATTGCACCTTGTCTGGGTCATCATCAGTTAAGTATCATATAATATGGAGCAGTTATATCTTCGAGGGCGCACTTATCCCTAGGAGGACGATTTGCCTTATCTCCTTATTGATCCATCATTATTCATGCATGTGGGGTTCATCATCATCAACATCAACACAGCTATATACTGGTATGTGCATGCATTAATTCCTCCTACTTTCTAGCATTTCAGTATTTTCTAGGGCATAGATCTGCATGCAACTGCATGCATGCAGAGATCAGGGTTTACTTTCATATGCTAGGAGATATAAACCTACTAGCCATCAGTACACAAAAAAAGAAAAAATATCAGTTTGGGATATTACAGGCAAGCATGACATATGGGTGGTTTGGGCATTGGGACACTAGGTGGTCCAAATGACCCATTTTGTGGTCATTTGTGGCTTAATGAGGTCATGAAGCCCACACACCTAGTTGCTTGTTGATATTTAGCCTCACAAGCTAAATGGAGGTACTTTGGTAGCCCATGAGTAAGTGAGGGAAGACCATTGGTGGCTTGTATGAGGATCTTGACATTGGACTTTGATGTGGAAAATCTCTTGGAGAAATACAAGTGAAGGTTTGGGTCTTGGTACCCACACATCATGGCATGTTGGATCTTGGACCCCTTGCATATGGTGGCTTGATATGCATGCTCTTACTCTTGTTAAAGAACTCATGAAGATCATGAATATGGTATCTTTGAAGAAATTCTTGGAACTCTTGAAGCATGTGATGATGATCCCCTCACACTCTTGCATATGTGATAAAGAAGATTAAAAATTTTATATATATATATAGAACATCCAATCAGCAATACAAGTGAAGGTTTGGGTCTTAGAACCCACACATCGTGGTATGTTGGATCTTGGACCCCTTGCATATGGTGGCTTGATATGCAAGCTCTTACTCTTGTTAAAGAACTCATGAAGATCATGAATATGGTATCTTTGAAGAAATTCTTGGAACTCTTGAAGCATGTGATGATGATCCCCTCACACTCTTGCATATGTGATAAAGAAGATTAAAAATTATATATATATATATATATACAACATCCAATCAGCAAGTTTGTGGTGATCCTAGCTTAGACGAGGGTTTGAAAATAAGGTTAAAAAACAATAATTAAAAACTATATGTGAAGATCGGCCCACTCCAAAAAAAAAGGTGGGGTAATAAAAGCATAAAATTATTTTGTGCATATAGCAGGTCGGCCCAGTAAATACATTTTATGAAAATTGTGTACAAATAGAAGGAAATTCGCCTCATTTCAATTGGCAAGTGTGGAGTTCACAGCTCTGAAATTTGTAATAGTGATCAATGTTAAATTTTCAGAATTTACTTCAATCTGATCTAGGATCTTAACTGAGAGAATAACACGTACAGCAAATCTACAGCATATCAATCATGGACACAATAATGCAAGCACACAAGAAACACAGAGTTTACTTGGGGAAAACCATAAAGGTGAAAAACCCCAATAACTTTCTCAGAGATAGATAGAGCAATGATACAACCAGAATACAAGAGATAGTCTTTTCCTAGCAGCAGAGCCTCCTCCTCCACAAGTGCGCCACTCTCCCAAGTCTGAGTGAGAGAATAGAATGTGTAAAATGAGAAAGACACACTCTCTATTTATACACTAACTTGACTTGACCTTACTCAACTAGGTCGGCCTCAACTTAACCACTTAACATAATGCTGACTGGGCTGACCCCCACTAGGGTGGTCTAATAACCCTTTGACCCACATGGCCGACCCCCAATAGGGTGGTCTAATAACCCTTTGACCCACATGACTTATACAGGGCTGACCCCAACAAAGTGGTCTAATAACCCATCAAGTATAAGTTACGACACTTACAATATAAATGACGACACTTTCGTATAGAGGAATAACAACATCTCTATAGGAATACAATATACATATATGTGAAATACATTCCGAAGTTACATATACATCAACAATCAAGGCTGTCGCAGTAAGGTCCCTCTGAAGTTTGAAGTCTTAAAGTTCTAAATCATCTCTGAATTTCGGACTACTGTAGCAACCTCAAAGAAAGAGTAAGTTTCAGGTCTATTTTGCACAGTGGTATGAAGGAGAAGTAGGCCGCAGTCAAGAGGCGTGCTTCTAGGTTGATGTGGTGTGTGAAGTCAAAGTGGATATAGCTCTGATTTTGGATTAGTGACTGAGCAAGCCGCAGTGGAGGTTGCATCTCTGATTTTCGGGCAGCCACAGTAAAATGTGAAATAATGAAGTTCAAGATCTGATTTTCGGGTACACAGTAACTGAGGCAGCAGATCCGTAGACAACATTTTTGTATGGAAGTTATCTCTCTGAAATTCGGACCCTTCTGAGAAAATTCGGTGGTGAAACAGAGTTGAACTAGAGGACTGATTTTTTGGCAGCAGCTGAAGTTTTGAAGACACAGAGCTCTGAATTTTGGTGCCTCAGCTTGAGGAGGATGAAACTCAAGTGATCAAGTTTCTATATTGCTCTGACTTCGGGTTGTGGACAGACCCTATGAAAGCAGCCAAAGGAGGAGGCTGAATTAGAATCAATTCTAATCATTTATTGTGTGAAAGACTTCTTGATGACTGAGCATACTTTCTTAATGACACCTACAGCAGAATAATATGTTGACAGTGACACAGTGATCACATCTACATGACAGTAATAGCCACAGCAGAAGCAATTTGACAATGACAGATTGATGACATGATAGTGAGCAGATGGTTGGTTTATGACAAGTGAAAGTGATTGCAAGATGAGTCTTGCACCCTGAGGTTTGGATACCTCAACACTTCTTAGTTTGAGCTAAGAAAACCAAGTTGGGCCTTGGAATAGGGGTTGGTGCTCTTTGGTCAGTTGGTGCTGATGTAATCGCGAAGATTGAAGTCTTCATTGTATTTCATATGAAGTTATAAATAAAGTTTACTACAATTGTCTTGTGATGTGTCTATTATGATTTATGTTGATGACATGCTTAATTAATAAATGTTGATGTATAGCTTAATGTGAATGATGAACTCTGCTTAAGTTTTGAAGTGAAAATTGTTTGAAAGTGCTAGCACACTGATTCACCCCCCCCCCCCTCTCAGTGTGCCATTGTGTCCTATGGTTTGATTAAAAACTTAAGGGCTGATCTTTTTGCATGCTCAGACATTTCCGCCATTATGGATGTTGTTGTAATTGACTTGCCCCCAACATATGGAATGCTATTATCTAGAAAGTGGGCAGCCGGTTTAGGTGGATACCTCATGATGGATTTATCCTATATTTGTGTTCCCAACTCAGATGGTGCCTTAGTCTGAATAAATAGAGAACCTTTCATTGACAAACACTAGGAAACTTTTGAGGATGGGATAAAGAATACTTATGGGGATGATCTTTTGAATAAGGCCGGGATGATTAAAAATAATGATAGGATTTCGAAAGTGTCTCAAACAGAAAATGTGTTCATGGTAATGGAAGATACTGGTTCTTCTGAGGAAGAAGAGGGGATAATAGAACTTGCTAGGAGAATCAATTGGAAATGCATCTAAGTGAAGCTTCTGAAGAAATACGGGATTTGAGAAATGAGAATGAAAACCAACTTCAAGGTCAAGAGTCTAATGATGAAACAAATCAAGAACAAAGCGATGTAAATCGAACACCTGAAGCTATTGATGACCTTGAAGATATAAGGCAAGGTAGGCATAGGCCTAGAACTGTTAGGGAATATATGGCTTTGATCAATCACAACTTGGAAAGAGAGAGAGAGGGGCTTCACCACATTCTCCCTTGGGTGGCAAATAATGAAAGGGTACCTTCTTTACCTAGTGAAAGAAGTGATATTAATTCTTCCTATTTTTCAGATGTCGTTGACCATTTGCCTCCCCAATCCTTAAAACACAACTCATTAAATCAAAACATTGTTAATCATTCTAGGAGTTGGAAAGAGGATGCTTTAATTCATGATGCGCATGAAGGAGAATTTGCTTTGAATAATCTTGATATCTTTCAAGAATATTCTTCTCTTAATCAATCTAATCCATTAACACCATATCCTCGTATCCCTAATTTTTTGCTACCACCTAAATTGCCTAATCAAGAAGAAAACAATTCGAATCATGATCCTTCTCACATTCCTATTTCTTCTCAATCTTTCTTAGAGAATGAAGCCCAAAAGGTTTAGAGATATGGCTTCTAATCTTCTTGTGTCAAGAGAGTCTCTACCTCAACAACTAGAGAACATGAGCATTCCAATACCTTCTGGGGAAGGCACTATTCACAGTAATGAATACTTTCACATGCCATCTCCCCTAGAAGAAGACAATGAGAGAGCTATCAGAGACTTTTGGACAGTGGGAGAAGAACCCAAACATATTCACCCATAGAAAGATGAAGCGAACATGAATAATCAAGAGATGAGAAGAGAGATTAGAGAAGTTTTGATTGGTAGGGTAGCCATTCCTTTATATGGTGGTCCTCCCAGTTTTGATGCAGTTCCTCCTCGAAGGAACTCGAGAATAGTTACACCGCAACCGCAAAACTATGTTGATGTTCATCCTATTCCTATCTGTAACATTGAAGTTATCCCTGAATCTGTGAATCACCATAGATTTTCTAGTGATGATAGAGTAATATTTCCTAATCATGTTTTTTACACAAGATCCAAGGGATCCGATGACATTTGGGTTGGACCATTTATAGTAGAGCGTTGTAATGGAAACTTGTGCTTTCTTGCTACTGGGAGTGGACAACAAATTTTGTTAGCTATCAATCAAAGAGAGTTAAGGGAATACATCCCTGACTTGACTTAGTTGAACCTCCTTGCTTGCCTGGTAGATTAGAGTAGGCAGGAACCAAATAAGCTCAATTGAGCAGTAGTTAGTTTCCTGTGCCATTGAGTCGAGCACCTTGTCTTTTTCCTTTTCAGTCTTGCCATTGAGTTTGGTAGTTCGTCTGGAGTGTCTTTTCCTTTATCTGTTCCTGCAAAACAATAAAACTGTTAATTTTTGTTAGTAGATTAGTTTCTTTACTTTCAACATTTTATTTTTTAGAATTGTTATTTTTATATTTTTGTACATATGCGGCTACTGATGACCGGTCTATGAGTTTGGTGTAGCGCTTTGCATCTTGCAGGTGATAGGTACATGTTTGGAAGATGATGCAAAGCTAGAGTGTATGTTCGAGGATACGAGTAGGAAAGTGATGACCACCAGAGATTCTAAGGTTCTCAAGCGCTCTATTCAGCAAAGCACTTGTCCCAGCTGGAACCAGATGTTATCACATCCATAGTAGCTGGGGCTACCATGTCTTCAAACCAGATTCCAGTAATTTTTTGAGCTAGTGCTTTACACATTTTGCGAGATCAATTGATGATGAACAGCATATCGGTGATCACTCTCATGTATTCAGTGGATCCAAAGATTATATTTGACAGTCTCATGCCAGGACTGAGCCTCATGACCCCAGGTCGATGACTGAGTTAGCCATTTTATATCTTCCAGAGCAGATTGATGACAACACCCATGATATATTCAGCTGCAGTGTTTCGGTATGATTCAGATGTTCAGGTCAGACACCCAGGTATATGATCCAACAGGTATATGGTTTGTACATTTGGACTATGGATGTGCTCTTTCTCTCATCTTAGTAGTATTTGATTGGGTATATGATGCTTGTTTGTTGGCTATATTTTATATTATTCTTACTTGGTAGAAGTGGTTGGTTACTATAAGTAGGAGATTCTTGTGTATACTCATTGGTCATACCGTTACCTTATAAGTATAGACTTGATCATTACCTTTGTAGGGCCTTTGCTTTCCATGGCATCATCAGTCAATTCTCCATCCATTCGTTATCTTCCAGTCTTGATTTGATCCCGACTTACACCTCAATTAGTGATCGCGAGGAATTCGCCCACCTAGACCTCTGTGTTGGATAGACTCCTTTGTTTACATTGTATCTCGGCTCTGGAGTGTATGAATTTAATCACAATGATTTTTCTCCTTTAGTCCTCGAAACCAATTATTCCTATCAACAGTGTTGCTAAACACTAAAGCATCGGAACTTAAATGCTATATCTAAAAGGATGCTAAGTCAGCAAAAATAGTGTTGTTAACACTAATATATATATATATATATATATTAGCTAGTGGCCAAAGGACGAGCACTCATCCTTGTTTGATGTAAGGTCGTTTGTCCCCACAGGGCAACAGGGTGGTCACTCCATTGCACCTATGGACGGTGGCAGGCAATGGAGGTCATACCGAGTCATATTTGAAGCCCAGAAGGCTTTCAGGGCACCTGCTTTTGGAGGCTGGCTAGTGAAAATCTATAAAGTGAATTAAATGCTAAATCTCAAGTGCAAATCTGACAAATAATTTGCTAGAAAGGTTGCTTGTCTAGAGTCTATTGGAAGCAGTCTCATCACTCTACCCATTTGTGAGACACCGCCATCCCCTATGTTAATCTTTGTCTAGCATATGGCTATGTTGTCTTTCCTTGATTCCCTTATCCGAGAGATTACAGCGTTGAGGTTGTCTACTCATTTCCCTTAGCCTAGCATTGTTCCTTCACCTTCACCCATGGTTAGCAAATTCGCCTAGTCTGTAAATGAGTACACACTTGAGGTTCCTATTTATAGTGGTTGGTTACTTTGATCTTAACTTATTATTATTATAATATTTACATGATCATGTTAGTTAAACATCATTTTATGCTTTAGTCTTGATACTGATATAATTGAAGGAGCATATCTCATCCATTTGTACTTGCAGCAGTAGTTATTTATGATCTGGATCATTATTTTGATAAGTTTTGACCAAGTCAACCGCAGGGTCCGGGATGAGTTTGGACCGACAGTGCTCGAGATGGATTATTCATGGCCCCTATGTGCCCATTAAATGTTTCCATGCTTCAAATGGCAGTTTCAGATGATGGTTTGATGGATTTTTATTATTATTATCATTTACAGACCATTATATTATTATTTTGGGCATGGATGAGCTTACAGAGGTATTACTTAATGGTCATATGGTGTATGAGTACTCATTCCTAGTGGATTTGAGCATTTTGAGTCCGTTGGTGCACTTAGTTATCAGTTATGAGCAGTTACAGGTGATGATATGGTTAGATTACCACTTTTCTCCAATATGCCATGCAGAAATGGCTTGTTCAGAACATTCAGAGATTATTTTTGTTCTCCTAGGGCACTACAGAGGGGATATGGGGTCCAACCAATCATTATGACCATATTACCCCATTCCCAGACATTTTGGTGTAGTCAGTTTTGTGCCTGGGGCACATGGCAGAGAGTTACAGGCATTTTTGTACTTTCAGAGGTGATTTTTCTGGCAGTAGAATGGTTAGCAAAGGAAATCGATTTGGTTTAGTGGGGCAAGGAAATGCCATGAGATTGATCTAGGACTTCATGATGATATTTTCCACACCTTCCAGCATGATCTTTGGCATCAGTGGGGTCCACACGTCATCCCATTTATTATTTTGGTGGTTTATTATTGTATTTTTGGGTACACATCCTAGTGTCTTTTGTCTTTTGACACTTTATCACATGATGTATTATTTTTTATGTAGGTGGGGCATTAGTCGAATGAAGATGTGATCTCTTGTACCCCCCCACCATGTTATGATGTTATGTTGTGTCCCTAGTCATGTTATGAGGCTCACATTCTCCTAGGGCATCATCCCCTTATTTTGAGTGATCCATGTTTGATTTGTTCTGGCTCATCTTAGCCATTGATTATCATTGTTGTATCTTATGATCTCAACCACTCATTTAGAAAGTGGTTAGGGTTTTGGTCTCTTTCATTCCTATTTAAAGGAGAGACCCCCCTCATTGTAAAGGGGTTTTGGCTCTTGGAAATTTCATAATAGAACTAATATTTGCAAAAACTCTTGGATTTTATTTGTGGGATGTTCTTAGATTGTGAGTGGAAAGTCTATTTCTCTTAGCATTTAAGATATTGTTGTGGATCCAAAATATTTTTGTGGAAACAATGTTTAACTACAAGAGGGTGATTTCATCTTGGACGTTTCTGTAGGGGCTCCTCAACTCGTTCCTTTTGAAGTTGCTTTCTATCAGGGGGTTTTCAATAACATCTTTGATATTTGATATGCTCTTAGATATTTCTCATGCTTTTACATTGAACTTCTTTTGAGCATCAAATCTTACTAAGGAAGTTTGCTTGTCCAGGAGAGAGGGGCACATTGACTTCCTTGGGAAAATCGTTTTCACTTGGATACTCAATCAAATCATCTCAAATTGATCGAGAAGGGATAGATCATCACTCTTAAGGCATTTGCAAGATTTTCCGGGTAAGATCTACACTTAATCTTTTTGTTTGAAGTTCTAAACCATTGGCCATTAGTAAAAACTGCTAAAACCCTAACTGCCACTTTTTCAAAAAATTCTCTAGCTCATTTAATTTGGAATCTTAGCGAACGATTTCTAGGTTTTTCTCTTTAGACCTGTTACCAATTAAGTTGCACTACAGTTGGACTTCAGTGAGCCGCCAGTATTGCACATTTACTTGTGCCCTTTTTCAGTGTTCAGAAGTTCCAAGTTTGGCCTTTTCAAGGCCCCTTTTTTCAGTTTTTGTAGTACATGACTGTGCCCCACGGGGTTTGTAATAAAGCGTTCTAGCATGGTGGTCTTTGAGTGACTCGGTTCCCTAGGACTTGACAACCAAAGAAGGTATTCCAAGGAGTTTTTTCCCTTGTTGATTATGCTTTGCATGTAGCCGAGTATAATCGATGAGGTTTTCTCCTGCTCCTCCAAAGATGGAATGCCCAAAGTGGGGGTTAGGCATTAGGGGATTATTAGAGCCCATTTTATAACATGTATAAACATGCTAGGCGCTGGAATTTTATCGTTTTGTCATGTACTAGGTTCCCCTGAAGTTTCAATCGATTCCGAGAAAATATATTTTTCGCATTTTTTAAGCCATTTTTTTTATGGTTTAATTAAAAAATTTCAAAAAGTGATAAAAGTGTGATCCGAAGTCAGAATTTGGTGCAGGGATGCTCGTTTTCAAGCTCAGAGCATCCTCTTTACCTTGATACCCAGTTTTCCTACTTTTCGGGTAACCGAAAACCCCCGTGGAGCAGTTTTTCCTATCAGAGCTACATTTTGGCATTTTAAATGCCAAAGATGCATCAAAATGCACTATGGAAAATTATTAAATTATTTAAAAATGGAAAAGATCACATGCCAATTGAGTTGGCACTAAGTCAACTAAGGTGAGCGACTTTAGTAAGAAGGCAAAGCATGTATTAAAATGCAAAAATTTTGAAGTTTCTAAGCATTTGCCAAAACCATACGGTTCAAGATTCACATGGGCCATCACTCATCAACGTGGCAACTATCGAATTGGCAATTGTTTTCAAAGGTGGGCGACCATATAATTGATTTGAAGCATGTATTATAAGGTTATGATAAAGGGTGGTGAATGTGCAAGGGTTGACCGAATTCATGCTAAACTCCACCTTCACATGGGCTTTTCCTCACGGCTATACGGATAGATGTATGGTAAGTTCAACGGTGGGTCCACCCTGAGATGACATGGCATAAGTCGGTTTTGATAGGCGATTGCATAAATTGGTAAGGCATATATTAAACGGTCATGAGATATAGTTTCAAAGTAATGATTCGCCATCTCTCTTCACTCTTCACGTGGGCCATCACTCTCACGGCTGTACAGTTTTGTAAGTGTGGTTAATTTCCAAGTAGGTGTCCACCAACTCAAATGACTTGGCACCAACGTGGATAAGATTCTAATTTATGAGCAGCCAATCCACTCATCTTTCCAATCAAAGCATGGAAACATCCAACATGCTCTTTCTTTGCCTCACGCGTGAGCTCTTTCCAAGTGGGCAGCGTTCAACAGTTTCCTTCTTGAGGTGTTTTTGTCCATTTGAAATGGTGTTTCTCCATTGGTTGAGAGCTTTGCTTGCTCTACAAGTTAGGAGCTTTGTCTCTTAGGGTTTTGCGCCCTAGCTTCATGCCATTTGCTATATATTGAGGAGCTTGGCTCTATTGTAAGGGATCTGAAGGTGAACCTCTGCTCTTGTGTCTGTAATATTTATCTGAGTTCTTGAGTCAATAAAGAGAAGGCTTTGGAGGCTACATTGTGAGTTCATGTCATGTGTGGATGCTTGATGCTTCAAAACCCATGGAGGTAACTTGTATCTTTTGCACAAGCATTATTGTTTATTGTTAGGATTGCACTGACCTTGGAAGGAAATCTATATTTCAGTAGGGTAACAAATATGATCTAATTATGTTTGTTATTTGATGATAGTGTAAAATGCTTTGAATGTTATGCATCTCTTGTTTGAATGCTTCTATTCACAAGTCTTTTATATTGTTAATATCGGTGCCATTTGATCCTCTTGTGCAAGTGCTTGTGTGAAGTCTTTTGTTGCAGGTTACCAGAGCTTAAGGAGGAGGCATGCATGTTAGCTTTGCCACTTCCCAAGCTACTTCAACGGAAGCGTAGTCTCTCTTGTTCCCACTTTTATGCAGGCTCCATTCGCTCAACTCTTTCCAGCTTACAACTCGGGTTCTCTCGCCTTTAGTTCAACTTCTTTCATTCTACCTTGGTTACTAGTTCCATAACTCTCTAGATCTCAAGTGTTGAAAGTTTCTTAAGGAAGTAGATCTAGATTTATTATTCTAATGTTAGTATGGTACAAAGTTTAAATCTTATTACTTGCATTAGTAATCAAATCTCTTATTTTCTAGCATTTGAAAGGTTAAATTTTTTAACTAGATTAGAGAAGAGAAGTGTCCTTTAAAGCATTTTAAAAGATAAATCAAGCAGTTGAGTGCTTATAGTTTCGGTTTGCTATCTCTAGAGAAGGCAGCCAAAAGATCCTAGCGAGATAAGCTTTCTAGCTTGTCTTACTAGTTGAGTTTTTTGCATCTTTTGCTTCTCTTTTTTAGTTAGATTTTTTTTAAGATAATTTTAGGCTTTTCTCTCAAGGTTTTTCTAAGTGTTTCTTGGTCTCTCTTGACAAAAGGAGCTCGCTGGTTTTTTGGTTCTGCATATCAGAAAGTAATTTCAAAATCATTATAAAGACTCCTAAGTTGTCCAAAACACCCTTTTTTACATGCTAATTTAGCTCATTTTAATTTTTTGCAATTTCTAGCATTATCAGAACACTCGTAAAGTGTTCTGATTGTCATTTTAATTAACATTTTTGCTTGCTGGTTTGATTTATTTGCCCAACAGGTGAGAGCTAAAAAACTCACAAGACAACCATTCAAAGGCTTCCTGAACCACCTAGAGAGAACCGATTTCAAGCACCATCGTTATTTCTCTCAAACATTGTAAACTGACTTGTTCCCTAATGATAAAGGGCAAGCAGTATTTCTCTTAAGTTTCCAAGTTGTAATCAAAAAAATAAAAAGAGCACAGCAGGCAATTCCAGCGCCTTAACCCAATCCCCCCAGGGGGGATTCGCACCTTTTTTCATTTTTTTTAATTTTTTGCAACTTTTTTCTAGTTTTTTCGTTTTAGATTAGTTTTCATTTGAGTAGTAGTAATAAATAACTCATTCAAGCACACAACGTCCTCCGAGGACCCGTTTATCATTTTATATGCTTTTGTGTTTATTTCAAATTATTATTCTGTTCTTAAAATTTAATCCTAAAATTAACCCCCCTTGCTTTATGCTTGGGGTTTAATGTAGAATAATCATCCAATCACACGTATTAATAAAACGAACAACGCCCCAAACCTGGAGTATGCTCTTGACTACTGCAGCTTAGTCGGAACAGTTGGCTCAATCAGAAATGGGTGCAAGGTAATTAGTGTTAATAAGACAATCCACTAGAATCCAATCCTAAGAACTCGGGAGGTTGCATGGACTGAATCCACAGAGTCAGCAGGTTCTTAAGCGGGTTCATCCTCGCCTGGTTGGACACTTGGTAAGGTTGCTAGAGCACTCAGTTCGAAGTTTAGTTTTCTTTTGGGCCAAACCAAGAATTAACCCACTCCTTAACTACTCATTTAATAAATCATAAAAATTACCAACCGAGACACTGCAATACTTTCACTGAGACTACACAAGCAACCCTACACAACAGCAATTGCAAGCATTTTTACATTCTCAGCATTGGTCTTTAATTTTCCATGTTTAAGTTTCAATCACAAATGTCGTGAATGCTTATCTATCTTGTGTTGGGTTAATCAATTGATTTAATTTGCAAGCAATGCTTAGTTATTAAGTTTTTCATCTCATCATCTTTTTAACTCCTAGAATAGACTTTTATCTTTTGTTGTAGATTAAAAGCCTTAGCTTAATTTTCATAGGGATCACCCCCCTTGGCTTCGCTAGGAGTAAGCCTAGACAGAGGAGTCGAGTAATCAGGTGACAGCACTTGACTTTCACTTGCCCCCAAGGACACACCGAGCGGCTTGAAGGTTTCCTGCCGCATCCCCCCAGGTGTGTATTAGGCGGCAACATTTTGGAGCCGTTGCCGGGGATAAACCTTTCTATTCCCGGGTCACAACCTTTGTTTCTTTTTGCCTTTTTTACTTTGTTTGATGAATCCTATGAATATTTAAATTTTACTCGGTCCATCTGGCAACTCCACTTTTAAACAATTCAACGAAGTATTCAACAAGAAGAAATTCGGAAGGATTATTCAATTTTATTCCTGAACCTGAAAAGTTATATAGAAGAAGATTGAATAAACAAAACTCTCGGAGAATACTCGAAAATCTTAGACTTGAGTCAATCTTAGATATTCACCATCTGTTTGAAGAGTCTAATCCACCAGAAGACATGGGAGATTTTTTCAGCCCTCTAGACTTTACTGCAATCGTAGGGTACCCTCATGTCGTAACTGAGAAGGCAATTGAAAAGTTGCCTTCATTTCAGGGTAACAATGCCATAATTGTTAAGGCACATTTAAAGTCTTTTTCACAATGTTATAATCAATCGTGTCTTAACGCTAAACATGAAGATGTGCAGATGAAGCTGTTTGCGCTATCCTTAGAAGAAGATGCCTTTGATTGGTTCTCAGACCTAGATGCTGACAGTTTCAAAACATTCAAAGAGTTTGAGAAGGGTTTCCTAGCCAAGTGGGGAGACAAGAAAGAAGATAGGTACCTGTTAGCATCCCTAAACAACATGAAGAAGAATGAGAATGAGACTATGGAAGAGTTCAACAAAAGATTCAACAATCTCATCTCAAGATTGCATGCCGAGATTAAGCCTCCTGATGGCTCAATCCTCATACATTATATTGAATCTTTCAATGGAGAGATGAGATATCAACTTAGGGATAAAGAACCTGCTGATCTTAAGAAAGCCCAAGTTATAGCTAAAAAGATTGATAAGAACATGCAGTCATCCGAAAAGTCCAATCTTCCAGGTTTCACCAAAGCTACTTCATCAAAACAGTTAGACAACAAAGACAAGTCAGCATCAACAGATAGCAAGGACCTAGCAAAAGATCCTTTGAGAGAATTGATAGATGTAATCAAAGCTATGGAAGCCAATCATGCTGCACAAATGAATTCCATGCAAAATAGACTCATTGCTATGGAAAGAGAAAAATCTCACATGCCTTCCAATAGGTTTCCTCCCAGACAGAACAATGAATGGAAGCAAAAGTATCCATCCAACAATCAGAGGATCCTGTTATCACCTAAGATGTAGTTACCCCTATGGATGGATCCAGTCATGGATGGCAATAGGGAAAGGGCAACTCAAAAGGTGCAACCACGATTACCTCGACCTCCAATATATGGTTGTCACGCCAGTCGAGGCAACCTTCGCTTTATGTTATCTAGCCCAGACAACAAAGGGGGAGACCCGATCTACTCCCGACAGGAGAGATAAAAACCAAGACACCAAATCAGGGTATTTCTAAGTGAAGTTAGGTGTATGGTTTATCCTAGACCTAAGGGTGAAGTCACAAGCCAAATGAGGGGTTCAATAAGTATAGCTTTGGTTCATAGTTGATGTAAGAGTGACTTATAGTGTTTGAAGTGAGATCTAGGATTAGTGTACTAGTTCAATGTTGAAAGACCCACTGCCTTGGGAACCGTGTCCAATGCAGGGTAGTTTAAGGGTTGATTGGGGCTAACTAGTGCAAGTGACAAGCTTGACCATGGTACATGATGGCTTCAAGGGTTTAGTTCACCATGCATAGGTCAAACCACAAGTCAATCCAACAATCTAGGAAAGTTGAATTAACTTGGAGAGAAACCAGTGCCTTGGGAATTGGGAAGTGGAGTCAAAGTAGGGTTGACTTGTGGTTTAGGACTCCTAGTACTTGGGACAAGTGGGCAATAGAGGTCTTAATGGATGAATGTGTCTAGATCTAGGTTTGACCAAAGTGGACCACAATCCCTTAAAACAAGGAATGCAATCCCCAAGGCAAGATTTAACACAGTGACAGTCTAGACCTAGGTTTTGAATTATTCCGGTTTCAAATCTCCAAAAATCTCAAGTACCCAGTTCCTGGAAGTGAGTCAACTCACTTCTCCAAGGTGGTGCGACTTTGCCCAAGGAGGCTAAAAAGTGGGGTTAGGTGGGTCAAAACAAGTCGGATGGCATCCAAACTTTAGATCCGGGTAGATCGGTCAAGTAGGAGTATGGATCTGTAATTTCGTGGTAATCCAACGGTTAGATCTTAGTAGATCTGAGTTTAAGGGTTCCAAGTGGCCCAAAATGGGGATTAAATCCCTTAAAATGTGGAATGGGGCCCACAAGGTGAATTTCAGGAAAGTGACAACCTGGGTGTATGTTATTGGATGTGTAGATGTCAAATCAAGTGGAATCTCAAACACCCACCACCTAGATCTAGGTCAACTTGCTCAACCAGTGAAGTGCGCCTTGCTTGGGAGAAGCTAAGTTGGCATGGGAGAGGGGTCAAACGGAAGCCAATCCTCACCAAACTATAGATCCAAGATGCCGTGGATGCTATAGAGGTGGGTTTTCAATATTATGCCCAACAACCCAGTAGATCTAAGTAGATCTGAGAAAATGTAAAATGGGGTTTTGAAGTATTTAGGGTTTTTAAAATATTTTAGACAATTGGATAGATTATGGAGATAGAACTTACCTTGAGATCATACCTGAGTGATGTGGATGAGATGCCTTGATGTTGAGGAAGATTCCCGCAGAGATCAAATGAGAGATTGTTGATTTTGCTTGCCGAATTGATGCCCTAGCCCACAAGTGCGCCTTCCTCTACCTGTCAAACCAAGGAATGAAGATTCAATCAGTAAGATCAAGTATGGAAGAAATACAAGAGAAATGCAAGTAGTAACATGAAATAGAAGGTCCTGGGACAGTAATACTCCCTGTTACCAACGAAGAGCTCCAAAGAAGAAGTAGGGAGAGTCTTCCCCTACCAATACCTCCTCCTTCAAGCAAATCGGCCTCCACCTGTAGATGCAAAATCGTGGTACAAAGATATGGCAAACAATATCTCTAATAACTCAGTGCAAAGGAAGAACCAACGAACGAACACCAAAAACATTCACCACAACACTGGAGATAGATGCAATAATAATTTTCTATTCCAATAATCCAGAGCCAAAAGTCCCTTTACAATGAGAGGCTCTCTCCTTTAAATAGGAAGGAGAGGCACCAAAACCCTAACCACTTTTTGAATGAGTGGCTAAGATTAGAAGATACAAATGTCTAATCAATGGTTGAGATGAGCTCAACAATAAAATACATGGATCACTAAATAAATATAATGTAAGTGGACATAATCGCCCTATAAGAGGGGAATTCCACCAAATCATGATGATAAAATATCATAAGAGGCTTATGGTGGGTCCAAGGGGTAATTTTATCCCTCCTTGGTCAATCCCCATAGCACAATAACCAAAAAATAATCATGAATGTACCAAATCGTGCCTCCATAGTGAAGTCGTGGTCCTCAAAAGACCTCAAAAATCTACAGAAAGTGCCATAAGTGATGGATGCGGGCCCCGATGAAGCTGAAACTGCTGGAGAAGGTGTGGAAGGTCTCGATCTATCATCACTGATTATCCCATGCCATAACCTTGCCTCAGTAGCCCAAATCGATTTCCTCAATAGCCATTTCTACCAATCCTGAAATGCCTCGGGAAGCGTGAAACTGCCCCAAACAGCCTCCTGGAGTGCTGGCGCTGTCAAGGTGAGGGCACCAGTGTGTCCGGAAGGGGGGTAATATGGTAAAAACAAGTGGCTGGACCACCCCCTCCATCATCAGCGCCCTAGGTCAACCGGATAAAAATCACATCTGCTCCGACAGGGCCTCCAACAGACCAAAACTGCACTGGGACAGCCTACTGAGGCTCAATCATCACTGTAAGTGCCCGGAACTGAAAACAAACTGTCCCATTGGACTCAGAAGGTCCAAATCTATCCAAGATGTGTACTCATACACCATATGAGTCTCTGCATGATCAAAATAAATATCCAATATACCGGAACATATACAAACACTGCTGTAAACCCAGAATCATCATCATAACCCTGTAGCTGCTGCATAGAATCATCCTGTACATAGACCATATATCATCTATCCATATCATCATAAGGTCTAACATCTCATGTCCCATGGTCCTCCATGGTAAATATAACTCAGTCCATCATCCAAGGCTGCTGAAAAGTATCAAGGTTAATACATGCTTTACAACTTATTCAAATAACAATTATAACACATAATGATCATAACTGGCGATCTACATCCAAATATATAGTGTCGTTAATTATTATTATTACTCAGACTAGACTTTCAGGACCATACTCACTTCATAGTTGTGATCAATTTGCTAGTGAAGGGTGAAGGCTGAATTAACTGGCTAGGCTAAGGGATGACTTAGCTGTCTTGACTTTGTGACACTTTGGCAAGGGAAAGGGAATACACCATAGTATATACTGAATGAGCAATAACACAGGGAATGGCGGTGTCTCACAAATGGATGAGTTGTTTAAAGAGGGTTTATTCACCTTCACAGATGCGCACAATCCATAATACAAATAAGGCCAGCAATTGTTTAGATATAGCATTTAAGTTCCATTGCTTTTTGGGCCTGAAGTTTCCATAGCCTTGATCTATGTGTGTTTATAAACACATTGCATAGATTTACATTTTTTCTTTTAGGCTTTCTGCTGCAGGTGTGTTTTTAAGGCACTTGTTTACCTGAGCACTTCTAGGTGTGTCATGGACAGCTTGTTTACCTAGGTATTTATTTTCCACAAGATATAACATTTTATTTTTATGGCCATTTTCATTTGGCACGCCTTTCATTCATGTGTGTTTAGAAACACATTGCATGAATGGGCTTTTCATACAAGATATAGCATTTCATTTTCCAGATTTTGTATTGATGGCAGCACCAAAAGTTTCAGGTTTAGTCAACACAACTTTAGTGACTGGGGAGAGTTCCAAGGAACTCCAACTCACCATAGGTAAGTTTTGTCACCAACTCAGAGCCGAGACACAATAAACAGGGAAGCTCATCCAATACAGAGGCTACAGTGGGGAAAAGTCCTCCATGCCACTAGTCAAGTAGTAAGTCAGGGTGATAATCTAAAAGGTAGGCCATGGATGGATGAAGACAATGAAATGATGGAGCCAACACTAGCAAGCCAGAGTATGGTGTAATGATCACCTCTATTCTCCCTAAGGAGGGTACGTACCAATGAGTATGAATAGTGAACTTCTAAGTCTGAGTAGGGACAGTATAATATATATAATAGATCAACCAGGTCCATATATCTATATGATCGCCAGATCATGACACTAAGTGCTAAGACACGCTATAAGAATAAGTATAAAAGCAATCTAAACATAACACCATGATATACCTGCTGAGTCATATACCTGCAAGCTCATCAACCTGTACCATCATCTGTCCTCTGAGACTGCTGCTGTAACTCTGGGCACTACTGTCTGCTCTGTACCAATGATATAATGGCTACAACGGTCATCTCTCTGAGTGTCCTGAAACTCAGTCATGGCATGGGGAATGCAACTGCTGTCCACAATCTGATAGTGATCCAATATAGATGCTCATCTCGGCATCTCAAATGCAAGGGAACTGGCTGAATAGTGTACTGGAATGAGAAAAATAATGTATGGTAGCCCGGCTACTATATATGTGATAACAGATCCCTAGTCAACTTGATTCAGCCAACATGGTTATGGAAGAGGTGCCCCCTTTCTATAGGGCTTGTAATGAATTTCATGTTGAGTCAACTTGTCCTAAGTTTAACTACATAAATGAACAAGGTCCTCCTGAAGTCAACAACTTTGTAGGGTATTCAAATCAACCTGAATATATCAATCATGTTGGTAAAACTCACACATTGCCAAAGGATGTTTGGAAACAAGCTAAGGAAATGGCACAAGAAAAGGACAATGTTACAAAGATTTATGGAGAGAAGCCTACCCCTGAAGAGATCAAAGAATTAGCGAACTTCAAAGGCTTCACCTATCAAAGAAAGAACACTTCCATCCCCATCAAATCAGATCTGCATATTCCTAAGGTAACTCATCTTCCTTCCCCAGAACTGAATGTTGATGTGGTTAGCTGGCTAGCTGGTGCTAAAATGCTTGTTCCCGTAACTGAAGTAATTAAAATGCCAGGTCAAAAGGATAGATTGATAAAGTCTTTAGAAGCTAGTGGAAATATTGATGAAGCACCTACAAAAGTTATCTATGAAAAACCTAAGGAAAAGGTCCTAGAAAAGACTAAGGATAAAGTTCAGAAAAAACCAAAAGAAGTCATTCCTAAGAAACCTAAACAAGTCATTCCTGATGTTCCCAAGAAAATCAATGAAGATCTTCCTATTATATTACATAGTATAGATCCTCGCAAGGAAGAGCATCCTCCTTTCTATGTATTCTTAGTCGTCAACAACATGTTGCTCCATAACTGCATGCTTGATTCAGGTGCCACATCCAACGTCATAACTAAAAAAGTCATGGAACAATTGAACCTGAAAGTCACAAGACCTTATCAGAATGTGTGTGCAATGGACTCTAGAGAAATTGATACCATAGGCATTATCATGAACTTACCTGTTAAGTTAGCTGCATATCCTGATGTGAATTTGACTATGGATGTAGTGGTGATCAATGTCCCTAACATTTGGGGCATGTTGCTATCTAGAAAATGGGTTGCTTCCCTTGTTGATGTATATGTAACTTCGGAATGTATTTCACATATATGTATATTGTATTCCTATAGAGATGGTATTATTCCTCTATAAGGAAGTGTCGTCATTTATATTGTAAGTGTCGTAACTTATACTTGATGGGTTATTAGACCACCTTGTTTGGAGTCGGCCCTGTATAAGTCATGTGGGTCAAAGGGTTATTAGACCACCCTATTGGGGGTCGGCCATGTGGGTCAAAGGGTTATTAGACCACCCTATTGGGGGTCGGCCCACTCAGCATTATGTTATGTGGTTAAGTTAGAGCCGACATGAGTTAGGTAAAAAGGCAAGTCAAGTCAAGTATAAATAGAGTGCGGGAGGCACTCTATTTGTTCACTCACTTCTCACACATGCTCTCAAGGAGGAGAGGCGCACTTATGGAGGAGGAGGATTGCTGCTAGGTTATGGCTATCTCTATTGGTTGGTTGTATCATTGCTCTATCTATCTCTGAGGAAGTTATTGGGGTTTTTCACCTTTATGGTTTTCCCCAAGTAAATCTTTGTGTCTCTTGTGTGCTTGCATTATTGTCTCCATGATTGATATGCTGTAGATATGCTGTACATGTTGTTCTCTCAGTTAAGATCCTAGATCAGATTGAAGTAAATTCAGAAAATTTAACATGGTATCAGAGCTAGCCTGAAAGAAGGCATGATATGGCATGTATGACACTTGTTGCACTTACGATGCTAGGGCTTGATATAGCAAAAACCAGTCATCGTAGCACTTTCGCTATAAATCCGTTTTGGCGAAGTTTTCGGATCTGAAATTGTTACAGGACGAAGCTAAGATCTCCAGGTATCTTGTGTCCAAAGGACAACCTCTAATTCGTTGTACTTTGTGATTTATGATCTGTACAATATAGGGTTTCTGCCTCTTCCAGATCTGAGTCAAAATCAGGTGACCTTGGGAAAAAGGTCATATCTTGGGCTAGGAAGCTCCAAATGAAATTTCGTAAAAAGTGACAGGTAGTACACAGTCTGTACTATCTCAGAAAACTTTTTCAGAGGCCGAAGTTGAACCAATGACACGTGGCACGCCGTACAAGTTCGCTCACCTGTATTATCCCATAAACAGGTCACGTTACGACATTTGGCATAACTCTCTCTCAGAGAGTCCAATTGAGGTCAGACCTGTCAGGATGGAAAGCTAACAGGCCGAGCTATCTCAGAAAACTTTTTCAGAGGCCAAAGTTAAAACAGTGACACGTGGCACGCCGTACAAGTTCGCTCTCCTGTTTTATCCCAAAACAGGTCACGTTGCGACATTTGGCATAACTCTCTCTCAGAGAATCCAATTGAGGTCAGACCTGTCAGGATGGAAAGATAACAGGTCAGGCTATCTCAGGAAACTTTTTCAGACCCTTTGGATCAAAAATTTCAGAGTTACACCAGAAACAATCAGGTACATATTTCTGTCAAAACAGAATTATTTTTTGGTACCTTCATTCATGGCTTCCGGAATTTAGGGCTTTGGAGAAAGTTGGAATTTTTGTAATCGGAGACCACGGCTGGATGCTACTCATAAAAATAGAAATTTAGAGACCAAGATCAGAATTTTTGGTTGGGCAGAAGGCCGGGCTTGATTAGACCCTAGTTCGGGACTTTGATCAGAAAAGTGGAAAATTAGGGCTTCTGTAAAAATGGGAATTTTTGAAATCTGTGACCACGGCTGGAAGCTCCTCAGAAAAATAGAAGCTTAGAGCTTTGGATCAAACATTTTGATTGGGCAGAAGAGTGGGCTTCATCAAACCCCAGTTCAGGGTCACGTCCAGTGAATCCGGAAGTTTCAAAGGCAAAATTGAGGAGTGAAACTTTGCAGTTTTCAAATTCTGAATATACCAGTTTGATCAGCTCATCAAGGCGCATATTTCTATCCTTTCGAAAGTTTGAAATTCAAAGTTTGAATTTTTGGGGTTTCTCTGACAAACCCATATCCAGCTCCAGGTCCAGTTCTTGCAAATCAAGTGGATTGGGTTAATCCTAGAAGAAGATGGATTGATCATCTGCATGAGTGAAGAAGTTCCTGTTTCAGAGGGAGATGAGGCTAAGGCCTTACATAAGATGATTACAAGCGATCTCGACAGGTATGACTCATCGAGGTATGTTTCGATATTTGTCCATGATTAAGTTTATGGTATGTTTGTCTTCATGTTATTACGGTTAGTACAATTTTGATTTTAGATTTGTCGTATCACCTTAACAAAATTATGAATGTATGATAGAAGATATTCATTGGTTAGGGTGTTGACACTTATGATTGTACTAATGCATTATGGTGTTGTATGAGGTTTATGTTGTCTACTAACATGAAAGGTACACCAAGAAAGACAAATCATGTTCTGGTCCAAGAACATATGATCATGATAACATGAGGACAAAGATTCATCCATTGTCATGGATCTCATAGAAGATCCATTTACGAGGTATGTATAACTTGGTTTTGTAATAGTTAACCTATGAGATATATATAGATTACTAGCACAAGTCATTGAAGAAGAACAAGAAGACATCATGTGAGTATGTTAGACATAAATAGCTAGCATGCTAATCCAGGTATGTTTTTCCTATATCAAGCTAGAATCCTACCTTGTGTTAGAATCTTATACTGTTGTTGATAATGATTATTCCTGAAGAGTCATAGGTTTGAATAATCATGATTGTATGCATATTATGTTTCTTACCATAATTGATGATATGACTAACCAGAAGAATCATGATGGTATAGGTTTGAATAATCACGGGTTTTATGCATTTTATATCTCTTATCTTGATTGATGATTCAACTAACCTGAAGAGTCATAGGTTTGAGTAATTATAGGTTTAGATATGTTATGTTTCTTATGATTTGACTAACCATAAGAATCCTACATAAACCTTGAATGCTAATGCTTATTATTTCTGATTGAAATGATCATGAGTATACATGCTTGAGATTATTGTGTTTTAATAGTATACTAATGAATGTATGATTTTATATGAATCATGATACTAATAAGCATGCATAGGGACCAAGGATGAATATGAGTTCAAGAACAGGTAATTCAGGAAGCAAAGATCAAGAGGGAGCACACTCTAGTTGCACCTGCCAGAAAGCAAAGGAGCACACTCCAGTTGTTCCTGCAATAAAGAAAAGGAGCACACTTCAGTAGTTTCTGCAAGGATGCAGATATTCAAAGGGAGTTGACCATGTTTCTAAATTCCACAACATAAAGGTGTAGAAGAAGCTACTTCAGATTAGGACTCCAGCATCTCCTACAAGGAAACGAAGACTCAGAGGGAGTCCACCCAACGAACAAACAAAGATAAGTATTTTAATTATCATTTCTTGCATATTTGTTTGTTTAAGTAAAATTGTTCAATGATGAATATGCTCATGTTCCTAGACTTAGGATATGTCTTGTGCATATTAGAATAGTTGCATTAATGAACAGTATACTACTAATACACATGGGTAAGTGGCCTATGGCACTGTACAACATTCCATTGCTACTTATCTAGAATGAAACCTCTTTGCTGACATGTTGGGAGGTGTGCACATTCTTAACAATGTTCTGGTAGAGATTGGAAGGCATCTAGAAAGTTACGGGATATGGATAAAGGTTGTATTGAAGCATTGGCTAAGATAATTGCATGACTGTATGGCATATTTCTTTATGTGTAAGAATTTCTTCTGAAAACTATGAGATGTTTTCTAATCATGCAATTTAACTTGTTGTGTAGGAAAGATCGTATGCCATCTCCTACAAAAGAAGAACTACAACATTTGTTCAGCAACAAATTATCTATTGAAGATATTGAAGTTCCCAGGATACGGGAAGAATGCCATGATCCGTCGATCATGAAGAACGATGTTTGGGATGCGGTCCCAAGATGTGAAAGGAAGTTTGTTATGACTTCCAAATGGAACTATCAGATCAAGCATGTTGCAGATGGAAGCATTGAGATGAAATAGAAGATGCACCAGATGGTTCTGAGACACATGATAGGAAATCATATATGTGCAGAACTTAGTATGGTGAAGATAGATTGATTACCGACACGCGGCGGAAGCTTACTACCGAGTTCGAGATGAAGAACTTGGGGATGATGCACTATTTGTTTTTGACATGGAGGTGTGGCAGAGTGCAGATAGAATCTTCCTTGGACAAGGGAAGTATGCAGTAAGAGATCCTGAAGAGGTTCAGGATGATGGACTGCAAGGCTATGGCCACACCTATGGCATTGAATCTAAAGCTTCTATGTGATGCTTCATCTGAGCCAGTTGATGTCTCCATGTACCATCAGATGATTGGGTCCTTGATGTACCTGACGAACACAAGACCAGACATTTGCTTTGCTGTGAACACATTGAGCCAGTTCCTGATGGATCCGAGGAGTGTTCACCTGGTTGCTGTAAAGCATGTTCTGAGGTACCTGAAGGGTACAGTGGATTATGGGCTCAGGTATGAGGCGAATCAAAAGTTTAACCTGCAGGGTTATGTTGATTCAGATTGGGCTGGCAGTGCTGCAGATAGGAAGAGCACATCTGGGTGTTGCTTCAGTATGGGATCAGGTGTGATCTCTTGGTTTAGCAGGAAGCAGTTCTGCGTAGCACTGAGTACAGCTGAGGCAGAGTATGTTGCAGCCTGTTCAGCTAGTTGTGAGGCAGTATGGCTACGGAAGCTACTGTCTGAGTTATTTGATCTCCCATTGGAGGCTATTGGTATCTTCTGTGATAACCAGAGTTGTGTGAAGCTGTCCGAGAACCCAGTGTTTCATGACAGGTCGAAACACATAGAGATCAAATATCACTATATCAGGGATATGGTGCAGAGAGGAGCTGTGAAGCTCCTGTATGTTGCGACGGACGAGCAGATTGCAGATGTGCTGACGAAGCCACTAGCCAGGGTGAAGTTCGAGTATTTCAGAGAGAGGCTTGGCGTTCTTCAGATCGAGGACACTTCGAGGAAGAAGTGATGGACACATTTGCTGAAGCCATTCCAAGCATGTTGGAAGGAGGATCCTTCACATGGCTGTGGATGTAAGCGCTGGATGATGAGCATCAGGATGATGTTCTAGTTTCTGCTTGGATATGATCAGTTGGATCATTTTATGTATGTATGTACGCATCATGTGGATGCTGGATATGATCAGTTGGATCATTTTATGTATGTATGTACGCATCATGTGGATGCTGGATATGATCAGTTGGATCATTTTGTGTATGTATTTTTGTATATGCATCATGTTGGATGCGTGGACCATGTATCTGTATATGTATCAGGTGGATACATTGTATGATCAGGTAGATCATGTATGATGATATGTATCATGTATTTGTATCAGGTGGATACATTGATGATCAGGAGGATCATGTATGATGATATGTATCAGGTAGATACTTGGTATGCATCAGGTAGATGCATTGATGATCAGGAGGATCATGTATGATACTTGGTATGCATCAGGAAGATGCATTGATGATCAGGTGGATCATGCAGCAGGATGTTGCAGTGATGATCAGGATGATCATAGATGACGAGCTTCAGGATGTTGCTCCAGATGACATGCAGCAGGATGTTGCAGTGATGATCAGGATGATCATAGATGACGAGCTTCAGGATGTTGCTCCAGATGACATGCAGCAGGACGTTGCAGTGATGATGATCAGGATGATCATGTATACATCAGGATGATGTATGGTGAGTATCAGGTTGATACTCTGTGGCCGTGGATCAAGTTGTGCAGATGAGCATGTAATTCGTTGCCCTGGGAGATTTGCAGATGGTCTTTCGAGGTTTTGCCTATGGCATGTAATTCGGTGCCCTGGGACATCTGGCAAATGCTCTTTCGAGGTTTTGCTCTGGGAGGACATGTAATTCGTTGCCCTGGGAGATCTGCAGATAGTCTTTCGAGGTTTTGCCTATGGCATATAATAGCGCCCTGGGATATCTGGCAGATGCTCTTGCGAGGTTTTGTCCTATGGCATGTAATTCGTTTCCCTGGGAGATCCGATAGGTTGGGTTGTGTGCCCGTAATCAGTCCTGGGATGCTCTTGCGAGGTTTTGCCATGACCACATGTAATTTGTTGCCCTGGGAGATTTCAGGTCGGATTTGTGTACCCGTAACATCCTGAGATGCTCTTGCGAGGTTTTGTGGTGGACCACATGTAATTTGTGCCCTGGGAGATTTCAGGTCGGAGTTGTGTACCCGTAACATCCTGAGATGCTCTTGCGAGGTTTTGTGGTGGGGTCACATGTAATAGCGCCCTGGGAGATCCTACAGGTCGGAGTTGTGTACCCGTAACATCCTGGGATGCTCTTTCGAGGTTTTGTGACGCACGTAATAAGTCCTGAGGATTCCACAGTATGGCCAGTGATGACGAAGACCTGCAGGTGGTGGGCCTACATCCAGTATGAAAAAGGACTGGCTCTGTAGAACTTCCTATGACGAGTAGATTCAGAGATTGATTGAGATAGCAGCAGCAGTGACGATGATGATGACTCGATGACGATTATCTAGTGACGATGATCCAGAGAAGATGACTTGTGCTAGAAGAACTGTGCTGAGAAATACCTTCCTAGTTAAGAGGGAGTGTTGATGTATATGTAACTTCGGAATGTATTTCACATATATGTATATTGTATTCCTATAGAGATGGTATTATTCCTCTATAAGGAAGTGTCGTCATTTATATTGTAAGTGTCGTAACTTATACTTGATGGGTTATTAGACCACCTTGTTTGGAGTCGGCCCTGTATAAGTCATGTGGGTCAAAGGGTTATTAGACCACCCTATTGGGGGTCGGCCATGTGGGTCAAAGGGTTATTAGACCACCCTATTGGGGGTCGGCCCACTCAGCATTATGTTATGTGGTTAAGTTAGAGCCGACATGAGTTAGGTAAAAAGGCAAGTCAAGTCAAGTATAAATAGAGTGCGGGAGGCACTCTATTTGTTCACTCACTTCTCACACATGCTCTCAAGGAGGAGAGGCGCACTTATGGAGGAGGAGGATTGCTGCTAGGTTATGGCTATCTCTATTGGTTGGTTGTATCATTGCTCTATCTATCTCTGAGGAAGTTATTGGGGTTTTTCACCTTTATGGTTTTCCCCAAGTAAATCTTTGTGTCTCTTGTGTGCTTGCATTATTGTCTCCATGATTGATATGCTGTAGATATGCTGTACATGTTGTTCTCTCAGTTAAGATCCTAGATCAGATTGAAGTAAATTCAGAAAATTTAACATCCCTTGGTGGTTGCAAACAAATGGATTGGACTTATGCCATGATCCCAGCTAACGAAGATGCTCATGTCAGGTTATATAGGGAAAAGGAAAGAAAATTCCATGTCGAAGACCCCAATGTGTTAGATAATGAATATGTTCACAAGTCGAATGGTTCTAGGAACTACTCCATTTTGGCAAACACATTAGCTCCTATTAAAGAAAAGATAAAAGATGATAGAGTAAATGGGTTGTGGAGGATGAGTTTTGATGGTGCATTTTCTAGATCAGGAAAGGGTGCTGGAATTGTTATTACTTCTCCATCTCAGCAGACTTTCAAGTTTGCCTTTAGACTTGAGTTCAATGCTTCAAACAATGTTGCAGAGTATGAAGCACTCTTGCAAGGCCTTGAAATAGCTAAAGACATGGGTATAAAAATTCTAAGTATAAAAGGAGATTCAGACTTAGTTATTTGTCAAATCAAGAACATCTTTGCATGCAAGAGTCGAAGGTTAAGGAAGTATAGGAATGCTTGTTGGGATACAATGGAATTATTTGATGCCCTAAACATCACATCAGTACCTAGGGAAGAAAATCAGGAAGCAAACCAACTAGCAGTAGCAGCCTCAACCCTCCAGCCAACTGAAGAGATAATCAAAGGTGAAGGAAAATTTGAGATCAATTTCAGACCCTCCATCCCGGATAATGTAGATCATTGGCAGGTATTCAAAGATGACAAGCAAATCCTTAGATTCATACATAATGTCCAAGAGTTCACTGATTGTAAGACAGGCTATAAGGAAGAAAAGTATGACTACAAGGAAGATGAGGATCAACCTAGGAATGCCATACCTAAAAGTATAGTTGAGTGGGAGCACATCTTTGACAGACAGGATAGGCATAAGCCAGAAAAGGAAATATTAAAGGCTGGAAATTACATAGAGATCAACATTGGGACTGAAATTGAACCTAAGCTAATCAAAATTGGTAAGGGTACAAGTGAAAAGGAAAGAAATGACCTTATAGCCCTAATTCGAGAATATCGGGATGTTTTTGCCTTTTCATATGATGAGCTCAAGTCATATCGGGAAGATGTTTTCCAACATACTATCCCTTTAAACAGGGATGCCAAACCTTTTCGCCAGAAGTTGAGACAAATGAATCCCAAGATGGCCCCCATAGTTTTGAAAGAGCTTCAGAAGATGCTAGCAGCAGGAATCATAGCCCCAACTAGACATTCCTCATGGTGTTCAAATCTGGTTGTTGTAAGAAAGAAAAATGGAAACCTAAGACTGTGCATTGACTTTAGAAACCTGAATTGGGATGTTTAAAAGATAACTACCCTCTCCCCAATATGGAAACACTGCTTCAACGAGTAACTGGTTCTGGAATGATGTTAATGTTGGATAGTTTTTTGGGGTATAACCAGGTAGTGGTCAACGAAGAAGACAAGCATAAGACAATTTTTACTACCCCATGGGGCACTTTCAAGTATCTCAGAATGTCTTTTGGATTGCTCAATGCTGGGGCAACTTTCCAGAGATCCATGGATTATGCTTTCAATGAGCTAATCGGTAAAATCATAGAAATATATCAGGATGATCTCACAGTTTTTTCTAAGGAAAGAACTGATCATGTTGACCACCTAAGACAAATCTTTGAACGATGTCAAAAATTCGGCATATCTCTAAACCCAGCTAAGTCTGTTTTAGGTTTTGACGAGGGGAAGTTACTTGGTCATATCATATCAAAAGATGGGGTCAAGATTGACCCAGAGAGGGTAGAAGCCATAAAGAAAGTTCCTTTGCCTTGTAATAAAACAGCTTTACAGTCATTCAACGGGCAAATCAACTTTATCGGATGCTTTATTCCCAACTTAGCAGAGTTAATGAAACCCATGCAGAGATTGCTTAAAAAGGACGCTAAATTTGAAAGGAATAAAGAGGGTAAGGAAGCTTTTAGTGGAATAAAGGATGCTATTTGTAGATCACCTGTCTTAATCAGTCCCGATTATTCCAAGGATTTTCAAATCTTTTCATTTGCATCACCAAACACCATAGACGGAGTTTTGTTGCAGAAGAATAAGGATAGCCAGGAGCAACCCATAGCCTTTATGAGTAGAGCCTTACAAAATTCTGAACTTAAGTACACTATCATGGAAAAACAGGCATATGCCTTAGTTAAATCACTTAAGCATTTCAGAATGTATATCGGATACTCTAAAGTTATAGGGTATGTGCCTCATGCGGCGGTTAAGGACATTTTATCACAACAAGACTGTCTTGGTATAAGGGGTAAATGGGTCTCTAAGATCCAAGAATATGACTTAGAAATCAAACCCACCAAGTTAGTTAAAGGTCAAGGTTTAGCCCGCATGATGGCTGAAGGCAATGAGCAAGCCTTAGGGATGGTATGTCAGAACAATGAGTCAGTACAGGTCAGATCAGAAGAGCTTCAACGTCTTGAACAGTTTCCTTGCTATTCAGACATCATATATTTTCTAACCAACCTCACATGCCCAGATCATCTTATTGGCCATAAGAGAAGGGCCTTGAGGTTAAAAGCCACAAAGTTTTGTATCACCCAAGATGGGCTGGGATGGAAAAATCCAGATGGTCTAATTCTTAGATGCATCGATGAGCCGGAGTCCAAAAAACTCATGGCTGAGTTCCACTCTGGATTTTGTGGAGGACATTATGCGGCCAAGACAACAGCCCTGTTATCACATATATAGTAGTCGGGCTACCATACATTATTTTTCTGATACCAATACACTATTCAGCCAATTCCCTTACATTTGAGATGCTGAGATGAGCATCTATATTGGATCACTATCATATTGTGGACAGCAGTATATATTCCCCATGCCATGACTGAGTCTCAGGACACTCAGAGAGATGACCGATGTAGCCATTATACCACTGGTACAGAGCAGTCAATAGTGCCCAGAGTTACAGCAGCAGTTTCAGAGGACAGATGATGGTACAGGTTGATGAGCATTCAGGTATATGACTCAGCAGGTATATCATTGTGTTATGGTTATATTGCTCTTATACTTATTCTTATAGCAAGTCTTAGCACTTAGTGTCATGATATGGCGATCATATAGATATGTGGACCTGGTTGATCTTATTATATAAATTATATTGTCCCTACTCAGACTTAGAAGTTCACTATTCATACTCATTGGTTTTACCCTCCTTAGGGAGAATAGAGGTGATCATTCCACCATACCTTGGCTTGCTAGTGTTGGCTCCATTATTCATTGTCTTCATCCATCCATTGCCTACCTTTTAGTTTATCACCCTGACTTACTACTTGATTAGTGACATGGAGGATCTTTTCCCCACTATAGCCTCTGTATTGGATGAGCTTCCCTGTTTATTGTGTCTCGGCTCTGAGTTGGTGACAAAACTTACCTTTGGTGAGTTGGATTGTAGGCCTAAATCATTCTGGTCGGTTGTCCCGATGTTTGGCATTGGCTTGAACTCCCCCTAGTCACTTGAGATGTTGTTGCCTAAAACTGAAAGCTCATGTACTACTTATGGAAACTGATAAATTCGCCCATGGAAACTAAAAAGGGCAAGAGCGATGAACTGCTGAAAAATACTCTTCGAAGAGTATAAGAAAGGTCCAAAAAAGCAATGATTCTTAAAAGCTATATCTAAACAATTGTTGACCTTATATATGTATAAAAAACATGCCCTGGATGCAAGCTGCAACTAGTTGTGCTTATCAGCACACCTGAGATCTGAAGGGTTATGTAGGCCAAAAAGGCCATGAAATAAAATTGAATGATCCTAATGAACTTGGATCAACTTGATGTAGACATGATGCCTAAGTTGAATAAGCACTCTTTAAACAACTTATCCATTTGTGAGACACCGCCATTCCCTGTGTTGTTGCTCATTCAGTATATACTATGGTGTGTATTCCCATTCCCTTTGCCAAAGTGTCACAAAGTTAAGTCAGTCAAGTCATCCCTTAGACTAACTAGTTATTTTAGCCTTCACCCTTCACTAGCAAATTGATCACAGCTATGAAGTGAGTATGATCTTGAAAGTCTAGTCTGAGTAATAATAATAATTAATGACATTATATATTTGGATTTAGATCGCCAGTAATGATTACTTTGTGTTATAATTGTTATTTGAATAAGTTGTAGAGCATGCATTAACCTTTGACACTTTGCAGCAGCTTCTGATGATGGTCTGAGTTGTATTTGGTCATGTTGACTTGGTCAAACCTAGTTTGACCAAGGTCAACCATAGGACATGAGATGGTTAGACCTTGTGATGATATGGATAGATGATATATGGTCTATGTACATGTACATGATGATTCTATGCAGCAGCTACAGGGTTATGATGATGATTCATGGTTTACAGCAGTATTTGATCATTTACAGATTATTATTATTTGACTTGTTCCGGTATATTGGATATATATTTTGATCATGCAGAGATTCATATGGTGTATGAGTACACATCTTGGATAGATTTAGACCTTCTGAGTCTAATGAAACAGTTTGTTTTCAGTTCCGGGAACTTACAGTGATGATTGAGCCTCAATAGGCTATCCCAGTGCAGTTTTGGTCTGTCAGAGACCCTGTTAGAGCAGATGTGATTTTTAACCGGTTGACCTAGGGCGCTGTGCTTGGAGGGGGTAGTCCAGCCACTTGTTTTTATCATATTACCCCCCTCTCGGACACAATGGTGCCCTCACCTTGACAACGCAGGCACTCCAGGAGGCAGTTTGGGGCAGTTTCACGCTTCCCGAGGCATTTCAGGATTGGTAGAAATGGCTATTGAGGAATTCGATTTGGGCTACTGAGGCAATGTCTTGGCATGGGATGATTAGTGATGATGGATTGATGTCTTCCACACCTCCTCTAGCAGTTTTAGCTTCATCGGGGCCCGCATCCATCACTTATGGCACTTTTTGATGATTTCTGAGGTCTTTTGAGGCCTACGATTTGACCATAGAGGCACGATTTGGTATATTGATGACTATTTTATTATTATTGTGCTATGGGGATTGACCAAGGGTGGCTAAAATTACCCCTTGGACCGACCATAAGCTTCTTATTATATTTTGTCATCATGATTTGGTGGGATTCCCCTCTTCTAGGGCGATTTTGTCCACTTATGTTATATTTTATGAGTGATCCATGTATTTTATTGTTGAGCTCATCTCAACCATTGATTATACATTTGTATCTTTTAATCTTAGCCACTCATTCAAAAAGTGGTTGGGATTTTGATGCCTCTACTTCCTATTTAAAGGAGAGAGCTTCTCATTGTAAGGGGTCTTTGGCTCTTGGATTATTGGTATAGAAAAACTTTCTTGTGGTCTCCTTTGCATTTGGTGTTCTTAGATGGTGATTGGAAAGTCTATTGCAACCTAGCATTTGGAATTTGTGGTAAGATCTATCTATTTTGGAAATCATTGTCTTGTCTACAGGAGGGCGACTTCAACAAGGGTGATTTTGCAAGGCTTCTTCAAATCGACTTTCTTGGCATTTGCTTGTATCAGGGGGTTATCATTAGTATTATTGTGATCTATGCTATCTTTCTGTTACTTCTCTTGTGGCATTAGTCTTATCTCTTGATTACATCAAATATGATATTGTTGACGTTTGTTGTGCAGGAGGGAGGGCGCATTGGCTTCTTGGACTAAATCGATTGCATAGAAAACTACCTCAAAGCTTCTCAAATTGATCGGGTTTGCATAGATCATCATCATCAAGGCATCTACAAGGTTACCCAGGTAAGATCCACAGGTTTGTTTCTCTTATCTTGATCCAATCCATTGACATAACTCATAAATTGATAAAACCCTTATTTCTTCAAACCCTCATTTTTACATTTTTTCAGATCTACTTAGATCTAGTGGCTTCTTGGGTAAGATATTTAAAACCCACCTCTATAGTATCCACGGCATCCCGGATCTATAGTTTGGTGAGGATTGGCCTCCATTTGACCCTCTTCCCAAGGCATTTAGCCTCTCCAAGAAAGGGCGCACTTCCTAGTTTGGTGGGTTGACCTAGATCTAGTACGTGGGTAGTTGAGATCCCGCTTGTTTCATGATCTACACATCTAATAACCTACCCCCAGATTGTCACTTTTCTGATTTCTACCTTGTGGGCCCTATTCCACATTTTAAGAGATTTAATCCCCATTTTGGACTACTTGGTATCTTTAAACTCAGATCTGGTAAGATCTAGCCATTGGATTGCCATGAAATTATAGATCCACACTCTCACTTGCTTAAACCACTTGGATCTAAAATCTGGATGCCATTGGACTTGTCTTGATCCATTTATCACCCTTTTTAGCCTCCTTGGATAAAGTCGCACCACCTTGGAGAAGTGAGTTGTCCCACTTCTAGGACATGGGTACATGAGATCTTTGTGGATTTGGAACGGGCATAATTCAAAACCTAGGTCTAGTAGGTCACCTTGTCAAATCTTGCCTTGGGGATAGCATTCCTTGTTTTAAGGGATTGTGGTCCACTTGGGTCAAAACATTAAATCTCTAGATCTAGACCTATTCATCCATCAAGTCTTTAATTGCCCACTTGGCTCATGCAATAGGAGTCCTTAACCACAAGTTAACCTTACTTTGACTCCATTATCCCAATTCCCAAGGCACTGGTCTCTCTCCAAGTCAATTCGACTTTCCTAGATTGTTGGATTAACTTGTGGTTTGACCTTTGTGTGGTGAACCAAACCTTTTGATGTCATCATGTATCATGATCAAGCTTGTCACTTGTACTAGTTAGCCCCAATTCAACCCTTAAACTACCCTGCATTGGACACGGTTCCCAAGGCAGTGGATTTTCTCACATTGAACTAGTACTTTAATCCTGGATCCTATTTCACAAATCATAAGTCACTCTCACATCAATAATGAACCAAAGCTATACTCATTGAACCCCTCACTTGTCTTGTGACTTCATCCTAAGGTCTAGGATAAACCATACACCTTACTTCATTAGAATTAACTTGATTTGGTGTCTTGGTTTTGATCTCTCCTGTCGGGAGTAGATCGATTCTCCCCCTTTGTTGTCTGGGCTAGATAACATAAAGTGAAGGTTACCTCAACTGGCGTGACAACCATCTATTGGAGGTCGAGGTGATCGTGGTTGCACCTTTTGAGTTGCCCTTCCCTATTGCCATCCATGAGTGGATACATCCATAGGGGTAGCTACAGTTTAGGTGATAACAAGCCCATAAAGTCCTTAAAGCAGGTTATTATTGGCCAACTTTGTTCTCAAATGTTCACAAGCATGTCAGAAGTTGCCAACAATGTCAACTCTTCACAGGAAAACAAAAGTTAGCAGCCTTGCCTCTTAAACCTATTGTTGTCCAAGCCCCTTTTCAGCAGTGGGGTCTTGATTTCATTGGTCAGTTTAAGGATAATTCTAGCAACAGTTATTCCTGGATCCCAACTGCCACTGATTATTTTACCAAGTGGGTGGAAGCAATCCCCACGAAAGCGGCAACCGAGAAAGTGATCATGGATTTTTTAGAAGATAAGATTATCACTAGATTCGATGTGCCCACTAGGATCACCACGGATAATGCTAAGGCATTCAAGCTCAGCAAAGATGTCATCCTTTTGTTTCAAGTATGGTATCATCCTATCACATTCTTCAAATTACTATCCCCAAGGTAATGGTCTAGCAGAATCAAGTAATAAAATCTTAATGACCATAGTCAAGAAAATTGTTGGAGATAATAAAAAAGCTTGGGATAGTAAGATCAGATTTGCACTATGGGCAGATAGGATTACTAAGAAAAGTTCAACTGGAAAGTCTCCTTTTGAACTGGTTTATGGATTAGATGTTACTTTACCTGTTCACTTAAAATTGCCAGTGTATCAGTTACTAGAAGAGTGTAGCACAGATATGGATGCATCTCAGTATAGAATGGATCAGCTAGTTGAGTTGGATGAAATCAGACGAAAGGCGGTTGATCAAAGCATAAAGAATCAGGAGAAGGTCAAAAAGAATTTTGATAAGTCATCAAAGCCAAGGGTATTTCAAATTGGTGACACAGTACTACTTTGGGACAAAAGAAGGTAAAAGCCTGGAAAACATGGAAAATTTGACAGTTTATGGGCAGGCCCTTATCTCATTCATGAAGTAGCAGGCACAAATGCTTTCTACCTAAGCAGTATGGACGGCGAGAAGTGTACCCTCCCAGTCAATGGAGGCCTTCTCAAACTATTCTACACTGAAAATATCTGATGCTCATGGGGGCATCTTTGTATCAAAGTTTCTAAACCCTACTCCTGCATTTCATTTCTTAATTAGATTTATTTTATGTATATTATTGTTTTGCACATTAGTTTGAATTTTGCTTATGTACAATAGTTTCTCTTTTATGAATAAATGTTGTAACTTAGATGTTTCATTTGGTTATTTTTTCATATATATATGGGACTGATGCACTTATGTTTCCATGCAGGAAACTGAGAATCTGGAGTTCTCGAATGATCTCCTTTCCTAAGAAAGATTAATCACACATCCCGCAATTGGAGCCAGATGTTACCAACTGAGTTGCACTACAGTTGGACTCAGTGAACCGCCAGTATTGCACATTTCTTGTGCCCTTTTTTCAGTGTTCAGAAGTTCCAAGTTTGGCCTTTTCAAGGCCCCTTTTTTCAGTTTTTGTAGTATATGATTGTGCCCCACGGGGTTTGTAATAAAGCGTTCTAGCATGGTGGTCTTTGAGTGACTCGGTTCCCTAGGACTTGACAACCAAAGAAGGTATTCCAAGGATTTTTTTCCCTTGTTGATTATGCTTTGCCTATAGCCGAGTATAATCGATGAGGTTTTCTCCTGCTCCTCCAAAGCTGGAATGCCCAAAGTGGGGGTTAGGCCTTAGGGGATTATTAGAGCCCATTTTATAACATGTATAAACATGCTAGGCGCTAGAATTTTATCGTTTTGTCATGTACTAGGTTCCCCTGAAGTTTCAGTCGATTTCGAGAAAAAATATTTTTCGCATTTTTTAAGCCATTTTTTTTATGGTTTAATTAAAAAATTTCAAAAAGTGATAAAAGTGTGATCCGAAGTCAGAATTTGGTGCAGGGATGCTTGTTTTCAAGCTCAGAGCATCCTCTTTACCTTGGTACCCAGTTTTCCTACTTTTTGGGCAACCGAAAACCCCCGTGGAGCAGTTTTTCCTATCAAAGCTACATTTTGGCATTTTAAATGCCAAAGATGCATCAAAATGCACTATGGAAAATTATTAAATTATTTAAAAATGGAAAAGATCACATGCCAATTGAGTTGGCACTAAGTCAACTAAGACGAGCTACTTTAGTAAGAAGGCAAAGCATGTATTAAAATGCAAAAATTTTAAAGTTTCTAAGCATTTGCCAAAACCGTACGGTTCAAGTTTCACATGGGCAATCACTCATCAACATGGCAACTATCGAATTGGCAATTGTTTTCAAAGGTGGGCGACCATATAATTGATTTGAAGCATGTATTATAAGGTTATGATAAAGGGTGGTGAATGTGCAAGGGTTGACCGAATTCATGCTAAACTCCACCTTCACGTGGGCTTTTCCTCACGGCCGTACGGATTGATGTATGGTAAGTTCAACGATGGGTTCACCCTGAGATGACATGGCATAAGCTGGTTTTGATAGGCGATTGCATAAATTGGTAAGGCATATATTAAATGGTCATGAGATATAGTTTCAAAGTAATGATTCACCATCTCTCTTCACTCTTCACATGGGCCATCACTCTCACGGCCGTACGGTTTTGTGAGTGTGGTTAATTTCCAAGTAGGTTTCTACCAACTCAAATGACTTGGCACCAACGTGGATAAGTTTCTAATTTATGAGCAGCCAATCCACTCATCTTTCCAATCAAAGCATGGAAACATCCAACATGCTCTTTCTTTGCCTCACGCGTGAGCTCTTTCCAAGTGGGCAGCTTTCAGCAGTTTCCTTCTTGAGGTGTTTTTGTCCATTTGAAATGGTGTTTCTCCATTGGTTGAGAGCTTTGCTTGCTCTACAAGTTAGGAGCTTTGTCTCTTAGGGTTTTGTGCCCTAGCTTCATGCCATTTGCTATATATTGAGGAGCTTGGCTCTATTGTAAGGGATCTGAAGGTGGAACCTCTGCTCTTGTTTCTGTAATATTTTTCTGAGTTCTTGAGTTAATAAAGAGAAGGCTTTGGAGGCTACATTGTGAGTTCATGTCATGTGTGGATGCTTCATGCTTCAAAACCCATGGAGGTAACTTGTATCTTTTGCACAAGCATTATTGTTTATTGTTAGGATTGCGATTGCACTGACCTTGGAAGGAAATCTATATTTCAATAGGGTAACAAATATGATCTAACTATGTTTGTTATTTGATGATAGTGTAAAATGCTTTGAATGCTACGCATCTCTTGTTTGAATGCTTCTATTCGCAAGTCTTTTATATTGTTAATATCGGTGCCATTTGATCCTCTTGTGCAAGTGCTTGTGTTAAGTCTTTTGTTACAGGTTACCGGAGCTTAAGGAGGAGGCATGCATGTTAGCTTTGCCACTTCCCAAGCTACTTCAACGGAAGCATAGTCTCTCTTGTTCCCACTTTTATGCAGGCTCCATTCGCTCAACTCTTTCCAGCTTACAACACGAGTTCTCTCGCCTTTAGTTCAACTTCTTTCATTCTACCTTGGTTACTAGTTCCATAACTCTCTAGATCTCAAGTGTTGAAAGTTTCTTAAGGAAGTAGATCTAGATTTATTATTCTAATGTTAGTATGCTACAAAGTTTAAATCTTATTACTTGCATTAGTAATCAAATCTCTTATTTTCTAGCATTTGAAAGGTTAAATTTTTTAACTAGATTAGAGAAGAGAAGTGTCCTTTAAAGCATTTTAAAAGATAAATCAAGCAGTTGAGTGCTTATAGTTTCGGTTTGCAATCTCTAGAGAGGGCAGCCAAAATATCCTAGCGAGATAAGCTTTCTAGCTTATCTTACTAATTGAGCTTTTTGCATCTTTTGCTTCTCTTTTTTACTTAGATTTTTTTTAAGATAATTTTCTAAGTGTTTCTTGGTCTCTCTTGACAAAAGGAGCTTGTTGGTTTTTTGGTTCTGCATATCAGAAAGTAATTTCAAAATCATTATAAAGACTCCTAAGTTGTCCAAAACACCCTTTTTTACATGCTAGTTTAGCTCATTTTAATTTTTTGCAATTTCTAGCATTATCAGAACACTCGTAAAGTGTTCTGATTGTCATTTTAATTAACATTTTTGCTTGCTGGTTTGATTTATTTGCCTAACAGGTGGGAGCTAAAAAACTCACAAGACAAGCATTCGAAGGCTTCCTGAACCACCTAGAGAGAACCGATTTCAGGCACCATCGTTATTTCTCTCAAACATTGTAAACTGACTTGTTCCCTAATGATAAAGGGCAAGCAGTATTTCTCTTAAGTTTCCAAGTTATAATCAAAAAAATAAAAAGAGCACAGCAGGCAATTCCAGCGCCTGAACCCAATCCCCCCAGGGGGGATTCGCACCTTTTTTCATTTTTTTTATTTTTCGCAACTTTTTTCTAGTTTTTTTAGTTTTAGATTAGTTTTGATTTGAGCAGTAGTAATAAATAACTCATTCAAGCACACAACGTCCTCCGAGGACCCGATTATCATTTTATATGCTTTTGTGTTTATTTCAAATTATTATTCTGTTCTTAAAATTTGATCCTAAAATTAACCCCCCTTGCTTTATGCTTGGGGTTTAGTGTAGAATAATCATCCACTCACACGTCTTAATAAAATGAACAACGCCCCAAACCCGGAGTATGCTCTTGATTACTGCAGCTTAGTCGGAACAGTTGGCTCAATCAGAAACGGGTGCAAGGTAATTAGTGTTAATAGGACAATCCACTAGAATCCAATCCTAAGAACTCGGGAGGTTGCATGGACTGAATCCACAGAGTCAGCAGGTTCATCCTCGCCTGGTTGGACACTTGGTAAGGTTGCTAGAGCACTCAATTCGAAGTTTAGTTTTCTTTTGGGCCAAACCAAAAATTAACCCACTCCTTAACTACTCATATAATAAATCATAAAAATTACCAACCAAGACACTGCAATACTTTCACTGAGACTACACAAGCAACCCTACACAACAGCAATTGCAAGCATTTTTACATTCTCGGCACTGGTCTTTAATTTTCCATGTTTAAGTTTCAATCACAAATGTCGTGAATGCTTATCTATCTTGTGTTGGGTTAATCAATTGATTTAATTTGCAAGCAGTGCTTAGTTGTTAAGTTTTTCATCTCATCATCTTTTTAACTCCTAGAATAGACTTTTATCTTTTGTTGTAGATTAAAAGCATAAGTTTAATTTTCATAGGGACCACCCCCCTTGGTTTCGCTAGGAGTAAGCCTAGACGGAGGAGTCGAGTAATCAGGTGACAGCACTTAACTCTCACTTGCCCCCAAGGACACATCGAGCGGCTTGAAGTTTTCCTGCCGCGTCCCTCCAGGTGTGTATTAGGCAGCAACAAGGCCTAGCCCAAAGTGGGTTCTCTAGGGCGTCTTGCTCTATGGACTCTTTCTGGCCCAAATCCCTAGGCACTGGTCATTTACCCTTGTGCCCTCCTTGATTTTGACTTGTTTTTGGGTTGTTTGAGTTTAATTTTGGCTTATATGCTTAGATACTGTCAAATCCTACATCAAGTCTCATCAAAAGGCACTAGAAAGCCTCATTGTGATCTAACCCTTCCACTTTGGACACGGTTCCCAAGGTAGAAGAAATCTCTCATTTGCTAGTGTCTTGATCTTGGATCTAGTCTTTATATTCACAAGTCCGTTGTACTTTCACATTGGGTGAATATTTACATCCTTTAAGCCTCTTGGTCCAAGCTTAACCCACCTTGTGACTTCATCCATAGATTTAGAATTTGTCATATCGTACACCTTACGTACTCTAGATGTCTAGTTTGATCTGGTGTCTTGGTTAGATCTCTCTTGTCGGGAGTAGATCTGGGTCTCCCCCATTGCTATCTAGGGCTTGGATATTATAAAGCGAAGAGTACCTCGATTGGCATGACAACGAATCCATCTGGGGATCGAGGGCCTCTCAGGTGCCCATTTCCTCTACCGTCCTAAATAGGATCATCTTTAGGGACAACTACAAGTTGAGTGATAACTGGACATATCTTTCTTGGTGCAATTTGAAGTGTAAGGGTTTCTTCTCCATTCAAAGTGTGGCTTAATGTTGCTATTTCTCTATATTGTTGGTGAATTATAGATAAGATATAAGATAAGATAATTTTATTAATGCCTAACTAATAACCACAAAAGTAGGTCAATGGGATTGTTGAGTACAATGATATCATTACAACGTAGGAATACCAAAAGAAAGGTCTCCTATAAAAGGAAAAATGTAATAAGTAAAGTAAAATAAAGTAGAAAAAAGAGTGAATTCTATGATGAAGCATGAAAAACCCTCCATCACAAGCACATGAATCTGCACATGGGTGGAGATATACAAGAGGAAAAGATCTAGGGGCAAGAAAATCCAAAAGCAATGAGTTAGATCTATCATGGAGGCAGAATGAAGGAAACTCATAATAGTATGATGTCAAAGGAAGAAATGGTGGAAGGTCTAGAGTGCCTATAACACTACTATATGGGGGAGATATCCTGCTACTGAGGCCTAGGGGTCTCGTCTACCTCTTAGGGAGGGATTTGGTCAGGTCATGTCACTGAGATCTTGGGGGTGGGGGAAGCTCCCACGGGTCCAAACTGATCTAGATCCAAGAATGTGCTAATATCGATCTGTCTCTTAATGCCCCTTCCTAAGTTAGCACTATGAAGAAAGAACCAATCTATTGGGAAAAATCTGGTCAAGTCAAAGGCTAAAGAATATGGACTTGGATCTTGAGAGCCTCATGCATGTATAAGGTCAAGCATCTATGGCCGGTATATTTCCAGTGGTTCTCGAGCTCTAAACAGTAATAGCTAATAATCTAAGTGTTGATTGTATCTTGTCATTTAGATTCATCTAAAAAGTAATTATCGTTGTCTTTTGCTAGTTCAATGGTTATGCACTTAATTGATAGCATATAATTGATTTAGTAAATAGGTAAGACATTATTGCTAAACCAATATTGCTAAAGTGTTTTCTTATCTCACTGCTTATGGTTCGTATTGAATATCTTGGGGAATAGTGTTGTTGGGTTTACCATTGTTATTGAATATAATAAGTGAATTCAATTAGCTAAGTTTGAACATTCATTGCTAATGACTATCTCACATGTTGTTTAAGCTTTTTCTAGGTGCATGAGCTAAACCTACTTTTATATTGTGCTTAGAATAATCTAGATTGACTTTAACATTGCTATATCCTTTGTCTAGACTTTAACAAATAATCAATCAAGCAGGGATAACCCCCTAGGCTAAGTTGAGGTGGCAGTGATGAGCAATCTTTGTTGCCACCTAGGTTGTGCTAGTGGGTTGGGATCTTTACGCTTATGTACAAATTGGGCAGTAAGAGACTCAAAGAGAGAGAGCTTTCAAAACCCAACCATGACAAATGAATGAGAGAGACAACCCTTATATAGGTTGTAGCCTCACCTCACTTTTTACAATAAAATAATATTAAGTTCCTAGATCTAACCTAGGATGGAGTAAAATGATGACTAAAACCCGATTAATTCTAACAAACTCCTAACCACAAGTACAAAAATAGTGGCCAAAGGCCACAAGTACAATGTATGAGATACATGAGGCCCATAAGGAGGGAATTTCCAATAAAGAACAAACTCCCCAAAAGTACATTAGTGGTTATGTCCATCCAAGGAAATGACACTAACCCATCTCCAAAGTCCCTTTTTTACCAAACCCACTGACCTAAGCAACCACATAAGCACAAACTATCCAAAGTGCAATCAAGGGGCATAAAGGTTTGATCCATAGTCTTAAGGTGCGCCCCCCTTAGTGCAAACGATCTCAACAAAGCATGGCTAAGTATGCAACAAAATCCTTGGAATGTGGCATACCAAGTCAACACGACCTCCACGACATGATGAGACCGCCCACATCACCCCAGCCGTCATCCTTGTTCAGCTCACAATAGCACACGTCCCTCATGAGCCACATGCTAGGAAACACCTTAGCTTAGCATGACCCATCTCTATGCCAAGACACGACATATGTTCCACGATTTAGAAGCTACATATGGTCGAAGGGGAATCACATCTCCGCCATTGTTTTTATGCACATAATTAACCCAAAACTTAAAATCATTTTGTAGAATGTCCCCATGAAGCCACTAACTGTCTATTTCCATGCCCAGAAGTTGAATTGACAAGGTTCACTGTTCATTGTATTATTTTGTTGCTTGCAGCAGACCTACAACTCCATGGCATTGTCTGCCAATGGTCCTGAAGTTTCTGGGCATCAGTCTTTTGAGATTCGATTTCAAATAGGTGACTTTCGCTTCATTCATTTAAGGCACCAGACTCTCTTCTCAATCATGAACTCATATTCTTTAATTCCTATAGAACTTCATGCTTTCAAGAACTGCAAAGTTCGATCAATTCTTTGCTTGACAGTGGAGTCTCAATCATGTACTCGAGAAACAATCATTCAGTACTGTTTCAAGGAAGGCTTAACCAGCTTAACAGGCCTCTTCTGACTTCTACTTTTGGATAAATGCAAACTCTGGGGGATCTGAACCAACCTCCACTGTAAAGTATTAGAGTTCACACTATTGATGTGGTCTTAACAAGGTATAGTCCCGAGCATTGCCCCATCATAACATACAAAATGCATCTTACTATCCCTTTCTTTGGTTATCTCCACTGATCAAATGGTGCAACCAACTTGATGCGTTGTTGACTTTAACTTTGATTTGGAGAATAGGATTGAAAATTAGTTTTCAGCTTATCTGATTAAGCTGCAGATCATGACAGGCCCCGAAAACTGCTGCTCTGCCCATAAATCTCTGCCAGATATAGTATTCAGAACAACACTACTGATCAACATTGAAACTTGCTAAAAGAGATATGCAAAGTATGCTAAGTTATAAAAAGAATCACTACTCCAAGCAACCAAATCATTTCCCTATTAAAATCTGCCCTTTTGAAGGTGTTTTGTAGCAACAAATCTGTAAAGTTCCTAACCAATTTTAAACCAAAAATTTTGCCCAACTATCCGATCCAATGATAATGGATTTTGTCAAATACCTGATCTTCACACTGCTGAAGAATAATAAAGGTTTAAGTCTGATTTAGTAAGAGTTGATATAAGGGTTTAGTTGCATCATTTTGTCAAACACTTCATGCCCGGATTGCTGTAGCTTCAATTCCAATCTCTATGACTGATATGAGTATTGATCGGGTATAAACTTGTGTGTTGCAAGATGGTTTAAATTCCAATACTTTCCCCATAGATATTATATGTGTTCAACATCATAAGATTCTAATACATGAGAACAAGGAATTACAAGATGCCTAAGCTATTTGCAACAATACATGGAAGAAACTTAAAGATCTGATATTTGATTTTCAAACCTGATTACAGCAGCTGGAAATGAAGGAAACGTCCCACATATAAAGAGGCTTCTTCAATAATATGTAGGATCATTATATCACTTCTTCAGGTTTTTACGCCATAAGGGTTTTATGAAGATAACCTGAAACAACCTTAGACTTAGACCTTACTTATGGATTTGTTCCCTGTTCCTAAAGCTATACGCCCTAAACCACTTGAATGAATGAAGCGCTTCAGAGGGAGAGCTATGAACCCATTATCAGTACCACCGGACTGCTATAGCATGAGACACCTATTATACTTAGGACCTACTCAACTTTACTTTATGTTATATCGTTGGCACTGTACAACTCCCTTCCAGATCTGGTTTGTATGATCTTGACAGTACTCGGATGGCTCCAGCAGCAAATGATCCAAATCGACCCCCAAATGGATTTCCTGTAGCAGATGTGTGAGTCGGCTTATATGCTCAATTTGTGTGGCAATAAACTTGGCACACTTCCTGTAGCAGTTAACAGTGAATGGGTCGCCCTTCTAAAACATCAATGGAATCTTGGAACTCACAGTTCAGACACCAAACTCCTGTGGCAAAATGCAAGTGTGGATCTGACCCCGAAATGATAAATTCAAAGGGACTGCGACCTCTTCTCTTGGGAAGATTTCAAGGCAGAGGAAAATATTGAGTTTTCTCAAGTGAGGCGCCCTTCACAAAGGCAGGATTGAGATTCATTATTGCACCTTCCTGTAGCAAACTTCCCCTTTTAATGAGTAGCAGAAGATACACTTCCTCCAGGGTGAAACGACCTTTCAACCAATAGACTCCACCTCTGAACCAAACTGAGTTTCCTCTTCAATCAGTGGGCCCTACCTTCCAAGACTCTAAAAATCACCATAAAGCTTAAGATCTGATATGAATACTAAAGCACAGATGAGAAATCCAGATGATCTCTTCCTCAATCGATCAGGATAGATAGTTTCACTACCGAAATCGAATCCCTCTCTCTTAGGGTTTCGCCCAAGAGAAAGCCAAAGCTCTAGAGCTCTCTATTTTCAAAAATACAAATGACAAGAATGGAGAGAATGAGCTCTCATGTCCTTTTTATAATTTCGTTTTTTTCCTTTTTTGTGACTTTTCGACTTCCCTTAACACTTTCTCACTTTTTAATATTATAAAATGACTTTAGTGAGAACATTACCATTTTTTATCTTTTAATTTCATCTTGACCTCCTTTGAGCCCTACTTTACCTTTTCTACTAACATTATTATTTAAGTGACTTTTATAAAGTCACTTTATTAAATTAATTATTAATGTCACTTTATAAAGTACTTTTTGGGCCTAGGTGACAATAAATAATTAACTAATTCCCTACCTTATTGATTATAGCCTACAGGAAGTGGATAGGCTAATAAGCCGCCTCATGGTGGTCATTCGAGAAGGGACATGACAATCCTCCCTTCCCGAGATTGCTTGTCCTCAAGCAATAGTAAGTTGGAGTGATGTATGAACTGCCCACTCTCCCAAGTGGCATCTTCTACTAGCATATGCCTCCACTTGACCAGGTACTCCTGGATCACCTGTTTCTCAGTCTCCTCACTCGCACATCCAGAATCTCCTCTGGGTCTAATATCAATTGCCCCTCCTCATCCAAGGGAGGTAACTCTGCAGAGGCTGTGACCTACTGTCCCAATACCTTCTTGAGGCATGACAAATGGAATACATTTGGATCTTGTTTCCCTCTGAAAGCTCCAACTCATAGGCCACCCTCTCAAACCCTCCTGACCACTCTATAAGGTCCACAGAAGCGAGACTTCAATTATTATGCACCGCTCTTCTTTAGCGAGAACTAACGGTAAGGCTGCAGCCTCAGAAATACCAACTCCCCCACCTCAAATATGCACTATGTTCGGTGCCTATCTACATATACATTCTGCTGATTTTGAGCCGCCTAAAGATTTTCTTTGAGAACTCGGAGGATGTCCTAATTTTCTTGTATCCAGTCCTTCGCCCGGGATGCCCTGCTATCCCCAAATGCCATATCAAGAAAGGATGGGGCATCATAGACATATAAATCTTTGAATGGAGTCATACCCATCGACATATGGTGAGTGGTGTTGTAACAATGCTCGCCTAAGTGTAGCCACCTGATCCAAGCCCTCTGTCGACCAGACACATAGTTCCACAAGTATCCCTCAACCCATTTGTTCGCAATCTCCGTCTGTCTGTCGATCTAAGGATGGTAACTAGTACTGGGGGTCAACTCCATACCTACCAATCTGAAAAGCTCCTGCCAAAAGGCCCTGAGAAATTTGTTATCCCTGTCGCTAACAATGTTCTTTGGCGGCCCATGCAAACAAAATACCTCCCTGAAAAACACTTCTACCACCTGTGCTACCGTATAATCTAAAGCAATCGCAAAGAAGTGCGCGAATTTGGTCAACCGATCTAACACAACATATATACAATCTTGCCCCGATACCCGTGGCAACCCGGTAATGAAGTCCATGGATATACTCTCCCACTTCTGCTCAGGAATAAGCAATGGTTGCAGAAGACCTGCCGAATGAATCTGTTCGGTCTTGTTCTGCTGACACACCATGCATTCCTTTACGTGTCACAACACATCATCCTTGAGGCCCTTCCAAGAGAACCTCTCCCTTACCTGTCGGTACGTGTTGAAGAACCCATGGTGTCCTGTTGTAGAAGCATCGTGTGTAGCCGTCTACGTTTAAGAACCCCCAATGTCCTGTTGTAGAAGTGTCGTGTGTAGCTTGGAAAATATTTTCCTTCAATTTGAATTCTGGCACCAAATATATCCAATCTTTGTCGAAAATGATATCATCCACCACCCAATATCTGTCATCTTGTATAAGGCCATCCATCAATTCGCAAGCAAATTTATTTTTGGAATGTTCCACCAAGAGGTGGGATTTCCAATCGGCTGAAATCTCCGGCAAGGAGCATGCGACTAGTTTCCTGGAGAGTTCATCAGCAACCACATTTTTCTTTCCCTTTACGTATTCTATATTAAAGTCATAGGCCTATATCCTCCTGACCCACTTTTGTTGCCTTTCATTCAAATCTTTTTGCTCCAGGAAGTATTTCAAGCTGTTGTGGTCAGTTCTCACCACGAATCTGTTGCCAATGCATGCAAAATGGCAAGCATTTCTTCGTCATATATAGAGTAGAGCCTTTCTGGCTCTCTAAGCTTCATGCTTTCAAAGGCTAAAGCAATTGGGTGTTTGTTCTGCATCAAAATTGCCCCAAAGCCAATGCTTGAAGCATCACATTCCAACACAAAAATTTGGCTAAAATCAAGAAGTGCCAAGACCTAACAAGTGCTCATTACCTCCTTGATCCTGTCGAATGCCCGCTGAGACTCCTTTGTCCATCTAAAAGCTCCCTTCTTTGTCAGGTCGATGAGGGGTGCACCTAACTGTGAAAACCCCTTCACAAATCATTTGTAATATGTGCACAGTCCAAAAAATCCTCGTAACTCCTAGAGGGACCTCAGTAGGGGGCAATCCAAAATGGCTTGAATCTTCTCCTGATGCACCTGCACCCCCTGTGCACTGATCATGTGGCACAAGTACAATATCTTCGTGACGGCAAACTCACATTTGGAGGCCTTGGCATACAAGGACTGCTCCTCTATGATGCTCAGAATCTCATCCAGATGTCTCATATGCTCCAACCAAGTTTGGTTGTATATGAAGAGATCATCAAAGCATACCAATAAAAACTTCCTCAACTACTTCAGGAAAATATGATTCATACAGGATTGGAAAGTGGTTGGCGCATTGGTTAGCCCAAATCGCATAACCAAGAACTCGTAGTGCCCGTAGTGATATTTGAAAGTTGTTTTATGCCCATCCTGCTCTCAGACCCTGATCCGATGATTGATCGCCCGATCTGAGATCAATCTTCGAAAAATATACAACACCATGCAGCTCATCCAACAACTCATCTATCTAAAGACTGGGATACTTGTTTTTTATTATGTTTTTGTTCAATGCTTAGTAATCAATGCACATCATCATCATCCCATCCTTCTTAACCGGCACAGCCAAAGACGCAAATGGGTTGGAGCTGGGTTTGATGTGACCTATGGCTAACAGCTCCTTGATAGCCTTTTCAATCTCGTCTTTAAACTTATTTGGGTGCCTATAGGGGATGGTGATCACTAGCTTCGCACCCTCCTCCAACTCTATGGTGTGCTCGAATCCTCTGTCTGGTGGGTCTCCCTAGTGGAATCTCTCCAAACACTTTTTCATGCTTCCCTAATAAAGCCTGTATGTCAACATGGTACTGTTGGTTATCATGTGGTGTCTTCTGAGTGGTAATCACGCACTCTACTGCATAAGCTACATCCCCGCATCTAAATAGCGCACCTCCATCCGCTTGGCTGAGATAGCCCTTGGGGATTCATTAGGCATGCCCCGCAAAACTACCCTTATGCCATTCGATGCATCGAACGCCGTCTCCAAGGTTTGGTAATTCGTCATGATGGGTCCCAAAGTTCTGAGCAACTGAACTCCCAAGACCACATTGATCTCTGCTAGATCAACTATATATGAATCATTTGTCAAGTTGTAATTTCCCATCATCACTGGCAAGGCACCACCCGCCCGCCAACTACCTCCACACCAAACCCCTCAAATTGCTCGGCGTAGATGCCTCTCCTAGCTACCAATGCAGAGTCTATGAAGTTGTGGGTTGCCCCACAATCTATCAGAATTGTGACTCGTTATCCTCATATAACGCCCCTAACCTGAAAGGTGTTGAACCTGGGAGTAGCTGATAAGGTGGCAATAGTCCCACTCTGCGGCTGTACCTATGGCTCATGTGACCGTGGCCGACTATGGCCTCTGTACCTGTGGCTTAGATGGCTGTGGACTCTGTAACTGTGGTTATTGTTCCGTCCCACTGTCCTGCTCATCATCCTGCACCTGCTCATCCCCATCATCGTCCTCCCCATCACTATCTAACACCACCTCTATATAATGAACCTTGCTTTTACCCATACATCGAAGTCCCAGTTCCCATGGTTCTTTGCAGTTGAAGCACAATTTATTCCTTCTTAGTTCATTCTGGGTTTCTTCATCCAACTTGTTCTTCCCAAATCCTCCCTTCTGGAAGGACTTCTTGTCATTACCTTTCTGGGGGATGAAAGGTTTGGACAGAGCTTTGTTCTTTGAGGCAGCACCCTACATGTCCTGCGCCCGAATAATAGCATCCTGTAAAGATGTAGGCTTGAAGGCCTTGACCCAACCACGTAGTGGCTCGGACAATCCTTTGGGTGAATAGCATAATGAGTCGGGTCTCTGAGACATCTATCACCATAACTACCAACCTCTAGAACTATGTAATATAAGCATCTGCAGTACCGGTCTGTCTGATCTGTGCCAATCCCTGAAGTGTAGTTTCGGATCCTTTATGTCGAACATGTCCATCAACCTCTGTGTGAAGTCCAAATATGATGTAATGCTATCAATGCCCAATGTAACTAGGCCGTGATACCACCACTCGTGGGCCTCTCCCTCCAAATGTAAGGTGGCATATTTGATTGCCTCTGCTTCCCTCATGGGGTTGAGCTGGAAGTAAGTGTCCAACTTCTAAACCCATGCCCTCGCGGTGCTTTTATTGGACCCATCAAAGGAAAGGATGGTGAGCTTCCAACCTTCCACTGAAGATCAAAGTTCGGTTATACCCTGTTGAAGTCCCAGGGTTTGTTACTGTACTTGATGTTGAATAACTCATAAAGAGTCATCGCTGCATGAAAATCATCACCGAAGTCCCGATACTCCGCCAAGTAATCTATAAAATTGTCACGGGCACTGGTTGCCCCGGTTAGCTAACCAGCTGCCCATTAGTGAACTAGGGAAAGAGGGGTCGGGGTATCACTGCTCTGAATGCCCGTGTGTTTGGTCAAATGGGAATATCGGTGTTGCTTCCCTCTGCATGATTCCCATTTCTTCCATTGGTACCCCTTAGGCTTTGATACCAACTGTTGTTGTCCCGATTGTTCATCAGTAATTGAGTCATGAGGTTAACCAACTGTTGTTGTCCTCTCACCAAATAATTTAGGATGTTCATGGTGCTATCAGTACGTGGTTCCTCTCTATTGGGGTCACTTCTGCTGCAACCAAATGGTTTGTTCTTACTGCCCCCAAGTGGTTCGGTTTAGTCCCCCATTTCTTCTTCTCCCTCGGCCTCTCGCTGCTCTTCTTCTTCTTCCAAAACTCTTCTTCTTCTTCCAAAACTCTTCTTCTTACTCAACATGTCCTTCCCTAAACTCTAATAGAAAAACTCTTGTATTTTCTCCCAGTTGTCTTCTTTTATAAGTGACTGGTTCACTGATTTCCGGATTCATAAAATGACATTCACACACGGGCTTCTAGAATCAAGGCTCTGATACCACTATAAAGTTCCTAACCAATTTTAACCCAAAATTTTTGCCCAACTATCTAATCCAATGATAATGGATATTGCCAAATACTTGATCTTCACACTACTGGAGAATAATAAAGGTTTAAGTCTGATTTAGTAAGAGCTGATATTGTTGATGATAGTAGCTACGTGAGGTATCCTCACTAGCTAAGTTGGCTCAAAAAAGAACAAATAAATAATATTTTTGTCCCTAGAAAACAAGTCTCCCAGTTGAAGAAGACAAGTCGACCCTAGTTGGAAAAGTCACCTAGAAAACATGTATAAATAGAGATGATGTCCACCTCATTTGCACCATTCGCTCAAGTTCGCTCAAGCAGGGAGAAGTTCGCTCTAGGTTGTAGAAGACAAATTTTTGGGGCTCTTTCTTTTGTATTTTCTCTATTTGTGATCTCCCTTGATATAGATCACTTTCATATCTGGTTGTACTTGTCTTATGCACTAAATCTCTGAGTAAGAAAGGATTGCTAGGTTTTACCCGAGTTTGGGTTTTCCCAAGGTAAACTATTGTGTCTCTTGTGTTTCTGTGTATGCTTATGATATAATTGAAAGAGATGAAAATTATACAGCTACATCATTAAAAATATAACAGGTTATGGGCCAACACCAAACTCCCGCTGTGCAACTGTTGAAAACTAAGGCTTCTTGATTCTAGGATTTCCATCCACTGATCCAAAAGAAAAGGAGAATTGCTCAATTCTCCCTAGGAGGGCACATCTTTCTTTGGAGACAAACTTCAATTTGGTGAAGTTTCAATTTTGACCTAAATTCTACAGAAACTGCAAAAATTAGGGTTTCAAATTAGAAGTTGTTCTGACCTCAGATCTAGAAGAAAAGAAGGTCTATCCAACTCGCCTTGGGAGGGCGCATTTGTTGACCATGTCCCACTTGCAGTGCACAAGTATGAATGATCTCATTACCCTTACACCCAGTGCCTTGGAGCCCACACAGAGATGGTTTGTGCCTTGGAGCACCTTGTACCCAATTGACAAGGTCCTTGTACCCACACCTTGGAGCCACCACCTTGTTGACGATGCCGAAGACCCTGGAGATAGTGTTGAATCCCCTGTAGATGATGGAGAATCCCTAAATGGGTTGGAGAAGCATTAATGACCCATTATGTGGTCATTCATGCTCAGATGGGGTCATGGTACCCTAGGAGAAGGTTTGGAAACCCCACAGGTGATGTCATTATGGATCCTCACCCTTGGAGGTCTCCTAGTGTGGTTGATATGGTTGAAGAAGCCTTGAAGAAGCCCTTGGACCCACACTTAATGGTTTAATGGTCCTTGAACCTTTGAAGGTGATGATGTGGTCATTGATGACTTGATGAAGACTTGGAACCCTCGGAGATGGTCCTTAAACCCACAAGTCAGTCCATAAGACAACAAGTTTGTTGAAGAAATCTTGATTGACATAATGAAGCCCTTGGAGCCCACGGTGGTTAATGTGGCAGCACGCACACAAAACTTGCATGATGGTTAGCCCTCCAAAAGGTGTGAAGACATTCATTTCTAAAATTTGAGGTGTCTTCTTGATGTGCCCTAACTTACACAAGGTATTACCAGCCCTTGACGTTGTACTTAGAAAGCATTCCCTTATGGTCTAACCCCAATAAAAATAGGGATGTTGTACATCCATGAAGCCAAGGAGAGTAAAGGTATCAAAGCCTTAATGACCCATTATGTGGTCATTCATGCTCAGATGGGGTCATGGTACCCTAGGAGAAGGTTTGGAAACCCCACAGGTGATGTCATTATGGATCCTCACCCTTGGAGGTCTCCTAGTGTGGTTGATATGGTTGAAGAAGCCTTGAAGAAGCCCTTGGACCCACACTTAATGGTTTAATGGTCCTTGAACCTTTGAAGGTGATGATGTGGTCATTGATGACTTGATGAAGACTTGGAACCCTCGGACAACAAGTTTGTTGAAGAAATCTTGATTGACATAATGAAGCCCTTGGAGCCCACGGTGGTTAACGTGGCAGCACGCACACAAAACTTGCATGATGGTCAGCCCTCCAAAAGGTGTGAAGACATTCATTTCTAAAATTTGAGGTGTCTTCTTGATGTGCCCTAACTTACACAAGGTATTACCAGCCCTTGACGTTGTACTTAGAAATCATTCCCTTATGGTCTAACCCCAATAAAAATAAGGATGTTGTACATCCATGAAGCCAAGGATAGTAAAGGTATCAAAGCCTTAATGACCCATTATGTGGTCATTCATGCTCAGATGGGGTCATGGTACACCCTAGGAGAAGGTTTGGAAACCCCACAGGTGATGTCATTATGGATCCTCACCCTTGGAGGTCTCCTGGTGTGGTTGATATGGTTGAAGAAGCCTTGAAGAAGCCCTTGGACCCACACTTAATGGTTTAATGGTCCTTGAACCTTTGAAGGTGATGATGTGGTCATTGATGACTTGATGAAGACTTGGAACCCTCGAAGATGGTCCTTTAACCCACAAGTCAGTCCATAAGACAACAAGTTTGTTGAAGAAATCCTGATTGACATAATGAAGCCCTTGGAGCCCACAGTGGTTAACGTGGCAGCACGCACACAAAACTTGCATGATGGTCAGCCCTCCAAAAGGTGTGAAGACATTCATTTCTAAAATTTGAGGTGTCTTCTTGATGTGCCCTAACTTACACAAGGTATTACCAGCCCTTGACGTTGTACTTAGAAAGCATTCCCTTATGGTCTAACCCCAATAAAAATAAGGATGTTGTACATCCATGAAGCCAAGGAGAGTAAAGGTATCAAAGCCTTAAAGCATTGAATAAATAAAATTTAAATTCAAATAAAAACAAAATAATAAATTGTTTTTTGTTACAAGTCGGCTCCAAAAATAAAATTAAAATTGAGATATGTGTCGGCCCTCATTTATGATACAACAAAAAATCCGGATCTGTTCTGAGATTTTTCGGGAGGTGACTGAGGTAAACGCAGCAGCAGCAGATAAATTTTTCACAGTTCAAGTTTTGAGCAGCAGTTAAATTTTTTTTTATTTTTTTGGTTGATGACAGTCCAATCTTGGACTGGTCTTGGGGTTGTACCAGCATTCCCGAATTTTCCTTTTTTCTTAGCAAGTGAAAAACAGTCCGAATTTGCAGACTGTGGAAATTCGGTGGATTTTTGAAGGTGCCCTAATTTGCTGACTGAGAAGTGATTTTTGGTGGGAGCAGGCATCCTTTTTGAAGATTTTTTTTTTTTATCTCTCTTGGGGAATAAAACAGCAGCAGTTCTTCACTTTCTTTTGGTGTTGGATGATGGTCATCTACAGCACAGTTCCAAGCTTATTGAAGGTCATCCACAGTACATTCATACAGTACTCTTCTTCAGTCTCAGATCTTTCCTAAAAGCCCATACACAGTCTGAGGTTGTGGTAATTAGAGTGATGGTTGTTGCTGCAATGGTTTATGATAAGACCAAACCATATCTTCCTCCATAAACAGTCTGAAGTTCTTCACAGTCATACTTCTACAGCAGATATACAGTTGTGTATGTATGTGGTGTATTGAATCATTGATGATGAAGTATGCCATGATGATGTTTATGAGTGTTGACTTGCACTACTAAGAATGAGGGATGATGTAAATAAACAAGTGATAACAATTTGACAGAGATGAGCAGTAGTTTGTACAGTGGTGTATGAACAATACACTGAAGTATACAGTAGTACATGTACAATGATACATACAGTAAAGTATACACTGGTGTGAAATGTGAAGCAGTGATCTGCATGCTATGACATGATACACTCAATGATATGATGCATGTCATGATGAATTTGATTATGTAATTGATGACATAATGATTGATATACTCTGATTGATTAAAAGAAGGTAAAAAGTTTAAATTGCTCTCACACATTGATTCACCCCCCCTCTCAGTGTGGCCATTGCGTCCAACAGCATTAGCCTATGGATTCAGTTTTATCAAAATCCAAGTTTCAATTTTTGACCCTCCTTGCTAAGATTTCTGCATCTGGTTTAGTCAAGATGGTTATTGGACTCGGAGTAGAAGACAGATTGGAGGGAGTTTCAAACTTCCAATCTTGGAAGAGTAGGATGCTTATGCTCCTGAATGAACATGATCTTGAGGATCATATACTCAGAAATATTCTAGAGCTAGAGGGAGCCCAAGAGAGAACAAAACACAGGAAGAATGAAGCCATAGCCATGAGGATCTTGATGGACTCAATGAAAGACCATCTTGTACCCCTTATTGCAATCTAAGACACTGCTAAGAAGATGTATGATGCCTTGAAGAATCTATATGAGAATGAGAACCCTAGTAGAATCATTGCCCTAAAGGATCAACTTCGTCAAGTGAAGTTCACCAAGGATGATTCAGTTTCTTCTTATTTCTTGAAGATTGTTCAAATCAAAGATCAACTGGAAACTGTTAATGAAAGTGTCCCTGATAGAGAACTTGTGTTGACATCTATGAGTGGACTTTATCTAGAATGGAAGCCATTTGTGAAAGGGATATGTGGTCGTGGTCGCTTCCCACTTTTGATCAGTTTTGGTAAGAATGTATTTAAGAAGAAACAAGAAAGCTAGCCTCTACCTCAAAGGAAAAGTAGGAAAGATTTAGTTCTTGCAGCCAGAATTGGAAAGAAAGGAAAGTCAAACAAGGGCAAGAAAGGCAAAAGCAGTCCAAAATCCAAAGATCAAGAAGGATAAATCAAACCTCAAATGTTTCAATCGTGGCAATCCAGGTCACTTTGCTGCAGAATGGTAGAAGAAAAGAAAAGGAAAGCATGATGCATCTACAACTAAAGAGACACATGCACCAGAAAAGAAGAAACAAGAAGAAGAAATCTGGAAAGATTATTTTCTTATCACTGCTCTCTCAAATTCTATTACAGACAGTGACAAATGGCGGATAGATAGTGGTGCATCTGGACACATGACAGGTTCCCAAAATCCTCTTTCAAGGTTGTCAAATAAGCATGCTTCTCTTCAGGTAGAACTTGGTGATAATACCAGGTATGAAGTAAAGGGAGCTAGTGCAGCATCCTTTCAGCTAGACTCAAGTGATTCTTTACATTTGGGAAAAGTGCTTCTAGTACCAGGTCTGAAGAAGAATCTTATCTCCATTTCATACTCAAGTGATAAGGGTATGAGAGTTGCATTTGTGGATGGACAAGCCTCATGTGGATTGTTGCCGCTGGATACGCACCTTGGAAAAAGGAGTTAGCATGGCAGAAATCTTCAAGCCACTAGGTGCGTCCTTGGGGGCGGCAAGCAAAGAGTTGAGATACAGTCACTCAACACTCAACTCCTCCATTTAGGCCAACTCCTAGCAAAGCCAAGGGGTGTGGTCCCTATGAAAATAAAACTATGGCCTTTAAGCTAATTTAGTGAAAAAAAATGATTCTAGGAGTTTGAATATGAATGAATACTGAACCAGAAAATGCAACTATGAATTAAAACGGCAGCATGAAAAAAGATACATCCATCTAACACATTGATTCACTTAATGTTTGATTGTTGTTGATTGTACCAGTGCCAAAATGGAGTCACATAAGTTATTGGAGTGTTCTTGTGTTATGAAAGTGTTGCAAGAGTCTCGTTGGTCAGTTTCAATTGATTTACTAGATGCGTGGATTAGGGAGTGGGTTAGTTCGTGGTTTGGCCCGAAAGCAGTTAAGTTCTCTGAACTGAGCGCTTATTGCAACAGTATCAAGTGTCCAAGGGGCGAGGCATAACCTGCTTAAAGTAGCCCCCTGACTCTGTGATTTGTTCAATGCAACCTCCCAAGTTCTTTGAAACTAACTACTCTCATATTTCCCTATTAATCTAGTCACTTGGCTCCCTTTCTGATGTGATCAACTGGTCGGACGAACCACAGAGGTCCAAAGCATACGGGTAGGCTAAGCCTCGGTTAATTTTAACAAGGTAAAACGAAGTATTTTATTAAGAGGCTGAAAATCTCTTTTCACCTACCGGGGATAAACCCTTTCAGTTTACTTCAGAAATACACAGCCTAAATTATTCATTAAAAGAACAAAAATTGTAACAAGTTAATTTATTGACGGCTGAGAATCTCTTTTCCCTTTCGGTACTTCGGGAATGCACAGCCGGATTTAGTGTTTTGAGTTTGTTGTGAAATAGATTACAAGATTGTAAAAATTGTGAAAGTAAAAAAGGAACAGTAACTATACAACCTATTAGGGCGAATTGTGTGCATGTGTTGATTTAATAAAGCAAAGAAAAGTTAAAAATAAAGCGGTTAATTTAATTTAACAAAACTAGCAAAAGAAACTAAGCTAAAAGATCAAACACACCAAACTGACATGGACAGCCCAGGGGGTTCTGTGGGTGTTGGGTAGCCCACCTGCTTTTATTAATTATAATTACAATCTTTTGAGGTGGATGCCTTTGGTCCTTATGAATTTTAATCCAAGGGCTTACAAGGCTTCACGAAATAAACAGGAAAAATGTATGTTGCTCCGGGGGGGTCTTGGATGACACACGGATCTTCGATTTTCCAGCACCATCTCCTCTTACCTGTTCATTAAAAATGAAAAACCGGCCACCTGAAATGCATCAAATATGCCAAATAAAGCATTAAAAGGATAAAAGTTTAAGTACTTGAAAGATAGAAAATTAAGCCTAAGTGCTTAATAATACATATCTACTCAAAACTAAGCTTTAAACCTTAGATCTAGCACCATACTTAAATAAATCAGCTTCTTAAAATATTATTTTCAAAGGAAACTAATTTAGCTAAGTGTGTAAATAATCGTAACCAAAGAAAAATTTAATTTAAAGCAAAGGAGAGAGTGAGATATATAAAGAATGTTGAAGCCTGGGAATGTTTGAGCTATGGAGCCTGCTAGTGGAGAGTGGAGGGACTGTGTCCTTGAAGTGCTTGAAGATAGTAGAGTCAAACTAGATCAGGCACACATTCAAGCGAGACAACCTGCACAACTAAAACTGCTTGCACAAAAGCGTCAAATCCGATGCATCTCATGCCAGAAATCAGAAGAGTCAAGTAAAACATACAAATTCTATATCGTGGACATAAGCAAGTAATCAATGAAATCAAGCTAGAATCATTTATCCTACCGACTAGTAATAGTCCTTTAAAGGCCTAATCATCAACCAATGCAACAAATAAGTAAGCTATGCTATTGTTACCTCATAAACCAGTGACATTTGCATCCACACACATAGAGCCATACACCATAGATTTGCCTCCAAAGCCTTTTATTATTCCAATGGATATTACAAAATTCAGTACAAGACTCATTAGCCTTTTGGTCCTCTCTGACCATGAGCAAAAGAGAGCCAAAGCCCTTGCTTAAATAGAAAATGGAGAAGGCATTTGGGAAGAGAGAGCATGAGGGGGGCGCATTCCTAAATCAATGGAGAGACCTGAGCCTTAACTCGTGCCATGATTTGTGTGAATGGAAGAGGTGGCAGCCACCTCATAAGAGGGGCGCCCCTCTATACTTTGGAAACTCAACAATCCAATCAATGAATGCCATCTCAAGAAGTCGCCCACATGAAGAAGGAGGGCGCAATTCCTTAAGGAGATTCACTCTCTGTTGCTTGATATGATTTCCAATCACCCCGATCCTGATTGATACTGCCTTCGATATTGACTTCAATCATAACTGGGCCTTTAGTTGGACAACTTAAGAAATTTGATTTTCTCCAAATCTTTATTTTTTGAATTAAATAATTCTCTTTTATTAATTTCGAGAGAATTTTTATTTAAGTGAAAAATAATCACTTAAAACTTAGGAAAAGTGGGTTTAGGGGTTTAACAAATGCTCTGGGTTAGAAAACAAGCACCCCCATGGAAAATTCTACCTCCTAACTACACTTTTATCATATTTTTGGATTTTTTAATTAAAATATTTAAAAAGCTCGTTTTACGAGAAAAAAATATTTTTTCAAAACTAACTAAAAATCCTAGAGGACCTAGTGCATGTTCATAATGACTCAATTTGATGTCTAGCATTCTCATAAACAATGACACATGAACTTTAATAACCTCCTAAGCCCTAGCCACCAAGATGACCATTCCGGCTTTGGAGCGGACGAAAAACTCGTCGATTATACAGTGCATATTCAGCATTTCATAATTGACAATGGAAAAAACACCATGGAATGATCGGATTGATGTCTAAGTCCACTCACATTATTATTTAAGTGACTTTTATAAAGTCACTTTATTAAATTAATTATTAATGTCACTTTATAAAGTACTTTTGGGCCTAGGTGACATTAAATAATTAATTAATTCCCTACCTTATCGACTATAGCCTACGGGTATTGGATAGGCTAATAAGTCGTCTCGTGGTGGTCATCCGAAAAGGGACATGACAAAATATGAACATGAAGGTATATTTTCTTTATTCTGGGATATTTATGAATTGATCAACAGAGAACATCAATTGTTCCTAAGCAATACATGAGATCTGGCCTTAATTTACTCAAAAGATGGATTAGGAGTCAAGACAACCAAACATTGATACTTGGAAAAGCAATCAAATAAATGATCATCTCTACGCCCCGTTAATGGAGTTGGGCGGTAGAGATGATGTGTTGCTTGTAGCTTTCGTCCCTTTAGTTTTGTTTTGTAACCAGCCTGAAAAGAACACCTCATGAAACCAATTAGAACACATCACCCCTTCCTAAAAAAATTAACTTAGAGACACACAAAATGGGTAAGGTGGACTGATCTCAGTTGTTCTCCTAGTTTAAACATGGGTGGTAACAGGCACCAAATCAGCTCCAAGGTGGAATGATCTCAGCTATTCACCTCCTTTAAACATAAAAAGACCACCTTAGAGCTGCTGCAAACTGCCCATAATTGGCATTTAGACTGATTTAAGGGTTTTATTGTTGTTATGAGACACATGCCACAAAATGCTCAGGAAAGTGCCGAGAACTGCTAATTTAAGGGTGCTTTTTCATGCTCAATAATCCTTCAACAAATAGACCATTTGTTTCTTAGGGATGAGGCTATACCAAAACGGGCCCAAATCTGATGATTAAGCTGGAAAATTGTTGTTACATGCCAAGATTACAAAATTTTGCCCAGATCGCTAATTTAATCCTTCAACAAATAGACCATTTGTTTCTTAGGGATGAGGCTATACCAAAACGGGCCCAAATCTGATGATTAAGCTGGAAAATTGTTGTTACATGCCAAGATTACAAAATTTGCCCAGATCGCTAATTTAAAGGTGTTTTATTGTTGATTCCACCTAGGAGAGACTGCCCAGATTTGATGTTTGATGCCTTTCACGCCTACTTATGCTAATTGGCTAACCAGAAGTATGGTTTTGTTTCTGATTGATGGTGGAACAGTACCCAAAATTAAATATTAGGGTTGATGCGTATAAATTGATGTGTTTCAATTTCTTGTTTAAAGGTGGTCTGTCAGGATCAGATCTCCTCCTGTTTCTTTTAAGGTCAATAATTTCTACGTGTAATGTGTCATTTGGATGGTGGAGGGTTTCCTACATTTTGTTTTTATGTAACCTCTTCTTGAGGGATAAATTCTCCCCCTCCACCTTAGAAACTCTAATGGAGAGAATGTTCATCTATGAACGGAGCTTTTTGTTTTCAGTTTCAAGGAATTCCACCCATCGTAATAGGCTTTGACTTTGGGATGTCTAGTACGACAAATCCAACTCCATAGCTATATAAGTGGGGCTGTAAATTGGTATGAAGATACTATTGTAGTTTTTAAGGTGCTCAAATTGTTCCCTATTGCAAAATCCACTATCCTATGTGGGGGTAAAGTCCTCCAATGGACCCTCTCTCTATTGTCACTAACTATAATTTGCACTCATCGCATGTGTACCCCATAGGATCCAGAGATGGATGAGGCAATGGGAGACCCCTCACCTTAAGGTTCAATTCCCTTGTTCATCTGTTACGCCCCTCCACAAGCTTATCTTGTACCACTTCCTTCAACTATTACAAGAGGAGGGGTAGCTCTATCCTTCCCACAAACCACCCATGCCCATGAATTGATGCGTGTTTCGGTTTCTTGTTTAATGGTGTCTTGTTGGGATCAATGTTGCACAACTCGAACTTGGCAAAGACTCAGCTGGCATATGACTCGTTGACTCGGGAAAACTCACGAAAGCCTCGGGACAAACTCGGCATATAGGAAAAAAACATATTGTACATTTTGGGAACAAAAAAAAGGTTAAAAGCATTTCCAATCCATATAAGCTATAAAACTACAATTTATGCAATAATTCATAACATTGTCTCATAAACATGATAAACTATGATTATATGACATAACACAATCAATTTTTGCATGCAAAATTTTAAATAGTGATCATAAACCATACTGATTTAAAAATCAAATTGGTGCAAGTTCAAAATACAGTCTCATAACAGAAACAGAAAACCAAACATGTACTCGAGTCTCATGCCTAACCACGAGTACGCCTACAATAAGTCATCGAGGAGCTAGTGCCAACATCGATAGACTGAAGCAACTGTGAAGCAGGTGTATTTGGAGTTTCCATTTGAGAGGGGATCCTAAGTCTCCTCATCAAGCCAAGCCAAATCATCAGGGAACTCCTCCATAGCCCACTCAGACTCTAAATCAATATCATCGAATAAAATTGGATCTAGGTCCTTCGGTTGCATTTGTTTTGTTGAGCATCCGAAGGTTGTAGTAGATTAAAACCAACTTTTCCAACCTCTCATGCTCCAACCTGTTCCGCTTTTTGCTGTGGATGTGCTCAAATACCGACCAATTGCGCTCAAATCCGGTTGACTCGGAACTATGATGACAAATTCTTGTAATTGTGGTGCTTCAGAGCCACAATCTATCCACCAATGGGTTGTAGAAGTTAAAAACAACGACGTTTACAAGTTTTGCAATGCCAAAAATTGAAAAAGAGAACTAGCAAATTTTACAAGCTAAGTTCTAAGTCTAACAATTTATTTTTAACAAATGGAATCTTACATGGCATTTTCTTGTCCTTGAGTCGTTGGGTTGTGCTAAATCCAAACATGCCAAATGCTTCTTTGTACATATCACGTTGCAAGTTTATTTTGTCCTGAATTTCAGGATCCGGGAACATCTTCTCAATGCATATCATGACACCTCTCATCACCTCTTGATCTCTTTGAATGCTAGAATCTGGATGATAGAATAAGCTTGGATTGAGATATGCTCCGGTTGCATGCAATGGTGAATGTAGTTGCCTGTCCCATCTGGAATCAATAATTAGTAGAAAGTCTTGATGGCCTCTTTGGCCCTATCCATGCCCTCATATATGTATCCCATTGCAGGTTTAGCTCCAACCATGATCCTCAAGACTTTTACAAGTGGCTCAATGAAGGTGACAATCTCAGTGACTTTTTCCCACAGACCATCTACTAAGAGAGACAACCTCACAGCAACTACATCTAGTTTTGTGCTATCTTTTCAAAATATCCATTCCTGGCTGCAAAACATCTGTCTCAAAGCTTGGTACTCATTCAAAAGGCTTTGGAGGGAAAGAAAGGTTGTGGCAAACAATGTGATAGCAGGGCAACCCTAGAAAAAATTTTAAAAGCAAAAAATTAACCTTTTTTTGAAATTTTTAACCCTTCCAAGGGCAACAGCCTACCCCTTTCCAAGCCTCAGCCTCCCTCTGCTGCATCTAACAACTTCTGTTGAAACCCTAACAGTCCCTAATCTCTACTTCTTTACCCTTAAACCCTTGTTTCTGCCCTCAAGACAACCCTTGCTCTAACTTTCCTAACCCTCAATCTCACCTCTTCTAGTTTCTCTCCTCCCTTGACCATCCATTTAAAGCCTCGGAATGCCTAAAACAACCTCCTTCCTGTCTTTTTACAGCCTTCTTAACCTCTTTTCTAAGGTCTGCAACAGCTGCAGACTGCCCACACTTTGCTGCCCTAACACTGTCATGTCATATAAATACACAGAAAAACCACACCAAACAGTTAGCAAAAAGGACATCTAATTATTGTTTAAGGACACAAAGGACTGAACTTTACTATTGTTCGAGGTCAAATTTGTTATTACAGGACTAATATTTCAGACTTCAATTAAAGTGCTTAGATTACTACAAATAGTTATTTTAAGTTGAATGTACTTTGGCACACATTTCATGGTACTAAGCATTGCTTGAATATCATAGTTATTTGATAATTATTTGATTCTCTATTGCTGCAAAGCACTGCCATAAGTTGCTTAACATCGTTCATTCTATTGTTGAAGTTACTTTTAATTATCACTATTGCAGCAGTACATTTCTTTCTTTTCCTAAATAAAGTAATCGCATTGCCTATGATAGAAGTTGGATGGATAATACTTTACTATTGGCGTTGACATGGTTACTTTGCTTTGATAAGATTTGCACCATTTATGTCTCATAGTATGTTTTCTTCATTCTTCATTTGACTCTATAAAAGACACTGGGTGGCTAAGTGTTTATAGGCGTTCCATAAGGGCTCCCCCCCTGGAGGTCAAGACACTCTGAAGAAGTCAAAGGATTGTGACTGAGGTGACATTGGGTCACATCCTTCATATGTGCTTACTAGGCTACCCTGCTAGTTTGCTCGGTAACATTTTTGGCACTATGGCCAAGGATGTTTCAAAGATTGAAGTGGTTTATCCGGAGTCATTTACATCCTTGGCAAAAATGACACTTAGGTAAGAACTCAAGGTGATTCCTCCTCTCTACAATTGAAGTATATATATTAGGACTAACCTTGCACGACTTATCTGGCGACACCATTGGCGATTGCTTCTCCCAAGTACTCAAGGTATGTTCTTGTTTAGTACTTTGGCAAGATTTGTTTTAGTCTAACTTGACAAGTCTCTCCTGGCGACTCCCACTGAAGAAAATCAAAATAAGTGCCCTACCAAATTTGCCAAATTTTCAACTTTTACCAAATTTGCTTGCATTTTCATGGTAGAATTAGGGTTAGAATTAGGTCTGCAATTTTATGTCTGAAACCCTAAAAAATAAAAAAAATATTAAATTTTTTGGTCTCCCTAAAATTTCGGCCCTCTCTTCTACAAATTCGGCCTGCCTTTAAGACCATAAAACCCCTAACCCAAAATTGTAGTAAACCCTAGAAAAATATAAAAAAAATTACAAACCATTAAATTAACTTTTTTTGCAATTTTTAACCCTTCTAAGGGCAGCATCCTGCTCCTTTCCAAGCCTCGGCCTCCCTCTGTTGCACCTAACAGCCTTTACTAAAACCCTAACAGTCCCTAATCTCTCCTTCTCTACCCTTTAAACCCTTGTTTCTGCCCTCAAGACCCTTGCTCTACCTTTTCTAAGCCTCGATCTCACCTCTTCTAGCTTCTCTCCTCCCTCAGCCATCCATTGCCTTGGCCTACCTAAAACAACCTCCTTCCTGTCTTTTTACGGCCCTCTTAACCTCTTTTCTGAGGTCTACAACAGCTGCAAACTATCCACACTTTGCTTCCCTAAGACTGTCATATAAATACACAGAAAAACCACACCAAACAGTTAGCAAAAAGGACATCTAATTATTGTTTAAGGAGGACACAAAGGACTGGACTTTACTACCGTTTGAGGTCAAATTTGCTATTACGGGACTGATATTTCAAACTTAAATTAAAGTGCTCAGATTGCTATAGAATAGTTCTTTCAAGTTGAATGTAGTTTGGCACACATTTCATGGTATTAAGCATTGCTTGAATATCATAGTTATTTGATAATAATTTGATTGTCTTGTTTCACATTTATAGTAGCCGGGGCTACCATATCTTCAGATCAGATTCCAATCCTTTTTCGTCCAGTCCTTTACATTGAGATGCTTGAGATCAGCATCAGATGAGCAGTCATTCCAGGATCACTCATATTTTTAGAGTAGCCCATGAGCAGACAGTACAGCCTTATGCCATGACTGAGTCTCAAGAAACTCAAATTTGATGACCGATGTAGCCATTTTTGCCACACAAAGCAGTATGCAATGCCCAGATGTGCAGCAACAGTTTTCCAATTGACAGATGATGGTTTAGATGGTTGGTACAAGTATATCACCCAACAAGTATACTTATGTGTATTGGTTTATATTGCTTTTATGGTCATTTTAGTAGCATGATTTAGCATTTAGTGGTCATGATCTGGCGGTGTATTTATATATTATGGACATGGTTGTTATATTATATCTATATGGTCTATCTTGCTTAGAATTATGAAGTTCTCGTTTATACTCATTGGTTTCACCCTCCTTAGGAGAATGGAAATGATCATTCCCACCATTATATGGCTTGTTAGTTTTGGCATCATCTTTCACTCTCCCCATCCATTCATTACCTTCCAGTTTTAGTTTCACCTTGACTTACACCTTAGCCTGTGATATGGACGACTTCCCCACCCTAGCCTCTTTGTTGATAGCATCCCTGTTTAGTTGTGTCTCAGCTCTGAGTTGCCTAAGTTGTGTTGGCTAAAACCTGAAGCAGATAGTACTACCATCTTTACATATATCTGGAAACAATTGTATATCTTATGAAATCCCATTGAAATGAAATTCAAAACTGTGTTTCTAAGGACAATGAAAGAAGGGCAATGGAAATAAATGAAATGTAAACTCCCCAAAGAAGGGATATCAAAGGCCTAATAAAAGCAGTGGTTAAATGTATGCCAAATCTAAAGACTACTGGCCATGGAAATAAATTGAAATGAAAGGCCCAAAGAAAGCAATGGTTTAAATCAGTGAAGCACCACTCGCCCAAGACTCGCGAGTACTCGCGAGTCTGGGCGAGTCAACCTCCAATCCGGGTACTCGCGTAAGACTCGCCCGCTGACTCGGCAAACCTGCACGGACTGGGTTGAACTCGCTGTGACGGAGCTCTTCTTCTCCCAGTTGGCTTCCCGCCCCTTCCCGTCCTGTGCTATCGTTCTGTGCCATCCGATGCATTGCCGTGCGATCAAGCTAAAACACTCGGCCACTAGATGTACAGGAGCTTTTAAGAGCTAGCACCACTACTTGCTAGAGGTGGGACGAAGACTCGGTTGTAAAAAGGCTCTGAAAGGTCCCGATATTGTTACAGCGTCCTGGAGAAGGTTCATCAAACCGGGTCTAAGCATATTGCATGTGGACGAGTGCAAGTTTCTCGCTGGGTTCCATCAAACCGGGTCTAAGCTGGGTTCCATCACACACATATCTGGTTCTAGTTCACTCGACAAATGTTCGTTGCGAGCGTTGCGAGCCCTTCGCGGGATGGATGGACTAAATTAATAGTCATTCGATCGAAACTCTCAAACTGAATTTTATAAAGGGTTTTAATTTATAATATATATTGTATAAATTAAACTTGGACTGAATTAATGGTCGGAATTTTATAAAGAAGTTTTAATTTATAATATATATGGTATAAATTAAACTTTAATTTATATCATATATATTATAAATTAAAACTCTTTTATAAATATTAAAGCTTACATAAATAATTGATTTAAAAATTTATATATTAATATTAAAATCGTAAATTTATATATTATATATTAAACTTGTTACTTTAATGAAGTTGATGACTTTACTTTGATTTTTTATTCTCGAATAGCTGTTTTTTATTATTTTATTTAGATTTTAGAAAAATTATTTATTTAAATAAAAATAGTTTTTAGATTAATTATTATAATAATATATTACTAAATAAATATGAATATTATCATTTAAAAGTTAATTTATAAAATATTCTATCATAAAAAACCAAAAAAATTATAATTTTATGATTAATTATTTAAATTTTTGCATACAAAAATTGATTGTGTTATGTTGTATTATCTTAGTTTATGAAATAATGTTATGAATTATTACATAGATTGTAGTTTTATAACTTACATGGATTGGAAATGTCATTAATCTCTTTTTTGTGCCCAAAATATACCATATTTTAAGTTTTTTCCTATTTGCCGAGTCTTGCCGAGTCTGTCCCGGGTCTTTCCCGAGTCTTTCCCGAGTCGCCGAGTCATATGCCAGCCGAGTCTTTGCCGAGTCCGAGTCGTGCAACATTGGTTTAAATGTTAAATCAAAGATTGTTGGTCTTATATGTAATGATTAATTCCTCACGGAGCCTACGGGTTGGGATGTGAGATGCAGTAAGGGACAGCTAAATCTAAGTGTCCCCTAGAGTCTTGAGTTACAGTTTGCCAAGCACCTAGTCATGGTGGCTCTAGAAAAAATCCTCATGGAACTGAGTCAGTTTGGATGTGAGTTGTAGACATCTACCAAGGTTGAATAAACACTTCCCAAACAGCTTATTCCATTTGTGAAACACTGCCATCCCCTATGTTATCTTTATCCAACATATGCTTGAGTGTGTTTTCCCTTTCCTACATCCAAAGTATCACAGAGTTAAGTTAGAATAGTCATCCCTTAGCCTAGCCTTGCATTTGTCCACCTTCACCCATTACTAGCAAATTGACCACAGCCATGAAGTGAGTATATCCTTGAGGTTCTATTCTGAGATATTATTATTAATGAAATTTGCATTGAATATTTTGTTTTAAACCGCCAGTGAAATGCTACTTTATGTTTATAGTCTTGCTATTTGAATGACTAACGAAGCATCTCATATCCTATTACACTTGCAACATTTTGATGTTTTAGCCTGGGTCATATTATTGATCAATTTGACCGAGTCAACCACAGGACATGAGATGAGTTAGACCGGTGATGTTAGAGATTGATGATATATGGTCTTTCATTGCCCACCAGATGGTTCCATGCAACAGTTACAGGTTTCAGATGATTTGTGATATTTTCATGATTTTGATCATTTACAGATTATTATTTTTTATCTGTCTAGACATGATCATGATTATATATGATTATACAGTTATCCATATAGTGTATGAGTATGCATCTCTAGTGCATTTGGACCCTCTGAGTCCATTGGGATACTCAATTTGCAGTTTCGGGCATTTTCAGTCAAGATATTTTTCAATTTATCATTTCAGTGCAAATTTGCCATTAAAAATGGCCTGGTAGAGCAGTTTGATCTTTTATTTGGTTCACCTAGGGCACTACAGAGGGAGTATGGGATCCAGCCACTTGTTTTTACCATATTGCCGTACTCCCAGACATTTTGGTGCAGTCATTTTTGGCCTCGAGTGACCAGGCAGTGAGTTACATGCATTTTTATCTTTTACAAGTGGTTTACAGAGGAATAAAAATGGTAAAATGGCTACAGAGGAATTCGAGTTGGGCTACTGAGGCAAGGAAATGGCATGAGGTTGGTTTATATGATGTGTGTGATGTTTCCCACACCTTCCAGAGCAGGCTACAGCATTCAGTGCGGCCCACACACTCTCCGGGCTTATTTTTATGATTTTATTGTGTCTTTGAGGGGGCACGACTTGGCCATATGGTCACATTATTGTAATTTGATGATATTATTTTATGTTATTGTGCCATGGGGACACACTAGAGAAGGATGAGTACACCTCCTAGACCCACCATGAGCTTATGTTATGTTTCCTAGTCACTTTATGTGGGACGTCCCCACTAGGGCGACTTAGCTAGTGCGCCCCCTCTATTTTTGAGTTGATCCATGTACTTTATTTTTGGGCTCATCTTAGCCATTGATTATCACTTACGTATCTTATGATCTCAACCACTCATCAAAAAGGTGATTAGGGTTTTGGTCTCTCCCATTTTTATTTATATGAGAGACCCCCCTCATTGTAGAGAGACTTTTGGCTCTTGGCTACTGGAATAAATATATTTTTGCAAACTCTTGTGATCTGGTTCTGGGTGTTGGATATGTCAATTGAAACTATTCTTCCGTTGCATTGAGGATCTTGGTGGTTATTTTGCACATCTATTTTCCACGTTTTACCTGCAGGTGAAGAAGTCGAATTGGAGGAGGGGCGCACTGGCTGAGGAGACTCTCCTTGTCTCTCTCTCTCTTCTCTTCGTCTAGTTCAGGGAGTATCATTGTCTTTATACCTTTTACTCTTTGTTATCATTTCGTCATTTTCATTTACCTTCATTGTTGCTTGCTGATTGAAATCGTTTTCCTTGGCATTGTAGGAAGAGAGGGGCATATCAGTGGAACTGGGCAAAATCGTTTGGGCAAGATAAAGCATAAAATCTTCACTTGATCTTTGCGGGAACAATCCTTGACATACTAGCATCAATTTCCATGACACATGTACGCTTGCAAGGTATGCGATTCATTCTTCTAACCTACCCATCTGTCATTTATCTTCAAAAATCATTCGGAAATTTCTTTGGGTTGCATTTCTTGGTTTGTTGGCAAACCATTTCTGGGTTTTCATCTCACGACCTATCCCCAGGTGGGTTCTCAAGGGCGTCATGCTCTGAGAACTCTATCTGCCCCTTTTCCCTAGGCACTTGTCTCTAACCCTTGAGCCCTCCCTGGTTGGCCTGTTTTTCGGGTTGTGTAAACCTTGTTTGTTGAGCTTACATACCTTGACACGATCAGATCTTTCATACAAGTTGTGCTAGAAAGCCTAAACCATCAAATCTACTCTTTGGGCCACTTTCCCTGTTTTAAGGGTCACGTTTCCCAAGGCAGTCAAATTTGATCATTTGTACTAGCACTTGAATCCTGGAATCATACTTAATTATCAAGTCACTGTGTCTAAACACCTACAATTTATTTTTCATCTTTCTTAAGCCTCCACAGTGACCTTGTTTCCTTAGATCTAGGGTTCTCTACCTGTCACCTTACGTACCCTATTTCTATAGCTTGATTTGGTGATTGGGTTAGATCTCTCCTTTCGGGAGTAGATCAAGGTCTCCCCCTTTACTATTTGTGGCTTTGATAGTATAAAGTGAAGAGTGCCTCGATTGGTGTGACAACCAATCCATCTTGGGGATCGAGGCCCTCTCGTGTCACCTCTTTGGTTGCTCGTCCCCTCTATCGTCTTGAATAGGATCATCCATTGGGGCAACTACGAGTTGTGTGATAACATGTCTATTGCTGCAAATCACTTTCACAAGTTGCTTAACATCGTTCATTCTATTGTTGAAGTTACTTTTAATTATCACTGTTGCAGCAATACATTTCTTTCTTTTCCTAAATAAAGTAATCACATTGCATATGATAGAAGTTGGATGGATAATGCTTTACTATTGAAGTTGGCATGGTTACTTTGCTTTGATAAGATTTGCACCATTTATGTCTCATAGTATGTTTTCTTCATTTTTCATTTGACTCCATAAAAGACACTGGTCACTAATACATTTGCATAGGAAGATATAAAGTTTGGGTGGCTAAGTGTTTACAGGTGTTCCATAAGGGCTCCCCCCTTACAGGTCAAGACTCAAGACACTCTGAAGAAGTCAAAGGATTGTGATTGAGGTGACATTGGGTCACATCCTTCATATGTGCTTATTGGGATACCCTACTAGTTTGCTCAGTAACAGTGGGAAACATGTCCTTCAGCCTTAAGTCAACAAGAGCAACAGATCCCTGGTCCTCCTTGAGAGACAATGCTTCCAACACTACTTTCAGGACATCTCGTCCAAGATGTCCCTCATGGACTCCTTTATCCGGCCATATGTTCTCTATGGCTCAGAGATTTGGGGGCCTTGTTTGCTTGAGTCTGATTAGGCATGAATTTAGAGTGTCCAGACCCTTCTCCTCCGACGCATCATCCTAGCATAGTTTGGCACCTTTCCCTTTCAGAAGCTTCGCTGACTCAACAAAAGGGCAGGACCAATACCCATACTTGTCCTATTGTTCTTCAGAGATTATTGCCTCGTCTAGCCCTCTGGGTCGAGCTCGAGGTTGGTTTGTGACATGTCCTTCAGCCTTAAGTCAACAAGGGCGACAGATCCCTAGTCCTCCTTGAGAGACAATGCTTCCAACACTACTTTCAGGACATCTCGTCCAAGATGTCCCTCATGAACTCCTTTATCCGGCCATATGTTCTCTATGGCTCAGAGATTTGAAGGCCTTGTTTGCTTGAGTCTGATTAGGCCCAAGCTTAGAGAGTTCAAACCTTCTCCTCTGACGCATCATCCTAGCAGAGTTTGGCACCTTGCCCTTTCAAAAGCTTCGCTGACTCAACGAAAGGGCAAGACCAATACCCATACTTGTCCAATTGTTCTTCAGAGATTATTGCCTTGTCTAGCCCTCTGGGTCGAGCTCGAGGTTGGTTTGTGACATGTCCTTCAGCCTTAATTCAACAAGGGCGACAGATCCCTAGTCCTCCTTGAGAGACAATGCTTCCAACACTACTTTCGGGACATCTCGTCCAAGATGTCCCTCATGAATTGCTTTATCCGGCCATATGTTCTCTATGGCTCAGAGATTTGAAGGCCTTGTTTGCTTGAGTCTGATTAGGCCCAAGCTTAGAGAGTCCAGAACCTTCTCCTCTGATGCATCATCCTAGCAGAGTTTGGCACCCTGCCCTTTCGACTTGAGACAGTGTTTAGTCTAGTCGCTTTCCTGCATTGCATCTAAAGCTTCGCTGACTTAATGAAAGGGCAGGACCAATACCCATACTTGTCCTATTGTTCTTCAGAGACTATTGCCTCGTCTAGCCCTCTGGGTCGAGCTCGAGGTTCGTTTGCGACATGTCCTTCAACCTTAACTCAACAAGGGCGACAGATCCCTAGTCCTCCTTAAGAAACAATGCTTGCAACACTACTTTCGGGACATCTTGTCCAAGATGTCCCTCGTGAACTCCTTTAGCCGACCATATGTTCTCTATGGCTCAGAGATTTGAAGGCCTTGTTTGCTTGAGTCTGATTAGGCCCAAGCTTAGAGAGTCCAGAACCTACTCCTCCGACGCATCATCCTAGCAGAGTTTGGCACCTTGCCCTTTCGACTTGAGACAGTGTTTAGTCTAGTCGCTTTCCTATATTGCATCTAAAGCTTCGTTGACTCAATGAAAGGGCAGGACCAATACCCATACTTGTCCTATTGTTCTTCGGAGACTATTGCCTCGTCTAACCCTCTAGGTCGAGCTCGAGGTTGGTTTGAGTCGGTCTTGGATATTTTGAAGTCCATGGGCATTTAGATCCTTCAATTCCCTCTGGTTAGATATTCTTAGACGCACCTTATCACCTCCTACCCATTTACAGGAAGTTTATCCAAATCACTTGAGTTAACCCTCAGGGCGGGTTATGCCCAAATATGGCCTTCTATGCTGAGCACTTCTTGGAGTTGAGAGAGGAACTCCTTATTTGACCTTAATATACCATCCACCATTGGATGCACAGTCTTTGCATTCCCCTAGGCCAGTTCAAAGTGAGTTCTCGTAGAGCATGACTAGAGACGAGCCACCAGATTGACCATTCTGACAGGATATACCAGCTATGCCATCTTCAAGAGGTTTAGACAAAGGAGCACTTCATCTTCCATTGCCCCATCCACTACAAGATTGGAGGGATGTTCCATTGCCTTTTCAAGGGACCCAAACTCTCACCAACTTCTTCAAATACCCAACCAATGATGCTTTGGCCATATTGAGTTCTCGTAGAGCATGACTAGAGACGAGCCACCAGATTGACCATTCTGACAGGATATACCAGCTATGCCATCTTCAAGAGATTTAGACAAAGGAGCACTTCATCTTCCATTGCCCCATCCACTACAAGATTGGAGGGATGTTCCATTGCCTTTTCAAGGGACCCAAACTCTCACCAACTTCTTCAAATACCCCAACCAATGATGCTTGGCCTTATACACGCAGGAGGCCCTCAAGCTCCAAACCCATATTCTTCATCCTTCTACTCAACCAGATTCTTCCTAGTGGATCACTTTCTTCTTCACGGTGCTACCCTCGGGAAGGGGCACTAAGAGACTAATCGATATCAAGAAGGGGCACTAAGAGACACTCTAGTCCAATGTGGACCCGTGGGACCTTCCCCATCCCCCATGATTTCAAAGGAATGACTTGACTAGATCGTAGATGAGACCCCCCAAGCCTAAACGATGAGCTACCTCCTCCAAACCTTAGAGTAAGGAGTGTGCCTCTGATTATTCTTTCTTTTTAGGTGAGAGAGGTATGGGATACCCATAAGAACCTAGCCCTCAAATGTTAGTTTACAAATTACATGCTAAATGTTATATGGATTTAGGAAACTGTGTGAAGGGTCCAAAGCCATAGCTATCCTAGCCTCTTCTCTAAAAGATGTGGACCCGTGGGACCTTCCCCATCACCCATGATTTCAAAGGCATGACCTAACTAGATCGCAGATGAGACCCGCCAATCCTTAACGATGAGCTACCTCCTCCAAACCTTAGAGCAAGGAGTGTGCCTCTGGTTATTCTTTCTTTTTAAGTGAGAGAGAGGTAGGGGGTACCCACAAGAACCTAGCCCTCAAATGTTTGTTTACAAATTACATGCTAAATGTTATATGGATTTAGGAAACTGTGTGAAGGGTCCAAAGCCATAGCTATCCTAGCCTCCTCTCTAAAAGAGTGGACCATTTGCTCTTTAGATTCGAAAGGGAGGTCGAAATGTTTAGTAACAAGGTGGAAAAATACACTTGATCTTATCAACTCGTCATCTCTGACTGTAGGTATCCAAAACAAACCAGGGTCTAAGGAACTAGATAAAGTGTTCTCTATCATCTATATATATATGGCCCCAATGGAGAAAGAAAGGTTTTTGGGATAACTTTAGTCAACATGGGTTTATCACAAAAGACAATGTTATAACTAGGGGGGTGGGGGGGTTTAAATCTGACAACTAAGGCATGTGAAATTTGGGGAATAATGCCAAGCAAGATCCCTTAGTTGAATCATTATACCAGATGTTTGAGGATCTAAATCTTTGTGATGCAAAACCTCCTATTTTGGTCCTACTAACTCTCACACTGTACAAGGAGTAAACTTGTGATTTTTATCACATTGATGGTGATTTGCAGCTAGTACCTTTGGATCATTACAGCCTTTCCCTTCTTGGCATTTGATGGGGATATTTGGTGGAGGGGACTCACTTCTCCTTGTTGATAATCATGTTTGGTCATTTGGTGGAGGTTGCTTCAATTCTACATCATGTTCTTTGCAGTTTAATGGGGAAAACTCGTCATACTCAAGTCAATATTTTCACTTGATTGTTGCATGGTTAGTTCATGACTTGTTCTTAGTTGTTAGTGTCCTCTAGCATGGTGGTGCATTTGCCTAGTATCATTTACATTTTCATCACATTTCCATCATTTTACCTAGGTAATATGTTGATTTCATCATATTTTACTTCTTACCTAGGTAAAATTCATATTACACTTCCACTTCATTGTTTTCCCTTTCCTAGAGAGTGTATGACACATTAATTTCATTTCCCTAAGTTTCATTTCATGTTAACCCTTCATTTTTCCACTTTTCAGCATTTCCAGTAGGATATTTTTATTTACAAATTAATTAAACCCAAATCTTAGGATGTGCACTACATAAATTTTCTAAAGTCGTCATTAGGCTTTTAAGCCTCATTCCTTAAGTTTTAATGCAATCAATCACTAGGGAATGCAACTATAAGTCATATGTCACATATTTGAGGGTAGCACCCCCCTTTTTGGCACACAGTTTGAGGCAATATACTAAAATAATAATACCACTTCACTCATCCATCCATATACACATTCCTCAATAAACATTAGGTGGTGCACTCCTCTAAGAGGTCCACTTGCATCTTTGAATGGCACTTCACTCATCCATCCATATACACATTCCTCAATAAACATTAGGTGGTGCACTCCTCTAAGAGGTCCACTTGCATCTTTGAATGGATCTTGCTCACACTTTGCACATCAAGTGAAATAGTTGAAAGTTGGTTAGATCTATCTCTCTTGGAAGGCACACATGTGGAGGTTATAACTACCTCAATACTTTATTATTTGTTAACTTTCCTCATGTAAGTGGTTATTTGGAGAAAACATTATTTTATTTCAAGGTATCATGGAGGGCACACTAGGATGATATTTTTTAGTGTTTCTAGAACCTTTGACTTGGTAAAAAGGGGTCTTTTCACTAGTGCACCCTCTTGGAGATTCCTCTGTTATATTTTATTGATTTTTCTAATGGGACAAATTCTCCTTGCGGAAATGAAGGCCTCTGACTTGGCAAAGGCCTAACCAACTCCATTTTCTATTATTGTTGGACTTGTCAAGGAGTTGGTTAGAAAAATAATTATATTTTATTATAAGAGAGATCTGACTCCTCCTATATAAAGTTTGAGTTCTGCTTTTATCTTTTTATAGGAGCTACAGTTATGCTCCCACTTTGTATTGTTATCATGATACCGCACAGTCCCATTAACCTACTTTTGTGGTCATTTGTTGGACATTAATAAAATTATCTTATCTTATCTTATCTCCATTCTTTGCATGGTTGGATTGTTGGAGTTTTCCTCTCCTTGGAATCTAACAGATATATTCTTCTTGGAGCATGTGTGAAGTATAAGGATTCCTATTCTATTAATGTGAGGCTTTCATGAATTGCATTTTCGTTTTGTGGGTGTAAATATACTTGTGAATGAAAAGGTCTATGGTTCAAATCCATGGTTTATCTACATCAAATGAAGTAAAATAGCTGTGAAGGTTCCTCTCTCTCTCTCTATCTTGATTGTTATTTATGAAATGAAAAAGATCTAAATTAGTCATATCAAATAGTTTTTTCTTGTTTGGTGATGTTTTCATGAGTAAATAACCATTGAACTTAAGCTTGAAAGTAAATCGTAGATTGTTTTCTTTTTGCAAATCTTCTAATATAATTTCCAGCGAAGCTAAATTAGGTTGATACATCCATCGTTGATGATCACTCTCATATCTACAACCAATGAATGAACCCTCTTAGAAGCCCCCGTGACTCCATTGGCCCAATTGGGAATATAGGCACTGGTTTACCCCCTTTCAACCATCCAAAAATCCAAAAGTCTAAGTTACTTTTTTGTTTATTGCAATCTGAATTCTGAAATTTTGAAGACTAGAAATCAGACTTCCAGACTTTAGTTTGGTGCCCTTAAGACCTCAATTTCATATATTTTATTGGGCTGTAATTTTCTGTGTTTATAAATCTGGAAATATTTAGTAAAAAAGTCCAATTTCAGATTGTAGTTTGGTCCCTAAATTCTGTTATAAACCGATCCTACGAAGGCCTAGTTAAACTACTGCTGATCAAATCTGTGTTTTTCCAGCCTAATCCATAGCCCAGATTTGTCCTTCCATGCATAATTGCTCGCTATTCAGTGCCACTTTGTTGGCTGACTTATCTTTGTAAATCTGGAATTTGCCCTCTCATAGATAAATTTAAATAACCCAGAAGTGAGAAAGGCAAGACTATCAAGGTGACAGTGGGTAGTTTGCCTAATGGTTGTCTTCAGGTTCTCACATGTTTGGTGGGGACTTTTCCACTTAGTGAGAACTTGGGAGGTAACAGGTGCCAACATGAAGAAATTCCAGAAGTGGCAGGGAAAGGGGTATCCAAAAGGTGGGACAGATTTCTAATTGACAAAAAGATTTCGGAGGAAACAGGGAAATTGAAAAATTGGATAGGTGAAGGAATATCTTCAGGATAATCTTCCCATCCTACTGCAAATAGAAAAGGAAGACAATAAACCACCAAGGCCCTTCAAATTTGATCATTCTTGGTTGAAAGTGGAAGGGTTTAGAAATCGGGTTATCCAGAACTGGAAAAGTTTTGAGCCAAATATTGGAGCAATAGCTATGTCCGAGTTTGTAGAGAAAATCCAAAAAAGTAAGAGAGACTAAAAGGTGAAAACCTAAAAAAGATCGAAAAGAACTTGTGGAGACAGAACAGCAAATTAAGTTACTTTTTGGAAGCCATGTCGATGGTATATTCATAGATATAGAGAACTCAAAACTAAAAGATTTGGAGGGAAGAAAGAAGAAATTGTTGGAACAAGAAACATAATGGAGAATAAAATCTAGGGCTATTTTGCCAGCACACGGGGATGAAAACACACAAAAAAATTCAGAACTACACTAAGCACAGGAAAAACATTAATACTCTTTGGAAGATTAGGAAGCAAGATGAATCTAAGGACATTACTTTATCGGAGATTGCAGGAGTTACTTTCTGGAGACAGAAGAGCAGATTAAGTTACATTTTAGAAGCAATGTCAATGGTATTCACAGATGAAGAAAATTCAAAACTAAAAAGAGTTATGAGGGAAGGAAAGATGAAATTGTTGGAACAAGAGGAAATAAAATGAATATTAAAAACTAGGGCTATTTGGCAAGCAGGTGGGGATGAATACATAAAACTCTTTCAGAACTATGCTGAGCATCGGAAAGACATTAATACTACTTGGGATATAACTTTATAAGCAAGCAAGATGGATCTAAGATCAGTACTTTCTCGGAGATTGCTGGAGGAGTTGACTACTCCCAAAGGCAATTCCAAGAACCTCCCACCAAGTCTCATTGCAGAGATTCTAAAAGTTGTCTCCTTTCCAAGGTAGATTGATGATCAACAAAATAAAGCTCTAGATAGTATCCAGGGAGGATCTAAAATCAGTTTTTCAATCCTTTAAAAAGGAAAAGAGTCCATGCCTCGATGGCAAGATAGATAAAGTTTATCTGGGCTTCTATGACTTTCTGGAAAAAGATTTGTTAAGACTAATTGAAGAATCTATAACATCAAGAAAAGTTATGGGTGCTTTGAATGCAACCATTATAGCTTGATCCCAAAGAAAAATGACCCAAAATCTTTTGAAGACTACAGGCCTATTTCTCTGTGCAATTCAGTATACAAAAAGGAAAAAGGAGATCATAGCTAACAGTCTTAAAGGTATGTTCTCTACCTTTATTTCAAACGAGCAGTTTGGCTTTCTTTCATTCCATTGAGGTGAAAAAGATACCAGCGTTAGTGATAAAACTATATTTGGCTAAGGCCTTTGATAAGGTCAATTGGTTATATCTTATACTAATGTTAATTCACACAAGGACGAGAATTCAAGTAATAGTTTGGATAAGGCAGTCTTGATAAATGGAACAGCTTCCCACATTGTTATGCTTCAAGGGGACTTAGGCAAGGTTGTCTGATGTCACCCCTTCTATTTGTATCGATGGCAAAAGGTTTAAGTAAATGGTGTCAGCAAGCAAAAGAGAAGGCACTATATCAAGGGAATAAAAATGGGAAATTCTCTCTTTGTCTCACTTACTTTTTGTATGGCACAGGAACAGTAAGGGAAGTAGAAAAGCTAAAGGAAATCCCTGATGATACAGTAAAGCTATATCATATATGTATGGAAGTAAATGCAAATAAGTACTCAATCCTTTTTAATGGAATAGAGGAAGAGTTAGAGAGTCAGTTTATCCAAATATTGCCTTTTACTCCTCCTTCATTGAACAATGGGTTAAAGCTACGTGGAATTTCATCTCAAACCAAATGACTATAACTTAAAGATCGGTATTAAATCTATAAAAAAAATAGCAAGAAGGGTGACAAACTGGTGCTACAGGAGGTTATCTAGAAAAGATAGACTTACCCTGGTAAAAGACTAAAATCAGTGTTGAAGGGAATCCTTGTTTACTGGTTGTCCTTAGCCCATATTCCAAAGGGAATTTTGAAGAAAATTAGGAAAAAAGTGTTTCAATTTCTTATGGACTAGGAGAAGCAAGAGAGAAGGATTTCTTTTGGTGAAGTGGAAAAACTTGCAAACCCTAAAGTGGCAGGAGGGTAGAAGCTTGAAGAACATTCACCTGTTTGGTCAAGCACTAGTTGCAAAGAACCTTTGGAGAATCATGCAAAATGGACTGTGGGAAAAAGTAATGGCTGAGAAGTACATAGCCCCTGGGTCAATAGAGAATTGGGTTAGCAGAGAAGGGAAGGCATTTAGAGGGGCTTCAGTCATCTAGAAAGCATTGGTGAAAACCTTTCCTCTTTTAGGAAGATGGTTGGCTGGAAATAGTGCAACTTCGGAAGTTCTTCTTATTGAATTTTGTTATATTATTTTTGTACCTCCTACGGGAGAAGATATTGATGTAATTAATCATGTAAAACTCTTGAAAGAATCAATGTAAGCCTTGGGGAGAAAACACACAAAGAAAATAATTATTAAATGTTATTTTATCTTCCCCCAAGACAAGTCGGCCCTGTCAGTTAGACAAGTCGGCCCAGTGGGTAAACTGCCCCAAAACAGTGGGCAGTCTGCCCCAGTCAGGGCAACCCGGTTTGGGAAGTCAGGTCGTCCTAGTAAGGTAGAGAGGTCGAATGCCTCATTTGTTCACTCACTCAACTCAAGCAAGTTCGCACTAGAGGAGAGAGAAGTTCGCATCTGCAGCTAGAGAAGTGATTTTTGGGGTTTTCTCTTGGAGAAATTTTCTATTTCTCTCTCTTGTATCTGTACTCTGTTCTCGGGATTGATTATCTCTATACGAAGGTTGCTGATTTTTCTCCCTATTGGGTTTACCAGGATAAAATTCTTGTGTTTATTGTTTGAACATGCTTGGTTATTCTTTTAGTGATCCTGTTGTTTATCTGCAATTAAATTATACTGTTATAATTGTATAAAACTAACAGAGAGAATAGAGGAATATTTAAAGATCGGTATTAGATCTATGAAAAAATAGTAGGAAGGGTGACAAACTGGTGCTACAAGTGGTTATCCAGAAAAGGTAGGATTACCCTAGTAAAATCATTGTTAAATGGAATCCCCTATTTACTGGTTGTCCTTAACCCATATTCCAAAGGGAACTTTAGAGAAAATTAGAGAGTTTTTCAATTTCTTATGAGATAGGAGAAGCGAGAGAGAACATTCTTTTGATGAAGTGGAAAAAACTTGCAAACCCTGAAGTAGCAGGAGGGCTGGAAATTCTTGTGTTTATTGTTTTCATGCTTGGTTATTCTTTTAGTGATCCTGTTGTTTATCTGAAATTAAATTATACTGCTATAATTGTATAAAACTAACAGAGAGAATAGGGGAATATTTAAAGATCAGTATTAGATCTATGAAAAAATAGTAGGAAGGGTGACAAACTGGTGCTACTGGTGGTTATCCAGAAAAGGTAGGATTACCCTAGTAAAATCAGTGTTAAATGGAATCCCTATTTACTGGTTGTCCTTAGCCCATATTCCAAAGGGAACTTTGGAGAAAATTAGAGAGTTTTTCAATTTCTTATGAGCGAGAGAACATTCTTTTGATGAAGTGGAAAAAACTTGCAAACCCTGAAGTAGCAGGAGGGTTGGGGGCTTGAAGAACATTCACCTGTTTGGTCAGGCACTAGTTGCCAAAAACCTTTGGAGAATGATGCAAAATAAAGGACTGTGGGAAAAAGTAATGGCTGAGAAGTACATAGCCCGTGGGTCAATAAAGAATTGGATTAGGAGAGAAGGGAAGGCATTTTAGAGGGGCTTCAGTCATCTGGAAGGCATTGGTTGGTTGGAAGATATGGAGAGCGAATAGGGGGAGATCCATGGATGGGTTACTCATAAAATTATAGGCTTTTTGATCCTTCAAGGAATGTTCTCTCTGACAGGTGGATCTACAACTTATTAGACGTTGTAGACAAGGATACTGATGCTATATGGAAATAAGAATGGAAATATGCTATTCAACTAGATCTTCAAGGTGGGAAAGCAGGATAATGGCAGAAGTTTATTTCAAGTCTTAGTCATAGTGCAAGTCTTAGTCATAGTGCTATTAGACTCATGGAAGAAGAGGATGAAATTATCTCTTCAAAAAACAAAGCCACCAGAAATTATGTAGCATAATTGGGTTATTAGGTCAAAATGGAGGGGAATGGAGAGGGAGAAAGTTGTGGTTGAGTAAAAATCTGTTTGGAGGTTGAATTGTCCTTTAAAAAACAGATTATTCTTATAGCTGGAGCCTGGCACTATCTAATAATAAATTCCTCACTCGGGAGTCAGGACAATTGTGAGAAGAGAAGGTGGAAGGGATCAGGGAGGTGCATTCTTTATAAAAATTACAATGAATCTATTGATTCCCTTGTTTGTGAATTGTCCTTATTCAAAAGAAGCATGGAGTGAATCTCTAAAACTGACAAATGGAAAAGGAACTTGGGAAATGGAGAAACTTCTAGTTTGTAATGAGAAATGGTATAAAGACAAAACAATGCATGACCACAAGAGCATTGTTATCTGGGCAATGTTGCTAGCAAGAAATGAAATGATATTTCAACTTCAAGATAAGGAGATTCTCCTAATTCAGGTTAATCATAAAATCAGATTTGCTTATGGTTCCAGGTGTATGTGGAGCTGGAGGCATTTTATACTCTTGAAGGAGAGCCATTGTACATCTTTCAAACCAGCAATAGGTCAAGGAACAAACAACAAGGCTGAGCTGTATGAATTATGGTTATTACTAAAAATTGTATCAGAAAGAGGAGGATCTTATATCCAAATAACAGGAGACTCTAAGTTCATTATAGATTGGGAAAGAGGGAAAAGCAATATGGCAAATCTACTTCTTCAGCCTATCATGGACGGAATAAATGAGATAAAGGTAAAGTTTAAAATTGTTTCCTTCCAGCATGTATTCAGAGAACTAAACAAGGAAGCAAATAAACTCTTCTATGAAGCACTGCTGCTACAGGAGGGTCAACTAAATATATCTAAATCTGAGGAAGGAAGAGTAGTCCCAGAAAAGGTTCTGGAAGCACTACTGCTACAGGAGGGTCAGCCAAATATATCTGAATCTGAGCAAGGAAGAGTAGTCCCAGAAAAAGGTTCTGAACCTGTACTAAAGGCTGACTGAAACGATGTTTTTTGAGTGGAAAAATATATGAATAATTCTACTGTTGGCTGCTAGACTGAATAGTTCTTTTTGTTTACAGACCTGGCACTCTTGGCCATGGATTTTAGGTTGATTGTAATCATCGACTTTTGGGAAGTTTCTTTTTTTGGTTTAGTTTTATTTTCTGAAAGCAGAGTGACTGGTCTTCTCTAAGAGCCAGACAGGCCCACCTCTATGTATATTTTGATTTATTCTTAAAATATATCAAATATAAGTTTTTTTGTATTGGAAAATAAACGAGATAGTAAATGCTTCTTTAAATAGCATCATAAGTCAAATACAAAAATGCCAAAGCATGGATACAATAGAAATTCATTGTACTAAACAATTTTTTGCTACTAAAACATATAACATCCTATAACTTCTATAATTGTTAGTAAGTGTGCAATTAATGCTCAATGTTATGAAAACTTTGGCAAGATCATCTTTGGTACCAAGCATCATAAGTCAAATACAAAAATGCCAAAGCATGGATACAATAGAAATTCATTGTACTAAACAATTTTTTGCTACTAAAACATATAACATCCTATAACTTCTATAATTGTTAGTAAGTGTGCAATTAATGCTCAATGTTATGAAAACTTTGGCAAGATCATCTTTGGTACCAAGCTAGTGCCAAATTCCTTGGGAGACCGTTACACAATATATATGTAGTTTGGCTCAAGAGAACCAAGAGATTATAAAGGCCTATTTCCATGATATACCTACCTCCCTCATATGACAATATATTTAATGGTTTAGGCTTACACTCAAGAACGGTAAATCCATTACAAGGGTTAAAACAAGGCAATGAGTTTTTTTAGGGTTATGAACTTTGATGTGAGAATGATAAAAAGAACACAAAGAATTATAAAACTTAAGTAGAAAAGATGGGAATTAGAAGTTACTAAATAAGGCAGTAGGAAATAGAGTAGAATCTTGAGGAATTAATTATAGAGAAGTAAATATCGTTATCATTTAGAGTAATCTAATGTAAAAGCAATGAGAATAAATGTAGAGCCTAAAAACTAAATTTAGCAAGATGAAAAAGAAAAATTAGGGGAGAGAGAGGGAATATAATCATTGCTAAACTTGGAAATGAAGATGATGGCAAGCAAATATGTGAGATGATATGGATTATCCAAAAGTAAGATTAGAATCCACTAAACAATTAAACTAGTGATGAGGCTATATATGAACCACAACAATAAAAAATGGCATAGCCATCTACAAAATCAAAAAGGTATAGATCATGAGCTATAGTCAAAGCTGAAAACAATAAACACTTCCTCACCTTGAATTTTACATGAGATATGGGAAAAAATAAATGGTGGTATGTACATAATGGTGAAATCAGGGATTAAGTAAACCTTGAAGCATGCCTAGCCCCCTTCATATTGTAGAGTTTAATGCTTCCCGACATTTGTATGAATGGTGAAAAATGCTTTTAACTTGAAAATTATGTGTTCTCAAGTAGTAGTAATAGGAAGAACAATCAATGTTTGGACAAAACAAAACCAAAATTTTGGAAAAGAATATGAATAATGTATTTGAATCTGAAAAAGGTAATTGTGGCCTCCTAGTTATTTGATAATAAATACATACATATCCTCGTGTCTTTTAAAAAATTCCAAAAATATTAGGCTTGGGATTATTTTGTGAGCAACAACGAAGATCACTGGACCATTTCCTCTCTTTCTAAAACCCTTTTTAGAATACAATTATGATTGTTTTCTAGTTAACCGTTATTAGATTCAAGTTTGAGTAAATAGATGTTTTGACTTTTGCCCCATGTTCTGCCAGGAGAAGAAAATAACTTGCGACTCTTTAAATAAAATGAAATGAAATAAATAGAGGTATTGTGATACACCAAGATGGTCTAGAGAAAGTATTTCAAGTCAACACAACTGGTCATTTTCCCTTCTATAAACATGATAAAAATATAAAATGGTGAGTTCAGTTTGTCCAGTTAAGATTTGTAGTGAGAGTACCTTAATGACCAAAACTGTCATCATTTGGTTTGCCTTGTTTGTAGATAAAATGAAACAGCATAAAAGATGCTATAGTAAACACAATTGAATATAGTCTCTAAGTACATATAAACATCAATAACACTAAGTACATAGAAAACAAAGAGGTATTTCATAAATCCTATTAATAAATAACTAAATAAATGGTATTTTCATTACATTCATATCCTGTGTTTAATATTGAAGAACATATTTATAGCCCAAATCAGTGACACAAAAAGGCATAGAACAGAACAGAATAAGGTATCTCATAAAATTGTTCACAAATAACTATGTAAATGGTTTTTTTTATGCATTCATATCCTAAATATTGAAGAGCATGTAAATAGCCCCTTGTGGAACATGAATTTTTGAAAACTGATATATTAAACCTAAACTGAATTCATCTTTGTAAACTGCTATATTAAATCTAGAAATAATTAATGGTATTTTTGGATCTATATTAAGCCTAGATGTAACTGATGGTAATTTTGGATGTGAGACCAAACTCTATATTAAACCTAGATGTAATTGATGGTGTAAACTGCTATATTAAATCTAGAAATAGTTGATGGTATTTTTGGATCTATATTAAACCTAGGTGTAACTGACGGTAATTTTGGATGTGAGAACTACTCTATAAAACCCTTTTTAACTTTGTATTCCATAAAGAAAACAAGGCTGGCATTAAATGAAATTTATATGTATGTTATGTCATGTAGTTAATCAAAACACATAAGCAAAAAAAAGACAAACTGCCTACCTTTTTCAATGTCGTGGTCAAGAAAGACTACTGGCCGTACTTGCTGCTCTAAGACAGGAGAAGTCATCAACATTTTGCCAACTCATCTATTTTGCCAGCATAACCCAAACCTAACTCGTAGGCAACCTATAGTTCTGCATCACCCATAGGGTTAGGCTATCGTCTCGTCTCGTCTGGGCGTTTGTAGAGGAAATCACAAGGACAGCAGCCAAAACTGGGCGTCTACCAAGTTTTGCACAACATGACGGCCCACGTCCTTCACACGCCATTACACCAAAACCCGAAACTCAACTCAACTCAACCTCTTCAACACTGTCATTGCTTGAGCAGAGGAAATCACTGGAAAGAAACAAAGATTAATCAACCCTAAACCGTTAATCCTCCCCAACCTTTCCATTTAACATAATACGAAAAGAAATGCAGATGAATTAAACTTGTTTACCTGAAGGCTGGCTGACCGGCTGAGCGATGTCCTCCGGAGTAATTCGCTCCCTTCTCGAAGCTTTAGTGGGATAACATACACGCATGTGTAGATATGTGTCTCTGGGCTTTCAAATGTTTGGGAAAAAACGATAAATGAGGAAAACGAACAACAGCAATCCAGAAACACCATTCCAGAGAAACCATAAAGAAGTCTAGTAGAAATAGGAATTTAAAAACAAAAAATGAAAGAGAAGGAAACTGAAAATAAACAGTGGCGCCGCACATGAAGATCATCCGCCAGAGAAATCTTCAAAAACAAAAACGAAATACACATTTACAACACAATCGGAAACAAAAAGGCAAACGTATTTGAAATCAGAAAGGCATAACGTATGTGGTGATAATTTTAATGGATGGAAGAGTTTGAAAGCCTGTCGCACACCTCCATAGATACGAGAATTGAGTGTGTTGTGCTGAATGTAAGTGTTTAAATAGATGGGAGGGCCCAGAGAGGAAGCACAGGAACTTTCCATCCAACGGCTACATACAAAAAGCCAAAAGTCATTATCCTCCCTGGCTTTTGCTGCAGCGTTAACGGTGTTGGGTGATAGATATATTTTGTTTTTTTGCTTTTCCGTTTGCTGCAACACAGAGACGGGCGAACAGCAGACTAAAAGCCTACAAGGCTGCAACACAGAGATAGAGGAGCGAAAAGCAGCGTTAACGGTGTTAGGTGATAGATATGTGTTGTTTTTTAGCGTTTCCGTTTGTTCAGTTTGTGCTTTTAATTTGTCGGATGCAACCCATTCCGTCATGTTCAGTCCATGTCACACAAAGTGACAAAGATCTTATTCCATACTCGCTACCCGTCAATCATGCGTATTTGGATGAAGTGGAATTTAATTTAATTTAATTTACGGTAGAATTGGACAAATAGCTTCAGGGTATTTCCAAAAGAGTAAGTTAAACTTTACATCGTTTGCACCAATAATTTGGCGATTTTTTTGGCAAAAATCACCCTGAAATTTTTTAAATGACAGTTTTGGGTTGCTAGAATTGCATAATCGGGGTGCCCCATGGGTAATCGAGGTTGCTGAATCCATTCCTGCAACCAAAATTGCAATTCAAGCAACCCAAATCGCAGTTTCAGCAATTTCCCCTTCGCCAGATTCCGGTGAAAATCATCGTTAAAGATGCAAACGGTCTAGAGTTTAGCCCATTCCATTTCCAAATACAAGTGATTTTCGGTTAAACAGTAATGTGGCACATTGATTTGACATAAAATGCTTTCAAACAGTTGTTGCATGTCATCTAGTATGTATAAAGCACATTAGCAATATTTATTGAGCAAAATGGGCTCATCACTTCTCTACTTAGTCTATCCCTCTTGCATGAGCCAAAAAGATGCTATTTATTTATTTTTATTTTTTATTTAAATCATTCATAAATATCTTAGCATTGAACAAGTAGATATTGTTTTCTATCAAATATTAGAGAAATATCTTAGCATTGAACAAGTAGACATTGTTTTCCATCAAATATCACAGTGTAGATAGTACATCTTATTTGGTAGGCTTTTCCATTATATGTATTTCAATAGAAAACAATAAAAAATATGCTTAAATATGAAGTGGGAAGAAGAGTCTTACTAGACCTCCTAAAGGTGATAGACACAAAGAAGGGCCAGATTTCACATGCGGCTTAATTATCACCTTCGACGAGTTACCATCCTCGTAACTCTTCTTCTTTAAATCATCAGAACCTAAATTTCATGGAGGGGATAGCGAACTCTCATGCAAAAAAAGGGTGTAGTCTAAATATTCTATGTTTTCAACCTTTTCCGAGCATATTTTCCGTTTTATTTTGTTCGAATTCCGGTTGGAAATCTTTAAAAAATCTTAGAATTACAAATATTAGCTATGGAAATTGCATAATTTGGGTGCCATGGGTGATCGATCCAACACTTGGCATTGTTGGTAGTCATCAACATCGGTATCGACACAACATCGATATCGACACAACTTCGACAAGTTCACGACTGCAACCAATCATCGACTTCGACACGACTCCGACAAGTTCCGACTAATCAACGACTTCGACAAGTTTTGTAACCTCGACCAGTCATCGACTTCGACAGATTGTCTCTCTTTCTTCCAATCGACTGTAACGATTGAACTTCTGAAACCGTTCTAACTTCTCTTGTAACTTAACGTAATGGGCAGACACCCAAGCGTATCAGCACTCTATATAAGCATGTAAAATATTGTAATATACAGCGTATGATCTTTACATCCAGTAATAGTGAAATCAGTTTGCATTCCTGCATATTGTCTATGTATGTATGTTTATGTGTGTAGTGTATTCCTGCTTTGCTTATTCTCATTCTTGTGCTTCCGCCATAACAATTTCGATTCATTCAATCGATTGTTGTCCCCCTCGTGCACCTGGGTGCGTGCGGATCATTGGTATCAGAGCTTTCTCAGCTTTGTTCATTTTTAAGTTTTGCGTAGACGCTTCCATCGAAGTTACCTAACTTATGCATGTTCAAACACGCTCGCAAACTCAGCAATCCAAGCAGACACTACCTCCATAAATGGTAGGAGAAGCAGACAATCGACATGCAATTGACGAGACACAACAACTCATAGAGCAAGCGCTGGCTCAATAAGGAACTGAAATGTTCGCTCAGTTCAATGATATTCTCACGTGATTTGCTTCGACATCAAGAGGATTTCCGACAAGATCTCACTCCGACAAAATCAGTCCATTCAAAGTGAAAATGAATCTGGACAAACCGAATCTAGAAGCAAGATTGGCGCGGAATCCGTCAACAATTGGATTCCTACTACTCTGTGAATCAACTCTGGAAAACTGAAAAGATCGCCATTGCATCCTTAAAGATGTCAACCTCTGTGCACTGCTGGTGGGAGAAACTATCGACAAAGATGGAGAAAAGTGGCGACCCCATTGAGACATGGGAAAAATTTGTCGAATATGTCCAGAAGGAGTTTTACCTGCCCAAGTACGTCGAACAGCAATATAAGAAGTGGCAACAGCTAAGGCAATGGAAAGACTAGTCTATACAGAGTTACACCGACGAGTTCTACCAACTAATGGCTAGACTTGGCATTCAAGAAGAAGAGAAATTACTTGTTCTGAAATACGTCAATGGATTTTCCCCGTACATTCAGCAGGAGATGGAGTTTATGACTGTCAATACGCTTGTGGATGCATTCCACTATGCCAATAAGCTTGAAGCTAAACAGAAAGGGAAAGCACGCTTTGCGACCAAGCCGACATCAGGACGACCACCCGACAAGAAGGCACCATCCGACTTCAACAAGTCAAGATCTTCTCAGCCAACTCCGCCTAAGCATAATCATGGCAAAAAGCATTTTCCGAAAGACAAAAGGGAACGTAGCAAGCAACGCGCCGAGAAATGGTGTGATTGCCACAATTCATCATGGCATGATACATCTGAATGCAAAGCTAGGAAGACATTTTTGGTAAAAGTGTCGACATCCGACGCGTTCGAAAAAACTCTAGTTGAAACTAAACCAAAAGCAACGACCCTTTTGACATCAACATCGACCACTCCAGTAGCCTCGACTATCGTTGACGAGGAGGAACGAGAGCGCCTAATCCATACACAGATATGGGTTCAAAACAATCCATTACATCTAATTGTGGATAATGGTATCCAGAAGAACTTTGTTTCCAAAGATCTCGTGAAGAAACTAGGTCTTGTTACCACTCTCCATACTTAGCCTTACAACATCAGTTGGATGAAGGATGGACAGGAACGAAGGATCACCCGACAATGCAAACTCACCTACTTCATTAAGCCTTTTGAAGATGAAGTACTCTGCTATGTGGCACCACTTTCCGTAGCCGACGCCTTGTTTGGGAAACCTTACTTATGGGATCGACATGGAAGTTACCAGTCACGACCTCAGAAGGTGATTGTAAGAATTCAGAATCAACAGTATGGCATACCAGAGCGACGACCTACACCAACGGTTGCAATGATATCTGCTAAACATACGAAGAAGCTCATCAACCATGCTCAGAAGTTCGCATTGATCATGATCAAGCCACAACATTCTAGGAAGACTACAGCAACCAGTTGAGTCATCGACCAGTGCAGCTCCTGACAAAAGCAGTAGATCGACAACATTCTTGATGAATACAAGAACCTATTCCAAGTTCCAGACGGAGTACCTCAACATTACCAGGTAAAACACTCTATTTAACTTGATCCTGGTTCTTCATTACCTAACGCATTTGTCTACAGAAGATCCATTATCGAAAATGAAGAGGTTCGTAGACAAATCAAAGATTTGATCAACAAAGGTCATATCCGACCCAGTTCCTCTCCTTGTGGAAGTCCAATCGTCCTCATTCCAAAGAAAGATGGGAGGCGCATGTGCATCGACTACCGGGCCCTCAACAAAATTTCGGTAAAGAACAGATACCCTATGTCGTAGATAGACAAGCTCATCGACTGTCTGAAATGTGCTAAATTCTTTACTAAGATCGACCTCAAGTCAAGATATCATCAGATTCCAATCGAGCCCTTAGATATATGGAAAACTGCTTTCAAGACCAAGGAAGGATTGTTTGAATGGTTAGTCATGCCTTTTGGCTTAACCAATGCACATGCGACATTCATGCGATATATGGATAACATTCTTCAACCCTTCATCGGCAAATGGGTCATTGTCTATATTGATGACATATTGATTTTCAGTTGAACATGGGAAGAACATGTCGGACAACTTCGACAAGTCCTCGACACTCTCCAATGACATCGACTCTACTTGAACATGGACAAATGTTCCTTTGCGATGAACAACATCAAATATTTGGGGTTTGTAATTGACTCTGCAGGCATTCACGTCAACCCAAACAAAGTACAAATTCTCAAAGATTGGCCCATTCCTCAGAGCATTCATGAACTAAGAAGTTTTCTTGGTTTGGCGAATTTCTATCGACGATTCATACTCGGCTTCAGTCACATATCCTAGCCCTTGAATCAGTTGACTAAAGGAAATGGGAAAACTGTCTTCAAATGGACACTGACACAACAAGAAGATTTCAACAAGCTCAAACACAAGCTTTATACTACTCCAATACTTGTGTTACCTGATTTTCATCAACCCTTCGAGATTGAGACAAATGCATTGGACTATTCCTTGGGCGCAGTGATCACTCAGTCTGGTCACCCAGTTGCTTTTCATTCCGAAACTTTTAACGACATTGTTAAAAGATATTCGACGTATGAAAAAGAACTGTATGCCATTGTGCAAGCTCTTAAGCAATGGAGACATTATATCCTTGGTAAGGAGACGGTCATCCTCACTGACCACAAGCCTTTACAGTTCGCCTCGTCCCAGTCGAAGTTACAAACAACTCACCAACTCAAGTGGATTAATTACCTACAACAATTTCAGCTGGTAATTAAGTATCATAAAGGTAAAGCTAACGTCGCCGCCGATTGTCTAAGTCGACCACCCATTACTCTCCTTTTTACAGTGATGAGTAAGCAGGGCTATGACACCACTACTTGGCCTCAATTGTATCAAGAAGACATCAATTTTTCACCAGTCTATAAACAACTTCAGACTGACAAGTCGTCGACCTCCGACTATTTCCTGAAAGACACCTTGCTATACAAGCTTGGACAGCTTTGTGACCGATAGGTGAGCATCGACAACAGCTCATTTGGGACGCGCACTACAGCAAGACTGCTGGAGACTTTGGAGTAGCAAAGACCCTTTCCATTCTCTAGAAGTATTTCTTTTGGCCTTCACTTAAAACTAACGTCAACAAGTACATTCGATCATGTGTGGTTTGTGCAATTGCTAAACCGCCTAATCGACGACGGGGATTGTACACACCTATGTTAGTTCCTAGTCGACCATGGGAATCCATTTCTATGGACTACTTGGAGGGATATCCTACTACCAAACATCAGCATGACACGATCTTAGTAGTAGTCGACAGATTTTCCAAGATGGCCATTCTCATTCCATGCAAGAAGGCTATGACAGCACAACAAACCGCTCAGCTCTTCTTCGAACATGTCTGGAAACACTACAGGTTACCGACAACCATTATTTCCGACAGAGATGCTAGATTTGTCAACATCTTTTGGAACACTCTTTGGCAGCAGCTCGACAAAAGACTCTCCCTATCGACAGCTTTCCATCCTCAAACCAACGGACAAACAAAAGTTGTGAATCACTTGGTAGTACAATTGCTTCGCATGTACAACTGCAAGCATCGACTAACATGGGATGAAAGTCTTCCCTATATACAACACAGCTACAATCATGCTCAGCACAGCTCTACAGGAAAGAGTCCATTTGAGATATGTTATGGATTTCAACCCTAAGCACCTATCGACTTGATCAGTTCCTCGACAGAGTCGAACAACACCGACTATAACCGACGTGAAGTCGACAAAGCATTGAAGTTTCGAGATCAAATCTACGACATCCAGAAGCAAGCATAGGAAATGTTGCAATGAGCAAATGCAAAAGCTAAGGCCTGACACGACAAGCATTGTATCCCTCATTCCTTTCAAATTCGGGATAAGGTCTGGTTACATCTCAAGAAGGAACGCTTCACTGGTCCATACAAGAAAATGAAACCTTTGCGATATGGTCCATATAGTATTCTTCAGTAGATTGGAGAAAACGCTTTTCAGCTCGACATTCCTTCATTCCTAGGTTTGCATCCAATATTTAATGTGGATCTACTTCGACCATACCATGCACCACTGTTGGAACAAAACGACTTGCAAAAAACATAACCCAACGACATCCATCCAAATGTACAGGAGCATCTTCCTTGCGACACCATTGTGGGACGACGAGTACGCCATACATGGACGAACACCATTCCCTTGTTTCAGGTAGCTAAAGCCAAACATATCCCAACACAAGGAAAATGGTACTCTGCTACTAAACTAACTGACAAGTTTCCTCACCTTAATGAGCAAACAATGGGGACCATTATTTCTTAAGGAAGGAGGTATGATCCATCCAACACTTGGCATTATTGGCAGTCATCAACATCAGTATCAACACTGCATCAATATCGACACAACTTCGACAAGTTCACGACTGCGACCAGTCATCAACTTCGACACGACTCCGACAAGTTCTGACCAGTTAGCGACTTAGACAAGTTTTGCAACCTCGACCAGTCATCAACTTCAACAGATTATATCTTTGTCTTCCAGTCGACTCTAACGGTTGAACTTCCGAAACCGTTCTAACTTCTCTTGTAACTGAACGTAACGGGTAGACACCTAAGTGTCTCAGCACTCTAATCCAATATAGGAGGAGGGTAGGGAATGGAAGGGTGAAACTCACAATTTCCCAAAGAGTTGGACAGATTGATTCAGGTTCCTTGGATCGGTTTCAGTCTACCTACAAATGAACCTCGGCTATCGACTTCACGGTGAATGGATGACACACCCAACCATATACTAAGCACACATTCTGGGGTGCCATTACACCATATTATAGCCGCATGCCTAAACTAAGCTCTGAATTGTGAAAAAGGTATGGACAAAGACAAAAAAAAAAAAAAAAAAAAATTCATGTAGAACATTGAACGTAATAAATTGTTTGTATTACATGACAATATATAAAAAGGATTACATATTGACAGTTCTAACCAAGAAACAATTAACCAATTGAACAACTGAGAAATTCTTAAGTAACAAATGGAGAGCAGCTAATCAACTACGTAACCAAAGATATTATTGTTTCTAACACTCCCTCTTAATCTCGAGGGTTGCATGCTTTAAAATTGACAATGCCTATATTTTGTCATTGAAACTCAAAAAGAATTCTTCCCAAAGGTTTGGTGAAGATATATGCTAATTGTTCTTTTGAACTAAAAACCTAGAGCGAAATATCACCATTTTTTACAAGTTCGCGAATAAAGTGAAACCAAGTGTCAATCTGTTTACTTTTTTTATGAAACATGTTATTCTTTGACAAGGAAATATCAAATTTGTTATCACAAAAAATGGAAGTAGGTTCTTTCTCCATATGTCCAAAATATATCAAAAGTATTTTAAGCCATACTGCATGGCATGTTGCTATAGTTGTTGCTACGTACTATGCTTCTATAGAAGATGTGGAAACTATGGGTTGCTTCTTATATTCCCATGAAATAAAATTCTTTCCAGAAAGAAAAAAACATATCCAAATGTGATTTTCCTATCTTCAATGTTGCCTGCAAAGCCACTATCTCTGTAACCTATGAGCATACTGTCTACTGAAGTTGTGTACCACAAACCATAAGTTGTTGTACCTGCAATGTAAATTAAAATCCTCTTTTCAACTTTCCAATGTGAATCCTTAGGAGATTCCATAAACCTTGAAATGAAACTTGTTGCATATGCTATATCAGGTATAGTAGTAGTAAGATACATAAGACTATCGACAAGTTGTTTATACATTGTGGAATTAATTGTTGATCCCACATCTTCCTTGCTTATCTTAGTGCCAAATGCAATAGGAGTGTTTGTTGGTTTACACTTTTCCATCTTGAACTTTTTCAAAACACTAGTTGCATACTTATGTTGACTAATAAAAATACCATGATCAAATTGTTCCACTTCAATGCCTAAGAAATGCTTCATTAATCTAAGATTTGTCATCTCAAACTCATTTTTCAATCTTGCTTGAAATTCATCTAACAACATGTTCCCTGTGTAAATCATGTCATCAACATAAAGACATAAGATAAGAATTTTACCTTGTGGATTTTCCTTGATATACAAAGTAGGTTCATTGTTGCTCCTGTTGAAACCATCGAGTAAATAATGATCAATTCTACTGTACCAAGCTCTTGAAGCTTACGTCAAGCCATACAAGGATTTCTTCAATTTGTACACTTTGTGTTATTGCCTTTGACTTCAAATCCATGTGGCTGATGCACATACACTTCTTCATTTAACACTCCATTTAGGAAAGCAGACTTACCATCCATTTGATAAATAGGCCATTTGTTCTATGTTGCAATGGCCAATACAAAATGAACAGTATCCAATCTTGCTACAGGTGAAAAAGTCTCACCATAGTCTATGCCGAGTTGTTTTGAAAACCTTTAGCAACTAACCTTGCTTTGTGTTTCCCATTCTCACCTTTCTCATTCAATTTGGTTTTATAAACCCATTTAACACCAATAGTATTCTTATATGCGGGTAGATCAACCAAATCCCAAGTTTTGTTTCTTTCAAAAGCTTAAATTTCATTATTCATTGCATCTACCCATTCTTTTTGCTTTACAACTTCTTCAAAGCAAGTAAGCTGAGATGAGAACAAAACAAATTGTGCTATATGATCATCTTGCTCATAGCTTTCAAACTCTTCATTTTTTATGTCTATTGTCAGAATTTAAATCATTGTTAGACGAAGAACTGTTTTTGTCTTGAACCTGCAATCTTGGAAGGTGTTTTGAAGGTACTTGATGTTCATCTATCACAACAAAAGGATTGTGACAAGTACCATTTTTCATTTCATTCCATGACATGTCTTCCACAAATTTAACATCTCTACTTATGAGAAATTCCTTAGTGATAGGATTATACAAACAATATGCTTTGGACCGTTCACTATAGCCTATAAAAACAGACTTCTCACTTCTATCATCAAACTTCTTTCTTAGTTCTCCAAAAATGGTGGCTTGCCCATACCTGAATTTGGACAGCCATTTCCCAAATAATAACTATTTCAACCAACTCTTGGGAGAAATAAATGATTGGGTACAAAAGTCAACATGGGTAGTTGAAAGTCATGGGTTCTCTCATTGACACTTGGATTGACTTGATTGGTTCAAGGGTTTGAATATTTTCCTCCCAATTCCTTGTAAAAACCATGCCCCCATACTCTTGTTGCATTGCATTGCATAGCTAGTTGTGGGTAATTTATTAAAATGCATAATTACATTATATTTACGATTTCTATTGTGCCTAGCTAGCACACAAACCATATGCATCTATTTTAACAATAAATCAATGGTGGGGCCTTGGCCTTGAGATACTCACCACGATTTCATAACGATATTACATCATTTACATTTTAATGTGATGGGGTCACAATCCGGATATTACACCACATAAGTTTGTGTGAACTAACTCTAGGTGATACTTGGCTCTATAAGAGGCTATTGGAAAGATGTCACATTGATGTTTTCCTATAATGAAACTGTCACATACCCTCCCATCTGTCCAATTCTGGTAAGGGAACATGATACCAATCTATGGAGATTTTACATAAACTAAGCCCATTCATTAGATTTATACAATTAAAAACCCATGTGTGCAGATGCAAATCAATTTAACATGCACAACGGAATAATCACCATCCACTCACAATTCACAATTTCCATTCAATTTAGCACATTGCATAATTAAATACAAACAGAGAATATACTTATCTCACTGTAATGTTGTCCCCAACAACTAGCTATGTCGCGGCAACGTTCCTCCCAACTGTAGGTCTCTGCCCAGCCTGTATTATTTCAGCACTCAGAGACCACCCCTGAGCTGGGCATGATATCTACAAGGAAAAGGGGACTCTCAATCTCATCACAGCCCAAAGCAATGGATACCCATCTCAACCCCAACATTTCTTAACACACAATAGCTCAAAACTGAACATGGATACTCATACAACAAAATCCCAAGTGCTGGGTATGAGGAAAAACATGGGCAGCCAAAACGAAGTGATAGATGGTGAATCAAGCCAGGGAAAGCAAATTCCTTTTCAGAAAACGTCCATGGGCATTCAAAGAGCCGCAATGGTCTCTACAAACCCCCAAATCATGCTCTCTCCTTCCCAACAAGTATGTAATACAAAAACGAGTTCCCAACAATGCCAAAAGGGAGGAAAACACTGGAAATCAGTGGAGAAAAACGCCCAGGAAGCTCCCAACAGGTCTGCAACACAAAAATGCCCTCTTCCCAGCTAGAAGACCCAGAGAAACCAGAAAAACGTGGCTGGAAAACGCCCAGGCAGTTCCAAAAACGTGAGAGAGGCAAAACTCCTTCATGGTAATGGCTTAGGGAGCAAATCATGGCTGTTTTCTTGCCCAAGAAGAAAAAACACGATTTTCCATGAGGGTGGCTTTCCCATACTCGATTTTGGACAGCCATACCTCCCCAATCCCCAAGGCATTAACTACTTCACCCAACTCTTGGGATAAATGAATGATTGTGCACCAAAGTCAACATGGGTAGTTGATGGTTCATGGGTTCTCTCATTGACACTTGGCTTGACTTGATTGGCTCAAGGGTTTGAATATTTCCCTCCCAATTCCTTGCAATATCATGCTCCCATCTCTTGTTGCATTGCATAGCTAGTTGTGGGTATTTATATTAAAATGCATATTTACAATTCCCATCGCTCACTAGCACATGGGTTAAATAATACCAACATACTTTCCTCTTCAAGATTGAGCGTTCACTAGCGGGGCCTTGGCCTTGAACTCCACGCTAGGAATCATACAAAATATGCATACAATATTTACATTATAGCCCAAATATCATAAGGGTCAAGAATGGGGATGTGATAGAAACTTTCACAAGGAGAGGTATGCCAATCAAAGAAGGAAATCCTTTTACCATAAACCATATTTGTAACAAATTCAAACTCTTAAATGGTAAATGACCATAGCAGTAATGCCATGACTTGTAATACCCCTACCCTGCCTTGGTGTTTGTTGGCCTCAATGTAAATATTGTGTTTGTGCAATGTGTGTTGACCCTAGTGTGGAGCTCAAGGCCAAGGCCCCACTAGTGGATGCTTAAGGTTTGCTTTCATAGGAAAGTATTTGACAGTGAAGCTATGCATGTGCTATCAAGCCATGAAATTTTGTAATTGATGTAAATCTTTAATATTGCAATGAAATACCCAAAATTGGCTAAGTGAGTCATCTAATGATAAGGGGGGCGAAGGTATCCACTAGGGAGAGGTGAGGGGGCTGTGGGATGGTGACCCATGCGTCCACTTGGGCAGGGGGTAACCGATTTGATTCCTTGTACGACTACGGATTCGGTTACAAAACGTGAAGAAGGAAAGCCGACGGAGGATATTCACATAAGATAAAAACGACGCGGAGATAGGAGAAGGGGGTAGGTTCGTTCATTGTTGGGGTTGTGGGTTTTTGGGTGGGACCATAGTTCCATTATGTCGGGGGGGAGTGCTTTTATGTGTAGAGAAAGCCAAAGGAAACCTGTTTTTGCTATGCTCTAGTGATCCATACTCTTTTGGGATCTCGAAACACAAAGCCAACCATGAGATAGAGAAAGAAGACGAGATTTCCTATGTGAATCGTAGTAGTAGAGATGAATGCCATAGGCATCCCGCGTGTATAAGTTATCTGGGGGTATAACGTTGAAGACGAGCCCAAAGGTGGATGACAGGGCGTGAATAGCTTGAGGAAGTTGTGTGAAGCCTGAAATCCACGAGCAGAGAGTCGAGTTGCGAGGCAAAGCTTAGTCCGCAACCCTGTGATGAACTAGTTTTTTAGCAGATGTAAAATATAGGGTTTAGGGTTGAAATGCTTGATAAACCCAGTGAAGGCTGTAATCTCATAGAACTAGTAGTTGTACCTTCTTATTCCCACCCTGAATAGCACTTGAAGGGAAGGGGCCTTGAGGGACTGTGTAGCAGAGAAGATGGCCTTCCTTGTGTTGGGTGAGGTGGATAATGTGGGTGCCATATCTGCTAAGTGATTGAGATGTATGTAGCTATGTGGTTGAGCTCAATGGATTAGCAATATCCTCCCTGTTTCCCTGTATGCTTGATAAACCCAACTGCAGGTTGGCTTAGCATGTGTATGCTTGATAAACCCAATTGCAGGTTGGCTTAGCATGTGTATGCTTGATAAACCCAACTATAGGTTGGCTTAGAATTGAAGTGGATCTTGACTGTTAGAGAGCCTACCTAGCCCTCCTTAGTGGATATATCGCCCGGCTCAAGGGTGGTCTCTCAGCTGAAATAGTATAGGCTGGACAGAGACCTAAGGTTGGGTGGAAGGTTGCTCTCACTTAGCCAATTGTTGGGGCAACTTCAAGATACAAAGATAAGTGTTATGTGGAGTGAATGATGTTATTTCATGTGTTATTATTATTATTATGTTGTTTTACTTAAGTTGTTGAATGAATGATATATGAATGTGAACAATAGGTAGATCATGTTTAAGCCTAAGTGGAAGGCTGAGTGCAGGTTGAATGCTCCATTCAGTTGCATGAGTTTAATGCATTGCTAATTTTACATGTGTTATATGTATGGTTAGCCTTAGCTTCATTTATTATATGTATTTTGTTATGTGATGCTTACCCTTGTGAATGCACTGCTTAAACTCACTTAATCATGGGTAATGGTTACATGGCCTGTGGTATTCTTAACCCTCTCTGTGAGTCAGAGCAAAGATGGGGTTATGGCATGAGACAGGTAGAGACCTGTTGAAGGATGGAAGGCACCTTAGAGGTTTATAGACAAAACTTCAGAGGAGAAAATGAGGGATTTAGATACCCCAGTTGGGAAGGGGATTGTACCACTGGATAGAGCTCTCCAAGAGCTTTCGAATGGTACCAACCTTGCCTCATTTGGACCCAGGACGAGGAAGTTATGACCCTTGGAAGTTGGCTTGGAAACTTGTCGCAGTAAGGGCCTTGAGCATGACCCTTTCCTCTGTTGATGTATTTGTAACTTCGGAATGTATTTCATATATGTATATTGTATTTCTATAGAGATGTTATTATTCCTCTATACAGAAGTGTCGTCATTTATATTGTAAGTGTCATAACTTATACTTGATGGGTTATTAGACCACCTTGTTGGGGTCGGCCCTGTATAAGTCATGTGGGTTCAAGGGTTATTAGAACACCCTATTGGGGGTTGGCCCTGTCAGCATTATGTTATGTGGTTAAGTTGAGGCCGACCTAGTAAAGGTTATTAGGCAAGTCAAGTCAAGTATAAATAGAGTGCAGGAGGCACTCTATTTGATCATTCTATTATTCACTCTCACTCTCATTGGAGAGTAGCTCACTTGTGGAGGAGGAGAAGCTGCTGCTAGGAGAAGACTATCTCTTGTACTTGGGTTGTATCATTGCTCTATCTATCTCTGAGGATGTTGAGCGGTTTTTCACCTTCTTGGTTCTCCCCAGTTAAACTCTGTGTCTCTTGTGTGCTTGCATTATTGTGTCCATGATTGATATGCTGTAGATATGTTGTACATGTTATTCTCTCAGTTAAGATTCTAGATCAGATTGTAAATTCTGAAAAACTAACATGGTATTAGAGCCAGCCTGAAAGAAGGCATGGTATGGCATTTATGACACTTGTTGCACTTGCGAAGCTAGGGCTTGATATAGCAAAAACCAGTCATCATAGCACTTTCACTATAAATCCATTTCAGCAAGGTTTCAGGATCTGAAACTCTTACAGGTCAAAGATAAGATCCCCATGTACCTTGTGTCCAAAGGACAGCCTCTATTTCGTCGTACTTTGTGATTTATGATCAGTACAAGTTAGGGTTTCTGCCTCTTCTAGATCTCAGTCATAAACAGGTGACCTAGGAAAAAAGGTCACAACTTGGGCTAGGAAGCTCCAAATGAAATTTCATAAAAAGTGACAGGTAGGGCACGGACTGTACTTTCATAGGTATGACTTTCAGAGGCCAAAATTGAACTAGTGACATGTGGCACTCCGTACAAGTTCGCTCTCCTGTTTTATCCCATAAACAGGTCACGTTGCGACACTTGGCATAACTCTCTCTCTCAGAGAATCCAATTGAGGTCAGGCCTGTGGGATTGGAAAGACGACACGTCAGGCTACCACAGGTAGAAGTTTCAGATCCTGTGGATTTGTAATTTCGGAGTTACACCATAAACAATCAGGTGCATATTTCTGTCAAAACAGAATTTGATTTTGAGCACCTTCATTCATGGCTCTAGGAATTTAGGGTTTCGAAGAATGTTGGAATTTTTTGTATCGGAGACCACGGCTGGATTCTCCTCATCAAAATTGAAATTTAGAGACCAAGATCAAATTTTTTGGTTGGGCGGAAGGTCAGGCTTGATCAAACCCTAGTTCGAGACTTTGATCGAAAAAGTGGAAAATTAGGGCTTCTGCAAAAATGGAAATTTTTGAAATCTGTGACCATAGCTGGAAGCTCCTTGGAAAAATCGAAGTTTAGAGCTTTGGATCAAACTATTTGGTTGGGTGAAGCTCTGGGAAACTCAAACACTAATTCAGGGTCCTCCCTAGTGAATCCGGAAGATTGAAAAGCAAATTTGAGGGGTGAAACTTTGCAGTTTTCAAATTCTGAGTATACCAGGTTGATCAACTCATCAAGGCGCATCTTTCTGTCCTTTTCAGAAGTTTGAAATTCAAAGTTTGAATTTTTAGGGTTTCCCTGACAAACCCTAATCTAGCTCCAGATCCAGTTTCTGCAATTCAAGTGGATTGGGTTAATCCTAGAAGAGAATGGATTGGTCACCTGCATAAGTGAAGAAGTTCCCGTTTCAGAGGGAGATGAGGCTAAGACCCTACATAAGAAGATTACAAGCAATCTCGATAGGTATGACTTATCCAAGTATGTTTCGAGATCTGTTCATGATTAAGTTTATGGTATGTTTGTCTTCATTAAGGTTAGTACAATCTTGATCAACTTTAGACTTGTCGTATCACCTTAATAAAATTATGAATGCAGATATTCATTGATTAGGGTTTTGACACTTATGATTGTACTAATGCATTTTGGTGTTGTATGAGGATTATGTTATCCGCTAACATGAACGTACAAATCAAGTTCTAGATCAAGACCACGGTGACATGAAGACAGAAACACATCCATTGTCATGGATCACATAGAAGATATACTTATGAGGTATGTATAACATGGTTCTATAATGGTTAACCTATGAGATATGTAGGTTACTAGCACAAGTCATTGAAGAGAACAAGAAGACATTGCTAGACACAACTAGCAAATATGATAACCAGGTATGTTTTTCCTATATCAAGTTAGAATCCTACCTTGTGTTAGGATCTTATATTGTTGCATGATTGATAATGATTATTCATTGAAGTTAGTAATCATGGGTTTAGGCATATTATGCTTCTTACTTTGATTGATGATATGACTAACCAGAAAAGTCCTATGGTCAAATAGGAATATGCATGAGTAAAAGAATTGTGATAAATTATCTGTGTATGAAATGATCTTGACCATACATGTTTAAGATTGCTTAGAATCATAATGTTTTATAGTATTGAGATTATACTAATGAATGTATGATCGTGTATGAGACCTCGAGGATAACACAATGATGATACTAGTAAGTATGCATAATGATCGAGGATGGATATAAGTTCAAGGACAGGTAATCCAGGAAGCAAAGATCTAGAGGGAGCACACTCCAGTAGTTCCTGCAAGGAAGCAAATATTAGGGAGTCCACCCTACAAACCAAACAAAGATAAGTATTTGAATTGTCATTTCTTACATATTTGTTTATTGTTCAATGATGTATATGCTTATGTTCCTAGACTTAGGGTGTGTATTATGCATATTAGAACAATTGCATTAATGAACAGTATACTACTAATATGCATGTGATGGGTAAGTGGCCTATGGCACTGTACAACATTCCATTGCTACTTATCTAGAATGAAACCTCTTTGCTGACATGTTGGGAGTTGTGCACACTCTTAACAATGTTTTGGTAGAGATTGGAAGGCATCTAGAAAGTTACAGAATATGGATAAATGTTGTATTGAAGCATTGGCTAAAATAATTGCATGACTGTATGACATATTCCTTTATGTGTAAGAATTTGTTCTGAAAATTATGAGATGTTTCTAATCATGCAATTTAACTTGTATTGTAGGAAAGATCGTATATCGTCACCTACAAAAGAAGGACTATAACATTTGTTCAGCAACAAAGTTATCTATTGAAGATATTGAAGATATTGAAGTTCCCAGGATTCGAGAAGAATGCCATGATCGAGGAGTACCAGTTGATCATGAAGAATGATATTTGGGATGCAGTCCCAAGACTTGAAGGGAAGACAGTTATGACTTCCAAATGGATCTACAAGATCAAGCATGTTGCAAATGGCAGCATAGAGAAATACAAAGCAAGATTTGTAGCTCGTGGCTTCTCCTAGAAAGAGGGGATAGATTATGAAGAAACTTTTGCTCTTGTAGCTAGGTACAGTTCCATCAGATCAGTACTTGCTCTGGCTGTAGTGATGAAATGGAAGATACACTAGATGGATGTCAAGACGGATTTCTTGAATGGTGTAGTCGAAGAGGAAGTGTATGTGGAGCAGCCACTCGATTTTGAGACACATGACAGAGAGTCATATGTGTGCAGGTTGAAGAAAGCCTTGTATGGCTTGAAGCAAGCTCCTAGGACTTGGTATGGTAGGATGGACAACTTTCTATCCAGTTTGGGCTTTACCAAGAGAAAAGCAGATTCCAACCTTTACTACAAGGTCAAGGAAGGCAATCCAGTGATACTACTTCTATATGTGGATGACCTGTTTGTTACAGGAGAAGATAGTCTGATTGCTGATACCAAGAGGAAGCTTGCTGCCGAGTTCGAGATGAAGGACTTGGGGATGATGCACTATTTTCTAGGCATGGAGGTGTGGCAGAGTGCAGATGGGATCTTCCTTGGACAAGGGAAGTATGCAGTAGAGATCCTGAAGAGGTTCAGGATGATGGACTGCAAGGCCATGGCCACACCTATGGCATCAAACCTGAAGCTTCTGTGTGATGCTTCATCTGAGCTGGTTGATGTCACTATGTATCGTCAGATGATTGGGTCCTTGGTGTACCTGACGAACACGATACCATATATTTGCTTTGTGGTGAACACATTGAGCAAGTTCCTGACAGATCCAAGGAGTGTTCACTTGGTTGCTGTAAAGCATATTATGAGGTACCTGAAGGGTACAGTTGACTATGGGCTCAAGTATGATGCGAATCAAAAGTTTAACCTGCAGGGTTATGTTGATTCAGATTGGGCAAGCAGTGCTGCAGATAGGAAGAGTACTTCTGGGTGCTGCTTCAATATGGGATTAGGTGTGATCTGTTGGTTTAGCAGGAAGCAGTCCTGTGTGGCACTGAGTACAGCCGAAGCAAAGTATGTTGCAGCTTGTTCGGCCAGTTGTGAGGTAGTATGGCTTAGGAAGCTACTGTCTGATTTGTTTGATCTCCAGCTGAGTGCTACTTGTATATATTGCGACAACTAGAGTTGTGTGAAGTTGTCGGAGAACCCAGTGTTCCATGACAAGTTGAAGCACATTGAGATCAAATATCACTATATCAGGGATATGGTGTAGAGAGGAGTAGTGAAGCTCCTGTATGTTGCGATGGACGAGCAGATAGCCGATGTGTTGATCAAGCTACTGGCCAGGGTGAAGTTTGAGTACTTCAGAGAGAGGCTTGGTGTTCTTCAGATTGACGACACTTTGAGGAAGAAGTGATAGACACATTTTCTGGAGCCATTCCAATCATGGTGAGGGGAGGATCCTTCCCATGGTTGTGGATGTAAGCATTGGATGATGAGCATCGGGACAATGCTCCAGTTACTGCTTTGTATATGCATCATGTTGGATGCTTGATATGATCAGGTGGATCATGTATTTGTATATGTATTAGGTGGATACACTATATGATCAGGTGGATCATGTATGTGATATGCATCAGGTAGATGCATGATATGTATCAGCTGGATACATTGTATGATCAGGTGGATCATGTATGTGATATGTATCAGGTAGATACTTGGTATGCATCAGGTGGATGCATTGTATGATCAGGATGATCATAGATGACGAGCTTCAGGATGTTGCTCCAGATGAAATGCATCAGGACGATGTAGTGACGATGATCAGGATGATCACATATGATAAGTATCAAGATGATACTCTGGATGATGTACTTCATGATGATGTATTGTGTGATGATGATCAGTATGATCATGAGCATCAGGATGATGCTTCGTGCGATGATGATCAGTTGGATCATGAGTATCAAGTTGATACTTGGAGGTCAGAGATGATATGTGGCAGGTTGTGCAAGTAGCATGTAATCAGTCCTCAGAGATCCGATAGGTTGAGCTATGTGCTCGTAATCAGTCATGGGATGAGGTATTGCTATGGAGACATGTAATCAATCCTGGAGATCCGAGAGGTTGAGTTGTGTTCTTGTAATAAGTCCTGAGATGCTCTTTAGAGATCTTCCCGATCGTGCTGTGGCACATAAATGTTCTGGGATGCTCTTTAAAGGTATTGTCTATTCACATGTAATTAGTCTTAGAGATCAGAGAGGTTGAGCTGCGTGCTCGTAATAAGTCCTGGGATGCTCTTTAGAGATCTTGCCGGTCGTGCTGCGACACATAAATGTTCCTGGGATTCTCTTTAAAGGTATTGTGAAGGGGATGCATGTAATCAGTCCTGGGAGATCTTGCTGGTCGTGCTTAGGCACATAAATGTTCCTAGGATGCTCTTGTCAGGTATTGCATCAACACATAAATCAATCCTGAGAGACCACCTATATTAGACCGTTCACATAGATGATGAAGACCTACAGGTGGTGGGCCTACATCCAGTATGAAAAAGGACTGTTTCTGTAGAACTTCCTATGACAAGTAGATCGGAGATTGATTGAGATAGCAGCAACAGTGACGGTGACGATGATTCAATGTCGATGAGCCAGTGACGATGATCCAGAGAAGAAGACTTGTGCTAGAAGACCTGTGTCGAGAAATACCTTCCTAGTTAAGAGGGAGTGTTGATGTATTTGTAACTTCGGAATGTATTTCATATATGTATATTGTATTCCTATAGAGATGTTATTATTCCTCTATATGGAAGTGTCGTCATTTATATTGTAAGTGTCGTAACTTATACTTGATGGGTTAATAGACCACCTTGTTGGGGTCGGCCCTGTATAAGTCATGTGGGTTAAAGGGTTATTAGACCACCCTATTAGGGGTCAGCCCTGTCAGCATTATGTTATGTGGTTAAGTTGAGGCCGACCTAGTAAAGGTTATTAGGCAAGTCAAGTCAAGTATAAATAGAGTGCAGGAGGCACTCTATTTGATCATTCTATTATTCACTCTCACTCTCATTGGAGAGTAGCGCACTTGTGGAGGAGGAGAAGCTGTTGCTAGGAGAAGACTATCTCTTGTACTTGGGTTGTATCATTTCTCTATCTATCTCTGAGGAAGTTGCGGGGCTTTTCACCTTCTTGGTTTTCCCCAGTGAAACTCTGTGTCTCTTGTGTGCTTGCATTATTGTGTCCGTTATTGATATGCTGTAGATATGCTATACATGTTATTCTCTCGGTTAAGATCCTAGATCGGATTGTAAATTCTGAAAAACTAACATCCGCATCCACAATGCAGATTGTGGATTGCGGAAGGTCATTTGGAGGAGAAGTTGGATTTCCACATTTCCGCATCCGCAATGCGGATTGCGGATTGCAGAAGTTCGTTTGGTGGAGAAGTTGGATTTCCGCATTCCCGCACCCGCAATGCAGATTGCGGATTGCGGAAGGTCATTTGGCGGAGAAGTTGGATTCCTGCATTTCCGCATCTGCAATGTGGATTGCATATTGCAGAAGGTCGTTTGGCACGGTAGATTGCGGTTCCACAATTCTGAATCCCGCAATGCAGATTGCGGAATGCGGCCATTGTGGTTGTGTGTAGTTTTGGAAGTAAAGAAGAAGAAGAAAAAAGTAATGAAGGATCTTCGGTGGCCTCTAAAGGCCACAAGGGAGGTCTGGGGACGTTACAAAGTGGTATCAGAGCTTCAGTTACAACACGGGGGCTGTTAGGGCCGAACCGTGGAAGAAATTGCACGCAAGGAAATGGCCATGGCATTGTTTTAATCTAACAGAACTCTTAATTATTAATTGTTTAATACAATTTCTAGATTGTATGGATGTTTCAAGCCCTATGCTGTCTAATAAACATTTATATCCTACACAATGATTGCAGGAAGTATAGTTGAATCGTACAACAAGGCCATGTACCAAAAATCAAGAATGGTGACCATTAATGATGCACAAGTTCCCTATGAGCCTGAAGAAGACGTGCTAGGGGAAAACGTGCAAGAAGAGCAAGATGAAACAACGTCTAATGGAAGAAGGGAGCGGGTGACTCCCAGGAACTTGGTTGAGACCATGGTAAGTTTCAATGAGAGGCTGATAAAGGCTCAGGAAGAGCAGCACCATCTCAATGCAGCCATTCTGTAGAGCCTCACTAACAAGCATCAGAAGGTAAATATGGGGTCCAATCCAAGTAATGTGAGCCGAGAAGAAAGGAATGCAATTAGTCACTCTAGAGGCCATTCTAGGTAGAGGACTCCAAGCCATATAAGAGGTTCTGTGAGCAGAAGGAACATAACATCCTCTTCGGGATCTCCTTCCAGCATGTCATAACACTCGAGAGACGCTCAAAGAATTACAAGGCACACTTACAACAGGACTGAGAGAAGAAGGAAGTCTAGAGGGATCCCACAAGGATAATTTAGGAAAGCAATAACTCCTACCTTTGATGGAGAAAGCAAGACAGGCCAAGAGGCAGAGGCATGGCTACTTGGAATGAAAAAGTACTTCAAAATGCATGATTATTCAGAAAGTGAGAAGGCTAGGGTTTCCATTTACAATCTGAATGGCAGAGCGTCCATTTGGTGGGAACATCTCATGAAAGTGAAGAGAACTAGTGAAAGAAGGATCAACTAGGAAAGGTTTAAAATATACTTCAAGGAAAATTTCCTATCAGCTAGGTATTATGACAACAAGAGAAACGAGTTCAATGAGATCAGGTTGGGGGAAAATTCCATGGATGAACATGTTCATAAATTCTTGGAATTGTTAAGGTATGTAGACTACATCAACAATGAAAGGGTGAAGATTCAGTGTTCCCTTGGAAGCCTACCATAGGACTACAGGGATAGAATTGAGTTTGTCCATCCACCAAGTTTGGATGAAGCCATTAGAATGGTCGTGCTCTGTTATGAGTAGAATAAAGGAAGGATAGACACTCAACCAACATGGAAAGGAAATCCCAAAGGAAGATTTGAACCAAGGATAAGTGGCTTCAAGCCACCCTTCAAGAATTAGTCCAGAAACTTTCCACGGGGACAACCAGTAGGAAGTAGGTTCAAACTAGTTGTAACAACCGAGAAAACATCAAAAGGACCACTTCAGTGTTGGGGATGTGGAGACAACCACATGCTTAGAGATTTCCCAAATCAAAGAGGGAATCCCCGAACCTTGCACAACCTGGGAGAAGAAACCAGGGTAGAAGATATGGCCAAAGCCACACCTCGAATCTATGCAGCACTAGATGATCACAAGGAGGACCACTAATCAATAGTGGTAGAAGTTGAAGGTAAGATTGCTAAGCAATCTATTTCTGTTTTAATTGATCCAGGATCCACTCATAGCTATGTGTCTCCTAAGGTGGTTGACAGTTGTTCACTTGGTAAATTGAAACATAGTAAGTCTTGGTTAGTTCAACTAGCCACTGGGACTAAGAGAAAGGTGAGTGAAGTAGTGGTGGAATGTTCCATAGAGCTGAATGGACTTCCTGCCAAGGTAAACTTGAATGTACTACCCTTGGGATCTTATGATGCCTTGATAAGCATGGAATGGTTGGAGAGGCATATAGCCAAGCTTGACTACTATAAGAAGTTGCTTGAGTGTATTGATGATGAAGGAAGACCAAGGTTGGTTAAAGGAATTCCAAAACAAGTTTCAGTAAGGCAGGTTTCATCCTTACAGCTAAGAAAGTTCTATAAAAAGGGTTGTCAATTATATGTTGTGCATATATAATATTCAGCGGAAGATAAAGGGACAAAGTTAGAAGACTTTCAACTGTTGCAGGAGTTCTAGGATGTATTCCCAGATGAAGTGTTGGGACTACCACCCAAGAGAGATGCGGTAGAAAACTAGGACGCGAGATCCATATTGAATAAGATATATATTATTGAATTGATAAGATGCTTAACGCTTTACAAGAGCTCGCCTTTTATAAGGTTGGAGCATTTCTTTAAGAAGGGTTACGTCCCTTCAATTAAACTACTTAATAATTTAATGATTAATTTGATACAATATTTAATATTCATAGCATTGCCACTCCCTTTTAAAGAGCTTTGTCCTCAAAGCAATGGTAATGAGGGATGTAACTGTCGAAATTGTTCTGATTCCCATGTTGCATCTTCTTCAGGAAGTTTTTTCCACTTTATGAGGTATTCTTTAATGACTCGCGTTCTTAATCTCTTCTCTCTAGTAGCAATGATATATTCTGGCTCGAATATGATTCTTCCTTCTTCATCTAACAAGGGAAGTATTGTTTGTGCCTTCTGGTGTTGACCTATCATCTTTTTCAAACATGAAACATGAAAGACATTGTGGATGCGACTTGTAGTTGGCAATTCCAATGCATATGCCACCTGACTAATCTTCTTATTGATTTGATATGGGCCATAAAAACGTGGAGCCAACTTATTTTTTCCACCTTGTTTAAGTGATAATTGTTTATAGGGTTGTAGTCTTACATATACCCAATCTCCAATTTCAAATTCTCGTTCTGTTCGATGTCGATCTTCTTGTTGTCTCATTCTATTCCTGGCAGTATTCAAATTCTCTTTAAGTACTTGGACAACCTTTTGGTTTTCTTCTAAATGGTCATTTACTGAAGCGACCCTTGCTTGGTTGGTGATGAAATCCTTCCATTTTGGGGGTTCATATCCATATAGGGCTTGAAATGGTGTCATTCTTGCAGATGTATGATAAGTAGAATTATACCACCATTCCGCAAGATGTAGCCATTGGAACCATTTATTTTGCTTATCAGTTACAAAACAACGAAGGTAGGTTCTAAGCATTTATTGACAACTTCTGTCTGTCCATCTGTTTGGGGATGATAAGCTGAGCTCATGTTAAGAGACATTCCAATTTGCTTGCAAAACTCTTTCCAAAAGTTCCCTTTAAACTTGGCATCCCTATCACTTACTATAATCTTCGGAAAACCATGTAATTTGTAGACATTTTTACAAAAAACTTCGGCTGTTTCTTTTGCCGAATCAGTTTTCTTCACTCCAACAAAATGTGCATATTTGGTTAGCCTGTCTACCACAACTAGTATTTTGTCTTTTCCATCTGATATGGGTAGACCTTCAATGAAATCCATTGAAATTTCCTCCCATTTCTTATTCGGAATATGTAACGGATGGAGTAACCCTGGACTTGAGATATTCTCAGTTTTATTCCGCTGACAAATGTCACACTTTGCAACATACTTGTGAATGTCAGCATACATACCCTTCCAAAAGAATGATTGCCTTGCATTATAGTAGGTTTTAAAAATTCCTACATGACCAGCGGCTGGGCAATCATGTGATTCTTTAAGCACCTTGGTCTTAAAACTGGAATTGGAACTTAAGTAAATACGTCCTTTGTACCATAACAGTTCATTCTTCCATTCAAACTTCGGATACTGATTTATGTTGTTAATTATGGAGCAAAGCTCTGAATTCTTGGCATATTCCTTACAAATTTCATCCAAAAATTCTGGGATCACCATGGATACGGCGTAGACTTGTATCTCTTCATCCTTCCTTGATAAAGCATCAGCTACTACATTGTCCTTCCCTCTTTTATGTAGGATCTCCATATCGAAGGTAGAGATTTTCTCTATCCACTTTTGTTGCTCGGTTGTTAATGTCTTCTGCTGTAACAAGTGTTGTAGACTATTATGATCTGTTCGGATTAGGAATTTACTTCCCAAAAGGTATTGTCGCCATTTAGTTAATGCATGCATGATGGCAAGCATTTCCTTGTTATATGTAGACTGTAGGTATTCTCTTTTGTTCAACTTCCTACTTTCAAAAGCGATTGGATGACCTTCTTGCATTAGCACAGCTCCTATCCCAAACCCTGAAGCATCACATTCGATTACGAATGGTTTTGCAAAATCAGGTGTTGCCAAAACGGGAGTTGAAGACATAATTTGTTTCAACGTTTCAAATCATCTTCTTGCTTCATCATCCCATTGAAAAGAATTTCTTTTTAGGAGATTTGTTAGTGGGGCAGTGACATGTGCATAGTTCCTGATGAACCTTCGATAGTAACCTGTTAATCCCAAAAATCCTCGCAATTTTGAAACATTCTTTGGTTCGGGCCACTCCTTCATTGCCTGGATCTTCTTTGGGTCCACCTTAACTCCTTCCTTTGAGATTATATGACCGAGATACTCCACTTCTTGCTTCCCAAAGGTGCATTTTGACTTTTTTGCATAGAACTGATTTTCCTTCAGAAGAGATAGAACCTCTTCTAGATGCGTCAAATGTTCTTTCCATGTCTTGCTATATATAAGGATGTCATCGAAGAATACTAACACAAATTTCCTTAGGTATGGCTGAAATAGTTCATTTATAGTTGCCTGGAATGTGGCAGGGGCATTAGTTAACCCAAAAGGCATTACTTTGAATTCATAATGTCCTTCATGAGTTTGGAAAGCAGTCTTTGCGATATCCTCTAATCTGACCCTGATTTGATAGTACCCTGACCTTAAATCGAGTTTCAAAAAATATTTTGCATCATGAAGTTCATCTAGCATGTCATCGATGAAGGGAATTGGAAACTTGTTCTTAATTGTTATTTTGTTTAATCCTCTATAATCTATACACAATCTAAACGATCCATCCTTCTTTCGTACTAGTACGACTGGCGCTGCATAAGGGCTTCTACTCTTGGTGATGACACCACAATTCAGTAGATCTTGAACCAACCTTTCTATTTCTGTTTTGTGGTGGTGGGGATACCTATATGGTTTAACCTTAACAGGATTTGACCCCGGTTTAATCTCGATTATGTGTTCTATACTCCTTTCTGGTGGTAGCTGCATGGGTAAGTCTTGAAATATGTGTTCATGTTTATGGAGTAATTTTTGGATTTCCTTATTGAACTTATTTGGTTCCTCCTCCTTTCCTTCCAGTTGATGACATTGTATTACGTATGCTGATGCCCCTTTTCGAATGAGTTTTTCCATATGCTGAGATGAAACTACCTGTGTGTTTGGTGGATGAAACCCATATAGCTTAAAATTTTTCCCTTGCCACTTAAATTCGATGAAATGTTTTTGATGATTGGCAGAATATGTTCCCAATGTTTGTAACCATTGGACTCCCAAAACGATATCTACTCCTCCCAACGGTAAGGTGTAGAGTTCTGATTCCAGTTCGAAGTCTTGTATTTGAAGTCTCACCTTGTGGCACTTTCCAACCTTTTCGATCTTCTTGCCATCTGCAACCATCACCTTCATGTCTGGAACTGGATGTACGAACAACTTGAGTTTTCATGCCACTCTTATATCAAGAAAGTTGTGAGTGCTTCCAGTGTCTACTAGCACTGTAACATTCTCATTTTTTATATGCCCTTTTAACTTGAGAGTCTGTGGTTGACTAATGCCTGTCATGGCTGCTAGGGAGATTTTGGGGTTCTCGTCATTCCCGGCTGCCATATTTGCAGTTTCCTCCTCTTCATCTTCTGGCTCTTCTTCTTCTTCTTCTTCTTCTGATTCACTATTCTCCTCTGCTTCACAAGTATATAATTTCTTTGAGTTGTCCTCGGGGCGACACCTATGTTTAGGGTTCCATTTGTCTCCACATCGTCGACATTTTCCTTCCCTCATACGTTGATTCTCGAGGCTCTTCCTATCGTCCCTTCTAGGTGGAGGGATGTATTTGTTTGTATCATCCTCTGGAGTCGACTGGATGTTTCTTTGTGAGTATGACTTCCCTTTATTTGATTGAAAACTATCAAATTTGGCCTCGGCTGCTTTTGCTTTTCGTCTTGCTGCCTCGACATCTGTTATGTCATGCATTTTTAACTCTTTTTGTATGTATGGTTTTAGTCCTCCTAAGTAGGTTTCCAACCGGTGTTTGTCGGATAGCCCAAATACTCTGGTAGCGAGGGATTCCCATTGATGCGTGAATTCTTCGACGCTTCCCTTTTGTTGTAATCTGGTAAGTTTTGAGAAGAATTCATCTTCTGTGATTCCTTGAAACCTTTTTAAGAAATCATTTTTGAATAAGTTCCAAGTGTATGCGAAGTTGTCTCCCTTCCACCACATATACCAGTTGTAGGCATATCCTCTAAGGTGCATTGAAGCATACTTGACCTTTTCCTCATCCATTGTAATGTTATATATGTCGAAATACTCTTCTACTTTATTCAACCAAGCGACGCATTGGTCTTCTCCTCCATTATATTTCGTCATTTCTATTTTTGCTCTCGGCGGGTACATTACGAATGGTTGGTATTGAGTACCTTTCATCCTGTTGCATTCTGGTGACTCAGAATTGGGAGATGGGGTAACCGACATATCCGAGCCATGTTGTTTATGATTTTTTTCCTCATCCTTCATTTTTTGTAATATCTCCTCGATACCTTTCTGGCTCTCAGTCACTTTTTGATCTAACATTTTTTGATCCTTACTTATAATGTCGAACTTGTCGTCTATTTTCTGCTCCATTACCAGAATGACTTCCTCCTTAATTTCTTTCTTAAGTGCTTCCTGGTTCTTGGTGATCATTTCCTTGAAGGTTCGAAAATCCTTCTCTATTTTCTCCATTTGGGCTTTTAACTCTGTCGTCATGCTTCTTAGGTGTGGTGGTGAATAATTGGACGCAATTTTGGCTTAGGAGGAGTGGAAAATGAAAATGACTTGGAAAAGTGGGATTACTATAATTTTTGGTGTGGTTAAAAAAAAATATATATAATAAATATTATATTAATATATATATATATATTTTGATTTAAGGATTTTTTTTTATAAAAATTAATATTAATTATATAATATTAATTTTTTTTGAAATTAGGGTTAGGTTTGAGGGAGTTTACGTGGAGGCCGAGCCGGGGATGGACGAGAGGTGGACGGGGGAGCCCAAGCGGATGCTGAAGAGATGGAGTGCAGCGTTGAGGAGAGTGTGGAGGTAGCGCGGAGGGTAAGGCGCACAGAGCAGAGGGTGGATGGGAACGATGCGTAGTGGGTGAGGAGGCTGGTGTAGAGAGGGAGGTGGGCACGAATTGGGGACGCACAAAGGTGGAGAGGGGAATGGTGGGAAGGTGGATGGGGAGCGGGGGATGAGGAGCGCGGGAGAGAGAAGCGTTGCGTGGAGGCGGTGTGGGGCGGGAGGCAGTGGAGGGCGACGTGGAAGGGAGCGTGGAGTGGGGTGGAGTGCTGGAGATGCTGGGAAGATGGGCGTGGTCATGAAGATATCGCAGGTGGATAGCTGGGAGACGGTGGTAGATGTGGTGATTGGGCGGATGAGTGAGGGACGAGGGACGTGTGCGAGTTGGAAAGTATGAGGGCTGGCGAGGTTAGAGAAGAGGGTTGTGTGCAGCGATTTGGGAGGAGGGCGAGATGGATTGGTGAAGAGCCGAGGGGGAGATGGGTGCGACACAGAGAAAGGAAAGCGGTGACAGAAAATGGGTGTGGCGTGAAGCAGTGTGGATGGGCTGAATGGAGAGAAAGGCGAATGGATGCAGTGGGTGGAATCCTGAGATGAGAGTGGAGGACGATCCCAGCTGGAGCGTGTTGATGCCGAACGCGGCTCTGATACCAAATGCGGTAGAAAACTAGGACGCGAGATCCATATTGAATAAGATATATATTATTGAATTGATAAGATGCTTAACGCTTTACAAGAGCTCGCCTTTTATAAGGTTGGAGCATTTCTTTAAGAAGGGTTACGTCCCTTCAATTAAACTACTTAATAATTTAATGATTAATTTGATACAATATTTAATATTTATAGCAAGAGACATTGATTTCTCCATTAACCTTGTTCCAGGAGTAGCACCAAGCTCCAAAGCCCCTTATAGAATGAGCGCACCTGAGCTGATAGAATTAAAAATTCAACTGCAAGAATTAATGGGCAAAGAGTATATTAGACCAAGTGTATCTCCTTGGGGTGGACCTGTGTTGTTTGTTAAGAAGAAGGATGGAACCTTGAGACTATGTATAGACTACAGGCAGTTAAACAAGGTAGCAATCAAGAACAAGTATCCATTGCCAAGAATTGATGACTTGTTTAATCAAATGAAGGAAGCTAAAGTATTTTCCAAGATTGACTTGAGGTCTGGCTACCATCAAGTGAGGATAAAAGAGGAAGACATTCACAAAACAACTTTTTGAACCAGACATGGTCACTGTGAGTTCATTGTGGTGCCATTTGGTCTCACCAATGCACCTGCTACTTTCATGTGTCTTATGAACAATGTCTTCAACAAATACTTGGATAAGTTTGTAATTGTATTCTTGGATGACATTCTTGTCTATTCAAGGAATGAAGAAGAGCACAATGAGCATTTGAGAATGGTGTTGCAACTCTTTAGAGAACACCAGTTGTATGCAAAGTTTAACAAGTGTGACTTCTATCAGCAAAAGGTATAGTATTTGGGTCACATTATTTTAGCAGAAGGTATTGCAGTAGATCCAAAGAAGATTAAGGCCATAATGGATTGGCCTACTACAAGAAATGTTGCAGATGTAAGATCTTTTATGGGCCTTGTAGGTTACTACAAAAGGTTCATTGAAAGTTTCTCCAAGATAGCTCACCCAATTACATCATTACAAAGGAAGGAAGTCAAATTTATATGGTCTGAGAAGTGTGAAAGGAGTTTCCAGAAGTTAAAAGAATTACTTACCAGTGCTCATGTTTTAAAGATTGCAGATCGGAGTAAAGATTTTTTGGTGTGCATAGATGCTTGCATTGAAGGACTAGGCGGAGTACTCATGCAAGAAGGATTTGTAATTGGCTATGAGTCAAGGAAGCTAAAAGATCATGAAAGGAGCTATGCCACGCATGACTTAGAGCTAGCAACCATAGTGCATGCTCTCAAGAAATGGAGGCATTACCTCTTGGGAAGAAGATTTGAACTCAGGACGGATCACATGAGTTTAAAATATTTATTTGACCAGCCAAATCTAAATGCCAGGCAAACTAGATGGATGGAGTTTCTCTTTGAATTTGACTTGGAGATTAAGCATGTCAAAGGAAATGAGAATAAGGTTGCTGATGCGCTCAATAGGAAATTTCATGTTGCAGTAATAAGTGTTTGTAAATCAGATTTGAAGGCAAGGATCATCGAAGTTCAAGCTAATGATGAAGCTTACCTACAAATCAAAGAGAAGTTGTAGCAGGGAAATGTGGCTGACAAATGTGCAGGATATCAAATTGGTGAAGATGATGCCCTTATGTAGCAAAATGCCAGACTGTACATTCCAAACTGTGCAGAATTGAAGGAGCTTGTGTTGATCGAGATACACCAAAAGCCATATTCTGGTCACCCAGGGTATCAAAAAAATATAACTGCAGCAAGGAAGCAATACTTTTGGAATGGGATGAAGAAGGACATAACAAAGTATATTGCTAGATGTCAACAGTGTCATCAAGTCAAGGCAGAACATCAACATCCAGCAGGATTGTTGCAGCCATTTCCCATTCCCGAATGGAAGTGGGAAGTAATTTCTATGGACTTTACAACAGGTTTTCCCATGACTATGAAGAGACATGATTCCATTATGGTTGTAGTGGACAAGCTATCGAAAGTATCTCACTTTATCCCAGTTAAATCTACTCACAAGACCAATGACATTGCAAATATCTTCATGAGAGAGATATTCATGTTGCATGGATTGCCCAAGGCAATAATTTCAGACCGGGACACAAAATTCACTTCCAATTTTTGGAAAGGGTTATTTCAAGAGTTGGAGACTAAGTTGAATTTCAATACAGCCTATCATCCCCAAACAGATGGTCAAACCGAGAGAGTAAACCAGATTCTTAAAGACATGTTAAGGATGTATGTGATGGATAAACCATCCAAGTGGGAGGACTACCTACACCTGGTAGAATTTTTCTACAACAATGGGTACCAGGCACCATCTAAGATGAGCCCTTTTGAAGTCTTATATTGCAGAGGATGCAGGACTCCAGTGAATTGGGACAACCCAGTGAACAGGGAAGTGCTTGGACCAGAAATGATTGAAGAGATGGAACAAGAAGTTGTTAATATCAGGCATAATTTGAAGATAGCTCAGGACATATAGAAGAGTTAGGCAGATTTGAAGCGAGTACACAAAGAATTCCAGATTGGGGATCATGTTTACTTGAGAGTGAGACTAAGTAAGAGCTCCATGAAGTTGGGAAGTTGTGCCAAGTTGGAACCCAGATATTGTGGACCATTTCAAGTCCTTGATAAAATAGGACCAGTTGCATATAATATTGCATTACCTGCTAACATGAAAGCTCATAATGTTTTCCATGTCTCTTTGCTTAAAAAATATGTACATGACTGTAATCACATCATTGATTGGCATGTGATACAAGTGGAACCAGAGGGAGAATTCCAAGTGGATCCTATATGCATCCTCGACAGGAAGGTTACATTAATCCAGAGGCGAGCCATCAGACAGGTAAAGGTGCAATGGAAGCACCTTAGTCTAGAAGAGGCAACCTGGGAGCTGGAGGATGCCATGAAGAAGGCATTCACGTTTTTGTTCAGTTTTGAGAACACTGAGGATGATGTTGTTCTAAGGGGGAGGGAGTTGTAATACCCCTGCCCTGCCTTAGTATTTGTTGGCCTCAATGTAAATATTGTGTTTGTTCAATGTGTGTTGACACTAGTGTGGAGCTCAAGGCGAAGGCCCCACTAGTGGATGCTTAAGGTTTGCTTTCATAGGAAAGTATTTGACAGTGGAGCTATGCATGTGCTATTAATCCATGAAATTTTGTAATTGATGTAAATGTTTAATATTGAAATGAAATACCCAAAAATGGCTAAGTGATGCATCTAATGAGAAGGGGGCGAAGGTATCCACTACGGAGAGGTGAGGGGGTTGTGGGATGGTGACCCATGCTGCCACTTGGGAAGGGGGTAACCGATTTGATTCCCTGTATGGGTACGGATTCGGTTACAGAATGTGGGAAGGAAAGCAGGTGGAGGATATTCGCAGAAGGTAAAAATGATGCTGAGATCAGAGAAGGGGGTCGGTTCATTCATTGTTGGGGTTGTGGGTTTTTGGGTGGGACCATAGTTCCATTATGTCAAGGGGGAGTGCTGCTGTGTGTAGAGAAAGCCAGAGGAAACTTGTTCTTGCTATGCGCTAGTGATCCAGACTCTTTTGGGATCTAGAAACGTAGAGCCAGCCATGAGATAGAGGAAGAAGACGAGATTTCCTATGTGAGTCGTAGTAGTAGAGATGAATGCCATAGGCATCCCACCTGTATGCGTTATCTGGGGGTAGAACATTGAAGACAAGCCCGAAGGTGGATGACAGGGCGTGAATAGCTTGAGGAAGCTATGTGAAGCCTGAAATCCATGAGCAGAGAGTCGAGTTGCAGGGCAGAGCTCAGTCCGCAACCCTGTGATGAACTAGTTTGTTTAGCATATGTAAAAGATAGGGTTTAGGGTTGGAAAGCTTGATAAACCTAGTGAAGGCTGTAATCTCATAGAACTAGCAGTTGGACCTTCTTGTGCCCACCCTGAATAGCACTAGAAGGGAATGGGCCTTGAGGGACTGTGTAGCAGAGAAGAGGACCTTCCTTGTGTTGGGCGAGGTGGATAATGTGGGTGCCATATCTGCTAAATGATTGAGATGTATGTAGCTCTGTGGTTGATCTCACTGGCTTAGAAATATCCTCCCTATTGCCCCGTATGCTTGATAAACCCAACTGCAGGTTGGCTTAGCATGTGTATGCTTGATAAACCCAACTACAGGTTGGCTTAGCATTTGTATGCTTGATAAACCCAACTATAGGTTGCCTTAGCATTGAAGTGGATCTTGACTGTTAGAGAGCCTACCTAGCCCTCCTTAGTGGATACATAGCCCAGCTCGGGGGTGGTCTCTCAGCTGAAAGAGTATAGGCTGGATAAAGACCTAAGGTTGCGTGGAACGTTGCTCTCACTTAGCCAGTTGCTGGGGCAACTTCAAGATACAAAGATAAGTGTTATGTGGAGTGAATGATGTTATTTGATGTGTTATTATTATTATGTTGCTTTGCTTAAGCTGTTGAATGAATGTTATATGAATGTGAACAGTAGGTAGATCATGTGTAAGCCTGAGTGGAAGATTGAGTGCATGTTGAATGCTTCATTCAGTTGCATGAGTTTAATGCATTGCTAATTTTACATGTGTTAGATGTATGGTTAGCCTTAACTTCATTTATTATATTTATTTTGTTATGAGATGCTTACTCTTGTGAATGGACTGCTTAACCTCACTTAATCATGGGGAATGGTTACATGGCCTGTGGTATTCTTAACCCTCTCTGTGAGTATGAGGAAAGCTGGGGTTATGGAAAGAGACAGGTAGAGACCTGTTAAAGGATGGAAGGCACCTTAGAGGTTTATAGACAAAACTTTAGAGGATAAAATGAGGGAGTTAGACACCCCATTTGGGTAGGGGAATGTACCACTGGATAGAGCTCTCCAAGAGATTTCCAATGGTACCAACCTTGCCTCATTTGGACCCAAGATGAGGAAGTTATGACCATTGGAAGTTGCCTTGGAAACTTGCCGGAGTAAGGGCCTTGAGCATGACACTTTCTGCGTCCGCAATGTGGATTGGGGATTGTGGAAGATTGTTTGGTGGAGAAGTTAGATTTCTGCATTTCCGCATCCACAATGCGGATTGCGGAATTTCGTTTGGCGGATAAGTTGGATTTCTACATTCCCGCACCCGCAATGTAGATTGCAGATTGCGGATTGCGGATTGCGGAAGGTCGTTTGGCGGAGAAGTTGGATTCTTGCATTTTCGCATCCGCAATGCGGATTGCGGAAGGCCGTTTGGAATGGTAGATTGCAGTTCCGCATTTCTGAATCCTGCAATGTGGATTGAGGATTGTGGAACGCGGATTGCAGAATGCGGCCATTGCGGCTGTGTGTAGTTTTGGAAGTAAAGAAGAAAAAAAAAAGTAATGAAGGATCTTCGATGGTCTCTGAAGGCCACAAGAGAGGTCTGGGGACATTACATGTCTCAAATTTGTTAGTAATTGAAACATTACAAGCATACATCTTCCCACTTCTCATTTATAATGGAAACAATTTGCTTTTTGTCATATAAACTTTTGTAACAATTTTTCTAGTTGGATCAAAGATTGTGCAAGAAGTATAGTGGAAAATAACATCACAACCATGTGCCATTAGCTGTTCCGCACTCAACAAATTATGCTTGAGATTGTCTACATAATAAACATCATAAATATTTGCCACACAATTGTGCTTGGTTAATATTGGCACAACACCCTTTCCTGAAGCTTTAACTTGACAATCATCTCCCAAAATGATTGTAGAAGTGATGGATGTATCAATATTAGAAAACAAATTTATGTGACGGTTCATATGATTGCTACACCCACTATCTAGTAACCAAACATTTTTGTTATGAATTTGCTCAATGACTTGACAAGAAATAAACAAAGCATCGGATGTTTCACCTTCGGTATTAGAGACATTAGCTCTATCTCTATTTAAAATAGACTGTAACTTTCTACATTCACCTTGAAAATGACCATACTTCTTGCAATAGTAACATTGAATTTCTTATTTTTCTATCCATTTTCGGCCACATTCTTGTTGATGCAGCTCTGGTGGTTCTGGTTTGTCCTTTGTCTGATAACGTCTTCCGCCTCTTCCTTTTCTTCCTTGAAATCCTTTGCTTCTGTCTCTATCCATGAAAAAGTTAGACCGAAATGCATGTTCTAAAGTACCAACATCCAAATTAATCCTTTCTTCATGAGACAATAAAGAACCAATTAATTCTTCTATAAAAAATTTAGTCAAATCTTTAGATTCCAAAAGAGCAGTCACTACCATTTCAAACTTCTTAGGTAAACTCCTAAGAACTTTCTCAACGACCCTTTGATCTTCTAGCTTCTCATTGTTAATCCTAAGATGATTTACAACACCCATAAATTTGGTCATGTACTGATCAACAATTTATTTTTCACTCATCTTGAGGGTTTCAAATTGAGTTCTAAGAGTTTGTAGCCTCTCAATTTTCACTTTTCAGTACCCTAATATGCCAACTTAATAGTATCCCATATTTATTTAGCATTCTTTGCATCGTTAATCTTTGGGAATAAAGAATCATCTACTGTATTTAAAATAAATTTTTTGGGTTTTCCCTCTTTTTGCTTATGTTCCTCTAATTTGTTTATTTGGGCAGCAGTCATAGCTGCGAGAGTGGTTGCAGCAGGTTAAGTAAACCTTGTTCCTTCACAATACGAGCATCCCTCACCTTCCAAAATTTATTGCATTCTCACACTCCAAAATTCATAATTGGGTCCAAATAATATAGGTGTCTAGATGGAAAAAATATTAGATGACAACATTTTAAGAAAATAATACTAACTAATGTCTCGCTCTGGATGAGATTATGGTTTTTGGTGATGTTGGATTAGATTATGGTTTCTTCCTCTGGTTAACTACAATGGCGTGCAGTGCATACATCACCATACAACAAACTTCTCTCTGCGTACAACACCGGATTCAATAGACACTAGCTTCAATATAATTATATCTACGTGCAACACCGACTTCAACATACTTGTCTCTAATCATGAAGAGGCTCTGTGGGGTTTAATCCCTCTCTGGATTAACCCACCGCTCTGATACCATGAAAAAGGTATGAACATAGACAAAACAAAGAAAGAATTAGTGCATAACATTGAATGTAACAAACTGTTTGTATCACACAACAATATATAAAGGATTATAGATTGACGGTTCAAACCAAAAGCGGTTAGAACTAACAAACGAATAGCAACTAATAAAATATGTAACCAAAGAGATTATTGTTTCTAAAAAATTACCGTAATCATAAAAAAATCCATACATCATTCATCCAAACTCCAGGATTCTTTGCTTCGTGGCGCTAGTTGTGGCGTGTTCTATTCATTTGCTTATTAACCTAGGGTTTATGCCTTTTTAATTGCCCTCAACTTCATGGAGGGAATATGGTGGATATCATAAGAATAACCATCATAAAAGATGCATTGATTCCTACAACAATGTTTAGGATAAAAAATAGATATGTGTTGTTGAAGTATACTTACCAATTGGATAATGATGGCTGATTTTGGCGAGCCTTATGCACCAAACAGACTCGCCTTTAAGGCCAGCCTCCAACTAGATAATGATGGTTGATTCTGGGGAGACTTATGCACCATACAACGTTGTCTTTAAGGTGAGCCTATACTATATTATATACTAACGCTCCCCATCCTATTCATATGGCCATCCATACCATATATGCTTTCCGACGAACTATTTTCGGTAGGGATCTCTCGGATTTTACCGAATGTCTCTGCATAAATAAGTGCAGAGTACAGTGTATCTACCATATCGTCATCAATTTTCCATGCCATATATATCCATGCCCCCTTTCCATCATATCCATGGCTATAGGCCATTGCCATGCCATATGACCGTGGATCAATGCAATATTTTATATATGAATTTGAATTTCATAATGCCAAACAAATCATGCCATAAGACATATGCGTTAATGTGCAATTGTAAATTTGAATTTGAATTTCATAATTCGAGGAAAATTTAAATTTAAATTCATGAGGCAAACTTAAATTTTAATTCACACATGTATGTGGCATTTATTGAAGCCATTCCAACAAATTATTAATCACTCGCTGGAATGAGATCCGGGGTGTTAATTAGTAGGGATTATGGCCATGGATACAGAGACAAGAAGAAAGTATTGGGGTTTACGATTCTGGTCTTCATATTTGTAGTTGCCACAAACAATGACTCACGCGGCCTTAGATATCTTGCTCTACGAAGAAAATATTTAGTGACCTTTCTATCCTTAACTACTTTTTTAGAACCAACTGCTTCCAAACCACAAAGATTCAATTTCCCCTAAAGTCTCAAGACCATTCCCTACTGAGCACATTTCACTCGAGCATGTTAGTGAGCAGCGAGCCTTCTTTGGCCAACACCAAATCCAAATAACATATCAACGTAGGGAAATGATTTGAAAAGATAAACTAAAGACAAAGTGCCACCACCTATGCTCTATAATATCCGTAAAAGCTTGGATTTGTTCATTGAAATTCTAAGAAACATGTTTGGTATAATGTCTCTTAAGGTTTTACATTTGAGTTGGATGGCTCTCGAGTCATTGCTAGAGAGTGTAGACAGTTTGAAACAACTCGATAAAGCCAACTACATTTCAAACACATATTGTACATTTTCAAATATGTATTCTTTTGTGACCTGCAACCTACATCCTCAACCAAAGTGTGGTAAATCTATGGTGAATCTGTGGTGCAAGTTCTATTAAATGCTACTAAGCCAATTCCATGCATGTTTTTTCCAAACTCATGTGGGATTTGAATGAACCTTGCCCACACAATAGAGATCACATGTTATTATTTTGCAATGCTACACCAAAGAATGGAAAGAAAATGCAAGCCAATCTAGGAAAGGTGAGGGTTGTGCGCAAATCCTCAAGAACTTTATTTTTTGCACGTTATTTGAAAAGTTGAGTTGAAAAGGGACATACAAGTGATTTTGTTTCCATGGCATTGGATAATGGGTTTTGGTTTAAAGATTTATCATTTACTTTTTAGCTCGACCATTGTAAAGGAGTCGTATTGCTCTTTGGAAGTCATAAAAGTCATAATTGTGTGAGGAAGGAGAATAAAACTTAAAAAAAATTGATTGGGAACTAATAAAGGGTTTTGGAGTGTCAATGGAATCATAAGGTCTTGAATAAAAAGTTATACGGTGTAAAAGACGTTTTTTAGCCTTGTAAATGGAGTTATAAGGGCTTTTGTGCCACTTTTGTAATGGGGTTATAATTTTTTTTTGATGCAATGCAATTGGAGTTATAAGGGTTTATGTACCAGCTTTGGAGTTATAAGGTGATATTTATTTTCGTTGTCAGCAATTGGATTTATAAGGTATTATTGCATTTTTTGGAGTTATAAGGTGTGATGGTTTTTAGAGTTTTCACATTGTATCCTAGACCGTCCAAAATTGAATAAGGGGGTCTTATGAACTTTGTACATGTGTCATGGTGATTGGTGGTCTTTTGAGCTGGTTTTTAATATACACTTAACCACTCTCATTTTTTCGAAGGCCACAAATAAAAAGTACACAAGCACAAGCAACTGGAAACACACTTCTCCTCAAATTGGTACAAATCATTAAAAGAATGGCGAAAATTGAAGAATTGTTTCATCAACTCCATACATTAATTAGCACAAATTCAGGACCCACAGTTTCACTGAACAAAGAAACTATTATGCATGTACTTACCTGTCTGCAAGTGATACATACAAAAGAACTATTATGCATGTACTTACCTGTCTGAACAAATGAACTATTATGCATGTACTTAAAAGTTCAAAACAACTTGTTAACAGATGAATTAAGTCTTGTTCGACATCAAAAGTATGATTTCATACTCCTTCAAAATAATCCATTGTTTGATTTCATTAAGGAATCAAAGAATGTACCTTTTGATCGTGAGAACCAAGTCAATATATTTTTTTATTGAAGACACTAACAAAAAAGCAGATAGAGTGAACGAATTGAAGGACAAACAACATAACAATCGACATAATTTTTTTCATCCTTGGGAACAAACTGTGTTCAAACAAAAGAAATATGGCATATGATATGAAAATGATGATGAGGACCTTTTTCATATTCCAAATTATAGAAAAATACTCAAGTTTGTGAGTGATGGATTTATGTTTGATGGTGATAGGAAATTGAAGGTGAAGGCAATGATCATGATTAGGTACATGATGATATGGAACATGAATAGGTAGAGGATGATGATCAAGGTGCTAATGCAAATGTTGATATGGATGATGATACAGGTATTGAGGATGATGATGATGATGATGATGATTCGCTGAACAATGAACCTGAAGAGTGCCAACACTGTCATTGAGTTGGACATCAGGAATTCCAGTGTTTTGATCTTCACCGATGTAGTTTTTGTGGGAAGAAAAATAATGTTTCGGATAAGTGTTGGAAGCAACCAAAAATTAGGAGGAAAAAGGTACATTTTGGTTGGTTATGTACTTGGCACTGGCCATTGGAAGCCAAGTTGTTAGAATGATCTTACAGTCAGATCCATACATAGGTACAAACATATTGGAATGGATATATTACTATTGTAGATGGACATAAGTGTTTTGATTCAAGATTTGATGTTATAGGGCATGACTAGGGCCCACACTTTTTCTATAGACTTTTGAGTTTAAGATTGAGTCTTTAGACTCCGCTCAAAGACAATTTTATTATCCCTTTCCACTTTGAGGGGGGGTATATTGACCTTGCTCATTATCAGGTTTCAATACTTCTCGCTTTCAGTTGATAGGGGGGATATGTTGATGATGTGTTAGACTTAGAGTTTCAAAGTTTGTCTAGTGATTTTTGAGGATTATGCATGTTTGATTCAGGACATGATGGATTAAGGATGTTTCAAGATAGACTTTCAGACAACACTTGGTTTTGATATTTATATTAGTTCTAGTGATTCACCTAGTTTTCTACACATGGGACTTTTATGGTCACGAGATTTTATGGATACAAATTTTGGATGCCATTTGACACTTTTTTTTGTCATCTGATTTTTGGCAGTTTTTTTATGTGTCGTTCTCTGAGAGCAGTTTTGTGAACTTATTTGTTCATTTATAGGAATTTTCAAGTTATGAGATGTACTAGACTTTGAATCCAACTGAGTTGGACTTTAATCCAACTCAGTTCTCATCAGGTTTTGGGTTCACTATAGTGAACACCTACAGCTTGTCTAGATCATGTGTTGAACAATCAATTTCAGACTTGGTTTCGACATCCATTTGGCGCATTATTAGGTGGATCTTCATTGACATCCATGAGTTTTTAGACCATGGATTACAAGTTGAGACATGGGCATGATATCGGCTCTTGCACTACTTTTGTTTCTAGCTGGTAGGTTTTATGGACATATGATTAAGGGGGGGATTTTTAGAAACCTAACTCTAATCATAAAGTCCTAATTACCTTAACAACCTTACCATTACTTTACGGTTGCAAGGTAGTTACCTTTAAAAATTGTATATATGTTATGTTCATGAATAATAAAGTTGTTTGGGTTTATGCCCTCTTTCTGCCGTCTTCTTTCTTGGTCTTTTTATTTTTCTTGTTAATCTAGTTTCTATCAGTTAGGGGGTTGGGAGAGAAAGAGATGGGTAGAGTTATGGGTAGGTGGTGTATAGGAGAGAGAAAGTGAGGTAGGGAGGTGGTAAGTTTTAGGGGGATGAAGAGAGAGAGAGAGAGAGAGAGAGAGAGAGAGAGAGAGAGAGAGAGAGGTGATTAGGGGTAGGGGGAGCAGAGGGTTTAGGGAAGAGAAAGAGATAGAAATCAAGGGGAGGAGTAAGGTGGTTAGAGAGAAGGGGGGTATAGGTTGCTAGGTCATTAGGTCTTTGTACAAGTTTAGATTTGGAAGCACACCAATATTGTTCAAGGATCCTTAACTACATGTGGTTTTGTATGCATTGTGCATGGTTCCACTTGCATTTTTCACAATTCCATCAATGTTCTTCATGGTTCCATAAACATTCATCATGGTTCCACCCCTAAAATGTTCATGGTTCCATGAATTTTGTTCAAGGTTCATTGTATGGCTTTGCCACCTTGTCACCATTACTCATGGTTCCACTAATAATGCTCATGATTATGTAAATAATTCTCATGGTTCAACCAACAATGCTCATGGTTCCACAAAAAAATGCTCATGGTTCTGTAAATAGTGCTCATGAAAACTTTGTTCAACATTTAACCACCAAATGTCCGATATTTTGCTACCAAATACATGGTTCCATCAACTCTAACTTTTCTATAGATCATTCCACTGCCAAATTCATATTTCCGCCAACATTATTCAAGGTTCCTTAATTGCACATGGTTTTGTATCCATTGTACATGGTTCCACCCGCATTTCTCACAGTTCCATCAAAATTGTCCATGGTTCCATAAACATTCATCATGGTACCACCTCTAAAATGCTCATTTTCATGAATTTTGTTCAAGATTCCTTATATGGTTCCACCAACAATGCTCATGGTTCCATAAATAGAGCTCATGATTCCATAAACAGAGCTCATGGTTCCACCAACATTGTTCATGGTTCCATTAACTTTGTTCAATATTCGAACCAAATGTCCAAGATTATGCCCCCAAATATGTTCATGGCTCCATCAACACTGACTTTATTTAAGGTTCCATATGCATTGCTCATGATTCCACCACCTCATGACCATGTATGCATTACTCACCAGATGGTTCATCGTCCATAAAAATAATGCCTATGATATTCATAGTTCCACCAACATTGTTCAAGGATCCTTAATTGCATTTGGTTTTGTATGCATTGTACATGGTTCCACACACATTGTTCACAATTCCATCAATGTTGTTCATTGTTCCATAAGCACTCTTCATGGTTCCACCCCTAAAATCATCATGGTTCCATGAATTTTATTCAAGTTTCCTTATATGGTTCCACCACCTCATGACCATTACTCATGTTTCCATGAAAATAGCTCATGGTTCCATTGACAATGCTCATGGTTCCATTAACTTTGTTCAAGATTCAACGAGAAAATGTTCAAAATTCTACCATCAAATATGTTCATGGTTCCATCAAAACTAACTTTGTTCAAGGTTCCATATGGATTTCTCATGATTCCACCACCTCGTGACCATGTATGTATTTCTCACGAAATTGTTCATGATCAATAAATAATGATTATGATATTCACAGTTCCACCAACATTGTTCAAGGTTCCTTAATTGCACGTGGTTTTGTATGCATTGTACATGGTTCCACTCGCATTTTTCATAGTTCCATCAATATTATTCATGGTTCAATAAGCATTCATCATGGTTCCTCCCCTAAAATGTTCATGGTTCCATGAATTTTGTTCAAGGTTCCTTATATGGTTACACCACCTCATGACCATTACTCATGGTTCCACCAATAATGATCATGGTTCCATAAATAGTGCTCATAGTTCCACCAATAATTCTTATGGATCCATTGTTTTTGTTGAATATCCAACCACCAATTGTCCAAGATACCACTACCAAATATGGTAATGATTCCATCAATGCTAACTTTGTTTAAGGTTCCATATGAATTGCTCATTATTCCACCACCTCATGACCATGTTTGCATTACTAACCAAATTTTTCATGGTTGATAAATAAAACTTATGATATTCATGATTCCACCAACATTGTTCAAGGTTCCTTAATTACACGTGGTTTTGTATGCATTGTACATGGTTCCACCCACATTTTTCATAGTTCCATAAATGTTGTTCATGGTTCCATGAACATTCATTATGCTTCCACCCCTAAAATGCTCATGGTCCCATTAATTTTGTTAAAGGTTCCTTATATGGTTCCACCACCTCATTACCATTACTCATTGTTCCACCATTAATGTTCATGGTTCCATAAATAGTGCTCATGGTTCCACCAATAATGCTCATGGTTCCATTAACTTTGTTCAAGATTCAACCACCAAATTTCCAAGATACCGCCACCAAATATGTTCATGGTTCCATCAACACTAACCTTGTTCAAGGTCCCATATGCATTGCTCATGATTCCACCAAGAATTATTCATGGTTCCACCAACAATGCTCATGATTCCATAAATAGTGCTCATGGTTCCAACACCAGTTCACATTTCCATTAACTTTATTAAAACATGTTTCTTGTTTGATTAATATCATGTTTAGGTTCTAATTATTATATTTATATATAATTAATTTTTGGGAAAATTTGATCAATAGATATGAAAATTAGTTCCTCAAAGAGCATACATCATAAGAGAATGACTGTAAGATTAGGTATTCCATGTATGCCAAATTACATTAATCACAGAGGTAAGAGACAACAGTTGCAGGGTATTATGAGCATATGCCCAACATTTTGATCATGAACAAGAAGAGCGCTACATTATAGATTAAGATCTAATAAGCCGATCAAAGCATATTTTAACATGTAATAGTGTGTGCATCCAATGCAAACAACCCTAAAGCTAGAGCACTTTCTATTTTGTTGACTAGAATGGTTATTTGTAGAATGGTAGTTATGGGTTTGTTGATATATGGACCAGCCCCCACTTGACATAGCCAAAGGGTAATAAAAGAACATTCCTAACTATTATTGTTGTTATGGAAAAAGTAGGTTATTAAGTGCACACATACCAACAAGTTTGTTGGAGAACATTACGGGAGCCGTCCCATGTAGGAGGAGTTAGTTAGGCCCTTGAAGGACAAGCTGGTTGGGTAGTTGAGGAGGACCCCTAGCTTTGGAGCTATTTTCAGCATAGGGTTATATTATTTCATTCATACTTTTAATGGAGCACTCCTCTTGAGTAAGCTCATGTGGACCTCTTTTTACTTGTTCAAATCATCTTGAAGAAGAGATGCACCAAAATCTAGGAGAAGACCATCACAACCAATAAAACCTTGAAGATCCCAAGGATGCGGAAACCATTTGATTTGGTCATGCAATTATTTTTATCATTCATAGGAGCAAAACGTGGATCTAGGAACCACAAATATATTCTATTGTGAGAAGGTTAAGCTAGAAGTCTATATAAAGGCTTGTTTCCTCTCTTTTTTTGGTTGGATTTGGTGATTTTTCCCCTTGAGCTTTGTTGAACATCGAGAAAGCAATGCAAATTAATTGTTTCTTGTTAGGCATATGTTTTGGAATTAATATTGTTGAATAGAAATGTTGGAAGTTGTTTGCTTTAAGTGTGTCATGGAGGGTTAATCACAGGGTGCATTGTTCCTTTGCTTAGAAGAATTTATTTGTGGTTCATCTCCCTTCTAAATATCATTGTTGTTTACTGTTGGAAATGTCAATGACCGTAGTGCTTCTTCATTAGAGTTGGATGCCATTTACATCATCTAATTGTGAACAAATCCTCTTGCATATTTGAAGCTACTCCTCATTAGGGTTTATGAAATCAATATTCTGCACTTATTCACAACAAGATAGGATTGCCGAAGCTTTTTTATTTCAACTTTATGATCTCGGTATTACATAACAAAACACCCCTTCTAGTTTATCCTTTGACCTTGATTTCCCAATGGATTGACACTAGTCTTGTTCCACCCATCACTTGATGAAAAACACATATATTAAAATTATGTTTTGGCAGGTTTGGGAGCTAACATTTTGGCACTGTTACTAGGGATAAAGTTTGTTTCCTAGATTAAGTAGACATGGCTATGATTATATGATGATAAGACTTGTTTGAAGATCCAACATTATCATCTAACGATTCCATTGGTACGAAGAAGATGTATTTCCTGGCACTCTTGGCTAAAAGTAATGTAAGGGTGTTTACAATAATATCCTTGACTGTATATCTTAGAGAAAAGCTTAATGTGTTAGACCAAGGATAGCATGGAGATAACCAACATGGTCCCTAAATGCAAGAACAATTTATGCATGATATTTAAAATCCAAAAGAAGAATCTTGAAGTTTTCTTTCCTAGATTTGCCTTCAAATCCCACTTGCTTGATGGCATTTTGAGTGAGGTTGATGGAATTACCTATGCTTACGACCCTTATATTTTGGCCAAGGAGTAATGTAGATACATGCATATGTTCATGTGATGATTGAGGCGCCCCTATTTTTGTTCACAAGCAAACACAAGGGAAATCCTCATGGTGTTGATAAAATCATCCAATGGTCGCATGGCTTTATGATTTCACCTAGCTCAGTTTCATCTTCCTATATTAGAGTAGGGTAGGAAGAATAAGCTGAAATATGTGAACACTAGGTTTTATTTTCATGTTCTCTTTGGTTTTTTTCACATATGCCTTGCTTTGTAAATCCAATTTTGAGAATTTTTGTAAGGACAAGAAGTTTGGATGGTTTGTATGTGGGGTTTCGTGATATGAATCCCAATACATGTCTTTGCTCACTTTTCATGCTTAAAAACATAACCACTTGTAGATCTTTAGCAATCAAGATTGCCAACCCAATCTAAAAACAAAGCCATGTAATATATCTATTTGTAAGGTCCAGGTCTTCGTTGTAGCATATTGCATAATCTAAATTACCACATGTTACCCCCCATTTTGACATGGGTGTCCACATCTGATTTGGTCACGCATTCAACAAGGGGTTATAGGTTGATGTAGCTATGGATGGCCTAGGTTCCTTAATGCTATATTTTGCTTCTTGTTGTGATGATGTCCCAGTGTTGATGATGCCCTAGCATATGGATGTTCATGATACATTTGGGCTAGTAGCTATGGGATATGTATTTTCATGGTGTAGTGCATGTTACCTCCCAAAATAGCATGTGTGATTAAAGTCACAAATATGCACACTAGCCCGAGAGGAAACATGAGAAACATGCCAATGTCACCACACCTATCCCCTCTTAATTTAGGTTAGCTCTTGTCCAACTCAAGGGGGATTTTTTCCTAGGGTTAAGGTTTACTAGGGACAAGGGCAATGAGGATCAAGGTGATTCCAAAAGGGTTTCCCTAGAAAAGGTTTGTAGTATAGAGATATGCAATGGGGTGATGGGAGGATAAGGGAACCCACTTCAAAGGACCAGTGCCAATCCAAATTGGGGCAAATGGAGTCAATGGGTCACTAACTTATTGCTTCAAAGGTCATTCAGGAAATGAGAGACATCAAGGAAACCCTAGCCTCAATGGATGTATTGCAGGGTTCAACTTGAAATGAAAATGGGAAGGACCAATCCCTCCTTTACTTCTTTCTTAATTGAAACCCTGCAATAAAAGGGGTTAGAATTGCACCATCCAGATGAAAGACAATGTAAAGAAAAACCTCCTTCTATGTAAGAATTTCAATTTAATCCAAAATAAAACCTTATCCAAGATCCACTCCACTTAGACAATCGTGCCCCTATAGTAGATAAAGAGAAGTAACATGGACAATGCTAGCAAATATGATCTCCAATAGATAAGCACAATAGCAAGAGAGATGCCACACATTAACAAGAGAGAAACCCTTAAACAAATTTTGCTCCAAAGAAGATATATCAATTAAGCTCCAAAAGAGAGAGAGCTCCAAAGATCCAACCATGAGCTCAAATGAGGAAGTGGCTCTCTTTATATAGGATTAGCTTAAACTTCCTTTACAATCAAATATTCATTATTACCTTAGATCTAACCCAAGGTGGGGTAAAATAATACAAAATCCCCACTTAACAACTAACTTCTAACAAGTTACAATAAAATAAAGTGGTCAAAGCCACATGTATAAGGATCCAAAATGAGGGGGCTCCTCCATCAAGCAAGGGAACAAATGATAAGATGATTCCAAATGGACTCCAAAGGCCCTTCAAGGTAGATTCTCCAACAATAATATATACACAAGCAACCAAGATATCTTTAAAATGCAAAAACGTCCAAGGGGATGTTTCCTTCTAGAAGGCTCTAAGTCGATGCTAGCTCATGAAGTAATCTCCAAGCAACAAGGGCTGTCCACTACTCAAAATCCAAGGAAGCTCTCTTCACAAGAAGATTCCCACAAAGCATGTATAAAAGGCCTTATATGCCACCCATTGCAAAAATGTCATTCTATAAAGCAACCTCCAAATACAAAAAACATCCTTCGTAAAATAGGGTATGGACCATATGAACAACCTTTCAAGTGGGCCATCTCAATGAGTAACCTTGAAGAACACAATATCTCTCATGAAGTTGTGTATAAAAGAGTGTACGCATGCTTAAAATGATGATTTTCTCCATTAGTAGGACTGAACGCTACCCTCAAGCAAAGCATGGAATCTTCCTAGGAGTTGAAGTCAAGTATAGATGATGGAAAATAAGCTTAGAATAATGAAAATGACCTCCTTTAATATATGTGCATCAAATCACTAAAGGCTGCAACGCTGAGATTCAACAGGCTGATTGCTTTTCTCCTCATTAAGGTGGCAGGAAAATCTCCAAAACTGATGCTTCTGCTGCCAGATTATAGTTTGGGACTGCCTCGATTTAAATTTGAATGCATTCAAGGTGATGTTCTCAATCCTCATGAGGTTTGGATGCTTTCAAAATGTGTTCAAATGGTTGATCGATGCCTTATTTACCTCCATTAGACCTCAATACTAAACATAACAAAGATGCTACAAGTCTATTGTCTATGTTTTATGCACATAATAGCCAATTGGCATGTCAAAACAAGCCCAAAACTACTCTAAACTGAGACCATGCCATTCTTAATGTGGAGTGCTGTTATTGGACTGATCCAGAAGTGATAAAGATGAGGAACAAAGGCTGCAACAGGGACAAAAATGGAGATCGACCCTTCCAAATGATTACGACCCAATGTTGACCAAGGACTTCAATGGTGAGGCTTTTACTGTTTTTTTAGAGTCTAACATTACCCTAAAAGTGCCCAAATCTGTGTATGAGCTCTTTTTATGCCCTTTTTTACTGTCAAATGGGGCTGTTCATGCCTAGATTCGACAAAAATGCACCCAGAATGATGTTCTAGTACTGAAATTAGCTGATGTTCATGACATCTCCATACACAAGAGTCCACAACTGCCCAACTTTAAAAATGACATGGTCTTACTACTGTTCTATGGTGTTTTCTCGCTAATATACCTTCACAAACTGCCCAAAATACCTTCTAATGTGCCCAACATTCTAGGATAAAGAGCCATGTGATGTTGTTCATCACTATTTTAGGATTGCAATATGCCCAACATGTTGATGAGCATTTTTATTGCTTGATTTAAGGTCTGAAAGTGCCCAAAATGCTCCAAGGTGCCCAAAACTCTTTCACACTACTAGCTTGGGGGTAGAATGAAACCCAGATCACTTTGGACATGCTTCAAACAACCATTGTTCCCTAAGCATCCATCTAGGGCCTGATCAAAGTACTGGAAGATGAACCAACAAAACCTTATGATGACATGCCACCCCCCTCAAGAGTGTGATTATAATCACATGTGGAAACCCATACGAAGTGGGGGTTAACAGTGCCTATGGATGATTATGATGTTACTCTTCATGCATGCATCACTTCTTCATGACACTTGGATTATCTCTTTGTGGAGTTCCCTAGCATGGATGGTTTGACGTAGTACTTTCATGGCATGGATTATCTTTTCGCATGGCTACTTGGATTTTATGGCATTGGGAAGTTCTTTCATGAGAGTGCCCTCGCTTATTAAGGATGATTTGGTATGATTGGATGATATGGTGGAATTTTGAGGCCCTTCCTTGTGGGGCACTCTTGTTCATGATGGATATTCTTCATGGTTTGATGACACATGGGAGCGTCATTCTAGAGGAATGCTCCAACTTATTGGTTTGCACTTGAGATTGTTTTATTGGTGATTTTACATAGTACGCCCTCCTTGATAGCACTTATTTGATGAAGTGATCATGATTTTTATCATGTGGATGGCTTCATAGCTCTATTGGGTATGATTTTTGTTTTAGTGTCCTCTTAGTTTCTCATTCTTGGCACTTGTGGTGGCATTCAAGTGGCTTGTAGAAGGGGTCATCTCCTTCATAGTGTTGATTGACTATTTTGGACACTTATTGTTGACTTGGATGCTCCTATTATTGATTTATGGTCTCCTTGGTTCATGGATTGATGAGTTCATCACATGGAGGTTGGATGTTGGTTGTATTGTGGACATTCATTGGCATTTGTGTGTTCAACTCATTCCTTACTTTGATGAGACATTACACAAGGAGGGTTTGCACTTGATGGATGACTTGTTCTACACTCACACATGCTATCATTTGTTGATATCCTTTGATGAACTTCTACTCCATTGAGGCTGTTTTACACTCATCTATGCATTTATTAGGGAGCGTCCACTCTTAGGGTTGACTACATGCTTAGCCAAGCCATATTTGGAGGAGTGCTCATGTTTTGAGGCATTGTTTATTGGAGCATCCGCTTTCTTGGGAATATATTACACATTTGGATAGGGAATCCACCATTTGGAGGTTGATTTCACATCCTTTCATGGCATACTTCATCGAGTCTTCCAATATTAGAGGTTGCTTGGCCCTTATCCATGCTATTGTGATCATAAGTTTTTCATTTACACATCATCCTATTCTCTATAAGATGGAACATCCTATTTTGAAGGTTTTGTATGTCATATTTGAGAGAGCCTTCATCACTGGAGGGTCTCTTCCACATTTAACATACATTTTGGGGGTTAGTGTTCACTTATTGGAGGTTTGTTTATTGGAGCACCCCACTTTGTTGGTGTTTTGGTGATGTTTGATCCCATTTGGATCTAGCGTCCAACATTTGGAGGGTTTGTTTCACCCTATTTTATGCTTATTGCATGGAGTGTTCACTTTGAGGAGTATTCATTGCAATTTTATGTTGGGTTTGTCCACCTTGAAGCTATTTTTGAATGGTTTTTAAGGAGGACAATTCATGTTGGAGTAGATCTAGGGGTTCAAACCCTAGATCCAGGGTTCTTCCTTTCTTATTGGACCATTTCCTTGCAACGCTGACCTTGGAGAGCCTTTGGAAGCTAGGACGTGGGCCTTTCTCTTGGAGATTGTCCCTCATTTGATGTATGTGCCCTCATGTTTGGGACTTTCTTCTCTTGGAGCTTGTACATGTGGATTTGACCACCATATTTCATGGATTTGGTTAGAGTTTGATGGAGTATTTTGGCTTGTTTACTCCATCTTAGCCTATATCTACGGTTTTCTTATTATTTTATTCTAGGAGGAAGATCAATTGAAAGATATATAAGGATTTTCTCTCTCCCTCATTCTTCATGGTTGGATTTTGAGAGTTCCCTCTCTTTTGGAGCATAATGGACATATCTTTCTTGGTGCAATTGGAAGTGTAAGGGTTTCTTCTCCATTCAAAGTGTGGCTTATGTTCCTATTTCTCTATGTTGTTGGTGAGTTGTAGATAAGATATAAAATAAGATAAGTTTAATAATGTCCGACTAATGACCACATAAGTAGGTCAATGGTATTGCTGAGTACAATGATGCCATTACAAAGGATGAGTACTAAAAGGACTCATGTAAAAGGAAAAATGCAATAAGTAAAGTAGAATAAAGTGTGAAGTCTATGCTGAAGCATGAAAAACACTCAACCGCAAGCACTAGAAACCACAAGGGCTGGAGATGTACAGGAGGAAAAGATCTGGGGGAAAGAAAATCCAAAAGTAATGAGGTAGGTCAAATAGATACTAAAGAAGAATATGTGCTCTCTGATCTACCTATGGTTGATTTAGGATTCATGCCATCTACTTGACAATGTTGGAAACCCAGTCAAACATATTCTTAGAGAGATTGTATGACCATGGCACTTGCACTCCAAATAAGCATAAAATAAAAGAGACATGCTAAATGACCAACAACAGTTTGATGGTACTCAATAGAATGTCTCATCATCCTTTCTTCTTTTTCAAACTGAAGCTGATCCACATAGTGATACTTCATTAGAAAGAACATGAAATATTGATGTCGGTCGTTTTCGACAGATGTCTAGATGATATTTATGAACAAACATGGTGAATTGAAAGCAGTTCAGGTATGGTTTTAATGCAACCCTCCAAACATATGTGTGCCACTTAGGCATTGAGATGGATCACCGGTAGAAGAAATTCATTTAGGCCTTACAACCAATAGAATAACATACATTTCAGCTGTATATGGTGCTATTTGTGGAAACTCTAGCATTGGAAATCATTGTTTCAAGCATAGTTTAAACCATGCCTGTCATTAAAACAATAAAGCAAAAGTAGGGAAAATATACCTAAGACATCACACCAATCCTATAGAAAAGCTGGAAGCATCACACCAATCCTATCGGAAAGTTGGCAGTGAGGAGTAATGATGGTTGGCAGAGGTAGTTGGGATTAATTCCAACACTCCCCCTTAATCACAACTGCTGAAATCTTTGATGCCCAATCAATCTCTTTGATAGACAAAATTTCATCTCCCTAATGCCTTGGTGGAAATGTCTGCACATTGATCTTGAGACCTGCAAAAAACCAAAGAGATTTATCCATTGTTGATTAGTTCTCTTATGAAATGATATCTTGTGTCTATATGTTTGCTTCTCTTGTGAAATACTGGATTCTTTGACAATGCTATAGCTGAGTTATTGTCACAATATATCTTTGTTGCCTCCTTTTGTTCTTGCTCGAGATCTTTCAAAACTCTTCTCATCCAAATTGCTTGACATGACGCACCTGTGGCTACTACATACTCTGCTTCAGCAGATGAAATAGTAACAATTGGTTGTTTCTTTGAAACCCACGATACTACACCTGTTCCAAAATGAAAAACATAACCAGAAGTGCTCTTTCTATCATCAATGCTACCAGAACAATCACTATCTGTATACCCTATGAGTTTGAACTCATTTAACCTTGAATAATGGATACCATGGTTTCTTGTTCCACTCACATAACTGAGAATTCTTTTCTCTGCTTGCCAATGAGAGTCTTTTGGAGACTCCATGAACCTTGAGATAAGACTAACTGCATACATAATATCCGACCTTGTGGCTGTTAAATACATGAGGCTACCAACAAGCCTTTTATACAAAATTGGATCAATGTTGGCTCCTTTGTCATCCTTGGTTAATTTCAATCCTGTGACAATTGGAGTTGGAGCTAATTTGCAATTTGTCATATTAAACCTTTTCAAAATGTCACTTGCATACTTAGATTGAGAGATGAATATACCATTATCATTTTGACTCTCCTCAATGCCAAGAAAATACTTCATGAGACCTAAATCAGTCATTTCAAATTCTTTTTCCATGTCTCCTTTAAACAAATCAATTGCTAAATCACCGGTGAATATCAAGTCATCAACATACAAACAAACAATTACGATCTCACCTTTCTCATTCATCTTGGTATATAATGTGGGCTCACTGCTGCACCTATTGAAGCCATTTTGCAAAAGATGATTGTCAATTATGCTATACCAAGCCCTTGGGGCTTGTTTAAGTCCATAGAGTGCCTTTTCCAGTTTGTATACTTTGTCTTCATGACCCAAAATCTCATACCCAGGTGGCTGCTCCACATAAACCTCTTCTTCTAAGAAACCATTTAAGAATGCTGATTTCACATCCATTTGATATACTGCCCACTTGTTTTGAGCTTTTGTTCCAAGAATCGTTCTCACCGTGTCTAGGCGTGCTACTGGAGCAAATGTCTCATTGTAATCGACCCCGGGCTGTTGTGAGTATCCCTTAGCTACTGGCCTTGCTTTATGTTTTTGCACATCACCATTTGCATTTAATTTGGTTTTATAGACCCACTTTACACCTATAACATCTTTTCCTTGTGGAAGGCTCACTAGTTCCCATGTTTCATTCTTTTCTATTGCATCAATTTCCTCATCCATTGCATTCACCCATTTTTCATGTTTAATGGAATCTTCAAAATGGATAGGATCATCAACATGTGAATATAATGCAAAAAGAGAATTTAGACCTGCATTATTATCACCTTCATTTTGCTCATAAATATCCCTTAAACTTTTGATTTTTTGTTTCCTTAAGCTTGCTAGTGTGGGGTTTGACATATCACTTGAGCTTGTAGAATGTGGACTTGATGGTCCAACACCAAGAGTACCAGTTTGAGACGGTGTTTGTTGCACATTTGATGGAGTATTTGCTTGAATGTGTGGGGCTGTCCTTTTGTTTGATGAAGGTGTCATTTGACCACTTGGTTGAACTTGAATGGGTGTGGAAGGAGTCACATTTGAAGGAGTTCCTGCTGGTATAAAAACCTTCTTTTTCTTCTTGTGGTAAGTTGGGTGCAACATTGATTGTTTTATCCAAACTTCCATCCCATGCTTCATCTTCTATGAACTGCACATCTCTGCTAATTATGACCTTTTTGGTTATTGGATTGTACAATTTGTATGCCTTTGATTCATCACTATATCCCACAAATATGCATTTTTCTCCTTTGTTATCTAATTTTCTTCTTAATTCATTCGGCACATGTGCATATGCCACACATCCAAATACTCTCATATGAGCAACACTATGTTTTCTTCCGGTCCATGCTTCTTCCGGAATCATATTGATGACACTTTTAGTGGGACATCTATTCATAATATATGTTGCACATGCTACAGATTCAACCCAATATTCATTTGACAAATGTTTTGCTTTCAACATACTTCTTGCCATCTCCATGATTGTTCTATTTTTTCTTTCAGCCACCCCATTTTGTTGAGGTGTGTATCTAGTTGTGAATTGCTTGTGAATTCCATGGTCCTTGCAAAAATTTAGAAATTCTTTTGAAATGTATTCACCACCTCTATCTGTTCTCAATGCTTTGATATAATGCCCATTTTGCTTCTCAACAAGGGCTTTAAATTGACGAAAATAATCAAACACTTCATTCTTTTGCTTTAGAAGGTAGATCCATGTTTTTCTTGTGTAGTCATCTATGAATGTCAAGAAGTAGTAGCTACCACCAATTGAGGGTGTTTGGATTGGTCCACACAAATCTGAATGAACAATCTCCAATGGTGCCTTTGCTCTAACTGACTTTCCTGCTGGAAATGATTCTCTATGTTGTTTGCCCAAAATGCATCCTTCACACACTCTTGCTAGTTTATCTATTAGTGGCAATCCCCTTACCATGTTCTTCTTATGTAATAGATTTAGACCTCCAAAGTTTAGGTGCCCAAAGCATAGGTTCCATAACCAGTTTTCATCTTTAATTTCTGCCTGAAAGATTACTTGAGTGACTGTTGTAGTTTTCTCTTCATCCTCTTGTGAGTTTGTTGAAGGGGGTCCTTGAGCAAGTTCTACCTTCAAATCTGATTTTAGCCTCAGGGGAAACATTCTATTACTTGTCATCTTAACTTTGGCAATCAGCTGGTTACTTGGAAATTTATCCAAAATAATACATTCTTTATTTCTGAAGAAGACTTGATGCCCCTTTTCAAGAAGCCGTCCAATGCTCATAAGATTGTGTTTTAGACCACGCACAAAACACACATTTGAAATATACTTCTTCTCCCCCTGTTTAGTTAGAATGTTGATGTTTCCTTTACCCATAACCAACACTTTGTTGTCATTACCCAATGTTTCATCTGATTTTACATTTTCATCTAAACTTGAGAACATTTCTAAGTTCCCTGTCATGTGATTGCTGCAACCTAAGTCTAAAAACCATACATCCTTCTGGTTTTCTTGTGCTACATTGCAAGCTAAAAACATACTATCCTGATTTTGATTTTCTTTTGTGAAATTTTCATTTTGAGGCCTATTGCCATATTGTTTCTTTCTACATTCATTTGAATAATGCCCATACTTCTTACAATAATGACACTGAATTTGAGACTTGTCATACCTTTGACCTTGTGGTTGATTTTGAGATGGGTTTGAGCTTGAGGTTTGGCTGCTACCTCTTCCACTTGAGCTTGATGGGATGCTTCTTCCACCTCTGTATGAATTTCTTCCTCTACCTCTGAAATTTGATCTACCTCTGCCTCTACCATGGCTAATTGAAACTTGTGACTTGAATGCATGCTCTAGCGATGTATTTGTTGACTTGCTTAGCCTATGTTCATGTGAAATGAGAGATGCATGGAGCTCATCAACTGAAAGCTATGAGAGATTCTTTGTTTCCTCTATGGCTACAACAATTGATTCAAATCTTATGGGCAAACTCCTTAGAATATTTTCAACCACTCTCCTATCTTCAAATGTCTCTCCATGAGATCTGATTTGATTTACTAGTCCAATCATTTGAGTAAAAAATGAATCTACTGATTCATTTTCCTTCATGTAAATTGTTTCAAAATCCCTTCTCAACATTTGCAACTTAGCTATCTTAACTTTTTCCATACCTTGATAGGCTGTTTGAAGTGCATCCCATGCTTGCTTGGACTTTGTTGTTGCTGCAATCCTTGGAAAAATGCTTCATGTACTGCTTGAAATATGTAGAAGAGAGCTTTTGAGTCTTTCTTTCTATTATCTCTCAATAGGTCCTTCTCTGCTTGTGTCAAGGCATTGTATGCTGCTGCATCAGTTGGTTCTGCAAATCCATTTTCTACAAGATCCCAAATATCTTGAGAGCAAAATAAAGATTTCATGGTGATTGCCCAATAATCATAATTCTTTCCATTAAACTGTGGGATCTGTGGGTTTGTTAAACTTGTGCTTGAAGCTGCCATTGTTGACTATGAAGAACCCTTTGGCTTCTTGAAAACTTTTTCTTGATGACTGCTCTAAGAACCTTGCTTGAGAAGCTCCTTGAAGATACCAAAGCTTTGATACCAGGTGGAGGGAAGAGGCAGAGGAGACAAGACAAAACAGAGCAAAGAGCAAATAATTCATACAAATAAGTGACACAAAGGTATGCTGCAATCTTCTTCAGATTTACTTCATTCTTGTTAAATACCAAGAAATAGAGCTGCTGCTCTTCTCATGCTTCAGAAAACAAACATCATATATCCCCTGTTACAATGGTTACAACAAAAACTCATAAAACATGTTGCTACAGGCATATAGCTACAGAGTTATATATAAGTTGTTGCTACAGCAACTATAGCAAAATATAAGATTGCAGAGTAAAAGAGAACACTCTGTCTTTTACATTCATAGCTTGATTCACCCACCACATTTTTATCAAAACTGGTGCGTCCATATATAAAACAGAGCATATAATACCTATGCATATATATAAAAACTGTTCTCGAGACTTGTTCTATCTACCACATTGCAAAGTCAAAAGGATAAGACACTAAATAAATTTTTACGGCTCTGAGGTACTAATCTGTCACTGTTTCAGCTGCAGAGGAAGGACGAAGTGTGGGTGAGAATAATGGAGGTATGGAGGAGTAATGATGGTTGGCAGAGGTAGTTGGGATTAATTCCAACATTTTTGGTTTACTCTACTTCGTAAGCCTAATACTAATAACGCTAAACAATTTCATTTATGTTTTCTTCTATTTATAAATAGTGGCTTTTTTTACTATACTTCCCAAGCCTAATAATCTAAGCAATTTTATTCATGTTTTCTTTTATTTATTTAAGTAGCAACTTTTTTTGGTTTTCCTACAAAGATTTGATTCCCCTTTCACATTTGTATTTAGTATTGAGGGTCATGAACACTATTCAATGCATTCCATGCACACACACAAAAATATTTAACTCATTGGATTCACCTTGACTACCATCTTCGAAACAAGGAAAAGTACTCAATGGATTTTCGGAAATTCATTCCATTGAAAAAAATATTGTAGACGACTATTCCTTAGATTTTTAGTTTTTTAAATATTTTGCTTGTAATCCATTAATATTAAAAAATAATTGATGATGACAATGGTGGTTAAAGTTCATCGAGACCAACTTGGGTCTATCAGACTCCTATGGAAAGAAAGGAATAAATGAATTATTTTTACCAACTCTAATTTCTCAATTTCAAATTTTAAAATTAATAAAAATATAATGATTTAATTTTAATTTTTTGTATTCCCTATTCATTGCATCTTTAAATCATACATATAATTTTTTTTTGTGAAACTTCATAGAAAGTAAAGATTGTGAATATTATATATAATTTGTGTGCCTCTTTAACCAATAAATTACTATTATTTTATGTCATTTTCTTTAACCTATGTTTTATAGTATTATTAATGTTATCAAATTATGTCATTTTCTTTAACCTATGTTTTATAGTATTATTAATGTTATCAAATTGTATAATCCCATAAGATTTGAATTAATTATTTATGAAATATTTTTGAAAGAATAATTTATGTTTACTTTTCTTTTGTCTTGAAACCAGGGAAAGCTGGGTTGCAACAGATTCCCTACCAAAAGGAGTCCAGGGACTAATGCATAAGTCTCCGATAAGCTATCAGAAGCACCAAGAATTATTCAATAATCCTCTGATATGTCAACGCATAAAAGCATAAGCTACCGGACAGAGCCCTTGATCCATGCCAAAATCTGTCCTGGTAAGTCTCCCAAAGTCAACTTTGGGGCATTGACTTCTTTACGTGGATAAACCAATATGCAAAACCTAGTTCATAAAGGATGGCGTGAAACCATGTCATCCATGATATTGCACTTTGAAATCTCTTTCGAACGAACGAAAGTCTGCAGAGCCGATAGATTCATCCGGTCATTGTTACCGAGGTGATTGTAGTTCACAATAGAAGTTGGTTGCAATGGGAATCAGAATTAGACGAAAAGAAGATCTCAGTAATGTTAGAGGAACAATAAATGCAATGGATAAAGAAATTGAACTTTTAAGAGTTCAAATCTTTTCATCACAGACCTCAAGACCTGCATTGACTAGGAAATCCACGAGCACCGACTTCACTATCCACTTCACTTTTGTTTGCTTGCTCAATATAGTTGGAAGACTACATTAATGGAGCAAGAATTCGTTGCCAACTGGACTTGGTTGCTAAGATTTGATGAAGTTTTAAACATTCACCAAATATCGTTTTAAAGATTTGATGAAGTTTTAAACATTTATATCGTTTCAAAAGGAAAAGGACAACAAATATTGATTAGTGCATTGTCGAAGGCAACAGAATGGTTCAACAAATGCTTAAATTTTTAGTGCATTATAATGTTTGGAAATCTCTATGTCACGCTTTGTTATGTATGGGTTACCCAGTTTGTTCATTCTCAACATTGGCCAAATCATATTCACGGCAATAAAAATCATATTCATCTGCAAACAAGGTATGTTTTCCTAAGTAGGTACAAAGAGATAAGATAAATGAAAAAAGAGAATATTAAGTAGCCAGTGGTTTGTATGATAGCATTTGTGAACTTCAAAGTCTTCACATATACTACCGTCATTTCATTGATCACCTCTGCTACCTACACACTTTTTATATTGGGAGTTATTTTTAGAAACAACTTTGCTTCTATGAATAGCATAGACGAGTTCATAACAATTTTTGCTTCTATTGCCTTTGGACACAAGTTAAGCATTTACAAATCACTGGAGAGAGTTAATCATCAGTTTTGTGTTTAAATCGTTGAACTATTGAAAATTTCAATTTTTTAAATAAACTGCATAAAAATATGTGGTCCCTGACATGGAATATGTGGCCTCTCTTGAACAAATCGACATGCCTATATGGAATTTGCTACGGATTTGGTCGAAAATGGCTTATGCACACACTTCTTTCAAAGATTTAGATAATATAGCGAAATTTTCCCTCTATAAAACCAAATTTTCTTCTCACAGAGTCTTCGAAATCAAAATTTAGAAAGAAAATAGGAAATGCAGATCAAAATTTAGTTGATACATGAAGTAGATAATTGAGAGATGAAGTAGATAATTGAGCTATCCTTTGTTGGACTAGTTGTCAATTGGTGGATCTACAATTAAGTGTTGTAAGATGGCTGCTAATAGCTGTTCCACTACATTTATGAAGGTTGGAGGCAGAAATAAAACAAAGATAATGCGGAATGAGCTACGGTTCTTCAATCTTTATTCATAAACGGAGATCAACTGATGTAATACAATCAAGAACGTAATGTGTATTTAAACACTTATGGAAAACCCTAAAAGCTTTAACATAGCTTTTGCATGCATGCAAAGCATTTATTGACTGAACCTCAGGAATAGAAACTAATGTTAACTAAAGTAATAACTAATTCTAACACTCCCTCTTAATTACTACTGCTGGCTATTGCAGCTTTTACAATGCCTAAATTATTTCCATGAATTTCAAAAATATCTTTTGCCAATGGCTTTGTGAAGATGTCAGCCAATTGGTCAATCGATTTACAATGCTCAAGACGAACTTCACCATTGTTCACAAGTTCTCTTATGAAGTGATATCTGGTATCAATGTGCTTGCTTTTCTGGTGAAAAACATGGTTCTTGGATAGAGCGATTGCTGAATTGTTGTCACAATAAACTGTGGTTGGTCCTTCTTGTTTTTGTTGAAGACCTTCTAAAACTCTGTGTAACCAGACTGCTTGACATGCTGCTGATGTCGCTGCTACATACTCTGCTTCTGCCGATGAAAGTGTCACAATGGGATGTTTCTTGGATGCCCATGAAATCACCCCTGATCCAAGATGAAAAACATGACCGTAAGTGCTCTTCCTGTCATCCAAACTTCCTGCAAAATCACTGTCAGTGAAATCTGTCAAAACATCATACTCAGTGCTTGAGTATAAAATTCCATCGCTTGAAGTCCCTGCAACATATCGTACGATCCTTTTTCCAACTTGCCAATGCGAGTCTTTGGGAGACTCCATGAACCTTGAAATCAAGCTGACAACAAACATAATATCAGGTCTCGTAGCTGTGAGATACATGAGACTTCCTACAAATCTCTTAAACATTGTTGGATCTACATTGGGACTGCCATCTTCTTTGCTCAACTTAGCACCTGTTGCCATTGGTGTAGGTGTTGTTTTGCAATTAATCATTTTGAATCGCTTAAGAAATTCATTAGCATATTTATTTTGGTAGATAAATACACCTTTTTTTTGACTGTTCTACTTCTAGGTCAAGAAAGAACCTCATCAATCCAAGGTCTGTCATCTCGAACTCTTTCTTCATAGCTGCCTTGAACTCATCTACTGAGAGGTCACCTGTAAAAATCATATCATCAACATACAAACAAACTATTAAAATCTGTCCTTGTTGATTTACCTTTGTGTAAAGTGTTGGTTCGCTGCTGCTTCTGCTAAAACCATTTTTGATCAGATAAGAATCAATTCTGATGTACCAAGCTCTTGGAGCTTGCTTGAGCCCATATAGAGCTTTCTTCAACTTGTAAACTTTCTCTTCATGTTCTTTTATTTCATACCCATGTGCCTGCTCCACATAAATTTCTTCTTCAAGAATTCCATTCAAGAATGCCGACTTGACATCCATCTGATACACTTTCCTCTTTTTCTGTGCTGCAATTGCTAGGACTGCTCTTACTGTGTCCAATCTTGCCACATGTGCAAAATTTTCTCCAAAATCAATTCCTGGTTGTTGCGAGAAACCCTTTGCTACTAACCTTGCCTTGTACCTATCAATCTCACCTTTTTCATTGAGTTTGGTTTTATAAACCCACTTCACACCAATGGGTTTCTTATTCTTTGGCAGGTCAACTAGATCCCATGTATCATTTCTCTCAATGGAATCTATCTCTTCGTCCATAGCATTTACCCAATGCTCTTGTTTTACAGCCTCTTCATAAAACATAGGTTCACTAGCAATAAAAACATAATTGGTATTTGCATCCAATTCATCATAAATATTTGTCAATCTTCTAGTCTTTTTATTGCTGTGATCAGATTCATTACCTGATTTCGGACTTAATGCTTCACCTCGAACTGAGTTTCTAGGTGTTCTTTCTGGAGTATTTGCTACTGGTGAAGATGCTATTGGATCTTGTTGTCCAATCAGCTCCTCATCTTCTCCATCTTTTGGTTTGGGTATTGCAACTCCCACACCCTTGTTTATGGTTCCATTCCATGACTCTTCCTCCTTGAACAAAACATCTCTGCTGAGGATAACCTTTTTGGTAATAGGGTTATATAGGTTGTAGGCTTTGGTTTGTTCATCGTACCCAAGAAATATACATTTCTCACTCCTGTCGTCTAGCTTGTTTCTTAGCTGTTTGGGAATATGAGAATAAGCAACACAACCAAATATTATGAAATGAGAAACATTACAACTCATACCTGACCATGCTTTCTCTAGTACTCTATTCTTCACAATTTTGGTGGGAGCTCTGTTCATTACATGAACAGCGCAAGCCACTGCGTCTCCCCAAAATTCATGGGACAAATTTCTTCCTTTCAGCATGCTCCTTGCCATATTCATGATGGTTCTGTTCTTGCGTTCTGCAATACCATTCTGCTGAGGAGTATATATTGTAGTGAATTGCCTCTTGATTCCATGATGCTGGCAGTAATCATGAAATTCCTTTAATTCATACTCTCCCCCTCCATCAGATCTCAATACTTTGAGTTGATAACCACTCTGTTTTTCAACCAGAGCCCTAAATTCCTTGAACTTGCCAAAAGTTTCAGACTTATGACGAAAGAAATACACCCATGTTTTTTTACTGAAATCATCAATAAATGTAAGAAAATAATAGCTTCCACCAATCGATTGAGTTTGCATTGGTCCAACTAGATCAATATGAATAAGTTCTAAAGGTGCATGTGCCCTTCGAGACATATCTTTAGGAAAGCTATCCCTGTGTTGCTTTCCAATGATGCAACACTCACAACTGCTTTCTGGCTCCTTCATAGGGGTTAATCCTTCTACCATCTCTTTTTGCCGCAAAACCTTGAGACCACCAAAGTGAAGATGTCCATATCTAAAATGCCATAACCAATAATCATCCATGCAAGTGGCTTTTTGAGCAAAAGAGGTTACCTTGCTACTACAATTCATAACTAGTGGATACATCCTATTCCTAGTCACTTGTATTTTGATGATCAAATGTCGATTTGGGTCATAAATTTCATAGTCTGATCCATCAAAGACAAGTTTGTACTTCTTTTTAGTGAGTTGCCCCATGCTAAGCAGATTATGCTTCAATCCTGGGGCATAATAGACATCTGAGATTGTCTTTTGTTGGTCTTGTTTGGTCAGAATGTTGACCACTACTTTCCCAAGAACTGGAACTACCTCATCCGTGCCAACTTTGACATCTGTCCTCACTGATTCATCTAGATCTGCAATTAGACCTCTGTCACCTGTCATATGGTTACTACAACCACTATCTAAAAGCCAAAGTCCCTTTGGGCTTTCGTGTGTAGCATGACATGTAAGAAATAACATATCATCTTTATTCTTAGAGGTATTAGTCACATTAGCATTATGATTTGCTTGATCAGGCTTTTTCTTTTTACATTCATGAGCATAATGCCCAAATTTATTGCAATAATAACACTGAATATTAGATTTATCTGACCTTTTTTTGTCGTAGTTTCCGCCTTCATGGTTATGATGGTGATCTTGATCTCCATTGCCATTACTTCGGCCACTTTTGCCTTGTCCTCTTGATCCTCCTCTGCCTCTGCCTCTTTCTCTGCCTCTTGAGAATGAGACATGTGCTTTGAAAGCATTCTCTTGAGAGGATTCTTCATTCCTGTTGAGTCTGGATTCGAATGAAAGTAAAGATTCGGTCAACTTGTCTATAGAGAGAGTACTTAGATCTTTTGCTTCTTCAATCGCTGAAACTTTCGACTCAAATTTGTGGGGTAGGGATCTCAGAACCCTTTCAACCACCCTTTGATCTCCAATCTTTTCACCATAGATATTCAGCTGGTTAACAATCCCCATGACTTTGGTCATGAAAGAATCTACAGAGTCTGATTCTTTCATCTTCAGATCTTCAAAGTCTCTTCTTAGGTTTTGGAGTGTTGCTGTTTGTACCTTACCAGCACCTTGATAATTGGTCACCAAGGTATCCCATGCTACTTTGGCATGTAATGACGTTGATATCTTTGGAAATACGCTGTTATCCAAAGCATTCATTATGAGACGCAAAGCCCTTGCATCCTTCTTCCTGTGCACTCACAAGACATCCTTTTCAGCGTTTGAAAGGGCTTGAAATGCTGCATCATCTGCAGGTTCGGAATAGCCATACACGACATATTCTCATGCATCTTCTGATCTGAGATAAACCGCCATCCTCGTGGCCCAGACATCATAGTCTTTTTTCCCTGTACGAGGAGAAATCTGAGATTGATTGTTGCTGCTAGAACCCATTGACGTTGCGGAGTCTTTCACTGGCTCTATTCGAAATAATCTCCCTTCCTCTTTTTTTAAAAAACAAATAATAATTCTCCCTCTTAAGCAAGATTTGAAAAATATCTCCAAATATCTTTTTCTCTTGTAAAAAGAATAAATTCTTACTCAATAACTGCGTGAAAGTAAAAAAAAAATCACATAAAGTAAAAACCTTTTTGCACTTGTCCAAAAATGTAGCCTTGTTCCAATTACCGCTCTTTGTCCTAGGGAGAGGCTGCTGTGAAAACTCCTTTTTTTACCTCGTCTATCTCCCCAAACTAGCGCGCTTTAGACTATACTATGGGCGCGATAGTTCCTAAAGTACCGCTCTGTGGACTATAGGGATGGTGCGGTACTCCAATTTTTTTTTTTTTTAATAATTTCTCCAAAAAGATTCTATGAAAATTCTTCAAAAAAAAAAACTTACAAATTCTTCAAAGTTACGGCTTTGGCTTCTCCGGAAATTGATGCGGAATGAGTTACGGCTCTTCAATCTTTATTCATAAACGGAGATCAACTGATGTAATACAATCGTAATGTGTATTTAAACACTTATGGAAAACCCTAAAAACTTTAACCTAGCTTTTGCATGCATGCAAAGCATGCTATTGCATTTATTGACTGAACGTCAGGAATAGAAACTAATGTTAACTGAAGTGATTACTAATTCTAACAATTTCAGGCCTAATAAAATATGTTTTCTTGCCAAATTCCGTGAGCACCCATGCATTTCCTTTGAAGGCTTGTATATTATTGTCAAGATCGGGGCTAGGACTAGATATTTTCCTATTAAAGGTCTAATTCAATCGTTGTAACTTATTTTACGAGAGCTCTTTAGCACTATATCATGCAAGGTTCATACACCTTTATATTAATGTAATTTTTTTCTTAGTTTTTCACAATTTCAATATGTATGTATTATGGAGCTTCAACAAATCCTTAATTATTAATTATTATAGTTTAAATCTTCGATTTAAAAAAAAAACATTCACCAGTGCTCCACGCCTTGTGCATTACCTGGCCTTTTCTAGCCTTTCTTTGCTCCACCCCTTGTGCACTACCTAGCCTTCCTTTGACAAGGAATTGTTGCAACGCAATTTTCGTGCTTGTTGATTTGATAGTACCTTTAACAAAAAAACACATATTAATATCCATGACAATAAATTTTAATTATTGATTTGAGAGTAGCTTTAACTTAGAAACACATATTAATATCCATGGGAAAACACAACAATTGAAAGGAGTTGGCATAATGCATTTTCCAATAAAACAACATTCTCCTACTTGCACATGGAAACGACGATTCGACGTGGCGGCTTTGAAGACCTTTCCCGTGCTGAACAACTAGGTTATCCACCACCTACAGATCCCCTCCTTCGCACCTCACATTTAATCTCTGTTCATCAACTATGGCCTTGTATGCCTCAGGTGCTTCCGTAGGTATACCACCTCATCTCCCAAATACAGTGCATGTTTCCTGGGCCAGAGATGCCTATCCGTGCGACCACGAACTTTGTTGATCCATCCTCGAATCACTCGAAGTTCACACAGTTCATCATGTCTAAAGTTCTGGTTACGATTTATTCAAATGCTGGGCATTAAACTTTGAAATTAAGGTTAATTGAACAACAAAATTAAGAATGAGAGTATGCGTTAAGTGCTATTAGAAAATAGATGTCGCGATTCAATGATCCATGGAACTCTTTGTGCGTGGCTGTGAGTAATGATGCACTGAATGCAAACGATGTATTCAATATGAAAATATTCAGAAACCCATTTAAACCAGTGTTGGATATCCTGGTTTGATATCCACCCTCCCAATCCGAAGTTCATCGAGTGAGTGTGATTTTTAATATGATACACACGGCCTCAAAAGTCAGAAGATGTGCACATTAGAGCAAATAGCCAACCAGGTTTGATATACTCACAGAAGATATGCATAGTCGAGCAGATACCAACGTTTGATATATTCATACAAAGCGGGTACTACGGTTCTCAGATTGTCAAACTCATACCCTAGCTAGTTTAAATGTGTCTATGTTAGTTCATGCTTACAACATAGCACTTACCTCTTCTTTGCTTCGTTGGGATCATTTGTTTCTAGAAATTTTTTCCAATTTTTGGCTATGAAGGAAGAGATTTTTTCCAACCCTACGTCCTTCAATCGGCTTACAAATTCTGGCATTCTGTCTTCCATGCGTCGCGTAATGCTTTGGATTAGAACTATCGCAGTCTGTCCAGCCTCAAGAGTTGTAGTCTCGCAGGAGAAAAAAAAAACACCTTAGTGGGCCAGTATAGAAAACTTACATTTAATAAAAGCAAATTGAATAATCGGCGGAGTACAAGTCTCAAATTCAACTATTTGAATATCCATTTTAACTCCAACTATCATGGATCCAATTCGTCCCATTACCGCAGTCCTGACAAGGATAGATGTAAAGGAAGTAAAAAAAAACAGGAAAAAGCAACTTGTGAATATGCGTTGAAATTAATCATTAGATCTTGAATATTTGACCCTTGCATATTTGGAAATAAAGATAAACATGTGAACTTAAATGAAATTGCTATTGAAGTTTTTTTTCCAAAAATACAACATATAAAAAAAACTTTCCAAGCATTTTTCATGTGAAAATTCTGCAAAGACTACACCTCTTATGAAAAATTCCCTTGTCATACAAACTTTGGAAGTACACTAGCACGAATGGAAATTTAGTTCAACAAATCGAACTCTACAAGCAAAAAAGTTTAGCAAGAATGGAAATTTAGTTCAACAAATGGAACTCTACAAGCAAGACAGGTCACCCAAAGGAAACAAAGGCGGTAAAACCTGTTTCCTTCAAAATAGAAAATATAACTAGAATGCAGAGTTAGACAGGATAACTCTAACAATTTTCATCGAGGAAAAATAAAGAAGCCAAAAGAACAAATTCAATAGCAAGAAGACTTTGGAAGACATCTGCAATCTATGATATTAGGATATTGTTAAAAGAAGTGGGGCAACTTAGAAGAATAATTGAATGAATCATAATTACCGTCTCCATAATCTACAAGATTTTCTTGCCATTAACAAATGTAAGAACTAGCTCAACCATTGTATAGTAGACAATAAATTGCTCCTAAATACGAATAAAATTTTATTATAAATAGACAAATGCAGAGTGCTTCATGTACTTTTAAGTTAACAATAAAACAATGAGTTAGATATTAGTTTTGATTGTATTTATGAAATATTAAGGATTGCACCTAGGGATTTGATCTCTCTAATACTTGATAAAGCAAGAGTTAAGATGGATCTATGCTGATATAATATTAAATCTAGTTATATCAAAATATTCAATTTAGTAGATTTAAATATAAATAAATTTATAAATAAAGTTGGTTTATTAAAATATATATATATATATATATATATAAGGAAATATCATTGTTACCTTTATAAATTTATATTCATACTAAGAAGTGAAACAACAATTTTAATTATAAAATATTAGATTATTATACAAATGAATTACAATTTTGATGAACATCATCATGGATGACTTACTCTATAAAAATGATAGAAATAAGGAACTAATAAATTTTTTAACTACATGGATCTATTTTATATATTGGGTTTAATAGAGAGACAACCCAATTCAAAAATATACTTTCACTTTCAATATGATTCATATAAAACAATCCCCACATAAAAGTGTGATATCTCAACAACTATATAGACAATGCATTAATGTTTATATCCAAGAATGTTGACATGAAAATGCAAAAGATATTGAAACTATCAAAACTAATTGCATTAATTCCATTTTTCGCATCTACTAATCAATGTTTATATCCAAGAATGTTGACATGAAAATGCAAAACTATTGAAACTGTCAAAATTAATTGCATTAATTCCATTCTCACATCTACGCATCAATGTTTATATCCAAGAATGTTGACATGAAAATGCAAAAGCTATTAAAACTTTCAAAACTAATTGCATTAATTCCATTCTCACATCTATTTAAATTGATTGCAAATTTTGTTTGATTTTATTAAATTGCAATCAATATCAATTGATCTATAAAAGAAAAGATTGTTCTAATAATTATCTATAAAATAAAAATTATTTTAATAATTATCTATATATAATAAGTGGTTTTTAAAAAATTATTAAAAAAATACCATAAAATTAGGATGTAAAAAAAACTTGAGTGGTCATCAACATCTCAAACATTTTTATATTCAACAAATAACATGCATACTATACCTATCACCATCTCAACATCTCAAGCACCCCTACACTCAACATCTATATCTACAAAAATAAAAACTATATGTGAAATCTTAACTTAACTGCACTCCACAACATCTATATCTAAAATAAAAATTTAAAACATATATGTAAAATCTTAACTTAACTTCATTTGTATTCAAGTTGCAAAGTTCACATCAACTCATTCGATGCCCATCACAAAGCCTTAGTCAATCCACTAAATTTTCATTTAGTGACCAAATAAAATATGACCAGCCGCTAGAGAAAAAAATGTACATTGAATTTGGAATTCTGGAAATGAAGTCCTACAAAACAGGTGACTTGAATCTAGAACAAAAGCTGCCCCCAAAATGAAAAAGCTAAACTGAAATAACCAAAAACTCTGAGTGTCAATGTAAATAGATCCAAGAAACTACTAAAATCTATCCCTTGCGATGAGAAAGTGAAATGCACAACTTTGTCAATCCTCAATAGTAATTCTGCAAATTATATTCCGCCTTCTTTGATTTGGTTTAGTGTTCATTTGACATATTTTCGTTTCTGGTTCTCGTGGAATGTTTCAGACCTACAGTGAGCAGGCTTTTTTAGGTGAATTTAATCTTTCTTTGGTTTCTCTTGTGGCCATCATCACCCATCAAGGTTCATGTTGATATGCTGAAAGAATAGTTTGAGCAGGAACCAAACCTTTGCAACTCTGCTAATCGACTCGATCAACAACACTACAGTACAATAGATATATATTCAATTAACGGGAAATGGAACGAGAAACAAGAAACAGAACGAGAAAAAACAAGGGGAGAGAAAAAAACAATAACATTAAATAAGAAGATGAGTCATGAGAATTTAAGTAATTTGGTAATATAATTCTGTAATGATTTGTATCGGTAACCAGCGAAGTTTATAAAACTGGAACGACGAAAGAAGGGCATGGGGATTGAAAATCTCATCATAGTTGGAGCTCGAAAAATAGATAAAATCAAGCGTCAAATTTTGTTGTTAAATCCAAAAACGACCCTAAGAAACGAGCAAATATGAAAATAGTTTGTAAAAAACGTATTTAAAGCAGGGCATGGGGATTGAAAATCTCATCACAGTTGGAGCTCGAAAAATAGATAAAATCAAGCGTCAAATTTTGTTGTTAAATAAAAAACGATCCTAAAAAACGAGCAAAACTGAAAATAGTTTGTAAAAAAACGTATTTAAGGCTTGAGAAATGGGAACGGCCTCCATTTCTGAGCAGTTTTTTAATGAAACGATTGCTGACGTCCCATTTCGGGTAGCACGGTTCTCCAATATTTGATTCGATGGAATATTCATGTCATCTTCACGGGTTAAACAATTCTTCACTCCTTTCTTCCTAATTTAACCCCTTTATATTGAAATTGGAAGATCTATGTGCCTCGTATTTCTTTTAGATTTTAGTTTTATCATCAAATCTACTATGTTTGGCACTTTAATCTATTTCTAAATTATCCACGTAATTGCTTGATTTTTGTTTGAGTTTTTCTATTTTATCGTTCGGATTTCGATGTTTTCATGACATAGATTTCATTGGTGTATGATGTTTGGTGCTTAGGTAAGGTCGTGTTGAAGACTAGTGATCCTTTAGCACTGGTTGTGGTGGTGAGATGTTATCGGAAACAACACAAACACAAGAGTGAATGAATAATGATTTCGAGAAGTTTTGAGATGTGGTGGAAGAGGTTATCATGAAGGATATCGTCATGGCTTTCTTATTTTTGCAAATCCAATTGTAGGAATATCTATATGGCTTATCACGAGGGATAGATGTTAGTAGTTTCTTGGCTTATCACGAGGGATAGATGTTAGTAGTTTCTTGGATCTATTTACATTGATCCTAAGAGTTTTTTTGTTATTTTAGTTTAGCTTTTCTAATTTGTGTAGCTTTTGTTCCAGATTCAAGTCACCATTTTGTAGGACTTAATTTACAGATGTACCATTTTTTTCTCTAGTAATTGATCATATTTTATTTGATTACTAAATGAAAATTTAGTGAATTGAATAAGACTTTGTGATGGAAATCTAATGAGTTCTTCGAAAATGAAGATGTGAATTTTACAAGTTGAATATGAGTGAAGTTAATTTATGATTTCACATATATGTTTTTTTTTTAAGAATATAGATGATGTGGAATGTAGAGGTGTTTGAGATGGTGATAGGTATAGTATGCATGCTACTTGCTGAATATAAAAATGCTTGAGATGTTGTTGGTGAGCATTCAACTTTCTTTTGCAGCCCAATTTCTATGGAATTTATTTTTTCTTTTATAACTTTTTAAAGATAATCTACAAGACAATTATTATAACAATCTTCTTCGTCCTAATTTTGTTTATAGATCAATTGGTATTGATAACAATTCATTAGAATCAACAAAATTTGCAATCAATTTAAGTAAATGTGAAAATGGAATTAATGCAATTAGCTTTGACATTTTGATCAGCTTTTGCATTTTCATGTCTAACATTCTTGGATATAAACATTGATGCATTGTCTATATAGTTATTGAAATATCACAATTCTACGTTGGGGATTATTTTCTATGAATCATGTTGAAAGTGAAAATATATTTTTGAATTGGGTTGTATTTTTATAGTAAACCCAACTTATAAAATAGATCAATGTAGTTAAAATTTCTATTAGTTCCCTATTTATATCCTTCTTTTAGAGTAGGGCATCCATAATGATGTTCATCAAAATTGTGATTCATTTGTATAATAATTTTATATTTTTTAACTAACATTGTTGTTTCACTTCTTAGTGTGAATATATATTTATAAAGGTAGTAATGATACTTTATATATATATATATATAAACTTTATTTATATTTAAATCTACTAAATTGAATATTTTGATAATTAGATTTAATATTGTATTAGCATATATCTATTTTAACTCTAGCTTTACCAAGTACCTGGAGGGATCAAATCCTTTGAGGTGCAATCCTTAATATTTCATAAATATCCCTGAGTGTATGCAATGCATGCACATATCTTTCTTTTACCTAATACTACCTAGAAATTTACTCAATTATTTATTAGATTGCAATTATTACAAAACTAATATCTAACTCATTGTTTATTGTTAACTTAAAAGTACATAATCTAATTTATCTATTATTTACCCAAAATTAATATATAACTTAAATTGTTCTATTATTAACTTAGAAGTACATAATCCATTATTGTGCCAAGAGACCCTTTTTACATCGCAATGTGGACGAAATGTGTCATGTCTGTGCTTGACTTGTCACAAAACTAATATATATTATTAACTTAAAAGTATATAATCCATTATAATTGTGAGGCACCATTTATTCCAACTTGCTATCCTATTGTAAATGCTAACACATAAATCCCTATGCAAAAATTGCATTAATTCATTAATTATGAAGTAAAACCATTATTTGCCCAAATTTAGTTTTAACTATTTCATGTTGTAAAGTATAACAAAAAAATCATACAAATATTTGCAATTTACCCAATTCTTATTCATTCCCAATTTGGGAAAAAATTGCAAATGTTCATTGAGTATGAAGTAAACTAGTTATTCTTAATCCATATGTACTGATTTTGTTGTGAATATATGTCTCTCTTGTAAATCTACATTTAAAATGTGACTAACTAATAGACAAATATTTAGTTGTCTTGTTATTATCTATGAAAATATTTATATTTAAAATGTGAGGATGTTTGAATGGAAATGGAAATTGAAATTGAAATATGTATATTTATATAAATGTATTTTACAATCTAGCCTATTTAAATTTGAATAGTATATGTGCTTGGTTTTATAAAATAAGTTATATTTTAAATTTTTGGAGCCGACATGTGCCAAGTACATATGTGACACATTTCATCCGTTTTGGACTATAAAAAGAGCATCTTGATACAATAAATGTATCTTACTAATTTATAATAATTTCACATTACATTATTGTGGTAATTATAATTTTATTTTTATATTTTATAAATTTAGGTAGTGACATATTTATAAAAAGTGAATTAAATTTTATAGATTTAAAAATATTTGTGATATTAACATGCTTGAAAATGACAAATTTAACGTGTAAATAATATATATATGAAATAACTTATTATGTAATTGCAAGCTAAATTTATAATTGAATTCACATTTTACATAACAACTCTCTTTTTAATTAGTAAAATTAATTACACACATTTTTTGCATTCTTTACAATTCTAATTCTCTTACAGATTTTAAATTAAATTATTAGTATTGTAGTCTTTTGTGAAATTTAGACTTTTACATTCTTTAAAAATCAACATAATGAAACAAACCATGGATTACAATTTTAATTCTTTTATAGATATTAAATTAATTGTAGTATTTTGTAAAATTAGATTTATCATTGTCAATATTTAAAAAAAAAAAATATTTTTAACATATATACTATTTAACAAAATTGACTCAATACCATTTTTTTTAATTTCTAATTTAATTTAAAAAAAAACTTTTCGTTTGTAGTGTAGGGTTAGGGTTCTGAAGATTTTGCGGACATGGCCTTGCCTCTAGCATCTAAGCTAGGGGCCTCACATTCCTTGGATGAACGTTATCGACGGGCTATCGAGAATGTTCCCTCGACTCTTCCAAAGGCAGTTCCCCCGCAGGATTCACATTTTGTGAAACATGCATTGGCGCCGGAAGTTAAGCTTACCTCCTCCGCCTCCAAACATGAGATTGTAGTGCTCTATGAAAGAGGCCTGATCGAGAATTTCACCGGCATGTGGCCATCTCCAAAAGCTATTGAGATATGGTTGAACAAAAATTGGATACTGCTCATAAAAGGGGAAGTCATACAAAACTTCTGTGGGAAAGGGTTCTTCGTTCTTCTATTTGGGCAGAAGGAAGATAGGGATCTGATCTTCCGGAGCGGTCCTTATTTTCTTGGATCAAGGGGAATGTATTTGAACCAGTGGAACGCTTCCTTCAACCCTAAGAAGGAGATTCCTTTGGTAGTCCCAGTATGGGTTAAAATATCCCATATTCCCCTTCACTATTGGGGGGATGAGAATTTGATGTCGATTCGTAACTCCATTGGGAATTTCATAGATAGAGCGAAGCCTTGACCCCCTCTTTTTTCCCACGCAAGAATATGCGTGGAAGTAGATGTGGAAAAAGGACTTCCAGAGGAAATCAACCTCTCAATGGATGGGTGGAATCATCTTCAGAAAGTAGATTATGAACAGTTACCTTTTAAATGCAAACCATGCCACGAGTATGGCCATTTTGTCGAAGGTTGTCCAAAAAGGAAGGAGTGGGAAGGGGTCCAAGAAGAGGAGGGGGAATGGAATAAGGTATCAAAAAAGGGAAGGAAAAGAAAAATTCCCACAGAGGCGCCTCCGGTGAAGGACTCAAACCCTAGAGCCCCCTCAGCAATTGGTATCAACAACCAGTTTCAGGTTTTAGATACACAAGAAAATGAGTGTGAAGAAGAAGGAGAAATAAGAGAAGTGCCTGTGGAACAAGAAGGAAAGGAGCAGCTAGTGTTGGAAGATATAACTCAGAAGGAAAATTATGTTCCTATATTGCTTGAAAAACCACATATTGAGATTAGATCAGAATGCACCAAATCAGAGGCATTTGGCTCAGTGAACAGATCTAGATCTAAAATTTCCCAAGAAGAGTCTTCTGAATATCAAGAAGAAGAAAAGGAGCCAGTTGGGAAGAAGGGAAAAAATCCAAACAAAGCACACACAAAAGAGAAGGAGGAAAAGGACAAAGCGGAAGGGAAGTAAACCTGCATTGATCAGCATTTAAGGCCTCTTGTCAAGCATCTTGAGGCAACAAAAGAGAACCTGAAGGTCAAGACCGGCCTCCTCACCAAAAAATAATGCGGATAGTCTCCTGGAATTGTAGAGGACTCGAAGGTAAGTCAAAATCGAAAGCTATTAAATTTTTAATTAAGAATGAAAAACTATCCATTTTTTTGCTCTAGGAGACTAAGATGTCAGAAGAATATACTTAGATTTATATGAAGAGAATATGAAAAAATAGTGATGGACCCTCCATAGGAGCCACGAGGAGCTCAAGAGGAATCTCTACTTGGTGGGATAAGAATAAATTCATATCTATAGCTAAAAGGAGGCATTCCAATTGGATTATGATTGATTTAGAAGACAAGGAGGAAAACAGGCAGATTAGAATTCTTAATGTATACGGTCCCACTATCTACAACAAGAAGCGGGACTTCTGGCTCTCCTTTGAGCAGCTTAGAAGGAAAAACCTCCATCTAAACTCTATTGTTGTTGGATAATTCAACACTACGGTCTCAGAGGAGTAAAGACGCGGAGGTACCAAGGTAAGAGATCGCTTTGGGGAACATCTCGAAGACCTTTTAGCCTCTCCGGACCTCACAGATGTTAAACCAAGAAAGGGCATTTACACTTGTAATAATCGAAGAATTGGGCCTGGTCATATCGCTACCCGCCTGGATAGATTCTTGGTCAATAGTATTCTTCTCCACACTCCCCTTATCCCCTCCTCCAGAATCCTTCCCTATGCAGTTTCTGACCACAACCCTATTCTGTTGGAATTCCTACTCCCCTCTAATCTTGGACCCCTACCCTTCAAATTCCTCTCCACCTGGGCCAATGAGGAAGAAATTTATGTGTTGGTTTCAATAGCTTGGAATGTTTTTATTTATGGGTCCCTGGATTCATTTGGGAATCCAAATTGAAGGTTGTAAAATCAACCCTTAAAATTTGGGCCAAGAACAAATCCTCGACGAGGCTTTTGAAGACTGAAGCTCAGCAGAATCTCAAGGAGTTACAATATAGAATGGAGATAGGTGAAATAACTGACCTTCATTTTAAAAGTGAACAGGAACTGCAACAGAAAGTTCTTCAGTATGAAAGAATAAATGAGGAGGAATGGAGGATAAGATCCATAAGTCTTCGGCTTAAGTTTGGAGACTAGAACACCAAATATTTCCACAATCAACATAAGGAACGAATTAGGCGGAATACCATTCTTGATCTAGATAGAGAAGAGGAAGGAGTTATCACCTCGGGGCCTCAGATCCAAAATGAAATCTTCATCTATTTTCAATCTTTGTACAAAGAAGACCAAGATTTGGTGGAGCGGCTCTCTGATTATTTCTGCTCAGGCATCCCTAAGCTCGTCAACAACAAAACTAATGAGACTCTGATAAAAATCATCATGGAAGAAGAATTCAAAAAAGCTATTTGGTCCTTGCATTCGGATAAAGCTCCTGGTCTGGATGGATTCCCAATTAGCTTCTATCGGCACTTCTGGCATATCATTAAATGAGATCTCTGTAGAATGGTGAATTGTTCTATGAATCCTACCTCCCTGAACAGGTATAGTCCTATCTCCCTTTGCAATGCTTCTTATAAAATCCTAACTAAAATTATTTCAGGAAGGTTAAAAAGGATTATTCCGATCCTCATCTCGGGAAATCAAGGAGGATTTGTGACAGGAAGACAAGTAACGGAAAACATCATTGTCATGCAAGAGGCTATCCACTCAAGTTTCAATGAGAAAGAAAAAGGGATGGCTATCAAGCTGGATTTGGAAAATGCATTTGATAGAGTAAGGCACCACTTCCTTTTCCAAATTTTACAAGCTTTTGGTTTCTCTTCCTACTTTATCAATTGGATTAAAGATTTCATTGGAGAACCTTGTATCTCCCCTCTTTGAAATGGAATAGCTACAGGGTTTTTTAAATCGTCCAGAGGCCTCCGTCAGGGATGCCATTTATCACCCCTTCTTTACATTATCACTATCGAAGCCTTCAGCAGAAAACTAAACAGCTTTGCCAGCTCTGGTGAGCTGGATGGGATCAACTGCTATATCCGTGTCCGGATATACTCAATGATTATTCAAGCGAATAATCCTCCAATGGAAAATAACTCCATTTGATAATAATATATAATTGATGATGGATAAGATGATTTAATAATTTACAATGAGGCTCGCTTTTATAAGCTTGAGCATGTATAGTGAGGGGTTACACCCTTTCACTTAATAATTAATAACTTTAATTAACTTACATATAATATTCATAGCATTGCCACTCTCTTTAGAAAGGCTTTGTCCTCAAAGTCTTATAATTTTGTCTCATTGTACTTTGCGATGTCATGGTTGATGAAACATGTCGATACGAACTGCTAAGTGTAGAGCATAACTTTCGATACGTCGACGAATGAATCCATCCTAAATTGATTTGTTGTGGACTGATGGGATTCCCTACTGATGTGTCGTCAGGAGATTTGATCACATTAGTACCATTATCTTTCGACATTTCCCACTTTTTCAAATATCGGTTTTTATGGTTGGGGTGTCGATAAGGAACTTTCACGATGTCATTTTCGTTTACGAATGTCGCCTTTAGATCATTGATCTGAGTTGGCAATTGTATTTTCGTCTCTTGAGGATTTAAGTTTTTGTTCTGTATCTTTTCCAACTTGTTTTCTAACTGCCTATTATCATTTTGAAACTTCTTAATCAATTCGACTTGCGATTTTCTGTCATCTTCAGATGTCTTAAGTTGTTCCTTAAGATCTTTATTATGAATTCTGATACAACTATTTTCTTCCTGCTTGTCTAGAAGTTTCCCTTCAATGTTGTCCATAGATTGTTCTATCTTCCGGCTATTTTTTAACTTCTTAATTTTTGTGACTAGTATCTTGTTATGATTTCTTAGTCTAAAAATTTCTTCAGCATTGTTAGATAATGCTTTATTACTCTTCGCGATCTCTGACTTATGTGTCTTTTTAGAGTCGTCATTTTGTTGTTGAAGAACTTTTATCTGTTGTCGACACTGGCCGACCTCTGATTCTTGACTTTCTAATTTATGTCGTAACTGCATTAGTTCTTCATCTTTGTCGCTAACGATTTTGTTCAAGCGTATTATTTCTGCTTCGTAATTATTTATTTCCTTCTTTATATCTTGATTTTTCAATCTTTGATTGAAATCACTTTCATCTTTTAATTCCTTGATTTGCGCACATAATTTTTCTATGTGATTTTTCTGGCTGGACATTGTGTGTTCATTGAACCGTTTTTGTATCTTATGTAGTTCAATCTTTATTTTTGATTGTCTATTAATGTCTCGTAATTCTTCATTGTCTTTTTGATAGCGTTTTAACTTGGCTTCTAATTTTTCTCGCAAATCGGCGTCCATGGTTTCTGTCTTCTTTGACGGTGGGATGATCTTCTTTGATTTCTTTGATGAGTCTTTCTTAAACTTGGTCGTCCTTCTTTGACTTGACTTATCCAACGATGGATAGTCTCTGCTAGATCTTCACTTCTTGTTTTTCTTCGATTTGTCTTTTTTGTCTTTTTTTTTTGACTTCAATACTTTTTTTTTTTTTAAAATAATTATTATAAAATAATAATAATTATTTTACTTTAACCTTTTTGACTTTGTAATTTTTTGCTAATAAAAGGAAGGTCTATAAATAAATTTTTAAAACCCCTTTCCTCAAGGTATTTCTTTATATATATATAATATCTTATATCCCTTATATCTCCTTTTCTAGATATAGCGCTAAACACTTTTTCAATTTTTTTTTTTATAAAAGTATATTTTCTCAAAATTCTTATAGTCCACGAATATATATATATTTTTTGTTCTAATATTATAACAATAACTATATTATTATAATATTTTTTGTTTTTTTGGTTGCAGGTTTTAGGGTTTGTGTGGACGGATGGCGTGGAAGTGGTGGTTGGGGTGAGAGCCGAGGGGAGCTGGATGCAGGAGGGCGTGGTCGCGGGAGTGTGCGCAGAGAGAGGTGGGGCTGGGCGTGGAGATGGTGCAGGAACGTGAGGCTGGGGTGGAACGCTGGAGCGGACAAGGATCAGGCGCGGTTGAGGAGGAGCGTGGAGGAGAAGATCATAGGGAGGAGCGAGGGGATGGAGGGGAGGCCGAAGGACGGTGCGTGGGGATGGAGGGGTGGTGGAAGGAGAAGGATGCAACAGGGAGGCGGGAGAGTGAGGAGGGAGGTCGGCGCGTGAGAGAGCCGTGGAGATTAGGCGAGCAGGGAGTTGAGGGGAGGCTGCGTGTGGAGCAGTGTGGGGCGACGAGGGCTGATGAGGATGAAAGGCGGTGCAACGAGGTGAGGACGTAGGGTTGGAGTGTGTAGAGCGGGAAGCGCGTGGAGTAGGATGAATGGCGTGTGAGGTGGAGGTCTGCTGGACGTGGCAGGCGGAGGGAGTGTGCAGGAGCGCAGGGGGGAGCGGGTTGGGAGCGCAGGGAGAAGACAAGGCGCATGATGTAGGAGGTTGCAGGCAGAATTAAGGGAAAGAAGGAGAGCGCGCAGGAGGGAAGGGAGATGGGGAGCTGCAGAGAGGGGGAACGCGATGGAGGAGGAGTGAATGGAGGGAAGGCGTGGATCTGGTGGCTGTGGATGTGTGCAGAGTGGTGTTAGCGTGAGGGGAAAGATGAGGGTAGGGTGAAAATGGAGCGTGGTTTGGGCGCGTGAGCATGTGAGAAGTGGTGATGTGAGGGGCAGGGAGGGCGAGCAGGACGAGTGGATGGAAGGGAGGTCAAAACCCGATTCAGAGAAACTCTGGTATTTATGGCTAAAAGCCGGATTTGGAGAAGCTCCAAGATGGATGGCTAAAAGCCAGAATCAGCAAGGCCCGAGAACGGCTGGCTCTGATACCAATGCTATATCCGTGTCCGGATATACTCAATGATTATTCAAGCGAATAATCCTCCAATGGAAAATAACTCCATTTGATAATAATATATAATTGATGATGGATAAGATGATTTAATAATTTACAATGAGGCTCGCTTTTATAAGCTTGAGCATGTATAGTGAGGGGTTACACCCTTTCACTTAATAATTAATAACTTTAATTAACTTACATATAATATTCATAGCATCAACATTGTTATAGGAGCAAGGCCAGCCAACCATGCCCAGTTCGCAGACGACACCATCCTATTGCGAAAGGACACCATCAAAGTCTCGAGACTCTTCTCCAACACCCTCTCATATTTCTTAGAAGTCTCGGGGGGGGGGGGGGGGGGGGGGATTAATAAAGGACAAAGCTGCATCTATACTTGGAATTTCTCCAACAATATGAATTTGATCCTTTCCAGAATCATGGGTTTCAAAGTGGTCAGGAAATGGACCTCCTTCAAGTATTTGGGCATACCTATCTCCCTACAGGGTAGGACCGAAGGATGGAGAGATATTGTCACTATAATAAAAAACAAGGTCCAATCTTGGGGGGTTAAATGGTTGAATTTGGAAAGAAGAGTAACTCTCATCAAGTCGGTGCTCATTTCCATTCCCATTTATCTTTGCTCCATCGTTATTTCCCCGTTGGGCATAATGAGTGAGATTAGCAAAGAAATCAGGAGATTTTTATGGTAGGTAGGTCTTAATGGAGGGAAGAAATTCCACCTGGTAAAGTGGGAAACTGTTCGATCAGAGAAAAATAAAGGTGGTCTAGAAATAAGGGAACCTATATTAAACAACATTTCCATGGGTGCCAAAATTTTGTGGAGACTAGCCACTGGTAAGAACGACGGGTGGAAGGAGATCATAGTCAAAAAATACATAAGAAAGAGCAAGCTTATGTGCATTGAAAAGAATTTTTCTGGGGCTGGAACCAAAATATGGAGCTTATGAAAATATTTGGTCTAGTTAATATGAGAGAACATTTATTGGATCCCTGGAAGTGGGAAAAGAATTGACATTTGGGAAGACGGGATATTGGCCCCCCCCCCCTTGAAATACAATGAGTCTCTCATTGGATTAAGAGTCAAAATCCACAATATCTCCTCCTGTGATGAGAAAGGGAATTGGAAAGGCTGGATTCCTCTTGACCCTCCCATAGCTCTTCGCGAAAAGCTGCAATAACTCCACTTGGATCTTAATGGGAAGGCCCCCCTGAATATCAGAGAGAAATATTCCAGAGGTTGGGGGGGGATATGTTTCTACAGAGTTAAAGATGGTTATAAAATTATTCTTTCTAATTTCCCAGGGCCTCTTAAGGATCAGAAATGGCTAAGAGTGTGGCATCGAGACTTCCCTCCCAAGCTTTGCGCCTTCTCCTGGCTCCTCATGCATCAGAAAATTTTAACTACCGAGAATTTAAGAAAAAGAGGAATAGTTGGTCCTAGCAGGTGTGTCCTCTGCAAATTAATATAGGATGAATCAATGCAACATCTATTCTTAAATTTCAGTTTCACTCTTCAATTCTGGGATGATATGGTTACGGACCTCAGCATTGATCTCTCACTTCTAAACAACATAAGTGGCTTCTTCGAAGGATGGGGTCATCAGTACCATGGAAATACCTCCAACAAAAAATTTCTTGATCAACATACTACCATACCAGAAGCATTACATAATATATTGATCAACATCATATACTTTCGCCATTCTTGAGCAGTTCTTCTACCAAAAAGTAAAACATTGTCTACCAACAACAAGTGCGTAATCTAAACCAAAGAAGCCACCCTTAAACCCTGTATAATTCCTTCCCTTTTTTTAGCTTGAATCAACGGACTGAGGCCTTCTATTACCAATAAAAAAAGAAGGGGAGACAAGGGACAACCTTGTTTGAGTCCCCTGGAACCTTTCACAACTGAAGTAGGATGACCATTTATTAGAATTGGAAAATTTTGCATTGGTAATACAGGCCATCACCCAATCCATAGTCTCCAAAGGAAGACCAATTTGCAACAAGATTAACCTAAGATAAGACTAGTCAACTTGATCATAAGCCTTAATTAAATCCATTTTAAGAATTAAAGCTTGAATTTTCTTCATTTTGATACTGTGAAAACATTCTTGGGCAACACCCATAGCATCCAGAATCTGTGTGTTGGAGAGGAAGCCAAATTGTTCTTGAGATAAACAATTCTCCAAAAAAGGTTTTAACATGTTTGCAATAACTTTAGCAATCATCTTATAGGCCAAATTACATAAGGATATCGGCCTATAATCGTTGAAAGAAGTAGGCTTATCTTTCTTTGGGATTAAAGAAATATAAGTAGCATTCAAACCTTCAGGCATAAATCCCAGATGTCTGGATCCCTCTGCAATCTCCACCAGATCACCACCCAACAAATGAAAGAAATGAAGAAAATATTCAATAGGCCAACCATCAGGGCCAGTGCTCTTATCCCTAGCAAAAATATCAAGAACAGATTTAATTTCCTCCTCAGTAACAGGCCTGCTAATATGATAAATATCTTCATCATAGAACATTCTGGGGAAAATCTTAATCACCTCTAATTGGATAGAGATATTTAGGGAACTGTTATGCGCATAAATATGTTTGAAAAATGAGACAACATTATTCTTAACAAAGACTTGACCAGTCGAAAGGTTTTCGCTTTGATCCTCAAGATCCCAAACAGTATTGTAAATCCTTTTTTGATTTGCGAATTTTTGAAAGAATTTCAAATTTTTATCACCACTTTGAATCCACACAACACGACTTTTTAAACGCCAGATCTCTTCATCTTGCAACAAAAATTTTCTTCCCGAAAGACTTTAATTTGGAAATTATGTTTCTCCTCTCTTCAGAAAACAATATCATCATCTAACAAATCAGACAAACAGTTTAATTCACATTCAATTGTGATTAGAGCAGCTTCATTCTCCTTCTTTTTTGCTTTTTCCCAATTAAGGACATCAAATTTTAACTTGTTCATTTTGTAAAGAAAATCTTGTGAGGTAGAGGGAATTTGTTTTAAGAGTACTCCTTTGACTTACCATCTATCATATTACAGAAATCCTCCTCTTGCAGCCATATATGATTAAATTTAAAACAATAATGAAGATCCATCTTCTCAAAATCCAATTGAAGAAGCACAGGTTTGTGATCCGAGATACCCGATGCAATAGACCAAGATCTATATTTGAAGTAGTCCTGGAATAGCCCTTCTGACATGAAGAACCTATCCAATCTTTTATCCAAACCTGCATTACCAAGACGTCCATTGAACCAAGTAGGAACTAAAACACTTCCAGTGTGATATCTATCATTTTTGCCTCATCAAAAATATTCTGAAAATAGCTGGAGAGCGGTTCTGAAGGTAGCCCCGAACACCAAACCTCATTGGAAGATAAGTTCAAATTTAAGTCACCTGCAAGGATTAGATTAGGATCATTAAGAATTCTTGATTGCACCACTTTGTCCCATAACTGTTCCCGTCGATTATAAGGACCGTAGACATTTAGGATTTTAAAACTTCTATTTAACCCTAAAAACCTTCCTTCAAGTAAAATTCCAGCAACTGTATTATAAGGCTTGAAGAAAGATTTTGTTGGATTCCAAGAAACAAGTAAACCTCCAGACAAACCATCTGCATTTAAACCACAAACATTCTAAGCAGGGAATATTTTGAGAAAATTCTCACAAACTGAATCACTAGAAATCATAGTTTCTTGAACTAAGATTAAGTCAGGCTTAACAGTTTGAACTATCCTCCTCAAGGCAGTTTTTTTAGGAGAAATGTTGAAACACATGATATTAAAAGACATTACAATCATTTGGGAACCTCCTGAAGGGGCATAAAGGCTCTAAGGACCCCAGAGGAAGAATCGACTGTAAGAGATGCAAAAATAGGAGTGATATCATAAATTTTTGGGTTTATGAATTTATCAACAAAAGAAGAAACCATATCCACTTTTTTCCCTTCTTTATTTCTTAACGTGAAATTTTGAGACCTTATGGAAGAGATAGGAAGAGCTGAATCATCAACTGGCAACTTGAAAAAGTAGGAATAAGCACTTTTGACACATTTTCCATAGCCTGAAATTGACACTGAGTGGAAAGGGAAACAGATGAAGGAGTGCGCAGAGAAAATGCCAAAAGCGGAACAGACTAATTACTTAAAACCCTAAGAATTTTTTGGCAAAGGGGAGAAGACAATTCCTATCCATTAGACTTAAACCCCCACAATCCGAACCCCCCAAATATTCAGAAATCCTAGCCACCAGACTTAGACCCCCACAATCCGAAACCCCCAAATCTTCAGAAATCTTAACCTCGTTAGCTAAATTAGAAAGAATCTGAGCAAGGGGAGGAGAAACCAAAGCAGGGTTTCCAATTACATTAGAAAATAAAAAATTCTCCAACTTAGAAGGATACACAAACTTTGAAATAACGGAGAGAGAATCTTTTAACTTACCTAGGGCATCTAAAGCAGAAGATCTATCGAGAGGAATGTCTTGTTGCAAATGGGTGTTTGGAGTTTTTGAGTCTCCTAACGAGGAAGAAGCATCTGAAAGGACTTTAGGAAAGAGATCCCTCTTCGGACAATGGTCCCTGGTATGCCCCACTTGATGATAGGAGAAACACCTAAAAGCAACCTTCCAATAATCTACTCTCTAAAAGAAAGAGCCTTCATTCCAAACCACTTCAATTTTAGTAGTCAACCCTTCCGCCATATCCATTTCAACTAGAACTCTTGGTAACCTCCTATCACCAGCTACAAGGATCGAATCCTCCACCAAAATGAATTTACCAATGGAGTTAGGAACTGACATAAGACCCCCAAAAGACCAACATTGCAGTGGAAACCCTGGTAACAATACCCATAGGTGTCTTTTTGAAATTTTTTCCTTCCAAGGGTTAAAACCTGCATGCTATCGGTAGAAACCCAAAGAACCTTCTCCAATAACCCAGTAACGTTCAACAATTTTTTGAAGGCTATCCTTTGTTAAAAATTGAAAGCTGAGCCACCCATTTACAACAACAATTACTTTTGGCGTATAATTTATGAGAGGTTTCTAGCAAGACGACATCCATTGGATAATATCCGGTCTAGACATTTTAACATACTCAAAACAATCTAAGAGAGTTCTTTTAGTAAGCCCTAAAACCATGTCGAAAGTTACATCCCTTCCAAGCGTACATAGTGATTTATCTTGTCTAGATTTCACCAGTTTAGCCTTTCGCCTTCTTCTAGCCACTTCACCAGTTCGTAAACCCCTATAACCAGCAAACCCTTGTCCAAACGCTTTCTCCCAATTATTACTATTAAAAAATTTCAGATTTAGCGAGGATGGGTCGGCCCGAGAAGGAAAAGAAGCAACCTCTACTTCGACAGTTGTAGGGTTCTTGATTTTCGCAACCTCCACCAAAACATTCAAGGGTTTGTCCGGACAGGACATGGAGAGGGTTTTGGGATAACCCCCAAATGTCCCTCCAAAGTACCTCCGACATAAATGTTAGTACTTCCAAACGCCTCAGGAGTAGTTTTTGAAGAAGGTACATAAAAACCTATCTTAGAAAAAACAAAAAATCATAAATATTTTGTTTTTAACTCGAAAGAGATAAAAAAGAAGACTATGTAAACATGGAAATAAGGTAAAGACCTAGCCAAAGAGAAGAAAAAACTGCAGTAAAAACAAAAAACTTTCCCACTTTTTTTCTCTTGGTTGGTACTATGTTGACCAAAAGGATTGACGAGACTCAAAGTTACTGCAGAAAATTTCCTTACGCTAGTCGGAATTCACCAAAAAACCACTGCAAACAAAAATATTCCTCTACTTTCAGTAGATTCCAAACCTCCTCCTCCATGGTGAACCCCATGCCTTTGTTCCTCCCCCTCCAACTCCACCCATTCAGAGACGACGTTATGTTATTTTGGGAAACTATTAACCTTTCAATTATTATGTGTTTACCTACCAACTAAAAAGTACCAAAGGTATGCCCACCTATCTAGTATGGACAATCACTGTTATAACATAATTATAAACAGGTTGACTGTACGTAGATTTAATCAATTAGTGAAAAGTTACAAAATAACTTTAATAAACATAGCAAAATAATACAAACTTTTCATATATATACACACATTATTAAGTTATTTTAGATATTATATTACCTTCTTAACTTTTTAAAAAGAAAAAGAAAAAAACAATACCATTAATATTAAATAGTATGAAAGTGTGTACAAAAATGGAGCATGACAAACATTAATATCCAAGAACTCGAACAGGGCAACTCTAAAGGAGCAAAGACAACCAAGATCCAACAAAGGCCCGACATATGGGAAGCCTGAAAAAGGCCTAGAGACTAACAATGGCCTACAAGAGAGGAGCCCAAATAGCTAGAAAATATCAGAGGAGGCACGGGAAGAGCCCGCCACCACAGACCCAAAAAAACTATCACTCTCAAAGAGTCCCAAAAGGGACACATAAAAACCGACCCAAAAAACTAAAAGATAGACTGCCGAATAGGTCCAGGATCCCCAACAAGATGTTGGAAGAAAGCATATATCTATGTGTTGATGTAATTGTAACTTCAGAAGATATTCACTTGTATTTTATATTGTTATTATTATTGTATTTTATTTGTACCTCCGGTCGGAGATGTCATTATTACATTTGGTCATGTAAAGTCAATGATGTAAATCCTCCATTGTAAGTCGGGGCAATAGATCCCCCTAGAGTCAGTTTTATTAGGGTTATTGAGTCCCCTAGAGAAGTCGGCCCAGCCAGGTTTAGCTGGGGTCGACCTAACAAGTGAAAAAGGTCAAGTGAAAGTAAAGTATAAATAGAGAGCTTGGATCTCTCATTTAAACACACACTCACTCACTCAAGTTTGCATAAGTGAGAGAGAGAGGACACGTTCGCATAGGATAAAGAGAGAGGAGCTGCAGAAGACCATCTTTGTTTTGGGGTTTTACTTTTATGATATTGTATTGGTGACGATTCTATCTCTGAGGAAGTTGCGGGGTTTTCTCCTTTAGGGTTTCCCTAAGGAAAATCTTTGTTTCTCTTGTGTTATGCTGTGCATGTTATTCTTTCAGTTAAGATCCTAGATAATATTGATTAAAAGTAGAAAAACTAATACTATGGACCTGCAAATCATCAAAAAAGAGTACAACTCGATATATGTCTACCAAAAATTAAGAAAGATAAAACCATAAATAAAAGTAACAAAGGATGAAAAATAGAAGTAGATCCCTCCGATAAAAGTTGATCGCGATCCCATTTCCCCAAGAAAATGATGCCTTCTTGAGCCAAAAGAGCCTTCTTTGATAAGTATGCATAAAGGAGATCAAACCAAACTCCTTTTTTAACTTAACGATATCCTCCATCCAAGAGGATGGTATCAAAACCCGAAGAGAGGCCATCCCCAAATCCCAGTCAATAATAGTTTTGGAATCCCCCACTATTTATAAAGAGTCAATTCCAATGAATCCTAGATAAAATAAGAACATCCACAAACCCAACAATTCGCTTCTTGTATTTGTACCTGATCTGCAGTTCATCCATAATTTGAAAAAAGTATTTCCATTAGTCTACAAAATTCCCATACACCACTAAAGCTGGCCTTTCTACGAGAGGCCCTCTCAAAGAAACCCCATGGACGATTCACATCCTTACCCTCTTAACTATGATAACTATGATAGATAGAAGTCATTTCAATTGTAAATAAAATAATAATAAAATATGATAATGAAAAGATGTTTTGGTCCTTCGTAAATAATAAAGAATGCAAAATAACCACATGTAAGTACCATTTTGGTTTATGATTACCCTCATCGAACATCCGAGTTTTAACATTTAAAAATATTATACGTGTATGTATTTACCGTCTTGGTTTGTAATTTCCCTCCTCAACGTACGTTTTTAGCATTTAAAATATCATATGTTGTATTTACTTTCTTAAGTAATTTACAGAACTACGCTAAATGCTAGCAAAAATATTATATGGTGTGTTATCTCCCCAAATAAAATAGACTAGTTGCTTGTTTAGGTGATAGGAGTTTTGCCTTTTTTATTTTTATATGCATTTGAGGTTCAGTGTCATAAGTTTGGGGTATGTAATGAAGCTTGAAATAACACTTGAGGTTGCTCTTCTCCGAAAAGAATTTTCAGGTTTCGGTAGCTTAGGCGGACCTGACGATGGTTCATTAGCTACTGAAAACCCCACTTCCGACAGCTTACTACATGAAAGACGAAACTCTCTAACTACCGAAAAGGAAAACATATAGCATGGTTCATGGGGCAGTTTTTGGTGGCTTGGGCGAATACGATGGTGTTCATTAGCCACCGAAAGGCAGATACTTTTCGCAGTTTGCAGTTCAAGAATAAAACCTTCTACAGCTGCCGAAAGCAGAGGAATCTTCGTGATTCATGGGACAGTTTTCAGTGGATTGGGCAGATACGACGGTGTTCATTAGCCAATGAAAGGAAGATACTTTTTGCAGCTTACAGTCCAAAGGCAGGATCGTCCACAGCCACTGAAAGCAGAGGCGTTTGTGAACATTTTTCCAGCAGCATACGGTGTTAAAAGAGAAATCATCGGCTACCAAAATTGAGTCGGTGTCAAATGGTGGAAACGTCTAATAAAGGGTTTAGTCATGAATTAGAGGGAGTTCATCATTGCTTAACCGCCGAAAAGGGGCACTGCCAGCGAAGACACAATCCTTTCGTTTTAAAACCAACTACAAATGATGATCGCTCCTGGGTAAACGGGCAAGATTGATAGGTCATGTAAATCCTCATGATTGGCTTTCAGTTCCACCTCTTGAAGTCAAGGCCCTAAACCAAGTCATACCTCATCCTTTGTTCTTACCTGTCAACGAGTTGTTTCTCTCCCGATTCTGCGTCGTTTCTTCCCCAAGGCTTGGCTTTTCTGAACCGCAGGTGTCGACAAGGGTCTTACAGATGAAGAAGGGAGGAGCTGTGCTTAGGAAGGAGATAAATGACGTCGGCTACCTCGAGTCGCACCCTGAAGTCTGTTTATTCTTCAAAAACGTGGGATGCTATAACTACTGTCTAAAGCTCCAAGGATCCCATCAGCAAATTGCAGAGGCCTTCGCATTATCATTTGATGGAAGGAAAGCGCAAATTGGGACAGAAGAAATCCAGGTAGATGAAGCCTTCGTAGCAGCGTCCACAGAGATTCCAGAGACAAGAGAAAGATGGTTCAAAACCACCACCACCCAGAAGGTCAAATTTAGATCATATCTAAAACCTGCACACCAGACAATCACCTGGAACAAAGGCATCCCTATGTCTTTCTTGGAGGAAAATTGGCAGCACCTTTTAAAGGCCATCTTGGTCTATTTCACATGTGAGGGCAGATATTCCAGAGTGTTGGTCTATCATTTCAAACTGTTGGACCATTTCACTGGAAGAAGCCCTCTAAATCTACCCTTTTATCTTCATAAAAACCTAACAAAGATGGCTCACCAGGTCCAGGCAAAGACAAGCAAGGTTCAGAGCATCTGCACAGAAAGAATAAGAAGTGGGCTTCTTTCCTTTTCTGGAACGAATTTGACACAGAATTGTGACTCGAAGACAAGGACAACCCTTGATCTAAAAATCCATCCACCCCCAGAAGTGAAAAGAGAAAAAGGCGAGCTGTCTCTTCGTTCCCAGCAGTCCAAATTCCCCCTTCTTCTGAGCCTGAGAGGATTGGGAAAAAGCTAGTTTTCATAAAGGAAGGAGAGACTTCTTCAAAGAATGCGAACCTTTTAAACCTCCCTTACACAGATTATAAAGACGACGAACTGCAGGAAATGGGAGCAGATCATAAGGAAGTTGCAACAGAATAAGAGCTTCAGGAAGCAGCTTTACCTAAAGAACAAAAGATTCCATATGTAGATTTGCTTTCCCCTACACCTATGGAAGAACAGGAGACTGCATATGTAAAATTACCCTCCCCTACACCTATGGAAGAACAGGAGACTGCATATGTAAAATTACCCTCCCCTACACCTATGGAAGAACAAGATCAGTAGGTGGCTGAGGTATTAACCAATAAGACAAAAAGTTCTTCATCACAGAAAATTAACCAACTCCTCAGGCAGGTGTATGAACTCGAGATACTCCAAAGGGTGATCAAGGAGAAAAATGAAAGGCTGACTGAAAGGCATAATGAATTGTATGTTTCTTTTTAAGGGTTGACCAAAAAACATAGTAAGCTGAGAGGAAGAAATATAAGGCCGATGAGAGAAAATATCAGGCTGAGTAGGAAGGTCAAGCTTCTGGGAGGCGAGGAAACAACTCAGAAACCCCAGCCCAAGGTGCACTCAGATATTGACACCTTAGCAGCAGCAGCAGTCAGCTTTGCTGACACTCCAGCTTTGGCCGAGGATGAAGAGAAATCCAAGCAGCAAGAAGATATGTAGAAGAGGTCAGAAAACACAGTTTTGTCCAAATTTTTGCAGGCTGGACCAGACATAGTTTTTCGGCGGTTTAGGCGAACATAAAAATTGTTCATTAGTTGCCAAAATCCAGTTTCGGCAGTTTACAACATGAGGACAGGACTCTCTCAGTTACCCAAAGGAGAGAAAGGCTTCAAACATCTAAAGGTGACTCGGTGGTTTAGGCGAAATGTTAAATTGATTCATTAACCATCGAAAGCAGGGTTTTCAGTAGCTTATAAATTTTGAGCCCAGCTTTCTAGCTACCGAAAATGCAGAATATGCAGAAGGTTGTCTTTGGGCACCAAACCTGACTTTTGCTGATCCAAGCACCTCAAGGGCATTTTTTCAATGATAGATAAACGCTTAAAGGCATCATGATCAATTTTCGTTTCCAGATTGAAGGGCACCAACAAGGTGAAAAGAGGAATATTCATGTCTATTTTGGGAAAAAGACAACCTGCATGCTCTCCAGGCAGCGGTTTCAACCTCACTCTTCATCCTCTGGAGGCTCATTACAACTGTCGAATATAGGTGCCTTGGCAAGATGTCAGTTACTTTTGAATGTAGGACGCTGTCATATTTTTCAGAAAGCTGTTTTAAATTAACTATTTTTAGTAGATTCGATCCATCTTTTCAGGATCTTAAAAGTTTTGTAAAGGCTATAAATCCCAGGACTGATGTAGAACAGAGGTTGGATTTTGGAGAGACTTTTCTATACTTGTATTCTCAGACTTCTCGTTGCATCTCAGTTATATAAGCTTCTTTTGCCATTTGTGTTCAGATTTCCTTTTCTACCTTTCTGTACTTGCAGTGGAATGTTTATTTCATGTTTGTTCCATTTGTCTATGTCAGATAGCTGTAATCCTATCTTTGTATTGAGAACTGGACATCAAGTATCATTTATTTATTGTGATTAGCCATTTATATATATGTTTTGTGTATGAGTATGCTAGCACGATAAGAATTCTACTCTCATCTACCTTTTATAAACTCTCTGAACAACAGTGGTTAAAAGCTTCGTCTACCTGAGTGTGTCTGTGCATGTTTTGAGTGTGTGAGCTTCGATTCAGTCATCCAACTTGATCCAAACATACCCCATCGTTCGAAGTAAGACTAAGTTACCAGGCTCTTTCGATTGCAACCTAGAAAGACTCCTGGAGAGCTAACATGGTGTATTTACTTTTTACGGTATTTACTTCTACAATAAATATAGCAAGAAATCGGGGATGACTAGTTGCGTCCAAAGGGGCTTGGTCGATTCTTTGATATTTGTTAGTACTTGTACAACTGGAGGGTTAAGATCCAACGAGATTCCATAAGGCTGGCTAGTTATATTGTTCAACGATCCAGGGGCACACATTGATCAAGGTTATTTCCATTTGTTAGTACTTGTACAACTGGAGGGTTAAGATCTAGCGAGATTCCATAAGGCTGGCTAGTTATACTTTTCAATGATCCAGGCAGACACATTGATCAAGTTTCTTTCCATTTGTTAGTACTTGCACAACTGGAGGGTTAAGATCCAACAAGATTCCATAAGGCTGGTTGGTTATATTGTTCAACGATCCAGGCACACACATTGATCAAGGTTCTTGATAGAGGTAGCAAAGTCTGAGACTGTTATTTTTAGCACTTTTTATTTTGAACAGAACCCTGAATCAGGGTCCCGCGCAACATTGATACTCATATACTCAGGCTCATAGAATATGAGGTGCCCTTTCTCTTCAAGTTAAGTCTTTCCCGCTTTTTTCTTTTTCAATAAAGAGTGTTCTTTTGGGCTCATAGAGGACCTGTGTTGGGCGATGGGCCAATAAATACCAGAATAGGCAGACAAATCAAAAGGGATGGGAAGTCATTGTGACAAGGGTAGTAACAATGAGAGAACACATGCACCTGAAGCTCAAAATTTGTTATAGTTTGGTCAAATCCCTTTTGACTAGAGAAATTGGAGCTCCTTGTAATATCAACATTCCAACACAATGATCTTTGGTTACGAAGCCATGACTAAGGGATATTTATCGTGTCTGGACCATGAAAATTTTTAGGGGCTAATCTTAGCCCATGGGCTAAATTTAGGGACTTTAAATTTTTAATGGGCTATTTTTTATTAAACACCCGTTAGGTATGATTAGCCCACATTTTATTTATTTACTTTTAATGAATTGGAAGTTAGCCCCATCGAATTTAAAAAGGGGAGCTAAGATAAAACAATTTGGCCCCTCTAAAAATGGATTTAAACCTCTATTCGCTCACAGAAATCTGTAGGAAGCTCCCATTCGCCATTGATTTCCAAAAATGGTAGTTGCTAGGGGCTCTTTTGCCTTATATTGATCATGGAAATCGAAGTTGAAGTTACATTCATCCAACTTTTATGGGTTGAATCTCATTTTACAAGTTGCTTAATGTACACATGAGAAGGGAAGTTGATATTTAATATCAGGTTTTATAGCAACCCATTTTCATCTAAGAGAGTTCTAAATCTCATCACCTCATATCCAAAGTTTCCCTAAGAAACATGGGGATTGTGAAGGTTGTGATCATCGATGTGGAAATAACGTTTTTGTGGGTGTTTAGGGCATCATGCTTGGGGGCTAGGACTTCATCCATAGCCATGTATTTTGGCATGAAAGGGCCATGAATTTCCAAGGAGAAACTTGCCGAAAGATTTGCTAAGACTTCACAAGGTTTTATAATTTAGTGAAAGCTTCACCAAGATTTTACACGGTTTTATAATTTAATGAAAAATCGGCAATATTTTACAAAATTATATAATTCAATGAGAGATTCGCCAAAATATTATATATACATAATATAACATTGTTAAAATAGCCTTCATATTTTCCTATATACAATGCGGATTCGCCCATTTATTATACATTGAAATTTAGGGAGGACTCTTAAAATTTTCCATGCTCTGGGCCATTAGCATGAAACCAAACTTTATTGCATTAACACAACCGCCCACTTTGAAAAAAATAGGTTCACTGCATTATCATGGAGAGCATTTCTGTCAAGTTTTGAACCCGAGACATTGAAAAAACTTGGTTCACTACATTATCATGGGGAGCATTCCCATCAAGTTTTGAACCTGGGTCATCGACATGGAAAGCACACCAAGTTCCGACTTACAACTAGACCACAGTCCACATACTATAATTTTACTATTTATTAACTAGATTAGTTAAAAATTCCAACTAAGAGGTTTTAGTGGTTTCACATATGCTCGTACAGATCTTCTCTATAGCTAGTGCTCAAATACCTATCAAAACCTTTTGCCGATAAAATCCCCATAGAATAACTATTGAACATAGCGCCTAAGATTCACATTCTCTAGTTCAATCATTTATAAATTATGCATCGGTAGAAGAGATTGCGGTGATTGCAGACAAGTGAAAATGCCAACATCTATCAGGTATAACCTCAATACACTTAATTTTGGCTCTTAGTTATAACAATTACTTGCATATTTCCCTTCACATGCCTGTAATATGAAGGTAAACATCACTTATATTGGCACAACTATGAGGGCAAGTGCAATTTGAATGGATTTATCTTTAACAAAAGTGCATAGAACATACTACCAAGAGTAATATAACCAAATTTACTAATAATAACCGTGAATTTCCCCGATGCAATTTGGTTCACTAGTTGCGACCCGTACTTCTGTAGTGCCTCTTTATTTACATCATTACCTCCGTTGTCTCTTTTATGTTTGTTTAGTGATGAAACCAATGCCACCAGGGGCCTCGCGTGTTGTCATTAAAAACAAGCTATTGATAACACGAAGAAAGATAAGTGTTGATTTGAGCGGGGTTTGAAGACTAAGTGGCATTAGTTTTTAAAATTTAATTTTATTTATTTTTAAAATCATAAAATTTAATCCACTCTTCTGAGGAATTATATCGCATCAAAAACCTTTAAACCAATAAAAAATTTATATATATATATATATATATATATATATATAATTTTAAAAAATTAAAATATAATTTATATTTTCAAAATAATCAATTTATTATTTAGTTTTTGTAAAACATTACACAACTTTGTAAAAATATATATATTGAAAAGCAAATTAAAGTTAAGGAAATCTGTGAACAAAAAGTATCACTCTCCCTTGAATTCTTTAATTTAATTTTGAATACCATAACTTTGTCATTTTTAATTTCCTAAACATAAGATAATATTCTTAAATTGATTTTGAAAAACATAACTATTACAGATTTAAAATATTTCTTTTTATACTAAAAACATTAAAATAATAATTTCCTCAACATATTGATTTTTTTAAAAATAACTATTACAATTTTAAAATATTTCTTTTTGATATTAAAAAGATCAAAATAATATTGATAATTTGATTTTAAAAAAAATTTATTACAAATTTAAAATATCTCAAATAATTATCATTTGTCATTTATTCAATAAAGGTGTGCAAAAGTAAGATCATGACGAGCTGGCGCAGTTAGAGTCGGAGTCGCTGGCGCCGTCGGAGTTACCTGAAATCTCCCGTTCATTTTCATATTCCTCAAAGAGAAAAAGTCGCTGGCGCAGTTGCTCCACGACTCCCTCACTCCACTCCAGTTTGGCCACCCAGTCCCACCACAAACATTTTCATTACCACGGTTTTTACTTTTGCTTTCCTTGGCCCCTGCTCTCTTTATGTCAGCTATTATGCTTCAAGCCACTGATGTGTTTGCATGTGGGGCCGGGGGTCACCATCGTGTTTATTTTATGTTCAATTTTATATAGTATACAAGTTAATTTCATTTCATGTAATCTCACTAATGAGAAACGTCATTACATCTAATTGTGATCTTATCTCATTTCTTAAGTGCTTCACACGGCATGGTATAATATGGAATATAATTCTACAACGATAACAAGCTTTATGGTGTTAATAAACATTGTAATTGATTATAATAACCAGAGCCATGAGGTGGTGAACAAGTTGTGTCATACTTTTTTTTGTTGTTGGGTACATTGTCGCTTAGACAATTAGCATGGCATGGAAAGATAGTCACACTTTGGCTCATATGAGAACAAGTTCACATATTTTGAGATGTGAAATAGGGTGTTTAAAGGAAAAAAGGGAATATTGGTAACATAAGCATATTAAATATATAGATTAGAGTTAGTCAAGAGAGAGTAACATTCTACATTTAGAGAAGAATGTGAAATAAGGAGTTTGCAAGAACCTAAGGACTATTAGTAACATATGAACACTAGATATATAGATCAAAAGGGGTTGAGACAGAGTAATGTTTTTCATCAAATGTTGAGGTTATGACCACATTCAGCAAGGGTCTATTTTAGAGGATGTTTGTTGGGCATAACTATTTCAAGACAAATAACTAGTGGACATTCGACGAATAGCCACTAGAATGATGAGCCATAGGAACAAGCCCTTGATATCAACATAGTAGGAACACAACAGGATTCTTAGGGTCAAGCCCACTTGATAGAAGTGGTAGAGATACTTGAAAAAGAAAACCAACCTTCTAACAACAAAATATTTACAAAGGAAGTCATTGTTTCAAAGCGGGCTATGGTCACTCTCCCACTTCATATTCATTATGGGGAAGGGGGAGTGAAAAGAGAAATGGGAAGCACTACACTCAAAAGGGAGTTTCTAAAGAAATATATTTTTTTATATACAAATCAAAAGCAATTTCCATGGTCGAAGGTCGTCCAGATTCCATATCGAGATCAACAATGACACAAATAAAAAGGAAAATTTTTGAACAACTCCAAAGAGGAACTCTTTCCGCAAAGAGTGGTTTTATGAACTCCAAGGGATTGAGATCTAGTAAGAGATACTAATATTTAGTTTTATTTGGTTGTCTATTACCAAAAAATTATTGCTCAAGCATTAGCCATATTATAAAAAGGGTGGATTAGTGATTATGTCCATGTTACAAGATAACATATAAACAATATCTTAGAAACCAATGGACCATATTATAGCATTTTTTAACAAAGCACATAAAATACAATAGATGTATATGCTAGCACTATTTCATGTTCAACATTTGATTTGCTACAATGCCATCGCAAGAAAGGATACTTGTCAATTATCAATCCATCTAAAATGTTCACAAAATTTTAAGAGGTGATTCATATATGGCTTCTTATAAATAAACAATAATGTACAAAATATAAACTAATGAGAGTTATTTCTAAACAAATATATACAAAGCAAAAGCTTGTCATTTTCATTTTACATGTTAATGGAGACCTTCTAATTAAATAAATACAAGGGACATTAATATTTTCATCTCATACCAAGGAAGGTCTCCTTCAATGATAGCTTTCTTAATAGATAAGTCAAATTGTATAGCGAGATGTGGCATGTTGTTGATCGTGCAATTTCAAACCTAAGAATTGATAACATCTTTGGTATGTAATAATCTAGGTTACAAATTCAATTTTAATGGCTGTAATCAATTGCTCAATATTTATTGCTATGTTTATTTTTACTTGTTTATATTCCAAGCCATTTTCATTTCATACTTCTTCAAAAATGCCATGTTACACACAATTTGAAATTATATGAAGGATGGCAAAAGGTATGAATACCTTTGTCAAAGGAGATGCAAACTAATAGATCCAAATCCTATTACACATTGATTAAGTGTTCATAATTTTATACTTTAGCTTGTCCTTGTAGACAAAAGGCCATATGAGTTGTTACCATGTTACACAAAAAAGAAATAATTAAAAAACACATTCATCTTAAAAAGAAGGATATGCTAACAAATGTGATTATTTTTAAAAACTTCAAATAAGATTATTCCTTCCCATTAATTAAACCTTATATTGAAATGTAATCAAAATGACTTAATTGTTTTAGTAAAGTGACATTTAATAAAATCTTTTTTACATGTAGATGAGAAAAAATGGGATGTAAAGCTACATATTGATACATCCATAAAGTAGTTTACCTATCATTGTGTATAACACTGAATGCATGATCCATGATGTAACTTGGAAAGATAAAGATAAATCTAGCCGTTGAAGAATGAAAAGTCGTTTTGAGTTTATACAAGAAATCCCATGATTAATTTGATTGCAAAAGTATATAAGGATGAAATAATGACTTGGGGAGAGGAAATTGAAGCGAGAGAATCATTTACATCCACCATGCCGGGAAAATTAGTATAAAACAAATGTATTAAAACCAAATATCATAAGATATCTCCCAACTTGCTTTGCTTGAAGAGATTGCCAGATTTTAGATAAAAATGAATTCCAACCAACACAGCATGGTTAATTACGTTAAATACAAACATTTTCAAGTGTAGTGTAATATTGGAAACAACCTCATCATCCCCATTTACTATTGATAATGTCTGCTAAATTTGTGACTATACGTTGAAACGATAAAGAAGCTGAATTTCACATTTTCTTTTGGAATCCAAATAATAAGCTACCTGATATTGGATTGCTTCCAAAAGAGTAGGGCGAGAGTATGGCGAGGGGTATTATAAAGGATTATTTTGCTTAAATTTACAAACCAAAACTTTTTGCTTTTATTAACATTGTACCAAAAGAATCCATATTTAATCATGTCTAATTCTAAAGGAAGCATGAAATTGTATGTTTTGAAATTGTATGTTTACAAATCAGAGTAACTATAAATCTCTTCAAAATTAAAAAGTTCTAAAATCCGTGTTTAAGTGAATGGTTAAATCATTAACGAAACAATATAGAACCCTAATTGAACCCTCCACAATTAGAGAAACAATATTTAACAAATATTTTTTACATATTGAAAACTTAAGTTCAAATAAGTTTTCTCTTTACATAAAAACAAGTACTCAAGGAACCTAAAGTAGATGTAGACCTTCCGAGTTATAATGAGAATGTGGATCTTTGAAACTTATGGAGTTATATTATAGTTAAGCAAGAGAATGTATACCTCCCTAGTCAATGAGAATGTGGATGTTTAAAACGTGTGAAGTTATATAGTTGAGGCCTAAGCTTTGTCAGGGTCAAAAAAACAAAGGCAGTGTTATCAAAAAATAAGTTTTTTCTAAAATTGAAGCTATACAAAGCATAAGGCAGCTAAAATATTTATACAACCATTAGAAGCCATTGTGTACATGAATAAATTAGAACTTTAGACAACTTATAGGGCAAACATATTATGTATCATAAATCATAAATATGGGTTTATGTTCCCTATGCAAGTTATATACCTTTGAATCAAAAGGTAAAATGATTCACCATCAAGGTGTTATAATTCACCAAGGGAGATTTTTTTTATGACAACATTTGATTTGAGCAAGATAAAAACATCTTTGCAGTATTGACATAATTAAAAATGAATAATTATTAAAAAAATTGATGATTGGATCAAAGAGGAACTTGACTTGCTTCTCGTAGTTGATTTTTTCGCAAAACCAATGATTATTGTAGCTAAGAAATTATTGTAGCAGTTATAGGTCCTACGCACATTTTTTGGATATGAATTTGAGTCAAATCCATCCCTATAAATTACTTTGCATATAGAATTGAACTTTAAATCACATTTCCTATAATATGTTTAGTGTAGACACTATCATCATCATGCCCTTGGGAAAGGACATGTAGATGAAAAGAAAGGGGTAACAAAGGCACCAAAAACAAAAGAGACCATGAAAAACGAAGCTAAATGGGCCACCTCCTTAAAGAAATAGGAGAAGACGTTGAAGCTATCTAAGAAATGGTTTTGAATTGGCTACAATTTCTCCTTCAAGCATTTGGATCATGAGCAGTTCATGCTCCCATGCTATTCCATTGTCATAATGTATTCAGCGCTTGAAAGATTTAAGCATTCCCTCATTTATCGAATAATTTATAACTAAATGAATTTTCATAAAAATATGTCTGTGTTTATTTTTGGAATAATTTAATACCTGACAAGCTGTGCATATGACCCTTTTTGTTCCCTCCTTCTACTTTGTTTTTGACTCTTTTTGACATACTCCTGTATTACTACTGGCTCTTTTGGTTACATTTTGAACATTTTGGCCTTGGTAAGAATTGATCTGGTCCTTTCTGCTATTTGTTAATTGCTTGTGATTGATAGGGCTATGCTGCCATTATTTCCTACTAAAAAAGTTATGTTTCAAGTTGATATCCGTTTATCTACAGGTTGCAGAATGAAAGACTATGGAAGCTAGAAGTTATGTATTTCAGTCTGGAGCTATTACACCGAGCTATCCAACTTGATGTATTCTGTTACATTATTTTGGTTAGCTATCCAATATTCAGATGATGCTGCAGTTGATCCAAGGAGATGGAGGTTTGATGTTTAATTTGGTATTGTGGGTCTATGATGACTCATTCCTCGCACAGGTATTGCCTGTGCATTCTTAAAAAATGTTAGTGATTTCCCATTCATTCTTCTAAAACGAATGAAGAATTAAAACAATAGAAAATGGAAACCGTATTGAATGATTTAGCACTTACTGATGCCGATGATTGCTGCAACGTGAAATCATCAATGTCTTCATCTGTCCAACGCCAAAGACGACACGACAATCTTGGTTCTTTGGCAATATCCTTTCCCAAGTCTCTAAGGTGATCGTGCATTTCTATTTTATTTTTACTATTCAACTCAACAAGACATTTATCCTGTAAATTTTGAAACCCACACAAACCATTTTCCCATATTCTCGAGGCCATATTCCTATCTTCTCCTATGAAAAAACAAGCAATATCTAAGAATATCTGTTGTTCCCCTTCAGTGAGTGAATCATAACTTATTTTAAGTTTATTTTGTATCTCACTAGGAACTTTAATTTTATCCAATACATATTGCCAGTAACTTTTGTCTTTATATTTTCCATAAAGAAGTGACCCAAAAACTTTCAAAGATAAGGGCAATCCATTACACGTTTTTAGGAACTTCTCTACCAGAGATTCAAATCCTGGTAGCGGATAGCTTTGGCTGAAGGCATGGCAGCAGAAGAGCTCTCGGGAATGTTGAGTCTTAAGCCCAGTTAGCTTATAAATTGATGTCTTTTCAACTCTTCTGCTAACAACATCCATATTTCTAGATGTAATCAATATTAAGATCTTTGAATGTAAAACAGTCTGGTGGCGCCAAAGTGCATTAACTTGATCCTCATGATCCACATCATCTATAATGATTAAGGCGTTGGCACATGAGAGATGCTTGCGGAGCATCCCTATACCTTCATCAACACTATTTATACTGTTCATTAAAGCATCCGATCCTGTCAAATTTTTAAGAAGTGTTCTCTGCAACAAAATTAAAGACCCTTTACTTGCATGATCTCGGACATCAGCTAAAAAGCAGGTTCTACTGTAATTTGAACACTTCCTATTGAATAGGTCTTTTACCAATGTGGTCTTTCCTGCACCACCTAACCCCACGATCCCCAAGATCTGAGCTTCCCCGCTCTACTGTGGGTGTAATAGGAATGTATTTTCTAAATCCTTTACCGTATCATCCAAACCTGTTGGATATTTACCAACGTCTAAGGGAGGTTTTTTCACCTTCTTTAACACCCATTCAACTACATTATTTAGTAGCTCCCCCTCATCCCTAGTTATTCACGGGAAAATACATAAAAATAATAATAAAAAGAAGTCTATGTATATATTATGAAACATAAAGTAATAAAAAAACTAATGAACTACAGTTCTCACCCGTTATACGCTTCCAACTCAAAACCGCTTGTTTCTACAACATTAGAAAGATCTCTTGTCCATGTCTCCAGGTCTTGAGCATCGTATCGTTGTGAATTTTTTAATTTCTCCAGGTCTTGAGCATAAGTCCCCTTTGTCCACCGAAGATCAACAGGCTTTACATGGTAGAACACTGGAATTATTGGAGACTTTGACTCCTGCATCAATACGAGTTCTTTTAGACACCACGCTGATTCGACATATCTACTAGAGAAAATAGCCACATGTACAGACGCCGAATGAATAGCGTCTTCAATCTGAAAAGTTAAACCCTCTCCCTGCTACAATTCCTGCTGATCCAGAAAGGCTCTGATTCCATGGGCAAGAAGGCGGTGGTAGAGATGGCTGGCGAAAGTTTTCATTGTATCCGGACCACAATGATTTATAAACACATCGTAGTTGGAATTAGCAGAGTTGGAGGTGGAGGCAGAGGCCGAGGAGGTGGAAGCCATTGCCTATTGGAAACTGAAGGATGTTCTATGCTACCAAAGAAGAGAAGAGCAAACATTCAAAGGAGTGTGAGAAGAGCAAAAATTCTAGGAAAATTGCAAATGGTGTGCATATATACTTGTAGTCATTAAACCCTTTCATTGATCTAAATTCACAACGGCAAATACAGATCGTTTCAACACATTTTCCCTGAACAGCGGGACGTTTACTCTTCATCTGTACACAACAACAAAATATGAAGTGGTCCTCGATGCTCTACCGCATCGGTAAAAGCAGAAGCCGACAAAATGTGGGGCGCGGAGAACGATGGAAGTTTGGTTGGCCACCTAGCACAAACATTTTCATCACCGCGGTTTTTACTTTTGCTTTCCTTTGGACTCTTTATTTCAATTTTCAGCCATTTATGGAGTCACAATCATGTTTACTTTATCTTCAAAGTCGTTGTTGTGCTTGTATGTGGGGATTGTTGAGTTTGTATGACTCACGACCATATTTATTTTATGCTCAATTTTATATAGTAAAATGAGAAACGTCATGTTTACTTTATGTCATGAGTGACGATCATGTTTATTTTATTTTGATAGAATCCAACTAATAAGAGATGTTATTTCATTTAATTGCGATTTGATCTCACTTCGCAAAGTATAATATGTACTATAACTTTACAAGTTTGCAAAGAATCATTTAGGATAAAAGATAACCAAAATGCCCCGCTTTTACGATAATTTTGGGATAAAAACTGGTTAAAATTCTTCCTCGAAATTGCCATTTTCGCAATTTTGTAATTTCAGGAATTGGGATTGTTTGTTCTAGACTAATTGCCCAATTTTAAAACTATCCAGATTGTCTAAATTGTGATCTAAACACACCAAATTACGATTTTGGCAAGAATTACGACGGAGGTGTTTTAGTTAGCCCTTATATAGCTCCGCAAATAACAAGATGCTCTAAACAATGTAATTTATTATTATAATAATAAACATAGATTTCCCCTTAAAAAAATAAAAAAAATAAACTTACCAATAACTTTTGAGTGGAGATTCGAGGCTTTATATTCTTTATATGGAGAAACTTTTTTTATTATCATCTTTCAGCGTGGTTTGGTTTGTTTCGTTAGGGATCATCCCATCTACTCCTGCATCAACCTCGATAAGTAGGTATTTTGAATGAACATGCATCTCTCCGTATACTACAACCTTTGCTTTACATTACTCTTTCAAATGCACCTTTTCCTCAACATTGGAAGTCTACAATCCACCAAACAATGTCTAGACTCATGTCACCAAACACAATGGAAGGGTACTCCTTCATAGTCTAGGATGTGTTCACACTACAATTCTCCATGTGTCATAAATCAATTCCACTAAGTCATCTCTTAAATCTAGAACGACAAGTATGTGAGCAACATTCATTATCCCTAAAGTCCTAGAAGAAATGTCCACTTCAAAGAACACACCTATAGAATTACCAAATTTTTATAATACCTCTTTCGACCAAAAGATCAGTGGAAGATTGGGTTGTTTGACCCAAATCAATACAGTCCAGGCATTCAATTTTGGCATCAAAAGATGGAGTTCATATTTTTAACAGCAGTGGTTGGAGACCCCACTCCTAGTTATTACTTAAAACCTTGTTTGCATTTTTTGGGACCTAAAAACGAAGGTCCTCCAACACCAAGAAAGGATATAAAACAATTTGACATATAACCCACAAAAGGTTCTAGGTTCCCCATCCCCCAAGAGATTTTAAATATTTTTTCTCCATTCTCCTACCTTGAAAATGACATGTCCAGAACTTGATTTAACTTAATATCCTTTCCCAATACCAGCTTAACTTTCTCTTTCCATTTTTTATCACACATTTTCTCTACTGCTAAACTCCCCCGCCCTATCCCTCTTCACCACCCTACGTCACTAGATTGTTGTTTGTATTAGGGAAACATACTTCCAAACTGTCCTTCATCAATGATGTTTTTTTAACACTTGGAGGTTCTCCACTAACCACAGGAAATTCCAAATAAGGGATGATAAATCCATGGTTTGAAACTCCTTACCCCCACCAATATCCCCACTAAACAATGATCCAAAAAGGGATTCACATTCCAAGCCCTTTTCTTACACCATTAGGTTATGTGTCACCACGAACCATGGGGAAAGAGGATTCAAATACAACAGTGTTGGGGATAACACACTCTCTAAGGAAGACAATAGGGTCTACTTCAATTTACCTAAAAGAAAGGGTATCGATTCGTTCTTCCCCTCAAAATGTCTATGCTAACAAAAAAAAAAATGTTGATATTAATTTTTCATCCCACACCTCCCTGTAATTATTAGTGTCTTTCTTCAATGGACATGACCTACCATCTCAGAAACCATAAAAATCCCCACCAAATATCTACACATTGTTTTCCATTAAAAACTTTACCACATTTAACAAAGTTTCTAAGAAGAGGATCCATGGAATTTGACTTTTTGCTGCCATAACCTAAGATGCTGAGCAACCCTACCACTTCTAGACTATTCCAAATTTGTTATCCCTCTAAGGAGACATCTAAAAAATCAAAGAGATCCACTTCCACTTTTGATCATTCTTCCAAAAAAAAACATCTAGTTGTTTTCCATACTACACTTAAGGATTAATGTCTATAAATCCACTGGATAAGCAAAAATAATAATCAAACTATATAATAATAATTTATTAATAGTAATATTATTATATAATATCATAATATACCATCTAATTTTGTTCATTAACCTAAAAGATGTCCTAGGTTATAGTAATATTACACCTTCACAAAATAAAAACTTTTCATCTTATTACATTAGTACGGTCCATCCATGTTGATGATGGTTATTTATGACACATAAGATGCAATTAGAATCTCAAGCATCCCTTGATTTGCATAGATAATTTGAGCTACCTATATATCGTGTAAAAAGTTGAGATGTAGTCTATTAAATAAATTTTTGGAATATAAAATTTGTAGTAATTAAAAAATTTAATATTTATATCAATTTTAAGTTTTTCTTATTTTAAAATTTGTATTAATTAAAAAATTTAATATTTATATCAATTTTAAGTTTTTCTTATTTTATTTGTTTAAGAGAGTAAAAAATATAAGAGTAGTCTATTTATTTTAGGTTTTCATTTTTAGTGGTTGGAATTTGATTTTTTTTTTGGTAAATTTAAATTTGGAAGCATTTAAATTGTATTTTGGAATGCATGAATGGATTTAACACCTTCAAATACTCCCTATAACACTCATATTATGCAATTTTTACAACTAATATATGTAACTCTAAGAATTTTTAAAGATTTTCAATAGAAATCCTAACAAAATAAATCAGAAAACATACTCCAAAAAATTCGAAAATGTAGAATATTCAGACTACAAGAAATCTTGTGGTGCAATGTTTTATAGCATTTAAATAATGGAATTAATATATTCAAGCAGCCATGCTTGTGCACATGAAAATCACCAAGGTATTTAAAAATAAGGGAAGAAAAAATCATTATATATTATCTCACATTTAATCTTTTGTAATGATTAACTTTTGATGGAAGAAAAAATCATTATTTATTGTCTCACATTTAATCCTTTGTAATGATGACCTTGAATTAAATATCTAGAAAAAAGATTTTCTCTAATATCTAGAAATATGTCTTTTTGCAATGACGACCCTTTATGAAAATGAAACAAAAAGATTTAAATTCTAGAGTATATTTTTATGTTATTTTTCATAATAATTTATTATTCATTCTTAAAATGTTAATATAAATTATATTATATGTGTGAGAGAAACAATGACCTACAAAAGTAATATTTGTAACTTTTCTCTATTACATTTAGGATAAATGCTATATTATTGTGTTAGAAATTTATTTTTTGAAATTATTAAGCATTTTCATATTTGTTTCTGACCTTGTTTAACATTAATATATTGACATTGAAATGTTAAAGAAAAAATTTGAAATAAAAAAGAAAAATACATAACCACAAAGTTCTCATTAATATATTTACAATTGTATATTATGCACCTAAATTTATGACATTAACAAGAGAGCCTTAAAATTCAAATAATAATAAATATTTAAATTATGTTTTATTCCTAATTAAAGGATTTACTATATTCACATAACATAATATTGAAGTAAATAAAAACTAGATGACAACTTTAAATCCACTTTGCACACTTGTTAACATCCTTCCTTTTTAATTGCAATAAACTTCATGCGTAAAAAATGGCATATTTTAGGCACAAGAATCCTAGCTGCTCTGAACCAGTCGCGACCTGGAAGACGTGTATCCACTTGCAAGAGGGGTTCGACCCCCTCCTGATCCGTCCACCCTGAAAGAGGCGACATTTCAATCCTTTCTAGCTTCACTATGCAAATCAACCAGTAGGAACCCCCAACCATATTTGTGAAAAAGTTGGATAATATGCCAGAAGTCACCCTCCCAATAACATCCTTCGGACAAATGGCCCTATCCATGGCGGAAAGAGGTTCGATTTTCCAGTTCACTTGTATTTGGACACCCCCCAGGTCAATGGACATGTGGGTTCAAAAAAACTAGCACATTCTGATGAAGGGAAGAATGGCCCATTACTTTTGTGGTAGGGGATTCTATGCTTTTTTATTTGAAAGAAAGGAAGATCAAGATCTTATCTTTAGCAATAAAAAAGGAAAAAGAGGAGGATCATAGTATGAGACTTCAATCTAATTCTAAACCAGAAGGAAAAAAGACGAGGATCAATAGTATGAGACCCCTTCATAGAAAGAATGGATGATCTGATATCTGATTGAGGTCTTATAGATGCCAAGTGTCACGGGCTCACCATCCCGACTTGATTTTCTATCGTCGGGAGGCCGCATGCGAAACTTCCCGACATCTAACTGAGGTCGAGGCCAGCTTGGAAGACTCACCGAAAGACTACGCCTAACCAAACATGGAAACAATTACAAGTTATTCTTATTCACATATGTTTTGTTATACTTGTTTTCTTATACTTAGCCAACTTTCCACAAGTTCACATCCAACAGTAAATAAGCCTACTTAGCAAAGAAACAAACACAGTACATTGGATATGCAAGGTGGGCGCCCAAACCAGTACGCCCAAGATTTCACTTATATAAAGAAGAAGCAAGTTACAAAAATGCAAAGTTACAACCAATTGAGGGTGCCCGCAGGCGAACCCAACCAAGGGAGTGCCTAGCCTGGCTAACTCCAAGAGGAACCTTGACTTTCCTTTCCTTCTCACAAGTTCGTCACCTTTTCCTTTCTACTGCAATGGTATTTGCTTGTCACTTGCACTAATCCAATCCCCCTAGCTCGATCTTCTCCCAAGCATAGGCTAGGCTCACCCCTACATCCTAATTGCTGCCAAAAGCTTGTCTTTCCCTTACGTCGTAGTCCTATTGGATGCTCTTACAACACTTGGTTGATTTCTTGAATTGCTTTGCCTCAAGCCATCAACGAGTTAGATATACTTGCACCTTTGCATGAGGGTGCGCCTAAGGCCCCGCCTTGTGGCGCCCCTCGCTCGCACACTAAGTATGCCAACACTTTGTTTGCACTTCACGTCATCCCACAAGCTTCCAACCCGACGCACATACTCCCTTGTTTGTTGGGAACGCGCCCTTATCGGCATGCTCCACCCGTGCCATACGTTCTTGTCGACACGCTTCCACGGAGTCCTTCCCAGCCAGCATGCTCCCACGCCACTTGCCGACACTTTCCCACTTGCACTTTCCTTTCCCGCCACACTAAGGCTTTGGGCTTCCAACCTGTGCTCTGCTAAGTCCAAGGGCTCTACAAGTGTGGGTAAGTGCCTTGCCTTGCCTTGTCGGCATGCCACCTCCAACACTTGTCTGGTTATTGCTCACATGCCTTCGTCTCTTTTCCCACATCTTGTTGTGCTCATTTCCAAGTTGTGCCCACGCCAAGCTCCCGAATTGGCATGCCTAGTGGTGTTGTGCTTCCAAGTTCAGTTGGATGCCTTGCGCTCCTTGAGCTCTTGGGAAAGATTTCATGCAAGTCCGTCTCGAGTGAGTGAGAAAACTATGTGTGCTCCCGCACGAAGCTGTGAGATCCTACCCCACCTCAAGTAGTTGTCGTCCTCGGCAATGTCTCCATGCATTGCACTCTCCATGGAAACCTACAACCGCAACTACCTGCTACTGTCACAACTGAGAATCCCTAAGAGTCCTCATGGTTGAGATGTTGCACCTATTAAACCTAATGTTGCATCCAGTACTTGGTCAATTCTGTCATACCTCCATTCACTTGGACACCCAGGAGTTGAACTGGTTGGGTAACTAATCCAACCATCACTTAACCTCCATGGGAAAGAACTTATTCATGGCTGAAAAACCTTTCCTTATGTGCTTTGATGGCCTCGCACAACTTTGTCCAGACCTAGGCAAAGTGTTCACCTTTGCCACACTGATGTGAAATTTCCTTCCATAACTCCACACTTGGCTAAATTTTGTAAGGTACCATGTTCAGCACCATACGGCCTTGTTGCCTCCACCAAAGCCTGGGAGCTGGTCCATTTTTCTTCCTCACGATAAAAAGGGAGAGTGGCGTTCAAATCTACCACCCTCAATGCTCTCGAAAATCCATCCATCTGACTCATGTAAGTTGCATAAGTGCTTCAAGACCACATCAACTCTTGTATGCATCCCAACTCCTCTAATCGGGCCTTCATTAGTTAAGATTTTGAATTCCAACTTGCTCAAGTTTATTTCCTCCTCACAACATTCTTCCAAACCTACCAAAGATGCCACCTCCACCTTGGCCTGTTGTTGCCTTCTTCTAGCTCGTTGCCTTGCACCTTTGTTCTTCCCCTTGAATGGAGAACAAGTCTTTCCCACGCAATCATCATGGTGTTGTGAGTTGTCTAAAGCTATCATCCTATCTTGTCGGTCATCATACTCCCAAAGGGTGCCTAAAACAGTTTCGACCTCCTTGATCTTCTCCTTTTCCGATTTCTTAGGAAAGCAACACCTTGCTTCTAAGTAGGTTGTGACTTGCCTCCAACGTGCTGCAGACAATCCATCTGAATGCACAACGACTCAATCTTCCTCGTGACTAACTCTACTCTTCTTTTCAACAAATCTAACCTTTCAAACGATTGATCAATATACTTTGATGTGTTTGCCTTTTTCTCCTTTATTGAATCCTATTGTTGTCGTATGATGCCTTGACGCCTGTCTGCAAGTTTTCCAGGTGTCTCAACTAGCTGCACTGATGAAATCCTTGGCATGCACCCCAACTTCCTCTTCTATGTCATTGGCACACTCCAAGCTTCAATTTTGTCTTAGAACATCAAATGACCCACAAATGGAACCAGACTTGGTCGTCTGTAAGAAGTCTTGTCCCCAAGATCACTGAATGATCGTCTAATGGAACAAATTCTAAGTCCAACCTACCATGCCACTTTCTGATTCTTACTTGTGTTGCATTAACCCTTCCCGTCATTGGCTTCATGGCTGAGTTCACTACATTGAATGAGGCCTCACTGAACTCAATCTGACTGTGAAGAGACGTCGTGGTTCCGTTGCTCACAAAATTGTGGGTAGTGTCGATGTCCACCAACGCAACAACCTTTAACCCACTCACTGTCGCGTACACAAAGAACATACCCTGTTTGTCTTCCTCTTGTGAACCAACATCTTGACCCACCATTAAGATGCTAAGGCATGCCATCACTACCTCTACCGCTTCTGAAACTTCTTTTGAATGATGCTGCACTTGGGCCGCACCCATGGCTACAATCATTTTCATTGGTTACTCTTGGACTGCACCCAAGCCCAACACTTCCTTCCTTGGGCTTGTTTCCGTGAAGTGGTCACCTTTACCATCAGAACAACTTGCTTCCTTGATTGGATATTGAGATGATGTTAAAGTCGTTGCCTCCTAGATGTGCTTCATAAATTAGAGTGACTCCTACCCTTCCTTCTTCCAATCCTCTACTTATTTTGACATCCCTTACAACGGTCGCATCTCCCATCTGCCCAGTGAAAGCATCTATTATGTTCTCTCATTGTGTTCCCAGAACGCTTTCTCCATTCCACATGTTATCTCCTACAAGTTTCTCTTCATGGACTCCACAATAGTGACCCATGACTTGTCCTCTTCTTGCACCTCATCATGCCTGACCGAGGCATCAAACATGCTCTTCGAAGACTCACAAAATCCAATTTTCCTTGGCCGCACTCCTCATAAGTGCCCCAAGGATGTTGTGAACACTTAGCCAATCCACACCAACCTACGCTTCTAGCGTTCTACGTGCCACCTACATGAATTAGGTACCTTCCGTGCAACATAGACTCTTCATTGCCACTTCGGGTGCTCCTTTACTTCCACACTGCCACCTTGTGCCCTTACTTTCGTCGTTTAGACCTATTCTGTGAGCGTCCGTAGGTATGTCGAGTGCTCCAACGTCGGCTTCCTTCAACTATCCTGCCACGACCTCTAACACTTGGCACTCTTGGAACCTATGATGCGCTTCGTAAGTAGCTTCCATTACGAACCTTGCCTCTATGAGTCGCATGTTTCCCTACCTCAGTGCACTTCTACCATCCACACAATAATAAGAACTTGATGTAGAGACATGCACACTTTGCCTAATGTCTACCCTGTCACTCAATTGCATGCACCAACACTTGCCATGGTACCTCTGCAAATCATCCATAGTAAAGAACTTCAACGAACTCTAAATATACTGACTCTTGCACCACCTCCCAACCAGGATAATGGCGAAGAATCCAAACCGATTTCCATAGACTCGCTTGACTCAACTGTCACAAGTCTTAGTTTGAACTTCCACAAGTGTGTTGCTCTGATACCACTTGTCACAGGATCACCATCCCGACTTAATTTTCTATTTTCTAGAGGCCCCTTGCAGCACTTCCCAACGTTTAACTGAGGGAAAGGCAATCTTAGAAGACTCACCGGTAGACTATGCCTAACTAAACGTGGAAACATTTACAAATTATTCTTATTCACTTAAGTTTTGTTATACTTGTTTTCTTATAGTTAGCTAAATTCCCACAAGTTCACCAACAGTAAATAAGCCTACTTATCCAGTAAACAAACACACTACATCGGATATGCAAGTTGGGAACCCTAATCGGCATGCCCAAGATTTCACTTATATAAAGAAGAAGCGAGTTACAAAGATACAAAGTTACAACCAAGGTTTTCTACAAGCCAACCCAACCAAGGGAGCACCCAACCTTTCTAACTCCAAGAGATACTGGCACTTTTCTTGCCTTCTCAAAAGTTTGTCGCCTTTGCCTTTCTTCTACAACTATATTTGCCTATCACTTGCACTCATCCAAGCCCCCTGGCTCAATCTTATCCTAAGCCTAGGTTAGGTTCACCCCTGTGGCCTGCCTATTTCCAATAGCTTGCCTTTCCCTTAGGCCGCAGTCCTCTTGGATGCTCTTTCAACACTTGGTTTATTTATTGAATTGCTTTTACTCAAGCCATCTGTATGCTAGATATACTTGCACCTTAGCATGAGGGTGAGCCCAAGGTTCTTCCTTGTGGCACGCTAAGTATGCCAACACTTTGCTTGCACTTCATGTGATGCCACGAGCTCCAACCCAATGCGCCTACTCGCTTGTCTCTCAAGCATTTTCCCCTCTCAGCATGCTCCACCCGTGTCATACATTATTTTCAATGCTCTTCCACGGAGTCGTTCCTAGCCAACACGCTCCCATGCCACTTTCCAATACTTGCTTTGCTTTCCATGCTAAGGCTTCGATCTTCCAACTCATGCTCTACCAAGTCCAAGGGCTCGGTGGGTGTGGATAAGCGCCCTTCCTTGCCTTACTGACACGCCACCTCCAACACTTGTCCACTTGTCACCCACACGCCTTGGTCTCTTTGCTCACATCTTGCTACGCCCCTTTCCCAGTCATGTGCACACTGAGCTCTCGACTTGGCACGCCTATTGGTGTTGATATCCCAAGTCGAGTTGGCTTCCTCGTGCTCCTTGAGCTCTTGGGCAATTTTTCACAAAAGCCCATCCCAAGTGATTGAGGAATATAAGTGTACTCCCACACAAAGTTGTGACACCAATCCAACCAAAGGAAGGTTCACCTGGAGTAATAAGAACCTTGTCGTGGGACATATAGCTTCCATATTGGACTGCTTCCTCTTTCACGATGATTTTTTGACTGCTAACCTCAATATTATCTCTAAATTAATACCCTTTTCCATCTTTCACCATAAACCCATCACTCTTCATATTCAATGCTTTGATGACTGTGGTCCCATCCCCTCCCGCTTCAACTCCCTTTGGCTTCAGGATCCAGTGACCCTCTCCCTCATAACAAAGACGTAGACAAACTACATCTCAAGTTACCCTTCATTTGATTGAGAACATAAAATAAAAGCAACCAAGTTATCTCTTAAGAAGTGGGCCAAAGCATCCTTTGTCCAATCATATGCTAAGAAACGCCATCTTCAAATGGATTTGGGTGATCTCCATTTAAAAATGGAAGAGGTAGAAATCACCCCTTAAGTGCATCAGGAATAGAGAATCATATGCGGAAGAATTCACCAGGATGCCAGAGAGGAGGAGGAGATGTGGAGAGTTAAGTTTACGAGTATTTGATTGCAAGAAGGGGATAAAAACACCTCATTTTTTCACCAACGAGCAAAGGATAGAAGACACATAAACACCATGATCAAGGAGATCAACCTAGGTGATGGAAGAAGTGTGCAAGAATTCATGTAAATAAGGAAGGAAGCCAAGGAACACTATGAACAATTATATACATAAGGGGAAATGACAAACCTAAAATCCAAGGTGGTAACGTTGGAAAATATCCATGTCTTAGTCACTAAAAAAGGAAATGATCAACTAAATGTAGACATTGATGAAAAATAAATCAAAGAGGTTATATGGAGTCTAGCCACAGACAAGGCTCCAGGCCCGGATGGATTCTCTATCCACTTTTACAGATCCCGTAGAATCTGAAGCATATGTTAAACCATGTGCACCACTGCTTCAATATAGGAGGTGGAATAAAATCATTTCTCACCCTAATAGCTAGAGAGGCCAACCCTACTACCTTCAATTGCTTTTGCCCAATTTCTTTATGTAACACCTTCTACAAAATTGTCACCAAGATCATTGCTAATAGGTTGAAAAATATTCTACTGCAAATCATATCTAACAATTAGGGGGGATTCATGCATAACAAACAGATTCTTGCTAATATTGTATTGGTCCAAGAAGCCATTCATTCAAGCAAAGAAAGAAAGGACAAAGGTGTGCTAGTCAAATTGGATATGGCCAACACTTTTGATTGGGTAAGGAATTCCTTCCTCTATGATTTTCTTCTAAAAATTGGGTTTAATAACGATTTTGTGTAGTGGATCAAAACTTGTATAAGCGGGCCTTACACAGCCCCTCTCATCAATGGAATACCTACCAAATTTTTTAAATCAACAAAGGCCTTCATAAGGCTTTTCCCCTCTCTCCACTGCTTTATATCATAATGGTAGAGACCCTCAGTCGAAAATTAGAAGATAAAAGTGTGGATAGAATTCTTTCAAGATTAATAATAACAAGAGGCATGAGGGCCATTAATAATTGCTACTAGGAGGAGCCTCGACAATACTAGCAAGGAAATACAAGGAAATAATGGATCTCTTTCTGGACACCTCGGGTGGGGCAGTAAACAATGGTAAAATCCAATATACTGTTGGAATGCGACTCCAACAATTACCCAAGTAATAAGTAGAATCCTCCAGTTCCCCAATGCAATTGTTTGGGTCTCCTTTGATTACTTAGGAATGCCAATTTCTCTACATTCTCCTACCTCTATAGTATGGCAAGCGATTATCAAAAGAAAAGAAAAAACAATCTTCGGTATCCCAATGGATCAACCCCATTGGGAGAATTTTCTTCATCAAATATATTATTTCATCCTTTCCCATATATCAATGCTAGCCACCAAAGGAGTCATGTAAACAATTTCCAAACACAATAAAAAATTCCTAAGGTGGGGTGGAGAAACCAATGAAAAAATCATTTAGTAAGCTGGAATCAGGTTTGCTGCCCAAAAGACAATGGTGGATTGGGAACAAAAGATCCAAAAATAATGAAAAAATCGCTTGGGGCCAATTTGTGTTGGAGGCTAATCATCAAAATCATGGAACGGTGGAAGGAGGCACTCTATAAAAAATATATCCAGAGACAGAAAAAATAGCCTAAACCAACATTATCCTAGAGGGTATAAGATTGCAAATATGGAATATTCTCAAAGATGTATCCACTATCATTAAATCTCAGGTTACAACTTGGATACCATGGAATGGTAAGATATATCCATTTGGAAAGACAAAATCATGGGGAAGCCACCTTTGGAAACAACTACAGGTTTTGACCAGTAAAGAGATAGATGGACAGTCATAATTTGCTTACACTTTGGGACATATAAAAGTGGGAATAGGATGGATCACAACAGAACGAATGGATCCTCAATCCGCCCCACTCCTTGTTTGATCTAGTTGTATACATCTTAATTTATCTCTCATGTTGCGCCCTAAGTGAATCCAACCTTGAGGATGAAAGAGGTTGGGGACAGTGTAGATACATGGTGAAAAAATGATTTGAAGAAAAAAATCCTCAAACCAATCTCCCTCTCCAGGATAGTGTATGGAAATATGTGTGGAATGATGATAGTCTCCTGAAGATCAACACATATTTTTGGGTCATGGTGCAAACAAAAATCTTAACATTTGAAAAATGTCCTCAAAGTAGATATCTCAAGACCCTCCAGGTGCACCTTATGCCACCACGAAGAGGAAAATCACAAGCGTCTAGTTTTATACAACAAATTCACCAAAACGGTTTAGGAATGGACCTTCATTGAGCTATGACACCAAGTAGAAATACCAGCCTCCTGGAAGGAGATACTTTCCAATTTTAGTATCCAATCAATGGTTTCTTTTCCAACAAACCTATCCTTAAAATATCATGGTTAGATCTGCCTAAATTCCTATGTTGGAAGGTCTCGCTTGCTCGCAATAAATCAATTTTTCAGCAGATTACCAAGGATCCGAAAGTTATAACAACAAAAGATAATATTATGATGAAGGCATAACGGAATGAAAGGACACAACCTTCAAAACCTTGAATGGAAAGAAAAACAATGGCTACATAATCTTATTCATTCTAGAGGTTAGCGCTTCAAAACAATTAATCAAAAACTCAACCAAAACTTTTGGCATATTTGTCTACATGAGGGAGAATTTGAAGATTGGCAAAGGAAAAATTCCGTATTTTATTTTTCGATGGGGTAGAAAAGGGAAATCCTAGGGTGGTGGGTGTAGGAAGGATCTTAATCAATACAGGAGGAAATATGAGAATGCACTATGAGTGGGGATTAGGCATATCATCGAACAACCAATAAGAATCTCTTCCTCTTCTACGAAGCTTCACAATAGAAAAGTCTCTTGACATAACATCGCTCATTGTGATTGGAGACTCCTCTCTAAACATCAAAATGGCCATAACTAGAATGCCTCCAAAGGATATCAAGCTTGCAAACATCTTTACCAAAATCCATGAGGTCAAGGATTGTTTTCAAGAGATCCAATTTCACCAAGTCCTCTGGGATAACAACAAGTCCACTGATCTCTGTACTAACAATACAACCAAAATTCGTTAAGTTTTTTTTTTAAAGAAGGGGTTTTCTCATTATGCCCCATCCAAGTTTTATGCATTCCTTGAATTCCAACACCAGTCACAATATCTACCAAGTAAATGAGCCAAGTACCAACTCAAATAACTCTGTCGGCATTTGGCATTCACCCCACATAATTGAGGTTATGGCTATTGATATGGAGGTCGAGGGATTTCAATGCTCATAGTATGTGGAACCATGTAGAAAAATTCTCCATGATATGGAGGGCGAGCTTCAATTATTGTGGGAAGAAGACAACTTATAGGTAAGTCCTGCCATGTTCTCTATTTGCGATTCTGGTAGCTTGTGGGGTGAACTCATTAATTTCTCTCTTAATTTGGGGATGGTGGTCCCTGGTCACTCTAGAGGAGGATGGGCTCTTTCCTATCGTGATTTGGAGTATGTTTATTCAAGAATTATTGTGTTTCCCTATGCATTCAATTATGGGCGATTTTTTTTTCATTGGAGCACATTCCTCGGTGAGGTGAGTCATTTCGAGGGGTTTCCAGAGGAGGCCCTCCTAATAAACTCTTATTTCCATCCCTTAGGAAATGGTACCATTGAATTGATAGCTTTTTCTAGGTTCACAAATAGTCTACAGGGTGACATTAGGGAACTGTGGAAACTCCTTTTCCGACATGAAGAAGTGTTAAATGAAATGAAGACCTTTATAAGAAGTGTTATTGTAATACCCCTAGTTTTGACTTGGAATGTATTTAACAAAAATTATGTAAATATGCTAGTATGGATTCGTAGTGCAGAGCTCAAGGCTAAGGCCCAACTAGAGAATGGCTAGGCATGTATGATGTATATATTTTTATTTGGACTATGTGGTTGGATTGTCATACTGATTTAGAATATATGTAAATATTATATGCATAAATAATAAAATGGTCCAAGAATGGATGTGTAAAGAGCACCAAAGGGGCTATGTTCCACCAGAGGGTAAAAGGAAAGGGGGTCTATGGGAGACCAAATCCTTGTTTCCAACTGTCTATGGGAGACCAAATCCTTGCTGCCAACTGTCTATGGGAGACCAAATCTATGGGGTTTATGTTGTAGATTTGGAAGGGAGAATTGATGGTTGTAGGTGAGCATAGAGGTTGGGAAATCTAGGAACCCTTACCCATGAGTTTTGTTGCTAATAGATGCTTAAGAAGCCACAAATTGTGGCTATAGTTGATTCTCAAACAACACATATCAGATTGGAATTCTTCTATGCACACACTGGAATCACCTGGAAAGATGGATTTCCTAAGAGAACCGTGGATCAGTGAAGGGGCTTCCTGAGCCCAGAAATGTGTTGTGTGGGGAAAGTATTGTGGGATCCAAGGCTGTGATGGTTGAGTGAGACCAAAAGTTGTGGGCTGAGAGAGAGAAGCCTATAGGTGTTTCCCTCGCCCAGTTGGCCTCATAGAACAGCTTGGGGGTAGCCTCTCATAAAAAAGAGTATATGTTGGACATAGTGCCTATGGTTGGGTGCAAAATCGCTCTTACATAGCTATTTGCTTGGATCTACGTTGGATAAAGATAAGTATTCTCATCTATTTAATAATTTTTTTATTTATTTGATGCATGTGATAATTATGTTGATAAATGCATGTTTTTTTTTTTTTTTCCTTGGAAAAAGTCTGTAATTTTATTTCAAAAAGATGAACAAAATTACATTCTGCACATGTAATAGGATCACATAGATCCCTACATTGTCACATATTTACATTCCCATGGCTCGGGAACAAACCCTCAAATGCCCAAAAAAGATAAAAAACCAGTGAAGAGATCCACAGCTCCCAGGATCTGCCTCCTCTCCTCATGCACCACTCCCGTACACCATCGCCTACCTCCCAGCAGCAAAGGCAGTCCAGCCTCAATAAAGAGGGATATGACAGAGCTCCTCGCAGCGAGCAGGAAGGCAGCGACTATAATGTGAGCAGCTCCCAGAAAAGGCAGCAAACCCTGTAAACAAAGAGCAAGAAACCCATCCAATCCACGAAATCCAAAAACCAGAAAAAAGAATTCCAATCCGACCGCAGCCCTCAAGATCCGGGGATGGTAACCACGACTAGCCTCCTTTACCGGCTGGTGCCAAGAACAAACGTCCTCCGGCCTCCAAGAACGGAATCCCACGGTGACGCCGCCTGAGACCAGCCACAGCAAATCGCCCTCCAAACAATGTATATCCTTCTAAGCCGCCCCTCAACGGAGGTGCAGGAGATCCGCTTCTGTGGACATCGCAGCAGATCCACGGCCTCCCAAACCGGCGAAAAAGAGCAGCCCGCTAGGAACCCTCGAAACCCTGGAGGAACTGGAGCAGACCACCGTCGACTTCCGCTCTCCCAGCTCTGTAAAGATCATGCGGTGGTGGTTTCCGCAGCGGCGGCGTTGGCAACGGAGTTGTGGCTCCCGGAGGTGCTTCCAGATCGGTTGCGAGCCGGCGGCGGTTATGGTCCTTCCGTTCGGCTCTGGCGGCAAGCGCTCCCCCATCTTGTGAGTGTCTGACACTTCTTGTTGTATGCTTCATCTGGAAGCTGACGCCATTCTACCCTCCAAGACTCGCAACCCGGTTTTTCATTGTTATAATAGAATATGATTTAATTGAACACATTGATAAATGCATGTTATGTGTGTGTGGATCGAGTTTATTTCCATTGTGTATGTTTGTTTCCGTTATGCACACATTTTAGATGTTGAAATTTGTATTATGGATTTGGGGCAAAATTTAGAGGCACCAAATTAGTTCATGCCCCTCTCTATTGGTCGGATTGATGGGAGGGGACGTTACAGAGTGGTATCAGAGCTTCTAGTTGCAATACCGAAGATGTATGGGTCATAAATCCATATTTACAAGAAAACATAAAAATTGGTTTTGTTAAGTGACAGATAAGGGATTAGGAGTAATTTCAAGTTAAGTTCAAATAATCCCTCTTATTCCTGAAATTGAAATTTGGTGTCATTACGAAATTATAAAAATGTAGGAAATTTTAGTTGGGTCCCACACATGCCACATGGACGGGTGACGTGGAGGATCCAAATGGGAAAGTGGTCCAACGTGGAGGGTCCATGTGGGTAGAATGTGTGATGCGGACCAGCCACATCAGATCGACATGCACAAGTGACCATAGGCGATGGAGTGTGAAGGCAGGTGGAGATTTGACCGTTGGATTGTGGAGATCAAGATCGACGACTGACAACGCTTTGGGATCATGAAGGTGCACGAAGGATAACTTATTAGCATAATTTTGAAGTGGTAAACCACCCTATGACATGTCTCCCTCTCATGTACTCAGGCACATAAAAGCAGGTTCGAGAAACCACTTTCCTCGGAGCCTAAAACCACTTTCAGTCTAATAGGAAGTGATGTAATGTGGGGTCCAGATGTGATGTGTAGAGATGTCAGAAGGGATGGGACCCCATTAGTCATGTTAGTGTTGGAATATCGGGAAGATCTGATTAATGGCTAGTATTGTTTTAGGACCGCAAAATTGCACGACAGATAACTTATTCGTATGAGCCTGAAAGGAAAACCACCTTGTGATGTGTCACCCTCTCTTGCATTCAGGCTTACAAAAGAAGTTTCAGGAAACCACTCTTCCTCGAGCTTGAAACTGATTATGACTGACAACTAGTAAGGTGATGTGGGTGGCATTTGAAGGGCGTAAAATCACAAAAAGAGTAGGGATTTCACAGCCAAGTTTCGGGTGTCCGAGATTGAAAAATGAAGTTGAACTTATGTTCCAGATTGCGCGAAATGGAAATATTTACAAAAAAAATGAGGGCGCTACCCTCGACCCACCTTGCAGTGGTGCAAGGAGGATGAAAGGGGGAAATCCCCCTTGACCCCCATTTTTTTTTAATCTACAAAGTTGGTTCTCAATTTCAACTACAGTTGTGAATAGTTAGAGTTGAAGGGGTGATTCAAACGTTCTGTAAATTGACAGAAATTGATAATATGGGTTGTTCTAGAATGAAATAAAATCATTTTTATAATTTTCTGAGAATATAATAAATCTAACATATGTGTTTATGAACACTTTTTCATATTCAAAATCATAATAGGGATAGTTAGGGATCAACATTAAGTATAGTGCATTTGGAAAATATTTGGTCTTGGTTGGGTCAAGAAGATCATCATCATGGATGATGCACGAGGTCCTTATGACACTAAGGAAGATGCAATGTGAGAGAATATATAGGTTGAGAATGCAGAGACAAAATCCAATGGTAGAAGAAACCAAGTGTAATGTCCCCATTTTTTATAGAACCATGGAGATACCACTAGAACCTTATATCCCCACGGGTCCTAGTGGAAAATTAATTTAGTCAGGGAATTAATTTTGACTATGGTTATTTTGAATAATTAAATTAGATCTTGAAGAAGTGATGTAGTCCATAGTTGTAAATATTTAATTATTAATAAATTGTTTGATGAGTTGGAAATGCCTATGTGGCTCAAGAGGGCGCATATGATGAGGATAAGGTAGACGAGTTGTCTCCCTCGAAAAAATATGGAAGGAAAGCATCTAAAAGCAATAAAAGAAACCAAAAGCAAGAAAAGCAACAACAAATCAAGAAGGCAGGATGTTTCCATATTTTTGAAGATAAGGATCCAGAAGAAATAGTAAAAGAAGGAAAGCAAGCAAGAGGCGTTACGAAAGCTGCAAATTCTAATTTTGGCCAATGAGGGCACATTCATGAGGAAATTGGGTCCAAAATGCAAAAGCCTCCACTCATCACTAATTCGAATTTCCTATATGGAAAGCTCTAGAAAAAATGCATAAAATCTGGCAGAGGTTAATCAAAGAAGGATGAACACACGCATTCACATATTTTTTCATTTTGAGTATTCATCTTGAGATCTCTGTGCATCTCAGAGGCTTGGGTGGTGAGCCCCTTGCCAACATCGGGTGATGTGCCCCTTTGGATCATTGATCCAACTGAGAGATTGAGATATCCTTCTGTTGGAGTTTGAGGAAGAGGATATCCATTCCTTTTAATGGATTTTAATGCTTCCATTAGAGTTTAATTGCAGGTTTGAAATCATCTACAATATGGTGTGGTCGAATCTTAGGATTGATTTGAAGAGCCTAGTAGTAGTAATGTCTCAAGAGTGGTGTATTTTGGCTAGTGAAGAGGGAGGATTGAGAAATTGTTCCCCCTATGAACTATAGTTCTTGTTCATTTGTATCATAGGGTTTTAATATGTTGGTATTCTACTTATTTATGTGATCCAATAGTAAAATACTCCGTCCTTACTCTCAATCACACTATTACCGCTTCTAAGTTACAATTTTAGGTCAATCTTTGATATATTGTATGTTTGGATCTCATTGATAGTTAAATGCACCTCTGATTATTTGATGGAAGATTTATTCTATTAATTATCATGTATTTTGCGTCATATATCACATTTGTTTTAGAATTAGTAACCTTTGAAAGTAATTTGATTTGGACTGAATTCACAAGTGTGCTATGGTAGAGAAAATTTGACTAGTTTTCTGTTTGGGTGAATTTAATTGACAACAATGCTTCTAAAATATGATATGACGGTCCATTTATATAAGTATGAGGTATTTGATTCCATCCACACTCACATAACATAAATTAGGGAGAAGTCGGTACCATTTGAATTAGTTTGGATATTGTATCCTTCACTAGTCCAAGTTTGGAATATTGCACCTAGTCATTTTCTTTTCAGTCAAACCTTTGCCTGTCAAGTCTAATAGAGCCATATCAGGTTGGGGAAATTTTAGTCAGTATTCTAGTGGTTTATTTACTTCCTATACTACACCAGAAGCAGTGGAGTTACCACATAATTCCTTGGGCCATTGCCTTGAAGCCTTTGGTCTAGCCAAAGGAATCTACCTAGGTGTGATGCACTCCCGAATGTGAAACTGTCGAAGTAATAACCTTGAGTCCACCTATATTGAGTCATTCACATGTGTATGGGTCGAAACCAAGTCTTCTTGGCTGTTTTGAGAAGGTTTGGTAGTGTTTGGAATACAAAGTAGTTCAATGGTGTGTCAAATCCATCCTTTGTGTGTCCAAGTAGTCAATTTTGGAGTTAGTGTGCCTAGATCGGGGTTTGGTTACATTACAATGGTATCAAAGCATGGTCCTATGCACCTATGAGGAGAAATACCAAGCTCCATTTTTCAATTGAAAGAAGGATTGCATCCATGTCCTTGTTCAATGAAGAAGATTTTGATTGGTATGAGGAAGAAGAGATCATATATATGTTAAAGTTACAACATCATGAGTCATTCTCCAAGTCAATCTTGTGTGTCGATATTTGTTAAATTTTCAGAATTTACTTCAATCTGATCTAGGATCTTAACTGAGAGAACAACATGTACAGCATATCTACAGCATATCAATCATGGAGACAATAATGCAAGCACACAAGAGACACAAAGATTTACTTGGGGAAAACCATAAAGGTGAAAAACCCCAATAACTTCCTCAGAGATAGATAGAGCAATGATACAACCAACCAATAGAGATAGCCATAACCTAGCAGCAATCCTCCTCCTCCATAAGTGCGCCTCTCCTCCTTGAGAGCATGTGTGAGAAGTGAGTGAGTAAATAGAGTGCCTCCCGCACTCTATTTATACTTGACTTGACTTGCCTTTTTACCTAACTCATGTCGGCTCAAAACTTAACCACATAACATAATGCTGAGTGGGCCGACCCCCAATAGGGTGGTCTAATAACCCTTTGACCCACATGGCCGACCCCCAATAGGGTGGTCTAATAACCCTTTGACCCACATGACTTATACAGGGCCGACCCCAAACAAGGTGGTCTAATAACCCATCAAGTATAAGTTACGACACTTACAATATAAATGACGACACTTCCTTATAGAGGAATAATACCATCTCTATAGGAATATAATATACATATATGTGAAATACATTCCGAAGTTACATATACATCAACACTCCCTCTTAACTAGGAAGGTATTTCTCAGCACAGTTCTTCTAGCACAAGTCATCTTCTCTGGATCATCGTCACTGGATAATCGTCATCGAGTCATCATCATCGTCACTGCTGCTGCTATCTCAATCAATCTCTGAATCTACTCGTCATAGGAAGTTCTACAGAGCCAGTCCTTTTTCATACTGGATGTAGGCCCACCACCTGCAGGTCTTCGTCATCACTGGCCATACTGTGGAATCTTCAGGACTTTTACGTGCGTCACAAAACCTCGCAAGAGCATCCCAGGCTGTTACGAGCACACAGCTCTACCTATAGGATCTCCCAGGGCAACGAATTACATGTGACCTCACCACAAAACCTCGCAAGAGCATCCCAGGCTGTTACGAGCACATAGCTCTACCTATAGGATCTCCCAGGGCAACGAATTACATGTGGTCATGGCAAAACCTCGCAAGAGCATCCCAGGACTGATTACGGGCACACAGCCCAACCTATCGGATCTCCCAGGGAAACGAATTACATGCCATAGGACAAAACCTCGCAAGAGCATCTGCCAGATATCCCAGGGCAACGAATTACATGCCATAGGCAAAACCTCGCAATACTATCTGCAGATCTCCCAGGGCAACGAATTACATGTCCTCCCAGAGCAAAACCTCGAAAGAGCATTTGCCAGATGTCCCAGGGCAACGAATTACATGCCATAGGCAAAACCTCGCAAGACCATCTGCAAATCTCCCAGGGCAACGAATTACATGCTCATCTGCACAACCTGATCCACGGCCACAGAGTATCAACCTGATACTCACCATACATCATCCTGATGTATCCATGATCATCCTGATCATCATCACTGCAACGTTCTGCTGCATGTCATCTGGAGCAACATCCTGAAGCTCGTCATCTATGATCATCCTGATCATCACTGCAACATCCTGCTGCATGTCATCTGGAGCAACATCCTGAAGCTCGTCATCTATGATCATCCTGATCATCACTGCAACATCCTGCTGCATGTCATCTGGAGCAACATCCTGAAGCTCGTCATCTATGATCATCCTGATCATCACTGCAACATCCTGCTGCATGCCATCTGGAGCAACATCCTGAAGCTCGTCATCTATGATCATCCTGATCATCAATGCAACATCCTGCTGCATACCAAGTATCTACCTGATACATATCATGATCCATGATCCTCCTGATCATCAATGCATCTACCTAATGCATACCAAGTATCTACCTGATACATATCATCATACATGATCCTCCTGATCATCAATGTATCCACCTGATACAAATACAAATACATGATACATATCACCATACATGATCCACCTGATCATACAATGTATCCACCTGATACATATACAGATACATGGTCCAAGCATCCAACATGATGCATATACAAAATATGTACACATGATCCAACTGATCATATCCAGCATCCAACATGATGCATACATACATAAATGATCCAACTGATCATATCCAGCATCCAACATGATACATAAAAATGATCCAACTGATCATATCCAAGCAGAAACCAGAACATCATCCTGATGCTCATCATCCAGCGCTTACATCCACAGCCATGTGAAGGATCCTCCTTCCAACATGCTTGGAATGGCTTCAGCAAATGTGTCCATCACTTCTTCCTCGAAGTGTCCTCGATCTGAATAACGCCAAGCCTCTCTCTGAAGTACTCGAACTTCACCCTGGCTAGTGGCTTCGTCAGCACATCTGCAATCTGCTCGTCCGTCGCAACATACAGGAGCTTCACAGCTCCTCTCTGCACCATATCCCTGATATAGTGATATTTGATCTCTATGTGTTTCGACCTGTCATGAAACACTGGGTTCTCGGACAGCTTCACATAACTCTGGTTATCACAGAAGATACTAGTAGCCTCCAACGGGAGATCAAATAACTCAGACAGTAGCTTCCGTAGCCATACTACCTCACAACTAGCTGAACAGGCTGCAACATACTCTGCCTCAGCTGTACTCAGTGCTACGCAGGACTGCTTCCTTCTAGACCAAGAGATCACACCTGATCCCATACTGAAGCAACACCCAGATGTGCTCTTCTTGTCTGCAGCACTGCCAGCCCAATCTGAATCAACATAGCCCTGCAGGTTAAACTTTTGATTCTCCTCATACCTGAGCCCATAATCCACTGTACCCTTCAGGTACCTCAGAACATGCTCTACAGCAACCAGGTGAACACTCCTCGGATCCATAAAAAACTGGCTCAATGTGTTCACAGCAAAGCAAATGTCTGGTCTCGTGTTCGTCAGGTACATCAAGGACCCAATCATCTGACGATACAAAGAGACATCAACCGGCTCAGATGAAGCATCACATAGAAGCTTCATAGGTGTGGCCATATCCTTGCAGTCCATCATCCCGAACCTCTTCAGGATCTCTACTACATACTTCCCTTGTCCAAGGAAGATTCCATCTGCACTCTGCCACACCTCCATGCCAAAAACAAATAGTGCATCATTCCCAAGTTCTTTATCTCGAACTTGGCAGCAAGCTTCCGCTGCGTGTCTGCAATCAATCTATCTTCACCTGTAACAAACAGGTTATCCTCATACAAAAGTAGTATCACTGTATTGCCTTCCTCAACCTTGTAGAAAAGGTTGGAACCCGCTTAACTCTTGGTAAAGACCAAACTGGATAGAAGGCTGTCTATCCTACCATACCAAGTTTTGCACACATATATGACTACACCATGCTGTCTTGAAATCCATCTGGTGTATCTTCTAATTCATCATTTTTTATATTTCTCAATGTTGCCATCTGCAACATGCCTGATCTGATAGTTCTATTTGGAAGTCATAACAAACTTCCCTTCACGTCTTGGGACTACATCCCAAACATCATTCTTCATGATCGACGGATCATGGCATTCCATTTATTCATCCCAGATCCTGGGAACTTCAATATGTTCAATAAATATCTTTGTTGCTGGAACAAATGTTGTAGTTCTTCTTTTGTAGGAGATGGCATACGATCTTTCCTACACAACAAGTTAAATTGCGTGATTAGAAAACATCTCATAGTTTTCAGAACAAATTCTTACACATAAAGAAATATGCCATACAGTCATGCAATTATCTTAGCCAATGCTTCAATACAACATTTATCCATATTCCGTAACTTTCTAGATGCCTTCCAATCTCTACCAGAACATTGTTAAGAGTGTGCACAACTCCCAACATGTCAGCAAAGAGGTTTCATTCTAGATAAGTAGCAATGGAATGTTGTACAGTGCCATAGGCCACTTACCCATTCATATTAGGAGTATACTGTTCATCAATGCAATTATTCTAATATGCATAATACACAACCTAATTCTAGGAACATCAGTATATACATTATTGAACAATTTTATTTAAACAAACAAATATGCAAGAAATGATGATTAAAATACTTATCTTTCTTTGTTCGTTGGGTGGACTCCCTCTGAGTCTTTGCTTCCTTGCAGGAGCTGCTGGAGTCCTAATCTGAGGTAGCTTCTTCTACACCTTTCTATTGTGAAATGTAGAGAGATGATCAACTCCCTCTGAATATCTGCATCCTTGCATAAACCACTGGAGTGTACTCCCTCTTGATCTTTGCTTCCTGGATTACCTGTTCTTGAATCTCATATTCATCCTTGGTCCCTATGCATGCTTATTAGTATCATGAATGTGTTATCCTTGTGATCTCATATAAAATCATACATTCATTAGTATACTATTAAAAACACAATAATCTCAAGCATGTATAGTCAAGATAGAAATAATAAGCATTAGCATTCAAGGTTTATGTAGGATTCTTATGGTTAGTCAAATCATAAGAAACATAACATGTCTAAACCTGTAATTACTCAAACCTATGACTCTTCAGGTTAGTTGAATCATCAATCAAGATAAGAGATATAAAATGCATAAAACCTGTGATTATTCAAACCTATACCATCCTGATTCTTCTGGTTAGTCATATCATCAATTATGGTAAGAAACATAATATGCATACAACCATGATTATTCAAACCTATGACTTCATGAATAATCATTATCAACAACAATATAAGATCCTAACACAAGGTAGGATTCTATCTTGATATAGGAAAAACATACCTGGATTAGCATGCTAGCTATTTATGTCTAACATACTCACATGATGTCTTCTTGTTCTTCTTCAATGACTTGTGCTAGTAACCTGTATATCTCATAGGTTAACTATTACAAAATCAAGTTATACATACCTCATAAATGGATCTTCTATGAGATCCATGACAATGGATGAATCTTTGTCCTCATGTTATCATGATCATATGTTCTTGGACCAGAACATGATTTGTCTTTCTTGGTGTACCTTTCATGTTAGTAGACAACATAAACCTCATACACCACCATAATGCATTAGTACAATCATAAGTGTCAACACCCTAACCAATGAATATCTTCTATCATGCATTCATAATTTTGTTAAGGTGATACGACAAATCTAAAATCAAAATTGTACTAACCATAATAACATGAAGACAAACATACCATAAACTTAATCATGGACAAATATCGAAACATACCTTGATGAGTCATACCTGTCGAGATCGCTTGTAATCTTCTTATGTAAGGCCTTGGCCTCATCTCCCTCTGAAACAGGAACTTCTTCACTCATGCAGATGATCAATCCATCTTCTTCTAGGATTAACCCAATCCACTTGATTTGCAAGAACTGGGCCTGGAGCTGGATATGGGTTTGTCAGAGAAACCCCAAAAATTCAAACTTTGAATTTCAAACTTCTGAAAGGATAGAAATATGCGCCTTGATGAGCTGATCAAACTGGTATATTCAGAATTTGAAAACTGCAAAGTTTCACTCCTCAATTTTGCCTTTGAAACTTCCGAATTCACTGGACGTGACCCTGAACTGGGGTTTGATGAAGCCCACTCTTTTGCCTCATCAAAAGGTTTGATCCAAAGCTCTAAGCTTCTATTTTTCTGAGGAGCTTCCAGCCGTGGTCACAGATTGCAAAAATTCCCATTTTTACAGAAGCCCTAATTTTCCACTTTTCTGATCAAAGTCCCGAACTAGGGTCTAATCAAGCCCGGCCTTCTGCCCAACCAAAAATTCTGATCTTGGTCTCTAAATTTCTATTTTGATGAGTAGCATCCAGCCGTGGTCTCCGATTACAAAAATTCCAACTTTCTCCAAAGCCCAAAATTCCGGAAGCCATGAATGAAGATACCAAAAAATAATTCTGTTTTGACAGAAATATGTACCTGATTGTTTCTGGTGTAACTCCGAAATTTTTGATCCACAGGGTCTGAAAAAGTTTCTTGAGATAGCCTGACCTGTTATCTTTCCATCCTGACAGGTCTGACCCCAATTAGATTCTCTGAGAGAGAGTTATGCCAAATGTCGCAACGTGACCTGTTTTGGGATAAAACAGGAGAGCGAACTTGTACGGCGTGCCATGTGTCACTTTTTTAACTTCGGCCTCTGAAAAAGTTTTCTGAGATAGCTCGGCCTGTTACCTTTCCATCCTGACAGGTCTGACCTCAATTGGACTCTCTGAGAGAGAGTTATGCCAAATGTCGCAACGTGACCTGTTTATGGGATAATACAGGAGAGCGAACTTGTACGGCGTGCCACGTGTCACTGGTTCAACTTCGGCCTCTGAAAAAGTTTTCTGAGATAGTACAGACTGTGTACTACCTTTCACTTTTTACGAAATTTCGTTTGGAGCTTCCTAGCCCAAGATATGACCTTTTTCCCAAGGTCACCTGATTTTGACTCAGATCTGGAAGAGGCAGAAACCCTATATTGTACAGATCATAAATCACAAAGTACAACGAATTAGAGGTTTTCCTTTGGACACAAGATACCTGGAGATCTTAGCTTCGGCCTGTAACAATTTCAGATCCGAAAAATTCTCCAAAACGGATTTATAGCGAAAGTGCTACGATGACTGGTTTTTGCTATATCAAGCCCTAGCATCGTAAGTGCAACAAGTGTCATACATGCCATATCATGCCTTCTTTCAGGCTAGCTCTGATACCATGTTAAATTTTCAGAATTTACTTCAATCTGATCTAGGATCTTAACTGAGAGAACAACATGTACAGCATATCTACAGCATATCAATCATGGAGACAATAATGCAAGCACACAAGAGACACAAAGATTTACTTGGGGAAAACCATAAAGGTGAAAAACCCCAATAACTTCCTCAGAGATAGATAGAGCAATGATACAACCAACCAATAGAGATAGCCATAACCTAGCAGCAATCCTCCTCCTCCATAAGTGCGCCTCTCCTCCTTGAGAGCATGTGTGAGAAGTGAGTGAGTAAATAGAGTGCCTCCCGCACTCTATTTATACTTGACTTGACTTGCCTTTTTACCTAACTCATGTCGGCTCAAAACTTAACCACATAACATAATGCTGAGTGGGCCGACCCCCAATAGGGTGGTCTAATAACCCTTTGACCCACATGGCCGACCCCCAATAGGGTGGTCTAATAACCCTTTGACCCACATGACTTATACAGGGTCGACCCCAAACAAGGTGGTCTAATAACCCATCAAGTATAAGTTACGACACTTACAATATAAATGACGACACTTCCTTATAGAGGAATAATACCATCTCTATAGGAATATAATATACATATATGTGAAATACATTCCGAAGTTACATATACATCAACAATATTGAGCCTCGTGTGTCAAGGTAGTGACTTATAGGATCCTGAGTTGGAGTTAGGAAACTTGAAGAAGAATCTTGAGTTGGACTCAAGAATGGAAAAGCTTCATGTGTTGAGGCAAGTGCTTTGTATGCCAAAGTGATGATGTTGTAAGGTCTTGCTAGTCAAGGATAAGGTATTGTGTGTCAAGACAGATACTCATGTGTTGAGGTGGTTCCTCATGTGTTGAGGTGATTCTTTGCATGTCGAATCATGTATGGTGTGTGATGTACTACCAACCATGGTCGAGCTATTAAGTCTCCTCTAATGACTGGACACCTCTAGAGTGAATTACTTTGGCATATAACAACTTGGAACAATAGTAGAACAAGATGATCATAGCATTGGGAAAATCTCCTTAGTATATTTGATATGATAAATTAATTAATTTGGAACAAGTGGACCATGCAGATAAGTTAAGAGATAAAGATAAGATGTGATAAGATATGAGATATTTTGAATTGCACATAAACACTTAAATTAAATAAGAGAGAATTTGAATTGTTAAACTTCAGTGATATTAACAAAGAATAATTCATTCAATCAAAGGAGAAATCCAATTGTTCACTACAGGGATGTTAACAAGAAAGAATTTAGTTAAGAGAGTTAATTAAGTGATAACAAATAATATCTAGTTAACTAAGTTAGCCACTTGTGTTAAACTGAAAGACGACACTTGAGTTGTGACACTTGCATGACGACAATTAAGTTAGACACCTAACGAAGTGGGCAAGATTTCAGTTAAAGGGCAAGTTCTTCCTGAAGTCAATACTGTGAGTTAAATCCATTGCATGAGAAGAGGGGCAAACTTTTCCATGCAAGATTGATGTCTCCAAGGTTGGAGTGAATTCCTTTGAAGTAAATTTGTGCATGTGACCAATATTAGCGAATTGGTTAAGTGGAGAATTATTATTCCGAGTCTCTCTTCTTTATCTATCTCTCCTGCTCTATAAATTGCACTAGGGGTGCTTTATGTAAAATACATTCTCTTCTATCTATCAATATACTAAGGAATGTTTTGTTGGGCCTCAAGTCATAGAGGGTTTCCCAGGGTAAATTCATGTGTTGAATGTGATTGCTTATGTTTATGATTGTTATTTGATTTCAAGTACTATTTTATTTATGAAATAAGGATCAAAATTAACATGGTATCAGAGCTCAGGGCATGAAATAGATAAGTTAAACAATCAAGATTGAGCCTACGTAGATCTTGAGTGAGCATTGTACTTGAATAATTATGGCTTCAATCTCAGTAAGATCGGAAGGCCGTCTTGAAGGAACTTCGAACTTCAATACTTGGAAGGCCAGGATCCTGAATATCCTGGAAGAGCATGATCTGTATGGATACATATCCAGTCTTATTGAATAGCCTACTTCTAGAAAGGTGCATTACCTTCAAGAAGAATCAATCCAAAGCAGAGAGAATCATTTATTATTCCTTGAAAGACAATTTGATGCCCGTGATTACTCCATTGAAGATCGCAAAGGACTGCTTTGACACTTTGACAAATCTTAATGAGAAGAAGGCACCTAGTCAAAAGAGAGCATTGAAGAACAAGCTTCGAAATCTAAAGATGGAGAAGGATAAAGTTGTTACTTACTTTTTCACAAATATATCTTAAGTAAGAGATCAATTCATGAGCATTGGTGTGATGGTCGATGATGATGATCTCATACAGATTGGTGTCGATGGCCTTCCATCTTCATGGGAGACATTCTTGACTGTACTAAATGGCCTAGGAGTGAAACAAAACTTTGAGAGACTGTGGCATGATTGCCTACAAGAAGAAGGGCGAATCTAGAGCAGTATATTTCCTCCAAAGAAGAGAACCTTTCTATTGTGGCACGAATGAAGAGAAGAAATGAATACTTTTCTCACAAGACGTTTTCTCATTAAAAGGAAAATGATTACAAGAAGAAATTTGATAAGTCTAAATTAAAATGCTTCAATTGCAATAAGAAGGATCAGTTTGCAAGAGAATGTCGTGCAAAGCAAAGTGGAAAGCTCAAGTGTAGGTTCCATGCTTCTACTACGACATAATATGAACCTACAAGAAAGAATTCTTTTGATGACCAGGAGACAAGGAAGGTGTAATATCTTGTCTCAACCCTATTTGGATCCATTACCACTAGTGCTGAGACATGGATGGTGGACAGTGGTGCATCCAAGCACATGACTAGATATAGGAGCGCTATCACAGATTTGAAGGAAAATAACTTCTCCTGACATGTGGATCTTGGAGATAATACCACCTATTTGATCCAAGGAGTTGGATCTACTTCTTTTCAGTTGGTCTCAAGAGATGTAATACATGTCGATGAAATTATGTTTGTCCCTGTATTGAAGAAGAACCTCTTGTATGTTTCGGTTCTAGAAGATAAAGGATTCAGATTTATATTTATGGACATTAAAGCGTTCATGTGGCCTAAGCATGAAGACTTGAACACTACATCTATAATTGGAGTTAGATAGGGAGGTCTCTACAAATTTCCTGGAAAGCTCATTCAATATATGATCCATGGCATAGTTAGTCCTTGTGAGTTTTGGAAGAGAAGGCTTGGTCATCTCCATTTCAAAGCACTACCTGGATTGCAGAAGATGGTAAAAGGTATTCCTATGTTTAAATCTAATTTTGATAGTGTTTGTAGAGGTTGCGCTCTTAGAAAGAACATCAAGAATAGTTTTCCGGGAAGTACCAAAAGATCCAAAGGGATTCTTGACTTGATACATTCCTATCTATGTGGTCCTATGTCAACAAATTCCGTGAGTGGTTATTTGTACTATGTGATTTTCATAGATGACTTCTCCCGCAAGTCTTGGATCTATTTTCTAAAGGCAAAGAGTGAAACTTTTAACAAGTTTCAAGAGTTTAAAGAACTAGTTGAGAATCATACTGGAAAGCACATTTGTGCTTTGAGATATGATAATGGAGGAGAGTTTGAGTCTCATGACTATAATGACTTCTGTCGAGATGTAGGAATAAGATGATAGATGATTGTACCATATGAAACCTAACAAAATGGGGTTGCTGAAAAAAAGAACAAAACAATATTTGATGTTGCAAAATCCATGATGTGTGATCTGGATCTTCCCACTTCCTTATGGGAAGAAGACTCCGACACTGCTATTTATATACAAAAAAAAAGTTCTCATGCTATATTGAGAGAAAAGACTCCTGAAGTGGTTTTCATTGGTGAAAAAATAGATGTTGGACACTTGAATATTTTCTGTTGTCCTATCTACATTCATGTACCAAAAGAGAAGAGGAAAAAAATGGAGCCATCTGGAAAGAAAGGAACATTTGATGGATATAGTGAATCCTCCAAAGCTTATAGAATCTATGTTCCATGACAAATGAACATTGAATTCAATAGATATGTAACATTCCATGAAGAGGATTCCTTCAAGTGCTCCAAATAAATTCAGTGTGATTTAGATGTGGAGCATCATGAGACTCCCTTGATGGAGGATCCAGTTTCTCATTCTCCCCTTTCAGATGTTGAGAAGGAGAAGCCAGAAGAGTTCGTAGATCCACTTGATCCCGAAGAGCAAGTAGATCTAATATAAATATATCTTGATGAACCCCCTTCTAAGAGGAGACCTGCAGGGTGTCGATACATTCTGTAAGAGGAAGAAAATCATGGTGCACCACCAGGATCATCCAAAGAGAGAAAGAGACCTGGAATATTTTCAAGATATGTAGCATAGACGAGTGATTCTGAACCCTCTACCTATGAGGAAGCCTCTAAGTAGTAAGTATGGAAAGATTCCATGGTAGAAGAATACAAATATATAATGAAGAATGATGTGTGGGAAGTGGTTCCTAAACATGATGGGAAATCAATTGTAACTTCCAAGTGGATTTATAAAATCAAGCATGTAACTGATGGAAGTATTGAAAAGTATAAAGAAAGATTTCGGCCTTTGGTTTATCTAAAAAAGAAGGGATAGACTATGATGAGACATTTGCTCTCGTGGCTAGGTACACTACTATTCAAAGCATAATTTCCCTTGCTTCAATTTTGGGTTGGAAACTCCACCAAATGGATGTGAAGACTGCCTTTCTCAATGGTGAAGTTGAGGAAGAGGTTTACATACAACAACTTGAGGGGTTTGTAGTCCATGGAAAGGAGTCCCATGTATGCAAACTTAAGAAATACGTGTATGGGATTAAGAAGGCCCCGAGGGCTTGGTATTAGAGGATTGACAGCTATCTTCAGAGCTTGGGATTCTCCAAAAGTGAAGCTAACCCCAACCTGTACTTCAAGGTTGTGAAGAACCAACTATTGATTTTGGTTCTCTATGTTGATGACTTGTTCCTTATTGGAGAGGAGCAATAGATAGATCGGTGCAAGAGGGAGATCACTTTGGAGTTCGAAATGAAAGACTTAGGTCTTATGCACTCTTTTTTTGGCCTAGAAGTTTGGCAAACGAAAGATGAGATCTTTTTTTCACAAGGAAAGTACACAGTTGATGTATTGCGGAGATTTGGTAAGATAGATTGTAAGTCCATGTCTACTCCAATGATGTCTAATCTAAAGAAGCTACATGAGTAAGATTCCAGATCGTATCTAGTGGATCCTACCATGTATAGACAGCTCATTGGTTCCTTGATGTATTTGATACATTCTAGACCAGACATATGTTATGCTATGAGTATCTTAAGTTAGTTCATGTCTGAGCTAAGACATAGACATTGGATTGCTTCCAAGCATGTGATTAGATACCTTCGAGGTACTATTTCTTACAGACTCAGATATGATTATAGTGGTGGAGTGATGCTACTTGGATATGCTAACTCTGACTGGGGTGGTAGTATTGTGGACCAAAAGAGTACATCCAGAATTTGTTTTAGATTTGGATCAGCTATGATCTCTTGGTCAAGTAGGAAGTAGGGCTCCATAGCCCAGATTACTACAGAAAGAGTATATTTCGAGGTACTATTTCTTACAGACTCAGATATGATTATAGTGGTGGAGTGATGCTACTTGGATATGCTAACTCTGACTGGGGTGGTAGTATTGTGGACCAAAAGAGTACATCCAGAATTTGTTTTAGATTTGGATCAGCTATGATCTCTTGGTCAAGTAGGAAGTAGGGCTCCATAGCCCAGATTACTACAGAAAGAATATATTTCGAGGTACTATTTCTTACAGACTCAGATATGATTATAGTGGTGGAGTGATGCTACTTGGATATGCTAACTCTGACTGGGGTGGTAGTATTGTGGACCAAAAGAGTACATCCAGAATTTGTTTTAGATTTGGATCAGCTATGATCTCTTGGTCAAGTAGGAAGTAGGGCTCCATAGCCCAGATTACTACAGAAAGAATATATTTCGAGGTACTATTTCTTACAGACTCAGATATGATTATAGTGGTGGAGTGATGCTACTTGGATATGCTAACTCTGACTGGGGTGGTAGTATTGTGGACCAAAAGAGTACATCCAGAATTTGTTTTAGATTTGGATCAGCTATGATCTCTTGGTCAAGTAGGAAGTAGGGCTCCATAGCCCAGATTACTACAGAAAGAGTATATTGAAGCTAGTACCGCTTGCTGAGAAGCTGTATGTCTTAGGAAGCTACTTTTTGGGTTTTTCGATGAGAATATTGAGACTATTGTCATTTTCTCTGACAATCATAGATGCATTAAGCTCTAAAAAAACCCCATATTTCATGACAAATCGAAACACATTGAGATGAAGTATCACTAAATCAGAGACATGGTACAGAGATGTTCCATAAAACTTTAGTACATTACTACTAGTGAGCAGATAGTATATATGTTGACTAAGCCTCTGTCCGTGACGAAGTATAGGTACTTCCTAGACAAGATTGGCATGGCCGAGAATGCCTCCCTTGGAGGGAGTGTTAAAGTTACAACATCATGAGTCATTCTCCTAGTTAATCTTGTGTGTCAAGATTGAGCCTCATGTGTTAAGGAGTGCCTTATAGGAGCCTGAGTTGGACTCATGAAACTTGGAGAAGAATCTTAAATTGGACTCAAGAATGGATAAGCTTCATGTGTTGAGGCAAGTGCTTTGTATGTCAAAGTGATGATGTTGTATAGTATTGCTAGTCAAGGATAAGGTCTTATGTGTCAAGACAGATCCTCATGTATTGAGGTGGTGCCTCATGTGTTGAGGTGATGCTTTGCATGTCGAAGCATGTATGGTATGTGATGTACTACTAACCATGGTTGATATATTAAGTCTCCTATAGGGACCAACCATCTCTAGATTGAATTAATTTAGCATATAACCACCTGGAACGATAGTAGAACAAGATGATCACATCATTGGGAAAATGTCCTTAGTATATTTGATATGATAAATTAATTAAGATGGCACATGTGGACCATGCAGATAAGTCAAGAGATAAATATAAGACGTGATAAGATATGAGATATTTTGAATTGCACATAAAGACTTAAATTAAATAAGAGAGAATTCAAATTGTTAAACTTTGGTGATATTAACAAAGAAGACTTCAGTCAATCAAAGGAGAACTCGAATTGTTCACTATAGGGATGTTAATAAGAAAGAATTCAATTAAGAGAGTTAACTAAGTGTTTTGCGTGACGAAACTTATGTGAAACTTAACGACGACACTTGTGTTCAACTTAAAGATTACACTTGAGTTGAGACACTTGCATGATGACACTTAAGTTAGCCACTTAGCTAAGTGGGAAAGCTTTCAATTAAAGGGCGAGTTCATCCTGAAGTCAGTACTGTGAGTTAAATCCATTGCATGAGAAGTGGGGTACACTTTTCCATGCAAGATTGATGTCTCCAAGGCTGGAGCGAATTCCTTTGAAGTAAATTTGTGAATGAGACCAATATTAGCGAATTGGTTGAGTGGAGAATTATTATTCCGAGTCTCTCTTCTTTATCTGTCTCTCTTTCTTTATAAATTGCACCGAGGGCGCTTGATGTAAAATGAATTCTCCTCTATCTAGCAATATACTAAGGAAGTTTTTGATGGGGTTTTCTTTGTCAAGTCATAGAGGGTTTCCCCGTGGTAAATTCATGTGTCTAATGTGATTGCTTATGTTTATGATTGTTATTTGATTTCACGTACTATTGTATTTCTGAATTAAAGCTAAAAAATCAAAACTATATTGATGGAGGCTTGCATATGTCAAGAGATGAGGATGGTTACTCTTGTGAGCAAGTGTATAGTGAAAGTAGAAGGCATGAACCACCAATGTTTGATATTGTTGATGGTAGAGTAGTATTTGGAGGAAATCCACTAGGAGTTGATCCTTATGAGTATCTTCGAAGATACCAAGCTTTAAGCAAAGAGATCCATGAACTCTTGTCTTTTCAAGAGTTATGTGAATACGATGTCAGAAGAATGTTCGAGACAAGGGATCCCTTTGTTAACCCACATCAAAATAGAATAAACCATATTGTCAACAAGGTTTGCAGAGAAGTGGAGCAAATTTTGCAGTAGAATGAAGTTTTACGATCAAAGTGCTCTACATCAAATCTCTGTGAAGAAAGTGAAACCAGTATCATGGTGGAGCTTACTAATGATGCATATCCTCATGACACTCAAGATGTAGAAGCCTAAAGATTCATGAGGGAGAATATCAAAGAAGCAGAAGTAGATATACATGAGGTGTAGTGCAAGTCACCGCAAAGGGACTGCAGGAGGGAAGAAAGTTGTGCAGAAGAAGAAGGAGAGGATGTTTGTCTTCTAGAGCCATGCTTCCTTGCAGGGCCATGGCACCAATGCATTGGTGTCACACTTTTGTTGGAGAATGGAGGCAAAATATTCCATTGAAGACTTGGATAATATTCAAAAAGCAGTGACAGACATAAGAGGTGCATTTTTGCAACTCCTTTCCGATAGAGATCATCTTCTTGAGGTTGTGAATATGTATCATGGTGCCTCACTAGAATATGAAGATGAGATTGACAAGCTCACTTATGAGTTGGAGCTTACATATGATTCTTTAAGGAGAAATCAAGAGGTCCTTCAAGAATCAAGGTTGTTGATTGATCAACTTCATAGAGAGCTGAGAATGCCACATCCTCCATCCTGCATGGAAAATGATCATGTGCACATGGAAGGATACACTTTGGCTTTGATGGAGGAACCTCATGTGGAGGATAAACATGAGGAAAATTTTGAATTGTAGGTGTTTGTGAAGGGGGATGATATTGAAGACATTTTCCAAGCACTTGTTTTGAAGAATGATGAGAAGGACTCAACTGTGGGAGAGATAGTTCTTTTATGGAGTATTATCTTAGTGCCGAAAAGGAAGAAGAGACAATCCTCTAGGTGCAAGAAGACATGGAGTTGGAGCGACAAATTCCTCAAGAAGAACCTCTGAATAAAAAATATGACAACAGTAGAAATAACCCCCCTTAAAAAAGTTTGATATGTATTGTCAATTCTAGCTTTTCTTGGGTGTCTTTTATCAAATTTATACTTATAGAACAACTGGTAAATCCTCTACAAAGGATAATTTTTGGTACCCTACAAGTATTCTAAAGATTAAGACATATTTGGCTTCCAAAACTCTGTTAAACATTGTATCTACAAGATGAACGATATGGCTATAGAATTTTGTTAATATAATTAAATATGTTTTTGTTAAAAAAAAGCATCCTCCCTTTTTAATTTCATAAATAAAAATACTCTATTTCTCAATGAAAAGGGCCTCTTCTTTCCCTAAACCATATCATTCTTTTATTCTCTTTTAACATTTTTTCTTCTCCTATCCAACCTATGGTTAAAGCTAGGATTAATTTTGAAAGATAACTTCTCAACCTATGGAAGTAATCTCCTCTGATTGTAATCTTATTCTTGTTTACATTTTTTTTAGTGAATTTAGTTTTCATTGTTTAAAGAGGTTTCTGTCTTGCATTTGGATTATTTTTGTTGCAACCAAAGGATGTCCTCTTCCTTGGATCATGGCTTCATTAGTAACCATATTATTCCTTTTTTGTTTTGTTATTTTCCATTTTCATAGTCATAGCCCTTACATTTTCAATTTCTTGTTGTGGGGAGGCCTAATTTTTTATTTAAACGGGTGGGTTTATTCATATGATGGTTTCCATTTCCTGTGAATATTTTCACCCCTCTTTTAGTGTGAAATTTAGTTCACACCAAGATATGATCAAGAAATTACAACTCTCACAAGTAATTCTCACACAACTAATCAAGAACACTGAAAAACAGTCACATATGATACAAACATATTTACTCTCATGAATAATAATACATCAGCCAACCTTGGGAAAGTAATAGGTTGTCAATATATAGAATTACATCAGAGATTCGAATGCATAAGGATGTCATTTGAATCCTCACAAAATCAGACTTACTAAAATTATGCAAAACCCCCCTAGGTGGAAAGTGTGCTCTCCAAGTCACTCCAAAGGCTCACAAATTTCCGATTTAGTGATCAGATAGTTATGTGTGATGGAAAATCATGCCAAATCCAGAATTTGGAAGGAATAAACATCATGGAGGATGAGTTGGCCAAAACACAGTTATGACTAGTCAATTAGCTTTTACCTTTCACCAAAAAGTGGTAAAAAGCAGTAAAAGCAGCTAATGCGCCTTTCTATTCCAGGACTAGCTAAAAATGGCTAGAGTCTTATCCAGGATCTCCAGGAATGCACTCTAGTGACTTTAGGAAGCTTGTGGTCCACACAATGATGACTTGTGGTCAACACACTAAGTATTTAGGCCAACTACCTAGTCTAATACATAGGAATTAATAAAAAATGATTAATTAATGCTACTATGGTAATAAATGACATAGATGGGTTTTAAATATTCCAACAACCCCCCACAAGTTTGAATTTATGTGCTAAAAATCAGAAATAAAAACTAGGGCCTAGTAATAAGACATGGTCACCCTGTATAATACTTCCTTGTCCATGAAACAAGGAAAGAAAGAAAACCTCATGGGAAAAACCTCCCCTAAAAATGGACATAATCAAAATTTAAAGATTGTTGATCAATCCTTCACTCCACCACATGTTCAACCATCCCAAGTAGTGATCTCAGATAGTTGATGGTCATCTTAGTAAAAGCTTTGGTGAAATGTCTGCAGTTTGCTCACATGTTGGGCAATACTGCAAGTCAATGATCTGGTCATGCACTAAACGCCTGATGTAGTGCATATGGATCTCAATATGCTTGGTCCTATGTCTCTTTATTTGATCACTTGAGACCCTTATAGAACTCTGATTGTCACAAAAGATGACAGTAGGAGTACTAAAGGAAATATCAAACTCTGAAAGAATACCCTGCAACCACACACACTGAGTAGTAGCATTCAATGATCCTTTGTACTCGGCCTCTGCTGAAGATATTGCAATTGCACTCTGTTTCTTGCAATACCAGCAAATAGGACCACCTCCAAGCATGAAGACAAATCCAGATGTGGACTTTCTATCAAGGCTATCACCAGCCCAATCTGAGTCAGTAAAGCCAAGAAGATCTTGGCTAGAATCTGCAACATAGTGAATCCCATCAGACTTGGTACCTTGCACATAATGCAAGTTTATTTTAGCAACCCTCCAATGAATCTCATGTGGCTAACTCGCTTTATTCGCCTGAAAAAGGATTTAATTTTCGGCATCAACAAGAAAATGACATCTATGATGGTGGAATTCAATGTCGCAGATGGGTTACCCGCTAAAGTTGATATTGTTTGGGGGGATAAACGTTTTAAATAGAAGCTTGACTACATGAATACACCCTTTCGTTGTTTTTTCTGCCACTGTACGGGTCATGTGAAGTCTAGATGCCTGAAGCTTTGCTCTGGAGCTCTCTATCCAGCTAGGTCATCATCTAACAAAAAGGAACAGTATCCTGGACCAAATCCGGCTACGACCACTCCAAAAGGTAAGAACATTGATGAACCCTCTGAATTTTATGAAGGGGTTTCTAAGGCAGAATTAGATTTCTACCTGTCTATGGAAAAAGCCCTTGATTTGAGACTTTCTAATTCAAAACCTCTGGCTAGGAATTTATTTAAAGATAATATTCCTCCGGCTTTGGATTTTGCTTCGGGGGATTCTATCGGCTTTGAACCTATTCTTGTTAAGGATGATGAGGCCCCTCTTTTGGATTCTTTTCCTAATCCTTTTCCGCCTCTTTTGGACCCCATTATTCCTTCTCCATAATATATCCCTAATTCATTTACAAGCTCCCTACGAGCCCTGTCTGGTAATCATAAGTCCCCCTTAGAAGTTTTTGCACAAAGCCCTAAGTCACCTGATATAGATGTGCTCCCTTCCATACACTGTATGAATGTGACAATCCAGAAAAAGAAGAAAGTAAAGGAGAAATAGGTTGGATAAGTATTTATTCATTTTTATGTGTGGTTAGATAATGCTATTACTGAACCCTCTTTGGACCATCTCTCCTCTCTCAGGACTCTTAGAGCAGCTGTCTCCCCTGGATCAGTGTCTTAATGTCCTTTATCTCCTTCAATATCTGTGGTATTGGAGGGATCTCTAAGACTAGGATCCTCTTCAATTTCCTTAAAAGTTATATAGTCTTGACTGTATTTTTATTCAAGAAATGATGTGCTCTGCGGCACAAGAGATAGCGGTTTTCTCCAAACATTTTCCAGGGTGGTATTTTAGTGCTATTGACTCGTGTGGTCTTTCTGGTGGTCTCTTGTCCGGCTGGAACCCGGCTACTACTGTATTCAATCCTTTCAAGAAGATGGGTAATTTGTTATTGGAAGGATGGTTTTTATCAAGTGACCTTAACCTATCTCTTCTTAATATGTATGGGACCTATATTAATAGGAAGAGCTACTGGGCGGGGCTTGAAGATTCGGGTCTTATGAATTATCCAAAACTTATTGTTGCAGGTGATCTGAACTTCACCCTCTCGTCTGATGAGATTTGGGGCCCATCAGGTATTGATGATGATTTGGCAGATTTCCTTAAGAACCTTTTTATGCGTGTTATTCTAATTGATGTATGACCAAGAAAATTGGTTTCTACTTGGAGCAACAAACGGGCTAGGAAGAGTTGTATTAGTAAACGGCTGGACCGATTTCTTATGGCAAAATTGATGGCTTCTAATTTCAACAGGTATAGATCTTGGGTGGAGTATTCCAATATCTCTGATCACCAAGCGATTTTTTTGCAAATTGAGGACTTGACTTTTAAAGCAAATCGACCCTACAGATTCAATAGATCTTGGCTATCTGATTTGGAATTCTATGCTATGGTCAGAAGCTACTGGTCTTCTATTGAATTCCCAGTGAGTCTTAATCTAATGGATGTGATGAGTTATACGTTGAAGGTTTTAAAATCTTCTACTAAAATCTGAGAGAAGTCTAATTCTGCTCGGATCGACAAGGATCGGATTGCTATAAAAGGACAAATCAAGCAACTTCATAGTCTGATTTTGAAGGGTATCTTTTCAGAAGAAGACAAAAGTACTTTGATTTTTCTCCAAGCTAGGCTGGATGATATTCTTAAACTTGAAGAGAGTACATGGAGGTTAAAAATATGTGCTATGTGGATGAAGTTGGGGGATGGTAATACTAGATTTTTTCATAATTTTGCTTCTTACAGGAGGAATTTGAATACTATTTGGTCAATTAATGATTCTCATGGCATAGAAGAATTCGATCAAAAGAAGATTAAGCATTTGGATTTTACACATTTCAAAGGCCATTTCGAAGATCCGAGCACCTCGTGTATTGAAGCACAACTCAATGTGTTAAACTATTATCCATCTTTATTTATCGAAGAAGAGGGGGAAGCTATTAGTAATCATGTTACATTGGAGGAGGTTGAAAAGGTCTTAAATCTTTTTTAAAAAGAAAAGAGCCCTAGGCCCGAAGGTTGGACCGTTGATCTTTTTATTTCCTTCTAGGATATAATGGGGCTTGATTTGTTGGAGATGGTTGAATATTCCAGACTTAATGGATGGATTGCTGGAGGGATAAACTCTAATTTCTTAACCTTGATTCTCAAGAGAAATAAACCTCTTTCTTTTAACGATTTCAGGCTGATTGCTCTGTGTAACCTGGTCTACAAGTTAATTTCCAAAATAATTGCTATTAGAATTAAGCCTAAGCTCTCAGAATGGATGTCAAAGGAGCAGTTTGGCTTTCTGGCCAATAGACAAATTCTTGATGCGGTTGGGATCAAAGAGGAAGTTATTCATACAGTTAAATTGAGGAAGCAAAAAGCTCTGATGCTTAAAATAGATCTTATTAAAGCTTATGATCAGGTTAACTGGGAATTTCTTTGTCTAATGCTTCTTCAAATTGGTCTCTCTCAGGTTGCCATAAACTGGATTATGGCTTGTGTCATGACAACTAATTATTCGATTTTGATTAACAACAATCCAACTCCTTTTTTCAAGAGTTGCAGAGGTCTACGACAGGGTTTCCCTCTATCTCCGCTGATGTTTTTGCTGGTTATAGAAGGTCTTAGTAGGTTTATAATTGGAGCTAGAGTTGAAGGGAAAATAAAGGGATTCACTTTTCTATGTCTTTCTCCATTACTCATCTACTATTTGTAGATGATGTAATGCTCTGTGGTACTAATTCTATTGAGGAGTGGAAGACCTACTCTTCTTTTATCTTGTTATTCTGCAAAGCTATTGGTATGGAGGTAAGTCAAAGCAAGTCAGTTTTTATCCACAATTTGATTGACATTTCTATGCTGCAATAGGTTCATTTATTGCTTCCTTACAATGATTCATTCCTGAATAATGAAGTAAAGTACTTGAGGTTTTTTATTAAACCTAACAATTATAGCGTTCAAGATTGGAATTGGTTGATCAGAAGGTTTGAGAAAAATATTAATTTATGGTGTCATAAGTATATGCCTTTGGGAGGCCGATTGGTTCTTTTATCTGTCCTTAGCAGCTTGATGGTGTATTGGGAATTATTGGCTCAACTACCTCATTCTATCCTCCATAAAATGAAGAGTTTAATGTTTTCATTCCTTTGGTCGGGAAAGACAGAATCTGATCATTATCATTTGGAAAACTAGGAGGTTTAATCTCTTCCAAAAAAATATGGAGGGTGGAATATAAAAAATATTTTTCTGGTTTAATATGTCACTATCTTTGAAAATATTTTGGCGTGGTATCTTTGGCGACAATTTATGGACTGATTTGTCATAGGTGAAATATATAAAGAAGGATCGATTTAGCTAGGTTAGAAATCCATCCTTCAATTCATGTGCCGCGTCCTTTATTTGGAATGGGTTCATGAATTTATTCCCCTGGATCAACTATTATCTTTTATGGTAGGTTGGTGATGGTAATAATGTGATTGTTGGCACTGATCCTATCCTGGGTATTGAGTCAGAGTGTTTTCTTTCACTAGAGCTTCGTAAGCATTTCAAGGATTATGGTTTGATTTTCCTGAACCAATTCAGGCGCAAGAGTGGTTTAGTGCCTGATATCTCCTACTGGTATACTGCTTCTAACCTTGGGCTCTCTGGTAGTTCGGAAATTGAATGGAATGGATATCTGAAGAACTTAAATAGTGCAGGCATCAGACTTTCTGCAGTGAACGTATCCGTTCACTAAGTTAATAGTCGAATCCGACTCTCATATTGAATAATAGATAAGAATAATATATTTGGTGATAGGATAAAAGATGATATGCTACAATGATGGCCCTGCCTTAAATATGGCTCGAGCATTTGATGTTGAGGAGATGCCTCATTTCATAACCTAACTTTAGTTAACCTTAATTATTAATTATTTAATTATTATCTTATTTTATGTTTGTAGCATTGCCACTCTCTTAGAAAGGCTTTGTCCTCAAAGCCTTATAATGTTTCTGCATCATTTTATGTGGTGTCATAGATGACGAAACATGTCGATACAAATTGATAAGAGTCGAACATAACTTCTGATATGTCGACGGATCAATCCATCCCAAATTGATTTGTTGTGGACTGATGGGATTCCCTACTGATCTGTCGTCAGGAGATTTGATCACATTAGTACCATTATCTTTCGACATTTCCCACTTTTTCGAATATCGGTTTTTATGGTTGGGGTGTCGATAGGGAACTTTCACGATGTCATTTTCGTTTACGAATGTCGTCTTTAGAGCATTGATCTGAGTTGGAAGTTGTATTTTCGTCTCTTGAGGATTTAAGTTTTTGTTCTGTATCTTTTCCAACTTGTTTTCTAACTGCTTGTTATCATTTTGAAACTTCTTAATCAATTCGACTTGTGATTTTCTATCATCTTCAGACGTCTTAAGTTGTTCCTTAAGATCTTCATTATGACTTCTGATACAACTATTTTCTTCCTGCTTGTCTAGAAGTTTCCATTCAATGTCGTCTATAGATTGTTCTATCTTCCGGCTATTTTTCAACTTCTTAATTTTTGTGACTAGTATCTTGTTATGATTTCTTAGTCTAAAAATTTCTTCAGCATTGTTAGATAATGCTTTATTACTCTTCGCGATCTCTGACTTATGTGTCTTTTTAGAGTCGTCATTTTGTTGTTGAAGAACTTTTATGTGTTGTCGACACTGGCCGACCTCCGATTCTTGACTTTCTAATTTATGTGTAACTGCATTAGTTCTTCATCTTTGTCGCTAACGATTTTGTTCAAGCATATTATTTCTGCTTCGTAATTATTTATTTCCTTCTTTATATCTTGATTTCCTAACCTCTGATTGAATTTATTTTCGGCTTTTAATTCATCAATTTGCGCATACAATTTTTCTATACGCCTTTCCTGGTCAGAGATTTTTATTTCATTGTACCTTTCTTGTAATTCAATTCTTATTTCTGAACTGTTATTTATGTCACACAATTCTTCATTGTCTTTTCGATAACGTTTTAACGTGACTTCTAATTTTTCTCGCAAATTGGCTTCCATGGTTTCTGACTTCTTCGATGGTGGGATGATCTTCTTTGATTTCTTTGATGAGTCTTTCTTAAACTTGGTCCTCTTTCTTAGACTTGACTTATCCAATGATGGATAGTCTTTGCTAGATCTTCACTTGTTGTCTTTTTTCTTCGTTTTGTCTTCTTTGTCTTTTTCTCGATTTTGTCTTCTTCAATACTTCTTATCTCTTTCTTTTTTTTCTTCTTTTTTTTTAAAGTAATTATTATTTTAATAAAATAATAATATTATTTCTCTTTCTTTTTTTTTTTTAAAAGAAAAAAAATATTATTTCAAAATAATAATATTTTTTTAATATAATAATAATTATTAATTAATTAATTAATAATATTATTAATATTAATGGTTTTATAAACTATATATATATAGTTTGATATATAGTTATTTTTTTAAATCAAAATATCGAAACAAATATAATATTATTATTATATTGTTTATTATTTAATTTAATTTTTTTTTGTAGGGTTTCGATGGAAGGCGGGAGCTATTAAGCGGGGAGGATTGCAGGAGGAGCTGGCGTGGAGGAGCAAGGAGGAAGGAGGGGGTGCTGGACGCAGCAGGTGGGGGCAGTGGTGGATGGAAGTGGGGAGGAAGCGTGTAGGCGGTGGTGGATGATGGTGGAGCAGATGCGTGAGCAAGCGGATGGTGGGGGCGTTAGGGCGTAGCGGGAGGGAGGAGGCGCAGCAGGAGGTCGCAGCAGAGGGTAGGAGCAGTGCGGGGTGGCTGCGTTGGTAGAGGGGGTTGGACGCCGGCTTGCGGAGGTGGACGATTGGATGAGTAGAGCGTTGACGAGGAGGGAATAGGGGACGCAACGTTTGGTAGAGATACATCCAGTTTGGGAATGGAGGAGAGTATAGGATGGTGGCGGCTGGATGCGTTGCAGAGAATGGTGGCGGCTGCGATTTGGGCCTCGCTTGTAGACCGCAAGATGGAGGGTGGAAATGGAGCAGGCCGTCAATGTCTTTTCCTTCACGTGATATTTTTTTTTGTTTTCGTTTTTTTTTTTGTTTTTCAACTTCTTCATGTAAATGGATTGAATGGCTAAAAGCTTGGGTGGGACAAGGTCCTCGGTTTCAGAGATACTCTGAGATGATGGCTACCCGCCAAATCAAAAGCTAGCTCTGATACCAAATGCAGTGAACGTATCCGTTCACTAAGTTAATAGTCGAATCCGACTCTCATATTGAATAATAGATAAGAATAATATATTTGGTGATAGGATAAAAGATGATATGTTACAATGATGGCCCTGCCTTAAATATGGCTCGAGCATTTGATGTTGAGGAGACGCCTCATTTCATAACCTAACTTTAGTTAACCTTAATTATTAATTATTTAATTATTATCTTATTTTATGTTCGTAGCACTTTCATTTGAAAAACATCGTCTTTTGTGGTCAAAAAAATCCTCTACAGGTGAGGTTTCGGCCAGTAGTGCATACCAGGTTATTGTTGAAATCATGTTAAGGTTGATAAGAAATGGTGGTTTGTAGCCCTTTGGAAGTGGAAGCTCCCACTGAAAGTTATGCTTCCTGTGGTTGGATTTTAATAACAAACTTTTAACCTGGGATAATCTGTTGAGACGCGGAAAGCATGGTCCAAATTTTTGCATCTTGTGCAGAAAAGGTGATGAATTTGTGGCTCAGCTGTTTTTTCATTATAGCTTTTCCTCTGAGGTTTGGAAGAACATTTGTCTTAGGTTGAAGAAGGCTATTGATTGGCCCTCTATGGAGTTTGATAATGCCTATTATTTATGGTCTCAGAATGTTAGGCAACTAAAAAATGTTCTTGGACTTGTGGTTTGGTCGATCTAGCACTCCCGTAATCAGGCTATTTTTCATGATGACCATCCATCGATGGATGCGGCTATGGTTTTTTTTCTGGAATTATTTATCCCATTACAATATTACTTCCCCTATCTGTAAGAATCCTAGAAGAGGTATTAAGAAGACCCATGATTATAACTCTGCTTTTGGATTTTTTGATGGGGCTGCGACTGATTCTGGTTGTGGTGTTGGATTTATCATCTATTGTGGCGAGGACATTTTTTACAAATTCAAACTTAGTGGTGGCCATGGGACTAATTCTAAGGCTGAGTTTCTTGGCTTGTGAGGGCTTTTGAAAGATTCAATTTGCTATGGCTTAGGTTCTTTCAGAATTTATGGTGACTCCTCAGTCATTGTTAATTGGGAAAAAGGAAAGCATCGAATGGAAAACTCTCATCTCAATTACTGGTGTGAAAGAACCCCCTTTTTAATGTCTTGGTTCAGTGAACTTTCCATTGATCATACATTCAGGGAAAATAACGACGTGGCTGATGCCTTATCCAAATAGGCTCTTGATGGATTTGCTGGCATTCTTCATTGGGAAGAATGGGTCGAAATGGAACTTACTCTCTCTGGAACTATGCCTTTTTTCTCTGATGCCATTTAGTTTTTTCGCCGGTTAGTTGTCTGGTTATGTTTTATGTGGTGTCGGTTCAGCTATGCTTGATTTTTGAATTTTGGTTGTATGTTCTGCTCAAGCAGCTTGAACAGTTGATCCTGTTTATGATAGGATGGGACTCTCATGGTCTATCTTTGTACTTTTTTATTTCTACTTGAAATAACAAAACTACGGTTTTTTTTCCCTTGAAAAAAATAGCTATAAAGCATTAAACTCATCATTATTTCTTATAAAGCTATAAAGCATTAAACTCAAAGCTCTATGCTAGCATAACTCATTGAATATTAGTCTAGGCTTGAAACTCGTCTCATGAAGCCTAGAGTACTTTGATGAGAATTGATAAGAACTAATACGCATAGTTTTGTTACCAAATGAAATTTCAATTACAAAAACAATAAGGTCCATCAATATATATATAGAGTTAGGTCATAAACCAGTTAGATGCATGTTATATAACAATCAAGTGATTAACATTATAGTTTCCCTAATTCTAACATGGAAATAAGAAATAGAGTAGTGTGTAGTGTACCTTTTTCATAAGCATAAATAACATTTTAGTATCATGTCTTACAACTGTTCCAGATTTTTCATTGATAGAATAGGTCGTGTGACATCTCACCAATCTATTAGATATTATCGACTCAATATCTTGGGAGTGAGGTAATTTTCCTACACTGATCTCATCAATTCAGTATCATTAAGAACAAGCTAGTTTCTCTACATTGATCTCACCGATCCATTAGATCTCACTGTCTCAATATCATTGAGAGTAAGATGATTTCTCTACACTAATCTCACTGATTCAGTATCATTGGTAGTAATATAATATTACAGTAAATGAATGACTACAAGTTTGAAGAAATTTTAGGCAAATATAATTTCACAACAATTCCAATTTGTATATCGTGGGAAATATTTTCATAAATTTTAACTATGTTTAAAGATTTTCTACAATTTTGAATGTATGCATTGTTAAAATTATAGGTTAGATACATTTTTATCACATATAAAACCCTGATACAAGAACATGTAAACAAATGTAATGCTTAAATTTAAATTGAATTAAAATAGAAATAACATAATTTTCATCTCTTTCAACTTAATGCTCCATTTGGTCATTGCATTAATGTTGGTCCTTGAGAATCATCAAAAGCTAATTTCAGAAAAATAAAATGAATCTCAAATAACATTTATAGTAAACTAACCATGTACTGCATTAAAGAATTAAAACCAACATTTGGATCCAACTTATACTCAAATAGTTCTGAGTTTGATCTTGTCACTGAAAGGACAAGTCAAACTAGTTAAACCATATATGTACCTTGAGAGAGAGAAAAGGTTCAGGTAAAAAATAAACAAACCTCGAGTTCTTCAATCAATAAGAAAATGGCAGGGATAAAAGAAACACACAGGTGCTGCAGACTTCGAAAGGCAAGGACGTAAGTAATTTCCCACACATAAGAACTCACACAGATAGAGACAAGTCAACGCTGTAATCACAATTGAAGTAAATCACAGAGATAAGATGGGTCCATAAACATTCAGAGACAGATCTGAGAAAGAAAGAAAATAACAAAGATCACCGTGAAGAGATCAAACAAGTGAGACAGGCCCAAATAAGAAAAATGCAGAGATAAACTCGTGAAAGCATGTAAGACAGCCATGAAGCCGTGAAGGGAAGAGGCAGCCGTGAGGGTGATTAGTACGTGAGACAACCGTGTGAAGGGTGAGCCCGTGAGAGACAACCGTGAAGCTAATCAACCCCGATCAACGCGTGAGACAAAATAAAAATCAAATGCAGAGCTAAACCCGTGAGATAAAACATGGAAGGATGGATCCGTGGAGTAGAAACAAAAACATGTGTGGACTCATGAAATATGAATAGCAGCAGACCCAAAAATATTACCCGAGAAGAGTGAGCTCACGATGAGATTAACGAGAGCATAAGTTTAATAAAATTTATTTAGTTTTAGAGTTAAAAAACTTAGGAGAAAAAATAAAATAAAGTAAATAAATAAAAAAAAGGTAAAAAGGTACAGTATCACTGGTCCAAGGTTTCAAAGAGAAAAAATACGATAAGACTTAAATGGTCCAATAAAATTTTTTATTTTATTAATAAACTCATAAAGTCTTTATTAATAAAATCATAAAGATTTTATTAATAAGACTAAAAATAAATATTTAATGAATTTATCATAAAGTGAAAGACCAAAGGGTCCAACATAAATTAAATAGACCAAAAACATAAGTAGAACAAGGGCCCTAAAACAAAACATACGGTAACTATAATAATACATGGTCCAGTGGTCTTTAATATACCCTTAGGAAAAAATACTCCATAAAGTAGGAGTCATCATAGTCAAAAGGTGCACACAAGTGAGAGTGCTAGGACCAAGTAAGAATAGGACCATGAGTCAACAACCACAAGATCAAAGTGGACAAACAATCAAATAGGACCAACATGACCAAGAAATTTTCTCTCTCTCAAGATACATAGTTTATATATTTTGTCATCACTGTATAAGGGAGAAGATCCAAACGGATGGTACAATCCTTTTGTCCTTAATCACTGCTCCTAAGGGTTAGGTACTAGAGACATTGCCAAGGGGTGGCTACTCCCTTGAGAAGCAACATGGAAATAACTGATTAGGAGAGGGGACATCAATATCTTCCATTCTTAATGAATGGCTTTCAACCTTAGGCTGAGTTTCAGTCTCACACTGAATCAGGTTGATCAATCCATGGACCCTGACCGGGTCCTCCATTCTCTCGTAGAATGGTTCTCAGTACTAAGCTGAGTTTCAGTCTCACACCGAAAGTTGATCAACTACCTGCAGGACCTACTTGGACATCGTGTCCCTGGTTCAAGACCATAATATATCTCTGCCTCTACCTGCAGGCTCTACTTGGACATCGTGTCCCTGGTCCCAGACCAGAATACCCTAGAGGCATATAGGGGCCCTAGCCACATGCTAGGGGCTTTGCCATGGCATCAATATGCTTGGTTCTAGACCAAGAACCCCAAGAGATAGCTGGGGGCCCTAGGGTAGCTTCTAGGGTCTTACTCATTACTCTGCCTGGTTAACTTGACCAGGAGACCTAGTTAATTGACTAGGGTACCATTCTCTCTGAGAATGGGTCTCGCAGCTGCACTAAAAAATTAACACTCCCTCTCAGCAAGAGAGGCATTCTCAGCAACACTAGGCTTGTCGAAGACATAGGCTTAGTCCACACAACTGAAAACTGCACCATGTCGTTGTCATGGTGAAACAACCTGCCATAGAATACATGAATTTCAAAGAACTCTGAATGTCAGCAAGCACTTTGATCTTACAGATCCAAATGGAAGTTACACTTGACTTCCCTTGTTGTCTGAGAATCACTTTCCATATATCATTATCCATTTTCAACTCGAAAGCATTGTTCCAAACTTGAAGTTTGGCTAACTCCACATCTGTGGTTGAACTTGAATCAGTGGCATGGATCCCACTGAAGCAACCTTGGAACCCCACAAAAGGTTCCTTAGAGAGATCAACTGAAGGCTTATTGGCCTTCACCCTTCGTTTCTTTGAATGAGAAGACTCATGAACTTCTATGTCTGAGTCATTATAAGACTCCCTCTTGATCTCTGAAACTTGACAAGGGTTATTCATTAGAGCTTTAACAACATGTCCTGAAACCTTGTAAAGGTCCCCCTCACAGACACCAATTTCAATAGCTGAGCTCACAATTCCACCTTTAGTCCATACTAAAGCCTTTCCTTCTGAGAAGGCTATAGAGAACCCCTTGTCTTCTAAAATTGCCACTGAAAGAACATTCCTCTTTAAACCAGGAAAATATAAAATTTCTTCAACATGAATTAACGTACCTGAATCAAGCTTTAAGGCTATTGAACCAACTCCTTTTATTTCAAAGGTACTTTTTTTTCCCATCTCCACTTTCTTATTGAACTTCTTGGCCTTGTAACCCACAAGAGCCTTTTTGTATCCAGTCATATGCTTGGTGGCCCCACTGTCAATCCACCATGAATCTGATGAGTTGGAGATGGAACCTGAGAGTGCTGAAATAAAGTAGTACTCTCTTTGATCTTTTTCTTTGGTCTCAGCTTTAGATTTCTTTTGTTGAGGCTCTTCTTCTTCTGTAGCAGTTGAAGCATGGTGCTTCCCTTTATGCCAATTCCTGTTAGGAGGATTTCTACAAACGTTTGCATAATGACCGAGCTTGTTACATTTAAAACATCTTACTTTTGACTTATGAGAGTGATTACCTTGAGGTCTCTTACCTTTGTTCTGGTGTTGAGGGAAACTCCTTTCTCCCCTTGTCTTGGAAGTAAGAGCAATGTTATTTTCACTTGGGGGTCTAGATCTACTCTGGATTCTTCCTTCTTCTTCTAGGCAATCATGCCACAACCTATCAAAGCTTGGTTGAGTTTCTCTTCCATTTACTACTGAAAGGAATGTCTCCCAATATGTAGGGAGGCCATCTACAGTTGTTTGCACAAGATTATCATCATCTACTTCAACTCCTATTGCCATGAGTTGATCTTTTAACTGAGCAATCTTTGAGAAGAAAGAGGCAACTGTTTCTTTGTCCTCCATCTTTAGTGAACGAAGTTGCTTCTTCAAGACCCTCTTCTGAGTAGGTGCCTTCTTCTCATAGAGATTAGCTAGGGAATCAAAACATTCCTTGGCTATCCTTAGAGGAGCAATTATAGGCATCAAATTATCTTTGACTGAGTCAAAGATCACCCTCTTTGCTTTAGCTTGCTTCTTTTTGAATGCTACTCTTCCTTGAGCTGTTGTGGGTTCTTCCACAACATTTGTGACTAATTCATCCAAGTCATTTTCCTCCAAAATATTTAAGACCCTATCCTTCCATGCATTAAAGTTTGAGGCTCCTTCAAGCCTATCTTCATCCTTTACAGAGTTAGAAGCCATCTCAAACCCTTACAGTCAGCTTGCTAAGTAAGCTTTTGTGAACTAGAGATCTTACCTTGAGATCGATGTAGTTTCTGTTGGCTGCAAAATAGAGTTAGCTACACCCTAATGCTCTGATACCATGTTAAAATTATAGGTTAGATACGTTTTTATCACATATAAAACCCTGATACAAGAACATGTAAACAAATGTAATGCTTAATTAAATTTAAATTGAATTAAAACAGAAATAACATAATTTTCATCTCTTTCAACTTAATGCTCCATTTGGTCAATGCATTAATGTTGGTCCTCGAGAATCATCAAACGCTAAGTTCAGAAAAATAAAATGAATCTCAAATAACATTTATAGTAAACTAACCATGTACTACATTAAAGAATTAAAACCAACATTTGGATCCAACTTATACTCAAATAGTTCTGAGTTTGATCTTGTCACTGAAAGGACAAGTCAAACTGGTTAAACCATATACGTACCTTGGGAGAGAGAAAAGGTTCAGGTAAAAAATAAACAGACCTCGAGTTCTTCAATCAATAAGCAAATGACAAGGATAAAAGAAACACATAGGTGCTGCATACTTCTAAAGGCAAGCACGTAAGTAATTCCCACACATAAGAACTCACACAGACAAAGACAAGTCAAGGCTGTAATCACAAATGAAGTAAATCACAAAGATAAGATGGGTCCGTAAACATTTAGAGACAGATCTGAGAAAGAAAGAAAATAGCAGAGATCACCGTGAAGAGATCAAACAAGTGAGACATGCCCAAATAAGAAAAAATGCAGAGATAAACTCGTGAAAGCATGTAAGACAGCCGTGAAGGGTGAATCCGTGAATGAAGCCGTGAAGGGAAGAGGAAACCATGAGGGTGATCAACATGTGAGACAACCGTGTGAAGGGTGAACTCGTGAGAGACAGCCATGAAGGTAATCAGCCCCAATTAGCATGTGAGACAAAATAAAAATAAAATGCAGAGCTAAACCCATGAGATCAAACATGGAAGGATGGATCCGTGGAGCAGAAAAAAAAACATGCGTGGAATTGTGAAATCTGAATAGGAGTAGTCCCGAAAATATTACCCGAGAAGAGTGAGCTCACGGTGAGATTAATGAGAGCATAAGTTTAATAAAATTTATATAGTTTTAGAGTTAAAAAACTTAGGATAAAAAAAAATGAAGTAAATAAAAAAAGAATAAGATAAATAAAATAAATAAAAAAGAAAAAAAAGGTAAAATGGTACTGTACCAATGGTCTAGGGTTTCAAAGAGAAAAAATAGGATAAGACTTAAATGGTCCAATGAAAAAAAAAACTTTATTAATAAACTCATAAAGTCTTTATTATTAAAATCATAAAGATTTTATTGATAAGATTAAAAATAAATATTTAATCAATTTATCATAAAGTGAAAGACCAAAAGGTCCAACATAAAGTAAATAGACCAAAAACATAAGTGGGACAAGGGCCCTAAAACAAAACATAAGGTAACTATAATAATACATGGTCCAATGGTCTTTAATATACCTTTAGGAAAAAATAGTCCATAAAGTAGGAGTCATCATAGTCAAAAGGTGCACACAAGTGAGAGTGCTAGGACCAAGGAAGAATAGGACCATGAGTCAACAACCACAAGATCAAAGTGGACAAGCAATCAAATAGGACCAACAGGACCAAGGACTTTTCTCTCTCTCAAGATACATAGTTTCTGTATTTTGTCATCATTGTATAGGGGAGAAGATCCAAACGGATGGTACAATCCTTTTGTCCTTAATCACTGCTCCTAAGGGTTAGGTACTCGAGACATTGTCAAGGGGTGGCCAGTCCCTTGAGAAGCAACCTAACAGTAACTGATTAGGAGAGGGGACATCAATATCTTCCATTCTTAATGAATGGCTTTCAGCCTTAGGATGAGTTTCAGTCTCACACTGAATTAGGTTGATCAATCCCTGGACCCTGACCGGGTCCTCCATTCTCTCGCAGAATGGTTCTCAGTACTAAGCTGAGTTTCAGTCTCACACCGAAAGTTGATCAACTACCTGCAGGATCTACTTGGACATCGTGTCCCTGGTTTAAGACCAGAATATATCTCTGCCTCTGCCTGCAGGCTCTACTTGGACATAGTGTCCCTGATCCCAGACCAGAATACCCTCGAGGCATATAGGGGCCCTAGCCACATGCTAGGGGCTTTGCCATGGCATCAATCTGCTTGGTCCTAGACCAAGAACCCCAGGAGACAGCTGGGGGTCCTAGGATACCTTCTAGGGTCTTGCTCATACTCTGCGTGGTTAACTTGACCAGGAACCCTAGTTAATTGATCAGGGTACCATTCTCTATGAGAATGGGTCTCGCAGCTGCACTAAAAAATTAACATGCATGTCCTCATATATTCTATCAAAGTTTTGATCCAAATTATTATATCATCAAATTTCTAACCATCATAAAAACATTATGCATATCCTTAGAAGTTCCATCAAAATTTTGGATCCAAATTCTTATATCATTGAATTTCTAACCATCATAAAAAAATTACTTAAAAGTAACTCCATTACTGATAATACAAAGTTTTCACAAACAGATGCAAAAGCAGAAGAATCCAACTTTACAGTCCAAACTATTATGTTTTTATGTTTTTACTAAATTCATACTCCCATTTACTTCAAACGGGGAGCACATTTCACAAGAGCGTTGATTATGAAATTGATGGATAGTTTGTGTTTTTCATTGGAAGAGCACACCATAAAATTCTCCGGTGAACAATCAAATTGAAAGTAGCAACAAAAACCTAGTTTGAGCTCTAACTAAACACTACATAAATATTTTATTGGGGAGATTGGGCAAATCGGCTTCCAACGGTCCATACCGAACCGCATGTAAGCATTTGATTGAGTTCATACATTTTGCACTTCTGTTCCGAATTGCAGTTGTCATGTGAACATATTATGTTATAAAATGATTTATGAAATAAATAAATAAATAGTATCATGTCCTTGAAGTGGGGAAAGGGAACATGTAAGTAAATCTTAATGTTTTTTTTTTTCAAATGGTCGAATACCATGATTAGGATGGAATTGAGGGTCATCGTTATATCCAATGATATATTTGTATGTAGCAATGAAATTCAATGTATGGTCAAAAACCTGTAGGTTGGATTAGACCAATAAGCCACAATACAAGACAATCAAAGAAGATGTTATTTGCATACACATAGGTTGTGATCGATGCTCATTGTTATATCCCGTTATTAAAACGTTGGTATGACCTTGAAAAACTACTTGAGCTATACTTTAATATATTCCACTTATTCATGGGGAGGTGCATTCACCCCAAAATGTTTTAGTTATTTTTAAGTTTGGGATAATTTATTTCTTTAACAAGGTATAACTATGCAAAACCGGATGTGACGGTATTTGCTTTAACCATAATGAATTGTTTTCACCATAAATTGCAATTATGTGTAAAGTTTTTATTTCAAAAGTTTTTTCAATGGTTAGGAATCTAAAAACATAGGAAATTCTATTTCTAATGCGTTTCTTCTCTTCTTCTTTTTTTTTTAAAATTTAGCTTAGCTTTTTTATTTATATACTAAAAAAAGTGATAAAGTCATTTTACAATGCTCATTTCATTAAGACCAACTAAATGCCTTGATATCTATTTATAAACCTTTTATTTATTCTCTTAGTATATTCTCACCATTTTCTGGTAAGTTGGTAATATCTCCAACTTAGTATACAAAGACACTTGTAGACCAAATAAATGCCTTGATATCTATTTATAAACATTTTATTTATTCTCTTAGTATATTCTCACCATTTTCTCGTAGGTTGGTAATATCTCCAACTTAGTATACAAAGACATTTGTAGAAAAGTTCAACCCCTTTTGCCATATTGCATTTTTCAATAATAAAATGTAATGGTTACATTAAAAAAAAATAGAAGCATATTGAAATGCGTTCCTTTTTAATAGTCTTTACAAGAGACTATGTTCTTACCTTTTTCAATGTCTTTTCAAAATTGCTGATTCCTTGTACTCACATTTTCATATATTTTTAATATTCTTAGTATTTTTTCCCAATAACACTTCCTTGTATAGCCAATTAGCTTTTATCTTTATCCTTTCCAAATTGCTACATGTAAATACTACCCTCATGTCACCTAGACTATTTGCCACCTTATTCAACAAAACAATGAAGCAAAAAATTCCCACCTTTTATCATATATGTCAATGTTTTTGTTCGTACACACTTTATTTTCATTTTCTTTACATCCATGTATATTTTTTATAAACTCTCCCCTTTCATGTATGCGTTTTCAAACAGTCACATTTCCTATTATAAATTACATCTTCTACTTTGCCCATTAAATACCATTATTCTTATAATCTATTTTCCATTATGTCTTCATTTATTTTATATGATTTCCCTTTATGTTTACTTGGATTTCATTTACCTTCTTTCATTACACAAGTTCGTTATATTTCATTACTATCCTCTCTTTTTCCATTATTTCTTTATATTACACTTTTACTCCGTATTAATCTACCCTATAACATTTTAATTTCTTTTATCTATAAAGTTTTGTGTAGTTTCAATTTTATTTATTAAACCAATTTCAACCCAAAAAAAAATCATTTAACTTCAATATAATTATCTCAAAACAATGACGTCACTCTTGAATTTGGTTCCTAGGAGGTGGCGGCGCTATGTTGTAAGCTATTTTTAATTTATTTTGCAAAGCTTGCAGGGGTTTTCAATGTATTTTGTAGAGCTTGCAGTTGTAGTCTTTTTTAATGTATTTTGCAGAGGTTGCAGTACATGGTATTGAACATAAGGCTTCATAGTAACAAGTTGGATTTAAACATTGAATATATTCCAGTACCCCAACCTTGGGATTGATGTCAGGAGGTAAACCCTAGTAACTTAAGTCTAAATATTACACTGATTTTAACTCAAGGAAATGAAATGGGACCTCCAGGGTTATTCTTTCATACCCTTGGCTCACTCCAACCTTGCATAATTTTGGTGTCGTGAATTGTGTTACCGTGACCGAACTAAGCAAGGGTTTCAATGCAATGATGTCGAACAATAGTAAGATTTATAAATAAGGGAACGAAGAGAGGGATATAATAATGAATACTGGCACTGGAAGCTGAAAAGATGTAAACGGGATAAATTGTGCAAGCTTAAAGCTGTAAGCTGGATTGACAAGATGAGAAAAAGGATTTTTACTTATAATTAGACTGCGTGAAGCTCAACCTCGTATCGTGTTGCTTGTTTATATGTTTTTGCTTCATCGATTTTCTCATAATCCTAATTTGCTATATTGATAACTCATAAAATCTATTTTCCAATTGCTTTAGATGGAAAATCCGGCATTCTTCTTGGTGGAACTATGTTTGATTCATATTACATACAGTCCTTCAATGCTTTTTGCTACTGTTGTTTACAATGCTCAAGAGATTTGCAATTGGAATGGATTGGAGTGTTGCCGTCTATGTACATTTGCGTAACACTGCATTGTGACCTAATAACATTCATTTTACTTGCTCTAAGCAATTTGCATACTTCATGGTTAACTTCCACCTGAATGCAGTAAAAAAAATAAGATAGTTGTTCACAGGAAGCATTTGAATCCATTTTGCTCTGTTTCTCTTTTAATCCCTACAAAATTACCTCCTCTGGCAATTAATGGATATGTACGCATGCACTTCATTTTACTTTAGCAATCCTACTTCAATGTTACCCATGTTAAAGCTTAATCATTATTAGTTAACTTAATCTAACTGTTATACTGTTATATGATAGTTATTACATGATAGTTATGGTGATTTTGTAATATATATATACATATTGTGGATATACTAGATAGTTTAACAGTTCATTAATATATTGCCTTTTCTGCCCTCTTCGTCTTCATGTCTTTCCTCATCTTTTTCATATATATTTTATATTATGTTGTCTAACAGTGGTATCAGAGCGAATGAAGATCCGTGATACCAGAGCACATGAAGATCCGTGAGGTTCAGAGAAATAATTGATCTTTAAGGATCGTGATTGTAAAGATCGTTGTGTGGAGATTGCAGAGAAAAACCTGCATAAAGATCCTGCCCTGGTTATTAGAGCATGAGGGAACGACTACATATCAGAGACTGAAGAAGCCATTGAGTGAAAGGTGTGCCGACATTCCAGGACACATAAGCTATTTTTCGAAGATGATGAGACCTGCAGCTTCATCTGTATCTTGAAACATCTGCGTGCACTCGAAAAGAGGTTAGCCAACCATTTTAAAAATCACAGCCCACCTGATTGAGATCTATTGTGACAAAGACCCATTTGCTTGAGTGCAGAATTTGTAAGAGCGGTGAACGAAACTCGATTAAGCCGTCCAAGAAGTCCAAGTTAGAAGTAAGTCGATACATGGTTAATGAAAATGACATTTTAATAAAAGTCTCTTGTGAAAAGGAAAAGGTTAATGCAAAGGAGTAACGTATTTATAAGTAAAGAATATGATAATGATTTTTAAAAATTTGAAAGGGATGTATTGGTATGGTGAAGGCTATTTTTAAGTTTAAAATTAAGAAGTTATGAATGGGTTTTTTTCGAAGAATGTGAGGAGGAAGATTATTCTTTGAAATTCTTGATTTCTTCAAAGCTTCACCATCAACGTGGATTCATATTATCGCCACCTGAAATTTGAGCATCAAAATGTTTCCTCCATATGAGAGAATACCGAATCCTATCCACGTGGAAAAGGCATTAAGTTGGTCACATTTGGAGAACTGCCTTGAAAGTGAAGGCATACATATAGTATTATTGCAACGAGTGCCAGAGAAATTAAAACAAAGTTTCCAGCATCTAGATTTAAAAGAACAGTTCAACACTTCTTTTCTAAACTGGTTCCTGTTCATAAATTTTTATGACTTGCATTCTGTGTTTTTGCAAGCTTTCTGGTACTTATTGTGTTTGTAAGCATCAAATACTATTGAATTGAAGTATGATTGTAACTGGGTGCATTATTGGTTGAACCCAACACCCTTCTGTTGAGTTATTGTAAAAGGGTGAAAGAAGACGTGCAACAAAAGAAAAGTACACATTTTGAACTGGTCTATGTTCAGAATTTTCAAAAGATTGTGAATGAAGGACCAACTACTCTAAACCTATTTTTGTTTAGAGATTTCAGCGGTCAAATGAAGTTTTTGCAGTTGATAACTTGTCACTGACAGGGGGATATCAAAGTCAAATGTGAAACAAGTATTGAGGCTTGTTCCTGAACATACAAATTGATTGACATGGTTAGTGGTAATCCTAAAACCACCTCATTGTTGTTGACAAGGTTAGTGGTAATCCTAAAACCATATCTTGGTTAGTGGTCATCTTGAAACCACCAATTAAGCATAAAACATGATGAGGTTATGCTTGTTTACATTTTGAGAGAACTTCTCCTCTTTCAGCTGATAGGGGGGAACACAATGATGATTGTCAGACTTCAAGTTTCGAAGTTTGATGGATTGCAGATTAATTGATAGTTCAGTGTCAAAGCCCTATCAATCGAGAAGGAAGCCAGAACCTGAGCCAGAGCTAGAACTTGTGCCAGTAGCCAGAGCCTTGAGCCAGAGCCTCCTAGCCAAAGTCAGAGCAGTAGCCACAGCCAAAGTCAGAGCCATGTTGGTTTGTGGTCATCCTAAAACCACCGATTTAGCAGAAAATTGAGGTTCTGCTAGTTTTTTTTTATGTCAGAGAGATTGTCAGCTATTACTCTCCGAATTTGCTTGACACATTGTGGATTGTCAAGTAGAGGTAGTTTTTCAGGCGCTAACTAACTTATGATTAAGGGGGGATGTTAAATATTAATCATTATTAGTTAGCTTAACCTAACGGTTATACCGTTACATGACAGTTATGGTGATTTTGTAATGTCTTCATGTCTTTCCTCATCTTTTTCATATATATTTTATATTATGTTATCTAACAACCCATTCTTGTTGTAAACATAAATTTTTGTCTTCTATTCATGTAAATAGCCCTTCACAATATATATGCAAATTTCCAGTCCAGTTTTTTCACAATCTCCTTAATATCGAACAAATGAGTCAAACATTCTTAGATTTAAGAATTTCTAGGCAATAAGGCCTTTTATCAAATTATACTTAGATTTTTTCTTTTGTCATCATATTTTTCCATAAATATCTTGATGGAATTTTTTCCATATAATCTCTTGTTGGATTTCCACTATGTCTCTATATTTTAGTTCATGATATTTATGTATGATATTACATAAACCAATTCAACAATAATAGTATTTAAGTGTAATTTTGCCAATGTAAACTTAAATAAAATAGTCATTAAAACTTGACACTCAGGAGATTATTGTTTACGGCTTACAATATTTCACGTCAAAGTACATAGATAGAACTTACATTTTCTGTGAACACTTATTTATAACACCTTTTCTCTATTTGCAGCTTTTCCATTTTCTCTATTTAAATCTTTTCCATTTATGGTTGTGCATTAACATTGTCACCACATGGCTCTTGTTACTTGTGAGAACATTAGTGTGCTTATTACACTGAAGGAAGCACTGGAAAATGGTATGAACTGGAAGCCATGCCAATCTCTAAACTTGTTGGTTATGTGATAGTGACAGCCATTGTTCTACACTTGGGCTTTCCTTTGTTGGATTTTTGTATTTTGGGATTTAAAAGTCTAAGCCTTCCAAAGGGAGTTGATATCCATCCATTATTTGATCCTCATGGTACACCTCCTCCCGATATACAAAATAATGGGATGGCTTGTCGTACTGTGGTGACTTGGGTAGTTGTTGCTTGTGAAGGTTATTTATCATAGCTTTGTCCAGTTTCTATCAAGTATGTTTTTGTAATGGAATAGTTGTATGGTGCTCTCCAAGCCATGGTTTGGGTGATTTGGGGAGTTAACAATGCTAGTTTTGAAGACTATTCTGGAGAATATAACAAAGACATGGTTCTACGAGGAATTATCCGTATTGATTGTTTATCATATGCTACTTCGTTCTTGCTCAATGCCATTTTGTTGGGGTTTGAGGGAAGTGGAAGTACTTTCCCTCTTGAGAATTTCTCTTAAAAATATAAACTTAAAAACCTATACCTATGTATATGCAAATATACGTCGATGGATTTTCTTCGATCCTATGAAATCGAAACTATATTTAAGAATAATGAAGCAATGTAAACAATGGTTAGCTTGAAATCCTCTTAGGAGGAGGATCCTCTTCGAGGCCTCCAGAGGAATTTTTTCGGAAATGTTTTTTTTAGCATATTTCACTCAAAATGTCATATGCATGTAAACCACAATGTAGATCAAACCACCAATATTGCAATGGTGTAATTCTTTTGGATGAAAGTTATTTTACTCTCGATTTAACACTGTCGGGATTTTGTTTTCATTACAATGCACATAGAATTCCTGCTATGTGCAAGTACAATCTACCAAGATATTATCGATAAGCATAAATGGACATATTCATCCAAACCAAGCATGGAAAATATACAGTTTCCATTATAAGCATTGAATCTTTTACGCTGGGTTTAATGTTAAACCTATTTCAAATGCTTTGCAGATCTTAGTCTTAAATTCAATTCCATAAATGGCTATGTTTTAATGCATTGAATGCTAATAAATTTGTATTGATTTGTTAGAGCTTATCACTTCAAATAGAGACTTAGACTAAAATCCAAAATGCTAGGTTTTCATGGAGTGGATTCTAATGTAATTTTATGTTGATATATCCTCTCAATAGGGTTGGCTTCAAAGGTGATAGTATAAAGAGGAACATTGGGTGAAGTGGAAGATACATTAGAGTACATCATGAATGAAATGACAACCTCACACTTTGATTTCATTTTGATGGATCACTTTAAGCATTGTTATCTGCCAGATTTGTTGTTACTTGAGAAGAAAGGCATGCATGGAAAAGGAACACGCATTAATTGTTGCAGATAGCGCGGGATATCCCGAGGCTCAGAATTACATTAATGAATGAACACCGTGAAGAATTTGAGAGGAAGGAATCCGAGATTAATATATCCAAGTGGAGGAGTTTGTTTCCATGCAAAATGACAGTGGCTACTTACATTATTGAAGCAAACTTAGTTACGTAGTGGCTAAGTACTATATGATTTTGGAACTCTGTTTGCTAGAAATAATGTAAAATTAATTTTGATATAGTAAATTATCCTACTAATAGAGTTGTGGATGGAGAACGTTGATAGATATCATTTTCCAACTTTGAACCATCACCAGTATCACAATCAACATTTACCTAGAAAATGTGACAACTGCAATCAAGATTTGTAGAAAATCGTAGCTCCTTCACATCATGTAAAATAAAAAGGGTTCTTTTTGTGATCATTGGGTTTCAAAGCCTATTTTATTAGCCCTCCTATCTGAGCCCAATTGGCACCTTGATAATCAAGGTAAAAAGAAAGTAAAATTGTTGTTGATATACTAAATTATCTTACTAACATCACACATTAATGGGAGATGGAGAACATCGCTATGTATCATTGTCTAGGTAGGATATACCACCTTCTCTCCAATTCCAGGCTAGAGAGTTATACCTATGGCCTTGTTTTAACCTTAAATTCATTAAGATTAAAGGAGAATAAAAAGGCATTGGGTTTTTTAATTGATCCCTCTAACACTTTATACATACATCCAAGTGCTTAATAACATCCCAATTAAAATGGAATCTAGAAAGATAGGAATATGTCAAGCCAAACCCTTGGAAATATAGGCTGACAACATGAAATAAGTTTAAGATCAACAACCCGGGGCCTCTTGATATGGGTAGAATATAAGCACCATAAAACAGATAAAATGCTCATGCCAATCACATACTATGAGAGATAAAATGCCTGGCCTTTGTCAGGCAGATCATTTGAAGCAGAAAATTCCCTTGGTTTTCATTGGTCCACTTCACCTCTGCCAATGGATTTAGCTGTAGCGAAGGCCTGAGAGTTGGATTTATATAATGTGTTAAGTTCATAAAATTAAAGATACTTAAAAGAGGGCAATGTGTGCCATTAAATTTCTATAAAGAGTCTCCATGCTGGTTAATTGCAATTTGTAGGAATATTAGGATAATTAATTTTATATTATTTCTAGCACGCTCTAACTAGGCTCTGAGCTTAGTTTGGAGATGAGAAGTCCATCGACGCCCACATAGTTCTTCCAAAGGTTTATGCTTGGTTGCTTCAACAACTGTGGGCCGTTTTGAATCTATTTATTATTTATTTACTATTATGTCTTGTATTTATATTTTAACTCCGTACTCAATCTCAGTCTTTTTCTTGGTTGTGTAGAGTCTGTTGGAAATATTGTATTTATGAGCTGATTGCGTATCTGATATACGCCACTCTATCAGTCACCCTGTCAGTATTTTTGTGTCAGTGCGCAGAGTCTGCAGTGTCAGTTAGACAGTCAGTTCGCAGGAAATCCGACGCACGTCAAGTTTGTTTAATGCAATCCTGTAGCTTCCAAGTGAAGCGATCTTAAGTCAGTGATAAGAAAACTCTACAAGTAGAAACTCATAGTTGAAAACTCAGTGAGAGAGATGTGTAAGAGAAAAACTGTGCAGAGAAAGAGTGAAAGAAAGTGGTCGAAAATTGTATCAAGAACCCAAGCTCTGTGAAAGTAAAAGATCGCAGTGAAAACTCATTTCCATGTAGTGAGGACTTGAGCAGTTTACTTGCATAATATATATAAGTCTTTAGTTTTATATTTCATTCTCAAGAATGTTCAATATTTCCTTGCGCACATCTTTTCCATATTTACTTATGTGAATGTTGCTTACATTTACGCAAAGTAAAAGAAATCAAGATTTACAAATAGTTCACCGCATTGAAAGTTCTAATTTAACATTGAGTAACTTCGTGTAAGATTTGAAGAAGGAAGGAGACTGCGTTGCTTGTTTTATCTTCTTGACGTTTCGAACCTCAAAGTAGGGCTCGTCATCACGAGAAAAGCATCTCGGGTTTTCTAGGTATGGAATAATAGTTCATTAATAGGTGTCCATGCTTATATTGTTAAAAAATTGCTAAAATTTTAATAGTCAATAGTTCCCATATTAGTGTTTGATAATTTTAATGTTTAAAGATTTCTTAAGTTATTTAAAAAAATTTAATTTCTTTTTCACTACAATATTAAATTTTTAAAAAAATTAAAAAAAACAAATTGTAAATTTTTTTTTGCCTATGTTTAAGTAATTTTATTAATATAAGTACCCACAAAGGTACTTATATTACAAGAAATAAACCACCTAACCAATGTCTTCCAAATGAATGGATACAATAGAGATCAAATCATGAAAGTTATCCTAAAAGCTCATAGAAGATCGCAGAAACAAAGCAAGAACATTGAAGGAACCAAGATTACTCTCCCTTATATTAAAGGAACAATGGATGTAATAGCGAGGATTCTTCGTAGAAGGGACATTAGGGTTACTTTTTCTCCTCCTAACTCGGTGGGTAGAATGTTGGATTCCTCCAAGGCCCCGATAGAACCATTAAAAAAAAAGGGTGTCTATAGTATTCCTTGCTCCTGTGAGATGCCCTATATTGGTGAAACAGGACGCTCCATCCAGGTTAGGCTCAAGGAACATTGTGCGGACATCAACCATGATCGTCATCAAAAATCAGCATTGGCAGGCCACGCACACAACTCACACCACCACATACGCATGGAAGAAACAAAACTCATAGCAAGGGAAGAACATTATAGGAGGAGGAAAATCAGGGAAGCCATAGAGATAGAGAAATTTCCAATAAATCTAAATAGAGACGATGGCCTTAAACTTAATGAGTGTTGACGCCCTATAATCCGCCAGCTTAAAAACAATCACCCACACATAAATGGGAATAATTATTAATAATTATAGTTTTTAATAATAAAAATTCAATATTAAAAGTTTTATATAGAACTTTGGAAAAAACTTTGAATTTTTTTTTTTTAAACAATTTAAAAAATTTTAAATAAGGTTTTTTATAAAACAATTTAAAAATTTAATAATGTTTTAAAAAAAAATTAACAAATTTAGGGCAAAAAACATTGAATAAAACACTAAATTAACATTAAACAAACTTAGAGAAAAGACATTAAATAAACATTAAATAAATACTAAATTAACATTAAAGCATTATCCAGCATTAATAATTAATATAAAAAATTGGTTTTAATAAAAATATATTAATTTAATAAAATCTATGACTTTTAATTTATGTACCATTGTGGGTACTTATATCAATAAAATTACTTAAACATAGGAAAAAAAAAATTTACAATTTAAAAAAAAATTAATATTGTAATGAAAAAGAAATTAATTTTTTTTAAATAACTTAAGAAATCTTTAAACATTACAAATTATCAAACACTAATATGGGAACTATCAGCTATTAAAATTTTAGCAATTTTTTAATAATATAAGCATGGACACCTATTAATGAGCTATTATTCCATACCTAGAAAACCTGAGATGCTTTTCTCTTGATGATGAGCCCTACTTTGAGGCTCAAAACGTCGAGAAGATAAAACAACCAACGCAGTCTCCTTCCTTCTTCAAATCCTCTACTGCGTACAATCATGAACAACTTCGTGTAAGATGTTTTAGTTGTTATGCATTAGAAAACATATTTCATGATAAAGTTTGTTTAAGTTATCTGTGAAGTATTTGAGAAGTCTGCGAAGTAATTTTTGTGAAGTTAACTATGCATCTGTGCGAAGTTCCACCGTGCAGTAGAAAGTCGAAATCGCGCAATTAATCTGCGAAGTTAATTCTTAGTAAATCAAGTGTTCGATAAAGTAAAATTTGGGGTTCCCTTTTGTATGATTGACGAAGTCCGAAGTGAAGAAAAAGAATATATTCATCTACTGCGCAATTAAATATTATTTACTGCACGATGTGCTTTTCCCTTGATCTGGTATCTGACAGAGCCTGGTTGACGGAAAGTAGGAATTCTATTTATAAGGGAAGAGTGATTAAGAATGGCTTCCACTTCTGGTAATTTGCAAACTCCAATCTTTTCAGGTAAAAATTATGAATATTGGTCTCTAACTATGAAAGCTTTGTTTAGAGGTCAAGATGTACGGGAAATAGTACAGAATGGCTATGCAGAACCAGCAGATCTAGCAGCATACAACAATCTCACACGAGCTGAGAAGGATGTCTTGAGGGAACATAGGAAGAAAGATGGAAAGGCGTTGTTCCACATACATCAAGCAACGCATGAATCCATACTCCCAAGAGTAGCAGCAACGCAGTCTGCTAAGGAAACGTGGGACACACTGGAAACTTCCTATCAAGGTTTGAACACGGTAAGACTGCGAAACTTCAAATTCTTAGAAGAGATTTTGAATCTCTGTCAATGAAAAATACAGAGTCAGTAGAATCATTCCATACTCGTATTATTGGTCTGGTTAATCAAATAAAGTCTCATGGAGAAACTCTAGGTGACCAAAGGGTTGCTGAAAAAGTACTTAGAGTTCTTCCGAAGAAATTTGAATCTTTAGTTGTAACCCTGGAGGAAAACAAAGATCTATCCACATTTACTATTGATGAGTTGCAAGCCTCATTACTCAATCATGAACATAGAATCAGCGGTTCAGATACATCACTGGAAGGTGCATTTGCAACACAGTCATCCATAAGTCATGGAAGAGGCAGAGGAAGATCAAACTCTAGAGGCAGAGGACGAAGTTCTTTCAGAGGAGGTCGCAGCACTTTCAGAGGAGGTCGCAGCAGGAGCCCTGCACATGTCGCAGGAAGAGGTCAGAATCAGACTCCCAGTCAGCCAAGTGGACAAAGGTATGATAAATAAAAAATTCAATGTCATTACTGTAAGAGGTTTGGACACTTCGCATATGAATGTAGGAAGAAGCAGTATGACCAAGGAAAGCAAGGTGTTCAGCTCAGTCAAGCAACAACAACACTTCGAACAACTCATTGTTCTTAGCATGCACATCTTCACTTGAATGCAATGTTGTTCAAGAAAGTCCAAATGACATATGGTACTTAGACTCAGGCTGTAGCAATCATATGACTGGTGATTTAAATTTATTTTCTAGTCTAGATAAATCAGTTCAAACTGATGTCACACTTGGAAATAATATTCAAGTCATTGTTTTGGGGAAGGGTACTGTTGATATTCTAACCAAACAGGGGGAGCAGAAATATATGCCTGATGTTTAGTATGTTCAAGGTCTGAAGCACAATTTGATGAGCATTGGACAACTGATGGAAAAAAGTTACAGAGTTCATATGGTAGGAAAGCGAAGTGTAATCAAAGACATATATCCAAGCAATCGGTTGATAGATGAAGTGCAGATGATAAGCAATCGCTTGTTTCTGTTGAGGATAAGACCCAACATAAAAGGAAAAACAACTCAAGTTGTTCATAGAAATCAGAATGAAAATTCTGGATCTGCATTCAAAGCAGAAAGCAAAGGAGTAGACATACACCGCGACAAGGAAGAAAAAGACAGCGCAATGCAAGCTGCGTTTCATACAGAAATAAAGGATGAATCTTGGTTATGGCATTTCAGATTTGAACATCTGAATTTTGGTGGGCTAAAGATACTGCACATGAAGGGCATGGTGAAAGAATTTCCATTGATTGAAAAGCCAGAGAGGATTTGTGAAGGCTGTATTTTTGGAAAATAGCACAGAGAGACTTTTCCAGTCAGAAAGTCATACAGAGCTCGTGCAGCACTTGAAATTGTGCACTCTGATATTTGTGGACCGATGCAAATACCGTCCATGGGAGGACACACTTATCTTCTCACATTTATTGATGATAGAGGTGGTGAGTATGTCTCAAATGATTTCTTAAATTTTTGCAGAAATCATGACATACAGAAGCAATTCACTGCGCGATATACATCGCAGCAGAATGGTATCGCAGAAAGGAAGAACATAACTATTATGGAGATGGCGTGTAGTATGTTGGCAACCATGCATCTGTCAAATGAATACTGGGCTGAAGCAGTGGCAACTGCGGTTTACATCATGAATTGATGTCCGATGAAGAGCGTGAAGAACAAAGTTCCGTAGGAAGCATGGACATGTATGAAACATAGTGTTTCGTATTTAAATTTTTTTGGTTGTGTAGCATACACACATGTTCCAGATGAGCTAAGAAGGAAATTAGACAATAAAGGACAGAAATGCATTTTTATTGGGTATTCTGAAGACACAAAAGCATACAAGTTGTATGATCCTGTTGCAAGAAAAGTTATTATCAGTCGCGATGTTCAGTTCGTCGAAAATGAAGCATGGGATGGAACTATAGAGAAGAATGTGAAAATCGTGTCACATGTTGAACATGATGACATCGCAGAATATGTGGTTGAGACTCCCCATCTAAATCAGAACTACGCAACTCAACCTACTCCCAGGACTGCGCAGCATGTTCCAACACAAGCAACTCCGACACAAGTTGTAGCACAAGCAACTCCGACAAGCACACCCAATGCGTAGCAAACTCCATCAAGCAGTTTGACACTAGCAACTCCGCTAAATACAAGAAGTCTGCGTGAGATATATGAGACTGGTACACCTAATTCATTCATAGTTTTTGCATTATTTTCTCAAGTTAATGATCCTCTAACATTTGAAGAAGCCGTTGAAGATAAAGTTTGGGCACAAGCCATGGATGAAGAAATAGAATGCATTGAGAAGAATCAGACATGGGAACTAGTTGATGTTCCTAAGGGACAAGGATGTGATAAGCGTGAAATGGATTTATAAGACCAAGCAAGATGCTGCTGGAAATGTGTACAAGCACAAGGCAAGATTGGTAGCAAGAGGATTCACACAACAACCTGGCATAGACTTCAATGAAACCTTTGCACCTGTAGCATGGATGGACACTATCAAAACGGTTTTGGCCATCGCAGCACATAAGAAATGCCCTGTTGATGAAATGGATGTTAAGTTTGCATTTTTAAATGGTTATTTGGAGGAAGAAGTATATGTAGAGCAACCACAAGGCTACGAAGCTCCAGGACAAGGACACAAAGTATACAAGTTGAAGAAGGCACTTTATGGTTTGAAGCAAGCTCCTAGAGCTTGGTACAGTCGCATTGACTCATACCTCATTCAGAATGGATTTCACAGAAGTGAATGTGAGCCAACGCTGTACACAAAAATCAACAAGCAAGGTAATAAACTGATTGTCTGCCTGTATGTAGACAATTTAATATTTACTGGTGACTTTGGCATTAAAGAATTTAGAACAGTCATGGAAAGTGAATTTGAAATGACTAATTTGGGGCTTATGAAGTATTTTCTGGGCATTGAAGTCCAACAGACTGAAAATGGGATATTTATATCTCAATCAAAGTATGCAAGTGATGTCTTGAACAGGTTTAAAATGTTTAATTGCAAGACAGCTCCAACACCAGTGATAACAGGTTTGAAATCAATCAAGGATGATGATGGATCCATTGTAGATCCTATGCCGTTTAAAAGGCTTGTTGGAAGCCTTATGTATCTTACAGCAACAAGGACAGATATCATGTATGGAGTCATCTTAATCTCAAGATTCATGGAGTTACCAAAAGAATCTCATTGGCAAGCAGGAAAAAGAATTATGAGGTATGTAAGTGGAACAAAATACTTTGGTATTTTGTATTCAACCTCACAAAATTTAAAACTCGTTGGCTATACTGATAGCGATAATGGAGGCAGCATGGATGATAGAAAAAGCACATATGGGAATACATTTCATGTAGGAATAGGTGGTGTATCATGGACTTCAAAGAAACAACCCATAGTAACTCTTTCTTCAGAATAAGTAGAGTATGTCGCAGCTACAAGCGATGTATGTCAAGCCGTTTGGATGCAGAGGATGTTAAGTGATCTGTCGTAGAACCAGCAAGAACCCACAGTCATTTACTGCAACAACAATTCAGCTATCGCACTGTCAAAGAATCATGTGTTTCACAAGAGAACCAAGCACATCGACAAAAGGTATCATTTTATCAGAGAGTTGATCAACAACAAAGAAATCTGTTTAGAATTTTGCAGGTCTAAAGATCAAGTAGCAGACATCTTTACCAAACCATTGGCAAAGGACCCATTCCAATATCTGTGAAGTTGTTTAGGAGTAACAAGTTCAGCGCAGTGAACGATGTCATGCACAGAGCATGTTTCAGCTCTAAAATATTTTGTAATATTTTATTTTTGTTTAATGATCCCCAAGGATGATTTTAAGAACCCCCCCAAAATTTTTATGTATAAAAAATGGGCGAATCTCCCCGATATATAGGAAAACTTGAAGGCGATTTTATTAATAATATAATATGTATATATATTTTGTTTTAGCGAATCTTTCATTTCATTATATAATGATGTAAAATCTTGGCGAATCTTTCACTAAATTATAAGGTATTTTAAAATCTTGGCGAATATTTCACTTAATTATAAAAAAATGTAAAAACTTGGCGAATCTTTCACTGATTTATAAAATATAGTAAAAATTTGGCAAATCTTTTTCCAGTAAGACTCAAACTTTTGATTTTGTAGATTACTAAGGTAGTGCAATAGAAGAACATACACCAGAGCTCAACTCTGGACTCTCTTGACTCCTAGACTCTTGAATTAACAAGTGTATGAATGAGGAGAGGATGGATTTATTTATACATTTCACAAGCAGTATTTGATCACTCACAACTGGAAGGTTTCGACAAAACGCGTCTGCACTAACTAGATTTAGGGAAAGTGGGGACTCTTCTTGTTATCTCGTCCCTTAATGGTCCAATGGACATGTGGGGTCATGAATCTTGACAGGCCAAGAAACTGATAGAATTAAATGAATATCCTAGTAGCGGGCCACTTCCTTTATATAGAGAGATATTTCTTGGACCAATTCCAAGATTCCAACCAATCTTCTCACCAAACTTTCTTCTCTTTGGTGTCGAATGGTAGGAGAGTTGCATATTTGTCAATGAATACTTAAAATGGCTCAATCCACACAAATTTTCCTTGACAAATGAGAACTTCGCCCATCATTGTTTTAAAATGTCCCAACACTATAAAAGCATCCATAAATTGATAAATAACAATCCCATGCACTTCTAAATTCACCCAATGATGAGAAAACGCCCCAGACACTTCAATACTTGCCACGAGCACTTCAAAATTCTCTCAAAGATGATAAAAATACCCTAAGCACTTCAATATTTTCCAAAGAACTTCTAAATTCTCCCAAGGATGATAAAAATTCCCCATGCACTTCAATATTTTCCCCAAGCACTTCAAAATTCCCTTGAGGCACTTCAATACTTACCCCACACACTTCTAAATTGACCCAATGATGATATTTGTATTGATGTGATAGGTAAACTGTGGAATAATCATCTATGGAAATATAATATCCCTCTAAAACTAAAGTGCTTCAGTTGGTTGTGTCTTGGAAATAAAATATTAACATGGGAAAAACTTACAAAAAGAGGTTTTTTTGGTCCTGTTTTTTGTAGTCTTTGTAGACTAGAAGAGGAAAACATTTGTCATCTCTTTGTACATTAATATTTTATAAATAATGTTTGGATGGATGTTTGTAAGGTTCTTAAGTTTTCAGCTATCTTGGGTGCTTCCTCCTTTTCTCAAAGTACGAAATACTGGTTCAAAAATACAAAATAGTTCAAAGAACTTCCTCTATTTATTATTTCGTGCATTTGGAAAGATAGAAACTAATATGTTTTTTAAAACATCTATCCAAGTGTTTCTTCTGTCAGTTCCAGAATTGTTGGACAATGGATACTTCTTATAATTTTATAAAGAAGAGGAAATGAAAAGACATAGAATGCTTGCTCTTCCTAGTTTGGATGATGATCTGTCTATTGATTATTTTGATGGTGAAGCTTCAAATTTTTTTGTGGTGGAGGCATGGTATTACATATTAGTCTTGAACATTATTTTCACCTTAGTATGGGATGTGGAAGTGGATCAAATACTAAAGTTGAACTTTTGGCACTTTGGGGTCTTCTTTGGTTTGATAACCTCAAAGGTGTTGCTCATCTATAGGTGGTAGGTGATTCTAAAATGGTCGCGTATTGGGCAGCAAGAAAAGCAAGATCATAGGTTCTCATGCTGGATCAATGGTGCTCTCGTATTGTGGAACTTAAACTGGAGTTTGTTGATATTTCTTTTTTTCCATATCTTTAGACAAATCAACAAGGTTGCAAATGGTCTATCAAAAATAGTTGTGGGCCCTATGGATGGAAAGATACATTTTGAAGAACTGTTTGGTACTACATTTTATGCAAAGGGATCACTTTTTTCTTTCTAAGTTGTTTGGAGGTGATATTTGACAATAGTCTTTAAGTATTTTTGTGTTGTATTAAAAGAAGATTATTGTAATAGATGCAAATGACTATAATCTATTTTTTGTGATAATTCTTGAGTACTGGCTGAGAGGGACAACCTCTGCTTATAATTAAATGAAACAGACTGATAGTTTGAAGAGATTCTTTATCATTGATAAGATGTAATTTTAGACATCACAAAACAATATTTTAGATTCCTGAAGGAAAGAGTCTGTATGACTAGGAGGCATTTATTGTTAAAAGATCTATTATTTTAAATCTAAATTTAAATATATGACATATAACTAATATAATAGTGATAATAATATAATTTTATGGTCACAACCACTTTCACTACTAAAAAATTCTTAATAAGATACACATATACTTAACCATATAATTATTTAATATAACATTTGTCTATATAGGTTACTACTTATATTCTTAACAAAAACAATTAAAGCACACATTGCTTAATTTGATTCATACCTACCACATTTATCTTATTATTAACCAATGTACATGTAATTCCAATTATAGTATAATAAATTACACTATATGGACAACCACCATACTATCCATATGTGACACCTATGTAAAATGATGTTTATGTGTTTATTTTTATTTTTATTTTTAATTTTTGTATATTTCTACTAATAAACAATGAGAATTCTATATAATGCATTTTAACTATGTTTCACATTTTAATTTCCAAGATTTAAGGGTTGATTTGTTTTGGATGATTGATCAATATACTTTATGAATTAGTTATGATTATTGTTTTCTAAAATAAAGTGTAAGTTATATTTTGAAACTGGTTAAAAATTGGTATTTACATTGAAACTATAGTTTTTAAAAAGTTAAGAATGACAAATTTCCTTTGTATGGAAAAAATAGTTAACAAAATTTTGATTAATTTTTTTTAAAGAATTTTTCTTAAGAGGTGTTTAATTTAGGTATTGATGTTTCAAAACTGTAAAGTATTGTATGGAAACCATTTTTTTTTTAATAAAATTTAAGCATATGCTAAAATTTAGAGGAATAGCTTTTCTATTTATGTTAAAATGAGAAATAAAATAAAAGATTTAAGAAGTTTTTCTATATGTGGATGTGGTTTTTGATATTTCTTAGAATCTACATTGTCACACATTTTTAAGAAAAGTGATGAAAATTAAAAAAATTTAAAACATTTACATTGTAAATAAATATCTTAGAAAAATTGCATTAAAATTTACACATAAAGTAATTTATAATATTTCATCATCATTCATAATGTTTCGTTCAACCACCATGACAGGTGACCCTCCCTTGTTAAGCACACTTATTAATGCTCGCATAAGAGAATTGTTGGAGATATGGTGTCCCAACATGGCAGATGGCTCCCATAGTGCACAAGGATTCAAGTGTTGGTAGGTTTATTATGGCAGTTTGTGTCATATCCTCACCCTCCTATCAGATGTACATGTTGCCCCCCACACAAATTCCCTTTGATTTTGTAAAATCAAAGGGTCCCCCATGTAAATTTTGTAAATACTAGTTTTTTGTTTTGTTTTATTTTATCTTGCTTGATTTGGTAGGTGATTTCATGGCCTTCTTTATTTGATTTTTACTCTTTGTGTTGCTTGTTCTTTGCATTAGCTCCCATGGATTAAAGAATTGATGGTTATACGATTTCTTGAGTATTTGGTTAGTACTTCATGGTTGATTATTCTGCTTCGCCTTTTATGCTATGATGAAATTGCGGCATTTGAACAAATATTGAAAATTTATAATCATTTCATTATTGCGTCATTTGGTTGATTGTTTTTCTGACAAGGTATATTTTTGTCGCATAGGATTTTTTGTCTGTTGGTCGTTGGACGATGCTCCCATGCTCTCATTTGACCTTGGCTAAGTTGATTGTATGTCTTAGTTTTAAAGAATTGAATGGTCTTGACTTATCGAGAGTCTTGTTGAATTTTGGTCTTTTGGTACGTTAATGAATTTTTGGTTATCCTAGTGCATCTAAATAATTTGATTACAAGCTCAATTTTAAGTTTTCAATTGGCATCTTAAAAGATTGTACATCAATGTTGTAGGTAAGGCAATGTTTTTTTCAATACATGGTGTCTTGGCTCAGTGAAACCATGCCATATATCCTTCATTCATGAGATATTAAATAATACCCATAATTTTACTAGATATTAATAAATACGTACCAAAATCCTTGTACTGAGCCTCCTCCCAATACATATTTGCAATTATAAAAACCATATTTTAACGAGACATTACATATTTTTAATAGAAACCCCTTTTTATACCCCCTCAATTCCTAGAAACCCCCCATACCTTACTCCCATCCACCCACCCCCAATACCTACAATATACTGACCTTATTTTTCACAATTAAAAATGCTCTCTTCATGAATGAACGTGATACTATATTGGCCAACAAGGTGAATATCATGTATTTCAATATTGATCCAAATATCATATTTTTCTTAACCTCTTGTTTTCATTTTTTGTATTTGTAAATGAATTTAATTATTTCTCTAAATTATTATTTTAATTATTCATTGTAATTAGAGAAAGTAATGACCAAATTCCTATTCATATGTCTTCACAATTTTTTTATTGGCCATATAATTTTAAAATGATTGTATATATTGGTTTTTGAATTATTTTAATTTAAAAAATGTAATCATTTTGAAACTTTTTTATATTTAGATGATTATATCAATTTTATGATTTTTTCATTAATTAATTTTATATTTAGCAAATTAGATGATGATACCAATTTATGATTTTTTCATTAATTAATTTTATATTTGGCCAATATACATTTTATGAAAAAAAAATCACTTTATTTTATAAATTACTACTTTATATTTTATAAAGGGTTAAAACTATGAAATTATTAATAATACTAATATTTTAATTTGTATATACCATTAATTGGAGATACCAAGTGGTGGAGGCGAGTAAGTTTTGTTTACTGTCATTGATACCACATTGAAGATGGTATTAAAAGAATCGCCACATTCCTGCCAACCAATCCTTGGATGTTATTACACTATTTGAGATCGTGTCACTAGAACCATGAAAAAGAGGCCACATGAATTCTAGAGATCATGAAATTTTATTCATACTGATATGCAGTAAAAAAAATCCGCTGTGAATTTCAGAGATTATTGGTGTATTAACCAAAAAATCACCAACTCATTTGACTCACTAGACTGCCACACTGTTGAAGAAATTTGTCTAATCAAAGGAAGTTATGCATAGCTACGTTAATGGGTGGCATCAGATTCTTCAACATGTTGTAAAGTTGCTGCCATCGAAAGAAACTTAGCACGAGATCAAATTTCATCAAATTGTGAAGTTACACCAGACCGCCAGATTGAAAGGAGAAAATGTAAATGCAACTAAGTTACCAGTTACTATAGAAAGACGCCTGCTCACAAGTCTGCCATGACATTAGATTACAGTTATGTTTCAGGAAATAAATCCAGATTGTTCTCTAATAGATCGCACTGGCTCACCAGAATCGCATCATCGTCGAGAAATCTATAACGAGCTCGTTGGAGCAAGGGAAGTCCTTTATTTATTTTTTTCACCATTTTTACAATAGTTCTTTTCCTTATGTTCGTCTTGTTTTAGTGTAGGCTGTAGAAATTGTTGACAATCAGGAGTAATTATCTCCAAGTTGGTTCTCCAATATTCTAGCCCCTAATTTGTCTCTACTGCTAGCTGTACAGATAGACTAGAATTACTAGAATCCCTGTAAATATGTGATTGTATCTCGAAAGCTATAGTTTCCTTATAATTAGTCAATCAGTCCTAAACTATAGGATCTAAAGCTTTGTACAGTGGCTATTTATGCCTAGCCAGTAATAGAAGAAAATCATAGGAGTATTCTCCTCACAAACTCTGTATTTTTGACTTGGTATCAGAGCGTGTATTATTATCCGTTCTATATCATCACAGCCTGAATTCTCATATATCCCTCGCACCATGACTAATGACAAACCCGAATCATCCTCTGTACCAGTTATCCATGTTCAATCAGAAAACCCCAGTTTCACAACTAATGTTATCCTTACCGAAACCAATTATGATGTCTGGTCTCAAATCATGGAAATGCAAATTGCAGGGCGTGAGAAGCTTGAATATCTTACGAGTAAAACATCTCCGAAGGTTACTGATACTTCCTATGCGAAGTGGTATGCTGAGAATCAAAAGGTCAAAGGATGGTTACTGACCTCTATGTCACCGGAGATTATGAAACGCTATCTTAG